>CM039089.1:26500235-31300235 GCA_022113865.1 Chimonanthus praecox | reverse complement strand
AAACCAGAATATCGTAAACCCTAAAATCTTAAAACCCGAAAACCATAAACCATAAAACCCTTAACCGCTACAGCCCTAAACCCTAAACCCCTAAAACCCTAAACCCTAAACCCTAAACCCTAAAACCCTAAAAACCTAAACACTAAACCTTAAACCCCAAACCCTAAACACTAAACGCTAAACCCTAAACTGTAAACTCCAAACCCTAAAACCCTTGAACCCTAAAACCTGAACCCTAAAGCCAAAACCCTTTACCCTAAACCCTAAACCCTTAACCGTAAACCCTAAAACCCTAAAACCCTATCCCCAAAACCCTAAAACTCTAAACCCTAAACCCTACAACAGTAAAACCTTAAAACATTAAACCTTAAAACCCTAAGACCATAAAATCAAAACCCTAAACCCTAAATCCGAACCCTAAATCCTAAATCCTAAACCCAAAACCCTAACCCTAAACCCTACCCTCAACCCTCAACCCTAAACCCTAAACCCCTAACGCCGTAAACCCCTAAAACCCCAAACCCTAAACCTTAAACCTTGAACCCCTAAAACCCTAAATCCCTAAACCCTAAACCCTAAAACTCCAAAACCCAAACACCCTAAACCCTAAACCCGAAAGCCCCATTAAACCCTACACCCTAAATCCTAAAACCTAAACCCCAAACCCCAAACACTCAACCCCTACAGCCCTAAACCCCTAACCCCTAAAACCATAAACCCTAAACCCTAAACCCCTTGAACCCCAACCCTTAAACCCTAAACCCTAAACCCAGAAACCCTAAAACCATAAAACCCTAAACCCTATATTGTAAAACCCTAAACCATAAAACCCTACCGTAAGCCCTCAACCCTAGACCCTAAACCCTAAACCCCAAACCTAAACGTAAAACCCTAAAATCCTAAAACCCTAAACCTTAAACCCTAAAACCTAAAACCCCAAAACCCTAAAACCCTAAACCCTAAATCCCTAAACAATTAAAACCCTAAACCCTAAATCCTAAAACCCTACCTTAAACCTTAAACCCTAATCCCTAAAACCCTAAAACCCTAAACCCTAAATTCAAATACTCTAAACCCTAAAACCCTACCATAAACCCTAAAACCCTAAAACCCTGAACCCTAAACCCTAAACACTAAACCTTAAATCCTAAACCCCAAACCCCTAAACCCTAAACCCTGAATCCCAAAGCCCTTAAAACCCTAAACCCTAATTCCTAAAACCCTACCTTAAACCCTAAAACCCAAAAAACCCTAATCCCTAAACCCTAAACCCTAAAATCTAAATCCCAAACCCTAAACCCTAAAACCTAAATAATAAACCCTAAACGCTAAACCCTAAAATCTTAAAACCCTAAACCCTAAAACCCTAAAATCCTAAAACCCTAAAACAGTAAAACCCTAAAACCCTAAACCCTAAACCTTAAACACGAAATCCTAAATCCTATACCCTAAACCCTAAACCTAAACCCTAAAACAGTAAAACCCTAAACCTTAAACACCAAACCCTAAATCCTATACCCTAAACGCTGAACCCTAAACCCTAAACCCAAAACCCCTAAAACCCTTAAATCCTAGAACTCTAAACTCTAAAAGTTAAACCCTAAACCTTAAACTCCTAAATGTAACGCCCGCCCCTTTTCACCGAAATCAGAGTCTATTTTTTTTTTTTTTTGAAATGAAGAGTGACAAAGGGCACGGACGTCACGACGCGAGTTAAGTCCGAGCTTCTAAAGCTCGGGCCTTAACTGGGCAACCCTACGTGTGCGTGGAACGAAGTCCACGGAGAATAGTTCACACGTAGACATAAGCTTGTGGAATATTAATTAAGTGCGGAAATTACCATAGAGACTATCCTACAAATTGGAGATAACAGGGAAGATACATTCATTTAATTACTAACATACCTTAAACTGATAATGTCCAAAATGACATCCAAACATTGCAAGTAAGCTAAATTATTACATTCCGACAAACTAAATTACTCAATTTACATTTTCCAAAATAAACATCAGTAAACTATCTAGCACGCCTTCCCAAGCTCCTCAGTTTGGCTCCCGTCTCGTCCTTCATTTCCGGCATCTCCTGTGTCATCAGCTAGGGTAGAAGTAGGGCGTTACACAACGCGCCAAGTAGGACTCCGAGTAGGGCTAACACATGGATTAGTGATAACAAAGCATATAGATAATATTATAATAACACCATGCACTTTGGGCAATGTCATGCAATGGGTGTTCTATGTCATGAATCACACCCATCAATCTCATCATCATTGTACAATGTCCCTTTTTCAACCATACATAGTGTTCCAAATAAAATCCATACCATCATCGTGCCATGACCCTCTTGATGGAAAAGCCTCATCAAGATGCGATCCACACTAGGCATCCCCCTTGATGGAAGAACCATCATCAAGGTATAACAATAAATACAACATCCCCCTTGATGGAAAACCATCATCAAGGTATCATAATTACAAAGGTCCCCCTTTATGGTAAAGCCTCATCAAGGTATAATAATACATATATGAAATATCCCCATGCTTGTTTATCGGTCGCCCCGACGGAGTATGGACTCCGGTTTCATTTCATCCTTCCCCTGTCATATCCCTCCCATGTCATGCATGAGATGTAGATGTCATATATCATGTCATATATGTAACTCATAGTCATAAAACCCATCTTAAAAAAAATGCCCATGATTATCAAAATAAATCAAAGGAAACCCATCACATAATACCAAAATCCAAAACCCATCTTAAAAACAACCACATAATTATCAAAATAAATTAGAGGAAAACATCACATGATACTAAATCCAAAACCCATCTTAAAACAAACCATATAATTTCCAAACTAATTCAAAGAAGCCATCACTCAATCCATGGCTTACAAAAAGGTAGGAATCCTACCAAATACCGACTAGCGTTCTTTCTTTCGTTTCCGCCCGATAGACCCGGTCGCCGATCTGCGTACCGTTTGCGATGTCCGGTACCTTATTACATATTAACAATTAGTCCATGTTTTAACCATTTCTAAGCCCATACATCATGTCTTAGTGGGTTTTCCTCATTTTGATCAATATTTACGATTTTGCCATTACCCTTCCATGGATAATTCATTCCCTATTCCATATACATTATGGTCTATAATGGATCCATAACTTAGACCCATTAATGATCCATAACTTAGGTCCGTTAATGACCCAACAACCATATTATGTGATCATAAAATTAGTCCTTTTATTAACCTAACCCTTATTCCTTTAAACCCATACAAAACCCCGTACTTAACCCTTTAAATGGTTCATACAATGGATCATGGTTTCAAAATACCCAATTCATCAAATCTTCCCATGGGGTTTACCTCATGCATTTAAACCACATTGAGTCCATTATCCATTCATACCCTTTGGAGGCCATAAACATCATTCACCCTCCAATTTAACCCATCAAAATGCTCACAATTGGGCCATGGGTTCGGCCATACACCATGGCCGAACCCATGGTGTCCTTTTCCCATTTTTCTTGGGTCCGTTGTTATACATTTGAATTTATCACAAGTCCCTCCATGAAGTTCATGGTTCATCCCTAATTCCACACCTTTAAAACATTATATGTTATACTTGAAAATCCATACAATCTATCAACATTCTTAATCATTTTTTCCATCTCTTCACCCATCAAAACCATTCTTACATCACCATAGGGTTTCACAACATTCCATCCATAAAATCTTTCCATAGTTTTTATTTTTAAAACCTCATTTACAATGCTTAAAGTCCATTTAAAAATTGTTAATCTTCTCCATCATTTTCCATAATTCATAACTATTAATCCACCATTTGATCACCATAGGGTTCGGCCATACACCATGGCCGAACCCATGGTTCATGGTCCATGATTTATCTATGTCTCTTGAGGCCATGAAATCCATTTTCATGCCTCATGAATTTCCTCATTTAAACCCCTTTTTTAAAAAAATCACACACATTTACTCATTTACAACCCTAAAAATCATAAACCCTCTTTCCATGATTTTTCTTATAAAACCCCTTTAAACTTAACCACATTTAATCAATAAACCTAAAACCCTAAACCATCCTCCATGACTTCCATTCTTCATAAACCCTAATAAATCAAATAATTCCCTACCATGCTTACATAATGTCCTTAATCCATTTTTATTTTTCTTAACCCTAATTTACCCATTTAGGGTTAACCCATCTTTCCTCCTTTCACTTGATAGATTTAAGATCCAAGGCCATGATGTTTTGGCCACCTCTAAATCCAAGAAATGGATTTCATAACCTCTTAAACCCTAAGAAAAATTTAATCTCTTGTTTAGAAAATACTTACGATCCGACGCCTCCTCCGACTTTCGTTACTCCAGCCGGCTTCCTTAACCTTCTTTCTTCTCCTTCTCCTTTGTTGGTTGGCTAAAATGCTTGATCAATGGTGAAAACCCCCAAGCTGGGGTTTGGCCATGATAGGGTTTGATTTGAGAGAGAGAAGGGAGGAGAGGATAAAGAGGTGTCTAGCTTCCTTGGCCTTGAGGTGAAGGGCCCAAGCTTAACCCTTTCTTCTCTTCTTCTTTTCTTCTCTTCCAAATTTTCCTTTTTTTTTTTTTTTTCTTCCTTAGAGATGAGGGACGGCCATGAGAGAGTGGAAGAGATGGAGAGAATGAGATGAGGGTGAAATGGAGAGAATAAGATAAAAACTTATCTTATCTCTTTGGGTTGCTTTAGTTATACTTTACATTAACTCTCCCAACCACCCCACATGAGATATTTCTCATGCTTTATGACCCAACACAACTAGCCAACGTTTTTTTATTTTTTTTTTGATGCCTTAAGATATTTTTCATACTTTAATGATTTATGCTTTATGCTTTAAGATTCATGGTGGTGGTTGAGATAAACCACCACCCAACGTTTTATGTGTTATAGATAAATGGCTTTTGGTCTTCTACCTTTTGACCATTTGACCACCCTTTTGGATAATTTAAACATTTAATTAATTAGATAATTAGGTTAATTTAATTCCCATTTTAACTTAATTCCATTTACTTAAACTCCTTCATGCATCTACCCATGGTTGACCAATTCAACCATGGTGGACGGCCCCACCAATCCTTGGTCCACATGCCACCTCATTTGGTGAGGTGGAGGTGGGTCCCAATTGGCCACATCACCCTGGCCATTCCACCACCAACTTAGGTGATTTAAATTTAACTAAATCCATTCCAACCAATTGGATCACCATTGGGCCCATGGCCCAATTACATTTTCCGCGTACCCACTTACCTTAGAGCTTACATCACCTTGATCCATTAGGTCCCAAATGAGTATTGGGCCCAATTTGACCATCCTTGGCCCAATTGACCATCTTTGACCCTTTAAGTAAACTTAAATCCAATCCATAGTCCATTGGGCCCTAGTTGGGCCTTTGTCCATATTTTGATCCATTCACCATTTATTCCATCAAATTTCTAATTTCCACCATTAAAAATAAATAATAACACATATATATTGATTTACAAATTCCGGGCCATTACACTAAACCCCAACAACCCTAAATCCTAAACCCCTAAAACTCTAAAACCCTAAAACCCTAAACCCAAAAACCCAAAACCCCTAAAACCCTAAACCCTAAATCCTATAGCCCTAACTTAAACCCTAAAACCCTAAAACGCAAAAAACCCTAAACGCTATACCCTAAAATCCTAAAATCCTAAACCCTAAAACCCTAAACTCTCAACCCTAAACCCTAAAACCCTAAACCCTGAACCCTTAACCCCTAAAATCCTAAAACCCTAAAACCCCAAAATCCTAAAACCCTAAACCTTAAACCCTAAAACCCAAAAACTCTAAAACCCTAAGCCCTTAAAACCCTCAGCCCTAAATCCTAAAACCCTACCTTAAACGATAAAGAACTAAAACCCAAAAAACCCTAAACCCTAAAACCCTAAATCTAAACCCTAAACCCTAAACCCTAAAACCCTAAAACCCTGAAACACTAAAACCCTAAACCCTAAACCCAAAAACCCTAAAACCCTAAAACCCTAAAACCCTAAACCCTAAAATCAAAACCCTAAACTCTAAACCCCAAACGCAAAACCCCTAAAACCCTAAAACCCTAAATCCTAAATCCCTAAAACCATAAACCCTAAACCCTAAACCCTAAAACCCTAAACCCTAAAACCCTAAAACCTTAAAATCCTAAACCCTAAAACCAACATAAACCCTTAACCCCAAACCCTAAAACCCTCAACCCTGACACGTAAAGCCCTAAAACCATCTTAAACACTAAACCCTAAACCCTAAACCGTAAACTCAAAACCCTAAAACCCATGACCATAAGCCCTTAACCCTAAACACTAAACCATAAACTCAACACCCTAAAACCCTTGAACCATAAACCCTTAACCCTAACCCTCAAACCCTAAAACCCTAATCCCTAAAACCCTGATACCCTTAACCCCTAAAACCCTAAAACCCTAAACTCTAAACCCTAAAACCCTAAACCTCCAAGACCCAAACACCCTAAACCCTAAACTCGAAACCCCTAAAACCCTTAAACCCTAAAACCTAAACCCTAAACCCCAAATACTCAACCCCTACAGCCCTAAACCCTTAACCCCTAAAACCATAAACCCTAAACCCTAAACCCTAAACACCTTAAACCGCAAACCTTAAACCGTAAACCCTAAACCAGAATACCGTAAACTCAAAAACCCTAAAACCATAAACCCTAAAATCCTAAAACCCTAAAACCCTAAACCCTATATTCTAAAACCCTAAACCCTAAAACCCTACCGTAAAACCTAAACCCTAAACCCTAAACCCAAAACACTAAACCCCAAACGCTAAACCCTAAAATCCTAAAAGCCTAAACCTTAAACCCTAAACCCTAAAACCCCAAAACCCTAAAACCCTAAACCTTAAATCCCTGAACCCTTAACACCCGAAACCCTAAATCCTGTAACCCTACCCTAAACCTTAAACCCGAATCCCTGAAACCCTAAAACCCTAAACCCTAAATTCAAAAACTCTAACCCTAAAACCCTAACATAAACCCTAAAACTCTAAACCCTAAACCCTAAGCCCTGAACCCTAAACCTTAAACCCTAAACCCCAAACCCCTAAACCCTAAATCCCTAAGCCCTTAAAACCCTAAACCCTAATTCCTTAAACCCTACCTTAAACCCTAAAACCAAAAAAAACCCTCATCCCTAAACCCTAAACCCTAAAATCTAAATCCTAAACCCTAAACCCTAAAACCTAAATCATAAACCCTAAACGTTAAACCCTAAAATCTTAAAACCCTAAAACCCTAAAACCCTAAACCTTAAACCCCAAAACCCTAAACCTTGAACCCTTAACCCCTAGAATCCTAAAACCCTAAAACACTAAACAACAAACCTAAATCCTAAACCCTAAACCCTAAACCCCTATAACCCTTAAATCTAGAACTCTAAACCCTAAACGCTAAACCCTAAACCTTAAACCCCTAACCCCTAAACCCCTAAAACCCTAAAACCCTAAAATCCTAAACCCAAAAACCCAAAACCCCTAAAACCATAAACCCTAAATACTATAGCCCTAACTTAAACCCTAAAACGCAAAAAACCCTAAACCCAAAAACCCTAGAACCTAAACCCTAAAGGCTATACCCTAAAATCCTAAAACCCTAAACCCAAAACCCTAAATCCTAAAACTCTAAAACCCTAAAAGCCCAAAATCCTAAAACCCTAAACCCTAAACCCTAAAACCCAAAAACTCTAAAACCCTAAACCCTTAAAACCCTCAACCCTAAATCCTAAAACCCTACCTTAAACGATAAAGAACTAAAACCCAAAAAACCCTAAATCCTAAACCCTAAACCCTAAAATCTAAAGCCTAAACCCTGAAACACTAAAACCCTAAACCCTAAACCCTAAACCCTAAAACCCTAAACCCTAAAATCTAAACCCTAAACCCTAAAATCTAAACCCTAAACCCTAAACCCCAAACACTAAACCCCTAAAACCCTAAAACCCTAAATCCTAAATCCCTAAAACCCTAAGCCGTAAACCCTAAACCCTAAAACCCTAAACCCTAAAACCCAAAAACCCTAAAAGCCAAAAACCCTAAACCCTAAAACCAACATAAACCCTAAATCCGAAACCCTAAAACCCTCAACCCTGAACCCTAAACCTCTAAAACCATCCAAAACACTAAACCCTAAACACTAAATCCTAAACCATAAACTCAAAACCCTAAAACCCATGAACCATAAACCCTAAACCCTAAACCCTAAACCATAAACTCAACACCCTAAAACCCTTGAACCATAAACCCTTAACCCGAAACCCTAAAACCCTAAAACCCTAATCCCTAAAACCCTAATACCCTTAACCCCTAAAACCCTAAAACCCTAAACCCTAAACACCTAAAACCACCCTAAACCCTAAACTCCTAAAACCACCCTAAACACTAAACCTTAAACCCTAAACCCTAAACTCCTAAAACCACCGTAAACACTAAACCCTAAACCCTAAACCCTGAAACCTAAACCCTAAACCCCTAAAACCCTAAACCCTGAAAACATAAACCCCTAAAACCCTAAACCCTAAAACCAAAAACCTTAAAACCCTAAACCCTAAATCCTAAAACCCTACCTTAAACCCTAAATCCTAAAACCCTACCTTAAACCCTAAAACCCTAAAACACAAAAAACCCTAAACCCCAAACCCTCAACCCTAAAACCTTAAAACCTAGACCCTAAACCCTAAAATCTAAACTCTAAACCCTAAACCCTAAAATACTAAATCCCTAAAACCCTAAACGTTAAAACCCTAGAACCGTAAAATCTAAACACTAAACCCTAAACAATAAAATCCAAACTCTAAACCCCAAACACTAATCCCTAACCCTAAACCCTAAAACATAAACCCTAAGCACTAAACCCTAAACCCTAAACACTAAACCCCTAAAACCATAAACCCCTAAAAGCCTAAACCCTAACCCTAAACCTGAACCCCTAAAACCCTAAAACCCCAAACTCTAAATCCTAAACCCTAAACTCTAAACACTAAAACCCGAAAACCCTAAAACTCTAAAACCCAAAAACCCAAAACCCTAAACCCTAAACCCTAAACCCTAAACCCCTAAAACCCTTAAATACAAAAACCCTAAACCCTAAACCGTTATCCAAAAACCCCTAAAACCCTTAAATCCAAAAACCCTAAAACCTAAACCCTAAACCCTAAAGCGTAAACCCCAAACCCTAAAATCATAAACCCTAAACCCTAAACCCCTAAACCAGAATACCGTCAACCCTAAAACGCTAAAACCCGAAAACCCTTAACCGCTACAGCCCTAAACCCTAAACCCCTAAAACCATAAATCCTAAACCATAACCCCTAAAACCCTAAAACCCTAAACCCTAAACCCTAAACCCTAAACTCTAAACCCTAAACTCTAAACCCTAAAACCCTTGAACCCTAAAACCTAAACCCTAAACCCTAAACCCTAAACCCAAAACCCAAAACCCAAAACCGTAAACCCTTAACCCTAAACCCTAAAACCCTAAAACCCTAAATCCTAAAACCCTAACTTAAACCCTAACACCCTAAAACCCAAAAAACCCTAAAACCCAAACCAAAAACCCTAAACCCTAAGACCCTAAACCCTAAACCATAAACCCTAAACCCTAAACCCTAAAATCTAAACTCTAAACCCAACCCTAAACCCTAAAAGACTAAAACCCTAAAACCCTAAACCTTTAAACCCTAAGACCGTAAAATCTAAACCCTAAACCATAAATCCTAACCCTAAATCCTAAACGCTAAACCCTAACCCTAAACCCTAAACCTTAAACCCCTAGAACCGTAAACCCCTAAAACCCCAAACCCTAAACCCTAAAGCCTAAACCCCTAAAATTCTAAATCCCTAAACCCTAAATCCAAGACCCTAAACCCTAAACTCGTAACCCTAAAACCCTTAAACCCTAAACCCTAAACCCTAAACCCCTTAAACACCAAACTTTAAACCCAAAAATTGAAACCGTAAATCCTTAACACTAAACCCTAAACCCTAAACCTTAAACCCTAAACCGTAAACCGTAAACCCTGAATCCCAATCCCTAAAACCGTAAAACTCCAAAACCCTAATACCCTAAGCCTATTAAACCCTAAAAACCTAAAACCCTAAACACTTAAACCTAAACCCTAAATCCTAAACCCTGGACCCTAAACCCTAAAACGCTAAACCTCTAAAACCCTAAACCCCATACCCTAAACCGTTATCCCTAAACCGCTAAAACCTAAAATCCTAAACACTAAACCCTAAACCTGGAACCCTAAACTCTAAACCCTAAAACCTTAAAACCCTAAAACCTAAAAACCCTTAACCTTAACCCCTAGGCCCCAAAATCCTGAAACGGTAAAACCATAAACCATAAACCCTAAACCAGCAACCCAAAACAATAAACCCTACACCCAAAACCCTAAAACCTAAACCCCCAACCTTAAACCCTAAACCCCCAAAACCCTAAAACCCTAAACCCTAAACCCCTAAACCCTAAATCCATAAAACCCTCAATCCCTTAAACCCTAAACCCTAAAACCCTAAAACCATAAACCCTAAACCCAAAAACCCTACCCTAACCACTAAATTCCTAGAACCCTAAACCCTAAACTCTAAACGCTAAACCCTAAATCCAAATACTAAACCCTCAAAACCCTAAAACCGTAAAACCCTAAGACCGTAAACCCAATATCCTAAAACTCTAAACCCCTAAAAGCCTAAAACCCAAAACCCTAAATGCTAAACCCTAAAGCCCTAATACCCTAAAGCCCTAAACCCCTAAAACCCTCAACCTAAACCCTAAACCCCTAAACCCAAAATCATAAAACGTAAACCCTAAACCCTAAAACCCAAAACCTATACCCTAAAATCCTAAACCCCAAACCCTAAACTGTAAAGCCAAAATCATTAAAAACCTATAACCCTTAAACCCTAAAGCCCTAAACCCCTCAACCCTAAACCCGAAAACCCGAAAACCCTAAAACCTAAACCCTAAAACCCTATAACCCTAAAACCCTAAACCCTAAATCCAGAAACCCTAAACCCTAAACACTAAAACCTAAACCCTAAACCCTAAACACTAAAACCTTAAAACCCTAGAACCCTAAAACCCTAAACCCTAAAACCCACAAATCCTAAAACCCCAAACCCTAAATCTTAAAACCCTATACCCCTAAAATCCTAAACCGTAAAACACTAAAATCCAAAACCCTGAAACCCTAACACCCTAAAACCCTAAACTTAAACCTAAACCTCTAAAACCCGTAAAAGCCTAAAACCCTAAACCCTAAACCCTAAGACCCTAACCTAAACCCCAAACCCCTGAAACCCTAAGACCCTTAAACCCTAAACCCTTAAACCTTAAAACCCTTAAACCCTAAAACCCTAAAACCCATAGCCCTAAACCCTAAACACTAAACACCTAAAACCCTAAAACCCTAAACCCAAAACCCTAAACCTTAAAACCCTTAACCCTAAAACCCTAAACCCGTAAAACCCTAAAATCCTAACCTTAAAACCCAAAAACCCAAAAACTGTGGACCCAAAAACCCAAAAAGCGTGGACCCGAAACCCTAAACCCCTAAACCCCTAAACACTAAAACCTAAACCCCAAACCCTAAACTCTAAACCTTAAACTCTAAATCGTAAAACCCTTAAACCCTAAACCCTAAACCCCTAAACCCTAAAACGCTAAACCCTAAAATACCAAAACCCTAAACCCTGAACCCTAAACCCTAAAGCCCAAAACCCTGAAACCCTTAACGCCTAAGACCCTAAAACCCAAAAACCCAAACCCTAAACCCTAAACTCCTAAAACCCTAAACCCTAAATCCTAAGACCCAAAACCCTGAAACCCTTAACCCCTAAAATCCCCAAAACCCTAAAACCCCAAAACCCTAAACCTTAAACTCTAAAACCCTAAATCCCGAAAATCGTAAACCCAAAATCCCAAAACCCGTAAAACTCTAAATCCTAAATCCTAAAACCCTGAGATCCTAAGACCCAAAACCATAAACCCTAAACCCTAAAACACTTAAACCCTGAAATCCAAAAACCCTAAGCCCTAAACTCTAAACCCAAAATCCTAAACCCCAAACCCAAAACACTAAACCCCTAAAACCCTAAGCCCTAAAACCCTAAAACCCTAAACCTCAAAACCCTAAACCCTAAAACCCTAAACCCATAAAACCCTAAAACCCTAACCCTAAAACCCTAAGACTGTAAACCCTAAACCCAAAACCCTAACCCCTAAACCCTAAAACCTTAACCATAAACCCTAAAACGCTTAAAACCTAAAATCCTAAAACCCTAAGCCCTAAACTCTAAACCCAAAATCCTAAACCCAAAACACTAAACCCCTAAAACCCTAAAACCCTAAACCCTAAACCCTAAACCTTAAAACCCTAAACCTTAAAACCCTAAACCCGTAAAACCTTAAAACCCTAACCCTAAAACACTAAAACCCTAAAACCCTAAGACCGTAAACCCTAAACCCAAAACCCTAACCCCTAAACCGTAAACCTCTAAACCCTAAACCCTAAACCCTAAACCCTAAATCCCTAAAACGATAAACCCTAAAATCGTCAAACCCTAAACCCTAAACCCTAAACTCTAAAACCCTAAACCCTCATACCCTTAACCCCTAAAACCCTAAAACTCTAAACACTAAACCCTAAAACCCTAAAATCCTAAATCTCGAAACCCTAAATCCTAAATCCTAAATCCCAAAAATGTTAAAACCCTAAATCCTAAATCCTAAAACCTTAGATCCTAAACCCTAAACCATAAACCCTAAAACGCTTAGAACCTAACACCCTAAGCCCTAAACTCTAAACCCTAAACCCTAAACCCTAAACCCTAAGCACTAAACCCCTAAAACCCTAAAACTCTAAACCCTAAACCCTAAACCCTAAACCCTAAACACCTAAAACACTAAACAGTAAAATCCTAAAACCCTAAACCCTAAATCCCAAACCCTAAAACCTTAAAACCCTTAACCCTAAAACCCTAAACCCGTAAACCTTAAAACCCTAACCCTAAACCCCTAAAACCCTAAAACCATAAAACAGTTGACCCTAAACCCTAGACCCCTAAAACCCTAAAAACCAAAACACTAAACCCTAAACCCTAAACTCTAAACTCTAAACCCAAAACTCTAAACCCTAAAACCCTAAAACTCTAAATCTTAAACCCTAAAGCCTTATACCCCTTAAATCCTAAACCCTAAAACCGTAAAATCCAAAGCCCTAAAACCCTAAAACCCTATACCCCTAAAACCCTAAACCATAAAACCCTAAACCTCTAAAACCCCTGAAACCCTAAACCCAAAACCCTAAGACCCTAACCTAAGCCCTAAACCCCTGAAACCCTAAGACCCCAAACCCTAAACCCTTAAACCCTAAAACCCTTAAACCCTAAAACCCTAAAACCCGAAGCCCTAAACCCTAAACACTGGAAACCTAAAACCCCAAAACCCTAAAACCTAAAACCCCAAAACCCTAAACCCTAAACCCTAAACTCTAAGCCCTAAGACCCTGAACCCGTAAAACCGTAAAACCCTAAAACAGTAGAGCCAAAACAGTAAACCCCTAAAACTCAAAAACCCTAAACACAAAACCCTAAACCCTAAACCCTAAACTCTAAACCCTAAACTCTAAATCCTAAAACCCTTAAACCCTAAACCATAAACCCTAAACCCTAAACCCTAAAATGCTAAACCTTAAAATCCTAAAACCCTAAAACCAAAACCTTAAACCCTAAAACCCTAAACCCTGAAACCCTTAAACCCTAAACCTCTCAAACCCTAAACCCTAATCCCTAAAACCCTAAATGCCAAAAACCCTAGACCCTAAACCCCTAAACCCTAAATCCTAAATCCTAAAACCCTGAGATCCTAAGACCCTAAACCCTAAACCATAAACCTGTAACGCCCCGCATTTTTTTCACTCGCTTAAATTAAATTAACCGAAAATCAGCGTCTATTTTTTTTTTTTTTTAAATAAGAGTGACAAAGGGTGTGGGACGTCACGACGCGAGTTAAGTCCGAGCTTTTAAAGCCCGGCCCTTAACTGGCCAACCCTACGTGTGCGTGGAACGAAGTCTACGAGAACGGTTCACACGTGGAGAGTAAGCTCGCGGAAAATAACTAATTGCGGAATTATAATAGAGTCGATCCTACCGGTTTTAGATAGCAAGGAAGCTACATTACTAATTAACAATAATTACTTCCAAAATTAGCATGTCCAAAATAAAATCCAAACCATAGCAAGTAATCTAAATTATTACAGTCCGACGAGCTAAGTTACTCAAATTACATTCCAAAATAAATTTAAGTAAAACATCTAGCCCGCTTCCCCAAGCTCCTACGCTTGGCTCCCGTCATGTCCTCCGTTTCCTGCGTCGTCATCTAAGGTAGAAGTAGGGCGTTAGACAACGCGCCCAGTAGGTACTCCGAGTAGGGCCAACACATGGATTAGTGATAACAAGCACATAGGTAATAATATAATAAAGACCATAAAATGAATGCCATGCCATGGGTGTCTTATGTCATGAGTCCCACCCATCATCCATACCATCATTGTGCCATGTCCTTCTTGATGGAAAAGCCTCATCAAGATATGATCAACACTATGCATCGCCCTTGATGACAAAGCCTCATCAAGGAATCCCCATGCTTGCTTCTCGGTCGCCCCGACGGAGCATGGACTCCGGTTGTACCTTATAGTACCCCTCTTGATGGATGAATCACATCAAGATATCCCCATGTTTGTTTCTCGGTCGTCCCGACGGAGCATGGACTCCGGTTTCATTATTTTCCCGCCCATGCCATGCATGAGATGTAATTGCAATATGCTATATAATATTTAAATCATTGTAAATGCAATATGCCATATAATATTTAAATCATAGCCATAAAAACCCATTTTAAACATATCACATGATTACTAAAATAAATTAATAAAACATCCATACACACATAATCCATGGCTTACAATAAGGTTGGAATCCTACCGAATACCGACTAACGTTCGTTTTCCGTCCACAAATCCGGTCACCGATACGCGCACCGCTTGCGATGTCGATACCTTCTTACATATTAACGACCAGCCCATATTTTATCCATGATTAAATCCCTAACATAAGCCTTAGTGGGGTTCGGCCCTACACCATGGCCGAACCTCACTATGTAGTTTTGTGGGTCCCATTTAATCCATCAAATAATTTAATTATGTAGGTTTAAAATCTAGCAACCCTAGGCTTCAATGATCCACATCTAAGGTCAACTTAAATGCACTTAAGTCCATGATCATCCCCATGGGGTTCGGCCATACATCATGGCCGAACCCATGGTTCTTCATTTTGGCCCATATTTACGGTTTTGCCACTACCTCTTCCATGGTTAATCATTCACTTAACCATGTACATTTTTTTTGTCCATAATTGATCCATACACTTAGATCCATTAATGATCCATCAACCATGTCATAAGATCATTAAAAATCACCCATTTAATTAACCTAACCCTAATTCATTTAAACACATATATAGCCCCATACTTAGCCCATAAATGGTTCATAAAATTGGGTCATGGGTTCATCTTCCTCTACCACTTTTGAGGCCATCAAAATCATTAATATCTTCCATGATTTTCCTCATTTAAAACATCTTTAAAAATCATTAACATTCATTCATTTAAAACCTTTAAAATCATTAATCACCTACCATAGCCTCCATACTTTAAACCCATTAAAATTCTTATACATCACCATAGGGTTCACTTTCATCCACCATTTTTGAGGCCATTGAAATCACCAATATTTCCCATGTTTTTTCCTCATTCAAATCCCTTTAAAAATCTCTCACATTCATTCATTTAAAATCATAAAATCATTAACCACCCTCCATGTATTCCATTTTTTAAAACCCTAAAAATCATACCTCACTTACCATGGCTTCCATTTTAAAACCCTTTAAAATTACCCACATTTAATCATTTAAAAACTTAAAACCCTAAATCATTCTCCATGCTTCCATTCTTATAAACCCTAATAAATAAATCAATCATCTACCATGGGGTGTACTTGAGAAAGAGAGGGAGAGGATGGAATGGAAAAATTACCTCAAGCTTTGGTCTTGAAGAGGTGGCCCAAAGTTTGCACTTTTCTTCTCTTCTCTTCTAAGTTTCCTTCTTCTTTCTCTTCTTCGTTTTCTTCCTCTTTTCCTTGGGTGTGTAAGGGACGGTTTTGAGAGTGAAAGAGATGGAGGGAGTGAAAATGAGAATGGGATTTAAGAGATGAGATGAAACCATCTCCTTTTTGGTTGCTTAAGTTCTACTTTATCATTAATTCCTCCCACCAACCCACAAAAGATATTTTCCATGCTTTATGGTGGTGGTTGGGATAACCACCACCAAGCCCAACATTTTTTTGTGTCTTGAAATGGGTGGTTTTGGTCTTCCATTTGACCATTTGACCACCCTATTAGATAAATTAATCATTTAATTAATTAGACAATTAACTTAGGTTAATTTATTCCCATTTAACCTTATTTCATCTCTTTAGATTTCCTCCATGTATCCACCCATGGTTGACCAATTCAACCATGGTGGCTGGCCCCACCAACCCTTGGTCCACACGCCACCTCACTTGGTGAGGTGGAGGTGGGTCCCAATTGGCCATGTCACCTTGGTCAACTCATCACTAACTTAGGCGATTTAATTTAATCCATCTTCAACTACTTGGATCACCATTGGGCCCATGGCCCAATTAAATTTATTTCTTACCTATTCACCTTAGAGTTTACATCATCTTGATCCATTGGGTCTCAAACGGGTATTGGGCCCACTTTGACCATGCTTGGCCCAATTGACCATCATTGACCATTTAAATGGTTTTAAATCCAATCCATGGTCCATTGGGCCATACTTGGGCCTTTGTCCATATTTTGATCCATTCACCATTTATTCCATCAAATTTTCCAATTTCCACCATTAAAATAAATAATATCCACAAATATATTGATTTAAAAATTCCGGGCTATTACAAAACCCTAAAACGTGTAAACCCTAAAACCCTAAAACCCGAAGCCATAAACTCTAAACCCTAAACCCTAAACCCAAAACCCAAAACCCTAGACACTAAACCCCTAAAACCCAAAAACCCTAAACCCTAAAGCCTAAAACCCTAAACCCTAAACCCAAAACCCTAAACCCTAAACCTCAAAACCCTAAACCCTAAAAACCTTAACCCGTAAAACCCTAAACCTAAACCCTAAAACCGTAAACCCTAAACCCTAAACTCTAAACCCTATACCCTAAACCCAAAACCCAAAACCCAAAACCCTAAACCCTTAAAAGCTAAACCCTTAAATCCTAAAACCCTAAACACTGAAACCCTTAACCTCTAAACCTCTAAAACCCTAAACCCTGATCCCTAAATGCTAAATCCCTAAACCCTTAAAATCCTGAGATCCTAAGACCCTAAACCCTAAAGCACAAACCCTAAAACGCGTAAACCCTAAAACCCTCAGCCCTAAACTCTGAACCTTAAACCGTAAACACTAAACCCCTAAAACCCTAAAACCCTAAAACCCTAAACCCTAAACCCTAAAATCCTAAATTCCTAAACCCTTAACCCTAAACCCTAAACCCTATACCTTAAAACCCAAAACCCGTTAAGCCCTAAAACCCTAAGCCAAAACCCTAAAACCCTAAAACCGTAAACCCTAAACCCTAAAACCTTAAAACCCTAAACCCAAAACCCCAAACACTAAAACCCTAAAATGCAAAACCCATAAACCCAAAACCCCTAAACCCTAAGCCCTATACACTACCCCCTAAACCCAAAACCCTAAAACGCTAAACCTTAAATCCTAAAACCCTAAACCTTAAACCCTAAAACCCTAAACCCTGAAACCCTAAAACCCCAAAACTCTAAACCTAAAACCCTAAAACCCTAAACACTAAATCCCTAAAACCTTAAAACCTTAAATCCTAAGTAAACACTGAGATCCTAAGACCCTAAACCCTAAATCATAAACCCTAAAACGCTTAAAACATAACACCCTAAGCCCTAAAGTCTCAACCCTAAACCCTAAACACTAAACCCCTAAAACCCTAAAACCCTAAACACTAAACCCTAAACCCTAAACTCTAAACCCTAAACTCTAAACCCTAAACTCCCCTAAAACCTAAACCCTACACCCTAAAACCTAAACCCTAAACCCATAAAACCCTAAAACCCTAAAACAGTAGACCCTAAACCCTAAACACTTGAAAACCTAAATCCCTAAACACCAAACCCAAAACCCTAAACCCTAAACTCTAAATCCTCAAACCCTTAAACCCAAAACCCTAAACCCTAAACACTAAACGTAAACCCTAAACCCTAAACCCTAAACCCCAAACCCTAAGCCCTATACTCTAAACCCTAAATCGTAAACCCTAAACCCTAAACACTAAACCCCTAAAACCCTAAAATCCTAAACCCTTAACACTGAACCCTAAACCTTAAAACCCAAAATCGATTAAACCCCAAAACCCTAAAACCGTTAACCCTAAACCCAAAACCCTAAACCCTAAAACCAAAACCCCTAAACCCTAAACCCTCTACCCTAAACCCTAAACCCAAAACCCTAAAGCCTAAAACCCTAAAACGCTAAACCCTTAGATCCTAAAACCCGAAACCCTAAATGCTAAAACCAAAAACCCTAAAACCCTAAAACCCTAAACCCTAAAACACTAAAACCCTAAATCCCTCAAACCCTAAACCCTAAATCCCTAAACCCTTAAAACCTTAAATCCTAAGTCCTAAAACACTGAGATCCTAAGACCCTAAACCCTAAACCATAAACCCTAAAACGCTTAAAACCTAAAACCCAAAGCCCTAAAGTCTCAACCGCTAAACCCTAAAACCCTAAACCCCAAAAATACTAAAACCCTAAACCCAAAAATCTAACCCCTAAACCCTAAAACCCCTAAACCCTAAACCCTAAACCCTACACTCTAAATGCTAAACTCTTAACCCTTAAACCCTAAACCCTAAAACTTACACCCTAAATCCTAAACCCTAAACCCTAAACCCGTAAAACTCTAAAACAGTAGATCCTAAACCCTAAAACCCAAAACACCAAAACTCTAAATCCTAAAACCCTTAAACCCTAAACCCTAAACCCTAAACCTAAACCCCAAACCCTAAGCCCTTAACTCTAAACCCCAAACAGTAAACCCGAAACCCTAAACACTAAACCCCTAAAACCCTAAAACCCTAAACCCTAATACCCTAAAAGCCTAAACCCTAAACCATATACTCTAAACCCTAAACCTTGAAACCGTAAACCCTAAAGCCCTAAACCCGTAAAACCCTAAAACCCTGACCCTAAAACCCTAAAACCGTAAACCCTAAACCCTAAACTTTAAACCTTAAAGTCTAAACCCGAAACCCTTAAACCCTAAAACTTAAACCCTAAACCCTAAAACCCTAAAACCCTAAACACTAAACGTTAAACCCTAAACTCTAAACCCTGAACTCTAAAGCCTATAACCCTTAAACCATAAAACCTAAACCCTAGACCCTAAACCCTAAACCCTAAACCCTAAAAACTAAACCCCTAAAATCCTTAAACCATAAACCCCAAAACCATAAAAGCCTAAACCCTAAACCCTAAACCCTAAACCCTAAACCGTAAACCATAAAACCCTAAACCCTAAAACCCTAAACCCGCAAAATCGTAAAACCCTAAAACCCTAAAACCCTAAACCCTAAACCCTAAAATCCTTAAACCCTAAAACCTAAACCCTACACCCTAAACCCTAAACCCGTAAAACCCTAAAACCCTAACCCCAAAACCCTAAAACACTAAAACAGTAGACCCTAAACCCTAAACCAATAAAACCTAAAATCCTAAAACCCTAAAACCCTAAACACTAAACCCTAAACTCTAAACCCTGAACTCTAAAGCCTAAAACCCTTAAACCATAAAACCTAAAGCGTAAAGCCTAAACCCTAAACTCTAAACCCTAAACCTTACACCCTAAACCCTAAACACTAAACCCCTAAAATCCTTAAACCCTAAACCCTAAAACCCTAAAAGCCTAAACCCTAAACCCTAAACGCTAAACCTTAAAACTTAAAACCCTAAACCCGCAAAACCGTAAAACCTTGAAACCCTAAAACCCTAAAACCGTAAACCCTAACCCTAAAACCCTAAACACTAAACCCTAATGCCTAAACAATAAACTCTAAACCCTAAACTCTAAACCCTGAAACCCTTAAACCCTAAACCATAAACCCTAAACCCTAAGCCCCTAAAACCGTAAAACTCTAAACTCTAAATCCTAAACCGTAAACCCTAAACTCTAAATCCTAAAACCCTTAAACCCTAAACCCTAAACCCTGAAACCCTAAAATGCTAAACCCTAAAATCTCAAAACCGTAAACCCTAAAACCCTAAACCCTGAAACCGTTAACCCCTAAAACCCTAAAACCCTAAGCCCTAAACCCTAAAACCCGAAAACCCTAAACCTAAATCCCTAAATCCTTAAAACCCTAAATCCTAAATCCTAAAACCCTGAGATCTTACGACCCTAAACCCTAAACCATAAACCCTAAAACGCTTAAGCACTAAAACCCTAAAACCCTAAGCCCTAAACTATAAACCCTAAACCCTAAATATTAAACCTCTAAAACCCCAAAACCCTAAACCCTAAAACCCAAAAATCCTAAACCCCAAACCCTAAACGCTAAAACCCTTAAACCCTAAACCCTAAACCCTATACCCTAAACCCTAAATCCCTAAACCCTGAAAACCCTAAATCCTAAATCCTAAAACCTTAACCCCAAAAAACCCTAAACCCTAAAATCCTAAAACCCTAAAACCCAAAACCATAAATCCTAAACTCTAAACCTTAAAATCTAAATCCTAAACCCAAAATCCTAAAACCCTAAAACCCTAAACCTTAAAACCCTAAAACAGTAAAACGTAAACCCTAGACCCTAAACCCTAAACACTAACCCTAAACACTAAACCCTAACCCTAAACCCTAAATCCTAACACTAAACCCTAAACCCTAAACCGTAAACCTCAAACAGTAAATCCAAAATCCTAAACCCTAAACCCTAAAACCCTAAAACCTAAACCCCAGACCCCTAAAACCCTAAAACCCTAAACCCTAAATACCTAAAACCCTAAACCCCTAAAACCCTAAACGTATAAGCCAAATACACTAAAACCCTAAACCCTAAATCCTAGAACCCTACCTTAAACCCTAAATCCCTAAAAGCTAAACCCTAAACTCTAAAATCGAAACACTAAACCCTAAACCCTAAAACCATATAACCCTAAAACCCTAAACTTTAAAACCCCAGAACCGTAAAATCTAAACCCTAAACACTTAAAAATAAAATCCTAACCCTATACCCTAAACCCTAAACCATAAACCCTAAACCCTAAACCCTGACCCCTCAACCCTGAACCCCTAAATCCCTAAAACCAAAAACCCTAAATCCTCAACCCTAAAACCGTAAAACCCTGAAAGTCTAAAACCCAAAAACCCTAAACCCTAAACCCTAAACCCCTAAAACCCTTAAACCCTAAAACCCTAAACCCTAAACCCTAATCCCTAAACCCTGAAACCTAAAACCTAAACCCTAAAGCCTAAAGCCTAAACCCCAAACACTAAAATTCTAACCCCTAAACCCTAAACCAGAATACCGTAAACCCTAAAACCCGAAAACCCTTAAACCGTAAACTCCTATAGCCATAAACCCTAAACCCCTAAAATCCTAAACCCTAAACCCTAAACCCCTAAAATCCTAAAACCTTAAACACTAAATCCAAAACCCTAAACCCTAAACTATAAACCCAAAAACCCTTGAACCCTAAAACCTGAACCGTAAACCCTAAACCCAAAACCCTAAAAGCTAAAACCCTATAACCCTAACCCTAAAACCCTAAATCCTATAACCCTACCTTAAACACTAATTCCTAAAACCCTACCTTAAATGCTAAAACTTTCAGACCCAAAAAACCCTAAACCCGAAACCCGAAACCCTAAAGTCCAAAAAACCTAAACCCTATAATCTAAACTCTAAACCCTAAACTCTAAAACACTAAAACCCTAAAACCCTAAAATCGTAAAATCTAAACCCTAAACCCTAAAACGCTAGACACTAAAACCCTAAAACCCTAAACCTTAAAAGCCTAAAACCATAAAATCGAAACCCTAAACCCTAAAACCCTAGACACTAAACCCTAAACCCTAAACTATAATACCTAAACTCTAAATCCTAAAACCCTTAAACCCTAAACCCTAAAACCCTAAAACGCTAAAATCTAAAATCCTAAAACCCAAAACCCTAAACCCTAAAACCCTCAACCCAGAAACTCGTAACCCCTAAAACCCTCAAACCCAAAAACCCCAAAATCGTAAACCCTAAACCCTAAAACCCTAAATCCCTAAATCCCTAAACCCTTAAAACCCTAAATCCTAAATCCTAAAACCCTGAAATCCTAAGACCTAAACCCTAAACCATAAACCCTAACACCCTAGGCCCTAAACTCTAAACCCTAAAACCTAAATCCTAAACACTAAACCCCTAAAACCCTAAAACTCTAAACCCTAAAATCTTAAAACCCTAAACTCTAAATCTTAAAACCCTAGACCCTGAAACCCATAACCCCAAAAACCCTAAAACCCAAAAATCCTAAAACCCTATACCCTAAACACTAAAACCCTAAAACCCTAAATCCCTAAAACCCTAAACCATAAACCCTAAGCCCTAAACCCTAAACACTAAACCACTAAAACCCTAAATCCTAAATTTTAAAACCCTAAGATCCTAAGACCCTATACCATAAACCATAAAATCTAAAACACTTCCCCTAAAACCCTAAAACCCTAAAACCTAAGCCCTAAACTCTAAATCCTAAATCCTAAACCCTGAGCCCCTAAAACCCTAAAACCCTAAAAACCTAAACCCTAAACCCTAAACATTAAACCCTAAACATTAAAACCCTAAACCCTAAAACCCTAAACCAGTAAAACCTTAAAACCCTAACACTTAAACCCTAACACCCTAAAACCGTAAATCGTAAACCCTAAAACCATAAACACTAAACCCTAAACACAGAACCCTAACTCTAAACCCTAAAACCCTTAAACCCTAAAACTAAACCCTAAACCATAAACCCTAAGTGCTAAACCCTAAACTAAACCCTAAAACCTAAAACCCTAAAACGCTAAAAACTAAAATCCTAAAAACTAAACCCTAAACCCTAAAACCCTACAACCTGAAACCCTTAACCCGTAAAACCCTAAAACCCTAAACCCTAAACCCTAAACCCTAAAACCCTTAATCCCTAGAACCCTAAACCCTTAAAACCCTAAATCCTAAATCCTAAAACCCTACCTTAAATCCTAAAAGCCTAAAACCCAAGAAACCCTAAACCCTACTCCCAAAACCCTAAAATCCTAAAACCCTAAAACCCTAGACCATAAACCTTAAACCTTAAACCCTACAATCAAAATCTTAATCCTTAAACCTTAAAACCCTAAAATCGTAAAACGTAAACCCTAAACCCTAAACCCTTAACCCTAAATCCTAACCCTAATACCTAAACCCTAACCCTAAATCCTAAACCCTAAACCCTAAACCCTAAATCCCTAAATGCCTAAAACCCAAAACCCTGAATCCTAAACCCTAAACTCTAAACCCCAAAACCCTAAAACCGTAAAACTCTAAAAGCCAAAAGCCCTAAAACCTAAACCCTAAACCCCTATAACCCTAAAACCCTAAAACCCTAAACCCTAAACCCTAAACCCTAAACCATAAAACCTAAACTCTAAACTTTAAACTCTAAACCCTAAACCCCAAACGCTAAAATCCTAAACCCTAAACCCGAAACCCTAAACCCTAAACTAGAATACCGTAAACCCTAAAATTCTAAAAGTCGAAAACCCTAAACCCTAAAACCCTAAAACCATAAACCCCTACAGCTTTAAACCCTAAACCTCTAAAATCCTAAACCCTATACCCTAAAACCCTAAAACCCTAAAACCCTAAACCCTAAACCCTAAACCCTAAACCCTTAACCCTAAACCCTAAAACACTAAAATCCTAACCCTAAAACCCTAAATCCTAAAACCCTACCTTAAACCCTAAATCCTAAATCCCTACCTTAAACCCTAAAACCCTAAAATCCAGAAAACCCTAAACCCCAAACCCTAAACCCCAAACCCTAAACCCTAAAACCCAAAAACCCTAAACCCAAAACCCTATAATCTAAACTCTAAACCCTAAACCCTAAAACACTAAAACCTTAAAACCCTAAAACCGTAAAATCTAAACTCTAAACCCTAAATTTAAACCCATAACCCGAAACAATAATATGCTAGCCCTAAACCTTAAAACCCTTAACCCTAAAGCCCTAAACCCGTAAAACACAAAAACCCTAAACCTAAAACCCTCAAACCCTAAAATAGTAGACCCTAAACCCTAAACCCCTAAAACCTTAAAACCCTAAACCCTAAACTCTAATACCCTAAAACGCTAAACCCTAAAATCCTAAAGCCCTAAACCCTAAACCCTAAAACTCTAAATCCTAAAACCCTTAAACCCTAAACCCTAAACACTAAACCCTAAAACCTAAAACCTTAAAACGCTAAACCCTAAAATCCTAAAACCCTAAACCCCTAAACCCTAAAACCCTAAACCCTAAATCCCTAAATCCTTAAAACCCTAAACCCTAAATCCCTAAATCCTTAAAACCCTAAATACTAAATCCTAAAACCTCGAGATCCTCAGTCCCTAAACCCTAAACCATAAACCCTAAAACGCTTAAACCCTAAAACCCTAAAGCCCTAAGCCCTAAACTCTAAACACTAAACACTAAACCCCTAAAACCCTAAAACCCTAAAATGCTAAACCCTAAAATCCTAAAACCCTAAACCCTAAACCCTAAATCTTAAAACCCTGAACCCTGAAACCCTTAACCCCTAAAACCCTAAACCCTAAACACTAAAACCCTAAAATCCTAAATCCCTAAAACCCTAAACCCTAAATCCCTAAACCCTTAAAACCCTAAATCCTAAATCCTAAAACCATGAGATCCAAAGATCCTAAACCCTAAACCATAAACCCTAAAATGCTTAAACCCTAAAACCCTAAGCCCTAAACTCTAAATGCTAAACCCTAACCCGTAAACACTAAACACTAAACCCCTAAAACCCTAAAACCTTAAACCCTAAATCCTAAACCCTAAACTTTAAAACCCTAAACCCCTAAAACCTTAAAACCCTAACCCTAAAACCCTAAAATCGTAAACCCTAAACACTAACTAAACCCTAAACTCTAAACCCTAAACTCTAAACCTTAAAACCTTAAAACCCTAAACCCTAAACCCTAAACCCTAAAACCCTAAAATGCTAAACACTAAAATCCTAAAACCCTAAACCCTAAACCCTAAACTCTAAAACCCTAAACCCTGAAACCCTAAAATCCTAAAACCCTAAAACCCTAAGCCCTAAACCCTAAACCCTAAAACTCTAAAACCCTAAATCCCTAAACCCTTAAAACCCTAAATCCTAAATCCTAAAACCCTACCTTAAACCCTAAAACCCAAAAAACCCTAAACCCTACTCCCTAAACCCAAAAACCCTAAAACCCTAAACCCTAAACCCTAAACCCTAAACCCTAAAATCTAAATCCTAAACCCTAAACCCTAAAATCTAAATCCTAAACCCTAAACCCTAAAACCTAAAACCCTATAACCCTATAACCCGAAACCTTAAAACCCTAAAACCGTAAAACGTAAGCCCTAAACCCTAACCCTAAACCCTAAACCCTAAACCCTAACCCTAAACCCTAAACCCTAAACCGTAAACCCTAAACCTGTAAGTGCCCCGATTCGTCCGAGTCACCCTTATTGTCAATTACATGACTAAGTTGGACTTGCCTTTGAAGTATGTGAAGATCTACTATGCAATTGAAGAATCTACACCGAATATGTTATTGGCACACAGGTAAGTGAATCTTAGGAGACCTTAGGCTAAGTGAAATAACTTAGAAGTCAATTGTTTATAGGCTGGAAAATTATAATATAATTGACTTTCAGCCTCGAGGCCTTGTGCATGTAACGCCCGCCCCTTTTCACCGAAATCAGAGTCTATTTTTTGTTTTTAAATAAGAGAGTGACAAAGGGCGCAGACGTCACGACGCGAGTTAAGTCCGAGCTTCTAAAGCCCGGCCCTTAACTGGCCAACCCTACATGTGCGTGGAACGAAGTCCACGGAGAATGGTTCACACGTAGAAATAAGCTCGAGGAATACTAAATTAAATCCGGAATGATAATAGAGACTGACCTACAAAATTTTTTAGATAGCAGGGAAGAACATTCATTTGATTACTAACATACTTCAAAATTACAACGTCCAAAAATGAAAACCAAAACATAGCAAGTAATCTAAAATATTACATTTCCAACAAGCTAGGCTACTCAAATACATTTCCAAAACAAATTTTAAATAAATTAAGTAACCGCCTTCCCCAAGCTCCTAAGCTTGGCTCCCGTCTCGTCCTTCTGCTCCGCCGTCTCCTACGTCATCAGCTAGGGTAGAAGTAGGGCGTTAGACAACGTGCCCAGTAGGACTCCGAGTAGGGTTAACACATGGATTACTGATAACAAGCATACATATAATAATATAATGAAAACCATAAAATGAATGCTATGCCATGGGTGTCTTATGTCATGTGTCCCACCCATTACCCGTGCCATCATGATATCCCCATGTTTGCTTCTCGGTCGCCCCGATGGAGCATGGACTCCGGTTATATCTCAACATATCAAAATATCCCCATGTCTGCTTTTCAGTCGCCCCGACGGATCATGGACTCCGGTTATAGTGCTTCAGGCTATCCCCATGTTTGCTTCTCGGTCACCCCGACGGAGCATAGACTCCGGTTTCATTATTTTCCCGCCCATGCCATGCATGAGATATAGATGCATTATGCTACGTAGTATGTATAATCCATAGCCTTAATATAGAACTCATAACTTAGGATATAATTCATAGTCTTGCATTATGCCATATAATTTACATAAATCATAATCTTACAAACCCATCATAAAACAAACCATATAATTTCCAAAAGAAATTAAAGAAACCATCACATAATTCATGGCTTACAAAAAGGTAGGAATCCTACCGAATACCGACTAGCGTCCTTTTTCGTTTTCGTCCGATAATCCGGTCACCGATACGCGCACCGCTTGCGACGTCCGATACCTTATTACATATGAATAATCAGTCCCTGTTTTAACCATTTCTAAGCCCATACATCATACCTTAGTGGGGTTCTTGAATTTGGCTATTATTTACGGTTTTGCCACTATTCTTCCATGGTTAAACCATTCCCTTTCCCATGTACATTATGGTCCATAATTGATCCACAACTTAGACCCATTAATGATCCATAGCTTAGGTCCGTTAATGACCCATCAACCAAGTCATATGATCATAAAAATTAGCCCTTTAATTAACCTTATCCTTATTCATTTAAATCCATACAAAACCCCATACTTAACCCTTTAAATGGTTCACAAAATGGGTCATGGGTTCGGCCATACACCATGGCCGAACCCATGATATTAATTTTCTTATTTCCTCTTGGATCTTTTCCCACATTTTTTATCCATCCCAAGTCCCTCCATGAAGGGGTTTAATTCATACACTTAAAACCATCATCCTTAGCTACATTGAAGTCCATTACAACTATCAACTTTAGGTTCATTTTGGTCCATCAAAATCACCAACATTCCCCATTTATTTTTCCATTATTTTACACCCATCATCATTCCACATTCATCACCATAGGGTTCAACAACATTCCATCCATAAAATCTTTCCATAGTTTTTTATTTTTAAAACCTCATTTACAATGCCTAAAGTCCATTTAAAAATTGTTAATCTTCTCCATCATTTTCCATAATTTCCCACCCAAAATCATTATCACACCTAATCATAGGGTTCGGCCATTCACCATGGCCGAACCCATGGTTCATGGTTCAATCATTCACTCATGTCTTTTAGGCCATTTAAGAATCATCCATGTTTCCCATGATTTTTCTCATAAAAACCCCTTTTAAAATTACCCACATTTAATCATTAACCACTTAAAACCCTAAATCATTATCCTTTGCTTCCATTCTTACAAACCCTAATAAATTAATCAATCACCTACCATGGGGTTCGGCCATACTACATGGCCGAACCCTATGGTCCATGGTTCTTTCCAAAATTTTCATCTCTCCATACTTAATTAACACCTAATGTCCTTTATACCTCCATTCATTTTTCTTAACCCTAATTTACCCATTAGGGTTTTGTCCATTTCTCATCCTTCCATTGGATGGATTTGAAATCCAATGCCCATGATAATTTGGCCATTATTTAAATCCAAGAAATGGATCCATTTATAAACCTTAAAAACCTAACCTCTTGTTTTAGAAAATACTTACAATCCGACGACTCCTCCGACGTTTCCTTCTCCTCTCGGATCCCTTGGCCTTCTCTTCTCTTCTTCTCCTTGATTGGTCGGCTAAGATGTGCTTGACCCAATGAAAAACCCCAATACTTGGGTCGGCTAAGATAGGGTTAGATTTGAGAGAGGGAAGGGAAGAGAAGATGGGGGTACTAACCCAAGGTCTTGATCTTGGAGTGATGGGCCCAAGCTTGTACTTCTCCTCTCTTTTCTTCTCTTCTTCTCTTCCTTTCTTAATTTTCTTCTTCTCTTCTCCTTGGATGTAGGGGACGGCTATGAGAGAGTGAAAGATGAGGAGAGTGAAATGAAAGTGGGAGAGATGGAGAGAGTAAGATAAAGATGGGATGAGATGAAAATATCTCATTTGGTGGCTTAAAATACACTCCACCCTTTAATTCCCACCAACCAAGCATGAGCTTTAATGGTGGTGGTTGGGATAACACCCCCACTCAAGCCAACGTTTTTGGCTTCTTAAAATGGAAATGGTTTGGTCTTCCACCCTTTTGACCATTTGACCCTCATTTGTTTAGTTTAATTAATTAATTAATTAGATCATTAGGTTAATTAATTTCCATTTAACTTAATTCCATTTGCTTAGACTCCTTCATGCATCCACCCATGGTTGACCAATTCAACCATGGTGGCCGGCCCCACCAATCCTTGATCCACATGCCACCTCATTTGATGAGGTGGAGGTGGGTCCCAATCGGCCACATCACCTTGGTCTAATCCAAATTAACTTAGGTGATTTAAACCCATTCAATTCATTCCCACTTATTAGATCACCATTGGGCCCATGGCCCAATTACATTTTCCTCCTACCCATTTACCTTAGAGCTTACACCATCTTGATCCATTGGGTCCCAAGTGGATATTGGGCCCAATTTGACTATCCTTGGCCCAATTGACCATTTAAATGAATTAAATCCAATCCAGTTCATTGGGCCATACTTGGGCCTTTGTCCAAATTTTGGTCCATTTACTATTTATTCCATCAAATTTCCCAATTTCCATCATTAAAATAAATAATATCCACCTATATATTGATTTACAAATTTCGGGCCATTACAGTGCAGTCTGTCGAGGCCTCACAGCCAGTCTTGTGCTGAGTTGTATTTTGGACAACTGTAACTCAGCTGACCTTGTGTTTGGCTTACCGAGTCTCTTACAGATTTAGGAAATTAAATATGTTTCCCTTAATTGGAAGTTAATTATGGAATTAAGATATATCCACATGTTGAAACTCCAAGTGCCACCTCACATGTTTTGAATAAAGAGTCGTTAGGAAGTTGTCTGTCTTAGACAAAATTGGAAAGGCTCCTCCATGTGATTAAATATTATTTACAATCATCAATCTCTCTTAAAGTAAATCCTTGATTGATAACAAAAATAAATCAATGGTCAATCATGCACGGTGGCATCTTAATTGGCTGGACATTCACTGTTTGACAGGCAGAATAACTTATGCAGATTCTGTGCTGTCTTACCATATACCGCCACGAGGCCTCATTGGAATCCTCGAGGCCTCGTGGGTGTGACTGGCTACAAAGAACAGACAATCTAATATATATTAGTAAACTGAATGAAATAATGACTAACACACAGAGAACCTCTTGGAAAAATTATAACAGTGTAACAAGAGAGATTAGCCTCCTCCTCTTACACCTTCTTCATCATCTTCTTACATAGATGTTTGGGTAATCAATACCCCAGTTCTGATGAAGCTTAAGGTGTTCACATAGGACATTAAAACCAGTCATATTTATGTCCTATACTGTTGTGCCGATAATCACTATGATGGAGCTAATCTGATGTAAGGAGCACACAGATCGAGTAAAGAAGAAAACGCTTAAAGAAGATTGGATAAGGCCCAAGGCAAGTATTTGTTCTTTCTTTTATTTTAATCATTTTAAAGTGGATTAGAATAGTTGTTCGAACCATTAAAAAACTAGATGCAGAGGATTAGACCGATTGGGTTGAACCTCTATAAAAAACTAGGTTGTACTATTTGGGTGTGAGACCCATATATAGTATATTTGGGACGACCCTAGAGTTGAGAAGTCTGACACTTGACGTAGGTTTGTTGAAACCGAACCATTATACAATATCTGGGTTTATATGCGGCTGATGCTTTGAAATGATTGTGTGGATTGAATACTAGTTCACATACACACACACATATTGATCGTTCAGTTTTATTAACAGTTGTTTATTTTACGGTGAAGGGATCTCAGTGAATAATTCATACACTTAAATTAAAATTCGGTTGAGAAATTTTAAAAGGGAATTAAAATTGAAAACCCTAAACCCCTCTAGGTCGTGGATTACTCTAATAACGGAATTTCAAAATCCAAAACCCTAATCCATAAAATCCTAAAAACCTAAAATCCTAAAACCCTATAACCCTATAACCCTAAACCCTAAATTCTAAACCCTAAACCCTAAACCACTAAAATCCTAAAAATCTAAAACCAAGAACCCTAAAACCTAAACACTAAACGCTAAACCCTAAACCCTAAATCCTAAAACCCTAAGACCGTAAACCCCAAAAGAACTAAACCTTAAACCCTAAACCCCTAAAACCCTAAAACCCTAAACACTAAACACGAAACCCTAAACACTAGACCCTAAACTCTAAAACCTTAAAACCCTAAACCCTAAACTCTAAACCCTAAAGCCCTAAAACCCGAAAATCCTAAACACTAAACCCTAAACCCTAAACCCTAAACCCTAAAACCCTTAAACCCTAAAATCTAAACCCTAAACTCTAAACACTAAAATCCCTAAACCCTAAGCCATAAAACTATAAAACCCTAAATCTTAAAACCGTAAAACCTAAACCATAAACCATAAACCCTAAACCCTAAACACTAAAATCCTAACCCTAAACCCTAAACGCTAAGATTAAACACTAAACCCTAAACCGTAAACCCTAAACCCTAAACCCAAAATCCTAAAACCCTAAACCTTAAACCCTAAACCCTAAACCTTAAACCCCAAAACCCTAAAAACATAAACCCTAAATCCTATACCCTAAACCACTAAAATCCTAAAAAACTAAAACCTAAAGAGTAAAACCCTAAACCCTCAAACCCGAAACCCTAAAACACTAAAACCCTAAACCCTGAAAACCTTAACCCCTAAAACCTTAACCCCTAAAACCCTAAAATCTAAAACTCTACCTTAAACCGTAAAACCATTAACTCCTAAAACCCATAAATCCTAAAACCCTAAACCTTAAACCCAAAAACCGTAAAACCTAAACCCCAAACACTAAAATCGTAACCCTCAACCCTTAACACTAAACCCTAAACCCTAAAATCCCTAAACCCTAAACCCTAAAACACTAAAACCCTAACCTTAAAACCCAAAAATCGTAAAATCTAAACCCTAAACCCTAAACTCTAAAATCCTAACCCTAAACTCTAAACCCTAAACTCTAAACCCTAAAACCCTCGAACCCTAAAACCTAAACCCTAAACCCTAAACTCAAAACACAAAACCCTAAAACCCTAAATCCTAAAACCCTAAATCCAAAAAACCCTAAACCCTAAAACCCTAATCCCTAAACCCTAAAACCCTAAACTCTAAATCACTAAACCTTTAAAACCCTAAACCCTAAATCCTAAAACCCTACTTTAAACCCTAAAACTCTAGAACCGAAAAAACCCAAAACACTAAACCCTAAACCCTAAAACCCCAATCCCTAAAATCAAAACCCTAAACCCTAAAACCCCAATCCCTAAAATCAAAACCCTAAACCCAAAACCCTAAACCCGAAAACCCTAAAACCATAAAACCCTCGAACCCTAAACCATAAAACCCTAAAACTGTAAAACATAAACCCTAAACACTAAAATCCTAACCATAAACCCAAAACCCAAAACCCTAAACCCTAAACACTAACCCTAAACACTAAACCCTAAACCCTAAACCCTAAACCCTAAACGCTAGACCCTAACCCTAATCCCTTAAACCCTAAAACCCTAAAACCTAAAACACTAAACCCTAAATTCTAAAACCCTAAACCCTGAAATCCTACCCGAAACCCTAAAACACTGAAACCCTAAAGCCCTAAATCCTAAATCCTAAAACCCTAAAACCCTAAAACACTAAACCCTAAACTCTAAACCCTAAACCCTAAAACCTAAACACTAAACCCTAAACCCTAAACCCTAAACCCTAATCCTTAAAACCCTAAAACCCAAAAACCCTAAACCCTAAATTCTAAAACCCAAAACACTAAAAGCCTACCCTAAACCCAAAAACCTACCCTAAACCCTAAAACCCTAAAACCCTAAACCCTAAACCCTAAAACCCTAAAATGCTAAAACACTAAACCCTAAACCCTTAACACTAAACCCTAAAACCCTAATCCTTAAAAACCCTAAACACGACAACCCAAAAACCCTAAAACACTAAACCCTAAACTCTAAACCCTAAACCGTAAATTCTAAACCCTTAACCCTAAACCCTAAAACCCAATAACCCTACCCTAACCCCTAAACCTTACATCCAAAACCCTAAACCCTAAACCCGACAACCCAAAAACCCAACAACACTAAACCCTAAACTCTAAACCCTAAACCGTAAATTCTAAACCCTAAACCCTAAACCCTAAAACCCTATAACCCTACCCTAACCACTAAACCTTAAATCCAAAACCCTAAACCCTAAAAATCTAATCCCTAAAATCATGAAACCCTAAACCTTGAAACCCTTAACCCATAAGACCGTAAACCCTAAACCCTAAACCCTAAAACCGTAAACCCTAAAACCCAAAAACCCTAAACCCTAAACCCTAAAAGCCTAAAACCCTAAACCTTAAACCCTAAAACCCTAAAACCTAAACCCTATAGCACTAAGACCCTAAAACCCTAAACCCTAAGCACCAAACCCTAAACCATAAATCCTAAGCCCTAAAACCATAAACCCTAAAACCCAAAAATCCTAAACCCGAAAACCTAAAACCCTAAAGCCCTAAAACCATAAACCCTAAATCCTAAACCCTAAAATCGTAAAACCCTAGAACCCTAAACCCTAAATCCTAAACCCTCAACCACTAAAACCCGAAAAACCTAAAACCCTAAACCCTAAAACCTAAACCCTGAAACCCTAAACCCCAAACCCTAAACCCTAAAACCCAAAACCCTATACCCTAAAACCCTAAAACCCTAAAACACTAAACCTTAAACTCTAAACCCCAAACCCTATACCCTAAACACTAAACCCCTAAATGCCTAAAACCCTAAACCTAAAACCCGAAACCCTTAACCCTGAAACCCTAAACCCCTCTAAACCCTAAACACTAAACCCCTCTAAACCCTAAAACCCAAAACCCTAAAACCCAAAACCCTAAACCCAAAACCCTAAAACCCTAAGCTCCTAAACCCTAAAACCCTAAACCCTAAACCCTAAAACCCAAAACCCCTAAAACCATAAAACCTTAAACCTAAAAACCCTAAAACCCTAATCCCTAAAACCGTGAAACCCTAAACCTTGAAACCCTTAACCCATAAGACCGTAAACCCTAAACCCTAAACCCTAAAACCGTAAACCCGAAAACCCAAAAACCCTAAACCCTAAACCCTAAAAGCCTAAAACCCTAAACCTTAAACCCTAAAACCCTAAAACCCTAAACCCTAAAATCTAAACCCTACACCACTAAAACCCTAAAAACCTAAAACCTAAAACCCTAAACCCCTAACACCTAAACCCTAAACCCTAGCCTTAAAACCCTAAACCCTAAACCCTACACCCCTTAAACCCTAAAACCCTAAACAATAAACCCTAAACCATAAACCCTAAATCCCAAACCCCAAAACCCTAAAACCTGAAAATCATAAACCCGAAAATCTAAAACCAAAAAACCCTAAAACCATAAACCCTAAACTCTAAACCCTAAAACCGTAAAACCCTAGAACCATAAATCCTAAATCCTAAACCCTAAACCACTAAAACCCTGAAAACCTAAAACCCTAAACCCTAAATTCTAAAACCCTAAAACCCTGAAATCCTACCTGAAACCCTAAAACACTGAAACCCTAAAGCCCTAAATCCTAAATCCTAAAACCCTAAAATCCTAAAACACTAAACCCTAAATTCTAAACCCTAAACCCTAAAACCTAAACACTAAACCCTAAACCCTAAACCCTAAACCCTAAACCCTAAACCCTAAACCTTAATCCTTAAAACCCTAAAACCCAAAAACCCTAAACCCTAAATTCTAAAACCCAAAACACTAAAAGCCTACCCTAAACCCAAAAACCTACCCTAAACCCTAAAACCCTAAAACCCTAAACCCTAAACCCTAAAACCCTAAAATGCTAAAACACTAAACCCTAAACCCTTAACACTAAACCCTAAAACCCTAATCCTTAAAAACCCTAAACACGACAACCCAAAAACCCTCAAACACTAAACCCTAAACTCTAAACCCTAAACCGTAAATTCTAAACCCTTAACCCTAAACCCTAAAACCCAATAACCCTACCCTAACCCCTAAACCTTACATCCAAAACCCTAAACCCTAAACCCTAAACCCGACAACCCAAAAACCCAACAACACTAAACCCTAAACTCTAAACCCTAAACCGTAAATTCTAAACCCTAAACCCTAAACCCTAAAACCCTATAACCCTACCCTAACCCCTAAACCTTAAATCCAAAACCCTAAACCCTAAAAACCTAATCCCTAAAATCGTGAAACCCTAAACCTTGAAACCCTTAACCCATAAGACCGTAAACCCTAAACCCTAAACCCTAAACCCTAAACCCTAAAACCGTAAACCCTAAAACCCAAAAACCCTAAACCCTAAACCCTAAAAGCCTAAAACCCTAAACCTTAAACCCTAAAACCCTAAAACCTAAACCCTATAGCACTAAAATCCTAAAACCCTAAACCCTAAGCACCAAACCCTAAACCATAAACCCTAAGCCCTAAAACCATAAACCCTAAAACCCAAAAATCCTAAACCCGAAAACCTAAAACCCTAAAGCCCTAAAACCATAAACCCTAAATCGTAAACCCTAAAATCGTAAAACCGTAGAACCCTAAACCCTAAATCCTAAACCCTCAACCACTAAAACCCAAAAAACCTAAAACCCTAAACCCTAAAACCTAAACCCTGAAACCCTAAACCCCAAACCCTAAACCCTAAAACCCAAAACCCTATACCCTAAAACCCTAAAACCCTAAAACACTAAACCTTAAACTCTAAACCCCAAACCCTATACCCTAAACACTAAACCCCTAAATGCCTAAAACCCTAAACCTAAAACCCGAAGCCCTTAACCCTGAAACCCTAAACCCCTCTAAACCCTAAACACTAAACCCCTCTAAACCTTAAAACCCAAAACCCTAAAACCCAAAACCCTAAAACCCTAAGCTCCTAAACCCTAAAACCCTAAACCCTAAACCCTAAAACCCAAAACCCCTAAAACCATAAAACCTTAAACCTAAAAACCCTAAAACCCTAATCCCTAAAACCGTGAAACCCTAAACCTTGAAACCCTTAACCCATAAGACCGTAAACCCTAAACCCTAAACCCTAAAACCGTAAACCCTAAAACCCAAAAACCCTAAACCCTAAACCCTAAAAACCTAAAACCCTAAACCTTAAACCCTAAAACCCTAAAACCCTAAACCCTAAAATCTAAACCCTACACCACTAAAACCCTAAAAACCTAAAACCTAAAACCCTAAACCCCTAACACCTAAACCCTAAACCCTAGCCTTAAAACCCTAAACCCTAAACCCTACACCCCTTAAACCCTAAAACCCTAAACAATAAACCCTAAACCATAAACCCTAAATCCCAAACCCCAAAACCCTAAAACCTGAAAATCCTAAACCCGAAAATCTAAAACCAAAAAACCCTAAAACCATAAACCCTAAACTCTAAACCCTAAAACCGTCAAACCCTAGAACCATAAATCCTAAATCCTAAACCCTAAACCACTAAAACCCTGAAAACCTAAAACCCTAAACCCTAAATTCTAAAACCCTAAACCCTGAAATCCTACCCGAAACCCTAAAACACTGAAACCCTAAAGCCCTAAATCCTAAATCCTAAAACCCTAAAACCCTAAAACACTAAACCCTAAACTCTAAACCCTAAACCCTAAAACCTAAACACTAAACCCTTAACACTAAACCCTAAACCCAAAACACTAAACCCTAAACTCTAAACCCTAAACCCTCAAACCTAAACACTAAACCCTAAACCCTAAACCCTAAACCCTAATCCTTAAAACCCTAAAACCCAAAAACCCTAAACCCTAAATTCTAAAACCCAAAACACTAAAAGCCTACCCTAAACCCAAAAACCTACCCTAAACCCTAAAACCCTAAAACCCTAAACCCTAAACCCTAAAACCCTAAAATGCTAAAACACTAAACCCTAAACCCTTAACACTAAACCCTAAAACCCTAATCCTTAAAAACCCTAAACACGACAACCCAAAAACCCTCAAACACTAAACCCTAAACTCTAAACCCTAAACCGTAAATTCTAAACCCTTAACCCTAAACCCTAAAACCCAATAACCCTACCCTAACCCCTAAACCTTACATCCAAAACCCTAAACCCTAAACCCTAAACCCGACAACCCAAAAACCCAACAACACTAAACCCTAAACTCTAAACCCTAAACCGTAAATTCTAAACCCTAAACCCTAAACCCTAAAACCCTATAACCCTACCCTAACCCCTAAACCTTAAATCCAAAACCCTAAACCCTAAAAACCTAATCCCTAAAATCGTGAAACCCTAAACCTTGAAACCCTTAACCCATAAGACCGTAAACCCTAAACCCTAAACCCTAAACCCTAAACCCTAAAACCGTAAACCCTAAAACCCAAAAACCCTAAAACCCTAAACCTTAAACCCTAAAACCTTAAAACCTAAACCCTATAGCACTAAAACCCTAAAACCCTAAAACCCTAAGCTCCTAAACCCTAAAACCCTAAACCCTAAACCCTAAAACCCAAAACCCCTAAAACCATAAAACCTTAAACCTAAAAACCCTAAAACCCTAATCCCAAAAACCGTGAAACCCTAAACCTTGAAACCCTTAACCCATAAGACCGTAAACCCTAAACCCTAAACCCTAAAACCATAAACCCTAAAACCCAAAAACCCTAAACCCTAAACCCTAAAAACCTAAAACCCTAAACCTTAAACCCTAAAACCCTAAAACCCTAAACCCTAAAATCTAAACCCTACACCACTAAAACCCTAAAAACCTAAAACCTAAAACCCTAAACCCCTAACACCTAAACCCTAAACCCTAGCCTTAAAACCCTAAACCCTAAACCCTACACCCCTTAAACCCTAAAACCCTAAACAATAAACCCTAAACCATAAACCCTAAATCCCAAACCCCAAAACCCTAAAACCTGAAAATCCTAAACCCGAAAATCTAAAACCAAAAAACCCAAAAACCATAAACCCTAAACTCTAAACCCTAAAACCGTCAAACCCTAGAACCATAAATCCTAAATCCTAAACCCTAAACCACTAAAACCCTGAAAACCTAAAACCCTAAACCCTAAATTCTAAAACCCTAAACCCTGAAATCCTACCCGAAACCCTAAAACACTGAAACCCTAAAGCCCTAAATCCTAAATCCTAAAACCCTAAAACCCTAAAACACTAAACCCTAAACTCTAAACCCTAAACCCTAAAACCTAAACACTAAACCATTAACACTAAACCCTAAACCCAAAACACTAAACCCTAAACTCTAAACCCTAAACCCTCAAACCTAAACACTAAACCCTAAACCCTAAACCCTAAACCCTAAACCCTAAACCCTAATCCTTAAAACCCTAAAACCCAAAAACCCTAAACCCTAAATTCTAAAACCCAAAACACTAAAAGCCTACCCTAAACCCAAAAACCTACCCTAAACCCTAAAACCCTAAAACCCTAAACCCTAAACCCTAAAACCCTAAAATGCTAAAACACTAAACCCTAAACCCTTAACACTAAACCCTAAAACCCTAATCCTTAAAAACCCTAAACACGACAACCCAAAAACCCTCAAACACTAAACCCTAAACTCTAAACCCTAAACCGTAAATTCTAAACCCTTAACCCTAAACCCTAAAACCCAATAACCCTACCCTAACCCCTAAACCTTACATCCAAAACCCTAAACCCTAAACCCTAAACCCGACAACCCAAAAACCCAACAACACTAAACCCTAAACTCTAAACCCTAAACCGTAAATTCTAAACCATAAACCCTAAACCCTAAAACCCTATAACCCTACCCTAACCCCTAAACCTTAAATCCAAAACCCTAAACCCTAAAAACCTAATCCCTAAAATCGTGAAACCCTAAACCTTGAAACCCTTAACCCATAAGACCGTAAACCCTAAACCCTAAACCCTAAACCCTAAACCCTAAAACCGTAAACCCTAAAACCCAAAAACCCTAAAACCCTAAACCTTAAACCCTAAAACCTTAAAACCTAAACCCTATAGCACTAAAACCCTAAAACCCTAAAACCCTAAGCTCCTAAACCCTAAAACCCTAAACCCTAAACCCTAAAACCCAAAACCCCTAAAACCATAAAACCTTAAACCTAAAAACCCTAAAACCCTAATCCCTAAAACCGTGAAACCCTAAACCTTGAAACCCTTAACCCATAAGACCGTAAACCCTAAACCCTAAACCCTAAAACCGTAAACCCTAAAACCCAAAAACCCTAAACCCTAAACCCTAAAAACCTAAAACCCTAAACCTTAAACCCTAAAACCCTAAAACCCTAAACCCTAAAATCTAAACCCTACACCACTAAAACCCTAAAAACCTAAAACCTAAAACCCTAAACCCCTAACACCTAAACCCTAAACCCTAGCCTTAAAACCCTAAACCCTAAACCCTACACCCCTTAAACCCTAAAACCCTAAACAATAAACCCTAAACCATAAACCCTAAATCCCAAACCCCAAAACCCTAAAACCTGAAAATCCTAAACCCGAAAATCTAAAACCAAAAAACCCTAAAACCATAAACCCTAAACTCTAAACCCTAAAACCGTCAAACCCTAGAACCATAAATCCTAAATCCTAAACCCTAAACCACTAAAACCCTGAAAACCTAAAACCCTAAACCCTAAATTCTAAAACCCTAAACCCTGAAATCCTACCCGAAACCCTAAAACACTGAAACCCTAAAGCCCTAAATCCTAAATCCTAAAACCCTAAAACCCTAAAACACTAAACCCTAAACTCTAAACCCTAAACCCTAAAACCTAAACACTAAACCCTTAACACTAAACCCTAAACCCAAAACACTAAACCCTAAACTCTAAACCCTAAACCCTCAAACCTAAACACTAAACCCTAAACCCTAAACCCTAAACCCTAAACCCTAAACCCTAATCCTTAAAACCCTAAAACCCAAAAACCCTAAACCCTAAATTCTAAAACCCAAAACACTAAAAGCCTACCCTAAACCCAAAAACCTACCCTAAACCCTAAACCCTAAAACCCTAAAACCCTAAACCCAAAACCCTAAAATGCTAAAACACTAAACCCTAAACCCTTAACACTAAACCCTAAAACCCTAATCCTTAAAAACCCTAAACACGACAACCCAAAAACCCTCAAACACTAAACCCTAAACTCTAAACCCTAAACCGTAAATTCTAAACCCTTAACCCTAAACCCTAAAACCCAATAACCCTACCCTAACCCCTAAACCTTACATCCAAAACCCTAAACCCTAAACCCTAAACCCGACAACCCAAAAACCCAACAACACTAAACCCTAAACTCTAAACCCTAAACCGTAAATTCTAAACCCTAAACCCTAAACCCTAAAACCCTATAACCCTACCCTAACCCCTAAACCTTAAATCCAAAACAATAAACCCTAAAAACCTAATCCCTAAAATCGTGAAACCCTAAACCTTGAAACCCTTAACCCATAAGACCGTAAACCCTAAACCCTAAACCCTAAACCCTAAACCCTAAAACCGTAAACCCTAAAACCCAAAAACCCTAAACTCTAAACCCTAAAAGCCTAAAACCCTAAACCTTAAACCCTAAAACCCTAAAACCTAAACCCTATAGCACTAAAACCCTAAAACCCTAAAACCCTAAGCTCCTAAACCCTAAAACCCTAAACCCTAAACCCTAAAACCCAAAACCCCTAAAACCATAAAACCTTAAACCTAAAAACCCTAAAACCCTAATCCCTAAAACCGTGAAACCCTAAACCTTGAAACCCTTAACCCATAAGACCGTAAACCCTAAACCCTAAACCCTAAAACCGTAAACCCTAAAACCCAAAAACCCTAAACCCTAAACCCTAAAAACCTAAAACCCTAAACCTTAAACCCTAAAACCCTAAAACCCTAAACCCTAAAATCTAAACCCTACACCACTAAAACCCTAAAAACCTAAAACCTAAAACCCTAAACCCCTAACACCTAAACCCTAAACCCTAGCCTTAAAACCCTAAACCCTAAACCCTACACCCCTTAAACCCTAAAACCCTAAACAATAAACCCTAAACCATAAACCCTAAATCCCAAACCCCAAAACCCTAAAACCTGAAAACCCTAAACCCGAAAATCTAAAACCAAAAAAACCCTAAAACCATAAACCCTAAACTCTAAACCCTAAAACCGTCAAACCCTAGAACCATAAATCCTAAATCCTAAACCCTAAACCACTAAAACCCTGAAAACCTAAAACCCTAAACCCTAAATTCTAAAACCCTAAACCCTGAAATCCTACCCGAAACCCTAAAACACTGAAACCCTAAAGCCCTAAATCCTAAATCCTAAAACCCTAAAACCCTAAAACACTAAACCCTAAACTCTAAACCCTAAACCCTAAAACCTAAACACTAAACCCTTAACACTAAACCCTAAACCCAAAACACTAAACCCTAAACTCTAAACCCTAAACCCTCAAACCTAAACACTAAACCCTAAACCCTAAACCCTAAACCCTAAACCCTAAACCCTAAACCCTAATCCTTAAAACCCTAAAACCCAAAAACCCTAAACCCTAAATTCTAAAACCCAAAACACTAAAAGCCTACCCTAAACCCAAAAACCTACCCTAAACCCTAAAACCCTAAAACCCTAAACCCTAAACCCTAAAACCCTAAAATGCTAAAACACTAAACCCTAAACCCTTAACACTAAACCCTAAAACCCTAATCCTTAAAAACCCTAAACACGACAACCCAAAAACCCTCAAACACTAAACCCTAAACTCTAAACCCTAAACCGTAAATTCTAAACCCTTAACCCTAAACCCTAAAACCCAATAACCCTACCCTAACCCCTAAACCTTACATCCAAAACCCTAAACCCTAAACCCTAAACCCGACAACCCAAAAACCCAACAACACTAAACCCTAAACTCTAAACCCTAAACCGTAAATTCTAAACCCTAAACCCTAAACCCTAAAACCCTATAACCCTACCCTAACCCCTAAACCTTAAATCCAAAACCCTAAACCCTAAAAACCTAATCCCTAAAATCGTGAAACCCTAAACCTTGAAACCCTTAACCCATAAGACCGTAAACCCTAAACCCTAAACCCTAAACCCTAAACCCTAAAACCGTAAACCCTAAAACCCAAAAACCCTAAAACCCTAAACCTTAAACCCTAAAACCTTAAAACCTAAACCCTATAGCACTAAAACCCTAAACCCTAAAACCCTAAGCTCCTAAACCCTAAAACCCTAAACCCTAAACCCTAAAACCCAAAACCCCTAAAACCATAAAACCTTAAACCTAAAAACCCTAAAACCCTAATCCCTAAAACCGTGAAACCCTAAACCTTGAAACCCTTAACCCATAAGACCGTAAACCCTAAACCCTAAACCCTAAAACCGTAAACCCTAAAACCCAAAAACCCTAAACCCTAAACCCTAAAAACCTAAAACCCTAAACCTTAAACCCTAAAACCCTAAAACCCTAAACCCTAAAATCTAAACCCTACACCACTAAAACCCTAAAAACCTAAAACCTAAAACCCTAAACCCCTAACACCTAAACCCTAAACCCTAGCCTTAAAACCCTAAACCCTAAACCCTACACCCCTTAAACCCTAAAACCCTAAACAATAAACCCTAAACCATAAACCCTAAATCCCAAACCCCAAAACCCTAAAACCTGAAAATCCTAAACCCGAAAATCTAAAACCAAAAAACCCTAAAACCATAAACCCTAAACTCTAAACCCTAAAACCGTCAAACCCTAGAACCATAAATCCTAAATCCTAAACCCTAAACCACTAAAACCCTGAAAACCTAAAACCCTAAACCCTAAATTCTAAAACCCTAAACCCTGAAATCCTACCCGAAACCCTAAAACACTGAAACCCTAAAGCCCTAAATCCTAAATCCTAAAACCCTAAAACCCTAAAACACTAAACCCTAAACTCTAAACCCTAAACCCTAAAACCTAAACACTAAACCCTTAACACTAAACCCTAAACCCAAAACACTAAACCCTAAACTCTAAACCCTAAACCCTCAAACCTAAACACTAAACCCTAAACCCTAAACCCTAAACCCTAAACCCTAATCCTTAAAACCCTAAAACCCAAAAACCCTAAACCCTAAATTCTAAAACCCAAAACACTAAAAGCCTACCCTAAACCCAAAAACCTACCCTAAACCCTAAAACCCTAAAACCCTAAACCCTAAACCCTAAAACCCTAAAATGCTAAAACACTAAACCCTAAACCCTTAACACTAAACCCTAAAACCCTAATCCTTAAAAACCCTAAACACGACAACCCAAAAACCCTCAAACACTAAACCCTAAACTCTAAACCCTAAACCGTAAATTCTAAACCCTTAACCCTAAACCCTAAAACCCAATAACCCTACCCTAACCCCTAAACCTTACATCCAAAACCCTAAACCCTAAACCCTAAACCCGACAACCCAAAAACCCAACAACACTAAACCCTAAACTCTAAACCCTAAACCGTAAATTCTAAACCCTAAACCCTAAACCCTAAACCCTATAACCCTACCCTAACCCCTAAACCTTAAATCCAAAACCCTAAACCCTAAAAACCTAATCCCTAAAATCGTGAAACCCTAAACCTTGAAACCCTTAACCCATAAGACCGTAAACCCTAAACCCTAAACCCTAAACCCTAAACCCTAAAACCGTAAACCCTAAAACCCAAAAACCCTAAACTCTAAACCCTAAAAGCCTAAAACCCTAAACCTTAAACCCTAAAACCCTAAAACCTAAACCCTATAGCACTAAAACCCTAAAACCCTAAAACCCTAAGCTCCTAAACCCTAAAACCCTAAACCCTAAACCCTAAAACCCAAAACCCCTAAAACCATAAAACCTTAAACCTAAAAACCCTAAAACCCTAATCCCTAAAACCGTGAAACCCTAAACCTTGAAACCCTTAACCCATATGACCGTAAACCCTAAACCCTAAACCCTAAAACCGTAAACCCTAAAACCCAAAAACCCTAAACCCTAAACCCTAAAAACCTAAAACCCTAAACCTTAAACCCTAAAACCCTAAAACCCTAAACCCTAAAATCTAAACCCTACACCACTAAAACCCTAAAAACCTAAAACCTAAAACCCTAAACCCCTAACACCTAAACCCTAAACCCTAGCCTTAAAACCCTAAACCCTAAACCCTACACCCCTTAAACCCTAAAACCCTAAACAATAAACCCTAAACCATAAACCCTAAATCCCAAACCCCAAAACCCTAAAACCTGAAAATCCTAAACCCGAAAATCTAAAACCAAAAAACCCTAAAACCATAAACCCTAAACTCTAAACCCTAAAACCGTCAAACCCTAGAACCATAAATCCTAAATCCTAAACCCTAAACCACTAAAACCCTGAAAACCTAAAACCCTAAACCCTAAATTCTAAAACCCTAAACCCTGAAATCCTACCCGAAACCCTAAAACACTGAAACCCTAAAGCCCTAAATCCTAAATCCTAAAACCCTAAAACCCTAAAACACTAAACCCTAAACTCTAAACCCTAAACCCTAAAACCTAAACACTAAACCCTTAACACTAAACCCTAAACCCAAAACACTAAACCCTAAACTCTAAACCCTAAACCCTCAAACCTAAACACTAAACCCTAAACCCTAAACCCTAAACCCTAAACCCTAAACCCTAAACCCTAATCCTTAAAACCCTAAAACCCAAAAACCCTAAACCCTAAATTCTAAAACCCAAAACACTAAAAGCCTACCCTAAACCCAAAAACCTACCCTAAACCCTAAAACCCTAAAACCCTAAACCCTAAACCCTAAAACCCTAAAATGCTAAAACACTAAACCCTAAACCCTTAACACTAAACCCTAAAACCCTAATCCTTAAAAACCCTAAACACGACAACCCAAAAACCCTCAAACACTAAACCCTAAACTCTAAACCCTAAACCGTAAATTCTAAACCCTTAACCCTAAACCCTAAAACCCAATAACCCTACCCTAACCCCTAAACCTTACATCCAAAACCCTAAACCCTAAACCCTAAACCCGACAACCCAAAAACCCAACAACACTAAACCCTAAACTCTAAACCCTAAACCGTAAATTCTAAACCCTAAACCCTAAACCCTAAAACCCTATAACCCTACCCTAACCCCTAAACCTTAAATCCAAAACCCTAAACCCTAAAAACCTAATCCCTAAAATCGTGAAACCCTAAACCTTGAAACCCTTAACCCATAAGACCGTAAACCCTAAACCCTAAACCCTAAACCCTAAACCCTAAAACCGTAAACCCTAAAACCCAAAAACCCTAAACTCTAAACCCTAAAAGCCTAAAACCCTAAGCCTTAAACCCTAAAACCCTAAAACCTAAACCCTATAGCACTAAAACCCTAAAACCCTAAACCCTAAGCACCAAACCCTAAACCATAAACCCTAAGCCCTAAAACCATAAACCCTAAAACCCAAAAATCCTAAACCCGAAAACCTAAAACCCTAAAGCCCTAAAACCATAAACCCTAAATCTAAACCCTAAAATCGTAAAACCCTAGAACCCTAAACCCTAAATCCTAAACCCTCAACCACTAAAACCCGAAAAATCTAAAACCCTAAACCCTGAAACCTAAACCTTGAAACCCTAAACCCCAAACCCTAAACCCTAAAACCCAAAACCCTATACCCTAAAACCCTAAAACCCTAAAACACTAAACCTTAAACTCTAAACCCCAAACCCTATACCCTAAACACTAAACCCCTAAATGCCTAAAACCCTAAACCTAAAACCCGAAACCCTTAACCCTGAAACCCTAAACCCCTCTAAACCCTAAACACTAAACCCCTCTAAACCTTAAAACCCTAAACCCTAAAACCCAAAACCCTAAACCCAAAACCCTAAAACCCAAAACCCTAAACCCAAAACCCTAAAACCCTAAGCTCCTAAACCCTAAAACCCTAAACCCTAAACCCTAAAACCCAAAACCCCTAAAACCATAAAACCCTAAACCTAAAAACCCTAAAACCCTAATCCCTAAAACCGTGAAACCCTAAACCTTGAAACCCTTAACCCATAAGACCGTAAACCCTAAACCCTAAACCCTAAAACCGTAAACCCTAAAACCCAAAAACCCTAAACCCTAAACCCTAAAAGCCTAAAACCCTAAGCCTTAAACCCTAAAACCCTAAAACCCTAAACCCTAAAATCTAAACCCTACACCACTAAAACCCTAAAAACCTAAAACCTAAAACCCTAAACCCCTAACACCTAAACCCTAAACCCTAGCCTTAAAACCCTATACCCTAAACCCTACACCCCTTAAACCCTAAAACCCTAAACAATAAACCCTAAACCATAAACCCTAAATCCCAAACCCCAAAACCCTAAAACCTGAAAATCCTAAACCCGAAAATCTAAAACCAAAAAACCCTAAAACCATAAACCCTAAACTCTAAACCCTAAAACCGTAAAACCCTAGAACCATAAATCCTAAATCCTAAACCCTAAACCACTAAAACCCTGAAAACCTAAAACCCTAAACCCTAAAACCTAAACCCTGAAACCCTAAACCCTAAAACCCAAAACCTTATACCCTAAAACCCTAAAACACTAAACCCTAAACTCTAAACCCCAAACCCTAAATACCGTAAACCCTAGACCCTAAAACCGTAAACCCTGAAACCCAAAAACCCTAAACCCTAAACCCTAAAAGCCTAAAACTCTAAACCTTAAATCTTAAAACCCTAAAACCCTAAACCCTAAAACGTAAACCCTACACCACTAAAATCATAAAAACCTAAGACCGTAAACCCCTAAACCCTAAACCCTAAACCCTAGCCTTAAAACCCTAAACCCTACACCCCTTAAAACCTAAAAACCTAAACAATAAACCCTAAACCATAAACCCTAAACCCCAAACCCCAAAACCCTAAAACCCAAAAACCCTAAAACCGAAAACCCTAAACTCTAAACCCTAAAACCGTAAAACCCTAGAACCCTAAACCCTAAATCCTAAACCCTAAACCACTAAAACCCTGAAAACCTAAAACCCTAAACCCTAAAACCTAAACCTTGAAACCCTAAATCCTAAACCCTAAACCCAAAAACCCAAAACCCTATACCCTAAAACCCTAAAACCCTAAAACACTAAACCCTAAACTCTAAACACCAAACCCTATACCCTAAACACTAAACCCCTAAAATCCTAAAACCCTAAACCCTAAAACCCGAAACCCTTAACCCTGAAACCCTAAACCTCCTAAACCCTAAACCATAAACCCTAAACACTAAACCCCTCTAAACCCTAAAACCTAAACCCAAAACCCTAAAACCCTATACTCCTAAAACCCTAAAACCCTAAACACTAAACCCCTAAAACCCTCAAGCCCTAAATCCTAAAACCCTAAAACCCTAAACCCTAAGCCCTAAAACCCAAAACCCCTAAAACCTTAAAACCCTAAACCTAAAAACCCTAAAACCCTAATCCCTAAAACCGTGAAACCCTAAACCTTGAAACCCTTAACCCATAAGACCGTAAACACTAAACCCTAAAACCTAAAAACCCTAAACCCTAAATGCCTAAAACCCTAAACCTTAAACCCTAAAATCCTAAAACCCTAAACCCTGAAACCTAAACCCTACACCACTAAAACCCTAAAAACCTAAAACCCTAAACCCCTAAAACCTAAACCCTAAACCCTAGCCTTAAAACCCTAAACCCTAAACCCTACACCCCTTAAACCCTAAAACCCTAAACCATAAACCCTAAACCCCAAACCCAAAAAATCTAAAACCCGAAAATCCTAAACCCGAAAACCTAAAAGCCAAATGTAATAGCCCGGACTTTTTAAATCAGTATAAATATGGATATTATTTATTTTAATGATGGAAATTGGGAAATTTAATGGAATAGATGGTAAATGGATCAAAATTTGGACAAAGGCCCAAGTGTGGTCCAATGGGCCGTGGATTGGAATGAGTCCACTTAATTAGGTCAAGGATGGTCAAATTGGGCCCAATACCCATTTGGGACCCAATGGATCAAGATGATGTAAACTTTAAGGTAAATAGGTAAGAAATAAATTTAATTGGGCCATGGGACCAATGGTGATCCAAGTAGTTGAAAATGGATTAAATTTAAATCACCTAAGTTGGTGATGAATTGACCAAGGTGACATGGCCGAGTGGGACCCACCTTCGTGGACCAAAGATTGGTGGGGCCAGCCACCATGGTTGACTTGATCAACCATGGGCGAAGTAATGGAAAGGAGTCAAGGAGATTAAAGGAGATAAAGTGGGAATTAATTAACTTAACCTAATGATCCAATTAATTAAATGATTAAACTATTCAAAAGGTGGTCCAAGGGGTCAAAAGATGGAAAACCAAACCATTTTATCTTAGACACCAAAAAAAAAAAATGTTGGCTAGTGGTGGTTATCCCAACCACCACCATAAAGCATGATAAAAATCTTATGTGGGTTGGTGGGAGGAATTAATGATAAAGTGTATCTTAAGCAAGCCTTGGGATAAGATGGGCTTTCTTTCATTCTCTCCCATTTCATTCTCTTCCTCTCTTTCACGCTCAAGACCGTCCCTCATGTCCAAGGAGAAAAGAAGAGGAAAGCTAAGAAGAGAAGAAGAGAAGAAAGGAGAGGAAAGTGTAAGCATAAGCCACCACTCTAAGATCAAGACCTAGCATCTTCTTCCTCACCATCCCTCCCTTCCCTCTCTCAAACACACTCCATGGTGGCCGAACCCAAGTGTTGATGTTTTCATCTTGATCAAGCTCATCTTGGCCGATCAAACAAGGAGAAGAAGAAGAAAGAAGGCCAAGGAGTCCAAGAGGAGGAAGAAAAATCGGAGGAGCCGTCGGATTGTAAGTATTTCTAAAACAAGAGATTAGATTTTTTTAGGGTTTAAGAGATTATGAAATCCATTTCTTGGATTTAATGGTGGCCAAATTATCATAAGCCTTGGATCTCAAATCCATCCAATGGAAAGATGAGAAATGGATAAAGTAGGAGAATGGATTAAGAAAAAAAATCAATGGATGTATTAAGGACCCTAAATATTGAAATTATTTAAGCATGGAAGTGTGGATTTTTAATGGGATCATAGAGCATAGGGTTCGGCCATGTAGTATGGCCGAACCCCATGGTAGGTGTTTAAGTGGTTTATTAGGGTTTAAATAATGGAAGCCATGGAGAATGATTTAGGGTTTTAAGATTTTAATGGTTAAATGTAGGTAATTAAGGATCTTTAATGGAGTTTTTAGGGTTTTGAAGAATGGAAGCCATGGAGGGTAATTTATGATTGTTAGGGGTCTTAATGATTGAATGTAGTATTTTTTTTAAAGGAATTGTCATGGGATTTTTAGGTTTGAAATCATGGAAGTATGATTTGGAATTTTAGGGTTTTAATGATTAAATGTGGTGATAATTTTAAAGGGGTTTAAATGAGGAAATGCATGGGAGATGTGAATAATGTTAATGACCTCAAAAATGGTAGGTGATTAAGTGTTTAATGGGGTTTAAGGTTTAAAAACCATGGAAGAATGGTTAAGGATAGTGAGGCTCATAATGATTAAATGTTGGTATTTTTTTTTAAAGGGGTTTTTATGATGAAATTCATGGAAGGGGTAAATGGTTTGTATGGCCTAAAAAGGCATAGATGGGAGTGAAACCATGAACCATGGGTTCAGCCATGGTGTATGGCTGAACCCTAGGGTTATGTGTTTGTAAATTTGAAGGGTGTAAAAATAGGGGAAAAATGGTTGAGAATGGTGATAGTTTAAAATGGATTTTTAAGTGTGGGAAATGATGTTTTAAAAATAAAACCATGGAGAGATTTTAGGGATGGAATGTTTTTGAACCCTATGGTGATGATGTTAGAATTTTAATGGATTTAGAGAATGGAGGCTATGGTAAGTGGTTAATGATTTAAAAAGGTTTTAAATGAATGAATATTAGTGATTTTTAAAAAGGGGTGTTTAAATAAGGAAAACCTTGGAGAGTGACTGGTGAATTTAGAAGTACTTAGACCATAGTAATGATGAAGGAATGTTGGCAACTTCAATGGATTTTAAATGTAGTTATTAATGATCAAAATTGATGATTTAAATGCATGGTGTAGACCTCCTCGTGGGAGGGCTTATTATGGATCTAAATGTGGTGAAAAAGACCGAAGGAAAAATGGGGAGTTGAATTAAAGGGGCTGATTTTAATAAAACCCATGACCCAATTTATGGGCCATTTGATGCGCTAAACTTGGGATTATCTATGTGGTTAGATGAATGGAAAAATTAGGCTAAGTTAAGGACTAATTTGTTAATGTGCATATCATGGTTGATGGAACATTAATGGATCTTGTAATGGCCCGGAATTTGTAAATCAATATATAGGTGGATATTATTTATTTTAATGGTGGAAATTGGAAATTTGATGGAATAAAGTGTAAATGGATCAAGATTTGGACAAAGGCCCAAGTATGGCCCAATGGACTATGGATTGGATTTAAATTCATATAAGGGGTTAATGATGGTCAATTGGGCCAAGAATGGTCAAATTGGACCCAATGCCCATTTGGGACCCAATGGGTCAAGATAATGTAAGCTCTAAGGTAAATACGTAAGAAGTAAATTTTAATTGGGCCATGGGCCCAATGGTGATCCAATAAGAGTGAATGGATTGGATTAGTTGATGTGAAAATCACCTAAGCTAATTCTAATTAGACCAAGATGATGTGGCCGATTGGGACCCACCTCCACCTCACAAAGTGAGGTGGCGTGTGGACTAAGGATTGGTGGGGCCGGCCACCATGGTTGAATTGGTCAACCATGGGTGAAGTAATGGAGAGGAGTTAAGGAATTAAACGAGATAAAGTGGAAATTAATTAACTTAACCTAATGATCCAATTTAATTAATTAATTAAGCTAATAAAAAAGGTGGTAAAAAATGGAAGACCAAAAGCCATCTTATCTTTAACACCAACGTTGGCTTGGTGGTGGTTATCCCAACCACCACCATAAAGCATAAAAATATCTAATGCTTGGTTGGTGGGAGACTTAATGGTGGAGTATGATGTAAGCAACCTAATGAGATGAACTTATCTCTTTTCCTCATCTTTTCCATCGAGCTCTTTCACTCTCTCCCTCTCTTCATCTCTCTCAAAACTGTCCCCTACATCCAAGGAGAAGAGAAGAAAAAAATTAGGAAAGGAAGAGAAGAAGAGAAGAAAAGAGAGGAGAAGTGCAAGCTTGGGCCCATCACTCCAAGATCAAGACCTTGGGTTAGTTATCTCCATCTTCTCCTCCCTTCCCTCTCTCAAATCTAACCCTATCTTAGCCGACCCAAGTATTGGGGTTTTTCATTGGGTCAAGCACATCTTAGCCGACCAATCAAGGAGAAGAAGATAAGAGAAGGCCAAGGAATCCGAGAGGAGAAGGAAAAGTCGGAGGAGTCGTCGGATTGTAAGTATTTTCTAAAACAATAGGTTAGTTTTTTTTAAGGTTTATAAATGGGTCCATTTCTTGGATTTAAATAATGGCCAAATTGTCATGGGCCTTGGATTTCAAATCCATCCAATGAAAGGAGGAAGAATGGGCAAACCCTAATGGGTAAATTAGGGTTAAGAAAAATAAATGGATTAAGGACATTATGTAATTAAATTATTTAAGCAATGGATGTATGGAATTTTTGGAAGGAATCATGGTGAGTAATTAAGTAAATTGGAATGGGGTTTTTAAGATCAAAACCATGGAAGGGGGATTTATGATTTTAAGATGTTAATGAATAAATGTTAGTGAAGTTAAAGAGGTTTTAATGAGGGAACCTTGCACTTGAGTATGCTTAAATTAAGTTGAATGGGATTTTGTTATTATTGATGATATTATGTGATATTAAATTGCACAAGCATACTTGTATTGTGAGTGCATGTGAATATACATGTATTGAATTCTTATTGTTGAGTGTATGAAGTGGTGAAATGAGGAAAGACTAATAGTTATGATCATACTAATTAAGTGAGGAAAGAGTATGTAAAAATGTACAATTGTGAACTACATGCATCAAATGATGATAAGATGCATGAACGTTTGATGTGGGTTATATGTTGTATATGTTTATGAGTGAGATAAATGTGAATAAAAAGGGTGGGGAGTGTTTGATAATGTGACATATATGGGTATACTTAGGGGATGGTACAATGGTTTTTAGAAATGGCATTTATATTGGTGATGACTCATGGCTTGACAATTTGTCATGACCCAAGTGAAGAGATTTGTGTTATGACATATAATGGGTGATGATGTAAACACTTTGTGAGGGGGTATAAGAGGTTCTCATATGAACAAAGTACCCATTTGAGAGATGTTAGATAAACAATGTACTTGAAAGAGACCGGAATGCATGGGTTAACTTGCCACATGAAACTCGTGAGATGACGACACTATGAGGAGGGTGTGAAGGGTCTAGCTTGCAAAGACTAATATGTGGTATGAAAATCTTGTATTTATAATGCAATTGCATTCTCCCAATGTGTAATGTAGATTATGAACGAGTGATGATAGGCCTTGAAATGGGAGTAATGGCCAGATTCAAAGTACGGACCACGACATGGGGGTAGTGGCTGATTTTTTATGATGTTGTGTCGTGGCTAAGGAGTCATTAAGGGATCCAAGCCTATGGATCAATTATGGACAAAGAAATGTATATTGTTAAGTGAATGTCTAACCATGGGAAAGGTAGTGGCAAAACTGTAATTAATGGCCAAATTCAAGAACCCATGGAAGATGATCATGGACTTAGGGGCTCTAAGTAATAAACTTATGTATTGTTAAATAAAGCCTAGGGTGGTTGATTTTTAGATTCATGTGATTTAAATATTTGATAGATTAAATGGGACCCACAAAACTGCATAGTGAGGTTCAGCCATAATGTATGACCGAACCCCACTAAAGCATGAATTAGGGACTTAATAATGGTTAAAAACACTGACTAATTATTGATATATAATAAGGTACCGGACATCGCAAGCGGTGCGCGATCGGCGATCGGATTATTGGACGGAAACTCTAAGGTGAACTAGTCAGTATTCGGTAGGATTCCTACCTTTTTGTAAGCCATGGATTAAGTATTATGTGATGGTTTTTCCTTTGATTTATTTTGGTCATGGATTAAGTATTATGTGGTAGTCTTACCTTTGATTTATTTTGGTCATGGATTAAGTATTATGTGATGGTTTTCCTTTGATTTATTTTGGTAATCATGTAATGGTTTTAAGATGGGTTTTATGACTATGATCATATATATTACATGGCATATGGCATCTACATCTCATGCATGACATGGGAGGGATATGGTATGAAAAGGATGAAATGAAACCGGAGTCCATGCTCCGTCGGGGCGACCGAGAAGCAAACATGGGGATATATTGATGTGTTTCATCCATCAAGAGGGATATTATGAGATATAACCAGAGTCCATACTCCGTCGGGGCGACCGAGAAGCAAGCATGGGGACACCTTGACGAGGCTTTGCCGTCAAGGGGGATCATTTGTGATTGTTTACACCTTGACGAGGTTTTGCCGTAAAGGGGGGATGCTTTGTGATTGTTTATATCTTGACGAGGTTTTTCCGTCAAGGGGGATATGGCAGTATGATGGTATGGATGATGGGTGGGATTCATGACATAGGACACCCATTGCATGACATTGCACCAAATTGCATGGTTTTGGATATGATATTATCTATATGTTTTGTTACCACTAATCCATGTGTTAGCCCTACTCGGAGTTCTACTGGGCGCGTTGTCTAACGCCCTACTTCTACCCTAGCTGATGACGCAGGAGATGGCGGAAAAGGAAGACGAGACGGGAGCTAAGCTTAGGAGCTTGGGAAAGCGAGCTATTTAGTTTATTTAAGTTTTGTTTTGGAAATGTAATTTTGAGTAACTTAGCTCGTCGGAATGTAATAAATTAAATTACTTGCTATGTTTTGGATTTTATTTTGGAAAGTACGATTTAGTGGTATTTTAGTAATTAAATGGATGTTTCTTCTTTGCTATCTGAAAATTGGTAGGATAGTCTCTACTACAATTTCCGCACTTAGTTTAAATATTCCTTGAGCTTACTTCTACGTGTGAACCGTTTTTCGTTGACTTAGTTTCCATGCACACGTAGGGTTGGCCAGTTAAGGGGCGGGCTTTAGAAGCTCGGACTTAACTCGCGTCGTGACATCCGCGCCCTTTGTCACTCTTTAATTTTAAAAAAAAAAAAAATAGACTCTGATTTTCAGTGAAAAGGGGCAGGCGTTACAGATTTAGTATATGGATTAATTATGAACAAAAATGTACATGGATTAAGTGAATGAGTGACCATGGAAGGGTAGTGGCAAAACCGTAAATGTTGGCCAAAATGAAGAAACCCATGGAAGATGATCATGGACCTAGGGGATCTAAGTAATAACCTTATGTGTGATTAATAAAGCCTAGGGTGACTGATTTTAGACTTATGTAATTAAGATAATCAGTGGTTAAAAACAAGGACTGACTATTAATATGTAATAAGGTACCGGACATCGCAAGCGGTGCGCGATCGGCGACCGGATTTGTAGACAGAAAACACAAAGGGACACTAGTTGCTATTCGGTAGGATTCCTACCTTTTTGTAAGCCATGGATTAAGTATTATGTGATGGTTTCCCTTTAATTTATTTTGGAAATCATGTGAATGTTTTAAGATGGGTTTTGGATTAAGTATTATGTGATGGTTTCCCTTTAATTTATTTTGGAAATCATGTGAATGTTTTAAGATGAGTTTTATGACTATGATTTATGTATATTACATGGCATATGACATCTACATCTCATGCATGACGTGGGAGGGATATGACATGGGAAGGATAAAATGAAATCGGAGTCCATGCTCCGTCGGGGCGACCGATAAACAAGCATGGGGATATTTCATATTTATTATTATACCTTGATGAGGCTTGGCCATCAAGGGGGATATTGGTAATTATTATACCTTGATGATGGTTTTTCCATCAAGGGGGATATTTCATATTTGTTATTATACCTTGATGAGGCTTTGCCATCAAGGGGGATGTTGGTAATTATGATACCTTGATGATGGTTTTTCCATCAAGGGGGATATTATGTATGGTTGAAAAAGGGACATTGTACAATGATGATGAGCTTGATAGGTGGGATTCACGACATAGGACACCCATTGCATGACATTACACCAAATTGCATGGCTTTGATATAATATTATTTATATGTTTTGTTATTACTAATCCATGTGTTAGCTCTACTCGGAGTCCTACTGGGCGCGTTGTCTAACGCCCTACTTCTACCCTAGCTGATGATGCAGGAGATGCCGGAACGAAGGACGAGACGGGAGCCAAGCTTAGGAGCTTGGGGAAGCGGGCTGCTTAGTTTATTTAAGTTTATTTTGGAAAGTGTAATTGAGTAGCTTAGCTCGTCGAATTGTAATATTTTACATTTCTTGCTATGGTTTGGACTGTATTTGCAGATGTTATCTTTTGAGGTATTTTTGGTAATTAAGTGAATGTATCTTCCCCGCCATCTAAAAATTGTAGGATAGCCTCTATTGTAGTTTCTGCAATCTTGCTTCTACGTATGAACCGTTCCCCATGGACTTCGTTCCACGCACACGTAGGGTTGGCTAGTTAAGGGCTGGGCTTTAGAAGCTCAGACTTAACTCGCGTCATGACGTCCGCGCCCTTTGTCACTTTTATTTCATAAAAAAAAAAAAAAAAATAGACTCTGATATCAGTGAAAAGGGGCGGGCGTTACACCAAAAACCCTAAAACCATAAACCCTAAACTCTAAACCCTAAAACCGTAAAACCCTAGAACCCTAAACCCTAAATCCTAAACCCTAAACACTAAAACCCTGAAAACCTGAAACCCTAAACCCTAAAACCTAAACCCTGAAACCCTAAACCCTAAACCCTAAACCCTAAACCATAAAACCCAAAACCCTATACACTAAAACCCTAAAACCCTAAAACACTAAACCATAAACTCTAAACCCCAAATCCTATACCCTAAACACTAAACCCCTAAAATACTAAAACCCTAAACCTAAAACCCGAAACCATTAACCCTGAACGCTAAACCCCACCACAAACCCTAAACACTAAACCCTTTAAACCCTAAAACCCTAAAACCCTAAACCCAAAACAATAAAACCCTAAACTCCTAAAACCCTAAACACTAAACCCCTAAAACCCTCAAACCCTAAATCCTAAAACACTGAAACCCTAAACCCGAAACCCTAAAACCCAAAACCCCTAAAACCTTAAAACCCTAAACCCAAAAACCCAAAAACCCTAAAACCCTAATCCCTAAAACCGTGAAACCCTAAACCTCGAAACCCTTAGCCCATAAGAGCGCAAACCGTAAACCCAAAACCCTAAACCCTAAAACCCAAAAATCCTAAACCCTAAACCCTAAAAGCCTAAAACCCTAAACCTTAAACCCTAAAACCCTAAACCCTAAAACCTAAACCCTACACCACTAAAAATCTAAAAACCTAAAACCCTAAACCCCGAAAACCTAAATCCTAAACCTAGCCTTAAAACCCTAAATCCTAAACCCTAAACCCTACACCCCTTAAACCCTAAAACCTAAAACACTAAACCCTAAACCATAAACCCTAAACCCCAAACCCCAAAACCCTAAAACCTGAAAATCCTAAACCCGAGAACCTAAAACCCAAAAACCCTAAAACCATAAACCCTAAACTCTAAACCCTAAAACCATAAAACCCTAGAACCCTAAATCCTAAACCCTAAACCACTAAAACCCTAAAAACCTAAAACCCTAAACCCTAAAACCTAAACCCTGAAACCCTAAACCCTAAACCCGAAAACCCAAAACCTTATACCCTAAAGCCCTAAAACCCAAAACACTAAACGCTAAACATTAAACCCCAAACCCTATACTGTAAACACTAAACCCCTAAAATCCTAAAACCGTAAACCCTAAAATCCGAAACCCTTAACCCTGAAACCCTAAACCCCTCTAAACCCTAAACCATAAACCCTAAACACTAAACCCCTCTAAACCCTAAAACCCTAAACCCTAAAACCCTCAAGCCCAAAACCCAAAACCCTAAAACCCTAAACTCCTAAATCCATAAAACACTAAACCCCTAAAACCCTCAAACCCTAAATCCTAAAACCCTAAAACCCTAAACCCTAAACCCTAAAACCCAAAACCCCTAACACCTTAAAACCCTAAACCTAAAAACCCTAAACCCCAAAAACCCTAAAACCCTAAACCCTATACCCTAAAGACCGTAAACACTAAACCCTAAAACCGTAAACCCCAAAACCCAAAAACCCGAAGCCCTAAACCCTAAAAGCCTAAAACCCTAAACCTTAAACCCTAAAACCCCAAACCTTTAAACCTAAACCCTACACCACTAAAACCCTAAACCCCTAAAACCTAAACCCTAAACCCTAGCCTTAAAACCCTAAACCATAAACCCTACACCCCTTAAACCCTAAAACCCTAAACCCTAAACAACAAACCCTAAACCATAAACCCTAAACCCCAAACCCCAAAACCCTAAAACCCGAAAACCTAAAACCTAAAAACCCTAAAACCATAAACCGTAAACTCTAAACCCTAAAACCGTATAACCCTAGAACCCTAAACCCTAAATCCTAAACCCAAAACCACTAAAACCCTAAAAACCTAAAACCCTAAACCCTAAAACCTAAACCCTGAAACCCTAAACCCAAAACCCTAAAACCCTAAAAACCTAAAACCCTAAACCCTAAAACCTAAACCCTGAAACCCTAAACCCAAAACCCTAAAACCCAAAACCCTATACCCTAAACCCTAAACCGTAAATTCTAAACCCTAAACCCTAAACCCTAAAACCCTATAACCCTACCCTAACCCCTAAACTTTAAATCCAAAACCCTAAACCCTAAACCCTAAAACCCTAATCCCTAAAACCGTGAAATCCTAAACCTTGAAATTCTTAACCCATAAGACCGTAAACCCTAAACCCTAAACCGTAAACACTAAAACCCAAAAACCCTAAACCCTAAACCCTTAAAGCCTAAAACCCTAAACCTTAAACCCTAAAACCCTAAAACCTAAACCCTACACCACTAAAACCCTAAAACCCTAAACCGTAAACACTAAACCCTAAACCATAAACCCTAAGCCCTAAAACCATAAACCCTAAAACCCGAAAATCCTACACCCGAAAACCTAAAACCCTCAACCCAAAAACCCTAAAACCCTAATCCCTAAAACATTGAAACCCTAAAGCTTGAAACCCTTAACCCATAAGACCGTAAACCCTAAACCCTAAACTCTAAAACCATAAACCCTAAAACCCAAAAACCCTAAACCCTAAACCCTAAAAGCCTAAAACCCTAAACCTTAAACCCTAAAACCTAAACCCTACACCACTAAAACCCTAAAAACCTAAAACCCTAAACCCCTAAAACCTAAACCCTAAACCCTAGCCTTAAAACCCTAAACCCTAAACCCTACACCCCTTAAACCCTAAAACCCTAAATAATAAACCCTAAACCATAAACCCAAAACCCCAAACCCCAAACCCCAAAACCCTTAAACCCGAAAATCCTAACCCGTAAACCTAAAACCCTGAAACTCGAAAATCCTAAACCCGAAAAGCTAAAATCCAAAAACCCTAAAACCATAAACCCTAAACTCTAAACCCTAAAACCGTAAAACCCTAGAACCCTAAACCCTAAATCCTAAACCCTAAAAACTTAAAACCCTAAACCCTAAAACCTAAACCCTGAAACCCAAAACCCTAAACCCTAAACCCTAAAACCCAAAATCCTATACCCTATGTAACGCCCGCCCCTTTTCACCATAAAATCAGAGTCTTTTTTTTTTTTTTTTAATAAAAGAGTGACAAAGGCGCGGACGTCACGACGCGAGTTAAGTCCGAGCTTCTAAAGCCCGGCCCTTAACTGGACAACCCTACGTGCACGTGGCACGAAGTCCACGAGAACGGTTCACACGTAGACGTGAGCTCGCGGAATATGACTTAATGCGGAATATTGTAATAAAGACTATCCTACCAGTTTTCAGATAGCAGGGAAGATTTCATCATTTAATTACTAAAAAGCCATAACATCATGTATTTACAATAAGATCCAAATCATAGCAATAAGTCTAAAATATTACATTTCCGACAAGCTAAACTATACAAATACACATTTCCCAAAATAAACTTAAACAAAATAATTAGTCCGCCTTCCCAAGTTCCTAAGCTTGACTCCCGTCCTGTCCTTCTGCTTCGACATTTCCTGCGTCATCAGCTAGGGTAGAAGTAGGGCGTTAGACCACGTGCCCAGTAGGACTCCTAGTAGGGCTAGCACATGGATTAGTAATAACAACATACAGGTAATAACACAATAAAAACTGGTAAATCTTCATATAATGAAACTATAAATTGAATGCCATGCCATGGGTGCCTATGTTATGAATCCCACCCATCATCCCTACCATCATGACGTCATATCCCCCTTGACGGCAAGACCTCGTCAAGGTATCCCCATGCCTATTCTCGGTCACCCCGACGGAGCATGGACTCCGGTTATAGCCTATCAAGTTATCCCCATGCCTGTTCTCGGTCGCCCTGACGGAGCATGGACTTCGGTTTGTTTATTTTTTTTCCGCCCTTGCCATGCATGAGATGTAATGCATTATGCTGTGTAATATTTATAACTCATAACCTTAACATATCATACATAGCCTAAACTTATAATGCATAACTTTAAACATAATTCATAGCCATATTCCATATAGCACTTAATCATAGCCATAATAATCCATCTTAAACATATCATAATCTTAAAACCCATCATACAACCAATCAATATAATTACTAAAAATAAACCAATAAACCAATCACATAGCATCTAATCCATGGCTTACAAATAGGTAGGAATCCTACCGAATACCGACTCGCGTCCTTTTACGGTTTCGTCCGATAATCCGGCTACCGACACGCGTACCGCTCGTGATATCCAATACCCTATTACATACACATAATCAGTCCACATTTTAACTATTTCTAAGCCCATTCACATTTCCAAGTCCATATGAAAATCACACTATTTAGGTTTTGCGGGTCCCATTTAATCCATTATATATTTTTAAGTACATGAGTCTAAAATCAGCCTCCTAGGCTTTATTTAATCATACATAAACTTATCACTTAGTGCCCCTAAATACATGGTCCTCTCCCATGGAGTTCTTCATTTTGGCCATTAATTACGGTTTTGCCACTACCTCTTCTCCATGGTTAATCAACCACTCACCCTTGCCTAACTAAGTTCATAATTGATTATAAACTTGGATCCCTAACTTAGGTCCATTAATGATCCATTCAATTATGTCACATGACCATTAAGATTGGCCATTTAATTAATCTAACCTTATTCATTTAAACCCATGCAAAACCCCATACTTAACCCTTTAAATGGTTCACCAATGGCCATGGGTTCAAAATACCCAATTCATCAAATCTTCCCATGGGGTTTACCTTATGCATTTAACTACAATGAGTCCATTACCCACTCGTTCCCTTTGGAGGCCACAAACATCATTCACCATCCAATTTAACCCACCAAAAAGGCTCACAATTGGGCCATGGGTTCAGCCATACACCATGGCCGAACCCATGGTATCTTTTTCCCATTTTTTTCTTTGGCATACTTATACATTTGAACGCATCATAAGCCCTTCCATGAAGGGGCTTAACTTATACATTTCAATCATCATCCTTTATCACACTTTAAATCCATTTACAACCATCATCAAACCATCATAAAACCATCATTTTCCCCATTTTTTGTACTCATTTAAACTACCATTACACCACCATAGGGTTCGGCCATTCACCATGGCCGAACCCATGGTTCATGATCCAATAATTTTAACCTTAAATACCTCATTATAATTTCCTCAATTACCTACATTTAATCATTTTAAAACCCTAAAATCATTAACCACCCTCATTGTCTCCCATTCTTATAAACCCTAATAATTAACCCAATCATCTACCATGGGGTTCATCCCCCTCTACCATTTTTACAAAACCTAATAAAATACTCCATCATCTACCATTGTTAAGGCCATCAACATCATGCACTTCTCCCATGCATTTTTTCATTTACCATCCCTTTAAAACAATTTACCAACATTTAATCATTAAACCCTAAAACCATAAACATTCTCCATGCTTCCATTTTTACATAATTAAATTACACAAAGTCCTACATACCTTAAAACCCTAAGAAAATCACATATTACCTTCCAATTCCACATAATTCCATGTTTAATAACTTAATTACATTACATTCCTTAATCCATTTATTTTTCCTTAAACTAACCCTAATTTACCCATTAGGGTTTTGTCCACTTTCCATCCTTCAAATTGATGGATTTAAAATCCATGGCATAAAATCATTTGGCCACCATTAAATTTACAAAATAAATCCCAAATCTTAAACCCTAAAAATCCAAAATTTCTGGTTTAAGAAAATACTTACAATCCGACGTCTCCTCCGACTTCCGCCACTCCCGTCAGCTTCCTTGGCCTCCTTTCTTCTTCCTCTCCTTGTTTAATCGGCTAAGATGCTTGATCAATGGTGACAACCTCCAAACTTGGGTTTGGCCATAGTAGGGTTTGATTTGAGAGAGAAAAGGGAGGAGAGGATAAAGAGGTGTCTAACTTTCTTGGCCTTGAGGTGGAGGGCCCAAGCTTAACCCTTTCTTCTCTCCTTCTCTTCTTTTCTCCTTAACTTTTTTTTTCTTCTTCTCTTCTCTTCCTAGTGGGGGACGTCCATGAGAGAGTGAAAGAGAGGAAAGAGTGAAATGAGAATGAAAAGAGAGGGAGAAAAGAAAAGATAAGCCTTATCCCCATTTGCTTACCTAATTTCCACTTTACATTAACTATCCCAACTACCCCACATGATATTTCTCATGCTTTATGGCCCAAGCAACTAGCCAACGTGTTTTTCTTTTCTTTTTCTTCCAATGGATGGTTTTGGTCTTTCATTGACCATTTGACCACCTTTAACCACCATTTTAATAATTTAATTATTTAATTAATTAAGTCCCTTAACTTAGGTTAATTAATCCCCACCTAATTTAATTCCATTCAATTCCCTCTATGAAATCCACCCATGGTTGACTAAGTCAACCATGGTGGCCGGCCCCACCAATTCTTGGTCCACACGCCACCTCACTTGATGAGGTGGAGGTGGGTCCCATTTGGTCACACCACCTTAGCCTAATCCAAATTAACTTAGGTGATTTAAATTTCATTAAGCCCACTCCAACCAATTGGATCATCATTGGGCCCATGGCCCAATTACATTCATCCTTACCCATTTATCTTAGGGCTTACATTATCTTAATCCATTGGGTCCCAAGTGGGTATTGGGCTCAATTTGACCACCCTTGGCCCAATTGGACATCATTGACCACTTAAATGATTTTAAAATCCAATCCATGGTCTATTGGGCCATACTTGGGCCTTTGTCCAAGTTTTGGCCCATTTACCATTTATTCCATCAATTTCCCAATTTTCATCCTTAAAATAAATAATATTCACAATTCATTGATTTACAATTTCCGGGCCATTACACCTTAAAACCCTAAAACACTCAACCCTAAACTGTAAACCCCAAACCCTATACCCTAAACACTAAACCCCTAAAATCCTAAAATCCTAAACCCTAAAACCCGAAACCCTTAACCCTGAAAGCCTAAACCCCTCTAAACCCTAAACCATAAACCCTAAACACTAAACAACCCTAAACCCTAAAACCCTAAACCCTAAAACCCTAAAACCCTAAACCCAAAACCCTAAAACCCTAAAACCCTAAAACACTAAACCCCTAAAACCCTCAAACCCTAAATCCTAAAACCCAAAAACCCTAAACCCCAAAAACCCTAAAACCCTAAACCCTATACCCTATACCCTATACCCTAAAACCCTAAACACTAAACCCTAAACCCTAAACCCTAAACTCTAAACCCTAAAACACTAATCCCTAATACCCTAAAACCCAAAACCCTGAAACCCTATACCCTAAACACTAAACCCTAAACCCTAAACCCAAAACCCTAAAACCCTAAACCTTAAGCCCTAAAACCCTAAACCCTAAATCCTAAACCCTAAAAACCTAAAACCCTAAACCCCAAAACCCTAAAAATCTAAAATCCTAAACCCTAAAACCTAAACCCTAAACCCTATACCATAAACCCTAAATCCCGAAAACCGTAAACCACTAAATCCCTAAACCTTAAATCCTAAACCCCTAAAACCCTAAAACCCAAAACACTAAACCCTTAACCCTAAACCCTAAACTCTAAACCCTAAAACCCAAAAACACGAAAATCCTAAACCATAAAACCCTAAAATCCTAAACCCTACACCCAAAAACTTAAAATCCAAAACCCTAAAACCCCAAATCCTGAAAACCTTAACACCTAAAACCGTAAACCCTAAAACCCTATCTTAAACGCTAAAACCCTAAAACACAAAAAGCCCTAAACCCTAAACCCTAAACCCGAAAATCCTAAACCCTAAAACCCTTAAACCCTAAAACCATAGAACCATAAACACTAAACTCTAAACCCTAATACCCTCAAACCCTAAAACCGTAAAACCCTAAATCCCTAAACCCTAAATCCTAAACCCTAAACCACTAAAACCCTAAAAACCTAAAATCCTAAATCCTAAAACCTAAACCCTAAACCTAAAACCCTAAACCCTACAACCTAAACCTTAAACCCCTAAACTCTACACCCTAAACCCTAAAACCCAAAATTCTAAAACCCTAAAACCCCAAATCCTGAAAATCTTAACCCCTAAACCGTAAACCCTAAAACACTACCTTAAACGCTAAAATTTTAAAACATAAAAAAACCTTAAACCCTAACCCCTAAACCCCAAATCCGAAAATCCTAAACCCTGAAATCCTAAAACTCTAAAACCATAAAACCATAAACATTAAACTCTAAACCCTAAAACCCTCAAACCCTAAAACAATAAAACCCTAACCCAAAACCCTTAAACCTTAAACTCTAAACCCTAAAACCCTTAAACACTAAAACTTAAACCACAAACCCTAAACCATGAAACCCTTAACCCCTAAAACCCTAAAACCTAAACCCTAAACCATAAAACCCTAAATCCTCAACCCTAAACCCAAAACCCTAAACCCTAAAATCCTAAAACCCTAAAACCTAAACCCTAAATCCTAAGCCCTAGACCCTAAACCCTAAAACCCGAAACCCTTAACCCTGAAACCCCAAACCCCTCTAGACCCTAAACCATAAACCCTAAACACTAAACCCGTTTAAACCCTAAAACCCTAAACCCTAAAACCCTAAACCCAAAACCCTAAAGCCCTAAACAACTAAAACCCTAAAACACTAAACCCCTAAAACCCTCAAACCCTAAATCCTAAAACCCTAAAACCCTAAACCGTAAACCCTAAACCTTAAAACCCAAAACCCCTAAAAGCTTACAACCCTAAACCCAAAAACCCTAAACCCCAAAAACCCTAAAACCCTAAACCCTATACCCTAAAACCCTAAACACTAAACCCTAAACCCTAAACTCTAAACCCTAAAACACAAATCCCTAATACCCTAAAACCCAAAGCCCTGAAACCCTAAACCCTAAACAATAAACCCTAAACCCTAAACCCAAAACCATAAAACCCTAAACCTTAAGCCCTAAAACCCTAAACCCTAAATCATAAACCCTAAACCACTAAAACCCTAAAAACCTAAAACCCTAAACCCTAAACCCTAAACCCTAAACCCTATACCCTAAACCCTAAACCCTAAACCCCGAAAACCGTAAACCCTTAAATCCCTAAACCCTAAATCCTAAACCCCTAAAACCCTAAAACCCAAAACAGTAAACCCTTAACCCTAAACCTAACTCTAAACCCTAAAAGCCAAAAACACGAAAATCCTAAACCATAAACCCCTAAAATCCTAAACCCTACACCCAAAAACTTAAAATCCAAAACCCCAAATCCTGAAAACCTTAACACCTAAAACCGTCAACCCTAAAACCCTATTTTAAACGCTAAAACCCTAAAATACAAAAAACCGTAAACCCTAAACCCTAAAACCCTAACCCCTAAACCCTAAACCCTAAACCCGAAAATCCTAAACCCTAAAACCCTTAAACCCTAAAACCATATAACCATAAACACTAAACTCTAAACACTAATACCCTAAAACCCTAAAACCGTAAAACCCTAAACCCTAAATCCTAAACCCTAAACCACTAAACCCTAAAAACCTAAAACCCTAAATCCTCTAAATCCCTAAACCCTAAATCCTAAACCCTAAACCACTAAAACCCTAAAAACCTAAAACCCTAAATCCTAAACCCTAAACCCTAAACCCTAAACCCTAAACCTAAAACGCTAAACCCTAAAACCTAAACCCTAAACCCCTAAACCCTACACCTTAAACCCTAAAACCCAAAATCCTAAAACCCTAAAACCCCAAATCCTGAAAATCTTAATCCCTAAACCGTAAACCCTAAAACCCTACCTTAAACGCTAAAATTCAAAAACATAAAAAACCTAAACCCTAAACCCTAAAACCCTAACCCCTAAATCCAAAACCCGAAAATCCTAAACTCCTAAAACCCTAAAACCATAAAACCATAAACACTAAACTCTAAACCCTAAAACCCTAAAACCCTAAATCCCTAAACCCTAAACCCCTTAAACCTTAAACTCTAAACCCTAAAACCCTTAAACACTAAACCTTAAACACCAAACCCTAAACCCTGAAACCCTTAACCCCTAAAACCCTAAAACCTAAACCCTAAACCATAAAACCCTAAATCCTTAACTCTAAACCCTAAACCTTAAGCCCTAAAACCCTAAACCTTAAATCCTAAACCCTAAACCACTAAAACCCTAAGAACCTAAATCCCTAAACCCTAAAACCTAAACCCTAAACCCTATACCCTAAACCCTGAAAATCGTAAACCTCTAAATCCCTAAACACTAAATCCTAAACCCCTAAAACCCTAAAACCCAAAACACTAAACCCTTAACCCTAAGCCCTAACTCTAAACCCCAAAACCCAAAAACACAAAAATCCAAAACCATAAACCCCTAAAATCCTAAAACCTACACCCAAAAACTTAAAATCCAAAACCCCAAATCCTGAAAACCTTAACACCTAAAACCGTAAACCCTAAAACCCTATCTTAAACGCTAAAACCCTAAAGTACAAAAAACCCTAAACCCTAAAACCCTAACCCCTAAACCCTAAACCCTAAACCCGAAAATCCTAAACCCTAAAACCATAGAACCATAAACACTAAACTCTAAACCCTAATACCCTCAAACCCTAAAATCGTAAAACCCTAAATCCCTAAACCCTAAATCCTAAACCCTAAACCACTAAAACCAGAAAAACCTAAAACCCTAAATCCTAAAACCTAAACCCTAAACCCTAAACCCTAAACCCTAAACCTAAAACCCTAAACCCTAAAACCTAAACCCTACACATGTAAACCCTACACCTTAAACCCTAAAACCCAAAATCCTAAAACCCTAAAACCCCAAATCCTGAAAATCTTAACCCCTAAACCGTAAACCCTAAAACCCTACCTTAAACGCTAAAATTCAAAAACATAAAAAACCTAAACCGAAAATCCAAAACTCCTAAAACCCTAAAACCATAAAACCATAAACACTAAACTCAAAACCCTAAAACCCTCAAACCCTAAATCCCTAAACCCTAAACCCCTTAAACCTTAAACTCTAAACCCTAAAACCCTTAAACACTAAACCTTAAACGCCAAACCCTAAACCCTGAAACCCTTAACCCCTAAAGCCCTAAAACCTAAACCCTAAAGCATAAAACCCTAAATCCTCAACTCTAAACCCTAAACCTTAAGCCCTAAAACCCTAAACCTTAAGCCCTAAAACCCTAAACCCTTAATCCTAAACCCTAAACCACTAAAACCCTAAAAACCTAAAACCATAAACCCTAAAACCTAAACCCTAAACCCTATACCCTAAACCCTAAACCCCGAAAACCGTAAACCCTTAAATCCCTAAACCCTAAATCCTAAACCCCTAAAACCCTAAAACCCTTAACCCTAAACCCTAACTCTAAACCCTAAAACCCAAAAACACGAAAATCCTAAACCATAAACCCCTAAAATCCTAAACCCTACACCCAAAAACTTAAAATCCAAAACCCAAATCCTGAAAACCTTAACACCTAAAACCGTAAATCCTAAAACCCTATCTTAAACGCTAAAACCCTAAAATACAAAAAACCCTAAACCCTAAACCCTAAAACCCTAACCCCTAAACCCTAAACCCTAAACCCGAAAATCCTAAACCCTAAAACCATAGAACCATAAACACTAAACTCTAAACCCTAATATCCTCAAACCCTAAAACCGTAAAACCCTAAATCCCTAAACCCTAAATCCTAAACCCTAAACCACTAAAAACCTAAAACCCTAAATCCTAAAACCTAGACCCTAAACCATAAACCCTAAACCTAAAACCCTAAACCCTAAAACCTAAACCCTAAACCCCTAAACCCTTCACCCTAAACCCTAAAACCCAAAATCCTAAAACTCTAAAACCCCAAATCCTGAAAATCTTAACCCCTAAACCGTAAACCCTAAAACCCTACCTTAAACGCTAAAATTCAAAAACATAAAAAACCTAAACCCTAAACCCTAAAACCCTAACCCCTAAACCCCAAACCCGAAAATCCTAAACTCCTAAAACCCTAAAACCATAAAACCATAAACACTAAACTCTAAACCCTAAAACCCTCAAACCCTAAATCCCTAAACCCTAAACCCCTTAAACCTTAAACTCTAAACCCTAAAACCCTTAAACACTAAACCTTAAACGCCAAACCCTAAACCCTGAAACCCTTAACCCCTAAAACCCTAAAACCTAAACCCTAAACCATAAAACCCTAAATCCTCAACTCTAAACCCTAAACCTTAAGCCCTAAAACCCTAAACCCTTAATCCTAAACCCTAAACCACTAAAACCCTAAAAACCTAAAACCATAAAACCTAAAACCTAAACCCTAAACCCTATACCCTAAACCCTAAACCCCGAAAACCGTAAACCCCTAAATCCATAAACCCTAAATCCTAAACCCCTAAAACCCTAAAACCCAAAACACTAAACCCTTAACCCTAAACCCTAACTCTAAACCCTAAAACCCAAAAACACGAAAATCCTAAACCATAAACCCCTAAAATCCTAAACCCTACACCCAAAAACTTAAAATCCAAAACCCCAAATCCTGAAAACCTTAACACCTAAAACCGTAAATCCTAAAACCCTATCTTAAACGCTAAAACCCTAAAATACAAAAAACCCTAAACCCTAAACCCTAAAACCCTAACCCCTAAACCCTAAACCCTAAACCCGAAAATCCTAAACCCTAAAACCATAGAACCATAAACACTAACTAAACCCTCCTCAAACCTAAAGCCGTAAAACCCTAAAATCCCTAAACCCTAAATCCTAAACCCTAAACCACTAAAAACCTAAAACCCTAAAGCCTAAAACCTAGACCCTAAACCATAAACCCTAAACCTAAAACCCTAAACCCTAAAACCTAAACCCTAAACCCCTAAACCCTTCACCCTAAACCCTAAAATCCAAAATCCTAAAACTCTAAAACCCCAAATCCTGAAAATCTTAACCCCTAAACCGTAAACCCTAAAACCCTACCTTAAACACTAAAATTCAAAAACATAAAAAACCTAAACCCTAAACCCTAAAACCATAACCCCTAAACCCCAAACCCGAAAATCCTAAACTCCTAAAACCCTAAAACCATAAAACCATAAACACTAAACTCTAAACCCTAAAACCCTCAAACCCTAAATCCCTAAACCCTAAACCCCTTAAACCTTAAACTCTAAACCCTAAAACCCTTAAACACTAAACCTTAAACGCCAAACCCAAAACCCTGAAACCCTTAACCCCTAAAACCCTAAAACCTAAACCCTAAACCATAAAACCCTAAATCCTCAACTCTAAACCCTAAACCTTAAGCCCTAAAACCCTAAACCCTTAATCCTAAACCCTAAACCACTAAAACTCTAAAAACCTAAAACCATAAACCCTAAACCCTAAACCCTATACCCTAAACCCTAAACCCCGAAAACCGTAAACCCCTAAATCCCTAAACCCTAAATCCTAAACCCCTAAAACCCTAAAACCCAAAACACTAAACCCTTCACCCTAAACCCTAACTCTAAACCCTAAAACCCAAAAACACGAAAATCCTAAACCATAAACCCCTAAAATCCTAAACCCTACACCCAAAAACTTGAAATCCAAAACCCCAAATCCTGAAAACCTTAACACCTAAAACCGTAAACCCTAAAACCCTATCTTAAACGCTAAAACCCTAAAATACAAAAAACCCTAAACCCTAAATCCTAAAACCCTAACCCCTAAACCCTAAACCCTAAACCCTAAAACCATAGAACCATAAACACTAAACTCTAAACCCTAATACCATCAAACCCTAAAACCGTAAAACCCTAAATCCCTAAACCCTAAATCCTAAACCCTAAACCACTAAAACCCTAAAACCTAAAACCCTAAATCCTAAAACCTAAACCCTAAACCCTAAACCCTAAACCTAAAACCCTAAACCCTAAAACCTAAACCCTAAACCCCTAAACCCTACACCCTAAACCCTAAAACCCAAAATCCTAAAACCCTAAAACCCCAAATCCTGAAAATCTTAACCCCTAAACCGTAAACCCTAAAACCCTACCTTAAACGCTAAAATTCAAAAACATAAAAAACCTAAACCTTAAACCCTAAAACCCTAACCCCTAAACTCCAAACCCGAAAATCTTAAACTCCTAAAACCCTAAAACCATAAAACCATAAACACTAAACTCTAAACCCTAAAACCCTCAAACCCTAAATCCCTAAACCATAAACCCCTTAAACCTTAAATTCTAAACCCTAAAACCCTTAAACACTAAACCTTAAACGCCAAACCCTAAACCCTTAACCCCTAAAACCCTAAAACCTAAACCCTAAACCATAAAACCCTAAATCCTCAACCCTAAACCCAAAACCCTAAACCCTAAAACCCTAAAACTGTGATAGCCCGGAATTTTTAAATCAATATATTTGTGGATATTATTTATTTTAATGGTGGAAATTGGGAACTTTGATGGAACAAATGGTGAATGGATCAAAATATGGACAAAGGCTCTAGTATGGCCCAATGGACCATGGATTGGATTTAAAATCATTTAAATGGTCAATGATAGTCAATTGAGCCAAGGATGGTCAAATTGGGCCCAATACCCATTTGGGACCCAATGGGTCAAGATAATGTAAGCTCTAAGGTAAATGGGTAAGGGTGAATGTAATTGGGCCATGGGCCCAATGGTGATCCAAGTAGTTGAAAATGGATTAAATTAAATTACCTAAGTTAGTGATGAGTTGACAAAGGTGACATGGTCCAATGGGACCCACCTCCACGTCATCAAATGAGGTGGAGTGTGGACCAAGGATTGGTGGGGCCGGCCACCATGGTTGACTTGATCAACCATGGGTGGAATAATGGAATTAGTTTAAGTGGGAATTGATTAACATAAGGTAATTAACTAATTAATTAAATGATTAAATTATTCAAAAGGTGGTCAAATGGTCAAATGGGAAGACCAAAAGCCATCTTATCTCCAAACACACAAAACGTTGGCTAGTGGTGGTTATCCCAACCACCACCATAAAGCACAGAAAATATCTTATGTGGTTGGTGGGAAAATTTATGGTGAAGTGTAGCTTAAGCAAGCCTTGGGATAAGATGGGTTTTCTTTTCATTCTCTCCCATTTCATTCTCTTCCTCTCTTTCCCTCTCTCATAGCCGTCCCACACTAAGAAGAGAAAGAAGAAGAAATGCTTGGAAAAAAAAGAAAAGAAGGAAACTTAGAAGAGAAGAGAAGAAAAGTGCAAACTTTGGGCCACCTCTTCAAAACCAAAGCTTGAGGTAATTTTTTCATCCCATCCTCTCCCTCTCTCTCTCAAGTACACCCCATGGTAGATGATTGATTTATTTATTAGGGTTCATAAGAATGGAAGCATGGAGAATGATTTAGGGTTTTAAGTTTTTAAATGATTAAATGTGGGTAATTTTAAAGGGTTTTCATGAGAAAAATCATGAGAAATATTGATGATTTTAATGGCCTCAAAAATGGTGGATTTAATGGGTGTGAAATTATGGAAAATGATGGAGAAGATTAACAGTTTTTAAATGGACTTTAAACATTGTAAATGAGGTTTTAAAAAATAAAACCATGGAAAGATTTTATGGATGGAATATTTTTGAACCCTATGGTGATGAATGTGGAATGATGATGGATGTAAAATAATGGAAAAATAAATGGACAATGTTGGTGGTGTTGATGGACCAAAATGAACCTAATGTTGATAGTTGTAATGGGAATGTGGCTAAGTTAATGGACTTAAATGTGATTAAGGATGATGGTTTAAATGTATGAATTAAACCCCTTCGTGGAAGGGCTTATGATGGATTTAAATGTGTAACAAAGGTCCAAGAAAATGGGAAAAAGACATCATGGGTTCGGCTATGGTGTATGGCCGAACCCATGACCCAATTTTATGAGACAATTGATGGGCTAAGTATGGGACTATACGTGTGTTTAAATAAATAAAGATTAGGTTAATTAAATGGTTGATGTAAATGATCTTGTGATATGGTTGATGGATCAATTATGGACTCAAGATGTGGCTAAGAATGATGATTCAATTATAAGTCATTTTTATGGGCTAAGGAAGTGTTTATGTAGGTGGTTAATTAATGAAGATTAAGTTAAGAAAAAGGGTTGTTTTAATGATGTTATGGCATGATTAAATGGGTCATTAATGGACTTGAGTGTATGGATCAATTATGAGCAAAAAATGTACATGGGTAAATGAGTGATTAGTCATGGAAAAGAGGTAGTGGCAAAACCGTAAATATGGGCCAAGATAAAGAACCCCATGGGAGATGACCATGGACTTAGGGACTCTAAGTAATGAACTTATGTGTGATTGATAAAGTCTAGGGTGGCTGGTTTTTAGACTTATATAATTAAAATAATTAATGGAGAAAATAGGACCCACAAACCTAGTTAGTGAGGTTCGACCATGGTGTATGGCCGAACCCAAGTAAAACATGATTTAGGGGCTTGATCATGGATACGATATGGACTGATTTGGTAATGTATAATAAGGTACTGGACATCGCAAGTGGTGCGCGATCCGCGACCGGGTTTGCGGACGGAAAAACGTAAAGGGACGCTAGTCGGTATTCGGTAGGATTCCTACCTTTTTGTAAGCCATGGATTATGTGTTATGTATGGGTTTTTCCTTGATTTATTTTGGTAAGCATATGACTGTTTTAAGATGGGTTTTAAGGCTATGATGTGTATATTGATGATTTTCTTGATTTATTTTTGGTAATCAAGTCATATGTTTTATTGATGGGATTTTAATGCCATGGTTTGTGATATCATATAGTATATTAACACTTGCATCTCATGTATGACATGGGAGGGATATGGCATGGGAAGGATGAAAATAAAGAAACCGGAGTCCATACTCCGTCAGGGTGACCGAGAAGCAAACATGGGGACACCTTGACGAGGTTTTGCCGTCAAGGGGGATGATTTGTAATTGTTTATATCTTGACGAGGTTTTGCCGTCAAGGGGGATGATTTGTGATTGTTTATATCTTGACGAGGTTTTGCCGTCAAGGGGGATGATGTGTGACTGTTTATATCTTGACGAGGTTTTGCTGTCAAGGGGGATGATTTGTGATTGTTTATATCTTGACAAGGTTTTTCCGTCAAGGGGGATATGGCAGCATGATGGTATGGATGATGGGTGGGACTCATGACATAGGACACCCATGGCATGGCATTTATTGTTATGGTTTTGATTATATTATTACCTATTGTGCCTGTTATCACTAATCCATGTGTTAGCTATACTCGGAGTCCTACTGGGCGCGTTGTCTAACGCCCTACTTCTACCCTAGCTGATGACGCAGGAGATGGCAGAAACGGAGGACGAGACGGGAGCCAAGCTTAGGAGCTTGGGGAAGCGAGCTACTTAGTTTATTAAGATTTATTTTGAAAATGTAATTTGTGTAATGTAGCTCATCGGACTGTAATAAAGTAGATTTCTTATTATGGTTTGGTACTTAGTTTGGACATTATCATTTTGAGATATAATTATGAATTTAGGGGTATTTTAGTAATTTAAGTGCCGTACTTCCTTGCTATCTAAAACTGGTAGGATAGTCTCTATTGTAATGTTCCGCATTAAGTTATATTCCGCGAGCTTACATCTACGTGTGAATCGTTCTCATGGACTTCGTTCCACGAGCACGTAGGGTTGGCCAGTTAAGAGCCGGGCTTTAGAAGCTCGGACTTAACTCGCATCGTGACGTCCGCGCCCTTTGTCACTTTCATTTCAAAAGAAAAAAAAATAGACTCTGATTTCGGTGAAAAGGGGGGCGGGCGTTACAAAAACCCTAAATCCAAAACCCTAGACCCTAAATACTAAAACCCTAAAACCATAAACCCTAAAATCCTAAACCCTAAATTCTAAATCCTAAACCCTAAAACCCTAAAACCCTAAAATCCTAAACCCTAAATTCTAAATCCTAAACCCTAAAACCCTAAAACACTAAACCTTAAAACACTAAAACCGTAAAACGAAAACCCTAAACCCTAAACCCTAAACCCAAAACACAAAAATCCTAATCCTAAACCCTAAACCCCAAACCCTAACCCAAAACCGTAAACCCTATCCCTAAACCCGAAACTGTAAACCCTAAACCCTAAACCCTTAAACCCTAAAACCCTACCATAAACCCTAAAACCTTGAAACCATAAAACGCTACCAAAAACCCTAAAGCGCTGAAACACTAAAACCCTAAACCCTAAACCCTAAAACCCTAGACCCTAAAAACTAAACCCTAAACCCAAAAGAATAAACACTAAACACCTAAAACCCTAAAACCCTAAATCCTAAAATCCTAAAACCCTAAACCCAAAACCCTAAAACCCTAAACCCCTTAAACCCTAAAACCCTAAACCACTAAACCCTAATACCCTAAAAACTAAACCCTAAACCCTAAATCTAAACCCTAAACCCTAAAACCCTTAACCCCTAAAACCCTAACCCTAAACCACTAAAACCCTAAAACCTTAAACCCCTAAACCCGTAAACCCTAAACCCTAAACCCTGAACTCTAAACTTTAAACACCTAAAACCATAAAACCTAAAACACTAAACCCCTAAAACCCAAAAACCCTAAACCCGAAAACACTAAACACTAAACCCTAAATTCTAAACCCTAAACCCTAAATCCGAAACTCTAAATCCTAAAACCCTAAACCCAAAACCCTAACCCTAAACCCTAAACCCTAAAACCTAAAACCCTAAAACCCTAAAACCCTAAACTCAGAAACCCCTAACCATTAAAACCCAAACCCTAACCCTTAAACCCTAAACCCTAAACCCTAAAACCCTAAACCCTAAAACCCTAAAGGCCAAAGCCCTAAACCCTAAAGCCTTAAACCGTAAACCCTAAAACACTAAACCCTAAAAGCATAAAAGTCTAAACCCTAAATCCCTAAACTATTATAACCCTAAACACTGAATGCTAAAACCCTAACTTTAAGCCTAAAACCCTAAAACCCAGACAACCCTTGACCCTAAACCCTAAAACCCTAAAACCCTAAAATCTGAACAATTAAAGCCCTAAAACCTAAACCCTAAACCCTAAACCCTAAATCCCTAAACTATTAAAACCCTAAACCCTGAATCCTAAAGCCCTAACTTTAAGCCTAAAACCCGAAAACCCAACAAAGCCTAAACCCTAAACCCTAAACCCTAAAACCCTAAACCCTAAACCCAAAACCCTTAACCCTGAACTCTAAACTCTAAAATGTAAACCCTAAACCCTGAACCCTGAACCCTAACCCAAAACCCTAAACCCTAATCGTAAACTGTAAACCCTAAACCCTAAACCCTAATCCGTAAAACCCTGAAACCTTAAAACCCTGAAACCCTAAGCCCTAAATTCTAATACCCTAAACCCCAAAACCCTGCAGTAAACCCTAAAATCCTGAAACCCTAAAACTCTAAATCATAAACCCTAAACCCTAAACCCTAAACCCTAAAACCCTAAAACCTATACAATAAAACACTAAAACCCTAAAACCATAAACCCTAAACCCTGAAACCCTTCCCTAAACCCCAAAACCCTTAACGCTAAAACCTAAACCCTAAACACTAAAACCCTAAAACACTAAAACCCTAAACCCTAAAACCCTAAACCCTAAAGCCCTAAACCGTAAAGCCTTAAACCCTAAACCCTAAACCCTAAATCCCAAATCCCTAAACTATTAAAACCCTAAACCCTGAATCCTAAAACCCTAACTTTAAGCCTAAAACCCTAAAACCCAACAAAGCCTAAACCCTAAACCCTAAATCCAAAACCCTAAACCCTGAACCCTAACCCAAAACCCTAAACTCTAAACCCTAAAATCTAAACCCTAAACTTTAAACCCTGAACCCTAACCCAAAACCCTAAACCAGAATCGTAAACTGTAAACCCTAAACCCTAAACCCTAATCCCTAAAACCCTAAAACCTTAAAACCCTGAAACCTTAAACCCTAAATTCTAATACCCTAAACCCCAAAACCCTGCAGTAAACCCTAAAACCCTGAAACCCTAAAATCCTAAACCATAAACCCTAAACCCTAAACCCTAAAACCCTAAAACCTATACAATAAAACACTAAAACCCTCAAACCCTAAACGTTGAAACCCTTTCCTAAACCCCAAAACCCGAAACCCTAAACCTAAACCCTAAACGCTAAAACCTAAACCCTAAACACTAAAACCCTAAAACACTAAAACCCTAAAACCCTAAACCCTAAATCCCTAAACCGTCAAGCCTTAAACCCTAAACCCTAAACCCTAAACCCTAAAACCTAAAACCTAAACACTAAACCCTAAATCCCTAAACTAATAAAACCCTAAACCCTGAATCCTAAAACCCTAACTTTAAGCCTAAAACCCTAAAGCCCAACAAAGCCTAAACCCTAAACCCTAACCCCTAAAATCCTAAAAGCCTAAACCTAAACCAAAAACCCTTGACCCTAAAATCTAGACCCTAAAACCTAAACCCTGAACCCTAACCAAAAACCCGAAACCCTAATCGTAAACTGTAAACCCTTAACCCTAAACCCTAATCCCTAAACCCCTAAAACCTTAAAACCCTGAAACCCTAAACCCTAAATTCTAATACCCTAAACCCCAAAACCCTACAATAAACCCTAAAACCCTAAACCATAAACCCTAAACCCTAAGCCCTGAAACCCTTCCCTAAACCCCAAAACCCGAAACCCTAAACCTAAACCCTAAATGCTAAACCCTAAACACTAAAACCCTAAAACACTAAAACCCTAAAAGCCTAAACCCTAAAACCCTAAACCCTAAAGCCCTAAACCGTAAAGCCTTAAACCCTAAACCCTAAACCCTAAAACCTTAAAACCATAAACCCTAAATCCCTACACCGTTAAAACCCTAAACCCCAAATCCTAAAACCCTAACTTAAACCCTAAAATGCTAAAACCAAACAAACACTAAAACCAAACAAACCCTAAACCCTAAATCCTAAAACCCTAAAACCTAAACCCTAAACCCTAAAATCTAAATCCTAAACTCTAAAACCCTAAAACCCTAAAATCCTACACCTTAAAACCCTAAAACAGTAAAACCGAAACCCTAAACCTTAAACCATAAACACTAAAATCCTAACCCTAAACCCTAAACCCTAAACCCTAAACCTAAACTGTAAACCCTATCCCCAAACCCTAAACCATAAACCCTAATATCTAAAACCGTAAAACCCCGAACCCTATATTTTAAATCCCTAAACCCTAAATTCCTACCGTAAACGCAAGAACCCTGAGACCTTAAAACCCAAAACCCTAAACCCTAAACCCTAAAATCCTAAAACCCTAAAACCTAAAGCCAAAACACTAAACCCCTAAAACGCTAAATCCTAAAAACCTGAAACCCTAAACCCTAAACCCTAAAGCCTAGACCCTAAACCCTAAAATCCTAAAACCCTATACCCTAAACCCTAAACCTTAAACCCTAAAATCTAAATCCTATACCATAAACCCTTCAACCCTAAACCCTAAAACCCTAAAACTGTAAAAGGTAAACCCTAAACCCTAAACCCTAAACCCTAAACACTAAAATCCTAACCCTAAACCCAAAACCCTAAACCCTAAACTGTAAACACTAAAGCCGAAACCCTAATCCCTAAAACCCTAAAATCCTAAAACCCTAAACCCTAAATTCTTAAACCCTAAACCCTAAAACCCTACTGTAAACCATGAAACCCTAAAACCCTAAATCCTAAACCCTAAACCCAAAAACCTTAAACCTAAACCCTAAAACACTAAAACCCTAAAACCCTAAACCCTGAAACCCTTCCCTAAACCCAAAAACCTTCAACCCTAAACCCTACACGCTAAAACCTAAACCATAAACATTAAAACCCTAAAACCCTAAATGCCTAAACCCTAAAACCCTAAACCCCAAAGCCCTAAACCCTAAATCCTTAAACCCTGAACCAAAAACCCTAAACCCTGAAACCGTAAAACTCTAAACCCTAAATCCCTAAACCCTTAATACCCCAAACCGTAAATCCTAAAACCCTAACTTAAACCATAAAACCCAAAAACCAAACAAACCCTAAACCCTAAAACCATAAAACATTAAAACCCTAAACCCTAAACACTTCTAAATCCTACACCCTAAAACCCTAAAATCCTAAACATTAAAATCCTAAAACCGTAAAACAGAAACCCTAAATCCTAAACCCTAAACCTACACCGTAAACCCAATCCTTAAGCCCTAAACCCTAAACCCTAATCCCCAAAACCTTAAAACCCTAAATCCTAAATTTTAAAACCCTAAACCCTGAAACCCTACCGTAAACCCTGAAATCATGAAACCCTAAAACCCTAAACCCTAAATCCAAAACCCTAAACCCTAAGGCCTAAATACTAAACCACTAAAACCCTAAAAAATTAAATCTAAAAACCCTAAACCCCAAAACCTAAACCCTAAAACCCTAAACCCTAAAACTTTAAAACCCCAAACCCTAAAACCCTAAAACCCAAAACCAAAAACCCCTAGAACCCCAAAACCCTAACCACTAAACCCTAAACCCTAAACCCTATACCCCTAAAACCATAAAACCATAAAAACAAAACCCTAAACCCAAAACCCTAAACCCTAAACCTTAAAACCCTAACCCTAAAAGACTAAAAGCCTAAAACCATAAACTCCTAAACCCATAAACCCTAAAACTAAACCCTAAACATATAAAACCTTAAAATCATAAACACTAAAACCTAAACCCCTAAAACCTTAAAAGCCTAAAACCCTAAACCCTAAACCTTAAACCCTAAACCCTACACTCTAAAACCTAAACCCTAAACACTAAAACCAAAAAACCCTAAGCCCAAAAACCCTAAACCCCAAAGCCCTAAACCCTAAATCCCTAAACCCTAAACCTTAAATAAACCCTGAAACCCTAAAACCCAGAACCCTAAATCCCTAAACCCTTAAAACCCTAAACCCTAAATCCTAAAACCCTCACTTAAACCTTAAAACCCAAAAACCCAACAAACCCTAAACCCTAAATCCTAAAACCCTAAAACCTTAAAACCCTAAACCCTAAGCCCTAAAATCTAAATCCTAAACCCTAAAACCCTAAAGTCCTAAAGATTAAAATCCTAAAACCGTAAAACGGAAACCCTAAACCCTAAACCCTAAACCTACACCCTAAACCCTATCCCTAAACCCTAAACCGAAAACCCTAAATCCTAAACCCTAATCCCCAAAACCCTAAAACACTAAACCCTAAATTCTAAAACCCTAAACCCTAAAACCCTACCGTAAACCCTAAAACCATGAAACCCTAAAACCCGCAACCCTAAAATCAAAACCCTAAACCCTAACGCCTAAACACTAAACCCCTAAAACCCCAAAAAGCTAAATCTAATAACCCTAAAACCCAAAACCCTTAACCATAAACCCTAAACCCTGAATCCTAAACCCTAAAACCCTAAACCCTAAAACCCTAAAACCCTAAAACCCCAAAACCCTAAAACCCTAGAACCCCAAAACCCTAACCACTTAACCCTAAACCCTAAATCCTAAACTCCTAAAACCCAACAACCATAAAAACTAAACCCTAAACCCTAAACCCTAAACCCTAAACCCAAAAACCCTAAACCCGTAAAACCCCTAAAACACTAAAACCCTAAAACCATAAACTCCTAAACCTGTAAACCCTAAACACTAAACCCTAAACACCTACAACCTTAAAACCCTAAACACTAAACCCTAAACCCTCAACCCATAAAAGCCTAAAACCCTAAACCCTAAACCCTAAACTCTGAACCCTAAACCCTAATATCCTAAACCGTAAACCCTAAAACCCGAAAACCTATACCCCAAAACACTGAAACCCTAAAACCCTAAACCCTAAACCCTGAAACCCTTCCTTAAACCCCAAAACCCGGCACCAGGCACCCTAAACCCTAAATGCTAAAACCTAAACCCTAAACACTAAAACCCTAAAATCCTCAAACCCTAGACCTTAAAACCCTAAAACTGTAAAACGTAAACCCTAAACCCTAAACACTAAAATCCTAACCCTAAACCCTAAACCCTAAACCCTAAACGCTAAACCCAAAAATCTAAATCCTAAACCCTAAAACCCTAATGTCCTAAAGATTAAAATCCTAAAACCGTAAAACGAAAACCCTAAACCCCAAACCCTAAACCCTAAACCCTAAACCGTAAACCTACAACCTAAACTCTATCTCTAAACCCTAAACCGAAAACCCTAAATCCTAAACCCTAAACACTAAAACCCTAAAATCCTCAAACCCTAGACCTTAAAACCCTAAAATTGTAAAACGTAAACCCTAAACCCTAAACACTAAAATCCTAAACCCTACACCCAAAAAGTTAAAATCCAAAACCCCAAATCCTGAAAACCTTAACACCTAAAACCGTAAAACCTAAAACCCTATCTTAAATGCTAAAACCCTAAAATACAAAAAGCCCTAAACCCTAAATCCTAAAACCCTAACCCCTAAACCCTAAACCTAAACCCGAAAATCCTAAACCCTAAAACCATAGAACCATAAACACTAAACTCTAAACCCTAATACCCTCAAACCCTAAAACCGTAAAACCCTAAATCCCTAAACCCTAAATCCTAAACCCTAAACCACTAAAACCCTAAAACCCTAAATCCTAAAACCTAAACCCTAAACCCTAAACCCTAAACCTAAAACCCTAAACCCTAAAACCTAAACCCTAAACCCCTAAACCCTACACCCTAAACCCTAAAACCCAAAATCCTAAAACCCTAGAACCCCAAATCCTGAAAATCTTAACCCCTAAACCGTAAACCCTAAAACCCTACCTTAAACGCTAAAATTCAAAAACATAAAAAACCTAAACCCTAAACCCTAAAACCCTAACCCCTAAACTCCAAACCCGAAAATCTTAAACTCCTAAAACCCTAAAACCATAAAACCATAAAGACTAAACTCTAAACCCTAAAACCCTCAAACCCTAAATCCCTAAACCATAAACCCCTTAAACCTTAAATTCTAAACCCTAAAACCCTTAAACACTAAACCTTAAACGCCAAACCCTAAACCCTTAACCCCTAAAACCCTAAAACCTAAACCCTAAACCATAAGACCCTAAATCCTCAACCCTAAACCCAAAACCCTAAACCCTAAAACCCTAAAACTGTGATAGCCCGGAATTTTTAAATCAATATATTTGTGGATATTATTTATTTTAATGGTGGAAATTGGGAACTTTGATGGAACAAATGGTGAATGGATCAAAATATGGACAAAGGCTCTAGTATGGCCCAATGGACCATGGATTGGATTTAAAATCATTTAAATGGTCAATGATAGTCAATTGAGCCAAGGATGGTCAAATTGGGCCCAATACCCATTTGGGACCCAATGGGTCAAGATAATGTAAGCTCTAAGGTAAATGGGTAAGGGTGAATGTAATTGGGCCATGGGCCCAATGGTGATCCAAGTAGTTGAAAATGGATTAAATTAAATTACCTAAGTTAGTGATGAGTTGACAAAGGTGACATGGTCCAATGGGACCCACCTCCACGTCATCAAATGAGGTGGAGTGTGGACCAAGGATTGGTGGGGCCGGCCACCATGGTTGACTTGATCAACCATGGGTGGAATAATGGAATTAGTTTAAGTGGGAATTGATTAACATAAGGTAATTAACTAATTAATTAAATGATTAAATTATTCAAAAGGTGGTCAAATGGTCAAATGGGAAGACCAAAAGCCATCTTATCTCCAAACACACAAAACGTTGGCTAGTGGTGGTTATCCCAACCACCACCATAAAGCATAGAAAATATCTTATGTGGTTGGTGGGAAAATTTATGGTGAAGTGTAGCTTAAGCAAGCCTTGGGATAAGATGGGTTTTCTTTTCATTCTCTCCCATTTCATTCTCTTCCTCTCTTTCCCTCTCTCATAGCCGTCCCACACTAAGAAGAGAAAGAAGAAGAAATGCTTGGAAAAAAAAAGAAAAGAAGGAAACTTAGAAGAGAAGAGAAGAAAAGTGCAAACTTTGGGCCACCTCTTCAAAACCAAAGCTTGAGGTAATTTTTTCATCCCATCCTCTCCCTCTCTCTCTCAAGTACACCCCATGGTAGATGATTGATTTATTTATTAGGGTTCATAAGAATGGAAGCATGGAGAATGATTTAGGGTTTTAAGTTTTTAAATGATTAAATGTGGGTAATTTTAAAGGGTTTTCATGAGAAAAATCATGAGAAATATTGATGGTTTTTAGACTTATATAATTAAAATAATTAATGGAGAAAATAGGACCCACAAACCTAGTTAGTGAGGTTCGGCCATGGTGTATGGCCGAACCCCACTAAAACATGATTTAGGGGCTTGATCATGGATACGATATGGACTGATTTGGTAATGTATAATAAGGTATTGGACATCGCAAGTGGTGCGCGATCGGCGACCGGGTTTGCGGACGGAAAAACGTAAAGGGACGCTAGTCGGTATTCGGTAGGATTCCTACCTTTTTGTAAGCCATGGATTATGTGTTATGTATGGGTTTTTCCTTGATTTATTTTGGTAAGCATATGACTGTTTTAAGATGGGTTTTAAGGCTATGATGTGTATATTGATGATTTTCTTGATTTATTTTTGGTAATCAAGTCATATGTTTTATTGATGGGATTTTAATGCCATGGTTTGTGATATCATATAGTATATTAACACTTGCATCTCATGTATGACATGGGAGGGATATGGCATGGGAAGGATGAAAATAAAGAAACCGGAGTCCATTTTCCGTCAGGGTGACCGAGAAGCAAAACATGGGGACACCTTGACGAGGTTTTACCGTCAAAGGGGATGATTTGTAATTGTTTATATCTTGACGAGGTTTTGCCGTCAAGGGAAATGATTTGTGATTGTTTATATCTTGACGAGGTTTTGCCGTCAAGGGGGATGATGTGTGACTGTTTATATCTTGACGAGGTTTTGCTGTTAAGGGGGATGATTTGTGATTGTTTATATCTTGACAAGGTTTTTCCGTCAAGGGGGATATGACAGCATGATGGTATGGATGATGGGTGGGACTCATGACATAGGACACCCATGGCATGGCATTCATTGTTATGGTTTTGATTATATTATTACCTATTGTGCCTGTTATCACTAATCCATGTGTTAGCTATACTCGGAGTCCTACTGGGCGCGTTGTCTAACGCCCTACTTCTACCCTAGCTGATGACGCAGGAGATGACAGAAACGGAGGACGAGATGGGAGCCAAGCTTAGGAGCTTGGGGAAGCGAGCTACTTAGTTTATTAAGATTTATTTTGAAAATGTAATTTGTGTAATGTAGCTCATCGGACTGTAATAAAGTAGATTTCTTATTATGGTTTGGTATTTAGTTTGGACACTATCATTTTGAGATATAATTATGAACTTAGGGGTATTTTAGTAATTTAAGTGCCGTACTTCCTTGCTATCTAAAACTGGTAGGATAGTCTCTATTGTAATGTTCCGCATTAAGTTATATTTCGCGAGCTTACGTCTACGTGTGAACCGTTCTCGTGGACTTCGTTCCACGCGCACGTAGGGTTGGCCAGTTAAGGACCGGGCTTTAGAAGCTCGGACTTAACTCGCACCGTGACGTCCGCGCCCTTTGTCACTTTCATTTCAAAAGAAAAAAAAAAATAGACTCTGATTTCGGTGAAAAGGGGCGGGCGTTACAAAAACCCTAAATCCTAAACCCTAGACCCTAAATGCTAAAACCCTAAAACCATAAACCCTAAAACCCTAAAATCCTAAACCCTAAATTCTAAATCCTAAACCCTAAAACCCTAAAACACTAAACATTAAAACCCTAAAACTGTAAAACGAAAACCCTAAACCCTAAACCCTAAACCCAAAACACAAAAATCCTAATCCTAAACCCTAAACCCCAAACCCTAACCCAAAACCGTAAACCCTATCCCTAAACCCGAAACTGTAAACCCTAAACCCTAAACCCTTAAACCCTAAAACCCTACCATAAACCCTAAAACCTTGAAACCATAAAACCCTACCAAAAGCCCAAAAGCGCTGAAACACTAAAACCCTAAACCCTAAACTCTAAAACCGTAAAACCCTAAAACCCTAGACCCTAAAATCTAAACCCTAAACCCAAAAGAATAAACACTAAACACCTAAAACCCTAAAATCCTAAATCCTAAAATCCTAAAACCCTAAACCCAAAACCCTAAACCCTCAACCCTAAAACCCTAAACCCCTTAAACCCTAAAACCCTAAACCACTAAACCCTAATACCCTAAAAACTAAACCCTAAACCCTAAACCCTAAATCTAAACCCTAAACCCTAAAACCCTTAACCCCTAAAACCCTAACCCTAAATCACTAAAACCCTAAAACCTTAAACCCCTAAACCCATAAACCCTAAACCCTAAACCCTGAACTCTAAACCCTAAACACCTAAAACCATAAAACATAAAACACTAAACCCCTAAAACCCAAAAACCCTAAACCCTAAAACACTAAACACTAAACCCTAAATTCTAAACCCTAAACCCTAAATCCGAAACTCTAAATCCTAAAACCCTAAACCCAAAACCCTAACCCTAAACCCTAAACCCTAAAACCTAAAACCCTAAAACCCTAAAACCCTAAACTCAGAAACCCCTAACCATTAAAACCCAAACCCTAACCCTTAAACCCTAAACCCTAAACCCTAAAACCCTAAACCCTAAAACCCTAAAGGCTAAAGCCCTAAACCCTAAAGCCTTAAACCGTAAACCCTAAAACACTAAACCCTAAAAGCATAAAAGCCTAAACCCTAAATCACTAAACTATTATAACCCTAAACCCTGAATGCTAAAACCCTAACTTTAAGCCTAAAACCCTAAAACCCAGCTAACCCTTGACCCTAAACCCTAAAACCCTAAACCCTAAACCCTAAACCCTGAACACTTAAAGCCCTAAAACCTAAACCCTAAACCCTAAACCCTAAATCCCTAAACTATTAAAACCCTAAACCCTAATCCTAAAACCCTAACTTTAAGCCTAAAACCCTAAAACCCAACAAAGCCTAAACCCTAAACCCTAAACCCTAAAACCCTAAAACCCTAAACCCTAAACCCTAAACCCAAAACCCTTAACCCTAAACTCTAAACTCTAAAATCTAAACCCTAAACCCTGAACCCTAACCCAAAACCCTAAACCCTAATCGTAAACTGTAAACCCTAAACCCTAAACCCTAATCCGTAAAACCCTGAAACTTTAAAACCCTGAAACCCTAAACCCTAAATTCTAATACCCTAAACCCCAAAACCCTGCAGTAAACCCTAAAACCCTAAAATCCTGAAACCCTAAAACTCTAAACCATAAACCCTAAACCCTAAACCCTAAACCCTAAAACCCTAAAACCTATAAAATAAAACACTAAAACCCTAAAACCTGAAACCCTTCCCTAAACCCCAAAACCCTTAACGCTAAAACCTAAACCCTAAACACTAAAACCCTAAAACACTAAAACCCTAAACCCTAAAATCCTAAACCCTAAAGCCGTAAACCGTAAAGCCTTAAACCCTAAACCCTAAAACCTTAAAACCCTAAACCCTAAATCCCAAATCCCTAAACTATTAAAACCCTAAACCCTGAATCCTAAAACCCTAACTTTAAGCCTAAAACCCTAAAACCCAACAAAGCCTAAAACCTAAACCCTAAACCCAAAACACTTAACCCTAAAATCTAAACCCTAAACCCTAACCCAAAACACTAAACTCTAGACCCTAAAATCTAATCCCTAAACTTTAAACCCTGAACCCTAACCCAAAACCCTAAACCATAATCGTAAACTGTAAACCCTAAACCCTAAACCCTAATCCCTAAAACCCTAAAACCTTAAAACCCTGAAACCTTAAACCCTAAATTCTAATACCCTAAACCCCAAAACCCTGCAGTAAACCCTAAAACCCTGAAACCCTAAAATCCTAAACCATAAACCCTAAACCCTAAACCCTAAAACCCTAAAACCTATACAATAAAACACTGAAACCCTCAAACCCTAAACCCTGAAACCCTTCCCTAAACCCCAAAACCCGAAACCCTAAACCTAAACCCTAAACGCTAAAACCTAAACCCTAAACACTAAAACCCTAAAACACTAAAACCCTAAAACCCTAAACCCTAAAACCCTAAACCCTAAAGCCCTAAACCGTCAAGCCTTAAACCCTAAACCCTAAACCCTAAAACCTAAAACCTAAACACTAAACCCTAAATCCCTAAACTAATAAAACCCTAAACCCTGAATCCTAAAACCCTAACTTTAAGCCTAAAACCCTAAAACCCAACAAAGCCTAAACCCTAAACCCTAAACCCTAAAATCCTAAAAGCCTAAACCTAAACCAAAAACCCTTGACCCTAAAATCTAGACCCTAAAACCTAAACCCTGAACCCTAACCAAAAACCCTAAACCCTAATTGTAAACTGTAAACCCTAAACCCTAAACCCTAATCCCTAAAACCCTAAAACCGTAAAACCCTGAAACCCTAAACCCCAAATTCTAATACCCTAAACCCCAAAACCCTGCAGTAAACCCTAAAACCCTAAACCATAAACCCTAAACCCTAAACCCTAAAATCCTAAAACCTATACGATAAAACACTAAAATCCTAAACCCTAAACCCTGAAACCCTTCCCTAAACCCCAAAACCCGAAACCCTAAACCTAAACCCTAAACGCTAAACCCTAAACACTAAAACCCTAAAACACTAAAACCCTAAAAGCCTAAACCCTAAAACCCTAAACCCTAAAGCCCTAAACCGTAAAGCCTTAAACCCTAAACCCTAAACCCTAAAACCTTAAAACCATAAACCCTAAATCCCTACACTGTTAAAACCCTAAACCCCAAATCCTAAAACCCTAACTTAAACCCTAAACACTAAACCCTAAACACCTACATCCTTAAAACCCTAAACCCTCAACCCCTAAAACCCTAAAAGCCTAAAACCCTAAACCCTAAACCCTAAACTCTGAACCCTAAACCCTAATATCCTAAACCGTAAACTCTAAAACCCGAAAACCTATACCCCAAAACACTGAACCCTAAAACCCTAAACCCTAAACCCTGAAACCCTTCCCTAAACCCCAAAACCCGGCACCAGGCACCCTAAACCCTAAACGCTAAAACCTAAACCCTAAACACTAAAACCCTAAAATCCTCAAACCCTAGACCTTAAAACCCTAAAACTGTAAAACGTAAACCCTAAACCCTAAACACTAAAATCCTAACCCTAAACCCTAAACCCTAAACCCTAAACGCTAAACCCAAAAATCTAAATCCTAAACCCTAAAACCCTAATGTCCTAAAGATTAAAATCCTAAAACCGTAAAACGGAAACCCTAAACTCTAAACCCTAAACCCTAAACCCTAAACCGTAAACCTACAACCTAAACTCTATCTCTAAACCCTAAACCGAAAACCCTAAATCCTAAACCCTAATCCCCAAAACCCTAAAACACTAAACCTGTAACGCTCGCCCCTTTTTCACCGAAATCAGAGTCTATTTTTTTTTTTATATATATAATAAAGAGTGACAAAGGGCGCGGACGTCACGACGCGAATTAAGTCTGAGCTTCTAAAGCCCGGCCCTTAACTGGCCAACCCTACGTGTGAACCGTTCTTCGTGGACTTAGTTCCACGTACGCGTAGGGTTGGCCAGTTAAGGGCCGGGCTTTAGAAGCTCGGAATTAACTTGTGTCGTGACGTCCCGCGCCTTTGTCACTCTTATTTCAAAAAAAGAAAAAAATTAGACTCTGATATTTCGGTGAAAAAGGGGAGGGCATTACAGTTGGTATCAGAGTGAAATCGGAAGAATGAATCTCTCGAAGTATGATTAAGACGGTTTCACGTCTCACTGACGGATAAGAATCCCAATTGTCCGACTCTTCGGAGTCCGCTGCACGGGGGCCGGGTTAATTTACTTCGATTGACTCAGACTAAAGCATTCAATCTGAGAGCAACATTTGACATAAAAAAATGATAGCAAGGGAAGGACAATCATTATAAGTAATGGATTTATCAAACATAGCAAATAGGGCTTACTTCCCCCAAAATGAGAAAACAAAATCTAAATTTTTTCCCAAATTGATGGAACATTGATGGATTTATCAAACATAGGAAAATTTCCCCGATCTCATCAAATGAAACAAACGTTGATACTTAGGAAAAATTTTCCCCAAATTGGAAAGAAATACATGACACTTAGGGAGTTTTACGAAAACCAAGTGTGCTTATTTGGCAATCTCCCCCAAGTGGAAAGAAACGATATTTGATACTTAAGAAATTTCCCAAACAAAATAAAAATGAAGTATACTTAGTCGATAATTCTCCCCTAATTTGAAGAAAATATTTGATACTTAGGAATTTTTTTCCCAAACTATGAACATGACAATTTTATGAAGGAACTAAGTCGATAAATGTTTTTTGATGACTTAGAAAATGCCGCCAAAAAGAAGAACTGGCAGGAACCCACGGGTAGAAGAAGAGGTGCCACCACCTCGTCAGGAAGAGGGGGTACAGCCACCCCATCAGGAGGAGGACAAAATAGTGTGAACATACCTGTTGTACCTCCCGAATTGAAGGAATTGGTTCAAGCGGTGGTCACCTCTGTCCTGCAACAGCATTTGAGCGGGGGTGCGACCACCAACGACTCCAACAAACGGAATATGGTTAGAGATTTCTAGCAACAGCGCCCTCCCTACTTCAGGGGAAAAGAAGGGGCTGTCAGAGCAGATCATTGATTGAAGAAGATCACCCAAATCTTGAATCTGCTTCAGATTTCCAGTCCTGCTGGCAGAATCTTACTGGTTAAATCTCAACTGATCTAGGATGCCGGTAATTGGTGGGAGGTTGTAGAGAAGCAGCAAACACTTGTGCCAGAAAAGGAAAGGACTACTATGACATGGGAATGGTTCTCAGCTACCTTCCTAGAGCAGTATTTTCTGGAGGAGGAAAGAGAGAGCCAGACTCAAGCCTTCCTATCATTGGTACAAGGCAATATGACGGTGGCAGAATATCACAGAGAATTCCTTAGGCTATTTGTCTATGCATTTTATATGGTGGATACCGAGCACAAGAGGGCCCGTAAGTTTGAGCGGGGCCTTCGGCCGAGCATCAGGGCTAAGGTGACAATCTTCAAGGAACCTACACTGCCAAGGGTGGTCAGCAGGGCCACTATAGCGGAGCGAGAGTTGAATGAAATAGTGCGGTTTGACAACCGTCGAGGGCAAAGTGGGCGGGGTGCATTTCAACCCAACAAGAAGTTCCACCCGAACTTTAACAGACCCTCACCCTCCACTGGATCTACAGGGGGTTTTCGCCCCAATCGGCCCTCCCCATCAGCATCAGCCACTCAGGTCCCACGGGGTGGGAACACATGTTATCAGTGTGGCCAGCACGGCCACTTCAAGAGGGAGTGTCCACAGATCAACAAACCCTCTCACTTCAAGGGTTCCTTCCGCCCTCCAACTAGACCAGCTCAGTCGTGAGGAGGCAGAACATACAACCAAGCAGGGCGGGCGCCAAACCCTATAGGATCTAGACGGCTTTTTACCATACCGTCTCCTGTAGCGGTGGATCGTTCGGTGATTCAAGGTATGGCTGTAGTTGGTAGTTCCTATGCGGTTGCATTATTTGATTCTGGAGCTTCCCATTCATTTATATCTGCTGCATTCATATCTGCTACGGGCACATTAGTACAAAACCTGTCCACATCACTTACCATTGTATCCCCTATCGGAGACACATCTTTGGGACTCATATGCACTACATTAAACACTGAACTCGCTGGATTCCGATTCGAGTTCAACTATTTGGTACTCGATATGACCAAGTACGATGTTATATTTGGCATGGACTGGTTGGCTACATTTCAAGCCCATATTGATTGCCATCTTCGTAGGGTGATATTTTGGTCACCCGAGAGAAAGCGGTACATGGTGCACGCTGACAAACAGGGGATCCCTAGAAGGCTGCAGGAAGAATTGAACCATCTTGCCTTGAACAGCCTCAGATTAGATAGGGCACCAATAACTGAACTTCCAGCGGTAGTAGCAGATTATGCCGAGGTATTCCCAACAGAGCTCCCTTGTTTGCCACCCAAGAGGGAGATAGACTTTGAGATCAAGTTATACCCCGGCGCCGCTCCAGTATCATTGTCCCATTACAGGATGGCACCGGCTGAGATGACCGAGTTGAAGAAGCGGATTGATGAACTGCTCAGACTGGGTTTTATTCGGAACAGCACATCCGTATGGGGAGCCCCGATATTATTTATGAAGAAGAAGGACGGTACCCTTCGGATGTGTGTGGATTATAGAAAGTTGAACCAGCTGACAGTCAGGAATAAGTATCCCCTACCCCGGATTGACGATCTGTTTGATCAACTTAGGGGTTCCTCTCACTTCTCCAAGATTGATCTAATGTCCGGGTACCATCAAATCCGGGTTAGGGAGGAGGACATAGAGAAGACAGCCTTCAGGACCCGGTATGGCTTATATGAGTATGTGGTCATGCCGTTTGGACTTACAAATGCACCGGTTGTGTTCATGGACTTGATGAATAGGATATTCTGTCCTTACTTGGATCAGTTTGTGATTGTATTCATTGATGATATTCTGATCTATTCCAAGAGTCAGGAGGAACATGCCGAGCACCTGCGTATAGTCCTGGACACCTTGAGGAAAAACTAGTTGTATGCCAAATCCAGCAAGTGTGAATTCTGGCTATCTGAGGTCAACTTCTTGGGGCACATTATATCGGAGGAAGGTATAGCCGTGGACCCGGCTAAAATAGTGGCAGTGAAGGAGTGGAAAGCACCGACGAATATGACGGAGATCTGCAGTTTTCTAGGATTGGCCGGTTACTACAGGAAATTCATCATGGACTTCTCCAAGATTGCAGCTCCACTTACCCGACTCACTCAGAAAGGAGTTAAATTTGAGTGGTCGGATCTGTGCAACCAGAGATTTGAGGAGCTAAAGGAGAGGCTTACAACCGCTCCTATTCTGATCTTGCTAGAAAGAGGTAGAAATTATGAGGTGTACTGTGATGCCTCAGGTGAGGGACTGGGGTGTACACTTAGTCAAGGTAATCGTGCGGTGGCATACAGATCAAGACAGTTGAAAATTCACGAGCGTCACTACCCCACACATGATCTGGAGCTAGCAGCAGTGGTCTTCGATCTCAAAAGCTGGAGACACTACCTTTATGGTGAGCAGTTTGAGGTGTTCTCAGACCACAAGAGCCTGAAGTACCTATTTGATCAGAAGGAACTCAACATGAGACAGCGCAAATGGATGGAATATCTGGCGGATTATGAGTTCGCACTTCGGTATCATCCTGGCAAGGCGAACAAAGTGGCAGATGCCCTCAGCCGCATGTCACATGCGACAGTAGCCAGCTTGATCAGGTCGGAATGGGAGGTATTGAATACCATTAGAGAGTTTAAACTCTACCTCAATAATCATGGGACGATATATAACCTGATCATACGATCTAACATGGTCTCCGAGATTGAACGGGAACAACAGACAGATCCAGAGGTGGAGGAGATATGTGCTAAAATGTCTACCGGTGAGGTTGTACTGGAGTGGGAATTACGACCAGGACAGGGTCTTGTGTTCTGAGGCAGGACATATGTGCCTAAGAGCTGCATAAGAGAGTTGTTGATTGAAGCACACCAAACCAAGCTCTCTATCCATCCGGGCAGCACCAAGATGTATCATGATCTTAAGAGGCACTATTGGTGGCATGACTCAAGAGAGATGTGGCGGAGTTTGTTGTTCGTTGCCTAACGTGCCAGCAGGTTAAGGCGGAACATCAGAAACCACAGGGTTTACTTGCACCTTTACCAGTGGTAGAGTGGAAATGGGAGCACATATCTATGGATTTCGTAACAGGGTTACCGAGGTCATCAAAGGGCAACGATGCGATATGGGTCGTAGTGGACTGGTTGACTAAGTCTGCGCATTTCCTTCCCATCAAAATGATAGATTCATCGGAGACTTTGGGACGACGGTACATCCGGGATATCATCAGACTACATGGTATTCCTCGGACCATCGTGTCCGATAGAGATGGCCGATTCACCGGCAAAGTATGGCAGGGCATGCAGTCGGCTATGGGGACCGACATATTGACTAGCACAACATTTCATCCACAGACTGATGGACAGTCAGAGAGGACGATACAGACACTGGAGGATATGCTGAGAACATGCATGCTAGACTTCAAGGGCGGATGGGAGGATCATTTGCCACTGGTGGAGTTCTCTTACAATAACAGTTACCAGGCAAGCCTCCAAATGGCTCCGTTTGAGACCTTATATGGTAGGCCGTGTAGATCGTCAGTGTGTTGGACAGAGGCTGGTGAGCCTACGCTGATTGGACAGGAGTTGGTTGCGGAGACTACAGCGCAGATCAAGTTGTTATGACAACACTTACTCACTGTGTAGAGCCGTCAGAAGAGCTATGCCGACAAGAGGAGAAGGTTCCTCGAGTTTGAGGTGGGAGACTTAGTGTTCTTGAAGGTCTCACCACGGAAGGGGTAGATGAGGTTCGGGAAGAAGGGGAAACTATCACCTAGATTTGTGGGGCCGTTTCCGATCCTGAAGAGGGTGGTCGGGAAGAAGGGGAAACTATCACCTAGATTTGTGGGGCCGTTTCCGATCCTGAAGAGGGTGGTCGGGAAGAAGGGGAAACTATCACCTAGATTTGTGGGGCCGTTTCCGATCCTGAAGAGGGTGGGGGAAGGGGGGGTGGGGCGGGGTAGCTTATCAGTTGGCGCTCCTTCCACAACTATCATCTCTACATGATGTATTCCATGTATCCGTGTTAAGGAAATACAACCCCGATCCTTCACATGTATTGAACGTGCAAGACGTCAATGTACAAAGCGACGTGACATATGTGGAGAAGCCGGTCAGAATAATCGGGAGCGAACAAAGGGTGCTGCGGAACCGTGACATTCAGTTCGTCAAGGTGGTATGGGAACGGCATGGCAATGAGGAAGCCACCTGGGAACTTGAATCTGAAATGAGAGCCACTCATTCGGAACTCTTTGTATGAGATGTTTTGAACCTCTACTTCGCTCGAATTTTCGGGACGAAAATTTCAAAAGCGGATTGTATTGTAATGGCCCGGAAATCGTAAATCAATATATAGGTGGATATTATTTATTTTAATGGTGAAAATTTGGAAATTTGATGGAATAAATGGTGAATGGATCAAAATATGGACAAAGGCCCAAGTATGGCCCAATGGACCGTGGGTTGGATTTAAATTCATTTAAAGGGTCAATGATGGTCAATTGGGCCAAGGATGGTCAAATTGGACCCAATACCCATTTGGAACCCAATGGATCAAGATGGTGTAAGCTCTAAGGTAAATGGGTCGGAGGTGAGTGTGATTGGGCCATGGACCCAATGGTGATCCAAGTAGTTGAAATGGATTTAATTAAATCACCTAAGTTGGAATTTATTTAAAACCTAGGTGACATGGCCAAATGGGACCCACCTCCACCTCACCAAGTGAGGTGGCGTGTGGACCAAGGATTGGTGGGGCAGGCCACCATGGTTGAATTGGTCAACCATGGGTGTATGCATGAAGGGAATTTAAGTAAATGGAATTAAGTTAAATGGAATTGATTAACCTAATGATCTAAGTAAATAATTAGTTAAGCTAATCAAATGAGGTGGTCAAAGGGGTCAAAGTTTGAAGACCAAACCACCCATTGCAAGGCATCAAAAACGTTGGCTAGTGGTAGTTGGGTCATAAAGCATGATAAAAATCTATGTGGTTGGTGGGGAGAATTTATGGTTGAGTATAAAGTAAGTACCCTTGGGATAAGATGGGTTTTCATCTTATCCCATCCTCATTTTTCACTCTCTCCATCTCTCCCACTTTCTCATGGCCGTCCCACACTAAGAAGAGAAGGAAGAAGAAAGCTAAGGAGAAAAGAAGAGAAGAAGAGAAGAAAAAAGTGAAATTTTGGTCCACCACTCTAAGATCAAGGGCTACCATCTTCCTTCTCATAATCTCCCCCTCTCCCTCTCCCAAACCTAACCCTACCTTAGCCGATTCAAGCCTTGATGTTTTTCATTGGATCAAGCACATCTTGACCGACCAAAGATCAAGAAGAAGGAGAGAGGAGGCTAAGGAAATCAAGAGGAGAAACGTAGGATTGTAAGTAAATCCTAAACAAGAGATTTGGATTTTTAGGGTTTAAGATTTGGGATCCATTCTTGTTAGATTTGATGGTGGCCAAATGATCATAGGCCTTGGATCTCAAATCCATCCAATGGAAGGATGAAAATGGACAAAACCCTAATGGGTAAATTAGGGTTAAGAAAAAAAAAAAAAAAAGGATTACAATATTATGTTATTAAATGGATTAAGCATGGAAGTATGGGTTTTTGAGTGAATTGATGGACCATAGGGTTCAGCCATGTAGTATGGCCGAACCTCATGGTAAGTGATGTATGATTTTTAGGGTTTTAAAGAATGGAAGACAATGAGGGTGGCTAATGATTTTAGGGTTCTAAATGAATAAATGTGAGTGATTTTTAAAGGGGTTTAAATGAGGAAATTCATGGGGTATGTGAATGATTTTTGTGGCCTCAAGAGGCATAGAGAATGATGGACCATGAACCATGGGTTCGGCCATGGTGTATGGCCGAACCCTATGGTGATCAAATGGTGGATTTAATGGGTATGAATTATGGAAAAATAAGTGGGGAGAATGTTGGTGGTTTTGATAGACAAAAATGATCCTAATGTGGATAGTTATAATGGGTCCAATGTAGTTGAGGATGATGGCGTTAAGTGTATGAATTAAACACCTTCATGGAAGGGCTTATGAGGGATTCAAATGTGTAACAATGAACCCAAGAAAAATGGAGAAAGAGACATCATGGGTTCAGCCATGGTGCATGGCCGAACCCATGACCCATGTGTAGATCGTTTTGGCCTAAGGTTAATGTGTTTGTATATGATTAAATTAATGGAGTTTAGGTTAAATTAAGTGGCTGATTTTAATGATTTTAAGACATGGGTGATGGGTCATTAATGGACCCAAATCTATGAATCAATTTTGGACAAAGAAATGTATATGGTTAAGTGAATGTCTAAACATGGGAGAGGCAGTGGTAAAACTGTAATTAATGACCCATTTTGTGAACCATTTAAAGGGTTAAGTATGGGGTTTTGTATGGGTTTAAATGAATAAGGATTAGGTTAATTAAAGGGCTAATTTTTATGATCATATGACATGGTTGAGTAGGTGAATAACCATAGAAGGAATAGTGGCAAAAATGGTAAATATTGGCCAAAATGAAGAACCCCACTAAGATATGATGTTTGGGCATAGTAAAAGGTTAAAAACATGGACTAATTATTAATGTATAATAAGGTACTGGACATCGCAAACGGTGCGCGATCGGCGACCGGGTCCATCGGACGAAAACGAAAAATGGCGCTAGTCGGTATTCGGTAGGATTCCTACCTATTTGTAAGTCGTGGATTATGTGTTATATGTTGGCTTCTTTAATTTATTTTGATAATTATGTGATTGGTATTATGATGGGTTTTAAGGTTATGAATTATATGTTAATACTATGAATTCTATTTTAATGTTATGCATTATATATTAAGGCTATGTATTATATATTAAGGTTATGAGTTATATATATTACATAGCATAATGCACTTACATCTCATGCATGGCATGGGCGGGAAAATAAAGAAACCGGAGTCCATGCTCCGTCGGGGCGACCAAGAAACAAACATGGGGATAGCCTGAGGTGCTATAGCCGGAGTCCATGCTCCGTCGGGGAGACCGAGAAGCAAACATGGGGATAGCTCGATATGCTATAACCGGAGTCCATGCTCCGTCGGGGCGACCGAGAAGTAAACATGGGGACACCTTGACAAGGCCTTGCCGTCAAGGGGGATATGACATTGTATGATGGTATGGATGATGGGTGGGACACATGACATAAGCACCCATGGCATGGCATTCATTTTGTGGGTTTTATTATATTGTTATCGGTATGCATGTTATCACTAATCCATGTGCTAGCCCTACTCGGAGTCCTACTGGGCGCATTGTCTAACGCCCTACTTCTACCCTAGCTGATGACGCAGGAGACGGAGGAAACGGTGGACGCGACGGGAGCCAAGCTTAGGAGCTTGGGAAAGCGGCTACTTAGTTTATTTAAGTCTTATTTTGGAAATGTAATTTAAGTAGCTTAGCTTGTCGGCATGTAATAATTTTAGATTTCTTGTTATGGTTTGGACTTTACCGTTGTATGTGATAATTTGAGGTAATTTAGTAATTAATGGTGTATCTTCCCTGCTATCTAAAACTGCTAGGATATATTCTATTATAACCCCTGCTTTAATGTTTATTTTCTGCAAGCTTACTTCTACGTGTGAACCGTTCTTCGTGGACTTAGCTCCACGCACGCATAGGTTGGCCAGTTAAGGGCCAGGCTTTAGAAGTTCAGACTTAACTCGCGTCGTGACGTCCCGTGCCTTTGTCACTCTTATTTCAAAAAAAAAAAAAAAAATAGAGTCTGATATTTCAGTGAAAAAGGGGTTGGCGTTATAAAACCCTAAATTCTAAAACCCTAAACCCTAAAACCCTGCCATAAACCCTAAAACCCTAAACCCTAAAATCAAGACCTTAAACCCTAAGCCTAAACACTAAACCCCTAGAACCCAAAAACGCTAAATCCAACAACCCTAAAACCCAAAACCCTGAACCCTAAACCTTAAAACCCTAAAACCCTAAAACCCTAAACCCTAAAACCCTAAAACCCCAAACCCTAAAATCCTAAAACCCTAAACCCCTAGAACCCCAAAACCCTAACCACTTAACCCTAAACCCTAAATCCTAAACCCCTAAAACGCTACAACCATAAAAACTAAACCCTAAACTCTAAACCCTAAATCCAAAAACCCTAAACCCGTAAAGCCCCTAAAACACTAAAACCCTAAAACAATAAACTCCTAAACCTGTAAACCCTAAACCCTAAATCCTTAAAACCTTAAAACCCTAAACCCTAAACCCTCAACCTAAAACCCTAAACCCTAAACCCTAAACTTTGAACCCTAAACCCTAAAATCCTAAACCGTAAACCCTAAAACCTGAAAACCTATACCCCAAAACCCTAAAACCCTAAAACCCTAAATCCTAAACCCTAAACCCTGAAACCCTTCCCTAAACCACCAAAAACCCGGTACCCGGCACCCTAAACCCTAAACGCTAAAACCCTAAAATCCTAAAACCCTAAACCTTAAAACCCTAACACCGTAAAACATAAACCCTAAACCCTAAACACTAAAATCCTAACCCTAAACCCTAAACCCTAAAATCTAAATCCTAAACCCTAAAACTCTAATGTCCTAAAGATTAAAATCCTAAAACCGTAAAACGGAAACCCTAAACCCTAAATCCTAAACCATAAACCCTAAACACAAAACCTACACCCTAAACCCTATCCCTAAACCCTAAACCGAAAACCCTAAATCCTAAACCCTATTCCCCAAAAACCTAAAACACTAAACCCTAAATTCTAAAACCCTAAACCCTACAACCCTACCATCAACCCTAAAACCATGAAACCCTAAAACCCTAAACCCTAAAATCAAAACCCTAAACCCTAAAGCCTAAACACTAAACCCCTAAAACCCAAAAACGTTAAATCCAATAACCCTAAAACCCAAAACCCTTAACCCTAAACCCTAAACCCTAAATCCTCAACCCTAAAACCCTGAACCCTAAAACCCTAAAACCCTTAAACCCTAAAACTCTAAAACCCTAAAACCCCAAACCCTAAAACCCTAAAACCCTAAACCCTTAGAACTTCAAAACCCCAATCACTTAACCCTAAACCCTAAACCCTAAACCCCTAAAATCCTAAAATCATAAAACCTTAAAACCCTAAAACCCTAAAACCCTAAACCCTAAATCCTAAACCCTAAACCACTAAAACCCTAAAAACCTAAAACCCTAAACCCTAAAACAAAAACCCTAAACCCCGAAAATCGTAAAACCCAAAAACCCTAAACCCTAAACCTTGAATCACTAAAACCCTACAACCCAAAAATCCTAAACCTTAAACCCTAAAACCCTAAAATCCAAAAGCCCAAAAACGATAAACCCTAAACTCTAAACACTAAAACCCTAAAACCATAAAACCAGAAAACCCTAAAATCCTAAAACCCTTAACCCTAAATCCTAAACCCTAAACCACTAAAACCCTAAAAACCTAAAACCCAAAACACTAAAACCCTAAATACTAAACCCTAAACCCTAAAACCCAAAACTCTAAAATCTAAAACCCCAAACCCAGAAAACCTTAAACCCTTAAACCCTACGTTAAACCCTAAAACCCTAAAAGCCAAAAAACCCTAAACCCTAAACCCTAAAATCCTAAAACCATAAAACTATAAACCCTAAACCCTAAACCCTAAAACCTAAACCCACAACCCTAAACCCTAAACCCGAAAATCCTAAATCGTAAACCCTAAAACCCTACAACCCAAAAACCCTAGAACCATAAACCCTAAACTATAAACCCTAAAACCCAAAAACCGTAAAACCCTAAAGCCCTAAACCATTAAAGCCCCAAAAACCTAAAATCCTAAACCCTAAAACCTAAATCCTAAAACCATAAACCCTAAACCTAAAACCTAAAATCCAAAACCTTAAAACCTTAAACCCTGAAAACCTTAACCCCAAAAACCAGTGTTATCAGAACCAAACCGAACCGCGGACGAACCGGTGGTTCAGCCGCTACCGTTTGGTCTGCGGTTCGGTCCAGGTAAAAAATCGAACTTGGGTCAAAACCGCATAAAACCGGTCAAAACCGCGTTTTTATACGGTTTTGACTCAAAAATCGTGAACCTTGAACCGCGGTTCATATATTTGAAATTTTTTAATTTTTTTTAATTTTTTTCTTAATTTTCCTTTAAAAAATATGTATATTTGAAATATAAAAGTTTATTACTATTTTTATCCCATATATTTCATCGTTTTGGTATATTACTCAGAGTTTGAATGTTATTTTTAATATTTATATTAATATTATTGGTAAAATATACCTTTCTTAAAATTATATATAATATTTATATTATTTTAATACTTGACCGGCTTTGACCGACTTTGACCGGCTTTTACCAGATTTGACCGCAGTCGAACCCAGTTGAACCCTGACCTCTTCGAAAATGGCTCGTTACACGATCCGGTTCTGATAACATTGCCTAAAACCCAAAAAACCCTGAAACCCTAACTTAAACCCTAAAATCCAAAAAACCTGATACCCTAAACCCTAAACCCCAAAAACCCTAAAACCCTAAACCCTAATATCTTCACCCTAAACCGTAAAACCCTAAAACCCCAAAACCCAAAAATCGTAAAACCCTCAAACCCTAAAACCCTCAACCCCAAGACCCTAAACCATTAAAACCCTAACACCCTAAACCTCTAAAACCCTAAACAAAAAACCCTAAACCCTGAATCATAAACCCTAAACCATAAACCCTAAAACCATCAAACCCTAAACCCCTAAAACCCTATACCCTAAAACCCAAAAAACCTCAACCCTAAATCCCTAAAATGCTAAACCCTAAAACCCTAAACCCCTAAAACACCTAACACCCTAAAACCCTAAACCCCTAAAACACCTAAAACCCTAAAACCTTAAAACCTAGAATCCTACCCTAAACCCTATACCCTAAAACCCTAAAATCTAAACCCTAGACACTAAACCCCTAAACCCTAAACATTAAAACCTTAAAACCCTAAAACCCTAAAACCTAAATCCAAAAATCGTTAAAACCCTAAACCCTAAATCCTAAAACCCTAACTTAAACCCTAAAACCCAAAAAATCCTAAACACTAAACCCTAAAACCCTGCAACCCTAAAACCCTAAACCTTAATCCCTAAACCCTAAAACCCTAAACCCTAAATTCTAAAACCCCAAACTCTAAAACCCTACGCTAATCCCTAAACCCTAAAACCTGAAAATCCTAAAACCCTAAACCCTAAACATTAAACCCTAAACCCTAAACCCTAAACCCTAAACCCTAAACCCTGAAACCCTAAAACCCTAATCACTAAACTCTAAACCCTAAAACCCTAACCACTAAACCCTAAACCCTAAACTCTATACCCTAAAACCCTAAACCCTAAACCCAAAAACCTTAAACCAGAAAACCCTAAACCCCTGAAACCTTAAAACCCTAAACCCTAAAACCCTAAACCCTAAACCCTGAATCCCAAAAGCCCTAAAACCCCCTAAGCCCTAAACCCTAAAACCCTAAAACTATGATAGCTTGACCCATGAGCCAGAGACTAGGCCCTAGAGTGGCTGATCCAAGTGATACTGGGTGTAATAGCCCAGACTTTTTAAATTAAAATAAATGTAGATATTATTTATTTTAATGATGGAAATTGGGAAATTTGATGGAATAGACGGTAAATGGATCAAAGTTTGGACAAGGGCCCAAGTATGGCCCAATGGACCATGGATTGGATTTAAAATCATTTAAAGGGTCAAGGATGGTCAAATTGGGCCCAATACCCATTTGGGACCCAATGGATCAAGATGATGTAAACTCTAAGGTGAATAGGTACGAAATAAATTTAATTGGGCCATGGGCCCAATGGTGATCCAAGTATTTGAAGATGGATTAAATTAAATCGCCTAAGTTAGTGATGAGTTGACCAAGGTGACATGGCCAAATGGGACCCACCTCCACCTCACCAAGTGAGGTGGCGTGTGGACCAAGGATTGGTGGCGCCGGCCACCATGGTTGAATTGGTCAACCATGGGTGAAGTAATGGAGAGGAGTCAAGGAATTAAAGGAGAAGGAGATAAAGTGGAAATTAATTAACTTAACCTAATGATCCAATTTAATTAATTAATTAAGCTAATAAAAAAGGTGGTCAAAGAGGGGAGACCAAACCACCTCACCTTAAGAGGTCAAAAACGTTGGCTAGTGGTGGTTGTTCCAACCACCACCATAAAGCATGAAAAATATCTCATGTGGGGTGGTTGGGAGACTTAATGTTAGAGTGTAACTTAAGTAACCAAAGAGATAAGATAAGTTTTCATCTCATTCTCTTCATTTCACCCTCATCTCACTCTCTCCATCTCTCCCACTCTCCAAAAACAGTCCCACACCCAAGGAGAAGGAAAGGAAGAAAACCAAGGAAAGAAGAAGAAAAGCTTGGAAGAAAAGAGAGGAGAAAGGTGTAAGCTTGGCCATCACTCCAAGATCAAGCCATAGTATTTTCGTTCTCATCTCCATCCTCTCCTTTCCCTCTCTCAAATCTAACCCTACCATGGCCGAACCCAAGCTTGGAGGTTTTCACCATTGATCAAGCATTTTAGCCAACCAACAAAGGAGAAGAAGAAGAAAGAAGGTCAAGGAAGCCGACGGGAGTAACGAAAGTCGGAGGAGGCGTCGGATCATAAGTATTTTCTAAACAAGAGATTAGATTTTTTTTAGGGTTTAAGAGGTTATGAAATCCATTTCTTGGATTTAGAGGTGGCCAAAACATCATGGCCTTGGATCTCAAATCCATCAAATGAAAGGAGGAGAAATGGGCAAACCCTAAATGGGTAAATTAGGGTTAAGAAAAAATAAATGGATTAAGGACATTATGTATTTAAATTATTTAAGCATGGATTTGTGTAATGTTGGAAGAAAATTATGGGCCATAGGGTTCAGCCATGTAGTATGGCCGAACCCCATGGTGGGTGATTAGGTAATGTATGAATTTTTTTAGGGCTTTATAAGAATGGAAGCCATGGAGAATGATTTAGGGTTTTAAGATTTTAATGATTAAATGTATGTAATTTTTTAAGAGGTTTTTATGATGGAATCCATGGATGAATGTAAATGTTTTTATGGTCTAAAATGGCACCAATGGATAATGAACCATGAACCATGGGTATGGCCGAACCCTATGGTGATGTAAGAATGGTTTTGATGGGTGAAGAGATGGAAAAAGTGATTAAGAATGTTGATAGATTGTATGGATTTTCAAGTATAACATATAATGTTTTAAAGGTGTGGAATTAGGGATGAACCATGAACCCCATGGGGGATGAACTTGGAGATAGACATTTTTAAAGGTAACCTTAAGTATGGATTAAATGAAGCCTAGGGTGGCTAGTTTTTAGACTTATGTGATTAAAAAAAAATGTTGATGGACTAAATGGGACCCACAAGACCTAGATAGTGAGGTTCGGCCATGGGGTATGGCCGAACCCCACTAAAATGTAATGTATGGGCTTAGAAATGGTTAAAACGAGGACTGATTATTCGTGTATAATAAGGTACCGGACATCGCAATCGGTGCGCGATCGGCGACCGGATTCGGGAACGGAAAAACGTAAAGATGCTAATCGGTATTCAGTAGGATTCCTACCTTTTTGTAAGCCATGGATTGTGTGATGGTTTCTTTGATTTATTTTGGAAATTATATGGTTTGTTTTATGATGAGTTTTAAGATCATGATTTATGTATCTCATATGGCATAATGCAAGGCTATGAATTATATGCTAAGTTATGAACCCATTATTAAGACTATGGATTATATATATTACATAGCATAATGCACCTACATCTCATGCATGGCATGGGCGGAAAAATAAAGGAACCGGAGTCCATGCTCCGTCGGGGCGACCGAGAAGCAGACATGGGGATATCTTGATATGTGGAGATATAACCGGAGTCCATGATCCGTCGGGCGACCGAGAAGCAGACATGGGGATGTCTTGATATGTGGAGATATAACCGGAGTCCATGCTCCGTCGGGGCGACCGAGAAGCAAACATGGGGATATCATGATGGTATGGATGATGGGTGGGACTCATGACATAGACACCCATGGCATAGCATTCATTTTATGGTTTTCATATATTATTATATGTATGCTTGTTATCACTAATCCATGTGTTAGCCCTACTCGGAGTCCTACTGGGCGCGCTGTCTAACGTCCTACTTCTACCCTAGCTGATGACGCAGGAGACGGCGGAGCAGAAGGACGAGACGGGAGCCGAGCTTAGGAGCTTGGGGAAGGCGGCTACTTAATTTATTTAGATTTGTTTTGGAAATGTATTTGAGCAGCCTAGCTTGTCGGAAATGTAATATTTTAGATTACTTGCTATGTTTTGGTTTTTATTTTTGGACATTGTAATGTTGAGGTATTTTGGTAATTAAATGAATGTTATCTTCCCTGTTATCTAAATCGGTAGGTTAGTCTCTATTTTTACTCCGCACTTAGTTTAAAATTCCTTGAGCTTACATCTACGTGCGAACCGTTCTCGTGGACTTCGTTCCACGCCCACGTAGGGTTGGCCAGTTAAGGGCCGGGCTTTAGAAGCTCGGAACTTAACTCGCGTCGTGACGTCCTGCGCCTTTGTCACTCTTATTTCAAAAAAAAAAAAATAGACTCTGATTTTCGATGAAAAGGGGCGGGCGTTACACTTGGCCCTGTCGGACCGACCAGCAGACTGGGCCGGTCGGATCCGATGGCCCAGCTGTGAGTGGGAGTTGTGGAAAGTCCCACATCGGAAGTTGAGGAGTTTGAGAGGAGGTTTATAAGTAGCCTTGCTCCCTCAAACCAGAAAGACGCGTTTTGGACCCGGACTTGGTGTAACACCCTACCCTTTTTCACTCGCTTCTTCAGTAAAATCAGAGTCTAATTTTTTTTTTTTTTATAAACGAAGAGTGAGAGAGAGCAGGACGTCACGACGCGAGCTAAGTCCGAACTTCCAAAGTCTGACCCTTAACTGGCCAACCCTATGTGTGCATGGACTAAGTCCACGAAAATGGTTCACACATAAAAATATCAACTCGCGGAATAAAAATCATAACTGCGAAATCATATCATGCGGAATAATAATAGAACCAAGTTCTATTCTATTCAGGTAGCAAAGTACGTCAAGTCCTATGGGTTATTAAAACGTCATAATCATCCAATCATCTAAGTTATTACATTCCCGGAAACTAGTTACTCAAATACATGTCAATAAGTAACTTTATTCAAAACATATAAAATAAATCATCCAAGCTCCTATGCCTGACCCTCCTTGCGTTCATCGTTCCCCTTGTTTCATGTATCATCAACTAGGGTAGAAGTAGGGCATTAGAACAACACGCCCAGTAGGTATTCCAGTTACGGCTAACACATGGTTAGTACAAAACATATATAATAACGTAATGTCAAAAACCATATAAATCCATGCCATGCAATGATGACAAATGCAATGAGTCCCACCCATCACATGTACATAAAAGTACCCACCACATAGGTCTTTCGGATGCCTCGATGGAGTGTGGACCCTCCGGATTCTTCCTAATGGAAAAACACATCAAGGTACTGCACATAGGTTTTTCGGATGCCCCGAAGTAGTGTGACCCCTCCTGTTACAAATCCTCCACCCCATGCCATGCATGAGATGCCAATGAAACTCATGCTATATTATAACATAAAGATAGCATTTAAAAATCATATTAAAACACATGTTCTTTCCTCATATAGACATAGCATTTAAAATCATCATTTGAAACACATGTTATTTTCTAACAAATCATAGCATTCAAAATCATATTTGAAACTATTCCTTTACAGCATAAATTCATCCAAAAATAAGATAAATACAATGTACATAAACCATGGTTTCAAAGAGGTGGAATCCTACCAAAGACCGCTAACGTGTCCTTGCGTCTTTCTTCCGGTAACCGCTCACGATCGTAAATACCTTGTGAGGTCCTGTTACCTTATAATATAACAATTAATCATAACCAAGTCCCACTTGATTTTCAATGTTCTAAGTCCATAAACAAAACCCCATGGGGTTCGGCCATACACCATGGCCGGACCCATGGTCCATTAATTCAATTACTTACAATAATGCCCTTGTACATAACCATAGCCATTTTCCTTGCTTAGATTCCAAAATAATCTATACATACTTCTTTAATCCCAACACATAGTCCAATAAATAATTGATGGGGTTCGGCCAAACACCATGGCCGAACCCTATGTCCAATATTTCCATATATTTACAACTTTGCCATCCATGGCTTATCATTACCCATTTTTCTCATTCACAATGTACTTAGACTAATAATTAACCCAATAATCCAAGTTCATGGGGTTTGGCCATAGTGTATGGCCAAACCCATGATCTTCCATTTTTCAGCCAATATTACCAAATTGCCACTACCTTATGCTTATGTCTCTTCATTAATCCACTCACCTTATTAAGTCCATACATGATCCATAAACCATGACATTTGGTTCATGGGGCTCGGCCATGTGTTCGGCCATACACATGGCCGAACCCATGATGTCAAACTCCCATTTTCATCAACTTCCATTGTTAACAAATCCATATTTAACAAGTCCCTATTTAGAAATATATATTTAGAAACTTTCTAAATTCAATATTCAACTTCCATACTTAGAAAGTCCCTAAATAAAAACTTTCTAAAATTTATCAACCTCCTTCCATAAATAGGAACCTTCCCATTTTAATCTCCTCCTATTTTTAGAAGGTTTCCAAATTAAAATTTCATAATTAGAAAGTTCCTAAATTAAAACTTTCTAATTTAGTCTTCACCTTCCAAAAATAGAAACTTTCCAAATAAACCAACTTCTATAAATAAATGCTTTCTAGTTTGGCAACCTCCTTCCCTAATTAGATAGTTTCCTAAATTAGTAACCATCTCCATAGGGTTCGGCCATACACCATGGCGGAACCCTATGGTTCATGATCTTCTTCCATTTAATTTGAGTCCATTAAAAATTCAATAATCACACCATCTCAACTCCATGGGGTTCGGCCATACACCATGGTCGAACCCTATGGTTTTTATCATTCAAAACTCCATTAAAATTATCAAAACTCCTCCATATTTTTCCATGTATCCAAAAACCATCAACCATGCATCCAATTAAACCTTTTAAAATCATGAATCCACACCTATGATTTTCATCTTCATATACCATTAAAATACCTAATATTCCTCATGGTTCTAAACCCATAAATCAAACCATGTCTTTCCATGGTTTCCATCTTTCAAACTTTAACTACATTACCATAGTCTTTCCATGGGGTTCGGCCACGCACCATGGCCGAACCCTATGGTTCATCATTCCATTAAAATCATCAACCATCACCCAATCTTCTTCCATGGGGTTCGGCCAAACACTATGGCCGAACCCTATGGTTCTTTTATTTCAAAACAAATTTATCAAATAAAAATACTAACCGTTTCTGTTTGTTTTCTTGCTCTTCCAATCCTTCTCCTTTATTCTTAATTTTTCCAAAGCTAAGAACACCTCTTGCTGGCTGCTCTTTCTTTTTCTTGTTCTTGTCGTGAATGTGAATTGAGATGGAGAAAGAAAATTCGACAATGTGTGTGTAAACCGTGTGCCCTTGTCCTCTTCTCCTTTTATAATCTTCCCTTGGTCCCATATTTAGAAAGTGCTTAACATAGCCAACCCCCTTTAGGCCGTGCGCCCTTTGATACAATAGCAATTGCCGACCTTGTAACGCCCGCCCCTTTTCACCGAAAATCAGAGTCTATTTTTTTTTTTAAAAAAGTGACAAAGGGCGCGGACGTCACGACACGAGTTAAGTCCAAGCTTCTAAAGCCCGACCCTTAACTGGCCAACCCTACGTGTGCGTGGAACGAAGTCCACGGAGAACGGTTCACACGTAGAAGTGAGCTTGAGGAATACTAACCTAAGTGCGGAAATTATAATAGAGGCTAACCTACAATTTTTAGATAGCAGGGAAGATAGCATTCATAGTATTACCAAAATATCACCACATCTCAATGTTCAAAATAGAAACCAGAATATAGCAAGTAATCTAAAATATTACATTTCCAACAAGCTAGGCTACTCAAATACATTTCCTAAAATAAACTTAAATAAAGTAAATAGTCCACCTCCCCGAGCTCCTAAGCTTGGCTCCCGTCTCATCCTTCTACTCCGGCATTTCCTGCGTCATCAGCTAGGGTAGAAGTAGGGCATTAGACCACGCGCCCAGTAGGACTCCGAGTAGGGCTAGCACATAGATTAGTGATAACAAGCATACAGATAATAATATAGTGAAAACTGGTAGATAATAATATAATGAAACTATAAAGTGAATGCCATGCCATGGGTGCCTGTGTTATGAATCCCACCTATCATCCCCACCATCATGATGTCATATCCCCCTTGACGGAAAAATCTCGTCAAGATATATCCAATCATAAAATATCCCCCTTGACGGCAAGGCCTCGTCAAGGTGTCCCCATGCTTGTTCTTGATCGCCCCGACTGAGCATGGACTACGGTTATAGCCTATTAGGCTATCCCCATGCCTGTTCTCGGTCTCCTCGATGGAGCATGGACTTCGGTTCCTTTATTTTCCCGCCCATGCCATGCATGAGATGTAATGCAATATGCTATCTAATAATATATTGACCATAGCCTTTACATGTAACTCATATCATTAACATATAATTCATGGTCTAGCCATATACCATAAAATACATATAAATCATAATGTCATAAACCAAATCCCCAAAAATAAACCAAGAAACCATTCACATAGTACCTAATCCATAGCTTACAAAAAGGTAGGAATCCTACCGAATATCGACTCGCGTTCTTTTATGTTTTCGTCCAATAATCCGGCTACCGACACGCGTATCGCTTGCGATATCCAATACCTTATTACATATACATAATCAGTCCATATTTTTAACTATTTCTATGCCCATTAGTCATTTCCAAGTCCATATGAATAATCGGTCAATATTTAGGTTTCGTGGGTCCCATTTAATCCATTAGATATTTTAATTTGTAAGTTTAAAATTCAGCCACCCTAGGTTTCATAGATCACACCTAAGGTCATCATAAAAAAATGTCTAAGTCCAAGTTCATCCTCCATGGGGTACATGGCCGAACCCATGGTCCTTCATTTTGGTCCATAATTACGATTTTGCCACTACTCTTCCATGGCTTAATACTCCCTCCATCCATGTACATTTTTTTCTATAACCGACCCATAAATTTGGATCCCAACATGACCCATCAACCATGACATAACTACGTTGGAATTTAGCCACTTACTTAACTTAACTCCATTAATTAATCCATATGCATACACCTTAATCTTAGTCCTTAATTGGTTCACTAGATGGGTCCATTGATGTCTCATTAACCATAACATAACAACACTAGGAAATCAGCCATTAAATACTCTAACCCTCATTCATTTCTCACATACACAATACCAAATTTAATCCATAAGTTTACCCACCAATGGGTCATGGTCCAATCTTCATTCATTCATGCCTTGTAAGGCCACGAAATTATTCATATCTCCCATCAATTCCTCATTTACAATCCCTTTAAAAATTACCCCATTCAACCATTAAAGCCCTATTAATCACAATTCACCCTCCATAGCTTCTACTCTTTACAACCCTAATTAATTAATCAATCCTCTACCCGGCCATACTACATGGCCGAACCCTATGGTCCATCAATCCATTTAAAAACCCTTACTTCCATTCTTAATCCATTTAATTACATAACATCCTTAATCCTTTTATTTATTTTCCTTAACCCTAATTTTTTCTCCATTAGGGTTTTGTCCATCTTTCCTCCCTTCATTTGATGGATTTGAGATTCAAGGCCATGATTTGGCCACCTCTAAATCCAAGAAATGGATTTCGTAGCCTCTTAAACCCCAAGAAAATCCAAATCTCTTGTTTTAGAAAATACTTACAAAACGTCGTCTCCTCCGTCTTTCTTTGCTCCCGTCGGACTCCTTGGCCTCCTTTCTTCTTCCTCTCCTTTGTTGATCGGCTAGGATGCTTGATCCATGGTGAAAACCTCAAACCTTGGGTTCGGCCAAGGTAAGGTTAGATTGAGAGTGAGAAGGGAAGAATGGAGATGAGAAAGGTGTCTCAAAGTTTTTACCTTGAGGTGGTGGGCCAACTCTTGTGTTTTTCTTCCTCTCCCTAAGCTCTTCTTCTTCTTCTCCCTTCCTAGTGTGGGACGGCCATGAGAGAGTGAAAGAGATGGAGAGAATGAGATGGGGTGAAATGAAGAATAAGATACAAACTTATCTTACTCTTGGTTACTTAAACTATACTTTAACATTAAATCTCCCAGCCACCCATAAGATATTTTATATGCTTTATGGTGGTGGTTGGGACAAACCACCACCATGCCCAATGTTTTTTCATGGTGTTAGAGATAAGGTGGCTTGGTCTCCCCTCTTTGACCACCTTTTTTTTATTAGCTTAATTAATTACTTAATTGGGTCATTAGGTTAAGTTAACTAATTCCCCCTTGAACTTAATTCCATTGGCTTAAATTGCCCTCATACATACACCCATGGTTGACCAATTCAACCATGGTGGCCGGCCCCACCAATCCCTGGGTCCACACGCCACCTCACTTGGTGAGGTGGAGGTGGGTCCCATTTGGCCATGTTTCTTAGGTCTAATTAATACTAACTTAGGTGATTAAAAATCAATTCAATCCACTTCCCTTATTGGATCACCATTGGACCCATGGCCCAATTAAGTTCTCTCCTATCCATTTACTTTAGAGTTTGCATTATTTTGACCCATTGAGTCCCAAATGGGTATTGGGCCCAATTTGACTATCCTTGGCCCAATTTGACCATCATTGACCATTAAGATAAATTAAATCCAATCCATGGTCCATTGGGCCATACTTGGGCCTTTGTCCAAACTTTGATCCATTTACCATCTATTCCATCAATTTTCCCAATTTCCATCATTAAAATAAATAATATCCACATTTATATTGCTTTAAAAATTCCGAGCTATTACAGACCTCCCTATCTTATTTTAATAACATTACCATCGGCCAATGCTAAGATAAGAATAGTAATGCCGTGAGCCCTTTCCTTGTGCCTCTTTTAGGAGGTGTTATGCGCATAACCCTTGTGTCTATAATTAGTAGTTGCTTACCCTTCAACTAGTAATTTCCCCTAGTGCCGATTTTAATCAAGGGAAATAACCCTTTTTAAATATATTTTAACACCTCATGCGTATATCTCCTTAGATGTGCAAATCCCATTCACACGGCCATGAAATCTTCATTTGATTTTTGAACATAATGCATTACTAAAATAATTCAACCCATTTAAATTTTAATGGAACCCGTTCCAAAACCATTGGGTCCTAATTGAGCCAATGACTCAACGCATTACCCAATTTAAAATCCATAACTAATATTCACAAATTAAATGGATTATTTTCTTACAAAATAATTAATTCAAAATCCGAGGTGTTACACTTGGGCCAAGTCCGATCCAAAAATCGTGCGGGCTCGCGCGTGTGCATGTGTGTGCGTGTGTTGGGCCGAGCCCCAACTCTTTTTGTGGGCCGAGTTGTTACAAAAACCCTAAAACCCTTAAACCCTAAAATCTAAACCCAAAGCCCTAAACCCTAAACCCTCAACCCTAAAACCCCAAACCCTAAAACCCTCAACCCCTAAACCCCTAAAACCCTAAACCCTAAACCCTAAACAATAAACCCTAAACACTAAACCCATTAAATCCTAAAACCCCAAACATTAAATCCTAAACCCAAAACCCTAAACTATAAACACCAAAACCCTTAAACCCTAAAACCCTAAACCGTAAACCCTAAAACCTAAATCCTAAACCCTAAACCACTAAAACCCTAAAAAACAAAAACCAAAAACCCCAAAACCTAAACCCTAAAGCCTAAACACAAAACCTTAAATCCTAAACCCCTAAAACACTAAACGCTAAACCCTAAACCCTAAATCCGTAAAACCATAAAACCCTAAACACTAAACCCTAAACCCTAAAACCTAAACCCTAAACTCTAAACCCTAAAATCCTTAAACCCTAAACCCTAAACCCTAAGCCCTACACCCTAAACCCTAAAACCCTAAAATCTTAAACTATAAAACCCTAAAACCCTAAATCCTAAACCCTAAAACCCTAAACCCTAAAACACTAAACCCTAAACCCTAAACCCTAAACCCGAAATACTAAAACCGTAAACCCTAAAATCCAAAAACTCTAAAACTCTAAAACCATAAACCTTAAACCCTAAAACCCTAAACCCTAAATCCCTAAACCCTTAAAACACTAAACCCTATTCCCTAAACCCAAAAACCCGAAAATCCTAAAACCCTAAAACCCGAAAACCATAAAACCTAAACATTAAACCATAAAACCTAAACCCTAAACCCTAAACCCTAAAACCTAAATCCTAAACTCTAAACTCTGAAACTATAAAACCGTAAACCATAAACTCTAAACCCTAAAACCCTAAACACTAAACCCTTAACCCAAAATCCTAAAACCCTACCTTAAACCCTAAAACCATTGAACCCAAAAAACCCTAAAACCTAAACCCGAAACCTACAGCCCTAAAACTCTAAAACCCTAAACCCTAAACCCTAAAATCTAAACCCTAAACCCTAAACCCTAGACCCTAAAACCCTAATACCCTAAAACCCTCAAACCCTAAACCTTAAAACCTTAAAAAAGTAAAACCTAAACCCTAAACCCTAAACCCTAAACAATTAAATCCTAACCATAAACCCTAAACCCTAAACCCTAAACCCTGAAACCTTAAAACCCTAAAACCCTGAACACTAAACCCTGAACGCTAAACCCTTAACCCTAAACTCCAAACCCTAAAACCCTAAAATCCTAAACCCTAAACCTTAAAACCCTAAAAAGTAAACACTAAACCCTAAACTTTAAACCCTAAAACCCTAAACCCTAAACCCAAACCTAAACCCTAAAACACTAAACCATAAAAACCCTAAACCCCTATTCCCCTAAAACCCTATTCCCCTAAAACCCTAAACCCTCAACCCTAAACTCTAAACCCTAAAACCATAAAACCCAAAAATCCATAACCCTATACCCTAAAACATAAACGTTAAACTCTAAACCCTAAAACCCTAAACCCAAAAACCCTAAACCCCTAAAACCCTAAACCCTAAACTCTAAATACCTAAAACCCTAAAACCCTAAACACTAAGCCCTAAACCCTGAATCCCTAAAACCCTAAAACCCTAAACCCTAAACCCTAAACCCTAAACCTAAACCTAAAACCCTTAAATCCTAAAACCTAAACCCTAAGCCCTAAACCCTAACCCTAGTCTCTAAACCCTAAAACCCTATACCCCCAATCCCTAAAACACTAAACCCCTAAAACTGTAAACCCTAAACCGCTAAAATCCTAAAACCCTAAACACTAAATCCTAAAACCCTAAACCCCTAATCCCTAAAACCCTAAACCCCTAAAACCGTAAACCCTAAACTGCTAAAATCCTAAAACCCTAAACACTAAATCCTAAAACCCTAAACACTAAATCCTAAACCCTAAACCCTTAACCCTAAACCCTAAACTCTAAACCCTGAAACCCTTAAACACCAAACCCTAAACCCTAAACTTTAAACACTAAACCCTAAACAATAAAACCCTAAAACCCTAATCTCTAAAACCCTAAACCCTGAAACCCTTAACCCTAAAAAATTAAACCCTAAACCCTTAACACTGAACCCTGAAGACAGAAAACCCTACAATGCTAACCCTAAACCCTAAACCCTAAACCTTAAACCCTAAGCCCCTAAAACCTAAACCCTTATTACCCTAAACCCTAAACCCTAAACCCTAAACCTTAAAACCCTAACACCGTAAACACTAAAACCTAAACCCTAAACCCTAAACCCTAAACCCTGAACTCTTAATCCTAAAACCCTAAACACTAAACCCTAAACCCTAAACCCTAAAACCCTAAACCCTAAACCCTAAACCTTAAACCCTAAACCCTTCACCCTAAAACCCTAAACACTAAATCCTAAACCCTAAACCCTTAACCCTAAACCCTAAGCTCTAAACCCTAAAACCCTTAAACACCAAACCCTAAGCCCTAGACTTTAAACACTAAACCCTAAACAATAAAACCCTAAAACCCTAATCTTTAAAACCCTAAACCCTGAAACCCTAAACCCTAAACCCTAAAAAATTAAACCCTAAACCTTTAACACTGAACCCTGAAGACAGAAAACAAAAACCCTAAACCCTAAACCCTAAACCTTAAACCCTAAGCCCCTAAAACCCTAAACCCTTATTACCCTAAACCCTTATTACCCTAAACCCTAAACAATAAACCTTAAAACCCTAAAACCGTAAACACTAAAACCTAAACCCTAAACCCTAAACCCTAAACCCTGAACTCTTAATCCTAAAACCCTAAACACTAAACCCTAAACCCTAAATCCTAAAACCCTAAACCATACAACCCTAAAACTCTAAACCGTAAACCCAAAAACCCTAAAACCTTAACCCTAAAACCTAAACCCTAAACCCTAAATCCTAAACCCTAAACCTTAAACCCTAAACCCCTAAAACCCTAAACCCCTAATCCCTAGACCCTAAACCCTAAACCCTAAACTTTGAAACCCTAAAACCCTAAGCCCTAAACCCTGAACTCTATACACTAAAACCCTAAACACTAAACCCTAAGCCCTAAACCCTAAAACCCTAAACCTTGAACCCTAAACCCTAAAACTCTAAACACATAAAACCCTAAATCCCGAAACCCTAACACCCTAAACCCCTAAACCCTAAACCCTAAAACCCTAAAACCCTAAATACTAAACCCTAAACCATAAACTTTAAACCCTAAAACCCTAAAAGCTAAACCCTAAGCCCTACACCCTAAACCCAACGCCCTTAACCATAAAACCCTAAAATTTTAAACCCACAAACCCTAAAACTCTAAACCCTAAACCCCTAAAACCATAAGCCATAAAACCCTAAAACTCTAAACCCTTAAAATCCTAAACCCTAAATCCTAAAACCCCACCTTAAACCATAAAACCCTAGAACATAAAAAATCCTAAACCCTAAACACTAAACCTTAAATCCTAAACCACTAAAACCCTAAACCATAAACCCTAAACCCTAAATCCCTAAAACTGTAAAACCCTAAACACTAAACCATAAACCCTAATCCCTAAACCCTAAACTCTGAACCCTAAAACCCTTAAGCCCTAAAACCTAAACGCTAAGCCCTAAACCCTAAACCCTAAACCCTAAACCTTAAAACCCTAAAATCTAAAGCCCTACACCCTAAACCCTAAACCCTACCCTAAAACCCTAAAACCCTAAACCCTAAAACCCTAAAACTCTAAACCCTAAACCCTAAACCCGAAATCCTAAAACCGTAAACCCTGAAACCCTAAAATCCTAAAACCCAAAAACCCTAAAACCATAAACCTTAAACCCTTAAACCCTAGACCCTAAAACCCTAAATCCCTAAATCCTAAAACCCTACCTTAAACGCTAAAACCCTAGAACCCAAAAAACCCTACCTTAAACGCTAAAACCCTATAACCCAAAAAACCCTAAACCTAAACCCTAAAACCCAAAAACACTACCTTAAACCCTAAAACCCTAAACTCTAAAACCCTACGCTAAACTCTAAAACCCTGAACACTAAAACCCTAATCCCTAAACCCTAAAACCCAAAATTCCCAAAACCCTAAAACCTGAAAACCCTAAACCCTAAACATTAAACCATAAAACCTAAACCCTAAACCCTAAACACTGAAACCATAAAACCTTAAACCCTAAACTCTAAACCCAAAAACCCTAAACCCTAAACCCTAAACCATAAATCCTAAAACCCTACCTTAAACCCTAAAAGCCTAGAACCCAAAAAACAATAAACCCTAAACCCGAAACCCTAAAACCCTAAAACTCTAAAACCATAAACTTTAAACCCTAAACCCTAAACCCTAAAATCTAAACCCTAAATCCTAAACCCTAAACCCTAAAACCCTAATACCCTAAAACCGTCAAACCCTAAACCTTAAAACCCTAAAACCATAAAACCTAAACACTAAACCCTAAACCCTAAACCATAAAATCCTAACCATAAACCCTAAACCCTAAACCCTAAACCCTGAAACCTTAAAACCCTAGAACTCTGAACATTAAACCCTAAATGCTAAACACTTAACCCTAAACTCTAAACCCTAAAACCCTAAAATCCTAAACCCTAAACGTTAAAACCCTAAACCCTAAACGTTAAAACCCTAAACCCTAAACCCTAAATCCTAAACCTAACCTAAACCCTAAACCCTAAAACGAAACCCAAAAACTTAAACCCTAAACCCTAAAACCCTACCTTAAACAGTAAATGCCTAGAACCCAAAAAACAATAAACCCGAAACCCGAAACCCTAAACCCTAAACTTAAAACCCCTAAACCCTAAAATCTAAACCCAAAATCCTAAACCCTAAACCCTCAAACCTTAAACCTTAAAACCCTAAAACCGTAAAACCTAAACACTAAACCCTAAACCCTAAACAATAAAATCTTAACCATAAACCCTAAACCCTAAACCCTGAAACCTTAAAACCCTAGAACCCTGAACACTAAACCCTAAACGCGAAACACTTAACCCTAAACTCTAAACCCTAAAACCCTAAAATCCTAAACCCTAAATGTTAAAACCCTAAACCCTAAACCCTAAACTTTAAACCCTAAACCCTAAACCCTAAACTTTAAACCCTAAACCCTAAAGCCCTAAACCCCTAAAATCCTAAAACCCTAATCCCTAAAACTCTAAACCCTTAACCCTAAACTCTAAACCATAAAACCCTAAAATCCAAAACCCTATATCCTAAAACCCTAACCACTAAACCCTAAACCATAAACCCTAAACTCTAAACCCTAAAACCCTAAACCCTAAAACCCTAAACCCCTAAAACCCTAAAACTCTAAACCCCTAAAACCTTAAACCCTAAACCCCTAAAATCCTAAAACCCTAAACACTAAAGCCTAAACCCTAAACCCTAAACAATAAACCCTAAAACCCTTAAGCCCAAAACCCTAAACCCTAAACTCTAAACACTAAACCCGAAACATTAAAAACATAGAACCCTAATCCCTAAAACCCTAAAACCTGAAACCCTTAACCCCTAAAAAATTAAACCCTAAACCCTAAACACTGAACCCTAAAGCCCTAAAACCCTATAACCCTAAATAGTTTAACCTAAAACCCTAAAACCTAAACCACAAACCCTAAACCCTAAACCCTAAACCCTTAACCCTAAACCCTAAACCCCTAAATGCCTAAGCCCTAAACCCTGAAACCCTAAAACCCCAAACAGTAAACCCTAAACCCTAAACCCTAAACCCCGAACTCTAAACCCTAAAACCCTACACACTAACCCTAAACTCTAAACCCTAAAACCCTAAACCCTAAACCCTAAACCCTAAAACACTAACCCCTAAAACCCTAAACGCCTAAATCCTGAGACCCTAAAACCCTAAACCCCTAAACCCTAAACCCTACACCCTAAACCCTAAAACCTAATTCCCTAAATCCCTAAAACCCTAAACCTAAACTCTAAACCCTAAACTCTAACCCCTCAAACCCTTAACCCTAAAACCCTAAAATCCTAAAATCCTAAAATCCTAAAACCCTAAAACCATAAACCTTAAACCCTAAAACCCTAAACCCTAAATCCCTAAACCCTTAAAACCCTAAATCCTAAATCGTAAAACTCTATCTTAAACCCTAAAACCCTAGACCCAAAAAATCCTAAAACCCAAAAACAATACCTTAAACCCTAAAACCCTATGCTAAACCTAAAACCAAGAAACACTAAAACCCTTATCCCTAAACCCTAAAACCTGAAAATCCTAAAACCCCAAAACCCGAAAACCCTAAACCCTAAACATTAAACCATAAAACCTAAACCCTAAACCCTAAACCCTAAAACCTAAACTCTAAACCCTAAGCACTGAAACCCAAAACCCTAAACCCTAAACTCTAAACGCTAAAACCATAAACCCTAAACCCTAAACGCTAAAACCATAAACCCTAAACCCTAAACCCTAAATCCTAAAACCCTACCTTAAACCCTAAAACCCTATAATCCAAAAAAACCTAAACACTAAACCCTAAACCCTAAACCCTAAACCCTAAATCCTAAAACCTAAAACACTAAAACCCTAAACTTTAAACCCTAAATCCGAAACCCTTAAATCTAAACCCTAAACCCACAACCCTAAACCCTAAAACCCTCAAACCCTCAAACCCAAAACTTTAAAAACCTAAAATCGTAAAACCAAAACCCCAAACCCTAAGCCTTAAAACTCGAAAATCGTAAAACCTAAACCCTAAACCCTAAACACTAAAATCCTAACTATAACCCTAAACCCTAATAACTGAAACCTTCAAACCCTAAAACCCTGAACACTAAACCCTAAACGCTAAACCCTTAACCCAAAACTCTAAACCCTAAAACCCTAAAACCCCAAACGCTAAACCCTAAACACTAAACCCTAAAATCCTGAACCCTAAACCCTAAATCCCTAAAACCCTAAAACCCTCAAACCCTAAACCTTAAAACCCTAAAACCGTAAAGCCTAAACCCTAAACCCTAAATCCTAAATACTAAAATCCTAACCATAAACCCTAAACCCTAAATCCTAAACCCTGAAACCATAAAAACCTAAAACCTTGAACATTAAACCCTAAACGCTAAACCCTTAACCCTAAAGTCTAAACCTTAAAACCCTAAAACCCTAAACTCTAAACCCTAAACCCCAAACCCTAAACACTAAGCCCCTAAAACCCTAAAACCCTAAACCCTAAAATCCTAAAACACAAATCTCTAAAACCCTAGCAACTAAACCCTAAACCCTAAACCCTAAACTCTAAAACTCTAAAACTCTTAACCCTAAAACCCTCAAACCCTAAACCTTAAAACCCTAAAACGGTAAAATCTTAACCCTAAACTCTAAACCCTAAACACTAAAATACTACGTGAACCCTAAACCCTAAACGCTAAAGACTGATCCCTAAAACCGTAAAACCCTAAACCCTAAATTCTAAAACCCTAAACACTAAAATACTAAAACCCTAAAACCCTAAACCCTAAACTCTAAACCCTAAACCATAAACCCTAAACACTAAACCCCTAAAACCCTAAACCCTAAAACCCTAAACCGTAAACCCTAATCCCTAAACCCTAAAACCTTAAACCCTAAAACCCTAAACCACTAAAACTCTAAAACCATAACCCCTAAAACCCTAAAACCCTAAACCCCTAAAACCCTAAACCTAAACCCTAAACCCTAAACTGTAAACCCTAAAACCCTAAATCCTGAAACCCTTAACCCCTAAAACCGTAAGCCCTAAACCCTAAACCCTATACTCTACAACCCTAAACCCTAAAACCTAGACTCTAAGACCCTAAACCTTAGACCCTAAAACCCTAAACCCTTAACCCTAAAACCGTAAAACCCTAAAACCCTAAACCCTAAACCCTAACCCCCTAAACTCTAAACCCTAAAACCCTAAAATCCTAATCCTTGAATTCCTAAAATCCTAAACCCTTAAACACTCAAACCCTAAATCCTAAACCCTAAACCCTAAACCCTAAACCCTAAAACCATAAACCCTATGACCCTAAAACCCTAAACCCTAAAACCTTAAAAAACTAAAACCCTAAACCCTAAACCCAAAAACCCTAAAACCCTAAACCCTAAAACCTTAAAAAACTAAAACCCTAAACTCTAAACCCTAAACACTAAAATCCTATCCGTAAACCCTAAACCCGAAACCCTAAAGCCTAACCCAAAACCCAAAGCCGTAAACCCGAAACCTAAAGACTAATCCCTAAACTCTAAACCCTAAACCCTAAAGACTAATCCCTAAAACCCTAAAACCCTAAACCCTAATTCTAAAACCCTAAACCCTATAACGCCAAAACCCTAAAACCCTAAACCCTAAACTCTAAACCCTAAACCCTAAACCCTAAACACTAAACCCCTAAAACCTTAAACCCTAAAACCCTAAAAGCCTAACCCTAAACTCTAAACCCTAAACCCTAAAACCCTAAAATCTAAAACCCTAAACCGCTAAAACCCTAAAACCCTAGAACCCTAAACCCCAAAAACCCTAAACCCTAAATCCTAAACCCTAAAATCTAAACCCTTAAACCCTAAAACCTAAACCCTTAAACCCTAAAACCTAAACCCTAAACCATAAAACCCTAATCTCTAAAACCCTAAAACCCTAAACCCTGAACCTTAAAATCGTAAAACCCTAAAACCCTAAACCCTAAAACCTAAACCCTAAACCCTAAACCACTAAAACATTAAAACCTAAAACCCTAAACCCGAAACCCTAAGCCCTAATGTGACAACCCAAAATTTCAATCTGGTAAATCAATATAATTTCCCTTAATGATGAGGAATGAATAGGGTTGATACTATGTATATGTCAAATGAGGAAATAAATAATTAAGTAAGATTATGAGATTAGAGGGATGATGGGGTAATTAAGCGAGATTTAAGAAAGACTAAATTAAGGAATGATTTTGGTAAAATAATTTTGAAAGTAGAGTGGAATATAATTAATTGATGGTAATTTTGGTGATTAGTTAATTAAGAGAGATTAAGGGGGATTTAAATAAGTCACTAATTTAATTTGATAATATTCAATGGAATGAATTTTAATTAATGAAAACTAATTAATGACGTGGTGAATATGCCACATCAGCGATGACATGGCAATGCATGAGGAGGTGGCATGCCATATGTCAAGATAAGGATGAAAGCAACATCACCACTCCACCTTTAGCTTGGACCAATAAGTGCTCTCCACCTCACCACCCCACCTTTAATTTGGACCAATAAGTGTTCTCCACCTCACCACCCACCTTTAATTTGGACCAATAAGTGTTCTCCACCTCACCACCCATCTTTAATTTGGACCAATAACTGTTCTCCACCTCCCACCTTTAGCTTTTGTTTTTTGACTAAAAAGTAAATTGAGGATTATAACGCCCTGCCCCTTTCACCCTTCCGAAAATCAGAGTCTGAAAATTTCTTTTGAAAGAAACATAGAGTGAACAAGAGCAGGCGGCGCCACGACGCGAGCTAAGTTCGGACTTCCCAAGTCCGACCCTTAACTGGCCACCCATGTGTGCATGGACTAAACCCATGAAAGACAAACCACACATGGAACTAAGTAAAACTTGCGGAATAGACATAACTGATTGCGGAATAAGTCAAATATGCGGAATTATAATCAATACTCAGACTGCTCCATTATCAGATAGCAAAGTACAAGTCAAGTTTGCTTTAACATAATAACCTCATTAGACTATTCTCAAACTTAGCATTTATCCACAATAACTTAATTCATATATCCAACATCAAGACTATAATTCAAACCATAGCAAAGATACTAGCTCTTACATGTCCATAAAGATGTATTCAATATAACAGTAATATAGAAATCCCAATCATCATTCAAGCGCTTAAGCTTGGCTCCCCTCCTGGTCATCAACCTTCTCTTTCCCCTTTCCTTGATCCTACATTATCCTCTAAGGATAGAATTAAGACGTTAGATCAACGCGCCCAGTAGGTTTTCCGATCAGGGCTACCACATGGTTAGCATATAAAACATGCATATATATCATAGTACATGATTATCAATAAAACATCTGAAAACAATGCTATGTATGTAAGTGCATATGTAATGAGTCCCACCCATTACCAGTATACATAGCCATCAAGTTCTTTCACAGTGTTCTTTCATTGGGACTCACACGATAAGGTAATCCACAGTAATCCTCATTTCCTATGGAAAGACTCTCATCATTGAGTTGTTTCACAGTGTTCTTTCTTTGGGACTCACACAATAAAGTAATCCACAGTAATCCTCATTTCCTGTGGAAAGACTCTCATCATTGAGTTGTTTCACAGTGTTCTTTCATTGAGACTCTCAAGTCAAGGTAATCCATAATCATCACCCTATGCCATGCATGAGATGTCAATGTATATGTATGTCATTTGTAAATACATTTCTCATCATTCAAAACCAATTTGAAACATAATATCAATAACAACATATCTCATAAAAACATGATAAAACCAAATCATAATTGTGGTTACAAGTAGGTAGGAAACCTACTGAAGATTCACTTCAGTGTTTGTTCTTTCTTTAGCGTCACCCGTTCACGACTAGCGTGCCGTCAAAGAGATCCGTCACCTTGTTCACATAAACCATGAATCAACTTTAATCCCAGGCATTTATTTTGATGGGGTTCGGCCATTCAACATGGCCGAATCACATCATCTAAGTTTGGTCCCTCATTTCATCTCTTGATTGTTACCCTTATTTACAAAACTGCCATTGCTACCAATACTTAGTTATATCATGCTTTTAACTTTAAAAGCCACCGATTATTTCCATGAAATGGATCACAACACCATAACCATGGTCCATGGATGGTTTCCACATTTGAACCTTCATGTTACAACTTAGCCATAGTACCCTCATGGTTCGGCCATGAAATTGCCAACCCATATCTTGTCCAATTGTTCACTTAGAACCCTTTTTAAAACCCTCCATATTGTTCCATGATCTTCAAGTTTGAAACCCTTGAATTCACCAAAATAGTCCATAGTCCATATGAAGTGGTCCATGGGGTTCGGCCCTACACATGGCCGAACCCAATGGCTCCCTTGATCCAATAATTTTAACCTATGTATTTAACTTAGGCTACACCCTTTTACCAAGGTAATTACATGGTTCAGCCATCCAAAGGCTGACCCAAATCAGTAACCATAGCCCCAAGTAAATCAAATAAAAACCCATAAGGCAACCCATGGGGTTCGGCCATTCACATGGCTGAACCTTATGGTTCTTTGGATGCAACTTTTCCAATAATTCCACATAGTTTATCTTCTGTATCTTGGCCATAAAAACAACAAGGTTTAACCATCCATTGCCGATCCCATACAGTTAATTAATTCCATTTTACAATCCTTTTCAAAATCTATACCACATGGTATGGTTTTTATCCCCAAAAACCATACCATTCACCAATGATTTCCATGGGGTTCGGCCATCCCACGTGGCCGAACTCCATGCTCTAAATTTCCATCTTTTAAACCTCATCCTCTTACTTTACATCATTACTTAATTCAGCCACAAGGTGACCTAATTAACATATGTAAAAATCACCATAGTTGACATGGTTTTTAACTTTCCAAAACATCAAACTAAACCACTCTTTTCATGGGGTTCGGCCAACCAAGATGGCCGAACCCAATGATATATTTTTTATCCTTTTAATCCATTTAATCCAAGGTTTAATCCTTTGATATATTCGGCCAATCCATGGCCCAAAACAGCAAACTTGTATTCATTTAATTCCCATAAAAACACCATAATCTTGTATGGTTTTTATCTCTCAAAACCATCAAAATCATCATACAATAATCATATGATTTCATGGGGTTCAGCCATACTCATTGGCCGAACCCTATGGCCTTTGATTTGAACCTCTTAAACCTTTATCTTATATCTAATTTAATCATCCAAAACAGTCCATCATTTGCATGGTTTTAACTTACAAAAACCATCAAAATAAACATATTATTTCATGGGGTTCGGCCAACCAAAGTGGCCGAACCCTATGGCCCATATCTTCTATCTTTTAAACCTCATCATACAATTTTAAACCATTGATTAATTCGGCCACAACATATATTTTGAGTCTCCTTAAATCATGTACAAATCTCCATGGTTTTTGTATGGTTTTTAGCCTTCAAAACCATCAAACCAACCAAATAATCTCATGGGGTTCGGCCATCCAAAGTGGCCGAACCCTATGGTCCATTTCCAACCCTTTTAGACACCATCTTCCATGGTTTAGACCTTTGAAAAATTTGGCCATACATAGCCAAATTATGTCATTTAGATCCATAACTTAAACAAAGTTTATGGAATGCTTACCAATCCTTTTAGCTATCTTCTTGCCTTTTGCTCCTTGCCTTCTTCCCTCTTGCTTCCTTCCTTTTTCTTCCTTAGTCTCAGCTGATTAGAAGCATGAACCAATGGTGAAATCAACAAGGTAAAATTCGGCCAAGGAGGTGTGTTCTTGAGAGAGGGAAAGAAGATGGAATTCTAAGGCTTTTCTTGGAATAAAATTCGGCCAAAAGGGTGTTTGCTATTTTTGTTTAACAGCCCCCTCTCCTCTCATTAATCATCATTAAACCTTGATCAAATCAAAGGGTCACTTGGCACAACCAAGACACCCCTTGGCATCAACTAATGCAACCTTTCAGCTCCCCATGTAATCTTATCTCATTCCCATCAATTCCATTTAAAAACTTAGCATGGAAGCCCACACCACAAGTCCCCAGCGTGTGGGACTTGTCTTGTGTGGCTTGAGACCCAAGTAACTCATCATCTTCCCCTTTAACTCACTAAATTTACAGCCCCTTTGGTTTCTATTTTGACTCACCTAACTCAATGGCTTAACTCACCACATTAAATGCCATTCATTTAATACACTTGAGTCCACTCAACCATTTAATTTAAATGTAACACATTCCAATCCAACTCAACCTGATTTGACTCACAATTGAGCTCACTCAAGGGTCCACATGGTCAGCCATGGTCAACAAGGTCAACCCGACCCATTGGGTCCCCATTTAGCTTATTGACCCGTTTTGACTCCATGACCCATTTATGGGTTGTTTTAGCCATTTGCATTTGGTTTTCACATGTGCATCAAGCCTACCCATTTATGCTCCACATAATTTCCATCAATTCAGCTTAACCCCATTAAATTTGGGCTCACCCAATGGTCTAATAAGTCCATTATGACCCATTGGGTCCCAATTGGATCCTTTGACCCAATTAACCATATTGATCCAAATTGATGTTCATTACCCATTCATGATAAATTGGCCCTTAAAATATATTCATAGGGTCCTAATTTGCACAATGGGCCCCACCATTTTTCTCATTTACCATCATAATTATTAATTCTACCAATCCAGGGGCATTTTCGTAATTATCCATTTCATTAAGAAATTGGGGTGTTACAAGGATAAGGTAGAGGAAAAAGCAAAAAGGAGAGTAGGGCTCCATCTCTACCTCTTTTCTCCATTCTCTTCTTCTATCCTCCTCCTCCATCTTATTCTTCTCTAAAAATCTGAAGCAAGAAAGAGAGAAAGCTAGAAATTTCTCTTTCTCTTCCTCTCTTTGGTGCAAGTCTCTCTTGAAAGCTTGGAGGTTGAAAAAAGAAGAAGGAAGGAATGACTCGAAGACTTGATTAGAGCTTGAACAAGTAGGTTCCCTAACTCTCATGATTATTTGATTTGGATGTTAAAATGTTTCATCTCTTCATCTAAGTTCTTACATCAAAGAAACTATGGAGAGAATTTAAGTAATGGAATGTAATGAAGAGATAATGGAAAGAAGTAGGTATTTTCATAAAATAGAATTATATGAGAAGTTTTAATTAAAATACTTAATATTTAGATTTTTTTTTTTTAAATAACTCCATTAGAATACTTGAAAACTTCTCATACTTAATATTTAGATATTTTTTTTTTAAATACTCCATTAGAATACTTGAATGTCTTTATTTATTGGTTTTTGTAAGAAAAAGGGTTAAGAAAATGATATCTTATCATGAACTTTGGAAAAAAATGATTCATTGTAAAATTGTTTCTACAAATCAGTCCAAGAAATGGACCTTTAAATATCTCAAAATGATTTTTTGGGATTTTGTAAATATTTTTCAGATCTTCTACTATGAAAGAGATTTTCAAAAAGTACTTATTCATAGTTTTCGGACATCGGGAGGTATCCGAAATAATTTTGTAAAAACTGGACAGTTCTAAGATAGAAAAATGTTTTTACATATAAGTCCCGAAAATGGACCTATAACCATTTCAAAACGATTTTCTGGATATTTTTGAATATTTTTCGTGTATTCTACTATCAAACAGCTTTCCAAAGAGTATTTAGTCCAGTTATTCCGATGCATAAAAGAAACCAAAATGATTTTTATAAAAACAGTGCGCAGTTTGTATTTCAAAACTAGAAAGGCTAGTTTTGGGCATCTTCACTACCTCTGAAATTTTATTTTCTAATAATGAGTCTTTTGTTCCTAAATTCTGATTCTCTAAAGAATATATCAGTGAATTTAAATAATTTGGAGTTTTATGAATTATGTTTAAATAGAGTATTATGGGTAAAATGACCATTTTACCCTTGGTTAGGACAAAACACACATGTTGAGTTATTTAGACTTTAATGATCTTCATCAAATGACCCTTAAGGCTTAATTAAGACTTCCACAAATTTAATTAGAGGGTTTTTACTCTATATTGACGTGAGAATTATATGTTGACACATGTGAACGAATGAAGAGGCGAGTGTAACTCCGAGATTGCCCGATCTACTTCGTGAATCGTTTATCCTCACTAATCACCTTAGACTAGGCAGGTTTTTCTACTTCGTTGAAATGCAATTGGGTGTGGACTTATTATTTTATTAATAAATGATAAAAGAAATGATGAACTGATTTTCAATTGAAAATTATGTATTTTGGTTTAGAAATTATGGCATTATGAGAATCAAAAGGTGTGATTATAAAAGTATTGCCATGACTGATTTAGTATCATATGAAAATGAGAAGTTGTGATATTTTGAATATTATGTATAAAGTCTCTATATGGGTATGATGAATAAAGTTGAAGTGTTTAGAATGTATAAGGTACTTATGATAAAAAGAGTATTTGTAAGATTAAAAGAATAAGTTGATAACACATAGCATGAATCATGGACATCAAATGCATTCATATTCCTCATACATGAAGCATGGGATGGGAAAGGCATGACATGAGAATAAATGGACCTTAGGGTCCGGTTATAATTATGGAGTCGAGTAAACGAACCAAAGTGCCGAATGTCCGGACGGACTTTGGGGTCGTATTATGATTTGACGAATCAAAATGCTGAATTAACCCGGGCAGAATTTGATATCGTACGCGCACATGATAGATTGAAAGGAATGATGTTACACCTTTGGAACCGGTGGTGTTGTAATAATGTGTATTAAGACTCCCCCAGAAAAATGTTAAATGTAAAATGATGTATACGGGATGTGAAATGCCTCGTTGTTTCAAATGAGTTATTGAGGTACCTTGTATGGGGTATGATAAGGGTATGCATATATTATAGCACCCATGGCATGACATGTTACATATTAATAACCATTCATATGAACTAAATATGGTATTGGAGTAATGAAAAGAGTATGGCTTTGTGAAAGGTTTCAAGAATGAGTTTATGATAAGGCATTTTCATAATAAAACGATTAAGGCTTTGTCTTGAGTTTTCTATCTTGATTAAGAAATACATCTTGAGAAGTGTATTATGATACATGGTTGACATGTAGTATTTTTGAAATGATAGGTGAATATCATTTCTTTATAAGTATTGTTTTGACTATAGCTTTGAGAATGAAAATACGAGATGAATTGAGTAGGAGCACCTTGTAAAGAAGTATGTACATATGTTTTCAATTATGATATCTCTAAAATGAGTCAAATCTGAGATTTGTAATATAAGTAAATAGTTTGAGAAGAGTACTAAGTATATCTTGAATAAGATTGTTTGTGAATAGGTATGGATTTATGACCTAAGTATGGTTTCGTATAATATGAAGTACGATATGATAGAGATTTGATAAAAGTACAAGTATATGTAGTGTCTAGATATGACACACCATAAGTATACTATGTGATCGGAATTCCTACTGGGCAAGTTGACTAAGCCCATAAATTTCCCCCACCAGTTTTGTATGCAGGATTTGAAAGACGGAAATGATATCGGACTAAGCGACAGCTGAGTATGGATGAGATGGAGATTAAAGAACAAAGTCTTGTGGACTTGGAATTATTTTGAAATTATGAGAAATATGAGAACAATGTACTTTTGTGTAAGAATGTGATCTTTTGGGGAATGTATATTTATGATTTGGATTCATGTATTTAAGTTTATTTGTATTTGACTTGATGCATAATCATTTTGGGAATTCCTTATTTTGCTATGAGACGTGATTGACTATTCATGAACGCTATAAATGTTTAAAATTCCGTAGGATTAATAGGGTGTGTGCATATGTTAACATGCATACCCTAGTTAGGCCAGCCAAGTGCTGGGTCTTCAGACTCGGAGTTGGCCCGCGTCGTGACGCTCGCCTCTCTCTCCACTAAAATATTCCTAATATATAACTCTGACAGCGGTGGTTAGAGGGAGGGGAGTTACTTCTAAACCCTAAACCCTAAAACCCCAAACCACAAAATCCTAAACCCCAAGACCCTAAACCCCTAAACCCTAAACCTTAAAACCGTAAAACCGTAAAACTCTAAACCCTAAACCCTAAACCACTAAAACATTAAAACCTAAAACCCTAAACCCGAAACCCTACACCCTACACCCTAAACCCTAAAACCTATAACCCTAACACCCTAAACCCTAATCCCTAAAACCCTAAACCCTAAAACCCTAAAACCCTAAACCCTAAACCGTAAAATCCTAAAACTCTAAACCCTAAACCCTAACATTTTAAAACCGTAAAACCCTAAACCTTAAACTCTAAACCCTAAACCCTAAACCCTAAACACTAAACCCCTAAAACCCTAATCCCTAAAATCCTAAAACCCTACCCCAAAACCCTAAACCCGAAACCCTAAAAACCAAAATCCTAAAAACCCTAAACCGCTAAAACCCTAACACCCTAAAACGCAAAACCCCTAAAATCGTAAACCCTAAACCCTAAACTCTAAACCCTAAAACCCATAAACCCTAAAACCCTAATCCCTAAAACCCTAAAACCCTAATCCCTAAAACCCTAAAACCCTAAACCCTGAAACCCTTAACCCCTAAAACCCTAAGCCCTAAACCCTAAACCCTAAACCCTAAAACCCTACACCTTAAGACACTAAAACCTTAAACCCTAAACTCTAAAACCATAAAACCCTAAACCCTAAAACCATAAAACCCTAAACCCTAAACCCTAAAACCGTAAAACCCTAAAGCCCTAAACCCTAAACCCTAAACCCCCTTTTTTTTGGGGGGCCTACGCTTGCTGCTCCTGCGCGATACGGCAACACTTGACTCGGCCCAAGCTCTTGCTGGCTAGCGCGCAAAGAAAAGATGCCACGACGTGCGAGGGGGACGAAACAGAAAAATGCCTTGCCTTGGTTGGAGACCTAATCCTAAACCCTAAAACCCTACACCCAAAAACCCTAAGCCCTAAAACCTAAACCCCAAAACCCTAAACCCTAAAACCCTAAGCCCTAAACCCTAAAGCTTAAACCCTAAAACCCTAAACCCTAAAGCCCTAAAACCTAAGACCCTAAAACCCTAAACCCTAAACGCTAAAACCCTAAAACCCTAAACCCTAAAACTCTAATGTAACGCCCCGCCCTTTTCCATCCTTCCGAAAATTAGAGTCTAAATTTTTTTTTATAAATAAGTAAAGTGGAAGAGAGCGGGGAGCGTTATGACGCGAGCTAAGTCCGGACTACCCAAGTCTGACCCTTAACTGGCCACCCATGTGTGCATGGACTATGCCCATGAAAACCAGTCCACACATGGAACTAAATAAAACTTGTGGAATATTATTAAACTGATTGCGGAAATATAATCAATCCTAAGATTACTCCATTCTTAGATAGCAAGTACAAGTCCTGATTACTTTAACTAAACGTTCATTCAAACTTAAATCAAACCATAGCAGTTATCTACATTAATACATGTTCGTAATAATGTATTTCAAACGTCAAAGATAAACTCCATTCCAACCCCCAAGCTTCTATGCTTAGTTTTCCTCGTGATCCCCAGCCTTTGCCTTTCCCTTTCCTTTTCCTGCATCATCCTTTAAGGATAGAAATAGGGCTTTAGATCAACGCGCCCAGTAGGTCTTCCGATTAGGGTTATCACATGGTTAGTATAAAAACATGCATATAACATGATGGTACATGAATATCAAAATCTTATAAAACAATGCTATGTATGTATGCACATGTAATGAGTCCCACCCATCACAAGTATACATAGCCATCACTTGACGGGACTCTCATCGTCAAGGTAATCCATCGTGTTCTTTCGTTTATGTAACGCTTCGCCCTTTTTCCACCCTTCCGAAAATCAGAGTCTGAAAATTTCTTTTGAAAGAAACATAGAGTGAACAAGAGCGGGAGGCGTCACGACGCGAGTTAAGTTCAGACTACTCAAGTCTGAACCTTAACTGGCCACCCATGTGTACATGGACTAGACCATGATAACAAAACACACACGGAACTAACAATAACATATGGAATAAACTAGACTAACTGCGGAATAATATGAATAGATAGCCAGTAACAGTCTCAATTGATAATTAAGGTAAACAACCATCCATAGTTAATAGCCTAATCAAACCATAGTAAAGTATTAACTTATTACATGTCCATCAAAATATAATTCAAATGACAGTAATAAAGAAATCATGTTCATCATTCAAGCACTCAGGCTTGGCTCCCCTCCCGGTCATCGACCTTCTCTTTCTCTTTCCTTGATCCTGCATTATCCTCTAAGGATAGAATTAGGGCGTTAGATCAACGTGCCCAGTAGGTTCCCGATCGGGGCTACCACATGGTTAGCATATAAAACATGCATATATAACATAATACATGATAATCAAAAACATATAAAACCATGCTATGTATGCATGCAATTGTAATGAGCCCCACCCCATCACACATACATAGTCATCACTTGACGGGACTCTCACCGTCAAGGTAAATCACAATACTCTTCCACCTGGGTCTCACATGATAAGGTGATCCACAGTAATCCTCGTTACCTATGGAAAGACCCTTCATCATTGAGTTGATTCATATCATATATTAGTCCTCCTGGCGGGATTCTCATCGCCTAAGGAGACCAATGTGACTATGATCTTCATGTTACTCCTCCTGGCAGGACTCTCATCGCCTAAGGAAGACGGTAACTCATAATTGCAACACTGTATAACCTCAATCATCATCCCATGTCCATGCATGAGATGTCAATGTACATGTATGTCATTTGTAAATACATATCTCAATATTCAAAACCGTATTTGAAACATAATACCAAATACCACCTATCCCATAAAAACATGATAAAACTAAATCATAATTGTGGTTACAAGTAGGTAGGAAACCTACTGAAAATTCACTTCGGTATTCGTTCTTTCTTTAGCGTCACCCGGTCACGACTTGCACGTCGTTCAACTTCCGGTACCTTGTCCATATAACAATCAGTAAATCACACTATCATTTACTTATTCATTCACATCTAAGACCCAACCACATCATGTGGGGTTCGGCCATGCCCATGGCCGAACATCACCAACTTAGGATTTAACCTTTTAAAACTACCGATCCATTCCATGTAATGGATCCACACCAAAACCTATTGTCATGATCCATGATCATTACATTTGAAACCTTTTAATTCAATATAAAGCTTCCACACAAAATACTCCATATGAAGTGGTCCATTTACCCATACCATGATCCATGCGGTTCGGCCCTATACATGGCCGAACCCTATGGTTCACTTGGTCCAATAATCACCATGATTACTCATGGTTTTAACATGCTAATTCAACCATGAATAATACATGGTTCAGCCGCATATTAATCAACCAAAAACAGTAACCAAGTATTCCATTAATTGCCATACGAACACCATAGCTTTATATGGTTTTTATCTCACAAAACCATCAAATACTTTCATGGAAATGTTATACCATTTCATGGGTTTCGGCCAACCCAATTGGCTGAACCTCATGGCCTATGGTTTAGATCCTTTTTTGTCAAATAAATATCTTTATTTAAAACACATAAGCTCTCCGCAATTGATATGATTTCCATCTTCTTGAAAGCCATACTAAACAATCAAATACTTACATGGGGTTCGGCCATCCAAGGTGGCCGAACCCTATGTCCATGTTTTGGTCCTCTTAAGCATGTTTTAAGTGTCATTTATACATATAAAAATCAGTACAATGTTACCATGTTTTTACCCTTCAAAACCATCCAAATAAGTTCATCACTTTGTCCAAATGACCATAACCCTTCATGAGATTCGGCCATCCAAGATGGCCAATCCAAATGGTCCATTTCATCAATTTTAATCCGTGATTTAGACCCATGATACCTTCAGTCCTTGATGTCATTCAAGTCCATGTTTTTAACCCTCTTTAAAACATGAATTTGAGTCTCAATGAAACATCAAAACAGTCCACCAACTTCATGGTTTATTTGTTTCAAAAACATCAAAACCAAACAATCATTTGCATGGGGTTCGGCCCTCCATGGTGGCCGAACCCTATGACCTTTGGTTTTGAATTTCTTAATCATTCATCTATGTCTAAATCAAACTTCCATATTTATGTTTTAACCTTTTTAAAACATACACTTTAAATCTAATAAAACATCTAAAAACAGTCTCATACTTGTATGGTTTTAAATTCCAAAAACCATCCAAATCAAATCCACATTTTGCATGGGGTTCAGCCAACCAAGCTGGCCAAACCCAATGGCATATTTTCTTATCCTTTTAAGCCATCTAATCCCAGGTTTAGACCTATGACAAATTCGGCCATACATGACCAAATTGTATCATCCAAATTTTATAACTTCAAGCTCTTTATTAAACCAAATACTTAAGTAAAAACTTACCAAACTTCCTTGCTTTTAATCTTTACTTCCAATCCTTCTTTGCCTTCTTTCCTTTGCTATTTATGCTTGATTAACTGGTGCCAAAACCTCTGCTGTTTTAGCCAAAGAAATGAATTTGGAGAGAGGGAGAGAGAGATGGGAATTCTTGGATTTCCAAAGTGAAAATCGGCCAAGAATGGTAACATTTTCCTTTTGTAGTTTCAGCCCCATCTCCCATTCATCCTCCCTTATTTAATTTTGCCAAAACCAATGGGGTATTGGGTGTCATTCAAGACACCCCTTCACCAAACGGTGCAACCTTTCATTTCAGCCCATGCATCTCATGAGATGAGATGCATGCCGCCCAAGCTTGGTGTCCCTTGGCTTTGCCAAGGCACCTCTTCACTCTCAACGGCTGGGATGGATTTGATCAAGTGTTGTGTGAGATTACAACTCTTTTCCACCTCCTCTTGACTCACTAGGATCATACTCTTTTTATTCCAACTCAACTCATCCAACTCATCACATTTAATGCACCAAGTTTGAGTCAACTCTTTTCTTAAATCAAACTCATTCCAAATCAGTCCAACTCAAGCTAAACTAACTCACACTTGAGTTCAATTGAGGGTCCACATGGTCATCCGTGGTCAACCTAGTCAACCCGACCCATTGGGTCCCAAATCAGCCCCTTGACCCGTTTTGACAACATGACCCATTCATGGGCTGATTTTTGCCATTTCTAATTGGTTTTCACTTGTGTTTCAAGCCTACCCATTTTTGCTATACTTGATTTCCAATCAGTTCAGCTTGATCCCATTTAATTTGAGCTTACACAATGGTCAAATCATCCATTATGACCCATTGGGTCCAATTGGGCCCTTTGACCCATTTAGCCATTTTCGACCCAATTGTTGTACATAACCCATCCAATCAAACTTGACATTTATAATGTGCTCATATGATCTTAATTTGAGCAATGGGCCCCACCATTTCTTATTTGACATCACAAAATAATTAATTTAATAAACCAGGGGCATTTTCGTAATTATCCACTTCATTGAGAAATTGGGGTGTTACAATATAACCCTCTTTTTAAAATTTTCGTCCCGAAAATCGAGCGAAGTAGGGTTCTCAAATTAAATTACATAAATAATTCGGGGTGAGCTGTTCTCATCTCCGATTCAAGTTCCCATGTGGCCTCTTCATCACCATGTCGGTCCCATACCACTTTTAGTAACTGAATCGCTCTATTTCGCAACACCCTTTGCTCGGTCTCTACTATCCTGACCGGCTTCTCGACGTACGTCACGTCGCTTTGCACTTCAATATCCTGAACATTCAAAACATGCGACGGATCCGGATTATATTTACTTAACATCGACACGTGAAACACATCTTGTAAAGCTGCTAATTGTGAAGGGAGTGTTATCTAATAAGCCACATCCCCCACTCTTCTCATGATGGAAAACGGTCCCACAAATCTTGGTGACAGCTTTCCTTTCTTTCCGAACCTCATATGTCTTTTTCGTGGCGAGACCTTTAGAAACACCATGTCTCCCACTTCAAATTCCAGAAACCTCCTTCTTTTGTCAGCATAGCTCTTCTGCCGACTCTGTGCAGTCAATAAGTGTTGACGAATCAACTTAATTTGTGCTGTAGTCTCTGCGACTAGTTCCGATCCAATCAATGCAGGTTCACCAGCCTCTGTCCAGCACACCGGTGATCTACAAGACCTACCATATAATGCCTCATATGGAGCCATCTGAAGGCTTGCCTGATAGTTGTTGTTATACGAGAACTCCACTAGTGGTAAGTGGTCCTCCCATCCACCCTTGAAATCTAACATGCATGCTCTCAGCATGTCTTCCAAGGTTTGTATCATCCTTTCTGACTGTCCATCAGTCTGTGGATGGAATGCAGTGCTAATCAATAAATCTGTCCCCATGGCTGACTGCATGCTTTGCCACACTCTGCCGGTAAACTGGCCATCTCTGTCAGATACTATTGTTCGGGGAATACCATGAAGCCGAATAATTTCCTTTATGTACCGCCGACCCAATGTCTCAGATGAATCCGTCATCTTAATAGAAATGAAATGTGCGGACTTGGTCAGCCGGTCGACTACGACCCATATGGCATCATTGCCCTTTGAAGATCTCGGCAATCTGGTCACAAAGTCCATGGAAATGTGCTCCCATTTCCATTCTGGTACTGATAAGGGTTTGAGTAACCCAGGTGGCTTTTGATGTTTAGTCTTAACTTGCTGACAAGTCAGACAATGTGCCACGAATTCCGCCACATCCCTTTTTAGTCCGTGCCACCAGTAATGCCTTTTCAAATCATGATACATTTTGGTGCTGCCCTGATGAATAGAGAGCTTGGATTGATGTGCCTCAACCAGTAGCTCTTTCCTACAACTCGTTGGCACATATACTCTTCCCCGGAATAAAAGACCTTGTCCTGGTCGTAATTCCGGTACGCCTACGCCAGTGGACATCTTGGCCCATATCTCCTCCATTTCTGGATCTACTCTTTGTTCTTGTTCAATCTTGGTGACTATATTGGACTGTATGATCAAATTATACATACTTCCATGATTGTTGATATAAAGATTGAACTCTCGAATGGTGTGCAACATCTCTCATTCTGTTCTAAAACCTAAGACCCTAAAACCTAAGAGCCTAAAACCCTAAACCCTAAATGTGAAAACTGTAAAACCCTAAACCTAAACCCTAAAACCGTAAAACCCTAAACCGTAAAACGCTAAAACCCTAAAACCTGAAACCCTAAACTCTAAACCCTAAACCCTAAACCCTAAATACTAAACCCCTAACCCCTAAACCCTAAACCCTAAACCCTAAACCCTAAAACCCTAAAGCCCTAAATCCCTAAAACCCAAAACCCGAAATTCTAAACCCTAAAACCCTTAAACCCTAAAATCCTAATCCCTAAAACCCGAAAACGGTAAACCCAGAAACCCTTAACCCCTCAAACCCTAAGCCCTAAACCCTAAACCCTAAACCTTAAACCCAAAACCCTAAAACCCTAAACCCTAAGACACTAAAACCCTAAACCCTAAACCCTAAAACCCTAAAACCGTAGACCCTAAACCCTAAAACCATAAAACCCTAAAACCCTAAACCCTAAGCCATAAATCCTAAACCCAAAAACCCTACAACCAAAAACCCTAAGCCCAAAACCCTAAACCCTAAAACCCTAATCCCTAAAACCCTAAAACCCTAAACCCTGAAACCCTTAACCCCTAAAACCCAAAGCCCTAAACCCTAAACCCTAAACTTAAAACCTAAAACCCATAAACCCTAAAACCCTAATCCCTAAAACCTGCAAACCCTAAACCTTGAAACCTTTAACCCCTAAAACCCCAAGCCCTAAACCCTAAACCCTAAACCCTAAACCCTAAGACACTAAAACCCTAAACCCTAAACCCTAAAACCCTAAACCCTAAAACCGTAAAACCGTAAAACCCTAAACCCTAAGCCCTAAACCCTAAACCCAAAAACAAAAACCCTAAAACCCTAACCCAAAAACCCTAAGCCCCAAACCCTAACCCTAAAACACTAAACCCTAAGACCTTAAGCCCTAAATCTTCAACCTAAAACCTTAAACACTAAAACCTTAAACCCTAAAACCCTAAAACCTAAGACCCTAAAACCATAAACGCTAAAACCGTAAAACCCTAAACCCTTAAACACAAAACCCCTAAAACCGAAACCGTAAACTCTAAACCCTAAATACTAAAGCCCTAAAACCCTAAACACTAAAACCCTAAAACCCTAAACCCTAAACTGCTAAAACCCTAAAACCATAAACCTATAAAACCCTAAACCCTAAACCCTAAACTCTAAATCCTAAAACCCTTAAACCCTAAAACCTAAAACCCTGAAACCCTTAACCCCTAAAACGGAAAGCCCTAAACCCTAAACACTAAACACTAAACCCTAAAACCCTAAGACCCTAAAACCCTAAACAATAAACCCTAAAACAATAAAACCCTAAACCATAAACCCTAAAACCGTAAAACCCTAAAACCGTAAGCCCTAAACTCTAAACCCTAACACCCTAAACCCTAAAACCATAAACCCTAAGACCCTAAACCCTAAACCCTAAAACCCTAAACCTTAAACCCTAAACCCCTAAACCCTAAATCCGAAACCCTAAAACATTACAACCCTAAAAACATAAACCCTAAACCCTAAACCCTAAACCCAAAACTCTAAACCCTAAACATTAAAACCCTAAAACCTAAGACCCTAAAACCCTAAACCCTAAACCCCAAAACTCTAAATCCCTAAACCCTAAACCCTAAAACCCTAAAACGCTAAGCCCTAAATCCAAAACCTTAAACTACTAAAACCCAAAATACTATAAACCCTAAACACTAAACCCTAAACCCTAAGCCCTAAACTCTAGACCCTAAACCCTAAACCCAAAACACTAAACCCCTAAAAGCCTAAACCCTAAAACCCTAAACCCTAAACCCTATACCCTAAACCTTAAATCCTAAACCCTAAACCCTAAACCCTAAACCCTAAAATCCAAAACCCCTAAAACCCTAAACCCTAAAACCCTAAACTCTAAACCCTAAAACCCTAAATCCTGAAACACTTGACATCTATAACCGTAAGCCTTAAACCCTAAAACCTTAAAATCTAAACCCTAAAACCGTAAACCCTAAAACCTTAAACCCTAAGACCCTAAAACCGTCAACCCTAAACCCTAAAACACAAAAACCCTAAATCCAAAACCCTAAAACCGTAAAACCCTAAATCCCTAAACCCTAAGCCCTAAACCCTAAGCCCTAAACCCTAAAACCCTAAACCCTAAAACCAAAACCCAAAGACCCTGAACCCTAAACCCTAATCCCTAAACCCTAAACCCAAAACCCTAAAACACTAAACCCTAAACCCGAAACCCTAAAACCCTAAACCGCTAAAACCCTAAAACCCTAAAACCTAAAACCCTAAAACCCTAAACCCGAAACCCTAAACACTAAACCCCTAAAACCCTAAACCCTAAAACCCTGAAACCCTTAACCCCGAAAACCCTAAGCCTTAAACCCTAAACCCTAAACCCTAAATCCCTAAACCCTAAAACCCTAAACCCTAAACCCAAAAACCCCAAACCCTAAGCCCTAAACCCTAAACCCTAAAATCCAAAACCCCTAAAACCCTAAACCCTAAGCCCTAAACTCTAAACCCTAAAACCCTAAATCTTGAAACCCTTAACCCTTAAAACCTTAAGCCCTAAACCCTAAAACCCTAAACCCTAAACCCTAAAACCCTAAACCCTAAAACCTTAAACCCTAAGACCCTAAAACCGTAAACCCAAAACCCTAAAATACAAGAACCCTAAATCCCAAACCTTAAAACTGTAAATGTATCACCCTGTCCCGCTACGAGAGCGTTATCTTCGAAACATCTCAAAAACACTGCCAAAAAGATACCGGGTATTTTTTATTTTTTTTTAAAAGGGCCACTTCCCCAGTTTCACAATCTGAATGAACAAAACTCATTATACTATTAAACATAATGAACAACCACAGACTATCCGAATACAATTATACAGTCATCCAAACAACATCATACGGTAGTATGCCCATATGGAACAAAAGCCTCTCAAACTAAGGCATGAACATAAAAGTAAAATATTCAACTTCCACTACTACTCCTCGGTTGTCTGCTCAAGGGACCCATCTGGCCCCTCCATAATCGGGGTACCTGAAAGGTAAGGGGTGAGCTAACCAGCCCAGCGAAGGGAGAAAGCATATCACATGTCAGCAATAAATAAATCATATGCATGAATGCGAGAACATCATGATAACAAAGGTGCTCAAGAGCATGTAAAACCCAACCTCATTAATTAGTAATCCACCGGTCAGATCCGAGACATCATCTCGGTAACCCACACTAGGTCCTCTAGCAAACTCCAGTCCCCCTACTAATGTCATCAGGAGACTACACAATACAACCAGCCCAGTGAATAGATAAAGAATATCACCTGTCAGCAACATGTATCTTATGCATGAATGCAAGAACATCATCATAGAGTGAATGTCTCTGTACATGAGTGCTCAACTATATTACCTACCGATTGGTCCCTCTGACCTGTCGGCAACATGTATCTTATGTATGAATGCAAGAACATCATCATAGAGTGAATATCTCCGCACACGAGTACACAACTATATTACCAGCCAATTGGTCCCTCTGACTAGTCTGGGGTATCGCTTTCATAACTCACATAGTCCTCCAACAACTCCAGTCTCCAACCAATCCAATCGGGAGACCATACCATACACAACCGCCTCAACCGCCGGAATGCAACTAGGAAACTCGCATCCCCTATGGGGGTCTCAACCGCTAGAGCATAACGGAGAAGCCAATCTCACGGGGAAGGCACCTCAACCGCCGGAACGCAACGGGGAAACCCGCATCTCCTATGGGGGTCTCGACCGCTGGAGCGTAACGGGGAAGTCCTCCCAACAATCAAACTCATCACATAATCATAAACATATACACACATGAACAATCCCTCCAATGCATACACACGATGTCATGATCATATACAACAGCTTAATCTTATGACAAGTCACAAATCCCCATACTCATGATCACATTCAAATTACAGTAAACATATCACATGTTATCATTAAATCTCATAAATTCATTCATGTGAAATAGTTTAACACACCACGTGTTGTCACTCAATTTCAAGCATCATTTCAATATTTGATCGTTCGATGAGAAATATTATTATTATTTTATTTTATTTTCTACATAAAGTTGACCTGAGTGCACTCGAATGATCCCTTGCCACAGATTCATCCAATGGTTCCCTTACCGAGTGGCTCAATAACGAAGGGCCTCATTCAAGTCACTCCAAGTCCAAGGTCAAAGTTTAAGGGATGCAAATGTATGCTAAAGCAGTGATAAGTCCCCTCACCTGTGTGTGTCTTTGAAATCCAATGCGAGAAAACGAGTCCGGGGGTTGAAGGGGCTCAGTGTGTTGAAACGAGAACACAAGGATAAGTAATTGGGCAAAACGGGTCAAACTAAGTCTGGACAACAAACGGGCCCGAAGCGAGTCGGGTCCAAACCGGACTAAAATGGACCCGAAACTCAAAACTGGGTCCAAACTTGGGCCGGGCTCGAAACTGAGCCCAAAACTGGAGACTGGGTTTGAAATTGGGCCGGGCCCGAAACTGGGCCGAAACGGGTCGGGCCGAAGGTGGACCGGACCAGATCTGGCGAACTGGGCCAAATCCGCGAGTCGGGCTGGGCCTAGGCTGCCAAACCCAGAACCGAACCCACCGGAGTCAACTCAGTGGCTCGACTAGGTTGGCTCGAGACTCAATAGGAAACCAAGAAAAAGAAGGAAATGAGGGGAAAAAGAAAGAAAAGAAGGGAAGAAGGAAAATAGGGGAAAATGAGAGAAATGAAGGAGAAGAAGGGGAGGGAAGAGATTACTAGGTTCGGCCGGAAGGAGGGGCGGGAAATCCGAACTCCGACGATGGCGGGAAGGATAGGATCCGACAGTGAAGCCGCCCGAACAAGATGGGAGCCGGAGGAGGAGGGAAGTGCATCGGTAGAAAATGGGAGAGGGGAGTGGCCGAGAGAATGAGAGAAGGAGAGAGAGCAGCGGCGGCGGTGGCTCGAGGGAGGGGAAAGAGAGAGCTTAGGGTTATGGTTAGGAAGAGAGGGGAGGAGAGAGGGGAAGAAGAAGAGAGATATGGGAGAGAGAGAGAGAAGCAACAGCAGCTGTGGCGGCACTGTAGCATAGCTACAGTGCAGCCGAAAAGAAGGTTAAAAACGGGTAGGTTTAGGGTTTTGAAAACTTTTTTTTTTAAACCATTTAGCTCAAGCTGTAATATTATATAAAAATATTATTAGTAATTATTTCATTCTCATTCATTTACTATTTTATTTTAAACTTTTAACAAAAATCTCAAATTGCGTGAAAATAGTGTTTCAAAACTCACACTATTTTAAAAGAAAATGATTTCAAAACCCGAGAAAATCAAATGTCGAACATCGAGAGAGAAAGACGTGTGATTTTTCAAGCATTTTTCATGACAGATTATACAATAATTCAAAATTACTGAAATGCCCTTCGAGTTCCCGAACTCGAAACCAAGTAAACTAGGGCCCACCACGGAGCCCACACCCTCCTCATTGTTACCACAGTCCCAAAACAACTCAGAGATCTGAAAATCTCAAAAAAAATCGAACAAACTCGGCACGGGTCATCATAGTAAAACCCTAAACCCTAAAACCCAAAACCCTAAGACGCTAAAACCGTGAACCCTAATACCCTAAACCATAATCCCTAAACCCTAAGCCCAAAACCCTAAAACACTAAACCCTAAACCCTAAAACCCTAAACTGCTAAAACCCCAAAACCCTAAACCCTAAACACTAAACCCCTAAAACCCTAAACCCTAAAACCCTAAAACCCTAAACCCTAAACCCTAAAACCTAAACCCTAAACCCTAAACACTAAACCCCTAAAACCCTAAACCCTAAAACCCTGAAACCCTTAACCCCGAAAACCCCAAGCCTTAAACCCTAAACCCTAAACCCTAAACCCTAAAACCCTAAACCCTAAACCCTAAACCCAAAAACCCCAAACCCTAAACCCTAAACCCTAAAATCCAAAACCCCTAAAACCCTAAACCCTAAATCCCTCTCCCTCTCTCAAATCTAACCCTACCTTGGCCGAATTCAAGCTTTGAGGATTTTATCTTGATCAAGCTCATCTTGGCCGATCAATCAAGGAGAAGAAGAGAAGAGAAGGCTAAGAAGATCAAGAGGAGAAAGAAAAGCCGAAAGAGTCGTCGGATTGTAAGTAATTCTTAAACAAGAATTCTACATTTTTTTTAAGGTTAAGTAGAGATTATGGAATCCATTTCTTGGATTTGGTGGTGGCCAAAACATCATAGGCCTTGGATCTCTAATCCATCCAATGGAAGGATGAGAAAGGGACAAAATGGGAAAACCCTAAATGGGTAAATTAAGTTAAGAAAAATAAATGGATTAAGGATATTATGTGGTTAATTTGATTAAGCATGGATGTATATATTTTTGGAATCATGGGCCATAGGGTTCAGCCATGTAGTATAGCCGAACCCCAGGGTAAGTGAATTGTAATTTTTAGGGCTTTAAAGAATGGAAGACATGGAGGGTGATTAATGATTTTAGGGTTTTCCTTTTAAATGAATGAAATGTAGTGATTTGTAAAGGGTTTGTAAATGAAGAAATTCATGGAAGATGGGAATGGAACATGAACCATGGGTTCGGCCATGGTGTATGGCCGAACCCTATGGTGGTGTAATGATGGTTGTAAATGGGTTTAAAAGGATGAAAAAAAAATATGGAGTAGGTGTTATTAAATTGGAGACTTAAAAGGATCAAATGTTTGTAATTTTAAAGGGATCTTAGTGAAGAAAAGCATGGTAGGTGATTAAATGATTTTTAATGGATTTTTTTTAGTGAATGGAAACCATGGAATATGATTTATGATTTTAAGATTCTAATGATTTATTTTAAAGGGGTTTTAAATAAGGAAAAACCATGGAGAGGTTTTATGAAAAGAATGTTTTTTTTTTGAAAACCCTATGGTGATGTATGATTTATTTAAATGGGTATGAAAATATGGAAATTAATGGAGAAGGTTAATGGTAATTAAATGGAATTAATGGACCTTAAGTATGGTTAATATTGACCCACTTGTAGGGCATGTTATGGGCTAAAATTTGAATTATGTATGTGAATAGATGAATGGAAAATTAGGTAAGTTAAGGAATAATTTGTTAATGAATATATCATGGTTGATGGAACGTTAATGGATCCAAGATTATGGATCAATTATGGGCTAAGTACGGGGTTTTGTATGTGTTTAAGTGAATAAGGATTAGGTTAATTAAATGGCTAATTTTAATGATCATATGACATGGTTAATGGGACATTAACGGATCTAAGTTAGTGATCATTAATGGATCTAAGTTTGTGATCAGTTAGGGACTTAATCATGGATAAAATATGGACTAATTTGGTAAATGTATAATAAGGTATCAGGACATCGCAAATGGTACGCGATCGGCGACCGGATTTATCGGGCGGAAGCGAAAAAGGACGCTAGTCGGTATTCAATGGGATTCCTACCTTTTTGTAAGCCGTGGATTATATGTATGTGATGGCTTCCTTGATTTATTTTGATAATTATATGATTTATTTTAAGATGGATTTTAATGCTATAGTATATTTTAATGCTATGGATTATATTTTAATGCTATGAATTATGAATTAAGAATATGAATTATATATATTACGTAGCATAATGCACTTACATCTCATGCATGGCATGGGCGGGAAAATAAAAGAACCGGAGTCCATGCTCTGCCGGGGCGACCGAGAAGCAAACATGGGGATAGCCTGAGGTGCTATAACCGAAGTCCATGCTCCGTCGGGGCGACCGAGAAGCAAACATGGGGATAGCTTGATATGTTATAACTGGAGTCCATGCTCCGTCGGGGCGACCGAGAAGCAAACATGGGGACACCTTGACGAGGCCTTACCGTCAAGGGGGATATGACATTGTATGATGGTATGGATGATGGGTGGGACACATGACATAGGCACCCATGGCATGGCATTCATTTTATGGGTTTTATTATATTGTTATTTGTATGCTTGTTATCACTAATCCATGTGCTAGCCCTACTCGAAGTCCTACTGGGCGCATTGTCTAACGCCCTACTTCTACCCTAGTTGATGACGCAGGAAACGGTGAACACGACGGGAGCCAAGCTTAGGAGCTTGGGAAAGCGGCTACTTAGTTTATTTAAGTTTTATTTTGGAAATTGTAATTTAAGTAGCTTAGCTTGTCGGCATGTAATAATTTTAGATTTCTTGCTATGGTTTGGATTTTATTTTGGACATTATGATTATGAGATATTTTAGTAATTTAATGATGTATCTTCCTTTCTATCTAAAACTGGTAGAATAGATTCTATTACAACCCCGCATTTTAGTTTAATTCTCCACAAGCTTACTTCTACGTGTGAATTGTTCTTCGTGGACTTAGTCCCACGCACACGTAGGGTTGGCCAGTTAAGGGCCGGGCTTTAGAAGCTCGGACTTAACTCGCGTTGTGACGTCCGCGCCCTTTGCCACTTTTATTTCAAAAAAAAACAAAAAATAGACTCTGATTTCGGTGAAAAGGGGCGGGCGTTACACCTAAACCCTAAAACCGTAAAATCCTAAAACCCTAAACCCTAAGCCCTAAACCCTAAACCCTAAACCCCAAACCCTAAACCCTAAAATGCTAAACCCTAAAACCATAAAGCCTAAGACCCTAAAACCCTAAACCCGAAACCATATGGCCCTAAAACCCTAAACCCTAAACCCTAAAACGCTAAAACCCTAAAACCCTAAACCCTAAACTCTAAACCCTAAACCCTAACCCTAAACCCTAAAACCTAAAACCCTAAATCCTAAACCCTAAACCCTAAACCCCAAACCCTAAAACCATAAACCCTAAACCCTAAACCGTAGACCCGGAACACTAAAGTCTAATTCCTAAAACCCTAAAACCCTAACCACTAAAGACTAATCACTAAACCCCTAAAACCCTAAACCCTAAAACCCTAAACCATAAAACTCTAAACCACTAAGACCCTAAGACCCTAAACCCTAAAACCGTAGAACCCTAAACCCCAAATACCTGTCGGTTGGATTTTTCAAACTTCTGTTTGAAATCATTCTATAAATCTCAGTTGCTCTCAGAACGATACTATCGTGAAATGATGATCTATCGTTAGTGACAGGGACGATTATTGTGCAATGCAAAGTTTTACATTTATTACTCGTAAGCATATGAACCATATATAATATAGCAGTATGAGTGTGACGTCGAATCCAATGGAATTACAAAAAATATATCTTAAAAATATTTATAATTATTTATTAATTATTTAATTTAAATATCTAACTTAAAACTTATATTGGTGGATCTTTTTAGAAAACATGGAAACAATGCAGGTTCAAACATACATCTAATAAAAATCAGCTCATTTAATTTCAATCCTAGTTCATATAATTGAGATTTGGATTTGGAGAGAAATAATAAACAATAAAGAATTAAATAATTGAATAAATCAAATACTTTACATATGATACAATGGAATTGGATCTAAGATGTCAAGAAAGCATTATTTTCCAAGTATTAATAATAAAGTTTAAACTAGAATCTAGAGCTCGCATAAATCAAATAACATTGTATTTAAGTTATCCATTTAAATTATCTAAAAATTAAATCCATGGATTCTAATAAAAATATCCAAAAGTCAGACCTTAGATTAAATAGAAGTTGAATTCCGATTCTAAATTTTCATTGCATTTTTTAAATCCACAAGCCTTATAAATCGAAACTGAAGTTCTATTTAATACGAAATTTTCATTGCTTCTAACTCTTAAGTTTACAATAAAATTCGAACATGGTGTTAAAGTTTAAAAACAAAATTAAATGGAAAACAATCATAACACAAATATTATTTGATTGGAAAACCAGAGACTAATTATTTCATTGCACTTAGAAATTATTAAATACATGAAATTCGAATTTACAATTTTTGGAATTGAAATAAAAGAATACAAGAATAATTGGAAATAAAACTAAACTTCAAACCTAAAAACCCTTTAGTGCATGCGGATTTTCTAGATTTTCCTTGCTTTTATTATTTTCCTCCTCTATTGTCCACGCCAAGTCTTGAATCTCTAGGTCTAAATTCGAAAATCTCATGTAGCCTAGTGTTCTATTTATAGGCTGGGGAAAGGATTGACGGTTGGGATTAAATCAAAGTTTAGATGTTGAATGGATGGTGAGGATTAAATTATTTTAAAATGAGATGACTAGGGTTTACATAGGGTGGATCGGCTATGGTGGCTTGGAGAAGGGGTTGACTTGTGACTAAGAATGAAATTCGAATGGATGGGGATTGGATTAGGGTTGGTCGAAGATGGCTTAGGGTTTTAATGCTTAATGCAATGCATGATTCAATGGCTAAGATGCAAAGTTGGTTTAAATGAACGGATGGATGTGCATGTGTAATTATGCATGTGTGTTTAGGGTTTGGATGAGGTGTGAATTTCGAATGGATTGGGGTGGATTTTGTAAAATTGTGTGAGGTGTGTGGATGAGGTGTAAGAATCTAGGGTTGCTTGGAATGGATAAGATGGATGATTTGAATGAATGATTGAGATCAAAAGATGGTTCTGATGGATGGTTAGATGGATGGTTAGATGGATTGTGGATATGTTAAAATTTTGTGTGAAGGTTGAGATTTAAAGGTTGACCTAGATGAAGGATTAGATGAATGGGCTAGATCTAATATGGATGTGTATGGCATAAAATTCAAATGGGGGCTATAGGGTTTACCTATATTTTATGCATGAAATGAATGACTTAGATTAAAGACGATGAAATGAATGGTTGGATATCAAGGAAAGGGGGTGTGCTAATGGATTAGGGTTTACTGTGAAATTCGAATATGGCGTTTGGATCTGAGACCCTGAGCAGTTGAGCTTTCATTTGGACTTTGTGCACATGGACTTGAACTCTCCTGCTTGTTGGACTTTGGCTTGCACTTTAGCCTGGCCCACATATGAAATGCGCATGGATCACTTGAGCAAGGCCCAGGTATGGCTTGAAACTCAGTGTGGTGGGCTTGGCTTCTGACTCATGGACTTTTGGCCCACGGACTACAAATTTCAGACTTTTTATCTTCATTGGCCTCTTGATTTGCAGCTTCTCTCTCCAGAATTAAAATAATTAATTCACCACTTAAATCTAAAATTATTGAAATAATCCAGACCCTCATAATTAGATCCAGATTTATTCAATTTACAATTAAAATCCTAAAAATGGTATAAATTAATTATTAAAATTCTGAGTTTTCCATTTTAGCACAGATTTCTACATTTATCCCATGTTTTTTATTGATTTTTTGTAGTTTATATTTTTATCTACAAAACTAACAAAAAATATTAAATGCACATAATATATATATATAATTGAAGGCTGACTGGTCCAATAATTAGGGGTGAAATAGTCATTTTTCAGTACTCGTGAGTTATTGTTTTCTGTCCGTTGGGACTGTATTAAATACTAACGGTTACATTGAAACGACACATTTTTTGTAATCCCCGCCCCTTTTCACCGAAAATCAGAGTTTATTTTTTTTTTTTTAAATAAGAGTGATAAAGACGCGGGACGTCACGACGCGAGTTAAGTCCGAGCTTCTATAGCCCGTCCCTTAACTGGCCAACCCTACGCGTGCGTGGAACTAGGTCCACGAGAATGGTTCACGCGTAGGAAGTAAGCTCGCGGAATATAATTAAATGTGGAACATTATAATAGAGACTATCCTACCAGTTTTAGATAGCAAGGAAGTGTGGCGCTGAAATTACTAAAATACCCCTAAATTCATAATTATATCTCAAAATGATAACGTCCAAAATAAATTCCAAACCATAGTAAGAAATCTACATTATACAGTCCGACGAGCTAAGTTACTCAAATTACATTTCCAAAATAAATTAAAGTAAACTAATTAGCTCGCTTCCCCAAGCTCCTAAGCTTGGCTCCTGTCTCGTCCTTCGTTTCTGCCATCTCCTGCGTCATCGGCTAGGGTAGAAGTAGGGCGTTCGACAACACGCCCAGTAGGACTTCGAGTAGGGCTAACACATGGATTAGTGATAACAAGCATACAGATAATAATATAATGAAAACCATAAAATGAATGCTATGCCATGGATGTCTATGTCATGAGTCCCACCCATCATCCAGACCATCATGATATCCCCATGTTTGCTTCTCGGTCGCCCCGACGGAGCATGGACTCCAGTTATATCATATCAAGCTATCCCCATGTTTGTTTCTCGGTCGCCCCGACGGAGCACGGACTCTGGTTCCTTTATTTTCCCGCCCATGCCATGCATGAGATGTAATTGCGATATGCTATATAGTATTTAAATCATAGTAAAGGCAATATGTCATATGCCATATAATATATATAAATCATAATCTTAAAACCCATCATAACACCAATCATATAATTACCAAACTAAATCAAGGAAACCATCATATTACACGTAATCCACGGTTTATAAAAAAGGTAGGGATCCTACTGAATACCGACTAGCGTCCCTTTTACGTTTTCCGTTCACGAACCCGATCACCCAAACGCGTACCGCTTGCGACGTCCGATACCTTATTACATATTAGAAATCAACCCATGTTTTTATCATGTCTAAGTCCATTGTTCAAACCTTAGTAAGGTTCGGCCATACACCATGGCCGAACCTCACTATGTAGTTTTTGTGGGTCCTATTTAATCCATTAAACTATTCCATTTAGTGAGTCTAAAGATCGGCAACCTTAGACTCCATAAATCAAAAATTAAGACTAATACTTAGAGCTCTTAAATCCACAAACATCCCCCATGGGGTTCGGCCATGTACCATGGCTGAACCCATGGTTCTTCATCTTGGTCAATATTTACGGTTTTGCCACTACTCTTCCATGGTTAAATCCTCATTTCATCCATGCACACTTAAGTCTATAATTGATCATTAAACTTAGATCCCTTAGTGCCTCATTTAATCATGCCACAAAAAACCATTAAAAACAACTCTTTTTCTTAACTTAAACCTCATTAATTAAGACACATACATAACCCATACTTAGCCCATCACATGGCTCATAAATTTGGTCATGGGTTCGGCTATACACCATGGCCGAACCCATGATGTCTTTTTCTTATTTTTCCATGGACCCATTTCCCTCATTTACTCCACCATAAGCTCCACCATGAGGAGGTTCACACCATGCATTTAAATCACCAATCTTTGATCATCAATTTGGTCCATCAAAACTACCAACACATCCCCCATTATTTTCCCATCTTTTGCACTCATTATCATTACACATACATCACCATAGGGTTCAAAAGTATTCCCTCCATAAAGTCTCTCCATGGTTTATTTTTAAAACATTATTTCCACCCCTTTAAAACCTTATAAACTATGCTTAAAAATCCATTCAAACCATCAGCATTCTTAATCATTCATTCATTTAAAACTTTAAAAATCATTAACCACTTAACATAGCCTCCATTCTCTAAACCCATTAAAATTCTAACACCATCACTATAAGTTCATGGTCCATCATTCATTCATGCCTTTTAAGGCCACAAAAATCATTCACATATCCCATGATTTTTCTTATTTAAAACTCCTTTAAAAATCACCAACTTTTAATCATTTAAAACCTTAAAATCATTAACCACCCTCCATGTCTTCCATTCTTTAAAACCCCATTCAATCACTTAATCACCCACCATGGGGTTCGGCCATACTACATGGCGGAACCCTATGGCCCATGATTTATACATCCATCCATGCTTAATCAATTTAACTACATAATGTCCTTAATCCATTTATTTTTTCTTAACCTAATTTACCCATTAGGGTTTGACCATTTTTCCTCCTTCCATTGGATGGATTTGAGATCCAAGGCCCATAATAATTTGGCCACCATTAAATCCAAGAAGAATGGACCCCAAATCTTAAACCTTAACAAAATCCAACCTCTTGCTTAGAAATACTTACAGATCCGACGGCTCCTCCGACTTTTCTTTCTCCTCTCGGATTCCTTGGCTTTCTCTTCTCTTCTTCTCCTTGATTGGTCGGCCAAGATGAGCTTGATCAATGAAAAACATCAAACTTGGGTCGCCAATGATGGGTTGTTTGAGAGAGTGAGAGAGAATGGTGAGGAAGAATGCCCTAGATCTTGGCCTTGAAGTGTGCTTTTGCTGCACTTCTTTCTTCTCTTCTTCTCTCTTCTCTTCTTAGTTTTCTTCCCTTTTTTTCCCTTGTGTGGAGACGGTTTTGAGAAAGCAAGAGAGGTAGAGAGTGAAATGAGTTAGATGGAATGGGAAATGATGAAAACCCATCTCATCTCTTGGTTGCTTAAATTACACTCCACCATTAATCTCCCACCAACCACATGGGCTAATGTGCTTAGTGGTGGTGGTTGGGATAAAACCACCACCCTAAGCCCATGTTTATTTGTGTTTTCTTTGAGTGGTTTGGTTAGATAAAAACCACTATTGACTTATTCCATTGACCCAATTTGACCCACCTAATTAATTACTTAATTAGATCCTTACTTAGGTTCATTAATTCCCATTTTAATTTAATTCCATTTCCTTAAATTCCCTCCATGTATCTACCCATGATTGACCAATTCAACCATGGTGGCCAGCCCCACCAATCCTTGGTCCACACGCCACCTCACTTGGTGAGGTGGAGGTGGGTCCCGTTCGGCCATGTCACCTTAATCGTTCTATTACTAACTTAGGTGATTTGAATCTAATTAAATCCATTTCAATTACTTGGATCACCATTGGGCCAATTAAATTCTTTTCCACCCATTTACCTTAGAGTTTGAATCCTTTTGACCCGTTGGGTCCCAAATGTGCATTGGACCCAATTTGACCATCCTTGGCCCAATTAACCCTTATTGACCCCTTAAGTGAATTCCATCCAATCCATGGTCCATCGGACCATACTTGGGCCTTTCCCCAAATTTTGATCCATTTGACATCCATACCATCAAAATTCCAATTTTCCATCATTAGAATAAATAATAGCCACATATATATTGATTTAAAAATTCTGGGCTATTACATTTTTAAGTCACGATCCATCGTGGTGCCACGACCCATAGGCACATTGTGAAGTGGATTAAAGCAAGGTGTTTGGGACACTATAAAAAATAGAGAGATAAAGAAGTAGACCGGGGTATGTCGAACCTTTCAAATCTAGGATTCGAGTTGGATGAAAGTCCCACTCTATTCGTGAGGGCGTAATTCCCCACATAGTGAATTTGGGATAACCCAAGAGTGGGTGGGTCCAATAGTGGATGTAGAAGGGATTTACTCCAAACTACCATAAATCGGGTGTTTGGGTTGCTTGTGTAATTGCTTTATTATTTGTGCACTCTTATTATCACACAACACATCTTCTTGATTAATTTGTTAATTCTGCTACATATCATTTTAATTAATTAAAAATTTTGTGAAGACCATTAAAATTGGGATTGTCCTATTCACCCCGCCCCTCTAAGACAGTCGTATTCTAGCAATTGGAAACTTTCAATTGGTATAAAAAACTCATGCTCTTCATAAAGATTTAACCATCCGAGTTGATCCAAGTGCTAGAACCATGACTATGGGCAAAAATCTATCCATCTCCATATCATCATTCTTTGGTGGCTCTAAATGTACTTCATTGAAAACAAAAATGAAGAGCCTCATAAATTCAGCAAAAGGAGCTGGTTGTGATTTAGTCAAAAGAGGAAGAACTATTTTTATTGAAAAAAAATCTTTTTCTATGGAAAATTCTACCTCCTCTAGTTCAATGGATGGCTCCACCTCTTGTAACCCAATGGAACATGAGCCTCTTGACTCCAATGACATTGAAAAGAGATTACATTCTGAAATTGTTTCAGAAATGAAGAATAAAAAAGAGGTGAAAATTTAAAATGTTTCATTGCCTCCATTGTTCATAACCAAGAGGAATCCTCAAGTGAAGAAGAGGTGGGGGGGGGGGGGGGGGGGGGGGGGGTGCGGCGGGGCGGTGAGGAGCGTGAATAGGTCTGATTTCAAAATTCTATCCCTTTTTAAAAATTCTTTTTAAAACAATGCTTAAATGTATGAGATATGAAAATGAACTGATTTTAGATCCTTTCCAATTAAACACGTGTAATAAAATATGGCTGGTTCAAAGTGTGTGCAAGTGACCAAACCTTAATCAAACCATTCAAGCAAATGATCAAGCACCATACATGCACAAAGATTTTATAGTGGTTCGGTTTTCAATTAACCTACGTCCACTGTTAGACTTCCCAACTCTATGGTCATCCCATTATACTATGTATGGGCTTTACACCTAGATAGTACAACCTAGTTTTTTTTTTTTATATAGAGGTTCGACCCAAATGGTTTAATGATCGACGCCTGATTTTTTTGGGTGGTTCGAACACAATGTTCCATTCCACCTTGCAAGTGATATTAAATAAAAGAAAAGAAAGGACACTTGTCTTGGGCCTTAAGAATCTTCAAATGAGTGTTCTTTTTTGCTTGATGTCTCTGCGCCTCTTCCTTTAGATCAGGTCCATCAGTGTTGAATATTGGCACAGCGGAATAAGGGTATTAGGACAATGGTGTGACTATTATTTGGTCCTAGGTAAACACCCTCAACTTCATCAGACATAAAGATTGAATAACCAAACATATCCTCATTAGAGGATGATGAAGAAGGAGTGACAAAGGGCTGGAAAGCTCCGTGGTCTCTGTTCTCGTTTTTCAAAAGTTCAGAACCTCATTTTTATTCAGTCAGCCGAGAATATATAAGACTGTTATTCAACAGTCAAGTCTCGAGGCCTCGAGATTTCATTCGAGGACTTGAATCTGTGTATAGCTGACTGGATGCTCAGATTTCAACCCTTTCCTTTTTTATTTTAAGTCAATGTCCAGCTCTTTAATTTGCCACCTGTCCATGATTGACAATCAACATGTTTAACCAACGAATAAGGAGATGACACCATGATTTTTCTATGATCTTTTGCGATCACGAGGAGCCTCCTTTTCTTTTTCAAAATTTCAATCGCAAAGAGACTTTCCTTTTTCCACAGATTTTTTTTCAAAATAAAAAGTCTTCTAGACTTTTCCAAATATACATGCTGATTTGTCAATCACAAGGAGTTTTATCCTTTAATTTGAGAAGTCTTTCCAAATATTTAGAAGATACCCACACACATGGCTTGGCTCCAAAAGATTTGATCAACAGTATGAGGTGGCAAACAAATTTTCCAACTACATTTTTCCATAAAAATCCCAATTAGAATATGACTTAGAATTTTTCGAAATCAAGAGGAGCCTTTCCAAATGTTTATATTTATCTTACCAATTCTTATAAGAAACTTGGGCAAAGGACACTTGGCTTTGTGGTCCCACGCTGAATTACAACTGTCAAAAATTTCACTCAGCTAAGGACAGTCTTTGAGGTCTCGACAGACTGCTTGAGGCCTCGAGGCTGGAAGTCAACCATTTTCCACTTTTCTAGATTATTAACCATTGACTTCCAAGGTATTTAGGCTTAGACTAAGGTCTACTAAGGTTCACTTACCTGTGTGCCAACAACAAATTCGGTGCAGAGCCTTCAACACACAGTAGATCTTCCGACATCTTCATATTTTTCCAAGGCAATGTCCAAGTGAGTCACGTAATTGACAATATGGGTGACTCGGACAAGCCGGGGCACTAAAAGGGATCAGATTTAAAAAGTCTTAAGAAATCTCACGACATTGTTATCCAAAATGAGCTAAAACTAGAAAAACCTATTTCAGGTAAACCTCAAGGTGTTAATGGCCACACCACACACTCTTCAAATATAAATTGTTTTTATTGTGGTATAACCGGGCACTTCAAACATGAGTGCAAAACCAGGCTGAAAAACAAGTGGCTAAGGTTCCTTCTCAAAATGCAAAGAAGAGAAAGAATGAGACGATTGGAAATTCACACCTTGCAAAGAAGAATAAGGTAAATCATTTTAATTATGTGAATTTTCCTAGGAAACACAGAGCACCTCACCACTTGCATCATACCTACAATGGAAAATCTAATAGGGATAAGTCAAGACCTCCTCATACCATGGATAGGAACGTCATAATGAGGGTCTTGTCTCAATCCTCTGGACTTGGGCCAAATGTTAGAAATGGAAAAATGAAAAAACCAAAATTCCAATGATTTGAGAGGAAAGGTTTCGGACCAAAATTTCAAATGGATCCCTATAGGATATGTAACACCCCACCCACATGGGGGTGTGGGAAAAAGTCCCACATTGCCCATGAGGTGGAGGGGGTGTGGGGTTATAAGAGGGTGCTCCCCTCTCCTTAGCACAAGGCCTTTTGGGCCTGGTCTTGTGAGCCAAGCCCAATGCAAAGTCGTGCGGGCCGCCACACGTGAGGCCCAAAGTGGACAATATTGTGTTGAAAGGACAAGTTGTTATATTTGGTATCAGAGCACAGTTCAACACTCGGACTGTATCGGCCCTCCACCCTTCTGTGTTGTGTTGCTTGTGTAGACCCCTTCTCAGTGTGACATGACAGAGCCGGGGACGGCTCTGGTCTTAAGGGGGTTGGATTGTAACACCCCACCCACATGGGGGTGTGGGAAAAAGTCTCACATCGCCCATGAGGTGGAGGGGGTGTGGGGTTATAAGAGGGTGCTCCCCTCTCCTTAGCTCAAGGCCTTTTGAGCCTGGTCTTGTGGGCCAGGCCCATTGCAAAGCCGTGCGGGCCGCCCCACTTGGGCCTAAAGCGGACAATATTGTGCTGAAGGGACGGGTTGTTATAGGATAAGAACTTGCTCATGTCCTACATTAGTCTAAGAATTGTACATCATTGGAGTATGTCTAGACCAAGTGTAGTTGAACTCAATCTTCATTCAAGTGAGTTCAAACAACTTTTGAGCTGTGGCATGGCACATTGATTCAAGCAAGCCTTGATTGTACCTTTTCCTGGCTATAGGATATATCATGCTTGAACAATCACATAGTTTTGGACTGTAGATTCCATGTCCTACTGTGTTTGATCAAATGTGTTAATGTGTGTCAAAGTGATTAACACATTTGAAATATGTTTTGGAATCTTAGTGTGTATCTTGCTTTCATTCCATGTGATTATTGGTATATGTCTTGTGGATTGAATTTGTGCAAGATATGTGTGTGGCATATATGTTCTCTTTGGTAAAATCATATTTATCATGTGCCACGGGTTTTAAAATCAGAAGGGTGGTTTCAAAAGAAAATGGACTTAAAAAGAAAAAAATTGTTCTGTCATGGCAACACATCGCCATTCGAAGATGGATCGGCGAGGCAACCGATTGTCGATGATGATGTACCGTTTGTGAACAAAAGGTTTAAGTTAAAAACCTTCTTCTGATTTTCTGCTTCATTCCATGATTCTAACATGTATATTTTTTGGAATGTTTGGTTACATGTGGGCTTGCACTTAGAATATGTCTTGATTCATCTTATTCCTTGTTCTCAATTATGTGTATAATTTTGGAATGATTAAAGTTTGTGTATTGCCTCGTGTATTTCTTATGTATGTGTATGCACTGTAAGTTTCCATTTTTGTACTTAAAATTGTAGTATCTTAGTTGGGAGATGACCTTGTGCACATACATAGTGTTGTTTCATTCCATGTTCTCAATTTGTGAATCTCATGTGAAATGAACTTTGCTCCATGCTTATGTTCTCAATTTGTGAATCTCATGTGAAATGAACTTTGCTCCATGCTTGTGAATGGTATTGATGATCCAAATGTGATCAAATGTTCAAAGTGGTAATCCATTCATACAACATTCAAAAAATTTAGACCTTCAATGGAATATAGAATGACATAGTGAGGGGAGCATATGTTATTTGCTCCAAAGATAAAATACTAGAATCCATGACCATACACCCAAAGCAAACCAAACTCAAAAATTATGGAAAGACTATTTGATATTTGAAAAAAAAGGCTTTGATAGCCATGGATTAAATGTTCTGAAAAAAAAAGGCTTTGATATCTCAGTATCCAAAATTAATCAGCCTCATAGTGTGAGGCTTGAAACCACATCAAAATTCAACTCAGATCCTGGATGCACAAACCACATCTTTATCCAAATGTGTACATCCGAATTTGCATCTAAACTACCTAATGATCCATTTTTGTTTTCTTTACTTTTTTGTTAACTTTTGTACTATGCTAATCGTACTGCGTGCATATCCTCAGTTTGGATTCAGAGTGAGTGTGAGATATCCCAGAGTTTCAAAAATACGAAATTTCAGACTGAGCCTATTAGATATGATCTGACCATTAGTTTTTTTCAATAAAAATATCAGATCATTAGTTCTAATTGTTCATTTTAATCATGGTTTTTTTTTTCTTTTAGTGGGTCCACTGCATTATAGTGTTGATGAATGGTGGAGCCTGCTTTTATCAGTGGTAGATTGATCATATGATTCCAAATAAATGCTTCCCTCTATCTGATCTAGCACAATACCCTATACTACATTCCTGTTGTCTTTAATCATTGAAAGTGATGACTGTCTTGCCCCCTTAAATAGTTTCACCTTGATACTGTGTTTGAAAATTTATGGGGAACTCTGTGGAGAATGGGATATGCAGAATAAGATGTGGAGAATGGCCCTAAAAGGTAATTAGATAGCCTCATGATTTGACAAGATAAGTAGGTGACCACACCAATGGAATATATCTAAAATTTCCACTCATTTGATCGTCTTAACCTTGTGATTTGGTCCTTGAAGTTAAGTACCATATGAAATTGATTTTTCATGGCCCAATAGATAGGTGGATGATTTCATGTGAATGAAACTACACCCACACCCTATATCCTTATTGTCCTTTACAAATTCTAGCCGATCATGTGTTCCATTGATCACTTGTTAGCGCCATTGTTCTTATCCATTCTCCTTAGGGTCATTCTCTCTTTAGATGCTGAAATTTATCCTCAAGAGATTCTTAAAATCATTTCTGAAATTAGTATATGCAATCATTGTTGTTAAATTTGTCTTTATGTATCATTTTGTCTATGATATATTCTAAATGTCATTATGTATTGTATGTATTGCTTAATCCATGCTTCAGAGTATAACTGGACTAGATTCATTAGAAACATCAAGAAAGGCATTACTTGAGCGACTTTTGGAAATTGACCAAACAATGGAGAAACCCATGGATGAGGATATTGAGCGTATGACATGTTGTCCAAATTGCCAACCTAATTGTGAGGGTCCATTATGTGTTCATTGTGAATTAGATGAGTTATTTCAGGTAAACTACTTAAGTGGAATTATATGATCCTTGACTCTTGGTGCCTATGATTCCCTCTTTTGGAAGTTGAGATTTTTGGGCTGATGAGTCTCAAATGGATCTAGTATTTGAAGACTGTTGCATGTAGTCCCCCGCCCCTGCCCCCTGTGGAATGTCGAGAGATGCCATTAGTTGATGAGCCTCAAACGGATCTGGTAATGAAGGACCATAACCGTGCATTTTTCTCCTCCTTTATGTGTAATGTGCAAAAATATTGTGTCAAATTATTATCCATTTTTTTTTTTGCCTTAGTTGGGAGGGGGGAGGGTTGCAATTTTTGGGTTTATGGCCTATCCATTTGAGGTTCATTAGCTTAATGGTTTGGTAGAACACACATTTCAAACCGAAGTCTGGAAATGCCATGTATATCCTTTGACTGACCTGTATTTTTCACCTTGAAGTTGTGGTTGGAAATTTATGGAGAATGGGATATGGAGAATAGCCCTAAAAAGTGATTAGATAGCCACTTGATTTGATAAGATATGTAGGCCACCACACCAATAGAATGTATCTGAAATTTCACACTCATTTGATCATCTTAACCTTGTGATTTGTCCCTTGAAATAAAGTACCATATGAAATTGATTTTTCAACTCAAATACCTGACTTGCTATAATGTGTTGTGTTGTAAACTACTTAGTGGAATTATATAATCCTTGACTTGACTCTTGGTGCTTTTGATTCCCTCTTTTGGAAGTTGTGATTGTTGGGCTGATGAATCATAAAAGGATCTGGTATTGGAAGACTATAATCCGTGCATTTTTCTCCTCTCTGTGTAATGTGCAAAAATAGTGTTAAATTATTATCAATTTTTTTACTGTTAAATAATTATCATCTATTTTTTTCCTTAGTTGGGAGGGAGGCAGGGTTGCAACTTCTGGGTTTATGGCCTATCCATTAACTGAAAGTCTGGAAATGCCTTGTTTATCCCCTTTGACTAAGTTGTATTTTTCATCTCGAAGTTGTGGTTGGAAATTTATGGAGAACTCTGTGGAGAATGGGATATGGAGAATAAGATGTTGATAATGGCCTTAAAAGGTAATTCGATAGCCACATGATTTGATAAGATATGTAGGCTACCACACTATTAGAATGTATCTAAAAATTTCACATTCATTTGATGATCTTAACCATGTGATTTGGCCCTTGAAATAAAGTACCATATGAAATTGATTTTTCAACTCAAATACCTGACTTGCAATAATGTTGATGCGTACATCGGTATTGAAGAAGATGGGATCGTAGCAATGGCATAGGATTTTTATGATAAATTCCACCGATAGACAAAGGCCGGAGAAAATGAGTCATATCAATTGTCCGAATATTCTGATGGATTGTTAAAGGCAGATTGTGGGTCTCAAAATAAGAAATTGATGAAGCCCAAGATCGAGCCCAAAGGCCCAACAGGCTGCCACATGTGTAGATCACACGTGCCTTGCTTGAGTTGGAAAAGAACGGCTCTTCGAGAGTCAAAACAAGACCATTCAGTGAATTTAGCCTAATTAGGTTAGGATTAGGTGTTTTCAGATGATGGGGACTGGCAATTTTTGTATTTTTATTTATTTCTAATTCTAACTTTAGGATGTCTAGATTTAGGAATTGCTTATTTGAGTCAAACTCGTGTTTGTGTTTGTGTGTGGGGGTGGGTGGGGTTGGATCCATTACTTCCATGTACTGTAGTCAGTAGTTTTTCTTTTATTAAGGCTTGTGTTCAGCCATATTTTGGCATCGAGAACTTTGATATCAAGAAGATCAATAAAATAATTATTTTCCCCTTTCTGCAATTCGTTAATTGCTTGGAGTTTCCGTGACTTGCTTGGAGTTCTCCTGCTGCATCAACAACAACCTTTGCAGAGAATCAAGTCTAGTTCCCAGGGTGGGACAGTGATATGCATCCTACTTTGGAAACCAAAAGTTCTTGCATATCGTGCAGATTTAGTTTGTATTAGGTGAGAATTCTGACCGCACAACTGGGTCAGATAAGGTTGTTTACATCTCAAGTCCACCAACGTTGGTATAGGCTCGTGATTGTTATACATATCTGAGCTTGAACATTCTAGGCAAAGAGTATTGCTGTTTCTTGGATTTTTTTTTTCAGCATAGTTATCTTGATTTTTGCAAACTTAAGAAGTCTAAGTTGAATTTAAAGGCTTCGATACACGGGATTTGTTTTTCTTTGAAAAGTAATACATGGAAAATTTATTCAGACACTTAATTTGTGTTATTGCTTCCGCTAAGAGATTGAGTGAGCGTTTTTCTTACCCAGTCTGCATCAAATGTGTTGGGTTGTAAACTACTTAAGTGGAATTATATGATCCTTGACTTGACTCTTTGTGCCTTGGATTCACTCTATTAGAAGTTGAGATTGCTGGGCTGATGAGTTTCAAAAGGATTTGGTATTGGTAGACTCTTGCATGCAATTTTTCCCCCTTTGTGTGGAATGTCAAGAGATGCTATTAGTTGATGATGAAAGTCTATTACTAGAACAATGCAAGACCTAGGGGTGAATAGGTATGATCCAATTTTTATTAATCTTTTTAAATAAATCAATTTAACAATATGTGCAGCAGAATAAATGTGTGTGCAAGTGATAAACAAATCTAACAATGCAAACCACAAATGCAATGGTGATATATAGTGGCTCAGTTCACCTGAACCTACATCCACTGCTGGACTCACCTTCTCTCGGGCTATCCAAAAACACTATGCATGGGAATCCCTCCCAAACATTACAACTTAGTTTTGAAAGGATCGACCACCCTAGTCTAATCTTTGACACCTATTTTTTAAGGTGGTTGAATCACATTGATCTAATCCATCGTACAATGATAAACAAAGTAAACAAAGAACACTTGCCTTGGGCCTTAACCAATCTTGGAAGTTGTGTTCTTCTGATAAGGTTCCCGCGCTTCAGCCTTCAGATCTGGATCATTCACTGATGTACTTTTGCCAAAGCGGAAGACAGGGTCTAGGACATTGAATACTACAAGTTGGTCATGTCTTCTTCATATGTGAAGCTTTGATTACTTCTGATCAACCTATGAGGATTGATGAAGAAGATAGAAAGCCTGAGGTAAGAGGTCTCTAAGAAGATAGGGTTTTTCCAGTGTATAGATTTGTGCTTGTTTCGAAACATAAGCCGTGTATTTATAGAGTTTTTCCCAACGGCTAATCCTCGAGGCCTCGAAGAGCGTGCTCGAGGCCTCAAGCATGTAAATGGAAATATAGCTGAAAGATCTTCCAGATTATTCGTCTTGACTGTTAGCATGTTTTAAGTCACGAGGCCTCAAGGAGCGTGTTTGAGGCCTCGAGGCTGAGAGCACTTGCTCTCAGATACGGAGGGTCTCGAGACCTCGGCTAAATCTCATGGGCTTAAGACTAAGAGCCAAGAGATTTTACAGATAAAGATAGAATGTCTCTCACAAAATCCAATCTCGAGGGCTCGAGCCTGAGACTTAAAATTTCCAGTTTTAGGACATGTTTTAACTGGGTAATTTTGTTTTGTCCTAAGGTCCACTAAGGTCCACTTACCTGAGGGGTAGTCAAGCAAATGGTGTATAGTCTTCTTTACACAGTAGATCTTCATGCGGTCTTTAGTGGATTTGACATCTTCTTAAATCTTCCAAGGCAAGGACACACGCTCGGTCACAGAATTGACAAAACATTAACTCGTTCAAATCGAGGTCCTAACAGGTGAGCCTCAAATGGATCTTGTATTGGATGACTATTACCGTGCAATTTTCTCCTTTACGTGTAATGTGCAAAAATATTGTGTTAAATTATTATCTATTTTTTCCCCCCTCAAGAACTATTATCTATTTTTTTTTTTTTTTTTTGCCTTAGTTGGGAGGGGGGAGGGTTGCAATTTCTAGGTTTATGGCCTATCCATTTGAGGTTCATTAACTTAATGGTTTGGTAGAACACACATTTTCAAACCGAAGTCGGGAAATGCCATTTATATCCTTTGATTAAGTTGTATTTTTCACCTTGATGTTGTGGTTAGAAATTTATGGAGAACTTTGTGGAGATTGTGATATGGAGAATAAGATGTGGATAATGGCCCTTAAAGGCCATTGGATTGCCACATGATTTGATAAGATATGTAGGCCACCACACTAATAGAATGTATCTGAAATTTCACACTCATTTGATCGTCTTAACTTTGTGATTTGGCCCTTGAAATAAAGTACCCCTATGCAGACGCATGCTAAGTCTGGTATTATTAAACGCAAAGCCTTGACTGCTACTAAATATGCTTTGCCCTCATCTGACGACTCAGTGATGGTTCCCTCCTGTGTCTCTTCTGCTGTGAAATTTCCGGCTTGGCGTGCTGCTATGAGTACAGAACTTAATGCTCTCATTCACCAAGGCACTTGGCTTCTTGTTCCACCTCAACCCTCTATGAATATCCTTGGATGTAAGTGGGTTTTCACCCTTAAACGACATGCTGACGGGTCGATTGCTCGTCACAAGGCGCGCCTTGTTGCTAAAGGCTACAATCAACTTCCCAGCGTTGACTATCATGACACCTTTATTCCTGTGGTTAAGTTTACCACTATCCGGTTGGTTCTTGCTCTTGCGGTTTCACATGGTTGGTCTCTTCATCAGCTTGATGTCAATAATGCCTTTCTTCATTGTCATCTTGACGAAGATGTTTATATGAGCCAACCACCAGGTTTGTAGATTCTACTCATCCTACTTATGTTTGCAAACTCTTGAAGTTCATCTATGGTCTCAAACAGTCTCTACGAGCATGGTTTCGGCCCCTCAGTGATTTTTTACTCAGTTTGGACTTTACTAGCTCCAAAACTGACTCTTCGTTATTCATCTACCATCATAATGATATTCTCTTATTTCTCCTGGTGTATGTGGATGACATTCTGATTACGAGTAACTCTTCTTCCAAGATTGCTGATCTTATCTCCCTATTGGGATGCGAATTTTCACTCAAAGATCTTGGTTTTCTTCATCATTTTCTGGGTATTGAGGTCTGTCATACACAGATCGGCGTTCTCCTCTCCCAACGACACTATGTTCTTGATTTGCTCTCCCAATCTAGTATGCATGATTCAAAACCTGTGAAGTCTCCTGTTGCCTCGTCCACTTCTTTATCACGACATTCTGGCGAGCCATTACCAGATGCTACTCTCTATAGGAGTATTGTTGGAGGCTTACAGTATTTGACTCTCACGCGTCCTAAACAAGGCCTGTCAGTTTATGTATCAACCCTCTACCGAGCATTGGGCATTTGTCAAACGCATCCTTCGGTACCTTAAACAGACTATTTCCTATGGGTTACAGTTTCATCGCTCTTCTCCATTATGTTTGTCTGCCTTCTCTGATGTTGATTGGGCGGGTTGCCTTGATGATCGTCGATCGACTAGTGGTTTTGCTATCTTTCTCGGCAACAATCTGATCTCTTGGACTTCTAAGAAACAACAAACTGTTACCCGTTCTAGTACTGAAGCTGAATATCGGGCCATGGCCTCTGCTTCCACTGAGCTCACATGCTTACTCTCTCTTCTTGGGGAGTTACATGTGTGTCTCCTTGGTCCTCCTACTCTTTGGTGTGATAATATTGGTGCTACTAATCTCACCGCCAACCCAGTTTTTCACGCTCGTAGAAAGCATGTTGAGATTGACTTTCACTTTGTTCGAGATATGGTTGCTCGTAAACAACTTGTGGTCAAAATTATCTCCACCAAGGACCAGTTGGCTGACATCTTCATGAAAGGCCTATCCTCCCCTCATTTTTTGTCTCTTCGTAGCAAACTTAATCTCGTTGATGGCGAGTTGGGCTTGAGAGGGGCTATTAGAGATAATCAAGGGACCCGTGATTATCCTCACCGATAATCACGGGTATGTGTGTGTATTCCTTATTGGTAGATACTATTTGTAACCTCTATATATAATGTGTATATACGCGAATGAATACAGAGAGAAATATACGTTTACAACATTCAATAGAAAATATTAGAAATTCGTTGAAAAACCAAGCCCAAGAAATTGCATCTGGAGACCCATCTATCATTTCTAATAAATAAAGAATTGGATTTCCTTTCTTGAGGCAATCAGACCCCATATGAACAACATTTAAAGAAATGAGAAAAGCGTTTTCGATTTCAGGACCCAAAGAGTTCGATAAAATGGATTCCCTGAATCATTTTAGATGGAAATCCATTTATCATTTCGAAATAAATAAAAACTCACATGAAATCAAGAAAATAGAAAGATCTGGAAACACATTTAGCATTTCTTAAAGAATAAAGAAGTGGGTTTCCTTTCTTGAGGCAATCAGATCCATACGAACAACATCATTTAAAAAAAAATGAGAAAAGAGTTTCCAATTTTAGGACACAAAGGTTTGGATAAAATGGATTCCCTGAATCTTTTTAGATGGAAATCCATTTATCGTTTGTGAAGAAACAAAAACTCACTTGAAATCAAGAAAAACAGAAAGATCTAGAGACCCAACTCAGAGAAATCGACGACCCAATGGAGAAATTTTTGGGGATTCTACTCGAATGGTGCTAAAATTCGATGGTTTCAGTCGGAATCCTTCTGGATTGAGAGAGAGAGGTGTTACAGAGGAGAGAATAGAGAGAGTGAGAGAGGAGCATTCAAATCCAAAAATGAGGAGTGGTTTGATTTTAGAAGGATCTCGAGGGATTTATTAGAAGACGAGTCTAACGGGTAGTTTTTTTTGTTTTTTATTTTTACTCATTTTTGGATCTTCCTTTCTTTCGTATATATATATTTATAATTTTTTTCTAATATCAATATTAAATAGATAAATGGTGGGACCCACACCAAATTACATCTAATCAGATTTGGTTGCAACGAATTTTTTTTATTAAAAATGAAAATGGCTAATGAGAATAATAATGGCAATAACACATTTATATGTTAAATTGATAAAGGGTGTCCATCCTAACACGGGCATCAGATTTGCTACCAATAACTCAACTTATTTTTTCTCTATCCATTCTTTAATTCAACCTAACCAAGTCGAATTAAATTAAATAAGGTCTATATATTATATGTAGTGTCTATATATTAAATATTAGTATATTTATTAAGACTGAGATTTTTAAAAATAAAATAAAAGACTTTAAAAGAAATGGAAAGAATTTTTTTCAACTATGAGTCATATGAAAACAATGAGAGTTTAAAAGTAAAAAAAAAAATTATCGTTTTTTAGATGAAGAAGAAAGCTTTAATAGAGAAAATGAAAGTTTTAAGATAAGTGAAGGGTTTTCACGTAAAAAATAATAGACTCACAAGATGAAATAGGCATTTTAAAATGAAAAGGGGACCGTTTTAGGAACAGAAATGAAAGTTTATAGAAAAATATAGATTATATATTTTAACAGAGTTTTAGGAAAGAAGTGAGTGTTTATCAAATAAACAACAAAGTTTTAAGATAAAAATAAAAGTTTCAACTGAAAGAATTAGACTTTCTATGAAAATTCAAAAATAAAATAAGTTATGCAGAAAATACTAAGGAATAGTGACTTCTAGATAAGATTTGTAGTATATTATTAACTCCTATAATGATTTTATAAAAAACACAGAAAATTCATACCAAAAAATAACATAAAATTAATAAGATTTTTCTGAAAGAAATTCATATAAAACAAGATTATTAATAGAAAACATAGGATTTTATAATTTAACCTGGCGAGTTTGAAAGATTTAATCTATATCTTAAGCCCTCAAAAATACCAAAAATACTCGAACAAATGGATGAATTCCATCGCTAGTTTTCGATGGGTCGACTGTTTCTCCACTTGGCGAAGCAGTTTTCCATTTTTCTGGTATTTTCTTTGCAGGTTTTTCCTATAAAATCTACAGAGTATTTTCTTTTGAAATTTTAACCGGAGATACTACTAAGTGAGGTCTACAAACTAAAAGTATTAGCTGGGTAGAAGGCTCACCTAAGTTTCCAAAAAAATCAAACACAAAGTTGTTGCTTTAAAGGTGTTGAACTTGCAGTTGCAGAAAACCAAAAATCAAAAGAAACTGAAACTGAAAGTAGAAGAAGAAGAACAAAGAAGGAAAAAGATGCAGAAACATAGAGGATGAGGGATTTTTCAAACAAAATCAAGGCCCCATACCTCTATTTATGACCTCTGCTTGAAGGAACCTCAAAGACCCTAACCATTTGTGATCTATAGAGGTGAGGTGGAGGGTCGATCTGCAGTTGTCTCTTTCTCAATTTTCTTTTTTCAAAATAATCAAATAATCTCATTTTTAGTTTCAAGACTAAGTTATGTAAATTGGGTATTTTTAGAAAATTGTCCGATAAAATCCAACACCCCAGTCGGGTTGAGAACACAAACTTTGCCTAGGTGGCGAAGTCAAGTTTTCATTTTAATCTAAAAATCCTATTATTTTTACAAAAACGAATGTTTTAATATATGGACGGTCTACATCTTCTGAATTTTGACGCTCTAAATTGGTCTTTTAAAATGTCAAATTAAAATTCTAAAAACGCCAAAGATTTTGTTAAAATACAGATTAACTCCGATAAACATTTGCAAATTTTTGGTTCACCGGGTATTTGAAAATTCGGGGTTCTGTAGAAATTCTAGATAATGCTCGCCTAAAATACATGATCTGAGAAAACTTTAGGAACATTCGAGAAGTACACTAAGTGCAGTACTCAAATACATAGCATGTGTGTGAATTTTAAAGTTTGACCACGTCAGAAGAGTGGTTTTACACACTCGAATTGTTTTCAAGACACTATTCATGGATTTTTCATGTAAAACCAATTACATTGTGAAATGACTATTTTGCCATGCGGAATTTAGCGAGCCGGATCACTGAGCTAACGAGCTCAGATTGGGTCAAATTTGAGCTTTTTGGAAAGTTCACTCAGCGTTCTATAATGTTAACCGGTCACAAGGCCAGATTAACCGTCTAAAATACACGCATTACTCTAAACAAGGGTCAGGGTCTCACAATTTTGACATTGTCTTAATATTTTGGTCATAATGTTTTACTCCGATGTCCGATCGACTTGATTCTTTTTGCGATGGAAAGAAGAATTCAAGGGCTATAACATTGAATCTCATGACATTTTCGTGATTCACATGTTTATTGGGTCAAAATTGAGATGCAAAATGGTGTATGTATAAAAAAATGGGATTTGCACCTACTTTCCTTGTCAAATTTGCCTTTCCACCTACTTTCCTCTTTAGAATTGAATTAGCCATCATCAATTTACATGCTATTCTAAGCCAAATTCGACCATACCATTGCTTTATCCCATGCAACTCTATAAATTGAGGCCTTGGGTTCGTGGAAAAATCAATATGATGAGGCTAAGGTGAGCATTGAAGTAGGAAGAGGAGAAGATCAAGATTTCAAGGGTGATATTCGAATTTTGAAAAGGTTTTATGGTTGGTGATTTTTGAATTTTAATCTTGTAATTCTTGTATTTTCAATTCAAGATTCCTTGTGTTTTAATTCTTTATTTTTTTCCATCATTAAATAAGATTAAGGTAGATCGTTTCGATTTATGGTTTTCCAATTTTCGGATTGTGCATGGTGATGGTTTGATTTTATTGCTATTATTTTTATGAATTTATGGAAATTATTTTAAGATTTTCAAGGAAAGTAGATAATAATTAGGATTGATAGAACTTGATTTTTCCAGTCTATTGCTCTTTTCAAAAGTAAATATTTTTAAATTTGGAATTATAAGTAGAAATTCTACCTAGGCCTAAGGCCTGAATTAAATTTTCTTGTTTAATGGGATTCATATTTTTCATAATTAGAATTTTAATGGATGAAAATTTTAAATGTATATTTAAGAATTTAAGTGAGTTCCATGATCTAAGCCTTGATTTTATTTTTCTTAGAATATGAGATACAATGACATCTTAAGTACTTGATTCAATTTGTGATTTCGTTTTTGCGTTAGGTAGAATAAATAAACATTCATAAAGATAACTAAAATAAAATTTTAATGTTTAATTTGATTTGGCAAAGAAAATGGATTTTCATATTAGTTATGGCGATTTGAAAAATGCTTTGATCAAATTCTTAACATACTATTATTTAAAAAATTAAAAATTTATGTCAAAACGAACATAAATAAAAGAAGAGATTTTATAAAAAATTGTTGCTGATAAAGATAAAAATAGAAAAAAGTAGTTTAAAATTTGATTTGACAGAGGGTGCAACTTGGGCGAGTAGGAAAGTTCAGAACCTAGTCTTAACTTTTGCAAAATAAAATCAAGTTACAACTTTTTCATCCAATAAAATTTTGACCCATATTTCACTTACCAATCACTCAACCTATTTTTCTCTACCCACTTTTTATTTGAACCTAACCAAGTCGAATTAAATTAAATAAGGTCCATACATTATATGTAGTGTCTATATATTACATATTAGTGTATTTATTAAAAAATGAGATTTTTAAAAAATAAAAAAGACTTTAAAAGAAATGGAAAGTGGTTTTTTTTTTCAACTATGAGACATATGAAAACAATGAGAGTTTAAAACTAAAAAAATTTCATTTTTAAGATGAAGAAGAAAAGAAAAGTGAAGGGTTTTCACGTAAAAAAGAAGAGATTTACGAAATTAAATAAGCATTTTAAAATGAAAAGTTGTGATACCCACCCCTCTCAACCAGATGTGGGAAGTCCCACATCGGTTGGGAGGAGGAATTTAAGAGGGCTTGTAAGTGGCCAAAAAGCCCCTTTGACAATTTGTGAGGCCTTTTGGGTCGGGCACGTGGGCCCGGGCCCAAAAACAAAACCGTGCAGGTTTGAGCTGTGTGCGAGGCCCAAAGCGGACAATATCACACTGAGTCAAAGCCCTAAGCCCTGTTGTCGGGTCGGGTCGTTACAAATATGGTATCAGAGCCGAGTTCAACACTCGGACTGTGTGGGCTTTCCTCCTTCCCTGCAGTTGTCGGGCTAAACCGGGTCGAGCCGGGGACGGCTCGAGGCTTTAGGGAGGGTGATTGTGATACCCACCCCTCTCAACCAGATGTGGGAAGTCCCACATCGGTTGGGAGGAGGAATTTAAGAGGGCTTGTAAGTGGCCAAAAAACCCCTTTGACAATGTGTGAGGCCTTTTGGGCCGGGCCACGTGGGCCCGGGCCAAAAAACAAAACCGTGCGAGTTTGAGCTGTGTGCGAGGCCCAAAGCGGACAATATCACACTGAGTCAAAGCCCTAAGTCCTGTTGTCGGGTCGGGTCGTTACAAAAGTGGACCTTTTTAGGAAGAGAAATGAAATTTTATAATAGAAAAAAGATAGATTATATGTTAACAGAATTTTAAGAAGGAAGTGAGTGTCTATCAAATAAACAACTAAGTGAAATTTTCAACTGAAAGAATTAGAATTTCTATAAAAATCCAAAAATAAAATAATTTATACAAAAAAATACTTAGGAAAAGTGACTTCTAGATAAGATTTGTAAGTACAAGCTCAACTCCTTTAATGATGTTATCTAATAATACAGAAAATTCATACCACAAAATAACATAAAAATAATAAGATTTTTATGAAAGAAATTCATATAAAAGAAGTCTTGTAATAAAAACATAAAATTTTATTATTTAACCTATATCTTAACTATAAATTTGTCAACTAAAATTAAAAATTAATTTTAAATTTGATTTGTTAAGGAAATTGGATTTTCAAATTCTTATAATAGTATTAATTAAAATATGAAAATTTATATCAAAATGATTTAAAATAAAAGACGATATTTTATGAAAAATTGTTGTTGATAAGGATAAAAATAGAAAAAAGAAGTTTTAATTTGATTCGGCAGGTGGTGCAACTTGGGCCAACAGTTAAGTTGAGAAACTAATCTCAGCTTTTGCAAATTAAAATCAAGTTATTACTTTTCGATCAAATAAATATTTTGACCCTTATTTAACCTACCAATAACTCAATCTATTTTTTCTCTACTGATTTTATAATTCTACCTAACCAAGTCGAATTAAATTAAATAAGCTCTATACATTATATGTAGTGTCTATATAATACATATTTATATATTTATTAAAATTGAGATTTTTAAAAATAAAACAAAAGACTTGGAGTTTTTCACAATTATGAGTCATATGAAAAGAATGAGAACTTAAAAGTAAGAAATTTATGATTTTAAGATGAAAAAAAAGAAGTTTTAATCAAGAAACTTCATGTTTTAAGATATGTGAAAGGTTTTCATGTAAAAAATCAGAGATTTATCAGTCGTAAGATAAAAAAGAAAGTTTTAATTGAAAGAATTAAAATTTCTATGAAAATCCAAAAATAAAATAATTTATGCAAAAAGTACCAAGGAAAGTGACTTCTAGATAAGATTTGTAAGTATATGATCAACTCCTATAATGATGTTATATAAAAATACAGAAAATTCATAAAAAAATGACATAAAATTAATAATATTTTATGAAAGAAATTCATATAGAACAAGACTTATATTAGAACACATAGGGCTTTATAATTTAACCAGGCGAGTTTGAAATATTTAACCTATATCTTAACCACAAATTTGTCAACTAGTTGTGATTTCTTTTTAGCATTAGGTAGAATATATAAATATTTATAAAAAATAACTAAAAAAACTAATTTTAAATTTTATTTCTCAAAGAAAATGGATTTTCATATTTGTTTTGGTGATTTGTAAAAGATTTGATCCGATTCTTATCATATTATTTAAAAAATGAAAAATTTATGTCAAAATGGCTTCAAATAAAAGAAGAGATATTATGAAAATATTGTTGTTGATAAGAATAAAAATAGAAAAAAATAAGTTTAAAATTAGATTTGACAGGGGTGCAACTTGGGTGAATAGTTAAATTGAGAACCACTTTTGCAAATTAAAATCAAGTTACTACTTTGACGCAAACATCAGACCCGATGAACTCAACATGGGCTCAACATCTAAGGAATGAAGTGAGTTTAAATGTAAAAAATTGTCATTTTTAAGATGAAGAAGAAAGCTTCAATAGAGAAAATGGAAGTTTTAAGATAAGTGAAGAGTTTTATAGAGATTTACGAAATGAAATAAGCATTTTAAAATGAAAAGGGGACCGTTTTAAGAATAGAAATGAAAGTTTATAATAGAAAATTATAGATTATATTTTAATAGAGTTTTAGGAAGGAAGTGAGTGTTTATTAAATAAAGAACAGAGTTTTACGATAAAAATGAAAGTTTCAATGGAAAACATTAGAATTTATATGAAAATCTAAAAACAAAATAATTTATACAAAAAATACTAAGGAAAAGTGACTTCTATATTAGTATATGATCAACTCCTATAATAATGTTATCTAAAAATAAAAAAAATTCACACCCAAAAATAACTAAAAATTAATATGATTATTATCAAGGAAATTCATATAAATAAAGGCTAAAAATTAAAGACATAGGATTTTATAATTTGACCACGTGAGTTTGAAAGACTTAACCTGTAACTTTACCATAAAAAGTAACTAAAATAAAAATTAATTTGATATTTAATTTGGTAATGAAAATGGATTTTCATATTAGTTTTGGTCATTTGAAAAAGATTTGATCAAATTCACTTCATACTATTATTTGAAAAATGAGAAATTTATTTCAAAAATGAATTTAAATAAAAGAAAAGATTTTATGAAAAAAACTGTTCTTGATAAGGACAAACATAGAAAAAAAGAAGTTTAAAATTGAATTTGACAGGGTGCAACTTGGGTGAATAGTTAAGTTGAGAACTGCTTTTGCAAATTAAAATCTAAGTTACTGCTTTTTGTTCCAATTAATATTTTGACACTTACTTAACCTACCAATAACTCAACATATTTTTCTCTACCCACTTCTTAATTTAACCTAAACAAGTCGAATTAAATTAAAAAAAGTCTATACATATTAGTGTATTTATTAAAGTTTAAAGGTAAAAAATAATCATTTTTAAGAAGAAGAAGAAGAGAGAGCTTTAATAGACAAAATGAATGTTTTAAGATAAGATAAGAGTTTCCACTTTAAAAATAAGAGATTTACGAAATAAAATAAACATTTTAAAATTACAAATGGACATTTATAGGAACAAAAATGAAAGTTTAAAATAGAAAAAGATAAATAATATTTTAACAGAATTTTAAAAAGGAAATGAATATTTATCAAATAACTAGGGCTGCAACCCGGGTCGGGCGGGTCAGGTCATTAAAACACAACTGACCCGAGTTAATATCTATGAAACCCGACCTGAACTTCACAACCCGACCCGACCCGAATTCTTACCCGAATCAATCTGAATTCTGACCCGACCTGCATTTTGAACCCATTTTAGTCTAATTTTAGCCGCTTTGGGCTGGGTCGGGTCGAGTTATCTTATAAAATCCTCACTCAAGAGACCCAACTCAAATTCCATGCTGGTTTTTATCTTCTCAACCTGACCCGACCCGTTGATCCAAATCTCGACCCGACCCGCATGATTTCTTGGGTCCGGTCTTGCAAGTCAGGTCAAAACCCAACCCAAGTTGCAACGAGCAAATAACCAATAGTCTTAAGATAAAAATGAAAAGTTCAACCGAATGAATTAGAATTTCTATGAAAATCCAAAAATCAAATAATTTATAAAAAAATACTAAGGAAAAGTGACTTCTAGATAAGATTCGTAAGAATATGATTAATTCCTGCAACGATGTTATCTAAAGATACAGAAAAATCATACCAAAAAATAACATAAAATTAAAGATTTTTATGAAAGAAATTAATATAAAACAAAATTAAAAATAGAAAACATAAGATTTTATAATTTGACCTGACGAGTTTTAAAGATTTAACGTATATCTTAACCATGAATTTATCAACTAGCTATGATTTCATTTTAGCGTTCGGTAAAATCAATAAATATTTATAAAAAGTAACTAAAATAAGATAGGAATGAAAGTTTCAAGTGAAAGAATTAAAATTTCAATAAAAATGCAAAAATAAAATAATTTATACAGAAAATACTAAGGAAAGGTGACTTCTAGATAAGATTTATATGTATATGATCAACTCCTATAATGATTTCATGAAAAATTGTTGTTGATAAGGATAAAAATAGAAAAAAAAGGATAAAATTGGATTTGAGAGTGGTAAAACCTGGGTGAAGAGTTAAGTTGAGAACCCTAATCCCTAAATTAAAATCAAGTTACTACTTTTGAATTCAATAAATATTTTCACACTTATTTAACCTACCTATTACTCAACTTACTTTTTTCTCTACCCATTTTTTAATTCAACCTAACCAAGTCAAATTAAATTAAGTAAGATCTATACATTATAGGTACTGTATATTAAATATTAGTATAATTATTAAAAAATGAGATTTTTAAAATAAAATAAAAAACTTTAAAAGAAATAGGACTTTTTTCAACTATGAGTCAAATGAAAACATGAGAATTTAAAAGTAAACAATTGTCCTTTTTGAGATGAAGAGAAAAGCTTTCATAGAGAAAATGGAAGTTTTAAGATAAGTAAAGGGTTTTCACATAAAAAATAAGAGATTTATGAAATGAAATAAGCATTTTAAAATGAAAAGGGGACCATTTTAGGAATAGAAATGAAAGTTTATAATAGAAAAATATAGACTATATTTTAAGAGAGCTTTAAAAAGAAAGTAAGTGTTTATCAAATAAACAACAGAGTTTTAAGATAAAAGTGAAAGTTTCAACGGAAAACTTTAGAATTTCTATGAAAATATAAAACATAAGATTTTATAACTTGACCTAACGAGTTTTAAAATTTTAACATATATCTTAACCATAAATTAATCAACTAGTTGTGATTTCATTTTAGCGTTGGGTACAATAAATAAATATTAATAAAAAATAACTAAAATAAAGTAAAAATGAAAGTTTCAACTGAAAGAATTAGAATTTCTATGAAATTCGAAAAATAAAATAATTTATGCAGAAAATATTTAGGAAAATTGACTTCTAGATAAGATTTGTAAGTGTATGATCAACTCCTATAATGATTTTATATAAAAATACAGAAATTTATAAAAAAAAATAACATAAAATTAATAAGATTTCATGAAACAAATTCATATAAAACAAGATTAATAATAGAAAACATAAGATTTTATAATTTAACCTGGCGAGTTTGAAATATTTAACCGATATCTTAACCATAAAGAAAATGCATTTTCATATTCGTTTTGGTTATTTGAAAAAGATTTGATCAAACTCTCATCATACTATTAATTAAAAAATGAAAAATTAATATCAAAACAATGAGTTTAAAAGTAAAAAATTGTCGTTTTTAAGATGAAAAAGAAAGCTTTAATAAACAAAATGGAAGTTTTAAGATATGTGAAGGGTTTTCACGTAAAAAATAAGAGATTTATGAAATGAAATAAGCATTTTAAAATGAAAAGGGGACCGTTTTAGAAATAGAAATGAAAATTACAATAGAAATTATAGATTATATTTTAAAAGCGTTTTAAGAATGAAGTGAGTGTTTATCAAATAAACAACAGAGTTTTAAGATTAGAAGTGGCCATATTCAAATTATGTTTGTAGATTAAACTTATTAATGGTTACAACAAGAATACTTGAAAAGATAGAGTACCTGCAAAAGCAGAGTGGTATCATTATCTGCAACCCTTGTGCTCACATGAAGAGGGACAGTGAAATGAACATCAACAACCCTGTACATGGTCATTGGTTAAGGTCATTTGATGAACATGGGACTTTAAATTAATATGACAACAATCAATGGAATTGAGAAAAAGATGAATAAGAATGAGAGGAAGAAGGAAAAAGAATGCGTTTCAAATGAATGGTTGTGAGAAATGTAGAAACATTTTTGTGCCTTTTGTAAAAAAATTGTTTGCATTTTCCCCCAATACAAGTGACCATATCCAAATTATGTTGGTAGATTTAACTGATTAATGGTTAGAAGAAGAATACTTGAAAAAGCAGAGTGCCATCATTAAAAGCAGAGTGCCATCATTACATTTATCTGCAACATATGTGCTCACATGAAGAGGGTCAGTGAAATGAACACCAACAACCCTGTACATGGTCATTGGTTAAGCTCATGTGATGAACATGGGACTTTAAATAGAATACAACAACTATCAATGGAATTGAGAAAAATATGAATAAGGAACAACTATCAATGGAATTGAGACAAAGAACGAAAATAGCCTTTCAAATGTTTGGTTGTGAGAAACCCCAAATTCAAGCTTCAGTGCAATAGTTCTCATTCCATCAACAATGCTCCATCTCTAAGGAGTGCCTAACCATAAAACATAATTCAAAGTCAGCAATGCAATGATAAAGAAGGTGGAGGCCACATATATCTATATATATATATATATATATAACTCACTTTAAAAATTGAGTATCTATCAAGCAGGACCATGCATCTTTATAACCGAACAACAAATTGACAGCATATCTCCAAACTTGAAGAAGTCCCTCTTGCAAGCCTTACAAATGACTTAGAAACCACCTTAGAAAGAAGTAAAAACCTTAAATCCTTGTACCATCTTAAAAAGAAAGAAGATATAAATACCTGAAATGGCATGCCAAAAAACAAGATTTGCTCCAAGTGAGATTTGTAGAGGAGACATGGAACTTAAAAAGTCAACCTCGAAGTCCAAAGAAAAAATAAAAATAAGAACAATATATGAAATAAGATCAATTCATAAATAATTGGTTCAATTGTATCAATCAAATTGTATTTCAAACATGAAACACACTGCCTATTCTACAAAATTTTATTTGTTGAACTCTAACATGTAGTCAAAATTGCCAGGGTAATCAATCCTTTCCCATACATTATTGTCGGGAACCATACAAGTGCTTTGTTGTCATGGGATAAGAATTTGATAATGATGATGATGTATATGGTTAGAATTGGCTTCCATTGAATATAATGAAACCCACACCCAAACATAAATCATCCTATTATATACCAGAAAAATAAAAAGCGCACTGCGGGAAAAAAAATAGTATAAAGCAAGATACTAAAGTAAAAGATACCTTCAATTGACCCAGAGACACAGATACAACAACATATCCATCACGGTCTAGAACTCCTCGATAGTCCATCCTAAGCCCATTAGCCAAAATTGAAAGCAAAGCAAAACTAACCTCCATTTGAGTAGCTAATTGACCAGTTCTATTCTAAAAGACAAAATAATGTCTATGTTTTTCCTCAAACGGTACCTGCTAAAGTTATTTATGCAAAAAGCACCACCAGGTGAAAGTAATTCAAAACTAGAGGCATGGAATTAGGAACAAGTCAGAGGATAAACTTGAAGCTTCCATGCCTAAGTTGGCCAGTCTTCTGCAAGGATCTACCTCTTCGGTTGGTTGTTCCATGAGGGGAACACAGATAGGTATCCCCCAAAACCATCATGTATACAACAGAAAGGATCATTTTTTTTTTTTTTTGAAAGATAACACAGAGGACCATTTCAACTATGATAATTTTACAACTATCCGTAATTGGAGTTCTCTCAACAAGATGTATCAAGAAAAGAGATGAAATGTGCACACACACGAACACACATGAACCAATACAAAAGGAAAATACTTTCTACCCTTCGCAAATGTGTGTCAGCTGCTTCTTGACACAAGGCACTACAGCTTGGTGAGTTCAGAACTCAGATTGCACACCAATAAGAGGGAGGGGAAATGGGGAGGTTAAGGAAAAAATCTATTCTGTAACAACATTATCTGGCTACCATTTAAAAAAAAACAGCATTATTTGGCTAAATCTAGAGAATCATACAACTAAAGAACTATCATACTTAAGAAAACATGAAAATTGATTACCTGAAGAAGGGAAGAACGGTTCCAATGCCAATGGCAGATTTCATCCGTCCAATTTTATACTTGAAATCGATGATGCGAAAATTAGAAATGATGATGATAATAGATTAACAACATGGAATGAGCCTGCAAGATGCAGTGGAAGCTAAAATGTTAGGTGAAAAAAAATGAAAGACAAAAATTGTAATTTGAGTAGATGTGAGCCCCATGAATGAAGAAAGAGATTTCTGCGCGATTTGGACAATCGAATTTAAGGATTTGAACTGGATGTGTTGTGGCCTGTTATTTTTAAAAATCTAATTTGATTTTAATTAAATAATTTAAAAAGTTTATAATTAAATCTAAATGGATTTTTAAACCTAATTTAAAAATATTAATTAATCAACTCAGTTGTCCCTATTTACATGATTTAATCAACTCAGGTGTCCAAATTTTCATGATTTAATCAACTCAAGTGTCCCGATTTTCATAATTTAATCAACTCAGGTGTCACTCTTTACAAATAAATAATTCACTAATAAAAAGTAAATAACTGAAGTAGAATGAAATTAAGAAACATTAATAGTTTAATAAATAAAATAAAGTTCCCTCTCAACTCACTTGTCTCCTCCTTCAACGCAACCCATCCCTCCATTTTTCTCTCTCTCGAAATCACATTTCTCTTACTCGGGCTTCCCCTAGAGAACACTATGGCATGCTCAATACCCCACCCGGGACATGTGATTTGGTCCTTGAAATAAAGTACCATATGAAATTGAATTTTTATGGCCAATTTATTAGTAGTAAAAACGTCAAAATTGTTAAAAGTCAAGTGAAATAAAAAAGATTTTGAGGAAAAAAGCGTACAAATTTGCTTCCTGAGGTAGGTAATGAACTAAATACTTTACTATTAGGTAAAAGAAAAAGACAAAACGCAGAATAATGTACAAACTAGTTAAAATATCACACAAGAGAAAATACGGATAACGAGTCTTTTTAAAGAAAACTTTGCATGATGGTTAATGGAATTCATACTTCTGCACGCGAATACACCATTTTAACTATGAAAATGTGTATTATGCAATGTTGAAAAGAAAACTAAAATATTTACGTGTAAATGTGGAAATAAATGCAAAAGAAATCCGAAAACTAAGATAATAATGTAATTTTAAGCAATAATGTAATTTTAAGCAATTAAAAATAAAAGAAATGCAAACACACAAAATCACTTTAGCATGCATTCTTAATGGCATTTAGCAGATGCAACAAGCCTTTAAACCTTTAGTTTATCTCTGGTGGACGAGTTATAATCTCGTGAGGTTTCCAGAGATATTACCACAAACATCAAGTAATTCCTTTGTTTATCTCAGAGAATTTTCTTCCATTCAATTGCATAGAATTCAAAAACATAGTCAATAAGCTTTATTACTTTAACATATAAAACATGAAAGACACATTTGCAATAAAAATGAGATAATAGTCTCATGAAAGGATGTCAAATACTAAGAAACTTTATAGATTGCCACACTATCATCCCTACTCATTCACTTCCACGTCCAAACCATACCACCCCTAAGATCAAAGTAGGACTTTAATAGAACACAACTTTAGGCTTAGGACAAAGGTTAAAACAAGAAAGGATAAGGGATATGGTAAAATGTCTGAGAATAGTTGAGATAGCAATAATACTCGATGAATATTTTTTCAACTTCCTTCTTTTTAAACTACTGGCTTTCAATGATGATACCTACAAATATCAAATTTCAACAAAAATATACAAACAGAAATTTAAACATCATACAATTCCAAATTTATTTCACAAAACTTATACCTGAAGTGTAGTGTGTGATACCCAAATATTAACATAGCCTTCTTTTTTCAAATACGCACAAGTTTAGCAACCACCATCTGAAAATGCGCTTTAACTCCAAATCTCATAAGGGTATATCACTCACAATAAAAATACTTCGAGATTGGCTTATATTTTCTCTCATGTATATGTGAGCAAAGTTTATTTTCACAGAGCAAATTTCTCACATATTTATAAAGAAAAGACGGCACATTTCAAGAAAAATATAGATCTTATGAATAGAATGCCATTTTCCTGAGAACGTTAAATCAAACAGCATATTCTTCTTTCTTTATTCTCCACATAAATACAATACTACACTTAAGCTCAATCAGATCTTATCTATAGGACGAAACGTTGCTTAGGACCGGGTCAATCAAAGAAGGGATAAAAGACTCAAAATTTAATACTTTGACAATACACCCTACTCAGAACTTGAGAAAGAAAAATTACAAAAATAAGACAACCAACAAATTGTGAAACTTGTAGTGCATATTTAATAGACCAAAAAACAACAGGAAATGCTACATACCCGTCTTAGCTAGAAAGACAAGAACCCCAAGAAATCTGAGAAATTATTCCATCTTTTCCAACATAAACTGACAGCCTACCAAATTGTTTGTGTATGCAAATTAAAGTACCAGTTTTTCTTTCCTATTATTTCTCAATAACTACTTTAAAACAATACAACTACTTTAAAACAATACAAGAACATGATACACACTTTGGTTTGATAACTGAAAATACCTTGTGATACAGTGGAAGGCATTTCGTGTTGCAATCCTCTTATCAATGACTGATTTTTTAATATCAGCTTACATCAATATTTATTGGATTTCAGAGGGATATTCAAATAATGATTTTTTTTTCCAAAAATTGGTCCAAAACTTATAAGCGAAATTTCGGGTATATCAGCAATTAGTATTTCTTTAAAAATAATGACTGAAAATTTGGGCTCAAAATATCAGCTAAACTCGGAACATCAGCCGATATATTGGTCCAGACCAAACCCAGAATATCGGATTTCACTGATATTTTGAGTTTAAAAAAAGTGTGCCAATGCTAACAAAAAAACAAACAATGTTAAGAAGTACATCGACCAGAATCTGAGATAATATTCCTGGATAAGTATACTTTAGCATCTAAACAAAATAAAAATAAAAATAACAGAGTTAGGCACCACATGCAAAAATGACATGGCTTTCCAACTTTTACACAGACATCGAGAACGAGAATTTGGGTTGCTTGGTATTAAGAATGACTAAAGCATTATTGGAAACAAACACCATAAACACCATTTTCAAAAAGTTGGTCTCTGTCATAGATATAGAATAACTTAGTCTTTCAGAAATGATTTTAAGTTCTATTTAATGTTTTTTAAATTTTGTTAAAACTCAGGTTTGACATTTTTTTAATTGTGTTCAGGTTCAACATGTTGCCATGTTGTTCAGATATTAGAACAAACTATGTAAAATTAATCACCACAAACTACGCAATGCATACTGAATTATGTCACATTACAGTTAGTACAAGCACTTATGGAAATGCATTAGTTACAATGCACCACCAACAGCATACCTGTGTTTGAAACTTGAGTCTGTTTCTCGTTGGAGCCACATTAATAGGGATCACTCATCAAAAAGGCCCCACCATCAATCAGCAGGCACATTAAGAATAACCATCCCACTTGGACTTCGTTTCAACTTCTCATCTAACCACCAATCTTTCACTTCAATCCAGCAATAACAAGGCCAAACCAAGGATGACAGCCACCAAATGAGTAAGCAAACTGCAGGTGAGAACCTTAGACCTCGTTTCTTTTTCGCAGCAATTTTGCTCGCTCTTTTCTCACTATCTTCCAAATGATCGAGTTGAGTGTAAATATTCTCTCCACTTGGCCAAAGTTTCTACTAAGGAATTGCTTGCACTGCACCTACTTCGCTTTCTTTTTCCAGAAATTAAAAATCACAATCAGTACGAGAATGGAAGAGTAGCAGAAAAACTTCTACATCAGGAGGAAACAGGGTACAAACTTGTCAGAGTCAGAATCATCAACTAGACTAAAATGCTCTTCTCAAAACAGACATACGTCCTAGAATTGTATTGCCAAAAACAGGTGGCAGGTATGATCAATAGGGAAACTAAGTTGTATTACAACACAACACATATGGAAGTGGAAGACGGAGCAGACAAAGAGTCAGAAGAAACACCATGAAGAGAGTCACCAGGATGAGGCGCAGATCTGATAGATGTCGGAGAGTCCTGTGCAGGTGAAGTAGGAGTGGGAGCTAATAACGGTGCAGACGCTGGTGATACCGCAAGAGGAGATGTCACTGGAGGCACCGTCGTTGGCGCAACTGGAGGAGCACGTGAGGGCTCAACCCTAGCATCATATGGTACAGCGGAAGAACTGGGCAGCTGTAAAGTAACAAAAGGAACAAGTACAGGAAGGGACACAGAGGAATGTGTCGCCTCAGATGAAGGAGGAGAACCTGCAAAAGGGAAAATGATTTCGTCAAAAACCACATGGCGTGCTATAATAAGTTTTTGAGTGGTGGGATGATAACACTTGTAGCCACGATGAAGAGAACTGTATGCCAAAAAGATGCACATGACAGAGCGATGGTCCATTTTGTGACGATTATAAGGTCGCATATACGAGTAACAAGTACATCCGAAAACCAGAAGTAATGAATAGTCAGGTCGTTGACCAAATAAAACCTCCAGTGGAGAACGAGACTGCAAGACAGGAGTAGGGAGACGGTTGATCAGATAAACAGCCGTCTCAAAAGCATGGTTCCAAAAGGCCTGAGGTACATGGGCATGAACCATTAAGATAAGATCAGTCTCCACAATATGTCGATGCTTGCGCTCAACAGAACCATTTTGCTCATATGTATGAGGACAGGATACTCTGTGAAGAATCCCACTCTGTGATAAATAAGGGCTTAACCATTGATATTCACCACCCCAATCAGTCTGAATCGCCTCAATAGGACGATTAAAATATTTTTCCACAAATCAGTGAAAGCCTACAAATGTATCAAAAACATCAGATTTAGCAACAAGTAGAAATATCCAACAAAATTTCAAATAATCATCAACAAAAACCACATAAAACTTATGTCCATCAACAGATCTAGAAGGAGTCGGGCCCCAAACATCAGAAAATAGAAGATCTGATGGTCTAGACGATGTAGAAGGAGAGCTGGAAAAAGGTAGCTTGTAACTTTTCCCAAACTAGCACGCAGCGCACACCTTTGGACCTTTATTATGAAGAGTAATAGGTAACTGTGTTGTGGAAATAATCTATCTAACAATGCGGGTAGAGGGGTGACCCATGCGAGAATGCCACCGTTCAAGAGATGCACGAACGCCAAGAAACGTTGTAGGAGACGAAGCTGAGTGTGGTGAGCAATGTAGCATGAACTGATAAAGTCCCTTCTTACTTGATCCTTGAGTTAGAATTGTCCCCGTTGTGCGATCCTTAATATAGAAACAATCAGGCTAAAATTCAAAGATCACATTATTATCACGTGTAAACTGATTGACAGATAATAAGTTGCGTGAAATAGACGGAACATGTAGAATATCAAAAAGACGAAAAGATCTATCATTTTTGGAAAACATAGTAGAAGAACCAATATGGTGAATAGGCAAACCTGCACCGTTACCCACTGTTAGGTGATCTGAATCAGAATAATTTAAATGTAAAGAAAGGTTGCTGAGATCCGTCGTAACATGATGAGAAGCACTGGAGTCAGGAAACCAACTATTATCAAAGGGAGGCGAGACAGAAGCAGTGTAGGCGGCGGTGGATTCTAGAGGTTGGAAGGCATTGTTGAAACATTGTCGACATTGCAGGGATGTGTGACCAATGCGGTTGCAAACCTGACAGACGAGACGAGACGATCGACCTGGTTGAGTGTCCGAAGAACAATCAGTCGGAGAAGAAGATTGCACATGACGTCCCTAAGAACGACCACCGCCACGCCCCTTAGAGCGAGAGGGATGGGAGGTAGAACCTCGCGGAGACGGGCGGAAATAGTGTGTCTGCTGCCTAGTAGAGGTGTTTGCTTGTGGAGCGGGCATGTCGAGCGGAACAACCTCATGCGTAAGTCTAAGTTCATGACTGTAAAGAAGACCCTGTAGGTCAAAGAAGGATACATGCTCAGCTCGAGTACTAATGGCAGTGACAAAAGTGGAATAGGCTGGACCAAGACCACCGAGAGTAGCTAGAACAAGATTATCATCCGTGACAGGTCGAGCGGCTACCGCCAGACTATCAGCAAGGGACTTGATAGATGTAAGATATTACAGTATAGCAGAAGTGCCCTTTTGAATGTGTAAAAGTTGGAGGCGAAGTTGCATAACATGCGCCTGAGAATGAGACGAAAAAGACCGCTCCAACTGAAGCCAAGCCGCGCGAGCCGTGGGAACACCAACCAATTGAGCTTGAATTGGTTCTGTGAGGGTAGAGAGCAGACACCCAAGTAAAAGCTGATCATTATGTTGCCAAGTGAGAAACTCAGGGTTGATCGATGGAGAAGAAGTGTCTACTTTATGATTGACATGCAAAACCTGTGTGGGGCAAATATTGTTCCATCAACGTATCCAAAGACATTGTAGCAGCGGAGAAAGGGCAATAGTTGAGATTTCCAATCCAGATAGTTATCTGGAGTTAATCGCACTGTAATAAAGTGTTGAAGTTGCGAAGATAGATGAGGCAGGGTGGCCATATCAATGGACGAACAGTAACAACCCACAAGAAAATAAGAAATAAGTGAAGCACCAATGACTAGTGACCGTAGCAAGCCCAACGCCCAATGGCAAAGAGAAGATGCGCTAGAGGCTGGAAACAAGACACGTGGGTCTATCCAGCACAATGTCTAGCGGTGATCGTCGCTATTGAAAAGAAAACAGAGCAGCGGCAAATGGCAAGTGGAACAGAGATCTCGGAGCGACAGTAAAGAAAGCAGCAGCGCACACGAAGCCGAAGAAGATGCCGTTCAGATATGAGTCAGATCGGCATAGAGAGAGTCGGACGGGCATGAAGAAGGGCTGCGGTGTTCAAATTGTATGACGAAATAGGGTAGAGGTGAAATAGGGCTCTGCGGGTGCAACGAAGTTGTAGATCGGAGGCAGACAACCAGATGTTGAAGCTGGGCGACGGATGGTGCTGCTGGTAGATATGGGGATGGTCCATGGACGAGAAATAGATCTGAACAGAAGTGCTTGGGAAAACAGATCTGAGATCCCACTATGCACGAACAGCAATAGAGCCCCTTTTTGGTGTTGCTGGTGCGCCAGAAAAACGGTAGTGCAGATCAGAAGAGATCGGAAGACGGGCAAAACACACAGCCAAGATCGAGATGTGTAGTTAGAGAAAACAGGCCACAGAGAGGCGACGACAGATCCAAACCGAGATCGGGATCTAAAATCCTGCGGTCGGAGATAACAAGATCCGAAACGAGATAGGGATCGAGGAGAGGCAGGTCGAAGCCGAGCGACTGTGTTGCAGATCGAGCAGAGGAAGAAAACCCAAAACTACTGATGCCATGTAAACATATATTTCTCTCTGTATTCATTCACGTATATACACGTTATATATAGAGGTTACAAATGTAGACTTACAATTTATTACAATTTTTTTTCATTTGGAGAGAGAAATGTTTATCATTAGATTATGCCAAAATATCTGAGCCTTAGCTTTTCTGTCCTTGTCTCATGGAACTTGCCTGCAAGAAGCTTTACAAAATCCTAGCAGTAAGATTGCAACCATATCTTTCTACTTCATCACTGTATTACACAATAATCGTATATGGACCACAATCCTATTGTAGGGATCATTATTTATTGAGGGGAGGGGGGATCAAGACTGCCCTAATTAGAGCATAGAGCATAGACACCATGATCAATAAAGCCCATGTTAATACATCTTTTACTTTAACTTTTGATATTTGAATGTCTTTAGTTTCAATTTGAAAACCCTACATTACCTTTTGATGGAGACTGTGCCAACCAGCATTTCTTTTTTTTCTTTTTTTCCATTTTCCATGAACATCTTTTTTAATATTAATTTTTTTTCTCTTGCACCATAATGATAACCGCTTTCTCTGACACACCATTTTGTGTATGGAAGCCTTCTTTTTTTTGTTCTGATTCTCTTTTACTCCATGATATTGTTCAAGATTTTACAGCTGTATAATTGATTGCACAGCTATAGGATTGATTTATCTCTAGATCATTTCCTTATTTAGAGCTCTATGTATTCTATAAATTGTAATAGGCTTATTGAACAAAATATATGAAAAAAGAGGAATCCAATTGGTTCCTAAATTATAAGATGGCATCATAGCCAAGGTTCTAAATTCCGCTGTAGATCTTAAAAAGGGGTTTGGATTTCAGTTGTAAATCACACATCCCGTCATTTTTTTTTTAATATAAAAAAAAAAAACAGAGGCCGAAGTCAGAATAAGGGGATCGGCAACAACCCCGTTGGTATCCAGATCGTTCAGATCTGAATCAAAGCGGGTTCCATAAATGAAAGTGCAAACGGCGAAGAAGCCGGGACGCCAGAGGCACCTAGAAGCCATCTCTAAATTTCGTTGGCTACTATTCCATGATTTCTAATCATCTGTCTTTGCGAAACTTGGACACTGTCGGCCTATTCACGTTTGCACCTGGTTGAGATTTCAATCGCTGCTACAACGCCGCTCACGCTGTTGACGAAGGTTCCGCCTCTCGAATTTTTTTTTTTCCAAACGCAGTGGTGGAAATCAGCAAAGGGGGGAGCAGCAGAAACTCGGTTTCCTCGCTGCAACCCTGAAAGCCGAAGAAGCAGCTGAAACCCAGATTTTGGGGTTTCATCGCTGCAACCCGATCTGAGCAGCGCCGAAGAAAAAAAAAAAACCCAGTTTTTGGGGTTTCCTAGCTGCAACCAGATCGCCGAAGAAGCAGCAGAAACCCAGATTTTGGGGTTTCATCGCAGCAACCAGATCGGAGACAGAGAAGCTTATTCGGCCGGAGACTCAAACCTTGGGCACCACCGCAGATCTAGACAACACCAGAAGCATAACCGATCTCTGCAGTTCTTCCAATTCCTAGATTCCTCAACCTTTTCTCGGTTCAGACCGCCCTCAGTTCAGAGGGGTTTTTTCGGTCGGAAGTCAACAACGATCGTCTGTTATTACAGATCGATTTCTTGAGAAAAAAAAAGGAGGGGGGGGGGGGTAAAAACCATCCTAGATCTGTGAACGAAAGTGGAGAGTGGCAGAACTAGCGTCTGTAATCGCCGCGGAAATCGTTGTGCGTCCAAGGAAGAGGCGGCGGTGGCGGTGATCTGGAAAAAAAAAAAAAAACAGTGGTCCGCTGTTCTGATCTCTTCCCGGCTGAAAAGAAAAAAAAACCAAACAGTTTAGCAGTACCAGCAAATACAGCTAGTACCACAGCCGTGATGTCTTCTTCCAAGCCAGAATCATCTGGAACAAAATCCGTTCCTGTTATTGTTCAATCAAAAAGTATTTGTAATGCAGGGATCATTCTTATTAACTCAAATTATGATGTTTGGTCACAGCTAATGGAGATGCATATTGCCGAGAGGGAGAAATTCTCCTATATTCGTGGTAAGAAGAGGCCACCTGTAGAATCTGATGATGGATATGAAAAATGGTATGCCGAGAATAAAAAAGTGAACCGATGGCTATTAATGTCCATGACTCCAGATATTATGAAGCGTTATTTACGCTTACCCACTGCTTCCGAAATCTGGAGTACTCTGTTAAAAGACTTCTATAATGGAAGTGATGAGTTGCAAGTTTTCACCTTGAACAAACAGGCCTTCACCGCCACACAAAGTGGAAAGTCTCTTTCAGAATATTATGGCAAGTTGACCGGGATTTTACGAGAATTGGACCATCGCGATAAAGTTATCATGAAGGATCCTAATGATATTGTCGCTTATCAAAAGTCCATTGAACGACTAAGGGTGCACATCTTTCTTGCGGGATTGGATGCAACGTTTGAACAAGTTCGTGGAGAGATTCTACGCAAAGAACCAATTCTAGACTTGGAAGACTGTTATGCGTTCATTCGACGAGAGGTGGCCCGTCGTGTAACTCTGAAAGATGAGTCTGAACGTTCTGAAGCTTTCAGCCATGGTGACTCGAAACCGACTAATCCAAAACTTACAAGACCGTTCAAGAGGCACCCGTCCCAAGAGCATCAATGGTGTCGATAAGTCTGCTTATAAATACACCCATTGCAATAAGACTGGGCATACCACAGATCGTTACTTTAAACTTGTGGGATATCCGGAATGGTGGGATCCTAGTCGTGTTTCTGGAAAAAAGAAGACTGTCACTGCCGCTATTGTTGAACCAAAGACAGATGATGCTGTTACTGAAAAGACCTTAGCATTAGTCGCAGTTACAGATAATGGTGGTAAGTTTTTTAATATTTCTACACCTGTTTCTAATAGTACATGGATAATTGATTCTGGTACTATAGATCATATGAAATTTGATTCTAGATAGGTCACACATCTTAAACCGTCCTCACAAAAAATTGTTTCCACTGCCAATGGTAACACGACCCCAGTTATTGGAGAAGGATCTTTGACCCTCACTGATACTTTGAATTTAGATTCTGTTTTGGTTGTTCCATCTTTAAAATATAACATTTTGTCAGTTTCCCAAATAACCACAGTCTTATCTTGTGTTGTGATTTTTTGGCCTGATTTTTGTATTTTTAAGGACATCCGAACAAAGCAGACGATTGGTTGTGGTATTAGACGAGAGAAGCTATATTACTTAGACTTGATGTCAGGAAGTTCCGACTAGTTACGACAAGTTTTGACAGTGAATGGCTATGAGAGGGAAAAGAAGAAATCTAAGATCTGGCTATGGCATCGACGTATGGGGCATACTTCATTCGGCTATCTAAGAAAATTATTTCCTAATTTATTTGCAAAATTGGACGTTTTTAGTTTCCATTGTGATGTTTGTGAACTGGTGAAAAGTCATCGAACTTTGTTTCCATTAATTTTGAATAAAAGTCCACTTCCTTTTATGGTTATACATTCTGATGTCTGGGGTCCGTCCAAAATCTCAACCTTGGGAGGATCACGTTGGTTTGTTACTTTTATTGATGATTGTAAAAGGATGACTTGGTTGTGCTTAATGCAGTCTAAAAGTGAAGCGAACCTATTATTTCAAAAATTTCATAAAATGGTTGGAACTCAGTACAATGCACAAGTTAAGGCTCTTCGCAGTGATAATGATGGAGAATATCAGAGTTCTGAACTTCAGCAGTATTTGGAAGCACACGGAACCATTCATCAAACTACATGTTCCACTACACCCCAGCAGAATGGCGTCGCCGAGAGAAAAAATCGACATTTGTTGGAAGTTGTTCGTGCTTCATTAATCGAAACTCATATGCCATTATCCTACTGGGGTGAAGCACTTACTTCTGCAGCATATTTAATCAATCGGGTACCATCTAGCTCTACTGATTTCTGAACACCATTCCAGGCGCTCACTGATGCTGTTGTTGCCCCCGTCGTTCTAAATTTACCTCCTCATATCTTTGGTTGTGTAGCATTTGTACATCTTCATAAACATCAGCGCAACAAGTTAACTCCTCGAACTTTGCGATGTGTTTTTCTTGGATATGCTATACACCAAAAGGGATACCGATGTTATCATCCTCTAACTCGACATATATTTATCACAATGGATGTGGTTTTCCATGAAAATTTAATGTATTTTTTGTCTGAGCCTGAACTTCATGGGGGAATACCTGAGGGAAATTCAGACTCTAGATTATGATGTTTTAGACTATGAGTATCAAACTTCTGTGGAAAATGAAAATTCTGGTAACCAGGATGTGAGCGAATTGGATTTAAGTGGTATAACTTTGGATCAAAGTGATGATGAACGCGCAAAAACTGAAGAAGTGACACTACCAAAAGGTATAAGTCCATCTCCACCAGTCAAGTACGGTCTCTCATTGATATACCACACCAATCGTTTACTGAGGATGTTCCTGATATAGTGTCTGATACAACCAAAAAACAGCTACCACAACGTCACACCCGAGGTATTCTTAAACCCACATATGAACCTAAACTTTATAGTAAAGTTAAATATCTCATGAGTCATTATGTGTCTAATCACCGTTTGTCTGAATCAAATCAAACATTTGTAAATCAATTATCTACTGTAGCTATTCCTAACAGTGTGTAGGAAGCCTTACCTGACCCAAGGTGGAAAACTGCTATAAAAGAGGAAATGCATGCCTTGCAGAAAAATAAAACATGGGATCTCGCTGGTTACCCACTAGGAAAGAAACCAGTGGGATGTCGATGGATTTACACTGTGAAGTACAAGATAGATGGCACGGTTGAACGATTTAAAGCAAGATTGGTGGTAAAAGGGTACACCCAAACCTATGGGATCGACTATACAGAGACATTTGCACCTGTAGCTAAAATCAACACTGTTCGAGCATTGTTATCCTTAGCTGTAAACTTGGATTTGCAATTACAACAATTTGATGTGAAGAATGCCTTTCTGCACTGAGAATTATCTGAAGAAGTTTATATGGATCTCCCACCAGGGGGTATGACACCAGAAAGGTGCAGTCAGAAGGTGTGCAGATTGAAGAAATCATTATATGAATTAAAACAGTCTCCGAGAGTATGGTTTGGAAGGTTCACAATGTCTATGATAGCATTTGGCTACCATCAGAGCAATTCAAACCACACTTTATTTCTGAAGAAACAACAGGGTAAGATCACTGCACTCATTATATATGTAGATGGCATGGTAGTTATAGGAAATGATCCAGCAGAAAGGAAAGCACTACAAGAATACTTATCTAGAGAATTCGAAATGAAGGACCTTGGTTCCTAAAAATATTTTCTTGGGATCGAGGTGTCTAAATCCAGTGAAGGAATCTTTCTTTCTCAAAGAAAGTATGCCTTAGACCTATTGCAGGAGACTGTCATGTCAGCATGTCAACCTGCTGATACACCGGTGGAAGAAAGCTTGAAGTTATGTATTGAGCTAGAAGGAGTTCCAACTGATAAAGAAAGATATCAGAGACTTGTAGGGAGGCTGACGTACTTAGCACACACAAGACCGGATCTTGTTTATGCATTAAGTATGGTTAGCCAATTTATGCATAATCCTAGAGAGCAGCATATGAATGCAGTCATGCATATTTTAAGGTATTTGAAGTCTGCACCTGGAAAAGGGATTTTGTTCACTAAAAATATAGATTATCAAAACATATATGCATATACTGATGTTGACTCTGCTGGAGCAATAGATGATAGGTGATTGACTTCTGGTTACTTTACCTTTGTAGGTGGTAATCTTGTTATATGGAGAAGTAAGAAACAAATTGTTGTTACTCGCTCAAGTGCAGAAGCTGAATTCAGAGGTATGGCCCTTGGCCTTTGTGAAACATTGTCGCTAAGACTTCTCTTGCAAGATTTGGGTTACCCATCTAGGCAACCAATTCAACTATATTGTAACAATAAAGCTGCTTGTGATATTGCCTACAATGCAATTCAACATGATCGTATAAAGCATGTAGAGGTGGGCATATTCTTCATCAAGGAGAAGCTACATGGGAACATATTGGAGTTACCTAAGATTCGATCAGAGGATCAATTGGCTGACATTTTCACCAAAGTAGTCTCAAAAAGAGTGTTCTCCAAATTTTTAGACAAGTTGGGCAGGTGTGATATTTATGCACCAACTTGAGGGGGAATGTTGAAGATTTTATAGCTGTATAATTGATTGCACAGCTAAAGGATTGATTTACCTCTAGATTATTTCCTTATTTGTAGCTCTATGTATTCTATAAAATTGTAATAGGTTTATTGAACAAAATATATGAAAAAAGAGGAATCCAATTGGTTCCTAAATTATAAGAGATATGATATTGATTCTCTCTATTTGCTCGCTTTTCTCATCTTACCTTTTTTGTTCCTAAAGTAATTTTTTTTACTAATTTCAAAGTACTAGCCTTGGCCTTTTGCATTTCAGTTGGATCCTTTCTCTGCAAAAGTGATCTCTCCCAATTGTGATTCATTCAAGTGTAGCTATTTTTTTTTCCATAGCAGTTTTCACGAAAGATCTTTAAGAGCAGTATCAATCCTCTTAGGAATAGATGTTTCATTCAAGGACGTGAGGAAGCCCTTGTAAGAATGAGATATGGAATTATTAAAAATAAAACATTCAATAGAATGTTTAGTACAAGCACATTTATCTTTCCTCAAAGAAATAGGCAAATTGAGATTGGTGGGGGAGATGGATGTGGACAATCCAATGGCGACTAAATGGAGTAAGGGACCGGTTATTTCTCCTTTGATACACAATAAAAGGTGTAGACGAAGTTTGGCCAGAAGAGGATTCAGTATTATCAGTACAGGAAAAACCACTAGAGGTAAAGAGTCACAAAACTAGGTTTGACCAAATAAGATGTTTGAAAATGTGACATCCATGGAACAAACTTTCTAAGATTGGCGGGTTCAATGCATTTGTAGCCTTTTTGAGATAAAGATTAATGAACAGACTCACATTTCACAAATTCTGTAAGGAGTTTATGACCCAAAAATTATGTAAAAACCATACAGACCCAAACATCTAGTAATAAGATTAGACCAAATATCCATGACAAGTAAACGTACCACTTTTTTTTCACTTTTCTTTATTTTGAGAAGTTTGAGAAAGCTCTAAATAGAAATTTTATATAAATTTCCGTTATTCTAGAAAATCGAGTGTTTTCTTTTTATTTATGTTTGCATATTTGGAGCATTTGAAATTCTTCTATTAAATTAAGTCTTCAAGAAAAATCTCTCGTTTGGTGTGAAGAGACCAAAATAGTCATTTGTGTATAGTGTTATATATGGGTGATAGATTAAGTAAGTAGCTTTGTACAAATGCAGTAGACCTCCATAGTTGGATGACGAATGCCCTTAAGTTCTTGCATATAGTCCAAAATCTCAAAAAGTCAGCCTTGCGTTGGGCATGGATTGATTTGAATTTTTTTAATCGAGTTTGAATTTAGTCTAATTGATTTTTTCGAGTTTTATCGAGTCTTGTCGATTTCAATGATTTTCCTAAGTTTTATAGGGTCTAAAGTTTTTATTTTTGAGTTGTCTAAGTTAGACTGAGTAAATTTAAGTTTTGAATTATATAGGTGGAGCAATTGAATTGCATTCTAAAATGATTGTGATTTTGAAAAATGATTTTTGGTCATTATGAAGTACATATAAAATTCTTTTCTCCAACCATGTGGGTTGCACTGCTTTTGTGGTACAATTTATTAGAATTTGATTGATAATTTTTTGTATTTTGTTTATGTGCCCAGGATGGTTGAAATGTTATTGTATAAGGGAGGGAGTGTATTAGAAAGTAATTGTAGTCAAGGGTAGGAGACACCTCTACAACTACAAGAAGCAGTTGACTATACAACTAGAAGCTATAACGATGTCAACAGCTCATCGACATCGGCATAAGTCGATGACACTAAAGGTATGCTTTTTTCCATTTTCCTCTTTATTTCTATTTTAAATTTTGCTAATGGTAAGGGATAATGACGATGATGATACGTGGACTGAAACATGGGTAATGGGGGAACTCCAAGCTTTTATCCAGGGGCGGCTAGATGAAAGCGGAGGCCTAAAGTAAAAATTTTAAATAGAACTTTCTTTTTATTTAACCTATTATTATAAATAATATTTAATTAAAATTTTAACATATTATTATAGGATAATTATTTAGACACGGGTATTTTTTTTGCAGACACAGGTTTTCAGTTTTTTAAAAGAAATTACTGCGTTGTCCTTCCGTGTCAGCGTGGTCCGAACATGAGATAAGAACAGTTTTCCGTTATTCGGACCATTATTCGTGTCTAAATTCCATTGCATACTCTACAGTAATATACAACCCGTTTTGAATAATAAAATCTTCTTTAAAATTTTAAAGTTATTTTTTAAGCACCGTTTATTTCCAAAATTTCTCAAATTGAATATCCAGACTAATTAAAATAACCTGATAAAAATACTTTAACACTTCAAGGTCTTTTGGCACTCCCAAATGCTTAAAACATAGTGTTTTACAAATAAGGGTATCCTTCGGCGGTACCGAAAACATATTTGGGAGTGTCAAAAGATCTTTAAGTCTTAAAGTATTTTTATCAGGTTATCGTAATTAGTCCGGATATTCAATTTGAATTTTTTTAAAAATAAAGATTGTTTAAAAAATAACTTTAAAGTTTTAAAGGATATTTTATTATTTAACTAATGCACTGTGTATTATTGTACGATCTGCATTGTTATTTTTTAAGTACTGTGTATTTCTAAATTTTTCAAATTGAATATTCGATTTTAATAGGTTGGGTTATCTATGCATTCTTTTTTAATAGGTTGGGTTGAGCCGGCCCTGCTTTTATCTATGCATTCTTTAAGAATAGGTTGGGTTATGGGGAAAAAACTTGACTCATATTTACATGATTTAATTTAACTAGACGTTGTTAGCTTGAAGTAATCGATTTTAATATGCGAAATCTAATATTTGGTTCTCAACTTGCCCATCCACCCAAGTTGCACCCCTTGCCAAATTAAATATTAAACTTCTTATTCTTATTTTTAGCCTTCTTTACGGATATTTTTTTTCAGAAAATTTCTTCTTTTACTTCTAGTTTTGTTGGTAATATAAAATTTTCATATTTTTAACATGATAATAATTGATCAAATATTTTCTAATCACCAACACTAATATGAAAATCCCTACTTACCAAATCAAATTTAAAATTAAATTTTCTTTTTGTTTAGTTATTTTCTGATGAATGTTTTTTTTTTCTTTGTTAACACTTAAAAAATCACAAGCATTTGATAAATTTATAGGTTAAATTCTTCAAATTCACCAAGTGAAGTTATAAAATTCATTTGTTTTCTATTTTTAGTCTTTTTATGGATGAATTTCTTTCGTAAAAACCTTTTTTATTTAAAGATATTTTGTGGTATGAATTTCTCTATTTTTGGATGAATTTCTTTCGTAAAAATCTTTAAAATTATTTTTCATTATAAGAGTTATCATATTCTTTCAAATCAATTAGTCTTTTGTTAAATTATTCTATTTTCGGGTTTTCGGAGAAACTCTAATTTCTCTCCCAACTCTTGTTTTCATTTTAAAACTCTACTTTTTATGTGAAAAATACTTACTTCTTAAAATAACCTTAAAATATACCCACCTTTTTTTACTAGAAAACTCTTATTTCTATTCCTAAAAATCTCCCTTGTTCATTATAAAATACTAATTTCTTTTCTTAAAAGTTCTCATTTTCTACTTGAAAACTCTCCATTTATCTTATAACACCCATTTTCTCGGTTAAAACTCATTTTAAAAACGCCAATTTTCTAACTTCAAAACTCTCATTTTGTTTTAAAAAAAATCAATAACTCTTTTTTTCTTTATAGAAACTCTAATTTTATATCTTTATCTTAAAACTCTAGTTTTCATCGAAAATGCACTCATTTTTTTTCTTAAAAATCCATTTTTTCATCTAACCCAACTTTTATTTTTTTCTTTGTAAAGCTCCCATTTTCATATTAAAATACGCATTTTTTCTTTTGTAAATTAGATGCATTTTCTAAGTGAAAACTTATAAAGTCTCTAATTTTTTTTCCTTAAAAAAACATGTACCATTCAAAAACTCTCATTTTCATCCTAAATAACATCATTATTAGAGTTTATCATATTCTTTCAAATCAAAGTCTTTTTCTCATAAATTATTCTATTTTTAGGTTTTCGTAGAAAGTCTAATTTTCTTAGTAAGCACTCTCGTTTTTATTTTAAAATTCTACTTTTTATTAGAAAAGCACTCATTTCCTTAACCACCTTAAATGTAACAACTTTTTTTTTCTACTAGAAACTCTCATTCTATTCCTAAAATCTCCCCATTTCATCATAAAATGTTCATTTCTTTCCTTAAACCTCTCATTTTCTACGTGAAACTCTCTATCTGTCATTTTATGGATGGATTCCTTTTGTAAAAATCTTTATTTTTATTTTATTTAAAGTTATTGTGTGGCATGAATTTTTTGTATTAAAATAACATCGTTACAAGAGTTTATCATATTTTTTCAAATCAATTAGTTTTTTTGTATAAATTATTTTATTTTTGGGTTTCTACAGAAACTCTAATTTTTCTCAATAGAAATTGTCGTTTTCATTCTAAAACTCTATTTTTTTTTTTTGAATAACACTCACTTCCTTCTTAGAATAATCTTTAAATATAACCATTGAAACTCATTTCTATTCCTAAAATTTCTCCTTTTCATTTATTTAAATGCTTATTTCTTTCTTTAAACTTCTTATTTTTACGTGAAAACACTCGATTTATCTTAACACGAATTTCCTCAGTTAAGACTCTCATTTTCATTTTAAAAATGCTAATTTTCTACTTCAAAACTCTTATTTTCTTCGTATAATTCACCTTTTCGACTAAAAAGTTTCTCTTTTCTTTTTAACAACCCTACTTTCATAATAAAAACTACTACTTTCATATGAAAAACACTTATTTTCTTTTTAAAAATCCATTTTCTTCCTCTAACTTATCTTTTCTATTAGAAACTTTAGTTTTCTTCGTAAAGCTCCCATGTTCATCCTAAAATACTCATTGTTGGTCAAGCTAGATTGTCCGAGAGAGAGAGAGAGAGAGAGAGGGGGGAGAGTTGAATAGGACAATTATGGAATTTTAAATTTCTTTCGAATTTTGGTCAATTAAAATTGGGTCTTTACTAGTTAATCAAATTGATCTTCCAAGATATTGAGATTTACAATAAATAATGAATGTGAAGTTAAATCTCAACAAATACAATTTCACCAAACAAATGTGCTAGATATATAAGAAATAAATACAAATGCACAAAGTAAGGTGATAAGGTGAGAAGAGATGGAAAATCTTGACATAAGGATTTTTACGTGGTTCGGCAATCTTGCCTACATCCACACCTCAAGTACACCACTTGAGGATTCCACTAACTTCTCCTTCGATGGTGGAGAAGAAACCTATTACAACCTTGATCTCTTTCACGGGTAGAGATCGAACCTATACAACGCTTGATTTTCTTCACGGGTGAAGATCGGACCGATAACGCTCAAGAGAGAAGACACCATTCTCTCCTTACAAGGGTTATACCAACCCTATACAAATTACAAAATAATAGAAAGAATTTGATTTTTAGAAAAATACCAAAAACGCTTGCCTCTTGATACTCTAAGTGGCTTTGGCACGTTCTTAAAGATCCTCCCCTTTTCTTGGTTTCTTTGATGAAGTGTAGATGCTCCAATGATGCCCAACCAAGATGCAGGAGAAGAGAGTTAGGGATACTAGAAGGTTTACCTATAAATACAATCTATCACTAAAGGTTCTTTCAAATACACACCCAAGAGTGAACCTAAGATGCTCAAGATATGCCTATGAGAGCTTTGAGTGTGAGTGAGATTGAATTCAAGAACTTTGGTAATCTAACTATGGAGTTTTAGTGCTCTTGAAATGATTGAGAGTCTTAGAGAATATTAGAGAGGGTTTTACTCATCAAGAATCAACCTTTGGAATGCCCTAAAGTCATACATTTAAAGCCCTCTTGAAGATATGGCCGTTGGAAGTCGAAATCATAAGAATAGAGCTGTTAAAAATTTCCCGTTGCGATTTCAGTCGACTGAACTTGAAGATTCAGTCGACTGGAATGTCCAGAAATGACTGTTGAAACATCTGGGCACAATTCAGTCGACTGAAATCAAGATTCAGTCGACTTAATCTCGTCTGAGGCTGAAAAGACGAATCTGCAGCACATTCAGTCAACTGAAAAATGAATTTAGCCGACTGAATCTCGTCAGTTTTGTACACCTCCACTAAAACGACCATAACTTGGGTTTCCGAAATCGGTTTGGGAGTTCTTGGGCTCGTTGAAAAGATCATTGAGAAATATATCTACTCACCAACTTTGGTCCAATTTGAGGTCCATTTGATACCTCAAATAATCTCTCAAAGTGAGGGTATATGACAAAACTGTTTTGATCTGTTTTGTACCCTTTCATTGAAATGCCCATAACTTGAGCTATACATTTCCAAATTGGTGTTCTTGAGTTTGTTGGAAAGATCATTGAGAGATATATATACTCACAAAATTTGGTCAAATTTAAAGTCCATTTGATACCTCAAATAATCTCTCAAAGTGAGGGTATATGACAAAACTGTTTTGATCTGTTTTGCACAATTTCTTTGAAATGCTCATAACTTGAGTTATACATTTTCAAATTGGGTGTTCTTGGATTTGTTGGAAATATCATTGAGAGATATATATACTCACAAAATTTGGTCAAATTTAAAGTCCATTTGATATCTCAAATAATCTCTCAAAGTGAGGGTATATGACAAAACGATTTTGTTCTATTTTACACCCTTTTATTTTAATGCTCATAACTTGAACTATACATTTCCGAATTTGGTGTTATTGGACTTTTTGAAAAAGCTCTTTTAGTGCTCCATAGAATCATTAAAATTTTACTAATACTTGGGAACATTTGATTGAAGGAAAAATTTGTCCAAAATAGAACAAAATTCACTTAACCTAAGAAATCCAAATTAGTCCAACCAAATTCTAAGTTATGGATTCTAAGGTTTATCCCAATAGTAATTCTAGGTCTTCTAAGTCATTCCTAAGGTCTAAATACCTGTGTTCGTTGACATTCATGAAGTTCTTCCGATTTCGGTGCAATACCTTCCAAATGACGTGTCTTCTTGAGCTTCAAACTTGATTTGACTATATAGGTCTTCCAGAGGCACGGTCTTGACACCCGAACAAGGTTACGATAAGTCACACAAATTGACAACTCATGACTCAATCAGACACAGTCACGGAATTGACAACTCAGTCTGACTCAGGAGAGACAAATTTAACTTTTAGGTCAACACTCATTTTTTCTTTTGTTACTTAGAAAACTTTGCATTTATCTTAAACCACTAATTTTCTATATTAAAACTCTTTTTCCATCTTAAAAATGTTCATTTTCTTATAAAGTCTCTCATTGTTATCTTCAAAAAACCATTTCTTTAAAAAGTCTCACTTTCATCCTAAAACACTACTTTTCTTCCCTAAATCTCTTATTTTCTATTAGTAAAACTCTCAAAACTTCTTTTATCTGAAATTAATATGAAAATCACTACTTGCCAAATCAAAATTTTTTTCTCTTAGTTATTTTTATGTATTGATTTTTACACCAGTAAAATCACTCAAAGTACATATTGGACGAAATTTTCCCATTTAAGAATACCTTAGTAAACATATGAGACTCCTACTTTTACGATCTCCACCTCATCACCATCCACGTTTCCTTCCTCATCCTCCACTTTCTCCATTACCACCTTCTTCACCTCCTCTTCCAGCTCGGGAATCCCATTTCTCTTCAAGCATGGGAATGGCATTTCCACTGATGTGTTCTCCTCCAAGAGACTTTGGGTGGGATTTCTTCACCCCATTTGAAGGGAGTGAGAGCAGAGGATGGAGGGAGGATGATGCCGTATCCACTCCATTCCTCCTTCCACTACCCCATCTCTTATTCTTTGTCCTCCTCCAAGAGATTGGTTCTTGTGTGAATTCTGTGGCTAAAATGGTGTTTTTGGAAATTGGGGGAGAGAGGAGGGGGGACTAAAAATGTGATGAGGAAATGGGTAAGAGGGGGAGGTGTGTCGAGCAATAAAGAGATGGCAGCAGCTACCGCGTATAAGGGGTGGATGTATTTACAGTGGAATTCAGTTAAGAGGCAGGACCGGCCCTGGGTATAGGCGAAGTAGGCGGTCGCCTAGGGCCCCCAAATAAAAAGGGCCCCCAAGTTCATAAGCTCTTTTACTATATGTTAAATAGTAAAAAATGTATATTTAAATCACTCATACATTCTTGTCCGGTTGGTTAGAATTCTCCTTTTAAAGATAGAGGCCTGGGATCAAATCCGGTCTGTGTTAATAATAGTATTTATTTTTTATCAAGTTATTTAATAATAATAATGAAAAATAACAATAATTTAAATTAATACTAATTGAAATCATTTGAATATTTTTAACTATTTCGAATTTAAAACACTCAAAATTGAAAATTTATATATTGATAATTTTTCTACTCAATTTAAAGCGTAGGTTTCTTAAAAATTAAAATAATGATACTAACAATCATAATAATAATTATTATAGTTCTCATTTTATTGAGTTTAATAATAATAAAATAATTTTAATTAATAAAGACTCTTTTAAAATATATCTATCATCTAAATAAAGAGAAAGAGAAATCTATATTGAGTTGATAATTTTGAATTAAAAATAATTTAAAGCTTTTAAAATTTGAAGAGATGAAAAAACATAACTTTATTCATTTGATCAATGTAGATTTTATCAGAACTAATATACAAGTATAAATCATTATAATTAAGATAATTTTTAATTTTTTAAAAAATACAAAAAAAAATGAAAAATGAAAATAATAATAATATCTTCGTTTCAAATGAGAATTTGCATTAGTGTCACACTCCATATGATAAAAGATGTAGTACCAAAAGAATGAATTGCCAAATTATGTAAAAAGAATGAATTGTTGTTTTCCAAATGCGTGAATTGCTTATAAAATAATATTGATTATACCAATTACAGTTACTTATACAGAAATAAGTTTTTCAAAGTTAAAACTGATAAAATCTTATCTTCAGTCTACAATGTCACAAGAAATATTGAATAAATTAGCTATCTTATCTATTGAAAAATAAATGTTAAAAAAACTTAAATATAGTAATTTAATTAGTAATTTTGCATCTCAAAATAAGAATAATTTTTAAATAATACTTCGTTATAAATTTAATTATGATATTTTATTTAGTTTCACACATTGTAAAAAAAAATTATATGATTTTATTTTTTATGTGTATATAAAGGCTCTATCTACAAAACTCGCCTAGGGCCCCTGAAATCTCAGGGCCGGCCCTGCTAAGAGGTATCTGCGGTCTAAAGCTGATTTGAGGAGGCATTTCCTCTCCTTACAAAGGGATACTACATCATCTTTTTCTTGCTCTAGCTTGGAAGTTGAGATTCTCCATCCCCCCATTCTTGGTTCTATTTGGGTTTGAGTCGGCGTTTGTGCTTAAATTGTAGAAAGAGATTTTCTAGAGAGTTTATAGCAATTGGGACTCCCTGGACTTGGTTGAAAATGGGGATGTAGTCTTTTGTAAAGTGTTTTAACAAAATATGGAATGTAGAGGAGAGAGAAGCTGTGAGGAGGTTTAAGCAAAACTTCAAGGACGAAAGAAAGTTTGGTAGGGATTGAACGAGAGAGATTTCGCAGTGGATTTTTAGTGGAGTGTAGGAGATCAGTGTAAAATGAGAACATTTTATTCAGCGGTGTACCTTGAGTAATTTTACATATGTAAAAAATGATACCCTTATTTTTTTTTCCTTTTTTAACATTAAAAACAAATCACAACCATTTTATAAATTTATAGGTTAAGTCCTTCAAATTTTGTCAAGTGAAATTATACAATTCATTTGGTTTCTATTTTTAGTATTAAAACGAGGTTAAAATATAACCAACTTTTTCTTATAGAATGTTCCCTTTTTAAAAAAAAAAAAAACAATACCCTTATCTTTTTCTCTTTGTTAACACTAAAAACAAATCACAACCATTTTATAAATTTATAGGTTAAATCCTTCAAATTTTGCCAAGTGAAATTATAAAATTCATTTGTTTTCTAATTTTAGTCTTAACGCGAGGTTAAAATATAACCAATGTTTTCTTCTAGAAACTCTTATTTCTATTCCTAAAATGTCCCCTTTTCATTTTAAAATTCTCTTCTTTACTTAAACCTTCGTTTTTACTTGAAAACTCTTCATTTATCTTAAAACACCTATTTTCTCAGTTAAAACTCTTTTTTTCATCTTAAACGCTAATTTAAAACTCTCATTTTCTTTATATAACTCGTCTTTTAATTGAAAAGTCTCCCTCCATTTTGTTTAAAAATCTTTCTTTTTTAAAAAAAAAACTCTTTTTCTATATAGAAATTTTAATTTTCTAATTAAAAACTACTATTTTCATCTGACAGGCACTCATTCTCTTCTTAAAAATCTATTTTTCTTCGTCTAACCCATCTTTTCTATTGAAAACTTTTATTTTTCTTCGTAAATCTCCCATTTCATCCTAAAACACTCGATTTTTCTTTTGTAAATTAAATGCATTTTTTAACTGAAAACTTTGCATTAAAACTCTTTTTTCATCTTAAAAATGTTCACTTTCTTTATACAATTTTGTCTTTCATCGAATACGACTGTGTCCACTTTCTTTTTAAAGTTTCATTTTTCTTCATATAATGGTCTTCTTTTGATTGGAAAATGCCTCCATTTCTTATGAAGTCTCATTTTTTCCTGAGAAAAAACATTTTTTTCCGTCAAAAACTCACATTTCCACCCTAAATTGTTTTTTTTTTCTTTTGTAAATCTCTTTTTTTCTATTAGAAAAACTCTGAAAGTCCTTTTACTAATCCGAAAATCCCTAATTGTCAATTTCTTTTTTTTTAAAGTTATTTTTGGATGAATATTTTTTTTTTCTTTATTAACACCGAAAACAAATCACAACCGCTGCTCAATGCTGATCTTTATATGTTAAATTCTTTAAATTCATCGAGTGAAATTACAAAACTCTTTTATTTTCTATTTTTATTCTTTTTACCATGAATTACTTTTATAAAAACTGATTTTTATTTAAATTTTTTGTGGCATGAATGTTTCATATTTTTAGATAACATTATAACAACAATGGATCATATTCTTTCAAATCAATTAACTTTTTCTTTTTTGCCATAAATTATTATATTTTTAGATTTTTGTAGATCATCTAATTTCTCAATAGTCTCGTTTTCTTTTTAAAACTCTTTTTTTTTTTTTTTTGACAAACACTCACTTCCTTCTTAAAACAACCTTAAAATATAACCAACTTTTTTTAATAGATACTCTCATTTCTATTCCTAAAATCTCCCCATTTCTTTTAAAATGAACATTTATTTTCCTTAAACTTGTAATTTCTACATGTAAACACTATTTATCTTTAAATGTCCATTTCTTAACTCTCGTTTTCATGTTAAAGACGATAATTTTCTACTTCAAAACTCTCATTTTCTTCATATAACTCATCTTTTCAACTGAAAAGTCTTCTTCCATTTCGTTTAAAAACACTCTCACTTAGTTTTAAAAAATAATCAATAACTCTATTTTCTTTATAAGAACTCTAATTTTCTGAGTAAAAAACTACCATTTTCATCTTAAAACTATAGTTTTCATCTAAAAACACTCATTTTCTATTAGAATTTTTTTTTTCTTCGTACAGCTCCCATTTTCATTATAAAACACTCTTTTTTTCTTTTGCAAATTAGATGCATTTTCTAAGTGAACACTTTGCTTTTATCTTAGAACACTAATTTTCTATATTGAAACGTCTTTAATCTTAAAAATGTCCATTTTCTATTAAAGTTTTGTTTTTCTTCGTATAACACTCTTTTTTGAAACAAGCCTTCATTTTCTTATAAAGTCTTTTATTTTTTTTCCTTAAACTCTTTTCCATTCAGAAACTGTCATTTTCATCTTAAAACATTGCTTATGTAAATCTCTTATTTTCTATTAGAAAAACTCTCAAAACTACTTTTATCCAAAACTAATATGAAAATCCCTACTTGCCAAATCAAATTTAAAATTTTCATTTTTAGTTATTTCTAGATGAATATTTATTTTTTCTTTGTTAATACTAAAAACAAATTACAACCATTTTTATAAATTTTTAGGTTAAATCCTTCAAATTCGCTAAGTGAAATTATAAAATTCCTTTATTTTTTGTTTTTTATTCTTTTTATGGATGAATATTTTTAGTAACAACCTTTTTTATTTAAAGTTATTTTGTGACATGAATTTTTTGTATTTTTAGATAACTTCATTACAAGAGATGATCATTTTCTTTTAAATCAATCAGTCTCTTGCATAAATTATTATATTTTTGAGTTTTCGTATAAACTAACTTTTTCGATAGGAACTCTAGTTTTCTTTTTAAAACTCTACTTTTTATAATAAAAAAGCTCACTGTTTTCTTAAAGTAACCTGAAAATATAACGATGCTTTTTTAATAAAAATTCTAATTTCTGTTCCGAAATCTTTTCATTTAATTTTAAAATACTCTGAAAATTCTCCATTTATCTTATAACACCAATTTTCTTAGTTAAAGCTCTCTTTTTCATTTTGATAACGTTGATTTTCTACTTCATAACTCATTTTCTTTTATTACTCAACTTTTCAACTGAAAGGTTTCCCTCCTTTTAAAAAAATTTATTTGTCTTCATAAAGTGCTCATTTTCATCTTAAAACACTCTTTTTTTTCTTTTGTAAATTATATGCATTTTCTAAGTGAAAACTTTGCATTTATCTTAAAACATCTTTTTCATATTAAAAATGTCCATTTTCTTTTTAAAGCTATGCTTTTTTTGTGTATAACACTCCTTTTTAACTAAAAAGTGCCTCCATTTCTTTTAAAGTCTCTAATTTTTTCCTAAAAAAAACAATTTCTATTAAAAATCTCTCATTTTCAGCCTAAAAATTTGATTTCCTTTCAGAATATTTTATTTTATTTTAAAAAACTTTCAAAACTTCTTTGATACAAAATTGATATGAAAATCTCTACTTGCCAAATTAAAATTTCTTTTTAGTTAATTTTGGATGAATATCTGTTGTCTTCTTTGTTAACACTAAAAACAAACACAACCATTTGATAAATTTATAGGGTAGATCCATCAAATTCACCAAATTATAAAATTCATTTAGTTTCTATTTTTTGTATTTTTATGGATGAATTTCTTTCGTAAAAAACTTTTTTTATTTAAAGTTATTTTGTGGCATGAATTTTCCGTATTTTTAGATAACATCATTACTAGAGTTAATCATATTCTTTCAAATCAATTAGTCATTTTTGTATAAATTATTCTATTTTGGGTTTCTACATAAACTCTATTTTTTCTCATTAGAATCTCTTGTTTTCATTTTAAGACTACTTTTATTAGAAAAAGACTACTTCCTTCTTAAAACAACCTTAAAATATAACAAACTTTTTACTTGAAACTCTCATTTTTTTCCCTAAAATCTCCTCTTTTCCCTTTAAAATACTCAATTCTTTTCTTAAACCTGTCACTTTCTAAGTGAAAACCCCATTTTCTCAGTTAAAACTCTCATTTTCATGTTAAAAACGATTATTTTCATATTAAAACTCTATTTTTCATCTCTGAAAAGCACTCATTTTCTTCTTAGAAATCCATTTGCTTCATCTAGCTGATCTTTTCTATTGTAAACTTTTATTTTTCTTAGTAAAGCTCCCATTTTCATCCTAAAATACTCATTTTTTACTTTGTACATTGGATGCATTTTCTAAGTGAAAAGGTTGCTTTTATCTAAAACCACTAATTTTCTATATTATAACTTCTTTTTTTTCATTTTAAAAATGTTCAGTTTCTTTTTGAAGCTTTGTTTTTCTTTGAACAATGCTCTTTTTCACTAAGAAGTGCCTCCATTTCTTATAAAGTTTCATTTTTTCTTAAAAAACTCACTTTCATCCAAAAGACACAGCTTTTCTTCTGTAAATCTCTTATTTTCTATTAGTAAAACTCTCAAAACTCTTTTTATCCAAAACTAATATGAAAATCCCTACTTTCCAAATCAACTTTTCTTTTTAGTTATTTTTGGTATTCATTTAATGGTACACCGGTGGACAACATTCACCATTACCACCTTCTTCGCCTATTGTTGGTATTCATTTAATGGTACCCTATCGTTGTATTTGAGGTTTCCTACCCGCTTTTCAAGGTTTCTATTTCCCTCCTCATCAACCCACTTTCACCATAACCACCTTCTTCGCCTTCTCTTCCAACTCGGGAACCCTTTTTTCTTGGGGCATGAGAATGGCAATTCCACCTACGTGTTCTCCTCCCAGAGACTTTGGGTGGGATTTCTTCAACCCATTGGAAGGGGTGAGAGCAGAGGAGGGAGGGATGATGATGTCGTCTCCACTCCATTCCTCCCCTTTCCACCACCCCCATTTTCTTTTTTCTCCTCATCCCAAAGCTGATGAGGAAGATGATGAAGATGAAGAAGAGTTACAAGAAGGAGAGCAACATACAGTGCCGGGATTGGTTCTTGTGTGGATTCGGTGGTTGAAATGGTGTTTTTGGAAATTGGGGATGAGGAATGAGGGGGAGTAAAGTGTGAGTTCTTTTGGATTTGAGAATTTTTTTTTTTTCCTGAGAATAACCCTTTTTCATTCAAATACTCACATTTTGATCCTAAACACTTTTTTTTTTTTTTTGTAATTCTCTTATTTTCTATTAGAAAAACTCTCAAAACTCCTTACAAAATTCATTTGTTTTCTTTTTTATTCCTTTTTTTATGAATTTCTTTCATAAAAACTTTTTTATTTTAAATTTATCGTGGCATGAATTTTTCTTATTTTTAGATAACATCATTACAAAGAGTTGATAATATTCTTTTTCAATCAATCAGTTTTTTTCTTTTGCTTACATCATTCTATTTTTGGGTTTTTCACCGTAACTCTAATTTCTCCGTAGGAACTCTTGTTTTCATTTTAGAACACTACCTTTAATTTGAAAAACACTCACTTCCTTTTCAAAACAACCTTGAAATCCTTTTTTTTAATAGAAACTTTGATTTCTATTCCTAAAATCTCCCCATTTCATTTTAAAATGAAAATCTATTTTCCTTAAACATCTCATTTTTCTATGTAAAAAACACTATTCATCTTTAAACACCCATTTTCTCCGTTAAAACTCTTTCATCTTAGAAATGCTGATTTTCTACTTCAAAACTCTTATTTTTTTCGTATAACTCACATTGTCAAAAATTTTCCACCAATTAGTTTAGGATCTTTCATTTTGTTTTTAAAAAAAAAAAAAAAATTCAAAAACTCATTTCTTTATAGAAAATCTAATTTTCTATGTAAAAATTATTATTTACATCTTAAATCTCTAGTTTTCATCTAAAGAGAACTATTTTTCTTCTTAAAAATCTGTTTTCCTCCAACATCTTTTAGATTAGAAACATTTATTTTTCTTCATAAAACTCCAATTTTCATAATAAAACACTATTTTTTTTTTTAGCAAATTAGATGCATTTTCTAAGTAAACAATTTGCACTTATCTTAAAATGCTAATTTTCTATATTAAAATGACTGTTTTAATCTAAAAAATGTCCACTTTTTTTTAAAGCTTTGTTTTTCTTCATATAACACTCTTTTTTAACTGAAGCGGGCCTCTATTTTCTTATACTCACTTCCTCGTTAAAACAACCTTTAAATATAACCCCTTTTTTTCTTCGAGAAACTCTCATTTCTATTTCTAAAATCTCTTCATTTCATCATAAATTGCTCATTACTTTCCTTAAACCTCTCGTGTTCTACATGAAAACTCTTCATTTATCTTAAAACAACTTCATCTTCATAATGCAAGTTTTCTATTTCAAAACACACATTTATCCAAAACTAATATGAAAATCCCTACTTGCCAAATTAATTTTTCTTTTTTAGTTAATTTTGGATGAATATTTATTTTTTCTTTGTTAACACTTAAAACAAAGTGCAACCATTTGATAAATTTATAGGTTAAATCCTTCAAATTCACCAATTCAAACAATAAAATTCATTTGTTTTCTATTTTTAGTCTTTTTATGGATGAATTTCTTTCATAAAAACCTTTTTTTTATTTAAAGTTATTTTGTGACATGAATTTTTTGTATTTTTAGATAGCATCATTACAAGAGTTGATCATATTATTTTAAAAACTCTCATTTTCTTAGTAAAAAATCTCATTTTAATTTTAAAATTCTACTTTTTATCTGAAAATCACTCACTTCATTTTGAAAACAACTTTAAAATATTACTACTTTTTCTCTACTAGAAACTCTCATTCCATTCCTAAAATCTCCTCGTTTTATCATAAAATGCTCATTTCTTTTCTTAAACCTCTCATTTTCGACGTGAAAACTCTCTATTTAATCTTTTTATGGATGAATTTCTTGCATAAAAATCTGTTTTTATTTAAAGTAATTTTGTTGCATGAATTCGTATTTTTAGATAACATCATTACAAGAGCTGATCGCATTCTTCCAAATCAATTAGTCCTTTTTGCATAAACTATTTTATTTTTAGGTTTTCACAGAAATTCTAAATTTCTTAGTAAAAACTTCATTTTCATGTTAAAATTCTACTTTTTTTTTTTCTGAAAATCACTCACTTCCTTCTTAAAACATCCTTAAAATATAACTTCTTTCTTAAAACAACCTTAAAATATAACTACTTTTTTCCTACTAGAAACTCTCATTATATTCCTAAAATATCCTCGTTTTATCATAAAATGCTTATATACTTTCTTAAACCTCTCATTTTCTATGTGAAAACTCTCTATTTAATCTTTTTATGGATGAATTTCTTTCTTAATTTTTTTTTATTTAAAGTTATTTTGTGGCATGAATTCATATTTTCAGATAACATCATTACAAGAGTTGATAGTATTCTTTCAAATCAATTAGCCTTTTTTTACATAAATTATTTTATTTTTAGGTTTTCGTAAAAACTCTAATTTTCTTAGTAAAAAGTCTCATTTTCATTTTAAGATTCTACTTTTTATCTGAAAAGGACTCAATTCTTTCTTAATACAACCTTAAAATATAATCACATTTTTTCTACGAAAAACTCACATTTCTCTTCCTAAAATCTTTTCATTTGATTATAAAATGCTCATTTCTTTCCTTAAACCTCTCATTTATTACGTGAAAAGACTATTTATCTTAAGACATCCATTTGCTCGGTTAAAACTCTCTTTTTCATCTTCAAAACGCTAATTTTCTCTTTCAAACTCACATTTTTATTTCTAAAATCTCCCTTTTTCATTTTAAAATGCTCATTTGTTCAAATCATTTGTCTTTTTTGCATAAATTATTCCATTTTTAGGTTTTCGCAGAAACTCTTATTTTCTTAGTAAGAACTCTTGTTTTCATTTTAAAATACTCTAATTTTAATTGAAAAAACACTCACTACTTTCTTAAAAGAACCTTAAAATATAACCATCTTTTTCTACTAGAAACTTCCATTTCTATTCCTAAAAACTCACCATTTCATTGTAAAAGTCTCATTTCTTTCCTTAAACCTCTCATTTTCTGTAATAGTTCGAATTTTTAAATCAATATATATATATGGGATTTATTTATTGTAATAATGGAAAAATTGGAATTTTGATGTCATGGATATTAAATGGATCAAAATTTGGGCAAAGGCCTAAGTATAGTCCAATGGACCATGGATTTGATGGGATCCATCAAAAGGGTCAATGATGGTCAAAGTGGGCCCGATAACCATGTGGGACCCAATGGATCGAAATTAACTCAAAACTCTAAGGTAAATGGTAGAGAATAATTTAATTGGGTCATGGGCCCAATGGTAACTCAATTGATTGGAATTAAACCCCCCCTAAGTTAATGATGAGATGATTAAGCTAGCATAACCAAGTGGGACCCACCTCCACCTCATCAAGTGAGGTGGCGGTTGACTAAGGAATTGGTGGGACCGGCCACCATGGTTGACTTGGTCAACCATGGGTGGATTCATGAAGGAATTGAAAGGAAATCAATAGAAATTAAATTTATGAAATTGAAGGGGGCTAAGTTGAATAATAAAATTAAAAATAATTAAGTGAGTTAAGAGGGGAGTGAGCCACATAGGAAATGGGGTGAGTCAAGATGGTTTCCATCTTACTTGACTCACAAACTCGTTGGAATGGGTGGTGGCTCAAACCCATTCCAACCACCTCCACTAAAGGGGACAATGGCCCTAAGATTGGGGGGCATGCAAGGCCATACCTCCCTCCATGCTTAGTTGGTAGAGGGAGTCAAAACCAATCATCACACTCTCTCCACCTCTCCATCTCTTCCAAAACCGTCCTCCCCTCTATTCCAAAGAAAACACCAAAGAGAAAAGAAGAGAAAGAGACTTAGAAGGGAAGAAGAGAACCCAAGCTTGGCCGACCACACTCCTAAGACCCAAAACTTGAGATATTTTTCCATTCTCTCCTCCCTTTTTTCCCTCTCAAACATACTACACGTGGGCCGAACCAAACCTTGGTGATCTTATCTCGATCAAGCTCACCATTGGTCGAGTATCAAGGAGAAAGAAGAAGGAGAAAGGTTAAGAAACAAGAGGAGAAAGAGACAACCGGGAGAGCCACGGATTCTAAGTATCCCTAAACAAGATATTAAGTTTTAATGGTTTAAGAATGGAATATTTTTAAGGAAATCACGAAGGAAGGGTGTACAAAATATACAATGGAGAAGACTGACAAAATAGTCAGTCGACTGAATCAAAGATTCAGTCGACTGAACTGATAATGGACGAATCAGAAACGAGTTTCTGGGAGTTTCAGCCGACTGAATAAGGGTTTCAGTCGACTGAAATTGTGGTGGATGATAATAGAAGGAGTTTCTGGGAGTTTCAGCCTACTGAATCTGTGATTCAGTCGACTGAACACAAACGTCTCGGAAAAGAAAAGGGTTCTGGAAGCTTCAGCCGACTGAATGTATGATTCAGCCGACTGAAGGAATGCTTAATGAATACGTAAATGGATGATTGGCAGTTCAGCCGACTGAATCTATGATTCAGTCGACTGAAAATAAACTAGCAGAACAAACAGATAATCTGATACAAAGTCAGCCGACTGAATCTGTGATTCAGTCGACTGAAAAGGGTACGAACCATGTTTCAGCCGACTGAATATGTATTTCAGTCGACTGAAACTGAACTGGCAAGACAAACAGACGATCTGATTCAAAATCAGCCGACTGAATTGAAGTGTACAGTTTTTGAGTATTTTCAGAGGTCGCTGTTAATCCGGTAGGATAAATGGTGGTTAGGTTAAATTAAAGGGACTGATTTTAATGATCCTACGACATGATTGGTAAGTCATTAATGGACCTAAGTGTATGGGTCAGTTATGGATCGAATTATGTATGTGTTTTAATCAATGGAAAAAGAGGCTAAGATAAGGGCTAATTTATGATAATCTTATAACATGGTTAAAGGGCATTAATGAACATAGGTTTATGATCAGTTAGAGACTTAATCATGGATAAAATATAGACTAACTTGGAAAATGTATATTAAGGTATTGAGGCATCGCAAACGGTACGCGATCGGCGACCGGAATTATCGGACGAAAACGGAAAGGGACATTATCGGTATTGGGTAGGATTCCTACCTTTTTGTAAGTTGTGGATTATATGTATATGATGGTTTTCCGTATTTCATTTCGGTAATCATATGGTTTATTTTATGGATAATGTTTTAATGCTATGGATGGTATTTTAAATGCTACGGATTATATTCCTATCCTATATTATGGATATGAATTATACATATATATATATTACCTAGCATAATACACTTACATCTCATGCATGGCATGGGCGGGAAAATAAAGGAACCGGAGTCCATGCTCCGTCGGGGTGACCAAGAACAGACATGGGGATAGCTTGTTATGCTATAACCGGAGTCCATGCTCCGTTGGGGCGACCGAGAACAGACATGGGGATAGCTTGTTATGCTATAGCCGGAGTCCATGCTCCGTCGGGGCGACCGAGAACAGACATGGGGATCGTTTGATATGGTATAACCGGAGTCCATGATCCGTCGGGGCGACCGAGAAGCAAACATGGGGACACCTTGACGAGGTTTTGCCGTCAAGGGGGATATGACATTTTATGGTGATATGGATGATGGGTGGGACACATGGCACAAACACCCATGGCATGGCATTCATCATATGTTTTATTATATTGTCATCAGTATATTTGTTATTACTAATCCATGTGCTAGCCCTATTCGGAGTCCTACTGGGCGCGTTGTCTAACGCCCTACTTCTACCCTAGCTGATGACGCAGGAGACGGAGGAAACGGTGGATGTGACGGGAGTCAGGCTTAGGGGCTTGGGAAAGCGACTATTTTGTTTATTAAAGTCTTATTTTGGAAAAGTTGTAATTTAAGTAGCTTAGCCTGTTGAATTGTAATAATTTTGGGATTGTCATACTACGGTTGGAATGTCACACTTGGACATCATCATTTTGAGACATAATTATGAACATAGGGGTATTTTGGTAATTTAATGATGTATCTTCCCTTCTATCTAAAACTGGTAGGATAGTATTTATTATAATGTTCCGCGAGCTTACTTCTTACGCGTGAACCGTACTCGTGGTCTTCATTCCGTGCACGCGTGGGGTTGGCCAGTAAAGGGCCGGGCTTTAGAAGCTCGCACTTAACTCGCGTCGTGACGTCTGCGCCCGTTGTCACTTGTATTTTGATTTCAAAAAAAAAAAAAAATAGACTCTGAAATTATAGTGAAAATGGGCGGGCGTTACATTTTCTTCATAAATACACTTAATTTTTCTTAAAACACCCACTTTCACGGTTAAGACTCTCATGTTCATCTTAAAAACACTAATTTTCTACTTCAAATCTCTCATTTCTATTCCTAACATCTCCCCTTTTCATTTTAAAATTCTCAATTCCTTACTTAAACCTCTCATTTTCTACGCGAAAATTCTACATTTATCTTAAAACGCCCATTTTCTCAGTTAAAACTCTCTCATTTTTTCAAATGAAAAGTCTCCCTTCTTTTCATTTAAAATATTTCTTATTGTTTTGAAAAAAAAAAATCAAAAACTCTTTTCTAATAGAAAATGAGAGATTTACAGAAAAATTTGCCAAGTGTAATTATGAAAGTCATTTATTTTCTACTTTTAGTCATTTTATGTATAAATTCCTTTCGTAAAAACCATTTTTATTTAAAGTTATTTGGTTACATGATTTTTTTGTATTTTTATATTAGTTTTTTGGCATAAATTATTCTATTTTTGGGTTTTCTTCAAAACTCGAATTTTCTCAGTAGGAACTCTCGTTTTTTATTTTAGAACACTATTCTTTTTTTCTTTTTTCTTTTTATTTTTTATTTTGAATTTACGTGTGGGAAACCGTGGATACCCAGCGTAAAATCCCCATGGGTGAGCCCACTACCCCTATGGCACACCAAGGTTACGCCATGGGGGCTCGAACCTGCAACCTCCCACTTCCTAAGGCAAGAGGCAACCAGTTGAGTTACACCCATGTGGGTAACACTATTCTTTATCCCCACTTGCCAAATTAAATTTTCTTTTTTATTATTTTTGGATGAAAATTTAGTTTTTCTTTATTAATAAAATCACAACCATTTGATAAATTTATAAGTTTTGGACCAATTTTTGAAAAAAATCGCTATTTGAATATTCCTCTGAAATCCAATAAATATTGATGTAAGCTGATATTCAAAAATCAGTCCTTGACAAGAGGATTGCATTACGAAATGCCTTCCACTGTATCACATGCTATTTCAGTTATCAAACCAAACTGTGTCTCATGTTCTTGTATTGTTTTAAATCAGTTATTGAGAAATAATAGGAAATAAAAATTGGTACTTTATTCTGCATAGACAAACAATTAGGTAGGCTATCAGTTTATGTTGGCAAATATGGAATAATTTCTCAGATTTCTTGGGGTTCTTGTCTTTCTAGTTGAGACGGGTATGTAGCATTTCCTGTTGTTTTTTGGTATATTAAATATGCACTACAAGTTTCACAATTTGTTGATTGTCTTGTTTTTGTAATTTTTCTTTCTCAAGTTCTGAGTAGGGTGTATTGTCAAAGTATTAGATTTAGAGTCTTTTATCCCTTCTTTGATTGACCCGGTCCTAAGCCACGTTTCGTCCTATAGACAAGATTTGATTGATCTTAAGTGAAGTATGGTATTTATGTGGAGAATAAAGGAAGAAGAATATGGGTGTTTGATTTAACGTTCTCAGGAAAATGACATTCTATTCATGAAATTTATATTTTTCTTGAAATATGTCATCTTTTCTTTATAAATACGTGAGAAATTTTCTTTGTGAAAATAAAGTCTGCTCACATATACATGAGAGAAAATATAAGCCAATCTCGAAGTATTTTTATTGTGAGTGATATACCCTTGTGAGATTTGGAGTCAAAGGGCATTTTTGGATGGTAGTTGCTAAACTTATTGTATTTGGAAAAAGAAAATATAAGTTTTGTGAAATAAATTTGGAATTGTATGATGTTTAAATTTTGTTTATATATTTTTGTTGAAATTTGATGTATGTGGGTATCATCACTGAAAGCCAGTAATTCAAAAAGAAGGAAGTTGAAAGAATAATTCACCGAGTATTATTTGCAATCTCAACTATTCTCAGAAATTTTACTATATCCCTTATCCTTTCTTGTTTTAACATTTGTCCTAAGCCTAAAGTTGCATCCTATTAAAGTCCTACTTTGATCTTAGGGGTGGTATGGTTTGGACGTGGAAGTAAATGAGTAGGGATGATAATGTGGCTATCTATAAAGTTTCTTAGTATTGGGCATCCTTTCATGAGACTATTATCTCATTTTTCTTGCAAATGTGTCTTTCATGTTTTATATGTTAAAGTAACAAAGCTTATTGACTCTGTTTTTGAATTCTATGCAATTGAATGAAAGAAAATTCTCTGAGATAAACAAAAGAATTACTTGATGTTTGTGGTAATATCTCTAGAAACCCTCACGAGATTATAATTCGTCCACCAGGGATAAACTAAGGGTTTAAAGGCTTGATGCATCTGCTAAATACCATATAAGAATGCATGCGAAAGTGGTTTTGTGTATTTGCTTTTCTTTTATTTTTAATTTTTGTTTTAGGTTTGTGCTTTGATAACTTGATTTGGGGAGAATTTCTTGAGCCGCTTTGATTAGTTTTGGTAGGCATTTTCGGATTTCTTTTGCATTTATTTCTACATTTATATCTAAATATTTTAGTTTTCTTTTCAACATTGCACAATACACATTTTCATAGTTAAAAGTGTATTCGTGTGTAGCAGTATGAATTCCATTAAACTTCGTGCAAAGTTTTCTTTAAAAAGACTCGTTATGCGTATTTTCTCTTGTCTGATATTTTAACTAGTTTGAACATTATTTTGCATATTGTCTTTTCCTTTTGCCTAATAGTAAAGTATTTAGTTCATTACCTACCTCAGGAAGCAAATATGTACACTTTTCTCCTCAAAATATTTTTTATTTCACTTGACTTTGAACAATTTTGTCGTTTTTACTACTAATAAATTGGCCATGAAAATTCAATTTCATATGGTACGTTATTTAAAGGAACAAATCACATGTCCTGGATGGGGTACTGGGCATGCCAGAATGTTCTCCAGGGGAAGCCCGAGTAAGAGAAATGTGAGTTCGAGCGAGAGAAAAATGGAGGGATGGATCGAGTTGAAGGAGGAGAGAAGTGAGTTGAGAGGGAACTTTATTTTATTTATTAAAATATTATTTTTTCTTAATTTCATTCTACTTCAATTATTTAGTTTTTATTAGTAAATTATTTATTTGTAAAGAGTGACACCTTAGTTGATTAAATTATGAAAATCGGGACACCTGAGTTGATTAAATTATGAAAATTGGGACACCTGAGTTGATTAAATCATGAAAATTTGGACACTTGAGTTGATTAAATCATGCAAATAGGGACAACTGAGTTGATTAATTAATATTTTTAAATTAGGTTTAAAAATCCATTTAGATTTAATTATAAACTTTTTTAAATTATTTAATTAAAATCGAATTAGATTTTTAAAAATAACAAGTCATTACACATCCAGTTCAAATCCTTAAATGAGATTATCCAAATCCTGCAGAAATCTATCTCTTCATTTATGGGGCTCACATCTACTCAAATTACAATTTTTGTCTTTCATTTTTTTCACCGAACATTTTAGCTTCCGCTGCATCTTACTGGCTCATTCCATGTTGTTAATCTATTATCATCATCATTTCTAATTTTCACATCATCTATTTCAAGTATAAAATTGGACGGATGAAATTTGCCATTGGCATTGGAACCCTTCTTCCCTTCTTCAGGTAATTAATTGTCATGTTTTCTTAAGTATGATAGTTCTTTAGTTGTATGATTCTCTAGATTTAGCCAGATAATTCTGTTTTTTTTTAAATGGTAGCCAGATAATGTTGTTACAAAATAGATTTTTCCTTAACCTCCCCATTTCCCCTCCCTCTTATTGGTGTGCAATCGGAGTTCTGACCTCATCAAGCTATAGTGCCTTGTGTCCAGCAGCAGTTGACACACATTTGCAAAGGGTAGAAAGCATTCTCCTTTTGTATTGGTTCGTGTGTGTGTAAAATGCACATTTCATCTCTTTTCTTGATACATCTTGTTGAGAGAACTCCAATTATGGATAGTTGTAAAATTAGCATAGTTGAAATGGTCCTCCGTGTTATCTTTCAAAAAAAAAAAGATGATCCTTTGTGTTGTATACATGATGGTTTTGGGGGATACCTATCCGTGTTTCCCTCATGGAACCACCAACCGAAGAGATAGATCCTTGCAGAAGACTGGCCAACTCAGGCATGCAAGCTTCAAGTCTTCAGAAGGGAGTGGTAGGCTTCCATGTTATCCTCTGACTTGTTCCTAATTCTATGCCTCTACTTTTGAACTACTTTCACTTGGTGGTGCTTTTTGCATAAATAACTTTAACAGGTACCGTTTGAGGAAAAACATAGACATTATTTTGCCTTTCAGAATAAACCTGGTCAATTACCTACTCAAATGGAGGTTAGTTTTGTTTTTCTTCCAATTTTGCCTAATGGGCTTAGGATGGACTATCGAGGAGCTTTGGACCGTGATGGATATGTTGTTGTATCTGTGTCTCTGGGTCAATTGAAGGTATCTTTTACTTTAGAATCTTGCTTTATACTATTTTTTACCGCAGTGCATTTTTTAATTTTCTGGTATATAATAAGATGATTTATGTTTGGGTGTGGGGTTTCAGTGTATTCAATGGAAGCCAATTCTAACCATATATCATCACCATTATCAAATTCTTATCCCATGACAACAAAGCACTTGTATGGTTCCCGACAATAATGTATGGGAAAGGATTGATTGCCCTTGCAATTTTGACTACATGTTAGAGTTCAACAAATAAAATTTTGTAGAATAGGCATGTGTTTCATGTTTGAAAAACAATTTGATTGATACAATTGAAGCAATTATTTATGAATTGATCTTATTTCATATATTGTTCTTATTTTTATTTTTTCTTTGGACTTCGAGGTTGACTTTTTAAGTTCCATGTCTCCTCTACAGATCTCACTTGGAGCAAATCTTGTTTTTTTTGGCATGCCATTTCAGGTATTTATCTCTTATTTCTTTTAAGATGGTACAAGGATTTAAGGTTTTTACTTCTTTTTAAGGTGGCTTCTAAGTCATTTGTAAGGCTTGCAAGAGGGACTTCTTCAACTTTGGAGATATGCTCTCAGTTTGGTTTGGTTATAAAGAGCATGGTCCTGCTTGATAGATATTCTATTTATAAAGTGAGTTATGAATATATATGGCCTCCACCTTCTTTATCATTGCATTTCTGACTTTGAATTATGTTTTATGGTTAGGCACTCCTTAGAGATGGAGCGTTGTTGATGGAATGATGACTATTGCACTGAAGCTTGAATTTGGGGTTTCTCACAACCTGACATTTGAAAGGTTCTTTCCTTATTTGTCTCAATTCCATTTATAGTTGTTCCTTATTCATATTTTTCTCAATTCCATTGATAGTTGTTGTATTCTATTTAAAGTCCCATGTTCATCACATGAGCTTAACCACTGACCATGTATAGGGTTGATGGCACTCTGCTTTTGCTGCAGGTTTTCTATCTTTTCAAGTATTCTTCTTCTAACCATTAATCAATTAAATCTACCAACATAATTTGGATATGGTCACTTGTATTGGGGGAAAATGCAAACAATTTTTTTACAAAAGGAACAAAAGTGTTTCTACATTTCTCACCACCATTCATTTGAAACGCATTCTTTTTCCTTCTTCCTCTCATTCTTATTCATCTTTTTCTCAATTCCATTGATTGTTGTCATATTAATTTAAAGTCCCATGTTCATCAAATGACCTTAACCAATGACCATGTACAGGGTTGATGTTCATTTCACTGTCCCTCTTCATGTGAGCACAAGGGTTGCAGATAATGATGCGACTCTGCTTTTGCAGGTACTCTATCTTTTCAAGTATTCTTGTTGTAACCATTAATCAGTTTAGTCTACAAACATAATTTGAATATGGACACTTATATTCGGGGAAGATGCAAACAAAGTTTGTACAAACATATGTTGTTATTGAACAATGTATTATCCATAGCTTTTAAGTTCACAAATAAAAAAATGCACAATTTTTCTAAATGACAAATATTTCATTGAAAAATTTATAAAATTGTCAATATAAAAGTTAATGATAAGTTAGATATGTTTATGTTCCTGTTACTGCAATATGAATGGCAGTTTTAATAAATGTTATGTCCTCAATTCTGATTTTCTGAATCATTGATTCATTGATTATGAAGAGAAGAGTTTTTGAGTTTATTATGCCTTTCCATGTTTGTGCTTTTTATGCGTCTTTTTACAAATGAGTTATCTTGGTGTATAGACGTTATGAGCTAAATGTATATATATTTCATCTAAAAATATTATATTACCTTTTCAATTGTGGTATTTTCAAGGTTATATTACACTCACAAGTGAAGGCTATATTGCTCATATATGACGCATGGTTGGATTTCCAAGATGATTTGTTCATGTACGAAAGAATGATGGAAACTCAACTTCAAGCTTCTTCATGCTTGTAGTCTCTCCTTTTACCATAGCAAGAATCACTTTTGGCGTTTGCATTGGGGATGATAACTTTGTGTATGGCAATGGATCTGGAAATCCATTATGTAGAGCACTTAGGAGTTGCCTCCAATAGATTTCATTCACTTGCCTTCTCATTGATAGAAGATAGGAGGTTCTAATTGCTTAACATTGTGATGCGGAGCATTTTGGAGCATATGATTCTATCATTTTTATTTTTATTACTTATTTGTTTGATGTATGTTATTTATTTATCTGAGGGTATTTTGTTTTATTTTACATTTAGGGGTATTTTCGTCATTTTGTTGGTGTGTTTATTATAAATACATTGTAAGCCTCTTTAGGGTAAACGATTGATGAATGAAATTGAAGTTTTCTTCCGCTTGTGCGCCGAAATACTTGGGAGCGATTCATTTGGCGTGAGGCCCTTCTTTTGGCGTGAAGCCTAGCGTGAGGCTACTATCCTTTCATCTCCAGGTACAATCCATCTTCTATCGTTTTCTTCTTCTTCTCTCTTCTCCTTGTTTTCTTTTTTTTCTTAGCCACAGCCGACACCATCCCTTTTGTTGTCCTTTGCTGCTGACAACCTTCCCATGTCTCTTCCTTGCTTCTGCCTCCTCTTCTAACCCTTCCCATCAGTTTCGCTCCTCCTTGCCATGAGCCAGATCTATTTTCGCCCCTCTCCTGTCCCCCAGATGCCCCAGATCTGCCTCCAGACATGCCCCATTCCCTAAGGGTGTTGCCGTCCTTCCTAGATCCTGTTGTGGGCCAGCCCCACTTATGCGCCTATTAGGCTTAGGCCCAGTAGGGTGACTTATATCTATTATTGTATTCCTATGTAAGTAACACATAGAGAAAGAGGGATTAGAGAGAGAGTGAGAGACAGAGAGATCTGAGAGGGAGAGACCTTGTAATCCTCTGTACTTGTTTTTCTACATAGTAGATTTCATCTTGTTCCGTGGACGTAGGCGTTCTAGCCGAACCACGTAAATCTTGTGTCGTGTGATTGTGTTTGCATTAATTAATCACTAATCCCCAACAAGTGGTATTAGAGCCGAAGGTTATCGGATTCAGACAAGGTTCAGTCGAATCAGAGTCGGTAAAATCACATAGACCGTCGGAGAACATCGGACGGAAAACCAGCCGCATCGGCTGAAGAGAATATTGTTCCAGTCGGTCGTTACATCGACTGAGAAAAAAAAAAAAACCGATCTGCTGAGAGCAGGTCGGCTGAAGGGTAGTCTGTCCATTACCCCCTCCTCGTCTGAGTGGGTCATTGACACTGGTGCCACTTATCATTATACATCTCATAGGAGCTTCTTCTCCACGTATACATCCGGAGATTTTGGAACAGTTCGGATGGGCAACTCTGCATGTTCCCCTATCACTGGAGTTGGGAGCATTACTATGAAGACTAGTCATGGCTGTGAGATTAGTTTGAAGGATGTGAGACATGTGCCAGACATCAGATTGAACCTCATTTCTGCGAGGGTACTCGGCACAGAGGGATACATCAGTACATTCGGCGGAGACCGATGTAAGATCAGCAAGGGGTCGCTTACCATGGCACGAGGGGTGATCAGAGATTACCTGTATGTTGTGACCGGCACAGTTTGCACCGGCCAGATGCACGCAGTACAGAGAGAGACTGCTTTCTCTCTATGGCACCGGAGAGTTGCACATCTAAGCGAGAAAGGGCTGCAGATTCTTCAGAAGAAAGCCCTTATTCCAAGGGCTAAATGCACCAGGCTAGACAGTTGCGAGCATTGCATCATGGGCAAGCAGACAAGAGCTTCCTTCAATCTAAAGGGCCACATCAAGGCCAGGAAGCTAGACCTAGTATACTCAGACGTTTGTGGACCGATAGAGGTGGAGTCATTGGGCAAGAACAAGTACTTTGTTACCTTTATTGATGATTCTACGAGAAAGTGCTGGATTTACTTCATGAGATCCAAAGATCAGACTTTCTCATTCTTTCGTGAGTTTTTTGCCTCTGTGGAGAGAGGGACGGGTAGAAAACTGAAATGTCTGAGGACCGATAATGGTGGAGAGTACACATCGGGAGAGTTTAAAGAATTCTGCAAGAAGCACGGCATTCGACATGAGTTGACAGTGCCAGGGACTCCCCAGCATAATGGTGTAGCCGAGCGCTACAACCGCACCATTGTTGAGCGAATGCGTTGCATAGTTCACAACGCAAATCTACCCAAGAGATTTTGGAGCGAAGCAGCGAGGACAGCAGTATACCTCATCAACCGCTCACCATCAGCTCCCTTAAATGGTGAAGTGGCAGAATGTTTGTGGACAGGCAGAAAAATTTCCTACAAGCATCTCAGAGTTTTTGGCTGCGTTTGCTACGCACACATCCCTGATATGTCGAGGAAGAAATTGGATGTAAAGTTGACATTGTGTGCATTTATTGGTTATGGTGGTCCAGAATTCGGATACAGACTGTGGGATCCAGCTCAGCAGAAAATGTTCAGGAGCCGAGACGTGGTATTCCGTGAAGATGAATTCTTCAATGAGAACAATAAACCCACATATTCCAGTGACCTAGATCAAAGTCCCATCTCCACTCCTGACACATCTCAGTCAACAGCAACACCTTCTCCTTCACCTGCACCGCCAGTCAGTGGGTCAGATGTTCCTTCTAGCAGTCACAATGACAGTGTCAGTGGGCCAGCAGATACGTCTACAGATGAGACAGTTAATGAGCCGGTACATGATACAGTTGAGGACACAGTGGAGGATGATCAGGACAGAGATAGACAGTTGAACGAGGGGGAGCACCCCCCCAGTACTTCTACATCGGAGGATGTTATACCTCCTAGGAGATCTGTTAGAGAGCATAACCCATCCAGGAGATACTCAAGTTCCGATTATGTGTTGATGACCAGTGAGGGGGAGCCTAAGAGTTACTCAGAGGCTATAGGCGACAAAAACAGAATTCACTGGGGGAAAGCTATGGTAGAAGAGATGATGTCTCTTAAGAAGAACAACACATATGAGTTGGTTGATCTACCAGTTGGCAGGAAGGCCCTACAGAACAAATGGGTCTTTCGGGTGAAAAAGGATGGAGAAAAAGTTCTGAAGTATAAAGCCCGCTTAGTGGTGAAGGGCTTTGGACAGAAGAAGGGAGTGGACTTCGACGAGATATTCTCACCAGTGGTGAAGATGAGCTCCATACGAGTTATGTTGGGCTTAGCCGCGAGTCTAGATCTTGAGATTGAACAGATGGACGTGAAGACTGCATTTCTTCACGGTGACCTAGACGAAAAGATCTACATGAAACAACCCGAGGGGTTTGAGTTGAAGGGCAAGGAGAATCTTGTTTGCCGACTCAAGAAGAGCTTGTACGGACTGAAACAGGCACCGCGGCAATGGTACAAGAAGTTTCACTCTTTCATGACAGGACAAGGATACAAACATAGTTCAGGTGACTCATGTGTGTATTATCAGGAGTTCAAGGGTGATCAGTTCATCATCCTGTTATTATATGTGGACGACATATTGATATTTGGAAAGAGTTCTGAATTGATCAAGCTGTTGAAGGCAGACCTATCAAAGGCATTTGACATGAAAGATCTGGGCCCTGTTAGACAGATTTTGGGTATGGAGATTCACAGAGATAGAAAGAAAAAGAAGATTATCTTGTCTCAAGAGAAATACATTGAGAAGGTCTTGGAGAGATTCGGCATGAGGAATTGCAACTCCGTTAGCACTCCTCTTGCCGCTCACTTCAAGCTGAGTAAGGAATGTTGTCCTTCATCAGAGACAGAGAAAGACAAGATGAGTCAGATTCCATATCAGTCAGCAGTTGGTAGTCTCATGTACGCGATGGTTTGCACGAGACCAGATATAGCACATGCAGTTGGATTGGTGAGCAGATTTATGTCAGACCCAGGACATGATCATTGGGAGGCAGTGAGATGGATCTTCAGATACCTACGAGGTACATCGAGTATGGGCATCATGTTTGGTGGAGACCCTTTTATTACAGGCTACACAGATGCAGATATGGCTGGTGACCTTGATGGTCGCAAATCCACTCCTGGTTATCTTTTCACATTTGCTGGAGGAGCCGTCAGTTGGCAATCCAAGTTACAGAAGTGTGTAGCACTTTCTACGGCAGAGGCAGAGTACATTGCTGCTACAGAAGCTGGGAAAGAGATGGTTTGGCAAAAGGGATTTCTTCGAGAAATAGGCATCAAACAGGAGGACTACACAGTGTATTGTGACAGTCAGAGCGCCATCGACTTGAGTAAGAATGCCATGTATCACTCAAGAACCAAGCACATTGATTTGAGATATCACTGGTTGAGAGCAGCTATTGAAGAGAAACAGATCAGTGTAAAGAAGATCCATACAGACCACAATCCAGCAGACATGTTCACTAAAGTTCTTCCAAAGAACAAGTTTGAGTTCTGCGTAGGGGCATCTGGCCTCTACAGAAGATGACATCCATGTCAGAGTGTTCTCCTCCTCCTGGGGTTGGAGGGGGAGATTGTTGTGGGCCAGCCCCACTTATGGGCCTATTGGGCTTAGGCCCAGTAGGGTGACTTATATCTATTATTGTATTCCTGTGTAAGTAACACATAGAGAAAGAGGGATTAGAGAGAGAGTGAGAGACAGAGAGATCTGAGAGGGAGAGACCTTGTAATCCTCTGTACTTGTTTTTTTACATAGTAGATTTCATCTCGTTCCGTGGACGTAGGCGTTCTAGCCGAACCACGTAAATCTTGTGTCGTGTGATTGTGTTTGCATTAATTAATCACTAATCTCCAACAGATCCCTCATTTGCTACTTGTAACCCTCCTTAGCCTTCCTTCTTGCTACCATAAACCATTGCCCATCTCTCCCTTGCTTCCGTAAGTCTCCCATGCCTTCGTTTCCTATGGAGTTACTTCCGTGACTCCACTTTTCTTTTTCTTGTTGTGGCTATGACCCACTAAGCCCTCCTATCTTATTATTTAAAACCATATGTCATCTCATTTAAGGCTACATATACATATTTCATTCAAAATCTCAGATTCCAAGGACATTTATGCATAATTATTTGTGGTAATTTTATATTAATTAATTGCATATATTAATTGGTATTTAATTTCAGCCCATATTAGTTTTAGGTGCATTATTTTCATCCCTTTTAACTTTTAGGGAACCAATTTAGGCATTTAGTATTACCCTATTAGTTGTCTTACATCACATTGCATTATTATCTTAGTGTTGGTAGGTATTATCACATTTCTTTTGCATTTATTTTCTCATTTACACGTAAATATATGAGTTTTCTTTAAAAATACTCATCACGTGTATTTTCTCTTGTAGGAAATTTAAACCAACTTGAATTTGAAATAGTTAAACTTATTAATTACCGACTAGGTGCTATCCTACATATAGATACTGGCCCAAGATTGATGATTGAGGAGTCTTATATGATACAGATGGAGAGCTGTAAATAAGCAGGAAGGCACAATTGTCAAAGAGGACTTGGACAATGCAAGTCAGGAGGGTTATTCCCTTGTCATTGATGAGTTCAACTAGTTAGAACTAAAAAAATGGTAAAATAGAATTTCCAGATTGGGCCAGCAATATAACATCAGTCCTTTGGTTTCCAGTTCATGCTATAGACAACAGGCTTGCAAGAGGAGCGTCTTCAGTTTTGTAAATATGCTGTCAGTTTGTTGTTTGATTATAAAGATGTATGCTCCTACTTGATAGATACTCTATTTATGAAGTGAATTATGAATATTATATATGGCCTCCACCTTCTTTATCATTGCATTGCTGACTTTGAATTATGTTTTATGGTTAGGCACTCCTTAGAGATGGACCGTTGTTGATGGAATGAAGACTATTGCACTGAAGCTTGAATTTGGAGTTTCTCACAACTAGACGTTTGATAGGCGCTTTTTTTTTGGGTCTCATTCTTATTCATGTTTTTCTCAATTCCGTTGTCGTATTCTATTTAAAGTCCCATGTTCATCAAATGAGCTTAACCGATGACCATGTACAGGGTTGTTGGTGTTCATTTCATTGACCCTTTTCATATGAGCACAAGGGTTGCAATAATGATGGCATTCTTCTTTTGTTGCAGGTATTCTATCTTTTCAAGTATTCTTCTTCTAACCATTAATCAGTTAAATCTACCAACATAATTGGATATGGTCACTTGTATCGGGAAGATGCAAACAAATTTTTTACAAATATATGTTGTTATTGAGTGATGAATTATTCCATTACTTTAAGGTCACAAATGACAAAAGGCACAAAATGTTTCTACATTTCGCACAACCATTCATTTGAAACGCATTCTTTTTCCTTCTTCCTCTCATTCTTATTCATTTTTTTCTCATTTCCATTGATTGTTGTGATATTATATTTAAAGTCCCATGTTCATCAAATGAGCTTAACCAATGACCATGTACAGGGTTGTTGCTGTTCATTTTGTTGGAATATATTTAGAGTTTTAATATTAATAAAGTTATTGTGTGATTAGGAGTCTAAGTTGGGCTTACCTCTAATTAAGAGGTGTATTTGATTTATAATTAGTTAAGAGTTACAGTTTGAGTGTGATAGCCCTAGGGTCTGTTAGAGGCTATAAATACATGTAATAGCATAGGGATTTAAATAATACACAGTTTCTCAATTTCTAACATGGTATCAAAGCAGGTTAAGATTTTGGTTTGAGAGTCAATTTCACGTAGGTTTCTTTTCTCTCCCTCTACCAGATGACATACATCGGGCAGAGGAGGGGTACATCTACTTCTACAGATTCGTTTTTTCAAAAATCTCTTGCAGTGGTGTTCTTCCTAATCGGTGGTTCAGCAAATTGTCACATACAATTCTAGATCTGTAACACCATTCCTTCTGCTCTTGTCTGACTGGAAACGGTGATTCCCAGTCCTTCTTCCGTTGTTGCTCTTCCAACAGATCCCACTCGATCTGTGTAACGTTTCTACAAGTTGCTGTCAACGCTTGCAGGCCCTATTTTTTGTCCCTGCTGACCTCAAATCTGAAGGGTTCGACATTCTTCTCCGATTCAACTCAGATCTGAAGACAAGAAACAATCACCGTCCCATTAACCACCGCCTAGCAGATCAAAATCCCAGGTTACGTTCTCTACCGTTGCCACGCTTCTCCACCCAGCGTTTCTTGCAGCTCCTCTGTCCGGATCTGTTTTCCAGATCGTAACCTCTACTACTGCTTTCTGCCTCTGCACTCCTCCCACATCTCGATCAAAGATCTGCAGGCTGCTCATATCGATCGAGCACCGCCCAGATCCAACATTTTGGGAGATTTGCCATCGCACCTTCCTAGTGCTGTCTTGGGACCTTGCAGCCCCACCGATGTGATCAGATCTGGCCCGACATGCCCAGATCTTGCCGGACCCTACAACCGTCTTATTTTGCATCACCCAGCACAAGAGGCCATTGCAATAACCTGATACTTGCAGATCTGAAGAGTCCGTTTACAGTTTTACAGCCTCAAAGTCGATCGCCATAGCCTCCCTTCTGTCCAGATCTGTTTGCAGTGGGCAAGGAAATATGTTTCTATAAGGGATGCATTGACATTTGGAATTCAGCAATCCACATGAACGCCTCTGTGACAGCAAAGGAAATTAGATCTGAAAGCCAGATCTGACGTTATAGATTGGCTCATCTTCAAAACTTGCACAGATTTGCAGCAACACTTGCAGAGAACGATGTTGCTATACCAGTTTGCATATCCTCAGATCTGATTGCATATTTGCTTCCACTGTTCTTAGTTCAAAGAAAACTGAGATCCATGTCCGTCGACCACTCGTGCAACAGTTTTACAGTTTCTTCTCAGATCCTATCCATCATCGCCACTGCCACCGCCGTTGTGTTGTTCAGATCTTGTTTCTCTCTTCTTTTTGCTGCCATCGAGTGGAACTACTACCCCATGCCCGCACTGCTGTTTGTCTGATCAGTTTTGGACGATTTCCTTCAGATTTCCCAATCCCATGACAGAAAACAAATTGTACCGATGATGCAATGCGAGATGCTTCTAAAATGTTTGCAATCACACAAATTTGGCTTGGTTTTCAAAGAACCTGTTGATGTGGTGAAGTCGAAGATTCCTGATTATTTCACTATTATTAAGCAACCGATGGATTTAGGGACAATAAAGACTAAGATGGCTTCTGGTGCTTACACGAGCCTCTTAGAGTTTGTTGCAGATGTGAGGCTTACTTTCTCCAATTCAATGACTTACAACCCACCTACAAATGATGTTCATATCATGGCTGATTCGCTCAACAAGTTCTCTGTGACTTCTTCAGTATCCATTTCATACGAGTCAGTGGTAAATAAGAGAAGTTTTGATTTCCAAAATTGGTGTAGAGGTGTGCTTATTCATCATTGATTTTCCTCATGGGTTTGATAGTTGAGATTGTTGTAGCTCATGGGTTTGATAGTTGAGATTGTTGTATAAGCAAGAGATTGCTGTTGTTGGGTACTGCCACCTTGCTGTTCTTTGCAGGTTTACCTTCTCCTACATGCTCTCTTTCGTATGATCACAAGGCAGTAATCATAAATGGGTAGAGGAGAATCCTCATCTCTTGCTCCATTCACTACCCAAGCAGCACTCCTGAGATGTGGCCAGATCTTATTCAGAAGGTAAAAGATGGGTGGCTTGGATGTCATCCAGACCTATGTTTCTACTGTTTTGCTGCTCGATGCTATTTATTTCTTCTCGCCACGATATGCCAGATATGTGCCAAGAAGAAAGGGGGAGAGCCAAAGTAAGGGACTCAAATTGTCCTTCTCCTCCTACTTTGTTGCTGTTTGAGCAGCCTTGTTTGGACACATGTCCATTTGTTGTGGAATTCATCCACTCATTTTATTTGAAGGACTCTGATTCGTCCTCAACTTTTGCTGGCCTTTCATGGTTACAGCCTTATTTGCGCCATTTTATGGTTACAGCCTCATTTGCTGGCCTTTCATGGTTGCAGCCCCATTTGCTGGTCTTTTATGGCTACAGCCCCATTTGCTGGCCTTTCATGGTTACAGCCTCATTTGCTAGCCTTTTATGGCTACAACCCTATTTACTGGTCTTTATGACTTCAGCCTTTATTTGCTGGCCTTTACGATCTGATTGATCGATATGATGGCTTCATCCCCTTGTTTTTTAGGCCATTCGTCACCTACATTTATCGCATATTGCGATCATTGTTTGCTGGACAATTGTCTTACAGCCACTGCCGTCGTCCGAGCCTCTTTCTGTATTTCAGGCCGCCATTGGTGTTCGTCGCTTGTCGTTTTGCAGCCAATCAAAGCTGCCACATAAACACATATTTGCAGCCAGTCAACATTGCCTCTTTAACAAATTTTGCAGCCAATCAGTTTGCTGCTAAAAAATCTTCGTGGCCAGTCAGTTGCCACTTTTGCATTTCACCTGCCGTTTCTTTACGTTCCAAGTTTCGCGTTCATCCACGCTTCAACTTGCGGGGGCGTGTTGGAATATATTTAGAGTTTTAATATTAATAGAGTTATTGTGTGATTAGGAGTCTAAGTTGGGCTTACCTCTAATTAAGAGGTGTATTTGATTTATAATTAGTTAAGAGTTACAGTTTGAGTGTGATAGCCTTAGGGTCGGTTAGAGGCTATAAATACATGTAATAGCATAGGTATTTAAATAATACACAGTTTCTCAATTTCTAACACATTTCACTGACCCTCTTCATGTGCAAGTGTTGCATATAAATATAATGATGGCACTTTGCCTTTGCAGGTATTCTATCTTTTCAATTATTCTTGTTGTAACCATTAATCAGTTAAATCTACAAACATAATTTGGATATAGCCACTTGTATTCGGGGAAGATGCAAACAAAGTTTTTACAAATATATGTTGTTATTGAACGATGTATTATTCCATAACTTTTGTGATTGTTGGGTCCAAAAAATGATTGGTCATAAACTGCCAATTCAAGGATCTATTTCATTGATATGTGATACAATTAAAAGCCTATAAAGTGATGTGGTTAAGGAAAAGTAGGAGACACCGCTACAACAATTACAAGAAGTCATTGATACATGTTACAACTAAAAGCATAAGGATGACAACTAATCATCAATCGATGACACTACAGGTACGCTTTTCTCCATCCTGTTCTTTAGTTCTATTTTAAATTTTGATGATGGTAATGGATGGTGGCTCATGAAAATGATGTTGACAAGGCCTAGGGCGTTTTGGATTTTCACAAAGGATGTGGATTGACAGTTTATGCTAATGGGGAGAAACTCCACTTTTAACATTGCCAAAGGAATTTGGGATTGTTGGCTCCAAAAATGATGGGCCATAAACTGCCAATTCAAGGATCTATTTTGTGGTTGATTGGAGTTAGAGGAGATGATTTGCAGTGGGATTATTGACCCCCACCGTGAATCATCAATGAATATAGATCAATGAAACTATGATGATGATAAAAAGTGTTGTCTTTTTTTAAAAAAATTGAAGGCCATAATCCTACGGTTGCAACTTGGGTTAGAGTCAATTCGAATCCAACTGATCCAATTCGAAATATGGGTTTAGTCTAGGCTAAAAAAAGACTTGACCCATATTTAATCTGGGTTAAGTTAGGATTATGCTTTGTGTAACCCAACATGTTCAAATTACTCAAATTTTATATCCACGCGTGCAAACATTTATACCACCTCATTTTTTATATGTTTATTTGTTTTTTTTTTACCATAACTTCTTAAGGTGATTGTGTTTTAATGGTGAAGACATACTTTTGTAGATGTCTCTTTGCCTTTGAAACACACTAATATATAATATATAGACACCAAATGAAGGGCCAAAACATGGATTGGATCAAGTAGTAATTTGATTTTAATATGCAAAAGCTAATATTGTAAAATACATTTTCTATTGAGTCTTTTTACAAATGAATTTCTTTCATTAAAACCTTTTAGTTATTTTGTTGTATGAATTTTGTGTAATTTTAGATTACATTATTATAAGAGTAAATCATATTTTGTGGTATAATTTATATAAGCTAAAGTCTAGTATATAATGTATAGACCCTATTTAATTTAATTCGATATGTTGAAATAAAAATAGGATGAATTACTACTTATCTAAATGTCACATTTCCTTACTATTTTTTTGTATAAATTATTTTGTTTTTGGATTGTCAGTCTTTTAGTTCAAAGTTTTATTTTTTATCTTAAAACTATATAAAACGTATAACTCTTATTTAATTTAATATGACTTGATTAGGATGAATTAAAAAAATGGGTAGAGAAAAAATAGGTTGAGTTATGGGTAGGTTAAATAAAGATCAAAATACTTGTTGGATCGAAAAGTTTAACTTGATTTTAAATCAAATTTTACAACCTAACATCAAATTTTCATAAAATCTCCTCTTTTATTTAAAGTTATTTTGACATAATTTTTCTTTCTAAATAATAGTATGATAAGAATTTGATTTAAATCTTTTTCAAATCACAAAACTAGAAATTCCATTTTCTTTGTCAAATGTTTCATCTCGTCATATCAAATTTTAAACTTCCTTTTTCTATTTTTTATCCTTATGAACAACATTTTCTTCATAAATTCTTTTCTTTTATTTTAAGTCATTTTGGCATAAATTTTTCATTTTTAAAATAATAGTATGATTTTATTTGAACAATTGTGTTTTAGATCACCAAAACTAATATGAAAATCTATTTTTTTTATATATCAAATTTAAAAGTAATTTTGTTTAGCTACTCTTATGAATATTTATTTATTCATCCTCATGCAAAAGGATATCATTTATAAATTTATAGTTCAGACATAATTTTACCTTATTTTTTTATGAATTTTTTGTATTTTAAGATTACATTATTATAGGAGTTGATCATATTCTTACAAATCTTATCTAGAAGTCATTTTTCGTTAGTGTTCTTTTTTATGCATTATTTTATTTTTAAATTTTTACTTTCATTTTTATCAGACTGTTGGTTATTTGATAAATACTCATTTCCTTTTTAAAATTTAGTTAAAATATAACTGTAGTAATTTTGTTTAAATTACTTTAGTTTGGATTTTCATAGAAATTCTAATTATTTTCGTTGAAATTTTCATTTTTATTTTAAAACTTTGTTGGTTTATTTGATAAATACTCACTTCCTTTTCAAAAATCTGTTAAAATAATTTTTTTTTTCTATTATGAACTTTCATTTATGTTCCTGCAAATGTCCATTTTTTATTTTAAAATGTTTTTTCATTTGGTAAATCTCTTATTTAAAACATTCATTTTCTCTATTAAAGTTTTTTTATTTTTTTCTTAAAAATGATTATTTTTTAAAAGATATTTATTATAACTTGATTTTAATACAAAAGCGGTTCTCAACTTAATTGTTCACCCAAGTTGCATCACCTGTCAAATTTAATTTTCAATTTGTTTGTTCTATTTTTATCTTTATGAACAACAATATTATCATTATATCTCTTCTTTTATTTGAAGTAATTTTGACATAAATTTTACATTTTTTAAATAATAGAATGATAAGAATCGGATCGAATATTTTTCAAATAATTAAAACGAACATGAAAATCTATTTTCTTTTCCAAATAATTTTTTTTTAGTTTATAAATATTTATATATTCTACCTAACGCTAAAAAGAAATCAGGTAAAGATATATGTTAAATATTTCAAACTCGACAGCTTAAATTATAGGAAACTATGTTTTCTAATATAAGTCTTGTTTTATATGAATTTCTTTCATAAAATCTTATTAATTTTATGTTATATTTTTGTATGAATTTTCGGTATTTGATCATATATTTACAAATCTTATCTAGAAGTCACTTTTTCTTTGTATTTTCTGTATAAATTATTTTATTGTTGGATTTTCATAAAAAAATGAATTCTTTCAATTGAAACTTTCATTTTTATCTTTAGATTGTTGTTTATTTGATAGACACTCACTTCCTTCTATTTTAAACTTTCATTTCTCTTTCTTAAAAGGTCCTCTATTTAATTTTAAATTGTTTATTTCATTTCATAAATTTCTTATTTTTTACGTGAAAACCATTCACTTGTCTTAATCCTACGTTTTTTATTATTAGTCTTGTTTTATTTGAATTTCTTTCATTAAAATCGTATTAATTTTATGTTGTTTTTTGAAATGAATTGTCAATATTTTTATATAACATCATTATAAGAGTCGGTCATATACTTATAAATCTTATTTAGATGTCACTTTTCCTGAGTATTTTATGCATAATTATTTTCGTTTTGGATTTTCATAGAAATTGTAATTCTTTTAGTTGAAACTTTCATTTTTATCTTATTTTTTGTTATTTTTTATAAATATTTGTTTATTCTTCCTAATGCTAATATGAAGTCACAAATAGTTAATAAATTTATGATTAAGATATACGTTAAATATGTTGTTAAATTTTGAAAACTCGTCAAGTCAAATTATAAAATCATATGTTGTCTGTTTTTAGTCTTTGTTTTTTATTAATTTCTTTCATAAAAATCATTAAATGTTAATTTTTTTGGTTTGAATGTTCTGTATTTTTAGATAACATCGTTATAAGAATTGATCATATTCTTACGAATCTTATCTAGAAGTCACTTTTCCTTTTCAAAGTTTTGTTATAATTTAATTTATCTTTTCTATTCATTTTTGTTCCTATAAATGTCCATATTTCATTCTAAAATATATATTTCATTTCGTAGATCTCATATTTTTTACGTGAAAACTCTTCTTTTATCTTAAAACATCCATTGTCTCTATTAAAGCTTTATCTTATTCTGAAAAATGATTATGTTTTACTTTTAAACTTTTATTGTTTTCATGTCTCATAGTTAAAAAAAAATCGCTTCTATTTCTTTTATATTCTTTTATTTTGTTTTTAAAATTCTTATTTTTATTAAATACACTAATATGTATAGACCTTTTTAATTTAATTCGACTTGGTTACGTTGAATTAAAAAATGGGTAGAGAAAAATAGGTTTTGCTATTGGTAGGTTAAGTAAGTGCTAAAATATGGTTTTGCTATTGGTAGGTTAAGTAAGTGCTAAAATATTTATTAGAACGAAAAGTAGTAACTTGATTGTAATTTGCAAAAGTGGTTCTCAACTTAATTGTTCACCCAAGTTGCACCCCTTGTCAAATCCAATTTTGAACTTGTTTCTTCTATCATCTTTATCAACAACAATTTTTTCATAAAATCACTCCTTATATTTAATTTAATTTCGACATAAATTACTCATTTTCCAATTAATAGTTTGATGTGAATTTGCTCAAATCTTTTTCAAATAACCAAAACTAATATGAAAATCAATTTTCTTTGCCAACTAAATTTAAAATTAAATTTTCATTTTAGTTAATTTTTGTGAATATTTAACGCTAAAAAAGAAATCACAACTAGTTGATAAATTCATGGTTAAGTTATAGGTTAAATCTTATAAACTCTTTATGTCTTATTTTTAGTCTTTTTTTTCTTAATTCTTCGTTAATAATCATATTAATTTTAAGTTATTTTGTGGTATAATTTTTTGTATGTTTAGATAACATTATTATAGGAGTTGATCATATCTTTACAAATCTTATGTAGAAATCATTTTTCCTTAGTAATTTTTGTATAAATTATTTTGTTTTTGGATTTTCATATAAATTCTAAAGTGTTCAGTTGAAACTTTCATTTTTATCTTAAAACTCTGTTGTTTATTTGATAAACACTCACTTCCTTCTTAAAACTCTTTTAAAATATAATCTATAATTTCTGCGGTTTTTCACACATAAATTCAAAAAAAAAAAAAAAATCTATAATTTCTATTATAACTTTCATTTCTATTCCTAAAAGGGTCCACCTTTCATTTTAAAATACTTATTTCATTTCATAAATCTCTTAAATTTTACGTGAAAACCCTTCACATATCATAAAACTTCCATTTTCTCCATTAAAGCTTCTTCTTCATCTTAAGATGAAAATTTGATCAAATCTTTTTCAGATAACCAAAACGAATATGAAAATACATTTTCTTTATGGTTAAGATTTCAGTTAAATCTTTCAAACTTGCCAGGTTAAATTATAAAATTAATGTTTTCAGTTGAAACTTTCATTTTAATCTTAAAACTCTGTTGTTTATTTGATAAACACTCACTTCCTTCATAAAATACTATTAAAATATAATCTATAATTTCAATTATAACATTCATTTCTATTTCTAAAACGGTCCTCTTTTCATTTTAAAATGCTTATTTCATTTCATAAATCTCTTATTTTTCACGCGAAAACCCTTCACATATCTTAAAACTTCCATTTTTTTTATTAAAGCTTTCTTTTTCATCTTAAAAACGACAATTTTTTACTTTTAAACTCATTTTTTTGATATAAATTTTTCATTTTTTAATTAATAGTATGATGAGAGTTTGATCAAATTTTTTTCAAATAACCAAAACGAATATGAAAATGCATTTTCTTTATGGTTAAGATATCGGTTAAATCTTTCAAACTCACCAGGTTAAATTATAAAATCTTATGTTTTCTATTATTAATCTTGTTTTATATGAATTTGTTCATGAAATCTTATTAATTTATGTTATTTTTTTTATATAAATTTTTGTATTTTTATATAACATCATTATAGGAGTTGATCATACACTTACAAATCTTATCTAGAAGTCACTTTTCCTAAGTATTTTCTGCATAAATTATTTTATTTTTGGAATTTCATAGAAATTCTAATTCTTTCAGTTGAAACTTTCATTTTTATCTTATTTTAGTTATTTTTATTAATATTTATTTATTGTACCCAACGCTAAAATGAAATCACAACTAGTTGATTAATTTATGGTTAAGATATATTTTAAAATTTTAAAACTCGTTAGGTCAAATTATAAAATCTTATGTTTTATATTTTCATAGAAATTCTGATGTTTTCAGTTGAAACTTTCACTTTTGTCTTAAAACTCTGTTGTTTATTTGATAAACACTTATTTTCTTTTTAAAATTCTGTTAAAATATAATCTATATTTTTCTATTATGAACTTTCATTTCTATTCCTAAAATGGTCCCCTCTTCATTTTAAAATGCTTATTTCATTTCATAAATCTCTTATTTTTTGACATGAAAACCCTTTACTCATCTTAAAACTTCCATTTTCTCTATGAAAGCTTTTTTCTTCATCTCAAAAATGACAATTGTTTACTTTCAAATTCTCATGTTTTCATTTAACTCATAGTTGAAAAAAATCCTTCTATTTCTTTTAAAGTTTTGTATTAAAAAATCTCATTTTTTAATAATTATACTAATATTTAATATATATAGAAACTACCTATAATGTATAGACCTTATTTAATTTAATTTGAGGTCGTAAGGTTGAATTAAAAAATGGGTAGAGAAAAAAAATAAGTTAAGTAATAGGTAGTTTAAATAAGAGTGAAATTTTTTATTGGATCCAAAAGCTGTAACTTGATTTTAATTTGCAAAAGTGGTTCTCAACTTAACTCTTCACCTAGGTTTTACCCCTCTCAAATCCAATTTTAACCCTTTTTTTTCCTGTTTTTATCCTTATCAACAACAATTTTTTATAAAATCTCTTCTTTTATTTGAAATCATTTTGAAATAAATTTTTCATATTTTAAATAATAATATGATAAGAATCACATCAAATCTTTTTCAAATCACCAATACGAATACGAAAATCCATTTTATTTGTCAAATCAAATTTAAAGTTAAATTTTCTTTTAGTTATTTTCTATAAATGTTGACATACTCTACCTAACGTTAAAAACAAATCACAACTATTTGAAAAGTTTACGGTTAAGATATAGGTTAAATCTTTCAAAGTCGCCAGGTTAAATTATAAGATGCTATGTTTTCTATAAAATGTTTATGTTTTCTATTATTAGTCTTGTCTTATATGAATTTCGTTCATAAAAATCTTTTTAATTTTATGTTATTGTTTTAATGATTTTTTCTTTGTTTTTATAAAACATCATTCTAGGAGTTGATCATATACTTACAAATCTTATCTAAAAGTCACTTTTCCTTAGTATTTTGTGCAAAAATTATTTTATTTTTGCATTTTTATTGAAATTTTAATTCTTTCAGTTGAAACTTTCATTTCTATCTTATTTTAGTTATATTTTATAAATATTTATTGATTCTACTAAACGCTAAAATGAAATCATAGCTAGTTGATAAATTCATGGTTAAAATATACGTTAAATCTTTAAAACTCATCAGGTCAAATTATAAAACCTTATGTTTTCTATTTTTATTTTTGTTTTATATTAATTTCTTTCATAAAAATCTTTAATTTTATGTTATTTTTTGGTATGAATTTTTGTATCTTTAGATAACATCATTATAGGAGTTGATCATATTCTTACAAATCTTATCTAGAAGTCACATTTCCTTAGTATTTTTTTATAAATTATTTGATTTTTGGATTTTCATAGAAGTTCTAATTCATTCGGTTGATCTTTTCATTTTTATCTTAAGACTCAGGTTATTTGTTGTGCTGCAACTCGGGTCTGGTTTTGACGGGACCTGCAAGACGCGGTCCGAGAAATCATGCGGGTTGGGTCGAGAATTTTGGGTCAACAGGTCGGGTTGGGTTGAGAAGATAAAAACTCGCATGGAATTCGGGTTGTGTCGGTTGAGGATTTTATAAGATAACTCAACTCGACTCAACCTGACCTGGCCCAACTCGGCTGAAATTAAGCTAAAATGGGTTCAAAATGCAGGTCGGGTCAGAATTCGGATTAATTCGGGTTAGAATTCGGGTCGGGTCGGGTCAGGTTGTGAAGTTCGGGTCAGGTCGGGAAGGGTTTCATAAATATCAACTCGGGTTGGGTTCGGTTTTAAAGAACCCGACCTGCTCGACCCGGGTTGCAGCCCTAGTTATTTGATAAATATTCATTTCCTTTTTAAAATTATGTTAAAATATAATTTATCTTTTTCTATTTTAAACTTTCATTTATGTTTCTATAAATGTCCATTTGTCATTTTAAAATGTTTATTTCATTTGATAAATCTCTTATTTTTAAAGTGAAAACTCTTATCTTATCTTAAAACATTCATTTTGTCTATTAAATCTCTCCTTCTTCTTAAAAATAATTATTTTTTACCTTTAAACTTTAATTGTTTTCATGACTCAGTTAAAAAAACTCCTTCCATTTTTTACAGTCTCTTATATTGTTTTTAAAAATTCTTATTTAATAAATACACTAATATGTATAGACCTTTTTTAATTTAATTCGACTTGTTTAGGTTGAATTAAGAAGTGGGTAGAGAAAAATATGTTGAGTTGTTGGTAGGGTTAAATAAGTGTCAAAATATTTATTATAGCAAAAAGTAGTAACTTGATTTTAATTTGCAAAAGCAATTCTCAACTTAACTATTCACCCAAGTTGTACCCCTGTCAAATTCGATTTTAAACTTATTTTTTTCTATGTTTATCCTTATCAAGAACAATTTTTTCATAAATTCTTTTCTTTTATTTAAATTCATTTTGAAAGAAATTTCCAATTTTTCAAATAATAGTATGATGTGAATTTGATCAAATCTTTTCAAATGACCAAAACTAATATGAAAATCCATTTTCATTACCAAATTAAATTTTTATTTTAGTTATTGTTTATGATAAAGTTACAGGTTAAGTCTTTCAAATTCGTGAGATCAAATTATAAAATCCTATGTCTTTTATTTTTAGCCTTTTTTTTATATGAATTTCTTTGATAATAATCATATTAATTTTTAGTTATTTTTGGGTGTGAATTTTTTTATTTTTAGATAACATTATTACAGGAGTTGATCATATATTTACAAATCTTATGTAGAAGCCACTTGTCCTTAGTATTTTTTGTATAAATTATATTGTTTTTAGATTTTCATATAAATTCTAATCTTTTCCGTTGAAACTTTCATTTTCATCTTAAAACTCTGTTCTTTATTTAATAAACACTCACTTCCTTCCTAAACCTATGTTAAGATATAATCTATAATTTTCTGTTATAAACATTCATTTTTCTTCCTAAAACGGACCCTTTTTCATTTTAAAATGCTTATTTCATTTCGTAAATCTCCTATTATAAAACTCTTCACTTATCTTAAAACTTCCATTTTCTTTATTGAAGCTTTCTTCATCTTAAAAATGACAATTTTTTACATTTAAACTCACTTCCTTCCTTAGACGTTGAGCCCATGTTGAGTTCATCAGGTTTGATGTCTGCGTTAAAGTAGTAACTTGATTTTAATTTGCAAAAGCGGTTCTCAATTTAACTATTCACCCAAGTTGGACCCCCTATCAAATCTAATTTTAAACTTATTTTTTTTCTATTTTTATTCTTATCAACAACAATATTTTCATAATATCTCCTCTTTTATTTGAAGTCATTTTGACATAAATTTTTCATTTTTTAAATAATATGATAAGAATCAGATCAAATCTTTTACAAATCACCAAAACAAATATGAAAATCCATTTTCTTTGCGAAATAAAATTTAAAATTAATTTTTTATTTTAGTTATTTTTTATAAATATTTATATATTCTACCTAACGCTAAAAAGAAATCACAACTAGTTGACAAATTTATGGTTAAGATATAGGTTAAATATTTCAAACTCGCCTGGTTAAATTACAAAACCCTATGTTTTCTAATATAAGTCTTGTTTTACATGAATTTCTTTCATAAAATCTTACTAGTTTTATGTTTTTTTTTATGAATTTTCTGTATTTTTATATAACATCATTATAGGAGTTGATCATATACTTACAAATCTTATCTAGAAGTCACTTTTCCTTACTATTTTTTGCATAAATTATTTTATTTTTGGATTTTCATAGAAATTTTAGTTCTTTCAATTGAAACTTTCATTTTTATCCTACGGCTCATAAATCTCTTAATTTTTTACGTGAAAACCTTTCACATTTCTTAAAACATGAAGTTTCTTGATTAGAACCTTTTTTTTTCATCTTAAAACCGTGAATTTCTTAATTTTAAGTTCTCATTCTTTTCATATTACTCATAATTGCAAAAAAATCCAAGTCTTTTGTTTTATTTTTAAAAATCTCAATTTTAATAAATATACTAATATGTATTATATAGGGATAATGATCCTCACACCATACTTTTTACTTAAGGAACACCATAAGTTATTATTTTAAAAAAATTCCAATTCTATCCTCTCTAATGTGGTGGAGAAGTGGAGAACACGATTCTCTACCTGAGAATATGTAAGAGGGTACAATTGGAATTTTTTTTTAAATAATAACTTATGGTGTTCCTTAACTAAAAAGTATGGTGTGCATATCATTACCCTTATATAGACACTACATATAATGTATAGAGCTTATTTAATTTAATTCGACTTGGTTAGGTAGAATTAAAAAATGGGTAGAGAAAAAATAGATTGAGTTATTGGTAGGTTAAATAAGGGTCAAAATATTTATTGGATCAAAAAGTAATAACTTGATTTTAATTTGCAAAATCTAAGATTAGTTTCTCAACTTAAACTATTTGCCCAAGTTGCACCACTTGCAGAATCAAATTTAAAACTTCTTTTTTCTATTTTTATCCTTATCAACAACAATTTTTCATAAAATATCTTCTTTTATTTTAAATCATTTTGATATAAATTTTCATTTTTAATTAATACTATTATAAGAATTTGAAAATCTAATATCTTTACCAAAATATACATCTTTACAATAGGGGGTTTTTTTCCTCTCAAAGAAACTCACCCTTCTCAAATAAAAAATAAAGGAATGGGTGGTGTCCGAAGGTGGGCCAGTAAAAGAAAGAAAAGAAGCTCAATGAAGGAGTTAGAGGGGTGGAATTTAATAGAAGAGGATAGAGATCTAAATGAAGAAGAAAGATCAGCCAAAAGAATTAGTAAAGCATTTTTGGAGTGTTTAAGAATGGAAGAGGTTGAATGACGTCAATGATTGAGAATATTGTGGCTACAGGAAGGTGATAAGAACTCCAAATTCTTTCACAGGTGTGCAAATGCTAGAAAAGCTACCAACACCATCAGATCAATTGTGGTGGACAGTAAGTTGATTGAAGATAAATCTGGAATCAGAAAAGCTGTTAGAGATCATTTCTTGGCAATCTTCCGATCCTCTCCTCGGCCCTTGCTGTCTTCTCTCTCCGGTCCCCCCTCCATGCGGTCTCTCCTCGTCATCGCAGGATCCGGGTATTCTCTTTCCCTTGTCTTTTTATTTCTCCTCTAACCCCTTTTGCATCGTCCTCGTGGTGTTTTTTCTAGATTGGTTTGCAAGTCCAGTTCTATGCCTTCCCAGTTTGCATCTTCAGTTCCTGGTTTGCGTTCGGTGACGGATTCCCTTATTCCTCTTGTCGATATCAAGAACCTTCGTGGTCGACATTGGGATTGGTTGGGATCACCATGTAATTCCCCCACTTCTTCAAGGTGCTTTTCTTCTTCTATGGAGCAGCTCCCGGTGTAGTTCATCTTCACTTGGGCCCCATCTCCTTCGACTTCACTTTAGAAGAAATTAAAAAGGCCTTGAATGGTTGGCAGGAGATAAAGCACCAGGTCCTGATGGGTTTAACTTTTCTTTCTTCAAGACTTCTTGGAGACAGTGTGTCTGGACATTCTAAGGGTCTTCAAAGAGTTTTATCAAAATGGCATCATTAACAGAAATCTGAAGAATTCCTTCATTACTCTTATTCCTAAAAGAGTGGGTCCGGAATGTTTATCTCATTATCGACCAATTCGTCTGCTGGGAAGTGTTTACAAGCTTATAGCTAAAGTGTTGGCCGAAAGATTAAAAAAAGTTTTATCAGAGATTATTGGAGAGTCACAATGTGCTTTTGTGGAAGAACGTCAAATTCTTGATGGGATTCTTGTTGCCAATGAGTTAGTTCATTTGAGACAAAGAGACAGAAAGCAGGCATTTTATGCAAAATTGACTTAGAAAAGGCGTATGACTTCGTAGATTGGTCTTTTGTAGGCTATCTATTTCAGAGGATAGGCTTCGGAGGTTTAAGACAAGGTGACCCTTATCTCCATTTATCTTCACTCTTGTTGGGGAAAGTTTGAACACGTTGGTGGATAAAGCGAATGAAATTGGTATAGTGGAAGGTTTCTCATCGACTCCCAATAGTCCCGCAATTATTGCTGATGATACTTTATTTTTCTGCGACCCCTCTAAGAAGGAACTTGTGGGGTTCAAAGCCATTCTCTATTTGGGGAAACTCCCCTTCATCTATTTGGGATTGCCAATGGGGGGAAATCCTAGACTAAAGAGATTTTGGACTCCAGTAATTGAAAGAGTGGAAAGAAGATTGGAGGGTGGAGTAGGAAATTCTTATCTTTAGGCGGCAGGGTTACTCTCATCAAAGTAGTACTCCAAAATTTACCCACTTACTATCTCTCTCTTTTCAAAATCCCTAAAGGGGTTGTAGAGAAGCTGGATCATCTATTCAGGAAATTTTTATGGGGTGATAAAGTGTAAAAAAGGAAAATTCATTTAGTTGCATGGCAGGAAGTGGTTAAACCTAAATGCTAATATTCCAATTTATAACATCATAAATCACATTAACCACATCACATTACATCAATTATGATTTTATTGCACAATCATTCAAACATCATATAGATTTAATATAATCATATTTCTAGGTGCATATGAGGACATATCACAAGTAAGGCACTTTCTTACAATGGAATGACCTTAAGTCCGTCAGGCATTAAACCCTATAAATTTCTCAACCGTTAACTCCCTTAAGATTCCCAACATTTGATAAATAAAAGAATACTCAATGCCGCATCGGATCTTGCATCAAATCCATCTTTTAAATGCTTATGTATAAGTAAGGTTCGATCTCCCTACCTCAAAATGACGATATTCACATGGCTTAGTCTCCAAAGGAGGTAGGATAGCAATCAAAGGGTTGCAAATTAATGAGATAACATATGAAGTCTTTTGAATAATCGGAGGTAGAGTTGAAGATCCTATGAAAAATCAAACTCTTCTTTTTATTCATTTTTCACAAAATCTAGACTAAAATAGTGCAAAAGGAAAGGTCAAGCGAAAAATCAAAGAGACGAACATTTTCAAATGAAACAATCGTTCTAATTTCCTTTCATTGCACTCATGTTCACCTTCTTACATGGATTGGGTGGCTCCTACACCCTTACTTTTCATAAATGAACACAAGTACAACAGTAGGAATAGTTTAAGTAGAAATAAAATTGATCTTGCAGAAATGTTTCAATTAAATTCACATCATGAACCTAACCATCATCCCCTGGTTTGCAAATGTTAAAATATTTAATTCCAATGTCATATTACCAAAAGAAAGTTTCATGACCATTCCTATAATTGATCAAAGCATTAGAAATTGCAAGGAATGGGCGGCCTAGAATGACAAGAATTTGAGTGTATGCAGTTAACACAGGATGTGTGTCCAAGACGATAAAATCAACAAGAAAGTAAAATTTGTCTACTTGACCAACAATCCTCAACTACACTTCTTGGTATTGAAAAAAGAAAATGAACTAAAGAGGAAGTAGTGTACCTATAGAGATATTGATTGATGTAGATGCTTTATTGTTGCATTTGTAGGTTTTGTATCACTTGTCAATGACTTTTTGTAATTTTATCTCCTACATGTCTCAATTTAACATTATTACTCCCCCCAAGTCCTTTTACCTCTACTTCCTTGTAGCTCCAATCCCGCATATTCGCACAATTAAAGCACTCATCATATGGCTGAAACAAAAACACGGTGTTCAAACTGCAAGGAAAAGGTAAAAGGAATTGTCGAGCCACCCCACTAAATGCTTTTACATTAACACAAACAATACACAAAACCCCATGTTCCCTCATATATGATACACATTAGAACACAATGCACAAACCCCACTAGAACTTAGTCCAATTGTTCTACCTCAATAGTCCAAATACTCAATTTAACTCGGTTGACTCGAAGAACTTTAGACTTCGAAAAACTAGTGATTTGGAATAGCAGTAAAATTAGTGGGTTTCCTACCCCCCGTGATTTCTTATTTTGACGTTGCCTGAACGCTCAACAGAAAAATTACCTCACATTTGCAGAAGTATTCAAATTGTTTTGTGATTTGCGTTCTCCATTCATACTCTATGTAAGTTAAAACTATACATTTTAAATAACTTACATGAGTAGAAGGTACTTCTTTGTTGAGCAATTGTTGCACACCAGATGCTCGGAATTCACCAAAGCAGCTGATTTCAAGTTCCGAACCAGTTTAAATTTAGTATAGTTTGTAGTTGGAGAGTTGAACGTATTCAAATAATACCAAACAACTAAAAAGGTACCTAAACATTTTGGTGTTTTTCTTATGCAAATTCCACAAACAACTGGGCATCCTCAAATGCCCTCAAACCTTATAATCATCACCCCATTTTGGCTCCAACAACTGAATATATGTCGAGTTCAAAGAGAACCTGCTGTTTTAGCAAGAGAGAGACAATTCAGAACGCATAAAGAATTCTTACATTAAACTATAAGATGTTTTCAAGAAGGCAACAAATGATTTTCAGTTTTTAATATAACAAGCAACTGATCTTCCCACAAATTGTTTACAAGAGCTACATAAATACAAGTGTGGTCCTTACCTTCCCATACCGAGCAAACTAATAACGAGAAGGGAAACCACCACCATTGATTATACAATCATCTGTTCTTAATACATCCACTATTTGATAACTAAAGTCGCCCTTGAAATTAATTCTGAAATCCAGTCCTTTGTTGGCCCACCTCCAACCTTCACAAACATCAGAAATCATGTCACGAAAAGAAGATCAAAACTCAAACAAAACCTATGATCTCTTCAGTTGTTTTTTTTTTGAAAAGGTCTATCGATTTAGAATTTCATAGAGAATAAATATCTAAAATACAAACTTCTTATAAACAATCAAGATGAAAACCCTTCCATGACTGGGAAAGGAAAAATAAACTCTAACAAGAACAATAACAAATAAAATGTGGTATCCTATCAATCCACTGTGAACCAAATAACTATTTTTTTTTTTATTGAGTTAGGCCTATTCTTGAAACAAAAATAACCAGACTCATAAACATGGACTCAATACAATTGCTCCATTTTAAGTCACGGTCAGTGGGTCAGATAACTCTCTTGCTTGCAATTTAAGTCACGGTCAGTGGGTCAGATAACTTTCTTCCCAAGTATATTTGAGGAAGCCAAACATTTAATGGTGTAGCATATAAAATTCATTCCAGTAGTAGGAAAATACAAACTACATTTATGACAGTCCATGGTTTCTTACTTTATAAAATAGGCATAACTTCATTAAAGATTGGAAATATGAAATTGAAAAGAAAGAGTGCAGTCATTCAACAGGACACATACCAACAAAAGGCATATGTCGATTGGGCCCAGAAGTACCAGTGTATCACATCTAAATACAATCTTGGTGAAAGTCTGCCAACGAGAAAATAATCCAATGAGTATGCAGTTATGCACCATATAGCAAAAGACTGAGTTGTATATTATGTGTCCTTTTATAAAGGCTATTTGTATATTAAATGTCAGATAGTAACCGTTTGAGATAAACAAAGTAAATTCAATAAGAAAACAGGATTAATGAAATTGAATAGTATGAGAACAGTACTTTAAACACAATAAGAATGGCAAAGCACAATTATGATTTAAAAAATAATAACAATTAAATCCTGCTAATCAAATGACTATTTTTAAAAAAATCAATGTTAAGCTACAATATGAGTATGAAGAAACAATGCTCTGCTTTAGTTGTATTATCGATCCATGAATGAAGTAGAATATATCCATCAAATTTGCCATATTGGACTTTCAAAGACATACATGTAGACAATAATATTCTGCAGACTCATCCAAGTCATAAGCCTCCAGTTTCATCCAATGCAAATTGCACTACTGATGAAATAAGAATGTTCGATAGCAATAATATGACAGTTTTGAAAAGAAAATCGGTTCAGATTAAATATCAGTCATGATACCCTTATTGGAGTAATAAACCATGAAGCGCAAAAGCATGACAAATCCATTCACAATGTCTTCTGTAGAGAAAATCACCGTATGAAGAGCAAAAAGCATAACAGAAGCCATCTCCTTCTCTCTGTTCTTTCTGTCCAATGGCAAGTGTGATCAGCTTTTTCAGAAACACCGGGTTGAATTCTGGAGAAACAAGATCATGGCAAGTGTGATCAGCTTTTTCAGAAACACTAGGTTCAATTCTGGAGCAGCAAGATCTTCCAGGCTTTGGATAAGTTCAGGAATGTCATCTGAAGAAAATATTCATGAATGATGGTCACAGCCTCTTCTTTGAACCGCCTCACCTTTTCATCCCCAGCATCCCTCAGCTCCCCATCTGTACCAGCGGATTTAAGGAATGAAGCATCCAACCAACCTTCATCAATCTGCCTTTGGAACAAGAGACTGGAACAAAGCTTTGGCAGAGGGAATATCGAGCGAGAGGTCATCAAGGCTCTCATCAAGGCGAGAAAAACCTTTTGCCATCTGACTAGAACTGGTCAGACCTCCTTCCGCTATCTCTTTCAACAATTTTAATATAAGTGGGTCTGCAGTTCGAATCTCCATGGCAAGGATAAGAGCCCTCTTTACAGCTTCATGATGGAAAAATAAGACTTCCAACTCGCTTATACATCTGCACGCCTCAAATGTATCTCCACTCTCCACATATTCTCTCAACAGATCTGCAATCTTTTTCTTCACTTCTTCACAGTAACATGGGTGGTGCCTCCCAATCGTCTCTCCACAAACTCTGCATAGTGGGGAGCTGATAGGTAGCTCTTTCCAGCAGTCTGTATAACCTGTAGTCCTTTGGACAAGTCGGGGAGCCTTTTCTTTGCTCTAGTGAGAAAAGCTGGAGGCAGGATGTCATCTGTTGTAGGATGTCATCAACTACAGCACGTGCAATGAACAGCGCCAGGATATCAACCGCATCAACTATATCAAGTGCCAAGCCATCAGCAGATTCAAGAAGCATGACAAACCCATGTCTTACTTGGTCTGAATTGATCACATCAGCATATAGAGCTGAGAGAAGAACTGACGCCATTTCCTTCTCCTTGTCATGCATGTCCATTGCCATTGAGACAAGCCTTTTAACAAAGTAGTGATGGTACTCATAAGAAATCTAATCTTTAGGAGCTAATGTTATATTCAAAAAACAACACTTTACAGAGTGCATTTTCCTTAGAGATTCAGAGCTGTAATGGAATGTGTTAAGAGATATATGTAGAAATCTATTTTGCCCATTATCCATTTCATTCAGTGCTGATTAATCTGACTTTAATAAATTTGATGGTTGTGTTTTGAAGTTACTAATGATTGGACATAAGATCAGTTGTCCTGACTTGAGATGCAGCAAGGTTGGAAAACTCAAAATCCAAACTCATTTGACTTAAAATAGACTAGAGCAAGTCAATGCGGTGACTCAGATAACTGAGTCTTTTATGTATCTAAGTTATAAAAATATAAATATTAGGAACACTAATTTATTTAAATGTCTTGAAACATATGCACACAAAAAAAAAAAAAAATGAATTAAGAACGATAATGGCTTTGTCTATTTAAAGCTATTTGAAAATTCATTTTTGTATAGACAAAATCACCTAACTCGATGACTTGGGCAAAAGTCACTGAGTTAACTAGAACATAGAAAGATCTATCAGATCGCAGATAAGCCAAATTTCTGATTAAGATTACATGCCAGAATTCGCCAATTGGAAGGATGGGATGCACCCAATAATTAGCCAATGTGACAACAGATGTACTCCCAATGGATTGTTTATGAATTTTGTATATAACGTCTATCACTTTATTGCTTGTCTGTTGGGACTCCATGTATTTTTTATGATCTTCTTGAGCCAAGGTGTGGGCCTCCTTTTATTTTTCTTTTGCAGGTCCCCTGGGGGGTTCCCCCCTTTTTCTGATTGATATACACTAAGCTATCATCCCCAAGAAAAAGAAACTGCTAAGCAATATTAGCTTTTGATCCCCATAATAAGCCAAAAGGGTTCATTTCTGCTCTCAGTAAGTGACTAGAGGGCTTGTTCCGATCCTGTGCCACTATAAATTCATCAGATGAAGTTCCGAACTATCAACCAAAAATCCCTTCAAATTTGATATCCTAGACCTGGAATCCTTTTGACAAGTGAAACAATGTACACCGAAGCTACATGCAAATTATGACAACATTAATGGTAGAATTTAGTGAATATATCTAGGGATGCTTTCTTTTGTGATCCCAAACAAGAAAATGTAATCCAATGAAATACCAGCTAATAAATAGTATCACAATGACTACCTTGAGAGCACAACTTTGGAAGGGAAACACATCAGTGCTACATACCCATTTTAAGTAACATGTATGAATAAATCATTTCATTATTCTTTTTTAAAAGATATAAATCATTACATTAATTGTGGCAGAAACTTCTAAATACAACACGATTTTTATAGAAAAGGATTTGAATCTTAAGCTTGAATCCCAATTTTTAAGAACCTTCCGATCTTTGGTTAATTTTTTCCCATTTGTGAGTTTTAACTAAAATTTGATTCAGGTCGAATTTCAAAACATTGGTCTCATAAGGCTTCTACATGCAAACAAGAGTTTCTTTTTGCAAAACTTGAACAATTTTTACTAATAAAACTCTACATACAATTATACCAGATTTTTATTTCTATCTTGTAGTAATTTTTGAATAAAAATGCATACATTGAAAAAATGTTGTCTTTTTTGTTAATTGTTTTCTAAAATATTTTTCCTTTTTGAGAAATAATAAAAAATATTATGCCTTATGCTACAATTTACAGTTCAATGCCCTGAATGATTTAGAATACAAATTCAATTTTAAAAAACATAGAGTATGTATCCAGGGTTCCAGCAAAAAATGAAAACACCAACATAATTTTTAATAGATATTTGCACCTGCCTGTAAACAGAACATCACAATGATGTAATCGTACAATTGATGATACAATGTTGATAATAGTTAAATTGTAACATCTTTTTTTTTAGTGATGATTATAAAAATTTGGTAAAACTAATACATTATTTTCTGCTGCTGTTATTTTAACACCTTATTTTCATTTAAAATAAGTTCGGATTTAAATTTAGTTGAACATGAAAAAATGCTTCAACCAAATAGACTTGGCCACCAAAAATATAACAAATACAGGGTTTGGGTATCATTTTCTATTTACAACATAAAAATATTGCCTGCAACAAACAGACAACATTTTTTTACAGTTAAATTGACCATGGAACATATCATGAATGAACTCAATTTAGTCCAGACCAAATTAGACCACCAAACCTTCCTTTCAAAGGCTCAATGACAGAAGTCCCAAGATAATCTAATAAAAAATTTATACTACTTTAAAGTGTATGTCTTACCCCTTAGCGGACCTTAACCAAAAAGCTAGAATTCATTACAGCGCTCACACTCGACCATCTACACTTTCAATATTTTTCTGTCAAGTTCACCCTTATCATTTTGTAAGGCAGAATGTATTGTATCAAGATAAAATGTTCCTATCCTGTAAAAGTTATTATAGTGTGAAATTTATTATATTGGCTCTAGCATGCATAGATATAAATGGGTGCCTCAATGGCTAACAAATGTCTAAATGAAACTGTTCTAAAAAATATGGAAGATTCACAAACGTAACAAACAAAAGCTCCTTCTAATCATCAATTTTCATATAAGATTACCTTTAAGATATCATCAAATTTTCACAATGACGATGCTAGAGTTTTTTCCAAAAAAGCATTCCTATAACCTAATAAACATCAATATGATGTTGACTTCCCCAATTCATAAATAACTCTTCTATTTTATTTGTGTTAAATTGATGGCACTTTCATCAATTGACACACAAGAAGCATCCTAAAAAGTATAACTAAAGATGGAAAAATCAAAGTGAACCATACTTATTAGCAGCTTCTCATTAGTAGTGATAAAAAATTGAAGCAGGCAAGAACTTAATCTTTTGAAGAGCCAATAACCTCGCCCATAGCCAAGTTGGGGTATAGGTCCATGTCTCAATTCAGCAAATCCCAAAATACTATGTAATTATTTAAATAAATATTTATTTCAAACAAGAATAGCATGTAAAAATAACATATAGGAAATGTAGAAGTTTTACTAAAAACAACCTAGTACAAAATAAAGCAGCAACCTCTCCATTTCAGCAATAGTCAACCTCAACCAAAGAAACTTTCAATTTTTAGCAGAGACGATGATTGAGAGTTTCATTAAAATAAAAGGTTTACGTACAAAAGGGTATGCCATGGCTTGTGTATGAGGGTTATACAAGACCATAAGAAAGAACAAAAGAGAAAGAACATATAAGATTACCCCAATCACAACACACCCTCACCATCTCCTAGGTTGCGTTTGGATGGGGGTAAGAGGGGGTAACCTCCCGTTACCCCTTGTTACCCTCGTTTGGTAACAAGGGGGTGAGAGTAAAATTTTGAAAATTTACCCTTCTCATCCCATTTTTTAATACCCTTTAGAGGTTGGGGTATTCACAATACCCTACCCCCTCAATGCCCCTTGTCTTCCTCTCTTTATCAATTATATATTATAAAAATAAAATCTTTAAAAAAAAATACTCCCTCTATCCCAAATTAGTTGTCCTATATGGATTTTGGAATTGTCCCAAAATAGTTGTCTCATTTATATTGGAGTAGTATAAAGTGTATTGAAAATGGATGAGATCACATGGAGTGCTAGCTTTATATAAAGAGTTCTTTAAAAAATACAAATATTTCAAATGAGACAACTAAAATGGGACAGAGGGAGTATTATATAATTAAAAAAATAATATATTTCAAGTAATTAGCAATTTAATTTTGTTTGAAATTTATTTTTAAAATGTGTCAATATTTTCAACATGATGCATTTGGATGACGGATAAATTTTACGGAGGTTACCCTTGAGTAGGGGTAACTGTAAGTAGAGGTAAACTGACATAATAACAATTTTATGAGAATTAACATTTTTATTAAATCTATCTAATAAAAATAATAAAAATAAAACTTTATGAAATATAATTTTCAAAATATCCTATTTTTAAAGGGTGATTCTGTCGAAATTTCGATAAGGTCTCGAAATTCCGAAAGACTTTGAGGTTCATGATAATCTCTTTCGGAGTAATTAGCAATTTATTCTGTTGGAATTTTATTTTAAAAATGTGTCAACATTTTCAACATGATGCATTTAGATGAGGGGTAAATTTTACAAGGGTTACCCTTGAGTAGGGTAACTGTAAACAGGGGTAATCTAACATATAAACAATTTTATAAGAATTAATAATTTTTATTAAATCTATATAATATAAAATTAAAAATTAAATTTTATGAAACATAATTGTAAAAATGTTATATTTTTAAGGGGGTGATTCTGTCGAAATTTCGATAGGGTCTCGAAACTCTGAAAGAATTTGAAGTTCATGTTAATATCTTTCGGGGTAATTAGCAATTTATTATGTTGAAAGTTTATTTTAAAAATGTGTCAACATTTTCAACATGATGCATTTCGATGAAGGCTAAATTTTACGGGGGTTACTCGAGGTTACCATTGAGTAGGGGTAACTGTAAGCATGGATAATCTGACATATTAACAATTTTATAAGAATTAATAATTTTTATTAAATTCATATAATAAAAAAATAAAAATAAAAATTTATTAACATAATTGTCAAAATGTCCTATTTTTAAGGGGTGATTATGTCTAAATTTCGATAGGGTCTCGAAATTCCGAAAGAGTTTGAGGTTCATAGTAATCTCTTTTTGGGTAATTAACAATTTATTTTGTTGGAAGTTTATTTTAAAAATGTGTCAATGTCTTCAACGTAATGCATTTAGATGAGGGGTAAATTTTACGAGGGTTACCCTTGAGTAGGGGTAACTTGACATATTAACAATTTTATAAGAATTAATATTTTATTAAATTCATATTAATATAAAAAATAAAAAATAATTTTTTTAATTAAGAGATATGTTGATATTTTTTATTTATTTATTAGGATTTAAAATAAAAATATAAAAAAAATCTTTATTTATTTTTTTAATGTTAGAATGCAAGTGTTTATTTTAAATTATAATTATTAAAAATAACTTATAAAAAATGGATAATATTATTAAAAGTTATATTATTAGGATTTACTTCATGAATATTATTTAATAATTATGTTTTATAAAATTTATCAAAAAATATTAATATATCAGGTTATCGTTACTTATAGTTATCAAACAAGATTCTTTAGACTAAACTTTTATTTTACCACTCCAATTACCAAACAAAATAAGAGCAATGCCAGTTCAAAAGTCACCTGCACTCAAGGGTGACTCCTGCTAAGGATAACCCCTCTAAAATTTATCTCTCATCCAAACGCAACCCTAATATACTATCGTATAAAAATTTCCATCGTCATCCTTGTGCACGATCACGACTTCTAAATAGTCCAACTAACTGAACCACCACAGCTTTAACCAACGAAACTATACTCATCCAACGATGACATCTAGTCCCAAACTCCTAATGCTCTGTTTCAGCCTCCCATATGTTTATCCTGGATATTTTCTTCTGCTTCATTCTCAATTAATAATGAACAGCATCAGAGAAGCTATCAAAAGAGATTTTTTTATGAACAAGGTATCCAGGCCCCTTAGAAGACCCGAGGATTAGTCGGGTACCCAAAGAGGACCAGACGCCTTGCTGATAAAAAAACAGGGTACGGAACAAAAAAATCTCCCTTGTTATTTAAAAACAAAACACACGCAAACAAACAACTAAATCATTAACAATATTGAAAATAAAATAACTCACCCTTCTTCACACGTATTAGCTTTCCAGAATGCGATCACTGCACATGTCTCACAGCAAACCCGACCGTTGGAGCCTTTCCGCCAGTGACGACTTTGATCTGATGTTCTGGCAGCAAAGATGTGGGCGATTTTGGAGATGAAGATAAAGGAATCTTTCTTTTGGCGTTGGATTCTTTTGTGTCTGATCAGATCTTGCAGCGAGACATAAAAGGGAGCAAGATTTGGGGCTCCGATCTCCGAATCGAAGGAAAAACCCTAGATCGGAAATAAGAGAGAAGAAGATCGGACTTGCTGCAATGTGAAATCGAGCTGAGCAGAGGTTGAAACAGAGGCTAGGATGCAGGGCAGCAGCAATGGCGAGAGGCAATGGGATCTGAGAGGAAAGAAAGGAGAGAAAGAGAGAATATAATAAAGGAGTAGAGAGAGAATCGCCGGAGAGAGGTTTGGGAGGGAGAGAGAACGACGGCGATTCTGGGCGGTGGTGGAGGCTGGGATCATTTCTGTAACTTTGGGCTTGGAGCGGGCCAAGGAGAGGCGATGGCTGGCACGGGCCAAGGAGAGGCAATGGCTGGCAGATCGGACGGAGGAGCAGAGACGGTGGAGATTGTAGACGGTGGGAATGGCAAAACCCTAAATTTGACGTGTTTAGAGTTAGAGTTAGATCATGGTAACCGAGAAAATGAAATGGAAATCGTGTGGAGGAATTTTACGTTTCTTTTATTAAAATTTTGTAAAGGCACCGGTGAAAATTATAAATTAAATAATATTTGTAAATAAATAAATTATAAAAATAATTTATATGAATTTTTTTCAGTAATAGTCTGTTCTATTACTTTAAGTAATTATTAATAAGAAGTTAGATATAGATCAAAGAATTATTAATATCAAATTAAAATAAAAATTTGATGATTGTTGTATAGTAATTAAATATCAAGTAACTAAACTATTTCTAGATAATAGATAAATCTAATTTTAGTGAAATAAATCAAATGCAAATATTATATAGCTTTCTAAAGAATTAATTTGTTGGTATTGTTTAAATAGTTTAATTCAATTTTTGTGGTTTAGATTAATGTTGAATTAGATGAATAAAATGGTTATATGAGTCTAGTTTTATTAAGTTATCAATTGAAAGTACACAGTTTCATTTTATAAGACTCATTGACGGTAACACACATTGAATTTTCTAAGGTCAAATTTTTCAATGAAATAACTTTATTACAAATATGTAACATGTAAATGTAAAAATAGAGGTTTCTAAAAGTAAATATTTATATATCATTTTGTTCTTAAAAACTATCCTATTAATACAATCATTAAATAAATTAACTTATTTAAAATCATAGCAAAATTAAAAAATAAAATTCTAAGCTAGTTCTGTGATGGGTTCATTTATATTGATGCTCATAACTGTTATATATTAAAGAAAATAAGAAAGTTCTCTGGACCTCTTGTATTTGTTTTGGATGAATAAAACTCTTACCTTCATTCAAAAAAAAATTACACAAAAGTTATATCAAAAAGAAATAAATATCATTAGAGAGATGTAACTTCAAAGTTAAAAAAGATCATGTAATGTTATGAAACTTGTTGTCCAGAAATTGATCCGAGGGAGGTGAATTGGGTCAATGTAAACTTTTTTTGTTTTCTTTGATTATACTAATTGGAAAAATAATATACAAATGAGTTATAAAAGATATACAAATAAAGTAGAGGAGATGAGAAGAGATGGAGGTATTGAACTCGAGATTTTTATGAGGTTCGGCTTTCTTGCCTACTTCCTCGCCTCATGTACACCACTTGAGGTTTTAATGAACTATGTTTCTCCTTCACGGGTTAAAAAACCTATTACAAGCTTGTAGAGAACACCTCTCTAAATTTGAAGTTGAAGGCACCTTTCTTCTTCACTAAGGTTACACTCACACTTTTACAATTGATCTCTCAAATGAATAGTAGAATATTACAATATAAAGTTCAGAAGTAACTCTCAGGTGCATACAAATGAAGCTTGCAAAGGTTACTCAAAGTGTGAACAATAATGATTCAACAATAGATTGCAAGATTAGTGCAAGGAGAAACATGAATAGAATAGTTTCTTTTAGACTTTGGAAATAATGTAATTTGTAGGAGTAATGATCCTGGGAATTTAATATTTTATTTAACTCCTAGTGCAATGAGCTTTGTATTTGACTTATATGAGAATCCTTATTTTGATTTGAGATGCAACCTTCTATGATATATATAAAAATGTTTTAAATTTTCTGCTATTTATTCTATTGTATGTAAATATTATCATGGACATTAGTCCGTGCACATACTAGGTTGGGCCAGTCGAGGGTCGGAGGACTCGGATTTGACTCGCGTCGTGAGGCTTGCTCCCCTCCGTGGAATCCTTATTTATTCTACTTTGATCATCGTGGGAGGGGGAGGAGTGTTACATTAAATTGATTGTGTAATAGCCCGAATTTTTTAATCAATATATATGTGGCAATTATTTATTTTAATAATGGAAAAATGGAAATTTTGATGTCATGAATGTTAAATGGATCAAAATATAGACAAAGGCCCAAGTATGGTCCAATGGACCATGGACTTGATACGATTCATTTGAAGGGTTAATAATGGTCAAAGTGGGCCCGATAACCATGTGGGATCCAATGGATCATAATTGATCCAAGCCCTAGAGTAAATAGTAGAAAATAATTTAATTGGGCCATGGGCCCAATGGTGACCCAATTAATTGGAATTGATCACCTAAGTTAATGAGGAAATAATCAAGATGACATAATCAAGAGGGGTCCACCCCACCTCATTAAGTGAGGTGGCGGGTTGACTAAGATTTGGTGGGGCCGGCCACCATGGTTGACTTGGTCAACCATGGTGGATACATGAAAGATTTGAAGGGAATTAAATAGGAATTAAATTATTAAATTAAAGGGGCTAAGTTAAGAAAGAAATTAAAAAATAGGGTGAGTCAAGATGGTTTCCCATCTTAATTGACTCACCAAACTCATTGGAATGAGTTGTAACTCAAACCCATTCCAACCACCTCCACTAAAGGGGACAATGACCCTAAAAATGGGGCATGCAAGCCCATACCTCCCTCCATGCTTGGTTGGTGGAGGGAGTCAAACCAATCATCACACCATCTCCCTCTCACTCTCTCCCTCTCCCCCTCACACACCAAAACCGTCCTCTCCTCTCTTCCAAAGAAAACACTAAGGAGAAAAGAAGAGAAAGGAATTTAGAAAGAAGGGAAGAAGGAGCTAAGAGTTGGTCGATCACTCTTAAGACTCAAGATTTGTGACATTTTCCCATTCACTCCTCCGTTTTCCCTCTCAAAGCTGCTACACCTTGGCCGAACCAAACCTTGGTGACCTTACCTTAATCAAGCTCACCATTGGCCGAGTATCAAGGAGGAAGAAGAAGGAGAAAGGCTAAAGAGCAAGAGGAACAAAAGATAACCGGGAAAACCAAAGATTGTAAGTATTTCCAAACATGCCGTTATGGCTCTTTTAAGAGAAATCGCGAAGGAAAGAAGTACAAAACATGCAATGGAAAGGACTGACGAAACAGTCAGTCGACTGAATCAGAGATTCAGTCGACTGAAAAGACAATAAACGAACCAGAAACGAAGTTCTAGGAGTTTCAGCCGACTGAATCAGAGATTCAGTCGACTGAACAGACAATAAACGAACCAGAAACGAAGTTCTAGGAGTTTCAGCCGACTGAATCAAGGATTCAGTCGACTGAACTGACAATGGACGAATCAGAAACGAGCTTCTGGGAGTTTCAGCCGACTGAACTATAGTTTCAGTCGACTGAACTAATGGTGGCTGAAAACAGAAGGAGTTTCTGGGAGTTTCAGCCGACTGAATCTGAGGATTCAATCGACTGAACATAAACGTCTCGGACAAGAAAAGGGTTCTGGAAGTTTCAGCTGACTGAATATATGATTCAGTCGACTGAAGGAATGCTTATTAAACACGTAAACGGATGGTTGATAGTTCAGCCGACTGAATGTGTATTTCAGTCGACTGAAAATAAATTGGCAAGACAAACAGACGATCTGATTCAAAATCAGCTGACTAAATCTGTGATTCAGCCGACTGAAAGGGTATAAACCGTGTTTCAGCTGACTGAATGTATATTTCAGTCGACTGAAACTGAACTGGCGAGACAAACAGATAATCTGATTCAAAATCAGCTGACTGAATCTGTGATTCAGTCGACTGAATTGAAATGAACAGTTTTTGAATATTTTCTAAGACACTACTAGTCCGATAAGATAAATGGAGATGATATTAAATTAAAGGGCTGATTTTGAATCAGATCAGTTATGGATTGAATTATATACGTGTTGAAATTAATGGAAAAAGAGGCCAAGATAAGGGCTGATTTTGGTAATCTTATAATGTGGTTAAAGATCACCAATGAACATAGGTTTATGATCAGTTAGAGATTTAATCGTGGATAAGATATAAACTAACTTGGGAAATGTATAATAGGGTATTTGGCACATCGCAACGGTACGCGAACGGCGACCGGAATTACCGGACGAGAATGAAAAAGGACGTTATCAGTATTTGGTAGGATTCCTACCTTTTTGTAAGCGATGGATATATGATGGTATTTTTAAATTATTTTGGTTTAGCTTATGATGGATTTATGATTATGATTTATCTTATGATGAGTTTTAACCTATGAACCCTATGGATTATATTTTAACATTATGCACTATATGGCTATGTATGGTATATCAAATTATGATTTATCTATATATACTACATAGCATAATACACTACATCTCATGCACGGCATGGGCGGAAAAAAAAAAACAAACCGGAGTCCATGCCTAGTCGGGGCGACCGAGAACAGACATGGGGACATTGATATGGTATCACCGGAGTCCGTGCTCCGTCGGGGCGACCGAGAACAGACATGGGGACATTGATATGGTATCACCGGAGTCCATGCTCCGTCGGGGCGACCGAGAAGCAAACATGGGGACACCTTGACGAGGGTTTGCCGTCAAGGGGGATATGATATTTCATGATGAGGTAGATGATGGGTGGGACACATGCCATAGACACCCATGGCATGGCATTCATCATATGGTTTTATTATATTGCTATTAGCATGCGTGTTATTACTAATCCATGTGCTAGCCCTACTCGGAGTCTTACTGGGCGCGTTGACTAACGCCCTACTTCCACCCTAGCTGATGATATAGGAGACGGAGGAAACGGTGGACGTGACGGGAGTCAGGCTTAGGGGCGTGGGAAGGCGGCTACTTTCTTTATCAGAGTTTTATTTTGGAAATGTTGTAACTCAAGTAGCATAGCTTGTTGAATTGTAATAATTTTGGATTTATTACTATGGTCTGGATTAAACTCTGTATGTTAACATTTTGAGATATAATCATGAACATGGGGGTATTTTGGTAATTTAATGTGGTATCTTCCCTTCTATCTAAAAACCGGTAGGGTAGTACCTATTATAATGTTCCGCATGTAACTATGTTCCGCGAGCTTACTTCATACGCGTGAACCGTACTCGTGGACTTTGTTCCGCGCACGCGTGGGGTTGGCCAGTTAAGGGCCGGGCTTTAAAAGCTCGGACTTAACTCGCGTCGTGACGTCCGCGCCGTTGTCACTTTGATTTAATTCAAAAAAAAAAAAAAATAGACTCTGAAATATGGTGAAAATGGGTGGGCGTTACAGATTGTGTGACCAACTACACTTGAACGCAATTCAGTGACTCGCCAAAAAGTAAATTGATAATCTCACGTTGAAACTCTGCAAAAGCTTCATCCAAACATCACTTTTCTTCCATACGTGTTCTTCCTCCTGAATTTGCCAGCTTAACATGGTATGCAAATGTTGATCTTGCAACTGTAGATTTTGATTGACTCCGAAGGTGATGACTGTTGATCTTCATCTCAATATTGTATTTGTTGTGGGACCCATATGTCTGGTGATGTGGATCCAAATTATATGTCCTGATATAATGTAACGCCCGTCCCGCTACAGGCGCGTTATCTCCGAAATATCTCAAAAGTCGTAAAAGGAGGTTATCGGGTCTAATTTTTTTTTTTTTTTAAAACGAGATACTACCTCCCTCTCACAAATCACGAGTTCAAAAAGTCAAGAAGCATAACAAACGACATTTGACTAATTGAACATAGTTATACAGTCATCCCAACAAGCATGTAATAATAAGCCCATACAAACTAAGTCTCCAAATTTAAAACATAAACATGACCATAAATGTTTAGCTACTATCGCTCCTCCCCAGGTGCTTACTCAAAGGGCCCGCACGGCCCCTCTACGATCGGGGTACCTGAAAGGTAAGGGGTGAGCTAACCAGCCCAATGAAGATATAATGCTTATCACAAGTCAGCAACATAAGTAGATATTATACGTACGAATGCAGAATATCATATTAACAAGAGTACTCATATGCATGAAATCCAAATACACCACAAACCAATAATCCACCAACCAAAATTGAGACGTCATCTCGATAGCCCACATCGGGTCCTCCAACACACTCTGGTCTCCCCATCAATACCATCGGGAGACTAAAGAATACACAACTGCGTCACCCACACGAGCCGTGTCAGAAAACCACCTCGACCACGCCCGACTACAGAGTACAAAAATGCCTCAGCCACATGGGCCCTGTCAAAAACCATCTCGACAACGCCCGATGATAAAACACACAACTGCCTCAATCACACGAGTCGTGTCGGAAAACCACCTCGACCACGCCTGGGAAAGCCTGCACCTCAACCGCCGGAACGCAACAGGGAGACCGACATCCCCTATGGGGGTCTCAACCATTGGAGTGTAACGGAAAAGTCCTTCCAACAACCAACATCATCATGTCATCATGAACATCCACACATAAAAGGGTCCTCCATCTCAATACCCAACGACACACTGTCCGTTGTGGGTTACCTCTCATGCATGCACCTGATTTCATGATCCTGTATAACACCATAAACATGTATGACAATATATGCATGTTCTAACATAATTAACCAAAAATCAGTATCTTGCTCATCACGCGAGTCAAAAGTGCATAACGAGTCACTCAAACACACATCTCTATATCCGACAAAATTGTTTGTGCTTCTTATAGATTGACACTCAAAGTACCATCAATATATTCCAAGTATCATATTCAATATTAATTTATCCAATTAAAGTTCCTCACAACAACATATAGTAGACAAGAGTGCACCCGAATAGACCCTTTGCCACATAATCATTCTCAACGGTTCACCCTTACCGAGTGGCTTAATAAATAGAGGGTTCCATTGGATCACTTCATGTCCAGAATACATATTTGATATATGTAATGCATGCTAAAAGTGTGATAAATCCCCTCACAGTGTGTGTAGAGTCGAGAATCCGAAGCGAACAAGGGACTTGATTGGTTGAAAGGAGCTCAAACTGGAAATGGCTGCAACGGCGGGAGGGGTGACGACTTGACTGCCGGAGGCGGAGAAGGGGTGAAATCAGACGCAGCTTAGGTCGATCAAGAGGAAGGAGGAGAAGGATCGAAGAGGAGAAGAAGAAGATGGCGGAGAGAGAGAAATCCGAAGAGGAGGGGCTGAAATGGCGGTAGAGGTGAGGAGGGGGAGGGTCTCCTAGGGTTTGAGGGAGAGAGAAGAGAGAAGAGCCATCGAGAGAGAAGGAAGATGCACGGGCACTGTAGCAGTTGCGGCTAAAGTGCCGCGCAAAGGAGTGAGGGGTTTTAAAGAGTTAGGGTTTGGGGAAAAAATAGGGTTTTAATCCCTTTTTTTAAAAAAAGAGAAAAAGAAAATAAAATACAAAGAATTCGAGATCCCGGGAAAATCTCGAATAACAAACGTCGATCGGAAAAAGTGTGATTTTTCAATATTTTTTTTTTGACAATATACATAAAAATTATGAAATTACTAAAATGCTCCTTAAATTTTCAAACTCGAAATTCGATAACTAGGGCCCACCACGGCGCCCACTCTCTTCACCGCTACCAAGGTCCCAAAGACAACTCGGAGATTCGAAAATCTCTCCAAAAATCTAGAAGACTCGTTAAGGGTCATTACATACAATGTATACTGAAAGTCAATAATAGATTATAATTGATTAGATTGATACGTTGCTTAGTGTATTTCCTTTTTAGGTACCTTAATTGTCTCGTTTTTTTTTTATTTAATACTTTAACCTCTAAGAAGATAAGAAAAATCAATACCATATTCAGAGAATTTATTCTCTAATTTATTTTCTTTAGTTTATTTTTCTACATGGTATCAGAGCAGGACGGTTTCTGTGCCCTTTGAATCTTTCTTTTATATTTCTAGGTGTCCCTTTTGCAGCAGTTTTTTTTTTTTCGGAGAAGGTTTTGTCGGCGGGGACCCATCTACACCTGCTGTTTTTGCCAACCCTTTCCACCCGTAGGGTTGGATTTTTGCTCGGACTCATCGTGCCTTGTATTCTGGCCCGGTCTTGTAGGGCAGATCTGTCTCTCCTTCTTGCAGCAGACTAGAGTTTTTCCTTTCAATCTTCAAGGATCCTCCTCCTCTGCTCCTTGGATCCACATCACTGTGATCGCCTGTGGCCCACCTATCTCCACCCCAAGTAGACCCACGATTTTGGTCAACTATGGACCCCCCCCCCCCTTCTCTCTCTTTCTCCATCTCTTTTACCACTGCCAGAGACTTCTGTAACCCAGTTTTTTGGATTTGTCTGCTGCGACCTCCATGCTAATGTAGTTTCTAGGCTTTCAAACAAGCCTCCTAGGATCGCCTTTACCTTCTGCTTGCATCGCACTTGGCTTCCCACAATCCATCCACGATAGGCCCCATTTTTTTGGGTTTTTTTTCTTGCTGCCAAAAGCATCTAGGTACCCAGTTTTGGGTCATTTTCTCCCAGATCTGGTAGAAATAGACCAGTAGGCATCTTGTTTTTTCTCCTCCACTATCGTCACTGCATCTATATTGTATCTGTGTGGATTTTCCTTCGATTATGTTGTTTGGACCCACGACAACCTCTTCTTCTCAGATTTGCTGCAGAATCTTCTCCTTCGGTCGATTTCTGTGCTCTATATTCCTTTGGATACAACCTCAACCTCATGGCATCATCTTCTGCATCTACCCCTCCAGATATGGCCTCTTCTCGCTGTCCATATATTGGACGGATCACGATGGTGTTACTGAATGAGACCAATTATTTTGAGTAGTCCCATTCAGCGACAATGTTCCTAACTGCGAGGCAAGTTTCTTCATATATCGATGGTTCTACCCCTAAACCAGCTAAGACTGATGCTACATTATCCTCCTGAACTTCCATCAACTCCTTGATCCAGGCTTGACTTGATCTATGGAAGCTCATGTACGGAGTCTCGTTTATACACTTCCAATTGCTAAAATTGTTTGGGACACTATGAAGACTTTGTACTCTAATGGAGATAACATCGCTCGTATGTATGAATTATCTCAGACCGCTGCCACTCTCCGAAAGGGGGAGTTGTCCCTCATCGAGTACTATTCGACTATGCAGTCTTGTTGGTTGGAGTTAGATCAGCTTCAATCTCTAACATTTAAAGATCCTAAAGATACTCTGACATTTCACAAGTATGTTGAACAACAATGGATCTTTGCGTTCTTAGTTGGCCTTAACTCTGAGTTTGAGGTTACACGGGCACAAATTCTTGGACAATGACTTCTCCCTTCTCTAGATGAGGTCTACTCTGCCTTACTTCATGATGATCGGCGTCATATTGTTATGACACTTATGTCGGCTGAACGCTCTACCCTGGTCACCACCCATTCTTCCGCCCCCTCTCTAACTCATGGGCCTCCAGCTTCCCATGGCAAGGATCGTTCTTTTGATCCTCGAAAAGACACCAAAGTCTCATGGAAGAAGGGGACTTGATTCTGCACCTATTGCAAGTGATGAGCATTGGAAATTGATATATTTTACCTATGTGTGTTTTAGATATGTTTAATGTGATTTTTGGACTTTTGCAGATAAAATAGAGATGTCAAAGAAAAGAAGTAAAAAATGAAGAAAAATGCAGAAAGTGGGCCCATGTTTAAAGTTCAAGCCCATGATCTAAGTCCAGGAGCCCATGAATGAAGCCGAGTAAATTTGAATTCTACTAATCAAGATGAGATGCAATGCGTTCACTGCCATAGATGCAGAGGCTGAGGGTACAGAGATGCAACATGTCTCTCATATGAAATCTTTCAATGTAGAGAGATCCAGAAGGAAACTGTTGCTAGCATCTACAATATTAGTAAATGGAGTGGGTGTTTCTGACATGAGGGATGATATTTCTAAGTGCAGCAAAAGAGCTTACTTGCAAACCAGATCATGACTACTTTAATTTTGATAGTTAAAAGGTCCACTTCTTAGAAGAAGAGAAGTTTCCTATTGTTGGCAGTTCACAAACACACAATATTTTGTTGAAGTCTCCATGGGTAAGACTCCATTCACAAGTAGGATCTAGAGACATGTTCAACACACTGTCTTCTAATGACATTTTGGAGAATCTTAATGAGTTTGGTATCCATTATTTGTCGGGTTCGTTGATTTCCATGGAAGCTAGTTCGGCTGACTTAGCCCTTTAATCATATCATTCTAGAAACAGCCAGCAATCCATTGAGAACTTAGCAGTGTTTAAAGATGTCTCCAATTTCACAGCAGAGCGGCCACAAGAAGTGGTGCGTAGCAGACCAGTCAGCAAGCACATTATCAAGAAGCAGCCAAGAAGCAGAAAATTGAAAGAAGAATAAAGGGGCCTACCAACTGCTTCTTATTGTTAAAACATGCCACCCAAAGCAAGTAGAGAAGAACATCTAACAGAGGAAGATGGCTGGCTTATGTATACAAAGAAGTTGTCAGCAAGATAAGTAAAAAGTGGCAGCTTGGAACCACACCTGTTTGACTGAACAGCTAAGAAATTATGTACAACAATGTCTTTGGTTGTTTAGCAGCCAGGTGGTGACTTTAGCCAACAAAAGGGAAAGGTGGCAATCAGCCAAAGCAAAAGTTCATACAGCAGTATTTAAGGGATTGGTTTGCACTGAATCAACCTTTATCTCAAATTGAAGTTTCTCATTAATTGGGCATTGAAATGTTGCTGTCTGGCACTCAATTTGTGCTGCAGCATGAAAAGTCAGTTCACCAATGATTGACACTCAATAACCAAAAATTCTTGCTGTGATGATTTTCATTGTTCTACCGTGACAAGTTCTAATTTCTGGCCAATTAAAGATGAATCCTGACTCAGTAAATACAAATTTTGAGGCATGGCGAGGGCCATGTTGGGACAGTGGGTAGCAGCAGCAAAGGATCTTCATGTAGCATCAAAATTGGATTATGATGAGGAGATCAAATTGGCACATAAAAAGGTTGAACCCAATGCTAACAAAATTGAAAAGTAGCCACTGAAAATCAAATGCCAGCCGTGTATAGCTGAAAGAGAAGAAGAAGGAGAGCTGCACCTTTGCATCAGACCCTCAAACATGTGCTTAACACATATGGCCGACCAAGCATCCTTTACCGTACTTTTTTCCTTCCTTATTTATCACCTTTATCCTAGACTTCCAATGTGCCTCTTTCCTCAAATATTTCAGCCGAGTCCAACCCTCCATTCCAACTTTCCTTTCATGGAACTTTCGATCCTAGCCTTTTATTTCTCACCTCTTTCTCTTATAAATACCAGCCATCCGTCAAAGGAAAAATTTGAACCTGGCATTGATTTTTTGGAGTTTTGGAGAAACGTGGGTTTTAAGGTTAGTGTTTTTATTTTATTGTAATTATTTTATTTTATTTTAATCCATGTCTTGTAATTTAGTTCAATTAATAAAAGTAGAACTTCTTTGTCTCTTTATCTTTATTTTCTTAAAATTCAGTGTTAATGTGATGAATTTCAGTTATAAATTAAAAAAGTCCATGAATCTTCTTGTTTTGTTTTTATTTAAATCCAAAATTCCAATGCATTGTAATTCTTAATTCCAATTTTTATTAATAATTGAAAAGCAGAAAAACCCTTAGAAATATGGTTTTCCACTTATTTATTTTTGTATGATGAAAGTTTGATTTTATTTTAATTCTTTTTATGGATTTATGTGAGAAATTACTCCAAGTTATTCAATGAAAACAGAAAAAATCTTTAGACTGAATAAAACTTGATTTTATTAGTCTAAGGCCCTTTTTAAGAGCAGAAAAAACTTTTAGATTCGAAATTGCAAGTTGAAATTTTATTTAGCCTAAGGCTGGATTTAAATTTTCTTAGTTTAATTGATTTCATAAATTTCATGATGAGGATTTTAATAGATGAAGAATTTGAGTGCATGATAAATAATAATAAATGTGAGCTCCGTATTCTAGGCTTTAATATTATTTTTAAAATATGAAAAATAAAGCCTCCATAATTCTTTGATCCAGTTTTACTGTAAATATGTACAGAGGTAGTTTATGTGTTTTAAATTTTATTTGTGTATAAATTCAAATTTTTTTGAAATTGATGAACTACGTAGAAAATAATTTAATTGCATCTTAATTTTGTATTTTAAATTAGATTAAGATTGTTTATATTTTAAGATTAAATCCACCATCTTAATTAAAATTAGTTAAATTGTTAAAATCTATATTTAAGTCTAGAATATTTTTAAATTAAAATTAAAGTTCATAGATTAGATAAATAACTCCATATTTACTTCATGATGATCGGCGTCATCTTGTTATGACTCTTATGTCGGCTGAACGCTCTACCCTGGTCACCACCCATTCTTCTGCCCCCTGTCTGACTCATGGGCCTACAGCTTCCCATGGCAAGGACCATTGACTCCTGCTACAAGCTTCTTAGACAACCTAAGCAAGCTAATTTCACCGTTGCCCCTACTGCTCTTCATTCCTCTGATGTGGCTTGTGATAATGCCCATGTGACTTGACAAGACATTCACTTAATACTGCAATGACGGAATGCCTTCAATCCTTTGAGGTTTCCAATGTTGTCTCTACTTCAAGTACTGAATCATCTGCCCATCATGTCTCACATCATTCCTGCATTGTCAATTCTGGTGCTACTGACCATATGGTTTGTATGTCTACCCTTTTCTCTTCCCTTTCTCCTATTTCTTGTGTTAAAGTCAAATTATCCAATGGCTCATACACTAATATTGTTGGGAAAGAGACGACTCCAGTTTCTCCTTATTTGGACCTTCCATCTGTTTTTGCACGTTCTAAATCTATCCCGCAATTTGTTATTTGTTAGTGCCTTGACTAAACATTTGAATTGTTCAATCACATTTTTCCCTCACTTTGTTTCCCAAGATCTGACACGAAGCAGGTGTTGGGTGGTGCTTGGGAAAGCAGGTGGTCTCTATATTCTTGACTCTCACAATGGCAGTTCCGAAGCATGTTCAACATCTTCTTCTCCAGATGTGTGGTTGTAGCATTGTCGTCTAGAACTTCCTGTTGATTTTGTTCTTAAAAAACTTGTTCATAGTTTATTTTTTACTCATTTTAAATGTGAACATTGCCAATATGGCAAGCATGTTATAAATCATTTTCCCCATCTATGAATAAAAGTTCATCTACTTTATTTCATTCTGATGTTTGAAAATCTCTAACTGTTTCTCGCACTAGTTTTCATTATTTTGTTACCTTTATTAATGATTTCTCTCGCATGATATGAACATATTTGATGAAACAAAAATCTGAGGTTTTTTATCACTTCCAAAAATTTTACCAATGGGTTCACAATCAATTTGGGCGTAAAATTCAAGTGTTAAGGTGTGATAACGGGGGAGAATATTTGTCATAGTCCTTTCTTACCTTTTGCAAAAACATGGTATCGATTATTAGTTCTCTTTTCCTTCTACTCCTCAATAGAATGGTATAGCTGAACGAAAGAACTATAAGCTTCTTGAGGTGACCAGGTCTCTTCTTTTTACCATGCATGTCCCATCATCCTAATGGCCAGAAGTAGTGTTAACTGCTTATTATCTTATTAACAGAATACATTCTCGCGTTTTACAAAATCAGCCCCCATAGATCATTTGTCCTTACATAAAATCATTCCTCACATTCCTTTACATGTCTTCGGGTGTGTTTGTTTTGTTCACAACTTCTCTGCTAATAAACTTTCTCATCGGGCTATTCGATGTGTCTTTTTAGGGTACACACATTTTCACAAAGACTACAAGTGCCTCGACCCTATCACTGGGAAAACATACATATCCATGGATGTTACCTTATTTTAGCGGGACCCACATGTTTCTGCTTCCTCTACATTTTCTCCTTCTCATGTTCTTCCTCTTGTCCCTGCAAATATTTCTTCCCCTGTGTGGGCCTATCCATGTGTGTGTTGGGTCAAGCAGGGGCGACTCTCCTTTAAGGGGGGGTAGATTGTAATATCCTGAACTAGAGCGATACATCGATAGGGTCAATGTGTCGAGCAGTGTGGGGGGAGGGGAGGGGTGGACATTGTTAAAGTCCGACATCTCTAGTTTAGGAATTTCTTGAGGGGTTTATAAGAGGTTAAGCCCTTCAATACAGTACAACGCATTTTGGGCCAGGCCCAATGCAAAGTCGTGCGGACCCTGTGTGTGGGTGGGCCTAGAGCAAACAATATTGTACTGAGCCAAGTAAAGTTGAAGCAGCGCACGCCCTGGAGGAGTGGGTCATTACACGAGGCCTCGAGCTCTAGCTGAAGCCCTCAAGAGTGAAGCATGTGAGAGCCAAGTTGTTAATCTCTGTAAATTTCCTTGGCTCTTAGTCTCGAGTCCTCCAGTGTTTGTCGAGGCCTCAAGACGCTCCGTATCTAAGAGCAAATCTTGACAGACTGTATTTTGCATGTGCTCTCAGCCTCGAGGCCTCGAACACACTCCCCGAGGTCTTGTGACTTAAATTTATAAAAAACAGGGCTTGTAATCTGGAAAATCTCTGAATTGTATTTCCATATATAGTCTCGAGGCCTCGAGACTTAGCCGTTGCGAAAAATTCTTATAAATACATAGCTTGTGTTTTCAAAGGGATAGACCTTTATATTGGAAAAAAAAAACCCTAATATTCCAGAGACCCTTTTCCCTTTCGCCGTCTATTTTCTTCATCAATTCTCATCAGTTGATTCAATGCATTCAATGTTTTATACATGAAAAAGACATGAGAATATTACTCTAGGACCAACCTATAGTATTCATGTCCTAAAACCTATCTTCCATTGTGGCAAAAGCTCATTGAAGGATGATCCAGATCTGAAGGCAGAAGTGTGGAAACATCATCAGAAGAACACATCTTTTTAAGACTGGTTAAGGCCCAAGGCAAGTGTTCCTCTTTTTCATTTTCATTATTTGATAAATATTGTAAGGTGTATTAAAACACTGTGTTCGAACCACAAAAAAAAAAAAGGTGTCGAGGATTAAACCATTTGGGGTCGAACCTCTATAAAAAATTAGGTTGTACTATCTAGGTGAGAAGCCTATTCATAATATATTGGGACGACCCTAGAGTTGAGAAGTCTAACAGTGGATGCAGTATTGATTAAACTGAACAACTATATATCATTGTGCATTGTGGTTAGATTTGTTTGGTGTTTTGATTGTTCATGCATTCCATTTACATGCTCACTTCATTAAGAAAATTTTAAAAGGGAATCAAAGATTGAATTAGACCTATTCACCCCCCTCCCCCTCTATAGGTCTGCATTATTCTGGTAACGATTTTTCAATTGGCATTAAGAGCAAGGTTACTCTGACGGCTCAAGAGCAAGGTTTATTCATATCTCTTGATGGAACCATCTGGGAATCAGTTATAAAGGGTTGGGAACAACCTTTATAGGAAATCACAGGAAAATCTACTAAAGATGAAGCTAGTAAATTTGTAAAGAAAGTCATTGGGTTTAAACCTAAGGAATACTTTACCTGGACTAACATGGAAAAGACTCTATACACTGCTAATGAAAGTGCTTTAAATGTCATAAACTGCGCTGTCTCACCAGATGAGTACAAACGTATAGTGATTTGTGATACATCCAGAGATGCTTGGGACATCTTAGAAATGACACACGAGGGGACTTTTGTTGTTAAGAGGTCAAAGCTCCAAATCCTCCAATCAAGATTCGACAATATACGTATGGAGGAAAATGAAACTTTTATGAAGTTTTATTCAAAACTCAGTGATCTATATGGCCCCTTGGCGAAAGAATTCTAGAGTCTAAAGTATGCACCAAAATACTAAGAAATTGGTCCAAAAGATTTAAACCCAAAGTAGCCGCCATAGAAGAATATAGAGATGTGGCACAAATGAGGGTTGATGAGTATGGTCCTTTCAAACCTATGAGCTCCACTTTAAAGATGAAAAACCTAAAAAGAAATCTATTACCTTAATCTCATACTTGAACACCCAAAAAATATTTAAGAAAAAAAATCTGATTCTGAAGGCGATACAAATGATGAAGTAGCTTTATTAGATTAAAAATTCTTGAAAATTTTAAATAAAAGAAATAAATTTAAAAATCTTAAGAGAAGTGAACCTAAAGAAAAATATGCTAAAAAAATCAAATACTTCTAAAGAAAAAGGGAAATATAAAAGCAAGGATCAAATATACTATAATTATGGTGGTCAGGGACATTATGCGATTGAATGTTCATCTAGAAGAAATAGTAAAGCCTTGACAATTACATGGGAAAACTCATCTCAATTCGAAAGTGATTCTGATTAGCCAACTTAAGAAAATGTAGATAATTTGAAAGGCTTCATAGTGTCCACCATTTATATTGAAAATGATATTGAAATTCCGTTACTAGAATGATGTAAGACCTAGAGGGGGGTGAATAGGTCTAATCCGATTTTATTTTCCTTTTTAAAATAAATCAATTTAACAATATGTGCAGCGGAATAAATGTGTGTGCAAGTGATAAACAAGGGAATCAAACCATCAAAACAAACCACATTGCACAATCATTTATAGTGGTTCGATTCACCAGAACCTACATCCACTGTTGGACTCACGCTCTCTAGGGCTATCCCAAATCCACTATGTATAGGAGTCACACCCAAACATTACAACCTAGTTTTGAAAGGTTCGACTGCCCTAGTGTAATTTTTGACACCTATTTTTTAAGGTGGTTCAATCACACTGATCTAATCCACCGTACAATGATAAACAAAGTAAATAAAGAACACTTGCCTTGGGCCTTAACAATTCTTCAAAATGTGTGTTCCTCTTGTAGATGTCTCTGCGCATTCTTCCTTTAGATCAGGTCCATCTTTGTTGAGTATTGACACAGCGGAACATGGGTACTAGGACAGGGATATGACTGATTTTGGGTCCTAGAGAAACATCCTCATCTCCATCATTAATGAAGTATTGAATACATGATTATATCCTTGATAAAGGATAATGAAGATGGAGTGATGAGGGGCTGAAAGTTCTCTGATAGTTGTTTGTATTTTCCAATGTACACGACTATATTTTGAAATCAGCCAGCCGTGTATTTATAAGACAGTTTTGCAATGACTAAGTTTCGAGGCCTCCAGGCTGTATATGACAATACAGCTCACTGAATTTGCCAGATTTCAAACCTTGATTTTAGTGATATTTAGACAAAGGCCAGCTCACCAAAACTCAACACATATCTTCAGATTTGTATGTGATTGCAAATCACGATGTGGCTTATCTCATTTTCCATAATTTTATTCCATAAAATCAAATCATGAAGTGGCAATTAGAGTTTTCATAATATTTTCAAATCAAAAGGAACCTTTCCAAATATTATGAGATTGCCACACACGTTTTTAGATTTGTTCATGATTTATGAGATGGCAAACAGATTTTCCATAATCTAAGAAGACCTTTTAGATTCTCCATATTTCCATAAGAATCCCAATCATGATAAGACTTAGGATTTTTTGAAATCAAAAGGAGCCTTTTCCCTTTTTGAGATTTTTCTTACCATTTCTTATGAGATTTTTGGTCAAAGCACAGAGGGACCTGAGATTTCACTCTGAAATCTAGTTGTCATAATTTTCACTCAGATATAGACAGTCTTCGAGGCCTCGATAACATGCTTGAAGCCTCGAGGCTGAGAGTCAAATAATATTTAGTTTTCCAATTTTATAACAATTGACTTCTAAGGTATTTTAGGCTTAACCTAAGGTCCACTAAGATTCACTTACCTGTGTGCAAATCACATGTTCGGTATAGATCCTTCAATGCACATTAGATCTTCTGGCATCTTCGCATTCTTCCAAGGCAAGGTCCAAGACACACGGTCACACTCGGTCACGAAAATGACAATACATAGACTCAGTCCAAGTGAGGCCCTAACAGATCTTGCTATTGAAACAGATGATGATGAAGAAGATGATCTCCAAGAAGCTTATGATTCCCTGTTTCTGGAAAGTCGGAATTTGGCCAAAAAAATAAATAAAACTAAAGCTAAAAATGTCAAACTATCTAGCCAGTTGGAATTAGAAATGACAGACAGAGAAAAACTCTCACAACACTAAAAACTTCTAATGATGAAATTCTTAAGTTAAAAGAAACTGAAAAGTCATTTCGAGGTATAATAAAGATGCATGAAAATGAGATTAAGGAATTAAAGGATGTTCGAATAATACTGTCTGAAGAAATTCTCAATGCATATATTGAACTAAATAAACTTAGAAACCATAAAACAAAATTTGAAAATAAATTTACTCAAGACGAACAAAAACTTGGAAGAATGCTTAACTTAGGAAAAACTCATGGTGACAGAACCGGTCTTGGATACAACAATAAAAAAACAAAAGGACCTACAAATCAAACTGTCTTTGTCAGATGCCAATCCTCAAATGTAACATGTTTCTACTGTGGTAAAAGAGGGCACTTCATATTTGAGTACAAACTTCAAAAAAGGCATTTATGGGAAAAGGCCAGTGATAATGTAATACCCTGCCCCAGTTTAGGCGTGGCTTAGCTTAATTTTCTTGTTTAACGGGTTAATCTCGGAGATTACAGTTAAGGCTTTGAGGAAAGCCCAGGTTTGGCCCAATCCGAGCTCGTGAGCTCAGTGATCCAGCCCGTTCAGTTGGAGGGGTATTTTGGTAATTTACCGCTTTTAAATGTAATTTTATAAAATTATATTGATGTGTGTATATTATTGGTGGATAATATTTTCCTTAATGAAGGATTTACATTTCTAATTTTAAAACAAAATTATTTTCAGAAAATGATACTTAAATATCGCCCGTCGGAACCCCGAAAGGGAGTTTTTATTATTTTAAATAATTTCGGGAAGAAGATAAATTTTGGAAATGGTATTTGGTGTTAGATCATTTTAAGAATGATCTAGATATTTCATTTCACCTCAAAACAAGATTTACAAATTAGTTATTTTTACATTTGTCTAAATAAGTAATTATGGATAAAATATGATTTTTGTTTAAATCAAGGGTTTTTATTGAGAGATAAAATCTGAAACTTTTATGGTGACCAAGGTTTTCAAAACCCAACCCATCTGTAAGGTTGGATCAAGTTTTTAAGTTTTTAAATCAGTACTCTTAGTTCAAAAATCAATTTCTCTTAAAACAATGACTTATCTGCAAATTTGAAAATACCAGAGGACTGATATGCAACTGCAGGAGAAATCATCAACGCCATGCAGGCGTGCACTGCCGTTTGGCCGGATTTTCGGTCATCATGGATTCCCGACGTCCAGTCCCATCGCTGCAAGCACAGCGGATTTTCCAGCCACTCTTTCGTGCAAATGATGGTTTTTCCGTCTCGTCCCATCGCCGGCAGCCGAATTCCGGCATCTCTCCTGGGACTGAATTCCTATAAATTCAGCCCTTCCCCCGTCCATTTGAAACTCCCAGCAGAGTTCTGCATTTCTTCTCTTCTCTCTACTCTCTTACTCTCTGTTTAATTCCGGCCGAGAACCTGCTAAGCTGCTGTTTTTCAGTAACAGTAAGCTTAAGGAAAGATTTTCAAAAATCCGAATTTCAGCTCAGGAACCTCTGCAAAGGTATCCATTGCATTCCTTTTTAAATTCTAACCGATTTAGAATCAAACAAAACCGATTTTGACCCCGTTTTGATGGAGAAAAACCAGTTTAAAGTTTTAAGGAAAACCATGAGTTTCATGTACCCGTGAGGATTTGACCTTAAAATCAGATGACCCAGTGAGCTTCTGAGCTCCAAACCTTTCCCTATGGAAAGAGGACTCCCAGAGGAGTCCATCAAACCAGACGGATGTGAAAACCGAATCCGAGGAGGCCTCCCTTTCTGGAATCGCATTTCACCATTTTTCCACTGTGACTGTCTGCTGGTGCAGACAGTTGGTGAAGACGACTCTCGGAAGGTCCGAGAGTCGATCTTCGGACGGTCCGAGCCGTGACCCTCGGACGTTTCGAGCTTCAACCCGAAGCCCACTTACACCCGAGCGAGCCAGACCTCTTTCGGAAGGACCGAGCCCAGCTCGGAAGGACCGAACCCCTTCGGAAGGTCCGAGACCTGTCTTCGGACGTTCCGAGCCTTGCAGACCCACCGAGACTTGCTGTTTTCTATTTTTCGGTTCGGATGGACTTCGGATGGTCCGAGACCCAGTCTTCGGATGATCCGAAGTCAGGCCCCATGTTCCGAGGCCAGTGACTCAGTTTAGAGTGGTTCGGACGATCCGAAGCCACTGCACCTTGTTCTGAGGGACCCGTTTTTAAAATGATGGAATATTGTTTGATTACTGTTTTGTCCAATATTGATTATTATTTAATGTGTTTGTTTATTTATGATGATTTATACCCCCTTGTTAATTAAAATTGTACTAACCCCTTTCTTTTATTATTTATAGTGTAAATACTATTGTATACGCTTTCAGGCCGACCCTATTGGTCGGGAACTGAGTGATTCACTTTCAGGACGACACTATAGTCGGGTACTGAGTGACCTCGAGGCCTACTCAAAATGTCAGCTCTGGTCCTATCCAGAAGACAACCAATAAGTGATCCGAGGATCTAGACCTCACTCAATAAGTCAATCTGGTCAATGCCCAGAAGACAATATGAGTTTGGACTGAGCCCTTTTTATTATATTATTATCTTATGGATGATTTAAAAAGGATAGAAACCAAGTAGGAGACTCATTTCCATTAACCCTTGATATTTTGTGGGAAAATAGATGATTTACAAAATACTACGTATGCGTACGTATTGTTATATATATTGATTGAGCACTTGTATGTTGTTTGAATAGAGACTGCGTAACCACACGATCACGGTGAGGGAACTTAACTCTGCAGATTTTGTAAACAGGTGTTATGATGAGATAAGTATGGAGCAATGAGTGGTTTCAATTTTGATGAACCCACCCATGTGCCTATACACGATGCACTATGGTAAGAGTGCTGATGTTGATTGAAATATTACGATATTGATCGTATGAGTATGTAAGACTATTTCCACGTACCTGGGCTATTGAACCAATATCGGCCATGTGAGAGATGGTTTATGTCTACTGGACCATGGGCGGACCATGCTGTCGTTAGTTGCTGACTTGAGGGTGTCAGTATCGGCTAAGTTAGAGCCGGAGATTTACTTGAAAGGATGTATTTTGACCGTGTCGGGACTTAATACTGGTCTCAGTCTAGTCGGCAGGCGTTACGGTGGATAATGGCAGTGATTGATGGTTTAATGATGTTGATGTATTACTTGAAATTATGCTTACTGTTATCAAGCATGTGATATTGAACTGTTGCTAACCTGTTTTATTATTTACTTAATGTGCATTGTTAATTATCCTTCACTGGGCTAGTTAGCTCACACCACTCACCTTTCAGGAGATGAACCCGAGGAGGAGGACCCTCTCTTTCAAGCTTAGGGCGATTAAGCTAAAGCAATGTTTGGGATTCCCCCGGAGAGGAATGCCCTGATCTTTCCCTGTTGGTTCTTGGAACCGTTTTCTTTTATTAAGTACCGGATGTGGTATTTAATTTATGTTAATTTAATGTAATAGGCTATGTTGCATTTTGAGACAATGTTTTGAATGATGAATCAATGATTGATTTTCGTATGCCTTGTATTAATCAATGTCAGATTTGATTTGAGCATATGTTGTTATGCCTTGGTGTTTGGGAAGCATATGGTACATGTTTGAGTCCACATAATGGGCTAATATGTAACCGCTGGGCCTAACTGTTGATCCAACCCAGTAAGAATGCTTGTGGTTCAGTTTATCTTTCAAAAAAAAAAATCAGTCGTGTTCTGGGCCCACCGGTTGGGCCGGGACGTGACAGATAAGCAGTCTAAAGAACAAAATAAAAATTTGAAAGGCAAAAGAGAGAATACCACAATTATGAAAATCTGGCCCAAAAATTGAATAAAATATTGAATGATAAAATGAGTAAAAGATGTGGATATAATCTTCAAAAAACAACCCCAAAAAGCTTAAAATCCACTACCACAGCGAGATGGGTCGCAAAGTATAAAATTTTGATTGTTTACACAGCGATAAAGTTGAAAATCAATCTAAATGGTACTTGGATAGTTGGTGCTCAAGGCATATGACTGGGGGCAAATCCTATATGTGCATCTTGTAGATTTCAATTGCGGGTCAGTTACTTTTGGTGATCGTAATATGGCTAATATAATAGGAAAGTGAACCTTAAAGTTGAACGATTCCCTTACCTTAGATGATGTGCTTCTTGTTGAGAGTCTCAAACATAATCTCTTGAGCATCTCCCAAATTTGTGAAAAAGATCATTATGTCACCTTCACAAAGAATGATTGTCAGATCTATACTGATGAAGGTAAAGCTGTCTTAAAAGGTCTTAAAACGTCTGATCATTGCTATGCTCTTGAAAATTGCCCAACCCCAATGGAAAGTCATGCAATATGGCCAAACTTAATGAAACGGAGTTGTGGCACCAAAGGCTGAGACATGTCAATTTTAAAGACCTATCTTGACTAAGTGAATACATCAAAGGGTTGCCCAAGTAAGTTGCTCAAATCAAATCATTTGTGGTAAGTTGTAAAAAAGGTAAATAAGTAAGGGCAGCTCACAAAAAAGGTAAATTCTATTGCTACTATTCTAGGCCCCTAGAACTTCTCCATATGGACTTAATTGGACCTACCCAAAATGTGAGTATAGGGGGTAAGAAGTACTTCAAGTTGGTGGTTGATGACTACTCCAGATATACTTGGGTAGCCTATCTTAGAGAGAAATCAGATGCATTTCATGAATTCAAAATAATTGCCAAACGCATTGTAAATGAAAAGGAAACTCCCATAAATAGAATCAGAAGTGATCATGGGGGTGAATTTGAATCACAGTTTTGAAAAGTATTGTGAAAAATATGGCATAAATCATGAGTTCTCTGCCCCAAAAGGAAAAACCGTGTCCTTCAAGATATGGCCAGAGTAATGCTTGAAAGCAAAAAATTACCAAAAATTCTTTGGGCCGAGGCAGTCAATACGACGTATTTTATTATAAACAGAGTTTATTAGGGCAGCAACTCGGGTCAGGCGGGTTGGGTTTTAATAAATCCAAACCTAACCCATGTTACAACACATTGAACCGAACCCGACCCGACCCGACCCGAATTAAAAATCCGATTTAGTTAACCCAACCCAACCCGAGTTTGTAATACCCTTAACCCGACTGTTGGCCCAACCCAATTTGACATGAGTTGCAATCCTACTTTCCAATATCATCTTTTCTCTGTTATTCTCTTCACTTTTTCTATTGGCTTTTGGATTTCCATTTCCCTTTCAACAGCAGCAATGGAGAAAAGAAGAGTGAGATGACAAAAACTAAGATTGAGAGAGACAACCACCTGCTACAACTGTTTCTTCTCTTTCTAGAGCCTGAAATGCACAGATTTCCATGATTTTATGATATAGCACCACCTTTTCTTCCAAAATTTGTGTCGATCTTTCAGTTCTCCTTTGTTCTCTCGAGTGTCGACCATTGAGCAACTGCGTGACGGAGAGAAATGAAGCAGCATTTAAGATTTAGAGGATTTCCTTACGAAGAAGGAGAAGAAGGAATAAGGAAATGAGAGAGGGTTTTTTGTTCGAGTTAAGAAAAAGGGATAAGGAAATGAGAGAGGGTTTTTTGTTAGGGTTTTCAGGTGGAGGGCTTTATATTAAGTTAGGAAACCGAGTAGGGTCAGGTCGGGTCGGGTCTTCTTAGGTTGTGCCTTTCCGGTAGGGTTGAGTTTTGAAGACTTCAGCCCGACCCAACCGGAATTCTGTGTGGGTTTTTCTCTTCTCAACCCGACCTGACCCTATGGCCCGACCCTTGTAACCCGACCCGCATGATTTCTTGGGTCGGGTCATGGGGTCGGGCCAAAACCCGACCCGAGTTGCAACCCTAGAGTTTATTTGAGGGCTGACTTTAATAAAACAACTTTCGAACTATGGACCGGTAGAAAGCCTAATGCTAAGTATCTCAAGATCTTTGGTAGTAAATGTCACATCCTTAGAGATCAAGAAAACTTGGAAAAATTTGATGCAAAAAGTGATGAAGGAATTTTCTTGGGTTACTCCAACACCAGTCGTGCTTATAGAGTAAAAAAATCTTAGAAATGGCACCATTCTAGAATCAATAAATGTTGTGATAGATGATCAAAATTTTGCACCCAATTGTGAAATAAAATATGAGATTCTAAAGAGCTCAAACCCAACAAAACCATCCTATGTCTCAAATTATTGGGGAACCCATGACAGGGGTAAAAACAAGGAAGCAACTTGAAAATATATTTAGTTGTTTTTGCTTCACCTCTCAATTGGAACCCAAAAGTGTTGATGAAGCATTGCAAGGTGAAGATTGGGTAAATGTAATGCAAAAAGAGCTTATGCAATTTACTAAAAATGAAGTATGGGATTTGGTGCCCAAACCAAAAGATACAAATGTTATCGGCACAAAATGGATCTACAAAAATAAGATGGATGAAAATTGAATCATTGTTTGTAATAAGGCCCGACTTGTTGCTCAAGGGTACACAAATTAAGGGCATCGATTTTGATGAGACTTTTGCTCCTGTTGCACGCCTTGAACCCATTCAAATCTTGTTATCTATTGCTTGTTATTTGAAATTCAAACCTTTTCAAATAGATGTAAAGAGTGCATTTTTTTAATGGACTGCTAAATGAAGAGATTTATGTAGAACAACCTAAAGGGTTCACTGATCCAACACTCTCTAATCATGTCGACAAACTCAAGAAGGCCCTTTATGGTCTTAAACAAGCCCCCCGTGCATGGTATGAATGGCTTACACAATTTCTATTGAATAATGATTTTCAAACTGGAAGTGTAGACAAAACATATTTGTAAAAAGGATCAATGAAACAATTCTAATTGTCCAAATTTATGTGGATGACATAGTGTTTCGTTCCACAGATGAACAAGTTGCCAGATGATAGGTTGGTTGTCTGTATGTAAGGAGTTTTCAGGTCTAGCCCGAGAGGATTTCTATTTGTCATGGGAAGGATGTTTGAAAGGGGTCAGTAGAGATCAAAAGCGTGCCGTTGAATGAGTAACGCCTCTCCTAGGGTTCTTGTAAATTCAATGTAGATGGGGTAACAATGGGCAAGCCCGGCCCGATAGGTATAGGTGGTGTACTAAATGATGATAGAGGTAGGATTTTAGTTGTCTTTTCTAAATCAGTTGGGGTAATGGAGTCAAATAAGGCTGAACTGAGAGCAATCAGGAGAGGAGTTCAGGTTTGTTTTAGGTTTAGGAGCGGTAACCTCATTATTGAAGGTGACTTGACTAACGCCATCTCCTAGGCTAGCAATAAGAAATCCCACCCATGGAGTTTGGTATGTATTGTTAGAGACATTTAGAGGTTGTGCAGATTGGGTGACATCACTTTCACTCACACATCCCGTTCAACAAACAATGTTGCTGACTTCTTAGCGAAAGTCGGTGTTCTCAAGGAAAGGCCAACTTTGGAAATATTTTCATCTCACCATCCTTGGGAGTTGGGTAGTTGGGGTCCTCTTAGCGGATGAGGATCGTTTTGTTGTTTTTTACTATATGTTCATTTTTTTTCTTATCTCTCTATTTTCTTTTCCTCATTCATTTTGATCCGTGTATATCTCTCCGATACATGTATCCTTCTCTTGTAACCTCTTTTAAGTTTAATGGAATCAAATCATTAATGTTTCCAAAAAAAAAAAAAACAAGTTGCCATTATTTTCTCCTACCTAATGAAATCTGAGATTGAAATGAGTATATGGCTGGAGAATTGAATTGTTTTCTTGGGCTACAAATAAAACAATTTGATGATGGCCTCTTCATCTGACAATCCAAGTATGCAAAAGATCTTGTTAAAAGATTTGGCCTTGAAGGAAGTAAACACTCTAACACACCCATGAGCACAACTGTGAAACTATCTAAAGATGGAAATGGGAAAGATGTTAATCCTAGCTTGTACAGAAATATGATAGGGAGCCTTCTATATCTTACAGCTAGTAAACCCATAATACTTTCAGTGTTGGAGCTTGTGCTCGATTCGAATCAAATCCAAAGCAATCTCATCTGAAAGTAGTTAAACTGTTTTTCTTCTTCTTTCCCTTTAAGATATGTGTTGTCTTAAAGGTGTTCTCCTATTGGTGTCTAACTACCTTACTTAGTTTCCATTGTTGGAGTCTTCTCCTCCATTCTTAAGGTTACCTTCTCTAGCTTTTCCGATTCATATCTCCCACAAACTTAGCTGCCTCTAAGTTCATTTTTCATCAAGCTTTCTTTCAAGCTTGCATTCACCTTCCACCATAAGCTTTCATGACGTGACAATTGCTAATTAATACATATTTTGTGCTCCCCAAAACTCCAAGGATGTGTGTAGCATCACTGCCTGATCTCTATCTCCCTAACATGCCAATACAAAATCAACTCATCCAAAACTGCATGTTAGTCTATTTAACAAAACCTTGTTAACTATAGACTTAGAGATAGATGACATACAAACTCAGAAATACACACATCATACTAAATCAAACCATATCATTTCATTGATAAACAAAATGTGCATTGAGTACATATGGTTCTGAGAAGGGGCGTCATTGATGCTTAGATAAAATATCAAAACATATAGTCTTTCAAAGACAGAGAACATTAAAAACTATCATAAGCAAGGCCATCTTGAAGAGGTGCTGGAGGAGAAGGAGACAGAGAATCTAGAACTCTGTAAGAGATGAAGACAGCAGAGACTAGATCCTGGATAGTCAACCAGATACTATCTAGACTTTTCCTTTCTAGTCTGAAGGCCCTTCTGCCTAGATTGATATTTTCTTGAGAGGGATATTCGTATGCTTCTTCTTCCTCAGAGTCTTCCATAAATTCTCAAAACCGAGACTTTCCTCCTAACTGTTGTTATCAGAGATAACGACATGGTCTTCATTATTAGCTCTAGGACCATTCTCATCTTCTGTATCTTCTCTACGCCGTTCTTCGATGAGGATGGTACCTTTATCAACGAGGGGATGTTCTTCCACCTCTGGTTGCGTTTCCTATTGATCTTGAACATATGCAGGATTTTCAGAGCTCGACCTAGGACAAGACTGAGAGGCTGATTTTTTAGTTCGTTTGGCCCATCAACTGACACGACTGGTTTCTCCTCGTTCTACAAAGGGCTTAGGACGTGTCTGAGCTGCCATCTTTTTAGGCATGGTTTTTCCTAGAGGAGATCCTCAACCAGTAGTTCAAAAGTGGATGAGGTGAAGACTGAGCCTAACCTGATTTAGGAGAATCACAGAAATTGTGATTTTCTGGCTTCTAGGGACGCAATGATCAAAAACCTATGGTTTCCAGCGAGAAATCACTCCAAGAGGTCCTATCGCTGGTCTAGGGCACTGGAGGAAAGGAAGGACCACCAGACCTTCGTGGGGGGGATATGACAATTTCGAATGAATTGTCGTTTCACCAAAAATGGTCCCTTTTTAATTCATAATTTCTGTCTCACCGACATGTCGTTTCCATACAACAGATTTCACCATTTTCTACAGTGCAGTATCGACATGTCTATCACACCGACATGTCTATTTATCGTTTATTCTGAGAAGTTCAAATTGCAAATCAATCATCTTTGATTTGTGCAACTTGATGAAATCATATTCTAAGCACGGCATACATAGATTCATTCAAATGCATAGATATGTCAAACATAATTTATCAACATGCATACAATCAAAATTCACATTCTGAGACACCTAGAGTTGAAAATACTTTGAATAGTTAGCCTATTTTTCTCTCCTCATGTCACAACATTTTTCTGCTATGTGAACTCACATGGTCTCTTGTGAGTTCATTTGTAGTGGTCTAAGATATGAAAGTGAATATTAAATCAAAACAAAACATGATTAGTGATATATCTCCTAGGTACGAAGATTGTGGCATTTGGTGTTGCATACTCACCCCTACAATCGTACCTTTGATGACCAAACCTTGGATTCATCAACTCTCTTAAGACATGATTCATCTGTCTTAACATAGAATCTTGCCTTGTATCCACCTTCCTTAGATTTCTTTTAGGATTAGGTGTTGGTGGACATCTTTTAAGCATATGTTTTACTTGATTTTGCCTTTGTGCTTTCCTTTCCAAGTATCTCTTCAGATAATGACAATTTCTTTTAAAATGCCCATTTTTGTGACAGAAATTACACTTACCCTTTGAAGGGTGAGAGATACTTGTTTTACTGAGCACTCCCTGATGTATAGTTTCTTTGGTGGCTGAGGCAACAAGGCCAGACCTATCACCATGTTGTTTACATGCCCCTAAGAGTCTTTCTTCTCCATGGGTAAACTTATCTTGGAATTTTCTTTAAGAAATTTTAATTACCTAACTTCCAAAGACAGTTTTTTAACATCTTCTTCATGAAGGTTGTTGCGATGCCATAAATTTTCGACATCCTTACAGTGGATAATTATTTCTTCTTAAAGACTTTTATTATCCTCTTTAAACTGAGTGTTTTCAACATCTGAGAGTTCAAGCTTAGAGATTAAAAAACTTTTCAGTTTTTAACTCTTCCACTTGAATAGAGAGGTTTAGTTTTTCATTTTTAACCTTTTTGAGTTTTTTAGCTAACCTCTCACTTTCAAGGAACAAGGCACTGTAGGAGGCTTGAAGATTTTCATCTTCTTCACTCTCATCCTCCGTTACAATTGTATGATTTTCTTGATCACATATGATCGAGGCTATGAGAACTTTTAATACATCAACTTTTCATTTGGTCTCTTCATCTGAATCACTCTCTAATTCAGAGGTTTCCACATGGGTCACACCCACATTCATAGCCTTCTTTATTTTATCTGAGGCACATTCATTCATGAAGTGTCCTCTCCCCTCACAATTGAAACATGTCTGCTCCTTAACATCCTCTCTCTCTCTCTCCCTTTCCCTCTAATCTCCTCTTGCCTTTTAGGGTATCTTTTACTTGATTCACCCTTTCCAATTATTCTCAAGTTATTTCTTTTAACAAAATTTTTATAAAACTTTTTGACAAACATTGTCATTTCATCACTTGAGAATTCTTCTTCCGACGAATTTTCTTTCATTTTCTATTTTTTTATGGAAGATTTCAAGGCAATAGATTTATTCTTTAGTTGTTCAAAATGTGTTTCATAGGTTTGTAATGAACCAACCAAATCATCAATATTCATTAAGGACACACCTTTGTTGTCCTCCATAGCCACGACCTTGGGTTTGAATCTTTCAGCAAGATTCTGGACAATTTTGGTACATACCTTGTGCTCGGGTATCCTTCCCCTAGAGCGAACATTTGATTCTCAATGTCGATTATCTTGGAATATAAATCCATGAAGATTTCATCCTCCCTCTTTTAAGAGTATCAAATTGGTTTTAGAGGATCTGAAGTTTGGACCACTTAACTATTGAGGTGCCTTCATGAGTTCTTCCAAGAACTTCTCATGCCTCCTTTGAAGTTTTACAGGCCATAATCCGCATGTACTCACTATCAAATACTGCACAATTAAAGGCATTCATGGCTTTACCATCAACTGTCTGAGCAACTTTCTCAGTAAGGGACCAAGAGGTATAAGGTTTGAGTGTCATCAACACGGTTGATGTGGTTGCTATCATCTTTTCTTCCATGGGTTCCTACCATCCAATTTTTACAATATCCCATATCGATGAATCTATGGAAACAAAGAAACTTCTCATTTTAGCCTTCGATGAGGCATAGTTTGTTCCATCGAGATAAGGAGGTTAGGATATTGCATGACTGTCTCCCATGGTGTTCTAGCTTGGATTTAGTCGGATGGTTAAATCCTTGAAAGGAGCACTAAGCTCTGATACCAATTGAAAGTACCTTTGGTAGCTAGAATAACACGATTGACCCTAGAGGGGGGGTGAATAGGTCAATCTAAAATCGTTGCTCCGTTTTAAAATTACTTGATTGATTAGTTTAAGCGCAACAGATACAACAATCAAATAAGTGTGACATGCGATGAAACAATCAACACAAGAAAATAGCTCTAACACCACAAACATAATGACACAAGATATATAGCAGTTCAGTTCGCCAACCTGCATCTACAGTTAAGACTCGCTCAACCTTGAGCTATCCCCAAATTCACTAAGTGAGGACTGTCACCCTCATAATTAGAGTAGGAATTCCACCTCACTCAATTGGCTGTGAATTCCACCCACCATTGTGCGAGAGACGACGTTCTATAGTTTTTTATAGTGATTCCGGAGCCAATACTCTTTATTCCACTTTCGGGACAAAGGTTTTAAAAACAAAATTAAAACCAAGAACCAAGGTTGTAGGCAGAAGAGAGTTGATCGTTCCTTAAAGTGTATGACTCTTCTCAGTACAAGGAAGATAATAAAACGATCACATAACACTCATATTTATAGAGGAGTTTTAACAGTTTTTCAAACTGTCCTGTACTGACAGGTCGGTGGCATCGATGGGTCAGTGTTCATATTTATTACCATTCAACCACCCGACCGTTGCGCATTAAATGCATTCCAAACGGTATAAATACTTCACGGTCGACAAGCCGGTGTCGCCGATGGGTCGACAGTCATGGCACCGAGAGATCGATCCATATGATTTTTTCAATCTTAGACAACACCATGCTGACAGTAGTTTCAAGTCTAGAAACTTGTTTTACCCAGAACGACTTATCGCCCTTTACTGAGGGGTCGGTCCTGGTACTCTCGATCGGTCTTGATATACCGAGATGTCTATTTATTCGAGAGCCCACTTGAGTTCACAGTTCAAAACTCACAAATCCTTTACTGATGAGTCATCGACCAAGGGTCGTTTAAGTTCATCACCAAGGGTCGGTGGATACAAGACTCTCGGTCAAAGGCTTACCTAGAATTACAGTTCATTGATCCAGAACCTCTGTCAATCTGGCCAACAAGTCTTTGACCACGATGGGTCAATCCTGTCACCACCAAGGGTCGGTGACAACGATTGGTCAAGTTGACAGTGGAACCAATTATATATTTCCAAGTTGGGTTCTAATTCACAGTCCAGCTTCCTCTTTAGGCTTTTAATGATTTTACCTCTTCTTCAACTTGTAACGCCCGCCCCTTTTCACTGAAATCAGAGACTATTTTTTTTTTTTTTTAAATGAAGAATGACAAAGGCGAGGGACGTCACGACGCGAGTTAAGTCCGAGCTTCTAAAGTCCGGCCCTTAACTGGCCAACCCTACGTGCGCGTGAAACGGAGTCCACGGAGAATGGTTGATACGTAGAAGTAAGCTCGAGGAATATTAAATTAAATGCGGAATAATAATAGAGACTAACCTACAAATTTTAGATAGCAGAGAAGAACATCATTAAATTACTAAAATATCTCATAATCATAATGTCCAAAATAAAGTCCAAACCATAGGAAGAAATCTAAAATTATTACATGCCGACAAGCTAAACTACTTAAATTACATTTCTAAAATAAAACTTAAATAAAACTAAGTAGCCGCTTTCCCAAACTCCTAAGCTTGGCTCCCGTCGCGTCCACCGTTTCCGCCGTCTCTTGCGTCATCAGCTAGGGTAGAAGTAGGGCGTTAAACAACGCGCCCAGTAGGACTCCGAGTAGGGCTAGCACATGGATTAGTGATAACAAGCATACAGATAACAATATAATAAAACCCATAAAATGAATGCCATGTCATGGGTGCCTATGTCATGTGTCCCACCATCATCCATACCATCATACAATGTCATATCCCCCTTGACGGCAAGGCCTCGTCAAGGTGTCCCCATGTTTGCTTCTCGGTCGCCCCGACGGAGTATGGACTCCGGTTATAGCATATCAAGCTATCCCCATGTTTGCTTCTCGGTCGCCCCGACGGAGCATGGACTCCGATTATAGCACCTCGGCTATCCCCATGTTTGCTTCTCGGTCACCCCGACGGAGCATGGACTCCGGTTTCTTTATTTTCCCGCCCATGCCATGCATGAGATGTAAGTGCATTATGTTATGTAATATATATAACTCATAACCTTAATATATAATACATAGCCTTTACATATAATGCATATCATTAAAATAGAATTCATAGTATTAACATGTAATTCATAATCTTAAAACCCATCATAATACCAATCACATAATTAACAAAAATAAATTAAAGAAGCCAACATATAACACATAATCCACGGCTTACAAAAGGGTAGGAATCCTACCGAATACCAACTAGCGTCCTTTTCCGTTTCCGTCCGATAAATCCGGCACCGATCGCGCACCGTTTGCGATGTCCCGATACCTTATTATACATTACCAAATCAGTCCATATTTTATCCATGATTAAGTCCCTAACTGATCACAAACTTAGATCCATTAATGATCCCTATCTTAGATCCGTTAAGGTCCCATTAACCATGTCATATTCATTTAACAAATCAGTCCTTAACTTATCTAATTTTCCATTCATCTAATCACCTACATAATTCTAATTTTAGCCCATAACATGACCTACAAGTGGGTCAATATTAACCATACTTAAGGTCCATTAATTCCATTTAATTACCATCAACCTTTTTTTTTAATCACATAAGATCATTTTTTAACATACTTAAGTCCATGGTCATCCTCCCATGGGTTCTTAAACTTGGCCATTATTTACGGTTTTGCCACTACTCCTCCATGGTTAGGGTCTCATGTCATTTCTCCATTCTTAGGCCCATAGTTGATCCATAATCTTGGATCCATTTATGACCCATCAACCATGACATAAAATTATTAAAAACAGCCCTTTATTTAATCTAATCCCCTTCAATTAATCCATATGCATATACCTTAATCTTAGTCCATCAATTGGTTCACAAAATGGGTCCATTTATGTCTCATTAACCATGACACAACAATATTAGAATTCAGCCATTTAATTAACCTAATCTCCGTTCATTTAACACAGACATAACACCAAATTTAATCCATAAATTGATCCATAAATGGGTCATGGGTTCGGCCATACACCATGGCCGAACCCATGATGTTTCTTTCTCCATTTTTTTTTTCTTCTACATACATCACTTAGTTCCATCACAAGTCTCTCCATTGAGAGAACCTAAAGCATACATTCAATTCATCATTCCTTAATCATATTTAAGTCCATTGACTTAGCCACATTCCCATTACAACTATCAACATTAGGTTCACTTTGGTTCATCAACACCACCAACATTCCCCATTTATTTTTCCATTATTTTACACCCACTAAATCCACCATTTCATCACCATAGGTTCGGCCATGCACCATGGCCGAACCCATGGTTCATGGTTCACTTTCATCCACCATTTTTGAGGCCATTGAAATCACCAATATTCCCCATGATTTTTCCTCATTTAAATCCCTTTAAAAATCACTCACATTCATTCATTTAAAACCCTAAAATCATTAACCACCCTCCATGTATTCCATTCTTTAAAACCCTAAAAATCATACCTCACTTACCATGGGGTTCGGCCATACTACATGGCCGAACCCTATGGCCCATGATTTCCTTCAAATCTTACATACATCCATGCTTAAAACAATTCTTAATACCAATGTCCTTAATGCATTTATTTTTTTCTTACCCTAATTTACCCATTAGGGTTTTGTCCATTTTTCATCCTTACTTCATCTTTTGGATGGATTTAAATCCAAGGCCCATAACACTTTGGCCACCAACCAATCCAAGAAATGGATTCCATGCTCTCTCCTTAACCCTAAAAAAATAACTTCTTGTTTAAGAATTACTTACAATCCGACGTCTCCTCCGGTTTGTTTTTCTTTCCCCTCTTGATCTCCTTAGCCTTCTCTTCTCTTCTTCTCCTTGATCTTTGGGTTAAGATGCTTGATCAAGATGGAGTCTCCAAGGTTTGGGTTTGGCTAAGGTAGGGTTAGATTTGAGAGAGGGAGAGGATGGAGATGAGAAAGATGTCTCAATGTCTTTGTCTTGAGGAGGTGGCCTAAAACTTGCACTTTCCTTCTCTTTTCTTCTCTTTTAATTTTCTTCTTCTTTCCTTCCTTGAGTGTGGGACGATTTTGAGAGGGCAAGAGAGGGAGGACGTGTGAAAGAGTTAGAGGGAATGGAGAGAATGAGATGAAAAGTCATCTCATCTCTTGGTTGCTTAGGATATACTCCACATTAACTCCTCCCACCAACCCACATCGGTTAATGTGTTTAGTGGTGGTGGTTGGGATAAAACCACCACCCTAAGCACATGGTTTAATTTGTGTTTGTTTTAAGTGGTTTGTTTTTCTTTAGGTGGTTTTGGTCTTCCAACTTTGACCTTTTTACCATCACTTGATAAGCTTAATTAACTTAATTAATTTGATCATTAGGTTAAGTTAATTAATTCCCACTTAATTTAATTCTATTAAATTCCCTCTATGAAATCCACCCATGGTTGACCAAGTCAACCATGGTGGCCGGCCCCACCAATCCTAGCCTACCCGCCACCTCACTTGGTGAGGTGGAGGTGGGCCCCATTCGGCCATGTCACTTAGGTCCAATTAATATTAACTTAGATGATTTAATTTCCAATTCAATCCATTCTTCTTATTGGATAACAATTGGGCCCATGGCCCAATTAAATTCCCTCCTATCCATTTACCTTAGGGCTTAACTATCTTGATCCATTGGGTCCCAAATGGGTATTTGACCTAATTTGACCATTCTTGACCCAATTAATCATTATTGATCAATTAAATGAATTTTATCCAACCCATGGTCCATTGGACCATACTTGGGCCTTTGCCCAAATTTTGATCCACTTAACATTTATTCCATTAAAATTCTCAATTTCCATCATTAAAATAAATAATATCCACATATTCATTGATTTAAAAATTTCGAGGTATTACACAACTAAGCCCAGGAATAGTTCTCTCTAAGGTGTAGGTTCCACCTAAAGTCATGTAAGGCCATAATACCTTTTGTGATTGCCATGACGATGAGCTTTGAACTTGGTGGAGCATAATCTTCACTCTAGATCATCTTGAGTCTTCAAGCTTCTTAACAAGTCCTTTTTCCCGAGTCATGGAATTGACAAACACAAGGACTCAGCAAGCCGGGGCACTAACATATTTCATGTCTCAATGCTACGAAAATGCAATCCTAATCCATCACATGTTTTGGATGCACAAGAATTGGATGTTTAAAGCGAAGTAACTTACGTCGAAAGACCTACCAAAATCATAGGTGTAGAACAAAAAATGCTAACGAACAAGGTAATTCCTTTCGTCAAAGCGATCTGAGAGAGACACGCAAATGAAGAACCCACTTGGGAAATGGAATCGGAAATGAGAGCCTCTCATCCTGAGTTATTTGTGTAGAATTTTGCTTTACTTTTGGAATCCAACCTTCGTCTAATTTTTTGGACTAAAATCTTAAAAGGTGGAAGTATTGTAAGGATCTAGAGTTTTAAATCCTCATTTTATGTAACTTCTTTATCATATAAGTGAAATATATGATTTTTGTCCAAATAATGTGATTATTTATTAAAAGAAATAAGGGAAACTAAATTTGCCTCAGTCGATGTGTCGGTAATGCTCAATGTTTCCAGATGATGCATCGACTGCATCGATGTGTCGGGGAAAATTGATATCCAAACCCGAGGCATAAGTCGTCAAAAGAATACATCGACGTGGTCGATGTATCGGGGAAAAGACAATCCAATGGATCAACACATCGACAAAGTCGATGTGTCAAGTAGCTAGAACGTCTTCAGCCAACACTCTGTCTACCACCACCCAAACTCTTCATTTTTCTATGCATGGGCATTGCCAATGCCTCTTCCATTTTCCAATCACTCAATTAAGAGTCTAGGGCAATCAAAAGATGAAGCTAAAAAGAAGAGAAAACGAAGGGAAAGAGAAAAAAAAAAAGAGGAAAAATAGTGAAAAGGAAAGATGAACTAGAGTGCCTAACCACCTCCTTTACTCATTCGAGTACACCTTATCACTCACATCTCGGCCCTCAACTCAACCAAGAGCCTCTTCACCTCCTCACGGGCTTCCTCTATTCAGGGAAAGGAATGAGAAACCAAGCAATGGAAAAGAGAAATCGAGCTAGCAAGGAGGGTGGAGAGCAAGGAGACAAGGGAGATAGGTTTGCATCCATTTGAACACACCTATGAATCACTCGAGGTGGTGAATTTCTGATAGTTTTGAGTAAATAAATAACACTAGGTTGTTTAGAAAATATGTGTGCATTTTGGAAGGAAAGAACTCAAGAACAATAAACACACGAGTAAAGGGAATCCATGGATGATCGATCCATGACTTCTGACTCGACCCAGTCGACATATCGACTTTGTCGATGTGTCATCTGAGGAAAATATCCAGCAAATGAACTGAAAGAAAGTAAACCCAGGACGACACATCGACGAAGTCGATGTCTCGGCCTGGGTATGATAGAGATGGAAGTCGGAATGAACGAATGATGAATTAATCCTAGAGGGACCCAGCGACTCAGTCGATGTGTTGGTCTAGGCATGACTAAACTACAAAAAAAAAAATAAATAATATAAGAAGATGATGAACTTATGCCAGGACGATGTATTGACCAGACCGGTGCATCGGCCTAGGTATGATAAAATATGAATGAAATTAGTTCCAATACGATGTATCGACCAGATCAATATATCGGCCTGGAAATAACTAGAAAGGAATGAAAAGATGAGGAAGGAAGAATGAGTCTGTGGACATATCGTCTGTGTCGATATGCCCACGGATCATTAACCGATGTATCAACCAAGGCCAACATATCGGCCTGAGTGTACAGAAAATAAAATTAAAGGCAATGAAATGATTCAAAGTCTATGCATCGACTATGCCGATGTACCGGCAAAAGAAACACAGTATTAGTATATGCATGTATAGATGTATCGAGTGGATCGATACATATAATCGGGCATATTCACCTGCATATGTATCGACTGGATCAATACATATGGTTTGAAAACAGAAAACCAACACGAGTATCAAACTCAGAAGAACATGTCAACATGCTCGACACGTCGGACCAATGAAACCGTAGATGTATCAACTGGGTTGATACATGTAATCTGGGAACCATTGGAAAACATGAACTGAAACAGACCAAGCCGAGCAACATATCAAGATGTATCGACTGTGTCGATATATGACCTGAAGAGGAACTGGAAAAAAAATATGAACTGAAACAAATAGTCCAGTCGACATATCGAGATGATCGATGTGTCAACTGTGTCCAGTGGCGATGTATCGACAATGTTGATATGTCGGCCTGAAACAGAGACGATTTAACTAGGTTAATATATCTGTTGTTAAAATCAAATATAAATGGAACCTTTCAGGTCTTGGAAATCATACAGTAGACCTTTAGGTCTGGTTTAGACCTACACAGATTAGACAAGGACTTTATGTGATAATAATCAATAAATGGTGATTTGAACATGTACATGGACAAAAGAAGTTGAGGGTAATTCCGACGCCATTCGAACAAACGCGTGAATCTTATTTGGTTGATCACTTTTGATTACGTAGGAGTTCCTACTTTATTGAAGCACAATGAAGTGAATAATTTTGTTATATGTTGTGTTTTTTAAAAGCATAAATATGGATTTATGAGATTATGATTTTATTATGTACATAGAAATGATTTTGATGAGAAATTATGGGATTTATGATTTTGTCATATGTTTGCACACATTACCTCATGCATGGTTGCATGGGAGGGTTGATGGTACTGAGTCAAAAAAGAAATGTCCGGACCTCGCTTGAACTCTTGTAAAATGTTATAAAAATATTAGACTTTGGCCCCGTCCCTTGATATGAATAGTACAACATAATTGGGCCAAAGATCTCCCAGGTATCTCCCAGGGAGAAGTCCATACTCCACCGATAGTCTCGGTTAATTTGTGGATGGGTAACAGCACCCTGGTGGTCGCCGTCTCAAATATTGTGGACATAAGTGGACAATATTGAGAATCATTATTTGAAGTGATTTGTCATGATCTGATGCAAGGAGATGGGTGGGCATATCATTGATGCATGGCACCCGTGGCATATCATTCCATGATTTTGAGTTATCAAACTTTGGTACATCTTCTATTTTATATTTGAGAAATATGTGTTGATCATACTTTGAGATTTTCTTCATTATTATCTTTATCATATGATCTTATAAGATTTCATACTTTGTGCATTTTCTGATTGGAATTTCTTACTGAGCAAGTTGACTAAGTCTGTACATTTTTTTCCCTTAGATGTTAACACAGATCAGGGTAAAGGACATGAAGCTGGACCTAGTAGTAGCCGTGCTTGACGAAGAGATGGGTCCAAAGATGCTTGAAGATATCATAGTTCTTATGTTGATATTTTAATAGAACTATGTAATTTCATAGGATCCAATGATTTAATAACTTAGATAACTCTTATTTTGGATATGGTTTGATATTTGACATATATGGTTAAGTTATTTCCATCTTTGCTATTGATGTCACGCCCCGGTCCAAAAACGGCACGTGACATGGATCAAAATTTTCTTTTCCAAAATTTTTCATATAAAGTAACAAATATCGTACATGGGGAACTCACACGTATGAACATAATTATATATATATATATATATTGGTCTAAAAGGGTAAAGTCTCCTACCGAAATTTCGGCAGAGTCTCCCCTAAAACATGAACAATTGGGTCTATGATGACCTCTACAAAAAAAATATACTCACCTGCTCAGTGTTTACATATCACAACATACTTGACTCCATTCACCAAATATTAAATGCCCCAAACTTCAAATCTTAACTGGAGTTCCCATAATAACATTCATACCTTCATATTCATTAAACATGGTTTATAGAATAATTACATCAATATTACATATAACCATGTAGAGCAAAATATCAAAATCTAGAAATTGTAGTGTGCATGAAAAGCAACTAGCAGCATAGACTAAGGTCATCCCCTTGGTCCCTCGGACCCCGTCTGAGCGATAGTACCTGCAGTGCAAGGAGGTGAGCATCCACAAGCTCAATAAGGAAATCCATGCATGCTACACACACACACACCCATATAATGGTGTATAAAATGGAATATAGATACAGTTATGCAAGACACAATGCTATCTAGTCATCCATTGGGAACCAAGTCCTCAACGAAATACTTATGTATAATAGGAGAATCAATATTATAAATGGACCACGACCCCTAGCAAGACTTAGGGTCCATGACTTACTAAGCGAGAGACTCACGACTGGCGTGACTGTGTCTACCTCGCCCTTCATCCCTTCACCTCATGGGTAATTCAATCGAGCTTAAAGGCGGTCGGAACGCGTCTAACGAAGCTAGTACCACTCCTATGGAGGTAAAGAGTATCTAGCTCTGTGCAACCACGCACAAGTGTGCGGAAAAGTCATAAGAGTACCCTACAGTGTCCACCCGTAGGAGGTTCACCTTACGACATCAACCACACGGGACCAAGTCTCCGTGAAAAAATATCACTATTCTGATAAAGTTCACTTAATAGTCTTTATTTATGCTCTTTACCAACTTATCACAGAGAGTTAGATTATCACAGTATTAGGGATTTCAAAAAGGGAAATGGTAAAATCTCATCACCCTTAGACCGAATCCCACATCTTTTATTGGTAGTGGACACAAATCTACTTTACCCCATTTTTCATACTTCCTCTTAAGATTAACTCAACTAATTGAATAGAGCATAGAAGAGACAACTTTTACATTGTGACATAAATAAGTTATTCATACATTGAGAATTGACATCATTAAGATAGCATGCATAGTTTATTCCATACAATTTCATATCTTATTCAATTCTCATATTCATGTTTGACCATGGGAAAAAGGACAATAATATAGGACTGATTAATTGAATTTATGAGAGTGTCTCTCCTTGCACATAATCCAATTACAATCAATCCCCAACAATTAAATACCATATTTCCCCAAATTCATTCATACACTACATAAAACACAATCGAGATTTCATACCATACATGAAATGCAATATAGAATTCATACATATTTAAACACCCCATTCATCATTCATAATATACTAAGTAAATCTTGTCATGCTTATGCTCATGAGGACATCTCAATTAATTTTAATAACTCAAATTTATTCTCCAATCATTTAGATAAAAAATGTAGCATTCCTCACCTTAACCTTTTATGAAGAGCCGGGTTGATTTTAGACTTGATTGCTCCCGGGGTTCGGATTAGAAGGCTCTAATCAACACAAGAACACAGATAGAGTCCACTTAGTTCATGTATTTAGCCCTATTTTGAGTTTAAAAGTAAAACCCCCAAATTTCCCAAACTCTATCATCTTCCTTTGGTCTGCAAACCCATTTCCAACAAGATTTATGCCCATGCTAATCTCCAAATTGGAAAACCCCCAATATTTTCCATGGAGTTTTCTCCAAATATGGTCCTATTGCCATCACCACATCATCATTCATACTTCATTAAAAAAAAACACCAATATCATCATTCCAATACCAAGTTTCCCCAAATTTCCAACCCAAATCCAACGTCAGTCCCAATTTGGGGTGTAAATCTCCATGCAACCATGGAACTAGGTCCAATGTCATCTCAATTACATGAAAATTACATTTCATAGCTTTCCTTCACTTTCAAATCAAATGCACCCTTTTTCTCCAATCTCCACCTTCCCAAAAACAAATCTTCTCCAATTTATTCAACAAAAACCTCCCTACAACCTTCATCCCATTTCTACTCAAGCCTCAAAACTATTTAATCAAAAGAAAAGAAATAAATAGAAGAGATAGAATTTACCTTGAGAGAAGGTGAGAAAATTTGAGGAAAGGAGAGGCTTCTTTGCTTTCTGCCTCTCTCACATACTCTCCCTTTCTCTCTGCCGTTCACCCTGTTTTTCTCCCTTTTTTTTTCCTTCGGGCTAGACGGGTTTGGCTCCAAAAAGAATGGCAACATTTTGGGTTGGGGTTTCTAATGCCCCAACTTAAGTTGTGGTGCCAGTCGACTCGACAAACAGGGTCGATCGACCCGACACTGAGCACAACTCAAATATTTATTTATTATTTATTTTTATTTATTCTCAGCTGGGGTGCTTTCTTAAGGTCACGCGTACCCTGACGGGACCCACATGTGACCCTCACACTACACACACGTGTAACCCTTATTATTACATCATAAATTTATTAATCTGAAGGGCCGGGCCATTACAATTGAAATTTTTGGTATTATAATTCCACAAATATTATTTCCGTACACGTTATTTCACAAGTGTTATGCTAGCACACGCATAAATGTTTAATGGGTTGACCCACGTGTGTGTTAGAATTGGGCCAGTCGAGGGTTGGGTCTTCGGACTTGAACTCAGCTCGTGTCGTGACGTACCCCTCCCTTTTTCCGTTTAAAAAACATACTCTAATTTAATCAATGGAAAAAAGGACGGGTCATTACATATATTGTAGTGCATAGGCATTGGTATGACGGTTGCACTGTATTATCCGTGTATGATGGATGGTATGTATGGCATTGTGTAATCAAATGTGGAGATCATTATTTGTGGCTTGCAAAAATAAGACCCCATGTGTGAGTGTGCGTGATGTAAGTATGTGAGAAAACTTTTGAAATACCTCAGTTGACGAGGGAACGTAGTGAATAAAATGGTTCAACGAGAACCAGTGAAAACATAGATGAATGAACTTCTAACTAATGTATTGTCCCGAGGAGGGATACAATATTTATGATGGATAGAAATCCCAACATGAGATGAGACCATGATGGATGAGACTTAATGTGAGAGAGATAAACATGAGACACCATAAATGATTATACGACGATATATATAATGGTTGTGTTTCCCCATCTGGATTTGAAAACCTATGTGAATCACGGAAAGATTGGTCGAGAAAGGATATAGCAGTGAAAGAATTCACTCGAGAACGGAATGGGATGGAAGCGAATTGGAACCCAAACCCCTTTCAATTTTCGGGACGTTTTTTCTAAAAGGTGTTAGTCTTTGTAACACCCCGGAATCTTAAACCGGTAAATTAATATAAATCCCCTCTTAAATGAATGGATTGGAGATGGGAATGGGCATTGAACCAAGTGAGAAAAGAAATGAGAAAAAATAAATAGAAGGAACTAAAGTTTTCCAGAAGGACATATCAACCTGGTCGATATGTCGACATGTAGTATGTATCGACTTTGGGACATGTATCAACAAATATATCCGAAACTAAGTTTTCCAGAAGGATGTGTCGAGCTCTGTCAATTTATAACTATTGGTATGTATCAACCCATGGACATGTATCGGGAAATGTCTTGCGGCTCAATGTCTGAGATCCAACAGCTGTGCTGTGCCATCACCCACCTACCACCGTCCTGGAGGACTAATGGATGGTCTCCACATGTCTGGTGTGTTGACCGAGGAGGAGGAAGGAATCCCTAGTGTACATATCGACATATGTCGATGTATCGAGAAGTGTACATATCGAGTTGGTCGATAAGTGTGATAGAGAACTCGAAGCTTACATTTTCGGATGAGACATATCGTATTCAGTCGATACATAGTATTATCCAGAAAGTGTACCTATCGACTGTGTCGATGTATCGAGCGTGCCTAGCGTTTTGAGTTTGAAACACGCAGTTGTCTTCTCTTGTCACATCATACACCTACCACCGCCCATGAAAACCAATGAAAAGCCCCACGTTTAAAGCACATTGACTGGAGGGAAGAGAGGAGACCAGAGAGAGAGAAAATAGTTGATGCTTATCCCCTCTCCCCATTTTCCATTTGTAAGAGCAAACCGAAGGGGAGAAGGAGAAACGAGAAAGAAGAGAAGAGAGAAAATAATGAAGATAGAGGGAGAGAACATCTCCCAATTGGTGGTACACCGCATCTCCTCCACCCATCTTACATCAGTGGACCTCAGGGAGGAGAAAGAAACAAAGAAAGAGAAAGAAACCAAGTAGAGAAAACAAGGGTCCAGCAAGGAAGAAAGAAAGAGGAAAAACCAAGCTTAAGCTCAAAGCCCTTTTGGTCATCAAAATTTGCAAGGATTCCCCAAGGTATGTGATATCTATGATGTTTACAGTGATTTAGAGTAAAATAATCACACAAGAATGTGTAATATGACATTTAAATGAGATTGGAAGAGGTTAAAACAAAGTAGAGAAACATGCAATCCGAAATAAGGGAGTTGCAGAAATCTCGGGAGTACATATCGACTTTGGTGATATGTATGTCCCGGAATGGAAGTGGAGAAGAGGACTGAAATGTTGATTTTCGGGTTTTACCCAGGAATATGTATCGACTTGTGTCGATGTATATTCTGGTGTATGTATCGATTAGGGTCGATATGTATACCAGAGAAAATATCCGTTTTGCAAAGACTTCTGAGAGTGGACTGATTGACGGGTAGGAAAATTCCAAGGGACACATCAGTTGTTTCAGGGCGTCCCTCTGATGAATGAATGAAGTAAATGAAAGAGAATATTTCATTGTTAAATCCAGTAAAAGACATAGGCCAAATGCTATGTACAAACCCTAGAAAAGGAGGGAAGAAAATAGGTGCCCGAACAGAAGTCCAGAAACTGGACACATCGACTGGAGTCGATGTGTCAGTTCAGTATTTCAGGATACATCCACTTTAGTCGATATGTTGGGTAAAGAAATGGTCAATTTTGTGGAATTGATTTAAATGGACCCAAAATGTTTTATGGGATCACCTATGCTATGTTAGCCTTCACCCAATGGACCTATGAGGCTTAATGAGACCTTAGATGTGGAGAAACGCAATATAAGGAGTAGAGAATTAAAAATAATTAGAAAAAAATTCTAATAATATGAATGTTATGTTTCTTATGCATGAACGATGAACGAAGGGACAAAGAGTGAACCCGGAATCGAACGAGTTAGTCCGTTAATTACCTTCATTCACTGATCAACTAGGATCAAGTAGGTTTTCCTACTTCGTTGAAGTGCAATTGGGTGTGAACTTATTATTTGATTAAAAAATGAGAAAAGAAATGATGAATTGATTTTCAATTGAAAATTATGTATTTTGGTTTAGCAATTATGACATTATGAGAATCAAAAGGTGTGATTATAAAACTATTGCTTTGACTGATTTTGTATCATATGAAATTGAGAAGTTGTGATATTTTGTATATTATGTATAAAGTCTCTATATGGGTATGATGAATAAAGTTGATGTGTTTAAAATGTATAAGGTATTTATGATGATAAGAGTATTTGTAAGATCAAAAGAATAAGTTGATAACACATTGCATGAATCATGGACATCAAATGCATTCATATTCCTCATGCATGAAGCATGGGATGGAAAAGGCATGACATGAGAATAAATAATGAGAAGGGAACGGTTTTCAAGAATGGTTTTAAGACTACATTTTTAATGTGACATTTTCATAAATGATGTATGAGTTATGCATGATATTTTGGGAAAGGACAGATGATAGATGAACCTCTCATAAGATATTAAGTTTGAAAATGTATTTTGAGAATGAAAGCATGAGATGAAACTAGATATGAGAGTGGTACTTTGTAAAGAAATATGTATATATGTTTTCAAATGTGGAATCTTTAATGTGAATCTAATATGAGATTTGTACTATAATACCTAGCTTTGAGAAAAGTATTAAGTATAACTTGAAAAGGTGGTTTGTTAGTGTCAAAACACTTATAACGTTATGTTGTGGTTTGGAAGCGTGATATAATCGAGATTTTTTATAAAAGTATAAGTATGAGTATTTGTGTCTAGATATGACACACCCTAGTGCATACTATGTGATCAAAATTACTATTGAACAAGTTGACTAAGCCCATAAATTCCCCTCCAGATTTGTATACAGGTCTTGGAAGACGGAAATGATATCGACCAAGCAATGGTCAAGCATGGATGAGATGGAGATTAAATAACAAAGTCTTGTGCACTTAGAATTATTTTGATGTTGTGAGAGATATGAGATCAATGTACTTTTGTATAAGAATGTTGTAAATTTGGGGAAATGTAATATTATGATTTTGGAATTGTTGTAATTGAAGTATTTGACTCATTGTATAATTTATCTTTTGGAAATTCCTTATCTTGCTAAGAAATGTGATTGGTTATTCATGAAACGTATAAATTGTTTAAATTCCACAGGATTATCAGGGTGTGTGCAAATGTTATCATGCACACCCTAGTTGGGTCTGTCAAGTGTCGGGTCTTCGGACTCGGATTTGGCTCGTGTCGTGACGCTTGTCTCCCTCTCCACTAAATATGCATGTTATCTTGCTCTGATGACAGTGGTTAGAGGGAGGGGCGTTACACAATTTGTATAGTGAATAGAGGAAAGTAGTCAAGAAGTTAAGGAAACAAATAAAGAAAATGCTCGATTAGAGAAGGCCTTGAAAAATGAGGGTTTTGGGTTGTAATAACTTGAGTATGTTATTTTAAACCCCTTCTGGTTGTGGAGTGCAATGGTTTTTATTTTGATTTGATATGAGAAATTCTGATGAGATTGACGATGATTGAGGAAATGGAATATCTCGGGATGTCCTGTTTACAAACAGGACTCTGCCAAAATTTCAATAGAATTTCCCGAGCTTGATGGAAAACCTAGAGATGGTAGGTTTCCCCTGTGGGTATGGAACCCCATCGTGAGATTATTTATGAATAGATGAGTTTGGGATATGAATGAATGAGATTTGTTCTAAAAAAAAAATTCTCACGCGCTCGTCCTGGGTCGTAGCGTGACGTGTCGGTGTCACATATTCATTGAGGGGTGGGGCGTGACAGGGAGTTGTATTCTCGCAGTCTAAACTGCAAAAATGTGTTGCCTCATCTACATCAGAAGCTGAGTATATTGTTGCTACAGAAGGAGGAAAAGAAATATTATGGATGAAAATATTTCTTCAAGAACTTGATTTAAAGCAAGAAGAGTATGTAATATTTTGTGACAACCAAAATGTCATAGACTTGAGTAGGAATGCTATGTACCATTCTCGCATGAAACATATTGATGTGGGATACTATTGGTTACATAAAGCTGTTGAGAAACAGATGTCGATCATTAATAAAATTCATATAGAGAAAAATCCATCTAATATGTTGAAAAGGTGATTCTCAGACAAAATTTTGACTCTACATTGAGTTTGCAGGGATGCGCTCCAAGTGAGGAGCTACATGTTCTATATCTCCCTCGTGGGAGGGGGATGAAAGTTCCTTTGGGAGTTAGAACAACACAATTGACCCTAGAGGGGGGTGAATAGGTCAATCTAAAATCCCGTTGGTCTTTTTTAAATTTTACTTGATTGATTAGTTTAAGTGCAGCGGATACAACAATCAAATATGTGTGCATTAGCAAATGTGATTGAGCAATCAACACAAGAAAATAACTCTAACACCACAAACAGAAGGACACAAGATATAAAGTGATTCGGTTCGCCAACCTATATCCACTGTTAGGACTCGCTCAACCTTGAGCTATCTCCAAATTCACTATGTGGGGACTTACACCCTCACAATTAGAGTAGGAATTCCACTTCACTCAATCAATTGGGAATTCCACCCACCATTGTGCCAGAGACGACACTCTAGAGTTTTTTATAGTGGTTCCGGAGCAAATCATCCTTAATCTACTTTCGGATTAAAGGTTTTAAAAACAAAATTAAAATGAAGAAGCACTTGCCTTGAAGATCTTTATCGCTGATGTGTGTTTTTTGAATATCCCACCCACTGAGTGCCGACGCTGCTCCGTGTAGCCGTCGCAGAGCAATTACAATCTCAGGGTGACATGGAAACTGGTCTCAGGTTTCCTAGTTTATGTCTTTCTTACTTGCAAACACAATCAATAGATTGGTTGTTTATGATCTTTCTTTCCTCTTCTCTTTCTCACTTTCGAACACAATCAATAGATTAGTTGTTTATGATTCTTCTAACAAGAGTGTTAATCGTTCCTTAGAGTATATAACTTTTCTCAGCTCAAGGAAGATAGTAAAACGATCACCCAACACTCATATTTATAAAGGAGTAGTAATGGTCGTTTTAACTGTCCAGAACTGTCAAGTTAGTCGCACCGATAGGTTGGTGTTCGTATTTATTATTGTTCAACCACCTGACCGTTGCGCATTAAATGCACTCCCAACGACTTTAATACTTCCCGGTCAACAGGTCGGTGTCGCTGATGGGTCGACAGTTATGGCACCGAAAGGTAGGTCCATACGAGTGTTTTGATCTGGGGCAAACCATGCTGACAGCAGTTTGAAGTCAGTAACTTGTCTTACCAAGAACGACCTGTCACCCTTTCCGAGGGGTCGGTCCTTGTACTCTCGATCGGTCTTGAACTACTGATATGTCTGTTTTCTCGAGAGCCCATTTAAGTTCGCAGTCTAGAACTCTTAAGTCTTTTACCGACGAGTCGTCGACCATGAGGGGTCGTTTAAGTTCATCACCGAGGGGTCGGTGCATATGAGACTCTTGGTCAGAGACATACCCAGAATGACAGTTCTTTGATCTAGAACCTCTATCAAACTGGCCAACCAATCCTTTACCACGATGGGCCGATCCTGTCTCCACCGAGGGATCGGTGAGAACGACTGATCGAGCTTACTGTGAACATAATTCATATTTCCAAGTTCACTGCCCAGCATCCTCTCTTAGGCTTCTTTATGGATTTATCATTTGTTCAACTAAGCCTAGAGATAGTCCTCTCTAAGGTGTGTGTACCACCTAAGGCCATCTATGGCCAAATACCTGTTTTCGTGATTGCCATACTGATGAGCTTTGAACTTGGTGGAGCATGATCTTCACTCTTGATCATCTTGAGTCTTCAAGATTCTTAGCAAGTGTTTCTTCCCGAGTTATGGAATTGACAATCAGGGACTCGGCCAAGCCAAGGCACTAACAGGGGAGATTGATGTGGGTCCAGCCGGTGTGACCCCAACGAAAGAAAGGAAAAAGGTGGAGACACGATTTGTTAGGAAAGAAGGAGAGATAAAATAAGAAAAAAAATGAGAAAGTAGTGATGGTAGGTGTGAAAAAAAAAAAAAAGAGACCTGTGAGAGAGACAAGAGGTTGTCCGGAGAGTCTCACATGCAAAGAGAAAAAAAGAATGAGAAAGGAGAAAGAGAGAGAGAGGGAAGCAGAGAAAAAGATGAGAGAAGAATGCCTTTTCCCATGGTGCATCAGATCTGACGACCCCTCTTTGATTCATGAGATTTGACAATGATTGAAACTCGAATCAGATCAGGCTACTCTTTCGATCAATCTGGGACATGTTTGATTCCGGGTATTTTCTGAACATTGATATTTTCTCTTATAATTGTAATACCTCAGACTTTGGACATAATCTTGAGAAGATTGTACTAGTTGATTTGATATACTGGATTGATTTGGATTTGCCCCGTGGTTTTTCCCTTTATACTGGAGGATTTTCCACGTAAATATTGATGTGTTCTACGTGGCTTGATTCTTAATATTTTTTGTCAGATAATTTCTCCATTATCGTTTAAGTGATTGACTGACTTCAAATATTCCAAATATTAATTGGGAGAGTTGGGATAGGGCTTGGTCAAGATTGTTGACTAGGAAACGCAAAGGCTCTGGAGCACGACCGAAACAAACCAAGCATTGTTGACCAAAAGAGTGAGACATGCAGAGAAAGGGAGCAATTCCCCAAACATATGCATGATCTAATCAAGAATTGAAACACTTTTGATTATACAACACAAGATCGAAGTTTGGCTGATACTATGATAGAACTAGAAATTGATAATTGATTCATTCATTAAAGGGTTTATACGCATAGTCCCATACATCAATAACAAGATAAACTCAAACATTAAATAAATCTTATCTTTATCAAGTAAAAATTAACCTACACTGTAATAAGATTATTATAATGATTCTAATCGTAATCCTAACAAGAATTAAAGAGCTTTAAAGGCCCAAGTACCACATAATCTAATTAAAGGAGTTACCGGTCCTGATAATCATTTTCTTATGAACCCAACTATTTTTTACATTTAAATAGGTATAGGAAGGGTTATATATTTTTTGAATAGAAGTCTCAAAATATGAATTTTTCTCAAAGATAAATTTTACAATTTAAAACTTACTAGATTTTATACATAGGGCATATATAGATGAAAAAAAATTATAAAATGAATCTTGAAAATTAAGTTTCATGGACACCATACATATAAATAGAAAATTTTAAAAAAATGAAGAGGACTTCTTCGATACAAAATAGCTTAGGGAGAGGTTTTAGTAGTGGATTTTGAAAAACTAAAGGGTTTATTAATGGGTGAGTGTATTAGCCTTCGTTTGATATATTTAAGTAAACTATCATGATTTAGCATAGAAGCGGAGATGTCAATGCAAGGGATTTAACAATAAACCTCTCGCATTCATTGGAAACACCTTGCCATTTGAGCTAAACCTCGCAGAGGAAGAAAAAAAATAAATATATTTGAAATTTGTTTTGGGGCTGTGTTTGGATATGGTAAAGGTGTAATGGGTGGTAACCCTTTGTTACCCTTGTTTGGTAATAGAGGAGTGAGGGTAAAAATTCAAAATTTTATTTCCCTCCTTGTTTGAAAATGCTTTGGAGTATGGGGGTTTTCAAGAAACCCTTGCCCTTCCTTACCTCTCTTTACCTCCTCTTTGTATTTATAGAGGAAAAATATTTTAAATATTTTTTAATTGATGAATATTATTTAATATTATGTTTCATAAAATTTTATTTTTATTTTTTTTATATTATATAGATTTAATAAAAATTATTAATTCTTATAAAAGTGTTAACATGTTAGGTATCCCTTGCTAATAGTTACCAAACAAGATTTTTTTCTCTTAAAGTAAATTTTAACTTTACCTTTATAATTACCAAACAAGATAAATGTAACATCTGCATAAGGGTAACTTATATTAAAGGATAAACCTTGTTCAAGGGTAATCCCGGTTAACCCGTTAAAATTTATCCCTCATCCAAACGCCCCCGCAAGTAACTAAGGCTGTGTTTGGATGAGGGGTGAATTTTAAAGGGGTTACTCCAGAGTAGGGGTCACCCTTAAGTAGGGGTGGAGAAGGGGTCAATCTTGACCAGGGATTACCCTTATCTTGTTTGGTAATTATAGTGGTAAAGTAAGAACTAACCCTAAGGGTAAAAAATCTTGTTTGTTAATTATAAGCAGGGGTAACCTGATATATTAATAATTTTGTTAGAATTAATAATTTTTATTAAATTCAATATAATAAAAAATAAATTTTTTTTATAAAACATAATTATTAAATAATATTCATCAATTAAAAAGTATTTTAAATATTTTTTCTCCATAGGTGTAAAGAGGGGTAATATATTAATAATTTTATTAAATTCATATAATATAAAAAATAATAAAAATCATTACTAAATAATATTCATCAATTAAAAAATATTTTAAGATACGTTTGCTACATATGTGCAAAGAGGGGGTAAAGAGAGGTAATATATTAACAACTTTATTAGAATAGATAATGACTAGACATATAGACACCACGTTTTTTTGTTATTAGATACCGCTTTTTGAATTTTAGAGTGAAATTACCATTTTGCCCTTCCGTGTTTTGATAGTCCGATCGAACCTCCAAATGGAAGAATCAATCGAACAATTCCAAGAATCGTCCAATCAAATCTCGAAATGTAAGAACTAATCGAACAATTTCAGGAATCGTCTAATCGAACCTCCAAATGGAAGAACCAATCGAATAATTCCAGAAATCGTCCGAACGAATGTTGTGGAGAGGGATTTTCAAAAGAGGTCGTTTCTCAATCGATTTTTATAAACAAGGCATCAAAATTCATTTACTCTGAATTTTATGAATTTCCGGGACTGATTTTAAGTGAAAATGGTATAGTTTTGAACTTCAAAAATCGTACCCAGATAATTAAGAAAAAATGGTTTTCCCTCTTAATTCCTGGGTACGATTTTTGAAGTCCAAAACTATACCTGTTTCACTTAAAATCAATCCCGGATTTCATAAAAGTCAGAGTAGATGAATTTTGATACATTGTTTGTAGAAATAGGTTAAGAAATTGCTTCGTTTGAAAACTCGAACCAAACGTGCAAATGTTACAGTTGGCAGGGAGGTTATTTCTCGACCAATTTTTACAAACAATGTATCAAAATTCATCTACTCTGAATTTTATGAACTTCGAAATTGATTTTAAGTGAAAAATGGTATAGTTTTGAGCTTAAAAAATCGTACACAAAGAATTAAGAAGGAAAACCATTTTTCTTTAATTTTTTGGGTACGATTTTTGAAGTCCAAAACTATACCCTTTTCACTTAAAATCAGTCTCAAAGTTCATAAAATTTAGAGTAGATGAATTTTGATACATTGTTTGTAAAAATCTGTAGAGACGACATCTTTTGAAAATCCCTCTCCACAACTTTCATTTGGACGATTCCTGGAATCGTTCAATTGGTTCTTCCATTTGGAGGTTCTATTGGACGACTCCTAGAATCGTTCTATTGGTTCTTCCATTTGTAGGTTCGATCGACCTATCAAAACACAGAAGGGCAAAATGGTAGTTTATCCAAATTCGAAAAGCGGTGTCTGGTAGTAGGAAAGCGTGGTGTCTACATGTAGAGCCTAGACAATTTTATTAAATTCATATATATGAAAAATAATAAAATATAATTATTAAATAATGTTCATCAATTAAAAAATATTTCAAAATATTTTTGGTCTATAGGTGCAAAAAGGAGTAAATAAGGGTAATAGGTGCAAAGAGGGGTAAAGAGGGGTAAAGAATGATAATAGGTACAAATAGGGGTAAAGAAGGGTTTAGAGGATTTAGAGGGGTAAAGAAGGGTAATAGGTGCAAAGAGAGGTAAATGGAGCAAAGAGAGTTTACAGGCGTAAAGAAGGGTAATACGTACAAAGAGGGGTAAAGGGAGTTTAGAGGGATAAAAAAGGATAATAGGTGCAAAAGGAGGTAAAGAAGGGTAAAGAGGGGAAACAAAGGGTAAAGAGAGGTAAAAAAAGGATAAAGAGAGTTTATTAGAATTAATATTTATTAAAAAATATTTTAAAATATTTTTATTTTATAAGTGTAAAGATGAATAAAAAGAGGTAAAGAAGGGTAAAAAAGAATAACGTACTCGTAAAAATCCCTATACTCAAACGGATATTCATAATTTTTACTCTCACCCCTCAGATACCAGAGAAGGGTAAAGTTTACCCCATAGAAACGCAGCTTGAGTAATGCCTCCTCACGTCTATTCCTCCGCTTGTTTCTTTTCTTCATTTTTTTTATCAAATGGTGTTTTGGTATTTCTTGTTTACTTCATAGAAAGAAGAAGGGCGTGCGAGGTGCAGAATGGATTTTCAGGTGGTGGTTCTTGCAGGAGGCACTTCCAAATCCCTCCTCCCTCTCGTCTCCAAGGTCTCTCTCTCATATCTCCCCCCATCGTTAGTTTCGATATTGGGTTTTTAGTTATTATGTGTACAAGAAGGATGATATGATTGAAAACAAAATGTGCAGGAAGTGCCTAAGGCGCTGCTTCCGGTGGCAAACAGGCCCGTGCTTTCCTACGTCCTCGAGCTCTTAGAAGCCAACAATCTCAAAGATCTCATTGTTGTATGCATTCTTCTTCTTCTTTTCTCTCACCTTCTTTTAATCTTTGTGTTCATTATTATTCCTGTATCTCTAATTGGTTGCTTGCAGGTGGTTGAAGGGGCAGATGCTGCACTTCTAGTTGGCGGTTGGATTTCCAGTGCTTATGTCGATCGCCTTCATGTTGAGGTCCATCTTTTCACCCTTTCTTATTTTTTTGTGTTTCCTTCTTTCTTCTTATTTTTGTTTTTTTATTGGATTTTTTGGGGTTTTCTTATCATGTATGAATTGTGATTCGAGAATTACCATATTGCCATTCTTTCTTGGGAGGATAATTTAAATTGTGTTTCTTCTTCTTCTTCATTATTATTATTATGGTCGTTATTATTATTATTATTACTATTACTATGATTATTATGTATTAGTAAATAATGGATTCATGTTTTCCATGCAATGCCTAGTAATTGCACAGTTATATCTGTAAACCAAAGAAAAAAAGATAAAATGATTTGAAACAACTTCCAAAAATTGGAAGAAATTTTTGTTCTTAATTGGGTTAAGTCAAATGGAATTTGTCCACTTCATACTCATTGCTCCTATCATAAAATTTGCTTACTAATAAGTGCCAACTGAGTGAACTTTGTAAAATGGATATTAGCAACCATCCTGCTGCGTCCTTAATGCCACTTTGTAGGCTTCATCTTTATAAGAACAGACTTACATGTTTTTAGTCTCGGAGCACATCTACAGTCACTGTTGCACTTCAATACATCTCATGATAAGATTGGTACTCATTAGTTCTAGCCTCAAAATTTGAAAGTTCCAATAGATACATCACATGCCAATGTGTAAATGTGTCAAACAAATAAATCCAACATGATGGGGAAATAATATCCTAAGAGGTTCTGATGCAGGCCTAGGGTCGAACAAGTGTAAATTCACTTGTAGGTTTGTTGATTTCAGAGTATGGTCTCTGAAAGACTCACACAACCGATTACGTATTCGTAAAAGGATTCTACCTTAGTATGGAATTGCTCAAACAATTTTCAAACCGATTGCACAAGTTTCCCAGGAATTTGAATTAGTTTATGGTTTTCTTGGATTAGGCCTCTTCAATTGAATATGGTGTAGAATATAGCGGAAGCAATTAAAAGAGTGACATGATAAAATTCGAACAAAGCATATACCTAATCAAGAAAAAACCATAAAATTAATTGAATTCAACAATGCATTGGTACTTACTTGCTATGGGCGAAAATTGGAGTCCACCAATCTTCAAGAACAACTCCCAAGAGTCACAAGAGAAATCCTCTCTCAAAATAAACTTCAATAATATTCCAATGTGTGATTTTCGAATGAGATACATGGAGTATATATAGAGGAAAACACAACTAAAGGAGGCAATTACAATGCCTTGGTCGACCACACCAAGGAGGCAATTGCCTTCTAAGAAACTTCTAAAAATAGAATAAAACCAAGGATAGAATGTAGCCTTATGTAGACCATTCAATCCTCACCTTACACATATAATCTAAAAATAACTAAAGGCTAAGATTAAAAGATAAAATAAACTAAGTAGGTGACTCAAGGGGCCACCTCCTTTCCTTCCTTGTCAAATTCTTCCACCTCCTCTTGCACCTCCTTTCTCTACCTCCTTACTTCCACGTCGTTTCTCTTTATAGATTACATGCCACTTGCAAGGAGGAACCGTCCTGGGGCTGCCAAGTGTCACTTGGAGAGAGCTTTGGGCTTGGAGAATGAGGCTTTGGACTTGGGCTTGGGCTGTTTAGGAGTGGATTGGGCCTTAACAAGCTAGCCGGGTCCACTTTGCTTAATTGAGTACCGTCTAACTAAATGAGTGGATTTATTAGACAGAGTCCAACTTGGGTGTCCTCGATCAAAATGCTCCATATAAGCCATAGCAATTTGCTATGTTGAATTAAAGCTAACTGAAGAGGAGTCTGACTGTGGTTCATTAGGCTGAATAGGCTGGATGCCCTCATCATGTTCTTAATATTACCTCAGCATAACATGATTTTATTATTATTCTATTGCTAGCTACTATGTACAACTTTTAAGTAATTGAGTATATGGCATCATTCTTATTGTTAGGGTACAAAGCCTACGACTAACCACTTCCAACTAAATTCCTACTTTCTTATCTGCCCACGTCCGTCACCCCCCAGACTCACACACCGAGACACACTCTCACAATGCAAAACCAAAGATATAATCTTCACATTAGGGAAACATTCTCTAGATTATGCGTAAAGGAGGCAATGAAATTGCTCTCTTCATATAGCTTAGCTAGATTACTTGGAGTTTTTTTTTCTTTTTTGAATGATAATGACTTGTAAATTTTCCTTTCAATTTCAAGATCATTTCATCACACCATCATGATTGTGAAACTTTTGAGCTTTGAGAGTTAGTTTAATGACCTTCTTGGAGGTAAAGTTGGAATCATTTGGAAAATTCTCCCATGGTTATTGTGGTGGTTGTGAATGGAGACAATTGAATAGATGTCCAATGGTCTGTTTTCATCCCTAGAACATCATCACATTTGTCATGCAAAAGCATTATCCCTTCTATTTGAGATTGGGCTTTTTATTTTTACTTTTCCACTCCGACCTATTAAAAGTGACACGCTTTGTATCTTCAAAACGTACCATGTCTTTTGCTTCTACTTCTTTCACTTCTTTCCAAGCCTTTATGGATTTACCCTTTTCCTAATTCCTTGTAGTTGTAAACCTTCAATTCATCATAGTAGGGCGATTTCCTCAGAAATGTGGCTGAAAGCACTAAATCTTGGGTGGTATTTTGAGTCTGTCATAGGTACTTTAAGGAAATTCATTTTAGTATGTGTTAAAGGGGACGACAAGATCACTGCCATAAATAATGGATCAATTTGGAGCATTTGTTTCATCATTTTTTTTTTTTGAGGGAGGTGTTACAGATTTTATATGTTTGAAATATAATTTGTTTATAGTCTTTTCTTATTTTTTCCTTGTATTTGTGGTTTCAAGTCCCATTGGTGTTGGACATTCGACCCAGGGAAAGCAATTTGCCAAATCCAAATATAAATCCCAACCCTAGATTGATGGGATAAATGGCTTAATGATGATGGTAGTGATGATCTGAGGTTCACACTCATAATTGGTTTCACCAAATTATTTTCCATGGGTCAACTTCCTATTTGATGTCCATACTACCTGAACTAACAACCTTGATGTTTCAACAGAGGACTTATCAATGACATATTGTATCTATCATCATTGTCATCGTTATCAAATCCATTTATCCTGTCTATCTTAGTTGACATTCATATTTTGATTTGGTAAATTTTTACAATGGGCTGATTGCCTATTTAATGCCCACAAATGTGTATTATAAAATGATTTTCCAAAAGTTGGCTTGTGGCATGTCACACCCAACACTTCTATGTGGGGCCCTTGAGACCATGGGGATGGGTTGGTTGGAAAGGTCAATGCTTCAATTTAGGGGCTACCAAAGGTTATTTCAATTGGACTACTCAAGCTATGGTTTTGAAATTCATGAACTTAGTGGGGTTGAATGATCTAATCAATGTGACTTTCCATGGGTCCCATACTGAAGCATAGAAGATCCCTATTGATCTTTTCCCATGGTCACATAAAGTTCCACATAGCGTGTAATAAGCCATGCATTTATATGTTGAGGATTTATCATGTACATATACTTGTTCCAAAAGGAAAGAAACGTTAGACTAATCTTAGTTGTTGAGTAGATAAAGTGAAAAATTACAAAACACCCTAAATTTGTAACTCTTGTTTACCTTATTCATTATTAGCTCATAACTCTATGCATATCAAAGTCACAAAGTCAGGTCTCTTCTCCTACCTTTAGATGATAAAAGTCAGGTCAACCCTAGGATCATCCTATATATTTTCATTCACCATTGGATCTTTTGGTATGAGATTTTCTATAAGCAGATCTTCATCTAGTGGTTCTTTCACAACTTGATTTCCAATATGATGATGTGATGTAGGATTTCCTCGATCATAACACCTTATACTGTAGGTTCTTTTGATTGATGATCTTTCATTTGTTTAGTCTAGCCTCCACTTTATCCAATTTTTCTGTGCTACCAACTGACGCTGTACTTGGTTTCTTTTTGACTTTTGAGAAATTTGCAAGAACATTTTCCTTACTCTTCCGAATACTTCAATAGCTCTTTGGCATTTTTTGGAAACCCTTTGACACTCTTTGACAACTCTTTGTATAGTGTTTATTTTTTCCTATTGTCTTCTTTTTAAATCCCCATGAGAAAGGACTTACTTTGAATACCAAACTAATGCAGTTCTTGTCGAAAATAATGATGAAGAAAAAGAAACAGGAAAAAGAAGAGGAGATGAAAGTGGGGAGAGTTTAATTCTCTCTATAAAATTTCTATATTTGAACGAGAGTACATGTAGGTATAAATAGATTACATGGAGCCATTCACGGTGGCTAAAAGCAGAAGAATAAAATGAATAATCAATTTACATCTATTACATATCTAATTTCAACTAATGACATAACAAATTGGTCAACTTTCCCAAATTGGATTCCACGACACTCCCTCTCAAGCTGGTGCGAAGATATCAATAAAGCCTAGCTTGCCTAAAACATGATCGAGTTGTGTCCGAGAAACAACCTTGGTAAGCATATTAGTAAGTTAGTTCTTGGATTGCAAATAAGGGTGACGATCCGTCTTGATAAAATGTGATGACGAAGGAAATGACAGTAAACTTCAATATGATTTGTCCTTCCATGAAACAAAAGGTTGGATGCAATGTTGATGGCAGTCTGATTGTCACAAGACATTATTAATGGTTCAAAAGGGGCAAAGCCTAATTAGGAGAGAAGTTGTCGAAACCAAAGTAACTCTAAGACAGTATTTGCCATGGCACGATATTTTGCCTCTGCACTCGACGTAGCAACAACATTCTGCTTCTTACTCTGCCAAGAGACCATATGAGATTCCAAGAAAACACAGTATCTTGAAGTCGAGCGTCGATCTTTAGGAGACCCGACCCAATTCGCGTCTGAATAACAACAAATAGGCAAGTGAAATTGCCGTAGATAGAATAATTTTCATCCAAGATGGGCATTAAGATAACAAAGGATTTGAAAGACAACATGAAGATGAGCATCATGTGGGACATGCATAAATTGACTGTCGTTGCCAACAACGTAGGATAAATCTGGCCGAGTGATAGTGAGATAAATAAGTTTCTCAACTAAGCTTTGATAAAATTCAGGATCATTAAGTAGAATCCCATCCGAAGCTAATAACTTGATGTTGACATCCAAAGGAGTATCAACAGGCTTGCATCTAGAATAACCTGCATCCAATAAAAGATCTAGAGCATATTTTCTTTGGGAAAAAGAAAGTCTTTTAGAGGAACGAAAAACTTCAATTCTTAGAAAATAGTGAAGGGGACTCAGATCTTTAATATCAAACGATCGCTGTAAATAAGCTTTTATCATTGCCAGTGACAACAATGTCATCAACATAAACCACAAGAATCATCATAATGGAGTTGGTACGTTAAACAAATACAGAGTGATCTGATTGACACTGAGAAAACTCGTATTGCATTAGACCATTGCTGAATTTATCAATCCATGTCCGGGGAGATTGCTTGAGGCCATATATAGCTTTCTTGAGTTTGCACACGGAATGTTGCTCCCCCTGTTTCACAATCCCGCGAGGTGGAAACATTTATACCTCTTCCTATAAATCACCATGTAGAAAGACATTTTTTACATGAAACTGATGAAGAGGCTAGTGACAAGTTGTAGCAATAGAAATCAAGACTCGAACAAATGTAATTTTGGCCATAGGAGAGAAGGTTTCCTGATAATCAATCTCGAAAGTCTGTGTGAAGCTTTTGGCAACCAAACAAGCTTCATATCTAGCAATGGAACCATCTGGATTGTGCTTTAGAGTAAATACCCATTTGCAACCAACTGGGGTTTTTCTTGAAGGGAGAGGAACCATCTCCCAAGTATGATTTTTCTCAAGTGCTGCTAATTCGTGGTCCATTCCTGCTTTCCAGGAAGGATCACGGAGAGCTGCATCAATCTTCTTTGGAATCTTAGTGTCGTCAAGAGCAATGAGGAAATTGTGATAAGATAGGAGACACAGCGTGATAGGACACAAAATGATCAATTGGATAGTTGGTACAATCACACTTACCTTGCCGAAGTGCAAGGGGCAGATGAGGTTCAGCACGAGGTGGATTTGCGCCACTGCTAGACTGTTGTGTGGTGTCCTGTGTAGTCTTAGGCTTATGCTTCTGGCATTGATACATAATAGTGGGCTTTGAAATGGCAGAAATATCAATATCTGCTGTGAGAAGAGGAAGAACAAAAAAAGGGGGAGAAACAGATGCAACATTATCAAAATAGGGAATTCGTTCAAAGAAGGTGACGTCCATGGAGACATGTCTTACCAGTAAGAGGATCAAGAAAATTTTATTCTTTATGGGACGGAGAATATCCCAAAAATAATCATCTCACAAACCAGGGAGGTGATGATTTTTCTGTTCGGCCACACATGTTTTTTGAGGTATATAAGGGTAAGAAAGTTGAGAGTCGCTACCATGGTCTTACAAAAATTGCAAAAACGAGTGGGACAAATACCCCTCCCTCATTGTCACTACACAAAATTCTAATTTGACAATCAAATTGTGTTTTGACCCATTGATAAAATATGCGAAAGTGATCAAATACCTCTGATTTGTGTTTCAGCATGCAGACCTATGTCATTCGAGAATAATCATTAATAAAGCTAACAAAATAGCGAAAATCAGTATGTGAAACACAAAGAAATCCAAACACCAGAATATATAAGAGAACAAAAGGTCGAATTATGTTTAATGGATGAAGGAAATGCAAGTCTACAATGTTTGCCATAATATTGTTCCGTGACAACATGAATGACCTCAGAGGATTGAAGATGTTGCAACTGTTGCTGTAAGGAAGTATACTCTTGTTTGGACACACTAATGGTGTCATCGCCAGCGGAAGAGGTCATATCTATGAGAGGAGAAGAATTCGAATATGCCATTTTGCAGTAAAGAAATATGAATTAAAGAAAAACCTAGAACAACAACTGCAAAAGACAGAGATAAGTGGGCCCTACAAAATTCGAGACCAAGCTCAAGCTAGTGGGATTGATAGAATTGTAAGAGATGACTGTGACAGTGAAGGTTCTGCTACAATAACTGTCCATAAGCAAAAAATGAGGTCCGAATCAAAGATCAACAAGACCAGAGCCAACGGTGGGCCCCACAAGTCATGAGAAGAAGAAACAACCAAGGGAAAAGATATGAGGGCCCTAGGCGGCACTGGTAATGCAAGTAGGTACCAAGGAGAACTGCAAGCCCTTGTTGTAGATCAAAAGGAAGAAAATTGGAAAATACTGTTCCTGAGCGTGATAGGGGCGATTATGGTGGTGTAGAGCCAGAGTGCAGAAGGGCTGTATCCACGTAGATCCGAGGAAAAAATCCCAACAACTGGGGTTTTGGGAGTCTCTTCAGCAGTGCTAGAAAACCAACAAAAGGGGCCCCACCTTAGACCGAAACCCTAAGTCAACCTTAGGCGAAGGTGGATGGGCAAGGGGTGAATACCACAACAAAGTTGGAGCACGATCTTAGAACATGTGACACGAATCAAAAGCAAACTTTGAAGAAGACTCGGTGATGTGTCACCTGCTAGAAACGAATCTGAGAGCAGCAAAGAGGGCAGTAGATTGACCATATGCTGTCGGGTTTGATGATGAACAGTAACTGCGGCAAGAGAAATAGTAAAATGGACAATGAACAATACTCCCTAGAAACTGTAGAGATCGTTTTTCGCTAATACCGTGTACAAAATAATGATGAAGAAAAAGAAACAGGAAAAAAGAAGAGATGAAAGTGGAGAGAGTTTAATTCTCTCTATTATATTTATCTATATTTAAAAGAGAGTACATGTAAGTATAAATAGATTACATGGAGCCATTCACTGTGGCTAAAAACGAAAGAATAAAATTGATAATTAATTCACATCAATTACAAATCTAATTTCAACTAATGACATAGGTCTTTATGTGGGCTGCCCTTAAGAAGAAGATCTCAGTTAGGCTCAATTTAAGAAGGGGTATCCTCCTTGAAAGTGCTTCCGTTGTGTGCACTCTTTGCGGGGAGGAAGATGAGTCAGTGGTCCATTTATTGTGTGGGTGTCGATTCACGTGGGGTGTATGGTGTTCCTTTTTTAATCTTTTTGGTTGCTCGTGGACCATAGGGATAGGCGTGGAGGGTGTGGCCACAGAGTGACCGGGAGGGCCTTTCAGGGGTAGAGCTAGGATGGCTTGGTTGTTGGTTCCCTATGCAGTCATGTGGCCTATTTGGAAATAGCAAAATGGGAGGATCTTTGAGGATAAGAGTGAGTCTATAGGAGAAGTTTTCGAGAAGGCGAAATGGAACTTGATAGGTTGGCTTTCTGTTTGTAAGGAGTTCTCCGGTTTGGCCCCGGAAGATTTCTATCTGTCTTGGGATGGGTGTATGAGGGCAGTAGGAAAAGATAGAAAACCCAGGGTTGATTGGGTTGTGGCACCTCAAAATTGCCTTCAATTTAATATAGATGGGGCAACAAGAGGTAAACCGGGTCCTGTAGGAATAGGTGGGGTGTTGCGCGACGATGGGGGTAGGATGTTGTTAGCTTTTTCTGAGCCCTTAGGCATTATGGAGTCGAATGAGGCGGAATTGAGAGCAATTAGGAAAGCGCTTCAGATTTGGTCTAGGTTTGGGAATGGAAAGCTCATTGTTGAAGGTGACTCGACTAATGCTATCTCTTTGGCTAGTAATAGGAAGTCTCCCCTTTGGAAATTGGTTAGTATTTTTAGGGACATTAGAAGGTTGTGTAGGTCGAGGGATATCACCTTCTCTCATGCTCCTTGGTCGGCGAACAATATTGCTGATTTTCTGGCAAAAGTGGGAGTACATAAATTTAGACCTGCAATGGCATTTATCTAATCTTGTCTTTATTTGGGTGTATGGGGTGATGGGGATTTCCTTTTTGTATCTTTTCTATTTTCGATTTTTTTCTCATAGTTCTTAGATGTTATTGTTTGTATTTCTTTTGTTTGCCATGTATACTTCTCCTATAGGTGGTCTGTTCCTCTTGTACCTCCTTCAATAATTGAATTCACTTGTTACTGTTGCAAAAAAAAAAAGACATAACAACTTGGTCAACTTTCCTGAATTGGGTTCTACAACAGTTCTGGTATATGGGATCCCTTAGATGGTGATCCTAAATCCAGTTGAATACCAAATAAATGCAAATATGAATATCAACAGCACTATAGATGGTAGAAAGATAGTAGATGGGAGAGAATGCAGAAAATAAATATAAAACAGTAGAGAGGATTCCTTGAGGGATTTTGAAATAGACAAGAGAAGCAGGAATCCACCCATTCAAGAAAAGGAAGAGGAAAGGACTTTCTTGTTTAAGTAATGGTAGCATGCCATTTTTTCTGCTTTATGCATTTGTATCCTTTTTATGGAGATTCCACATTTTTAGAAGTAATATAACAATAAAAAAACACTGCTCCTACTGCTAGATGTTTTCCCTGGCATCTGATGATACCTGTATCGTGTACTGATTTTATCATACTACCGAGCAACATTCTATGAATTGTTGATTTTAGAGATACTCTAAGCATTTATAAACTCTTCTTCGAAGGTAGTAAAAGCTAACCATCATTTTTTGCAGGTAGCTGAGGTTCCTGAGGATGTTGGAACTGCTGGCGCACTCCGGGCTGTGGCACACCACCTTACTGCAAGTGACATATTGGTAAATACTAATATTATCTTCTAGTGCTGGATTTAAATTCTAGATTACTTCTTCCTGGCTGATGTTGTATTTTACATAGGTTGTAAGTGGTGATCTTGTCAGTGATGTGCCCGCTGGGGCTGTAGCTGCTACACACAGAAGACATGGTGCAGTTGTAACTGCATTACTTTGTGCTGCTCCTGTGAGTGGACCTTCAGAAACTGGATCTTCTGGTGGGAAGGACAAGTTGAAAAAACCAGTGAGGCACAATATCATCGGACTGGATCCCACAAGACAGTTTTTACTACTACTAGCCACAGGTATGCTCTGAGCATATATCTTGAATGTTATATATTTGAAAGGTTATCTTGAATGTAACATTTACTGGCATGCACCCTTTTGGAAATTCAATAATTTTACTATCAAAACAGGGGCTGAGGTTGAGAAGGATATTCGTGTTCAAAAGAGCTTACTTCGAGCTGTAGGCAAGGTATGCAATGTGAGCGTTTCCAGGGTTAAGTTTGTGTAGATTGTCCAGAAACTCATGTTTGTTTGGACTAGACCCAATTTGAATGTTTTGGCATATATCTGTCTGGCTATGCATTTGGATAGCTTTTATATAGGAAAAAACATTAATTTGGTGCTCTTTTTCTTGCGTCTACTAAATCTGATCTATCATATTTTGCCAGTACTGATTTAAGGTCAGAAGCTCAGAAAAACATTATCTGATCTAATTTGGTTTCTAATTGTGAATGCCATAACAGTGCAACACAGATTGATAATGTTGAACAATCTGCATAGCCTAATTGTTACTACTGCTTACAGTTAGGGGTATATCCAGATTCACCTGAATTTGGGCTTAGTGTTTAAACCCTATACCTACTAATGACGAAGTTGCTTCGTCTTTATTTTATTTTTATTTTATTTTGTTTGATAGATAAATAAACCCTTTCATCTTATATCTATTAAAATGGAACTTAGTCATACTCCCCACTAAATCTTATATATGCATGTATGTCCAATTTGGCATAAGCCATTTTTATGTTTATTTTGTTTTATTTGATTTTCTGGTAAACTTGTACTTTTTATGCTTATTTCTTTTTTCTCCCTCCAGTCAGAAGCTTCAAAAACTTGTTGGTTATTTACCATTTACAGAATTTCATGGGCGAGCCTGGAGCAGGCATTCAGGTCTCTTGAGAGATGATATTATAGGCTTTGAGGCATTAAAAATAAGCCTTTGGACATTCCTTCTGAATTTTCTTGATTTCCTACATTTAAATTTGGAAGGTAATAAATAGACAAGTAAATACAATTTAAAATATTTAAGTAAAAAGTCATGGTCATTGTCATTGTCAATGCCCTGCCCTTTTCCCATGTAACGAGGGCTGGCAACTATACTTGGATTTCACAAATTGTTTTTCATGGGCTGACTATCTGTTTGATGTCGAACCTTCAGCCTTTATGGTTGCAATAATGTGCACTTACCAATTGTGCTACAGGCTTTGGTATAGAGTATTGTATGAGAAGTATGTGAAAATAACTTAGTGAAATAATTCAAGCATAGAGTCTATGTAAGCTAACATTCCCAAACTTATAATTTGTGAGTTGTGACAATTTTTTTAGACAGTAACAAAAGGAGGCTTGTTAATTTCAAAAGGAAGTACTGGATACACAATAGAAGTATATTGAGAAACATGTTAGGTGTAAACAAAATCACAAAAAGCCTACAATAGGCTCAGACCTTTCTATGAGCTAATCAAATAACTTGTCTGAAAATTACCTCCTGTTGCCCCACAAGCTTTCTAATAATCCTCAACGGAGCTTTACTTCCTGTGGGGTGGGGTGGGCAGGAACTCTTAGGCCCACCCTATACCATTGGTTGACTAATCTGTGATAAGTTTTAGAAAGTATTAGTCTAAGACAGCAATTTACGATGATTATTTAGTAAAATGCATTGAGTAAGTAGCAAACTGAAACAGTATTTAGCAATTTAGAGATGTATTTCTCAGATAAAGTGGGAGGTATGACTGTATGAGAATGAAACATCTCTCACCTGAGGATGAATAAAGCCATAAAACATGTGTTCAACCAATATTCTTTGAAAGTTCTTCCTTGTATGCTAGAACATGATTGACCTTACTTGGGGGGGGGGATAGGTCAATCTAACAATCGTTGGTCATTTTAAAAATTACTTGGTTGATTAGTTTAAGTGCAGCGGATACAACAATCAAGTGAGTGTGTGTTAGCAAATGTGATTAAACAATCAACACAAGAAAATAGCTCTAACACCACAAGCATAAAGACACAAGATATATAGTGGTTCGGTTAGCCAACCTACATCTACTGTTAGGACTCGTTCAACCTTGAGCTATCCCCAAATTCACTAAGTGGGGACTTACATCCTCACAATTAGAGTAAGAATTCCACCTCACTCAATTGGCTGGGAATTCCACCCACCACTGTGCCAGAGACGATGCTCTAGATTTTTTATAGTGGTTCTGGAGCCAAGCCTCCTTAATCCACTTTCTCGGGACAAAGGTTTTAAAAACAAAATTAAAATCAAAATCCTTGAAGCTCTTTCTCGAAGATGTGTGCTTCTCAAAGATCCACCCAATGTGTGTCGATGCTCCGCCTTGTAGCCGTTGTAAATCAATCACAATCTCGGGGTGACTAGGAAATTGATTATACCAAATCGTTCCTAGTTTGTATCTTTTCTTTCCTCCTCTCTCTCTCTTTTACTAACTCAATCAATAGATTGGTTGTATTTGATTCTCAGGTGTAGGCACAAGAGAGTTGATCGTTCCTTAGAGTGTGTGACTCTTCTCAGTTTAAGGAAGATGATTAAATGATCACACAACACTCATATATATAGAGGAGTCTTTACAGTTTTTAAAATTGTCCAGTATCGACAGGTCGATGGCACTCATGGGTCGATGTTCATATTTATTACCATTCAACCACCCGACCGTTGCACATTAAATGCACTCCCAACGATATTATTAATTCCCGGTCGACAGGTCGGTATCGCCGATGAGTCGACAGTCATGGTACCGAGAGGTCAGTCCATATGAGGGTCTCGATCTGGGACAACACCATGCAGACAGAGTTTCATGTCCCGAAACTTGTCCTGCCCAGAACGACCCATCGCCCTATACTCTCGATCGGTCCTGGTACTTTCGATCGGTCTTGAATTATCGAAATGTCTGTTTTCTTGAGAGTCCACATGAGTTCTAAGTTCCAGAACTCATAAGTTATCATCGACGAGTCGTTGACCACGAGGGGTCGTTTCAGCCTTTCACTGAGGGGTCAGTGCATACGAGACTCTCGATCAGAGGCATACCCAGAATAACAATTCTATGATCCAGAACCTTTGTCAATCTGGCCGACCAGTCTTTGACCACGACGGGTCGATCATGTCTCCATCGAGGGGTCGGTGAGAAAGATTGGTTGAGATGGCAGTGAACTTAATTCATATTTCCAAGTTCGCTTCCAATTCACTGTCAAGCTTCCTCTCTAGGCTTTTTATGGTTTTACCATTTGTTCAATTGAGCCTAGGAATGATCTTTCTAAGGTGTGGGTACCACCTAAAGTCATCTATGGCCAATTACCTGTTTTGTGATTGCCATAACGATGAGCTTCAATCCGGTGGAGCATGATCCTTAATCTTGATCATCTTAAGTCTTCAAGCTTCCAGCAAACGCTTCTTTCTGAGTCATGGAATTGACAAACATAGGGACTCGGTAAGCCGAGGCACTAACAATCTCTCCCTTTGTCAATTTCATGACAAAACCTAGAAGCTAAGTTACAAACCCACCCTTATTACATCACATTTGAATATAAAAAATATTATATCAATTACATGTACATATTCAAATGGAAAAATATGACTATGATCTTCACATATTTTTGTTCAGATTGCTTCAAATCATGTTTTCCTATTTAAGCACATAAGCAAGCAATACTAGAAAATCATTAGAGGGGTTAGTCCAAAACATAAATGCATGGACTAAACAAGATTAGTATTCATTCTCCCCCATACACCAATGATTTCCTAGTAACCAACACTCTCCACAGCTTATCTAAACTATCAGTGTTGAGAAGATTTTCTCCCCCAATCTTCTTTGAGTTTGAAATCCCAAACTCCAAGCATAAACATTCTCCCATGTCCATTGGCTTCTTCATATTCCTCCCCTTTATGGCTCTCTCTTTCTAGAGGCCCAAGCACTTAGGCTTCACCAATTACTCCCTCTAATTGGTTTTAATGTCTTATAGCTTATACTAATTTTTCCCCCATTTTGTCATACGATTGACAAGGATTAGTAGGCAGACATCGATTTTCAAGCACTCACCCATGCTTCTTGCATTTAGTGCTTTCATGATTCACTTCTAACTCATTTAACTTCTCCATTTGATCAATGCATGCTTCTCATGCATTCAAGCATTGATCTCCCCCACAGTACACTGCAAATTGCCATTACATTACTGTTTTTCTTCTTCTTCCCCTTTAAGATCTGTGCTGTCTTAAGGGTGTTCTCCCAATGGGGTTAAGCTAACTTACCTAGCTTCCCTTTTTGGAGTCTTCTCCCCCATTCTCCAAGCTATATTTTCTAGCTTCTTTGACTCAACTCCCCCATGGAGTAAGCTATATTTTCTAGCTTTTTCAGATTATCTTCCCCATAAACTTAGCTGCCTCTAAGTTTATTTTTCTCCAAGTTTTCTTTCAAGCTTGCATCCACCTTCCTCCATACATTGTCATGACCAGTGGCATATGCTAAACAACATATATTTTGTGCTTCCCTTAACTCCATTGATGTGTACATCACAGCCTGATCCCTATGTCTCTAACATGCCAATACAACACGAACTCATTGAAACCTGCATGTTAGTCTATTTAACAAAAACCATGTTAACCATAGACAAGAGATAAAAGGCATTCAAATACAACAATACACACATCAAACCATAGTAAAACATATTATATCATTTTTTTTTGAATTTACGTGTGGGAAACCGCGGGTTACCCAACGTAAAACCCCCATGGATGAGCCCACTACCCCTAGGGCACACCAAGGTTAGGCCAAGGGGGCTCGAACCCGTAGTACATATGGTTTTTGAGGGGAGGGCATCATGGATGCTTAGACAAATATTAGAAACGTATAGTTTTTCAAAACAGAGAACATGAAAAACTATCCAAAGCAGAGCCATCCTGAGGAGGTGCTGGAGGTGAAGGGGATCGAGAATCTGGAACTCTAGCAGAGAAGGAGATAGCAGAGACTAGATCCTAGACAGACAACCTGATGCTATCTAGACTTCTTTCAAGGTAGTCTATTCTCCTTTCAAGTCTGAAGACCATTCTGTCCAGATTGACGTTTTCTTGAGAGGGATACTGATATTCTTCTTCTTCCTCAGTGTCTCTCCAAAAGTCCTCGGAACTGTGACTTTCATCCTCGTTGTTGTCATTAGGGATAACGACATTGCCTTCCTTACCAGTTCTAAGACCATTCTCCTCTTTTGAATCTGCTCTCCTTTCTTCACATTGTTCTTCAACGAAGATGACATCCTTGTCATTGATGGAGTCTTCTTCGACCTCTGGATTGGATTCTGGTATGTGGGGAGAGAACTGAACAGATGTAGGATTTCTAGAGCTAGGGCTAGGGCTAGGGCAAGATTGAGAGGCTGATTTTTTGGTTCTTTTGGCCCATTGACTGGACTCACCTCGTTCTTCAGAGGTCCGAGGGCGTGACTGGGCATCTTTCTGGGCATGGTTTCTCCAAGAGGGGATCCTCAAACAATGGCTTGAAGGTGAATGAGGTGAAGACTGAGTCTAACCTGATCTAAGGGAATCACAAAAACCTTGATGTTCAGGCTTCTAAAGAAAGGAGGAACAAAAACCCCATGGTTTTCCGGCGAGAAATCACTCCGAGAGGTCCTATCGACTAGTCTAGGGCACGGGAGGTGACAGAGGGACCACTAGACCTTCGTGGGAGAGGAGATGACAAATTCGAATAAATTGTCGTTTTCGCAGAAAGGTTTCCTTTTAATTTAATCACTCTGTCTCACTGACATGTCGTTTCGATCGACAAGTCGAACCTTTAGACAAATTTTCCCCTTTTTAACAGTGCTCGATTTAGCACAGTACCGACATGTCTGTCACACCGACCAATTTATTTACCGACATGTCGACTATACGAGAGGTTTATATTGCAGAGCAATCATCCTTGATTTGTGCAACTTGATGAAATCCTATTCTAATCATGGTATACACATATTTATTCCAATACACAGATATGCCAAACACAATTCATTTAAAACATGCACAAGATCAAAATTTACATTCCAAAACACACAAAGCTCAAAACACTTTGAATGGAATGTATGGCTTTCCAAGTAGAATATGTACTATAGCCAGGAAGAGTATATTCTAAACTTGTAGTTAGCCAATATTCTTTCCTCATGTCACAACATTTTTCTGCTATGTGAACTCACATGGCCTCTTGTGAGTCCATTTATTGTGGTCTAAGATATGGAAGTGAATCTTAAACCAAATCAAAACATGAATGATGGTCAATCTCCTAGGTACAAAAATTGTGGCATTTGGTGTTGCATACACACCCCTATGATCGTACCTTCGATGACTAATCTTGGATTCCTTCAACTCATTTAAGACATGATTCAGCTGTCTTAACAAAGAGTCTTGCCTTGTGTCTACCTTTCTTGGATTTCTTTTAAGGTTAGGTGTTGGTGGATGTCTTTTAGCATAGGCTTTATTAGATTGTGCCTTTTAGCTTGTGTTTTCCTTTCCAAGTATCTTTTCCAATGGTAGCAATTTCTTTTGAAATGTCCATCCTTGTGATAGAAATAACACTTACCCGTTGAAGGGTGAGAGATACTTGTATTTCCAAACACCCCCTGATGTATAGGTTCTTTGGTGGCCGAGGCACCAAGACCAGACCTATCACCATATTGTTTATCCGCCCCTAGGAGTCTTTTAAGTCTTTCATCTCCTTTGGTAAACTCATCTTGGAATTTTTCTTTATGAATTCTTAACTCTTTTAATCCCAAAGATAGTTTTTTAATATCCTCTTCAAGAAGATTATTGTGATGCCACAGATTTTCGACATCCCTGCAGTGAATACTTATCTCTTTTTGAAGTCGTTTATTATTCTCTTTAAGCTTAGTGTTTTCAACATCTGAGAGTTCAAGCTTAGAGATTAGAAGAGATTTTTCATTTTTCAAATCTTCCATTTGATTAGAGAGGTTAAGGTTTTCACTTTTAACCTTATTTAATTTCTTGGCTAACCTCTCACTTTCAAGGAACATGGCACTGTAGAAGGCTTGAAGATTTTCATCATCTTCACTCTCATCACCCTTCGTTACAATTGTGGGATTTTCTTGATCACCAATGATCGAGGTTATGAGACCTTTTGATACATCAATTTTTTTTTCGGTCTTTTTATCGGAATCACTCTCTGATTCAGAGGTTTCTACATGGGTCACACCCACATTCATAGCCTTCTTAATTTTATTTGAGGGACATTCGTTCATGAAGTGTCCTCTCCTCCCACAATTGAAACAGGTCTGCTCCTTGGTAACTTCTCTCTCCTTCCGTTTTCCTCTTATTTCTTCTTGCCTTGTTGGGTATTTTTTTATTAGTTTCACCCTTACCAATTCTTCTCAAGTTGTTTCATTTTACAATTTTTTTTGTAAAACCTTTGTCAAACATTGCCATTTCATCACTTGAGAATTCATCTTCAGAAGAATCTTCTTTTTCTTTTGTTTTAGGGAAGATTTCAAGGCAATTGATTTATCCTTTGGTTGTTCAAGATGTAATTCATATGTTTGTAGTGAACCAACCAAATCATCGATGTTCATTAGACACATCTTTGTTATCCTCCATAGCCACAACTTTGGGCTTGAATCTTTCTGCAAGATTCTGGACAATTTTGGTACATATCTCGTCATTGGGTATCCCTTCACCTAGAGCGAGCATTTGATTCATAATGTCGCTTATCTTGGATTAAAATCCATGAAGACTTCATCCTCCCTTATTTTAAGAGTATCAAACTGATTTTGGAGGATCTGAAGTTTGGACCTCTTAACTATTGAGATGCCTTTATGAGTTCTTTCAAAAACTTCCCATGCCTTCTTTGCAGTTTTACAAGTCATATTTCGCCTGTCCTTGCTATCAGATACTGCACAGTTAAGGGCATTCATGGCTTTGCCATCAGCTGTCTGAGCAACTTTTTCAGCAGGGGTCTAAGAGGCACAAGGTTTGGGCATCACAAACATGGTTGAGGTGGCTGCTGTTATCTTCTCTTCCATGGGTTCCTGCCATCCAGTTTTTACAATATCCCATACCGATGAGTCTATTGAAATAAAGAAGCTTCTCATTTTGGCCTTTCATGAGGCATAGTTTGTTCCATCGAGGTAAGGGAGTTTGGATATTGCATGACTGTCTCCCATGGTGTTTTAGCTTGGATCAACTCGGATGGTTAAATCCTTGTAAAAAAGCACCAGGCTCTGATACCAATTGAAAGTTCTCCCTTGTATGCTAGAACACGATTGACCCTAGGGGTAGGGGGGGTGAATAGGTCAATCTAGCAATCGTTGGTCCTTTTAAAAATTACTTGACTTGATTGATTAGTTTAAGCGCAGTGGATACAACAATCAAGTGAGTGTGTGTTAGCAAATATGATTAAACAATCAACATAAGAAAATAACTCTACACCATAAGCATAAGGACACAAGATATATAGTGGCTCGGTTAGTCAACCTACATCCATTGTTAGGACTCGCTCAAGTTTGAGCTATTCCTAAATTTACTAAGTGGGGACTTACACCCTCACAATTAGAGTAAAATTCCACCTCACTCAGTCGGCTGGGAATTCCACCCACCACTGTGCCAGGGACGACGATCTAGATTTTTTATAGTGGTTCTGGAGGCAAGCTTCCTTAATCCACTTTCTCGAGACAAAGGTTTTAAAAATAAAATTAAAACTAAGAAATACTTGCCTTGAAACTCTTTTCGAAGATGTGTGCTTCTCAAAAATCCACCCAATGTGTGCCGACGCTTCGCCTTGTAGCCGTCGTAAAGCAATCACAATCTCAGGATGACTAGGAAACTGGTTATACCAAATCTTTCCTAGTTTGTATCTACTTTCCTCCTCCTCTCTCTCTCTTTTACTAGCTCAATCAAAAGATTGGTTGTATTTGATTATCAGGTGTAGGCACAAGAGAGTTGATCGTTCCTTACAGTGTCTGACTCTTCTCAATTGAAGGAAGATGATTAAATGATCACACAACACTCATATATATAGAGGAGTCTTCACAGTTTTTAAAACTGTTCAGTATCGACAGGTCGATTCGGTGTTCATATTTATTTGTAACGCCCCGACCAGAAGGTAGGCCCGGAACGCTACTAATTTTTTTTTTCCTTAACAACTTCTAACTGGGCTTGAACAAACGTTAGGCCTAGAAATAAATGTTACACATGCTCTTTACATGTGGACTAAAACATACCATATATCTACCCTTTTTCAAGCATGCATCTTACAAACAAATATTTCCATCATCAAAAGGTAATCTCATTCATAATAGAGTTACTAGCAGTAACATGGTGGTTCATACATGATTACAAAATAAGTACCACAATGGGTACTTTACAAAACATAGTTCCAAGAACCAGTAAACAAAATAAATGAAAATCCCATCCATGAGACTCCAAGTAACTACAACATCTTATCCATCCTTAAGCTTGAAATGGAGGTTCCTCCTCCTCGAGTACATCTCCTGAAATGTGAGTGGTGTGAGCTAACCAACCCAGTGAAAAGAACATAACAATGCAGTGTAATGATTATCAGATTAGCCAAAATCAACATTTTCATCATAATATGATTATAATGCCAAAGTATCATTTCATTCTCAAATTACTGTTGATATCCAACGCAACACCTAGACACTATACTGACTACAAGCATTAAGTCCCGACACGGTTAAAATACAGAATCTTGCAAGTACATCTTCGATACACTTGGGCCGGTACTGACACACCTGGGCCAGTAGACACAAACCGACACACCTGGGCTGGTAATCGACACACCTGGGCTGATAATAGTTCAATGGTTAAGGGTACGTGGAAGCAGTATCATCATAACTCATAAGCATTTTATCATCATAATCACAATATACGATAAACATAGGTAATAACAATAGACACTTTCACAATAGTGCATCATGTCTAGGGATATGAGTAGGTTCATTAAGTCTGATCCTTGAAACCAGTAATTGCACTAGATCCTCATAACCTGATTTACTCCTACTGCAATGTTAAGTCTCCTCACCGAAAGTGTGGGGTATTGAGATATCTGTCAAAACATGAAAACAAAAATACAACGAATTATACAATCATCAATCAAACATAATACATATAATCATAGTGTTGCAAATCCTTTTATCTTATTTTCCGGAAAACTTCAAGGGCAAAGGATATGAGTCTCCTAAATGAGTTACTATCCATTTTAGATTATAATAATCAGCAATATAATAGAATGCTCATGCCACTACTCGTATAGTGAGTTAGGCTTAGAGATACAAATATAGGGTGTTCATGCCACTACTTGTATAACAAGTTAGGCCTAGAGATACAAATATAGGGTGCTCAGGCCACTATTCATATATTGAGTTAGGCCTAGAGGTACACTCAGTGTCCGGACCCTTCTTTTCTATCGAGCGGCGAAGTTAATCGCTTAGCTACTGATAGCTATCGGGCTGAGTCAGCCACAGATAGAGAGTGGCGGCCTGGAAGTGAATACATAATATAGGTTTACCTGATAATATCAATGAAAAGAGGTTAGTATCACTTTTAATTTAAGTAGGTGTAAACATCATATTAAAAATCCAAGATTCAAATCATAATATCCTAATTTAAACTAAGTTTCAAAATCTGATCTGGGTTATTTGGAACATGCCTCGGAACCAGGTACTGTGGCTTCGAACCTTTCGAGCCACTGCCTAAAACTGGGTCATTACTGAACCTTCGGAACTTCCGAGCCTGCTGCCGAACAAAAACAGGAAAAACAGTTGGTCTGTTAGTCTCGGAACATGCCGAGTACTGTTCGGAACTTCCGAACAGTTCGGATCATCTGAGAGGGTCTCGGAACGACAAGACAGGAACAAAGAGCTCAAAGGTTTAGTCTCTTTTCCCTCGGAACTTCAAGCTATAGTTCGGAACTTCCGAAGTACTGCCTTTGGAACTTCTGAAGACCGATTCTCAGATCTTTCGAGAGTCGTCTTCTACATCAGTCACCTTCAACAGAGCAGTAATAGGCGGGACAGTATGAAATACGAATCCAGAAGCAGTGGGCTTCCTGGATTCAATTTTCACATCCTCTGGGTCGGATGGACTTTACAGTGAGTCCTCTTTACTTCAGAAATCAATTGAAGTCCTTAAACTGATTAAAACATTAGATTAAAACAGAAAACCAATAAGACACAAGAAAATCCAAGTTTTTCACTAAACTTCAAAACTGATTTTCGGATTCAAAACTTAACAAAAATGACTTCTATTTGATTCTAAACTGACTAGAATTTCAAAACAAAGACAATGGTTACCTTCGCTTTTGATCCTGGGTTGAAAATCACCAATTGGAAAAATCTTCCACTTAAGCTTTAACGGTAAAAACTGGCAGGGAAGAACAATGGTTTTCAAGTGAGAATTCAGTGGGAAATTCATCTGGAAATGGCCTGAATTTATAGGCAATGGAAGGCTAGGGTGGTAGGTACCATGCAAGGTTGAGGAGAGACCACATCATCTCTGTCACCTACGATCATAGCTTGCATGAGTCGACGCTCATGCAGCTGCTTCATCGCATCACCTGCTACGCAGGTGTTTGCAGAAGTTTGGGTTTTTGCATTTTAGCCCTCTAAAAATTATTTGCAATTTACTCCAGTTTCTTTATTTTTAAATGTTTAGCTATTAAATTATTTATTTAATTTAATCCATCATACCCAAAATGATGGGTTTTAAAAACTAAAGGTGCCATAAAAATTTGGATATTTTCTTTTCATCATAATTACTTGATTTAGACAAAATTCATATTTTTGACATTATTCACTTAACTTAATTTGTATTTATTTTAAGAGTTTAAAATCTCTATTTTCAACATCTGGAAAAATAAAACAATGTATTAAATTACAATCTAACTATAAATATTAACATTTTTACATACTTTTCTCCCATCCCTTCCCCTACATTCCCTGCCTCAATCATTTGTAGAGGATTCCATATCAGTATCAATACTGAACATGATATTGTCAGGACATGCTGCTACCACATGTCCCAAAACTCCACAAGTTAAACATGGCACTAATCCTGGGCCTCCGATGTAAGGACAGTTGGTCCTTTCTCGTCCATGACTACGAAACCTACATATCGGGCATATCACATCAATAGGGTAGGGACAATAAGTGTCGTAATGTCCCTCTTGATTGCATAGCCCACATACATATACCACCATATCTTCAGCATTGGGAGTGGCTGGTGTATATTCGGGCGAGTCTAATTGCCCTACTGATGATGACTCTTCTAAAGCTGGGAGAACTCCAATATTTTCAGGTTGAACACTAGAGTTGCTGGTCGATGAATCTAGTATTATTGGACAGCTAGGAGTTGCCTTGTCCCAAATCTCCATATATTTCTCGTTACTTGACATATCTGTATAAAACAATTCATCAATATTGTTAGATAATGTCAAATACATATACAGTCCTAATTCAAAAATTAGGTTTTAATCATGTATTACCCATCACAGTCCTAGAGTTTGACCCAACGCTTTGATATCAAGATGTAACGATCCGACCCGAATACAAGGCTTAAGGTCCAACTCAGTATGATATTGTCCGCTCTGGGCCTCGCACACAAGCGAGCCCGCACGGATTTGCTCTTGGGCCCAGGCCCACATGGCCAGGCCCAAAACGTGTCACACTAAAGTAGAGGTGGGTGGCCTCAAATAAACCCACCATCACTTCCCTTCACTACCGATGTGGGACTCCCCACATTGGTGGTGTGCTCACAGCTGATGGGCAAGGGTATCACATTATTACCGTTCAACCACCCGACCGTTGCACATTAAATACACTTCCAACGGCATTATTAATTCCCGGTCGACAGGTCGGTGTCGCCGATGGGTTGACAGTCATGGCACCGAGAGGTCAGTCCATACGATGGTCTCGATCTGGGGCAACACCATGCAGACATAGTTTCATGTATCAAAACTTGTCCTGCCCAGAACGACCTGTCGTCCTTTACTGAGGGGTCGGTCTTGGTACTCTCGATCGGTCTTGAATTACCGAGATGTCTGTTTTCTCGAGAGTCCACATGAGTTCTAAGTTCCAGAACTCATAAGTTATCATCTACGAGTCGTTGACCACGAGGGGTCGTTTTAGCCTTTCACCGAGGGGTCGTTGCATACGAGACTCTTGATCAGATCCCAGAATGACAATTCTATGATCAAGAACCTTTGTCAATCTAGCCGACCAATTTTTGATCACGATAGATTGGTCCTATCTCCACCGAGGGGTCGGTGAGAACGATTGGTTGAGTTGACAGTGAACTTAATTCATATTTTCAAGTTCGCTTATAATTCACTGTCACGCTTTCTCTCTAGGCTTTTAATGGTTTTATCATTTGTTCAACTAAGCCTAGGAATGGTCCTCCTAAGGTGTGAGTACCATCTAAAGTCATCTATGGCTAATTACCTGTTTTCTGATTGCCATAACAATGAGCTTCAATCTGGTGGAGTATGATCTTATATCTTGATCATCTTCGGTCTTCAAGCTTCCAGCAAATGCTTCTTTCTGAGTCATAGAATTGACAAACATAGGGACTCGGCAAGCCGGGGCACTAACATTCTTAATGTTTTAATGGCAAGTTATCAATGGCATTACAAAAATGTAGTTTTATTGAAAAACTCATTCTCTTCATGAGTAATGGTAACAAGCATATAGTGTACAGGCCTCTCTCACATGTCGCAAGTGCTTTGACCTTATTTTGTGCAAGTCTTTACTCTCAAATGTGACTACGTTTTCAAATAAATGTTGTTCGCTTTAGCAGATTGTTGTCTGTTAATTGTTATTATATATATATATATATATATATATTACTTAATAATTTTACTTTGTTTTGTTTGAATGCGTTTCATATTCAATATATTCAAAGCTCTATCATGTTCCCTTACATGTTTTCTCTTTCTGTTTGTGTAGATGGAAATTCGATCTGATCTCATGGATGCTCATTTATATGCATTTAAAAGGTCTGCAGATATGATTTTATCTTTTCTTGATTCTTTTCTTTCAACCTATGAAGTACAAGTGAATATTCTCTCCCCTAAAGTGGACTGGTCGTTATTGCCATTTATCAGGTCTGTTTTACAAGAGGTTCTGGATCACCAGAGTTCATTTCATAGCCTGAAGCAGGATGTAGTGCCATATCTTGTGAGGTCTCAGCTGGTTAGTTGCGCACAGTTCCTGCACAAAAATATACCTTGATTTCTGAGGAATTATAGGGTCCTTATGTGTCCATCCTGTGCAAGTGGCCTATTGTTCATGTATCTATTTTACTATATGATAGATACAATGGTTGACACCCTACAACCTATAGGTTGGAAGATTCTACCATCCAATCTTTTGATGATTTCGTGCCTGACTTTTGACTTTTTTCTTCACATCTGTTCTGAGGTCACTGGCTGAAGGTTATCGATCCCCAAGTGTATAATATTTTTCAAATCCATAATGCATGATGTGACCCATCAGGTTAATGTTCCATGTGATCGTCAAGTTAATGGTCCACTAAGCTGAATTATGGGCTCCACTTGCATCCGTGATATTCTACTACAGCAGCCTATAAATTTCTATGATTTCCTCCTTTCATCATCTGGTGGTCATTTTTTTCTCCAGAGGTCTGAAGTGTCATCAAATGGTGCACCTCCTGTGGAAGAAGTTTGGCATGAGAAGGTTGCTTCCCAAAATACTCAAGCATGGATCTCTCAGCACCTAACTCATTCCACCCCTAGCTTTCATGAGCTCTATACTTTGACTTCTAATGGTTCAGATGCTGCTCTAAGAAGAACACATAAATGTTGTGTTTATATTGCCAACAGAAGCAAGTACTGTGCACGTCTGAATTCTATTCAAGCTTTCAGTGACATAAATCGAGATGTGAGTATCTTATGTTGCTATTCTTGTCTATTTGACGCAGGACACTAAATAGAAAAGGCCTAAATGGATAAATTGATGCAGAACACAAAGTAAATAGCAACCCTAGGAGACTAATGCAAATAAGAGGGAAACAATAATTATGATTGAACATGCAATGGCTGAAATTAAGATCTAAATCAATAATTGCAATTTAAGAATATAACCTGTCACAAATAATCATTCAATCCTTGGAATCTAATATAAATGACTAGAAAACAATCCAGACCAAGTCATGTTAGCAGTAAGGGTCCTTCAAAACAAAGGGGTTTGTCAAATCCCACAAACATGTAGGTCTTTCAATAGAAATATGGCTTAAACTGGCTGTTTGACAAAAAAAAAAAACTGTGGGACAACTGTAAATAGGTGATCTTAACTGTGGGACAGCAAAATAGATGATCTTAATGGATATGGAAGCAGTATATTATCATAAATGAGACTGTTATGGGTTAGGACAACAATTTATGGTGCTGTTTTGGGGTTGGGACAACAGTTTAGGGGTACAAGAAGGTGGCGGCAGCAACAGTAGAGAAGAAAAGGGAGGATTTACGGTTAGGGAATGGTAATTAGGGCTAGGGTTTAATGGATATGACTAGAATTAGAGTTTAGATGTAGGCTAATTAGGGCTAGGGTTTAAAGGATATGGCTAGAATTACGGTTTAGAAGATAAGGCTAATAGATGGGAGGGTGGGGATCGGCCAAAGCTAGGGTTTGGATAATGAGATGGGTGGCAACACAAGAAGAGGGAAAAGATGGGATTCATGGCAGTTAGGGAAGGAATTTGGATGTAGGGATGGGGCGGTAATCACAAGAAGAGAAAAGGGGAAAATTCGAAAATTCTAGGGTTTCAAGGGGAGAGAAGGAAGGAAGAAAGAGAAGAAGAAGAGAGGGAAGAGAGAAGAAAAGATAGAAGAATACCTGGATAGAGGGAACAACTTCTCACCCTGCTTGGATTCTCACCAAGTTCTTTGCTTCTTACCCTACTTGGATTCTCACCAAGTTCTTGGCTTCTCACCAAATAGCACCATTGTGTGGAGCAATAAGACTTCCAGTCGAAATTTCAATTCTATTCATCATAATTGTATGAAGCATACAAGGTCCTTTTATAGTGTTTACAACAAAACATGCTCAAATTAACCTTACAATAAAACATGACCAAATTGCCCTCAAATAAAATTACAATAAAATGTCTAAAGTACTTGCAAATAACATTAACTTGGGACTAGACCAACGCAGTGAAATAAATAAATAAAAAATAACATGAGATGAGTGCGTGCTTCGCGTCAATTCCCCATCTGAGAAAAACTCAACATCGAGTTCAAATAGATGAGAAGACACATCAAACCACATGCGCGCCTTCCAAGTGTGGGGTCTTCAAAGTGTAATCATTCGAATGTGACGCCTTCAGACGTCTTCCAATCAGATCATCATCGAGCCACAAGGATAGGGCTGGAGTGGCTCTCCTCCGCTGTCGCTGATATACTCGGAAACCTGTCTTAGCATCGCTGTCGGCTCGCCTTGGGTGAGAAGGATGCACCTATGGCGAGACAAAGCTCCGAAATCTCTCCAGTAGGTTCGGATCATGTATGTCGACCTACAACGGCTGGAGGCCTGGGGGTGCATCCAATCAAGTCCATTAATACGGCCCTTCTTTCTAAGTAGCTTTGGAGATTAGGTTCTGATGGCGATTCACCTTGGAAGGCTCTGGCATGTGGCGGGCTATCACTGCTTGTGTGACAAATTCAAAGAAGGCATCAGGTTCAACGCAGGTCATGGAGACATAATTAAGTTTTGGACCGATCCTTGGTGTGATAGTTCTTCTTTAGCCTCTCGTTATCCGTCCATTTACCGCCTATCCCTCTCAACACTTGGGGCAATATCAGATTTTTACTGCATTTCAGGTCAGCAAGTTGTGTGGGACATCTCTCTTCGTCGTAACCTATCAGTTTCAGAAATAGATTCCTTCTCGAACCTTCTCCACACCCTATCAAACTTCAGAATTCGCACTAATGAGGAGGAAAATCTTGTTTGGTGGCCTGACAAATCTAGAGTTTTCTCAATTAGGTCTTTCTGCTCTTGGAGGACTTTACCCGTCGGTGCTGCTTCTGTCAACCCCAAAATTTGGTCCTCCGAAGCTCCTCCGAGTGCAATCAACTTCGTTTGGACTGAGGGGTTGGGGAAGATCTTGACTCAAGATCACTTGCGGAAAAGAAGAAGAATTTTGGTCAGTGCTTGTCCTTTTTGCTTCCGAGCATCTGAAGAGTCGAACCACTTGCTTATTCACTGTCCTTTCTCTTCCGATGTTTGGAACTCTATCTTAGATCAGTTTGGTGTGGCTTGGGTTATGCCTTCGACGGTGGCCGAGTTATCTTTTGCTTGGGACATTACTTCCGTCTCTACTAAATGCTCTTCCTTGTGGCAACTATCCTTTTTTGTCACCGTATGGAGTCTTTGGTGGGAACACAATAATTGGATCTTCAAAGGTACAACCGAGTCTAGTATGTTGGTTGCAAGACGAAGCCTCACCAAGTGTGCATCGTGGGCTATCTCCCTTCAGGAATTCCGGAACATCTCGATGTCAGATATCTTGCGCGCATGGAAAGATTGTGTTGATCTTACCTGAGATCTTAGTGCTTTTTAATTTTCATGGTTGCCTTCATGGACGCTTATTTTATCAGTTATTTCTTTTCATGTATCTCTTTGTTTTAGATTTTCTTGTATTTGCACCTCTTATGCTCTTTATCTTTTAATATTTATATATATGAACCATTTCAAAAAGATGTCTTGCAAAAATTGATAGGTTTCCTCCAAAGTTTCCACTCGATGCAACATGAGTTCTTGCTCAAACTCAGGACGAAGACCTAGTCTAAACCTAGAGAGGGTTTGGATGGGTTCCTCATCCAACTCACATCGCATAAAGAACTCATTAAACTTAGTGATGCACTCACGAATACAGGTTGCTCTGACGTAATGAGTTCCACTGATCAATGAGTCTTTGCCTGCATCTAAGAGGGACATATTTCTCCTTTAACAACTCCTTTATTTCGTCCCAAGTCAAATCAAGGGGGTCACCTCCCAATCTCCTTGTTTTTTGTTCCACCGTGGTCCAGAAAAGCTGGGCTTGTCCCACCAATTTCATCTTGGTGAAACGGACCCGTCGAACTTCCGACATATCATACAGTTGAAGTTGCGATCTATGTCCGACAACCAATCTAGGAAGACTTTGGGCTTTAGACAACCGTCATAACTAGGGGCTTCCACATGAACAATCTTCAAGACACATTCGTCATTGTCGGTAGGTTCCTGATGCCCATGTGGCTGATACCCACCACGACCCATTCCTCGGCTTCCACGGCCTCCATGCCCATGTCCTATTGTCCCCATTATTGGATCCACCATCCTCATTAGTAGGGGCTTTTAGGACATCAACCCTAGTTCTCACGGCGGCCAAGTCAGTACTTAAGGTCTCCTGAGTTCTCTGAAGTTCGGTCAATTAGTAAGGATTTGAGCAACCCAAGCTGGGGGTTGATCTCCTGACATGTCTCTAGATGATTCTGATCCTTTCTGATAGGTAACCCCACTCCCAGTTGTCATGCACAGACACACGTACTAGGATTCCTATAGACTCACAAGTAGGGAAAGACTCTGACTATATGATGTGTCCTAGACTCTATATGCAATGGATGGCTTATGATGTAATGATGAGACAGATCATTAATTTTTTATTTATTTTTTGTATCACAAAATAAAATGCAATCTAGGACTGTGGATGTTTAAAGAAAAATCCTAACCGTTCTCTGATACTAAATTTGACGCAAGACACTAAATAGAAAAGGTCTAAATGGCTAAATTGATGCAGAACACAAAGTAAACAGCAACCCTAGGAGACTAATGCAAATAAGAGGAAAACAATGATTATGATTGAACATGCTATGGCTGAAATTAAGATCTAAATCAATAATTGCAATTTAAGAATATAACCATGTCACAAATAATCATTCAATCCTTGGAATCTAATATAAATGACTATAAAACAATCCAGACCAAGTCATGTTAGCAGTAAAGGTCCCTCAAAACAAAGGCGTTTGTCAAATCCCACAAACATGTAGGCCTTTCATCATTAATATGACTTAAGCTGGTTGTTTGACAAAGAGAAACTGTGGGACAACAATAATAGGTGATCTTAACAGTTTGGGACGGCAAAATAGGTGACCTTAATGGATATGACAACAGTATACAGTCATATGTGGGATTGTTATTGATGAGGACAGCAGTTTATGTGGTTGTTTTGGGGTTGGGACAACAGTTCAGGGGTAGAAGAAGGTGGCGGCAGCAAGGGTAGAGAAGAAAAGGGAGGATTTAGGGTTAGGGAATGGTAATCAGGGCTAGGGTTTAAAGGATATGGCTAGAATTAGGGTTTAGATGTAGGCTAGGGTTAGGGTTTAGAAGATATGGCTAATAGATGGGAGGGTGGGGATCGGCCAATGCTAGGGTTTGGATAATGAGATGGGATGGCAACACAAGAAGAGGGAAAAGATGGGATTCATGGCAGTTAGGGAAGGAACATGGACGTAGGGATGGGGCGGCAATTACAAGAAGAGAAAAGGGGAAAATTCGAAAATTCTAGGGTTTCAAGGGGAGAGAAGGAAGGAAGAAGGAGAAGAAGAAGAGAGGGAAGAGAGGAAAGGATAGAAGAATAATTGGATATAAGGAAGGGCTTCTCACCCTACTTGGATTCTCACCAAGTTCTTGGCTTCTCACCAAAGAGCACCATCGTGTGGAGCAATAAGACTTCCAGTCGAAATTTCAATTCTATTCATCATAATCGTATGAAGCATACAAGGTCCTTTTATGGTGTTTACAATAAAACATACCCAAATTACCCTTACAATAAAACATGCCCAAATTGCCCTCAAATAAAATTACAATAAAATGTCTAAAATACCCTCAAATAAAATTAGCTTAGAACTAAACCAACGTAATAAAATAAAAAAATAACATGAAATGAGTGCATGCTCCGCATCAGTATTATTTATACATTATAGCATCATCATTTGTATTTTCCCCTTTTTCTCTTGCTGCTATTTTTAATTGGTTGATGCTTTCAACTGCAGGTGATAGGGGAAGCAAGTCACCTGTCAGGATATTCTTTCTCTGCTCACAACAATATCATCCAGCCATCAGCAGAGCTTGGATCAAAAACTACTGTGAGCTTTTACTCTTGCATTCAGTATTCTTTTTAACTCATCCTTGTAACAAGTAAGCTCCACTTAGAGATGTGTGCATGCCTCATGTGCTGTGTTGGACATATATCTCTACCTATACTTAGGTGAAAGCCTTGGTGTACCTTTTGTTCTTGTATCTTAACGGTTTCTTTTGTATATTACTCTTAAGTATCTTATATTTGTGAGATTAATATCCTTCGTGTTCATCAAGTGGCTTTGATGGTTTAGGTTGGGCCACATTGTATGCTTGGAGAAGGTTCACAACTGGGTGACAAATGTAGTGTGAAAAGATCTGCCATTGGCCGCCATTGCAGGATTGGTTCCAATGTTAAGGTAAGATCTCCTAGAAAGGAACATGGAAAATGAATTCCTCAATTATTCACCATCCTCCTCTTTTTTTTTTAATTTTGAGAACATGATTCTTTTTCTTTGGAAAAAGTTTGTTATAAGAGTAATAACATGAAGAAGAGAGAGTACAAGGAGAGATCTATCGAAAAGAAAAAGTACCAGGAGAGGAAAAAGACCTGCTTTAAGAAAAAAAGAAGGCAAAATCATAAATATGAAAAAGACCAAAAAATATTACCAAGAGGAGGGTGACATCCCTGAGCCTGTAGATGATCGTCTTCATAATGTCTCAAATTTCGTGAATCCAATTTGATAGTTTGAAAGGAAAGTATGAGGAAGAACACCTTGAAATGGCACATTTGCAGTTACCTGCAACAATTGCATTTGAAATGTCCAAAGAAATAATGAGTTTGCAACCTTTTAGAAGAGATTGGCATTAAACCACAATATGTTTAGAGTAAGAAGCCAACATAGAGGAGATCGAATGCTGATTTGAACCTCTAAAGCCCCATTTACCAACTTCTTGACAGAAGCTATTGTCGAAGTTCAGCTTCACACACATCTAGGAGGTGCCCCCAATGAGAAGCAACAGGATCATCATGAGATGGAAGCAAGCAAGATGGCAAGTTAAGAAGAAAATTTGCTTTATTAAGACCCTGAAACTCTTCAACAGATAATAGCCAAAAAAATAAACATTTGGTCAGCCAAAGGGAAAAAAAAACTGATATGGAGACAACTTATTATTAAAGGCTCTACTATTTTTCTCCTTTCTAAAAAGACCAAAGAATGCTGGCTAAAGGTAAATTCAAAACCCATGGTACATAAATAGGGCTAAAAAACAAGTACAAAACTTGCCTGGAAAAGTCCCAATGAATGAAAAAGGTTACCTGTCTCAAGCATCTCAAAGGCAAAGGTAGTAAGTATTGAGTAAGATATATTATGGCTTTGAAGTTAATGGTCAAGATTTTGTTTGACCTTTCTGTATGAATGAAAGCTAGAACTCTAGGCAGTGCATTGATTGTCCAAATTGCAGTATTTATGATAGGGACATACCGAAAGGAATGATATTGAAGAAGAAAGATTTCACCAAAAAGAGACCTTTGGTATTTGGACTCCAAATCTGATGTCACCACTTTACTTGTCATATACACTTTCTAGAGCAGCACGAAAAGAGATATAAGTCGGTCTCCTTCCTCATCCATCAAGTTTTGATGGAATTTTGGCACCCCAATCAAAGTGTTGTATAACTTGTGACACAATCGAAAACCGCACATCTTTTTGAGGAGCCAAATTATAAAGACTAGGAAATTGTTAACACAATAACCAATCCACCATTTTGTCTAGAAGAAAATATCAAGTCCATTACCCACTTTATAATGAATAGTGAATGTGACCTATCCGGTTACGAATAGAGTGACAAGTGTCCTCCAGAAGGTCCTAGAGAGGTGGGGGTTGAATAAGACAATCAACCTAAAATGCAGAAACTTTAAAACTAATTAGTCCTTTTAAACTAGGTTGGTCCACCTGATTATCCAATTAATAAACCTAACCAACTTTTATTTTTGAATCACTCAATCAATTAATAAAGTCAAGAAATTAACAAAGGTTGATTTAGTGGAAGCAATTAATAATATCAGAATCAATGTCAAAATCAAATTATCAATATCAGTGTTCGCGGATAATCAAGATGACATGCACATATTAGTATTCAGGAAATCAAATCAACAAGCATGCATCAAGATAAACAACCACTAAGCAATCATAAGATCAATCACCACAAAATAAATCACCACAACACAGGATTTATACTGGTTCGGTCCAACTGACCTTCATCCACTTTTTTAGACTCTCCAAACTCGGGATATGTGATAACTCACTAATCAAATCAACTTGACTCCCTTGGAGTCTACAACTCAATCTTAACTCAACAATGGTCACCTCAACTAGACTCTCCATGAGTCACCACAACTTGACTCTCCACGAGTCACCACAACTTCACTCACATAGAGAGTATTTCAAAACTCTCAACGAAAACACAAAGTACTCACTGACTTTGTAGATTCTTCAATCATATGCTCTTTAGTGATCTTTGCACAACTGCTTCTTCCTCCACAAGCACACGTCCTGTAGAATTATAATAAGAAAATAAGAAAAGAAGAGAGTATTTGGAGAAGAAATCTTCTCTGAGGTTTTCTTCAATTGTATTCAGCATGTCCAAACTATTCCTTTGTACATGTATAAATAACATTAAGAGAGCCAATTATGTGGGCAGAAAAGGAAAGAAATCATCTAAAAACTACTTAGAAGCTATTAGACACCTAATCTAGTTGACTATGCAATATACATTGGATGTGGACAGTTTTTGTCCCATAATGGGTTGGGACCCACAACACAAGGATGGTACCCGAATTGAGTCGGGTCCCACAACACTCTCCCTCAAGCTGGTTCGAAGATATCGAGCAATCACAGCTTGCTAATAACTGAATCTAGTTGAGCTCGGGAATAGACTTCGTGAAAATATCAGCAAGTTGATTAGATGACTTCATAGGAGGAGTAACAATTTGACTTTCAGAAATATGTTGGCGAAGGAAGTGACAATCAACCTCAATGTGCTTGGTCCTTTCATGAAATACCGGATTGGAGGCAATGCTGATGGTTGCTGATTGTCACAGAACATAATAAGGGGGTCAACAGGGGCAAATCCTAATTATGTAAGAAACTGACGGATCCAAAGTAGTTCAGCCGTAGTATTACCCATGGCACGATGCTCAGCTTCATCACTAGAGTGAGCAACGACAAATTTTTTCTTGCTACGCCAGCAAACCAAATGAGAGCCCAAGAAGACGCAATAACCTGTAACACCCCGCCCTTTTCACTCTAATTTTCAGAGTATATTTTTTTTTTTAAAATATAATAATCATGTGATCGGGGCAGAGTGTCACGACGCGAGTTAAGTTCGGATTTCTAAATCCGACCCTTAACTGGCCAAGCCCATGTGCGTATGAACTAAGTCCGTAAAACTGATCCGCACATGGTACATATATAACTTGCGAAATTAACTTAGTTTTAATCTAACTGAGGTTATAATAGAACCTATGACTATTCCAATTTTCCATTCTTAGATAGCAAAGTACATAATCTTATTCTCCAAAATTACTAAATAATATTAATCTACCATTCAATCTAACCATCCAAAATAAACCAATCCACAGCATCTACTTATCTACTTATTACATGCCAACAAATCTAGTTACCAAATTACAGTGTCCACATAATTCAAATAACACATCCATGAATAGTCCATTCAAGTCCATTCAAAATCATTCAAACCGCCCAAGTTTCCTTGCTTGGTCCTCTTCTCGATCCACGTTCTTCCCTTTCCCTGCATCATCCACTAAGGATATAGATAGGGCGTTAGATCAACGCTCTCAGTAGTGTTTCCGAATAGGACTACCACATGGTTAGTAAAAAACATGCAAATAATATAATAATAATACATGTGAGACAAAATTCCATAAAAACATGCTATGTATGAAATGAACATGTAATGAGTCCCACCCATCACCATTCAACACAGCTATCACTTGACGGGATTCTCATCGTCAAGGTAACCCACAGTGGTCTTTCGGACGCCCCGACGGAGTGTGGCCTCCGGATTCCTCCTGATGGGAATCTCATCATCAGGGTACCCCACAGTGGTCTTTCGGACGCCCCGACGGAGTGTGGCCTCCGGTTACAAAACCATCATCCCATGCCATGCATGAGATGTCTATGCAAATATATCATTTAGAAACATAACTTTACAATCATATAAGTTATCGAAATCAACATAAAACAGCATATGAAATAGTGGTTACAATAAAGGTAGGAAACCTACACTTGTTTACTTTGTTCGACCCTTCCTGTGAACCATCTTCCGATCACGGCTTGTACACCGTTCTAGAAATCCCAAAACCTTATTTACATAACAGCAAGTTAAGCATTCATTCATGTGATTCTAACTTAGTCTAAGTCCCAAAAATCCACTTAAACTTCCATATCCTATCTTAGCCATAGAACCCCATAGTTCGGCCATGAAATGGCCGACCCATGATTTGTCTAAATGTACACATAACAATTATTTATTAACCACTCAAGATGTTCCATGATCTTTTAAGTTTGAAACCATTTGATTTAATAAAATAGTCCTCATAAAATGATCATGCATGGCCGAACCCTATGGTTCACCTTGTCCAATCATCACCATGATTACTCATGGTTTTTACATGCTGATTCAACCATGAATAATACATGGTTCAGCCGCTTATTAATCAACCAAAAACAGTACCCAAGTATCCCATTAATTGCCACAAGAACACCATAACTTTATATGGTTTTAATCTCACAAAACCATTAAATACTTTCATGGAAATGTCATACCATTTCATGGGGTTCGGCCAACCCAATTGGCTGAACCTCATGGCCTATGGTTTAGATCCATTTATCCAATTATAAACTTATCTTATTCTTAAATCAAAGCACCTTATGTTTACATAAAATCCCTCCTACATTTAACCCAAATAACTATCAAAAACAGTCCATGGGGTTAGGCCATACACATGGCCGAACCCCAAGGTTTCCTTAATGTAATCCCTCCAATATTTGTCCATATTTTTTTTGATCAGTACTTAGCTTAATAAACACATAATTCAGCCATGTAATAACTGGTCAAAATCAGTGACCTTATCTCCCTTTAAAATCCTTTAAAAGAACTTCAATACATAATATGAATTTTATCTCTCAAACACCATAAAAATCACCAAGTTTTCCCATGGGGTTCGGCCATCCAAAGGGCCGAACCCTATGGTCCATATTTTTCCACTTTTAAACATCACATTCCTATATTTAAACCATTGATGGATCTGGGCATACAATGGCCAGATCTCATTTTCTTAACCAATCTATTAAACAAGGGTTCAAAATGCACTTACGAATACTGCGTCTCCTTCGGTTCTTTTGACTCCTTTCTTGACCCTTTATTTTCTTGACCTCTCCTTCTCTCTTACTGTTCTTTGGGCTGAGACTGATCTTGTTGTAAGCTCCTTGAGATAATTCAGCCAGATGACAAGGATTTGAGAGAGAGAGAGAAAGGGAACTTTGCTCTTGAATGAATTTGATAATCTTGTTGCCAAAACCCTTTTGCTGATTTTTGTCTTGATGAAAGGATTACCCAAGAACTAATTGAAATGAGCAACCAGCTGCTGCTCTTGCTTTTGGAATGTAGAAGACAACAAAGAGAGAGAGAGATAGAGATAGAAAATTGAACCTCTTTTGGCTACTCAAATTCAGCCCAAAGTTGCCTCACATGTAACTCCCATATTAACCCCAAGTCCTTTATGCTTACTTGGGGGTTTCATCTATGCAATGAAACCTCCCCAAGCTCTCCAACGTCTCTTGCTGGTATTTGTGTAACCTCTCCTTTTCTTCCTCCTCTCATTACCATCTTACATGGGGGTTTCATCTAGAAATGAAACCTTACCCCCCCTCCAACGTGTAGTCTTATCATATTTGAATTTTAAAAGTCAAAACCTCATTTGTAACTCTATAATACAGCAGCTCCATTCAGCCCATTTGATCCTCATCAATGTCCCATTTGAGAGTTTCATTCTTGAAATGAAACTCCCCTCCTCCAAGTGTGAACACACTTTGTAACTCCCATTGGTTTTAATATCTATCTTGGAGTTTCAACTTTTAAATAAAACTCTCCATGTTCCAATGACTAGCCCCTTGGTTAACCTTGTATTTGTAACTCTCAAAACAGCCACCCCACTTATCTCTTTAGTAGATGTTACATGCATGAAAAGCCTCATGCAACCAACGTGTAAAACATTTGAAATTGAGTCACAACTCTCATGTAACTTAATAAATTCAACTCATGAGTTTTGTTCAACTAAACTCCACCATTCATTTCAACTCAAACCAAACTCAATTAATGAAAACTTAAATCAACTAAGTTTTGAGCTCACTCCATGATTAATCATGTCCATCTCGACCCATTGGGTCCCATTTGACCATTTTGACCCATTTAACGAAATTTGACCCAATTATGATTCTTGACCCGTTTAAGTTCATCTTATCCATTTATTTGTTTTGTAATAAAAACTACCAACCATTGGGTCTTGATTGAACCATTGACCCATTTAAATTCAACTCAAATATATCACAATGGCAATTCCGTAAATATGAATAAATTCATATAAAATGATAACTTTGAAATTCCAGGGTGTTACATAACCAGTGGTAGAGCGTTGATCATTAGGAGAGCCAGCCCAATCTGCGTCGGAATAACCACTGACAGGCAGTGAAGTTTGTCAGGCAAAGAACCCGCCCTGGATGAGATTTAATGTAGTGGAGGATGTAGAAAACGGCATGAAGATGAGTATCTCGGGGAGCCTGCATGAATTGACTGACCACACCAACTACATACGATAAATCAGGCCGGATGATAGTGAGATATATCAATTTCCTTATCCCTTCTTTGCTTCCTTTTAAAGTGTTATGCGCGGAGGACCAGAATGCTTTAGAGGTTTCTTTTGAAGAATTGGAGGTAAAATGCAGTTTGGCAATTAGGGGAAGATAAGCTCCAGGTCCGGATGGTTTTCCAATCATCTTCTTTAAGTTTTTTTGGGAGTTGGTCAAGGTGGATATTTTGGCTTTTGTTATGGAATTTTTTGAGAGGCATTACTTCTAAAGATTTGAGGGCTAGATTTATCACTTTGATTTCGAAGAAGCCTGGTGCATCTGCTTTAAATGATTTTCGTCCTATCTCCTTCCTTGGGAGTCCGTATAAGATCTTGACTAAGGTTTTCGTTAATCGGCCCCTTTTCTCATTTTGTCTTCTCAAAGTGCCTTTATTGAAGGTCGACAGATAGTGGATTTGGTCGTGGTGGCTCATGAATGCTTGGATTCCAAATTCTCATTAGGGGAAGCAGGTGTGGTAGGCAAATTGGACTTTCAAAAAGCTTATGATAATGTAAGTTGGTGTTTCTTGATTTTGTGCTGCAAAGAATGGGCCTCGGGGACCGTTGGTGGAACTTGGATGCTTGTTTGTCTCTCGTCGGCTCATATGTCTGTTCTGGTGAATTGAAGTCCTAAGGGGTTTTTCAGGATGGAGAAGGGTGTTTGTCAAGGGGATCCATTATCTCTTTATCTATATGTGCTTGTTGCTGAGTCTCTGCATCTTATATTTCAGGCAGTTGTTTCTCAAGGTTTGATCTAGGGTTTCGGTATTGCTCATTCTGATATTGGGATCTCTCATTTGCAGTATGCTGACGATACCGTTCTGTTTTTAAAGGCAGATGAGAAAGTGGTCAAGATGGCCTGTGCTGTTCTGTTGTGGTTTCAGATTTGTTTTGGGTAGAAAATTAACTTTGATAAAAGGGAGTTGATGGGAGTAAAAGTGGAGCATAGTCAAAGCCTGCATTGGGCTTCTCTGTTGGGGTGTACGGTTGCCTCTTTTCCATCTATGTATTTGGGGGTTCCTCTCTATAAGGGTAAACCTAGGTAGGCATGTTGGGATAAGGTTATTGATAAAATGGAGAGAAGATTATCCTCTTGGTGGCTGTATTATTCTGATAAAGTCTGTCTTAGCTAGTCTTCCGGTCTATTTTCTTAGTGTGTTTAAATGTCCGGCAATGGCGGCTGATAAGCTCGACAGAATTCAAAGACAGTTCTTGTGGAATGATAATAGAGACAAACGTAAATTTCATTTGGTCAATTGGGCTTAGGTATGTAGATCTAAGAAGGAAGGGGGTTTGGGTCTCCGTCCTATTCGTCAGGTTAATACTGCTCTTTTGGGTAAGTGGTTGTGGCGGTTGGGGGATTCTTTAGAAGGTTTATGGAAGGATATTATTCGTAGGAAGTATAGACTGTCGGGAAATGGTTGGCGGATTGTGGGTGCTAATAGGAGGACTTCGGGTTTCTGGAAGGGTGTATGTTTGATGTAGCACTGGTTTTGACCTGAAAAATCAAAATCTCGCCCAAATTGGAAACCCCGCCAAGAATCGAAGAGATCTGGGAAATTTCTATTTTTATTTATTTTCATTACTCTATTTGTAAGATTAGATTTATTAGGGATTAATTCTATTTTTATTTTTCTATTTTCGTTTTTGGTTTTATTTGCTATTTTTATGTAGGTTTTCTATAAAAACCCTTCTAAGGATTGTAATTAGCATATCAAGGATTAATAAAAATTTGTTCCGATTGGAATTCTCCTCTCTCATGCGCGGGTTCTTCCTTCTTCTCCTCTTGTGGGTGGATTCCCACGTCTTTTCTTCTCGTTGCTGTTGCACAGACTCCCAAGGAGTTCCAGCAATCGACCTTCCTCTTCTCTCCTCTTCTTCTTTCTTTTAATCTCTCCTCTCCGATGGTGCTCGAGTGATTGGTCCTGCTGCTTCCTCTGTTACAAATCCGCGTAGACTGCCGCCTCCATTGTTCCACGTTGCCTCGTCGGCCCCGTCACCTGCTGCCTGGCCAGATCTGTCCACGCCTCTAGCCTCTGCCTCGCCATCCAGCTGCCCATCTTCATTTCCAAACCTAGAACCCACCATCGTCCTTGTTTCTTTAAAATACCACCTCTGTTTCCAGTTTCCTTCATCCTTCTCAACAATTCGTCACCGACCAGACCCAGCACCTCAAAACCCATTCTTTACTTTCTTTCCTTTTCTTTTACTATTTTACATCTTAGAACCTCCACTACCCAACGACCCTTTCCACTTTTCTTATTTCTTCCATTAATACCTAAGTCCATGGAACCCATTAACCCCAATTAATCTTTCACAAGTCCATGTTGACCGTACCTTCCCCACCAAACCCTTTTATTATCCGACCATCATTCACCACCCATTAATCCTTTTCACCCGATCCTACCCGCTGCATCAATTGTATTCAGAGCCAGATTTCACCGATTTTCATCGGGTGAGATAACTTTTATCAAGTGGGTATATAACATCTCAAAAAAAAAAAGGTTGCAAAAAAACTTCATGGCTTCCGATTCTGAATATGCGAGCGACGATGAGATCGAAGAATTCTACTTGAGAAATTCAGATCAAGAGTACCGCAACACCTTCTACCTTTTTACTGTCAACTTTACAACAAGGACTTCTTCAACGGGCTTTCGGAAGTCGAGCGCTTCCTGGATTATTGAAAAATCGATGAGGCAAAGAAAGTGCAGTTCGTGACCTATCGATTCTTAAGTGAAGTGTATACTTGGTGGGAGACGATACGAATCAACCGTCTTCGAAGGAATAAGCCTCCTCTCCAGTCATAGCCCCAGTTGAAAAGATTGTTACTCGCTCATTTCCTTTCAGTCGCTAATGAGCAAGAGCCAGAACCACCAAAGACACAGGAAATTCCAATGGTAACCATACAGGAGCTGACCGTGAGAAACATGCCAATACCACAAGCACAGAGCCAGCCTCAGATTGCGTGTCAGTCTCATCGTCGTGCGTGACCATTCCAATGGAATTTTTGCCTGCCCCTTTAGACAACGTGATTCTACAAATAGTACCACCACCGACATCACTTGTATCACAGATGTCACCAAAGTTGGGCTTTATAAAAAATGACCCATATTTGCTCTATGTTGACGTCAAGCCACCATGCGTTGTTGTTGAGGAATTCCTACATCGTATTACTTCTATTGTCGCTGTGGAGCCGCCCGTGCATATTGAAATAAAAAAATGTCAAGGTTCATCATGGATGGCAGAATCATATTATTTGCATGCTTGAACCGTTGAGATTCAAGAAACGCCTCATCAAGTATCGACAATTCTCACATTGGATTCGAACTCGAGGACGAGTTCTTTTTCAACTGGGGGAGACTGATGTAGCATGGGTTTTGACCCAAAAATAAAAATCTCGCCCGAGTTGGAAACATAGCCAAGAATCGAAGAGGTCCGGGAAATTTCAAATTTTATTTATTTTCATTGCTTTATTTGTAAGATTAGATTATTAGGGATTATTTCCGTTTTTATTTTTCTATTTTTGTTTTTGATTTTATTTGCTATTTTTTGTAGGTTTTCTATAAAAACCCTTCTAAGGATTGGAATTCTCCTCTCCCGTGTGGGGGTTCTTCCTTCTTCTCCTCTTGTGGGTGGATTCCCACATCTCTTCCTACTTCTCATTGGTGCTGCACAAACTCCCTAGGAGTTCCAGCAATCGGCCTTCCCCTTCTCTCCTCTTCTTCTTTCTGTTAATCTCGCCTCTCCGATGGTGCTCGAGAGGTTGGTCCTGCTACATCCTCTGTTACAGATCTGCGTAGACTGCCCCCTCCATTGTTCCGACGCTGCCTCGTCGACCCCATCACCTGCTGCCTGGCCAGATTCGTCCATGCCTCTAGCTTCTACCTTGCCATCTAGCTGCCCATCTTCATTTTCAAACCCAGAACCCACCATCGTCCTTGCTTCTTTTCAATACCACCTCTGTTTCCGGTTTCCTTCATCCTTCTCAGCAGTTCGTCACCGACCAGACCCAACACCCCAAAACCCATTCTTTACTTTCTTTCCTTTTCTTTTACCATTTCACATCTTAGACCCTCCACTACCCAACGTCCCTTTCCACTTTTCTTATTTCTTCCATTAATATCTAAATTCGTGGAACCCATTAACCCCAATTAATCTTACACAATTTCATGTTGACCGTACCTTCCTCACTTTTGTTTAACCATTAAATCCCACCAAACCCTTTTATTATCCGACCATCATTCACCACCCATTAATCCTTTTCACCCGATCCTACCCGCTGCACCAATGTTCGATTTCGTTGGATTATGATCATCACATCAGGTATTGGGCATACTCAGGAGAGGACATTTTATTTTGGTCAGACAAATGGTTGAGTCAAGCACCTCTGGCCCGGCTGTTCTCAGTTCTTTATTCTTTGGTGGCAGACAAACAAGCTACGGTTTAGGATTGCTATGGGATTTCTTCTTTCTCTTCATCTCGCCTCTCCGATGGTGCTCGAGAGATTGGTTCTGCTGCTTCCTCTTTTACAGATCCGAGCAAACCACCACCTCCATTGTTCCGACGCTGCCTCGTCGGCCCCGTCACCTGCTACTTGGCTAGATCCGTCCACGCCTCTAGCCTCTGCCTCACCATCCAACTGCCCATCTTCATTTCCAACCTAGAACCCACCATCGTCCTTGCTTCTTTTCAATACCACCTCTGTTTCTTCCTTCATCCTTCTTAGTAGTTCGTCACCGACCAGACCCAACACCCCAAAACCCATTCTTTACTTTCTTTCCTTTTCTTTTACTATTTCACATCTTAGACCCTCCACTACCCAACGTCCCTTTCCACTTTTCTTATTTCAGTCATTAATACCCAAGTCCATGGAACCCATTAACCGCAATTAATCTTACATAGTTCATGTTGACCGTACCTTCCTCACTTTTGTTTAACCATTAAATCCCACCAAACCCTTTTATTATCCGACCATCATTCACCACCATTAATCCTTTTCACCCGATCCTACCCGCTGCATCAATGTTCGATTTCGTTGGATTATTATCATCACATTAGGTATCGGGCATACTCAGGACATGACATTTTATTTTGGTCAGACAAATGGTTGGGTCAAGCACCTCTGGCATAGTTGTTCCCAGTACTTTATTCTTTGGTGGTAGACAAACAATCTATGGTTAAGGATTGCTATGGGATCATTCAAAATAAGGTGGTTTGGAGCCCTCAGTTTCGTAGAGATTTGGAGGATCGGATGGTAGAAGGATGGTTGTCTCTCATGACTTTATTGGGGAATGTGTTCTTGTTGGGTCAGGGTAATGATCGTAGAATTTGAGAGTTAGATCCTCTTGGTACCTTCTCGGTGAAGTCTTTTTGTAATCATCTTTCGATGGTTGATGAAGCTCCGATTGTTCATCCTAAGATTTGGGAGGGTGCCTCTCCTTTTAAAGTAAAGGTTTTTGGTTGGCTTGCTGGGCTGTAGAAGATCTTGACTATTGATAATTTGAGGATGAGAAGGTTGCTTATTGTTAACGCATGCCCTATGTTCTTATCTGCAGAGGAGACGGTGGATCATCTTCTTCTTCATTGTAGCTTCGCTACTCGTGTTTGGGAGCATTTCTTTCAGCTTTTGGGTACCTCTTTTTGTATCCCCAACGCTTGGTGTGAGTTGTTTAATGAAGAAGTTGTGTTTTTTGGAAGCTCCTTTCGTCGGCAGTTTTGGAAAGCGACATCTTTGTGTATTATTTGGTCCATTAGAAAGAAATAAAAGGGTGTTTCATGGTAAGGTGGGCTCCTTTGATGGTCTTCTTGATTTAATCAGGTGCGCGTTGCATGGTGGATGGTTGGTGTGATGAAGTTTCGCCAGATGTCTATTTCTGAGATGTGTAGGGAGTGGGCTTCGGTGGATTCTTCTAGGCATCAAATGGTCTCTAGACTGGCTGTTCCTTGGTCTCCTCCTTCTCCAGGGTTGCTCAAGCTTAACTTTGATGGGGGTTGTATGTGAGAAGTTGGAATGGCAGGTTATGGTGGACTCATTTGTAACGAATTTGGGAATATGCTGATTTCCTTTGTTGGTCCTATTCGTAATGGGTCGGTTATTGAGGTTGAATTGTTTGCTTTGTGGAGAGGTATTTTGGAGTTGGAAGAGCTTGGGGTTCAAGGGAGTTTAGTAGAAGGTGATTCGCAGGTTGTGATAGGATGGGTATTGGGTTCTCTCTGCCTTTGGATATATCTTGATAAAGTTGAGCGGATTTGTCATGCTATCATTGTCTTTGACTTTAAGATTGCTTGAGTTCTTCAGTTAGTTAACTCAGCTGTGGATTTCTTGGTTAAGCAGAGAGCAATTCTAGATGTGGAAGTTGTTAATAGATTGATGTAATTTTTTTTTCTCTTTTGGAGGGTCTTTGTGGACCTTTTCTTTTTGTATCTTTTCGTGTTTAATGAAGTTACCTTTAAAAAAGAAAAATTCCCATCCAACTTCTGATAAAATGTAGGAGAATCCAAAAGAGTCCCATCTGAAGCAGAGAGCTTGCTGTTGGTATCAAGTGGAGTGTCAGCTGGTTTGCAACTAGAGTACCCTACATCTTGAAGGAGGTCAAGAGCATACTTGCGCTGAGATAAAGTAAGTCCCTGAGAGGAATGAGCAACCTCAATACCAAGAAAGTAACGCAAGGGCCCTAGATCTTTAATAGCAAATGCACGGTGGAGATACACTTTGAATGTAGAAATTGCGGTTGCATCATTACCAGTAAGAACAATATCATCCACATATACTACCAAAATAATGACCATATCGTGACGGCGATAGATGAAGACCGAGTGATCCATCTGACATCGAGAGAAACCATAATGAAAGTTCCCTAGTGCTTAGAATTAGATTAACCCGAGAGGGGGAAGAGGGGGGGTGAATAGGGTAATCACAAATTTAAGGCCTTTTTCAAATTTCCTTGATTAATATGAAATATAGTGCGGAATTAAAAACAATTAATCAAGTGTGTGATTTCCAAAGTGTGCAAGATTATAGCCAATCACACAAGTAAACACCAATGGACAAGATGTATAGTGTTTCGGTTAAACAACCTACATTCACTGTATAGACTCACCCAACCTTGGGTTATCTCCAGTTCACTAAGCGTTGGAATTACACCAATAAAATAGAATATGACTTCTACCTATCAAATTGATTGAGGCTTTCACCCAATTCCTATCCCACTATTTTTTATAGTGGTTCAAGAGAAAAACAATCTTTTTAATCCACTTCACAATGATACAATGATTTTTAAAGTAAAAATGTAACTAAGAAGCACTTGCCTTTGAAGAACCTTGCAAATGTAGATGTACTCCTTGAATCACTCCCAATGTGAGCTCGTACAGTCCCGACGATCCGCCGTGTAGAGCAACCACAATACTTGGGAGGGCTTCTAGAAAATTGGGAGAACAATTTCTATCTTAGAAGTGGGCTTAATCTCCCACTCTTAATCTCAATCTAAACCGATTGGATTCTTAAATGGTTTGCAAGTGAATTGCCAAGAGAGAATAAGCCACAAGATTTGCCTTGGGTGTTTGAGGAATTAACTCTGTTAGTTGTAGAATAAATGCTCTCCAAGGAATCAACCTCAAACACCCCAAACAGTGTGGTATGTATAGGCAAACATAAATTTTTCGAATCACTGGAACACACGATCGATCATGTCCTGGCGATTGATTGTCCGTGTTTGAATAACTTTGCACCAACCCGACCGTTGTGTAATTAATGCATAGTAACGGCACAAAAACGGTAACCTGGGATTGATCATGCCAGACTAATTGTCCGTGTTTCCTGGTGATTGATCATGGGTTGGCGATTGTATTGGTCTGTGGCTATCCTTGTTTTGATAGTGCTTTGTCAAGACAAACCATATCCAAACCCAGGGCAACTGATTGTGATGCCGATGTGTTCCAGCCTTGTACACACTAATGATCATGAAACCGATTGATCGTATGTGATCAAGTTTCCAGGCCTTGTTTAATTTCAGTCAGTGTCGTGCCTCAGCGATAGATCACCTATACGATTAAATCGTCAAGTACCAGATGATCGATTGTGGCCACGACTGTATCGTCCTGAACCCACATGAGTTTGACAATCCAGTCCAACCAGATCCTTTGATTTTCCAGACGATCGGTCACTAAACCACTATTGATTGTCTGCTGTCACTGGCGAATGATCGCCTGACAGTGAATTCATATTTCCAAGTTCGGTTCTGATTTGGTGTCAAACACATGTTAGGCTTGATTAATGAACTCTAAGTCTAGGCAAGGTCAACCTAAGGTCTGGGTCCCACTTAAGGTCATCTATGGTCACTTACCATCTGTGAGTCTTCAAACTTCAACCAACACTTGAGATCTTGAGTCTTGAGCTTCTCTCTTCAAGGCAATGCTTCACCTAAGTCACGGAATTGACAAACAGATGACTCGACAAGTTGGAGCACTAACAATCTCTTCCTTTGTCAATTCGTGACAAAACCTAAAAGCTATAAATTACAGACTCAATGAATTTTCCCTCAAAAACCCAATTATACATCATTTGAAACAATAAATATACAAATTACATTCAAATGACAAAATGGGCTTAGTCTTGCACCATATTCTTGCTCAACTTGCCATATTTTCAAAAACACCGGTAAACACAAGCAAGCTACAAAGAGACTAGAGAGACATTAGTGATATTAGTCCAAACATAATACATGTATCCATGGACTTAAAACATTCATTCACACTCCCCCACACTTCATGATCTCCCTCATACTTCAATGAACATTTTCAAATGTTTCTCCCCATACTCCAAGCTATACCAAGCTTGCAGTTTCTCCACCAAGCTATTCCAAGCTTGCAATTTCTCTACCAATCTATTCCACGCTTGCAATTTCATTTTACTCCCCCATAAGCTAAGCCTTTAGCTTCTACAAAATTCTCCCCTATTTTGTCAACAATTGACAAAGGCTAATCAAGCACATATTTTGTGCTTCCCAAACTCCAATAGCCAAATACACCATAACATGCCATTCAAACCATTCACGCATCAATATGGAAAAATAAACTGTTCAATACACATGAACATCATAAGATAACCATAATGGCATAATCATACATGGAGAGAGAGAGAGAGAGAGAGAGAGAACATCATGGCATCAATCACTGAACCATTGCATTGATAAAAATATAGCATTATCATTCCATGCTCAAAGGTTTAGACCAAACCCTCAAATTCTCCCTCATGATCACTACGGATCCTAACAATAGGAGATCCCTTTTCATTTTGTACTCTTTTGGCAATTCTCTTGAATCGACACAATGCATCAGATTTCTCTCTTAAGAAATGCAACCCAAGTAAATCTAGAGAAATCATCTACCACTACGAGGAAATACTTCTTACCACCTCTACTTTCTAGTCTTGTAGGTCCAACTAAGTGCATGTGCAGGAGTTCTAGAGGTTTGGTGGTCCTGAGTGACTTAAGTCATCTATGAACGGACCTAAGTTGTTTGCCTTTTAGACATTCTCCGCAAATAACTTTTTTGTTATCATTAATTTTAGGCAATCCAACTAGGTGAGTACTTAGACGAGATAAGTCCCTAAAGTTAACATGTCCTAGTCTTTTGTGCCAAAGGTCAGCCTCATTGCATTGAGCCATGTGAGAAGAGACAACACTTGGGGATTTGAGAACATAACAGTTGTCGGAGGTTTTGAGACCTTTCATAACAATTTCACCATCTTTCGAGGCAATCTCACAACCTTTCCGATGGAAACATACCTGATGGTCATTATCACACAATTGAGATATACTGAGAAGATTATGTTTGAGACCATCCACAAATAGTACATTTTCCAATTTGGGTAAGTCCTGAATTTTTAAGTTCCCTTTTTCGACAATTTGGGCTGTCCTTTTGAACCCAAAGGTAATTGATCCACCATCTATTTCAACCAAGTCAGATAGATAAGTCTTATCCCCTGTCATATGCCTCAAAACACCACTATCAAGGTACCATCTAGACTGGTTCCCAGCCTTGAGTGCGGTGTAAACAAAAAGGGCCTTGCTACTATCTTCTAGTTGGGATAATGTGGAGGCATCGTGAATCCTGGAGTTTTTCCCACGGTTATACAACTATACGTTCTTTCCAGATAATCCAAAGCTTCCTTGGCTGTTTCATATGATTCAATAACATTTAGATCATTTGAGGAAACAACACACTTAATTGCATTGAGAGCTCTAAGATTTCCACGATATAGACTTCTCTCAAAGTCACCCCAAAGGTGTGTGGGTTTTGATATAATAACCTTGGTCGACCCTATGGTTACAACATCTATGGGAACCAGTCTTATGACGGCTTCCCACACAATCCCATTGAGAGAGATGAGAAACACTTTCAGTTTTAATTTCCAGAATGTGTAGAGTTTGTGCCATCAAGACAAGGTGGTTATGCCTCGGTTTTGATTTTAAAAAATAATTAAAAGAAAGTCCAACTCTTCCGTCATCACCCTATGTGTTCGTGGTGAGAACAACGAATTAATAGTTTGATAATTCATTTATTTATATCGTCTTTTTATATTTATATTTCAAAAATTAGATATAAGCTAAAATGACTGATAAAACCAAAATTTCAATTGAAATCTTTTAATCCCCTTAAGGATTGAAAAAAATGTTATCCTAAATTTTGAATTTAGGTTATAAACTATTGTTTTTTCTTATGACTTATGTCACAAAATTATGATGATTGGTTGGGAGACCAGTTAGTCTTTCTAAAAGGATAAGACTATCAACCTATTAAGAATTTCCTTTTTCTTTTTGGGCAATAACCTCTCAAGAATTTAAAAGAGAATAAGAAGATATAAGTGAGTGAAACCATCTAAGGTTTTGCATCACAAATAAATAGACCAATAAGATGGAGATGACATATTGCTATTTTTTTTTTTTTTTTTTTCAAATACAACTTTAATCCAAGCTATTCAAAGGGTTGATTTGTACCCTTTATCACATATAGAGAACTCTAAGTTCTTCTAATTTTAGAAAATATATAAAAAATAAATAAATTTAACTATCAAACTCATTCAAACTACTGATTTGTTCTCATCACTGTCGCATAGGGCTTTGATGGATTAGCTGGCTTATCTCTTAATTATTTTTGAAAAAAAAAATCAAAACCCAAGGTACAGATTGCAAAAAAAAAAGGTAACAAAAAGTGGGAAATCGCATAAGCAGTTTGGCTCCCAATTTTTAGAAATTGCTTATTATAATTTTAATTAGGCTATACATCTTTGATTGGGATATTTAAAAAATGAAAAGTATATAGTAGGTGGGTAAAAGTTGACCACCATCTAATGATTGCTTATGATTTTTATTTTCGAAAATTTAATTACTATAATTTATTGACTTGTCACGGCCCATCTTAGAAAATTATAACAATTAAATGAATGAGTTCCCTTGAACTATCATGTCCATCATTTTTCTCTCCTCATGGTGGTGAAATAGAAATTCGATGGTGTAAATAATGATATTTAATAATGTTCCAATTTTATAAAATTTTAAGTTCTCATTTTAAAATCTTTTATTGAATTCAAAGTTTTGAACTATTTTGTTACAAGTTTATAATATGTTAAAATCCATTTAAAATTAAAAAAAACTGCAAATTTAACTTTAATCAATCTAATGGATTAAATTAGAAAGCATCATTTCTAACCAAAACTCAAATGGTTCACTTTCATGATATTATATCTCTTTTTATTAATGAAATTTTATTTATTAAATGACTGAGACTCATTTAACTTGACAACTAATAGATGAGTTGGCTATCTCTTAATTTTTTTGAGTGGTAACAAAAGGTAATTCATTCAAAATAATAAGTACGTACAATAAAAAAGGTCTAAAAGTAATAAACCTTAAAGGGAGAAACCAAGAAAAGGAGAATAAATAGAAATAAAGATACAATCACAAAGAACAAAAAAAAAGAGATACAATCAAACATCCCCTCCATCCAATAAGCAATCAAATGGTCGTCCATGGAAATCAGAGGAAGAAAACTCCTGAAAAGCCATTATCAACTCCTAGCATAGTAAAATAGTCTATCATGCCGTTTGCTGAATGGCTAACCTGAACGAATGATACATCGAGCCCTGTCACCGATGATCTAATCTCCCTAACCGTAGTGATCAATTTTCAAGGAGGGCACCTTTGACCCTTCGTCCATTTAATTGCATTTGCCGAACCCCCTTCAATCACTAATTTGCCTTTTTTCCGAAGCACAAAACCTAGGAAGCATGGATACTTCGAAACCCTTTGAGTATCCATGTCGGGTGCGTATCCGACAAGGATACAGCCAGATACGGCTTGGATACGAGTCAGATATGCACCCAATTAATTAAATATTTTTTTTCAAATACGGCTACACCCTCGATACGTCACCGATACGCGTAGGTGTGTGAGGACACGGCATGCGACACAGCGGGACACGCCCGGACACACGTTTTTTATTTTTTTCCTTAAACCATTGTAATAGATTTAGATTATGATGAACACGTAGGTATGTGAGGACACGGCATGCGACACGGCGGGACACGCTCGGACACGTTTTTTTTATTTTTTTCCTTAAACCATTGTAATAGATTTAGATTATGATGAATAAGATTTGAAATTTGTTTTCGCAAACACCTTATGCGAAAGAATTGTTGGTGGAATCCTTCATCTTTCTATTCCTCTCCATTCTCTCTGTTTTCTTTCGTTTTCACATACCCAAAATCATAAATCTGTTGTTGCAACCCCTTTTGAATTTCTTTATTTTCGCTTATAGCCATATACTGCAGTCGTATCACATCCGCTCCTTCCATGGCTATCGCTTCCACCCATGGATCTTCTCTTCCCTGTTCACCCAACCAATTCCCAAGTCCCTGCCTCATCCCAAGTTCCTAGACATACGTCCGTTCCAAAAACCCATCCTTATCTTAATTTTCATCCCTCAGCTGTACCCGTTTTCCCATGCGTACCATAACCTTTCTTTATTACCCACTATCTAGATCGCATACATTACCCACTATCTAGACCCTTTTCTTATATTTTAATCCCACCCACTATCCGTTCTTAAAAATTTCCAAACCATCTGTGTCTCCCATTCCCATCGTGTGAGAATCTCATTCTCTTGACATCAGTCTCACTTTTCTTTATTAAATCCCTATTCCCACGCCATACACTCTTTACACCACCAACAACTATTTAATAGGAGACAAGCAAATCCAAACCCCATGAGCACGGACTGTGTTCTTTAACCGAGCCTTATTCTCCAATTTCCACCGCACTTGTCCATTTTGACCAGTTGACTAGATTTTGGAATTGATTAAATTCTTGACATTTGCATAATTATCTGTATTAAAATTTATATAATTTATTTGTTCGTATTAATTGATTGATTAATTTCAGCTCATTTTAGATTTTAGGATGCATTATTTTATCATCTTTTATTTAAATTTAGGTATTTAGAATCACCCTATTAATTGCCCTGCATCATCTTTTTATCTCATAGTAGAATTTATGATGTTTTTTTGTAAATGTCTGAATTTATTTTGTTGATATATATATATATAGAACTTTTTTAATTCAGTGTATCCTGCCGCACCCGTATCCTAGTTTTTCAAAATTTGTTGTATCCCCGAATAGGATACGTGTCATAACCGATACGCGCATCCGTATCGTTGTTTCTTAGCAGAAAACTATATTTGTCAGCTACTAAAATAAAACTCAACACAGAGAGACAAAGAGAGCCACACGTGAATGAAAGCTCACTGTTGATTAAAATTTTAAGTGTATCTACATATTTAGTTAGGCTATGTAGAAGGTGACAAGAAAAGTATGTATGCAAAATTTGATGCCTGGCTAATCATTTTAACCTTATGATTTTAGACCTCCAAAATTTAATTTTTGTGACATGTTGATTTTTCAATTCCCATCTCACGAAGCGAGGATATTTTTTTTTTTTTTTGGATTAACGTGTGGGAAACTCAGAAACAATCCTACTAAAACCCCCACGGATGAGCGAAGATAATTAGATGGAACTTTCTTTTAATTATCTCATCGGTAGAACTATATATCCATTTTACCCAACCACATAAGTTCCAAACATTAACACATCAACCTTTTAGATGTTCTCTATACAAAAAACCACCATACTTGGAGGGAGAAGTGGATCTTTGGAAACCAACAATAACATGTGATCCAATTGTAACATTGGAATGCTCAATGTCCCTAACACGCAGAGGCTTTGTACTGTTGTACTCTACATATGTGGAGAACAGGCTGTTCTCCATAGAATTTTCCTTTTCCTGTGTCAAGGAGTTTTGGGACATTGCAATATGTTTTGTTGGCTGATGTTGAGGAATTTTGTTCTTGAGCTACTCTCCAAGGAATTAGGTGCTACTACTGTGGTACTTTTTTCCCAAAAAGGTCCCTCCGAACTTAAAGACTTCAGACCTATTGGCTTGTTGGAAAGTACTAACCCGCTTTTGGTAAAATCTTAGCTAACAAATTGAACATTGTTCTTTAGAAGATCATTTCACCTTTGCAAGGTCAAATCTTGGATGCAGTGTTTACAGCTCATGAATATCTTGATTCCAAACATAAACCATTACGAAGGGGTAGTTCGCAAGCTTGATCTAGAGAAGACTTCTTATCACTTGCATTGTGAGGATTTCATTGAGAAGTTGGATTCTTGAATGTATCTTTTTTTACACACTATTTCCATTCTAGTTAATGGCTCCTATAAGGTTTTTTTAAGTGCTCCAGGGGTCTTGGACAAGGACATCCCCTATTGCCTACCCTTTTTGTCATTGTTGCAGAATCCCTCAAGTCTCCTCATCACAAAGTGGCAAGTGGGCAACTGTCAACTTCATCTAGGGCTTTCACATTGACCATGCCACACTTGAGTTCCAGCATCTTCAATATGTGGATGACACCATGATTTCTTGCAAGGCCAATGAAGACATCATGAACGTATTGTAAAATGATTCATCTTGCTTCTGGTCTACGCATCAAATATCATAGGAGTGAGCCTTTTTCTGTCAATATTGATTCCCATGAGCTAACATGCCTTGCTGATATATTAGGTTGCAAAGCCTTTGGGCATTGGGATTCCTTGCCCATTGTTGTGAAATTATGGACAAGTTTTGCATTTTAAAGAAGTAAATACCTCTTTCTTAGTGACTGACTGGCCGCATCAATCTTCTGAATACTGTCCTCTTATCGCTTCCTGTTTACTTCCTTTTGACCTTCAAATGCCTGCAATTAGTTATTGAAGCCATTGAGAAGATTGAGCTATTTATGGGGAGATACTAAGGACTTTAGAAAAGATCATCTTGAAAAGTAGGATCAAGTGTGCCACCTTTTCTCTTGCGTTGCTCTCGGTGTGAGACCCATTGCGAGGTTAATGTGGCTCTACTATCTAAGCTTTGGAGATTAGGCATAATTGGTGAACAACCATGGAAGCCCTCATCATTGAGAAATACAATGTGGGCAATTTTGGTTGGAATGTGGATCCTCATCCTCATAAATCCTCTGAAATGTGGCAAGCCATTAATGCTTGTGTGGAGAAATTCAAGGAGCACATTTGGCTCAAAGTAGGCAATGATTGCTGCATCAAAATCTGGATGGACAGGTGTAGTTCTTTTCCCTTAGCGACTCAATTTCTTTCCTTGCATTGTCTTCCTCTCTAAAGGCTCGTGTCATGGATAGTTTCAATCTCTTTAGCAATCGTATTGTATGAAATGTTCATTTATGTAGACACTTTTATGATGACAAAACAAAAGAATTCTCTAGCCTCCTCTCATATGGAACCTAAGTTAATGTAAATGTTGATGATTCCATAATTTGGATTCCATCCTCTTCTACCATCTTTTCTGCTATGTCCTATCAGTGGATCACTTTTAGGCAAAAAATAACCAACTACCAAATCCAGTTATCTTCTCTTCTGAAGCCCTGCCCTGTTTTCTTGTTTTTGGCTGGATTGCTCGTCTTGGTAAGATCCTCATTTGTGATAACATCTAAAAAGATGGTGTATCATGGTTAGCATTTGTCCTCTCTCTCAATGCCGCTGACGATGTGAACCACTTGCTCCTCTAGTGTTCCTTTTCGTCCAAGGTATGGAATTTCATCATCCAACTTTTTGATATGAGGTGGGTGATGCTCAACTCCTTAGTAGCGCTATCATACCCCTGAATGTTTTTTTCCATGATTCTCTAAGTATGCCATTTATGGAGGCTTGCTCTCTTTGCCATTGTCTGGACTCTTTGGTGGGAAAGGAACAATTGCATCTTTACGAACCAAGCTAAAACACATCATTCCTTCCATGAGCAAGCAAATGTATCTTTTGGATTTCTACTTTTGTGGAATTTCAAAGGACTTGAAATTCTAGGAGGAGTATTGACCTTGAGTAGTTGGTTATTGTGTTGTTTTAGTTTTCTTTTTTCACCTAGTTTCTGTCGATGTCTAAGGATTTTTTTTCCTGGTTTCCCATCTTTATTATTAATTTTTTCCAGGGGGTCTTGAAGTTTTTATGTTTTGGTTCACTTCTTGTGCCCATTACCAGCAAAATTAGTAGAGAGAGGGGGGCCTCGAAGTTATTGGCAAACTGCACTTCCATAAACCATCTCCATAATTCCATAAATAGCCCTCCTTAAGTCACTAATATCATTTCATAGAAAATTGTGCTGTATTCTTTGTAATCAAGCTCTGACTCTGGATAGTGAAATAAGAAAAGGATAGATAGGGATATCAAAAAGGATAAACTTCATCATAATGGTTCTCCAAAGAAAGAGAGAGGGTTATTCATCCATAATTTTTTTTTTCCGTCATTTCCACTATGGTATTTCAAAACCCTTTCCACAAACTACCAACTTATAAAGGAGCCCCTAGATAAGAAAGCAACAAAGAATTCACTTTACATCCCACAATATTAGCTTAAGGGAGACGTGGATCGTTGGTAACGTCAACTCCAAACATTTTATATCATAATGAATTAGGAGAAATTTGGAGATTGGAACAAGCCTTAGCCCACTCAGGGAACATTTGTTTGCATATATTTTCTCAAGAAAATTTGATTTTCTTAGGAAAGCAAGATTTTTTAATGTTTGTCTGCACAAATTTTCTTAGGAATCTAAATAGTCCAAAATTTGCCCATCATGACCCATGGAGAAATATTTTCCTAGGAAAATTTATGAAGCACACATTCAAGGATTTGACCAAATAAATCTTAAACACCTTGATCATATGCATGCTGGAGCTTAAATGAGTTGATGCCTATTTGCAAAATGGGTTCATGATGCGGAGCAGCAGATTTACCTTTGAATTTAGAGTTTTTTTTTAATTGTTTATTTCTATTTTCGATTTAGTTGTAATTAGAAATTAGGATTTCCTATCTCAAGTGAGTTTATTTTCGTTTTAGGCTATTTTTAGGAGTTTCTTTATTTAAGGGTGGCATATCTTATAAAAGCCCTCTCTTGTAAGCATTATTACAGACGATTAATGAATAAAAAATGAGATTTTCGCAAGATACCTGTGCAAAGGTGCGATTTCACATTGTGGGAGTGATTCCTTGAGCAAGAGGTTTGGTGTGAGGCCTTACCTTCTTTTTTAGGTGCTTTTCTTCTCATCTTCTCTTATTCTTCTCTCTCTCTCGTCCTTTTCGTTTCTTCTTTGCTACCCCTTTGTTGCAGAACCAGTTTCACTCTCTTCCTTTGTTTTCCTCTCTCCCTAGATCAACCCAGATCTATACACAACAACCCAGAACCCATCCAAAACCCCTTACCCCTTTTCGCCTCCCTCCAAAGTCATATTCCCTGTTGCTGCAACCTTTCCCAAGCCCGCCCGCACCCCCCCCCCCCGCGCGCTATGTTGCCGCAACCCTATATCTCCTCTCCTTGCTGCCGCGAATCCCATTCTCCTCTTCCACCTTTCCGCCGCCCTGTTCTCCATCACCTTTCTTCGTTGTTTCTTTTTTTTTTTCTTTCGTTTCCTCTTCTTTCCTCTCATTTTCGTTTTTTACCCTAAGAGCCCAGTATACCCATGTGCCCAAGTCATAACTTAATAACCTCACCTTTGTTTTTCTCATTTATTTACATATTATCCCCTTTACATGCTATTTCTCTCATACCAGCCATTTAAAATCATTTCAACTCATTGTATTTTTGGTATTTGCATGATTATTGGTAATCATTCTTATATTAGTTAATTGCATTTATTAATTGAATTTTAATCTCAGCCCATATTAGTTTTAGGTGCATTATTTTTGTCCTTTTTAATTTTTAGGGACCACATTAGGCATTTAGGGTCACCATATTAGTTGTCCTGCATCAGTTCACCCCATGGGTCTTGACTCTTGACCCATTTATTAATGAGTCAACCCAAACCAAGTAGATGATCAAGCTTAAATGGGTTGATCCAACTCAGCTAGTTACTAAAACCTTGACCAAACTCATCTCGTATGAAACTTGACCCACTTATTAAATGACCCAACTAAAAAGTTACAAATGGATTGATCCAACTCATACATGATCTAAATCTTTACTAAACAAGTTAACCCCATCTAAGTACCTAAGCAAGCTTAACTGGGTTAGCCCACCTTTTGGCCTATTTATTAAATAATTGACCCAACTCAACTTGCACTTAACCCAAACCATTTATTATACAATAATCAAGAAAAATTTGAGATGAGAAAGAAAATTCCTATCAAGCCATTTTCTTAGTAAAATTTCAAATATCATCTGTCCATGAAAGTGGTGGACAATAATATATGATACATTGCGGTTGTGCACACAGAATGATACTTATACAGGAATTCAACCTAAGTGTGCTTAGTATGCTGTGTGCTGGTATGCTTGCTCCTTGGGCTTGTCAATGATGGGCTAGGATTGCTTGGTAATTAGATTTTTGGTATGGTTTATCTGCAGTGGAGCACATGATATCAATGGTCTCAAGCCACCTTGGTATGCCCATTTGTATAGTGATATCAAAATGTCTCAATCATCCAAACATGTCCACTTGTATACTGTATATATAGTAGGCTCAGCCTGTAACTGTTCATGTTTGTAGGGCAAGTAAATCTGATACTGTGAAATGATCTGATGCTCTTAGCACTTCTGTGATAATCCGATGATCAATGAGCTTATTACTTACTATTTACAAATCGTTTGGGTTGAGTAAATGTTGCAATGTCCAATAATGTGATCCTTTTAAAGAGTTTTTATGATAATATGATGCTTCAAGAGCTTTCGTGCATGTGTTTGGTTTGCATCATGAACACAATCTGAGTTCATGTGATGACCTGTTTCATGGGATGGGGAATGGAATATTAGATTGTTTGCTCTCTTACTGGATTATGCTGGTATCCATTTTTTTTTTTGCTTGCACATCGACGAATACAGCTGATGCTCCATTTTTAGTGGAATATCATATGTTTAGGGGTGTCCAGAGGGGGAGAATTTTTAGGCATCCCTATTTGTGATGGAGCCATTTCATGAATGATTTGGAGGTAAAGAAGGTGGGACGACATTATAGGATGAATATGTTTCAATCAAATATTAATACCTCTACATCTTTGGTAGAGATTTTATAATATGCTGAAATTCTTTCTACAGAGTATCACTCAAAAAAGAAACTCTTGTACCATTAGTGGTTAATGAATGCATTTTTTGGGCTCGCTCTTCAGATTGAGAATTCTGCAGTCATGAACCATGTTACTATTGAAGATGGATGTCTTATAAAAGGGTCCATTATTTGTAGTAATGTGCATCTACAGGAGCGTGCAGTTCTGAATTACTGTCAGGTAATCTTCTTTACCCTTCTTCTTTTTTTTTCACGTTGGGGCAGAGAAGGGAGGGGAGAGAGAGATAATGGAAGCTGTTTAATGCATGCTTCTTGTGGAACTTTGGGTCAAGCTCTTTATTCTTTTTTTGATTTTCATTGCTTGGTTTCTTATTTCTCTTTGTGACTTTAGGTAGGAGCAGGTTATGTTGTTTCTGCTGGGAGTGAGCACAAGGGAGAATCATTGGCAAAGAAGGATAAATCCTCACCTTAGTGAGCTATTCAGATGCTTGATACTTCCTCTTATTTTTTTCCGGCCTGCCTAGGATGGCAGGTAATTGTCTTATTATTTGAAGTTTTTTGCAGAAGTAGAAAAAATTATGTCTGTAATAATCCTTAGTTTTCAGGCATGGGCCTTGTAGAATCTCTCTCTATGGTGGATTTTACTGGAAAAAAAAAATGCAATTTCCTTTCCTATACTCCAAAAAGTAGTAACAGGGTTTGGTTGGTTTATTTCTTAAACATTCCAGAATCTAGGCTTTCTCATTTTAGTTGAAGAGTCCTTCTGTTGTTTAATTGACCGAACTTTGTACATTTCCTGTCTAGAACTCACATGGTTTATCATTTAAAGCCATAAACGCGCATGGTTGAGTGGTTAGGGAAATCAGACTGGTCCAACTGATTGGCCTTATCATGATTTATATGCTATATAGACGGCACTTTAATTAGAAAATTGTAGTCATACAAGTACTAAAAATAGGAAGTTGGTGATCATGATTATTTTTAAATGGAATAACAATTATATAAGCAGGAATCATTATTCTCAAACTTGAGAATTATTGTCAATTTCAATATGAGGTTGTGAATCCCTCCGCACTGGATTATATAAAAAATAAAAAAAAGGAGAAAAACCAATATTTCAGAAACTGTAAACTAATTTCCCCTATTTAAGGCTATATTTTGTGCCATTCCATGATCTAACATCATCTATACAGGGATTCCGAAATTAGCCAAATCCTAGGCCAGTTGACCAAGTTTACTAACACAACCAAATCAAATTCCACTTCGGCTAGGACTTGCCAAACTCTGGCCTATTTTCAGCAATTTTTGGCCAATACCTAATTGATTTTGATCAAAGCAGTCCAAGTTCATAGTAGGCAAGGTGCAAGGCTCATGTCTTTGCGTGAGCCTAAATTTGTTAGGTGCACTTATGTAGATATTTCAAAATACATTTGCATTCATTGATTCATGTCCTTATTGAATCATCTTTAAAACAAAAAAAACAAAAAAATAAATAAAGAAAAAGCTACTCAACTAAAGCACCAAAAGACAATGGCCATTGAGCTTCCAAACATGGTATTTAAGTATGTATTATATGCATGCAGAAGTATATATTTATTATTAAGAAGACTTTCTAATCAAGTATTAATAGCGGTTAATTCATGTTAAATACAATATTTACTAGTTAATTCAAGAAGCTAAAAAAAATAGGCTAATTATAGAAGTTTTCAAAAGAAACTCAAATTAAATTAAGTCAAGATCTCGAAAAGTGCTATTGCAGGCATTCTCACTCTATATGACATCCCGAACCTTGCAGAAACTCTAAAGTATGCTTCCTTTACCTTATATCGCTCTACCTTTGGGAGGAACTGATTTCATTGAGAATGAGTAAAGAATACACTAGGATATGACCCTGTAATCTACTGTAACGATGATGAAGATAAGGCTCACACTTTACTGGCATACTTTTTCAGTGGCCATGCAAGGACATTACTTCTCATAGACCAATGGTGCTACACTGTTATTTGACCTTCATATCCATACACAACTGTATGTACAATTATGCATAGGAGACATAGGATCAATTATTTTTGTTGGCATATCTTTCTCGTACCCGTACTGGCAGCCTTCTTTGATCCTCATTGTCAGTGACAGCAGGTGTTCAGGGCATGAGTCCTTTTGTAGAAGAACGTTGATTTTGTATCTTTCAAGCACGCAAGCTACAATCATCTTCATTTGTATATATGCCATCTCCTTCCCTAGACACAGTCTTGGACCAGCATGGAATGCTGGAAACTGGAATGGGCTCTCAGGCTGGAAAACTCCGTTCTCCAGCCATCTCTCTGGCATGAAAATTTCACATTCTTTTCTCCAAATTCCTTCCATTCTTCCCATGGCATATGCGTTATATGAAACAGACCAGCCTTTCCCAACAAAAGTTCCATCTGGCATGACATCATCTTTCCGACATGTCTGTGTCATGTGCTACAGGAGGATAAAGCCGAACTGCTTCAGATATTGAAGCTTGGAGGTAATGCATTTCTTTTAGATCTTCAAAGCTAAAAGTTTCAGCTAGGTCTTGGTTTCTTGTTCTTATCAATTTAAGCTCCCCCAAGATATTTTGCTCAACATTTGGTCGTGATGATAGATGCCAAAAGAACCATGCAAGGGTTGATGATGTTGTGTCCTGACCTGCAAGGATGAAGCTTATGATCATGTCTCGGAGAAATTCTGCCAAATTATTTTCATTTTTGATAAACCGTGATAGGAGATTATCCATTAAGCTTGAACCTTCAGTCATCCTTGATCGTATGATTTCCATGGCAAAATTGTGCACAGTTGAGATTGCTTTTTTCAGTTGTTTCTCTGAGCCAATGTTAAGAAACCTCTTGATTTTCCATAGGAATGGTATTGCATATCTGAACCTGATAAGGTCCCAATCAAGGCTGATTAATAATAGTAAGGTAAGTAATTCTCTTCGGGTGAGAAATAAACCACAAGTGTTGGATGCAAAATTGCTTGCTTTATTACTGCACGTCTTGGAATTTAAATAAACAAAGTTCAACTACTTTTCCTAAACTTACGAGACCATACTGCACGAATAAAAGACTTAAACAACAAATGCTAAATAATAGCTAACAAATGCAAACAAACTTTGTCCTCTTCTTAAGCCTAGGACTAAACCACGTTCTTCCACAACTGCATCAGCCCAGCAACAGATTTGGATCAGCTCCACGACGGTTCGTCATGCATGTTCTTACGCCATGTACTTTGGGTTTGGTTTAGGAAGACAGTGGGATCGTCGTGGCGGTTTATCAGAACCGCCCTACACTGAGGTTTGCTGCAACTTCAAATGCTCGTGCAAAGTCCAAAGAGAGTCCTCTGCTAGCCTCTCCTTGGGTGAGACACATCGGATCTACATTGAAAGCAACCTTGCATACATTGTCGAATGCAAATCTTTCAATAATTTCTTGCAAATTAATAGTTTCCTCATTTTCACTGGCTTTCTGCAGTAGTGGCAGCATCCGGTTTTGCATCTCATGGTGGATGCTTGTGAAAATGAAATTACGAAGTGACTTGGTATTGAATTCAACGCTCGCAGTCTTTCTTTGCACCTACGAAAGATGAGTATAAACAGTGAATAATGATGAGAATCCCTGGTTTGTATTTTCGACCATCTTTTTGTGCCATTTGTTCAAAATAGGTCATCTCATACCAAGCTTGACTCACTGGTAGCCGTAGCTTGCGATCTAGTTTTGGACAGATATTTGGATATTAATTTGGATGTACTAGTATGTGCAAAAAGGCATATTATATGCATGCTATTAGTTTGTTTTTTCATAAAACAATCTTGCATAAAATTCTAACAAACCAGTGCAGAGATTATCAGTTGAGAATCATTTCGTTGTTGAACCGGATAATCAATGAATGTGTTTACGGGTATTATATTTTGTTAGGACTGGGCTTCCAGTTTAAAAGACTAGTTTGATAGGTGGAGCGACTCAGTTCCATATAAATCTTTAGTTTTCCCCCTTCAATTGATGTGGGACTCTCGTTTGCACCCCATCAATCCCCCCTTCAATGACGCTCTTCGGCAGATAGAACATTGTCAACCATCCCGTTCGGCTAGAAGATTCTTGAATTTACATGTTGTGACTTGAGAATCTAACTCTGATATTATTATTAGAACTGGACTTCCAACTCAAAAGACTAGCTAGATAGGTGAAGTGATCTAGTCTCATATAAGCTTTTAATTTTTCCTCCTTACAACTAGTGTGGGACTCTCGTAAGCAACTCAACACATTCTCTTTCTCATACCTAGTGTTCCACATTGGATGTTTATTCTGAATGGCAAACATCTCTAACTTCAATAATTTTCATCACTTGCAAATTTGTAGAACTGTTGATGTTGGATGGGTATTTTACGATGACACTGATTTATTTTTGATTTGATGTACGTTGCTAATCAACGTCCTACGGTTGTCAATGTTTTTCTACATTTGAGTATACAGACGACGGGAGAAAACTAAACTCAGATCCTTCTTAATGGGGCTTTAATACTTCCCTGGTTCTCCTATTAGAAGCTTGGAACAGGGAAAAACGCCCCTTCACTGTCCTCTATTTATGCAACAGATGTGCAGCAAGCTCCAGCGAAAATCAAGCTGCATCAAGTGTTATGTTGTCAAAACCATTTATCTCCGTGTTTTTCAATCTGGCCCGGCCTGGCCCACGCTCAAACTGGCGGTTCCACCACAAAACTATAACCGTTTGAAAATTTTGAAAATAATTTTTTCAAAAAAATGTAAACAATAACAGCCATTTTTTTTTTTTTTTTTTGTTTTGTTTATATCATTTAAGTCCAATGGGCCACACACTTAGCACACTTAGGCTATAAGCGTTAGTGTGCATTATTGCCTCTTCGTTTCCTCCTTTTATAGACCTCTCCTTGAGTGGCACCATCATCTTCATCCTTTCATTCAGATGAGCAAAATTCAAAAGGAAACTCTTGAGATGTATCAGATTCAATTTCATCCCCATTAGACTTTTGGCTTATTGTTAGTTGGTGTTCACTCTCCTCCCTTTGCTCAAGTCAATCGGTCGTTTATCTATACATGAAGATGTTCCTCACTTAATGAATTGCATAATGATGCAAGTGTTACGATGATGTTCTTTTCTGAACAAATAGGAGTAGAAGATTCAAATGAGGCAGAGCTTTTGGCGATAGAACATGGAGTGGGCAAGTTAATGGTAGAAGGAAATTCTGCCAATGCTATTGGCTGGGCAACAACAGGGTTATTTTTTGTGTGTCCTGCATCAGATGTCATCTGCGCAACTAGGGAAAAGACATTTCTTTCAGACACATTAGGATGTTGGCAAATGCAATTACAGTTGTTTTTTCACCCTAGGCCTGGAGTGAAGAGATTTTCTAACTTTTCTACAAAATTTAGTGGTTCTTGAGTGTTTTGTGTTTGAGAAGGTAATTCTCTTGTGATCAATACAAAGGTTTGTTGTTAACTTTAAAATAAATAAAAAAGGTCCAATAACATACTTTTGAGTTGTATTTCTTCTAGTTTTATTCTAATAAAATCAAAAATAGAAGAGAGAGAGAGAGGTTTTTGGAGGGCAACTTTGTAATTTTTTGCATTACATCTTTTGTAAGCGCTAATTAGGATAGTATGTAATGTCTCTTTTTGTGTGAGTGAAAATTGTAACAAGGGGTCACAACCGTCTTTTCTTTGTTTTTGCCTTTGAGTATAGGGGATCTGGTTTAAATCCGTGGGGAATCACGTAAAACTTTGTCTGTCTATGTGTGATTTGATCTGTCATTTGTGTTTTTCGATTATTGCTTGTGGTCTTTTATTCTCAATATGTACCTATTGATTTTCTCTGTTACTAGAGATCCTAGAGTGGTTTGTTTAACACGATTGATGGAGACAACACCTTCTATGGTTGCATCAGGTACTCCTAATTTAATGTCTTAACCATATCAAACATCAATATGGCAAAGACCTCTGCTTCATTTGCAAGACAAACACTGCAGAAACTGATTAGGAGAAGCACAGTAATGAACTAACAAACCTAATATACTTTCTTTACATTCTTTTAGTAACTTGAACATTACAATTGTTATTATTAGTCTTTAAGAGGACACCATCTTCTTCTTTTCATAAATGAAGTGGTGAGGTTAGTAAAAACTAATTGAAGGATGCAAAGTTTATCTTTCACAAAAAGTTATGTTTTCCAAATGCATACTTAGTAGTTCAAATCTTGGATCAAATAAAGGTTAGAATTTTTGCTATTTTTGTTTGCCTGATTTTTAAGGCTGGATTAAAATCAAAATTGATCTATAGTTATGTTTTAAATATTTGTTATTTTTATATAAAACACTCTTAACTGTGGAAAATGGGACATTAATTTTGAGATGGACAAAATACTATTAGAATTACATAGATGTTTTTATGTTGACATTACTATATGGTCATTGATAATTTGGATCTGTCCAACGAAAGGTACAACTTGAATGATACATTTCAATTTGAAATTAGACAATTTTAAGGAGTATGCAATATATCAATTCTTTAATCTTTTATTATATTTGAAAGGTAGAATCTTTGAATTCTATTCTTTAAATGCATTATACCAATATACCACTAATTTTTTCATAAAACAATCTTGCATAAAATTGTGACAAACCAGTGCAGAGAGTATCAGTTGAGAATCATTTCATTGTTGAACCGGATAGTCAATGAATGTGTTTACGAGTTTTATATTTTGTTAGGACTGAACTTCCAGTTCAAAAGACTAGTTTGATAGGTGGAGTGACTCAGTTCCATATAAATCTTTAGTTTTCCCCCTTCAATTGATGTGGGACTCTCATTTGCACCCCAACAATCTCCCCTTGAATGAGGCTCTTCGGCAGATATAACATTGCCAACCATCCCGTTCGGCTAGAGAATTCTTGAATTCACATGTTGTGGCTTGAGAATCCAACTCTGATATCACTATTAGGATTGGACTTCCAACTTAAAAGACTAGTTTGATAGGTGAAATGATCCAGTCTCATATAAGCTTTAGTTTTTCTTCCTTACAACTGGTGTGGGACTCTCGTAAACAACTCAACACATTCTCTATCTCATACCTAGTGTTCCACATTGGATGTTTATCCTGGATGGCAAACATCTCTAACCTCAATAATTTTCATCACTTGCAAATTTGTAGAACTGTTGATGTTGGATGGGTATTTTACGATGACACTGATTTATATTTTGATTTGATGTACGCTGCTAATCAACTTCCTACGGTTGTCAATGTTTTTCTACATTTGAGTATACAGACGGCGGGAGAAAACTAAACTCAGATCCTTCTTAATGGGGCTTTAATACTTCCCTGGTTCTCCTATTAGAAGCTTGGAACAGGTAAAAACTCCCCTTCACTGTCCTCTATTTATGCAACAGATGTGCAGCAAACTCAAGCGAAAATCAAGCTGCATCAAGTGTCATGTTGTCAAAACCATTTATTTTAAGTGTTTTTCAATCGGGCCCCGCCGGGCCCACGCTCAAACTGGCGGTTCCACCACAAAACTATAACCGTTTGAAAATTTTGAAAATAATTTTTTCAAAAAAATGTAAACAATAACAGATATTTTTTTTTTGTTTATATAATTTAAGCCCTATGGGCCACACACTTAGCACACGTAGGCTACGAGAGTTAGTGTGCATTATCACCTCTTCGTTTCCTCCTTTTATAGACCTCTCCTTGAGTGGGAGTTTTTCAGTTTTATCGATGTGGGGCTTTCACATTTCCACACTCACTAGACTCTCCCACTTCACGTTCCATTTCCACACTGCTTTGCCGTTTCATACTTCCGGAACTTTTCACATTGTTTGTTTTGACGCTCATATCCCACCATTTTTATCTAATTTAAATTTTAAAATGCTTTGAGAAGATAGTCATTAAAAAATATAAAATTAGACCTAAATTTATTCCTTATGTAATTTTTTAAATTAGAAAATTTAATTAAAATGATAAAAGTTCTTAAAAAATATTTATTTTAAATTAGTAAAAGATTCACTAAATTAAATGGGTCCATTACCTTAACTCTAGTGTCTGTCGAATCAATAATGAATCTCAGTACTTTTTTTGAATAATAACTTTTAACATTTTTAATATTTTGACATTGACTATTTTTTTATAATTTCTTATTTTTAGATATAAACATAAAAAAGGTAGATTAAATTCTTTAAACTCATTAAATTTAAATATTTAATCATAAAAATCTCTTTTTTATTTTTAATCATTTTTAGAAGTGTCTCTAATGTTTAAATAATTACATGATAATGATGGACGAACTCACAATCTAACTCTAAATTTTTTTTTTTACTAATTATATGTATACATTTCTCACAAGAATATTTTTTATAGAAATGTAGTCTTAATTGATAATTTAATATCATTTATAATTTTATTTTGATGGCACAGGTTTGACTTGGTTTGGCTATGGTTCAATCTGATTGAATCTTATTTAACCTAACCTTCTCCTTGGACGGATCAGAAGACAGGTCGATTTTTACAACATTGATTTATCTCATAACCATATATTTAAACATTTTTAAAGCTCTTCATGTATGTTCACAGTGATTTGTACTCCATTCTTGCTTAAAATAAATATTGAAAAAAAAATATATTTGAGTGCTTTAGACATACAGATAAAAAGGAGTTAAAAGATTATTAGATATCTAATATTTGTGGTTAGGCAGAAATTATAGGTTTATGTTGATATATATCAACTTTTGTAAACAGCATTGGCTTTGTTACTGCACTTCAGTAATACACTAATTCCATCCTTACATTAAGTATTTTTTCTGTTTTTCTGTTTTGGTATTTTTACTTTCCATCTCTATACGATATTAGCTGTAATGTTGATGTGTCTTTGCTGGTTGATACCAAACCTTTTTCAGAGAATAACTTGTAAATTTTAGTGAATATAAAATTTTCTTTCATTATTTTATAATTGGAAGTCAACTTCAAGTCATGCCAGCTTATAAGATTTGGTATTCGAAATTATCTCCTGTGAACCGGTTTATATCGAATTGTTTTGAACTTCAAATGACAACCGTCAGTGAATTTTACTTTTTAAATTTATCTAAAAATTCAATACAAGAGGTGGATTGAAAGTTCATATCAGATTTTTGTGTATCAGTTCACGTTAGGTCATTTACCATCTACATGTCAGAGATCCACTTATCACAGAATCTAATTACTCCTTTTGGCTGCTTAAGTAGTAGGAGCAGGATGTGAATATCGATCTGTCGATATCTCGGCCGCATCATATTAGTCGATATTGATTGATATTTTGATATTTTTGTTAAAAAAAAAATAGGAGAGAGAATTTTATTGGCCGAGATATCGATCGTTGTATCGGCCGATATCTGGACCGATAACGTTTTTTGGACCCTGAATAGGAGAAACGGTAAGTAGTTTTTAATAATTGAAAATACATTGATAGAAATGTTGAGAGAAAAAAAAATCATTATTAGCCATTTGATCTAAAGTCTTAAAATTAATATTTTTTATTTTGGTGAATCTAAATTTAATAGATAAAATTGTTCTTTGGTCTTAAATTTTAATTTTAAAGTAATATATGGCTAGATCTTCAACGTTTTAATGTTTATTTGCTCATATAACATATTAGATGGTTTTTTTTCTATTACTTTAAAGTAAAAAATACTGTTTCTTAGCCTATTCCAATAAAAAAAAATCCTCTAAGGGATATTTTCTTCTTAAATTTCTCTCTTAATTTCTATGAAATGGTTTGAAATTCCTACTTTTTAGAAAAAATATTATTCTCTCCTTAAGCTGAGAAAAAAGAAATTCTTGGGTCTTCCTTTCACCAAGTACCACCAAAGAAATGAATAAGAACAGTATATTTCATTACAAGAATTGTTTGAAAACATTATTATTATAGTTAAGTCAAATATTATTGATTATAGTTAAGTCAAATCAAAGTTTTATCTAGTTGAACAATTAAAAGAATTTGTTCTGAAAACCTTTTTAAGGATTTTTGCAAAAATAAGATTTAGATCTAAGATTTTAAACCGAATCACACATTCTAATGATAGAAATCCAAAATACCACTTTTAAATCTCTCGATCACTTTCAAGAAAAATGAAGGTGGGGCTAATTTCAATGGAACTTATGGAACTTTTGGCAGAATCAACCTTACCAAAGAAATTTGGTATTCTCGAAAATTAATTCGAACGAGGAATTAAGAGTCCATATGTAGAATTTTAACGCACTTAATTAATTAAAATAAATGCAATAAAACCTAAACATGCACAGACTCTTATCCGGCTCAATTCGGATTAAATCTCAGGAACCTTCTAATGAAGTAATTTGACTGTGGAATTAAAATTTAACCAAACATTCAATCGATGCAAGACATGAATAAAATTTTACCATGCAATTAATTAATGTTTAAATTAACTTTAATTCAACACGATAACAATTTAAATTCAAAAGGAAGTTACACTCACCACAATTGGGACGTCCAAACAATCATGCGTCTTCATAGTTGTATGCGATTACATATTTTCATTCTTTAAATATATATTATATTTGAAAATAATTATAAATACAAATAATAAAATTCAATGGTCTAGAGCCCATGAAAAAAATTGTGTATTCCTTAATGCAATTTACGTAAAAAATATATAATAATTTTGTCTTTTTCTATTTATTTTAATATTCTTGATCATGTCACTCGTGTTAGATTTTTCTCTTACGTGGTAAGACAGTAGGCCACGCATGACAGAATGATGGGAAATTGGAAATGGGTGGATGGACGTGGGCTGTAGATGATATTTTGGATCAAAAGTTGTCATCACTGACTTTTACAGGTCATATAATTGACGGGTGACATTGGTCCATCTTCTTATCCATCCCAAGTTGAGAGGAGCATGTACCACATCTTTATCCTGTCTTTTTTTGGGCTGCCCATTTAGACACCAGGTTTTTTTATCACTAGACACCAGTTTTCAGATTTTGAGGGAAAATTAGCATTTTGCCCTCCTGCTAAAAATCGTTCGAAGGATTCTGTAGAGCATTTTCGAGATCCTTCGAAGGATATATACGTCCGAAGGAAGATTTTAGTGAAAACTGGGTTCCTTCGGACGATCGCTTCACACCACGACTGAATCATTCGAAGGATCACATAGGTCCTTCGAACAATTCAGTCATCCGAAGGAACAAGTCAATGGGAAATGGGTTCCTTCAGACGACTGCTTCCCACTGGTCTAAATCCTCCGAAGGATCCTACCCTCCTTCAGACGATTTCTTTCTACACAGTCGAATCGTTCGAAGGATCACTTAGGATCCTTCGAACAATTCGAACTCTCAGCACGACTGTGTTTTTTCACTTGTCTTAGTTAAAATCCTTCGAAGGATCCAATGTGATCCTTCGAACGATTTGACTGTGCAGAAAATCATTCGAAGGTACACAGCAGTAAAAAATGGGATCCTTCGAATGATCTAGCCCTACACAGTCGAATCGTTCGAAGGATCCTGAGGATCCTTCGAATGATTTGATTGGAATAAGTCACGGGTTTGGTTCATTTTGGCCATTTCATTCCGCTTCAAACCCTAACCGTTGTTTCCAGCTCCCTACTCCTTCTCCCTTCAGACCCCTTTTCAATCCCCTTTAAACCTACTTTTCAATCTCTCCTCCTTTAAATTCCTTCTCCCTTTTAAACCCCTTTTCAATCCCTTCTCCTTTAAGCCCCTTTTCCTTTTAAACCCCTTTTCAATCCCTTCTCCTTGAAACACCCTCTCTCAATCTCGTATTTGGGTTCGAAGGTGTCTCTCTGAAGCTACTATCTGAATCTCTTATCTCAAATCTCAGGTAACTCTCTCCTATCTAATTTTTCTAGAAATCATTATGGATTGTGGTGATAGACGTAGTTTTGAATCCTCAAGTGGTATGGAGTTTGTTGAGAGATGTTTTTCAAGTCGTGAGTGTAAGGTCTCGGAATTTGTGAATTAATATAAATGTGAATATTATGTATTTTAATGATGGAAATTGGAAAATTGGTGGAGTAAATGGTAAATGGGCCAAAATTTGGATAAAGGCCCAAGTGTGGCCCAATAGAGTATGATTTGGATTTAAATTTATTTAAATGGGTCAAGAATGGTCAAATTGGGTCAAATACCCATTTGGGACCCAACGGATCAAGATGGTTATGCTCTAAGGTCAATGGGCTAGATGGAAATGTAATTGGGCCATAGGCCCAATGTTAATCCACTTAGAGTGAATTCAATGAATTTAAATCACCTAACTTATTTGGAATTAAATCAAGGTAATGTGGCCAAGTGGGACCCACCTCCACCTCATCAAGTGAGGTGGCGTGTGGGCCAAGGTTTGGTGGGGCCGACCACCATGGTTGAATTGGTCAACCATGGGTGGGTATATAAAGGTGATTTAAATAAATAAATAAATGGAAATTAAAGTAACCTAAATATCTAAATATTAAATGATTAAAATTATTTAAGTGAAGTGGTCAAAGTGGGGTCAAGAGGTGAATACCAAAATACCTCATCTCAACCTCAAGTGTAAAAACGTTGGGCTTGGTGGTGGTTATCTAAACCACCACCATAAAGCAATTAAAATATCTTAGGGTTGGTGGGATAATAAATGTAAAGTGTAAATTAAGTCAACAAATGGAGATAAGCCTTATTTGGTTCTCTCATTCTCGTTTTGCACTAACTCCATCTTTTGCACTCCTCCATTGCCGTCCCATGCTCCAAGTGAAGGAGAGAAAGAGAGCGAAGGAGAAGAGAAGAGAAGGAGAGAAGAAAAAAAAGTGGAAATTTAGGCAAAATCACTCTAAGATCAAGGTTATTCCCTCCCCTCTCATCATCTCTCCCTTTCCCTCTCTCAATTTAAGCTCTACTTTGGCCGATTCTAGGGTTGGGGATTGCCACCATTAATCAAGAACCTTGACCTATCAAAGATCAAGAGGAAGGAGAGAGGAGGCTATGGAGACCGACGGGAGTGACGGAAATCGGAGGAGACGGCGGATTGTAAGTGTTTCTTCAACAAGAAATTTTGGAATTTTAGGGTTTAAGAATTGGAATTTATTTTTGTGAAATAAATGGTGGATAGATAATTTTATGCTATGGAATTTAGATCCATCAAATGGAAGGGTGGAAGATGGAGAAAACCCTAAATGGGTAAATTAGGGTTAGGGTAAGAAAATAAATAAATGGATTATGTGCATTGGGTAATTTATGAAATTAAGAATGGAATTAGGTTATTGGAAGGAAATCATGGGCCATAAGGTTCGGCCATGTAGCATGGCCGAACCCCATGGTGGGTGATTTGGTGGTTGGTTTAATTGGTTAGGGTTTTATGGATGGAAGACAATGAGGGTTTTTGATTAATGAATTTAGGGTTTTAATGAATGCATGGGAGTAAGGTTTTAAAATGAGTTTATGATAAAAATGCAATGGAGTCTTATGGTTTTGAAATGCATGGAGGGAATGAGCCTTGAACCATGGGTTCGGCCATGGTATATGGCCGAACCCTATGGTGATGAAATGATGATTAAATAGTGGGTTTAAAGGATAATGTGTTGATGAATTTAGGGTTTTTAAATGAACAAGTGTAATGATCCAAATGGCGTTAAGAATATGGTTTAGATGCATGATTTAAAACCTCTCATGGGAAGAGTTGATGAATTAGGTATTTTGAACCCATGACCCATTTTGTAAGTCATTGTATGAGCTAAGGTTGGGTCCATGTTTGTGTTTAGATGATGGAAAATTTTATTAATTTAGATGGCTGATTTTGTTTCATGTTGGGTCATGGTTAGTGAATCCTTAATGGATCTAAGTTATGGATGAATTTTAGACTTAAAATATACATGAATGGGTGAATGATTAAACATGGAAGGGAGAGTGGCAAAATGGTAATTATTAGCCACATTGAAGAACCATGGGTTCGGCCATGGTACATGGCCGAACCCCATGTATATTAGACATGAGCTTGGGTGCATTAGGATGACCTAATGAATGATTTAAATTGAATGGTGAATGGTGTTTGTGGTCTCCAAATGAAATGAATGAATACTGCACTCATAGTAGTTAAATACATGAGGTAAATCCCATGAAAAGATTTGATGAATTTGATGTTTTTGGACCCAAGAAAAAAATGGAGAAAGGAACATCATGGGTTCGGCCATGGTGTATGGCCGAACCCATGCCCCAAATTGTAAATCAATTTGGGTTTAAAGTCAATGGGTATATATGTGATTAAGTATGGGGTTTGAATGGGTTTAAATGAGTAATGGTTAGATTAATTACATGACAAATTTTAATGTTTTGGTAAGTCAATAATGGACCTAAGTTAAGGACATAAGTTGTGGATTAAATTTTGGGCTTAAGTAGGTATGAATTAATGAAAAATTGTTTATGTGAAGGGTAGTGGCAAAAATGGTAAATATGGGCTAAAATGAAGAAACCCACTAAGTTATGATTTATGGGCTTGGAAATGATTAAAACTTGGATTGATTTGGTAATTTAATAAGGTACCGGATAGAGCGAGCGGTACGCGAGTCGGTAGCCGGATTGTCGGACAAAAACAAAATAAAGACGCGAGTCGGTATTCGGTAGGATTCCTACATTTTTGTAAGCCATGGATTGGGTGATGTTTTCTTTAATTTATTTTGGAAAGTATGTGGTTGTCTTTAAGATGAGTTTTGGATTATGGATCTTGTGATGTTTTCCTTTAAATTATTTTGGAAATTATGTGAATGCTTATGATGGGTTTTGGATTAAATATTGTGGGATGGTTTCCCTTTGATTTAGTTGGTAATCTTGTAATTGTTTTAAGATGGGTTTTATTACTATTGAATTTCATATATTACATGGCATATGGCATTTACATCTCATGCATGGCATGGGAGGCATATGACAGGGGAAGGATGAAACGAAACCGGAGTCCATGCTCCGTCGGAGCGACTGATAAACAGCATGGGGACATTTCACATATGTATTATTATACCTTGATGAGGCTTTTTCATCAAGGGGGGACTCTTGTAATTATGATACCTTGATGATGGTTTTTCCATCAAGGGGGGATGCCTAGTGTGGACCGCATCTTGATGAGGCTTTTCCATCAAGAGGGTCATAGCACGATGATGGTATGGATTTTATTTGGGACACTATGGATGGTTGAAAAAGGGACATTGTAGAATGAGGATGAGATTGATGGGTGGGATTCATGACATAGAACACCCATTGCATGACATTGCCCAAAGTGAATGGTTTTTCTATAATATTATCTGCATGCTGTTATTACTAATCCATATACTAGCCCTACTCGGAGTCCTACTGAGCGCGTGTTCTAACGCCCTACTTCTACCCTAGCTGACGATGCAGGAGATGGCGGAACGGAAGGACAGGACGGGAGTCAAGCTTTGGAGCTTGGGAAGGCGGACTAATTATTTTGTTTAAGTTTATTTTGGGAAAATGTGTATTTGTATAATTTAGCTTGTCGGAAATGTAATAACTTAGATGTCTTGCTATGTTTTAAAAATTATTTTGGACAGTACAGTATGAGGGCATTTTAGTAATTTAATGGATATCTCTTCCCTGCTATCTGAAAATTGGTAGAATAGTGTCTATTATCATCCGCATTGATTTTTATGTGTTGCGAGCTTTCTTTCTACGAGTGAACCGTACTCGTGGATTTATGTTCCACGCACGCGTAGGGTTGGCCAGTTAAGGGCCGGGCTTTAGAAGCTCGGAACTTAATTCGCGTCGTGACTTCCGTGCCCTTTGTCACTTTTATGTAAAAAAATAAAATAATAAACTCTGATTTTCGGTGAAAAGGGGCGGGCGTTACAGTGAGGATCTTATAAAATGTGTTAAAGATATTGTTCGTGCACAAGGTTTTGTATCTACCATCAAGAGGTCATGTAATAAAGACAATAGAATAGTATTTGGTTGCGATAGAGGAGGTAATTATCGCAGCACTGTTCATTTGGAAGATGATGAGAGGAAGAAGAAAGCATGCACACGCCTATGCAATTGTCCATTTGAAGTACAAGGGAAACGAATTGTTGATGGGTCATGGATGTCATCGATTAAAAATTTGGAGCACAATCATGATCTTGGGAGTTTATTAGCTCATCCTGTAACACCCCAAATTTCTCAATGATATGAATATTTACGAAAATGCCACTGGATTGGTAAATTTATTATATGTGATTGTAAATGAGAAAATGGTGAGGCCCATTGTTCAAATTAAGACCCTATGAACATATTATAAGGATCAAATTTAAGTAAATGGGTAATGTACATCAAATTGGGTCAAAGGACCCAATTGGGACCCAATGGGTCATGGTGGACTTATTTGACCATTGGGTAAGCTCAATTTTATTATGGTTAAGCTGAATTGATTTGAAATTAAATAGAGCATAAATGGGTAGGCTTGATGCAAATATGAAAATCACATTTAAATGGGTAAACCACCCATAAATGGGTCATGGCGTCAAATTGGATCCATGGGCTAAATGGCGACCCAATGGGTCGAGTTGACCATGTTGACCATGGTTGACCATGTGGACCCTCAATGAGCTCAAATATGAGTTAAATCAGGTTGAGTTGGGGCTGAAGTGAGTTGGATTTGAATTAAATGGTTGAGTTGACTCAAGTACATTAAATGAATAGCATTTAATGTGGTGAGTTGAGCTAATAAGTTGGGTGAGCTAAATTGGAAATCAAAGGGGTCTTGAGTTCAAATGAGTCAAAGGGGAGGAGAAGAGTTGTCATGATCTCAAACAACCCAAAACAAGTCCCACACGTTGGTGGATTGGAATTAAGTTTTGATGCATGAAAACCAAAGAAATGAGATAAAAATCTCATGGGAATTTGGAGGGTTTCCATCTCATATGGAAACCCAAGGCTCCAACGTTGGGAGTGCCAAGGGATGCCTTGGTTGGCAGCAAGTGTCTCCTTGGTTTAATCAAGATTTGATGAGAGTAATGAGGGGTCCAAGGGCTGTTTAACAAAAGCAACAAACACCACCCTCTTAGCCGAATTTTACATTGCAAAGGTTATAGAAGTCTTATCTCTCCCTCTCACTCAAGAACATACCCTCTTGGCCGAATTATACTTTGGTGTTTTCACCATTATTCAAGCATACAATCAGCCAAGGATCAAAAGGAGAGCAAGAAGGAAGGAAACAAGAAGGAGCCAAGGAAAATTAGAAGAGTGTGCATTGGTAAGTACTTCATTAAGGTTTTGTTAATTATCATGATCAAGGATTATGGTTTGGTCTTTGTATGGCCAAACCCTAAGTTATAAGGGTAAGAACCTTCAAAGACAAAAATGGTGGATGAGGTTCGGCCAAGGGTATGGCTGAACCCCATCAAAGAAGGTGATCATGCTAAATCAAATTGTATAAAGAAAGGTAAATAATTATGGAGGGTTTTAAGCCATGGATTTGAATACCATAATTTGGCCATGTTATGGCCGAATTTGTCAAAGGTTTAGACAATAGAAGAAGGTGGTTTAAAATGATAAAAATGGACCATTGGGTTCCGCCATTTTGGATGGCCGAACCCCATGAAATTATTTGGGTATTTTGATGGTTAAAAACCATGCAAAACCATGGAGGTTTTTACATGTGTTAATGAGGCTAAGTATTTGATAAAAATTTCAAATTATGGGCCATAGGGTTCGGCCACTTTGGATGGCCGAACCCCATGAAATGATATGATAATTATATGGTAATTTGTAATGGTTTTTGAGAGATAAAAACCATACAATATTATGGGGCTTTTATGTGATTTAAATGGAGATATGGTTACTGTTTTGGGTTGGCCATTGGATGGCTGAACCATATGGTTATCATGGTTAAAGAGTAGAGCCTAAGTTATGTACATGTGATGGAATCATTGAACCAAGGGAACCATTGGGTTTTAGCCATGTGTATGGCCGAACCCCATGGACAATTGAATGGGTATTTGGATTCAAGTATATGAGTAGAAATTATTGTTGGTTTTGTAATATTTTGAAAAGTCTAAAAATATCAAAATAAATGGAAATGAAGAACCATTGGGTTCGGTCATATGTATGGCCGAACCCCATGAATTGACTTTGATGGACTTAAGCATTTTTGGAACCAAGAAAATGATGGAAGATTAAGGACTAATTAATCACATGGATAAATTGGTAACTAGTCTTAATTATGGAAGATTAGAAGACCCAAATTGGATTGGTGAGGTTCGGCCAAGTTGTATGGCCGAACCCACTAAGGTGGTTTGGTCATATGGGTTTGACTATGAAGCAAAATTAAGCATCGGTTAAGCCAATGGCAAAACCGTAAATACAAGTCAAATGATAAATATGAAGGGATTGATCAAAGGACTTGAAAAGAGGGGTCCAAAACCAAGTGATAAGGTTCGGCCATGTTGTATGGCCGAACACTACCAAGACATGTTTTGAAAGGTGAAGTGTTTAAGTAGTTATCAAATGAAAAAGGAAGATTAAATCCCAAAGTGGGTGAGGTTCGGCCATGGGTATGGACGAACCCCACAAAATGGTTTATGGGGTTTTGGACTTAGTTAGAAATTAGATGGTATATTGTATTGACTTATTGACATGAAATAAGGTAACGGAACTTGAACGGCGTGCGAGTCATGATAGGGTGAAGCTTAAAAGGAACAGACACTTAAGCGAAGTTTCCGTAGGTTTCCTACCTACTTGTAACCACATTTATACTTGATTTTATGAGACATTGTTATACTATTATTTATCATATTGGATTTGAATAATGAGATTTATTTACATGTTGCATATATTCATGGGCATCTCATGCATGGACATGGGATGATGATTATGGAAACTGGAGCCCACACTCCGTCGGTATGCACGTGATGCAACTGTGGGGCCTCCTTAGGCGATGAGGGTCCCGCCAGGAGGAATTTCATGATTATGAGAGTCACATCGGCCTCCTTAGGCGATGAGGGTCCCGCTAGGAGGAATATCATGATGATGAGAGTCACATCGGCCTCCTTAGGCGATGAGGGTCCCACCAGGAGGAATATCATCAAGAAGAAATGAAAGAGTACTGTGGTTTACCTTGACGAGGAGAGTCTCGTCAAGTGATGGCTATGTATATGTGTGATGGGTGAGACTCATTACATTTGCATTTACATACATAGCATTGATTTCAGATGTTTTTAGATGATCATATACTATATAGATGCATGTTGTATATACTAACCATGTGATAGCCCTGATCGGAAAACCTACTGGGCGCGTTTATCTAACGCCCTATTTCTATCCTTAGAGGATAATGCAGGAAAAGGGAAAGGGAAAGAGAAGGTCGAGGACCAGGAGGGGAGCCAAGCTTAAGCGCTTGAGTGTTGGAATGGAATTATATTTTACTGTCATTTGAATTACATTTTATGGACATGTAATAACTAGTAACTTTGCTATGATTTGTTTATGGTTTGATATTAGATGCTTGGTTTAAGCAGTTTTAATGGGAGACTTGTACTTGCTATCTATTCAGTATAATTCCGCAATCAATATTTCCGCAATTGGTCTAGTTTATTCCGCATGACTTGATTCGTTCCATGTGTGGTTTGTCTTTCATGGGTTTAGTCCATGCTCACATGGGTGGCCAGTTAAGGGTCGGACTTGGGTAGTCCGGACTTAGCTCGCATCGTGACGTCGTCCGCCCTCTTCCGGTGTTATTATATTATTATTTTTTAAAAAAAAATTAGACTCTGAATCTCGGAAAGGGCGGGGCATTACACATCCAAGTACAAGATATTTTTCAGATGTTGAGAAAAAAAGGATCACTGAAATGAGGGGTAGTAATATACCACCCCGCCAAATTTTGACGACCCTTGGAAATGAAAATCCAGATATTAGAGTATCAGCGACTGATTTGTACAATTATTTTGCTTCGCCTCGGAAAGAGCAACTAAGGGGTCGAACTACAATTGAAGTTCTGATAGAAGATCTTCAGGAAGGCGGTTACCAATATTTTCTTGACCACGACAGTGATGGTCATCTGTCCCATCTATTTTTTGCACATCCAATATTAGTTTTACTTACCAAGTACTATCATAATGTCTTTCTAATGGATTGCACGTACAAAACCAACCGATATCATATGCCTTTGCTTCATATAGTTGGTGTAACAAGTTTCAATAAAAATTTCTGCTGATGCTTTGCATTTCTAAGAAATGAAAAATTTGAAGATTATGTATGGGCATTACGGATGTTTAAAAAAGTGTTAGGAGTGCATCATGATCGACAAGTTATTTTGGCTGATAGGGAATTGGCGTTAAAGAATGCCATTGATTTGGAGTTCCCTAATGCTGTACATATATTGTGTTCTTAGCATATCAACAAGAATATTGTTGCTCGTTGTAAACCTTTGTTTAAGAAAAATGAAGTCTGGACTGTTTTTTTAACCGAATGGGATGACCTGATTGAGTCTCCAACCGAATAAGCATTCAATACAGCGTTTGAGACATTCAAACAAAATTTCAGAGAGGATTCACAGGCGGTCAACTATTTAATAAGGACGTGGATCCCACATAAGAAACAATTCGTCAAGGCATGGATCGGCTGGTATTTACATTTTAAGAATCGAGCTACTTCAAGGGTTGAGGGTGCACATTCTGTTTTGAAAAATTATATAGCTACATCTAGTTCTGACCTAGATTTGGTTCGAAAGAAGATAGCCCATGTCATTGAAAATCAATTTCAAGAGTTCAAGATTGATCTTGAGGATCAAAAGATTCGGTTTGCTCATACTGTGTCTATTCTTTTCTTTGATGAATTGAACGGCAAAGTTTCCCATTTCGCAATGAATGAGGTTTACAACCAATATGTTATGCTTATGACCAGTTCATTTTCACTCATTTGTACGGAAGAGTTTACAGCTTCAATGGGCCTACCGTGTGTGTACAAAATGCAATGGATGGACAAGTTACATCTGGATGATATACACCCACAATGGAGAATCGACTTGAACTCATTGGACGACTTGAAAATTGAAAGGAAGAGGTCTGGGGATGTATTAGATGTACACTTTGAAGGCATTAAGAACAAATATGAACATTTGTCTTCGTATGATCAAGATGTGCTCTTGAATCATCTTCAAAATCTTGCCATCCATGATAAGCCAATCAGTCACCCTATTATACAATATTCTAGAGGACGTCATCCAGGTTCACTGAATTCATCACAGGTCCAAACATCTACACGTCGAGATCCTTCTGCATTTGAGATTGTAGAGAATCAATTGAATGGAAGAAGATGTGGGTTATGCAAAAATATTGGTCATACGAAGAGAACCTGTCTGAATAGAAGTACTGTACAGGCATCTTCTAGTGTGGATTTAAATTCTGTGCCTTATGTACCAGATTTCCATGAATCACAAATAGCGAGTTTGTCTCAAGTAAGTGTATATTCAAATATTTACTACAATTATAATAACGTAAAAAGGACTAACATCTATTTTTTTCCCCACAGCTTGGTGGTACTTACAACACAATTAACGAATCAACATATAACTCATCTGTGATGACTGAAGTACGTTCTTGTAATACCCTGTCCCAGATTAGGCGAGTTTTAGCTCGTTAATCTTGTTTAACCGGTTAATCTAGAGGATTTTGGTTAGGGCTTCGAGGAAAGCCCAAGCGAGGCCCAATCCGAGCCCGTGAGCTCAGTGATCCAGCCCGTCGAGCTGGAGGGGTATTTTAGTAATTTTACCGTTTGTTGTGTAAATTTTCATAATTGGTGTGATTTGGTGATTGTCATTGATTGATAATACTCTCCTTATTGAATGATTTGCATTTTTAAGTTTAAAATGAATTTATTTTTCAGAAAATGATATTTAAATATTGCCCGAAAGAGAGTTTTAATTATTTAAAATATTTTCGGGAAGGAGTTAAATTTTGAAAATGGTATCGGGTGTTAGACCATTTTAAAAATGAACTAGATATTTCATTTCATTTCAAAATAAGGTTTACAAGTTAGTTATTTTTACATTTGTTTAATTAAGTAATTATGGGTAAAATGTGATTTTTGTTTAAATCAAGGGTTTTTATTGAGAGATAAAATCTGAAATTTTTATGGTGACCTAAGTTTTGAAAACCCAACCCATCTATAAGGTTGGATCAAGATCTTGAGGTATTAAATTACTACTCTTACTTCAAAAACCAAATTTTTCTAAGACTAAGTACTTATCTGCAAAATTGAAAACTCCTGAGGGCTGATCTGCATCGGCAGAGAAATTCCTGAGCACGCCATGCAACGTGCACTCGCTGGCCAGCCGGATTTCCGGCCATGATGAGATTTCCCGTCTCGTCCCATCAAACAGCAACTTCCGGCCGGCAAATGATGAACTTCGTCTGTCCCGTCCCATCGTCGTCACTCTGCTTGAGCAGCCGAATTCCGGCATCTCTCCTGGCGCTGAATTACTATAAATTCACCCTTCCCCGTCGATTTGAAACTCCCAGCAAACCATTGCATTTTCTCTTCTCCCTCTCTGTTCTGTCGTCTGTATTTCCTACCGAGACCGAGACCTGTTTAAGCTAAACCGAGAGTCCTCTGCTTGTGCTTCTGTTTTTCAGTAACAGTAAGCTAAGTGGAAGATTTTCCAAAAATCCAAATTTCAACCCAGGAATCGAAACCAAGGTATCCATTGCATTCCTTTTGAAATTCTAACCGATTTAGAATCCAGAAAATAAAAAATTGACCCTGTTTTCAATGAGAAAAACCGATTTAAAGTTTTAAGGAAAACTATGGGTTTTATGTACCCGTGAGGATCTACCCTTAAAATCGGATGGCTCTTTGAGCTTTTGAGCTCCAAACCAATCCCTGTGTAAAGAGGACTCCCAGAGGAGTCCATCAAACCAGACCGATGTGAAAAACGAATCCGGGAAACCCTCCCTTTCTGGAATCGCATTTCACCCTGTTTCCGCCGTCACTGTCTGCTGGTGCAGACAGTTGAGGAACACGACTCTCGGAAGGTCCGAGAGCCGTTCTTCGGAAGGTCCGAACCTTCGGACGGTCTGACCCTCGGACGTTCCGAGCTTCACCCCGAAGCCCAGCACGCCCGAGGCGAGCCTAACCCTTCGGACGTACCGAGCGGAGCTCGGAAGAACCGAGCCCAGTTGGGAAGGACCGTCAGCCTTCGGACGTTCCGAGATTCAACCCGAAGCCCAGACCGCCCGAGGCGAGCCAGACCCCTCTCGGAAGGACCGAGCCAGCCGGAAGATCCGAACACCTTCGGAAGGTCCGAACCCATTCTTCGGACGTTCCGAGATCTGTACACCCACCGAGACTTCTGTTTTTCTGTTTTCCTGTTTCGGATGGACTTCGGACGATCCGAAGTCAGGCCCCAAGTTCCGAGGCCAGTGACCCAGTTTTGAGTGGTTCGGACGATCCGAAGCCACTATACCCTTGTTCCGAGGTGATGTTCCGAGGGACCCATTTTTGAAAATGATAAAATATTGTTGATCACTGTTTTAATATTTATTGTTTATTGTGTCGCTTGTATATGATGATTTATACCCCCTGTTAATTAAAATTGTGCTAACCCATTTTTCCTCTTATTATTTATAGTCTAAATACTATTATATACGCTTTCAGTCCGACACTAGTCGGGAACTGAGTGATTCACTTCCAGGCCGACACTATAGTCGGGCACTGAGTGACCTCGAGGCCTACTCAAAATGTCAGCTCTGGTCCATATCCAGAAGACAACCGAGAAGTGACCCGAGGATCTAGACCTTACTCAATAAGTCAATCTGGTCAATGGCCAGAAGACAATATGAGTTTGGACTGAGCCCCTTATGTTTATTATATTATTATCTTGTGGATAATTTAAAAATGATAGAAACCAAGTAGGAGACTCACTTCCATTAAACCTGGATATTTTGTGGGAAAACGTGTGATTTTCAAAATACTACGTATGTGTACGTATTTGTTATGTATATTGACTGAGCACTTGTATGTTGTTTGACAGAGACCGCGTAGACCACACAAAACGGTGAGGGAACTTAACTCTGCAGATTTTGTAAACAGGTGTTATTTTGAGCAATGAGTGGTTTCGATTTTGATGAACCCACTCATGTGCCTATACATGATGCACTATGGTAAGAGTGCTGTGATGATTTGATATTACGGTGTTGACCGTATGTGTATGTAAGACTGCTTCCGCGTACCTGGGCTATTGAACCAATATCGGCCATATGAGAGATGGTTTATGTCTACTGGACCATGGGCGGACCATGCTGTCGTCAGTTGCTGACTTGAGGGTGTCAGTATCGGCTAAGTTTAAGAGCCGGAGATGTACTTGCAAGGATGTATTTCGACCGTGTCGGGACTTAATACTGGTCTCTGTGTAGTCGGCAGGCGTTATGATGGATAATGGCAGTGATTGATAGTTTGATGATGTTATTATCTTATTTGAGATTATGCTTACTGTGATCAAGCATGTGATATTTAACTGTTGCTAACATGTTTTGCTATTTACTTAATGTGCATTGTTAATTATCCTTCACTGGGCTAGTTAGCTCACACCACTCACCTTTCAGGCAATGAACCCGAGGAGGAGGACCCTCTCTTTCAGGCTTAGGGCGTTTAAGCTGAAGCAGTGCCTTGGGATTCCCCCGGAGGGGAATGCCCTGATCTTTCTGTTGGTTCTTGGAACCGTTGTTTTTGTATTAAGTACCGGATGTGGTACTTAATTTATGTTGTAATCGGCTATGTTGCCATTTGAGACAATATTATGATTGATTAATCAATGATGTTTGATTTTGATTATGTTATGTGTTGATGTTGTTTATGTCTTGGTTTTTGGAGGCAGGCATATGGTACATGTTTGAGTTCACTTAACGGGCTGATGTGTAACCGCTGGGCCTAACTGTTGATCCGGCCCAGTAAGAGTGCTTGTGGTTTAGTTTACTTACCTTTCAAAAAAAAAATCAGTCGCGTTCCGGGCTCACTGGTCGGGTCGGGGCATGACAGCTTGGTATCAGAGCGTAGGCTCAACTCTAGGACTGTGATGGGTTACTACCTAGTTAGACTTGTTTTTGCCTTATTGTTGCTATTGGTTGACATTTTCTTGTTTGGTGATACAGATATGTCAGGCAACACAGAGTATTTCCAGGGGACACCTAGCGACCCTATCGTCATAGATTCGGGAGACGACTCCGGTGCACCAAGTTTCGATGAGGTGGCACCAGGGGAGGAGATAGTAGTGGCTTCCCCAGAGTACCACGTGGGAGCTGGACCTGAGGAGGAAGAGGGAGATATCCCAATTCCTGAAGAGTCAGTGGGGGAGAACGGTTCACCTGAGTATGTTCCGGCTACTCCGCCATTGGACGAGTATCAAGATGAAATGTGTGAACTCTGCAATCAGGCAGGGCACAACTTCATCTATTGCCCCTATCCACCCAGTGTCATTTGCCCAGTTTGCGGACTCCGCGGACATGGGAGTACCAGAACCAACTGTCCTTATGTAGGAGGACCGGGAATTATACCTTGTTTAACTTGTGGGGTGTACGGGCACAAGTCTGAGACCTGCCCGGATAACTTTTATTATTTTGGTAATGAGGAAGGATCTTTTTCAGGGAATTAGATCAATGTTTGTTAGGGGGCATCGGGGAGTTGTCTTGTAAGGGTTGAGTTTTGTTGTTTTGAAGGGTTTTCATACCCTACTAACCCTTGTACGTGTATTGAAGTTTTGAATGAATTCTAATGAGATTGTTGCAACTTGTGTCTTCTACTTTGATAAAAATCTTAAAATTTGTTAATGATGTTTATTAGTGTAAATAACAGATGTCAGGACCCAACGCAAACCGAGCCAACTTTCGTGGGAGGAGGACTGGTCTTCCACCCCGTAACCTACCTAACGAGGCGATAACAGCGGCGATTGAAGCATTTCAGCAAATAGCTGAAAACATGCGACGTCCGCCAATCCAAATGCCAGAGGAGAGAGCCACCTCGGCTCTCAAGGAGTTCAAGCGCCTGAACCCGACTAGCTTCTCGGGAACAGAGGACCCCAGCGCCGCGAGGAACTGGCTAACCCAGATTAGCCGAATCCTCAATACCCTAGCAATCGCCGATGACTTACGTGTGACCTTGGCGACTTATCAGCTTGAAGGGAACGCCTACGAATGGTGGGAGGCGAAGAGCTTGGTTCGTAACCACGAGCCAATGACTTGGGAGGAGTTCTCTGCAGCCTTTTTGGCCCGTTACTTTCCAAAGACGGTAAAAGAGGCAAGGAAAAGGGAGTTCCTCAACATTCAGCAAGGTTCAGATACAGTGGCACAGTATGCCATGCGCTACATCGACTTGATGCAGTTTGTGCCGTGGATCGCAGCAAATGAGGAGGAGAAGATCCAACATTTCGAGAACGGACTTAGATCCTTCCTGCAGTGGCAAGTGGTCGGCCTAGTGTTTAACACTTTGGAGGAGATCATCGACCGAGCTTCAAAGGTAGAAGCGGTTGACTCCATCAACCGGAGCACTGACAGCTCTCAGAAACCTTCTTCCAACAAGAAGGCGAGGTTCAACCAGCAGAAGAAGCCTTTCTTCAGGAAGAGCCAACCTAGTGTGGGCCAGTCAAGTCGGTCTGACTCTCGGCCAATCGTGTGCTACACCTGCAATCAGCCTGGGCATATTTCCAAGTTCTGCCAATCCAAAGGAGAGAGGGCTTGCTTTCACTGCCAGCAGACCGGGCACCTGTTCAAGGATTGTCCTTTTTCTGGTAAGACGGCACCTTCGCAAGGCGCCGGAGTTTCCTTCTCTGTGGCGCAGCCGTCTGTCGGCAGAGGTTCTCAGCAGGCTTTAAGAGGATCAGTGACACCGAGGAACGGACCACCTCGGAGCGATCAGGGGAGAGGACGAGGACGTCCTCAAGGGAGAGTCTACTCGATTGGGACTCAGAAGGAAGAGCCAGTGGAGAATACGGTGATGGAAGGTACCCTTAATCTTTTCAGTTTTTTGGCTCGAGTGTTGTTTGATACCGGTGCTTCGCATTCCTTTATCTCTAGAACTTGTTGTGTTAGATTGGGTTTGAAACCGGTAGAAGTAGTTAACCCGCTAATGGTAGTTTTACCTTTGGGTAAGAAGGTTTTGGCAAACCAAGAGTGTAGATCTTGTGTCTTGAAGATTAGCGGAGTGGAGTTGTCCTATGATTTTCTAGTTCTGGAAATGACGGACTTTGACATCATCCTTGGTATGGATTGGTTGTCTGTTTTTGAAGTCTGGTTAGACTGCTCTCAGAGGAGAATTCGTGGGGTCTCCTTAACCGGTGAGAGGTTTATGGAGAAGTTGGTACCCTATGAAAGGATGAGAGTCACTTTCTCTGGCCTTAGGGCGTATCCCGGTAGTGTGGTGGCAAGCATGGGTTGGGAAGATGTAGGTGGTGTAGAGTCTGTTGCTCCTCGGGTGGTGTGTGAGTTTGTGGATGTTTTTTCCTGACCAGTTGGCTGGGCTACCTCCACGCCGAGAGATAGAGTTTGTTATAGACCTACAGCCAGGAACATCTCCAATTTCCATGGTACCGTATCGGATGGCGCCGGCAGAGCAGAGAGAGCTAGCTACGCAGGTAGAAGAGCTTCTTAGTCTTGGCTTTATTCGTCAGAGCAACTCGCCGTGGGGCGCACCTGCTCTCTTTGTGAAAAAGAAAGATGGATCGATGAGGATGTGTATAGATTACCGGCGGCTTAACCAGGTAACTATTAAGAATAAGTATCCGTTGCCTAGAATAGACGACCTCTTTGATCTTTTGAGGGGATCGAAGTGTTTTTCGAAAATCGATTTGAGGTCGGATTACCATCAGTTGCGGATTCGAGAGGAAGACATTCCAAAGACTGCTTATCGGACGCAGTATGGCTTGTACGAGTTTGTTGTGATGCCTTTTGGTTTGACGAACGCGCCAGCCATGTTCATGGACTTGATGAATCGTGTGTTTCGACCGTATCTGCGAGAGTTCGTGATAGTATTCATCGACGATATCTTAATCTTTTCGTCGTCAGAAGAGGAGCATGAGCATCATCTACGGATTGTTCTTCAGACTCTTCGGGAGAGTCAGCTGTTTGCTAAGCTGAGCAAGTGTGAGTTTTGGTTGACTCAAGTGCAATTTCTGGGACATGTGGTGTCTCCAGGAGGAATCTCGGTAGATCCAGCAAAGGTAGAGACCGTGAAGACTTGGGAAAGTCCCAAGAACGTGTTCGAGATCTGGAGCTTTCTGGGATTAGCAGGATATTACCGAAAGTTTATCCCACACTTCTCTCAGATCGCGGTACCGATGACTCGGCTGACGAGGAAGAACGTCAAGTTCGAGTGGAGCGAAGCTTGTGAGAAAGCATTTCAGGAGCTGAAGGAGAAGTTGACGACGTCTCCAGTGTTGGTGATACCCGAACAAGGACGAGGTTACGATGTTTATTGCGACGCGTCCAAGTTTGGTTTGGGTTGTGTGCTGATGCAAGAGGGGAAGGTAGTAGCTTATGGTTCCAGGCCATTGAAGGGACATGAGCAGAACTACCCGACTCATGATTTGGAGTTGGCCGCTGTTTTATTCTCGTTAAAGTTGTGGAGACATTACTTATATGGTGAGAAGTTCAATGTGTTTTCTGATCACCATAGTCTCAAGTATATCTTCACTCAGAAAGACTTGAATATGAGGCAGCGAAGATGGATGGAGTACCTGGGAGATTATGACTTCAGTCTCTCTTACCACCCAGGGAAAGCCAACGTGGTGGCCGATGCTTTGAGCAGGAAGTCTCATAGCAACGTGGCAAGGATGGCATCCTTACAGTGGAAATGCTCGAAGTTTTTGTCCGAGTACGATCTGGAGCTGATCGAAGGAAGCGGGTCAGCAAGAATCCATAGTTTGGTTCTGCAACCCGAGGTAGTTAGTTTGGTGTTGGAAGGACAACAGAGCGACCCAGAAGTGAAGGAGTTGGCAACTCAGCTTTCAGGAGGAGCAACTCTAGAGGATTGGAAGATCAAAGCGGACGGAAGTCTGACTTTCAAAGACAGACTGTTTGTGCCAAAGTCGGACGAGTGCAGAAGAAAGGTGCTTGATCACTTTCATCGATCTCGCTTTGCGGTGCATCCTGGTGGAACGAAGATGTATCGTGACTTGCGGCGACTTTTCTGGTGGAAAGGTATGAAGCGCGAGGTAGCAGATTTTTGTGTCCAAGTGCCTAACTTGTCAACAAGTGAAGGCGGAGCATCAACGACCTGGCGGAAAGATGCAACCTTTAGAAGTGGCTGAATGGAAGTGGGAGCATATCACGATGGATTTTGTAACTGGTTTTCCTAAGTCTCCTAAGAAGAACGACGCTATTTGGGTAATAGTCGATTGATTGACGAAGTCAGCTCACTTTCTACCGATCAAGAAAACGGATTCTTTGGCTACCCTAAGCAGATTGTATTTGAAGGAGATAGTCAGATTGCATGGAGTACCTGTATCCATTGTATCTGATAGAGACCTGAGGTTTGTGTCAAGGTTTTGGCAAGGATTGCAAGAAGAGTTGGGGACTAAGCTGTGCTTCAGCACTGCTTTTCACCCTCAGACGGATGGTCAGTCAGAAAGAACCATTCAAACTTTAGAGGATATGCTAAGAGCCTGTGTGATGGATATGCAGGGAAGTTGGGAAGATCACTTACCTTTGATCGAGTTCGTCTACAACAACAGTTATCACTCCAGTGTACAGATGGCACCCTACGAGGCTCTGTATGGCAGACCTTGCAGGTCACCTCTTTGTTGGACAGAGGCAGGAGACAAAGCGCTGCTAGGACCTGACCTAGTGCGTGAGACGTCAGAGCAGGTCGAAGTGATCAGACAGCGTCTTAAAACAGCCCAGAGCAGACAGAAGAGTTATGCTGACAAAAGGCGACGACCTTTAGAGTTTGCAGTTGGCGACCGAGTTTTCTTACGTGTGGCACCACGTCATGGAGTGCAGCGATTCGGGCGCAAGGGAAAACTATCACCTCGATACGTTGGACCCTTTAAGATCTTGAAGAGGATAGGTGAAGTGGCCTATCAGTTGGATCTTCCTCAAGCTTTGGAGAGAGTGCATAGTATGTTCCACGTGTCTATGTTAAGAAAGTACGAGCCTGACCCGTCGCATGTGATCAGTTTTGAAGGTATTGAGGTATCAGAGGACTTAACGTTTGAAGAAGCGCCAGTCAAGATTCTAGAACGTCGGACTCAAGAGCTCAGGAGGAAGTCTATACCTCTAGTGCGAGTGCTGTGGCAACATCGCGACGTGCAGCATGAGACGTGGGAACCTGAATCGACGATGCAGAAGCTGTACCCTGGCTTGTTCACAGGCAAAGAAGGTAGGATTTGTTCCAAATTTCGGGACGAAATTTTCTTTTAGGAGGGTAGGATGTAATACCCTTTCCCAGATTAGGCGAGTTTTAGCTCGTTAATCTTGTTTAACCGGTTAATCTAGAGGATTTTGGTTAGGGCTTCGAGGAAAGCCCAAGCAAGGCCCAATCCGAGCCCGTGAGCTCAGTGATCCAGCCCGTCGAGCTGGAGGGGTATTTTAGTAATTTTACCGTTTGTTGTGTAAATTTTCATAATTGGTGTGATTTGGTGATTGTCATTGATTGATAATACTCTCTTTATTGAATGATTTGCATTTTTAAGTTTAAAATGAATTTATTTTTCAGAAAATGATATTTAAATATCGCCCGAAAGAGAGTTTTAATTATTTAAAATATTTTCGGGAAGGAGTTAAATTTTGAAAACGATATCGGGTGTTAGACCATTTTAAAAATGAACTAGATATTTCATTTCATTTCAAAATAAGGTTTACAAGTTAGTTATTTTTACATTTGTTTAATTAAGTAATTATGGGTAAAATGTGATTTTTGTTTAAATCAAGGGTTTTTATTGAGAGATAAAATTTGAAATTTTTATGGTGACCTAAGTTTTGAAAACCCAACCCATCTATAAGGTTGGATCAAGATCTTGAGGTATTAAATTATTACTCTTAGTTCAAAAACCAAATTTTTCTAAGACTAAGTACTTATCTGCAAAATTGAAAACTCCTGAGGGCTGATCTGCATCGGCAGAGAAATTCCTGAGCACGCCATGCAACGTGCACTCGCTGGCTAGCCGGATTTCCTGCCATCATGAGATTTCCCGTCTCGTCCCATCAAACAGCAACTTCCGGCCGGCAAATGATGAACTCCGTCTGTCCCGTCCCATCGTCGTCACTCTGCTTGAGCAGCCGAATTCCGGCATCTCTCCTAGCGCTGAATTACTATAAATTCACCCTTCCCCGTCGATTTGAAACTCCCAGCAAACCATTGCATTTTCTCTTCTCCCTCTCTGTTTTGTCCTCTGTATTTCCAACCGAGACCGAGACCTGTTTAAGCTAAACCGAGAGTCCTCTGCCTGTGCTTCTGTTTTTCAGTAACAGTAAGCTAAGTGGAAGATTTTCCAAAAATCCAAATTTCAACCCAGGAATCGAAACCAAGGTATCCATTGCATTCCTTTTGAAATTCTAACCGATTTAGAATCCAGAAAATAAAAAATTGACCCTGTTTTCAATGAGAAAAACCGATTTAAAGTTTTAAGGAAAACCATGGGTTTTATGTACCCGTGAGGATCTACCCTTAAAATCGGATGGCTCTTTGAGCTTTTGAGCTCCAAACCAATCCCTGTGCAAAGAGGACTCCCAGAGGAGTCCATCAAACCAGACCGATGTGAAAAACGAATCCGGGAAGCCCTCCCTTTCTGGAATCGCATTTCACCCTGTTTCCGGCGTCACTGTCTGCTGGTGCAGACAGTTGAGGAAGACAACTCTCGGAAGGTCCGAGAGCCGTTCTTCGGAAGGTCCGAACCTTCGGACGGTCTGACCCTCGGACGTTCCGAGCTTCACCCCGAAGCCCAGCACGCCCGAGGCGAGCCTAACCCTTCGGACACACCGAACCGAGCTCGGAAGAACCGAGCCCAGTTCGGAAGGACCGTCAGCCTTCGGACGTTCTGAGATTCAACCCGAAGCCCAGACCGCCCGAGGCGAGCCAGACCCCTCTCGGAAGGACCGAGCCAGCCGGAAGATCCGAACACCTTCGGAAGGTCCGAACCCATTCTTCGGACGTTCCGAGATCTGTAGACCCACCGAGACTTCTGTTTTTCTGTTTTCCTGTTTCGGATGGACTTCGGACGATCCGAGACCCAGTCTTCGGACGATCCGAAGCCAGGCCCCAAGTTCCGAGGCCAGTGACCCAGTTTTGAGTGGTTCGGACGATCCGAAGCCACTATACCCTTGTTCCGAGGTGATGTTCCGAGGGACCCGTTTTTGAAAATGATAAAATATTGTTGATCACTGTTTAAATATTTATTGTTTATTGTGTCGCTTGTATATGATGATTTATACCCCCTGTTAATTAAAATTGTACTAACCCATTTTTCCTCTTATTATTTATAGTCTAAATACTATTATATACGCTTTCAGTCCGACACTAGTCGGGAACTGAGTGATTCACTTCCAGGCCGACACTATAGTCGGGCACTGAGTGACCTCGAGGCCTACTCAAAATGTCAGCTCTGGTCCATATCCAGAAGACAACCGAGAAGTGACCCGAGGATCTAGACCTTACTCAATAAGTCAATCTGGTCAATACCCAGAAGACAATATGAGTTTGGACTGAGCCCCTTATGTTTATTATATTATTATCTTGTGGATAATTTAAAAATGATAGAAACCAAGTAGGAGACTCACTTCCATTAAACCTGGATATTTTGTGGGAAAACGTGTGATTTTCAAAATACTACGTATGTGTACGTATTTGTTATGTATATTGACTGAGCACTTGTATGTTGTTTGACAGAGACCGCGTAGACCACACAAAACGGTGAGGGAACTTAACTCTGCAGATTTTGTAAACAGGTGTTATTTTGAGCAATGAGTGGTTTCGGTTTTGATGAACCCACTCATGTGCCTATACATGATGCACTATGGTAAGAGTGCTGTGATGATTTGATATTACGGTGTTGACCGTATGTGTATGTAAGACTGCTTCCACGTACCTGGGCTATTGAACCAATATCGGCCATATGAGAGATGGTTTATGTCTACTGGACCATGGGCGGACCATGCTGTCGTCAGTTGCTGACTTGAGGGTGTCAGTATCGGCTAAGTTTAAGAGCCGGAGATGTACTTGCAAGGATGTATTTCGACTGTGTCGGGACTTAATACTGGTCTCAGTATAGTCGGCAGGCGTTACGGTGGATAATGACAGTGATTGATAGTTTGATGATGTTATTATCTTATTTGAGATTATGCTTACTGTGATCAAGCATGTGATATTGAACTGTTGCTAACCTGTTTTGCTATTTACTTAATGTGCATTGTTAATTATCCTTCACTGGGCTAGTTAGCTCACACCACTCACCTTTCAGGCAATGAACCCGAGGAGGAGGACCCTCTCTTTCAGGCTTAGGGCGTTTAAGCTGAAGCAGTGCCTTGGGATTCCCTCGGAGGGGAATGCCCTGATCTTTCTGTTGGTTCTTGGAACCGTTGTTTTTGTATTAAGTACCGGATGTGGTACTTAATTTATGTTGTAATCGGCTATGTTGCCATTTGAGACAATATTATGATTGATTAATCAATGATGTTTGATTTTGATTATGTTATGTGTTGATGTTGTTTATGTCTTGGTTTTTGGAGGCAGGCATATGGTACATGTTTGAGTTCACTTAACGGGCTGATGTGTAACCGCTGGGCCTAACTGTTGATCCGGCCCAGTAAGAGTGCTTGTGGTTTAGTTTACTTACCTTTCAAAAAAAAAATCAGTCACGTTCCGGGCCCACTGGTCGGGTCGGGGCGTGACAGTTCTTGTCTTGTATCCAAAATTAGATTTTTTAAAAGCCCTTTGTGGATCATTTTTTAAATTAGTCTAATGTGATTTTTCAAAAGATTATGCAGTGGTTTGGTGATCAAAGAGATCAGTGGTCTGGTGATCCTACATCTATTGACGATTTCCATCGTTGGTGGAATCAGTGAAGATATTCTGCAGCATGTCATGTTGAGTGGAAGAAAATGTATTGTAGAAGAAATGGACTCATTTCAAGAAAGTTGTGGAATTTTTAATGAATATCAGTCCGTATGTACCATTTTTAATGAATATCAGTCATATGTCCATATTATGGATTCACATGTCATGCTGGTGCTTTCCTTTTTTAATATATATGATTAACATTTAAAAGAAAAAAGCAATCAGATTTCAAATGCTGTAAACTTTCAAATATGAAATCAAATTTCATAAAACATATTCATTCAAAATATTAACTTTACAAAAGCATCTCCCTTACACGTCAATATCAAAAAATGAAAATGACAAATTTCTCCCCATTCTTCATATCATCAAGTAGAGGATGTAGCAGGTGCATCAGCTTGTGTAGCAGCAGGTGCCGCAGTAGGTGCATGAACAGGTGTATCAGCAGGTGCCTCAGCAGGTGCATCACAAGGTGCCTCAGCAGGTGCCTCAGAAGGTGTCTCAGCAGGTGCATCAGAAGGTGCATCAGTAGGTGCATCAACAAGCTGAGGTGGCTCCAATGGAAGAAGTCCAGTCGCACGTGAAATAGAACCAGCTGGCACCTGATGAACAAATCCAGTAGGACAAGAAGGAGAGCTAGGTGCTGCAAATCCAGTAGTCAGACGAGGGAAAGTAGGTAGGGGAAAAAGCTTGAGCTGCAAATTCTTGTGCTACCCTTGATCGTAGTAGACCATCTTCTTCAAATGCTAATTTTGTCACTATTCCCTGTTTTTGTTCTGTAAGCACAGACAACCTCAAAATATCTATCAATTGAAACTGCATATGTTCCATCCTTTGAGTAAATTCAGCAAATTTTTTATCAATTTTTTCTTCAAGAGCCGACATCCGATCAAGAATTTGCTGATTGCTGATTCCACTAGATAATTCTTGAGGAGTCGGTGCCTCAGGTGCAGGAGTTGGTACCTCACGTTCCTCATCTGACTCAGGTGTACTTTCAACCTGAACTTCAGGTACCTCAACAACTTTGGGAAGCCATTCGTCGTTATCTGTGTTGAGGTGGAATCCCATTTTCTTCAAAGTAGATGCCGTAAAGTAATCATAGCGGTCGATTGTTATTTTATTTTCAAGGAGAAGACTTATTCCGTGTACTTCAAAGAAGTGAGACAGAAAAAGACCATAGGGAAGACCACATTTTTTGGTTCTACGGCAAGCACGCATGTGACTTATGATGATATAGGAGAGGGAGATTTGTTTGCCGTTCAGTATGCACCAAATAAGAACCACATCGAACCAATTCACACTTGTATGCCCTTTTCTAAGGGTAATATAATATGCAATAATGTGATGAATGATTCGTGCTTACAAAGTAAGATTCTTCATAGGGGGAGTCTTTCTTTCCGTAATATCAATCTGCCCACAAATTTGGTTTAGGGCTTCCAAAACTTTAAACCCTTCGACATCGGTAGGAAATGTGTTTGTCCCATACTTAAAAATTGTGGCAGTGGGGAAGCCAAAATCACTGTGCAATCTCTCATATGTAAAGCAAATTTCGTTGCCTCAGAAGGGCGTTTTCACGGATCGACTATTAATACTTGCATTGGAATAAAATTCCCTCACTACCGTGGGATACATATCATGTTTCAATTCCAAAAAAGAGCCCCAACCAAAGTTATCAAAATAATCTTTGATTTTTAATCCAAAAGGTCTGAAAAAATCAAGGTCAACAATTTTACCAAAAATGTAGGTTCGTTTGGAGAAGTTTTTTGATACACCGTAGCGGCCTCCAACGATACAAAGTGGTTGTGGTCAAATTCCGGCTCGGTCCTCTGTTTCTTCCCTTTTTTGGAGGCGGCTATCTTCTTCCTTTTTTGTGATGTGGATGCTTCTTTTGATGCCATTTCAAATAGAAGAGATGTTTGGCCGAAGTAGGGAGAAAGGGAGTTGGTGGTTAGGCTGAATGAGGAAGAAATGGAAACCTTCGAACGATTGGAAAGGGGCAAATCCGAATCGTTCGGAGGAAATAGGCTAGGAGGAGTCGGAGGTGAAGGAAATCCTTCGAAGGAATGGAGTGGTGAAAGGATTCGTTTGTAGGAAGGGAAGAGGGGTTCGAAGGGAAGGAGAGCTTCGAAGCCTTTGGAAACGAGGGTTACGGCAAGGGAATATGGCTTCGAATGAAATCGCCAAAATGAACCAAACCCGTGACTTATTCCAGTCAAATCATTCGAAGGATCCTTCAGATCCTTCGAACGATTCGACTGTGTAGGGTTAGATCATTCGAAGGATCCCATTTGACTGCTGTGTTCCTTCGAATGATTCTCTGCACAGTCGAATCGTTCGAAGGATCACATTGGATCCTTCGAAAGATTTTAACTGTGACGAATGAAAAAACATAGTCGTGCTGAGAGTTCGAATCGTTCGAAGGATCCTAAGTGATCCTTCGAACGATTCGACTGTGTAGAAAGAAATCGTCCGAAGGAGGCCAGGATCCTTCGGAGGATTTAGACCAGTGGGAAGCAGTTGTCCGAAGGAACCCATTTTCCACTGACTTCTTCCTTCGGACGACTGAATCGTTCGAAGGACCTATGTGATCCTTCGAATGATTCAGTCGTGGTGTGAAGCGATCGTCCGAAGGAACCCAGTTTTCACTGAAATCTTCCTTTGGACGTATGTATCCTTCGAAGGATCTCGAAAATGCTCTACAGAATCCTTCAAACAATTTTTAGCTGGAGGGCAAAACGGTAATTTTCTCTTAAAATCTGAAAACTGGTGTCTGGTGACAAAAAAGCCTGGTGTCTAAATGGGTGGCCTTTTTATGCTTATCACTATTTTTTTTCAATGCAAATCGCTATCCCACTTACAAATTGATGTAGTGAGTTTAACTAATTTATTAAGAATAAATGTAAAATTATCTATAAACTTTGTGACTTAGATAAATTTGAGAAAAAAATTCAATTCAATATTTTTAATTTAATTTTAGAAGTTTAACTCAAGTTTATTTTGTGGGAGAAACATGGCGTACACAAAAGGCACTCTTAAAGAGCTATTTTAAGTTAAATTTTAATTGATTAAAATTGTTTTAATTAAATTAAATTTTATAATTTTCATTTAATAATTAATTATAACATTAAAATATTTTTTAATATTTCATTTTAATTTTAATATAATTTAATAAATCTTATTTTTTATAATAATAATCTCTGATAATTTATTTATTTATATAATTTTTTCATAAAATAAAATTTGAAAAAAACACTTTGTATTTACACAACCTTTACCCTAGCCACCTTTATTTGGCTTATCATGTATTGATGAACAGGAGACAACCGTATCTCAAAGTAACTGGAAATTTTTCTCAAAACAACATTTATCTTCTCTCTTTTATATTAGTGTGCTTAAATAATCTCATAAAATATGATAAGATATGCTAACATAGAATACACTGAAAAAGATTAATAAAAAAATATCATGTGGACTTTTATATCAGGGGTGCAAATATCGGCCGATATGTATTGTAGAGGCCGATATAATACGGTTTTGAAACCGCATCATATCGGCTGATATCGGCCATTTTTTTTTTAAAAAAAAAGAGGAGAGAGAAAAATATGGTCGATATATCGTATCGGCCGATATCGAATTTTGCACCATCATGATTCATGATCTATATTCAAATCTATTTTTTCAAAAATAGATGAATTTACTTATCTAATATGTGTAGTGTAGGATTTGAATATGTAATGTTGAACTGAGTTAGTCACTTAATACACTTGTGATGGCTCACTTTAAGGGAAGGTTTAAAAGTGAAAAGTTAGAATAGTGCCAATACATTAGATAAATGCAAACGTCCTAATCTAAGATTTCAAAAAACTTGGCCTCCTTAGATTTTTAGCGACAGAAGATGAAACACTCAGAGAGAGTACAATGTGGTCAATCAAGGTTCTAACTCAATGCGAATTGATACGAGCAATTTCAATCTATCAGTTTTTACTTTTATTGAAGGTGTTTAGATTTTTCATTTATAAAAGATTTTATTTAACTAATTTTAAAGGCATATATAGATTTAAGGTGCAAAGTAATTTTATAGAGAATGGACGAAAGAAATTGAAGATGAATTAAACTCAAAACTTCGATTGATAAAGCGAACTTCTTTACTATCAGGCCAATTCCACTACATTACAATTTGAATCTAATATTGCTGCATATACATTGACAAGGGATTTAAATTAGGTAAAAAAAACTCTACAAAATGTATGTAGATAATAGGTCTTAGTTGGCCTGTAATCGGACCCTGATCCGGCCCGGCCCGACAAGATCCGGCCCGGCCCGATAGGTAATCGAACCGTCCGCGACTCGGCCCGAAAATGCAGGGTCCATTTAGTCTTGAGTCCGGCCCAGTCCGATTGGGCTTTCGGACAGTCCGCGGCCCGGTAAAGGCCCGTTTGTTTGTTTGGTCTATCATATGACCCTAACGCTACTTGAGTGCTAATAAAACCAAAATTAAAACTTTTTAACTTTAATTTTAGGCCACTGAATGCGATAAATCAGATTTTATTCTAAATCTAATTAGAGTTTGAAAATTTAAAATTCAAATTTCATTTAAAATTAATTAAGATATACAACAATCCATTAAACTTGAAATTCTATGGGTGTCCCATGACCCTTACTTACAAGCCAAATTCTATGTAACCCTCGATCTCAAACTCTACTTTGGGGAGATATTCAATAGTACCCAGTACAATCATTTCAAACTACAAAACTGTAATGCTTTACATTCTATAAATCATCTCACATCTGTTTGTGAAATGGAAACTAGTTTACTGAGATTTCGTATATTATTGAACAGAGAAAAAAAAAAATTCAACTGAGCTTTGAAGAGCACTTGTGCTCAGTCTTCAATCTCTTTGCAGCATGCGCAAACTCAACGATCACATCTGCCTCATCAACTAGCTTTAACAAGAAGAAGAACAAGTTGGTTTTCGATGATTAGAAAGAAATGTATGTTAATAGATGGTAAACTTGAATTAGAAAATTTCTTAAGAAGAAAGAGTCTCATGAGTTAGAAAAAATTAAGTAAATGAATAATAGGTAGCATTCATTCAGATAATTCGATGTTCAAACTATAAGAAGGAATAAACATCTATAAAGTAAACTCACCTATGACATAAAATGGTTCTGAACAGCATCAAGTAGATGTTCTTCGGACCAATGCCAACCTAGTTAGTACTCCAATTCCAAAGGAAAAATAAATAAAAAATACTTAATGAGTTGCATGCTGCTGTAGAAATAAATAGAAAGAAAATGAGTGGAGATCAATGTAAGGAGCCCTTGGCAAGCCCCATGCCATAATACACACCTTGAAGGGAAAGCACATTCTTGAAAAAGAACAGCAGCTACTTGTCGTATCTCTCTCTCCCCATACAAAAAAATAAAAGTCAGAATCTAATCCAACCAAGAGCTTAAAAATTCCAAAGACCCAACCCAACTAAAAATTCAATTATATAATTAGCCCAAGAAGATACCTTTTCAAGCAAAAGACTTTTTCAACCAATCCATCCAAGAGGATCCATGTCAAAATCCTGCATCCCATAAAATAAGCAAATAATCATGTTAGGGAGGGGTTCAAACATTGGATAATCATTGTTAATATAATAGAGTTAAACAAAATCAGAATCAAACATCACAAATATTATTGTTGAGCTGCAAAAGTTGAGGCATCCATGTCGTCCACAGCACTACATTAGCAAAAAAGATCGCGTAAGTCAAAATTAAAAAAAATCATAAAATCAAATGACATTGATCGGTAAAATTTATTTAAAACATAAAAGATTACCACTCATCAATCCACATAGAACCCAAGTTCATATTACTAACCCCAGCTTCAACCAAGCCCAAACTCTTTCCACCTAACATAAAATAAGAAATATAGATGCAGTTACACACTTCAATCAAATAAATGGAAAGTGAGGCAACAAATTTAAATAAGCACTAAAAATACCTTGCATTTGATTCCGCAACCAATCTTGGCCACACACCAACGCTTCAACAGTTTCTGGATCCATAGCGCTGCGATATTGGCTAGAATATCACGGGCCATCATTGCAAGAGTAGGGTACTTGGGAGCATTGCTTTTCCACCACTGGAGCACATCAAATTCATCAGACTCCGGAAAGACGGGTTCCTCCAAATATAAATCGATATCTGATTTGCGAACAGAACTTGAACTTTCAGCAAGAAACTTTGAAAATCTTTTCACCTGTTTTGTTCCATGTGACGTCGATGAAGCAATTCCACAAATGGGCGATTGACTTCTTGCACTATGCATTGGCAATTTAGCCTCATACTCTTTATGAAGAGCTTTAATATCACATAGAATCTTAGCCATTTGATCCTCAGCAACATCAGGCCCAAAAAATTTTGGATAAAAGAACTCCATCAACTTCATCTTATATTGAGGATCTAAGAATTGTGCAATCGCCAGAGGTACGCTACAAATGTCCCAATACTTCTCAAACTTGCCAAACATCTTATCCACTATAGGGGCAAGTATATCGTCTGCAATGATTGATTGTTCATATAAATGTAACCGAATATCACAAACTTCAGAAAAAAATAAATTTGAGGTGGGATATTTAGAACTAGAAAAAACATTTGTAGCAGTATAAAACGGTTCTAAAAGCTTAAAAATCTTTTCAGCATTCTCCCACTCACTCGAAGATGGCTCTCCCGCTTTCTCTTTATAATTGGCATCCAAATGTTCCAAACGTTGGAATGCATCTTTGTACTTCAAAGCCACATCTAACATTTTATATGTGGAATTCCACCTTGTAGGGACATCCATGATCAACTTCTTGTTGGAATTTATTCTAGCTTGCATACACATGTCATTGAAGGTTTTCAACCTTGATTGTGACCCGTTGACATATTTGACACTTTCGCGAATCTTGTCAACATCCTTATTTATTACCTTCATGCCTTCTTGGACTATTAAATTTAAAACATGTGCACAACAATGCACATGAAATAGCCTACCACCAAGTGTTAAGCTTCCCCCCAATTTCCTAACAAGCTTTGAAACCAAAGAATCATTTACTCTATGGTTATCGACTGTTATTGCGAATATCTTCCGATCGATATTCCAATCTATCATGCTCTTGAAAACGGAATTGAATAAGTTTTCTCCATCATGAGGAACATGTTCTACTTTAAAACGAAGTAATCTCTTTTGCAAATTCCATTCAGCGTCTATGTAGTGTGCCGTTAAACAACTGTAGCCTAGAGTTTGTATTGATGTCCACATATCAGTGGTAAGGCTAATATGACTAGTTAGGGAATCTAAATCCCTATATAACTCACCTTTCATCTTCTCATACAAACCCATACAAATGCCCTTGATGGTATTCCTTGAGATAAGCTGAAATTGAGGTTGAAGGTTCCTCGAATAACGTATAAACCCTTGATGTTCAACAATTGAAAAAGGATACCCATGCAACATTATCATACTCGTAAGATCCTCTATACTACGTTGTTGATCAAATTCTAAATGAGAATCGGCACACTCTGTTTCATTATGGCCACCCAATTGTGTTGGATCATATTTCTTACAAGAAAACAAGTGGCGTCGCAAGTGGGAAGTTCCACTACTACTCGAACCTGTAAATACTCCCGAACAATGATTGCATATTGCAGTCCCAACTCCATTTATCTCTACGTAATGGAAATCATTCCAAACAGTCGACGTCCTTTTCCTATCTTTTTGGGATCTAGAAGAGTTAGATGTTGCATCTATCTCATTCTCCGCAATAAAATCATTCCTCTCATTAGAATTAGACATTGTACTGCAGAAAATTATAATAAATTTCATTTATGCTAAGTTCTAATCATATTTAAGAATACATTTAACCCAATCATATTTAAGAATACATTTAACCCAATCAAAACATGATGTTCCATAGCAAGGCTATTTATAAGGAAAGGGAAAGAGTAGAGAAAACATAAGTAGAAGATAAGATTGCAGTTCCATCTATGAAAGGAACCTTTGGGACCCCCTTGTCTTGTTGTTGGGTGTCACTGTTTATGGGTATCTGTCTTGTTTATGGAATTCTAGTGCTTTGGCCTACTCTTCTATGTAAGTAGCCCACACATTAAGCTGCTTTTTTTTTTTTCAGGAATTTTCTTCAATCAAACCATGGAAGAGACTCCCATTGGCTACAACAAAGAAACTAGTCAAAAATCGCATCATGCCCCTTCTCAGACTCTAGCTTTGTGGTATTTGATTGGGAACCACACATCCATGTCTAAGTTGCTTTATTTTTACATATTCAAAGCATCTTCAAAAGAAAAACTAAAATGGTTAATTTTTTTTTGTGGGGGTGGGGGGCAGATGACCCAAGAATCATTGAACAGAGACTGTGTTTGCATAGGGCAAAGGGTATGGAAATTGGGCAATTGGCAGAATGGATGATAATCCATTTGGATTTTGGATATCCTTTTTTATAGATGAAGTGGAAAACAAAATCAAAATTTAGTGGGACAGTGCTCTTCTGTCCTTTTTAGTCTAAATCGCCATTGATTTGGGGTAAAAAGATTAAGAAATTCTTTGTCTTCAACAACAAAATCATTTATGTTACATCTAAATTTAATATTCACTTACTGATCAGTACATTTCCATTCACCTATACTCAACAAAGCTCAAAAGGACATTACATCCAATTACACAGCACAGTCAAAATAAGAAAACCACATTCAAAACACATTATCTATTAATTGGAGCCCAGACATGCAAAGAAACAATATATTGATAATGAAGAAGAGTACAACATAATTATCAGACAAAATTAGCCTAGCAAGGGAAAAATCTAGCTTCAACTACGAGACTACAGTGAGAGGGATTTCTTGCAATGAAACTCTGATTACAGAGTAGAAATAAACTTTATTTCAGGAAGCTTAGAATGATGCTGGCAAAATATCTGCACTTAGAAAACCTCTCAATCATGATTCCATTTTCATCATGCAAAAAGTTGGGCAGAGTTTACCCAGGTCTGATTCTCTTCTGCCCAGTTTTGCCATTGGATTTCAAGGTTCCAGCAGAATTGTACAATTAGGGTTGACACATCCTAACAGGAGGCATGAATGAACTGTACAATTGGGGTCTGTCATTTTGAACATTTTGAATCTTTGAACTTCAAGAATGCATGGTGTCAAAACTTCAAAATCTCCATCCAGAATCCTTTGACCTTAATAAAGATCGTTTTCCTATCTAACTTTGTTTGTGAAATTATTGCAATTATTTGTTTGTGAAATTTTATTTCTGAGGACAGTTGTTATTACAGATGCTGACTCACTCGATTCCTGCAGAGGAATAAACTCAGTGAAATGTGTTAAAGGTGAGACTATGGAATTTCTTATTCCACAAACACAAGTATTTTTTGATAGACTTTACATTGTTTTGATTTTCATTTTGGCAGTTGAACCAGGAAGGACACGATCTCTAGTTGAGAGATGGGAAAGGAGGGAAAGATGTACTGACACTGAAGCTCCTAAAATAATAGATTCATCTAAGATGCCCGAAGCCCTCACATCGCCTCCCAAAATGGTAGTTTCATACTTCCATTGCTTATCTTTTTCTCTGAAAGTATGGGTTCTGCATGAATTTTATTCAACAATACATGATTACTGAAAGTGTTGTGAATTGTCCAGTACTTGGACTGACAATTTTTGTTATGGATGCAATGCATATCAGACAAAAAAGGTTGCAAAAGACAAACCACAAAAGTAAGTAAATTACCTGTGACGGATGCGTAGGGCGGCGACAAGGAGCGACCCAAGTGGCAGCAAAGGGGCAAAGGGCGACGGCGTTCGCCGCTGCAAATCAGAACAGAGAAGAGGGCTGAGGGAGAGGATTGAGAGAACTGAGAGAGAAGGGAAGAGATTGAGTGAGAAAGAGAGTAAAATCCGAGCAAAGAGACGGCAAGAGAAGGGAAGAGAGGGAGCAAAGCGACTGCGAGAGAAGGGTTTTTGGGCGATCGAGAACGACGGCGAGAGAAAGCGATCGAGAACCCAAGTGGCAGTGAAGGGGCGAAGGGCGACGGCGAGAGATGGAGACACAGTGCTTGCTTTCGAAGGGGCAAAGAGAAGGAAGATAAAAGAATCGGCTAGGGTTGATACGAAGGGTTCTTACGGAAGCTTTAGAAATGGAAATGTGCACGGACAGTCCGAGAAATGGAAACGTGCGCGGACCGTCCGACGGGCTCGCGGACTGTCCGCGGACCTTCCGCGGCCCGTCCAAAATTAAGCGAACTGTCCGAGTCTAAGTCCGTGGACTTCAGGATCCGGCCTTTATGCTTATTTTTCGGGCCGGGCCGGACGGTCCACGGGCCGGATCCAGGTCCGTTTACACCCCTAGGTCTTAGTTATCCATCGGTGCTTATAAATCGAAAATTTCTAACATGTTTACTAGATGCAAACATTTGTTGCAATTGTTCAAAAATTCAAAAATGAAAAATCTATATAAGCAAACATTTGACATTATTTTATTGTGTTTGAACGGTGTTGCTATTCATTACATATAAAAAATCTCTCATTCTAAAAATTAAAAAATTAGCCAAACAACTAATCAAAATCTTTGTCAGACTCCAAAATTTTCAAATGCTTGGTATCATACTAAAATTGAAAATAAATAACTAGAGCTACAAAAGAGAAAGTAAAAGAGCGAAACAATTCTAAAAAAAATTGATAAATAAATAATATTTACTCAGAGTGACTGAATTGCCTAACATCTCACCTTTGAAAAAAACATAAATAAAAATGATAGTATGGAGGAGTAAAAAACAACATGAAAAGACATAACTAAGTTAATAAATAAAAGTTCAACGGTGTCCCCAATCAGTGGGGCAGTATATAATTTGGGATTTTTTTTAAGATGAATCTGGAAAAGGTGAGTTCAAGCTTGTTAAGATGTGTGAATTAAGCCTAATAAACGTGGGAAATTTGGTATTCAGGTTGAACATGTTTAATTGGGTCAATTTTGGATTAAAATAGAGATGAATAACATTCAACTGTCATCACGATGAATGTTGGGCATTTCTACAAATCCAAAACCCAACCAAGCATGCTTTGCTTGCAAGTGAAAAGTTAAGAAGTGAAAACTCAACCTTCCAAAGTTCATCGTCTGAATTGAAGATTCCACGGCCGAGAAAGTCCTCCAACAAGGTGATCAAGAGTTCGCCTTTTGGGTAGTTGTCGAAGTTGGTTTTCAGCATGTACTCCACGTTCATGGGATTGGCGGTGATGATCCCATAGCCCACCCCGGCAGCTAAAAGACGATGGTATTGGTGGGATGATCGGCTAGGAATTCAGTTGACCAGTTTAGAAACCGGTGTCGATTTTTGAGGAACTGTGCCAAGTGTCCAACCAGAGGGTAGTGAGGTGGACTCGAAAAAGATATGAATGAAAAGAACAGACTCGGGTGAATTTGACGTGAAAGAGAGATAGAGAGCGAATACTGAGACCGATTTGAGGTGGTCTCCTCCTTCTGTTTGAGTTTCTTTTGGGTAAATGTTCTATTTTTTCTTCTTATTTCTCATTCCAAATATAAGAGTCCTCTCCTAAATTGGAGGAGGAGATTACAACTGATGAGAAGGGAAAAGAAAATACAAATTTCAAATTTCAAATTCAAAGTAGATCCTATCTGATCTAATAGATCAAATTGATTCGAAAATACAAATTTCGAATTTCAAATTCAAAGTAGATCCTATCTAATCTAATAGATCAAATTGATTAAAAAATCTAATTTGCCAGCTTAAGCAAGGTAACTCCTAACCAGAAGATGCCTATCCAAGAAGATGTCTATCTAGAAGATCCAACCGAAATTTCATCTTCTGAGTCACCGATTTTTGAGTCGTTGAGGCACACAACATTCCCCTCTACTGAAAACCGTCGTCATCTGCGATGACGAAATTGGGTTATTTTGCCCGCATACGGTTTCATGCGGCTTTGAGCCTGTTCTAAATTATCTTTTAGAGTTTGCAAAACTTCAGCTCGACTTTGCAATTCAAGTCCACAGATTCCACTTGGGTAGTGCCTTTGACAAACGAAACAAGCCGAGGTGGTGGTTGTTTCTTGCACTTCTTGGCCAAGTCGGCTTCCATAATTCTCAGTTCAAACACTCCATCGCCTTGCCAAGTGTAAGATCGGTTTGCTGTTTGAAAGGCCATCGTGAGGCGTTGGAAATCCCAAGTAATGGGTCCCAATGTCCTAAGCCATTGTGCACCTAACACGACCTCATACCCTCCCAAAGGAAGGACATAAAATTTAGCTATGATGTCTAAACCTTGGACAAACAACTTGACATCCTTGCACATTCCCTGGCACTTAATACGCTCGCCATTAGCTACAACCACAACAAAGGGCTGACCAGAGATGGTGTGGAGACGAGACCTGCTTGCCACTCGAGGAGTGATAAAATTATGGGTGCTACCCGAGTCGATCAAAACCGTAATGGGTATTTGCCCAACAAAACCCTTCACACGCATGGTCTGGGGTGTATGACCACCCGTAATGGCGTGTAAAGATATTTCTAGTTGGTCCCCTATATCCTCTTCAGTGTTGGAGTCGTTGTACAGTTCTCTTTCAATTTCCTCCTTGGACCACTGACCTTCCACTAAGTACAATTTTTGCGTCCGACACTTGTGGCCTGGTGCGAACTTTTCATCACAGTTATAGCAGAGGTCTTTAGACCTCCGTTCCTTCATCTCCATAGGGGTGAACCTTTTAATGGGCGGCATTGGAGCTGTTGGAGTGCCCTCAGGCTGAGTTTGGCTTGAGAACCCCATTTCAAACTGTCACTTGCGCTTCCCTGCATTAACTTTCTCTTCTTGGAGGCAAGCCAACCCAACTGCATCAGATAAGGTTGTTGGCTGTAACATGCGTACACTGAGCTGGATGTCTTCATTCAAACCTCCCAGGAAACAACTAATCATGAAGGCTTCGTTGAGCCCACTTGTACGATTAGCCAACTCTTCGAACTGTGTCTAATAATCTTAAACAGATGATGTTTGCCTTAGCTTCGTGAGGGTGGCCACTGCATCATCTTAAAGGGATGGTCCAAAGCGAGTCATCAACCCTTTAGTGAAATCGTCCCAACTGGTAATAGCATTAGATCGCTCCATCCAATGGAACCATTGCAAGACCTTCCCTTCTAGATGGTACGAAGCTATCAGCAGTTGCTGAGCTAAAGGAGTTTGCTGATTGTGAAAAAATTGTTCTGCACGATAAGTCCAACCTGAAAGGTTAGTCCCATCAAATCTTGGAAATTCCAAACGTGTTGACCGACCGTTGAAGCCTAGGTCGTTATCATTATATTTCACTTGTGGCCCTCTAAGAGGACCCACTGATGATTCTCCAGCATCAATGGAGTGCGCATTGGACAACATGTCAAGATGGGTATCGACTGTCTGTAAACGGTTGCTCACAACAGCCATCTGGCCGACCATTTCATCCATCCGTTTGGTCTAGGCTTCTAAAGTTTTGTGTAGAAGATTAAGGGTTTCATCTATTTTTCCGAGGCGGGTACCATCGGCCATTTGCATCCTTGTCTGATACCTTACGGTGGACCCGAAAAAGATATGAATGAAAAGAACGGACTCGGTTGAGTCGACGTGAGATCGAGATAGAGAGTGAACACTGAGACCGATTCGAGGTGGTCTCCACCTTCTGTTTGAGTTTCTTTTGGGTAAAAATTCTATTTTTTCTTCTTATTTCTCATTCCAAATATAAGTGTCCTCTCTTAAATTGGAGGGGGAGATTACAACTGATGAGAAGGGAAAAGAAAACACAAATTTCAAATTTCAAATTCAAACTAGATCCTATCTAATCTAATAGATCAAATTGATTAGAAAATACAAATTTCAAATTTCAAATTCAAACTAGATCCTATCTAATCTAATAGATCAAATTAATTCAAAAATCTGATCTGCCAGCTTAAGCAAGTTAACTCCTAACCAGAAGATGCCTATCCAAGAAGATGTCTATCCAGAAGATCCAACTGAAATTTCCTTTTCTGAGTCGCCGATGTAACACCCTGAGATCTTAACCCAGGAAATAAAGGAAATTCCCTCTTAAGAGTGAAATTAAAGGGTGATTAATTTATTAAGATGATTCAAGGTAAATGGGTTTGGAATGTAAATGAGTAGAGGATAAATTTAATTGGGTCAATGGCCCAATTAGGATCCAATAGATACTGGATACGGTTAGAATATATTTAATTGGATCAATTAAGACCCGACGGGTCATGGATAGAGTTTGAATGAAGATAAGCGGATAAGTGTGATTTAATTGGGTCAAATGCAAAATTGGGACCCAATGGGTCAAGATGAATTGATGATTAGGGTTTGGTTTGAAAACAATTGGTAAATGTACTTAAATGGGCCAATTGCCAATTTGGGACCCAATGGGCCATTTATGAGTTGATTTTAAATAAATGGGTAGACTTAATTTAATTGGGTCAATTACCCAATTAAGTCCCAAATCCACCTCATCAAGTGAGGTGGCAAATGATTAAATACAAATGAGGGCATGGTCGACTAAGCCATGATTGACTTGGTCAATCATGGGTGAACCCAAGTATTGAGTTGAATTATTTTGAGTTGGAAATGAATCCAAATTGAATTAAATTGAGTTGATTTTAAGTGAGTTAAATAGAGTTGAATTAAAGAGATGAGTTGAATTAAAGAGATGAGTTGAATAAGGAGATAGAGAGTTCCATCTCAAGGGACACCATCATGATCCACAAGTTGGGGGAGATGGAGGGTCTCATCTCATGGGTTGAAGACAACCATTAGAAAGAAATGAGGAGTTTCATCTCAAAAGACACCACCATTATGAGGAAGTGGGAGGGTTTTGGTTGTTACAAAGAAATATCATCAATAGACACCACACCCCTTGGCCATCCCCTCATGAGAGTTTTCCATCTTATCTTTTCTTCCTCTCTCTCTCTCTCTCTCTCTCTCTCTCTCTCCCACATTTGGTCTTAACACTTAGAGGACCAGCAAAGCATCAAGGAAAGAGAAGAATTAAGGAAGAATTGGAAGGAGTTGGGGCTGATTTCAAAGGAACATCACCAAGGGGCACATCATACCCCTTGGCCGATCACCTCTTGGAAACAAGAGATTTCTCTCCTTTTTTTTTCTATCCATTTTCCATCTACATCATCAACAGTTAGAGAAGTTACTGAAGAATAGGAAAGGAGAGAAGGATTAAGGAGGAAAGACTGAAATAAAGAAAATGAAGGAGACACTGAAAGAGGTATGTGTTGAGTTTAGAGTTATGGGATTATGACAAAGGAAACCATACGTTTGGCCATGGTGTGGCTGAACCTATGGTTTCCATTTCGGGTTGGATGAGGTTCGGCCATGATGTATGGCCGAACCCCATCAAGTGATTTAATCATGGGTAGGTGTTTGTTAAAAAGGAAAAGATGAACCATAGGGTTTGGCCATGTTGTATGGCCGAACCCCATGGAAGTGGATTATTAATTTCAATGGATTTTTAAAGAATGAAAAGGATGGATGTATGTTAGTAATTTTAAAGGGTTTTAAAGGAGGAAAATGATGGAGGAATATTGATGGATTTACATGTATTTAGACCATGGAAAAATGGAAACAAGGAACCATGGGTTCGGCCATGTTGTATGGCTGAACCCCATGAACCATTTTGATGGATCACTTGGTAGATCTATGCTTGTTTAAAGGATGAATTATCAAGCTAAGAAAATGGAGGAAATTATTGTGGATCTATGTTATAAATCATTCATGGACCTAAGTTACGTGTAAATAAGTTAGGTGATTAACTATGAAAATGAATGGTGGCTAAGATGAGAAATGACAAAATAAGGAACCATGGGTTCGGCCATGTTGTATGGCCGAACCCCATGAAGGGCTTTTCATGAACCTAGGTGTATGATGAAGATGACATTTTATAGACTTAGGTTGTTAAATGATTAACTTATGTGATTGGATGAATAAATCAAAAGATGGATGGTGTTGGACCCATTTCGTTTAAAATAAAATAAGGGTTAAAAAGGGGGGTCAAAACTAAAGAGTGAGGTTCGACCATGTTGTATGGCTGAACCCCATAAGTGAGTTTTGGTGGACAGTGGATGTAACACTTCGGAATTTCATGTTATCAATATTTACGGAATTTGCCATTTTAATTGTGAATAAACAGATATGAACCTTAGATGGGTAAGGTGTTGGGTCAATGGTCCAATTAGGACCCAACAGTTTTGGTATAAGGATCAATTTAAATTAAATGGGGCGGAATTAAAATGGTAATGAAATATATCTATAAATAAGGGATATGGATTAAGGATATGCGTATGAGGTGTATGGGGATATTGTGCATACGGATGGAAAGATTTTAGGATTTCTTGGCCGAATATTAGATATCCATAACCATGTTGATGTGCTAGAATATTTTTAAAAAGGGGTCTTTTCCTTGGTTAAGAGTGAAACTAGGGGATTGCTAAATAAAGAAGATGTCTAAGATTAAAAATAAAGATTGCTTGGCCGTGTATGTGAGATTTACATATCCAAGATTGTGCACTAGTGTATCTTGGAAAGGTGTCCTTTCCTTGGTTAAAAGCAGCAAAAGGAAGGTGCTAAATTAAAAGGGTCAGCATCTTCTAAATTAGGACAGATTGGAACTTTTATAAAGAAAGGGCAGCAAGGGCGCACGACTTACACAAATTAAGAGAGGGGCGCACGACATACACAAAGGAAGAGAGGGCAGCCAGCTTTGTGAAATCAAGAAGAGGGAGGAAAAGGCTAAGGAAAGAACGGATTAGAAGAACAAGTCGGAGCGAAGAAAAGTCGGAGGAGTCGCGGAATCGATAAGTAAATGATTAAGTTTACATAATCAAGAAAAGAGGGTCAAGGACAATGGCCGAACCCTAATTTTATATTGGTTAAAGAACCATTGATGAACCATAGGGTTCGGCCATGTTGTATGGCCGAACCCCATGGGAAGTGATTAAAGAATTTATATGGGTTTTAAGGATTTTTAAGAGGAAGTAATGAACCATAGGGTTCGGCCATGTTGTATGGCCGAACCCCATGGAAAGGAAAATAATGAATTATAATGGATTTAAAGGATGGAAATTATAGATGCATGTTGATGAGATTAAAAGGGTTTAAAAGGATGCATCATTTAGTTTAATGGAAATAATGATTTCCATGGAAGAAAAATTAATGGATGAATGGGAACTATCAAATGATGGTTGTATGATTTCTAAAGAAATTAAAGAACCATAGGGTTCGGCCATGGTGTATGGCCGAACCCCATGGAGGTGTGTTGGTAATGATTATGGATTTTTGAAGGATGAAAACCATGGAAGTAGTTAATAATTTTATTGGGTTTCAAAGCATGAAAAATATAGATGTATGTCAAGGATTAATGATTTTTAAAGAGAAGATTATGAACCATAGGGTTCGGCCATGGTGTATGGCCGAACCCCATGGAAGATGGTTATGATTTACGGAAAGCATAGTGAAAAAGGGCGGGGCGTGACAGTTGGTATCAGAGAGAACCAGAAAGAGTGAATCTGTCGAAGTAAATTAATCCGGCCCCCGTGCATTAATTTACTTTGTTAGACTCAGACGGAACAGTCAATCTGAGAACAATAATGAATGATAGCAAAGGAAGTGCAGTCAAAATAAATGGATTTATCAAACATAGCAATATAGGATATATTTCCCCAATATACCCGAAACGAGAAACAAACAATTGATGCTTAGGAAGTTTCCCCAAAAAACAAAGAAATACAAAGAGTGCTGTTTTGGCAATTTTCCCAAGGACAAGAAACACAAGTTGTTTATTTGGCAATTTCCCCAAACAGGAGACATTATGTGATACATAGAGAAATTCCCCAAAACAAAGATTTAGTTTGATTAGAACTGTTGTTGGCATTAACATACTTTGGTTGTTGTGATACAAATATGTCGACCAACAAAGAGTATACAGAGTTGTGGGACAGAGGGACTCCTAGCTGTCCTATAGATCTGGTTTCTTCTTCCGACGATTCCAGCGTACCAAACTTCATCAATGAAGTTGTAACCAGTCAAGACATGGGAGTAGAATTGCCCGAGTACAATGTTGGGGTTGCTCCAGCCTTTGTACCCGAAGAGGACGAGGAAGATGTCCCAAACTTAGAAGAATCCTTAGGGGAGATAGGCTTGCCCGAGTATACTCCGGCTACTCCGACTTCGGATGAGTTGACAGATTATATGTGCGAATTATGCAATCAGGAGGGTCACAACTGTACTTATTGCCCCCACCCTATTGAGGTTATTTGCCCTGTTTGTGGACTTCACGGACACGGGAAGGAGAAGACCAACTGTCCATCCATACATTGGGGGACCGGGAATAATACCCTGTCTGACTTGTGGAGTGTTGGGGCACACATCAACGACATGCCCTGACAACTTCTTCGATTTTTATGATGATGCAGGGTCTTCTACGGAAGGTTAGGCTAAGGAGTGGTAAAAGAATGTCGGGGAAAGGGGAGATTTTGTAAGGGTTGTGGGTACGTTTTGGAGGGTTGTTCTAACCCTACCAACCTTTGTATTGTGATGGAAGTTTGAATAATTTTCAATAAAGTATGCAAACTTAAGAGTTTATGAGGACTTTGACACTGAGATGCATGTGACGAGGTCACTTGATTTTATTGAGATGTGGCATGGGTGCGTTCCTCACGTGATATTGATGAGATAAGTATTTAGATTCCATGAGTATGGCCTAGAGTAACCGTAAGACCGTGGAAACCTCGATATGAAATACTGAGACTTGGTCCTTTAGGGTTACCGTTGAGGAGTGGGTACCTTGCATGCTACGCGCTGGAGGGCGCTCTCACGGCTATTTCGCACACTAGATGTGCGTTGATACGCAGAGCTAGGTACTATTTTACCCCATAGGGGTGGTGCTAGCTTCGTTAGACGCAGTCCGACCTCCTTAGAGCTTGACTGAATCACCCTTGGGGTGAAGGGATGCAGGACGAGGTAGACTTGATCACGTTGGACGTGGGTCTTCCGCTTAGTAAGTCATGGGCCCTAAGTCTTGCTAGGGGTCGGGGTATATTTATGATTTGATATTATTGCTTCAGTCACGTAGTGATGCACTCGAGTGTTGTTCCTACGGATAGTATATCTCATGGTAGATGATGTGCACTGGATTAATTATGCCCATGAATGGATTATACCCAGAGGGGGGTTATATTCATGGATGATTATTAACCATGTATAGATGATACTCACTGATAGTGTGATACCAGGGATCGATGTGTATAACCGTGGATGATGATTCCCATGGTGGTTTGGATTGATGCCGGTATCGGTATCGTAGAAGTTTTGAACAAAAGGTGATATTCACATTTTGACTTATGTACAAATGAAGATATGCTTACTTTTGGAGATGTACTTAAGGGAAAATGTTAAGAGTCTAATGAAACTCGAATGGGAAGCTATGGGGGACTGTCGAGTTAGACTGATCACCTGACTCTATAGTTAGCCAATGGAGTTCCAAGAGAGTGCCGCTAGAAACCTAGTTAAAATGGAATCAGCAAAAGACTTGAGCATAGGCTCGTATTGGTAGGCTACCTCACACAGAGAGTAGACAAATGAACGTATTGAGCAAGTACGTAGGGAAAATATCTTGGTAGCAGGTAAAGTGAAATAGAATATATTGATCTACATAAGATCGCAAATGGGTTCACGAGAAAAAGAGATAACATGAGACATAGTAAATTCTGCGAGAAAGAAACTCATAGGTTGATATGAGTGATTTTGATGTAATTAAGAGGTACTTGATAAGATTGAACAGGAACAACGAAAAGACCCGGAAGTGGAGGAGATATGGGCCAAGATGTCTGCTGGTGAAGTCATACTGGAATGGGAGTTACGACCAGGACAGGGTCTTATATTCTGAGGAAGAATATATGTGCCTAAGAGTTGTAGAAAAGAGTTACTGATTGAGGCACATCAGACCAAACTTTCAATTCATCCAGGTAGCACCAATATGTATCACGACCTGAAGAGACATTACTGGTGTCACGGACTCAAGAAGGATGTGGCAGAATTTGTGGCTCATTGCTTAACGTGTCAGCAGGTTAAGACGGAACATCAGAAGCCACCAGGGTTACTCAAACCCTTACTAGTGCCGGAATGGAAATGGGAGCACATCTCCATGGATTTTGTGACGGGGTTGCCGAGGTCCTCGAAGGGCAATGACGCTATATGGGTTGTGGTAGACCGACTGACCAAGTCCGCGCATTTTATTCCTATCAAGATGACGGATTCATCAGAGACATTGGGTCGGAGATATATCAAAGACATCATCAGATTACATGGAATCCCACAGACTATAATGTCTGATAGAGATGGCCGATTTACCGGCAAGGTATGGCAGAGCATGCAGTCGGCCATGGGAACCGATCTACTTATTAGCACAACATTCCATCCACAGACCGATGGACAATCGGAAAGAACAATACAAACGTTGGAGGACATGTTGAGGGCGTGCATGCTAGACTTCAAAGGTGGATGGGAGGATCATTTGCCATTGGTGGAGTTTTCTTATAACAATAGCTACCAAGCAAGCCTCCAGATGGCACCATTCAAAGCTTTGTATGGTAGACCATGTAGGTCACCAGTGTGCTGGACCGAGGTCGGTGAACATGCACTGATAGGACCCGAGATGGTTGCAGAAACTACTGCACAGATCCAGTTGATACGTCAACATTTGTTGACCGCACAGAGTCGGCAAAAGAGCTATGCTGATAAGAGGAGGAGGTTTCTCGAATTTGAAGTGGGAGACATGGTATTCTTGAAGGTCTCGCCACGAAAAGGGCACACGAGATTTGGGAAGAAAGGAAAATTGTCGCCAAGATATGTGGGACCGTTTTCAATTATCAGAAGGATGGGAGATGTAGCCTATCAATTGGCACTTCCTTCGCAATTGGCATCTCTACATGATGTATTCGATGTGTCGATGCTGAGGAAGTACAACCCTGATCCGTCACTTATGTCGAGAAACCGGTCAGAATATTGGAGAGTGAGCAAAGGGTGTTACGTAACCGAGCGATTCAGTTCGTCAAGGTGGTATGGGATCGACATGGTGTCGAGGAAGCCACTTGGGAATTGGAATCGGAGATGAGAACATCTCACCCTGAATTGTTTGTATGATTTACTTTGAAATCCTACTTCGTTCGATTTTCGGGACGAAAAATTTTAAAAAGAGTATTGTATTGTAACACCCTGGAATTTCAAAGTTATTATTTTATATGAAATTATTCATATTTACGGAATTGCCATTGTAATAAAATTGATTTGAATTTAAATGGGTCAATAGCTCAATGAAGACCCAAAGGATAGTAGTTTGTTTACAAAACAAATAAATGGATAAGATGAATTTAAACGGGTCAAGAATCATATTTGGGTCAAATTTTGATAAATGGGTCAAAATGGCTAGATGGGACCCAATGGGTCGAGAATGGCATGATTAACCATGGATTGAGTTCAAGCTTAGTTAATTAAGGTTTATTAATTGCTTGAGATTGGTTTGAGTTGAAATGAATGATGGGTTTAGTTGAGTTGAATTTATTAGTTAAGTTAAATTAAATGAATGAGTTAGGTTGGGTGAGTTGAATAAATGAGTTGGATGAATATGTTTTTTTTATTGTAAGTGAGTGAAGTGTGTGAATGAGAGGGGAAGTGTTTTAATTCCAAATTTTGAACAAGGAAAAACGTTGATGCATGGGAGACATTACCATGCATGTAACCCCATTTATGTGATGAATAAAATGGGAGTTACATTTTGAATGGGAGTTACATTTTGAAATTACATGGAATGCATAGGGACGTTGGATGCATGAGAATATAGCATGCATGTAACAGCTACAATGGAGTTAGTGGGATGGCTGTTTTGAGTGTTACAAATGCAAGGATAATGAGAGATCAATAAAGGAGAGAATGCAAGTAATCACAAAGATATACATGGAAGACGTTGGAGTAGTATGGAATCACATGGGACGTTGATGAGCATTAAGAAGGGGGGTTACACAAGTCCAACTAACAAGGGACGTTGGGAGCATGGGGAGGTTTCATCTCATGATGAAACCCCCAAGTAACATAAGGTTTAGGGTTAAGGCAATGGGAGTTACACAAGGTTAACCTTGGGCTGGTTTTGATTGAACAAAGGGTGTCCATTTTTTTTTCTCTCTCTCTCTCTCTCTCTTTCTCTTGGCCGTTCTCTGTCTTCCCAAACACTAAGAGCAGCAGCTGGTTGTTAATCAGTCCTTGGTTTGATCCCTTTTCATCAAGACAAGTTCAGAAAAAGGGAAGGAACAAGCGGGAGTGAAGATCAAGTGGAGGAGTCGCGGAAACGGTAGGTTTTCGATAAACTATCTTTAATTAAGAATTATGATCCGGCCATTGGATGGCTGAATCTAACAAGGGTTAGATATTCGATGGAAGTTTATGAAAGAGATAAAAAAATATGGACCATAGGGTTCGGCCCTTTGGATGGCCGAACCCCATGAGAAAATTGGTGGATTCTATGGTATTTGAAAGTCAAAATCCATATTTTGGAGAGGGGTTTTTAAAAGATTTTTATATGGAATTAAGCTTACTGTTTTGGAGTAGATATGACATGACTGAACCATATTTATCTTATGTTAATTTGCTGATTAATTTCATAGATAAATATGGGTGGATTTCCATTAAGAGAACCATAGGGTTCGGCCATGTGTATGGCCGAACCCCATGGACTGTTTTGAGGATGGATTTGGGTTTTGATTTAAGATGTAAATACATGTTTTAGAATGGTTATAAAAAAAGAAATTTGGGTGCTGGTTTCAGACCCAAGATAAAGGGTTAAATGTTCAAAATCAATGTCATGGTGTTCGGCCAATGAGCATGGCCGAACCCTATGAAATTGGGCTAATTTTTGGATGGTTGTTTGAAAGGTAAAAACCTGATTTAAATATACTGTTATTACATGATTAATTGAGGTTTAAAAACAGTAACATAACCATTGGGTTCGGCCACCAAAGAGGGCCGAACCCCATGTAAAAGGATGTTGGTTTTCATGTTGTGAACCCCATGGAAACCATGAAAACCCGTGGACTGTTTTGTGGAATAATTGGGTTAAGTTTATGATGGACATTAGGTATTATTTATATGCTTTGATTTAAGAATAATATATGTTGTTTATGGAGTTAGTATGGGTAAGTAATCAACCAACATGAATGATGGAAATTGGGGATAAAAATCACATTGGTGAGGTTCGGCCATGTGTATGGCCGAACCCCACTAATGGTAATTGTGGGACATAATGGTTAGTTTATATGAAGATATGGAAGGTTTAAGAAGGATCAAATTAAGTGGTGAGGTTCAGCCGTGTGTATGGCCGAACCCCCACTAAGATGTTTTATGTTAGGTGATGGAAGTTAGCTAATTTAAAGCAAAGGTTGGTCTCAATGGCACAATCGTAATTATGGCTGAAATGATCAAAAAAATAAAATGATCATATGATGGGATAAATGGGTTAAAACCAAAGTGGTAAGGTTCAGCCACACTGTATGGCCGAACCCTACCAAGGTTCATTTAGAAGTTTGGGTAATTAGATGGTTTTAATTAAATAAAAGAATGACCAAAGTTTTAATGGATGAGGTTCGGCTATGGCTTTGGCCGAACCCCACTAGGTGGTTCTTGGAACATTAAGCTTTGCTGGAAATTAGATGGATAAATGATTAACTTGCTGCCATGTACATAGGGTATTCGGATTTTTAGAACGGTGAGCAAGCCGTGATCGGAAGACGGTCCAAAGGAAGGGTCGAACAAAGTAAACTATTGTAGGTTTCCTACCTTGTTGTAACCACATATCTTATTCGTTGTTTTATGTTTATTTGGATAATTTATTTGAATGAAATGATATTTACCAATGACATGTTTGCATAGACATCTCATGCATGGCATGGGATAATGGTGTTGTAACCGGAGGCCACACTCCGTCGGGGCGTCCGAAAGACGACTGTGGGGTACCCTGATGATGAGAATCCCATCAGGAGGAATCCGGAGGCCACACTCCGTCGGGGCGTCCGAAAGACCACTGTGGGTTACCTTGACGATGAGAATCCCGTCAAGTGATGGCTATCTTGAATGGTGGTGGGTGGGACTTATTGCATGTTCATTTCATACATGGCATGTTTTATGGAATTTTGAAACACATGTGTTACTATTATATTATTTGCATGTTTTTGACTAACCATGTGGTAGCCCTATTCGGAAACACTACTGGGCGCGTTGATCTAACGCCCTATCTATATCCTTAGTGGATGATGCAGGGAAAGGAAAGAACGTGGTTGGAGAAGAGGACCAAGGACGAAAACTTGGGCGGTTTGAATGATTGGAATAGACTATGAATGAATTATTATGGACTTGTTATTTGATATATTTGAACAATGTAATTTGGCAATTAGTTATGTTGGCTTGTAATAAGTAGTTAAGATAGATGCTATGGTTTGTTTTATGTTGGATGTTTTGATTAAACGATTAGTTAAGATTGATTAGTAATTTTGGAAAATAAGTTATGTACTTTGCTATCTAAGAATGGAAAATTGGATTAGTCATAGGTTCTATTATAACCTCAGTTAGATTTAGACTAAGTTAATTCCGCAAGTTATATATATACCATGTGCGGATCAGTTTTATGGACTTAGTTCATACGCACATGGGCTTGGCCAGTTAAGGGTCGGATTTAGAGATCCGAACTTAACTCGCGTCGTGACACTTCGCCCCGATCACATGATTATTATATTAAAAAAAAAAATAAACTCTGAAAATTAGAGTGAAAAGGGCGGGGTGTTACAACACCATGGCCGAACCTTATGTCCATTATTTTGATCTATTTACAATTTTGCCATCACCTTCATCACCTTAGGTTTTGGTTCCAAAGATAGATCCATTCACTTATTCATTATACATCAAAACTCCAAATAGCCTTTAAATGTTCCATAATAATTCCTTAATCCAAACATGATCTATCATTGAGGAATCCATTTAAAAATTGGTTCATGGGGTTCGGCCATAACCCATGGCCGAACCCATGATATCTTGGTTAAATCCTCCTCCTAAATTTATTTAATAATAATAGAAACATTATTGAACTAAAGACTTAATTCATGGGGTTCGGCCAAACACCATGGCCGAACCCTATGATGTAAACTTTCCATTTCATTAACTTCCATACTTGAATTATAATTCAATGTTCCTTCTATAATTAAAACTTCCCAATTTAATCTCCATTTTCCTTAATTAGAAAGATTCTAGTTTAATCTCTAACTTCTAAACTTCGAAACTTACTAATTTAATAACCATTCTCCATATTTAGAAGGTTTCCAAACTTAGCATCCTTGTTTCCATATTTAGACACTTTCCAAATTTAGCTACCTCTTTTCATAAAGTAGATAGTTTCCTAAATTAGAAACCATCTTTCCATAATTGGAATGCTTTACAAATTTAGCAACCAAAATCCATCTACCATTCCAAAATAACCCCATGGGGTTCGGCCATACACCATGGCCGAACCCTATGGTTCATGATCTTGACCATTTAATCCCTTCAAAAGTTACATACCAATAACATCAACCTCTTATTAAAATTAACCAATCTCTTTCCATGGGGTTCGGCCATACAACATGGCCGAACCCTATGGTTCTTTCTTTATAAACAGCTTCCATTTTGAAACAAATTCACCTTCATCAAAATACCAATTCCATTCCATGGGGTTCGGCCATTAACCTTGGCCGAATCCTATGGTTCAAGGTCCTTGGCCATTATCTAACCTTGATCCTCCATTATTTTCTCCCAATAAAATTCAATGATAATACTAACACCACTCCATTAAAATTATCAAACTTTCATAAATCAATTCCTAGTGGGGTTCGGCCATGCACCATGGTCGAACCTCACTCATAGGAATAATCCATAATAATTTCTTTCTAAGTCGTCATCATCCTTCCATTTTTAATCAAATAACTTCCATAACAATAACCATGTCCTTCCACGGTTTTAAATCCATTATAAAAATTCTCCAATTACTTCCATGGTTTCCAACCCATAAAAGTCCATTATCTAAACCATGTCTTTCCATGGGGTCGGCCATTAACCTTGGCCGAACCCTATGATCCATTTTTCCATTAAAAATAACCATAGTTCTTAAATCAAAATTTGGAATCACTTACCGATTCCGCGACTCCTTCGGTTATCCCTTGGTTGGTCTTTCTCTTCTAATCCTCTTCTCCTTCTTGATCTTTCCCTTTGCTGGCCACCCCTTTTCTTCCTCTTATTTTTTGGCGTGAATGGGGATTGAGAGAGAGAAAGAGAAAAAAATCGGCCTAAGGGTGTCTCTTTATATAAGTTTCCCTTTATCTAAATGGGGAAGGTGCCATGCGCCCCTCCCTTGCCTAATTTGGTGGTGCCGTGTGCCCCCTTGCTCCCTTGATTAAAAACCTTCCTTAATCCTATTTGGAATGTGTTATGCGCCCTTGCTCCCTTCTTTAGTTAAAACCTTCCTTAATTGTACTTTCCTCTCTTTCCTTTATTTAATCATGGAAAAATCCCTTTTTAAAATTTATCTAGCATATCACCTAGATATGCATATTTCTAGATTTTTACATCTAAAATTCGGCCATGCAATCTTTTATTTAAAATTTAGATATAATGCATCACTAAATTAATTCAACCCCATTTAATTTTAATAAAACCAAATCCACAATCAATTGGGTCCCAATTGGGTCATGGCCCAATTCTTTGTCCATATTAGATTCAATCTAAAATTCACAATTAAAATGAATAATTTTCATACAAAATAATTAACTAAAAATCCGAGGTGTTACAGTTGCCAAGGTCTTCAAAGGGCAACGATGAGATATGCGTCGTGGTAGACCGACTGACCAAGTTTGCATATTTTCTTCCCTTTAAGATGACAGATTCATTTGAGACTTTGGGCTGGAGGTATATCAAGGATATCATTAGATTGTATGGTATTCCTCGGGCTATTGTGTCTGATAGAGATGGTCGATTCACTGGCTGAGTATGGCTGAGCATGCAGTCGGCCATGGGAACAGACCTACTGACTAGCACAACATTGTAACGCCTCGCCCTTTTTCACTCTACGCTTTCCGTAAATCAGAATCTATTTTTTTTTTTAAATAACAAAGTGAGCAAGAGCGGGACGTCACGACGCGAGCTAAGTCCGAACTTCTAAAGTCCAACCCTTAACTGGCCAACCCTATGTGTGCATGGACTAAGTCCATGAAAACGGTTCACACATAACAATATAAACATGCGGAATGAAAATCATAACTGCGGAATTATAATCGAACCCAGTTCTATTCCATTTTAGATAGCAAAGTACGTCAAGATCTTAATCATAATTAACATAACTTAATTATCGAAATAAACATCCAACCATAGCAAATCATCTAAATTATTACATGCCCGAAGTCTAGTTACTCAAATATAAGTCCATAAGTAACTTAATCAAAATAAAAACTAAAATCATCCAAGCTCCTACGCTTGGCTCTTTTCGCTTTCATCGTTCCCCTCGTTTCCTGTATCATCCACTAGGTAGAAGTAGGGCATTAAAACAACGCGCCCAGTAGGTATTCCAATTAGGGCTAATGTAACACCCTAGATTTTCAAGTTATAAATATTTACGGTTTTTGCCATTGAAATTGTGAATTAATGGATACGAACCTTAGATGGGTAAATGTTGGGTCAATTGCTCAAATAAGACCCAACGGATGGTAGATGTGGATCAATGGAAATAAATGGGTAAGAGTTATTTAATTGGGTCAAGATTGTCAATTGGGTCAAAATGCCCAATTGGGACCCAATGGGTCATGGTTGACTTGGTTGACGACCAAGTGAGTCCAAGATTAATAAGGTTGGGGCTGATTTAAGTTGGAAATGGAATCAAATAATTGAGTTGATTTAAGTGAATTAAATAGGTGAGTTGAGTTAAATGGATGAGTTGAGTTAAATGAGTTGGAGAGTTTTTGGTTGTTATACAAAGACATACAAGGCATACACGTTGGGAGGGTTTCCATCATGGAGGCACAAAGTTGGTGAGTTTCATCTCATGGGATGAAACCCCCAAAGCAAATGATAATGAGGGAGGTGAAAAGTCATGGGAGTTACAAAGAGGTATCAACCAAAGGACACCACCCTTGGCTGATTTACGTTGGGTAGCAAGGAGAATTCCTTGTTTTATCTCACTCTCTCCCTCTCTCACTCAAGGCCGACCACTCTCAAAGACAAAGGACTTAGAGTAGTTTTTGATCTCAAGCTCTCTATCTCTCTCTCAAACCTACACCCTTTGGCCGAACCCTCTCTTTGGGTTTTCATTCAAAGCCTTTCAAGCACTCTCGGCCAAGGATGAAGGAGGAAGAGGAGGCTAAGGAGGGAGAAGATTGGAAGAGCAAGAAGGAGTGAAAGAAACTTGAGGAGTCGCGAAATCAGTAAGTACTCGTTAAGATTTCATAAGTAAGAAAAAGATGATCAAGGATCATGGTTTGGCCCTTGCATGGCCAAACCCTAAATGGTATACACAAGAACCATCAAAGACCAAAAAGGGGTTGGGTGAGGTTCTGCCATGATGTATGGCCGAACCCCATCAAAGGACCAATCTTGGATTTATGATTTTAAAATGGAAAGACCATGGTTTCTGCCATGGTGTATGGCCGAACCCCATGAACCACTTTAATGGGTCATATGGTATTATATCATGATTTGATGGATCATTTTTGGAACTAGGTTTATGGATCATATTATGAACTTAGGCATATTTTAATGAATAAAATGTTTAGCCATAGATAGAGTAATGGCAATGTTGTAAATAGGTGAAATTGATGGACCATGGGTTCGGCCATGGTGTATGGCCGAACCCCATGGGAATGTTATTGTGGAGTTAAGTGGTTATTGATGTTAAATGATTAATCTATAAGTGTTTAGATTAATGAAACAAAGATGGCTTGGTCATGGATTAATTTAAAAGATCAAAGGATTGAAAAGAAGGGCACAAAACCAAAGGAGTGAGGTTCGGTCATGTTGTATGGTCGAACCCCACTAAGAAATTTTTATGGACTTAGGTTGTTGTGTGTGTAAAAAGTTTAATGTGTGAATGATTAGATTAATGGAGTGATGATTGAGTAATAAATAAAGGAAGGGCTAAAATCAAAGTAAGTGAGGTTCGGCTATGGTGTATGGCCGAACCCCACAAAGGTGTGTTTATGGACTTAAGACCAAATGGAAAATCAAATAGAATATGGATTGACTTGTTGATGTGTAACAAGGTGACGGGACCACACAAACGGGGTACGATCGTGAACGGTTGCCGGTTTAAAGCTCAAGGACACCTTAGTTGTCATGGGTAGGATTCCTACATCATTGAAACCATGGACATGTATTATGTATTTATGATGATTTTATTTCATGTTTGATAAGTTATTTTGGTATCAAACAATATGTTGCAATTATGGGATTTTCATGCTATGTTTTGTAATATTCTATAGCATGTTGGCATTGGCATCTCATGCATGGCATGGGAGGGATGTTATGTAACCGGAGACCCACGCTCTGTCGGGGCTTCCGTAAGTCATGAGGGGATACCTTGATGAGGAGTTTTCCATCAGGAGGATACTGTGTATGAAATATAACCGGAGGCCACACTCCGTCGGGGCATCCGAAAGACCATTGTGGGGATACCTTGATGAGGAGAATTCCATCAAGAGGTTACTATGTGTTTGTGATGGTGGGACTCATGGCATATGGTAGCATGGCATGGCATTAATCAACATGATTATTATCAAGGTTTCTAGTTTTTTTTATCTGTATGATTGGATCTCTATTATCATACACTGTTTTGGATATGATGTTTTACAAGTATGATATGGTATATTATATCTGGATTTTATATACTAACCCATGTGTTAGTCCTAATTGGAATACCTACTGGGCGCATTGTCTAACGCCCTACTTCTACCCTAGTTGATGACACATGAAGGGAACGAAATGAGGATGTGATTGGAGCAAAGCTTAGGAGCTTGGATGATTAAGTTATATTTTGTTTAAGTTATTCATGGACTATGTATTTGAATAGCTAGTAATTGGGAATGAAATAACGTAAATATATTTGCTATGGTTTAGATGGTTAATGTTTGGATATTTAAGTTATGATAAGTATGGTTAAGTGTTGGACTACTTTGCTATCTAAATTGGAATAGGATTATTACCTATTGTTATTCCGCATATATGATTTATTCTGCAAGTTAACTTGAGTACGTGTGAACCATTTTAGTGGACTTGGTCCACGCACACGTATGGTTGGCCATTTAAGGGTCGGACTTTAGAAGTTCGGACTTAGCACGCGTCGTGACGTCCCGCTCTCTATCACTTTTTTTAAAAAAATAGACTCTGATTTTCGGAAAGTAAGTGAAAAAGTCCGGGGCGTTACAACTAACACATGGTTAGTGCAAAACATATATAATAATATCATAATGTCAAAAGCCATATAAACCATGCCATGTCATGATGTCAAATGCAATGAGTCCCACCCATCACAAGTACATATAAGTACCCCCACATAGGTCTTTTGGATGCCCCGACGGAGTGTGGCCCCTCTGATTTCTTCTTGATGGAAAAGCACATCAAGGTATCCCACATAGGTTTTTCAGACGCCCCAACGGAGTGTGGCCCCTCCGGTTACATATCCTTCACCCCATGCCATACATGAGATGCTAATGAAACACATGCTATTTTATATAATAAACATAGCATTAAAACATCACATTTGAAACACAACCTTTTCAACATAAATTCATCAAATAAGATAAAAACATTGTACATAAACCCATGGTTTCAAAGAGGTGGAATCCTACTCAAAGACCACTAACGTGTCCTTGCGCTTTCGTCCGGTAACCGCTCACGATCGTACATACCTTGTGAGGTCCCGTTACCTTATAATATATCAATCAATTAAAACCACGTCCCATTTGATTTACAATAACGTCTAAGTCCATAAACCATTCCTCATGGGGTTCGGCCATACCCATGGCCAAACCCATGGTCCATTAATTTCACTCATTTACAACATTGCCATTATACATATCCATAACCAATAACATAAACCATGCACATAAGTCTATATATAATTAAATCCCTAAATCATTTCCCATGGGGTTCGGCCATACACCATGCCCGAACCCATGGTCTCTCACTTTCACTCTTATTTACTTCCTTGCCACTTATACAAATCCCTAAGTCAATTTATTTAAACAATTAGTCCATCAAAACACACCTTAGTGGGGTTCGACCATACATCATGGCTGAACCTCACCCTCTTGGTAACTTCCTAAGTCCATAAAAAAACATTCATCATGGGGTTCGGCCATACACCATGGCCGAACTTATGATCTTTCATTTTAGACCATATTTACATTTTTGCCATTATTCCTTCCATGGTTAGTCACCTTCATTTATTCACTCATGTTTAGGTCCAAAATTGATCATTCATAAAACACAACATAAAACCCCCAAGTCCACCAAATATTTCCCATGTGGTTCGGCCATACACCATGGCCGAACCCATGGTCTATCATTTATTTACGTCCTTATAATCTTAGGTCCATAAACATAGGTCCATTAATTTAGACATTACATACATGGATCCACCAATGGTCCACAACTATAGAACCATAAATAAAACCCTGCATTCCCTTAATCATATTAGGTCCATACATGACCCGTAAAAATTGGTTCATGGGGTTCGGCCATGGTGATGTCTAACTTTCCAATTATATCAATTCCCATTCTTGAATCCGTAAATCAAGGTTCCTTCCTTTTTTATCCAAAGGTCCATCATTAGAACCTTTCTAAATTAATAATCTTCTTCCATGGGGTTCGGCCATACACCATGGCCGAACCCTATGGTTCATAATCTTCTCTTTTAACTGCAATAAAAACATCATAACCCTCCATGGTTTTCATTATCTAGTTTCATCTAAAACCATCAAACCTTCTATCCATTTAAAATAAATCATAAGTAACCTTTCCCATCATTTTCCATGATCTAAATACATGAACATAATTCCATAATTATTTATGGGGTTTGGCCATACTCTATGGCCGAACCCATGGTCTAAGGATCTGTAATACCCTAGATTTTTCAGTATATAAATATTTATGAAAATGCCCTTGGATTTATAAATTGAAGGGTTATGATTATAGATGAGAAAAATGGTGGGACCCATTGCTCAATGTACTTGTATAAGGTTTAAATTAAGTTAAATGGGCAAGGTACATTTATTTGGGTCAAAGAGGTTAAATGGGTCAAAGGACCCAAATGGGACCCAATGAGTCGTGGATGACATGATTAATCATTGAGTAAGCTCAAAGTTAATTTGGGTTAAGTTTAATTTAATGTTTGAGTGGGATTGAGATAAATTAAATGATGGAGTTTGGATGGAGTTGAATTTATTGGTTGAGTTAGATTAAATGATTGAGTGGGATTAAATGTTGAGTTACATTAAAAGGTTGAGTTGAGTAAAGGGATAAGTTAAATTAAGTGCAAGTGGAGTGTTAGTAATTTCAAGTCTTAAAACAATAAAAAACGTTGGCTGCATGATTATTCCATGCATGTAACTCCTAAGATAAAGATGAATGGTAATGGCATTATATGGGAGTTACAAAGGTGAGAAATGTATTTCAACTTCAAGTGTAAAGCACGTTGGAGTTACAAATGGGGAGGAATTATGTTTTAAATTCAAACATATCACAGCGTTGGAGTTGCATGGGATTGTTATCCCATGCATGTAACTTCTACAAAAGAGATGAATGAATGGCAGTTTGGGAGTTACAAATGGGGAGGAATTAGGTTTTAAATTCAAACATATCACAACGTTGGTTGCATGGGGGTTTACCTCATGCTTGAAAACTCCAAAGATGGAGATAAATGGGGTGCCGTTTCATGGAGTTACATATTGGAGAGGTGGTGGTTACTTAAACCAAACAATGGCCACAACGTTGGAATACATGGGAATCTTATTTTCATGCATGTAATCCCAAAGATGGAGCATGAATGGGCTGGCTGTTTTATGGAGTTACATAATAGATTATAATATTTCAAATTCAAAAAGGTACACCACACGTTGGAACATGGAAAGGTTTCATCTCAAGATGAAACTCCCATGTGAGATGATAATGAGAGGAGGAGGAAAAGGGGAGGTTACACAAATACAGTCCAAAGGAGACGTTGGAAGCTTGGGGAGGTTTCATTTCATAGATGAAACCCCCAAGTAAGCATAAAGGATTATGTTGAATGCAAATGGGAGTTACTAATGTTGTTACCAAGAGACATCACCCCTTGGGCTGGTTTTGATTAAACAAAGAGTTCTCATTTCACTCTCTCTATCTCTCTCTCCCTTGGTCGTCCTTCATCTCTCCAAAACTAAGAACAGCAGCTGGTTACTGATTTGCAATCAATCCTTGGTTGATTTCTTTCACCAAGACAAAAGCACACATTGAGCAAAGGAGTTGGCACCAAGGTTTAAGATCAAAGTTTCCTTTCTCTCTCTTTCTCCCTCAAATCCTTGTCACCTGGCTGAAGTATTCCAAGGAGGTTGCAGCAAGGTTAATCTCAGTTAGGAGAACAAGAAGGTAGAGGGAAGGCTAAGGATCTAAAAGGAGTCAAAGAACTGAAGGAGTCGTGGTGTTGGTAGGTGCACTATGAACCTTTTTAAATAAGTTGGTTTAGGGAATGTGATCCTGCCATTGTATGGCCAGATCCATCAATGGATTAGATCAAGTATTATGCTGGTTTAAAATACAAAATATGGACCATAGGGTTCGGTCCCTTTGGATGGCCGAACCCCATGAAAAGACTTGGTGAACTTTAGGGTTTCTAAGGGATAAAATCCATATTATGTTTTGAAGGTGTAAAGGATTTTTAATGGAAATAAGGTTACTGTTTTGGACCAGTTATGGGATGGCTGAATCATGTGGTTTTCATGGTTAAAGTGTAGAGCCTAATATGTATATGAATGATGTAATTATTGTGTAACATGGCCGAACCCCATGGACTATTTTGATGGATAGTTGGATTAAGTTTATGATGGAATTATGTAGTAATTATATGCTTTGATTTAAGAATTATATATGTTTGTCTATGGATTTAGATTAGGTAAATAATCAGCCATCATGAATGATGGAAAGTGGGGACAAAAATCAGATTGGTGAGGTTCGGCCATGTAGTATGGCCGAACCCCACTAATGGTGATTGATGGACTTAATGATTAATTTGTATGGATGAGTGAAGGATTTAAAAGGACCAAATTAAGATGGTGAGGTTTGGCCATGGGGCATGGCCGAACCCCACTAAGATGGTTTTATTTTAGGCGATGGAAGTTAGCAAATTTAAGCATTGGTTAGACCAATGGCAAAACTGTAAATACAAGATAAATTGTATATGTGAATGGATTGGTTAAAAGATGAAAAGAGGGGTCCAAAATCAAGTGGTAAGGTTCGGCCATGTTGTATGGCCGAACCCTACCAAAGTATGTTTGAGGTGTGAGGTGAATTAATAATGACTATTGGTGTTTAAGATAAATTAAACAAAAGGATAGTCTAAATGGCATAATGGTAATTATGGATGAAATGATCAAAGATGAGATGATCATATGATTGGATATATGGGCCAAAACCAAAGTGGTAAGGTTCAGCCATGATGTATGGCCGAACCCTACCAAGGTTCATTTGGAGGTTTGGTTTAATTGTATGGTTGTAATTAAATGAAAGAGAGACCAAATTGTAAATAGGTGAGGTTCGGCCATGGGGTATGGCCAAACCCCACAAAGTGGATTTTTGGGACTTAGATTAAGTTGGAATCTTATGGTTAAAAGCTTGACTTGCTGTTATATAAATAGGGCCACGGGATTTGCTTGAACGGTGTACAAGTTGTAAACGGGAGACGGTTCAAGAGAAGGGTCAAACTAAGTGATCATTGTGTAGGTTTCCTACCTTTTTGTAACCACATATGATATTTGCTGTTTTATGTTGAGTTTGATAAGTTATTTGAATGTAAAGTTATATTTACAAATGACAAGATTGCATAGACATCTCATGCATGGCATCGGATGATGGTGTTGTAACCGGAGGCCACACTCCGTCGGGGAGTCCGAAAGACCACTGTGGGGTACCTTTATGATGAGAATCCCATCAAGAGGAATCCAGAGGCTACACTCCGTCGGGGTGTCCAAAAGACCATTGTGGGGTACCTTGACGATGAGAATTCCGTCAAGAGGAGGTTATGTAGAATGGTGATGGGTGGGACTCATTACATGTTCATTTCATACATAGCATGTTTTTATTAAATTTTGTCACACATGTATTATTATATTATTTGCATGTTTTTATACTAACCTTGTGGTAGCCCTATTCAGAAACACTACTGGGCGCGTTGATCTAACGCCCTAATTCTATCCTTAGAGGATGATGCAGGAAAAGGAAAAGAGAAAGAGAAGGTCGTGGACCAGGAGGGGAGCCATGTTTAAAAGCTTAAGCGCTTGAATAATGATTGGAATGAAATTCTACTTACTGTTGTTTGGATAAACATTTACGAATTTGTAATAGTTAGTGCTTTGTTAAGTTTTGTGAATGGTTTGATGATGAATATTTGGTTCAAGTAATATATAAAGGAGGACTAGTACTTGCTATCCATTCAGTATAATTCCGCATTGAGTTAGTATTATTCCGCATGAGTTTATTGTACCATGTGTGGATCGATTCTTATGGACTTAGTCCATACGCACATGGGCTTGGCCAGTTAAGGTTCGGACTTTAGAAGTCCGAACTTAACTCGCGTCGTGACACTCCGCCCCGATCACTTGATTATTATTATAAAAATAAAAAATAAACTCTGATTATTAAAGTGAAAAGGACTGGCTGTTACAGGATCTTCACCAAAAACATCCAGTAAAACCCTTTAACATCTTTAATAACATTGCATGGTTTTCATCCCTCAAAAATCCAAAAGTTAAACTATGTTTTTCCATGGGGTTCGGCCATGCACTATGGCCGAACCCTATGGTTCATTATTCCATTAAATTGCCATAATTATTCCCTCAATTTCCTTCCATGGGGTTCGACCATAATTAAACAAAATTATCAAACTACTTACTGGTCCCGCGACTCCTCCGATTTTCCTTCACTCAGACTCGTTCTTCCGATTCTTTTCTTCCTTCTACTTGATCTTTCACACTTGCTGGCTGCCTCCTCCTTCTCTGAATAATGCCGAGAACACCTTCTTGCTTATGTATGCCGTGCGCCACTTTGTTGCTACTGCCTCTCTTTGAATGTGTATGCCGTGCGCCCCTCTCCTTTGTCTTATAAAACTCCACACGGTCTTACCTTAGAAGGTGTTGAGCGCCCCTTCATTTGGCAATTGCTTTAGTGCCATTTTTAACAAGGAAAGGGACTCCTTTTGGCCCATCAACAAGGATATGAAGACCTCTTATGCGGTCAAGCAACCTTCTTTATTTAGCAATTCCCCTAGTATCACTCTTAATCAAGGGAAATGACCCTTTTTAGAGATCCTCTAACACATGTGAATATCTTGGATATGCAATGTCACACACGGCCAAGCAACTTCTTTATTTGGCAATCTCCTAGTTTCACTCTTAACCAAGGAAAAGACCATCTTAAGCATATGAACATGGATTGCATATCTAATCCATATTTCAACTCCTAAAATCTTTCCATCAATACCTTTCATGCGCATGCAATCTTCCAATTTCCTTTATGCGCATGACAATTAATCCAAATCCCTTATTTATATATATATTGCATCAGCCCCATTTAATTTTATTGAAACCACTTCCACAATCCGTTGGGTCTTAATTTGGCAATGACCCAACACTTTACCCATATAAGGTCCATATCTAATAATTCACAAATTAAATGGGTAATTTTCACATATATATATATATATATATATATATATTAATAACTTGAAAATCTGGGTGTTACAATACAACCCTCTTTTTAAAATTTTCGTCCCGAAAATCGAGAAAAGCAAGATTTCAAACATTTACATAAATAGCTCAGGATGAGCTGTTCTCATTTCCGACTCGAGTTCCCAAGTGGCTTCTTCGATGCCATGTCTATCCCATACCACCTTGACAAACTGGATCGTTCGGTTCCATACCCTTTGTTCTGTGTCCACCACTCAGACAGGTTTTTCGACGTATGTCACGTCGTTTTGGACTTTTATGTCTTGTATGTTCAGTACATGAGAGGGATTAGAATTGTACTTCCTTAACATCGATATATGGAACACCTCGTGCAAAGATGCCAACTGTGAAGGGAGTGCCAATTGATAAGCCACGTCCCCATCCTTCTTATGATTGAAAACGGTCCCACATATCTTGGTGACAATTTCCCCTTTTTTTCAAATCTCATGTGTCCCTTTCGTGGCGAGACTTTCAAGAACACCATGTCCCACACTTCAAATTCAAGGAACCTCCTCCTCTTGTCAACATAGCTCTTCTGACGACTTTGCGCAGTCAATAGATGCTGCCGTATCAACTGTATCTACGCTGTAGTCTCTGCAACGAAATCAGGTCCAATCAGTGCAGGCTCACCGGCCTCTGTCCAGCACACAGGTGATCTACATGGTCTACCATATAATGCCTCAAATGGATCCATCTGGAGGCTTGCCTGGTAACTGTTGTTGTATGAGAATTCTACCAACGGCAAATGATCCTCCCATCCACCCTTGAAATCTAGCATGCATGCTCTCAGCATATCTTCCAATGTTTGTATTGTCCTCTCAGACTGCCCATCAGTCTGTGGATGGAATACTGTACTAGTTAGTAGGTCTGTTCCCATGGCCGATTGCATACTCTGCCAGTGAATCGTCCATCTCTGTCGGACACAATAGTCTGAGGAATACTATGCAATCTGATGATATCCTTGATATACCGCCGACCCAAGGTCTCAGACGAGTCTGTCATCTTGATGGGAATGAAATGTGCAGACTTGGTCAGTCGGTCTACCACGACCCATATCGCATCGTTGCCCTTTGAAGACCTTGGCAACCCTGTCACAAAATCCATGGAGATGTGCTCCCATTTCCATTCTGGCACTAGTAGGGGTTTGAGTAACCTTGGTGGCTTCTAATGTTCTGTCTTAACCTGTTGACACGTTAAGCAATGAGCCACAAATTTTGCCACATCCCTCTTGAGTCCGCGACACCAGTAATGTCTCTTTAGGTCGTGATACATCTTAGTGCTGCCCGGATGAATAGACAGTTTGGTTTGATGTGCCTCAATCAGTAACTCTTTTCTGCAGCTCTTAGGCACATATATCCTTCCTCGGAATACAAGACCTTGTCCTAGTCGTAACTCCCATTCCGGTATGACTTCACCAGTAAACATCTTGGCCCATATCTCCTCCATTTTCGGATCTATCCGTTGTTCCTGTTCAATCTTGTCAAGTACCATTTAATTACATCAAAGTCACTCATATCAACCTATGAGTTTCATTCTTGCAGAATTTACTCTGTCTCATGTTATCTCTTTTTCTCGTGAACCCATTTGAGATCTTATGTAGATCAATATATTATATTTCACTTTACCTGCTACCAAGATATTTTCCATACATACATACTCTTTCAATCAATATGTTCATTCGTCTGCTCTCTACGTGAGGTAGCCTGCCAATACGAGCCTATGCTCAAGTCTTTTGCTGATTCCATTTTAACTAGGTTTCTAGCTGCACTCTCCTGGAACTCCATCGGCTACCTACAGAGTCAGGTGATCAGTCTAACTCGGTAGTCGCCCATAGCTTCCTATTCAAGTTTCACTAGACTCTTAACTTTTTCCCTTAAGTACATCTCCAAAAGTAAGCATATCTTCATTTGTACATAAGTCACAATGTGACTATCACCTTTTGCTCAAAACTTCTACGATACCGATACCGGCATCAATCCAAACCACCATGGGAATCATCATCCACGGTTATACACATCCATCCCTAAGCATAATTAATCCAGGGCAAGACTTAGGACCCATGACTTACTAAGCGGAAGACCCACGTCCAATGTGATCAAGTCTACCCCGCCCTACATCCCTTCACCCGAAGGGTGATTCAGTCAAACTCTAAGTCGGTCGGTCCGCGTCTAACGAAGCTAGCACCACCCCCACGGGGTAAAATAGTATCTAGCTCTGCGCATCAACGCACAACAAGTGTATGAAATAGCCATGAGAGCGCCGTCCAGCGCGTAGCATGCGAGGGACCCACTCCTCAACGGTAACCCTACGGGACCAAGTCTCCGTATTTCGTATCGAGGTTCCCAAGCTACTCTTAGCCATACTCATAGAATCTATATACTTATCTAATCAATATCACGTGTGGGATGCACCCGTACCACGTCTCAATAAAATCAAGTGACCCCATCTCATGCATCTCAATGCTCATGTCCTCTTAAACTCTTAAGTTTGCATACTTTATTGAAAATTATTCAAATTTTCATCACAATTTAAGGATTGGTAGGGTTAGAACAAACCCTTCAAAACGTACCCACAACCCTTACAAAATCTCCCCTTTCCCCTACATTCTCTTACCACTCTTTAGCCTAACCTTCCGTAGAAGACCCTGCATCATCATAAAAATTGAAGAAGTTGTCAGGGCATGTCATTGACAGGTGCCCCAACACTCCACAAGTCCGACAGGGTATTATTCCTGGTCCCCCAATGTAAGGACAGTAAGTCCTCTCTTTCCCGTGCCCGTGAAGTCCACAAACAGGGCAAATAATATCAATAGGGTGAGGGCAATAAGTACAGTTGTGCCCCTCCTGATTGCATAATTCGCACATATAATCTGTCAACTCATTCGAAGTTGGAGTAGGCGGAGTATACTCGGGCGAGCCTATTCCCCTACGGATTCTTCTAAATTTGGGACATCTTCCTCGTCCTCTTTGGGTACAAAGGCTGGAGCAACCCCAACATTGTACTCGGGCGATTCTACTTCCATGTCCTGACTGATTACAACTTCATTGATGAAGTTTGGTACGCTGGAATCGTCGGAAGAAGCAACCAGATCTATCGGACAACTAGGTGTCCCTCTGTCCCGCAACTCTGTATACTCTTTGTTGCTCGATATATCTGTATCTCAACAACAGAAGCACGTCAATGACAACCATAATTCAAATCACACTAATTTTTGTTTCGGGGAATTTCCCTATGTATCATATAATGTCTCTTGTTTGGGGAAATTGCCAAATAAACATCTTGTGTTTCTTGTCTTTGGGGAAATTGCCAAATCAGTACTCTTTGTATTTCTTTGTTTTTTGGGGAAACTTCCTAAGTATCAATTGTTTGTTCTCAATTTGGGGATATCGGGGAAGTATATCCTGTGTTGCTATGTTTGATAATCCAATTATTTTGACTGTACTTCCTTTGCTATCATCCATTGTTGTTCTCAGATTGAATGTTCCGTCTGAGTCTAACGAAGTAAATTAATGCACGGGGGCCGGATTAATTTACTTCGAAAGATTCAATCTTTCTGTTTCGCTCTGATACCAAATGTAACGCCCCGCCCTTTTCACTCTACCGCTTTCCGTAAATCAGAGTCTATTTTTTTTTTAAATAACAGAATGAGCAAGAGCGGGACGTCATGACCCGAGCTAAGTCCGAACTTCTAAAGTTCGACCCTTAACTGGCCAACCCTATGTGTGCATGGACTAAGTCCATGAAAACAGTTCACACATAACAATATAAACATGCGGAATCAAAATCATAACTACAGAATTATAATAGAACCCAATTCTTTTCCATTTTAGATACCAAAGTACGTCAAGTCTTTAATCATAATTAACATAACTTAATTATCGAAATAAACATCCAACCATAGCAAATCATCTAAATTATTACATGCCCGAAGTCTAGTTACTCAAATACAAGTCCATAAGTAACTTAATCAAAATAAAAACTAAAATCATCCAAGCTCCTATGCTTGGCCCTTTCCGCATTCATCATTCCCCTCATTTCCTGTATCGTCCACTACGGTAGAAGTAGGGCATTAGAACAATACGCCCAGTAGGTATTCCTATTAGGGCTAACACATGGTTAGTGCAAAACATATATAATAATATCATAATGTCAAAAGCCATATAAACCATGCCATGTCATGATGTCAAATGCAATGAGTCCCACCCATCACAAGTACATATAAGTACCCCCACATAGGTCTTTTGGATGCCCCGACGGAGTGTGGCCCCTCTGATTTCTTCTGGATGGAAAAGCACATCAAGGTATCCCACATAGGTTTTTCCGACGCCCCAACGGAGTGTGGCCCCTCCGGTTACATATCCTTCACCCCATGCCATACATGAGATGCTAATGAAACACATGCTATTTTATATAATAAACATAGCATTAAAACATCACATTTGAAACACAACCTTTTCAACATAAATTCATCAAATAAGATAAAAACATTGTACATAAACCCATGGTTTCAAAGAGGTGGAATCCTACTCAAAGACCACTAACGTGTCCTTGCGCTTTCGTCCGGTAACCGCTCACGATCGTACATACCTTGTGAGGTCCCGTTACCTTATAATATATCAATCAATTAAAACCATGTCCCATTTGATTTACAATAACGTCTAAGTCCATAAACCATTCCTCATGGGGTTCGGCCATGGGTATGGCCGAACCCATGGTCCACTAATTTCACTTATTTACAACATTGCCATTATACATATCCATAACCAATAACATAAACCATGAACATAAGTCTATATATAATTAAATCCCTAAATCATTTCCCATGGGGTTTGGCCATACACCATGGCCGAACCCATGGTCTCTCACTTTCACTCTTATTTACTTCCTTGCCACTTATACAAATCCCTAAGTCAATTTATTTAAACACTTAGTCACACCTTAGTGGGGTTCGACCATACATCATGGCTGAACCTCACCCTCTTGGTAACTTCCTAAGTCCATAAAAAAACATTCATCATGGGGTTCGGCCATACACCATGGCCGAACCCATGATCTTTCATTTTAGACCATATTTACATTTTTGCCATTATTCCTTCCATGGTTAGTCACCTTCATTTATTCACTCATGTTTAGGTCCAAAATTGATCATTCATAAAACACTACATAAAACCCCCAAGTCCACCAAATATTTCCCATGTGGTTCGGCCATACACCATGGCCGAACCCATGGTCTATCATTTATTTACATCCTTATAATCTTAGGTCCATAAACATAGGTCCATTAATTTAGACATTACATACATGGATCCACCAATGATCCACAACCATAGAACCATAAATAAAACCCTCCATTCCTTTAATCATATTAGGTCCATACATGACTCATAAAAATTGGTTCATGGGGTTCAGCCATTCACCATGGCCGAACCCTATGATGTCTAACTTTCCAATTGTATCAATTCCCATTCTTAAATCCATAAATCAAGGTTCCTTCCTTTTTTATCCAAAAGTCCATCATTAGAACCTTTCTAAATTAATAATCATCTTCCACGGGGTTCGGCCATACACCATGGCGGAACCCTATGGTTCATAGTCTGCTCTTTTAACTGCAATCAAAACATCATAACCCTCCATGGTTTTCATTATCTAGTTTCATCTAAAACCATCAAACCTTCTATCGATTTAAAATAAATCATTAGTAACCTTTCCCATCATTTTCCATGATCTAAATACATGAACATAATTCCATAATTATTTATGGGGTTCGGCCATAATCTATGCCCGAACCCATGGTCTAAGTATCTTCACCAAAAACATCCAGTAAAACCATTTAACATCTTTAATAACATTGCATGGTTTTTGTCCCTCAAAAATCCATAAATTAAACCATGTCTTTCCATGGGGTTCGACCATGCACTATGGCTGAACCCTATGGTTCATTATTCCATTAAATTACCATAATTATTCCCTCAATTTCCTTCCATGGAGTTCGGCCATACACCATGGCCGAACCCTATGGTTCCTTATTTTAAACAAAATTATCAAACTACTTACCGGTTCCGCGACTCCTCCGGTTTTCCTTCGCTCTGACTCGTTCTTCCAATTATTTTCTTCCTTCTACTTGATCTTTCACACTTGCTGGCTGCCTCCTCCTTCTCTGAATAATGCCGAGAACACCTTCTTGCTTATGTGTGCCGTGCGCCACTTTGTCTTGCTACTGCCTCTCTTTGAATGTGTATGCCGTGCGCCCCTCTCCTTTGTCTTATAAAACTCCACACGGTCTTATCTTAGAAGGTGCTGAGCGCCCCTTCATTTGGCAATTGCTTTAGTGCCATTTTTAACAAGGAAAGGGCCTCCTTTTGGCGCATCAACATGGATATGAAGACCTCTTATGCGGTCAAGCAACCTTCTTTATTTAGCAATTCCCCTAGTATCACTCTTAATCAAGGGAAAAGACCCTTTTTAGAGATACTCTAACACATGCGCATATCTTGGATATGCAATGTCACACACGGCCAAGCAACTTCTTTATTTGGCAACTCCTAGTTTCACTCTTAACCAAGGAAAAGACCATCTTAAGCATATCAACGTGGATTGCATATCTATTCCATATTTCAACTCCTAAAATGTTTCCATCAATACCTTTCATGCACATGTAATCTTCCAATTTCCTTTATGCGCATGACAATTAATCCAAATCCCTTATATATATATTGTATCAGCCCCATTTAATTTTATTGAAACCACTTCCACAATCCGTTGGGTCTTAATTTGTCAATGACCCAACATTACCATATAAGGTCCATATCTAATAATTCACAAATTAAATGGGTAATTTTCATATATATTAATAACTTGAAAATCCGGGGTGTTACAAGCATTCCATCCACAGACTGATGGGCAGTCTGAGAGGACAATACAAACATTGGAGCATATGCTGAGAGCATGTATGCTAGATTTCAAGGGTGGATGGGAGGATCACTTGCCGTTGCTAGAATTCTCATACAACAACAGTTACCAGGCAAGCCTCCAGATTGCTCCATTTGAGGCATTATATAGTAGACCATGTAGATCACCCGTGTGCTGGACAGAGGCCGGTGAGCCTGCACTGATTGGACCTGAGTTGGTTGCAAAGACTACAACGCAGATACAGTTGATACGACAGCATCTATTGACTGCGCAATGTCGTCAAAAGAGCTATGCTGACAAGAGGAGGAGGCTCCTTGAATTTGAAGTGGGGGACATGGTGTTCTTGAAAGTCTCACCACGAAAGGGACACATGAGATTTGGAAAGAAAGGGAAATTTTCACCAAGATATGTGGGACCATTGTCAATCATAAGAAGGATGGGGGACGTGGCTTATCAATTGGCACTCCCTTCACAGTTGGCATCTTTGCACGATGTGTTCCATATATCGATGTTGAGGAAGTACAATCCTGATCCCGCTCATGTACTGAACATACAAGACATAGAGGTCCAAAGTGACGTGACATACATCGAAAAGCCTGTCCGAGTGGTGGGCACAAAACAAAGGGTATTACGGAACCGAGTGATCCAGTTTGTCAAGGTGGTTTGGGATCGACATGGCATTGAGGAAGCCACATGGGAACTCGAGTCGGAAATGAGAACAGCTCATCCTGAGCTATTTATGTAAATATTTGAAACCCTACTTCACTCAATTTTTGGGATGAAAATTTTAAAAAGAGGGTTGTATTGTAACACTTCGGAATTTCATGTTATCAATATTTACGGAATTTGCCATTTTAATTTTGAATAAACGGATATGGACCTGAGATGGGTAGGGTGTTGGTGTTAATGGTCCAATTAGGACCCAACGGTTTTGGTATAAGGATCAATTTAAATTAAATGGGGCAGAATTAAAATGGTAATGAAATATATCTATAAATAAGGGATATGGATTAAGGATATGCGTATGAGATGTATGGGGATATTGTGCATACGGATGGAAAGATTTTAGGATTGCTTGGCCGAATATTAGATATCCATATCCATGTTGATGTGCTAAAATATTTTTAAAAAGGGGTCTTTTCCTTGGTTAAGAGTGAAACTAGGGGATTGCTAAATAAAGAAGATGTCTAAGATTAAAAATAAAGATTGCTTGGCCGTGTATGTGAGATTTACATATCCAAGATTATGCGCTAGTGTATCTTGGAAAGGTGTCCTTTCCTTGGTTAAAAGCGGCAATAGGAAGGTGCTAAATTAAAAGGGTCGGCATCTTCTAAATTAGGACCGATTGGAACTTTTATAAAGAACGTGCAGCAAGGACGCACGGGTTACACAAATTAAGAGAGGGGTGCACGGTATAACACAAAGGAAGAGAGGGCAGCCAGCTTTGTGAAATCAAGAAGAAGGAGGAAAAGGCTAAGGAAGGAACGGATTGGAAGAACAAGTCGGAGCGAAGGAAAACCGGAGGAGTCGCGGAATCGGTAAGTAAATGATTAAGTTTACATAATCAAGAAAAGAGGGTCAAGGACAAGGTTCGGCCATGCCTAATTTTATATTGGTTAAAGACCCATTGATGAACCATAGGGTTCGACCATGTTGTATGGCCGAACCCCATGGAAAGTGATTAAAGAATTTATATGGGTTTTAAGGATTTTTAAGAGGAAGTAATGAACCATAGGGTTTGGCCATGTTGTATGGCCGAACCCCATGGAAAGGAAAATAATGAGTTATAATGGATTTAAAGGATGGAAATTATAGATGTATGTTGATGAGATTAAAAGGGTTTAAAAGGATGCATCATTTAGTTTAATGGAAATAATGATTTCCATGGAAAAAAATTAATGGATGAATGGGAACTATCAAATTATGGTTGTATGATTTCTAAAGAAATTAAAGAACCATAGGGTTCGGCTATGGTGTATGGCCGAACCCCATGGAGGTGTGTTGGTAATGATTATGGGTTTTTGAAGGATGAAAACCATAGAAGTAGTTAATAATTTTATTGGGTTTCAAAGCATGAAAAAAATATAGATGTATGTCAAGGATTAATGATTTTTAAAGAGAAAATTATGAACCATAGGGTTCGGCCATGGTGTATGGCCGAACTCCATGGAAGATGGTTATTAATTTAGAAAGAAATTAATGATGGACTTATGGATAAAAAAGGAAGGAACCTTGATTTATGGATTCAAGGATGGTAATTGATATAATTGGAATTTAGACATCATGGATTCGGCCATGGTGTTTGGCCGAACCCCATGAATCAATTCTATGTGTTAATTATGGATTTATTATTGTAAATAAATTAAGAAGGAGGATGGGACAATCATATCATGGGTTCGGCCATGGTGTATGGCCGAACCCTATGAACCAATATTATGGATCTAATATGAGTAAATAAATGAATGGACTTATGTTTTGTAACCTAAACATAAGTTGATGGAGGTAATGACAATTTTGTAATATCGGCTAAAAATGAAAGATCGTCCATGGCCGAACCACACTATGTAATTTTGTGGGTTCCGTTTAATCCATTAAATATTTTAATTATATGAGTCTAAAACTCAGTCACCCTAGGCTTTATTAATCACATATAAAGTTATTACTTAGAGTCCCTTGGTCCATAATCATCTCCCATGGGTTTCTTCATTTTTGCCAATATTTACGGTTTTGCCACTACCCTTCCATGGTTACTCATTCACTTAATCCATGTACATTTTTGTTCATAATTGATCCATACACTAGATCCATTAATGTTCCATAACTTAGGTTCATTAATGACCCCTCAACCATGTCATAAGATCATTGAAATCAACCATTTAATTTACTTAACCTTTATTCATTCAACACATATATAACCCCATACTTAGCCCATCAATTGATTCATAGACTTGGATCCCTTAATGACTCCTTAGCCATAACATCATCACAAATTAGCCACTTGATTTTCTAATCCCTATTAATTAATCCATACACATATACCTTAACCTTAGTCCATCAATTGGTTCACAAAATGGGTCCATTGATGTCTCATTAACCATGACACAACCACATTAGAAATTAACCATTTAATTAACCTAATCTCCATCCATGTAAACATACTTATATATACCTAGTCCATCAAGTGGCTCATAAAAATGGGTCAAGGGTTCATCATTCATTGGTGACATTTAAGACCATAAAACATTAACCTTCATCCATGGATTCCCTCATTTAAAAACCCCTTTAAAACTTACTATTATTCTTTCATTCAAAACCTTCAAAATCATTAATAACTAGTCCATTAGTGACCCATTTAATCATGCCATAATATCATTAAAACAACCCTTTTTTCTTAACTTAATCCACATTAATTAACCACATACATAAACCCTTTCTTAGCCCACAAAAATGACTTATAATCAAATCATCATTCTTAGCCATAGCTTGGGTCCATAATTGACCCATCACCCATATCACAAGATCATTTACATCAGCCATTTAATTTAACCTAAACTCCATTCATTTAAACATATACATACACATTAGTCTTAGGCCAAAAATGATCTACCATTGGGTTCATTAAAAATCAGCCCCTTTTAACTTAAACAAATCCCCATTTTCCTTGATCTTTGGTTACACATTAGATTCATCATAAGTCTCTCCATTGAGAGAACCTAAACCATACATTTGATTCATCATTCTTTAATCACATTTAAGTCCATTAACTTAACCACATTCCCATCCCAACTATCAACATTAGGTTTGTAACGCCCGCCCCTTTTCACCAAAATCAGAGTCTATTTTTTTTTTGAAGAGTGACAAAGGGCGCGGACGTCACGACGCGAGTTAAGTCCGAGCTTCTAAAGCTCGGCTCTTAACTGGCCAACCCTACGTGTGCGTGGAACGAAGTCCACGGAGAACGGTTCACACGTAGAAGTAAGCATCGGGGAACATTTAAACCAAGTGCGGAAAATTATAATAAAGTCTAACCTACAAGTTCTTAGATAGTAGGGACGATTACATTCATCTAACTAATAAAACATCTCAACATCACCGTATCCAAAACAAAACTAGAATATAACAAGTAATTATACAATCCGACAAGCTAAATACACACATTTCCCAAAATAAACTTAATTAAAGCAAACAGTCTTCCTCCCCAAGCTCCTAAGCTTGGCTCCTGTCTCGTCCTTCTGCTCCGGCATTTCCTGCGTCATCAGTTAGGGTAGAAGTAGGGCATTAGACAATGCGCCCAGTAGGACTCCGAGTAGGGCTAACACATGGATTAGTGATAACAAAGCATATGGAAAATATTATATCAAAATCATGCCATTTGGTACAATGTAATGCAATGGGTGTTTTATGTCATGAATCCCACCCATCAATCTCATCATCATTGTACAATGCCCCTTTTTCATCCATACATAATGTTCAAAATATAATCCATACCATCATCGTGCCATGACCCTCTTGATGGAAACCTCATCAAGATGTGATCCACACTAGGCATCCCCCTTGATGGAAGAACCATCATCAAGGTATAATAACACATAGTAACATTCTTGTTTGAATAACCGTATCAACATATCATAGAGCCCATAGTAACCTCCCTGATGAATCAAACACATCAGAATATCCCCATGGTTGTTTATTGGTCGCCCCGACGGAGCATGGACTCTGGTTTCATATCATCCTTCCCCTGTCATATCCCTCCCATGCCATGCATGAGATGTAGATGCCATATGCCATGTAATGAATATAATAACAACCATGACATTTAAAAATCCCATCAATCAAACATATAACTTGATTATCAAAAGTAGATCAAGTAAAGCCTTAATAAACACGTCATAGCTTTAAAACCCATTTTAAACCAATCATATGCTTATCAGAATAAATCAAGTAAAAATCCCTACATAATACATAATTCAAAACCAATCTTAAAACAACCCATATAATTTCCAAAATAATTCAGAGAAACCATCACTCAATCCATGGCTTACAAAAAGGTTAGAATCCTACCGAATACCGACTAGCGTTCTTTCTTCCGTTTCCGCTCGACAGACCCGGTTACCGACTCGCGTACCGCTCGCGCTATCCGATACCTTTTTAAATTACCATGTTCTCCTTTCCGGGGAAATTCAACCCTATCTTGCAATGTTTTGATAAATCTCTCCTACAATGAGTCTTTCTTCCCTTGCTATCATTCCTCTTGGTCAAACGTTGTTCTCAGATTGAATACTTTAGTTTGAGTCAATCGAAGTAAATTAACCCGGCCCCCGTGCAGCGGACTCCGAAGAGTCGGTCGGTTGGGATTCTTAGCTGCCAGTGAGACATGCAACCGTCTTAATCTTACTTCGAGAGATTCATTCTTCCGAGTTCGCTCTGATACCAACTGTAACGCCCACCCCTTTTCACCAAAATCAAAGTCTATTTTTTTTTTTGAAGAGTGACAAAGGGCGCGGACGTCACGACGGGAGTTAAGTCCGAGCTTCTAAAGCCCGGCCCTTAACTGACCAACCCTACGTGTGCGTGGAACGAAGTCCACGGAGAATGGTTCACATGTAGAAGTAAGCATCGGGGAACATTTAAACCAAGTGCGGAAAATTATAATAAAGTCTAACCTACAAGTTCTTAGATAGTAGGGAAGATTACATTCATCTAACTAATAAAACATCTCAACATCACCGTATCCAAAACAAAACTAGAATATAACAAGTAATTATACAATCCGACAAGCTAAACTATACAAATACACATTTCCCAAAATAAACTTAATTAAAGCAAACAGTCTTCTTCCCCAAGCTCCTAAGCTTGGCTCCCGTCTCGTCCTTCTGCTCCAGCATTCCCTGCTATCTGAAAATTGGTAAGACAGTCTCTATTTTCATTCCGCATTTAATTTTATATTCCGCGAGCTTACTTTCTACGCGTGAACCGTACTCGTGGACTTAGTTCCACGCACACATAGGGTTGGCCAGTTAAGGGCCGGGCTTTAGAAGCTCGGAACTTAACTTGCGTCGTGACGTCCGCGCCCTTTGTCACTTTATTAAAAAAAAAAATTAGACTCTGATTTTCGGTGAAAAGGGGTGGGCGTTACAAGGTTCACATTGGTCCATCAACACCACCAACATTCCCCATTTATTTTTCCATAATTCATAACCATTAAATCCACCATTTGATCACCATAGGGTTCGGCCATACACCATGGCCGAATCCATGGTTCATGATCCATCATTTTCTATGCCTCTTGAGGCCATAAAAATCATTCACACACTTCATGATTTTTCCTCATTTAAACCCGTTTAAATTTTCCAACATTTAATCATTTATAACCCTAAAAATCATAATCATTCTCCATGGCTTCAAACCTTAAAACCCTAATTAAATTCATCAACCATTTACCATGGGGTTCGGCCATACTACATGGCCGAACCCTATGGCCCATAACTTCCTTCCAAATTTACATAATTCCATATTTAAATAATCTAAATACATTATATCCTTAATCCATTTACTTTTTTTTTTCTTAACCCTAATTTACCCATTTAGGGTTGGCCCATCTTTCCATCCTTCCATTTGATGGATTTGAGATCCAAGGCCTATGATCATTTGGCCACCATCAACCTTAACAAAATGGATCCCAAATCTTAAACCCTAAAAATCCAAATTTCTTGTTTTAGAAAATACTTACAATCCTTCGTCTCCTCCGACTTTCTTCGCTCCCCGTTGGACTCCTTGGCCTCCTTTCTTCTTCTTCTCCTTGTTTGATCGGCTAAGATGTTTGATCCATTGTGAAAACCTCAAGGCTTGGGTTCGGCCAAGGTAAGGTTAGATTTGAGAGAGAGAGGGGAAGAATGGAGATGAGAAAGGTGTCTCAAGGTTTTTACCTTGAGGTGGTGGGCCAACACTTGGGCTTTTCTTCCTCTCCCTAAGCTCTTCTCCTTCTTCTTCCTTAGTTTTCTTTTTCTTCTCCCTTGGGTGTGGGACGGTTTTTGAAGTGAAAGAAATGGAGAGAGTGAAATAAGGATGGGATAAGATGAAAAGTTATCTTATCTCTTTGGTTACTTAAATTACACTTTAACATTAAGTCTCCCAACCACCCCACATGAGATATTTATCTTGCTTTATGGTGGTGGTTGAGATAACCACCATCCAAGTCCAACGTGTTTGAGCTTGGAATGAGATGTTTTAGTCTTCCACCTTTTCGACCATTTGACCCTCATTTGTTTAGTTTAATTAATTAATTAATTAGATCATTAGGTTAATTAATTTCCATTTAACTTAATTCCATTTGCTTAGGCTCCTTCATACATCCACCCATGGTTGACCAATTCAACCATGGTGGCCAGCCCCACCAATCCTTGGTCCACAGGCTACCTCACTTGGTGAGGTGGAGGTGGGTCCCATTGGACCATGTCACCTTGGTCAATTCATCACCAACTTAGGTGATTTAAATTTTAATTAAATTCATTCCTCTTATTGGATCACCATTGAACCCATGGCCCAATTAAGTTCACCCTTATCCATTTATCTTAGAGCTTAACTATCTTGACCCATTGGGTCCCAAATGGGTATTTGTCCCAATTTGACCATTCTTGACCCAATTAATCATTATTGACCCATTAAATGAATTTCATCCAATCCATGGTCCAATTGGGCCATAATTGGTCCATTGTCCATATTTTGATCCACTTAACATTTATTCATTAAAATTCTCAATTTCCATCATTAAAATAAATAATATCCACATATTCATTAATTTAAAAATTCTGGGCTATTACATGTGCATGGCCGTGTATAGAGATATTTCATATCTACATTATGCGCATGAGATAATTAAAGAAGGGAGCAAGGGCGCATAGCACATTCTAAATAGGGATTAAGGAAGGATTTTAATTAAGGAGAACAAGGGGGTGCACGGCATCACCAATTTAATAAAGGAAGGGGCGCATAGCACCTTCCACTTTTAGATAAAAGGAGACTTTATATAAGGAGATAACCCCTTAGGCCGATTTCTCTCTCTCTCTCTCTCTCTCTCAATTCCCATTCATGCCAAAAAAAAAAAAAAAACAAGAGGAAGAAAAGAGGCGGCTAGTAAAGGGAAAGATCAAGAAGGAGAAAAAGATTAGAAGAGAAAGACCAAGCGAAGGGTAACTGAAGGAGTCGTGGAACCAGTAAGTGATTCCAATTTTTGTTTAAGAACTATGGTTATTTTTAATGAAAAAATGGACCATAGGGTTCGGCCATGCACCATGGAAAGACATGGGTTAGGTTATGGAATTTTAAAGGATTCATTTATGGAGGAACATTGATTAAACTTGAATAATGAAAACCCATGGGAGAGTTGGATAATTTTAAATGAAGATCATGGAAGATTGATAAAAAAAAAAGAGGGGGGTGAAGTTCGGCCATGGTATATGGCCAAACCCCACCAAATAAAATTGAGGATGCATCATAAAATTAGAAACTCACCAATGTATGGATTAATTCTAAGAGTGAGGTTCGGCCATGGTACATGGCCGAACCCCACTAGGATTTATTTATGGAGATGTATGGGTATTATGTTCATGAAATTAAGAAGATGGAAGTGGATTTGACAATTAATTATATAGATTGAAAACCATAGAAAGTTATGATAATTTTAATGGAGTTGGTTTTTAATTTAGAAAATAAATGGAATAAGAAGAACCATAGGGTTCGGCCAAGGCGTATGGCCGAACCCCATGGAAGGTGTTTGGTTAATTGTTAAATAAGTGGTTGATGTTATTGATATGTGATTTTGAAGGGATTAAATGGAAAGGATATTGATAAAATTTAATGGATTTAAATTAATGGTCAAGAGCATGAACCATAGGGTTCGGCCATGGTGTATGGCCGAACCCCATGGGGTTGTTTTGGAATAGTAGATGGATTTTGGTTGCTAAATTTGGAAAGCATCCAATTATGGAAAGATGATTTCTAATTTAGGAAACTATCTAATTTTGGAAAGAGGTTGCCAAATTGAAAAGCATTTATTTATGGAAACCTTTTTAATTATTGAAGATGATTTCTAAATAAGGAAGTTTGTTTATTTAGAAAGTTTCTAAAAATAGAAGGAGGAGATTAAAATGGGAAAGTTTCTATTATTGGAAGGTGAAGACTAAATTAGAAAGTTTTAATTAGGAACTTTCTAATTATGGAATTTTAAAATGGTAAGTTTTAATTATCGAAGGTTATTGGAATATGGACTTTCTAAATAAGGATTTTGGAAACCATAGGGTTCGGCCATGGGTATGGCCGAACCCCATGGAGTTGGACTGGTATGTAAGTAAATTCATTAAAATACAAGGATGGTTATTAATTTAGAAAGGATCTAAAGTCGAGATTAAATTAGTAACTTACTAATTATGGAACTTAAATTAAATGGAAGGTGATTCTAAATTTGGAAACCTATGGAAGGTTGGCCATGAATGGCAATTTTGTAATTATGGAAGTTGGATGCTAAAATATGAAACTTTCTAAGTATGGATTATTAATGTTATAATTGGAAATTATACACCATAGGGTTCGGCCAAGGTGTATGGCCGAACCCCATGGACCAAATTAAGGGATTTTATGGATCGATTTTGAACATAAACATGAGGTAATGGAGACCAATGACAAGGTTGTAAATACTTACAAAATACAGAAGGTTAGCCATGAGTGACAATCTTGTAAATATGGGGATTGGTTAATGGATTTTAAAAGTTGTAAATCAAGTGGGACTTGATTTTGATTTATTATTGTATTATAAGGTAACGGGATCTCACAAGGCGTTTACGATTGTGAACGGTTACCGGACGAAAGACGCAAGCACACGTTAGCGGTCTTTGGTAGGATTCCACCTCTTTGAAAACCATGGATTTGTGTACATTTGTTTTATCTTATGTTTGATGAAAATATGTTTCAAAGGATATGCTTTATTATTGAATTTCAAATGCTATGTTTAATTGTATAAATAGCATGTGTTGATTATGTTTCAAAAGGTGATTTTAAATGCTATGTTTATGTTATAAAATAGCATGTGTTTCATTGGCATCTCGTGCATAGCATGGGGTGGAGGATTTATAACCGGAGGGGTCGCACTCCCTCGGGGCGTCCGAAAAACTTATGTGCGGTACCTTGATGTGATTTCCATCAAGAAGATTCCGGAGGGTCCACACTCCGCTGGGGCGTCCGGAAGACCTATGTGGTGGGTACTTTTATGTACACGTGATGGGTGGGACTCATTACATTTGTCATCATTGCATGGCATGGATTTATATGATTTTTGACATTACGATATTATTATATGTTTTGTACTAACCATGTGTTAGCCGTAACTAGAATACCTACTAGGCGCGTTGTTCTAATGCCCTACTTCTACCCTAGTTGATGATACAGGAAATCAAGAGAACGATGAACGCAAGACGGGCCAGGCATAGGAGTTTGGATGATTTAGTTTATTATGTTTAATAAAAGTTACTCATTGACTTGTATTTGAGTATCTAGATTTCAGAATGTAATAATTTAGATGGATGGATGTTAATTTTGATAATTATGGTATTTGAATGATGATTAAGGACTTGACATACTTTGCTATCTGAATGGAATAGAACTTGGTTCTATTATGATTCCGCCGGTTTGTATTGCTATGTGTGAACCATTTTCGTGCACTTGGCCCATACACACATAGGGTTGGCCAGTTAAGGGTCGGACTTTGGAGTTTGAACTTAGCTCGTGTCGTGACGTCCCTCGCTCTATCACTCTACTCTGTTATATATATATATAAAAAAAAAAATAGACTCTGAAGTTACAGGAAGAAGTGAGTGAAAAAGGGCGGGGCGTTACAATGTTTGTAATGTAACCGGAGTCCACGCTCCATTCGGGGTGACCGATAAGGCATTCGTGGGGATACCTGGATGAGGATTTTTCCATCAAGAGGATACTATGTGATTGTGATATGGATGATGGGTGGGACTCATGGCATATGACACCCATGACATAGCATTGTTTTACATGGTTTTGATATTATCTATATCTATGTGATTTCTATACTAACCCATGTGTTTGACCCTACTAAGAGTACTTACTGGGCGCGTTGTCTAACGCCCTACTTCTACCTTAGATGATGACACATGAAATGGACGGAACGAAGGGCGCGATCGGAACCAAGCTTAAGAGCTTGGATAATTTAGTTTCACTTTATTTAAGTTTATTCATGGACAATGTAATTTGAGTAGCTAGTATTTGGGAATGTAATAGCTTAAACTATTTACTATGGATCGAATGATGATTAATCTGGATTAAGTTAAATTATATTGATTGCCTTCCTTACTAAGTAAATGTTGTAATCCAATGTTATTTCCGCAATATTCCGCAAGTCGTACTATCGCGTGTGAAATGTTTTAGTGGACTTGTCCACACACATGCATGGTTGGCCAGTTAAGGGTCAGACTTTGGAAGCTCGGACTTAGCTCACGTCGTGATGTTTCCGCTCTCTCTCACTCTTTTAATAAAAAAAAAAAAATGGACTCTGATTTTCGGCGAGTGAAAAAGGGTGGGGCGTTACAGTTGGTATCAGAGCGAAACTGGAAGGATGAATCTTTCGAAGTAAGATTAAGACGGTATCATGTCTCACTGACAGATAAGAATCCCAACTGACCGACTCTTCGGTGTCCGCTGCACGGGGCTCGGATTAATTTACTTTGATTAGACTCTGACTGAAGCATTGAATCTGAGAGCAACAATAGATGAAAAAGGAATAACAACAAGGGAAGGACAATCACTATAAATATGGATTTATCAAACATAGCAAAATAGGAAGTTTCCCCAAAAATGAGAAATACAAGATGCTGATTTGGCAATTTCCCTAAAACAAGGAACATCAAGATTTTCCCCAAAATAAGCAAAATTATGTGATACATAAGGAAATTCCCCAAAACAAAGATTAGTTAGATTAGAACTGCTGTTGTCATTGATATGTTTCTGTTGTTGTGATACAGATATGTCGAGCAACATAAAGTATACAAAGTTGTGAGACAGATGAACCCCTAGCTGTCTTATAGATCTGGTTTCTTCTTCCAACAACTCCAGCAGGCCAGACCGCCCTGTGGAAGTTAACGTAGTCGTCCAAGTAGGATCACCCGAGGATGTCGAAGTGATTCCAGTCCCTTTTCTAGAAGAGAATATGGGAGATATCCTAATGATAGGAGAATCCATAGGGGAAATAGGCTCGCCCGGATATATGTTAGAATTGTGCAACCAAGAGGGGCACAACTGTACTTTCTGCCCCTACCCCCTTGAGGTTATTTGTCCTATTTGTGGACTTCACGAGTACGGGAAGGAGAGGACTAACTATCCTTACATTGGGGGACCGGGAATAATACTTTGTCTGACTTGTGGAGTGTTGGGGCACACGTTGACGACATGCCCTGACAACTTCTTCGATTTTGGTGATGATGCATGGCCTTCTACGGAAGGTTAGGCTAAGAAATGGTAACAAAATGTTGGGGAAAGGGGAGATTTTGTAAGGGTTGTTGGTACGTTTTGTTCTTTGAAGGGTTTTTTCTAACCCTACCAACCCTTGTATTGTGATGGAAGTTTGAATGATTTTTAATAAAGTATACAAACTTAAGAGTTTATGAGGACTTTTGCACTGAGATGTAGGTGACGAGGTCACTTGATTATATTGAGATGTGGTATGGGTGCGCCCCTCACGTGATATTGATGATTGAGATGTGGTATGGGTAAGTCCCTCACCTGATATTGATAACGTTATGCCTTAGTCCATTGGAAAAAGGAGACTGTCCGATTAGTAAATCATTGTGTCTCACCTTTGTGTAGTTAAAATGATGAGATAAGTATATAGATTCCATGAGTAAGCTTAGAGTAGCCGTGAAACCGTGGGAGCCTCGATATGAACATACGGAGACTTGGTCCCGTAGGGTTGCCGTTGAGGAGTGGGTCCCTCACATGCTACGCGCTGGAGGGCGCTCTCACGACTATTTCGCACACTTGATGTGCATTGATGGGCAGAGGTAGATACTATTTTGCCCCATGGGGGTGGTGCTAGCTTCGTTACACGCGGTTCGACAGCCTTAGAGCTTGACTGAATCACCCTTGGGGTGAAGGGATGCAGGGCGAGGTAGACTTGATCATGTTGAACGTTGGTCTTCCACTTAGTAAGTCATGGGCCCTAAGTCTTGCTAGGGGTCGAGGTATATTTATGATTTGATATTGTTGCCACAGTCACGTAGTGATTCATTCGAGTGTTGTTCCTACGGATAGAATATCTCATGGTAGATGATGTGCCCTAGATTAATTATGCCCAAGGATGGATTATGCCCATGGAAGGATTATATTCATGGATGGTTATTAACAATGGATAGATGATACTCACTGATAGAGTGATACCAGGGATGGATGGGTATAACCGTAGATGATGGTTCCCATGGTGGTTTGGATTGATGCCGGGTATCGGTATCATGGTAGACATGTTGGTAGTGTGATGGACCTGTTGGTCCCATAGCTGACGTATTGTTCTAATGATTGGGACATGTTTCGATCTACATCCCACGTTATAAGAAAAAGGTGTTAGTTGTATTATGACTTGTATCACAGGAAAGTTAGTGTTGAGAGATACTCGGTATCGTAGAAGTTTTGAACAAAAAGTGTTAGTCATATAGTGACTTATGTGCAAATGAAGATATGCTTAATTTTGAAGATGTACTTAGTGGAAAAGATAAGAGTCTAGTGAAACTCGAATGAGAAGCTATGGGCTACTGCCGAGTTAGACTGGCCAGCTGACTCTTTAGTTAGCCGATGGAGTTCCAGGAGAGTGCAGCTAGAAACCTAGTTAAAATGGAATCAGCGAAAGCCTTGAGCATAGGCTCGCATTGGCAGGCTACCTCATTAACAAATTTTCAATGAGGGGCAAGGTTATCACTAACCTCACACAGAGAGTAGACGAATGAACGTATTGAACGAGTACGTATGGAAAATATCTTGGTAGCAGGTAAAGTGAAACAGAGTACATTGATCTACATGAGATCTCAAATGGGATCACGAGAAAAAGAGATAACATGAGACAGAGTAAATTATGCGAGAATGAAACTCATAGGTTGATATGAGTGATTTTGATGTAATTAAGTGGTGTGGACCACGACAAGTTGTATAATATTATGGCCACTTGTGAAAGATGTAATGGATTACCAGAATGCCGATTAGCAAATGTATTGGAAATTTAAATTCCAGATGTTGTATTGTAGTGCATAGGTCCTATGATGGTTGCATTGTATATCCGTGTATAACGGATGGTATGAATGGCATTGGGTAATCAAATTTAGAAAGTATAACATGTGGCTTGTGGGAATAAGACCCCATATGTGGGTGAACGTGATATGAATGTGTAAAGAAATCCTTGAAATACATCAATTGATGAGAGACCGTAGTAAACATAAAGGTATGATAGAAAACAGTGATAGCATAAATGCATGGACTTGTGTTCGGTGTATTGTCTTGAAGGGAGTACAATATCCATATTTGAGAAAAGCGTAATGAAGAGGTAAATACTAAACACTGTTGGTATAGGAAGTGACTATACAGAGATGGAAGGAAACAACGAACACCGCTGATATGATGGTTGTGCTTCCCCATCTGGTTTTGAAAGCCATATGGATAATGGGATGGTTAGCAGGGAAGCGACATGATGATGAAGGAACGGACTTGAGAATATGGATAGAAGATAAGAGTGTTCTATCCAAGATGATTGAAATGGAAATAACTAGAACCCAAGCCCTGTCAAAAATTTTCGGGATGAAAATTCTAAAACATGTTAGTATTGTAACACCCCGAGATCTTAACCCAGGAAATAAAGGAAATTCCCTCTTAAGAGTGAAATTAAAGGGTGATTAATTTATTAAGATGAGTCAAGGTAAATGGGTTTGGAATGTAATTGAGTAGATGATAAATTTAATTGGGTCAATGGCCCAATTAGGATCTAGTAGATAGTGGATACGGTTAGAATATATTTAATTGGATCAATTAAGACCCGACGGGTCATGGATAGAGTTTGAATGAAGATAAGCGGATAAGTGTGATTTAATTGGGTCAAATGCCCAATTGGGACCCAATGGGTCAAGATGAATTGATGATTAGGGTTTGGCTTGAAAACAATTGGTAAATGTACTTAAATGGGCCAATTGCCAATTTGGGACCTAATGGGTCATTTATGAGCTGATTTTAAATAAATCGGTAGACTTAAGTTAATTGGGTCAATTATACAATTAAGACCCAAATCCACCTCATCAAGTGAGGTGGCAAATGATTAAATACAAATGAGGGCATGGTCGACTAAGCCATGATTGACTTGGTCAATCATGGGTGAAACCAAGTATTGAGTTGAATTATTTTGAGTTGGAAATGAATCCAAATTAAATTAAATTGAGTTGATTTTAAGTGAGTTAAATAGAGTTGAATTAAAGCGATGAGTTGAATAAGGAGATGGAGAGTTCCATCTCAAGGGACACCATCATGATCCACACGCTGGGGGAGATGGAGGGTCTCATCTCATGGGATGAAGACATGCACCAACGTTGGGGGAGATGGAGGGTCTCATCTCATGGGTTGAAGACAACCATTATGAAAGAAATGAGGAGTTTCATCTCAAAAGACACCACCATTATGAGGAAGTGGGAGGGTTTTGGTTGTTACAAAGAAATATCATCAAGAGACACCACACCCGTTGGCCGTCCCCTCCATGAGAGTTTTCCATCTTATCTTTTCTTGCTCTCTATCTCTCTCTCTCTCTCTCCCACATTTGGTCTTAACACTTAGAGGACCAGCAAAGCATCAAGGAAAGAGAAGAATTAAGGAAGAATTGGAAGGAGTTGGGGTTGATTTCAAAGGAACATCACCAAGGGGCACATCATACCCCTTGGCCGAACTTCACCTCTTTGAAACAAGAGATTTCTCTCATCTTCTTTTCTATCCATTTTCCATCTACATCATCAACACTTAGAGAAGTTGCTGAAGAATAAGAAAGGAGAGAAGGATTAAGGAGGAAAGACCGAAATAAAGAAAACGAAGGAGACGGGGAAAGAGGTATGTGTTGAGTTTAGAGTTATGGGATTATGACAAAGGAAACCATAGGTTTGGCCATGTTGTAGCTGAACCTATGGGTTCAATTTCGGATTGGATGAGGTTCGGCCATGATGTATAGCCAAATTCCATCAAGTGATTTAGTCATGGGTAGGTGTTTGTTAAAAAGGAAAAGATGAACCATAGGGTTCGGCCATGTTGTATGGCCGAACCCCATGGAAGTAGATTATTAATTTCAATGGGTTTATAAAGGATGAAAATGATGGATGTATGTTAGTAATTTTAAAGGGTTTTAAAGGAGGAAAATGATGGAGGAATATTGATGGATTTGCATGTATTTAGACCATGGAAAAATGGAAACAAGGTACCATGGGTTCGGCCATGTTGTATGGCCGAACCCCATGAACCATTTTGATGGATCACTTGGTAGATCTATGCTTGTTTAAAGGATGAATGATCAAGCTAAGAAAATGGAGGAAATTATTGTGGATCTATGTTATAAATCATTCATGGACCTAAGTTATGTGTAAATAAGTTAAGTGATTAACTGTGAAAATGAATGGTGGCTAAGATGAGAAATGACAAAATAAGGAACCATGGGTTCGGCCATGTTGTACGGCCGAACCCCATGAAGGGCTTTTCATGAACCTAGGTGTATGATGAAGATGATATTTTATGGACTTAGGTTGTTAAATGATTAACTTATGTGATTGGATGAATAAATCAAAAGATGGATGGTGTTGGACCCATTTCGTTTAAAATAAAACAAGGGTTAAAAAGGGGGGTCAAAACCAAAGAGTGAGGTTCGACTATGTTGTATGGCCGAACTCCACTAGTGAGTTTTTGTGGACAGTGGACAGTGGACAGCAGGTAACCGGCTGATTTTAAAAATGAAATCTTTATATGATTTTCCAAATGTTTAGGTTAAATTGGAAGGATGAAGGGAATGGTTTAAATCAATTGGAATAATTAATTTGGTTATTTTATGGAATTAAATGGAACATCAAATTGATGTATGTATATGTGATTAAATGTAACAAGGTAACGGGATTTCACAAATGGTGTACGATCGGCTTGACGCGATTGGTGATAGATTTTTGGACGGAAAAACACGGACTAGATATTTGGACGTTGGTAGGATTCCTACCTTATTGAAAACCATGGAATATGTATATATGATGATTTTAATTCATCTTTTGATGAGTTATTTTGGTATCAAATGATATGTTTCAATTATGGAATTTTAAATGCTATGGTGTTTATTATTACATAGCATGTTGGCATTTGCATCTTGTGCATGACATGGGAGGGATCAAATGAGGGGAGTCTACGCTTCCATTCGGTTTCCGATAAAATAATCGTGGGGAGGAATCCACATTGATTCCTAGTTATGATGATTGAGATGTAAATGGAGTCCACGCTTCTTTCGGTGGGACCGAAAAACAATAGTGGGGAGGAATCTACACTGATTCCTATGGATTTGTAACCGGAGTCCACGTTCCGTTCGGGGCTGTAATGGCCCCAAAATTTTAAATCAATAAATATGTGGCTATTATTTATTTTTAATGGTGGAAATTGGAAATTTGATGGACTAAATGGTGAATGGATCAAAATATGGACAAAGGCCCAAGTATGGCCCAATGGACTATGGATTGGATTTAAATTCATTTAAAGGGTCAATGATGGTCAATTGGGCCAAGGATGGTCAAATTGGGCCCAATGCACATTCGGGACCCAATGGGTCAAAATGATTTAAGCTCTAAGGTAAATGGGTAGGAGGTGAATGTAATTGGGCCATAGGCCCAATGGTGATCCAAGTAGTTGAAAATGGATTAAATTAAATCTCCTAAGTTAGTGATGAATTGACCAAGGTGACATGGCCGATTGGGACCCACCTCCACCTCACCAAGTGAGGTGGTGTGTACCAAGGATTGGTGGGCCGGCCACCATGGTTGACTTGGTCAACCATAGGTGGATTAATGGAGAGGAATCAAGGAGGTTTAAGGAAATTAAATGGGAATTAATTAACCTAATGATCTAATTAATTAATTAATTAAGCTAATAAAAAAAGGTGGTCAAATGGTCAAAATTGGGAGACCAAACCACCTTATCACCAAGCTCAAAAACGTTGGCTTAGGTGGTGGTTTATCCCAACTACCACTATAAATCATAAAGCATAAAGCATAAATAAAAATCCCATGTGGTTGGTGAGAAAATTAAATGGTCAAGTGTAGGTCACTCCACCAAAGGAAATGAACCTTATCTCTTTCTCTTTTCATCCAACTCATTTCATTCTCTCCCTCTCTTGCTCTCCACCACCGTCCCACACCAAGAAGAAAAGTGCAAGCAAAAGCCACCACTCCAAAATCAAGACCTAGCATCTTCTTCCTCACCATCTCTTCCTTTCCCTCTCTCAAAACACACTCCATGGTGGCCGAACCCAAGTGTTGATGTTTTCATCTTGATCAAGCATTTTGACCAAAGAACAAAGGAGAAGAAGCAGAAAGAAGGCCAAGGAGCCCAAGAGGAGAAAGAAAAGCTGGAGGAGTCGTCGGATTGTAAGTAATTCTTAAACAAGAATTTTGCATTTAAGGGTTAAGAGGTAATTATGGAATCCATTTTCTTTGGATTGGTTGGTGGCCAAATTATCACGGGCCTTGGATCTCAAATCCATCCAATAAAAAGAGGAAGAATGGGCAAACCCTAATGAGTAAATTAAGTTAAGGAAAAAAAATAAATGGACTAAGGACATTATGTATTTAAATTGATTAAGCATGGATGTATGTGGATTTTTGAAGGATACATTAAGGATTTTATGTATTAAAAATTTACTTAAGCATGGTAGGTGATTAAATGATTTTATTAGGGTTTTAAAGAATGGAAGCCATGGAGGACAATTTATGATTTTTAAGATTTTAATAATTAAATGTTGGAAATTTCAAAGGGGTTTAAATGAGGAAATGCATGGGAGATGTGAATGATGTTGATGGCCTCAAAAGGCATGAATGAATAATGGACCATGAACTTATGGTGATGGTGTTAGAATTTTAATGGGATTAGAGAATGGAGGCTATGTTAAGTGGCTAATGATTTTTAAAGTTTTAAATGAAAGAATGGTAGAAATTTTGAAAGGGGTTTTTAAATGAGGGAATCCATGGAGGAAGGTTAATGTTTTTATGTCTTAAATGGCACCAATGAATGATGAATCAAGTATTTTGGAACCATGAAGAATGAATGGGAATAGGGCTAAGTTAATGGACTCAAATATGGTTAAGAATGATGGTTTAAATATGTGATTTAAACCTTTCAAGGAAGGACTTATGGTGGAGCTAATGATGTATATAGACCCAAGTAAAAATGGGAAAAAGACATCATGGGTTCGGCCATGGTGTATGGCCGAACCTATGACCCAATTATAGGTCATCTTATGGGCAAAAAAATTGGTATTATGCATGTGTTTAAAATTAATGGAGATTAAGTGAACTTAAGGGCTGATTTTTTTTAATGTGTTCATGTCATGATTGATGAATCACTAATGGATCTAAATTGTGAATCAAGTATGGACAAAGAAATGTACATGGTTAAGTGGATGTTTAACCATGGGAGAGGTAGTGGCAAAATCGTAAATAATGGCCAAATTCAAGAACTTCATGGGAGATGACCATGGACTTAGGGGCTCTAAGTAACAAACTTATGTACGGTTAAATAAAGCCTAGGGTGGCTGATTTTTAGACTCATGCGATTAAAATAGTTAATAGACTAAATGGGACCCACAAAACCTAGATAGTGAGGTTCGGCCATGGGGTATGGCCGGACCCCACTAAGGTATGATTTATGGGCTTAGAAATGGTTAAAAACATGAACTGATTATTCATATGTATAATAAGGTATCGGGACATCGCAATCGGTGCGCGATCGGCGACCAGATTTGTGAACGGAAGTGTAAAGGGACGCTAGTCGGTATTCGGTAGGATTCCTACCTTTTTGTAAGCCATGGATTATGTGGTATGTATGGGTTTTGTCCTTGATTTATTTTGGTAAGCATATGATTGTTTTAAGATGGGTTTTAAGCCTATGATGTGTATATTGGTGGTTTGCTTGATCTATTTTTGATAATCAAATTATATGTTTTATTGATGGAATTTTAAATGCCATGATTTGTGCTATCATATATAATAAATGACATATGGCATCTACATCTCATGCATGACATGAGAGGGATATGGCATGGGAAGGATGAAAATAAAGAAACCGGAGTCCATGCTCCGTCGGGGCGACCGAGAAGCAAACATGGGGACACCTTGACGAGACTTTGCCGTCAAGGGGGATGATTTGTGATTGTTTATATCTTGACGAGGTTTTGTCGTCAAGGGGGAAGATTTGTGATTGTTTATATCTTGACGAGGTTTTGCCGTCAAGGGGGATGATTTGTGATTGTTTATATCTTCACGAGGTTTTGCCGTCAAGGGGGATGGTTTGTGATTATTTATATCTTGACGAGGTTTTGCCGTCATGGGGGATGATTTGTGATTGTTTATATCTTGACGAGATTTTGCCGTCAAGGGGGATGATTTGTGATTGTTTATATCTTGACGAGGTTTTGCCATCAAAGGGGATGATTTGTGATTGTTTATATCTTGACGAGGTTTTTCCGTCAAGGGAGATGATTTGTGATTGTTTATATCTTGACGAGGTTTTGCCGTCAAGTGAAATGATTTGTGATTGTTTATATCTTGACGAGGTTTTTCCGTCAAGGGAGATATGGCATCATGATGGTATGGATGATGGGTGGGACACATGACATAAAACACCCATGGCATGGCATTCATTTTATGGTTTTCATTATATTATATCTATGTGCTTGTTATTACTAATTCATGTGTTAGCCCTACTCGGAGTCCTACTAGGCGCGTTGTCTAACGCCCTACTTCTACCCTAGCTGATGACGCAGGAGATGGTGGACACGAAGGATGAGACAGAGGCCAAGCTTAGGAGTTTGGGAAGGCGGACTACTTAGTTTATTTAATTTATTTTGGAAATGTAATTTGAATAGCTTAGCTCATCGGAATGTAATAATTTAGATTACTTACTGTGGTTTGGATTTTACTTTGGACATTATCATTTTGAGATATAATTATGAATTTAGGGGTATTTTAGCAATTTAAGCGCCATACTTCCTTGCTATCTAAAACTGGTAGGATAATCTTTATTATAATGTTCCGCATTAAGTTATATTCCGCGAGCTTACCTCTATGTGTGAACCGTTCTTGTGGACTTTGTTCCACGCGCAGGTAGGGTTGGCCAGTTAAGGGCTGGGCTTCAGAAGCTTGGACTGAACTCGCGTCGTGACGTCCGCGCCCTTTGTCACTTATTATTTTAAAAAAAAAATAGAGTCTGATTTCAGTGAAAAGGGGGCGGGCGTTACAGTTGGTATCAGAGCAAAATCGGAAGAATGAATCTCTCGAAGTAAGGTTAAGACGGTTGCATGTCTCACTGACAGCTAAGAATCCCAACTGACATGTAACACCCCGATTTCTCAATGAAGTGGATAATTACGAAAATGCCCCTGGTTTGTTAAATTAATTATTTTGAGATGTCAAATAAGGAAATGGTGGGGTCCATTGCTCAAATTAAGGTCATATGAGCACATTATAAATGTCAAGTTTGATTGGATGAGTAATGAACATCAATTGGGTCGAAAATGGCTAAATGGGTCAAAGGGCCCAATTGGACCCAATGGGTCAAAATGGATGATTTGACCATTGTGTAAGCTCAAATTAAATGGGGTCAAGCTGAACTGATTGGAAATCAGGTATAGCAAAAATGGGTAGGCTTGAAACACAAGTGAAAACCAATTAAAAATGGCAAAAGCAAGCCCATGAATGGGTCATGTTGTCAAAACGGGTCAAGGGGCTGCTTGGGGACCCAATGGGTCGGGTTGACTAGGTTGACCACGGATGACCATGTGGGCCCTCAATTGAACTCAAGTGTGAGTTAATTCAACTTGAGTTGGACTGATTTGAAGTGAGTTTGATTTAAGAAAAGAGTTGACTCAAACTTGGTGCATTAAATGTGATGAGTTGGATGAATAGAGTTAGAATAAAAATATCAAGTGTCAAGTGAGTCAAGAGGAAGTGGAAAGGTGTTGTTAATCACACACAATCCTTGGAGAATCAATCCCAGCCGTTGAAAGTGAAGAGGTGCTTTGGCAAAACCAAAGGACACCAAGCTTGGGGCGGCATCATCTCATCCCATGAGATGCATGTGTTTAAACATGAAAGGTTGCAACGTTTGGTGAAGGGGTCTCTTGGTTGACACCCAATACCCCATCGGTTTTGGCAAGATTAAATGAGGGAAATGAATGGAAGATGGGATGGAAACTACAAAAGGAAAAGGTTACCTTTCTTGGCCGATTTTTACATAGAGTATCCAAGAAATTCCCATCTCTCTCTCCCTCTCTTCAAGTTCGTTTTTCTTGGCTGAACAGCAGAGGTTTTGGCACCAGTTATTCAAGCATAAACCAGCAAAGAATTAAGGAAAGAAGGAAGAAATAAAAGGGAGAAGGCAAGGATCCTAGGCAAAGGAAATTTGGTAAGATTTCTTAAGTGTTCAAGCCAAATAAGTTGTAAGAAAATGATGTGTATTGGGCCATGGTTATGGCCGAATGCACCAAGGTTTTAACCTTGAATAATGGAGGTTTTAAAATGGTAAAAATGACCATTGGGTTCGGTCACCATGGAGGGCCGAACCCCATGTAAATGATTAGTGGTTTTGATGTTTTTGAAACATGGAAACCATGAAGTTTTTGTGGACTGTTTTTGATGTTTCTTTAAGATTCAAATGCATGTTTTAAAGAGGGTTAAAAACATGGACTTGAATGACATAAGGACTGAAGTTAGCATGGGTCTAAACAGTGGATTAAAATTGATGAAATGGACCATTGGGATCGGCCATCTTGGATGACCGAATCCCATGAAGTAATATGGTCATTTGGACAAGTTGATGAATTTATTTGGATGTTTTAAGAGGTAAAAAAAATGCAGTAATGTTATGCTGTTTATTACTTGTTTAAATGAGATCTAAAACATATTTAAGAGGAGCAAAACATGGACATAGGGTTCGGCCACTTTGGATGGCCGAACCCCATGAAAATATTAGATGATTTTGTGAGTTAAAAACCATATAAATTATGGTGTTTTATGTGATTTGATGAAGATTAACTTGCTGTTATTGGTTGGCCAATATAGGGCTGAACCATGTCAATGTTAGGGTTAAGTTACTGATTCAAATTGTGGGAAGATGATGGACCAAATTAAAACAAGAGAACCATTGGGTTCGGCCATGTACATGGCCGAACCCCATGGGGCTGTTTTTGGGATAAATGGATCATGGTATGGGTTAAATGGACCACTTCATATGGAGTATTTTGTGTGGAAGGTTTCTATTGAATTAAAAGGTTTCAAATGTAAGATCATGGATCATGATAATAGGTTTTGGTGTGGATCCATTGCATGGAATGGATCGGTAGTTTTAAAAGGTTAAATCCTAAGTTGGTGATGTTCGACCATGGGCATGGCTGAACCCCACATGATGTGGTTGGGTCTTAGATGCGAATGAATAAGTAAATGATAGTATGATTTACTGATTGTTATATGGACAAGGTACCGGAAGTTGAACGACGTGCGAGTCGTGACCGGGTGACGCTAAAGAAAGATCAAGTACTGAAGTGAATCTTCAGTAGGTTTCCTACCTACTTGTAACCACAATTATGATTTGGTTTATCATGTTTTTATGAGATATGTTATATTTGATATTATGTTTCAAATATGGTTTTGAATGATGACATATGTATTTACAAATGACATACATGGACATTGGCATCTCATGCATAGGCATGGGATGATGACTGAGGTTATACAGTGTTGCAATTATGAGTTACCGTCCTCCTTAGGCGATGAGAGTCCCGCCAGGAGGACTAATATGTGATATGAAATAACTCAATGATGAAACGTCTTTCCACAGGTAACGAGGATTACTGTGGATTACCTTATCATGTGAGACCCAGATGGAAGTGTATTGTGATTTACCTTGACGGTGAGAGTCCCGTCAAGTGATGACTATGTATGTGTGATGGGGTGGGGCTCATTACAATTGCATACATACATAGCATGGTTTTATCTGTTTTTGATGATCATGTACTATGATATATATATGCATGTTTTATATGCTAACTATGTGGTAGCCCTGATCGGGAACCTACTGGGCGCGTTGATCTAACGCCCTAATTCTATCCTCAGAGGAGAATGCAGGAACAAGGAAAGGGAAAGAGAAGGTCGATGACCGGGAGGGGAGCCAAGCCTAAGCGCTTGAATGTTGAACTGGACTTCTTTATTACTGTCATTTGAATTTATAGTTTGTGGACATGTAATAAGTTATTAATTTGCTATGGTTTGATTAGCTTACTAACTATGGATGGTTATTTATGTTAATTAATAGTTGAGACCGTTACTTGCTATCTAGTTATTCTATTCCATAAATAGTCTAGTTTATTCCGCAAATTATTGTTAGTTCCATGTGTGTATTATCTTTCATGGTCTAGTCCATGTACACATGGGTGGCCAGTTAAGGTTCAGACTTGAGTAGTCTGAACTTAACTCGCGTCGTGGCGCTCCCGCTCTCTTTCACTCTGTGTTTCTTTCAAAAGAAATTTTCAGACTCTGATTTTCGAAAGGGTGAAAAGGGCGGGGCGTTACATGACTGATTCTTTGGAGTCCGCTGCATGGGGTCCAGGTTAATTTACTTCTATTGACTCAAACTGAAGCGTTTAATCTGAGAACAACATTTGACGAAAAGGAATGATAGCAAGGGAAGAACAATCAATCTAAGTTGGAATTATCAAACATAGCAAGATAGAGCTTATTTTCCCCAAAAATGAGAACACAATATTTGATACTTAGGAAATTTTCCCCCCAAGAACAAGGTATACTCACTTAGCAAATTTCCCCCCCAAATTGACGAAACAATGTTAGATTTATCAAACGTAGCAAAGTAGGATGCACTTTCCCGGTATCCCCAAATTGAACAACAAACAATAGGAATTTTGAGATCCCCCCTAGAAAAAAAGGAAAACCAAGTGTACTTATTTGGCAACTTCCCCCAAACAAAATACATTGTACTATGCATAAGAAATTTTCCCCAAAACTAAGTATGATTATTTGGTGATTTCCCCCAAATTGAGAAAACAAATCTAGATTTTCCCCAAATTGATGGAACGGTGATGGATTTATCAAACGTAGGAGAATTTCCCCGATCTCACCAAATGGAGCAAACATTGATACTTAGGAATTTTTTTTTCCCTAAACTAAGTGTGCTAATTTGGAAATTTCCCCCCAAATACATTGTGCTATACATAAGAAATTCCCCAAAACCTAGATTGGTTTTATTGGAAACTGTTGTTGATGACTTTTGTATTCTATTTGTATTCTATGATATAGATATGTCAAATGACGTGGGTATACGGAATTATGGAATAAGGGAACCCCTAGCTGTCCCATAGATTTGGTATATGCTTCCAGCATAGAAGTTAGCATGGACTTTCAGGAGGGACCTCCCGAGGAAGATGAATAGGATTTAACATCTCTTCCTGAAGAGAATATGGAAGACTTTCCGATGATAAGAGAGTCGGTAGGGGAAATAGAACCCGATTATATGTGCGAGTTGTGCAACCAGGTTGGGTACAACTGCACATACTGCCCCTACCCTCTTGAAGTGGTATGCCCAGTTTGTGGACTATATGGACGCGGGAAAGAAAGGACTAACTGTCCTTATATTGGAGGACTAGGGATAATACCTTGTTTGACAGGTGGAGTACTGGGTCACATGTCGATGTCGTGCCCTGACAGTTCCTTTGTGTTTGAGGATGATGTAGGGTCTTCTACGGAAGACTAGACTGGGGAGTAGTAAGAAAGGTCATTCAAAGAGGGTTATTTTGTAAGGGTTGTGGGTACATTTTGTTATTTGAAGGGTTTATTTTAACCCTACCAACCTTTGTATTATGAAGAAGTTTTGAATGACTTTTTAAGGAAGTATGCAACTTACAAATTTATGAAGGAACTAAGCCAATAAATTTTTTTAATGACTTAGGAAAATGTCTCCGAAGAGAAGAACCCGACAAGACCCATGTGTGGAAGAAGGAGTACAACAACCTCATCCGGAGGAAGAGGTACAGTCACCTCATCAGGAGGAAGCGCAGAATAGCGTGAATATTCCAGTGATAACCCCCGAGCTACAAAACTTAGTGCAAGCTATAGTCACTGCGGTCTTACAACAACTCTTGAACCGAAATGAAACACAGGACCGAAGAGGTCAGAGTGGGGTAAATACCTTTCGCCCTCATAAGAGATTCAGACCCAATTTTTGGAGACCTTCAGCCTCTACTGGAAGTTCCTATTTCCAGTGTGGTCAGCAAGGGCATTTCAAAAGAGAGTGTCCTCAGAACTATAAATCTTCCCACTTCAGGGGTCCCTTCCGTCGTCTAACTCGATCAGCTCAGCCACAGGACCTAGAGCACATGACCCGACAGGAAGAACACCTACTCCGACAGAATCGGGACAACTGAATACTACGATTTCTCCTCCAGAGACAATGGATCATTCGGTGATTCAAGGTATGACAGTAGTTTGTAGTTCATATGCTTATGTATTATTTAATTTGGGAACATTCTACTCTCTTGTATCTACTGCCTTCACATCTGTTACTAGCACTTTAGCACAATAAATGTCCACTGAACTTACTATAGTATCCCCCATTGGTAGACGATGACGACCATTAGTGGGTATATCGATTCTCCGATAGATACAATTTGGTTCCATAGGTTGACACATGGGTCTTATGACAGACATTGATTTCGTAGTCGACGCATGGGTTGTATGTTAGACCTATTAGCCCTATGATAGACAGAATAGTCCTACGAAGGTATTAGTTATGCCCATGAATGGATTATACCCATAGGAGGGTTATATTCATGGATGGTTATTAACCATGGATGTGTATATAACCATGGATGAGGGTTCCCATGGTGGTTTGCATTGATGTCGGGTATTGGTATCGTAGAAGTTATGAACAAAGGGGTTAGTCACATCGTGACTTATGTGCAAATGAAGAGGTGCAAAATTTTGGAGAGGTAATTAATGGGAAAAATAAAAATCTAGTGAAACTCGAATGGGAAGCTATGGGCGACTGCCGAGTTAGTCTAGCTAGCTGACTCTATAGTTAGCAGATGGAGTTCCAGGAGAGTGCAACTAGAAACCTAGTTGAAATGGAATCAGCAAAGGACTTGAGCAAAGGCTCGTACTGGCAGACTACCTCACACAGAGAGTAGACGAAAGAACGTGTTGAATGAGTACAAATGGGAAATGTCTTAGTAGCAGGTAAAGTGAAATAGAATACATTAATCTACAAAAGATCGCAAATGGGTTCATGAGAAAAAGAGATAACGTGAGACAGAGTAAATTCTGCAAGAATGAAACTCATAGATCTATATGAGTGATGTTGATGTAATTAAGAGGTACTTGACTCGATTGAACGGGAACAGCGAATAGGCCCAGAAATGGAGGAGATATGGACCAAGATATCTACAAGCGAGGTGGTACCGGAATGACAGTTACGACCGGGACAGGGTCTTGTATTCCGAGGTAGGACGTATGTGCCTGAGAACTGCAGAAGGGGAGTTGTTGGTTGAGGCACACCAAACCAAGCTCTCTACCCATCCGGGCAGCACCAAGATGTACAAGGATCTTAAGAGGCACTATTGGTGGCATGGACTCGAGAAAAGATGTAGCGGAGTTTGTGGCCCGTTGCCTAAGTTGTCAGCAGGTTAAGGCGGAACATCAGAAGCCACCGGGTTTGTAATACCCTAGAATTTTCAATATATTAATATTTACGGAATTTCCATTGTAATTTATTGATATGGATTTAAATGGGTAAGGTGTTGGGCCAATGGTCCAATAAAGACCCAATGGTTGGTAGGTATGTTTACAAGACAAATAAATGGATGAGATGTACTCAAACGGGTCAAGATTGGTAATTGGGTCAAATTTTGTTAAATGGGTCAAAATGGTCAAATGGGACCCAATGGGTCGTGGTTGGCATGTTTGACCATTAGGTGAACTCAAAGCTTAATTGGGTTAAAATGAATTAAATGTTTGAGTTTAGATTGAGTTGAAATAAATGATGGAGTTTAGTTGAGTTGAATTTATGAGTTGAGTTACATTAAAGTAAATGAATGAGTTGAGTTGGGTGAGTTAAATAAATGAGTTAGATGAAATAATTATTTTAAGTGAGTGAAGTGTGTGTAAGATGGTGGTATGAGCTAGTTGCAAGTTTTAAACAATGAAAACGTGGGCCGCATGGTTATTCCATGTATGTAACTCCTAAGATAGAGATAAATGATAGTGCCGTTACATGGGAGTTACATAGGTAAGGAATGCAATTCAAATTCAAGTTGTGATGCACGTTGGAGTAGCATGGATTGATAGTTCATGCATGTTACTCCAAGGATGGAGAATGAATGGAGTTGCTGTTTCGTGGAGTTACACAAAGAGGTTATGGCATTTCAAATTCAAATCTTAGTCTACAAGTTGAAGGAAGGGGAAGGATTCCATCTTAAGATGAAACCCCCATTTGAGTTGTTAATGAGAGAAGGAGGTAAGGGGGAGGTTACACCAATGCATACAGCAAGATAATCAATGGGAAGCCGTTGGGTACCCTTGGAGTTTCATCTCAAAGATGAAACCCCCCAGGGAGGTATTAAGAAATGAAGGTTACACAAAGGTCTCATATTCAAATTATTACACACGTTGGAACCATGAGGATTACCCATCTTAGATGGAAAGCCAAGGGTCAAAACCATTGGAGGGTTTCATCTCAAGGATGAAACCCCCAAATGAAATAAGAGTTGAAGATAAATGCAAATGAGAGTTACAATTACCAAGGAGATCACATGGGCTGAATGGCATCTACCCAAGGATTGTTTTATTTTCACTCTCCCTATCTCTCTCTCTCTTTGCCGTCTTCTACATTTCAAGACCAAGAACAGCAGCTGATTGCTTATTTTCAATCAGTCCTTGGCGGATGTCTTTCATCAAGACAAGTTCAGCCAGGGTTTTGGCATCAAGGCTTAGCACATTCATCCAAGGCCAAAGTTCTCTTTCTTTCTCTCTCATTTTCTCTCTCATTTTCTCTCTCAAATTCATATCACCTGGCTGAAGTATTCCAAGGAGGTTGCAGCAAGGTTTGTCTCAGCCAAAAGAACAAGAAGAAAGAAGGAGAGGCTAGGGAAGTAAAAGACCAAGGAAGGAGTCAAAGAACTGAAGGAGACGCGGTATTGGTAAGTGCACTTTGAACCATTGATAAATAAAGTTGGTTAAGGGAATGAGATCTGGCCATCGTATGACCAGATCCATCAATGGTTTAGATCTAGGATTATGATGTTTAAAAATGCTAAAATATGGACCATAGGGTTCGGCCCTTTTGGATGGCCGAACCCCATGGGAAAACTTGGTGATTTTTATGGTGTTTGAAAGACAAAATCTATATTATGAAATGGAGGTTTTTAAAGGATTTTAAATGGAGATAAGCCTGTTGTTTTGGACCAGTTATGGGATGGCTGAATGATGTGGTTTTCATGGTTTAAGTGTGGAGTCTCATATGTATATAATTGATGGCAGTATTGTGTTAAGAGAACCATAGGGTTCGGCCATGTGTATGGCTGAACCCTATGGATTGTTTTGATGGCATGATTGGGTAAAATCATATTGGAAATCTAAGATGTGTTTAATACTTTTGATTAAGGAATTATCTAGACTTAGTTATGGTGTTAATATTAAGTTTATCAACCATAATATTAGATGGAAGGAGGGGTTACAAATTAGTTTGGTGAGGTTCGGCCATATGGCCGAACCCCACTAATGATGATTGATGGATTGGATGGTTAATATTATGGATGTATGAAGGATTTAAAAGGACTAAAATAAGATGGTGAGGTTCGGCCATGTAGTATGTCCGAACCCCACTAAGATGGTTTTATTTTCAATGATGGAAGTTAGAAAGGTTAAGCATTGGTTAGACCAGTGGCAAAACTGTAAATACAAGATCAATGACAAATGTGAATGGATTGATCAAAGTGGGGTCCAAAAATCAAGGGGTAAGGTTCGGCCATGTTGTATGGCTGAACCCTACCAAAGTATGTTTGATGTGTGAGGTGGATTAAGTATGTTTAATGGTGTTTAATATAAAAGGTTAGTTTCAATGGCACAATCGTAATTATGGGTGAAATGATCAAATGACCAAAGGAATGGAAATATGAGCCAAAAACCCAAGTGGTAAGGTTCGGCCATATTGTATGGTCGAACCCTACCAAGATTTATTTTGGAGGAGTTGGTTATTTGGAGGCTATGGGTCAAATGAAAGAGACCAAAGTCTTAAATGGGTGAGGTTCGGCCATGGGGTATGGCCGAACCCCACATAATGGAGTTTTGGGACTTAAGACTAGGTTGGAATCTTATGGTTAAAAACTTGACTTGCTGTTATATAAATAGGGTCACGGGATTTGCTTGTACAGCGTACAAGTTGTAAACCAGAGACGATTCAAAAGAAGAGCCAAACTAAGTGATTATTGTGTAGGTTTCCTACCTTTATTGTAACCACATTTCTATTTGTTGTTTTATGTGGATTTCGATAAATTATATGAATGTAAAGTTATGTTTCTAAATGGCATGTTTGCATAGACATCTCATGCATGGCATGGGATGATGTTGTTGTAACCGGAGGCCACACTCCGTCGGGGTGTCCGAAAGACCACTGTGGGGTACCTTGATGATGAGAATCCCATCAAGAGGAATCCGGAGGCTACACTCCGTCGGGGCATCCGAAAGACCACTGTGGGGTACCTTGATAATGAGAATCCCGTCAAGAGGAGGCTATGTAGAATGGTGATGGGTGGGACTCATTACATGTTCATTTCATACATAGCATGTTTTTATGGAACTTTGACACACATGTATTATTATATTATTTGCATGATTTATACTAACCTTATGGTAACCCTTCGGAAACACTACTGGGCGCGTTGATCTAACGCCCTATCTCTACCCTTAGTGGATGACGCAAGAAAGATAAAGAATGAGGATCGAGAAGGGGACCAAGCAAAGAAGCTTGGGCGGATTGAATGATTTAAATGGACTATTTATGGACTTGTTATTTGATTTATTTGGACAATGTAATTTAGTAATTAGATGTGTTGGCATGTAATAAGTAGTTAAGTAGATGCTATGGTTTGATTTATTTTGGATGGTTTGATTGAACGATTAGTTAAGATTGTTAGTAATTTTTGGAGATTATGATTAAGTACTTTGCTATCTAAGAATGATAATTGGAGTAGTCATAGGTTCCATTATAACCATCAGTTAGTCTAGGTTTAAGTATTTTCCGCAATTCTATTAGTACCATGTGTGGATCAATTCTTATGGACTTAGTCCATACGCACATGGGCTTGGCCAGTTAAGGGTTGGATTTTAGAAGTCCGAACTTAACTCGCGTCGTGACACTCCGCCCCGATCACTTGATTATTATATTTAAAAAATAAATAAACTCTGATTATTAGAGTGAAAAGGGCGGAGTGTTACAGTTGGTATCAGAGCGAAACGGGAAGTTGAATCTTCCAAAGTAATATTAAGACAGTTTCATGTCTCACTAACGGATAAGAATCCCAACTGACCGACTCTTCGGAGTCCGCTGACTGGGGGCCGGATTAATTTATTTCGTGGACTCAGACTGAACAATCAATTTGAGAATAACAAAGATAGCAAAAGTACAGTCATTATAGGTGATCTATCAAATGCAGCAACATAGGATATACTTTCCACAATTTTTTCCCCCCAATTTGAGAAAAACAAACAAATAGGGATTTAGAAATTTCCCCCCCAAAACAAAAGAAAACTAAGTCTGTTTATTTGGAAATCTCCCCAAAATTGTGAAAAATACAAACTGTACGAGGAAACTAAGTCAGTAATGTTTTCATGACTTAGGGAAATGGCTCCAAAGAAAAGGATCCCTCAGAACCAGAAAGGGAAGGGAAAGGTGTTGCAAATCACGCAACATGAGAAAGTGGTATCACAACACGAAAAATCTGTGCATGAGAAGGAGCTGTCTATACATGAGAAGGAGGTAACCCAACCTGAGGAGGAGCGATCTGTCCATGAAAAGTCGCACAATGAGGAAGAATCGCAGCACCCTTGGAGGGGAGAAAAGGGGAGTGAGAATTCATCACAGAAAGAGGAAGAAGGGAACAATGGTGTACATATACCACATGTGCCGCCTGAACTTCAGGGTTTAGTTCAAGCAGTGGTAACCTCTGTACTCCAGCAACATATGAATGGAAGTGAAAGTTCCAAGGATGCCAATGATTGAAGTATGGCGCGGGAATTCCAACAACAACGTCCTCCCTACTTCAAAGGGAAGGAAGGGGCTGTTGGAGCTGAGTACTGGCTGAAGAAGATCACTCAAATCTTAAATTTACTTAAGATCTCGAGTCATGCTGACACGATTCTACTGGCTACTTCACAACTGATAGAAGATGCCAGTAAATGGTGGGAGGTGGTGGAGAAGTAGAGGGCACTCATACCAGTTAGGGAGAGGACGGCCATGACATGGGATGAGTTTTCGGCGACCTTCTTGGAACATTACTTTCTAGAGGAGGAGAAGGAGCGACAGACGCAAGCTTTTCTGTCCTTGACACAGGGCTCTATGACGGTGGCAGAGTATGACCGGGAATTCCTCAGTCTATCCATCTATGCATTTTATATGGTGGACACAGGGCATCGCAGGGCAAGGAAGTTTGAGAGGGGTCTACGGCCAAACATTAGGGCCAAAGTGACCATATTCAAGTGCACCACATTGGCTGAGGTGGTCAGCAAGGCCACAATAGCAGAACAGGAGTTGAATGCAATGGTACGGTTTGACAACCGCCGAGCTCCAAGTGGGAGGGGTGGGTTCCAGCCCAACAAGAGGTTTCGACCGAACTTCAGCAGACCCACACCATCTGCGGGGTCCACGGGGGGCTTTCGTCCCAACCAGCCCTCCCCATCTACATCAGTCACCCAGTCATTCAGAGGGATGAACAACAATTTCTTCTGTGATCAGCCGGGTCACTTCAAGAGAGACTGTCTAAAGCTCAATAAGCTCTCATATTCTAGAGGATCTTTCCGTCCACCAGCTAGGCCAGTGAACTCCCGGGGAGGCAGGACTTATAATCAGGCAGGTCAGGCGCTTAATCCTACCGGATCTGGACGACTATTTTCTCTGGCACCTCTTGAGAATGTGGATCATTCTGTGATTCAAAGTATGGCCGTTGTCAATAGTTCTTATGTTTATGCATTGTTTGATTATAGAGCTTCACACTCTTTTATATCTGCATCCTTTATAACTGCTACTGGTACACTAGTTCAAAAGCTATCCACCACACTCACAGTAGTATCCCCTGTCGGAGACATGTCTGTAATGCCATGCCCTTTCCACCCTTCCGAAAATCAGAGTCTGAAAATTTCTTTTGAAAGAAACACAGAGTGAAAGAGAGCAGGGGCGCCACGACCCGAGTTAAGTTCAGACTACTCAAGTCTGAACCTTAACTGGCCACCCATGTGTACTTGGACTAGACCATGATAATAAACCACACATGGAACTAACTACAACAGCGGAATAAACTAGACTATTTGCGGAATAGAATGACAAGATAGCAAGTAACAGTCTCAAATATTAATTAACATAAATCAACCATCCAAAGTTAATAACCTAATCAAACCATAGCAAGTAATAACTTATTACATGTCCACAATCTATAATTCAAATGACAGTAATAAAGAAGTCCAGTTCAACATTCAAGCGCTTAGGCTTGGCTCCCCTCCAGGTCATCGACCTTCTCTTTCCCTTTCCTTGTACCTGCATTCTCCTCTAAGGATAGAATTAGGGCGTTAGATCAACATGCCCAGTAGGTTCCCGAATCAGGGCTACCACATGGTTAGCATATAAAACATGCAAATATATCATAGTACATGATTATCAATAATACATCTGAAAACAAATGCTATGTATATGCACATGTAATGAGTTCCACCCATCACAAGTCTACACAGCCATTATCTCAAGAAACTCTCATATCAAGGTATTCCGGAGTAGTCCTCATTTCCTCCGGATGGGTAAGCAGAGTACTCCACATTTCCTCTGGATAGTGTGCTTATGTTCAAGTTATTCCAAAGTACTCCACATTTCCTCTGGATGGGATACTTATCATTATGTCGTTCCATTCCCATCACCCCATGCCATGCATGAGATGTCAATGCATTGTATGTCAGTTGTAAATGCATAATTCATCATTCAAAATATGGTAAGTAATAGTATGTCAATATCTCATAAAACCCTTCATGAAAACAGGTGTAAATGTGGTTACAAGTAGGTAGGAAACCTACTGAAGATTCACTTCAGTACTTGATCTTTCTTTAGCGTCACCCGGTCGAGACTCGCACGTCGTCAACTTCCGGTACCTTATCCATATAACAATCTGTAAATCATAACATCATTTACTTATTCATTACCATCTAAGACCCAACCACATCATGTGGGGTTCGACTATGCCCTTGGCCGAACATCACCAACTTAGGATTTAACTTCTTTTTTCATTTAATCAACTTGTAAATACTTAACCATTTAACCCATTCCATCAAATAATTGTTGATGGGGTTCGGCCATACTACATGGCCGAACCACATCCTATGGGTTTTTATCCCACTTTCCATCATCAACCATGATTTGTTATTTGCTTACACTAAGTTCACTAAATTCCATAACTTAGAAACTTTACAGCCATATAAAATGGTCCATGGGGTTTGGCCATACATATGGCCAAACCCAATGGTTCCCTTGGTTCCATAACTCCAACATTCATACATAATTTTTGGTTATGATTGCTACATGGTTCAACCATCCCATGACCAACCAAAACAGCAAGTTAATCTTCATTTAAAATCACATAAGAAACCCATAAACTTGTATGATTTTGATCTCCTAAAACCATCAATATTACCATAAAAATGTCATACTATCTCATGGGGTTCGGCCAACACAATTGGCCGAACCAAATGGCTTACAATTTTAAACCTTATTAATCAGTCACTTAGCCTTATTAAAACATGTAAAAACCTCAATGATTTTGCATGGTTTTTAACCTTCTAAAAACCATCAAAATACCAACATCCATTCATGGGGTTCAGCCATCCAAAGTGGCCGAACCCTATGTCCATGTCTTGGTCCTTATGAATATGCAAGTATTAATCAGTATAACATTACTGCATTTTTACCTCTCAAAACCATCCAAATAAATTCATCACTTTGTCCAAATGACCATAACACTTCATGGGATTCGGCCATCCAAGATGGCCGATCCAAATGGTCCATTTCATCAATTTTAATCCACTGTTTAGACCCATGCTGACTTTAGTCCTTACGTCATTCAAATCCATGTTTTTAACCCTCTTTAAAAACATGCATTTGAATCTTAAAGAAACCTCAAAAACAGTCCATAAAACCTCCATGGTTTCTATGTTTCAAAACATCAAAACCAACCTATCTTTTACATGGGGTTCGGCCCTCCATGGTGGCCGAACCCAATGGTTATTTTTACCATTTTAAAACCTCTATTAATCAAGGTTAAAACCTTGGTGCATTCGGCCATAACCATGGCCCAATACGAACCCTTTTTCTTACAACTTATTTGGCTTAAACACTTAAGAAATCTTACCAAATTTTCCAAACTTTCTTCTTGCCTTTGATCCTTGGTTTCTCCTCTCTTGATTCCTTCTTTCTTTCTTTAATTCTTTGCTGGTTTATGCTTGAATAACTGGTGCCAAAACCTCTGTTGTTCCAGCCAGAAAAATGAATTGGAGAGAGGGAGAGAGAGATGGGAATTCTTGGATTTCTAAAGTGAAAATCAGCCAAGAATGGTAATATTTTCCTTTTGTAGTTTCAGCCCCATCTCCCATTCATCCTCCCTCATTTAATCTTGCCAAAACCGATGGGGCATTGGGTGTCATTCAAGACACCCCTTGGTGCCAAACGTTGCATCTCTTTGGAAATGAACCAATGCATCCATTCATGAATTGGCGCCGCCCAACCTTGGTGTCTTTTGGCTTTGCCAAAGCACCTCTTCACACTCAACGGCTGAGATGGATTCTCCAAGAGTTATGTGTGATTAACAATGCCTTTCCACTTCCTCTTGACTCACTTGACACTTAATATTTTTATTCTAACTCAACTCATCCAACTCATCACATTCAATTCACCAAGTTTGAGTCAACTCTTTTCTTAAATCAAACTCACTTCAAATCAGTCCAACTCAAGCTGAACTAACTCATACTTGAGTTCAATTGTGGGCCCACACGGTCATCCGTGGTCAACCTAGTCAACCCGACCCATTGGGTCCCCAATCAGCCCCTTGACCCGTTTTGACAACATGACCCATTCATGGGCTGATTTTTACCATTTCTAATTGATTTTCACTTGTGTTTCAAGCCTACCCATTTTTGCTATACCTGATTTCCAATCAGTTTAGCTTGACCCCATTTAATTTGAGCTTATACCATGGTCAATTCATCCATTTTGACCCATTGGGTCCAATTGGGCCCTTTGACCCATTTAGCCATTTTCTACCTAATTGATGTTCATTACCCATCCAATCAAACTTAATATTTATAATGTGCTCATATGACCTTAATTTGAGCAATGGACCCCACCATTTCCTTATTTGACCTCTCAAAATAATTAATTTGACAAACCAGGGCTGTTTTTGTAATTATCCACTTCATTGAGAAATGGGGTGTTACAATATAACCCTCTTTTAAAATTTTCGTCCCGAAAATCGAGTGAAGTAGGGTTCTTAAATTAAATTACATAAATAATTCGAGGTGAGCTGTTCTCATCTCCGATTCAAGTTCCCATGTGGCTCTTCATCACCATGTCGGTCCCATACCACTTTTACGAACTGAATCGCTCTATTTCGCAACACCCTTTGTTCAGTCTCCACTATCCTGACCGGCTTCTCGACGTACGTCACATCGCTTTGTACTTCAATATCATGAACATTCAAAACATGGGACGGATCCGGATTATACTTTCTTAGCATTGATACATGAAACACATCATGTAGAGCTGCTAACTGCGAAGGAAGTGCTAACTGGTAAGCTACGTCCCCCATCCTTCTTATGATGGAAAACGGTCCCACATATCTTGGTGACAGTTTTCCTTTCTTGCCAAACCTCATGTGTCCTTTCCGTGGCGAGACCTTTAAAAATACCATGTCTCCCACTTCAAATTCCAGAAACCGTCTCCTTTTATCAGCATAGCTCTTTTGCCGACTCTGTGCAGTCAATAAGTGTTGACATATCAACTTAATTTGTGCGGTAGTCTCTGCGACTAATTCTGGTCCAATCAATGCAGGCTCTCCAGCCTCTGTCCAACATACCGGTGACCTACACGGTCTACCATATAATGCCTCGTATGGAGCCATCTGAAGACTTGCCTGATGGCTGTTATTATACGAGAACTCCACTAGTGGTAAATGGTCCTCCCATCCACCCTTGAAATCTAACATACATGCTCTCAGCATGTCTTCCAAGGTTGTTATCGTCCTCTGACTGTCAGTCTGTCTGTGGATGGAAAGCGGTGCTAGTTAATAAATCTGTCCCCATGGCTGACTGCATACTTTGCCATACTCTGCCGGTAAAATGGCCATCTCTGTCCGATACTATCGTTCGAGGAATGCCATGTAGCCGAATGATCTCTTTAATATACCGCCGACCCAACGTCTCAGATGAATCCGTCATCTTGATAGGAATGAAATGTGCGGACTTGGTTAGCCGGTCGACTACGACCCATATGGCGTCATTACCCTTTGAAGACCTTGGCAACCCCGATACAAAGTCCATGGAAATGTGTTCCCATTTCCATTCTGGTACTACTAAGGGTTTGAGTAACCCTGATGGCTTTTGGTGTTCAGTCTGAACTTGCTGACAAGTTAGACAATGTGCCACGAATTCCGCCACATCCCTTTTTATTCCATGCCACCAATAATGCCTCGTTAGATCATGGTACATTTTGGTGCTGCCCGGATGGATAGAAAGCTTGGATTGATGTGCCTCAATCAGTAGCTCTTTCCTGCAACTCTTTGGCACATATGTTCTTCCCCAGAATAAAAGACCTTGTCCTGGTCGTAATTCCCATTCCGGTATGTCTACGCCAGTGGACATCTTGGCTCATATGTCCTCCACTTCCGGGTCTGTCCTTTGTTCTTGTTCAATCCTGGTGACCATGTTGGATTGTATAACCAGATTGTATATGGTACCACGGTTGTTGTAATAGAGTTTAAATTCTCGGATGGTATTTAACATCTCCCATTCCGATCTGATCAAACATGCCACGGATGCATGTGGTATACAGCTGAGGGCATCCGCTACCTTGTTTGCCTTGCCTGGATGATGTCTAAGCGCAAACTCATAATCCGCCAGATATTCCATCCATCTTCGTTGCCTGAGGTTGAGCTCCTTCTGATCAAAAAGATATTTTAAGCTCTTATGATAAGAAAATACCTCAAATTTCTCGCCGTAGAGGTAGTGTCTCCAACTCTTGAGGGCGAAAACCACTGTAGCTAATTCCAAATCATGTGTGGGGTAAAGACGTTCATGTATTTTTAACTGCCTTGAACCATATGCCACCACACAATTACTCTGACTGAGTGTACAACCCAGTCCCTCTCCCGAGGCATCGCAATATACCTCGTAACACTTGCCACTTACCGGCAAAACTAAAATAGGGGTAGTGGTAAGTCTTATCTTCAGCTCTTCAAACCTTTGATTACATCGATCTGTCCACTCGTACTTGACCCCTTTTTGTGTGAGTCGAGTCAATGGAGATGCTATTTTGCAAAATCCATGATAAATCTTCTATAATAACCAGCCAATCCCAAGAAGCTACGAATTTCAGTTACATTCTTGGGGGCTTTCCAATCTTTCACTGCTGCCACCTTAGCCGGATCCACGGCTATACCTCCCTCAGATATAACATGTCCCAAGAAATTGACCTCGGATAGCCAGAATTCACATTTACTGGCCTTGGCATACAGCTTATGCTGCCTCAAAGTATTCAAAACTATCCGTAAGTGCTCTGCATGTTCTTCCTGACTCTTAGAATATATCAGAATATCGTCAATAAATACGATTACAAACTGGTCCAGATACGGACGGAAGATTCTGTTCATTAAATCCATGAACACCGCCGGTACATTTGTGGTCCAAATGGCATGACTACAAACTCGTATAGTCCATACTGCGTCCGGAAAGCGGTCTTCTCTATATCTTCCTCCCTAATCCGTATTTGATGATAACCAGACATCAAATCAATCTTTGAAAAATGGCTGGAACCCTTCAATTGATCGAATAAATCATCAATTCTGGGTAGAGGGTACTTGTTCCGGACTATTAGCTGATTTAGCTTCCGGTAGTCCACGCACATCCGTAGTGAACCGTCCCTCTTCTTCACAAAACAGCACTGGTGCTCCCCATGATGATGTACTGTTCCGGATGCAACCCATCCTAAGCAGTTCATCAATCTGCTTCTTTAGCTCCAACATTTCTGCTGGTGCCATCCGATAATGTGGTAACGACACTGGTGCTGTGCCAGGGTAGAACTTGATTTCAAAGTTAATCTCCCTCATAGGTGGTAAACCAAGGAGTTCCTTTGGAAATACATCCTCAAATTCTTGTACAATTGCCGGAAGTTCAGTAACCGGAGCTTTATTTATGGTGATATTATTCAATACCACGTGATTTAACCCTTCCTGCAATCCACTCTGTTTATCTGCACGAACTACATAATCTTGCCCTCGGGTGTCATAAATGTCACTCTTCGGCGATAACAATCGATGTTGGCATGAAACTTAGCCAACCAATCCATGCCGAATATTATATCATACTTAGACATGTCAAGCACCAGATAATTGAACTCAAATCTGAATCCAGTTAATTCAGTGTTAACCGCCGTACATATAAGTCCCAATGCCGAATCTCCGACAGGGGATACAATAGTAAGTGCGGTGGCTAATCTTTGAACTAATGTACCGGTAGCAGTAATAAATGATGCAGCTATGAAGGAGTGTGATGCTCCAGAATCAAATAGTGCATATGCATAAGAACTACTCACTACCGCCATACCTTGTATCACAGCATGGTCCTCTTCTTCCGGAGATGTTAGAGTAAATAATCGTCCCGCTCAAGCAGGGTTAGACCCTCGACCTCCCCGACTTTGCATTCTGCCTCCTCTAGAGTTTACTGGTCTAGCTGGCGGACGAAATGATCCTCTGGAGTATGACAGCCTGTTGAGTTTTAGGCAGTCCTTTTTGTAGTGACCGGGTTGATCACAGTGAAAGCAGGTGTTCACTCCTCTAGATGCTTGAGTGACTGCTACAGATTGAGTGGGCTGGTTGGGGCGAAAGCCCCCACTAGATCCAACAGACAGCGAGGGTCTGCTGAAGTTCGATCTAAACTTCTTGTTGGGTTGATATGCACCCCTCCCACTCGGCGCTCGGCGGTTGACCACTCTTACAAATTTCGCCAATTCTTGTTCCACAATTGTAGCCCTGCTGACCACTTCCGCCAGCGTGGCTGCTTTGAACACGGTTACCCTGTCCCTAATGTTTGGCTGTAACCCACGCTTGAACTTGCGAGCCCTCCGATATTCCGTGTCGACAACATAGAAAGCATAGATTGACAGGCCGAGAAATTCTTGGAGATACTCAGCCACCGTCATCGAGCCTTGCACTAATGTCATAAAGGCCTGAATGTGACGTTCCATCTCTTCCTCCAGAAAATAGCGCTCTAAGAATGTCGCTGAGAATTGCTCCCAGGTCATAGCAATTCTTTTTCCTTCTGGCACAAGTGCCTACTGTTTCTCCACTACTTTCCACCATTTAGCCGTGTCATCTATCAGTTGTGACGTGGCCAATAGAATTTTGTGAGCATGACTCTTGATATTCAAAAGAGTCAGTATGTGGGAGATCTTTTCCAACCAGTTCTCCCCCCCGACAGGCCCTTCTCTGCCCTTGAAGTAAGGTGGGCGCTGTTGTTGAAAATCTCTGACCATGTTACGGTCATTAGTTTCACTCGTGCTTCCACCTCCGTTCATATGTTGTTGGAGGACAAAGGTAACTACAGCTTGCACCAAACTTTGTAGTTCGGGTGGTACATAGGGTACTGTTACATTGTTGTTCCCTTCTTCCTCTCATCGATACGATGAGTCATATTCTTCCTCCTCATCCCGTCGATACGTAGGGTCACTATCCTCCTCCTCTCGCCGAGAATGATGTGACTCTTCCTCATTGTGCAATCGTTCATGAACTGACCTCTCCTCGTCATGAATTGACCGCTCTCTGTCATGTACCGATGGCACCTTCTCATGTACCACCTTCTTGCGTTGAGGTACCACTTTCCCTTGTGGTGTGATTATGAACATCTCATCCTTCTTTTTACCGTCCTGACGGGTCTTCATTTTTGAAGTCCCTTCAACTAATCCGATTTGCAAAACTTTTTCCTTTCCCTTCGGATTCTTTATAACCTTTTTCTGTGGCGCCATTTATTCCTAATTCATGGAAACATCATAGACTTAGTTTCCATCAACAATATGCATTAAATGCCATAAATCCTCATAAAATCATAAAATCGCATACTTTATATTAATTCATAATTCATTTTTGTACAAGGGCGGATAGGGTAAATCAAAACCCTATAAAGAACAAAATGCACCCTTACAAAATAACCCTCTTTTTAATACCCCTTCATATTACTTCCTAGCTTAGTCTTCCGTAGAAGACTCCGCATCATCAGCGAACTTGAAACGGTTATCAGGACAAGTCATCGCCGTGTACCCCAATACTTCACATGTCGTGCAGGGTATTAACCCAGGTCCTCCGATATAAGGACAATTAGTCCTCGCCTCTCCATGCCCATGCATTCCACAGAACGAGCAGACAATACCTAAAGGGTGAGGACAATACATACAGTTGTGCCCGTCTTGATTGCACAACTCACATGTATCGTAGGGATCTATCTCCCCAAGTGATTCCAATATAATAGGAACATCTGCAATAGGATCCTCCAGAAAAGGTGCTGGATCCTCTTTTTCTTCCTCAGGAGGTTCCATTAACCAAGGAATATCTTCCATAAGATACTCCGGTAATGGTGCTAGGTTCACCTCCTCCAATGGTGCTAAGTTCCATTCCTCCTCTTCGGGACCCCCTTTTGAGGGTCCACATTGACTTCCATGCTGATATTGTTGGAAGTCAATACCAAATCTACTGAACAACTAGGTGTCCCTTTATCCCATAACTCAGTGTATTCCTCGTTGATTGACATATCTGTGCCACAACATTTAAAACACAAGAATATTCAACAACAATTCTAAATAAACCACTCTTGGTTTTCAAGGGAATTTGATAATGCATAATATCATGTACTTTGTTTGGGAAGATTACCAAATCATCACTCTTTGTTTCTTTTGTTTCTGGGGAAATCTCTAAATTCCTGTTGTTTGTTTTTCAGTGTGGGAGTTTCAGGGGAGTACATCATACTTTGCTATGTTTGATATGTCCAGTTATGATGATTGTACTTTACTTTGCTATCTTTCATTGTCGTTCTCAGATTTATTGTTCAGTCTGAGTCACTCGAAGTAAATTAATCCGGCCCCCAGTCAGCGGACTCCGAAATGTCGGTCAGTTGGGATTCTTATCCGTCAGTGAGACATGAAACCATCTTAGTCTTACTTCAATGATTCAACTTCCCATTTCGCTCTGATACCAACTGTAATGCCCCGCCCTTTCCACCCTTCCGAAAATCAGAGTCTGAAAATTTCTTTTGAAAGAAAGACAAAGTGAAAGAGAGCGGGGGCGCCACGACGCGAGTTAAGTTCAGACTACCCAAGTCTGAACCTTAACTGGCCACCCATGTGTACTTGGACTAGAGCATGATAATAAACCACACATGGAACTAACTACAACATGCGGAATAAACTAGACTATTTGCGGAATAGAATCACTATATAACAAGTAACAGTCTCAAATATTAATTAACATAGATCAACCATCCAAAGTTAATAACCTAATCAAACCATAGCAAGTAATAACTTATTACATGTCCACAATCTATAATTCAAATGACAGTAATAAAGAAGTCCAGTTCAACATTCAAGCGCTTAGGCTTGGCTCCCCTCCAGGTCATCGACCTTCTCTTTCCCTTTCCTTGCACCTGCATTCTCCTCTAAGGATAGAATTAGGGCGTTAGATCAACACGCCCAGTAGGTTCCCGAATCAAGGCTACCACATGGTTAGCATATAAAACATGCAAATATATCATAGTACATGATTATCAAAAATACATCTGAAAACAAATGCTATGTATATGCACATGTAATGAGTTCCACCCATCACAAGTCTACACAGCCATTATCTCAAGAAACTCTCATATCAAGGTATTCCGGAGTAGTCCTCATTTCCTCCGGATGGGTAAGCAGAGTACTCCACATTTCCTCTGGATAGTGTGCTTATGTTCAAGTTATTCCAGAGTACTCCACATTTCCTCTGGATGGGATACTTATCATTATGTCGTTCCATTCCCATCACCCCATGCCATGCATGAGATGTCAATGCATTGTATGATAGTTGTAAATGCATAATTCATCATTCAAAATATGGTAAGTAATAGTATGTCAATATCTCATAAAACCCTTCATGAAAACAGGTGTAAATGTGGTTACAAGTAGGTAGGAAACCTACTGAAGATTCACTTCAGTACTTGATCTTTCTTTAGCGTCACCCGGTCACGACTCGCACGTCGTCAACTTTCGGTACCTTATCCATATAACAATTCGTAAATCATAACATCATTTACTTATTCATTACCATCTAAGACCCAACTACATCATGTGGGGTACGACTATGCCCTTGGCCGAACATCCTCAACTTAGGATTTAACTTTTTTTTCATTTAATCAACTCGTAAATACTTAACCATTTAACCCATTCCATCAAATAATTGTTGATGGGGTTCGGCCATACTACATGGCCGAACCACATCCTATGGGTTTTTATCCCACTTTCCATCATCAACCATGATTTGTTATTTGCTTACACTAAGTTCACTAAATTCCATAACTTAGAAACTTTACAACCATATGAAATGGTCCATGGGGTTTGGCCATACGTATGACCGAACCCAATGGTTCCCTTGGTTCCATAACTCCAACATTCATACATAATTTTTGGTTATAATTGCTACATGGTTCAACCATCCCATGACTAACCAAAACAGCAAGTTAATCTTCATTTAAAATCACATAAGAAACCCATAAACTTGTATGATTTTGATCTCCTAAAACCATCACATATTATCATAAAAATGTCATACTATCTCATGGGGTCCGGCCAACATAATTGGCCAAACCAAATGGCTTACAATTTTAAACCTTATTAATCAGCCACTTAGCCTTATTAAAACATGTAAAAACCTCAATGATTTTGCATGGTTTTTAACCTTCTAAAAACCATCAAAATACCAACATCCATTCATGGGGTTCGGCCATCCAAAGTGGCCAAACCCTATGTCCATGTCTTGGTCCTTATGCATATGTTTTAAGTCTCATTTAGACAAGTATTAATCAGTATAACATTACTACATTTTTACCTCTCAAAACCATCCAAATAAATTCATCACTTTGTCCAAATGACCATAACACTTCATGGGATTTGGCCATCCAAGATGGCCGATCCAAATGGTCCATTTCATCAATTTTAATCGACTGTTTAGACCCATGCTGACATTAGTCCTTACGTCATTCAAATCCATGTTTTTAACCCTCTTTAAAAACATGCATTTGAATCTTAAAGAAACCTCAAAAACAGTCCATTAAACCTCCATGGTTTCTATGTTTCAAAACATCAAAACCAACCTATATTTTACATGGGGTTCGGCCCTCCATGGTGGCCGAACCCAATGGTTATTTTTACCATTTTAAAACCTCTATTAATCAAGGTTAAAACCTTGGTGCATTCGGCCATAACCATGGCCCAATACGCACCCTTTTTCTTACAACTTATTTGGCTTAAACACTTAAGAAATCTTACCAAATTTTCCAAACTTTCTTCTTGTCTTTGATCCTTGGTTTCTCTTCTCTTGATTCCTTCTTTCTTTCTTTAATTCTTTGCTGGTTTATGCTTGAATAATTGGTGCCAAAACCTCTGCTGTTCCAGCCAGAAAAACGAATTGGAGAGAGGGAGAGAGAGATGGGAATTCTTGGATTTCTAAAGTGAAAATCGGCCAAGAATGGTAATATTTTCCTTTTGTAGTTTCAGCCCCATCTCCCATTCATCCTCCCTCATTTAATCTTGCCAAAACCGATGGGGCATTGGGTGTCATTCAAGACACCCCTTGGTGCCAAACGTTGCATCCCTTTGGAAATGAACCAATGCATCCATTCATGAATTGGCGCCGCCCAACCTTGGTGTCTTTTGGCTTTGCCAAAGCACCTCTTCACACTCAACGGCTGAGATGGATTCTCCAAGAGTTATGTGTGATTAACAATGCCTTTCCACTTTCTCTTGACTCACTTGACACTTAATATTTTTATTCTAACTCAACTCATCCAACTCATCACATTCAATTCACCAAGTTTGAGTCAACTCTTTTCTTAAATCAAACTCACTTCAAATCAGTCCAACTCAAGCTGAACTAACTCATACTTGAGTTCAATTGAGGGCCCACACGGTCATCCGTGGTCAACCTAGTCAACCCGACCCATTGGGTCCCCAATCAGCCCCTTGACCCGTTTTGACAACATGACCCATTCATGGGCTGATTTTTACCATTTCTAATTGATTTTCACTTGTGTTTCAAGCCTACCCATTTTTGCTATACCTGATTTCCAATCAGTTCAGCTTGACCCCATTTAATTTGAGCTTATACCATGGTCAATTCATCCATTTTGACCCATTGGGTCCAATTGGGCCCTTTGACCCATTTAGCCATTTTCGACCCAATTGATGTTCATTACCCATCCAATCAAACTTGATATTTATAATGTGCTCATATGACCTTAATTTGAGCAACGGGCCCCACCATTTCCTTATTTGAACTCTCAAAATAATTAATTTGACAAACCAGGGGCATTTTCGTAATTATCTACTTCATTGAGAAATCGGGGTGTTACAACGTCTTTGGGACTCATATGCACGGCCTTAAATACAGAACTCGCTGGACTCAGATTTGAGTTCAATTATCTGGTAGTCGACATGATTGAGTACGACATTATATTCGGCATGGACTGGTTGGCTAATTATCAAGCCAATATTGATTGTTATCGCCAAAGAGTGACATTTTGGTCACCCGAGGGAAAGCAGTATATAGTTCGTACTGACAAGCAAAGCAGACTGCAGGAAGGGTTGCACCATTTGGTGTTGAATAATATTGTCATCAACAAAGCACCAGTCACTGAACTTCCAGCAATTGTGAAAGAATTTGCTGATGTCTTTCCAAAAGAACTCCCTGGTTTACCACCTATGAGGGAGCTCAATTTTGAGATCAAGTTGTATCCTGGTACTTCACCAGTGTGTCTACCCCATATCGGATGGCACTAGTAGAAATGTCCGAGTTGAAGAAGCAGCTTGATGAGTTACTCAGACTGGGTTGCATTCGGAACAACACATCATCATGGGGAGCTCCAGTGTTGTTCGTGAAAAAGAAGGACGGTTCACTCAGAATGTGTGTGGACTACCGGAAGTTGAATCAGCTAACTGTCCGGAACAAGTATCCTCTACCCAGGATCGATGATTTATTCGATCAGTTGAGGGGTTCCAGTCACTTTTCCAAGATTGACCTGATGTCCGGTTATCATCAAATCTGGGTCATGGAGGAAGACATAGAGAAGACAACTTTCAGGACACAGTATGGACTATTTGAATTTGTAGTCATGCCTTTTGGGGTTACCAACGCACCGGCTGTGTTCATGGACTTAGTGAACAGAATCTTCCGTCCATATCTGGATCAGTTTGTTATAGTGTTCATTGACGATATCCTGATCTATTCCAAGAGTCAGGAGGATCATGCTGAGCATCTACGAATAGTATTGAACACCTTGAGACAGAACAAGGTGTATGCCAAAGCAAGCAAATGGAAATTTTGGCTACCTGAGGTCAAATTCTTAGGGCATGTTATAACAGCTGATGGTATAGCCGTTGATCCGGCAAGGTGGCAGCAGTGAGGGAGTGGAAAACACCAAAGAATGTCACTGAAATCCGTAGCTTCCTGGGTTTGGCTAGATACTATCGGAAGTTTTTCATGGACTTCTCCAAAATTGCATCCCCATTGACTCAACTCACGCAGAAAGGAGTCAAATATGAGTGGACAGATCTGTGCAACCAGAGGTTTGAGGAGCTGAAAGAGAGACTTACAACTGCTCCTATTTTAGTTTTACCGGAAAGAGGCAAAGGTTATGAAGTACAATGCGATGCATTAGGAGAGGGACTGGGATGTTCACTCATGCAACGTGATCGTGTGGTGGCATATGGTTCAAGACAACTAAAGATACATGAACGCCTCTACCCCACACATGATCTGGAATTAGCTGCGGTGGTCTTCGCTCTCAAAAGCTGGAGACACTATCTATATGGTGAGAAATTTGAAGTATTTTCAGATCACAAGGGCTTGAAGTATTTATTTGATTAGAACGAACTCAACTTGAGGCAGCGCAGATGGATGGAATACTTGGCAGATTATGAATTTACGCTCCGGTATCATCCGGGAAAGGCCAACAAGGTGGCAGATGCTCTCAGCCGCATATCTCATGCACCAGTGGCATGTCTGATCAGGACCGAATGGGAGATGTTGAATACCATTCGTGAGTTCAATCTATACATCACAAACCATGGGAGTATGTACAATTTGATCATACGATCCAGCATGGTTACAAAGATTGAACAGGAGCGGCGAGCAGATCCGGAAATGGCGGAGATATGGACCAAGATGTCTATTGGCGAGGTTATACCAGATTGGGAATTATGACCAGGACAGGGTCTTATGTTCCGAGGTAGAATTTATGTGCCAAGAAGCTGCAGAAAAGAAATACTGATAGAGGCACATCAGACTAAGCTCTCCATTCATCCGAGTAGTACAAAAATGTATCATGACTTAAAAAAACATTATTGGTGGCATGGACTCAAGAAGGATGTTGCAGAGTTTGTGGCTCATTGCTTAACTTGTCAGCAAATTAAGACGAAACACCAGAAGCCACCATGATTACTCAAACCCTTATCAGTGCCAGAATGGAAATGGGAGCACATTTCCATGGAGTTTGTAACGGGATTGCCGAGGTCCTCAAAGGGCGATGACGCTATATGGGTCATGGTAGACCGACTGACCAAGTCCGCGCATTTTATTTCTATCAAGATGTCGGATTCATCTGAGACATTGGGTCAGCGGTATATCAAGGACATCATCAGATTACATGGTATTCCTAGGACAATCGTATCTGATAGAGATGGCCGATTCACCGGCAGGGTGTGGCAGAATATGCAGTCAGCCATGGGGACTGATTTACTGACTAGCACAGCATTCCATCCACAGACTGATGGACAGTCGGAAAGAACAATACAAACACTGGAGGACATGCTGAGGGCGTGCATGCTAGACTTCAAAGGTGGATAGGAGGATCATTTTCCATTGGTGGAGTATTCTTATAACAATAGCTACCAAGCAAGCCTTCAGATGGCACCATTCGAAGCTTTGTATGGTAGACCATGTAGGTCACCAGTGTGTTGGACCGAGGTCGGCGAGCTTGCGTTGATAGGACCCGAGTTGGTTGCAAAAACTACAGCATAGATTCAGTTGATACGTCAGCATTTATTGACTGCACAGAGTCGGCAAAAGAGCTATGCTGACAAAAGGAGGAGGTTTCTCGAATTTGAAGTGGGAGACATGGTATTCTTGAAGGTCTCGCCACGAAAAGGGCACATGAGATTTGGGAAGAAAGGAAAATTGTCGCCAAGATATGTGGGACCGTTTCCAATTATAAGAAGGATGGGGGATGTAGCCTATCAGTTGGCACTTCCTTCGCAATTGGCGTCCCTACATGATGTATTCCATGTGTCGATGCTGAGGAAGTACAATCCCGATCCGTCTCATGTTTTGAATGTGCAAGACATAGATGTGCAAAGCGACACCACTTACATCAAAAAGCCGGTCCGAATAATAGAGAATGAACAAAGGGTGTTGCGGAACCGAGCAATTCAGTTCGTCAAGTGGTATGGGATAGACATGGTGTTGAGGAAGCCACTTGGGAACTGGAATCGGAAATGAGAACGGCTCACCCTGAGTTGTTTGTATGATTTGTTTTAAAATCTTACTTCGTTCGATTTTCGGGACGAAAATTTTAAAAAGAGGATTGTATTGTAATACCCTAGAATTTTCAATATATTAATATTTATGGAATTGCCATTGTAATTTATTGATATGGATTTAAATGGGTAAGGTGTTGGGCCAATGGTCCAATAAAGACCCAATGGTTGGTAGTTATGTTTACAAGACAAATAAATGGATGAGATGTACTCAAACGGGTCAAGATTGGTAATTGGGTCAAATTTTATTAAATGGGTCACAATGGTCAAATGGGACCCAATGGATCGTGGTTGACATGTTTGACCATTAGGTGAACTCAAAGCTTAATTGGGTTAAAATGAATTAAATGTTTGAGTTTAGATTGAGTTGAAATAAATGATGGAGTTTAGTTGAGTTGAATTTATGAGTTGAGTTACATTAAAGTAAATGAATGAGTTGAGTTGGGTGAGTTAAATAAATGAGTTAGATGGAATAATTATTTTAAGTGAGTGAAGTGTGTGTAAGATGGTGGTATGAGCTGGTTGCAAGTTTTAACACAATGAAAACATGGGCTGCATGGTTATTCCATGTATGTAACTCCTAAGATAGAGATAAATGATAGTGGCGTTACATGGGAGTTACATAGGTAAGGAATGCATTTCAAATTCAAGTTGTGATGCACGTTGGAGTAGCATGGATTGATAGTTCATGCATGTAACTCCAAGGATGGAGAATGAATGGAGTTGCTGTTTCGTGGAGTTACACAAAGAGGTTATGACATTTCAAATTCAAATCTTAGTCTACACGTTGAAGGAAGGGGAAGGATTCCATCTTAAGATGAAACCCCCATTTGAGTTATTAATGAGAGAAGGAGGTAAGGGGGAGGTTACACCAATGCATACAGCAAGATAATCAATGGGAAGCCGTTGGGTACCCTTGGAGTTTCATCTCAAAGATGAAACCCCCAACGGAGGTATTAAGAAATGAAGGTTACACAAAGGTCTCATATTCAAATCATTACACACGTTGGAACCATGACGATTACCCATCTTAGATGGAAAGCCAAGGGTCAAAACCGTTGGAGGGTTTCATCTCAAGGATGAAAACCCCAAATGAAATAAGAGTTGAAGATAAATGCAAATGAGAGTTACAATTACCAAGGAGATCACATGGGCTGAATGGCATCTACCCAAGGATTGTTTCATTTTCACTCTCCCTATCTCTCTCTCTCTTTGCCGTCTTCTACATTTTAAGACCAAGAATAGCAGCTGATTGCTTATTTTCAATCAGTCCTTGGCTGATGTCTTTCATCAAGACAAGTTCAGCCAAAGGGTTTTGGCATCAAGGCTTAGCACATTCATCCAAGGCCAAAGTTCTCTTTCTTTCTCTCTCATTTTCTCACTCAAATTCATATCACCTGGCTGAAGTATTCCAAGGAGGTTGCAGCAAGGTTTTTCTCAGCCAAAAGAACAAGAAGAAAGAAAGAGAGGCTAGGGAAGTAAAAGACCAATAAAGGAGTCAAAGAACTAAAGGAGACGCGGTATTGGTAGGTGCACTTTGAACCATTGATAAATAAAGTTGGTTAAGGGAATGAGATCTAGCCATCGTATGGCCAGATCCATCAATGGTTAAGATCCAGGATTATGATGTTTAAAAATGCTAAAATATGGACCATAGGGTTCGGCCCCTTTGGATGGCCGAACCCCATGGGAAAACTTTGTGATTTTTATGGTGTTTGAAGGACAAAATCTATATTATGAAATGGAGGTTTTTAAAGGATTTTAAATGGAGATAAGCTTGTTGTTTTGGACCAGTTATGGGATGGCTGAATGATGTGGTTTTCATGATTTAAGTGTGGAGTCTCATATGTATATAATTGATGGAAGTATTGTGTTAGGAGAACCATAGGGTTCGGCCATGTGTATGGTCGAACCCCATGGACTGTTTTGATGGCATGATTGGGTAAAATCATATTGGAAATCTAAGATGTGTTTAATACTTTTGATTAAGGAATTATCTAGACTTAGTTATGGTGTTAATATTAAGTTTATCAACCATAATATTAGATGGAAGGAGGGGTTACAAATCAGTTTGGTGAGGTTCGGCCATGTAGTATGGCCGAACCCCACTAATGATTGATGGATTGGATGGTTAATATTATGGATGTATGAAGGATTTAAAAGGACTAAAATAAGATGGTGAGGTTCAGCCATGTAGTATGCCCGAACCCCACTAAGGTGGTTTTATTTTAAATGATGGAAGTTAGAAAGGTTAAGCATTGGTCAGACCAATGGCAAAACTGTAAATACAAGATCAATGAGAAATGTGAATGGATTGATCAAAGTGGGGTCCAAAAATCAAGGGGTAAGGTTCGGCCATGTTGTATGGCCGAACCCTACCAAAGTATGTTTGAGGTGTGAGGTGGATTAAGTATGTTTAATGGTGTTTAATATAAAAGGTTAGTCTCAATGGCACAATCGTAATTATGGGTGAAATGATCAAATGACCAAAGGATTGGAAATATGAGCCAAAAACCCAAGTGGTAAGGTTCGGCCATATTGTATGGTCGAACCCTACCAAGGTTTATTTTGGAGGATTTGGTTATTTGGAGGCTATGGGTCAAATGAAAGAGACCAAAGTCTTAAATGGGTGAGGTTCGGCCATGGGGTATGGCCGAACCCCACATAATGGATTTTTGGGACTTAAGACTAGGTTGGAATCTTATGGTTAAAAACTTGACTTGCTGTTATATAAATAGGGTCACGGGATTTGCTTGTTTAGCGTACAAGTTGTAAACCAGAGACGGTTCAACAGAAGAGCCAAACTAAGTGATTATTGTGTAGGTTTCCTACCTTTATTGTAACCACATTTCTATTTGCTGTTTTATGTGGATTTCGATAAATTATATGAATGTAAAGTTATGTTTCTAAATGGCATGTTTGCATAGACATCTCATGCATGGCATGGGTTGATGTTGTTGTAACCGGAGGCCACACTCCGTCGGGGTGTCCGAAAGACCACTGTGGGGTACCTTGATGATGAGAATCCCATCAAGAGGAATCCGGAGGCTACACTCCGTCGGGGCATCCGAAAGACCACTGTGGGGTACCTTGATAATGAGAATCCCGTCAAGAGGAGGCTATGTAGAATGGTGATGGGTGGGACTCATTACATGTTCATTTCATACATAGCATGTTTTTATGGAACTTTGACACACATGTATTATTATATTATTTGCATGATTTATACTAACCTTATGGTAACCCTATTCGGAAACACTACTGGGCGCGTTGATCTAACGCCCTATCTCTACCCTTAGTGGATGACGCAAGAAAGATAAAGAATGAGGATCGAGAAGGGGACCAAGCAAAGAAGCTTGGGCGGATTGAATGATTTAAATGGACTATTTATGGACTTGTTATTTGATTTATTTGGACAATGTAATTTAGTAATTAGATGTGTTGGCATGTAATAAGTAGTTAAGTAGATGCTATGGTTTGATTTATTTTGGATGGTTTGATTGAACGATTAGTTAAGATTGTTAGTAATTTTTGGAGATTATGATTAAGTACTTTGCTATCTAAGAATGATAATTGGAGTAGTCATAGGTTCCATTATAACCATCAGTTAGTCTCGGTTTAAGTATTTTTCGCAATTCTATTAGTACCATGTGTGGATCAATTCTTATGGACTTAGTCCATACGCACATGGGCTTGGCCAGTTAAGGGTCGGATTTTAGAAGTTCGAACTTAACTCGCGTCATGACACTCTGCCCCGATCACTTGATTATTATATTTAAAAAATAAATAAACTCTGATTATTAGAGTGAAAAGGGCGGGGTGTTACAGTTGGTATCAGAGCGAAACGGGAAGTTAAATCTTCCAAAGTAATATTAAAACAGTTTCATGTCTCGCTGACGGATAAGAATCCCAACTGACTGACTCTTCGAAGTCCGCTGACTGGGGGCCAGATTAATTTACTTCGTGGCCTCAGACTTAACAATCAATTTGAGAACAACAAAGATAGCAAAAGTACAGTCATTACAGGTGATCTATCAAACGCAGCAACATAGGATATACTCTTTCCCCAATTTTTTCCCCCCAATTTTGAGAAAAACAAACAAATAGGGATTTAGAAATTTCCCCCCCCAAAACAAAAGAAAACTAAGTCTGTTTATTTGGAAATCTCCCCAAAATTGTGAAAAATACAAACTGTACGAGGAAACTAATTCAATAATGTTTTCATGACTTAGGGAAATGGCTCCAAAGAAAAGGATCCCTCAGAACCAGAAAGGGAAGGGAAAGGTGTTGCAAATCACGCAACATGAGAAAGTGGTATCACAACACGAAAAATCTGCGCATGAGAAGGAACTGTCTGTACATGAGAATGAGGTAACCCAACCTGAGGAGGAGCGATCTGTCCATGAAAAGTCGCACAATGAGGAAGAATCACAGCACTCTTGGAGGGAAGAAAAGGGGAGTGAGAATTCATCACGGAAAGAGGAAGAAGGGAACAGTGGTGTACATATACCACATGTGCGGCCTGAACTTTAGGGTTTAGGTCAAGCAGTGGTAACCTCTGTACTCCAGCAACATATGAATGGAAGTGAAAGTTCCAAGGATGCTAGTGATCGAAGTATGGCTCGTGAATTCCAACAACAGCGTCCTCCCTACTTCAAAAGGAATGAAGGGGCTGTTGGAGCCGAGCACTGGCTGAAGAAGATCACTCAGATCTTAAATTTACTTAAAATCTCGAGTCATGCTGACATGATTCTACTGGCTACTTCACGACTGATAGAAGATGCCGATAAATGGTGGGAGGTGGTGGAGAAGCAGAGGGCACTCATACCAGTTAGGGAGAGGACGGCCATGACATGGGATGAGTTTTCGGAGACCTTCTTGGAACACTACTTTCTAGAGGAGGAGAAGGAGCGACAGATGCATACTTTTCTGTCCTTGATACATGGCTCTATGAAGGTGGCAGAGTATGACCGGGAATTCCTCAGTCTATCCATCTATGCATTTTATATGGTGGACACAGAGCATCGCAGGGCAAGGAAGTTTGAGAGGGGTCTACGGCCAAACATCAGGGCCAAAGTGACCATATTCAAGTGCACCACATTGGCTGAGGTGGTCAGCAAGGCCACAATAGCAGAACAGGAGTTGAATGCAATGGTACGGTTTGACAACCGCCGAGCTCCAAGTGGGAGGGGTGGGTTCCAGCCCAACAAGAGGTTCCAACCAAACTTCAGTAGACCCACACCATTTGCGGGTCCACCGGGGGCTTTCGTCCCAACCAGCCCTCCCCATCTGCATCACTCACCCAGTCATTCAGAGGGGTGAACAACTGTTTCTACCGGGGAAGTGCATCCTACTTTGCTACGTTTGATAAATCTAACACTGTTTCGTCAATTTGGGGGGGAAAAATTTCCTAAGGATCAAAATGTGGTGTTATCATCTTTGGGGGAAATAAACCCTATCTTGCTATGTTTGATAATTCCAACTTAGATTGATTGCTCTTCCCTTGCTATCATTCCTTTTTCGTCAAATGTTGTTCTCATATTGAACACTTCAGTTTGAGTCAATCGAAGTAAATTAACTCGGCCCCCGTGCAGCGGACTCCGAAGAGTCGGTCAGTTGGGATTCTTATCCGTCAGTGAGATGTGAAACCGTCTTAATCTTACTTCGAGAGATTCATTCTTCCGATTTCGCTCTGATACAAATTGTAACGCCCCGCCGTTTTTCACTAAGATCAGAGTCTAATTTTTTTTTTTTAAAATAAAGAGTGACAAAGGGCGCGGACGTCACGACGCGAGTTAAGTCCGAGCTTCTAAAGCCCGACCCTTAACTGGCCAACCCTACGTCTGCATGGAACTAAGTCCACGAAGAACGGTTCACACATAGAAATAAGCTTGCGGAATATTAAACTAAGTGCGGAATTATAATAGAGTCTATCCTACCAATTTCAGATAGCAGGGAAGATTACATCATTTAAAATTACTAAATTACCCCAAAATGATAATGTCCAAAATAAAATCCAGACCATAGCAAGAAATAGAAGCTATTACAATCCGACGGGCTAAGCTACTCAAAATTACATTTCCAAAATAAATTAAATAAACTATTTAGCCCGCCTCCCCAAGCTCCTACGCTTGGCTCCCGTCTCGTCCTTCCTTTCCGCCGTCTCCTGCGTCATCAGCTAGGGTAGAAGTAGGGCGTTAGACAACGCGCCTAGTAGGACTCGGAGTAGGGCTAACACATGGATTAGTGATAACAAAACATATAGATAATATGATATCAAAACCATGCAATTTAGTGCAATGTCATGCAATGGGTGTCCTATGTCATGAATCCCACCCATCAAGCTCATCATCATGGTACAATGTCCCTTTTTCAACCATACATAATGTCCCCCTTGATGGCAAAACCTCCTCAAGGTATAACTACAAATACGAATATCCCCCTTGATGGAAGAACCATCATCAAGGTATAATAATAAATACAACATCCCCCTTGATGGAAGAACCATCATCAAGGTATATTAATAAATACAACATCCCCCTTGATGGAAGAACCATCATCAAGGTATAATAATAAATACAACATCCTTGTTTGAATAACCTTATCAATATATCATAGAGCCCATAGTAACCTCCCTGATGAATCAAACACATCAAATATCCCCATGTTTGTTTATCGGTCGCCCCGACTGAGCATGGACTCCGGTTTCATTTCATCCTTCCCATGCCATATCCCTCCCATGTCATGCATGAGATGTAGATGCCATATGCCATGTAATATATATGATAGCACAAACCATGGCATTTAAAATCCCATCAATAAAACATAATATTTGATTATCAAAATAGATCAAGGAAAGCCTCAATATACACATCATAGCCTTAAAACCCATCTTAAGACAATTATATGCTTACCAAAATAAATCAAGGAAAAACCCAGACATCACACATAATCCATGGCTTACAAAAAGGTAGGAATCGTACCGAATACCGACTAACGTTCCTTTACGTTTCTCCGTCCACAAACCCGGTCGCCGATCGCGCAGCGCTTGCGATGTCCGGTACCTTATTATACATTATCAATTAGACTCATGTTTTAATCATGTCCAAGTCCATTATCCAAGCCTTAGTGGGGTTCGGCCATACACCATGGCCGAACCCTACTAATTAGGTTTGTGGGTCCCATCTTAATCCATTGATTTTCTTAATTTTGCGAGTCTAAAAATCAGCACCCTAGGCTTTATCAATTACACATAAGTAATTTACTTAGAGCCCCTAAGTCCACGATCATCTTTCGTGGGGTTCGGCCATACACCATGGCCAAACCCATGATTCTTGAATTTGGCCATTATTTACGATTTTGCCACTACCCTTCCATGGTTAATCATTCACTTAACCACATACATTTTTGTTCAAAATTGACCCATAACTTAGATCCATTAATGATCCATAACTTAGATCCGTTAACGACCCATCAACCATGTCATAAGATTATTAAAATCAACCATTTAATTAACCTAATCCTTATTCATTTAAAGACATACATAACCCCATACTTAGCCCATCAATTGATCCATAGACTTGGATCCCTTAATGACTCCTTAGCCATGACATAACATCATCACAAATTAGCCACTTAATTACCCTAATCCCCATTCATTACTCACATGTCTAATACCAAATTTAACCCATAAATTGACCCACAAATAGGTCATGGGTTCGGCCATACACCATGGCTGAACCATGATGTCTTTTTCCCCATTTTTACTATTATGCCCGTCCCTTTTCACCAAAAATCAGAGTCTTTTTTTTTTTTTTTAAGTTACAAAGGGCGTGGACGTCACGACGCGAGTTAAGTCCAAGCTTCTAAAGCCCGGCCCTTAACTGGCCAACCCTACGTGTGAGTGGAACGAAGTCCACGAGGAACAGTTCACGCGTATAAGTAAGCTTGCGGAATGTTACATAAAACGCGGAATGATAATAGAGGCTAACCTATAAATTTTAGATAGCAGGGAAGATTACATTCATCTAACTAATAAAACATCTCAACATCACCGTATCCAAAACAAAACCAGAATATAACAAGTAATTATACAGTCCGACAAGCTAAACTATGCAAATACACATTTCCCAAAATAAACTTAATTAAAGCAAACAGTCTGCCTCCTCAAGCTCCTAAGCTTGGCTCCCGTCTCGTCCTTCTACTCCGACATTTCCTGTGTCATCAGCTAGGGTAGAAGTAGGGCGTTAGACAACGCGCCTAGTAGGACTCCGAGTAGGGCTAACACATGGATTAGTGATAACAAAGCATATAAATAATATTATAATTAAAAACCATAAAATCAATGCTATGCCATGGGTGTCTGTGTTATGGACCCCACCCATCATCCATACCATCATGCTGTCATATCCCCTTGATGGCAAAACCTCGTCAAGATATCATCCCCCTGGACGGCAAAACCTCGTCCAGGTATAAATAATCACAAATCATCCCCCTGGACGGCAAAACCTCATCCAGGTATAAACAATCACACATCATCCCCATGGACGGCAAAACCTCATCCAGGTATAAACAATCACACATCATCCCCCTGGACGGTAAAACCTCGTCCAGGTATAAACAATCACACATCATCTTCCTTGATGGAAGAACCATCATCAAGGTATTATAATTACATACAACATCCCTGATAAATCAAACACATCAAAATATCTCCATGTATGTTTATCGGTCGCCCCGACGGAGCATGGACTCCGGTTTCATTTCATCCTTCCCCTGTCATATCCCTCCCATGCCATGCATGAGATGTAGATGCCATATGCCATGTAATGAATATAATAACAAACCATGACATTTTAAAAAAAATCCCATCAATAAAACATATAACTTGATTATCAAAAATAGATCAAGCAAAGCCTCAATAATCACATCATAGCCTTAAAACCCATTTTAAACCACTCATAGGCTTACCAGAATGAATCATGTAAAAACCCCTACATAATACATAATTCAAAACCAAATCTTAAAACAAACCATATAATTTCCAAAATAATTCAAAGAAACCATCACTCAATCCATGGCTTACAAAAAGGTTAGAATCCTACCGAATACCGACTAGCGTTCTTTCTTCCGTTTCCGTCCGACAGACCGGGTCGCCGATCACGCACCGCTTGCGATGTCCAATACCTTATTACATACACATAATCAGTCCATATTTTAACTTTTTAAATCCATAAATCACATACTTAAGGTTACCATAATTGCACTTATGTCCATGATCATTTCTCATGGAGTTCTTGAATTTGGCCATTATTTACAATTTTGCCACTACTCCTTCACATAATTAATTACTCATTTTTATTTCTCCATTCTTAGACCCATGATAGATCCAAAATCTTGGATCCATCAATGATTCATCAACATGTCACAAGATCACTAAAATTCCACCATCTAATTAGCCTAATCCTTATTAATTTAAACACACATATAGTTCCATACTTAACCCATCAATTGTCTCATAAAATTGGGTCATGGGTTCAAAATACCCCATTCATCAAATCTTCCCATGGGGTTTACTTCATGCATTTAACTACAATGAGTCCATTACCCACTCATTCCCTTTTTCTTCTTTGGCCTATTTATACATTTGAACCTATCATAAGCCCTCCCATGAAGGGGCTTAACTTATACATTTAAATCACCATCCTTAATCACATTTAAATCCATTTACAACCATCTCAAACCATCATAAAACCATCATTTTCCCCATAATTCATAACCATTAATCCACCATTTGATCACCATAGGTTTCGGCCATACACCATGGCCGAAGCCATGGTTCATGGTCCATGATTTATCTATGCCTCTTGAGGCCATGAAATCCATTTACAAATCACTACATTTAATCATTAACTCTTTAAAAAAAATCATAAACCCTCTTTCCCATGATTTTTCTTATAAAAACCCCTTTAAACTTAATCACATTTAATCAATAAATTTAAAACCCTAAACCATCCTCCATGGTTTCCATTCTTCATAAACCCTAACATTCCATTAAAAATGTCCAAAATACCTTCCATAACCTCCATTCCTTAAAACCCTAAAAAAAATCATACATTACCTACATTTAATCATTAAGCACTTAAAACCCTAAACCATTCTTTTTGAGGTCATTAAAATTATCTTCCATCTCCTATGATTCTCTCATTTAAAACTTCTTTACAAAATTCACCACATTCAATTATTTACAACCCTAAAAATTATAAACATTCTCCATAGCTTTAAACCTTAAAACCCTACTTAATTCATCAACCCTTTTTCCATTAATCCATTTAAAACCCCCACTTCCATGCTTGATTAATACCTAATTACACAATGCACTCAATCCATTTACTTTTCCTTAACCTAACCCTAATTTACCCATTAGGGTTTTGTCCACTTTCCATCCTTCAAATTGATGGATTTAAAATCCATGGCATAAAATCATTTGGCCACCATTAAATTTACAAAATGAATCCCAAATCTTAAACCCTAAAAATCCAAAATTTCTTGTTTAAGAAAATACTTACAATCCGACGCCTCCTCCGACTTTTTGCCACTCCCGTCGGCTTCCTTAGCCTCCTTTCTCCTTCCTCTCCTTGTTTGATCGGCTAGGATGTTTGATCAATGGTGACAACCTCCAATCTTAGGATCGGCCATAATAGGGTTTGAATTGAGAGAGGGAAGAGGATGGAGATGGGAAAAGTGTCTGAAAGTCTTTACCTTGAGGTGGTGGGCCAACCTTTTCTTCCTCTCCCTAAGCTCTTCTCCTTCTTTTTCCAAATTTTTCTTCTACTTTCTCTTTCTAGGGTGGGACGGCCATGAGAGAGCAAAATGGGGAGAGAGTGAAATGAGAGTTAGATGGAAAAGATGAGAAAACAAGATAAAACTTATCTTGTTTTGATTGGCTAAGATAAAGCTTCCCATTACTTCTCCCACCAACCCCTAAGATATTTCATGCTTTATGTCCCAACTATACTAAGCAACGTTTTTTCATGTTTGAAATGGATTGTTTTGGTCTCCCCTCCTTTGACCCCTTTGACCATGATTAGATTAGCTTAGTTAATTTCATTAATTTGATCATTAGGTTAGGTTAATTAATTCCCACCTAATTTAATTCCATTAAATTCCCTCTATGAAATCCACCCATAGTTGACCAAGTCAACCATGGTAGCCGGCCCCACCAATTCTTGGTCCACCCGCCACCTCACTTGATGAGGTGGAGGTGGGTCCCACTTGGCCACATCACCTTGGCTTAATTCAAATTAACTTAGGTGATTTAAATCCATTCCAATTGGATCACCATTGGGCCCATGGCCCAATTACATTTCATCTTACCCATTTACCTTAAAGCTTACATCATCTTGATCCATTGGGTCCCAAATGGGTATTGGGCCCAATTTGACCATCCTTGGCCCATTTGACCATCTTTGACCCTTTTAGTAAACTTAAATCCAATCCGTAGTCCATTGGGCCCTAGTTGGGCCTTTGTCCATATCTTGATCCATTTACCCTCTATTCCATTAGATTTCCAATTTCCACCATTAAAACAAACAATAACCACATATATTTTGATTTACAAATTCCGGGCCATTACATTAATCATTATTGACCAATTAAATGAATTTCATCCAACCCATGGTCCATTGGACCATACTTGGGCCTTTGCCCAAATTTTGATTCACTTAACATTTATTCCATTAAAATTCTTAATTTCCATCATTAAAATAAATAATAACCACAGATATACTGATTCACAAATTCCGGGTCATTACATTTACTTGGGTTTATATACACTATTTGGCCCCACCATAAGTCCTTCCTTGAGGTAGTTTCCATCATGCATTTAAATCACCAATCTTTGATCATCAATTTGGTACATTTTGGTCCATCAAAACTACCAACACAACCCCCATTATTTTTCTATCTTTTACACTCATCATCATTACACATACATCACCATAGTGTTCAGAAGCATTTCCTGCATAAAACCTCTCCATGGTTTTATTTTTAAAACATTATTTCCACCCCTTTAAGACCTTATAAACTATGCTTAAAAATCCATTCAACCCATCAACATTCTTAATCATTCTTCCCTTTTCTTACACCCTTTAAATTTACAAACACATCACCCTAGGGTTCGGCCATACACCATGGCCGAACTCATGGTTCATGTTTCATTCCCATCTACCATTTTTGAGGCCATTAGAATTCATTAGTACCTTCCATGATTTTCTTCACTAAGATTCCTTAAAAAATTACAAATATTTGACCCTTTTAAGCCTCCAATTCATTAACACATTACTCCATATTTTCTATCCTTTTTAACCCATTTAAAACCATCATTATATCACCATAGGGTTCGGCCATACACCATGGCCGAACCCATGGTTCATGGTCCATTATCCATTCATGCCTTTTGAGGCCATAAACACCATTCACATCTCCCATGGATTTCCTCATTTAAAATCACTACATTTAATCATCTAAACCCTAAAAATCATAATCATCTTTCCATGGCTTTCATTATTTAAAACCCTAATAAATCACTTAATCACTTACCATGGGGTTCGGCCATACTACATGGCCGAACCTATGGCCCATAATTTCTTCCAACATTACATACCTCCATGCTTAAGTAAATTTTAATACACAAAATCCTTAATGCATCCTTCATTTTTTTTACCTAATTTACCCATTAGGGTTTGCCCATTCTTCCTCCTTTCATTGGATGGATTTGAGATCCAAGGCCCATGACAATTTGGCCACCAACCAATCCAAGAAATGGGTTCCATAATTACCTCTTAACCCTTAAAATGTAAAATTCTTGTTTAAGAATTACTTACAATCCGACAACTCCTCCGGCTTTTCTTTCTCCTCTTGATTTCCTTAGCCCTTTCTCTTCTTCTTCTCTTTGATTGGTCGGCCAAGATGAGCTTGATCAAATGAAAAACATCAAAACTTGGGTCGGCTAAGATGGAGTGTGTTTGGGAGAGGAAAAGGAGGAGAAGATGGGAAGAACTAACCCAAGGTCTTGGTCTTGGAGTGATGGGCCAAAGCTTACACTTCTCCTTTCTCTTTTCTTCTCTTCTTAGTTTTCTTCTTCTTTCCTTGGAGTGTGAGGGACGGCCATGAGAGAACAAGAGAGGGAGAGAGTGAAATGAGAGTGGAATGGAGAGAATGAGATGAAAAGTCATCTCATCCTTTGGTTGTTTAAGATACACTCCAACATTAACTCCTCCCACCAACCAAGCATGGGCTTTTCATGCTTTATGGTGGTGTTTGGGATAAACCACTACTAGCCAATGGTTTTGGCCTTTGAAATGAGGTGGTTTGGTCATCCAATTTTGACCATTTGACCACCTTTTAGTAGTTTAATTATTTATTTAATTAGATCATTACTTAAGTTAATTAATCCCCACTTAACCTAATTCCATTCCCTCAAATTCCCTCCATGTATCCACCCATGGTTGACCAATTCAATCATGGTGGCCGGCCCCACCAATCCTTGGTCCACACGCCACCTCACTTGGTGACTTGGAGGTGGGTCCCAATCGGCCATGTCACCTTGGTCTAATTAACATTAACTTAGGTGATTTAATTTTAATTAAAACCATTCCAACTAATTGAATCACCATTGGGTCCATGGCCCAATTACATTCACCCTTACCCATTTACCTTAGAGCTTACATTATCTTGACCCATTGGGTCCCAAATGGGTATTGGGCCCAATTTGACCATCCTTGGCCCAATTGACCATCATTGACAATTTAAATGATTTTAAATCCAATCCATGATCCATTGGGCCATACTTGGGCCTTTGTCCATATTTTGATCCATTCACCATTTATTCCATCAAATTTCCAATTTCCACCATTAAAATAAATAATAGCCACATATATATTGATTTACAAATTCCGGGCCATTACAATATAGTCCTCTTTTGAAATTTTTGTCCCGAAAATTCGAGCGAAGTAGAGGTTCAAAACATCTCATACAAAGAGCTCCGAATGAGCGGCTCTCATCTCTGACTCAAGTTCCCAGGTGGTTTCTTCATTGCCATGTCGTTCCCATACCACCTTGATGAAGTGAATGGCGCGGTTCTGCAGCACCCTTTGTTTGCTCTCGATCACTCTGATCGGCTTCTCCACATACGTCACGTCGCTTTGTACATCGACGTCTTGCACGTTCAATACATGTGAAGGGTCGGGGTTGTATTTCCTCAACATGGACACATGAAACACATCATGTAAAGATGATAACTGTGGAGGAAGTGCTAACTGATAGGCCACCTCCCCCACCCTCTTTAGGATTGGAAACGGCCCCACAAATCTAGACGACAGCTTCCCCTTCTTCCCGAATCTCATGTGTCCCTTCCGTGGTGAGACTTTTAAAAACACCAAGTCTCCCACCTCAAACTCGAGGAACCTTCTCCTCTTGTCGGCGTAACTCTTCTGACGACTTTGTGCAGTGAGTAGGTGTTGCCGTATCACCTTGATCTGCGCTGTAGTCTCCGCAACCAACTCCAGTCCAATCAGCGCAGCCTCACCGGCCTCTGTCCAATACACTGGTAATCTACACAGCCTACCATATAAGGCCTCGAATGGAGTCATCTGGAGGCTTGCCTGGTAACTGTTATTGTAGGAGAACTCCACCAGTGGCAAATGATCCTCCCATCCACCCTTGAAGTCCAGCATACATGCTCTCAGCATATCCTCCAATATCTGTATTGTCCTCTCCGACTGTCCATCAGTCTGTGGATGAAATGTTGTGCTAGTCAATATGTCGGTCCCCATAGCCGACTGCATGCTCTGCCATACTTTGCTAGTGAATCGGCCATCTCTGTCGGACACAATAGTCCGGGGTACACCATGTAGTCTGATAATATCCCGGATGTACAGTCGACCCAAGGTCTCCGATGAATCGGTCGTCTTGATTGGAAGGAAATGTGCAGACTTTGTCAACTGGTCCACCACGACCCATATTGCATCGTTGTCTTTGGAAGACCTTGGCAACCCTATCACAAAGTCCCTGGAGATGTGCTCCCATTTCCACTCCGGTACAGGTAAGGGTTTGAGTAACCCGGTGGCTTCTGATGTTCCGCCTTAACCTGCTGACAAGTTAGGCAACGGGTCGCAAACTCCGCTACATCTTTCTCGAGTCCACGCCACCAATAGTGCCTCTTAAGATCTTGGTGCATCTAGGTGCTGCCCAAATGGGTAGAGAGCTTGGTTTGGTGTGCCTCAACCAACAACTCCCTTCTGCAGTTCTTAGGCACATACGTCCTGCCCCGGAATACAAGACCCTGTCCAGGTCGTAATTCCCATTCCAGTACCACCTCGCCTGTAGATATCTTGGTCCATATATCTCCTCCATTTCTGGGTCTATTTGTTGTTCCCGTTCAATCGTGTCCTCTTAATTACATCAACACCACTCATATCAACCTATGAGTTTCATTCTTGCAGAATTTACTCTGTCTCGTGTTATCTCTTTTCCTCATGAACCCATTTGAGATCTTATGTAGATTAATGTATTCTATTTCACTTTATCTGCTACCAAGACATTTCCCATATGTATACATTCAATACGTTCTTTCGTCTACTCTCTGTGTGATGTAGTCTGCCAGTCCGAGCCTATGCTCAAGTCCTTTGCTGATTCCATTTCAACTAGGTTTCTAGTTTCACTCTCCTGGAACTCCATATGCTAACTACAGAGTCAGCTAGCTAGACTAACTCGGCAGTCGCCCATAGCTTCCCATTCGAGTTTCACTAGACTTTTATTTTTCCCATTAATTACATCTCCAAAATTTTGCACCTCTTCATTTGCACATAAGTCACGATGTGACTAACCCCTTTGTTCATAACTTCTACGATACCAATACCCGACATCAATCCAAACCACCATGGGAACCCTCATCCATGGTTATACACATCCATGGTTAATAATCATCTATGAATATAACCCTCCTATGGGTATAATCCATTCATGGGCATAACTAATACCTTCATAGGAATATTCTGTCTATCATAGGGCTAACAAGTCTAACATACGACCCATGCGTCGACTTACGAAATCAAATGTCTATCATAAGACCCATGCGTCAACCTATGGAACCAAACTGTATCTATCGGAGAATCGATATACCCACCAATGGTAGTCATCGTCTACCAATAGGGAATACTACAGTAAGTTCAGTGGACATCTATTGTGCTAAAGTGCTAGTAACAGATGTGAAGGCAGTAGATACCAGAGAGTATAATGTTCCCAAATTAAATAATGCATAAGCATATGAACTACAAACTACTGCCATACCTTGAGTCACTGAATGATCCATTGTCTCTGGAGGAGAAATCATAGTATTCAGCTGTCCCGATTCTGTCGGAGTAGGTGCCCTTCCTGTTGGGTCATACGCTCTAGGTCCCTGTGGCTGAGCTGATCGAGTTACACGATGGAAGGGATCCCTGAAGTGAGAAGATTTATAGTTCTGAGGACACTCTCTTTTGAAATGCCCCTGCTGACCACACTGGAAACAGGAACTGCCAGTAGAGGCAGAAGGTCTCCAAAAGTTGGTTCTGAATCTCTTGTGAGGGCGAAAGGTACTTACCCCAACCTGACCTCTTCGGTCCTGTGTTTCATTTTCGTTCAAGAGTTGTTGTAAAACCGAAGTGACTATAGCTTGCACTAAGCTTTGTAGCTCGGGGGTTACCACTGGAATATTTATGCCATTTTGCTCCTTTTCTTGGCGTGGCTGTTGCATTTCTTCCTCCTGATGAGGTCGTTGTACCTCTTTATTGGGATGAGGCGGCTGTACCTCTTTTTCCTGATGAGATGGTGGCACCTCTTCCTCTACCCGTGGGTTTCAGCGGGTCCTTCTCTTTGGAGGCATTTCCTAAGTCATCGAAAGAATATATATTGTCTTAGTTCCTTTATAAAATTGTCATGTTCATATTTTGGGTAACTTTTGCCAAATAAACATACTTAGTTTTTGGGGGAAAATTACCTAAGTAATGCTCATTTTGGGGGGAAATTACCAAATAAGCATACTTAGTTTTGGGGGATTTCTTATGTATAGTACAATGTATTTTGTTTGGGGGAAGTTGCCAAATCATCACTCTTTGTTTTCCTTCGTTTCTGGGCGGGGGGGGGGGGGGGGATTTCTAAATTCCTATTGTTTGTTGTTCAATTTGGGGATACCGGGGAAGTGCATCCTACTTTGCTACGTTTGATAAATCTAACACTGTTTCGTCAATTTGGGGGGGGGGGGGGGAATTTCCTAAGTATCAAAATGTGGTGTTATCATCTTTGGGGGAAATAAACCCTATCTTGCTATGTTTGATAATTCCAACTTAGATTGATTGTTCTTCCCTTGCTATCATTCCTTTTTCGTCAAATGTTGTTCTCATATTGAACACTTCAGTTTGAGTCAATCGAAGTAAATTAACCCGGCCCCCGTGCAGCGGACTCCGAAGAGTTGGTCAGTTGGGATTCTTATCCGTCAGTGAGATGTGAAACCGTCTTAATCTTACTTCGAGAGATTCATTCTTCCGATTTCGCTCTGATACCAATTGTAACGCCCCGCCGTTTTTCACTAAGATCAGAGTCTAATTTTTTTTTTTTTAAATAAAGAGTGACAAAGGGCGCGGACGTCACGACGCGAGTTAAGTCCGGGCTTCTAAAGCCCGGCCCTTAACTGGCCAACCCTACGTCTGCATGGAACTAAGTCCACGAAGAACGGTTCACACATAGAAATAAGCTTGCGGAATATTAAACTAAGTGCGGAATTATAATAGAGTCTATCCTACCAATTTTAGATAGCAGGGAAGATTACATCATTTAAAATTACTAAATTACCCCAAAATGATAATGTCCAAAATAAAATCCAGACCATAGCAAGAAATAAAAGCTATTACAATCCGACGAGCTAAGCTACTCAAAATTACATTTCCAAAATAAATTAAATAAACTATTTAGCCCGCCTCCCCAAGCTCCTACGCTTGGCTCCCATCTCGTCCTTCCTTTCCGCCGTCTCCTGCGTCATCAGCTAGGGTAGAAGTAGGGCGTTAGACAACGCGCCCAGTAGGACTTCGAGTAGGGCTAACACATGAATTAGTGATAACAAAACATATAGATAATATCATATCAAAACCATGCAATTAGGTGCAATGTCATGCAATGGGTGTCCTATGTCATGAATCCCACCCATCAAGCTCATCATCATGGTACAATGTCCCTTTTTCAACCATACCTAATGTCCCCCTTGATGGCAAAGCCTCCTCAAGTTATAACTACAAATACGAATATCCCCCTTGATGGAAGAACCATCATCAAGGTATAATAATAAATACAACATCCCCCTTGATAGAAGAACCATCATCAAGGTATAATAATAAATACAACATCCATGTCACCTTATACACTTGCCACCTCACTTGATGAGGTGGGTCCCATGCCTTAGATTTTAATTGGGTACATGACCCGATTAAATCAATTCCTTACCCATTTACCCTAAACATCAATTCATCTTGACCGATTGGCTCCCAATTGGGCATTTGACCCAATTGACCACTAATTAGAATCAACTCTATCCATGATCCATTGGACCATAATTGGACCATTGCCCCAATTCTTATTCATCTAGCATTTATTCCATCTATTAATCTTAAATTTACCAGTTAAAATGGGTAATATCCAATATAATAATTGCATTGAAAATCCGGGATGTTACAGAGATGGCCAAGTGTAAGCCATGTGTCTCCTTGGTTAACCAAGGGACACATGGGAAAGACCAAGATGTAAAGAGGGTGATTGGAAGATTAGGGCTTTCTTACACAAGACTCCACCCTTGGTCGATCCTCCCTTAGACCAAAAGAGCTAGAGAGTTTCATCTCATCTCTCTCCCTCTCTCTAAACCCTAAGGTCGATCCCCTCTCTTAGGCAAAAAGAGTTAGAAAGATTTTTATCTCATCCTCTCCCTCTCTCCCTCTCTCAACCTTCACCTAGGCCTAACCCTCCCTTAGGGTTTTACATCTCAATCTCCCTCTCTCAATCAATACCTTAGCCGAATACTCCATTAAAGATCAAGGAGGCTTTCAATCTCTCCTCCTCCCATTTCGACTCTAGACTTGGAGGAAGGACAAGGACTAAGGAAGGAGAAGGACGGAGGAGCAAAATCAGACATAAAGAAACGGAGGAGTCGCGGAATAGGTATGTAATATTCAACAAGGGTTTAATGATTAAGAGGAAACTAAGGGAACCATGGTTTTGGCTATGGAATGGCTGAAACCATGGGGTTCAATTTCGGGTTAAAATGGTTGGCAAAAATATTTTGGGCCATAGAATGTAAAAGAAAAATCCATCCAAGAAGATGGTTAAGCATTTGAAATGAAAGGAAAATACCCTAACCTTGTTGGTGGGTAAGATAGGTTGAACAAATGAAGTTATGATGATGAAGATTATGGTTATATAAATATGATTAATGGATGATGTTAAGAACTATGTGTATACATGATTTATGAATGACCTTATGTATGTTAAATATAAGGGATAAATTTCATAAAGAGAATAATCAAAAACATGGTTTGGCCCCTTGCATGGCCAAACCCTATTTTTGATACATAAGGACCATTTGAGGACTCAAAGAAAAAGAAAATGAGGTTCGGTCATGTTGTATGGCCGAACCCCATCAAGTGCTAAAACATGTTGGATTTAAACACCCATCCTCAAGGTGATATGAAATGGAAATAGGATGAAGAGGAGGAACCATGGGTTCGGCCATGTTGTATGGCCGAACCCCATCGAGGAATTTTTAGGGATCTAAATATGTTTTAAATGATTGACTATGGATTATCAAGTTAAGAAATTAGAAGATGAAAATGAAGAACCATGGATTCGGCCATGTTGTATGGCCGAACCCCATGGATTATTTTATGGATCTAAGTATGTGTAAAAAGTTAAGTGATTAACTATGAAAAGAAATGATGGCTAAGATGGGAAGATGATGAAAAGAGAGAACTATGTGTTCGGCCACATTGTATGGCCCAACCCATGGATGACTTTTATGGACCTAGTATGTTTAAGAAGATAAATGACTAACTAGGGTTTATTTGATTAAGAAATAAAATAATGAATAATGTTTCACCGCTTTCTTTAAAATAAAACAAGGGTTAAAAGGGGGTCAAAACCAAAAAGCGAGGTTCGGCCATGTTGTATGGCCGAACCCCACTAATGAGTTTTGGTGGACATATACACATCCTATGGCCAAAACCCATTGGGAGACTTAACCGGTTTAAGGACTATGATCGTAAATGGAAATGAACATGGGATGGTGTAGGGGATGATGGGAATCAAATGGATCATCGATTTGATTTATTTATGTGTTAAATGTAATAAGGTAACAAGATTTCACAAAAGGGTGTACAATCGGCTTTGACGCGATCGGTGATCGGTTTTGACGAAAACGCAAGGATACAATACTTGGACGTTGGTAGGATTCCTACCTTGTTGAAAACCTTGGACTTATGTATATGTGATGGTTTTTATTTCTATGTCTAATGATCTATTTTTGGTATCAAAGTGCTATGTTTCAAATATTGGATTTCAATGCTATGATGTCTAAAATGAAATAGCATGTTTGCACTTACATCTCATGCATGGCATGGGAGGGATCATATGAGGGGAGTCCACGCTCTGTTCAGTGGGACCAATAAACAAACGTGGGGAGGGATCCGCACTGATTCCGATTATGATGTTTGAAATGAAAGACGAGTCCACGCTCCGTTCGGTGGGACCAATAAGGCATACGTGGGGAGTCATGACAATGAATACCTTGATGTGGCTTCTACATCAAGAAGATTATTTATGTGATTGAGATATGTTGCTGGGTGGGAAATCATGGCATATGACACCCATGGCATGGCATTGACTTACATGATTTTGACATTATGTATCTATTATGATTTTTATACTAATTCATGTGTTTGACCCTGCTCGGATTACCTACTGGGCACGTTGAGTGACGCCCTACTTCTACCTTAGATGACGATACAGGGAATGGATGGAACGAAGGACACGAAAGGAGCCAAGCTTAGGAGCTTGGATAATTTAGACTTGTTTTATTTAAGTTTTTATTTTGGACAATGTAATTTGAGCTATTCGCATTTTGGGACTGTAATAACTTAGAACTATCTTGCTATGGTTTGTTTTATTTTTGGACATTTGAACTTAAGTTTTTTAATGTGATGGACTTCCTTGCTGTAAAAATGGATAGGAATAGTAACTCTAATTTTATTATAATTCCGCATTACGTTTATTCCGCAAGTATAGCCTTAATGCGTGTGAACCTTTTTAGTGGACTTAGTCCACGCACACGTATGGTTGGCCAGTTAAGGGCCGGGCTTTGGAAGCTCGGACTTAGCTCGTGTCGTAGCGTCCCACTCTCTCTCACCCTTTTATTTAAGAAAAAAAATAGACTTTGGTTTTCGGCGAGTAAAAAAGGGCGGGGCATTACAATTCAGGAGCAAATCCCCCTTAATCCACTTTCGGGACAAAGGTTTTAAAATAAAATTAAAACCATGAAGCACTTGTCTTTGTAGCTATATCTCTTGATGTGTGCTTCTTCAAGATCTACCCAATGTGTGTCGACGTTCCGCCTTATACCCATCATAAAACAATCACAATCCAGCGTGACAAGGAAATTGGTATTACCAAAGGTTTCCTAGTTTATATTCCTTTCCTCTCTCTCTCACAAACTCAATCCCCAAGTATAAACCAAAGGATGCCAACTGGTTGCATAAAGATTAGTTTATATAGAGAAGGCAACCAATTGTAGCAACAGTAATATACCGACAGGTTCGGCGCACCGAGGGGTCGGTGATTAGAAATGTTACCATTCAACAACTCGACTGTTGCGCAATAATGCACTCCCAACGGTAGTATTCTTTCCTGGTCGATATGTCAGTGTCACCGATGGGTCGACAGTTATTGTAACGCCCGGCCCTTTTTCACTCGCTTTCCTTTCCGAAAATCAGAGTCTATTTTTTTTTTTTATAAACAAAGAGTGAGAGAGCGTGACGTCACGACGCGAGTTAAGTTTGAACTTCTAAAGTCCTACCCTTAACTGGCCAACCCTATGTGTGCATGGACTAAGTCCATGAAAATGGTTCACACATAACAATATAAACATGCTGAATAAAAATCATAACATGCAGAATTATAATAGAACCTAGTTCCATTCCATTTCAGATAGCAAAGTACGTTAAGTCCTTAATCAATAATTAACGTTACATAATTATCCAATCAACATCCACCCATGACAAATCATCTAAGTTATTACATGTCCGAAGTCTAGTTACTCAAATTACATGTCCATAAGTAACTTAATCAAAAAATAAATTAAAAGCATCCAAGCTCCTATGCCTAGCCCATTTCGCGTTCATCGTTCCCCTTGTTTCCTTTATCATCCACTAGGGTAGAAGTAGGGCGTTAGAACAACGTGCCCAGTAGGTATTCCAATTAGGGCTAACTTATTGTTAGTACAAAACATGCATATAACATAATAATAACTGTAATGCCCCGCCCTTTTTCACTCACTTCTTTTCGTAAATTCAGAGTCTATTTTTTTATAAGAGAGTAGAGTGATAGAGCGCAGGACGTCACGATGCGAGTTAAGTCCGAACTTCCAAAGTTCGACCCTTAACTGGCCAACCCTATGTGTGTATGGACCAAGTCCACGAAAATGGTTCACACATACCAATATCAACTTACGGAATAAAAATCATAACCTGCGGAATCATAACATCAATTTGCGGAATCATAATAGAACCAAGTTCTATTCCATTCAGATAGCAAAGTACGTCAAGTCCTTAATCATCATTCAAATACCATAATTATCAAAATTAACATCCATCCATCTAAGTTATTACATTCCGAAACCTAGATACTCGAATACAAGTTCATGAGTAACTTTATTCAAAACATATAAAATAACTCTTCCAAGCTCCTATGCCTGACCCGTCTTGCGTTCATCATTCCTTTGATTTCCTGTATATCAACTAGGGTAGAAGTAGAGCGTTAGAACCTCGCGCCCATTAGGTATTCCAATTACGGCTAACACATGGTTAGTATAAAACATATATTATAACATAATATCCAAAACCATGTAAAACCATGCCATGCAGTGATGACAAATGCAATGAGTCCCACCCATCACATGTACATAAAAGTACCCACCACATAGGTCTTTCGGACACCCCGATGGAATGTGGGCCCTCCGGAATTTTCTTGATGGAAATCACATCAAGGTACAGCACATAGGTTTTTCGGACGCCCCGACGGAGTGTGACCCCTCCGGCTACAAATCCTCCACCCCATGCCATGCATGAGATGCCAATGAAATACATGCTATTTGATAACAAAAACATAGCATTTAAAATCACCTTTGAAACATATCCAACACAATTATACAAATAAACATAGCATTTGAAATCAATATAAAGCAGGTCCTTTAAAACATAATCTCATAAAAAATAAGATAAACCCAAAGTACATAAACCATGGTTTCAAAGAGGTGGAATCCTACCAAAGACCACTAACGTGTACTTGCGTCTTTCGTCCAAGAATCGATCACCGATCGCACACCACATGCGAGATCTCGTTACCTTATAATATAATAATAAATCAAAACCAAGTCTCACTTGATTCACAACATTTAAAGTCCATTAACCAAACTTGTGGGGTTCGGCCATACCCATGGCCGAGCCTCACCCTTTTTGTTCATTTATTCCATTAATTACCAAAATGCCATTGGTCTAAACCTTACTTAATATTCTATTTATTTTAATCCAAAATACATAACCCTAGGTCCGCCAAACAATTCCCATGTTTAGGTCCAAAAACATAGAACATAAACATCTAAGTTCTCCAAATAATTCCTCATGGGGTTTGGCCATACACCATGGCCGAACCCATGATCCAACACTTTCACTTATATTTACAGCAATGCCATCCATGGCTAACGTAGCCCGTAGTCCAAAAATATAATTGATAAACATAAATTGGTATGCTCCAATTAATATTTAATCAACCACTTATGTTAAATCCATGACCAATCCATGTTAGAGCTCCATTAATGATCCATTAACCTAAGCATATCAAGTCCATAAAATCCATAATCACTTATTTGCATTCTCCAATTGGTCCACCATTCATTTAAATTTTAAGCCCATAAAGAACCTCATGGGGTTCGGCCATACACCATGGCCGAACCCATGACCTTTCATTTTAACCTTTAATTACCACTTTGCCATTATAAGAAAATCCATAAATAGCAAGTCCATAACAAGAAGGTCCATAAATAGAAAGTCCATAATTAGAAACTTTTCTAATTTAATCCCCATCTTTTTAAAAACATCCATTCTTAGATCCTTTCGAAATTAAAACTCCACCTTCCATTTAAAAATATTTATTGTAATGGCCCAGAATTTGTAAATCAATATATATGTGGTTACTTATTTATTTTAATGGTAGAAATTGGAACTTTGATGGAATAAATGGTGAATGGATCAAAATATGGACAAAGGCGCAAGTATGGCCCAATGGACCATGGATTGGATTTAAAGTCATTTAGAGGGTCAATAATGGTCAATTGGGCCAAGGATGGTCAAATTGGGCCCAATACCCATTTGGGACCCAATGGGCCAAGAGGATTTAAGCTCTAAGGTAAATGGATAGGAGGGAATGTAATTGGGCCATGGGCCCAATGGAGATCCAATTAGTTGGAAGGGATTGAATAAATTAATGTGAAAAATCACCTAAGTTAATTTTAATTAGATCAAGGTGACATGGCCAATTGGGACCCACCTCCACCTCACCAAGTGAGGTGGCGTGTGGACCAAGAATTGGTGGGGCCGGCCACCATGGTTGACTTGGTCAACCATGGGTGGATTTCATGGAGGGAATTTAATGGAATTAAATTAAGGGGGAATTAATTAACTTAACCTAATGATCAAATTAATTAAATTAATTAAGCTAATCTAATCATGGTCAAATGGTCAAAACCATCCAAACAAACACAAACCACTCTTAAGAAACACAAAACAAAACCATTGGCTTAAGGGGTGGTTTTATCCCAACCACCACCATTAAGCACATAAATCCATGTATGGTAGGTGGGGGACCTAATGATTAAGGGTAGAAACCAAAGATGAGATACTTTTCATCTCATCTTCCAATCCCACTCCCATTTCACACGTTCTCCCTCCCTTGCACTCTCAAAATCGTCCCCTACATCCAACAAGAGAAAGAAGAAGAAAAACTAAGGAGGAAAGGAGAAGAAGACTTAGAGAAGAGAAGTACAAGCAAAAGCCACCACCCAAGACCAAGGAGGCTAGGTGTTTTTCCCCATCCTCTCCTCTCTACCCTCTCTCAAATCTAACCCTATCTTGGCCGAATTCAAGCTTTGAGGATTTCATCTTGATCAAGCTCATCTTGGCCGATCAACCAAGGAGAAGAAGAGAAGAGAAGGCTAAGGAGATCAAGAGGAGAAAGAAAAGCCAGAAGAGGCGTCGGATCGTAAGTATTTTCTAAACAAGAGATAAGATATTTTTTTGGGTTTAAAAGGTTATGAAATCCATTTCTTGGATTTAGAGGTGGCCAAAACATCATGGCCTTGGATCTCAAATCCGTCCAATGGAAGGATGAAAATGGACAAAACCCCTAATGGGTAAATTAAGGTTAAGAACAAATTAAATGGATTAAGAATATTATGAAATTAAATTAATTAAGCATGGAGAATGTTTTATGATTTTGAGGTTTTTAATGATTAAATGTTGGAAGATTAAAAGGGGTTTTTATGAGAAAAAACCATGGTAAGTGATGTATGATTTTTAGGGTTTTAAAGAATGGAAGACAATGAGGGTGACTAATGATTTTAGGGTTTTAAATGAATAAATGTGAGTGATTTTTAAAGGGGTTTAAATGAGGAAATTCATGGGGTATGTGAATGATTTTTGTGGCCTCAAGAGGCATAGAAAATGATGGACCATGAACCATGGGTTTGGCCATGGTGTATGGCCGAACCCTATGGTGATCAAATGGTGGTTGTTAAATGGGTTTAAAGGATAGAAAAGATGGATTAATGTGTTAATGTTTTGGAGGTTTAAAAAGTTTAAAATGAATGAATGTGGTGATTTTTAAAAAAGGGGTTTTTAAATGAGGAAAACCATGGAGAGATTTTGGTGAACTTGAGTATTTTAGGACCATGAAAATGAAAGGGAATTATGACTAAGTTGATGGACCCAAAAATATAATTAATGATGATTTAAACGTAGGATTTAAACCCCCTCATGGAGGGACTGATTTTAAATCAAAATGTGGTAAATAGGCCTAAGAAAAATGGGAAAGAGGTGTCATGGGTTCGGCCATGGTGTATGGCCGAACCCATGATTGTGAGTCATTTTAGGCTAAGATCAAGGTCTATGTATGGGATTAGATGATTGGAAATTTGATCAAATTAAGTGGCCGATTTTTAGGATGTTATGTCATGGTTAATGAATCATTAATGGGTCTAAGTGTATGGGTTAATTGTGGACAAAAACGTAAATGGATGGAGAAGATTGATAGTTTTAAATGGATTTTAAGTAGAGTAAATAATGTTTTAAAGGGATGGAATTAATGGGAAAGCATGGACCATGGGTTCGACCATGTTGCATGGCCGAACCCCATGGGGAAATTTGATAGTTTAAGTATGTTTGAAACTATGAAAAGAATGGGGAATGTGGTATGATTAAAGGAGTCATTAATGGACTAAAAAATGTACCAAATAATGATCAAAGTGATGATTTAAAGGCATGATGTAAAATCCCTCATGGGAGGGTTCATTTTGGATCTAAATAATGTAAATAGGTCCAAGGAAAGATAAGGAAAAGACATCATGGCTTCGGCCATGGTGTATGGCCGAACCCATGACTCATATGAGAGCAATTTTATGGGCCAAGATTAGGGCCTATGTAGATGATTAAATAAATGGGGATTAAGTCAATTAAGTGGCTGATTTTAATAAATTCTACGATATGGTTGATGGAACGTTAATGGATCCAAGATTATGGATCAATTATGGGCTAAGTACGGGGTTTTGTATGTGTTTAAGTGAATAAAGATTAGATTAATTAAATGGCTAATTTTAATGATCATATGACATGGTTAATGGGACATTAACGGATCTAAGTTAGGGATCATTAATGGATCTAAGTTTGTGATCAGTTAGGGACTTAATCATGGATAAAATATGGACTAATTTAGTAAATGTATAATAAAGTATCGGGACATCGCAAATGGTATGCGATCGGCGACCGGATTTATCAGGCGAAAGCGAAAAAGGACGCTAGTCGGTATTCGGTAGGATTCCTACCTTTTTGTAAGCCGTGGATTATGTGTATGTGATGGTTTCCATGATTTATTTTGGTAATTATATGATTTATTTTAAGATGGGTTTTAATGCTATGGATTATATTTTAATGCTATGGATTATATTTTAATGCTATGAATTATGAATTAAGGATATGAATTATATATATTACATAGCATAATGCACTTACATCTCATGCATGGCATGGGCGGGAAAATAATGAAACCGGAGTCCATGCTCCGTCGGGGCGACCGAGAAACAAACATGGGGATAGCCTGATGCTCTATAACCGAAGTCCATGCTCCGTCGGGGCGACTGAGAAACAGACATGGGGATAGTTTGATATGCTATAACCGGAGTCCATGCTCCGTCGGGGCGACCGAGAAGCAAACATGGGGATACCTTGACGAGGCCTTGCCGTCAAGGGGGATATGACATTGTATGATGGTATGGATGATGGGTGGGACACATGACATAGGCACCCATGGCATGGCATTCATTTTATGGGTTTTATTATATTGTTATCACTAATCCATGTTCTAGCCCTACTCGGAGTCCTACTGGGCGCGTTGTCTAACACCCTACTTCTACCCTAGCTGATGACGCAGGAGACGGCGGAAACGGTGGACGCAACGGGAGCCAAGCTTAGGAGCTTGGGAAAGCGGCTACTTAGTTTATTTTAGTTTTATTTTGGAAATGTAATTTAATGAGCTTAGCTTGTCGGCATGTAATAATTTTAGATTTCGTACTATGGTTTTGATTTTATTTTGGACATTATGATTATGAGATATTTTAGTAATTTAATGATGTTCTTCCCTGCTATCTAAAATTTGTAGGTTAGTCTCTATTATCATTTAGCATTTAATTTAATATTCCTCGAGCTTACTTCTACGTGTGAACCATTCTCCGTGGACTCCGTCCCACGCGTACGTAGGTTGGCCAGTTAAGGGCCGGGCTTCAGAAGCTCAGACTTAACTCGCGTCTTGACGTTCGCGCCCTTTGTAACTTGTTATTTCCAAAAAAAAAAAAATAGACTCTGATTTTAGTGTGAAAAGGGGCGGGCGTTACATTTATAGACATACATTTATAGAAATTGATTCATGGAGTTCAGCCATGCACATGGCCGAACCCATGATGTCCAACTTTCTAATCATATTACTTCCCATAAATAGATGTTTTCCAATTTGGCAACCTCCTTCCAAAATTAGATAATTTCCTAAATTAAAAACCATCTTTCCATAATTGGATGCTTTCCAAATTTAGTAACCTCTTTCCAAAATTAGATAGTTTCCTAAATTAGAAACCCTTTTTCCATAATTGGATGCTTTCCAAATTTAGATTCCATAATTAGAAAGTTCTTAAATTAAAACTTTCTAATTTAGTTTCCACCTCCCAAAAATAGAAATTTTCCCTTTTTAAATCCCTCATTCTATTTTTAGAAATTTTCTTAATAAACAACCTTCCATAATTAGAAATCATGTTCCATAATTAAAAGGTTTCCAAAATTAAACCCTAGTGGGGTTCGGCCATGCACCATGGCCGAACATCGCTCATAGAAATAATCCATTATTAAAATAATAACCGTCCTTCCCTTTTAATCAATTAAAATCCTCAAATTCATAAATTTATTTGGTGGGGTTCGGCCATACACCATGGCCGAACCTCACCCCTCCAAACATCATATTACTTATCAACAAACTCCCATAAAAATTCATGAACATATTTGTTGGGGTTCGGCCATACACCATGGCCGAACCTCACCCCTTTTCTTCCATTCTTTTGATCTTATATCTTAGCCATAATCAAATCATGGCTCAATGGCTGACCCATATCCTTAACCATATCTCCATTTAAAATCACCAAAAAATCCATTAAAACAACATGAATTTATTAACCAACACCCATGGTTTTTTCTTCATTAACAATCCATACATTAACCATATTTTCTTTCATGGGGTTCGGTCATGCATTGTGGTCGAACCCTATGGTTCATGCTTCCATTAAAACACCATGATCGTCTCCCAAACTTCTTCCATGGGGTTCGGCCAAACACCATGGCCGAACCCTATGGTTCTTTTATTTCAAAAATATAAAATCAAACTACTAACCGTTTACGTGACTCCTTCGGTTGTTCTTTGCTCTTCCAATCCTTTTCCTTCTTAATCTTTTCCTCTTGCTGGCTGTCTTCTTCTTCTCCTTGCTATTGCCGAGAATGAGTCTTTAAGAGGGATAAAGAAAATTCGGCTATGTGCTTAAACCGTGTACCCCTCTTTGTCTCTCCTTTTATCACTTCCTCTTAATTTTAGTTTAGAAGGTGCCTTAGATGCAATTGCTTAATGCCGTGTATTATAACTAGAGTTGTCGTGTACCCCCTTTTGTAATTAGTAGTTGCCGATTTTTTTATCAAAGAGGGACTCCTTTGTGAGCACCACTCCCACACGGCTAAGGTTTCTTCTATTTCTATTTGAACACCTTCTTAAATTAGTAATCCCCTAGTTTCACTCTTTAAGAGAGGAAATGACTCCTTTTTAAAATTGGTCTCATGCGCACCACATAGATAAACCAATCTCACATTTGGCCACACATTATCCCATACACGGCTATAAAATCTTCATTTGATTTTTAGACATCTCCTTGAATATTCAAATCCAATATTCGGCCATGCATAATCTTTTAATTAATTTTGGACACAATGCATTATTAAAATAATTCCACCCATTTAAATTTTTATTGGAACCCTTTCCAAAACCGCTGGGTCCTAATTGGGCATTGTCCCAACACTTTACCCAATTTAAGATTCATATCTAAAATTCACAAATAAAATAGATAATTTTCATATACAATAATAAATGAAAATCCGAGGTGTTAAAATAAATCCATATAAAAACAATGCCATGACATGTGTAGTATGCAATGAGTCCCACCTATCATAAACACATGTATCCTCTTGATGGAATTCTCATCATCAAGGTACCCCACATAGGTCTTTTGGATGCCCGGACGGAGTGTGGCCCCTCCGGTTTCTTTTTGATGGGATTCTCACCATCAAGGTATCCCACATAGGTTTTTCGGACACCCCGACGGATTGTGGCCCCTCGGTTACATATCCTTCACCCCATGCCATGCATGAGATGCCAATGAAACACATGTTATTTTATCATATAAACATAGCATTAAAACTCACATTTAAAACACATGCTATTTTATCATATAAACATAGCATTAAAACTCACATTTAAAACATATCTTTTTCCACATAAAATCATCAAATAAGATAAGAAACATTGTACATAAAACCCATGGTTTCAAAGAGGTGGAATCCTACCAAAGACCACTACGTGTCCTTGCGCTTTCATCCGGTAACCGCTCACGATCGTACACATCTTGTGAGGTCCCGTTACCTTATAATACATCAATTAATTAAACTCATGTTCCAATTGATTTCTTATCATAAAGTCCAAGTCCTTAAAACATTCCTCATGGGGTTTGGCCATACACCATGGCCGAACCCATGATCTTTCATTTTTTACTTATATTTACAACAATGTCATTCATACCACCTCATTCATTTAATACGCCATACTTAGACCCTATGTCCACCAAATAATTCCCATGGGGTTCGGCCATACACCATGGCCGAACCCATGGTCCATTAATTAACTTAATTAAAATATTGCCATTACCTCCATCATTGTCTTCCATTAATCCAATCACCATATTAAGTCCATACATGATCCATAAAATTGATTCATGGGGTTCGGCCAAGCACCATGGTCGAACCCTATGATATCTTACTTTCCATTTTCATCAATTCCCATTCTTAAATCCATAATTCAAGGTTCCTTCCTTTTTTATCAAAAGTCTATAATTATAAACTTTCTAATTTAATAACCATCTTCCATTTTAATCAATTAAAATCCATTAACAATACCAATACACCTCCATGGGGTTCGGCCATGCAACATGGCCGAAACCTATGGTTCTTTAATTTCTTTAACAATCATACAACAAAAATTACATCATTTGATGGTTCTCATTCATACATTCATCCAATAAAAATTCCTTAATAACTTAAATCCATAAAGGACCTCATGGGGTTCGGCCATACATCATGGCCGAACCCATGATCCTCCATTTTAGCATGTATTTACAGCCTTGCCATCCTCTCCATGATCTCCATTCGATCATCACCAAATTAAATCCATCTATATTTTTCCATGGTTTTCATCATTCGAATCCATTAAAATATAACCAATCTTCATTCATGGGGTTTAGCCATACAACATGGTCGAACCCTATGGTTCATCATCTTCCATTGATATTACCATAATTATCTCCTAATCTTCTTCCATGGGGTTCAGCCATACTCCATGGCCGAACCCTATGGTTCCTTTCTTTAAACAAAAATATCGAAATTACTTACCGGTTCCACGACTCCTTCGGTTTTCCTTCACTTGTTCTTGCTCTTCCGATCCGTTCCTTCCTTGGCCTTCTCTCCTCCTAGATCTATCACCCTTGCTGGCTCCCTTCTCCTTCTCTTTGTGTATGCCGTGAATGAGACTTGAGAGAGAAAGGAAGAATTCGGCTATGAATGTGTATTGCCGTGCGTCCCTTCCCTCTTTCTTTAATAAAACCTCCCCTTGATCCCAACTTAGAAAGTGCTGAGATAGCATTCCCTTATGTTGTGCTCCCTCTTGTTGCCTTAATTAATCTCCCATTGGTCCCAATTTAGAAGGTGCCATGCGCCCCTTCTTTTAGCCATTGCCTTAATGCCGTTTTTAATCAAGAAAGACCCTCTTTAAAATATTCTAGCACATGCGTATATCTTAGATATGCAATGTCACACACAGCCATAAGCAATCTTTATTTAATTTTAGATATCTTCTCAAGATATTCTAGCAAGTCAATGTGGATATAAAAATCCCACATACACGGCCAAGGCAATCTATCTCAATTATCTCCATGCACATGATCATAGATTGCATATCTAATATTCGGCCATGCACAATTATCCCATTCCTTATTGATATAATATTGTATTACGAATTAAATTCAGGCCCATTTAATTTATTTGAAACCATTTCCACAATCCGTTGGGTCTTAATTGGGCAATGACCCAACAATTTACCCATATAAGGTCCGTATCTAATAATTCACAATTTAAATGGGTAATTTTCATAAATATCAATAATTTGAAAATCCGGGGTGTTACAGTTATAGAACCGAGAGGTCGGTCCATACGATGGTCTCGTTCTGGGGAAACACCATGCTGACAGTAGTTTCAAGTCTAGAAACCTGTCTTACCCAGAACGGCCTATCGCCTTTTGTCGAGGGGTCAGTCCTTATACTCTCGATCAGTCTTGAACTACCGATATGTATTTTTTGTCGAGAGCCCATTTGAGTTCTAAGTTCCAGAACTCATACATCTTTATCGAAGAGTCGTTGACCACGATGGGTCGTTTCAGTCTTTCAAAGAGGGGTCGGTACATATGAGACTCTCGATTAGAGGCTTTCCCAGAATGACAGTTCTATTATCCAGAACCTATGCCAATTTGGTCGACCAGTCTTTGACCACAATGGGTCAATCCTGTCTCCACCGAGGGGTAGGTGAGAACGACTGGTCGAGCTGACAGTGAAACCAAATACATATTTCCAAGTTGGGTTCTTAATTCACTGTCAAGCTTCTTCTCTACGCTTTTAATTATTTAATCATTTGTTCAACTAAGCCTACGGGTGGTCCTGTCTAAGGTGTGGATACCACCTAAAGTCATCTATGACTATAATAACTGTTTTGTGATTGCCATAATGATGAGCTTCAATCCGGTGGAGCATGACCTTCACTCTTGATCACCTTGGGTCTTGAAGCTTCTTAGCAAGTGCTTCTTCCCGAGTCATAGAATTGATAAACGAGGGACTTGGCCAAGCCGGGGCACTAACAATCTCCTCCTTTGTCAATTTCATGACAAAACCCTAGAAGCTACCCAGTTACAATCCCACCCTTATTACATCTCATTTGAATACAAAAATATTACATTGATTTACATGTACATATTCAAATGAACAATAAGACTATATCTTCATTTCATTTTTCCGGTTCAAGTACATATGCAAGCAACACTAGAAAATCATTAAAGGGGGTTGGTCCCAAAACTAGTACATATTTTACTTGGAAAGCCATACATTCCATTCAAAATATTTTGAACTTAATGTGTTTTGGAATGTAAATTTTGATCTTGTGCATGTTTTATTGATTTGATGAATTATTTTTGACATATCTGTGTTTTATCATATTGGAATAGATCTGTGTATCCCGTGCTTAGAATATGATTTCATCAAGTTGCACAAATCAGGGATGATTGCTTTGCTATCTAAACCTCGCGGTATAGTTGACAAGTAGGTGAATAGACTAGTAGGTGTGACAGACATGTCGGTACTGTGCTAAATCAAGCACTGTAGAAAAAAGCAAAAATTGTCGAAAGGTTCAACCTGTCGATAGAAACGACATGTCGATGAGACAGAATGTTTAAATTAAAAGGGACCCTTTCTGCGAAAATGAAAATTCATTCGCATGTGTCGTCTCCCCTCTAGCGAAGGTCTGGTGATCTTCCTTTCACCTCCCGTGCCCTAGACCAGTCGGCGCGACCTCTCGGAGTGATTTTTGGCCAAAAAACCATAGGATTTTTGTTCCTTCTGTCACTAGAAGCCTGAAAATCACTGTTTTAGTGATTTCCTTAGATCAGTTTAGGCTCAATCTTCACCTCATCCACCTCCAACCCATTGTTTGAGGACCTTCTCTGGGAAAAACCATGCCCAGAAAGACGGCAGCCCAGTCATGCCCTCAGACCTCTAAAGAACGAGGAGAAACTAGTCAATGATATGATATGGTTTGCTATGGTTTGATGTGTGTATTGTTGTGTTTGAATTCATTCTATCTCTTGTCTATGGTTGACATGGTTTTTATTAAATAGACTAACATGCAGGTTTGAATGAGATGGTTTTGTATTGGCATGTTAGGGAGATAGGGATCGGGTGTGATGTTACACACATCCTTGGAGTTTGGGGGAGCACAAAATATGTGTTGTTTAGCACCTGTCACTAGTTATGACAGTGTTTGGAGGAAGAATGATGCAAGCTTGAAAGAAAGTTTGGAGAAAAATAAAATTAGAGGTAGCTTAGTTTATGGGGGAGTTAAGTCAAAGAAGCTAGAAAAGATAGCTTGGAGAATGGGGGAGAAGACTCCAAAAAGGGAAACTAGGTAAGTTAACTTGACCCCATTGGGAGAACACCTTTAAGACAACACAACAATAAAGGGGAAGAAGAAGAAAAATAGTAATGCAATGCCAATTTGCATTGTACTGCTGGGGAGATCAATGCTTGAATGCATGAGAAGCATGAATTGATCAATGGATAGATTAAATGAATTGGAAGTGAACTCATAGAAGCATTAAATGCAAGAAGCATGGTAGTGCTTGAATCCAACTCCTTCAAAATGAAAAGAAAATCGATGTCTGCCTACTATACCTTTGTCAATTGTATGACAAAATGGGGGAGAAATTAGTAGAAGTTGTTAGACATCAAAACCAATTAAGAGGAGTAATCGGTAAAATTGGAAGAGGCCAATGGACATGGGAATATCTATGCTTGGAGTTTGGAAAAACAAACTCAAGAAAATTTGGGGAGAAAATCTTCTCAAACACTGTTAGCTTATAGAAGGTATCAGTCGTGTTGGTTTCTAGGAAATCATGGTGTATGGGGGGATTTAAATACAAATCTTATTAAGTCCATGGATATATATTTATGTTTTGGACTAAGCCCTCTAATTATTTTCTAGTGTTATTTGCTTATGTGTTGAAACAGTTAAACATGAATTGAAGCAAGCTGAACAAGAATATGCGTAGATCATAGTTTTTTTTTTTCCATTTGAATATTTACATGTAATCAATATAATATTTTTGTATTCAAATATGATGTAATAAGTGTATTGGGTTAACTTCTAGGTTTTGTCATGAAATTGACAAAGGGGGAGATTGTTAGTGCCTCGGCTTTACCGAGTCCCTAAGTTTGTTAATTCCATAACTCAGGAAGAAGCACTTGCTAGAACCTTGATAAACTCAAGGTGACACCAAAGAAAATCATGCTCCACTGGATTGAAGCTCCTCATTATGGCGATCAGAAAAAATAGGTATGTGGCCACAAATGACTTTAGGTGGAACCCACACCTTATAAAGGACCATCCCTAGGCTTAGTTGCATATGCTGGTAATGGACATAATAACCCTAGAGAGGTAGCTTGACATTGAATTGGAAACGAATTTAGAAATATGATTTAAGTTCACTGTCAACTCGACCTGTCATTCTCACCGACCCCTCGGTGGAGACATGATCGACCCATCGTGGTCATAGACTGGTCGGCCAGATTGACAGAGGTTCTAGGTCGTAGAACTTTCATTCTGGGTAAGCGTCTAATCGAGAGTCTCATATGCACCGACCCTTCGGTGATGAACCTAACGACTCCACGTGGTCAACAACTCGTCAATGAAAAACTTGTGAGTTCTGGACTTTGAACTCAAGTGGGCTCTCGAAAAAATAGACCATCTCGGTAGTTCAAGACCAATCGAGAGTACCAGGACCGACCCCTCGGTAAAAGGCGACAGGTCGTTCTGGACAGGACAAGTTTCGGGACATGAAACTTTGTCTGCATGGTGTTGCCCCAGATCGAGACCCTTGAATGAACCGACCTTTCGGTGCCATGGCTGTCGACCTATCGGCGACACAAACATGTCGGCTGGGTATAAATTATGCCGTTGGGAGTGCATTTAATGCGCAACGGTCAGGTGGTTGAACGGTAATATTCTTAGTCACCGACCCCTCGGTGTACCCGACCTGTCGGTACATGGCAGTTTTTGAAAAGGGTTGCCTTCTCTATAAATGCCAATCCTTATGTAGCAGTTTCATATCCTTTGGCAAATCCGTTGGACCCTCATCATTATCAGTGAGCTTAAACAAGGACCAACGAAATGATCACTTTCTCTCTTATGCTTACACTTGGGAAATCTAATACAACCAATCATAGTGATTGAGGTTGTGAAAAGAGTGAGAGGGGAAAGGATATACAACAAGGATAGATATTGGTAGAACTAATTCCCTAGTCACCTTTAGATGGTGATTGCTCAACGACTGCTATAAGGTAGAGCGTCGGGATTAAACTCGGGCACACATTTGGTGGATCTTTGAGAAGCACACATCTTCAAGAAAGAGTGACCAAGGAAAGTGCTTCTTGGTTTAAAGTTTGTTTTAAAACCATTATCTTGTTAAAGTGGATTAAGGAGGCTTAACTCCGGAACCACTATAAAAAATCTAGAGCGTTGTCTCTGGCACACATGGTGGGTGGAATTCTCAGCCAAATCAAATAGGTGGAATTCTTATTTTACATGTGGTGGGTGAAATTCCCAGCCAATTGAGTGGGGTGAAATTCCTACTCTATGTGTGAGGGTGTAAGTCCCCACTTAGTGAATTTAGGGATAGCTCAAGGTTGAGCTAGTCCTAACAGTGGATGTAGGTTGGCTAACCGAACCACTATATATCTTGTGTCCTTATGCTTGTGGTGTTAAATCTAATTCCTTTTGTTGATTGCTTAATCACATTTGCTAACACACACACACACACACACACACACACTTGATTGTTATATTCGCTGCACTTAATTAATCAATCAAGTAATTTATAAAAGGACCAACGTTTTTAAGATTGACCTATTCAATCATGTTCTAGCTCCAAGGGGGAACTTTAAATTGGTATCATAGCCTAGTGCTCTTTACAAGGACTTAACCATTCGAGTTGATCCAAGCTAGAACACCATGGGAGACATTCATGCAATATCCAAACCACCTTACTTAGATAAAACAAACTATGCCTCATGGAAGGCCAAAATGAGAAGTTTCTTTGTCTCCATAGATTCATCGGTATGGGATATTGTAAATACTGGATGGCAGGAACCCATGGAAAAGAAGATAATAGCATCCACCTCAACCATATTTATGACACCTAACTTTTTGCCTCTTGGACCCCTGCTGAAAAAGCTGCTCAGACAGCTAATGACAAAGCCATGAATCCCCTTAACTGTGTCTAAACGTCAGATCCTCCAAAATCAATTTGATACGATTAAAATGAGGGAGGATGAAGTCTTCATGAATTTCTATTCCAAGATAAGAGACATTGTGAATCAAATGTACGCTCTAGGTGAAGGGATACCCAATGAGAAGGTATGTACTAAAATTGTCGGGAATCTTGCAGAAAGATTCAAGCCTAAGGTTGTAGCTATGGAAGAAAAAAAAAGATGTGTCTTTAATAAACATCGATGATTTGGTTGGTTCATCACAAACCTATGAACTACACTTTGAACAACCAAAGTGAAAGTCCCTTCCATTGTACGCTAGAACACGATTAACCCTAAAGGGGTGAATAGTTCAATCCCAGTTTCCATGGTGTTTACAAATGTCTTGATTGTTTGGAGTTTAAGTGCAGTGGATATTAACCAAGAGATTGGTTTTGTGTGATAAATTGTTTTTAAATTATTAAATGATCACACTAAGTTTATACCCCTTTGCATATTGCTTGATTATCGATGCTTGTGCACAATTTGTAAAATAAGATAATCAAAATGAAAAGTGATGTGTGTTGAGAAGAGTACTTAAATACTAAATACAAACACACAAAGATCAAACACCACATCTCTTATTTATTTCATGGAAGAATTCAAGTACAAGTATTCATAAAATTGAGAACAAGAAAACAAAAATGGAGACGTAAATTTACAACTTTCACTTGTAAAATCGTGTGAGACTTCCTATTTTCTAGTCTCTTGATCTTTTTTCCTCAGCTTTTGGTCCTCTTGAACTCCAGGTCAAATTCGAATTTCACTGTCTGACTCAACGCTCTATTTATAGGTTCAGGATTGGAATGGACGGTTGAGATTTAATCTGGGTTTAAGTTATGAATGAAAGGCTTGGATTAGATCTCAATGAATGTGGATGATGGAGATTTAAAATTGGAGAAATTAGGGTTGCAACTAGGCTTGGGTGAATTTGGATTGTTTGGAGGAGGGGTTACAGCTGAGTGCAAGAAAAGGTTGAGAAAATATTAGATCTAGAGGCTACGACATGGCATGGGTGAATTTCACTGTGTAGGATTAGGGTTTATGCAATGCAATGAATGGTGGGGATTAAAAAATGAAATGAATGAATGGATGGATGATGGAGAGGTGACATGGAGGGTTGACTTTGTGAAATTCGAATGGATAGGAGAGAGATTGTGCAAAATCGTGTGGAGGCTTTGCGGATTGGGGATGAGGTGTAGGTGATGTGGCATGGCTTGGGATGCAAGTTATTCTAGATCTACGGCTTTTATGAATGAATGGCTTAGATTGCTTTGGGTTAAGATCTAATGGCTCTAAGGTTAATTGGATGAAATAAAATATAGGAATGATGAGGTACCTAATTGAGGTTATAATTAAAGGTTGATCAAGAGGGATGATGAGACGAATAACCTAGATCTAAGATGATTTATGTAAGTAATGGATATGAGATGGAGGTTCTAGGGTTTACCTAAAATGTATGCATGAAATGGATGGTTGTGATGAAATGTCCTAAATCTAATGGCTTTAATGAGTGATGGTTGATCTAAATGGATGGATGATAAAATGATTTAAATGGTTATGGTCCTAAAGTTGATCTAGGTGACGGATAGGTTGGATGGCCTAGATCTGATGTCATGAATGTATGGGTTGGATTTGATAGTGGCTCTAGGTTTTGACCTAATTTTGATGCATGAGATGAATGGTTAGGATTAAGGGATGAAGATGAATGGTTAAGATTGCACTGGAGAGGAGATTGGATGGTGTGGATTGATAAGGAAATGGACAAGGCTTGGGCGTGAGACTGGGTTATGGACTTGGGTTTTGGACCTATAAATGAGAACATGGGCCTCCAGTGGACCTTGGATTTGAGCTTGCGGACTTGGGCCTTTGTTAGTCTTGACTTACACATTTTACTGGCTCAACTGTGAAATGCGCAAGGATTGTCTGTGGCTTGGCCCAATGCTGTCCTGTGGAGCTTAGCTTGGCCCAATTGAAGTGGATCTCTGGCCCATTAATCTTGTATTTCAGCCTTTGCCTCTTGAATTGCATGTTTTCTCTTCCAGAATTTAATAATCAACTCACCACTTTAAAATCTAAAAATATTAAATTAATCTAGACTCTCATAGATGGATCCAAACTACCCAATTTACATGAAAAGCCCTAAAAGTGGCTGAAATTAATCATAAAAATTCTAGGTTTTTTGAATTAAGCACGAAACTTGCAATTATCCACTGTTTTAAGATTATTTTCCTAAACTCTCCATTTTTGTCTACAAAACTAGAAAATGACATTAAACACATGTGATATATACAAAATCAAGGCTAACTAGTCTAATAATGAGGGGTAAAAATGTAATATTTCAGTGCTCGACAAATACCCCCAAACTCAGATTTTGCTAGTCCTCGAGCAAAACTACCTAAAAACTACAACTCGGAAATTCAAAAATCTAATCTAATCCTAAACTAATTTTACTCCTAGACTAAACGTATACTAAAACAAAACCTAAGCTACACCTAAAAACTACACCACTTTCGCTAGTACTCTCGATTGCATTTAACGTATTCAACAAGCTTTTAAACCCCTAGGTTACCCCTAGTGGATGAGTTGTAAGGACCCGAAGTTTTAACTCCCTATTTTATGTAATTTCTTTTTAAATGAATGAAATACATAATGAGATTTTGGTCCAAATAATGTGAAATAAATTGTGGAATTGAATGTACGTTGAAACAAGGAAAACATAATTTCCCCTCCAACGATACATTGACTGGGTCGATGTGTCGGTAAACTAAACTTTCCCAGACGATACATCGACAAGGTCGATGTACCGATGAAAAGCCAAAATCAAACTAATCGACATATCGACAGGGTATGGAGTTTGCAGACAACTATGGGGACAAATTTGTTATACAACACGGCATTCCACTCACAGACTGATGGACAATTAGAGAGGACCATACAGACCTTGGAAGGTATGCTAAGAGCTTGAATGTTAGACTTCCAAGGCAGTTGGGAGGATCACATTCCACTAATGGAGTTTTCATACAACAAAAGTTACCAGGAGAGCCTCCAGATGGGTCCATTTGAAGCATTGTATGGTCGACCCTGTAGATCTCCAGTTTGTTGGACTAAGATAGAAGAGCTATTGAGTCTAAAAATCTTACATTTTTACCCTTTAATTCTGATTGAATTAGCCGTGATCTTGTATATAAAAGATACATATAATAATTTTTTCTAGTTTTGTATATGAAAAGATGGTAAAACAGGAAACAAGCATAAAACAGTGGATAATTGCCGGAAGAGAGCTTAAAATGGAAATTTTAAAATTTCATAATTAATTCATGCAACTTTAGGGTTTTCACTGTAAATTGGATAATCTAGATCCATTTATGAGAGTCTAGATTAATTCAATACTTAGATTTATGAGTGGTTGATTAATTATTTAATTTTAAAATCAAGTTTGCAATTAAAGAGGCCAAGAGTTGAAAACAAGATCCATGAGCCAGAGATCCACTACAATTGGGCCAAGCTTTGCTCCAAATGCCAGACACTGGGTCAGGCCAAGTACTCCATGCACATTTCCCAATGTGGGCCAGGGCAAATTGAATTCAAGCCCAGCAAGCCCAAGACTCCAGTCCAAGAGCCAGTACTCCAGGTCCAATTCCAAGTTTACAAACCCTAAGCCCAAACCCATTTTAGGTCCAAAACCCAAAAGACCATGACCCATCCTACCCATCTAATCTTAACCATCCAATTTCCAATCTCCCATCCACACCATCCATTGACCCCATCAATCTATCCAAACCTTTCATTTCATACATCTTGTGCATTTCATTCATTTTATGCATTTCATATCATCAAACCCTAGATCCACTTAGTTAATCCAACCCATACATGCATCATATCTAAATCTAGGACATCGAAACCATCCATCATATACATAAACCTTAGGATTGTAGTCACCTATGAATCATCTACCCGATCCATCCACTTAGATCACCCATCAATCATTTAAGCCATTGATTCAGGCCAATTAATCATAACCCTCCATTTCATGTTTCCATTTCTTTAAACCCTAGACATCTCATTAAATCCTAAAATCTAGGTGTTCATGTGCATAGTGCATTGCATCACACGACACACACAATCCTAGAAATCCATTCATGCGCATACTCCATGGAATATTCCTAGAAGTCCTCTCCAAGCTTGCCACCTCACCTAATCCTAACTTTTCTCCCAATCCAATCCAAAAATAAGCCATACACGATTTTTCCACGTCTCCACCATGCATCACACAATTTTATCTATCTCCTTTCCATCCATCTGAAATTCACCTCCATATCTTAAGCCACATCATCACCTCATCATCCATCTATTCATTCATCCATCCATTTAATCCCATCCATTGATCCATAATTGCACAATCCAAAACCCTAACACACAAGCCATTTTCGAAAATCCATTTCCTTAATCCAATTCCTATTTATTATCCTCCATTGCTTAGCCACCAAGCTAGCTTGGATTCCAAGCCACTAAAATTCGACCATAGCATTAGCAACCCTAGTTTTCTAGTTTTTAATCCTACCCACCCAATTTAAGTTAGATTAAATCCCAACCTTTCATCTATCGACTCAAACCTAGATTTAATCCTAGCCATCCATCCAATCTCAAGTCCTATAAATAGCCCACTAAACCCATTGTAAAACTCGAATTTGACTTTGGAGCCAAAGAGGACCAAAGGATTGGAGAGAAGACCAAGGAAAGACTCAGAGATCCATAGTGCCATTCGAATTTTGCTGTGCGTTTCTTATTGTAATTTCTGTCACATGCTGACCCAAAACATAGGCCTGTGACGCGAAATAATTTTACTTTTTCGTATATCACACGTGGGAAACACACGTGTACTCACAACTCAATTATCGAGATCATAAATGAACTCAAATACCATTAATATCTCAAAAGGGATATAAATTCTCTATCATAAATGTTATCAAACATTGTAGAATTTATTACAACCAAATCCACAATGAATAAAATGGTATAAACAACATCAACAACTCAAATCAAACAAATAAAGCAATTAACTCAATATGTAGGGTTGTATAAAGCAGCATGATAAATTAATCTCTTCCTCTGGGTCCCTCGGACCCATTCGGTGCAACATTACATGAAATTGCAAGGACGTGAGTATAAACAATATTCAGTGAGGAAATATGCATGCTATACACTCACGCACCCACATAAATAAAATTTATGAAATGGAATATAAATAAGGCTATGCTATTATGTCATGCTATCAATCTCATCAATATAAACACAATGTCCACCCAAGGACACCAATCTCATCAACGTGGACACAATGTCCACCCAAGGATACCAATCTCATCAACGTGAACACAATATCCACCCAAAGATACCTTTATGGAATGGGCTATCAAACATCATTATCCCTTGAGGGATATAGGCCACGACTTATAAGTGCGAGATCTCCATACAACATAGATAATTTACGTCACCTTGCATCCCTTCACCACTCTAGTGATTAAGTTAGCTCTAAGGTGATTAGTATACGACTTACCAAGTTAGTACTGCCCTAGTAGGGCTCACAAGTATCTAACCCTGTTCAAACTGTACACGAAGTGTACAAGATAGTCGTGAGAGCGACCTACAGTGCGAAGCATGATAGGATCTATACTCTTCAACGACAACCACAAACAGTTGTGAGAGCGACCTACAACGCGAAGCGTGATAGGAGCTATACTCCTCAACGATAATCACAAACAGGTGTGAGAGCGACCTATAACACGAAGGATGACAGGAGCTATACTCCTTGACGGCAACCCTACAGGACCAAATCCGATAGTCGACGCCACCGTTCCAATAGGGTTTCTTAAACAAAACCATTATCCTATGACACCAACCTTCTCTAAGGAGTGGAGACTCATACTAGTGGGCCCAAAACAAGAGAAATGTAGATCATCAAGTCCTATAAATTCTTTAGGTCTCAGCCCAACACTAGTAATTCTCAATATCATCATGCCTATTAACAAAATATCCCATACTCACGTCCTAGATAACCTCATAGGTACACATCAGTCAGTAATGTAAAAATAATCATATTCACAATTACGTAGGCAAGATATATGTCATAATCATATAATGATCATTATTTCACAATGATAGCTTCACAACACGTTCCATTACGTTTCATATATTCAATATAATTATCACATTGGGTTATTTTAGGGGTATGAACAACACACCAACCTCTGAGATATACACGTCGGGTTTATTTACACATATTCTTACTCCTTGCAATTTATTCAACCCGTCTCATGGTAGCTTAACATCTTAAGTCCAATAACTCCATTTTTACATAATAAATCCAACTAAATTCATCAATGAATCATCTCAGCCATTCACAAGGGTCTCCAATAATTATCACAAAGTTTCTATCAACATAACAAGATAATAGACATGCTACAAATCACATAAAAGATAATTAATAACATCTCATGCATAGCATAGGGCACATAGACACATCAATACCACAGTACATTCCCTAAATCAATGAAATAACATACATGCATTCATACAATATGTGTGTGGTAATCCTCACCTCAAAATCACGATTTCTAGGGTTGATCTTCAGGTCGTACCTTAACAGGTTCAGGGTTCAAAGGCTCTAATTAATAAAAAATAACATAATACATCCCTATTAGTCATCAATTAGGCCAAAACAAAAGCTTAGAAGCAAAATCCCCAAATGTAGACCCAAGATTTACCCCTAATCTGGTTTGATCCCTTCAATCCAAGGGAAATCCTCAAATCTCCTCACATGAATCATCTCCAAAAATAGCATATATCATTTCCCTAATTTATTTTATTTCCCATGGGTTCAAAATTCAATTTCAATTCAGATCTACACCCAAACGAGGTTCCATAACAAAAATCCCTGATTACTTCCGTGGATTCCTCTCTAAATAAGGTCTAAAATCCATCACATACTCCATTGTCAACACATCCCATTAAGATCTCATCAAATAAGAAGAGAGAGAAAGAAAAAGGATCATAGATCTTACCTTTGGAGGAGAAGGAACTGTGCAAAAGTCAAGTGTAGGAAATCCGAATCCAAAGCCTTCAGTGGGTGAAAATCAATAAAGGGAAAATAGAGGAGGCAAGGGTTTATTGTCAGGGAAGAAGGCTTGGCTATTTGGAAGAGGAAAGAGGTGAAATAAGCCTAATTTCGTCCAAACATAGACTTATGTCCGCACTTAATATTTTAATTTTTTTTTTAGGATTGGGCCATTACAATTATAATTTTATCTTTCTTATATTCAATCAATCTTGTAGTTAATTTTTCCAATAAATAATCAAAGGACATTCGTTTAGAATCTTGAAACATCCAATCTCTAATTTCCTTTCATGATTGCTTTTGAGTCGATTTTAAGATTGTATGCTTTAATTATTTATTTGAACATGAAGCAATTAGGACTTAGGTTATAAATGTTAAATCTAAGTTACTAAGGTTTGATTTTATAAATTAAAGTTTATAATATATTGATAATAAACATGAAGTTGATCTTAGATTTTTATGCGAATTTCAAATCTAGGTCGTTTGATTATTTAAATATCTTTGGTGATGAGCAATCTTTTCCAACCAACCACCTTTTACTTTTTGCATATTTATTTTCCAAAATGTTAATTTATGTCATTTATTTTTCTTGCCAGTTTATTTTTTATGTTCATTTTATTTCATCTTGATGTTGTATTTTTGTTTTCATTTTTAAATCTTTAATATGTATTTATTTCTTGTATTTAAAACCTCCTAATAATTTGATTAACTAGTTAAGATTTAATTTAACCAGGCTTTGATTTTGTGAATTTGAATTTGTGTTGAGATTGTTTATAAACTCTTTATTAAAACATTGTTTTAATCGTTTTAATCAACGTTCTAAAATTGTAGATCTATTTATTTGAATAGAGATTTGATTAGTTTGGGATTATACTTTTAAGAATAAAATTGATTTTTATCCTAGATTTAATTTTGAATCTTGGTTTTCTAAGAAACATAAAAATTGAAGCATGTGTATTTTGAGTTTCATATATTTTGAATGTTTCCTTTGGGTTCGACCTCGTACTCAATCGCTATACTATATATGGCTCGTGCACTTGCGAGATGTACAAATTTAAAACATCAACAAGAGTCTGCACTTATTGGACCAGATTTGGTTACTGAGACAACAGAATAGAGCAAGGTCATTCGACAACATTTGTTGATTGCTCAGAGTTGACAGAAGAGTTATGCTAACAATAGAAGAAGGCCATTGTCATTTGAAGTGGGAGACTTTGTATTTTTAAAGGTCTCACCACGAAAAGGCGAAATAAGATTTAGAAAGAAAGGGAAACTGACACCGAGGTTTATAGGGCCATTTCCAATCCTTGAGAAGATTGGCGAGGCTGCATATCGTATAGTACTTCCCTCACCGTTCTCAAACATGCATAATGTGTTCCATGTTTCAATGTAGTGGATGTACAATCCTGATCCATCGCATGTTTTGGATGCACGGAGTTAGATGTTCAGAGCGACGTAACCTACGTCGAAAGGCCATAAAAAATCATAGGCACAGAACAAAATGTACTAAGGAACAGGGTGATCCCTTTTGGCAAAGTGGTCTGGGAGCGACACGGAAATGAAGAACCTACTTGGGAAATGGAATTTGATATGAGAGAATCTCACCCTGAATTATTTGTGTAATTTTGTTTTCTTTTGGAACGCAACCTTCGTTTAATTTTCAGAACGAAAATTCCAAAAGGTGGTAGTATTGTACGGACCCGGAGTTTTTACTCCCTATTTTATGTAATTTCTTTTTAAATGAATGAAATACATAATGAGATTTTGGTCCAAATAATGTGAATAAAATGTGGAATTGAATGTACATTGAAATAAGTGAGGAAAACAATTTTTTCCCTCCAACGATACATCGACTGGGTCGATGTGTAGGTAAACTGAATCTTCTCAGACGATGCTTTGACTAGGTCAATGTATCTGTGAAAAGCTAAAATCAAACTAATCGACATATCGACAAAGTCGATGTGTCGGGGTAGTCAGAACGTCTCCAGCAGACTCTCTGTCTATCACTGCCCTTACACAATTGTTTATGTATGGGAATCCACCCATGTCATTTCATTCATCCAAACACCCATTAAAGGGTCTAGGGAAACCAAAAGAGGAAGATAAAAAGAAAGGGAACAGTGTAACACCTCGCCCTTTTCACTCTAAAATCAGAGTTTATTTTATTTTTAATAATAATAAACAAGTGATCGGAGCGGAGTGTCACGACGCGAGTTAAGTTCGGACTTCTAATGTCTGACCCTTAACTGGCCAAACCCATATGTGCATGGACTAAGTCCATGAGAAGCATTTCACATACAATACCAATTTAAACTTGCGGAATAAACCTAATCTAACTAAGGGTTATAATAGATCCTAGGACTACTCCATTTTAGATAGCAAATTAGATAGCAAAGTACAAGTCTTAATCCAATGTTACCTTAAACTAAACATTCATTCTACCATAGCAAACCTTAGCAAACCATAGCAAATATTTAACTAAGTTATTACATGCCGACATCTAATTAACAAATTACATGTCCATGTAAACTTTAATATAATGTCCATAAATAAGTCCAATAAAAAACCCAAGCTCCTATGCTTGGTTTCCTTCGCGCTCCTTGACTTTCCCCTTTCCTGTCTCATCCACTAAGGATAGAAATAGGGCGTTAGATCAACGCGCCCAGTAGGTCTTCCGATTAGGGCTACCACAAGGTTAGCATAAAAACATGCATATAACATATAATACATGATCATCAAAAACTTACAAAACTATGCTATGTATGTATGCAAATGTAATGAGTCCCACCCATCACAAATATACATAGCCATAACCAAGTACCCCACAGTGGTCTTTCGGATGCCCCGACGGAGTGTGGCCTCCGGTTTCCTCTTGATGGGATTCTCATCATCAAGGTACCCCATAGTGGTGGTCTTTCAGACGCCCCGACGGAGTATGGCCTCCGGTTTCCTCTTGATGGGATTCTCATCATCAAGGTACCCCATAGTGGTCTTTCGAACGCCCCGACGGAGTGTGGCCTCCGGTTACATAATCGTCACCCCATGCCATGCATGAGATGTCCATGAATACATGCCATTTGTAAATAATTCATAACATTCAAATCCACTTTGAAACATAATAGTTAAACCCATATTTCATAAAAACCAACATAAAAACCAGCAAGTATATATTGTGGTTACAAAAAGGTAGGAACCTACAGAAAAATAACTTAAAATATCCTTTCTTCTCAACCCGTCAACTGTTCGCGATTGCACACCGTTCAAGAAGTCCCGTTACCTTATTTCATGTCAATAAGTCGATACATATACCATTTGATTTCTAACTAAGTCCAAAACCAAACACAACACCTTGTGGTGTAACACCCCGTTCTTTTTCACTATAAATCAGAGTATATTTTTTTTTTTAAATATATAAACAAGTGATAAGAGCGGAGTGTCACGACACGAGTTAAGTTCGGACTTCCAAAGTCCGACCCTTAACTGGCCAAACCCATATGTGCATGGACTAAGTCCATGAAAAACGATTCACATATGGTACTAATTAAAACTTACGGAATATTACTAAATCTAACTGCGGGTTATAATGGAACCTAAATCTACTCTATTTTTATTAGATAGCAAAGTACATAGTCGTTTTAAGTTATCTTAAACTTAAACATTCATTCTAAACCATACCAAACCATAGCAAATATTACTAAGTTATTACAAGCCAAATCTAACTAACGAATTACATGTCCTTGTAAATTTAAACAAAATGTCCATAAATAAACCATTCAAATGCCCAAGCTCCTATGCTTGGTTTCCTTCTCGATCCTCGATCTTTCCCTTTCCTGTGTCATCCACTAAGGATAGAAATAGGGCATTAGATCAACGCGCCCAGTAGGTCTTCCGATTAGGGCTACCACAAGGTTAGTATAAAAACATGCATATAACATAATAATACATGATCATCAAAATCTCACAAAAACAATGCTATATATGTATGCAAATGTAATGAGTCCCACCCATCACAAATATACATAGCCATCACCAAAGTACCCCACAGTGGTCTTTCGGATGCCCCGACGGAGTGTGGCCTCCGGTTTCCTCTTGATGGGATTCTCATCATCAAGGTACCCCACAGTGGTCTTTCGGACGCCCCGACGGAGTGTGGCCTCCGGTTACATAACCATCACCCCATGCCATGCATGAGATGTCTATGAATACATGCCATTTGTAAATAAATCTTAACATTCAAATTCACAATGAAACATAATAGTTTAACACATATATCTCATCAAAATAAAGATAAAACATCAAGTATAACTGTGGTTACAAAGAAGTAGGAAACCTACAGAAAAGTTACTTAAACCGTCCACTCTTCTTAACCATCTCCCGTTCACGATTTGAGCACCGTTCAAGTCCCGTTACCTTGTTTATATAACAGCAAGTCAATCACATACCCTTTTGATTTCTAATTAAGTTTAAATCGTAAAAACCACCTTGTGGGGTTCGGCCATACCCCATGGCCGAACCTCACCCACTTTGAATTTGATCTTTCTTTGTTTTGGATCTATACCATCCAAATGACTCATATAAAAACCTCAATCCACCAAACATCACTTGGTGGGGTTCAGCCATACAACATGGCCGAACCTCACAATTTTGGTTTGAGTCCCCTTTTTAAGTCCTTTGATCAATTCATTCATATTTACAATAATGCCACTAGACTAAGCCTTGTTTAATATTTCTAACAATTAATATCCATAAACGTCCACCTTAGTAGGGTTCGACCATATAACATGGCCGAACCACACTATCTCAAATTTTAGTCCTTTAATTCTCCATCATCTTTATGGTTCCAAAAATACTTAAATCCATCAAAATCTCTCTATGGGGTTCGGCCACACATATGGCCGAACCTATGGTTCCTTATTTCCATCTATTTACACTTTTGCCATTCATGCACTTTCATGATCAATAACATACTCTAACATCATTTTTTTCATCTATGTTAACCCTTTAAAACATCATAAAACCATAATAATTCTAACCATATTCATACTCCATATAACCCATAAAATGGTCCATGGGGTTCGGCCATACACTTAGCCGAACCCTATGGTTTTCTTGATGCAAACCCTCCAATATTTATGCATGGTTTGTGCATAACAACTTAGCCTTAAAATCAATATGGTTCAGCCACACCATGGCCGACCCGAAACATTCATCATATCTCCATATTAAACACTTAAAACCTTAAATCATTGTATGGTTTTTATTCCTCAAAAAACCATACAACTAACCAAGTCATCATTAAAACCTTTTCTAATGTACCAACCATCTAAATCCTTTTAAGACTTTAACCCCATCAAACACATGCAATTATGATTTCCTTTCTTCAAGTCTAATAACATAAATCCAATGACTTTTCCATGGGGTTCAGCCATACAAGATGGCCGAACCCTATGGTCCATGTTCTTACCTTTTAAACATTATTTCAAACCATCAAAATTCCTTGACTCTTCCCATGGGATTTGGCCATGTACATAGCCGAACCATATCTTAACCATTTTCTTATTTACAAAGACTTAGTAGAGCACTTACTAATTCCGCGACGCCTCCAATTTGTTCTTCACTCCAGCTTGTTTCTTTCCTTCCTTAGCTTCTCCTTCTTTTCTTGATCTTTTGGCAGATTGTGAGCTTGGTCAATATAACTCCTCCAAAAAATGGTTCGGTCAAGAGGGTATAGGTTTGAGAGAGAATCGGCTTGAGTGGGATGTAAACTCTAATCTCTTTTTCTCTCTTGTCTTTGTGAGTGATCGGCTAAGAGATAGTGTGAGGGAGAGATAGTCAAGTGGGATTATCTTCCCTTTCTCTACATGAGATAGAATTATCAAGACTCCAACGTGTATGCCATTTGAAATTTGAATATTTTTAAATGTAAAACTATCTCCATTATTTTTCCATGTGCATCCTTGTTTTGATTTTGAAATAAGCCAACACGCCTCCATTTGTTTGAATTTGAAAATTAATCCATATCCATCTCCATCTTCTCCAACGTGTATCATTGTTTTAAATTTGAAATATATAACCAAAACTTCCCATCTCCAACGTGTATCATTATTTTGAATTTGAATTAAACATAACCCCTCCATCTCATTTGTTTGAATTTCAAACATGAAACCGTCCACACCATTTATTTTGAATTTTAAACCACCTTCATCTCTCCAACCTATAACCATTGTTTGAACTTGAATTTTGAAATGTCAAAGTCGTCCATCCCATTTGAATTTGAAATAAAACCGTCCAAGCCATTGTTTGAATTTAAATTTAAAATACAAATTGTCCTTCCCATTGTTTGAATTTAAATTTAAAATGCAAACTGTCCAACTCAACTCATTTAATTTAACTCAACTCACTTGGTGGTCAACCAAGTCAAACACGGCCCATTGGGTCCCAATTGGACATTTTGACCCAATTAACAACTTTGACCCAATTGAATACATCTTACCCAATTATTCCAATTGCCACCATATCCACAATCCGTTTGGTCTTAATTGGGCAATTGACCCAATCCTTTACCCATCTAGGGTCCATATCCATTAATTCACACTTTCAATGGCAATTTCCGTAAATATTAATAACATGAAATTCCAAAGTGTTACATGTGGGGTTCGGCCATACCCCATGGCCGAACCTCACCCACTTGAATACCATCCACATAACTTATTTAAACACCTCAAACTACAAACATACCTTGGTAGGGTTCTGCCATACAACATGGCCGAACCTTATCACTTTAGTTTTGACCCCTCTTTCACGTCCTTTGATCATTTCATTCCATATTTACAAAATAACTTGTATTTATGGTTTTGCCATTGGTTTAACCTTTGCTTAACATTGCTAACCAATGTCCATAACCAATCCACCTTAGTGGGGTTCGGCCATACAACATGGCCGAACCTCACCATCTCAAATTTGGTCCTTTTATCCTTTATGCATATATCTAATTACCAATCCATCTATCTAATTATCTAGCCCTTAACCATCCACCATTGTCACTCTATGGGGTTCGGCCATGTATAGTTCCTTATTTCCATTAAAACCTTTATCCATCTATGAATGGTTCTCATAATTCTATCCATTTGAATATTTTTAGACCTTTTAAAACAAAACACCATACATAGGACTTAGTGGGGTTCAGCCATACAACATGGCCGAACCTCACCCCTTTGGTTTTGGTGCTCCTCTTTGTTATTCTTTTTGATAAACACTAAACATCCAAGTCCATCATTTTTTCCATCTATGTTAAACCCTTTAAAAACATCATAGAACCATCAATGATTTCTAACCATATTCTTACTCCAAATAACCCATAAAATGGTCCATGGGGTTCGGCCATACACATAGCCGAACCCTATGGTTTTCTTGATTCAAACCTTCCAATTTATACATAGTTTATACAAAGCCTCTTAGCCATCAAAATAATATGGTTCAGCCATGCAATAGCCGATCCAAAATAGTAACCTTATCTCCATTTAAAAACCCTTTAAACCTTCAAAACATGGTATGGTTTTAATCTCTCAAAAACCATAAAAATTACCATGTCTTTTCATGGGGTTCAGCCATCCAAAGTGGCCGAACCCTATGATCCATTTTCTACCCTTTTTAAACCTCATTATCCTTGATTTAAATCCTTGATAGATTCGGCCATACAATGGCCGGATCATGTTCCCTTGGTTATCTTACTTAATAAAAGTTTATTGAGCACCTACCGTTTCCACGATTCCTCCAATTTGATCTTTGCTCCGACTTGTTCTTCCGTTCCTTTCTTAGTCCTTCTTTTTGCTCCTCTTTGATCCTTAGCCTTTCTTCTTCCTCTTCTCTTTGATCTTCGGCCAATAGTTAAGCTTGATCAAGATGAGATTATCAAGGGTTGGTTCGGCCAAGATGAATTGAAAGAGAAGCTTAGCACAATGCTTCAAACCTTCAAACCCGTTTTGATCTTTGGGAGGAGAACAGGCCTTGAGAGAGAATGAGATAGATTTCTCAAAATATTTGATCTCCTTTCCTTAGAATGCTGGTCGGCTAAGAGAGGGAGAGGGGGAGAGAATGAGTGTAAAACAAAACTCTTCCTTTGGTTAATCAAATTCAGCCTAAGGCTGGCACCACTTGTAACTCCCATTTGCATTCATCTCCTTTTACTTATTCTATTTGGGGGTTTCATCCTTAAGATGAAACCCTCCAACGGTTTTGGCTCTTGATTTTCCATCTAAGATGGGTAATTCCCATATGTCTAACGTGTAATGTATTTTTTTTGAATTTGAGACCTTAGTGTAACCTCCACTCCTTAATACCTCCCTTGGGGGTTTCATCCTTGAGATGAAATTCCCAAGGTACCCAACGGCTTATCAAAGTTTAACTTGCTGTATGCATTCCTCCCAACATCCATCTTTCATTACCGTTGCATGTGAGAGTTTCATATTGAGATGAAACTCCCATAGGCTCCAACGGCTAGCCTTTGTTGACCTTGGTGTAACTGCCACTCTACATTCAAATCTTCATGTGGGGGTTTCATCTTAAAATGAAACTCCCATGTGCTAAACCGTCCCTCCATTGGCTGTCCCTTTGAAGACCCATGAATGGAATAAACCCTCATACCATTCCAACGTGCATAATATCTTGAATTTAAAACATAACCCCTCACCATATGTAACTGCCATAAATGCCATTATCATTCATCACTTATCTAGGAGTTACATGCATGGGATGACCTCTCCATGCAGCCAACGTTTTTTATTATTTGAAACTTGAAATCAACACACACAACTTTCATCCACACACTTCACTCACTTAAACTTAATTTAACTCCCTCAACTCAACCCATTCATTTAATTCAACTCAACCATAAATTCAACTCCAACATTCAACTCAACTCATCCAAACTCAATTATTTAATTAAACTTAACCCAATTAAGCTTGAGCTCACCCAATGGCCAATCATGTCCACCACGACCCATTGGGTCCCAATTGGGTCCTTTGACCCAATTAACCACCTTGACCCAATTAGATGTACATTACCCATTTACTTTAATTTGACCTTATAACATGTACATTGGGTCTTATTTGAACAATGGGCCCCACAATTTACTCATCTACGGTCATACCCTTTTAATTCATAATTCCAATGGCAATTTCGTAAATATTGATATATTGCAAAATCTTGGGTATTACAAACAGGAAGGAAAAAAATAGAGGAAGAAGAAAGAAGAGAGAAAAGGAAGAGAGGAAAAGAAAGAGAGAAAACAGAGAATGAGAGGATACCCGACCACCCCTCTTACTCCCTCAACCTCACCCTCTCAATCAAGTCTTATCCCTCAGCTCGACGGTGAACCCTCTTCTCTCTTTACTGACTTCACCTTCTAAAGGGAGGAGAAACGAGGCAGGGAAGAAGGAGAAATGGAGCCGACAAGGAGCGAAGGAAGCAAGGAACTCACCCTTCATCCACTCGGGTACACCTATGAATCTTTCGAGGTAGGTAGATCTATGGTGTTTTTAAGTAAACTAATAACACTAGGTGTTTAAAACTATGCAAGTATGAATATAAAGAACAAAGGAATATGGATAATGAATAAGTTAGTAGAGGAGAAGCATGGAAGATGAACCCATGAGTTCCGACCCAACCAGCAGACATATCGACTCTGTCGATGTGTCATCTGGAACAAGAATTCCAGTGAATGGGAACTTTGAAGTATTGAAGAGAAGGGACCCAACCTAGGACAACATATCTTCTGTGTCGATATCTCGGCCTGGGTATGACCGAAATGAAAATGAAACGTACGAATGACGAACTGATCTCGGGACGACCTATCGACAATGTCGATACGTCGGTCTGAGGTACAACAGAAATAATATAGTGTAATAGAAATGGTTGAGGTGTCGGGCACCAACTCAATGACAAACTCAACCTCTCGAGGTGGGAGCAACTCTATCAGTCTCTCTGGAAATACATCCGAAAAATTCTGCACTTCTCGAGGCATATCAATTTGAGCATCCCGATTATCCTCCCAACCCAAACTAGCAATCATGCCCTAAGCCACTATATCAGTATGAACAACACTAGCCTCTGAACTGAAGGTCAGACTCAATCTATTTGCAAAGTCAACACCCGTCAACGATCGACCAGATACTCTTCTCTCGAAGCAGTCTATGAAAACTTTGTAGGCCGACAGCCAGTCCATGCCCAAAATCACATAAAAATTGAACATATCCAACACGAGCAAATCAAATTCAAGCTCTAAGTTACCAACGCTCATAATACTAGTCTTGCACACTCGGTCAACTACTGTCTCCTATCCCAACAAGGAAGTGACACGTAAATGTACAGACTAACTCGGTCTGAAGTCCCAAAAGATGTGCAAACCATGATGCTACGAATGAATGATGCACTAGAATCAAATGACACATGTGTCCTAAAACTGTAGAAAGACAATATACCGTGCATCACTCGAGTATCGGAAGTCTCTCCAGTCTGAGGAATGGCAGCAAGCATCTTGCTAGATGCCTCACGGCCTTGATGGCCTCTGCCCTGCCTCGCCCAGACCTCTGTCAAGAACCGACTGGTGAAGTCTATGAGGCTTGTTGCTGATGCACAAAGATAGGCATTGCCCTCATAGTCTACGGAGGGGCTAACGCTCTGCTGGTACCCGCACTCTAAGGACAACTCCTAGAAATGTGTCATTCCTGCTTGTAGATGATAGCATGACTTAGTTGAATGTCTTCTCTTCCCACAAATCTGACAATCAATTGCACGAGTCCTGACTCGTCATCTCTCCCTGCCGTCTTCTTCTTAATCTTATTCTTTCCATGGAGGAAAACTCAATCTCTCCTCTCAGAAGATGGCTGCAACTACAATACCCCTGCCCTTCATGCTGTGGCTTGGGCCAAAAGGGCTCTATCTACCACCTTTACAAATGTGGGTAGCCAGACGAGTGTAACTTGGCCCATGATGCTCAGATGTACGCCCTGCTCAAATCTACATGCCTTCGCCATTTCATCCACTTCATTATTAGGAGCAAATATAGTTAACTTGTTGAAACGAGCCAAATACTGGGTCGCTAACATGTCTCCTTGGGTCAACGCCAGAAAGTCATTTAATTTACTTTCTTAAATCATTGCCAGAAATGTTTCATTGAATTCGTCCCATGTAATCAGCTTGCTTACCTTGGCAGTTTTCATTACTTTCCACCAATTGCAGGACCCACCGGCCAACTTGAATGCTGCAAACTTGATGCGGGTGACGTCATCATGGATGTCCATAGTGTCCAAGATCATCTCTATCTCCTCCAGCCACCGTTGGATTCGGATCAACTTTGAAGATTGGAGGAGACTGTCTCTTAAAATCATAAAGAGCTACAGGTGCTCGGTGTTGGGAAACCCAGTTCACCTATGTTTCAGCTTGCACCTCACGGGCCACACTTTGATCTTGGTCAGCGACTTTCCTTGATGCTAAGGCCTCTTAAACTTGTCGTCCTACTTTGGTTTGAATGGCCGCTTCTCAGGCGGCGGCATCCTCCTACACGCAGTTGCCCTCAATGTTTTTCAGGTTTTGGTTGGCGTAAACAGTGCTCTTGCCTTTGGCCATTTCTGAAATATTAATAGTCTAATCATTATAAGCAAAACACTTGCATATATAAAGGGCATCAACCAAACAAACAACCAATCCAGCAAGCAACCATGCACAAAACTCAAGGGAAACGAACTCCAAAATAAATAACTTCTACCCTATATGGTTAGAGGTTGACTCTACATGCACAGTCCTGGGGGAAATACGAGCCTAAACTCTAACACCAAGATGTCGTGCCCCGGCCCAAGAGCGGAACGTGACGGGGATAATTTATTTTTTCTTGTAAATCATAGAATCAATAGATACCGCACGTGGGAAGGATACGTGTGGTTATACCTCTAAGATCTTGATCGTTTGGGGATGTGGGACCCCTAACGAAATTTTAGCAGAGTCTGCCCTAAAAATTAAACATATGGACCATTCTTGGCCTCTACAAAAATACTTGTCCAAACTGAAAGTTCCTGGTGTTCTAGAACAGGATTGACCCTAGAGGGGCATCCCGATTTTAATGGTCTTTCAAAATTCTTGATTAATCAAAACAATAAGCATCGGAATAACAGGATTAATCAAGTGTTGTGTGAGAATAGAATGTGCAAATACAAGAGCAATCACAACAACAAAAGGTAAACACCCACAACACTAGATGTATAGTGGTTCAGAGTAAATCCTCCTACATCCAGTGAAGGACTCACCCTGTAACGCCCGCCCCTTTTCACCGAAAATCAGAGTCTATTTTTTTTTTTAAAGTGACAAAGGGCGCGGACGTCACAACGCGAGTTAAGTCCGAGCTTCTAGAGCCCGGCCCTTAACTGGGCAACCTACGTGTGCGTGGAACGAAGTCCACGAGAATGATTCACACGTAGAAGTAAGCTCGATGAATATTATATTAAATACGGAATGACAATAGAGACTAACCTACCAATTTTAGATAGCAGGGAAGATTACATTCATCTAACTCATAAAACATCTCAACATCATTGTATCTAAAACAAAACCAGAATATAGCAAGTAATTATACAGTCCGACAAGCTAAACTATACAAATACACATTTCCCAAAATAAACTTAATTAAAGCAAACAGTCTGCCTCCCCAAGCTCCTAAGCTTGGCTACCGTCTCGTCCTTCTGCTCCGCCATTTCCTGCGTCATCAGCTAGGGTAGAAGTAGGGCATTAGATAACGCGCCCAGTAGGACTCCGAGTAGGGCTAACACATGGATTAGTGATAACAAAGCATATAGATAATATTATACGAAAAACCATAAAATGAATGTTATGCCATGGGTGTCTGTGTTATGGACCCCACCCATCATCCATACCATCATGCTGTCATATCCCCCTTGACGGAAAAACCTCGTCAAGATATAAACAATCACAAATCATCCCGTGGACGGCAAAACCTCTTCCAGGTCTAAATAATCACAAATCATCCCCTGGACAGCAAAACCTCGTCCAAGTATAAACAATCACACATCATCCCCCTGGACGGTAAAACCTCGTCCAGGTATAAAAACTCACACATCATCTCCCTTGATGGAAGAACCATCATCAAGGTATCATAATTACATACAACATCCCTGATAAATCAAACACATCAAAATATCTCCATGTCTGTTTATCGGTCGCCCCGACGGAGCATGGACTCCGGTTTCATTTCATCCTTCCCCTGTCATATCCCTCCCATGCCATGCATGAGATGTAGATGCCATATGCCATGTAATGAATATAATAACAAAACATGACATTTTAAAAAAATCCCATCAATAAAACATATAACTTGATTATCAAAATAGATCAAGCAAAGCCTCAATAATCACATCATAGCCTTAAAACCCATTTTAAATCACTCATATGCTTACCAGAATAAATCAAGTAAAAACTCCTACATAATACATAATTCAAAACCAATCTTCAAACAAACCATATAATTTCCAAAATAATTCAAAGAAACCATCACTCAATCCATGGCTTACAAAAAGGTTAGAATCCTACTGAATACCGACTAGCGTTCTTTCTTCCATTTCCGTCCCACAGACTTGGTCGCCGATCACACACCGCTTACGATGTCCAGTACCTTATTACACATTAATAATTAGTCCATGTTTCTAACTATTTCCAAGCCCATTAATCATTTCCAAGTCCACATGAATAATCGGTCACCATTTAGGTTTTGTGGGTCCCATTTAATCCATTAAACCCCTTTAATTTGTGAATTTAAAACAAATTAACCATCCTAGGTTTTATTTAACCATACATAGAATTGATACTTAGAGCCCCTAAGCCCTTGGTCATCTCCCATGGAGTTCTTGAATTTGGCCATTAATTATGGTTTTGCCACTACCTCTTCTCCATGGTCAATGACTCATTCACCTTTGCCCAACTAAGTTCATAATTGATCATAGACTCTGATTTTCGGTGAAAAGGGGCGGGCGTTACACACCCAACCTTGGGCTATCCCAATTCATTATGTGGAGAATTACACCCTCACAAATAGAGTAGGAATTCCACTTAACTCGATTGACTGGGAATTTTACCCAATCCCTAAGATTTTTAAAGGTTCGACCTACCTCGGTCTACTTTTTATAGTGGTTCAAGCACCATGCGTTAATCCACTTCACAAGATGAATTAAAATAAAATCAAACACTAAGAAGCACTTGCCTTGTTTGAGCTCTCTTGATGTAGTTGTGCTTCTGAAGAATCTCCCAATGTGATGTCGTTCGATGACCAAGATGCGCCGAGTATGTACAATCACTGTCCTTGGGAGGTCTCTAGGCAATTGGATGACCAATATCTATCCTAGAGTGGTTTGTCTTCATCTCTCTCAATCTCAATCTATGGAAGATTGGATTACCAAATGATTCACCTATGTGAAGTGCATGGAGAGGAGGTGGGATCTCTGGGAATGCCTAAGGATTTTCCTTTTCAAAGCTCTCTCCAAAATGTCCAACCAAACTCATCAAGGCTTCGAGAATATATAGGCAAACACAAAGTCCCAACGGATATGAAACTGTCACTACCGATGGGTTGGTCACTTCGATGGGTCGGCATGACTTATAGGCGATGCAGACAGAGTTTGAAGTCCAGAAACTTGTCAAACGACATTTCAGTACCATCGTTAGGTCGGTCTTGGTACTCACGATGGGTCTATTACATCGATGTGTCTGTTTTGAGAGTACCACTGAGTTCTAAGTTCCAAGACTCACACTCAACCTAGGTTAACGTGTCTCGAACTGAGAGCAACCTGGCTTTACAGTCTGTTCCAAACCAGAAGCTCAAATTTTTTTAGTCGATGTATCGATGAACACGATGAGTCAGTCATGTATCACTGAGGGGTCGGTGAACTCGATACACTTGATTTGAGTGGAACTCTTAATGATAGTGTGTCCATTCCAGAACCTTTGTCAAATCAGTCAATAATGACCCGACTCGATATTTAGGGGTTTTAGGTAGTTTTGTTGATCTTCGAGTAGTACTTGGCGCTTTGGTAGCATTGGAGGTGGTGTGGGCTCCGTGGTGGGCCCTAGCGTGCTTGATTTCGAGTTTGAGAAGTTGAATGGTTTTTTGGTAATCTTTATAATTACAGTGTACTATGTCATGAAAAATATTTAAAATAACACATTTTCTAGCTCGACGTTCGGCATTCGAGATTTTTTTTCGAGTTCTCAATTTTAATGTGTTTTTTTTCCTTGAAAAAAAGTAAAAAAAAAAAAAGAAAAGGATCTAAAATACTTAAACTCTTATCCTTTCTCTAAAACCCTAGACAACCCAACCCTCTTAAATCCCCTCTTTTGCATCACTGTAGCGATTTGCTGCAGTGACGCCTCAACCCATCTCCCTCTTTGGATCTCCCTCATTCTCTGAAACCCAAGGAAAGACTCCCTTCCCTCAACAGCCGCCGTACCCCCTCCCTTTTCTTTCTCACTTCAGATGTCTCTCTCTCGTTATCGCTTTTATTCTCTTCTCCTTCTTCTTCCTCTCAGTCTCCTTGAGCAGCCGCTACTGATTCCTGCTCCAGCCGGTCGAAGCCAACCCTCCTCACTGCCTGAGATTTGTCAATCTCTGGCTTCCTTCGCCAACCCTACCGATCCCAGATAGTTTTCTTCTTCCCCTTCATTTTCCCCTCTTCTATTTTCCCTGGTTTTCTCTGTTTTACTGGATTTTCCTTAAACTTCCGCGATTTTTTGGGGTTCTCCTCATTTTTCCCTGATTTTACTCGATTTTTCCTTGTTTTCCCTTTTTTCTCATTTTTTCTCAGATTTCTTCTGAATTCATTTTCTTTTCCCTTTTCTCCCGATCAGTTGTGCAACTAAGTTGGCTCGGTTGAGTTCCCAAATGGACTCAGTTTGAGCTCCTGAGTTAACCCAGTCTTGGTCTTGGTCCAGGCTAATTTGGCGAGGTCCAGACCCAATCTGATCCAGTCTTGCGCCCAGTCCTGGGTCTAGCTCAGCAAGACGTGGTCCAACCCAACCAGACTTGACCCGACCTAGCTCAGCCAGCTTTCAGACTCGGCTCAGCTCAGCTAACTTTCAGACCTTGCCTAATTTTAGGCCCATTTTAAGTTCGGTCTCGTTCTAGCCTGTTTTACCTTATTTGCTTATTCACTTTTCCGTGTTTCAACAAATCGAGCTCCCTTCAACCCATCAAGGCGCCTACTCGCTTCTGTTTTCGACTCCACACACTCAGTGAGGGGACTTATCACGGTTTAGCATTCATTTGCATATACTAAATACTTATTCCTGGACATGGAGTGACCCGAACTGGACCCTCTATTTCCTAAGCCACTCAGTAAGAGAAAACTGTTGAAAGTGATCATATGGCAAGGGATCGGTTCGGGTGTATTCCTGTCAACTATGTGCAATTGTGGAAATTTTTTTTTGGATAAATGGATATTGTATATGATAACTGGAAGATGTTGGTGATGCTTTGCGTATTTAATTATAAGATGCAAATACAATCTTGTCAGACATAGAGATGTGCGTATAAGTAACTCATTATATGCCTTTGTTTCACACAATGAAGTATGAAATTGATTTTGTTGATTATATTGGAATATGTTTATATAGTTATACATGATCATGATATCGTGTACGTGCATAAGAGATAGCCCACAACAGACAGCGTGCCGTTGGAAGTTGAGATGGAGGAACTATTTATATGTGTATACGCTTATGATGATGTGATAATGTTGGTTGTTGAGAGGACTTCCCCGTTACGCTCCGGCTGTTGAGGCCCCCATAGGAGATGCGGGTTTCCCCATTGTGTTCCAGTGGTTGAGGTGCCTGCCCATGTGATTACCTTCTCCATTATACTCCGGCGGTTGAGACCCCCATAGGGGATGCGGGTTTCCCCATTGCATACAGGCGGTTGAGGCGGTTGTGTATTGTATGGTCTCTCATTCGTATTGATATGGAGACCGGAGTTGTTGGAGGGCCATTGTGAGTTATGGAGGTGATGTCTCGGACTAGTCAGTGGGACCATTGGTTAGTAGTATAGTTGGGCACTCATGTGCATAGATATCCATTATATTCTTATGTTCACTACATTTCATATATGTGACATGTGTTTATGTTGCTGACATGTGATATGTTTTATCCCTTCACCGGGTTGGTTGTATTGAGTAGTCTCCCGATGGCATTGGTAGGGAGAGATCGAAGTTTGCTAGAGGACCCGGTGTAGGCTACCGAGATGATGTCTCGTATTTGGTCGGTGGATTATTAGTTGGTGATGTTGTTGGGTTTTGCATGCACATGAGAACCTTTATTCACATGATGTTCTTGCATTCCTGCTTATGATATATATGTTGCTTAAATGTAATATGACTTATCTTTACTAGACTGGTTAGCTCACTCCCTTACCTTTCAGGCACTCGATGGCGGGGGGTCGGGCGGACCCCTTGAGCAAATGTTGGGAGAGAGCAATAATCGTATTCCATATTGCATTTTGATTGAGAGAACTATGTTTATCTGGTTATTATTACATATCTACTTGGGATGACTGTATAATTCTATCATTTTAACAGTCGATGATGGTCTTGTTATTTTTATCAGTATGATGAGATTTGTTGTATATTAGTTGAGCAAGAGATAGTTATCCGTTAAAAAAAAAAATCCCGATATGTGTTCCATGGGAGATTTTTGAGGTATTTTCGAGATAACACTCCCATAGAGGTACAGGTCATTATAGTTGGTATCAGAGCATGCTTCAACTCTCGGACTGTGCATGGGACATAGATGAATGTGATGGTAACTAGAGATTTTGTAACGCCCCGACTCGAAACTGGGCTCGGAACGTCACTGATTTTTTTTTTTTTAAACTAAACTCAAGAATTATAACTGGGCTGGATCAAAGGTTTGGCCCAGAAACCAAAGCCACACATGAGCCCAATAGGGGAACTCAAACATATACCATATGCCTACCCACAACACAATCATAAACACATAATTCCATAACTGAGATGTTATGGAACACATAGTGATTTAATACATAGTGAATTATAACCAGAGTAGCTACGGAACACATAATGATTTAATACATCACATCAACACAAACCAAGTACCACATACGGTACTTTACAAAAACATATGGTTCAAGAAACCAAAAAACAAAGATAGCGGAATTCCCCTCAGTGGAAATCCCAAGGCAATGCAGCAGTTTATCCATCCTAAGCTTCATACGGAGGGTTCTCCTCCTCGAGCACATCTCCTGAAATGTAAGTGGTGTGAGATAAGTAGCCCAGTGAAGGAAATATAACAATGCAGTATAATGAAACATCAGGTTAGTTAAATAATCAACATTTGCAATATAATATCTCATGCTTGACAATAAATTCTCAACATCATTCCATCACTGCTGTCATTTATCGTAACACCTACATACTACACTGAGACCATTGTATTAAGTCCCGATACGTCAAAATACATCCTTGCAAGTACATCTCCGGCCCTCACATGGCCGGTACTGACACACCCCAAGCCAGCAACTGTCGACACCCCTGGTCCAGTAGACGTAAACCATCTCACACACATGGCCGATATTGGTTCAATAGTCAAGGGCACGTGGAAGCAGTATTTAAACACATATGATCAACATCATAGACATTTACAATCATCATAAGCACTTCTTACAACAGTGCATCATGTCCGGGCACATGGGTGGGTTCATCAAAACTTGAAACCACACATTTCTCAAGATTCAGCTCATTAAACCTGGTTTACACCTACTGCAAAGTTAAGTCCCCTCACCGAAATTGTGTGGTCTCGAAGTCTCTGTCAACATGCAAACAAGTGTGAAATCAATAATTGGTCAACATACATAGCATTTAAAGAAATACATACTAGTAGTATTTTCAAAACCATACTGTTTTTCCAAGAATCTCCAGGGTAAATGGAATTGAGTCTCCTATTTGGTTTCTAACCATTTTAAGTTACAATAATCCACAATATAACAATAAATAGGTGCTCAGACAAATTCTCATATTGTTTTTTGGGCATGACCAGATTGATGTATTGAGTTAGGTCTAGATGTACAAGAGGCTCAGGCCACTTCTCATATTGTCTTCTGGACAGGACCAGATTGACGTATTGAGTTAGGTCTAGATGTACAAGAGACTTAGGTCACTTCTCGTATTGTCTTCTGGACATGACCAGATTGACGTATTGAGTTAGGTCTAGAGGTCACTCAGTGCCCGACAGATATAGCGTCGGCCTGGAGTGAAGTCACTCAGTGCCCGACAGAGAGTGTCGGCCTGGTAGTGAATACAATAAGTAATACACTAAAGAAATAAGAGAAGAAGGGATTAGTACATTTTTAAATTATCAAATGGGTATAAACATCACATGAAAACCTAGGATCTAACACATGCATCATCATTCAACCAAATTTAACATTAAAAAACTGGGTTCCTCGGAACGTGCTTCGGAACCAGGTACTGTGGCTTCGGACTCTCCGAACCACTGTTTAAACTAGTCCACAGAATCTCAGAACATGGTTCTGATCTTCGGATCGTCCGAGGGTTAAGTCTCGGATCGTCCGAAGGTGCTTCCGAACTTGAGAAGACAGAAAACAGGGTTTTGGTGGGTCTGTGTGTCTCGGATCATGCCAAAGGAAGCTCGGATCGGTCGAGAGGGGTTCGGTCCTTCCGAACAGGCTCGGGACGTCTCGGCAGCAGAGGCGGGCAACGGTTAGCCTCTGACGCTTCGGGATTTTGAGCCGAAGGTCGGAACGTCCGAAGCAGTTACACTCGGAATGTCCGAAGCACAACTCTCGGACCGTCCGAGAGTCGTCTTCCTCCTCTGTCTGCAATAGCAAACAGTAATGGGCAACAACACATGAAATATGAATCAAGAAACAATGGGCTTTCTAGATTCGGTTTTCACATCCAACCGGTCAGATGGACTCCTCAGTGAGTCCACTTAACATAGGGAATAAATTAAAACCTTACACTTAGATAAAACATCCGATTTTGACATCAAAACCAAAGTGACACAAGAAAATCCAAGTTTTTCCTTAAACTTCAAATTGGCTTTACACACTCAAAACTTAGTCAAATTTACTTCTACTTGATTCTAAACTTGTTAAAATTTGAAGAGGAACGCAGAGGTTACCTTCACTTGAGTTCATGGGTTGAAAATCCCGATTTTGAAAAATCTTCCTCCTAAGGTTACGGTCAACCGAATTTTGAAAACAGAGACAGAGGGAGAGAGAGATTGTTCTGGTTTTTCATGCTACAGAGAGATGGAAACTAGCTGAGGGGTTAAACCAGCTGAGAAGGGGGTGATTTATAGAAGCAGTTGGGTTAAACCAGCTGAGAAGGGGGTGATTTATAGAAGCAGTTGGGCAATGGGTGAAGGCCACGACGGGCGTTGTATGCAGCGGCAACCCATCGCCTGGCACAGTAACGGCTACAGTGAAATTCATTTCTGCAGATAAGTCATTCCTGCTTAGTTTTGGGTTTTTGTAGATGGGTCCAGTTTTGACTAAAATCCATATTTAGCTTAAAATATAATTTTAAAAGTTTGATTAATTTAATCCAACCTAACTGAAATGTTGGGATTTAAAAACTCTAAACACCATAAAAATTTGGAGATTCAAAATTCATTAAAGACCATAGATTTAAACAAAATTCATAATTTAACACTATTTACTTAATTTAACTTGTGTCAAATAAAATAAATTAAAATCCTCATTTTCAAGGTTTGAAAGAATAAACTAAACCGAAATAAAATGGTCTAAACTAATATGCTTGTCTTAAAAAATTTCTCATTTCTAAAATCATTTATAAATATTTATTTCCCCTTTTTGGGGTCTTTTTGGGCAGTTTTAAATATGATTTTCCAAAAATAAACTAATTCTGAAATCATAAGTAGAAATTCTTGATTAAGGAAAACAATATCATCCAATAATAATCACCTAATGACATAAATAATAAAATAATCTCAAAGAATGGTAAATTACCATTTTGCTCTTCTAGTTGGATGAGCTGGATCACTGCGCTTTCGAGCTCCGAATGGGCCGAGACCGGGTTTTTTTTCTCAAAGCCTCAACCCTAATCTTCGAGATTAACCGGTCTACGAAGGATTTATTAAATGGATTACGCTTAATTTAGGTTAGGGTATTACAGATTTGGTCCATCCCCTGTGTGATAGGTTGGATTAAATCGGGTTTTGGGGTAGTGCGTAGGCGCCCTAAGTTCGTGTGGTGTGATCAGTGTGCTATCTTTCAGTAAATTTTCTTGACTCGTATTTAGTGGTGGATTCTCGATCGATTTAAGGTTGACTGATGATTGATTCGCCTGTTAGTCGGTGGCAAGGTCGGGTAGTCATGAGAATTGTGGGACACGAATCTTTAGGTTTTAAATCAGATTGGTCCTACTCTGTATGGTAATTAGAGGTGTTTTTTTTCGGTGGGACCCCTTTTAGGGAAGGTCCTCACCTAAGAGGCATGTCGGTTGTATTTTCAGAGTGGCTTGAGTACCGTGATGGAGTCGCGTAGTTTTTAGACTATGTTTGAGTATTTTTGTTATCTCCTAGTTGCCAAGAGGGCGGGAGCCTTGAGGCTGTCTAGTTTTTGGCAGGGAGATTGTGAGTGTTTTAGCACGCCAGGGCGTAGTGATGCCTTACGACTTGCGTGACTGTTTTTGTGATGTGTAATTGAGGTGAGATTGTTCGAGGCTATAGTGTTGAGAAGATGTCGTGATGTGGGTCTACCCTTGTGGTTGTGGAGGGCTGGTGTTTAGAGAGCGAGGGCACCATTTGTGGGCCTCGCTTGTGGCTTTGGTATAGAGATAGATTCATTGGAAATCTATGGGCGTCTACCGATGGAAATTCCATGAGATGTTGATGGGCTTGGTATGTTTGAGTTATTAGTTAGGCTCGTTTTGTGCTTAGGACTGAGGGGAGCACCTGAGGGCTGAGCCAGTGGTTGTATGTCTGACTCCAGCCTTTCCGTGGGTCCAGTACTATGGCTAGAGGTAATTATGGCTCTGTTAGGGGCTTCTATAGGGTAAACTGATGGAATTAACAGTTGAGACTCAGGTGGGTCTGTTGTACGGTCTGTTTCGATGTATGAATGAGTTGGAACTCGATGCTTTGAGCAGGGCACGTGGGTGCTTCATGTCCCTTGACCTATGCAATGTTTGAATTCAGTGCGTCTCACTCTTTTATTGCCTTAAGTTTTACTGGTGATGGACCAGATCTGTGGGTCGTGTGGTTTGACCTTTGGGGCTTAGCTTTGGAGGTTGATTTATGAGTTTTGGAGATGTCAGAGTTCGATGTCATCTTGGAGATGGATTAGTTGTCTTCCCATCAACTTACTTTGGACTGTTACTGTAGGTGGATGATGAGTCAATTCCTTCTGGGGATGGATTCGTCAAGCGGCTTACAGTTTATAGTCAAGACATGGAGGAGTTGTACAGTTTGGTGGCTAGCTTGAGTTGGAGGAGAGTTCAAGGTTGGCAGATGTTGAGATGTCTCTCGTAGTCCGAGGGTTCCCAGATGTTCTTCCGGAGAAGTTCCTTCGATTTTCGCCATGTTAGGACATAGGGTTTGTTGTTGTTCTGCTCCCCCAGTGCGACACCTACTTCGATTACTCATTATCGAGTAGTGTTAGTAAAGGTGTTGCAACTGAAGAGTCAACTCAGAGAGTTGGAGTCTCCTAGCTGTAATTGGCCCAGCGCCCTCCCTGGAACGCACTGGCAATGTTGATCATGAAAGGGATGGCTCCATGAGCTTGTTCATAGGCTACTTGCAGATGAGTGGAGTCTTTGTGAAAGGCTGATACCTATTCTCGAGGATTGGCGACTCGCTTGACCAATTGAGAGGGTCTTGTTGTTTTTGGGGTTAGACCTTCATTCAGGCTATCATCTGGTGGGGGTACAAGAGTACGATTTAGAAGAGACAAATTTTCGTACTCACTTTGAGCACTAGGAGTTTGTCGTGATGCCATTTGGGGTGATTAATCCCCCGATGACATTCATGACTCCAATGAATAAGGTCCTCAGACCATATCTAGATCAGTTTGTGGGGGTGTTCATTCACAACACCTTGGTATACTCTACATCTGAGGAGGAACTTGAGCAACATCTGAGGATTGTACTTCAAATTTGAGGGATCATAAATTCTATGTGAAGTACAACAAGTGTGAGTTTCGGTTGTAAGAGTTTCAGTTTCTTAGCACCTGTTGTCAGCTAGTAGTGTGGTCGTGGACCCGACCAAGGGTGAGGCCGCTCCATGCTATGAGAGGTTGCAAGGTGTGATCGAAATCCGCAGTTTTTTAGATTTCGTGGGTTACAATCAGTGGTTCATCAAGGACTTCTCCAAGATCGCCACATCCATAACAAGGTTGACCTGCGAGGATGTGCCATTCATTTGGGATGAAGCTTGTGAGACAGCCTTCTGGAGGCTTGAGGAGAGTTTGACTTCCACTTCAGTGTGGGTTGTGTCAGAAAGATGCCATGACTATGCGGTTTTCTATGATGCTTTAGGTGATGGTTTGAATTGTGTACTAATGCAGGATGGAGAGGGATAGCTTATGGTTCGAGACATTTTAAGACTCAAGAGTGGAACTATCTTACTCATGACTTAGAGTTAGCAGCTGTAGTTTTTGCACTTAAGGTCTGGAGACATTACTTATATGGTAGGAGGTTAGAGGTTTTCTCAGATCATCACAGCCTCAAGTATTTGTTCTCTCAAAAAGAGCTGAACATGAGACAAGGGCGGTGAATGGAGTACCTTGGTGACTATAATTTTGTGTTATCTGACCACCCTGGTAAGACGAACGTAGTTGCAGACGCTTTGAGTCGTATGGCGAGAGGAGCTTTGTCGAATATGATTGGAGGATAGAGCATCCAGATTTTTGCAGCACAGCTGTCCAGCTAGAGATTATGATGGAGTTTTGAGAGCTCAGCAAATGGATGAGAGGTGCATCGCATTGAGAGATTCCGTGACCAGTGACAGTGGACCTTTTGGATGGATTGTGAGGCAAAACAATGGTTTAATCTTCCAGGGCAGATTGTATATATGTACTTGTCAGGACAGTGCTACGAGGATGTATCACGGTACTTCCATCACTCTAGGTTCGTGGTGCGTCTGGGACACATGAGATGCATCATGTAACGCTCCGCCCTTTTTCACTCGCTTTCCGAAAATTAGAGTATATTTTTTCTTTAAATAAAAGAGTGAGAGAGAGAGAGAGGGACGTCACGACGCGAGCTAAGTCCGAGCTTCTAAAGCCCGACCCTTAATTGGCCAACCATACGTGTGCGTGGACCAAGTCCACTAAAATAGTTCACATGTACTCAAGTTAACTTGCGGAATAAATCATACATGCAGAAATTCAATAGGATAACAATCCTATTCCATTTTAGATAGCAAAGTAGTCCAACACTTACCAATAATTATCTTAACTTAAAATATCCAAAATTAACCTTCCAAACCATAGCAAATAATTTACGTTATTACAGTCCCACGAACTAATTACTCAAACACATTATCCATGAGCAACTTAGACAAAATGGAACTTAATCATCCAAGCTCCTAAGCTTGGCTCCGATCACATCCTCGTTCAGTCCATTCCCTGTGTCATCAACTAGGGTAGAAGTGGGGCCTTATACAACGCGCCAAGTAGGTATTCCAGGTAGGGTTAGCACATGGTTAGTACAAATCATATAAATAACATAATATCCAAAACCATGTAAAACAATGCCATGCCATGGTGTTGTATGCAATGAGTCTCACCCATCACAAACACATGTATCCTCTTGATGGAATTCTCCTCATCAAGGTATCCCCACAGTTGCCTTACGGACGCCACGACGGAGTGTGTTCTCCGGTTACTTCTTAATGGATAATGCACATCAAGGTCTTCACACAAATGCCTTACGGATGCCCCGACGGAGCGTGGCCTCCGGTTACAAACATCCCTCCCATGCCATGCATGAGATGTAAGTGAACACATGCCATGTAATAATATAATCATAGCATTAAAGCCTCATATTTGAAACATATCATTTTTACAACATAACTCATCAAACTAAGAACTAAAAACCATCATACATATCCCATGGTTTCAAAGAGGTAGAATCCTACCAAAGACCACTAAAGTGTCCTTGCGCTTTTGTCCGTAAACCGCTCACGATCGTTCACCCCTTGTGATGTCCCGTTACCTTATAACATGTCAATCAATCAATCCCATGTTCCATTTGATTTACAATCAAATCTAAGTCCATAAACACATCTTTGTGGGGTTTGGCCATACACCTAGGCCGAACCTCACTCACTTGGTTTTAGTCCCTCCTTTGATTTATTACTCAATCACCACTTAGTTAATCACTTAACCCTTAGTCCACAAAATACACCTTAGTGGGGTTCGGCCATACAGCATGGCCAAACCTATAACGCCACGCCCTTTCCGAGATTCAAAGTCTAATTTTTTTTTAATAATAATATAATAACACCGGAAGAGGGCTGATGACGTCACGACGCGAGCTAAGTTCGGACTTCTACAGTCCGACCCTTAACTGGCCACCCATGTAAGCATGGACTAAACCCATGAAAGACAATCCACACATGGAACTAATCAAATCATGCGGAATAAAACTAGACTAACTGCGGAATTAAACTGAATAGATAACAAGTACAAGTCTCCCAATAAACTGCTTAAACCAAGCATCCATTATCAAACTATAAACAAACCATAGCAAAGTTACTAGTTATTACATGTCCGTAAAAAGTAATTCAAATGACAATAAAATAGAGGTTCATTCCAACACTCAAGCTCTTAAGCTTGGCTCCCCTCCTAGTCCTCGACATTTTCTTTCCCTTTTCCTTTTCCTGCATTATCCTCTAAGGATAGAATTAGGGCGTTAGATCAACGCGCCGAGTAGGTTTTCCGATCAGGGCTACCACATGGTTAGTATATAAAACATGCATATATCATAGTATATGATCAACAAAACATCTGAAATCAATGCTATGTATGTAAGTGCAAATGTAATGAGTCCCACCCATCACAAGTATACATAACTATCACTTGACGGGATTCTCACGTCAAGGTAATCCAGAGTACTCCACATTTCCTCCGAATAGAACTCTCATGTCAAGGTAAGCCAGAGTACTCCACATTTCCTCTGTATAGAGCTCTCATCTCAAGATAAGCCAGAGTACTCCACATTTCCTCTGTATAGAGCTCTTATGTCAAGATAATCCAGAGTACTCCTCATTTCCTCTAGATAGGACTCTCATCATTAAGTTATTCCATAATCATCACCCCATGCCATGCATGAGATGTCAATGTATATATGTCATTCGTAAATATATCTCATCATTCAAAACCAATTCGAAACATAAAACAATAACAATATATCTCATATAAACCATGATTAAACCAATTATAAAAGTGGTTATAAGTAGGTAGGAAACATACGGAAACTTCGCTTAAGTATCCGTTCCTTTTTAAGCTTCACCCGATCACGACTCGCACGCCGTTCAACTTCCATTTCCTTGTTTATACAACAGCAAGTTAATACTTAATCTTCTTGATTTCTAATCAAGTTTAGATCCCATAAACCATCTTGTGGAGTTCGGCCATGCCCATGGCCGAACCTCACCCACTATAATTTGATCTCTATTTTTATTTAATCCTCATTAAAACATCTCATATTACAAACATACCTTGGTAGGGTTCGGCCATACAACATGGCCGAACCATACCACTTTGGTTTGTCCCCTCTTTCAAGTCCTTTAATCCTTCTCTATTCATCTTTATCATTTGACTTGTATTTACGGTTTTTCCATTGGCTTTAAACCATATTAAAACCAAGTTCCATAAAAATCATCGTAGTGGGGTTCGGCCATATTACTTGGCCGAACCTCACCAATCCAAATTTGGTCTCTTAATCCTTTATAATTAGGACTAACTACTCATCTATCCATGTGATTAACTAGCCCTTAATTTTCCATCATTTCCTTGGTTCCAATCATCACTTTCATCCACCAAAACTACTCTATGGGGTTCGGCCATTCATATGACCGAACCCTATGGTTCTTTTATCCATTATACTTCATCATAAAGTCATAACTTAGAGCCTTTAAAACATTACAAAACAATCAACAACTTTTAATCATATACTTGAATCCAAATACCCATTTAATGGTCCATGGGGTTCGGCCATGTGGTTCCCTTGGTTCAATGATTCCATCATATGTACATACTTGAGGCTTAACACTTTTAGCCATAAGAACCATATGGTTCAGCCATCCCATGGCCGACCCAAGATATTGAACTTTTCTTCATTACATGATATAGATTTTATCCCTTAAAAACCATAAACTCACCATAAGCTTGACAACTCCTTTCATGGGGTTCGGCCATCCCAAGTGGCCGAACCCTATGACCCATGATTTGGACCTTTTTAACTTACATCTTATGTTCATTAAAAGCATGTAAAAATCGCCATAGTATTGCATGGTTTTTACCCTTCAAAAGCCATCCAAATACCCAACTAACTTCATGGGGTTCGGCCATCCAAAATGGCCGAACCCATTTGTCCTTTTTTATCATTTTAAACCACCTTTACCCAAGGTTTAAACCCTTGATGAATTCGGCCATTCCATGGCCAAATCATGACATTCAAATCCATGATTTAAAAACCCTTTCAACTTGCATCTTAGGTCTAATTAAAATATCTAAAAGTGTCCATCATTTTGCATGGTTTTAACTTACAAAAACCATCAATCATAACCATATTATTTCATGGGGTTCGGCCATCCAAAGTGGCCGAACCCTATGGTCCATGTTTTCTATCTTTTTAAACATAAATATTCATATTCTAAACCCTTGGTAGATTTGGCCATCCCATGGCCAAATCATGTTCCATTTAACCCACTTTATTAAACAAAATTCCATGGAGTACTTACCAATTCTCTAAGCCTTTCTTCTTGCCTTTGATCCTTGCTTTCTTCCTTCTTGCTCCCTTAGTTCTTAGCTGATTAGAAGCTTGAATCAATGGTGAGAACACCAAAGTATAATTCGGCCAAAGGGGTATGGTCTTGAGAGAGGGAGAGAGATGAGAATTCAAAGGTCTTTGCAATGTAGAATTCGGCCAAAGGATATGGTGTTTTGTTTTTATTAAACAACACTTGGACCCCTCATTACTCCTCATCAATCCTTGATCAAACCAAGGAGACATTTGGTGCCAACCAAGGCACCCCTTGACACTCCCAACGTTGGAGCTTTGGGTTTCATATGAGATGGAAACCCTCCCAATTCCCATGTGATTCTTATCCCATTACATTAAACATTATGCATGGGAAACCCACTCCACAAGTACCCAACGTGTGGAACTTGTTTTGTGGTGTTTAAGACCAAGACAACTCCTTCATCTCCCATTTGACTCAATGTAAATACAATGTCCCTTTGGTTTCCAACTCAACTCACCCAACTCATTAGCCCAACTCACCACACTTAATGCCATTCATTTAATGCACTTGAGTCAACTCCATTTCTTAATTCAAATCCAACTCATTTCAGTCCCAACTCAACCTGATTTGACTCATATTTAATCTCACTTGAGGGTCCACATGGTCAACCATGGTCCACATGGTCAACTCGGCCCATTGGGTCCCCATTTAGCCCATGGATCCAATTTGACACCATGACCCATTTATGGGTGATTCAGCCCTTTGCATGTGGTTTACACACTTGTATGAAGCCTACCCATTTATCATTCACCTCATTTCCAATCAATTTAGCTTAACCATAATAAAATTGAGCTTACCCAAATGGTCAAATAAGTCCACCATGACCCATTGTGTCCTTTGACCCAATTTGATGTACATTACCCATTTACTTAAATTTGATCCTTATAATATGTTCATAGGGTCTTAATTTGAACAGTGGGCCCCACCATTTTCTCATTTATAATCACATCTATTAAATTTACCATTCCAATGGCATTTTCGTAAATATTCATATCATTGAGAAATTGGGTTGTTACAAAACCTCATTCACTTAATTTTGGTCTCTCTTTTTTATCTTTTAAATTAAATCCAAGATCAAGCCATCTTTGATTCATAACTCTAATCACTCATACAATAATTATCTAACATTGGTAACAACCTAAGTCCACAAAAACATTCCTCATGGGGTTCGGCCATACACCATGGCCGAACCCATGGTCCATCATTTTCACCTATATTTACATCTTTGCCATTGTTCTATCCATGGCTAATTACCTAACATATTTGCATATGACTTCAAGTCCAAAAATGATCCATAACTGATTCCTTAATCCATACGTGATCCACAAATGAATGGCCCATTAAAAATTGGTTCATGGGTTTCGACCATACACTATGGCCGAACCCATGATGTTCATCTTCATCCTTTAAATCCTTTATCATATTAAGTCCATAAATCAAGTCCCTCCATGGGGAAGTTTAATCATACTCCTAGGTCATCATTTACAATTCCAAAGTCCATCAACATGACTTCCGTTTTAAACCTTTTAAAAACATTAATATCCTTCCATGGGGTTCGGCCATACATCATGGTTGAACCGTATGGTTCAATATCTTCTGTTAAAAATCATCCATCCAATGTCCTTTCCATGGGGTTCGGCCATACAACATGGCCGAACCCTATGGTTTATCATTTCCCTTCCTAAGATCATACATTTAAGATTGATCTTTTGATGAGGTTCGGCCATACATCATGGCCGGACCTCATCCATCCCTTCCTCTTGAAAATCATGTAACTATGTTCATATTCCTTGATGGTTCTTGTATATACAATTTAGGGTATGGCCATGCAAGGGCCAAACCATGATCCTTGATCACCCACCTATTTCATACATGGTTCATGCTTAGCATCTTAGCTATAATAAAAATTAGGGTTCGGCCATTCATGTCCTTGACAATTTTTTTCTTATGTATGAAATTTTATCATGCACTTATCGATTCCGCGACTCCTCCAGTTTCTTTCACTCCTTCTTGTTCCTTTCCTTCCTTAGCCTCTTCTTCCTTCCTTCTTGATCTTTAACCGAAGTTGATCTTGATGAAGTCCCTTGAAGTTGTTCAGCTAAGGGGTATAAATTTGAGAGAGGGAGAAGAGAGAAGATTCACAATAGCCACTCCAAGTGTTCTCCCTTTGTCTTGGGAGGAATCGGCCTTGTGTGAGAGAGGGAGAGAGTGAGATAAAACAAGGAATTCTCCTTGCTGCCCAATGTAAATCAGCGAAGGGTGGTGTCCTTTGGTTGATACCCCTTTGTAACTCCCATGACCTTTCATCTCCTCATTGATACTTATTTTGGGGGTTTCATCCCATGAGATGAAACTCCCCATCTTATGCCCCTTGGGCTTCCATGTAACACCCAATTTCTCAAAGATATGCACATTTACGAAAATGCCACTGGAATGGTAAATTTAATAGATGTGATTGTAAATGAGAAAATGGTGGGGACCATTGTTCAAATTAAGACCCTATGAACATATTATAAGGATCAAGTTTAAGTAAAGGGGTAATCTACATCAAATTGGGTCAAAATGGTTAATTGGGTCAAAGGACCCAATTGGGACCCAATGGGTCATGGTGGACTTATTTGACCATTGGGTAAGCTCAATTTTATTATGGTTAAGCTGAATTTATTTGAAACTAAATGGAGCATAAATGGGTAGGCTTGATGCAAATATGAAAATCACATTTAAATGGGTAAACCACCCATAAATGGGTTAAGGCGTCAAAGTGGATCAATGAGCTAAGTTGGGACCCAATGGGTCGAGTTGACCATGTTGACCATGGTTGACCATGTGGACCCTCAAGTGAGCTCAAATGTGAGTCAAATTAGGTTGAGTTGGGATGGAAATGAGTTGGATTTGAATTAAGTAATGGAGTTGACTCAAGTGCATTAAATGTGGTGAGTTGGGCTAATGAGTTGGGTGAGTTAAAAATGGAAACCAAAGGGACCTTGTAATTACATTGAGTTAAATGGGAGATGATGGAGTTGCCATGGTCTTAAACACCACAAAACAAGTCCCGCACGTTGGGTATTTGTGGAGTGGGTTTCCCATGCATAATGTTTAATGTAATGGGATAAGAATCACATGGGAATTGGGAGGGTTTCCATCTCATATGGAAACCCAAAGCTCCAACGTTGGGAGTGTCAAGGGGTACCTTGGTTGGCACCAAATGTCTCCTTGGTTTGATCAAGGATTGATGAGGAGTAATGAGGGGTCCAAGGGTTGTTTAACAAAAACAAAACACCATATCCTTTGGCCGAATTCTACATTGCAAAGACCTTTGAATTCTCATCTCTCTCCCTCTCTCAAGACCATATCCCACCATTGATTCAAGCTTCTAATCAGCTAAGAACTAAGGGAGCAAGAAGGAAGAAAGCAAGGATCAAAGGCAAGAAGAAAGGCTTAGAGAATTGGTAAGTACTCCATGGAATTTTGTTTAATAAAGTGGGTTAAATGGAACATGATTTGGCCATGGGATGGCCGAATCTACCAAGGGTTTAGAGTATGAATAATGATGTTTAAAAAGATAGAAAACGTGGACCATAGGGTTCGGCCACTTTGGATGGCCGAACCCCATGAAATAATATGGTTATGTTGATGGTTTTTGTTAGTTAAAAACCATGCAAAATGAAGGACAGTTTTAGATGTTTTAAGTAGACCTAAGATGCAAGTTGAAAGGGTTTTAAATCATGGATTTGAATGTCATGATTTGGCCATGGAATGGCCGAATTCATCAAGGGTTTAAACCTTGGGTAAAGGTGGTTTAAAATTATAAAAATGGACCATTGGGTTCGGCCATTTTGGACGACTGAACCCCATGAAGTTATTTGGGTATTTGATGGCTTTTGAAGGGTAAAAACCATGCAATACTATGGTGATTTTTACATGTTTTTAATGGACATAAGATGTAAGCTAAAAAGGTTCAAATCATGGGTCATAGGGTTCGGCCACTTGGGATGGCCGAACCCCATGAAAGGAGTTGTCAAGCTTATGGTGAGTTTATGGTTTTTAAGGGATAAAATCCATATCATGTAATGAAGAAAAGTTCAATATCTTGGGTCGGCCATGGGATGGCTGAACCATATGGTTCTTATGGCTAAAAGTGTTAAGTCTAAAGTATGTATGAATGATGGAATTATTAAGTTAAGAGGACCATAGGGTTCGGCCATGTGTATGGCCGAACCCCATGGATCATTAAATGGGTATTTGGATTCAAGTATATGATTAAAAGTTGTTGATTGTTTTGTAATGTTTTAAAGGGTCTAAGTTATGACTTTATGATGAAGTATAGTGGATGAAAGAACCATAGGGTTCGGCCATATGTATGGCCAAACCCCATGGAGTAGTTTTGGTGGATGAAAGTAATGATTGGAACCAAGGAAATGATGGAAAATTAAGGGCTAGTTAATCACATGGATAGATGAGTAGTTAGTCCTAATTATAAAGGATTAAGAGACCAAATTTGGATTGGTGAGGTTCAGCCAAGTAACATGACCGAACCCCACTAAGGTGGTTTTTATGGAACTTGGTTTTAATATGGTTTAAGGCCAATGGCAAAACTGTAAATACAAGTCAAATGATAAAAATGAATAGAGAAAGATTAAAGGACTTGAAAGAGGGGTCAAACCAAAGTGGTATGGTTCGGCCATGTTGTATGGTCGAACCCTACCAAGGTATGTTTGTAATATGAGATGTTTTAATGAGGATTAAATAAAAATAGAGATCAAATTATAGTGGGTGAGGTTCGGCCATGGGTATGGCCGAACCCCACAAGATGGTTTATGGGATCTAAACTTGATTAGAAATCAAGAAGATTAAGTATTAACTTGTTGTTGTATAAACAAGGAAATGGAAGTTGAATGGCGTACGAGTCGTGATCGGGTGAAGGTTAAAAAGGACGGACACTTAAGCGAAGTTTCCGTAAGTTTCCTACCTACTTGTAACCACTTTTATAATTGGTTTAATCATGGTTTTTATGTGATATATTGTTATTGTTTTACGTTTCGAATTGGTTTTGAATGATGAGATATATTTACGAATGACATATATACATTGACATCTCATGCATGGCATGTGGTGATGATTATGGAATAACTTAATGATGAGAGTCTTATCCAAAGGAAATGAGGAGTACTCTGGATTATCTTGACATAAGAGCTCTATACAGAGGAAATGTGGAGTACTCTGGCTTACTTTGACATGAGAGTTCTATTCAGAGGAAATGTGGAGTACTCTGGATTACTTTGACGTGAGAATCCCGTCAAGTGATAGCTATGTATACTTGTGATGGGTGAGACTCATTACATTTGCACTTACATACATAGCATTGATTTCAGATGTTTTGTTGATCATGTACTATGATATATGCATGTTTATATATACTAACCATGTGGTAGCCTTGAACCGGAAAACCTACTGGGCGCGTTGATCTAACGCCCTAATTCTATCCTTAGAGGATAATGCAGGAAAAGGAAAAGGGAAAGAGAAGGTCGAGGACCAGGAGGGGAGCCAAGCTTAAGAACTTGAGTGTTGGAATGAACATCTAGTTTACTGTCATTTGAATTACATTTTATGGACATGTAATAACTAGTAACTTTGCTATGGTTTGTTTATAGTTTGATAATGGATGCTTGGTTTAAGCAGTTTATTGGGAGACTTGTACTTGCTATCTATTCAGTTTAATTCCGCAGTTAGTCTAGTTTTATTCAGCATGATTTGATTAGTTCCATGTGTGGATTGTCTTTCATGGGTTTAGTCCATGCTCACATGGGTGGCCAATTAAGGGTCGGACTTTGGAAGTCCGAACTTAGCTCTCGTCGTGACGTCGTCCGCCCTCTTTCGTTGTTATTATATTATTATTAAAAAAAAAATTTAGACTCTGAATCTCGAAAAGGGCGGGGCATTACATTCCATGTTCCAACGTGTATGCATGGGTATCTGTTATGTAACATCAAAATCCCTTCAACTTCTCATTAATATTCCTTTTGGAGTTTCATTCCATGAGATGAAACTCCCACCCTTTCCAACGTGTAGCCTTGTTTGTACTTTGTGTAACAACCAACCTATCAACTTCCTCATAATGATGGTGTCTTCCCAAGTGTCCCTTGGCTTGGCCATGTAACACCCCGAATTTTCAAGTTAGTAATATATATATATATATATATATATATATATATATATATATATGAAAATTACCCATTTAATTTGTGAATTATTTGATATGGACCTTAGATGGATAAAGTGTTGGGTCATTGCCCAATTAAGACTCAACGGATTGTGAAAATGGTTTCAATTTAAATTAGATGGGGCTAAATTAAAATGGTAATGTAATATATCTATCTAGATTAAGTGGTATGCGCATGAGGTGTATGTGGATGACACACACACGCATAAGGCTAGATTTCCTCTCAAGAAATCAAGGAGTTATAGCAGAACACAATCAATAAAGAAGATGTCTAATTAAATAAAGATTGCTTATGGCCGTGTGGGTTGAATTTGCACATCCATGAGGATGCGCATAAGATCTCTAAAAGGGGTCCTTTCACTTGGTTAAAAACGACACTAAGGGAATTGTTAAGTAGGGGTGCTCAACACCTTCTAAGATGGAACCGTGTGGAAGTTTATAAAAGAAAGACATAGAAGGGGCGCATGGCACCTTCTAAATATGGGACCAAGTGGAGGATTTATAAAAGAAAGGAAGCATAACAATAGCGCACGACAATTGCTATTTCAGCAAGGGGCACATGACATTAGGCAATGGCTAAATTAAAGGGTCTTGGTATCTTCTAAATATAGGGCTAATTGGAAGTTTATAAAAGAGAGGCAACATAAGGGGCGCACGGCATTACACAAATCAAAGAAGGAATGACGCTTGTTTGCACACTGGCAAGAAGGTGTTCTCAGCTAAAGATCAAGGAGAAGATTGGAAGAGCAAGAACAAATGAAGGAAAATTGGAGGAGTCGCAGAACCGGTAAGTAGTTTGATAATTTTGTTTAAGATAAGGAACCATAGGGTTCGGCCATGGTGTATGGCCGAACCCCATGGAAGAAAATTAGGGAACGATTATGGTAATTTACTGGAAAGAATGGACCATAGGGTTCAGCCATGGTGCATGGCCGAACCCCATGGAAAGACATGGTTTAATTAATAGGTTTTGAGGGATGAAAACCATGCAATGCAATAAAGATGTTAAAGGGTTTTAATGAATTTTTTTGGTAAAGAACCTCAGACCATGGGTTCGGCCATGGAGTATGGCCGAACCCCATAAATAATTATGGAATTATGTTCATGTATTTAGATCATGAAAAATGATGGGAAAGGTTACTTATGAATTAATTTAAATGGATGGAAGGTTTGATGGTTTTAGATGCAATTAGATCATGAAAACCATGGAAGGAATATCAATGATTTTTTTAAAGAGAGGACCATGAACATAGGGTTCAGCCATGGTGTATGGCGGAACCCCATGGAGGATGGTTATTAAGTTAGAAAGTTTCTAATGAGGGACTTTTGGATAAAAAAATGAATGAACCTTGATCTATGGATTCAAGAATGGGAATTTATATAATTAGAAATTTAGACATCATAGGGTTCAGCCATGGTGTATGGCCGAACCCCATGAAGTAATTTTTAATGGGTCCCTCATTGGTGGATCATGTTTGGATTAAGGAATCGGTTATGGATCATTTTAAAGGGTTATTTGGAGTATTATACATGTTTAAATAAATGAATGGACCTATGTTTTGGAACCTAAACATAAGTTGTTGGAGGTAATAGCAATATTGTAATATAGGCTAAAAATCAAAGATCATGGGTTCGACCATGGTGTATGGCCGAACCCCATGAGGAATGTTTTGGTTATGGATTTGAACGATGGCAATGATTTAAATAAATGTGAAAATGATAGACCACAGGTTCGGCCATGGTGTATGGTTGAACCGCATGGGGAATGATTTATGGTTTTAATGTATGAAGGGTTAGGTTAATGAAATGATAGCCATGGATGGCAATATGGTAATAAAGTAGAAATAATGGACCATGGGTTCGGCCATGGTGTATGGCCGAACCCCATGGGGATTGTTTTATGGACTTAGACATTATTGTAAATAAAGGGAGACATGGTTTTAATTTATTTGCTATACTATAAGGTAACGGGACCTCACAAGGTGTGTACGATCGTGAGTGGTTACCGGACGAAAGCGCAAGGACACGTTAATGGTCTTTGGTAGGATTCCACCTCTTTGAAACCATGGGTTTATGTATAATGTTTTTATCTGATTTGATGAATTTATGTTGAAAGGATGTGTTTCAAATGTGATGTTTTAATGCTATGTTTATTATATAAAATAACATGTGTTTCATTAGCATCTCATGCATGGCATGGGGTGAAGGATATGTAACCGGAGGGGCCACACTCCGTCGGGGCGTCCGAAAAACCTATGTAGGATACCTTGATGTGCTTTTCCATCAAGAAGAAACTGGAGGGGCCACATTCCGTCGGGGCGTCTAAAAGACCTATGTGGGAGTACTTATGTGTACTTGTGATGGGTGGGACTCATTGCATTTGACATCATGACATGGCATGGTTTATATGGTTTTTGGACTTTATGTTATTATATGCATGTTTGTACTAACCATGTGTTAGCCCTAATTCGAATACCTACTGGGCGCGTTGTTCTAACGCTCTACTTCTACCCTAGTGGATGATACACGAAATGAGGAGAATGATGAACGCGAAAAGGGCCAAGCATAGGAGCTTGGATGCTTTTAGTTTATATTTCAATTAAGTTACTTATGGACTTGTATTTTGAGTAACTAGACTTCGGACATGTAATAATTTAGATGATTTGCTATGGTTGGATATTTATTTGGATAATTATGTTATGTTAATTATGATTAAAGACTTGACGTACTTTGCTATCTAAAATGGAATAGAATCAGGTTCTATTATAATTCCTCAAGTATGATTTTAATACGCATGCTTATATTGTTATGTGTGAACCGTTTTCAAGGACGTAGTCCATGCACATATAGGGTTGGCCAGTTAAGGGTCGGACTTTAGAAGTTCGGATTTAGCTCGCGTCGTGACGCCCCGCTCTTGCTCACTCTGTTATTTAAAAAAAAAAAAATAGACTCTGATTTACGGAAAGCGTAGAGTGAAATAGGACGGGGCGTTACAGGCCAAGACACCACTTGAGATGGAACACCCCTCCATCTTCCACCGTGTATGCCTTGGATGACTTTGTGTAACAACCAAAACCATTCACCTCCCCATTTAATGCTTCCTTTGGAGTTTCATCCCATGAGATGAAACTCCCATGTCTCCAACGTGTGTACCCATGATATGCTTTGTGTAACAACCAAAAACTCTTCATCTTCCCACTCCACCCACTTAAAATTAAGGTCCCCTTAACTTCCCATTCAACTCATATTTTTTAACTCAACTCATAACTTTAATTCAATTCATTTAACTCACTTAAAATCAACTCAATTCCTTGATTCCATTTTGAACTCAATCCAATTTAATTCAGCCATACCTTAATTGAACTTGAACTCATTTGGTGTTCAACCAAGTCAACCATGATCCATTGAGTCCCAATTGGGCATTTGACCCAATTGACAACCTTGACCCAATTAAATAAATCTCACCCATTTATTTCAATTGAACCATATCCACAATCCGTTGGGTCTTAATTGGTCAATTGACCCAACACTTACCCATCTAAGGTCCATATCCATTAATTCATAATTTAAATGAGCAAATTTTATATATATTGATAACTTGAAAATCCGGGGTGTTACAATACAACCCTCTTTTTAAAATTTTCGTCCCGAAAATCGAGCGAAGTAGGGTTCCAAAATAAATTACATAAATAGCTCAGGGTGAGCTGTTCTCATTTCCCATTCAAGTTCCCAAGTGGCTTCCTCATTACCATGTCGACCCCATACTACCTTGACGAACTGAATCGATCGGTTCTGTAACCCCTTTGTTCTGTCTAATGTTATCTCTTTTTCTCGTGAACCCATTTGCGATCTTATGTAGATCAGTGTACTCTGTTTCACTTTACCTGCTACCAAGATATTTTCCATACGTACTCACTCAATACGTTATTTCGTTTACACTCTGTATGAGGTTAGTGATGACCTTGTCCCTCATTGAAATTTGTTAGTGAGGTAGCCTGGCAATGCGAGCCTATGCTCAAGGCTTTTGCTGATTCCATTTTAACTAGGTTTCTATCTGCACTCTCCTGGAACTCCATCGGCTACCTACAGAGTCAAGTGATCAGTCTAACTCGGCAGTCGCCTATAGCTTTCCATTCGAGTTTCACTAGACTCTTAACTTTTCCAGTAAGTACATCTCCAAAAGTAAGCATATCTTCATTTGCACACATAAGTCACTATGTGACTAGCACCTTCTGTTCAAAACTTCTATGATACCGAGTATCTCTCCACACTAACTTTCCTATGATACAAGTCATAATACGACTAACACCCTTTTCTTATAACGTGGGATGTAAATCGAAACCTATCCCAATCATTAGAACAATATGTCATCTATGAGACCAAGAGGTCCATCATAGTACTAACATGTCTACCATGGGACCGATACCTGACATTAATCCAAACCGCCATGGGAACCACCATCCACGGTTATACACATCCATTCCTGGTATCACTTTATCAGTGAATATCATCTATCTATGTTTAATAACCATCCATTAATATAACCCTCCTATGGGTATAATCCATTCATGGGCATAATCCATCCTTCGGCATACTTAATTCAGGGCACATCATCTACCATGAGATATTCTATATGTAGGAACAACACTCGAATGAATCACTACATGACTGCGGCAACAATATTAAATCACAAATATACCCCGACCCCTAGTAAGTAAGACTTAGGGCCCATGACTTACTAAGCCGAAAACCCACGTCCAACATGATCAAATCTACCCCGTCCTGCATCCCTTCACCCCAAGGGTGATTCAGTCAAGCTCTAATGCGGTCGAACCGCGTCTAACGAAGCTAGCACCACCCCCATGGGGTAAAATAGTATCTAGCTCTGTGCATCCACGCACATCAAGTGTGCAAAATAGCCATGACAGCGCCCTCCAGCGCGTAGCATGTGACAGACCCACTTCTCAAAGGCAACCCTACGGGACCATATCTCCGTATTTCATATCGAGGCTCCCACGTCTCAATCATCAACATCAAGTGAGAGACGCACCCATACCACGTCTCAATATAATCAACTGACCTCGTCACATTTACCATGGGACTATTGTATCTATCGTGGGGTCGATATACCCACCAATTATCGTCATCGACCCATTGATCGACTTAGTTTCTCATCAGAATCTATGTTCACATACTTGGGGAAATTCCCTGATCATCATCTTGTATTTCTTGTTTTGGGCAGTTTTCCTATGTATCACATAATATCTCCTATTTGGGGAACTTTCCTATGTTTCATATAATGTCTCTTATTTGGGGAAATTTCCAGATAAGCATCCTTGTATTTCTTTGTTTTTGGGGAAACTTCCTAAGTATCAAGTGTTTGTTTCTCAATTTGGGGAAAATCGGGGAAGTATCTCCTAATTTGCTATGTTTGATAAAATCCAAGTTATAGTGAATGTACTTCCTTTGCTATCATTCTTTTTTCATCAAGTGTTGCTCTCAGATTGAATGTTTCAATCTGAGTCTAACGAAGTAAATTAATCCGGCCCCCGTGCAGCGGACTCTGAAGAGTCGATCAGTTGGGATTCTTATCTGTCAGTGAGACATGATACCGTCTAAATCTTACTTCGAAAGATTCATCCTTCCCGTTTCGCTCTGATACCAACTGTAACGCCCCACCCTATATCACTCGCTTTCCGAAAATCAGAGTATATTTTTTTCTTTGAATAAAATAGTGAGAGAGAGCGGGACGTCCCGACGCGAGCTAAGTTCGAGCTTCTAAAGCCCGACCCTTAACTGGCCAACCATACATGTGCGTGGACCAAGTCCACTAAAATGGTTCACACGTACTCAAGTTAACTTGCGGAATAAATCATACATGCAGAAATACAATAGGATAAGAAATCCTATTCCATTTTAGATAGCAAAGTAGTCCAACACTTACCAATAATTATCCTAACTTAAAATATCCAAAATTAAGTTTCCAAACCATAGCAAATAATCTACGATATTACAGTCCAACGAACTAATTACTCAAATACATTATCCATGAGCAACTTAAACAAAATGAAACGTAATCATCCAAGCTCCTAAGCTTGGCTCCGATCACATCCTCGTTCAGTCCATTCCCTGTGTCATCAACTAGGGTAGAAGTGGGGCCTTATACAACGCGCCAAGTAGGTATTCCAGGTAGGGCTAACACATGGTTAGTACAAATCATATAAATAACATAATGTCCAAAACCATGTAAAACAATGCCATGCCATGGTGTTGTATGCAATGAGTCCCACCCATCACAAACACATGTATCCTCTTGATGGAATTCTCCTCATCAAGATTTCCCCACAGTTGCCTTACGGACGCCCCGACGGAGTGTATTCTCCTGTTACTTCTTGATGGATAATGCACATCAAGGTCTTCCCACGAATGCCTTACGGACGCTCCGAAGGAGCGTGGCCTCCGGTTACAAACATCCCTCCCATGCCATGCATGAGATGTAAGTGAACACATGCCATGTAATATTATAATCATAGCATTAAAACCTCATATTTGAAACATATCATTTTCACAACATAACTCATCAAAATAAGAATTAAAAACCATAATACATATCCCATGGCTTCAAAGAGGTAGAATCCTACCAAAGACCACTAAAGTGTCCTTGCGCTTTCGTCCGGAAACCGCTCACGATCGTACACCCCTTGTGAGGTCCCGTTACCTTATAACATGTCAATCAATCAATCCCATGTTCCATTTGATTTAAAATCATATCTAAGTCCATAAACACATCTTTATGGGGTTCGGCCATACACCATGGCCCAACCTCACTCACTTGGTTTTAGTCCCTCCTTTGATTTATTACTCAATCACCACTTAGTTAATCACTTAACCTTTAGTCAACAAAATACACCTTAGTGGGGTTCGGCCATACAACATGGCCGAACCTCACTCACTTGATTTTGGTCCCTTTTTGTAGTTCTTTGATCTTTTAAATTAAATCCAAGATCAAGCCATCTTTGATTCATAACTCTAATCACTTATAGAATAATTATCTAACATTGGTAACAACCTGAGTCCATAAAAACATTCCTCATGGGGTTCGGCTATACACCATGGCCGAACCCATGGTCCATCATTTTCACCTATATTTACATCTTTGCCATTGTTCTATCCATGGCTAATTACCTAACATATTTGCATATGACTTCAAGTCCAAAAATGATCCATAACTGATTCCTTAATCCATACATGATCCACAAATGAATGGCCCACTAAAAATTTGTTCATGGGTTTCGACCATACACTATGGCCGAACCCATGATGTCCATCTTCATCCTTTAAATCCTTTATCATATTAAGTCCATAAATTAAGTCCTTCCATGGGGAAGTTTAATCATACTCCTAGGTCATCATTTACAATCCCAAAGTCCATCAACATGACTTCCATTTTAAACCTTTTAAAAACATTAATATCCTTCCATGGGGTTCGGCCATACATCATGGTTGAACCGTATGGTTCAATATCCTCTCTTAAAAATCATCCATCCAATATCCTTTCCATGGGGTTCGGCCATACAACATGGCCGAACCTATGGTTCATCATTTCCCCTTCATAAGATCATACATTTAAGATTGATCTTTTGATGGGGTTCGGCCATACATCATGGCCGGACCTCATCCATCCCTTCCTCTTGAGAATCATGTAACCATGTTCATATTCCTTGATGGTTCTTGTATATACAATTTAGAGTTTGGCCATGCAAGGGCCAAACCATGATCCTTGATCACCCACCTATTTCATACATGGTTCATGCTTAGCATCTTAGCCATAATAAAAATTGGGGTTCGGCCATTCATGTCCTTGACAATTTTTTTTCTTATTTATGAAGTCTTATCGTGCACTTACCGATTCCGCGACTCTTCCGGTTTCTTTCACTCCTTCTTGTTCCTTTCCTTCCTTAGCCTCTTCTTCCTTCCTTCTTGATCTTTAGCTGAAGTTGATCTTGTTGAAGTCCCTTGAAGTGGTTCTGCTAAGGGGTATAGATTTGAGAGAGGGAGAAGAGAGAAGATTCACAATAGTCACTCCAAGAGTTCTCCCTTTGTCTTGGAAGGAATCGCCCTTGTGTGAGAGAGGGAGAGAGTGAGATAAAACAAGGAATTCTCCTTGCTGCCCAATGTAAATCAGCCAAAGGGTGGTGTCCTTTAGTTGATACCCCTTTGTAACTCCCATGACCTTTCACCTCCTCATTGATACATATTTTGGGGGTTTCATCCCATGAGATGAAACTCCCTATCTTATGCCCCTTGGGCTTCCATGTTCCAACGTCTATGCATGGGTATGTGTTATGTAACATCAAAATCCCTTCAACTTCTCATTAATATTCCTTTTGGAGTTTCATCCCATGAGATGAAACTCCCACCCATTCCAACGTGTAGCCTTGTATGTACTTTGTGTAACAACCAACCTTTCAACTTCCTCATAATGATGGTGTCTTCCCAAGTGTCCCTTGGCTTGGCCAAGACACCACTTGAGATGGAACACCCCTCCAACTTCCAACTTGTATGCCTTGGATGATTTTGTGTAACAACCAAAACCATTCACCTCCCCATTTAATGCTTCCTTTGGAGTTTCATCCCATGAGATGAAACTCCCATGTCTCCAACGTGTGTACCCATGACATGCTTTGTGTAACAACCAAAAACTCTTCATATTCCCACTCCACTCACTTAAAATGAAGGTCCCCTTAACTTCCCATTCAACTCATATTTTTTAACTCAACTCATAACTTTAATTCAATTCATTTAACTCACTTAAAATCAACTCAATTCCTTGATTCCATTTTGAACACAATCCAATTTAATTCAGCCATACCTTAATTGAACTTGAACTCATTTGGTGGTCAACCAAGTCAACCATGACCCATTGGGTCCCAATTGGGCATTTGACCCAAGTGACAACCTTGGCCCAATTAAATAAATCTCACCCATTTATTTCAATTGAACCATATCCACAATCTGTTGGGTCTTAATTGGGCAATTGACCCAACACTTACCCATCTAAGGTGCATATCCATTAATTCAAAATCAAAATGAGCAAATTTCATATATATATATATATATATTGATAACTTGAAAATCCGGGGTGTTACAATACAACCCTCTTTTTAAAATTTTCGTCTCGAAAATCGAGCATAGTAGGGTTCCAAAATAAATTACATAAATAGCTCAGGGTGAGCTGTTCTTATTTTCGATTCAAGTTCCCAAGTGGCTTCCTCATTACCATATCGATCCCATACCACCTTGACGAACTGAATCGCTCGGTTCCGTAACCCCTTTGTTCTGTCTCATGTTATCTCTTTTTCTCGTGAACCCATTTGCAATCTTATGTAGATCAGTGTACTCTGTTTCACTTTACCTGCTACCAAGATATTTTCCATACGTACTCGCTCAATACGCTCATTCGTCTACACTCTTTATGAGGTTAGTGATGACCTTGTCCCTCATTGAAATTTGTTAGTGAGGTAGCCTGCCAATGCAAGCTATGCTCAAAGCTTTTGCTGATTCCATTTTAACTAGGTTTCTAGCTACACTCTCCTGGAAATCCATCGGCTACCTACAGAGTCAGATGATCAGTCTAACTCTGCAGTCGCACATAGCTTCCCATTCGAGTTTCACTAGACTCTTAACTTTTCCACTAAGTACATCTCCAAAAGTAGGCATATCTTCATTTGCACATAAGTCACTATGTGACTAACACCTTCTGTTCAAAACTTCTATGATACCGAGTATCTCTCTACACTAACTTTCCTATGATACAAGTCATAATACGACTAACACCCTTTTCTTATAACATGGGATGTAAATCGAAACCTATCCCAATCATTAGAACAATATGTCATCTATGAGACCAAGAGGTCCATCATAGTACTAACATGTCTACCATGGGACTGATACCTGACATTAATCCAAACCACCATGGGAACCACCATCCACGGTTATACACATCCATTCCTGGTATCACTCTATCAGTGAATATCATCTATCCATGTTTAATAACCATCCATTAATATAACCCCCCTATGGGTATAATCCATTCATGGGCATAATCCATCCTTCGGCATACTTAATTCAGGGCACATCATCTACCATGAGATATTCTATATGTAGGAACAACACTCGAATGAATCACTACGTGACTGCGGCAACAATATTAAATCACAAATATACCCCGACCCCTAATAAGACTTAGGGCCCATGACTTACTAAGCGGAAGACCCACGTCCAACGTGATCAAATCTACCCCGCCCTGCATCCCTTCACCCCAAGGGTGATTCAGTCAAGCTCCAATGCGGTCGAACCGTGTCTAACGAAGCTAGCACTACCCCCATGGGGTAAAATAGTATCTTGCTCTGCGCATCCACGCACATCAAGTGTGCAAAATAGCCATGAAAGCGCCCTCCAGCGCGTAGCATGTGACGGACCCACTTCTCAATGGCAACCCTACGGGACCAAATCTCCTTATTTCATATCGAGGCTCCCACGTCTCAATCATCAATATTAAGTGAGGGACGCACCCATACCACGTCTCAATATAATCAAGTGACCTCGTCACATTTACCATGGGACTACTGTATCTATCGTGGGGTCGATATACCCACCAACTGTCATCATAGACCCATTGATCGACTTAGTTTCTCATCAGAATCTATGTTCACATGGGGAAATTCCCTGATCATCATCTTGTATTTCTTGTTTTGGAGAGTTTTCCTATGTATCACATAATGTCTCCTGTTTGGGGAACTTTCCTATGTTTCACATAATGTCTCTTGTTTAGGGAAATTGCCAAATAAACATCCTTGTATTTCTTCGTTTTTGGGGAAACTTCCTAAGTATCAAGTGTTTGTTTCTCAATTTGGGGAAAATCGGGGAAGTATCTCCTAATTTGTAATATTCGATAAATCCAAGTTATAGTCACTGTACTTCCTTTGCTTTCATTCCTTTTTCGTCAAGTGTTGCTCTCAGATTGAACGTTTCAGTCTAAGTCTAACGAAGTAAATTAATTCGGCCCCCGTGCAGCGGACTCCGAAGAGTCGATCAGTTGGGATTCTTATCTGTCAGTGAGACATGATATCGTCTTAATCTTACTTCGAAAGATTCATCCTTCCCGTTTCGCTCTGATACGAACGGTAAGGCCCCGCCCTTTTTCACTTGCTTTTTGAAAATCGCAGTATATTTTTTTCTTTAAATAAAATAGTGAGAGAGAGCGGGACATCACGACGCGAGCTAAGTCCGAGCTTCTAAAGCCCGACCCTTAACTGGCCAACCATACGTGTGCGTGGACCAAGTCTACTAAAATGGTTCACACGTACTCAAGTTAACTTGCGGAATAAATCATACATGCGGAAATACAATAGGATAAGAATCCTATTCCATTTTAGATAGCAAAGTAGTCCAACACTTACCAATAATTATCTTAACTTAAAATATCCAAAATTAACTTTCCAAACCATAGCAAATAATCTACGATATTACAGTCCCACAAACTAATTACTCAAATACATTATCCACGAGCAACTTAAACAAAATGGAACTTAATCATCCAAGCTCCTAAGCTTGGCTCTGATCACATTCTCGTTCAGTCCATTCCCTGTGTCATCAACTAGGGTAGAAGTAGGGCATTAGTCAACGTGCCCAGTAGGTATTCCAGGTAGGGTTAACACATGGTTAGTACAAATCATATAAATAACATAATATCCAAAACCATGTAAAACAATGCCATGCCATGGTGTTGTATGCAATGAGTCCCACCCATCACAAACACATGCATCCTCTTGATGGAATTCTCCTCATCAAGGTATCCCCACAGTTGCCTTACGGACGCCCCGACGGAGTGTGTTCTCCGGTTACTTCTTGATGGATAATGCACATCCAGGTCTTCCCACGAATGCCTTACGGACGCCTCGACGGAGCGTGGCCTTCGGTTACAAACATCCCTCCCATGCCATGCATGAGATGTAAGTGAACACATGCCACGTAATAATATAATCATAGCATTAAAATCTCATATTTGAAACGTATCATTTTTACAACATAACTCATCAAAATAAAAATTAAAAATCCTCATACATATCCCATGGTTTCAAAGAGGTAGAATCCTATCAAAGACCATTAAAGTGACCCTACACTTTTGTCCAGAAACCGCTCACGATCGTACACCCCTTGTGAGGTCCCGTTACCTTATAACATGTCAATCAATCAATCCCATGTTCCGTTTGATTTACAATCATATCTAAGTCCATAAACACATCTTTGTGGGGTTCGGCCATACACCATGGCCGAACCTCACTCACTTGGTTTTAGTCCCTCCTTTGATTTATTACTCAATCACCACTTAGTTAATCACTTAACCCATAGTCCACAAAATACACCTTAGTGGGGTTCGGCCATACAACATGGCCGAACCTCACTCACTTGATTTTGGTCCGTCTTTGTAGTCCTTTGATCTTTTAAATTAAATCCAAGATCAAGCCATCTTTGATTCATAACTCTAATCACTTATAGAATAATTATCTAACATTGGTAACAACCTAAGTCCATTAAAACATTCCTCATGCGGTACCATGGCCGAACCCATGGTCCATCATTTTCACCTATATTTACATCTTTGCCATTGTTCTATCCATGGCTAATTACCTAACTTATTTGCATATGACTTCAAGTCCAAAAATGATCCATAACTGATTCCTTAATTCATGCATGATCTACAAATGAATGACCCATTAAAAATTGGTTCATTGGGTTCGGCCATACACTATGGCCGAACCCATGATGTTCATATTCATCCTTTAAATCCTTTATCATATTAAGTCCAAAAATCAAGTCCCTCCATGGGCAAGTTTAATCATACTCCTAGGTCATCATTTACAATCCCAAAGTCCATCAACATGACTTCCATTTTAAACCTTTTAAAAACATTATATCCTTCGATGGGGTTCGGCCATACATCATGGCCGAACCCTATGGTTCAACTGTAACGCCCTACCCTTTTTTCACTCGCTTTCCAAAACTTAGAGTCTATTTATTTATTTTTATTTTTTTTATAACAGAGTGAGCAAGAGCGGGACGTCACGGTGCAAGCTAAGTCCGAACTTCTAAAGTACGACCCTTAACTGGCCAACCCTATGTGTGCATGGACTAAGTGCATGAAAACAGTTCACACATGACAATATAAACATGCGGATTAAAATCATAACTGTGGAATTATAATAAAACGTAGTTCTATTCCATTTCAGATAGCAAAGTACGTTAAGTCTTTAATCATAATTAACATAACTTAATTATCCAAATAAACATCTAACCATAGCAAATCATCTAAATTATTACAAGCCCGAAGTCTAGTTAGTCAAATTACAAGTCCATGAGTAACATAAATAAAATATCATCCAATCACATATCCAAGCTCTTATGCTTGGTCCTTTTCGCGTTCATCGTTCCCCTTGTTTCCTGTATTATCCACTAGGGTAGAAGTAGGGCGTTAAAACAACGCGCCCAGTAGGTATTGCAATTAGGGCTAACACATGGTTAGTACAAAACATATATAATAATATCATAATGTCAAAAACCATATAAACCATGCCATGTAATGATGTCAAATGCAATGAGTCCCACCCATCACAAGTACATATAAGTACCCCCACATAGGTCTTTCGGAAGCCCCGACGGAGTGTGGCCCCTCCGGTTTCTTCTTGTTGGAAAAGCACATGAAGGTATCTCACATAAGTTTTTCGGACGCCCCGACGGAGTGTGGCCCCTACGGTTACATAACCTTTACCCCATGCTATGCATGAGATGCTAATGAATCACATGCTATTTTATCATATAAACATAGCATTAAAACTCACATTTTGAAACAATATCTTTTACAACATAATTCATCAAAATAAGATAAAAACATTGTGCATTAAACCCATGGTTTCAAAGAGGTGGAATCCTACCAAGGACCACTAACATGTCCTTGCGCTTTCGTCTGGTAACCGCTCACGATCGTACACACCTTGTGAGGTCCCGTTACCTTATAATATGTCAATCAATTAAAACCATGTCCCATTTGATTTACCATAATATCCAAGTCCATAAAACGATCCCCATGGGTGTATGGCCGAACCTATGGTCCATTATTTCTACTTAATTACCATATTGCCATCCATGGCTATCATTCCATTAACCTAACCCTTCATACATTAAAACCATAAATCATTCCCCATGGGGTTCGGCCACACACTATGGCCGAACCTGTAACGCCCGCCCTATTTTTCACCGAAATCAGAGTCTAATTTTTTTTTTTAAATAAAGGTGATAACGGGCGCGGACGTCACGACGCGAGTTAAGTCCGAGCTTCTAAAGCCCGGCCCTTAACTGGCCAACCCTATGCGTGTGCGGAACGAAGTCCACGAGAACGGTTCACGCGTAGGAAGTAAGCTCGCGGAATATAATTACATGCGGAACATTATAATAGAGACTATCCTACCAGTTTTAGATAGCAAGGAAGTACGGCGCTTAAATTACTAAAATACCCCTATGTTCATAATTATATCTCAAAATGATATCGTCCATAGTACAGTCCAAACCATAGCAAGAAACAGCAATTATTACAATCCGACAAGATAAGCTACTTAAATTACACTTCAAAAATAAAACTTAAATAAAACTAAGTCGCCGCTTTCCCAAGCTCCTAAGATTGGCTCCTGTCGCATCCACCGTTTCCGCCGTCTCCTGCGTCATCAGCTAGGGTAGAAGTAGGGCGTTAGACAACGCGCCCAGTAGAACTCCGAGTAGGGCTAGCACATGGATTAGTGATAACAAGCATACCGATAACAATATAATAAAACCATATGATGAATGCCATGCCATGGGTGCCTATGTCATGTGTCCCACCCATCATCCATATCATCATAAAATGTCATATCCCCCTTGACGGCAGAGCCTCGTCAATGTGTCCCCATGTTTGCTTCTCGGTCGCCTCGACGGAGTATAGACTCCGGTTATAGCATATCAAGCTATCCCCATGTTTGATTCTCTGTCGCCCCGCCCTGACGGAGCATGGACTCCAGTTATAGCACCTCAGGCTATCCCCATGTTTGCTTCTTGGTCGCCCCGACGGAGCATGGACTCCGGTTTCATTATTTTCCCGCCCATGCCATGCATGAGATGTAAGTGCATTATGCGATGTAGTATATATATATATATATAATTCATATCCTTAATATAAAATCCATAGTATTGAAATATAATCCATAGCCTTAAAAATATCATCCATAGCATTAAAATATAATCCATAGCATTTAAAATACTATCCATAGCATTTAAAATCCATCTTAAAATAAATCATATAATTACCGAAATAAAATGAGGAAACCATCATATACATATAATCCACGGCTTACAAAAAGGTAGGAATCCTACCGAATATCGCTTAGCGTCCCTTTACGTTTTCGTTCGATAATCCGGTCGCTGATCGCGTACCGTTTGTAACGTCCCGATACCTTATTATACATTTACCAAATTAGTCCATATTTTATCCATGATTAAGTCTCTAACTGATCACAACCTAAGATCCATTAATGATCCCTAATTATGTTACAAGGTTATTAAAATTAGCCCTTAACTTAGCCTCATTTTCATTGATTTAAACACATACATAATTCCAAATTTTGCCCATTTAAACATTCTAATTTTGTGAGCCTAAAAGGCAGTAACCCTAAGCTTCATTTAATCATTCATAATATCATCTTAATGTATCCAAGTTCATGTCCAACCTACATGGGGTTCGGCCATGTACCATGGCTGAACCCATGGTTCTTCATTATGGCCAATAATTACGGTTTTGCCACTATACTTCCATGGTTTAATATCTCCTCCATCCATGTACATTTTTGTCCATAATTCATCCACATACTTAGTCCCATTAATGATTTAATGAGCATGACATAACATCCCTAAAATCAGCCACTTAATTTAATTAAATTTCCAATCATCCAATCCCATACATAATTCAATTTTTAGCCCATAACATGACCTACAAATGGGTCATGGGTTCGGCCATACACCATGGCCGAACCCATGATGCCTATTTTCCATTTTTCTTGGGTCCATTTTACCTCATTTGGTCCTACCATAAATGAATTTAAATCATACATTTAAATCACCCTTTCATAATCATCATGAGATATACTTTGGTCCATTTAATTTAACCATCATTCCATTTTATTTTCCATGGTTCCAAGATCCCAAATTTTCCTCAAAGTCTCCCCATGGGGTTCGGCCATGGTGGTCCATAATTTTTATTTTACAAAATTCTCATTTCCACTCATTTAAAACCTTGTTTAAAATACCTAAAAAAAATCCACTTAATTACCATTAACCTTCTCCATTAATTTCAATACTTTCATAACCATTTAATTCATCATTCCATCACCATAGGGTTCGGCCATACACCATGGCTGAACCCATGGTTCATGATTCTCCTTCATTCACCATTTTTTGGAGGCCATTAAATCATTTACATATCCCATGATTTTCTTGTTTAAAACCCCTTTAAAAAAATCATTAATTTTTACTCAAAATCATCTTGACACCATAGGTTACCCTTTCATGGTTCTTAATCCCAAAAACCCTATTTAAATTTCTTGATTGCTCACCATGGGGTTCGGCCATACTACATGGCCGAACCCTATGGCCTAAAATTCCTTAAAACACCCATACTTCCATATTTAATTAACCTTAATGGTGTCCATAATGTCTATTCATTTTTCTTAATCTATCCCTTCCATTTCATCCATTTCTCATCTTATCATTGGATGGATCTTAGATCTAAGGCCCATAACATTTGTTGCCACCATTCATTCTAAGAAATGGATTCCATAACAAATCTTATCTTCTTTTAAAAATATAAATTCTTGTTTAAGAATTTCTTACCACACCGACAACTCCTCCGGTCTTTCTTTCCCCTTTTGATTTCCTTAGCCTTTTCTCTTCTTTTTCTCCTTGTTGTTCGGTCACTATGTGCTTGATCAAAATGGAGTCTCCAAGGTTAGGGTTCGGCTAAGGTAGGGTTAGATTTTGAGAGAGGGAGAGGAGGAGATGGTGAGAAATAAGATACCAACCTTTGATCTTGGAGTGGTGAGCCTTTGCTTACACCCTTTTTCCTCTCCTTTCTTCTCTTCTCCTTCCAAGTTTTTCTTCTTCTTTTCCTTAGAGATGAGGGACGGTGGTGAGAGGGAGGAGGAGAGGAATGAGAGTGGCTTGAGTGGTAAGGTGAAAGCCATCCATTCTTGGCTCCTTAGACCACACATTTCCATGATGGCCTTCACCCACCAAGTATGGGCTCCTTGTCCTTGGTGGTGGTGGTTGAGGCCAAACCACCACCAACCCAATGGTTTGGCCTCTTTGTGAGGGAGTGGTTTGGTCTTCCTCTCTTTGACCTCTCGACCATATGATGAGAGGTATGGGTCCTCATACCTTGAGTGGTGGTGGTTGAGATGAAACCACCACCCTAAGTCCATGGCTTCTTTTGTGTTTCCTTGGTGGTTTCAATGGGATGAAACCACTCTTTGACTTACCGCTTTGACTTATTTACTTGACCCTAATTTGACCAACCTAATTAATTAAATTAGATCCTTACTTAGGTTAATTAATTCCTATTTAAATTTATTCCATTAACTTCTCTTTCTAAGAAATCCACCCATGGTTGACCAAGTCAACCATGGTGGACGGTCCCCACCAACACCTACCCTACCCACCACCTCACTTGATGAGGTGGAGGTGGGCCCCATTCGGCCATTATCATTAAAACCCCATTAATCTTAACTTAGATGATTTAAAATCATTTAATCAACTTAATCTACTTTAATTCTCCTTAGTCCCCTTAACTTATCCATGGTTGACCAAGTCAACCATGATGGTCGGCCCCACCTTTTCCTTGGTCCACACGCCACCTCACTTGGTGAGGTGGAGGTGGGCCCCACTTGTTTATGCCATCTTAACCATCTCATCATTAACTTAGGTGGTTTAATTCCAATTCAACCCATTTCAATCAATTGGGTCAACATTGGGCTCATGGCCCAATTAAATTATTTTCTATCATTTACCTTAGAGCTTGACTCATTTGGACCCATTGGGTCCCAAATGGTTATTGGGCCCACTTTGACCATTATTGACCCCTCAGATGAATTCCATCCAATCTATGGTCCATTGGACCATATTTGGACCTTTGCCCCAAAATTTGATCCATTTAATATCCTTAACATCAAAATTCCAATTTCTCCATTATTAAAATAAATAAATGCCATATATATGTTGATTTAAAAATTCGGGCTATTACAGAACCCATGATCCATCACTTTCACCCTTTATTACATCCATGTCATTGCTTAGGCTGATAAATAACCCACTAACAAGATTCATAAAACTCAATATGAAACCCCCAAGTCCACCAAATATTTCCCATGGGGTTCGGCCATACACCATGGCCGAACCCATGGATCCTTATTTCCATTTGAATTACAATATTGCCATTTCCTCCATCACTTTATGTTTAGGTTCAAAACATAGGTCCATAAACATCTAAGTCCACCAATAACTCTTCATGGGGTTCGGCCATGCCACATGGCCAAACCCATGGTCCATAGTTCTTCACCATTTCCAATGTTTAAGACCATTTAAATCATTAACCTTCATCTATTATTTTCATCCATTAAAATTATTAAAATAGTCCACTTAAATTCAATATCTAAAACCCTAAGTCCATATATACTCCTTGGTGGGGTTCGGCCATACCACATGGCCGAACCTCACCCTTTGGGTTTGTGCCCTTCTTTCCTTAGGTAATTACTCATACCACAATTGTTTAATATGGTTAACAACTTAAATCCATAAAAGACCTTATGGGGTTTGGTCATACACCAAGGCCGAACCCATGATCTTTCATTTTAGCCTATAATTACAACTTTGCCATCCTTTTCATGATCTAACTATATGAGTATAATTCCATAATTAGTTATGGGATTCGGCCATACCTTTTGGCCGAACCCATGGTCTAAGGTTCTTCACCAGCAACCTTCCATTTAAACCCTTTTAAAACATACATAATATTCCATGGTTTTCATCATCCAAACTTCCATTAAAATAATCAATGTCTTTCCATGGGGTTCGGCCATACAACATGGCTGAACCCTATGGTTCATCATTCCATTAAATTACCATAATCATTCCCTCAATTTTCTTCCATGGGGTTCGGCCATACACCATGGTTGAACCTATGGTTCTTTTCTTTAAACAAAATTATCAAAATACTTACCGGTTCCGCGACTCATCCGGTTTTTCCTTCGCTTCGACTTGTTCTTCCGATCCTTTCCTTCCTTAGCCTTTTCCTCTTTCTTCTTGATCTTTCACACAGCCGAGAACATCTTCTTGTCAGAGCATACCAGAGTCAAGACCCTCCCTTAATTGTGTAATGCCATGCGCCCCTTATGTTTGCCTCTATTTTAATGAGCGTCTTTCAGCACTAATTTTCCTTTCTCGGCTGCCTTGTTTATACTATTTCCAGTCGGTCTATCTTGCTGAGATAGAAAGTCACAATTCCAGCCGTGTGCAATATACATAGAAGTTGCCAAGCACCCCTTTCTTTCTTGCAAATCCCTAGTATCTCTCTTAATAAAGGAAGGGACTCCTTTTAAAAATACTCCAACACATCATGCCCATAACTCATACACGGCCAATGTAATCTTCTTTATTTAGTAATTCCCTAATGGCGTTTTTAACGAAGGAAAGACCCCTCTTAAAGAGATCCCAGCGCATCAACTTGGATGTGCACATCTTCTATACACGGCCAAGCAACCTTTCAATTTAATCTTAGACATCTTCTTTATTTGGATTAGGCAATTGGATGTCATTGCCTAATTCCATCTCATCCATGCTTGTGTGTGTCATCCTCATACACTTCATGCGCATACCACTTAATCTAGATAGATATATTACATTACCATTTTAATTAAGCCTCATTTAATTCTATTGAAACTATTTCCACAATCCGTTGGGTCTTAATTGGGCAATGACCCAACACTTTACCCATCTAAGGTCAATATCTAATAATTCACAAATTAAATGGGTAATTTTCATATATATTAATAACTTGGAAATCTGGGGTGTTACATCAATATCTTCTCTTAAAAATCATCCATCCAATATCCTTTCCATGGGGTTCGGCGATACAACATGGCCGAACCCTATGGTTCATCATTTCCCTTCATAAGATCATACATTTAAGATTGATCTTTTGATGGGGTTCGGCCATACATCATGGCCGAACCTCATCCATCCCTTCCTCTTGAAAATCATGTAACCATGTTCATATTCCTTGATGGTTCTTGTATATACAATTTAAGGTTTGGCCATGCAAGGGCCAAACCATGATCCTTGATCATCCACCTATTTCATACATGGTTCATACTTAGCATCTTAGCCATAATAAAAATTAGGGTTTGGCCATTGTCCTTGACCATTTTTTTCTTATTTATGAAATCTTATCGAGCACTTACCGATTCCGCGACTCCTCCGGTTTCTTTCACTCCTTCTTGTTCCTTTCCTTCCTTAGCCTCTTCTTCCTTCCTTCTTGATTTTTAGTCGAAGTTGATCTTGATGAAGTCTCTTGAAGTGGTTCGGCCAAGGGATATAGATTTGAGAGAGGGAGAAGAGAGAAGATTCACAATAACCACTCCAAGTGTTCTTCCTTTGTCTTGGGAGGAATCGACCTTGTGTGAGAGAGGGAGAGAGTGAGATAAAACAAGGAATTCTCTTTGCTGCCAATGTAAATCAGCAAAGGGTGGTGTCCTTTGGTTGATACCCCTTTGTAACTCCCATGACCACCTCCTCATTGATACTTATTTTGGGGGTTTCATCCCATGAGATGAAACTCCCCATCTTATGCCCCTTGGGCTTCCATGTTCCAACATGTATGCATGGGTATGTGTTATGTAAGATCGAAATCCCTTCAACTTCTCATTAATATTCCTTTTGGAGTTTCATCCCATGAGATGAAACTCCCACCCTTTCCAACGTGTAGCCTTGTATGTACTTTGTGTAACAACCAACCTTTCAACTTCCTCATAATGATTTTGTCTTCCCAAGTGTCCCTTGGCTTGGCCAAGACACCACTTGAGATGGAACACCCCTCCATCTTCCAACGTGTATGCCTTGGATGACTTTGTGTAACAACCAAAACCATTCACCTCCCCATTTAATGCTTCCTTTGGAGTTTCATCCCATGAGATGAAACTCCCATGTCTCCAACGTGTGTACCCATGACATGCTTTGTGTAACAACCAAAAACTCTTCATATTCCCACTCCACTCACTTAAAATGAGGATCCCCTTAACTTCCCATTCAACTCATATTTTTTAACTCAACTCATAACTTTAATTCAATTCATTTAACTCACTTAAAATCAACTCAATTCCTTGATTCCATTTTGAACACAATCCAATTTAATTCAGCCATACCTTAATTGAACTTGAACTCATTTGGTGGTCAACCAAGTCAACATGACCCATTGGGTTCCAATTGGGCATTTGACCCAATTGACAACCTTGACCCAATTAAATAAATCGCACCCATTTATTTCAATTGAACCATATCCACAATCCGTTGGGTCTTAATAGGGCAATTGACCCAACACTTACCCATCTAAGGTGCATATCCATTAATTCATAATTTAAATGAGCAAATTTCATATATATTGATAACTTGAAAATCTGAGGTGTTACACATCATGATTACGTCAACAGTTCTAGTAGATAAGCATGAATAGTGCAATGACTGAGTTATGACCGGTCGTTTGATCTCCTGCAGGTTAAAATAGAGTTTGAGACCCGCTGGCAGACTATAGTCTCTTCTGGTTCCCTAGCGGAAGTGGGATCACTTTACTTTGGATTTTGTGACTGGTTTGTTGAAGTTACCTCGAGGGAATGATGCAGTATGGATCATAATTTATCGATTGGCTATCTCGGCCCATTTCTTTGGCAGGAAAGTGACAGATTCTCTGGAGACTTTGAGTCGGCGGTAGTTCGTAGAGGTCGTGAGACTGCATGGTGTACCCATGCTGATTGTTTCAGATTGTGATCCGAGGTCAGTTTCCCGATTTTAGCAAAGGTTACCGGAAATTCGAGCATGCAGTTGTGTTTCAATTCAGCGTTCCATCCGTAGATGGATAACCAGTCGGAGTGGGCAATTCAGATCTTAGAGCATATGTTACAGGCTTGTGTTTTGGATTTTGTTAGTTGTTGGGAGAGTCACTTACACCTGGTTGAGTTCGTTTACAACAATAGCTACCAGGCCAGTATCAAGATGACTCCGTATGAGGCCTTGTAGGTTAGACCGTACAGATCATCTTTGTGTGGGCTGAGAGTAGTGATACAGTGATGTCAGGATCAGTTATGGTTGGGAGGACTATCGAACATGTGAGAATGATCCGTCTGAGATTATGAACTGGCCAGAACGGGCAGGAGAGTTATGTTGACCGTCAGAGGAGGAACCAATTCAGATTAAGGATACGACAGAGCAGAGGCTTCATGGCAAGACTATGAGCTTAGTGTTAGTGGTTGGGCAGCACGAAGGCAGAAAGTGCTTTTCTTGGGAGAAGTAAACAATGATGTGGAATCAGTTTCTAGCCTTGAGTGAGACTAGAGGTATTAATTTCGTTTGAATTTCGAGGATGAAATTCCTTAAAGGGGTAAGTGTTGTAATGACGCGACTCGATATTTCGGGGTTTTAGGTAGTTTTGTGGATCTCCGAGTTGTACTTGGCGCTTTGGTAGCATTGGGGGTGGTGTGGGCTTCGTGGTGGGGCCCAGTGTGCTTGAATGGTTTTTTGGTAATTTTTCTAATTACAGTGTACTATGTCCTGAAAAATATTTAAAATCACACATTTTCTCGCTCGACGTTCGACATTCGAGATTTTTTTGTTGGGTTCTCGATTTTAATGTGCTTTTTTTCCTTGAAAGGAAATCCAAAAAAAAAAAAAGGATTTAAAATACTTAAAACGTTATACCTTCCCTAAAACCCTAGACAACCCAACCCTCTTAAATCCCTTTTTTTGCAGCACTATAGTGATTTGCTACAGTGTCGCCCAACCCATCTCCTTCTTTTGTCTCTTCCCTCTTTGGATCTCCCTCATTCTCGGAAACCCTAGGAAAGAGCCCCTTCTCTCTACAACCGTTGTACCCCTTCCATTTTCCTTCTCACTTCAGATCTCTCTCTCTTTCGCTTTTATTCTCTTCTCCTTTTTCTTCCTCTCAGTCGCCTTGAGTAGCCGCTGCTGATCCCTGCTAGCTGGTCGAAGCCAACCCTCCTTGCCACTTGAGATTTGTCAATTTTTGCCTTCCTTCGCCAACCCTATCGATCCCAAGTAGTCTTATTCTTCCCCTTCATTTTCCCTCTCTTCTACTTTACCTGGTTTTCTCTGTTTTACTATACTTTCCTTAAACTTCCATGATTTTTCGGTGTTTTCCTTGTTTTTCCTTGATTTTACTCGGTTCTTCCTTGTTTTCCTTTGTTTATTGTTTTTTACGGATTTCTTCTGAATTCCCTTTCTTTTCCCCTTTCTCCCAACTCAGTTGGGAAACTGAGTCGGCTCGGCTGAGTCCCCAAATGGACTCAGTTTGAGCTCCTGTGTTAACCTAGTCTTGGTCTCAGCCTAGCCTTGTTTAGCCCAGACCCAATCCAATCCAGTCTTGGGCCCAGTCCTGTGTTTGGCCCAGCCAGACATGGTCCAAACCAGCCAGATTTGACTTGGCCCAGCTCAGCCAGTTTTCAGACTCGGCCCAGCTCTGTCAGTTTTCAGACCCGGCCCAGCTCGGCCAGTTTTCAGACCCGGCCCATCTCAACCCGTTTTCAGACCCGGCCCATTATTAGGCCCATTTTCAGTTCGGTCTCGTTCTTACACGTTCTACCTTTTTTACTTATTCACTCTTCCTTGTTTCAACAGATCGAACTCCTTTCAACCCATCAAATCACCTACTCGCTTCGGTTTTCCACTCCACGCACTCAGTGTTGGGACTTATCACGGTTTAGCATGCATTTGCATATACTAAATACTTATTCCTAGACATGGAGTGACCCGAATCGGGCCCTCTATTTCCTAAGCCACTCGGTAAAGGAAAACTGTTGAAAGTGATCATGTGGCAATGAATCAGTTCGGGTGTATTCCTGTCAACTATGTGCAATTGTGGAAATTTCTTTTTGCATAAATGGATATGGGATATGATAACTGGAAGATGTTGGTGATGCTTTGCGTATTTAATTATAAGATGCAAATACAATCTTTTCGGACATAGAGATGTGCGTTTAAGTAACTCATTATACGCCTTTGTTTCACATGATGAAGTATGATATTGATTTGGTTGATTATATTGGAATATGTTTATATGGTTATACATGATCATGAGATCGTGTACGTGCATAAGAGATAGCTCACAACGGACAGTGTGCCGTTGGAAGTTGAGATGGAAGAACTACTTATGTGCATACGTTTATGATGATGTGATGATGTTGGTTGTTTAGAGGACTTCCCCATTACGCTCCGACGGTTGAGGCCCCCATAGGAGATGGGGTGTAACGCCCCACCCTTTTTAACTCGTCGAAAATCAGAGTATATATATATATATATATATATATTTATAAATGAGTGAGAGGGAGCGGGAACGTCGCTACGAGAGTCAAGTCCGAGTTTCCAAAACCCGATCCTTAACTGGCCACCAATACGTGTGCATGGACTAAATCCAATTAAACATTTCACACGCATTACTGAAATATTTGCGAAATTATTATATGAAAAAGATACCATTCATATACATATCGTTATTAAGTAAGGAAGCCAATCACCATATAACTTCAATTTAAAACTCAAAGGTTATCAATCCATAGCAAATAGATTCTAAGTTATTACAATCCAAAATAATAGTCCTCCAAATACATCTTCCAAACCAATCACCATATAACTTCAATTTAAAACTCAAAGGTTATCAATCCATAGCAAATAGATTCTAAGTTATTACAATCCAAAATAATAGTCCTCCCAATACATCTTCCAAAATCAAGATAAATAACATAAACATAAATCTGCCAAAGCTCCTACGCTTGGCTACCTTCGTGTCCCATGCCTTTGTCATTTCCTGTTCCATCATCTATAGGGTAGAAGTAGGGCATCAGTCAACATGCCTAGTAAGTATTCCAAGTAGGGTTATGGTACACATAGGAATAATATAAAATCAAGATAACTACATCATATCAAAACTGGAAAACATCTCATAGTACTAAAAACAACGCATGATACTCATATCAAAATCATGCTAATGTATGTGTAAATGCCCCGACCTTTTTCACTCTTTTTCCGAAAATCAGAGTCTATATATATTTTTTTAAAAGAGTGATAGAGAGCGGGACGTCACGATGCGAAATAAGTCCGAACTTCTAAAGTCCGACCCTTAACTATCCAACCCTATGTGTGCATGGACTAAATCCATGAAAACGGTTCACACATAACAATATAAACATGCGGATTAAAATCATAACTACGAAATTATAATAGAACCTAATTCTATTCCATTTTATATAGCAAAGTACTTCAAGTCTTTAATTATAATTAAAGTTAACTTAAAATATCCAACAAACCGTTCAGACCATAGCAAAGTTATCTAAGTTATTACATGCCGAATTCTATCTACTCAAATTACAAGTCCATGAGTATCTTAAGCAAAATAAAAGCTAAAAGCATCCAAGCTCTTATGCTTGGCCTTTTTCGCGTTCATCGTTCCCCTCGTTTCCTGTGTCATCCACTAGGGTAGAAATAAGGCATTAGAACAACGCGCCCAGTAGGTATTCCATTTAGGGTCTACACATGGTTAGTACAAATCATATATAATAACATAAATTCAAAACCATATAAAACAATGCCATGTCATGATGTCAAATACAATGAGTCCCACCCATTACAATTACAAATAACCCCTTGATGGAATTCTCATCATCAAGGTACCCCCACATAGGTCTTTCGGACGCCCCGACGAAGTGTGGCCCCTCCGATTTCTTCTTGATGGGAAATACACATCAAGGTATCCCCACATTGGTCTTTCGGACGCCCCGACGGAGTGTGGTCCCTCCGGTTACATATCCTTCACCCCATGCCATGCATGAGATGCTAATGAAACAAACGTTATTTTATATTGTAAACATAGCATTAAAACTCACATTTGAAACATATCTTTTACAACGTAAATTCATCAAAATAAGATAAAAACATTGTACATAAACCCATGGTTTCAAAGAGGTAGAATCCTACCAAAGACCACTAATGTGTCCTTGCACTTTCATCCGGTAACCGCTCACGATCGTACACACCCTGTGAGGTCCCGTTACCTTATAATATATCAATCAATTAAAACCATGTCCTATTTGATTTACAATAATGTCCATGTCCATAAACCCAACTTGTGGGGTTCGGCCATACACCATGGCCGAACCTCACTTACTAGGTTTTAGTCTCTCATTTGATTTATTAATCAATAACCCCTAAGTTAATCATTTAATCACTTAGTCCACAAAATACACCTTAGTGGGGTTCGGCCATACAACATGGCCGAACCTCACCATCTTGGTTTTGTGCTCTTCTTTGAGTCCTTTGATCTTTTAACTAAATTCCAAGATCATACCCCTTTTATTCATTAAACTAACATACATAAATCCTAAGTCCATCAAAAACATTCCTCATGGGGTTCGGCCATGCACCATGGCCGAACCCATGATCTTTCATTTTACCCATATTTACTTCTTTGTCATTGTTTCCATCACCTTATGTTTTAGGTCCAAAAACATAGGTCCACAAAATATTCCTTATGGGGTTCGGCCATAAACCATGGCCGAACCCATGGTCCTTTCATTCCATGAGTCAATCATACATTTTAGGCCACTTATACAAATCTATATCCAAGAACATAATCCATTCATCTTAACATGATAGATCCATGAATGACCCATTTACATGGTTCATGGGTTCGGTTAAACACCATGGCCGAACCCATGATGTCTTATTTTCCCCTTTTCTCCTTTAAATGGTTTACACTCTTAGGTCCATATTCAAAGTCCCTCCATGGGGTTTAACCATACATTTAGGTTCATCCTTTTGGTTCATCATTTACCATGTTTAAAATCAATTAAACTTATCACCTTTCCCCATCATTTCCATGATCTAAATACATGAACATAATTCCATAATTCTTTATAGGGTTCGGCCATACTCCATGGCCGAACCCATGGTCTAAGATTCTTCACCAAAAACATCCATTTAACACCTTTAACATCTTTAATACTCACCAATATCCTTTCCATGGGGTTCGGCCATAAAACATGGCCGAACCCTATGGTTCATCATCTTCTCTTAAAAATCACTTAGGCCCATATAAATTCCTTAATACCTTTCCATGGGGTTCGACCATACAACATGGCCGAACCCTATGATTCATCATTGAGTCTTTAGCCATAATAAAATTAGGGTTCGGCCATACAATGGCTGAACATGTCCTTAACCATATATCCATTTTAAACCCTTTTAAAAACATTCATAACATTCCATGGTTTTCATCCCTCAAAAACCCATAAAATAACCCATATCTTCCCATGGAGTTCAGCCATACATATGGCCGAACCCTATGGTTCATCCTTCCATTAAATTACTATATTCATCCCCCAATTTTTTTCCATGGGGTTTGGCCATACACCATGGCCGAACCCTGTGGTTCCTTTCTTTAAACAAAATTATCAAAATACTTACCGGTTCCGCGACTCCTCCGGTTTTCCTTTGCTCTGACTTGTTCTTCCGATCCTTTCCTTCCTTAGCCTCTCTCGTATGTATTCTTCTTTCTACTTGATCTTTAACACAACTAGCTGCCCTCTCCTTCTCTGTACACTGCCGAGAACACCCTATTGCTAGAGCACACAGCATCAAGCCCTCCTTGATTTGTGTATGCCGTGCACCCCTTTTCCTTATGTTGTCTTTCTTTTATAAAACTTCCACTCGGTCCTATCTTTAGAAGATGCCGAGTCCCATTCAATTTAGCAATTCCCTAGTATCGCTCTTAACCAAGGAAATGACTCCTTTTAGAGATACACTAGCGCATTAACGTGGATATGCATATCTCATACACGGCCTAAGCAATATATATTTAACTTTAGACATCTTCTTTATTTGGATTAAGCAATCAGATGTCGTTGCCTAATCCAAACCCATGTACACATGTTGCCCATTTTAGGACAATCCTTAGTCGACTAAACTCCTTGATTTTCTGAGAGAAAATCTCGCCTTAGCTGTGGTGTATGTGTGTGTCATCCTCATCCACACAATCCCTTATTTATAGACATATTGCATTACCATTTTAATTCAGCCCATTTAATTAGGCTTGAACTCACTTGGTGGTCAACCAAGTTAACCATGACCCATTGGGTCCCAATTGGGCATTTTGACCCAAATAGCAACATTGACCCAATTAAATGTGCCTTACCCATTTACTTTAAATTGAACCTTATACCATAACCGTTGGGTCCTAATTGGGCCATTGACCCAATACCTTACCCATCTAAGGTTCATATCTGTTAATTCACAGTTAAAATGGCAAATTCCGTAATTATTGATAATATGGGATTCTGAAGTGTTACAGTATGTGTCATGTCATGTGTGTCATATACCGATAATCTCTCACCCAATTTCCATATCCAATCACAACACAAATCATATCAATAGTTTCTTTGATAAATAAAGCCATATCAAGGTGTTCCCTTGGCCATTACGTCGCAGTGTTTTGTGGCGGCACCACCAGGTCACTGTTATACCTCACCACAAATGTTAATCGAAATTACCGATGGAGTGTGGACTCCTCCCTCTGTGCAGGGTTTCGGGACTATTTACCCAGGAGCTCTTTGGCCTAGACTACGCCGTACCCATTTCTAGGAATCCCAGACAAGGCTAACATATCAATAGTTCACATAGCTTCATATAAGTTAGTCTCAAGCCCAAAGTCATGTCCGGACAGCTCATAACTTGGCTTGCTGTCCCATGTATTCCCCTACCATGCCATGCATGAGAATATGAATGTAAGAATGCCATTTCATATCATTTTATATAATATCATTGAAAACAAGTTCATAAGCACATATCATTTCTTATACTCAAAATAAACATCATAGTTGGAATAAAACCAGTATCATATAAAATCCATAGTGTCTCAATAAGGTAGGAATCCTACCAACGTCCGATTTACTGTCCTTTTCTTGTTTCTCACGAACAACGCTAACGATTGCGTGAAAATGAATCAAACCTCTTTACCTTATCATATTCAACCAGATATATATTAATTGATTTTGCATTTAATTTACATCATCCCTTATATCCTTCCAGATGGACTGAAAGCCGAGTTCTGAAAGCCGTCTATGCTTTCATCCCTGACACGGATTTGATGGTAGCCTGAGATCAGATCAATTTTGGAGAAATGGCTGGAGCCTCTGAGTTGATCGAACAGATCATTAATTCTGGGTAGGGGGTACTTGTTCCTGACCGTCAACTGATTCAATTTCCTATAATCCACACACATCCGAAGAGTACCTTCCTTCTTCTTTACAAATAATACCGGTGCTCCCCAGGATGAAGTGTTGTTACGGATGCATCCTAGTCTGAGCAACTCATCAATTTGTTTCTTCAGCTTAGACATTTCTGCTAGGATCATCCGGTAATGCGGCAATGATACAGGAGTAGTGTAGTGGCCCGGAATTTTTAAATTAATATAAATGTGGATATTATTTATTTTAGTGATGGAAATTAGAAAATTTGTGGATTAGATGGTAAATGGGCCAGAGTTTGGGCAAAGGCCCAAGTATGGCCCAATGGATTATGGAGTTAATTTAAATTCATTTAAAGGGGCAATGAGGGTTAAATGGGTCAAGAATGGTTAAATTGGGTCAAATACTCATTTGGGACCCAATGGGTCAAGATGGTTAAGCTCTAAGGTAAATGGGTAAGATGAAAGTGTAATTGGGCCATGGACCCAATGGTGATTCATTTAGAATGAAATTTAAATTACCTAAGTTATTTGGAATTAAACCAAGGTGATGTGGCCAAGTGGGACCCACCTCCACCTCATCAAGTGAGGTGGTGTGTGGGCCAAGGATTGGTGGGGCCGGCCACCATGGTGGAATTAGTCAACCATGGGTGGAAGTGTGAAGGTAAATTAAAGAGGTGAAATTAGGTTAAATGGAAATAAGTTAACCTAAATTAATAATTTAATTAATCAAGTGATTAAGTTAAGCAAATGGGGTTAAATTGGTCAAATGGGAGACCAAGCTACCCCACCTCAAATATGAAATACGTTGGGTTGGTGGTGGTTTAGATAACCACCACCATAAAGCAATTTAAATATCTTCAAAATATCTTAGGGTTGTTGGGGTAATTAATGGTAAAGTGTAGTTAAGTTAAGCCTCATTTTCTTTCCCATTTCTTATCCTCTCTTCATCGTGCTCTCTCCATTTTTCATTCTCCATTGCCGTCCCATGCTCTAAGTGAAGGAGAGGAAGAGAGCTAAGGAGAAGAGAAGAGAAGAAGAGAAGAAAGAAGTGGAATTTGGAGGGAAATTACTCTAAGGTCAAGGTTACCATCTCCTCTCTCATCATCTCTCCCTCTCCCTCTCTTAAATTAAACCCTAACTTGGCCGATCCTAAGTTTGGGGGTTGCCACCATTGATCAAGCCTCTTGACCTATTAAAGATCAAGAGGAAGGACAGAGGAGGCTAAGGAAACTGACGGGAGCGGCGGAAGTCAGAGGAGACGACGGATTGTGAGTATTTCTTAAACAAGAAATTTTGGATTTTTAGGGTTTAAGATTTGGGATTTATTTTTGTAGAATTTAATGGTGGTTACATAAATTTATGCCATGGATGTTAAACCCATCAAATGAGAGGGTGGAAGATGGAGGAAACCCTAAATGGGTAAATTAGGGTTAGGGTAAGAAAATAAATAAATGGATTACGCGCATTGGGTAATTTATGAAATTAAGAATGGAATTAGGTTATTGGAAGGAAATCATGGGCCATAGGGTTCGGCCATGTAGCATGGCCGAACCCCATGGTGGGTGATTTGGTGGTTGGTTTAATTGGTTAGGGTTTTATGGATGGAAGACAATGAGGGTTTTTGATTAATGAATTTAGGGTTTTAATGAATGCATGGGAGTAAGGTTTTAAAATGAGTTTATGATAAAAATGCAATGGAGTCTTATGGTTTTGAAATGCATGGAGGGAATGAGCCTTGAACCATGGGTTCGGCCATGGTATATGGCCGAACCCTATGGTGATGAAATGATGATTAAATGGTGGGTTTAAAGGATAATGTGTTGATGAATTTAGGGTTTTTAAATGAACAAGTGTAATGATCCAAATGGGGTTAAGAATATGGTTTAGATGCATGATTTAAAACCTCTCATGGGAAAACTTGTGATAGATCTAAAATGCTCCAAAAGATTCAAGGAAAATGGGGAACAAGACATCATGGGTTCGGCCATGGTGTGTGGCCGAACCCATGACCCATTTTGTAAGTCATTGTATGAGCTAAGGTTGGGTCCATATTTGTGTTTAGATGATGGAAAATTTTATTAAATTAGATGGCTAATTTTGTTTCATGTTGGGTCATGGTTAGTGAATCCTTAATGGATCTAAGTTATGGATGAATTTTAGACTTAAAATATACATGAATGGGTGAATGATTAAACATGGAAGGGAGAGTGGCAAAATGGTGATTATTAGCCACATTGAAGAACCATGGGTTCGGCCATGGTACATGGCCGAACCCCATGTATATTGGACATGAGCTTGGGTGCATTAGGATGACCTAATGAATGATTTAAATTGAATGGTGAATGGTGTTTGTGGTCTCCAAATGAAATGAATGAATAATGCACTCATAGTAGTTAAATGCATGAGGTAAATCCCATGAAAAGATTTGATGAATTTGATGTTTTTGGACCAAAGAAAAAAAATGGAGAAAGGAACATCATGGGTTCGGCCATGGTGTAAGGCCGAACCCATGCCCCAAATTGTAAATCAATTTTTTAAGTCAAATATATATATATTAGTATTATTTTGAATGGGTTTAAATGAGTAATGGTTAGATTAATTACATGAAAAATTTTAATGTTTTGGTAAGTCAATAATGGACCTAAGTTAAGGACCTAAGTTGTGGATTAAATTTTGGGCTTAAGTAGGCATGAATTAATGGAAAATTGTTTATGTGAAGGGTAGTGGTAAAAATGGTAAATATGGGCTAAAATGAAGAAACCCACTAAGTTGTGATTTATGGGCTTGGAAATGATTAAAACTTGGATTGATTTGGTAATTTAATAAGGTACCGGATAGCGCGAGCGGTACGCGAGTCGGTAGCCAGATTGTCGGACGAAAACGAAATAAAGACGCAAGTTGGTATTCGGTAGGATTCCTACATTTTTGTAAGCCATGGATTGGGTGATGTTTTCTTTAATTTATTTTGAAAAGCATGTGGTTGTCTTTAAGATGAGTTTTGGATTATGCATCTTGTGATGTTTTCCTTTAAATTATTTTGGAAATCGTGTGAATGTCTTAAGATGGGTTTTGGATTAAATATTATGGGATGGTTTCCCTTTCATTTATTTGGTCATCAAGTAATTGTTTTAAGATGGGTTTTATTACTATTGAATTACATATATTACATGGCATATGGAATCTACATCTCATGCATGGCATGGGAGGGATATGACAGGAGAAGGATGAAATGAAACCGGAGTCCATACTCCGTCGGGTGACCGATAAACAAGCATGGGGATATTTCGCATATGTATTATTATACCTTGATGAGGCGTTGCCATCAAGGGGGGGACTCTTGTAATTATGATACCTTGATGATGGTTTTCCATCAAGGGTGATATTGTATTTATGGACATACCTTGATGATGGTTCTTCCATCAAGGGGGGATGCCTAGTGTGGATCACATCTTAATGAGGCTTTTCCATCGAGAGGGTCATGGCACGATGATGGTATGGATTATATTTTGAACATTATATATAGATGAAAAAGGGACATTGTACAATGAGGATGAGATTGATGGGTGAGATTCATGACATAGAACACCCATTGCATGACATTACCCAAAGTGCATGGTTTTACTATAATATTATCAGTATGTTGTTATTACTAATCCATGTGCTAGCCCTACTCGGAGTCCTACTGGGCGCGTGTTCTAACGCCCTACTTCTACCCTAGCTGACGATGCAGGAGATGGCGGAACGGAAGGACAGGACGGGAGTCAAGCTTAGGAGCTTGGGAAGGTGGACTAATTATTTTGTTTAAGTTTATTTTGGGAAAATGTGTATTTGTATAATTTAGCTTATCGAAAATGTAATAACTTAGATGTCTTGCTATGTTTTATAAATTATTTTGGACAGTAAAGTATGAGGGCATTTTAGTAATTTAATGGATATCTCTTCCCTGCTATCTGAAAATTGGTAGAATAATGTCTATTATCATCCGCATTGATTTTTATGTGTTGCGAGCTTTCTTTCTACGCGTGAACCGTACTCGTGGATTTATGTTCCACGTATGTGTAGGGTTGGATAGTTAAGGGTCGGGCTTTCGAAGCTCGGAACTTAACTCGCGTCGTGACGTCCGTGCCCTTTGTCACTTTTATGTAAAAAATAAAATAATAAACTCTGATTTTCGGTGAAAAGGGGCGGGCGTTACAAGTAGTGCCAGGATAAAGTTTGATCTTGAAGTCAATCTCCCTTTTTAGATGCAAACCATGAGGTTCTGTCGGGAATACCTCTGTGTAGTCTTTTACTACCGCAGGTAGTTCAGCCATCGACGCCTTGTCTAGTCTGATGTTGTTCAGTACTAGATGGTTCATTTCTTCATGCAATCTTCTGGTTATAGGAATGCTCTGTCTGTCGGCATGTACTACATATCGTTTTCCCTCGGGTGACCAAAATATCACTCTACGGAGATGACAGTCAATGCCTGCCTGGAAGTTAGACAACCAATCTGTGCCAAATATGATGTCGTGTTCTGTCATCTCGAGTACCAGATAGTTGAATTTAAATCTGAACCCATCAAGTTCAGTGTCTACGGAAGTGCAGATCAAACCCAGTGATGTATCTCCAATAGGGGATACAACAGTAAATGCAGTGGACAGTTGTTGTACTAGAGTACCAGTAGCAGATATAAAGGAGTGAGATGCTCGTGAATCAAATAATGCATAGGCATATGAACTACCAACTACTGCCATACCTTGAATCACAGAATGATCCACTGTCTCTGGAGGAGGAACCAAAGTATATAGCCGTCCAGATCCTATCGGAATAGGTGCCCGTCCTGTCTGGTTATGTGCTCTGGATGCTTGTGACTGAGCTGGTCGAGTTGGACGACGAAAGGAACCCCTAGAGTGAGGAGGTCTATTGTTCTGTGGACACTCCCTCTTGAAATGGCCATGCTAGCCACACTAGAAGTAGGTGCTAACACCTCGAGGAACCTAAGAGACTGGCCCTGATGAGGAGGGTTGATTGGGACGAAAACCTCCAGTGGACCCAATAGAAGGTGAGGGTCTCTCAAAGTTGGGTCTGAATCTCTTGTTCGGGCGAAAATTATTTCCCCCACTCTGACCTCGTCGGTTATCCACAAATCTGGCTGTTTCCGTCAGCTCTTGCTCAGCTATGCTAGCTCCACTAACCACTTCTGCCAAAGTAGCTAACTTGAAAATTGTGACTTTGGCCCTTATGTTAAGTCGCAAGCCTCGTTCAAACTTCTGAGCCTTCTCGTATGTAATAGCCTGGATTTTTAAAATCAATATATATGTTAACTATTATTTATTTTAATGATGGGAATTGGGAATTTTGATGGAATAGATATTAAGTGGATAAAAATTTGGGGCAAAGGCCCAAGTATGGTCCAATGGACCATGGGTTGGATGAAATTCATTTAATTGGTCAATAATGATTAATTGGGTCAAGAATGGTCAAATTGGGTCAAATACCCATTTGGGACCCAATGGGTCAAGATGGTTAAGCTCTAAGGTAAATGGGTAGGAAATAAATTTAATTGGGCCATGGGCCCAATGGTGATCCAATAAGTGGGAATGGATTGAATTGGCTTAAATCACCTAAGTTAGTGATGAAATGATCAAGATGGCATAACCAAGTGGGGCGCACCTCCACCTCACCAAGTGAGGTGGCGTGTGGACCAAGGCATAGGTGGGGCCGACCATCATGGTTGACTTGGTCAACCATGGATAAGTCAAAAGGGAATTAAGGAGGATCAAGTAAATTAAGTTGAATTAATTAATGTGAAAATCACCTAAGTTAATTTTAATTAGACCAAGGTGATATGGCCGAATGGGACCCACCTCCACCTCACCAAGTGAGGTGGCGGGTAGGCTAGGAGTTAGTGGGGCCGGCCACCATGGTCGACTAATGGAGAAGAATCAATGGAGATTAAAGGGGTTAATTGAGAATTAATTAACCTAAGTTAAGGATCCAATTAATTAATTAATTAAGTTAGTCAAATGGGTCAATGGGGAGTCAAAGGAATAAGTCAAGGGGTGGTTTCATCTCATTGAAACCACCCAAACCACTTTAAGAAACACAAAACAAAACCATGGACTAAGGGTGGTGGTTTCATCTCAACCACCACCACCCAAAGCATGATGACCCATACCCCTTCATGATGATGGTCAAATGGTCAAGATGGAAGACCAAACCACCCCATCTCAAGGAACCAAAACCGTTGGCTTGGTGGTGGTTTTGTCCCAACCACCACCACTAAGGCATGTGAGCCCATGCTTGGTTGGTGGAGGAAATGATGGTGGAGCCTAACTCAAGCAACCAAATGAGATGAGTTTTGATCTCATTCCTTCATCTCTTTTCCATCTCACTCTCTCCCTCTCCCCATCCCTCTCATTGCCGACCCACACCCAAGGAGAAAAGAAGAAGAAACTTAGAAGAAAAGAAGGAAAGAACAAGGCTTGGCCGACCCCAACCTCAAGATCAAACCTTGGGATAGTTTTTCCCATCCTCTCCTCCTTTCCCTCTCTCAAACCCACTCCATCATTGGCCGACCTAAACCTTGATGATCTCATTTTGATCAAGCACATCTTGGCCAAAGATCAAGGAAAATAAGAAAGGAGAAAGACTAAGGATTCAAAGGGAGAAAAAGAAGTTGGAGGAGTCGTCGGATTGGTAAGTAATTCTTAAACAAGATTTTACATTTGTTAAGGGTTAAAAAAGAAATCATGGAATCCATTTCTTAGATTAAATGGTGGCCAAAAATGTTATGGGCCATAAATCTAAAATCCATCCAAGGAAGGGATGAGAAATGTGCAAAATGGATAAGATAGGTTAAGAAAAGAAAAATAAAGGAATGATAAGGACATTATGTAATAAGGTTTATTTAAGCATGGAAGTATGGATTTTTGAAGGGATCATAGACCATAGGGTTCGGCCATGTAGTATGGCCGAATCCCATGGTAGGTAATTAAGTAATTTTAATGGGGTTTTTAGGATTAAAATCATGGAATGATGATTTATGATTTTTAAGGTTTTAATGATTAAATGTAGTGATTTTTAAAGGGATTTTAAATGAGGAAATTCATGGAAGATGTAAATGGTTTTTATGGCCTCAAAAGGCATAGATGAAGGTGATCCATGAACCATGGGTTCGGCCATGGTGTATGGCCGAACCCTATGGTGATGTATTTGTAAATTTTAATGTGGGTAAAAAGATGGAAAAATGATGGGGAAGGTTGATAGTTTTAAATGGATTTTCAAGTATAGTATATAATGTTTTAAAGGGGTGAAAATAGTGATAAACCATAGACCATGGGTTCATGGGGAGACTTTAATGAATTAGGTGTTTTGGAACCATGAAAAATAAATGGGAATTCGGGTTAAGTTGATGGACCAAAATGTGTCTAATGACGATTAAGGAAGGATGATTTAAATTCTCTCATGGTGGAACTTATGATGGAGCTAAATGATGTAAATGGGTCCATGGATGACGTATTATTCTAATGATTGGGACATGTTTCGATCTCCATCCCACATTATAAGAAAAAAGTGGTAGTCGTATTACGACTGGTATCACAGAAAAGTTAGTGTTGAGAGATACTCGGTATCGTAGGAATTTTGAACAAAAGGTGTTAGTCACATAGTGACTTATGTGCAAATGAAGATATGCTTAATTTTGGAGATGTACTTAGTGGAAAAGATAAGAGTCTAGTGAAACTTGAATGTGAAGCTATGGGCGACTGCCGAGTTAGACTGGCCAGCTGACTCTGTAGTTAGTCAATGGAGTTCCAAGAGAGTGCAACTAGAAACCTAGTTAAAATGGAATCAGCAGAAACCTTGAGCATAGGCTCGCATTGGCAGGCTACCTCACTAACAAATTTCAATGAGGAGCAAGGTCATCACTAACCTAACATAGAGAGTAGACGAATGAACGTATTGAGTAGTACGTATGGAAAATATCTTGGTAGCAGATAAAGTGAAAACAGAGTACATTGATCTACGTGAGATCACAATTGGGCTCACGAGAAAAAGATATAACATGAGAAAAATCAAAAGCTTTTACGGAACCGAGCGATTCAGTTCGTCAAGGTGGTGTGGGATCGACATGGTAATGAGGAAGCCACTTGGGAACCTGAATCGGAAATGAGAACAACTCACCCTGAGCTATTTATGTCTGTTTGAAACCCTATTTCGCTCGATTTTCCGGACGAAAATTTTAAAAAGGGATTGTATTGTAACACCCCAGATTTTCAAGCTATGGATATATATGGAAATTTTCCATATTTAATTTGTAAATTAACGGAGATGGACCTTAAATGGGTAAGGAGTTGGGTCAATTGGTCAACTAAGACCCAACGGATTATGAATAAGGTTCAATTGAAATAAATGGGTAAGATTTATTTAATTGGGTCAAGGTTGTCAATTGGGTCAAAAGTCCAATTGGGACCCAATGGATCATATATGAGCTAGTTAGAAGTAAATGGGTAAGGTTTGATAATTGGGTCTAATAACCAATTAAGATACAAGACATGAGATCCACCTCATCAAGTGAGGTGGCATGTAAATGAAATGGCTAAGTGGGACCCTAAAATACTATATGGTTCATAGTCAGTTAAGCCATGGTTGAGTTGGTCAATCATGGGTGAGTTCAATAGAGTTGAGTTAATGAATGAGCTCAAGTGGGATAAATAATACTTGACTTGGAAAAGTGAATTCACATGAGTTGAGAATTTATTAATGTGAGTTCAAGTGCTTGAGTTGGAAAATGAGTTCATTTAAGTTGAGTTGAATTAAAATGAGTGGAGTGGGAAGATGGAGGGTTTCCATCTCAAAGGAGGAAACCCAAAAGGCACAATCAAGGTGTACACGTTGGAGGTGGGAGTTTCATCTCATTGGATGAAACTCCAAAAGGATCATTATGAGGAGATGAAGGGTTTTTAGTTGTTACTCAAGGCATACCCATAGCATGTAATGCCCCGCCCTTTTCACTATGTTTTCCGTAAATTGAAGTCTACTTTTTTTTTTTAAATAACAGAGTGAGCAACAGGGGGACATCATGACGTGAGTTAAGTCCGAACTTCTAAAGTCCGACCCTTAACTAGCCAACCCTATGTGTGCATGGACTAAGTCCATGAAAAACGGTTCACACATAACAATATAAACATGCGAATTAAAATCATAACTGCGGAATTATAATAGAACCTAGTTCCATTCCATTTCAGATAGCAAAGTACGTCAAGTCTTTAATCATAATAAACAGAATATAATTATCCAAATAAACATCAAACCATAGCAAATTATCTAAATTATTACATGCCCGAAGTCTAGTTACTCAAATTACAAGTCCATAAGTAACTTAATCAAAATATAAACTAAAAGCCGCCAAGCTCCTATGCTTGGCCCTTTTCGTGTTCATCGTTCCCCTCGTTTCCTATATCATCCACTAGGGTAGAAGTAGGGCGTTAGAACAACGCGCCCAGTAGGTATTCCAATTAGGGCTAACACATGGTTAGTACAAAACATGCATAATAATTTCATAATGTCAAAAATCATATAAACCATGCCATGTCATGATGTCAAATGCAATGAGTCCCACCCATCACAAGTACATATAAGTACCCCAACACAGGTCTTTCGGACGCCCCGAAGGAGTGTGGCTCCTCCCGTTTCTTCTTGATGGAAAATCACATCAAGGTATCCTACATAGGTTTTTTGGACGCCCCAACGGAGTGTGGCCCCTCCGATTACATATCCTTCACCCCATGCCATGCATGAGATGCTAATGAATCACATGCTATTTTATCATATAAACATAGCATTTAAAACTCACATTTTGAAACAATATCTTTTACAACATATTTCATCAAAATAAGATAAAAACATCGTACATTAAACCCATGGTTTCAAAGAGGTGGAATCCTACCAAAGACCACTAACGTGTCCTTGCGCTTTAGTCCGGTAACAGCTCACGATCGTACACACCTTGTGAGGTCCCGTTACCTTATAATATATCAAATAATTAAAACCATGTCCCATTTGATTTACAATGATGTCCAAATCCCTACACACAACCTTGTGGGGTTCGGCCATACAACATGGCCGAACTTCACTTCCTTATTTTGGTGCCTTTCTTATAGTCCTTTGATCATTAATTTAAAACCAAGATCATACTACCCTTAATTCATACATCTAATCAATTATACCATAATTATTTAGCATTGATAAAAATCTAAGTCCACCAAACCTTCCCCATAGGGTTTGGCCATACACCATGGCCGAACCCGTGATCCATTAATTCACTTAATTACAATATTGTCATTATACCTATCCATAACCAATAACATAAACCATGAACATAGGTCTATATATAATTAAATCCCTCATTTCCTTAAACATGCATAACCACTCTAAGTGCCCCTTAAAATATTCCAACACTTGGTCCATCAAATAGCTCATGGGGTTCGGCCATACACCATGGCCGAAACCTATGTCCATCATTTTCACCTATTTACCTTTTTGCCATTTCCTTCATCACCTTAGGTTTAGGTTCAACACATAGGTCCTACACATAGGTCCATAAATTTAGACATTACATACATGGATCCACCAATGATCCACAACCATAGAACCATAAATAAAACCCTCCATAAACGATCCATTAACAGTGACATAAACACCCAAATGACCCATTAAGTTGGTTCATGGGGTTCGGCCATACATCATGGCCGAACCCATGATATTTTTGTTCCATCCTCCTTTTTAATTTATTTACAATAATAAATCCATAATTAACCCATAGAATTGATTCATGGGGTTCGGCCAAACACCATGGCCGAACCCTATGATGTCTAACTTTCCAATTATATCAATTACCATCCTTGAATCCATAAATCAAGGTTCCTTCCTTTTTTATCCAAAAGTCCATCATTAGAACCTTTCTAAATTAATAACCAATTTCCATGGGGTTCGGCCATACCCCATGGCCGAACCCTATGGTTCATAATCTTCTCTTTAAAAATCATTCAACTAAGATTACATCATTTGATGGTTCTCATTCATACATTCATCCCAACCTTTTAAAACCTTTTAAAACCATAAGCATACTTCTATGATTTTCATCTTTCAAATCCATTAAAAAATATTAACAATGTATTTCCATGGGTTCGGCCATACATCATGGCCGAACCCTATGGTTCATCCTTTTCATTTAAACCTCAACATTCATCCCTCAATTTTTTTCCATGGGGTTCTGCCATACACCATGGCCGAACCCTATGGTTCCTTTCTTTAAACAAAATTATCAAAATTACTTACCGGTTCCGCGACTCCTCCGGTTTTCTTTCGCTCCAATTTGTTCTTCCGATCATTCTCTTCCTTGCACATTGCCGAGAATACTTCTTGCCAGATCACCCAGCGTCAAGACCTTCTTGATGGTGCATGTCGTACGCCACTCTTGCCTCTCCTTTATTAATCTCCACTCGGTCCTATCTTAGAAGGTGCCATGCGCCCCTTGTACTTTAGCAATTGCTTTAGTGTCGCTCTCAACAATGAAGGGACTCCCTTTTGGCGCATCAACATGGATTGCGCCTATCCCACACACGGCAAAGCAATCTTTATTTTTAATCTTAGACATCTTCTTTATTTAGCAATCCTTTTGTTTCACTCTTAACTAAGGAAAGGACCCCTTTTTAAAGGATTCCAGCGCATCATCTTGGATATACAAATCCCATATACATGGCCATGCTATCTATATTTAATTTTAGACATCTTCTTTATTTGGATTTAAGCAATCGGATGTTATGGCCTAATCCAATTCATCTAGGCGTGTTGTCCATTTAGGACAATCTTGGTTCGGCTATAACTCCTTGATTTCTTGAGAGGAAATCTAGCCTTATGCGTGTGTGTGTCATCCTCATACACCTCATGCACATACAACTTAATCCAGATAGATATATTACATTACCATTTTAATTCAGCCCCATTTAATTTAAATTGGACCTTACACCATAACCGTTGGGTCCTAATTGGGCCATTGACCCAACACCTTACCCATCTAAGGTTCATGTCCGTTAATTTACATTTAAAATGGCAAATTCCATAATTTATTGATAACATGGAATTTTGAAGTGTTACATAGCACACGTTGGAAACATGGAGGGTTTCCATCTCAAGATGGAAACCCAAGGGTCAAACGGTGGGAGTGTTTCATCTCATGGATGAAACCTCCAAATGGAACAATAAGGAGGGAGGTGAAGAGCCATGGTGGTTACAAAGGGGTATCACCAAAGGACACCACCCTTGGACAACCCTCATTGGTCAAGATAAGGAAGCTGGAGAGTTTTGATGTTACACAACACATACCCATGCATACACATTGGAACATGGAAGCCCAAGGGCATATGGTTGGGAGTTTCATCTCATGGGATGAAACCCCCAAAGTAAGTATCAATGGGGAGGTGAAGAATCATGGGAGTTACAAAAGGGGAATCAACCAAAGGATACCACCCTTGGCTGAACTACATTGGGCAGCAAAGAGAATTATTTGCTTTATCTCACTCTCTCCCTCTCTCACTCAAGGCCGACCACTCTCAAGACAAAGGACTTGGAGTATTTTCTATCCCAAGCTTCTCTCTCTCTTCTCAAATCTATACCTCTTGGCCGAACCACTCCAAGAGATTTTATCTGTAACCACCCCGGATTTTCAAGCTATGGATATATATGGAAATTGTCCATTTAATTTGTAAAATTAATGGAGATGGACCTTAGATGGGTAAGGTGTTGGGTCAATTGCCCAATTAAGACCCAACGGATTGTGGATATGGTACAATTGAAATAAATGGGAGAGATTTATTTAATTGGGTCAAGGTTGTCAATTGGGTCAAAAGTTCAACTGGGACCCGATGGATCATATATGAGCTAGTTAGAAGTAAATGGGTAAGGTTTGATAATTGGGTCTAATAACCAATTAAGATACAAGACATGAGATCCACCTCATCAAGTGAGGTGGCATGTAAATGAAATGGCTAAGTGGGACCCTAAATACTATATGGTCCATAGTCTGCTAAGCCATGGTTGACTTGGTCAACCATGGGTGAGTTCAATAGAGTTGAGTTAATGAATAAGCTCAAGTGGGATAAATAATACTTGAATTGGAAAGTGAATTCACACATGAGTTGAGAATTTATTAATGTGAGTTCAAGTGCTTGAGTTAAAAAATGAGTTCATTTACGTTGAGTTGAATTAAAATGGGTTGAATGGGAAGTCAATGGGACTTTCATTTTAATGAGTGGAGTTGGAAGATGGGAGTCCCATCTCAATGGACACCATCATTATGAGGAAGGTGAAGGGTTGTGGTGGTTACACAAGCCTATACAAGGCATACACGTTGGAGATGGGAGTTTCATCTCATGGGATGAAACTCCATATAGATCATTGATGAGGGAGGTGAAGGGTTGTGGTGGTTACACAAGCCTACACAAGGCATTAAAGTTGGAATGATGGGAGTTTCATCTCATTGGATGAAACTCCAAAATGATCTTTAATGAGGGAGATGAAGAGACATGGTGGTTACAAAGGGGTATCACCAAAGGACACCACCCTTGGCCCACCCTCATTGATCAAGACAAGGAAGGTGGACCATTTTGTTGTTGTTACACAAGGTAACCAAAGGCTAGACGTTGGAACATGGAGGGTTTCCATCCCATGATGGAAGCCCAAGGGTCATATAGTTGGAGTGTTTCATCTCATGGGATGAAACCTCCACATGGAACATTAAGGAGGGAGGTGAAAGGTCATGGGAGTTACCAAGAGGTATCAACCAAAGGACACCCACCCTTGGCTGATTTACATTGGGCAGCAAGGAGAATTCCTTGTTTTATCTCACTCTCTCAAGCTCTCACACAAGGCCGACCCTCTCTCATTGACAAAAGACAAAGGACTTAGAGTATTTTCTATCTCAAGTTTCCCTCTCTCTCTCAAACCTACACTCTCTTGGCCGAACCCTCTCTTTGGGTTTTCATTTCAAGACCTCTCAAGCTCACTCTCGGCCAAGGATCAAGGAGGAAGAATAGGCTAAGGAGGGAGAAGATTGGAGGAGCAAGAAGGAGTGAAAGAAACCGGAGGAGTCACGGAATTGGTAAGTACATGATAAGATATTTTAGGCATGGAAAAGATGGTCAAGGAACAATGGCCGAACCCTAATCTTGTTGTGGCTAAGGACTTATGCATTACCATATGGGAAATGGTGGATGATCAAGGATCATGGTTTGGCCCTTGCATGGCCAAACCCTAAATTGTATGTACAAGAACCACTAAGGACAAAAGAAGGGTTAGATGAGGTTTGGCCATGATGTATGGCCGAACCCCATCAAAGGATTATAATCTTGGATGTATGATTTTTAAATGGAAATGATGAACCATAGGGTTCGGCCATGTTGTATGGCCGAACCCCACGGGAAGGTTATTAATAATTTTAAAAGGTTTTATATGGATTTATGTTGGTGACTTTGAAGGGTTCTAAAGGAGGGAAACAATGGAGTAATGTTAATCATTTTAAATGGTCTCAAAGGTTGTAAATGGATAAGAATCATGGACCATGGGTTCGGCCATGGTGTATGGCCGAACCCCCATGAGAAAATATTGTTAGACTTAGTTATTTTTGGACCATGGAAATGATGGGGAAATATTGGTAATGTTAATGGGTTTTTAAATATGGTAGAGGATGGTTTAAAATGATGAACCTAAGTGTATGGTTAAATCTCTATGGAGGGACTTGTTTATGAACCTAAGATTGTGAATGATTTAAAGGGGAAGATGGAAACAAAGGACCATGAGTTGGGCCATGTGTATGGCCGAACCCCATGAACTATTTTATGGGTCATTCATGGACCAATCATGTTAGATGAATGACTATGTAAGGAAAGGGAAATAATGGCAATGTTGTAATATAGGCTAAGATGAAAGATCATGGGTTCGGCCATAGCTAAGATGAAAGATCATGGGTTCGGCCATGGTGTATGGCCGAACCCCATGAGGAATGTTTTTATGGACTTAGGTGGTTAAAGGATCAAAAGACTCAAAAGAGGGACCAAAAGCAAGCGGGTGAGGTTCGGCCATGTTCCGGAGACCCACGCTCCGTCGGGGTGTCCATAAGTCTTGAAGGGTACCTTGATGTGCATTATTCCATCAAGAGGTTACCGGAGGCCACACTCCGTTGGGGCGTCCGTAAGGCAACTGTGGGGATACCTTGATGATGATTTTTCCATCAAGAGGATACTATGTGTTTGATACTATGTTTTGTGAGGATACCCTGATGAGGAGCTTTCCATCAAGAGGATGGTTTGTGATTGTGTTATGGCTGATGGGTGGGACTCATGGCATATGGCACCCATGACATGGCATTTCATAATCATGATTATGATCTCTGTTATCATGCAATGTTTCTGGTTTTTATCTGTATGATTAGATCTCTATTATCATACATTATTTTGGATACAATGCTTTACAAGTACGGTATGATATATTATATCTGGATTTTTGGTACTAACCCATGTGTTTGACCCTAATTGAAATACCTATTGGGCGCGTTGTCTAACGCCCTACTTCTACCCTACTTGATGACACAGGGAATGGACAGGATGTGATCGGAGCCATGCTTAGGAGCTTGGATGTTTAAGTTGCATTTTGTTTAAGTTATTCATGGACTATGTATTTGAATAGCTGGCATTCGGGAATGTAATAACTTAGATTATTTGCTATGTTTGAATGCTAACTTGGATATGTTAAGATAATTATGATTAAGTGATGTACATCCTTGCTATCTAAAATGGAATAGGATTGTTATCCTATTGTAATTCCGCAACTTTGATTTTATTCCTCATGTTTAACTTGAGTACGTGTGAACTGTTTTAGTGGACTTGGTCCACGCACACGTATGGTTGGCCAGTTAAAGGTCGGGCTTTGGAAGCTCGGACTTAGCTCGCGCCGTGGCGTCTCGCTCCCTCTCACTCTTTTATTCAAAGAAAAAAATATACTCTAATTTTCGACGAGTGAAAAAAGGTGGGGCGTTACATTATCAAGATCAATCTCGACCAAGGATCAAGGAGGAAGAAGAGGCTAAAGAAGAAGAAGATCAAAGGAACAAGAAGGAGTAAAAGAAACCGGAGGAGTCGCGGAATTGGTAAGTACATGGTGAGATTATTAAGTAAGATAGTGTTTCATGTATAAAAACCATTAAGGCCAAAGGAAGGGCTGGATGAGCTTCGGCCATGATGCATGGCCGAACCCCATCAAGGAATTTGAACATGGTTGCATGATTTTCAAGAGGAAGTGATGAACCATAGGGTTCGGCCATGTTGTATGGCCGAACCCCATGGAAGGACATTAGTTATTTTAATGGATTTGAAGGATGAAAATCATAGATGTATGTTAGTAATTTTTAAAAGGGTTTTAAAGGGTTTAAATGGAGGTATGTATGAGAACCATCAAATGATTAAATCTTGGAAGTATGATTTTTAGAATAAATTGATGAACCATAGGGTTCGGCCAAGTGGTTAAATCATGGAAAGGGTTAAGGATATTACAAGGTTTTAAAATGGAAGTATGTTAGTAATTGTTATGGGTTTTGAAGGATGAAAACCATGGAAGTTGGTTAATGATATTAAATAGGTTTTTAAAAGGATAAATCATGGAGGTATGATTTATTGAACCATAGGGTCCTGCCATGTTGTATGGGCGAAACCCCATGGAAGGTTATTAATGTTTTTAAAAGGTCTTAAATGGAGGGATGTTGATGAACTTAGATGGATTTTGATCATGAAAATAATGGAAATCATGTTGATGACTTTGGGTGGTAAATGATGACCTAAGGGTATGAGTAAACCCCCATGGAGGGACTTGTTTATGGACTTAAATATGGTAAATGATTTAATGGAGAAGATCGAAATGAGACATCTGGGTTCGGCCATGGAGTATGGCCGAACCACATGAATCTTGTTAATGGGTTATTTATGAATCTAGGCATGTTTTAAATGAATGAAATGTTTAGTCATGGATCTATGTTATGGACTTAAGTATGGGTAAGTAAAGTAATTACCTAAAGAAGGAAATGATGACCAAATGGGTGAAATTAAAGGACCAAGGGTTCGGCCATGGTATATGGCTGAACCCCATGGATTATGTTTTTGGATCTAGGTTTGTATAAGAGACCTAAGCGTATGATTGAACCATGGAGAATGTTAGTTGTGGATCTATGTTTTTGGACCTAAACATAACGTGATGGAAATAATGGCAAAGAAGTAAATATGGGTAAAAATGAAAGATCATGGGTTCGGCCATGGTGTATGGCCGAACCCCATGTGGAATGTTTTGTGGACTTAAGTGGTTATTAATGTTAAATGATTAATCTATAAGTGATTAGATTAATGAAACAAAGATGGCATGATCTTGGACTTAATTTAAAAGATCAAAGGATTGAAAAGAAGGGCACAAAACCAAGGGAGTGAGGTTCGGCCATGTTACATGGCCAAACCCCACTAAGGAATATTTGTGGACTTAGGGTTTCTTAGATGGTTGAACTTATGTAGATTGGTTAATAAATAAAAGAGGGACCCAAATTCAAGTGGGTAAGGTTCGGCCATGTTGTATGGCTGAACCCCACAAAGATGTGTTTATGGACTTAGACATAATTGTAAATCAAATGGAACATGGGTTTGATTGATTGATTGATATCTAATAAGGTAATGTGACCTCACAAGCGGTGTACGATCTGTGATAGGTTTCCGGACAAAAACGCAAGGACACGTTAATTGATCATTGGTAGGATTCTACCTCATTGATACCATGGGATATGTACGATGGTTTTAATTCATATTTTGATGAGTTATTTTGTATCAAATGTTATGTTTCAAATATGGATTTTTAATGCTATGATATGTATTACTATATAGCATGTTGGCATTTGCATCTCATGCATGGCATGGGAGGGATGATATGTAACTGAAGACCACACTCCGTCGGGGCGTTTGTAAGGCAACTGTGGGGGTACCTTGGTTGCATTATCCACCAAGAGGTAACCGAAGACCCACGCTCCATTGGGGCGTCCGTAAGTCGTGAGGGGTACCTTGATGTGCATTATTCAATCAAGAGGTAACAGTAGGCTACACTCCGTCAGAGCGTCTGTGAGACAACTATGGGGATACCTTGATGATGAGTTTTCCATCAAGAGGATACTATATTGTGATACCTTGATGAGGAGCTTTCCATCAAGAGGATGTTTTGTGATTGTGATATGGGTGATGGGTGGGACTCATGGCATATGGCACCCATGGCATGGCATTGTATCAGCATGATTATGATCTCTATTATCATGCACTGTTTCTAATTTTTATCTGTACGATTGGATCTCTATTATCATACACTGTTTTGGATACAATACTTTACAAGTATTGTATGATATATTATATCTGGATTTTTGGTACTAACCCATGTGTTTGACCCTAATTAGAATATCTACTGGGCGCGTTGTCTAACGCCCTACTTCTACCCTAGTTGATGACACAGGGAATAGACTGAACGAGGATGTGATCGGAGCCAAGCTTAGGAGCTAGGATGATTAAGTTGCATTTTGTTTAAGTTATTCATGGACTATGTATTTGAATAACTAGCATTCGGGAATGTGATAACTTAGATTATTTGCTATGGTTTGAATGTTAACTTGGATATATTAACTTAAGATAATTATGATTAAGTGATGTACATCCTTGCTATCTAAAATGGAATAGGATTGTTATCCTATTATAATTCCGCACTTATCTTTTATTCCGCTTGTTAACTTGCCTACGTGTGAACCATTGTAGTGGACTTGGTCCACGCACACGTATGGTTGGCCAGTTAAGGGTCGGGCTTTGGAAGCTCGGACTTAGCTCGCGCCGTGGTGTCTCGCTCTCGCTCACTCTTTTATTCAAAAAAAAATAAAATAGACTCTGCCACTCCTTCTCTTCCTCTAGAAAATGATGATCCAGAAACATTTGAGAGAACTGGTCCCAAGTCATTTTGGTTCTATCCTCCGCTGGAATCTGTGCCTGTTGACGTTTTATGACTCTCCACCATTTACCGGCATCGTCTATCAATTGTGATGTAGCCAGCAGTATTCTATCATCATCACTAGTGATCTTGAGTAGCTTCAAAATCTTTGTAATATTTTCGATCCAGTTCTCCGCTCCTGCGGGTCCCTCTTTCCCTTTAAAATTAGGAGACGCTGCTGTTGGAAATCTCTGACCAAGTTTCGGTTCTGCTATTCATTGGAGGTTGCGCCTCCATTGCCGTTCTGGTGTTATTGTAGAACGGAAGTGACCACTTCCTGTACTAGGCTCTGTAGTTCAGGAGGTACTTAAGGAATGTTTGCACTGCCTTGTCCCTCTCCATTCTTTTTTTTTTCCTGATGTGGGTTCTGTTGGGTATTTCTTCTTCTTGGAGGCATTTTCCTAAGTCACTGAAACATTCATTGATTTAATTTTCTCATAAGATTTTATGTTTACATTCTTTGCGAAAAAATTGCCTATTCATCATCCTGTATTTCTTGTTTTGAGGGAAATTTTCCTATATATCATATAATGTTACTCATTTTGGGGGAAATCATGATGTTTCTTGTTCGGGGGAGATACGTCTTATTTCGTTATGTTTGATAAATCCACAATTAAAAGTGATTGTCTTTATGTTGCAGTTATTTTTCTCATCAAGTGTTGTTCTCAGATTGAATGCTTACAGTCTGAAATTCAACAAAGTAAATTAATCCGGCCCGCGTTCAGCAGACTCCGAAGAGTCGGTCAGTTGGGATTCTTATCTTGTCAGTGAGACATGATACCGTATTAGTCTTACTTTGAAAGATTCAACACTTCCAATTTCGCTTTGATACCAACTGTAACGCCCCGTCCTTTTTCACTCATCGAAAATGAGTGTATATATATATATATTATGAATGAGTGAGAGAGCAGGAACGTCACAATGCGAGTCAAGTCCGAGTTTTCAAAACCCGACCCTTAACTGGCCACCACTACGTGTGCGTGGACTAAATCCCTTTAAACATTTCACACACATTACTGAAATATTTGCCGAATTATTATATGAATAAGATACCATTCATATACATATCGTTATTAAGCAACAAAGCCAATCACCATATAACTTCAATTTAAAACTCAAAGGTTATCAATCCATAGCAAATAGATTCTAAGTTATTACAATCCAAAATAACAGTCCTCCAAATACATCTTCCAAAATCGACATAAATAACATAAACATAAATATGCCCATGCTCCTACGCTTGGCTACCTTCATGTCCCATGCCTTTGTCATTCCTTGTTCCATCATCTACAGGGTAGAAGTAGGGCATCAGTCAACATCCCTAGTAGGTATTCCAAGTAGAGTTATGGTACACATAGGAACAGTATAAAAATCAAGATAAGTACATCATGTCAAAACTGTAAAACATCTCATAGTACTAAAAACAGCGCATGATACTCATATCAAAATCATGCTAATGTATGTGTCATGTCATGGGTGTCATATGCTAATGATCTCTCACCAATTTCCATATCCAATCACAACACAAATCATATCAATAGTGTCCTTGATAAATAAAGCCATATCAAGGTGTTCCCTTAGCCATTTACATCCGCAGTGTTTTGTGACGGCACCACCAGGTCATTGTTATACCTCCCCACATATGTTAATTGGACTTACCGATGGAGTCTGGACTCCTCCCTCTGCGCAGGGTTTCGGGACTGTTTACCCAGGAGCTTTTTGGCCCAGATTACGCCGTACCCATTTCTAGAGATCCCGGACAAGGCCAACATATCAATATTTCACATAGCTTCATACAAGCTAGTCTCAAGCCCAAAGTCATGGCCGGACAGCTCATAACTTGGTTTGCTGTCCCATGTATTCCCCTCCCATGCCATGCATGAGAATATGAATGCAAGAATGCCATTTCATATCATTTTACATAATATCATTGAAAACAAGTTCATAAACACATATCATTTGTTATACTCAAAATAAACATCATAGTTGGAATAAAACCAGTATCATATAAAATCCATAGTGTCTCAATAAGGTAGGAATCCTACCAATGTCCGATTTACTGTCCTTTTCTTGTTTCTCACGAACAACGCTAACGATCACTTGAAAATGAATCGAACCTCTTTACCTTATCATATTCAACCACATATATATTAATTGATTATCCAAGGCTAGCCAAGGCTAGGATCTTTTCATAATAATTCCAACATTTGTACCATTACAACATGGTTTTGGATCCAATCCTTTGATTGTTTGTTTCAATCCCATTACCAATCTTTGAATGGATTTCTAATTCTATGTCCTTATAACAGTTTGGCCTGCACTTTCAACCAAATATGGAACCCATAGGTTCGGCCACACCATGGCAAAAACTATGGTTTCCCTTAGTCTAAATCCCTTATTGTTAAACTTATACATACCTTTTTTCCCCGTCTCCTTCTTTTTCTTTTGGTCTATCCTTTCTTCCTTAAGCCTTCTTCTTCCTTTGCTCTTCACTGATCCTCCCAGTATAGAGAGATAGAGAAGAATAGGAGAGAAATCTCTTTGTTCCAAAAGAGAGAGTGATCGGCCAAGGGGTGGGGTGTGCCCCTTGGTTGGTGTCTCTTTGTAACAACCCAAGTCCTTCCATCTTCTCTCATTTATGTTTTGTCTAAACAATGTGTCGCTTGGCTTAACCAAGGAAACACTTGGTTAAAACCAACACATCCCTTTGACTTACATCGAGTCACCATAAGATGGAGACTCCTCAACTTTCCATTTCAACTCACTTAACTCAAGCAATTTTAATTCTTTTAAACTCAAAACTTGAACTCAATTGACCTCACTCATAGTTGACCAAGTCAACCATGACATAGTCGACCATGCATGTACATGGCACGTGGGTCCTATCTTAGCCATATCATTTGATGATGTGGCACCTTGCCTGGTTGGCTTCCATGCATGCCACATGGCAATGCCACCTCACCCACTTACTTTAACCTTACCCAATTACCTTACAATTAAGTTCACTATGACCCATTGGGTCCCAATTGGATAATTGGCCCATTTAGTAAACTTACCCAATTTATTTAAAAGCAAGCTACCCATGATCCATTAGGTCTTAATTGGGTAATTGACCCAATTCCTTACCCATCTAAGGTCCATTCCAATTATTTAATCTTAAATTCAATCAATTTGTAATTTAAGTAGACCCATCCAATATATTTATACGTAATGAAAATCCGGGGTGTTACAGCGGGTTTCTCCATTGTCTTCCAGTGGTTGAGATGCCTGCCTTTGTGATTGGCTCCCCCGTTATGCTCCGGCGATTGAGACCCCCATAGGGGATGCGGGATTCCCTATTGCATTCCGGCAGTTGAGGCGGTTGTATATTGTATGGTGTCTCATTTGTATTGATATAGAGACTGGAGTTGTTAGAGGATCGTTGTGAGTTATGGAGATGATGTCTCGGACTGGTCAGTGGGACCATTGGTTAGTAGTATAGTTGAGCACTCATGTGCATAGATATCCATTATATTCTTATGTTCACTACATTTCATATATGTGATATGTGTTTATGTTGCTGACATGTGATATGTTTTATCTGTAACGCCCGGCCCTTTTTCACTCGCCGAAAATCAAAGTATATTTTTTTTTAAAAAAATTAAAGAGTGAGAGCGTGCGGGAACGTCACGTTGCGAGTTAAGTCTGTAACGCCCGCCCCTTTTCACTGATAATCAGAGTCTATTTTTTTTTTTGAAGCAAAGAGTGACAAAGGGCGCGAGACGTCACGACGCGAGTTAAGTCCGAGCTTTTAAAGCCCGGCCCTTAACTGGCCAACCCTACGTGCGAGTGGAACGAAGTCCATGAGAACGGTTCGCACGTAGACGTAAGCTCGCGGAATATAACTTAATACGGAACATTATAATGGAGACTATCCTACCAGTTTTAGATAACAAGGAAGTATGGCGCTTAAATTACTAAAATACCCCTAAATTCATAATTATACCTCAAAGTGATAATGTGCAAAGTAAAGACCAAACCATAGTAAGAAATATAAATTATACAGTCCGACGAGCTAAGCTACTCAATTACATATTCCAAAATAAATTTAAATAAACTAAGTAGCTCACTTTCCCAAGCTCCTACACTTGGCTCCCGTCGTGTCCTCCGTTTCCGTCATCTCTTGCTTCATCAGCTAAGGTAGAAGTAGGGCATTAGACAATGCGCCCAGTAGGACTCCGAGTAGGGCTAACACATGGATTAGTGATAACAAGCACATAGATAATCATATAATGAAAACCATAAAATGAATGCAATGCCATGGGTGTCTTATGTCGTGTGTCCCACCCATCATCCATACCATCATGATGCCATATCCCCCTTGATGGAAAAACCTCATCAAGATATAAACAATCACAAATTATCCCCCTTGACGGCGAGGCCTCGTCAAGGTGTCCCCATGTTTGCTTCTCGGTCGCCCCGATAGAGCATGGACTCCGATTATAGCGCATCAGGCTATCCCCATGTTTGCTTCTCGGTAGCCCCGACGGAGCATTGACTCCAGTTTCTTTATTTTCCTGCCCATGCCATGCATGAGATGTAAATGCATTATGCTATGTAATATATATAACTCATAACCTTAATATATCATACATAGCCTTAACACATAATGCATAACCTTAAAATATGATTCATAGAATTAATATAAAATTCATAGCCTTAAAACCCATCATAAGACAAATCATATAATTATCACAATAATTAAAAGGAAACCATCATATAACACGTAATCCACGGTTTACAAAAAGGTAGGAATCCTACTGAATACCGACTAATGTCCTCTTACGTTTCCGTCCGATAATCCGGTCTCCGATACGCGTACCGCTTGCGATAACCGATACCTTATTACATACGAATAATCAGCCCATGTTTTTAACCATTTAAATCCATTAATCATACCTTAGCGGGGTTCGGCCATGCACCATGGCCGAACCTCACTAACTAGGTTTGTAGGTTCCATTTAATCCATTAATTATTTTAATTACATGGGTCTAAAAACCAGTACCCTAGGCTTTATTGATCATAAATAAGGTTGTTACTTAGAGCCCCTAAGTCCATGATCATCTCCCATGGGGTTCGGCCATGTACCGTGGCCGAACCCATGGTTCTTGAATTTGGCCATTATTTACGGTTTTGCCACTCTTCCTTTCCATGATTAATCATTCATTTATCCATGCACACTTAAGTCCAAACTTGATCCATAACTTAGATCCATTAGTGACCCACCAATCATAACATGAACACATTAAAAATCAGTCCTTAATTTAATCTAAACCCCATTAATTTTAAACACATGCATATACCTTAATCTTAGCCCAAAAATGACTCTCAAAAGAGTCATGGGTTTGGCCATACACCATGGCCGAACCCATGATGTCTTCTCCTCATTTTCCTTAGTTCTAATTCACCACATTTAGATCCATAATAAGTCCATCCATGAGGGGGTTTACATCATGCATTTAAATCACTCCTTTTGATCAACATTAAATTTTGAGTCCATCAACTTAGCTACATTCCCCATTAATTAATGCATATACATAGATCTTAATCTTAGCCCATCAATTGGTTCACAAAATGGGTTCATTGATGTCTTATTAACCATGACATAACAACATTAGAAATCAGCCATTTAACTAACCTAATCTCCATTAAAATCAGCCCCTTTAAAACATTAACCTTCATACATGGATTCCCTCATTTAAAAACCCCTTTTAAAATTACTATCATTCTTTCATTCAAAACCTTCAAACTCATTAACCACCTTCCATGGCTTCATTCTTCAAAACCCCATTAAATCACTTAAGCACCTCCATCATTCATTCAAACATCACATACATCCATGCTTAAATAAATTTTAATACATAATGTCCTTAATGCATCCTTTATTTTCTTAACCTAATTTACCCATTAGGGTTTGTCCATTCCTCATCCTTTCCTTGGATGGATTTGAGATCCAAGGCCCATGATATTTTGGCCACTATTACATCTAATAAAAATGGATTCCATGGTCTCTTCTTAACCCTCAAAAAATTGTAAATTCTTGTTTAGGAAATACTTACAATCCAACGGCTCCTCCGACTTTTCCTTCTCCTCTCGGATTCCTTGGCCTTCTCTTCTCTTCTTCTCCTTGATTGGTTGGCTGAGATGTGCTTGACCCAATAAAAAACTCCAATGCTTGGGTCGGCTAAGATGGAGTAGATTAGAGAGAGAGAGAGGGAGAGGACGATGAGAAATAATGCCCTAACTCTTGGTCTTGAAGTGGTGGCTTATGCTTACACCTTTTTCCTCTCTTTTCTTCTCTTCTTTTTCCAAGTTTTTCTTCTTCTTTCTCTTGTTGGTGTGGGACGGTTTTGAGAGAGCAAGAGAGGGAGAGAGTTAAATGAGAGTGAAATGGAGAGATGAGAGGAAAAACCCATCTCATCCCAAGGCTTGCTTAAGTTACACTTAACCATTAATTTTCCCACCAACAACATGGGATATTTTTTATGCTTTATGGTGGTGGTTGGGATAAACCACCACCTAAGCCAACGTTTTTGGTGCCTTAGAGATAAGATGGTTTCGGTCTTCCATCTTTTGACCCCTTTTGACCACCTTTTTGGATATTTTAATTATTTAATTAATTAGATAATTAACTTAGGTTAATTAATTCCCACTTAACCTAATTACATTCTCTTAAATTCCCTCCATGTATCCACCCATGGTTGACCAATTCAACCATGGTGGCCGGCCCCACCAATTCTTGGTCCACACGCCACGTCACTTGGTGAGGAGGAGGTGGGTCCCAATCGGCCATGTCACCTTGGTCAATTCATCACCAACTTAGGTGATTTAAATTTAATTAAATCCATTACTCTTATTGGATCACCATTGGGCCCATAGCCTAATTAAATTCACCCTTACCCATTTACCTTAGAGCTTACATTATCTTGACCCATTAGGCCCCAAATGGGTATTGGGCCCAATTTGACCATCCTTGGCCCAATTGACCATCATTGACCCTTTAAATGAATTTAAATCCAATCCATGTCCATTGGGCCATACTTGGGCCTTTGTCCATATTTTGATCCATTCACCATTTATTCCATTAAATTTCCCAATTTCCATCATTAAGACAAATAATAGCCACATATATATTGATTTAAAATTTTCGGGCTATTACAAAGTCCAGGTTTCCAAACCCGACCTTTAACTGGCCTATGATACATGTGCATTGACCAAGTCCACAAAACAGTTCACACGTTAACGATTAACTGCGGAAATATTATATGAATGGAAACCATCCATAAACATGATATTATATGCAATGAAGCCAATCAATATAAATTAACTTAATCTCAAAATAATCATCATTCAACCGTAGCAAAATAAATCTAGTTATTACAATCCCAAATGCTAATTATCTCAATTACATTGTTCCAAAATAAATAGAATCTGCCCAAGCTCCTAAGCTTGGCTTCATTCACGTCCATCTTCCGTTCCATTCCCTGTTCCATCATCTAAAGGGTAGAAGTAGGGCGTTAGTCAACGCGTCCAGTAGGAAATCCAAGTAGGGTTATATACATCGGATCAATATAAAAATCAGAATTAACAGTATCACATTAGAAACTATAAACATATCATAGTATCAAAATCAGCGCATGATAATCATATCTAAATCATGCTCATGTATATGTCAATGCCATGGGTATCATATGCTAATGATCCCCCACCCAATCTCCATATCATCACCATACAAATCAAATCAAGTGTTCCTTTGGGCAATTACTTCCACAATGTTTCGTGATGTACCACCAAGTCACTGTATACCTCCCAATGTATGTTGATCGAAAACTTCGAATGGAGCATGGACTCCTCCGCATGTATGTTAATTGGAATCACCGAATGGAGCATGGACTCCTCCCACATATGTCACTAGGAATCAGTATGGACTCCTCCCACGTATACTAATCGAAATCACCGATGGAGTGTGGACTCCTCCCCATGTGCATTAATCGGAAACACCGAATGGAGCATGAACTCCTCCCACATATATCACTAGGAATCAGTATGGATTCCTCCCACGAATGCTAATCGGAATCACCGATGGAGCGTGGACTGCTCCCCACATAAGTTAATCGGAATCACCGAATGGAGCATGGACTCCCCCCTCATGTTCCCTCCCATGCCATCCATGAGATCATGAATGCAGAAATGCCATTTCATATCAAATCATATTGAAATTCAATTCATAAAACTTTCACCATTTGATTTACCAAAATAAACATTGTATTGAAATAAAAACCCATAACATATAAGATCCATATACATCTCAACAAGGTAGGAATCCTACCAAATTTCAGTTTACTGTCCTTGCTGTTTCGTGAAGCTACCGTACACCGATCACGTCAAAACCAAATTGCAAACACTTTGCGAATCTTCTTTCACTTATTACATTTAGCACATAAATAAATCAATTTGATGATCCATTTGATTTCCATCATCCCCTACATCATCCCAATGTTCATTTCCAATTACGCATTATAGTTCTTAAACCGGTTAAGACCCTCAATGGAGTTCGGCCATACAACATGGTCGAACCTCGATCTTTGGTTTTTTTTTACCTTTTTTTTAATCCTTGTTTTATTTTAAATAATGCAAGTCAATCATCATTCTTCTTTTTTTTCTTAATCTAATAATCCCTAGTTAATCATTTAATCTGTAAACATACATAGCTCCAGAAACTCATCCATGGGGTTCGGCCATACAACATGGCCGAACCCATTGTTCTTTGATTACTTTCTCCTAATCTTAGTATTACAACATAATTTTGAATATCCTTCCACATTTGTTTCAACCATTTAATTTAACTCCTCCCCTACATCATTTCAGATAAAATGAACCTCTGGAAAATTATTTAAAAGTTTTCACTTTTAAATTCAATCGACTGAATCAAGAATTCAATCGACTGAACTCGGCAGATTACCTTTCGCTACCCATCCTGCGGACGATAGAAACTCGTCCGCGGACAGTAATACCCCTCCCACAGACAGTGCAATCCATCCGCAGACAACACCTTGTCCATGTCTATTGTACATCCCGTGGACGGTAATATCCGTCCAACAGACAGTATAACCCGTGTTCAGTCCTCTTTTGTTTGCATGTTTTTACATTCTTTTCTTCATGAAACTCTCCCCTTATCCTTTTTAAACGTGTATTAAATCATTTATACATAAAATCAGTGGACATACACCACCCACTAACCAAAGTTAAGGTCTTTTCCTTAATTCATTCCATCTTATGCCATTCAAACAAGATTCTGAATTTAATCTTTTGTTTGCTGGTTTTTCAACAGATATACATTCTCCAAATGGATTTTCCAATTCCTATGGCCTTATCATAATTCGGCCACTGATTTCAAATCGGTATATGGAATCCATAGGTTTGGCCAAATCTATGGCTTCCCTTAGTCTGAACCTTAATCCCATATTACTAACTCCATACATACCTCTTTCCTCGACTCCTTCTTTCTTTTCTCTGAATTCCTCCTTAGTTTTTCTTTCCTTTCTTTGCTCTTTACTGATCTCCAAGTATAGAAAACGAAAATGGGAGAGGGAGAGAGGAGTGGAGATGAAAATCTCTTTGTTTATGCAATATGAAGTTCGGCCAAAGGGGTGGGGTGTGTGCCCCTTGGTTGTACCCCTTTTATAACAACCACAACCCTTTCTCTTCCTCATTATTCTTTTGTCCAACCAAGGAGTCCCTTGGCTTAACCAAGGAGGCTCCTTGAATTCCATCGAGTAAAGGGTTCCATCTCAACCATGGTGTCCCTTGGCTTAACTAAGACACCACTTGAGATGGAAACCCCTACATCTTCCAATGTGTACCTTGAGTTGGTGCCCTTTGAGATGGAAAACTCTTCCATTTCCATTTCAACTCACCCATCTCAACTCAACTCCATTTAACTCACTTTAACTCAAGCAATTTAATCTTGAATTAACTCCATCAAAATCTTAATTCAATCGGACTCATTTGCCAATTCAACTTAGTTTAACTCAATTTAACTTGATTCCTTTGAGCTCACCCATGGTTGACCAAGTCAACCATGGCATGGCCGACTATGCAGCATGCACCATTTAGCACTCGGGTCCCACCTAGCCTTTTCATTTACATGCCTTGGTCTTAATTGGGTATTTGACCCAATTACATTGGCCTTACCCAATTACTTACAAATTAGCTCATCCTGGCCCATTGGGTCCCAATTGAGCCATTGATCCATTTATTTAAGGCTTACCCAATTATTTCTAATTCAACTTTAACCATGACCCATTGGGTCTTAATTGGGTTATTGACCCAATTACCTTACCCATTTAGGGCCCATTTCCATTATTTAACTTCCATTCCATTAATTCTCAAATTAAATGGACAATTCTAAATATATATTTATGAAATGAAAATCCGAGGTGTTACATTATCCCTTCACCTGGCTGGTTGTATTGAGTAGTCTCCCGATGGCATTGGTAGAGAGAGACCGAAGTTTGCTAGAGGACCGGTGTGGGCTACCGAGATGATGTCTCGGATTTGGTCGGTGGATTATTAGTTGGTGATGTTGTTGGGTTTGAACCTTTATTAACATGATGTTCTTGCATTCCTGCATATGATATATACGTTGTTGAAATGTGATATGCCTTTCTCTTTACTAGGCTAGTTAGCTCACTCCCTTACCTTTCAGGCACTCGATGCAGGGAGGAGTGTCGTCGGGCGGACCCCTTGAGCAAATGTTGGGAGCGAGCAGCAGTCGTATTCCATATTGCACTTTGATTGAGAGAATTATGTTTTATCTGGTTATTATTACATATCTACTTGGGATGACTGTATAATTCTATCTTTTTAACAGTCGTTGATGGTCTTGTTATTTTTATCAATATGATGAGATTTGTTGTATGTTAGTTGAGCAAGAGATAGTTATTCGTTAAAAAAAAAAAAGCCCGACATCTGTTCCTTAGGAGCTTTTTGAGGTATTTTCGAGATAATGTGCCCGTAGCGAGACGGGGCATTACAGTTGGTATTAGAGCACGGTTCAATTCTCGGATTGTGCATGGGACATAGATGAATGTGATGGTAACTAGAGATTTGGTCCATCCCTTGTATGATAGGTTGGAATGAACCAGTTTTGGGGTAGTGCGTAGGCGCCCTAAGTTCGTGTGGTGTGATTAGTGCACTATCTTTTAGTGAATTTGCTTGAGTCGTATTTAGTGGTGGATTCTCGATCGATTTAAGGTTGACCGACGATTGATTCGCCTATTAGTCGGTGGCAAGGTCGGGTAGTCATGAGAATTGTGGGACACGAATCTCTAGGTTTTGAATCAGATTAGTCCTACTCCTTATGGCAATTAGAGGTGTTTTTTTTCCAGTGGGACCCATTTTAGGGAAGGCCCTCACCTTAGAGGTGTGTCGGTGGTATTTTCAAAGTGTCTTGAGTACCGTGATGGAGTCGCCTGGTTTTCAGACTATGTTTGAGTATTGTCATTATCTTCTAGTTGCGAAGCGCGCAGGAGCCCTTGAGGCTGTCTAGTCTTTGGCAGGGAGATTGTGAGTGTTTTAGCACATGATGTCATTTATGGCCAATTACCTTTGTTTGATTGCCACACACATGATGATGATGAATCTGTTCCTGTTCTTCCATTCTTGAGACTCTTGATTCAATCTTCATCACTTGAGTCTTGATTCATTGCCTTAATCTTCTGAGGCAAGGCTTCACCTAAGTCATGGAATTGACAAATAGGTGACTCAGCAAGCCGGGGCACTAACTATCTTCCTCTTTGTCAATTTCTATGAAAAAACACCTAGAAGCTAATGAATACTGACTCGATGACTTAGCCCAACCCATATACATAATTTGAATACAAATTGATACAAGAGTTAAGTACAAATTCAAATGACAAAAAGAATCCTACACTCTATGCTTCAAGATGCAATCTTCATCTTCTTTAGCTTGCCATCTTCCTTGTGATCCTGTTCATGTCTCTGTATACATAAACAATGCAAGCAATGGTGGAAGCATATGTCTCCCCCTCAAATGAGTAACGCTCGTCCCTCTAACAATCGACATCAGAGTAGAATTTTATGGATATTTAGCGGAGAGGGAGGCGAGAGCCACGACGCGAGTCGAGTCTGAGTCCGAGGACCCGACCCTCGACTGGCCCATCTAGTGTGTGCGCACAGACAAAAGTCCATTATCACATTTGCAACACACTAATATAAACCGGCGGAACATATAAAAATGTTTGATGCATTCGAATGATGATAACCATTCACATTCCAAAGCAAAGTGTAAGGATCCCACATAAGTAAAATTACCAATATCAAGTCCAACACAAGCGTCTAGGAGTTTATACATCAATGATTACATTTCGATTCTCATAACTCCTGCAAAAATACATTCTTTCAAAAGATAGACAAAATGGCAAAATAAATTAAATTATCTTCAATTCCAAAATATCAAAATGTATAACTCTCTCTAAGCTCTTTCTTTTGCTTTCTTTCTAGTCATGCTTTGCTATTGCTCGGTTCTGTCTTTTCGCCTTTCTCATTTCCTGCATCATTTTCTAAAATGGGGAAAGAATTGTAGGCTTAGTCACACACCCAGTAGGAATTCCCATCAAAGTAAGTACTGTAACGCCCCGCCCTTTTCCACTCACCGAAAATCAGAGTCTATTTTTTTTTTTAAATAAAAGAGTGAGAGAGAGCAGGACGTCACTACGTGAGCTAAGTCCGAACTTCTAAAGCCCGACTCTTAACTGGCCAACCATACGTGTGCATGGACTAAGTCCACGAAAACGGTTCACACGCAATAAGTTATACATGCGGAATAAATCATAAGTGCGGAATTATAATAGAATCCTAATTCTATTCCATTTTAGATAGCAAAGTAGTTCATCACTTAACCATAATTAACTTAAATTTTTTTTTGAACCATAATTAACTTAAATTGAAATATCCAAAACCAACATTCAAACCATAGCAAATAATCTAAATTATTACATGCCCAAATGCTAGCTACTCAAATTACATTGTCCATGAGTAACTTAAACAAAATTAAACTAAAAAAACATCCAAGCTCCTAATCTTGGCTCCGATCACGTTCATCATTCCGTTCAATCCCTGTGTCATCAACTAGGGTAGAAATGGGGCGTTAGACAATGCGCCTAGTAGGTACTCCAATTAGGATTAACACATGGTTAGTACAAACATGCATATAATAACATACAGTTCCTTGAATTTGAAGTGGGGGACATGGTGTTCTTGAAAGTCTCGCCACGAAAGGGACACATGAGATCTGGAAAGAAGGGGAAACTGTCGCCAAGATATGTGAGACCGTTTTCAATCATAAAGAGGATGGGGGATGTGGCTTATCAATTGGCACTCCCTTCACATTTGGCATCTTTGCACGATGTGTTCCATATATCGATGTTGAGGAAGTACAATCCTGGTCCCTCTCATTTATTGAACATACAAGACATAGATGTCGAAAGCGACGTGACATACGTCGAAAAGCATGTCCGAGTGGTGGACACAGAACAAAGGGTATTACGGAACCGAGCGATCCAGTTTGTTAAGGTGGTATGGGATCGACACAGTAATGAGGAAGCCACATGGGAACTGGAGTCGGAAATGAGAATAGCTCATCCTGAGCTATTTATGTAAATGTTTGAAACCCTACTTCGCTCGATTTAAGGGACTAAAATTTTAAAAAGAGGGTTGTATTGTAACACCCTAGATTTTCAAGTTATTAATATATATGAAAATTTCCCATTTAATTTGTGAATTATTAGATATGGACCTTAGATGGGTAAAGTGTTGGGTCATTGCCCAATTAAGACCCAAAGGATTGTGGAAATGGTTTCAGTAGAAATAAATGGGTAAGATGTGTTCAATTGGGTCAAGAGTGTTAATTGGGTCAAAATTTGTTAATTGCGCCGAAATGCTCAAGTGGGACCCAATGGGTCGTGGTTGACTTGGGTTGACTACCAAGTGAGTTCAAGTTTAAATTATGTGGGGTTGAATTAAATCGGAAATGGGATCAAGGGTTTGAATTGATTTCAAATGAGTTAAACTAAAATGATGAGTTGAAATAATGAGTTGAATGGAGTGGGAAATGGAAGAATTTTGTTGTTTAAAATTCAAACTCCAATGGGTTACACATTGGAGGTGTGGGAGTTTCATCTCATGGATGAAACCCCGAAATGAATCATCAAAGGGAAAGGGATGGTTTTGTGATCCAAGCCAAGGCAAGACCGTTGGCTACATGGGAGTTTCACCCATGGATGAAACCCCCAAATGGGAATTAAATGGAGAGGTGGCTTTTTGTGGAGGTTACACAAGGTAACACCAAGGCAAGCACACATTGGAAACATGGGGGGGGGGGGGGGGGGGGGGGGGGGGGGGGGGGGTGGGTTGGGGGGTTTCCATATTGAAGAGCCAACCGTTGGGTGTGTTTCATCTCAAGGATGAAACCCCCACATGGACCATTAAGGAGGGAAGTAAAGGAATATGGGAGTTACAAAGGGGTGCCACCAAGGGACACCACCTTTGGCCGACCCTATTGATCAAGGAAATACTAAAGTGTTCATTTCATTCTCTCCCTCTCCCTCTTGGCTGTTACCACTCTCAAGACAAGAATACTTAAGAGTGTTTTCATCACCCTCACTTCCTCTCATACAAGGCCGACCACCCTCAAGACAAGAACTTGGAGTAGTTTCCCCAAAAAGTTGACCTTAGATAGCCAAAATTCACACTTGCTTGCTTTGGCATATAACTTGTTCTTCCTCAAAGTGTCCAGCACTATCCTCAGGTGCTCAGCATGTTCTTCCTGAGTTTTGGAATAAATCAAAATGTCATCAATAAATACAATGACAAATTGGTCCAAGTAAGGATGGAAAATCCTGTTCATTAGATCCATGAACACAGCAGGTGCATTGGTGAGTCCAAACGGCATGACTACAAACTCATATAGTCCATACCGCGTTCTGAAGGTTGTCTTCTCTATATCTTCCTCCCTAACCCTAGTTTGGACTGTTCCGAATGTACCCCAGTTTGAGCAATTCATCAATCTGCTTCTTTAACTCGGACATCTTTGCTGGTGCCATCCGGTAGTGTGGTAATGACACAGGGTGAAGTGCCAGGATACAATTTAATTTCAAAATTAATCTCCCTCATGGGGGAGGCAAGCTAGGGAGTTTTTTTGGAAATACATCAGCATAGTCCTTTACTATTGCCGAAAGTTCAGCCATCGGTGCCTTGTTGATTCTGATACTGTTCAATACAAGTGGTTTAACCCTTCTTGCAGTCTGCTTTGTTTATCAGTACGCACCACATATTGCTTTCCCTCGGGTGACCAAAATGTCACCCTACGGCGATAGCAATCAATGTTGGCCTGAAAGCTAGCCAACCAGTCCATGCCAAATATAATATCGTACTCTGTCATGTCGAGTACAAAATAGTTGAACTCAAATCTGAGTCCAGCAAGTTCAGTAGTCACTGTTGTGCATATAAGCCCCAATGACGTGTCTCCGACGGGGGGATACAATAGTGAGTGATGTGGACAGTCTTTGTACTAATGTTCCAGTTGCGGATATAAATGCAGCATATATGAAGGAATGGGATGCTCCAGAATCAAATAAAGGAAAGGTGTAGGAACTACTGACTACAGCCATCCTTGAATCACGGAGTGATCCACTGCTGCTGGAGGAGCTAAGGTAAACAACCATCCAGATCCTGTAGGCGCCCGTCCCGCCTGGTTAAATGTGCTGCCTCCTCGTGAATTAGTTGGTCTAGCTGGTGGGCGAAATGAACCTCTGGAATAAGAGGTTTTGTTGAGTTGTGGGCATTCCCTCTTAAAATGGCTCTGCTGATCACAATGAAAGCAGTTGTTCACCCCTCTGGGAGCCTGAGTGACTGATGCAGATGGGGAGGGATGATTGGGACAAAAGCCCCCTATTAACTCAGTGGATGGTGAGGGTCTGCTAAAGTTCGGTTGGAACTTCTTGTTGGGCTGAAATGTACCCCTCCCACTCTACTTGACGGTTGTCAAAACTCACTAACTCAGCCATCTCTTGCTCTGCTATAGTGGCCTTGCTGACCACCTCTGCTAATGTAGCTGCTTTGAATATGGTCACCTTAGCCCTTATGTTTGGCCGTAGGCCCCGTTCAAACTTGCCTGCCCTTCGATACTCTGTATCCACCATATAAGAAGCAAGCCAAGAACTGAGAAACTCCTTTGTGCTCTGCCACCGTCAGAAGATAGAAAAGCTTGAGTCTGGCGCTCCTTCTCCTCCTCGGGAAAATAATGATCCAAAAAGGTAGTTGAGAACTGTTCCCACGTCATTGCAGTTCTCTCTCCTTCCGGAAGGAGTGCTCGCTGCTTCTCTACCACCTCCCACCATTTACCGGCATCATCAACCAGTTGTGACGTGGCCAGTAAAATCTTGTCAGCATGACTCGAAATCTTGAGTAGGGTTAGGATCTGAGTGATCTTCTTCAGCCAATTTTCTGCTCTGACAGCCCCTTCTTTCCCTTTGAAGTAAGGAGGGCGCTATTGCTGGAAATCCCTGACCATGCTCCTGTCATTGGTCTTGCTGGTAGTTCCATTTCCATTCAGGTGCTGTTGAAGAACTGAAGTGACCACCACTTGAACCACGTTTTGTAGTTAGGGTGAAACCACTGGTATATTCACGCCATTTTCTTGTTCCTCCTCATTTTGAGGTTGTACTACCTCCTCTTCATCCCCATTTGGGTTTTGTAGGGTCCTTCTCTTGGTCCTTCTCTTTGGAGGCATTTTTCCTTGAGCCATTGAAAAAATATCATGACTTAGTTTTCATCATAAAGTTTGTATTTTCATATTGGGGAAATTTCCAAATAAGCACTCTTGGTTTCTTTGTTTTTGGGGAATTCCCTAAGTATCTACTGTTTGTTTCTCAATTCGGGTATATTGGGGAAATAAATCCTATTTTTCTATGCTCGATAAATCCATTTATTTTGACTGTACTTCCATTTCTATCATTCATTGTTGTTCTCAGATTGAATGTTCAGTCTGAGTCTAACGAGGTAAATTAATCCGGGCCCCGTGCAGAGGTCTCCGAAGAGTCGGTCAGTTGGGATTCTTATCTGTCAGTGAGACATGAAACTGTCTTAATCTTACTTCGAAAGATTCAATCTTCCCTTTTCGTTCTAATACCAACTGTAACACCCTGCCCTTTTTCACTCGCTTTCCAAAAATCAAAGTCTATTTTTTTTTTTTATAAAGAGCGAGATAAAGAGCTGGACGTCACGACGCGAGCTAAGTCTGAACTTCTAAACTGACCTTTAACTGGCCAACCCTATGTGTGCATGGAATAAGTCCATGAAAACGGTTCACACATACTATGTTAACTTTGCAGAAAATAACATAAACTGCGGATTATAATAGAACCTAACTCTAGTCCATTTTTTATATCGCACGCCGCTTTTCACTAAAATCAGAGTCTTTTTTTTTTTTTTTGGAAATAAAAGAGTGACAAAGGCACGGCACGTCACGACGCGAGTTAAGTCCGAGCTTCTAAAGGCCGGCCCTTAACTGGCCAACCCTACGTGTGCGTGGAACTAAGTTCACGAGAACGGTTCACACGTAGAAAGTAAGCTTGCGGAAATATCACTTAATGCGGAATTATAATAGAGTCTATCCTACCAATTTTAGATAGCAAGGAAGTATGTCACTTAAATTACTAGAATATCTCAAAATCATAATGTCCAAAATAAAATCCAAACCATAGCAAGTAATCTAAATTATTACAGTCCGACGAGCTAAGTTACTCAAATTACATTCCAAAATAACTTTAAGTAAATCATCTAGCCCGCTTCCCCAAGCTCCTACGCTTGGCTTCCGTTACGTCCTCCGTTTCCTGTGTCGTCATTTAAGGTAGAAGTAGGGCATTAGACAACGCGTCCAGTAGGACTCCGAGTAGGGCCAACACATGGATTAGTGATAACAAAACACATAAATAATATTATATTAAAACCATGCAATTAGGTGCAATGTCATGCAATGGGTGTCCTATGTCATGAATCCCACCCATCAAGCTCATCATCATTGTACAATGTCCCTTTTTCCAACCATACACAATGTCCCCCTTGATGGAAAAGCCTCCTCAAGGTATAATAACAAATACGAATATCCCCCTTAATGGCAAAGCCTCCTCAAGGTATAATAACAAATATGAATATTCCCCCTTGATGGAAAAACCATCATCAAGGTAAATAATCAATACGAACATCCCCCTTGATGGAAAAACCATCATCAAGGTATAATAATAAATAAGAACCTCCCCCTTGATGGAAAAATCATCATCAAGGTATAATAAACACATAGTAACATTCTTGTTTGAATAACCTTATCAACTTATCATAGAACCCATAGTAACCTTCCTGATGGATCAAGCACATCAAAATATCCCCATGTTTGTTTATCGGTCGCCCCGACGGAGCATGGACTCCGGTTTCATTTCATCCTTCCCATGCCATATCCCTCCCATGCCATGCATGAGATGTAAATGCCATATCCCATTTAATACATATAAATCATAGTCTTAAAACCCATCATAAAACAAGTCATATGATTACCAAAATAAATCAAAGAAACAATCACATAATACACATAATCCATGGCTTACAATAAGGTAGGAATCCTACCGAATATCGACTAACGTTCCTTTACGTTTTCCGTCCACAAATCCGGTCACCGATCGCGCACCGCTTGCAATGTCCGATACCTTATTACATATCAATAATCAGCCCATGTTTTATCCATGATTAAGTCCCTAATGCATGCCTTAGTGGGGTTCGGCCATATACCATGGCTGAACCTCACTATCTGGGTTTGTGGGTCCCATCTTAACCCATTAAATATTCCAATTAGTGAGTCTAAAAATCAGCAACCTTAGACTCCATAAATCAGCAATTAAGACTATTACTTAGAGCCCTTAAGTCCACAAATATCCCCCATGGGGTTCGGCCATGGTTCTTCATTTTGGCCAATATTTACGATTTTGCCACTACCACTTCCATGGTTAATCATTCACTTAACCATGTACATTTTTTGGTCCATAATTGATCTATACACTTAGATCCATTAATGACCCATCAACCATGTTACAAGATTTATTAAAAATCAGCCCTTAACTTAGCCTAATTTCCATTCATCTAAATACATGCATAATTCCAAATTTAGCCCATAAAATGACCTACAAGTGGGTTTAAAATCCAGCAACCTATGCTTCATTTAACCATACATAAGGTCATCTTTAAACACACCTAAGTCCATGATCATCCTCCATGGGGTTCGGCCATGGCATGGTTCTTGATTTTGGCCTATATTTACCATTTTGCCACTCTTCTTCCATGGTTAAGTTCTCATTTTATTTTCCATCCTTGGACTCATAACTAATCCATAAAACTTGGATCCACTAATGATCCATCCACCATGATATGAAAACATTAAAAACAGCCATTAACTTAATCAAATCCCCAATCATCTAGACACATGCATGGACTTAACCTTAGCCCATAAAGTCATGGGTTTGGCCATACACCATGGCTGAACCCATGATGTCTTCTCCTCATTTTCCTTGGGTCTATTTCACCACATTTAGATCCATAATAAGTCCTCCCATGAGGAGGTTTACATCATGTATTTAATTCATTACTTTTGGTCAATAATAACTACACTTAAGGTCCATTAATTCCACTAACCTTTTCTCATTATCTCTATGATCCAAGTACACTTAAATCCACCAAAATCTCTCCATGGGGTTCGGCCATACACCATGGCCTAACCCATGGTCCATGGTTTTATTTTTAAAACATTATTTCCACCCCTTTAAAACCTTATTTATAATACTTAAACTCCACTTCAAAACAATGAACCTTCTACATCATTTTCCATCTTTTCATATCCATTAAAACCCCAAATATATCACCATAGGGTTCGGCCATACACCATGGTTGAACCCATGGTTCATGGCTCACCTTCATCCACCACTTTTGAGGCTATTAAAAATCATTTACATCTCCCATGATTTTCTCATTTAAAATCCCTTTAAAATCAGTACATTTAATCATTAAAACCTTAAAAATCATAAATCATCCTTCCATGATTTTAATCCTAAAAACCCCATTAAAAATTCCTTAATTATCTACCATGGGTTCAGCCATACTACATAGCCGAACCCTATGGTCTATGATCCCTTCAAAAATCCATACTTCCATGCTTAAATAAACCTTATTACATAATGTCCTTAATACATCCTAATTTATCTTACCCATTTTGTCCATTTCTAATTCCTTCCTTGGATGGATCTTAGATCCATGGCCCACAACATTTTTTGGCCACCATTCAATCCAAGGAATGGATTCCATGATTTCCTTTTTAACCCTTAACAAATGTAAAATCTTGTTTAAGAAATACTTACCAATCCGACGGCTCCTCCGGCTTTTCTTTCTCCTCTGGATTTCCTTAGTCATTTCTCCTTCTTCTTCTCTTTGATGTTCAGCCAAGATGTGCTTGATCAAGATGAAATCTCCAAGGTTTGGGTTCGACTAAGGTAGGGATAGGTTTGAGAGATGGAAGAAAGGAGGGGATGAGAAAGATATCTCAAGGTTTTGGTCTTGATGTGGTCGGCCAACACTTGGGTTTTTCTTCCTTTTCTCTAAGTTTTTCTCCTTCTTTTTCCTTAGAGCATGGATCGACAATGAGAGGGAGGAAGAGAGGGAGAGAATGAGATGAGAGTGGGCTTGAGAGATGAGATGAAAACCATCTCATCCCCATTGGTTTGCTTGGGCCACACACTTCCATCATTCCTCCCCACCAACCAAGCATGGCTTACATGTCCTTGGGTGGTGGTGGTTGAGATAAAACCACCATTAGCCAACGATTTTGTGTGTTTGAAATGGGTGGTTTGGTCTTCCCATTTTGACCATTTGACTACATCATGGAGAGGTATGGGTCAACATGCTTTGGGTGGTGGTGGTTGAAATGAAACCACCACCCTAAGTCCATGGTTTTATTTGTGTTTCTTTGGAGTGGTTTGGGTGAGATAAAACCACCACTTGACTTATTCCTTTTGACTCCCCATTGACCCATTTGACTAACTTAATTAATTAATTAATTGGATCCTTAACTTAGGTTAATTAATTCCCATTAAATTTAATTCCATTAAATTTCCTCCATGAAATCCACCCATGGTTGACCAAGTCAACCATGGTGGCCGGCCCCACCAACTCCTAGCCTACCCACCACCTCACTTGGTGAGGTGGAGGTGGGACCTATTCGGCCATGTCACTTAGGTCCAATTAATATTAACTTAGATGATTTAAAATAATTTAATCAACTTAATCCACTTTAATCCTCCTTAATTCCCCTTGACTTATCCATAGTTGACCAAGTCAACCATGATGGTCGGTCCCACCTTTTCCTTGGTCCACACGCCACCTCACTTGATGAGGTGGAGGTGGGCCCCATTCGGCCATGTCACCTTGATCATTTCATCATTAACTTAGGTGGTTTAATTTCCAATTCAATCCATTCCTCTTATTGGATCACCATTGGGCCCATGGCCCAATTAAATTCCCTCCTATCCATTTACCTTAGAGCTTAAATCCTCTTGGCCCATTGGGTCCCAAATGGGTATTGGGCCCAATTTGACCATCCTTGGCCCAATTAACTATCATTGACCATTTGAATGAAGTTCATCCAACCCATGGTCCATTAGACCATACTTGGGCCTTTGCCCAAATTTTGATCCACGTAACACCTATTCCATCAAAATTCCAACTTTCCATCATTAAAATAAATAATAGGCACATATATATTGATTTAAAAATTCCGGGCTATTACATTTTTAGACCGCAAAGTACTTCGTCACTTAACCAAATTAACTTAAATTAAATATCTATACCAAACCATCCAAACCATAGCAAAATATCTAAGTTATTACATGCCAAAAGTCTAGTTACTCAAATTACAAGTCCATAAGTAACTTAATCAACATATAAAACTAAACACAACCAAGTTTCTATGCTTGGCTCCGACCACGCTCATCATTCCCTTCGTTTCTTGCATCATCCACTAGGGTAGAAGTAGGGCGTTAGAACAACGCACCCAGTAGGTATTCCATTTAGGGTCTACACATGGTTAGTACAAAACATATATAATAGCATAATGTCAAAACTGCATAAAACAATGCCATGTCATGATGTTATATGCAATGAGTCCCACCCATCACGAAACATCCTCTTGATGGGATTCTCATCATCAAGGTACCCCCACATAGGTCTTTCGGACGCCCCGACGGAGTGTGGTCCCTCCTGTTACCTCTTGATGGGAAATGCACATCAAGGTATTCCACAGTGGTCTTTCACATGCCCCGATGGAGTGTGGCCCCTCCAGTTACATATCCTTCACCCCATGCCATGCATGAGATGCTAATGAAACATATGCTATTTTATTTTATAAACATAGCATTAAAACTCACATTTGAAACATATGTTTTACAACATAAAATTCATCAAAATAAGATCAAAACCATCATACATAACCCATGGTTTCAAAAAGGTAAAATCTTACCAAAGACCACCAAAGTGTCCTTGCTTCTTAAACCGGCAACCGCTCACTATCGCGCACCGTTTGTGAGGTCCATCACCTTGTTACATATCAACAAGTCAATCCCATGTTCCATTTGCTTTAACATTAGGTCTAAGTCCATAAACATAACCTTGTGGGATTCGGCCATACACTATGGCCGAACCTCACTCACTTGAATTTGGTCCCACTTTGGATTTAACCAATCACTTCCAAGTAATCAAAATGACCTAAGTCCACCAAATACAACTTTGTGGGGTTCGGCCACACACTATGGCCGAACCTCACCTATTTGGATTTTAGTCCATCCTTTGAGCTCTTTGATCTTTTAACTTAAGTCCAATCACAAAATATTACTTATGGGGTTCGGCCATACACCATGGCCTAACCCATGGTCCTTTAATTTCACTCCTTTGGCCATCATTTCTAATCATGCTTCAATCTCCCCATGTCCCATTAAAATGGTCCATGGGGTTCGGCCATACACATGGCCGAATTCATGGTCCTTTGTTTCCATGTTCTCTTTTAAACAATTCACCATCTAAAGTTCATAAACAAGACCCTCCATGGGTGGGTTTAATCATACCCTTAGGTTCATCCTTTTTTATCCTCATTAACATATTCAAAATCAATTAAATCTAACAACACTATCCATCATTGTCTCTCCATGGGGTTTGGCCATACACATGGCCGAACCCTATGGTTCCTTATTTCCATTAAAACATATTATACATCTATGATTGATTCTTCAAATCCATTAAAATATAACCAATGTCTTTTCATGGGGTTCGGCCATACAAGATTGCCGAACCCTATGGTCCATCATCTCCCCTTTAAAATCACTTAGACCATAAAATTTCCTTAACACTTTCCATGGGGTTCGGCCATACCACATGGCCGAACCTTATGGTTCATCATTGGTCTTTAACCATTATAAAATTAGGGTTCGGCCATCCAATGGCCGAACCATGTCCTTGACCCTTGACCCTTTTTTTCTTATTTATGAAATTTATCGAGCACTTACCGATTCCGCGACTCCTCCGGTTTCTTTCTCTCCTTCTTGCTCCTTTCCTTCCTTAGCCTCTTCTTCCTTCCTTCTTGCTTTTTAGGTGAGACTGATCTTGTTGCAACCCCTTGAAGTGATTCAACCAAGAGATATAGTTTGACAGAGTGCGAAGGAGCTTGGGATAGAAACTACTCCAAGTTCTTGTCTTGAGGGTGGTCGGCCTTGTATGAGAGGAAGTGAGGGTGATGAAAACACTCTAAGTATTCTTGTCTTGAGAGTGGTAACAGCCAAGAGGGAGAGGGAGAGAATGAAATGAACACTTTAGTCTTTCCTTGATCAATAGGGTCGGCCGAAGGTGGTGGGCCTTGGTGGCACCCCTTTGTAACTCCCATATTCCTTTACTTCCCTCCTTAATGGTCCATGTGGGGGTTTCATCCTTGAGATGAAACACACCCAACGGTTGGCTCTTGGGTTTCCATCTTGAGATGGAAACACCCCCCCCCCCCCCCCCCCAATGTTTCCAATGTGTGCTTGCCTTGGTGTTACCTTGTGTAACCTCCACAAAACGCCACCTCTCCATTTAATTCCCATTTGGGGGTTTCATCCATGGGTGAAACTCCCATGTAGCCAACGGTCTTTCCTTGGCTTGGACCACAAAACTGTCCCTTTCCCTTTTATAAATCATTTGGGGGTTTCATCCATGAGATGAAACTCCCACACCTCCAACGTGTAACCCATTGGAGTTTGAATTTTAAACAACAAAATTCTTCCATTTCCCACTCCACTCAACTCATTATTTCAACTCATCATTTTAATTTAACTCATTTGAAATCAATTCAAACCCTTGATCCCATTTCCATTTTAATTCAGCCCCACATAATTTAAACTTGAACTCACTTGGTAGTCAACCCAAGTCAACCATGGCCCATTGGGTCCCAATTGAGCATTTCGGCCCAATTAACAAATTTTGACCCAATTAACACTCTTGACCCAATTGAACACATCTTACCCATTTATTTTTATTGAAACCATTTCCACAATCCGTTGGGTCTTAATTGGGCAATGACCCGACACTGTACCCATCTAAGGTCCATGTCTAATAATTTACAAATTAAATGGGTAATTTTCATATATATTAATAAATTGAAAATCCAAGGTGTTACAGTTTGTCAGCATGTACCACATATTGCTTCCCCTCGGGTGACCAAAATTTCACTCTGCGAAGATGGCAATCGATGTTGGCCTGAACGATAGTCAACCAGTCCATGCCGAAGATAATGTCGTACTCAGTCATATCGAGTACTAGATAGTTGAACTCAAATTTGTATCCAGCGAGTTCAGTGTTCACTGCTGTGCATATAAGCCCCAATGGCGTGTCTCTGATGGGGGATACAATAGTGAGTGATGTGGACAGTTTTTGTACTAATGTGCCAGTAGCGGATATGAATACAGCAGATATAAAGGAGTGGGATGCTTCAGAATCAAACAATGCAAAGGCATAGGAACTACTGACTACTGCCATACCTTGAATCACGGAGTGATCCACTGCTGCTTGAGGAGCTAAGGTAAACAACCGTCTAGATCCTTTAGGGTTAGGCGCCCGCCCGCCTGGTTGTATGCCCTGCTTCCTCGTGAATGAGTTGGTATGACTGGTGGGCGAAAGGAACCCGTGGAATAAGTGGGTCTGCTAAGCTGTGGGCATTCCCTCTTGAAATGGCCATGCTGGTCACAATGGAAACAGTTGTTCACACCTCTGGGAACCTGAGTGACTGATGCTGATGGGGAGGGTTGATTGGGACGAAAACCCCCTATTGACCCAGTGGAAGGTGAGGGTCTCCCAAGGTTAGGTCGAAATCTCTTGTTGGGATGAAATATACCTCCCCGACTCTGACCTCGGAGGTTACCCACAAACTGCACTGTCTCGGCCATCTCTTGCTCCCTATAGTGACCCTGCTGACCACCTCTGCCAGTGTGGTTGCCTTGAAAATGGTTACCTTGGCCCTAATGTTCGGTCGAAGCCCCTGCTCAAACTTACGAGCCCTTCGGTACTCTGTATCCACCATATATAGTGCATAACAGGACAGACTGAGGAACTCCTGATGGTACTCTGCCACTGTCATGGTGCCTTGCACCAAAGATAGGAACGCTTGGGTGTGGCGCTCCCTCTCCTCCTCGGGAAAGTAGTGGTCCAAAAACGTAGTTGAGAACTGCTCCCATGTCATTGCAGTCCTTTCCCTTTCCGGCATGAGTGCTTGTTGTTTCTCTATTACCTCCCACCATTTACCGGCATCATCAATCAGCTGTGATGTAGCCAGTAATATTTTGTCTTCATGACTTGAGATCTTTAGTAGAGTCAAGATCTGAGTAATCTTCTTCAACCAGTTTTTTTTTACTCCGACATGCCCTTCTTTCCCTTTGAAATAAGGGGGGCGCTGCTGCTGGAAATCCCTGACCATCTTCCTGTCATTGGTCTCGTTGGTGGTCCCATTTCCAGTCATGTGCTGTTGTAGAACAGTGGTGACCACTGCTTGGACCAAGTTTTGTAGTTCGGGAGGTACCACTGGTATGTTCACGTTATTTTGCTCCCCTGATGGATGAGGTTGTTGCACCTCCTCTTCATCCCCACTTGGGTGTTGTCGGGTTCTTCTTCTTCTTGGAGGCATTTGTCCCTAAGTCATTGAAAACATCATTGACTTAGTTTCTTCGTAAAGTTTGTGTTTTAACACTTTTGGGGAAATTGCCAAATAAGCAATCTTTGTATTTCTTTGTTTTTTAGGAAAATTTCCTAAGTATCACGTGTTTGTTTCTCAATTTGGGGATATTGGAGAAATATCTCCTAATTTGCTATATTTGATAAATCCAGTTTATAGTGACTATCCTCCCTTTCCTATCATTCCTTGTTGTTCTCAGATTGAATGTTTTAGTCTGAGTCTAACGAAGTAAATTAATCCGGCCCCCTTGCAGCGGACTCCGAAGAGTCGGTCAGATGGGATTCTTATCTGTCAGTGAGATATGATACCGTTTTAATCTTACTTCAAAAGATTCAACCTTCCTGTTTCGCTCTGATACCAACTGTAACGCCCCGCCCCTTTTCACTCGCCGAAAATCAGAGTCTATTTTGTTTTTTTTAATAAAAGAGTGAGAGAGAGCGGGAGCGTCACGACGCGAGGTAAGTCTGAACTTCTAAAGCCCAACCCTTAACTGGCCAACCATACGTGTGCATGGACTAAGTCCATGAAAACGGTTCACACGCAATAAGTTATACATGCGGAATAAATCATAAGTGCGGAATTATAATAGAATCCTAATTCTATTCCATTTTAGATAGCAAAGTAGTTCGTCACTTAACCGTAATTAACTTAAATTGAAATATCCAAAATCAACATTCAAACCATAGCAAATAATCTAAGTTAGTACATGCCCAAATGCTAGCTACTCAAATTACATTGTCCATGAGTAACTTAAACAAAATTAAACTAAAGAAACATCCAAGCTCCTAAGCTTGGCTCCAATCACGTTCATCATTCCGTTCAATCCCTGTGTCATCAACTAGGGTAGAAATAGGGCGTTAGACAATGCGCCCAGTAGGTACTCTAATTAGGGTTAACACATGGTTAGTATAAAATCATATAGATAACATAATATTAAAACCTTGTAAAACAATGCCATGCCATGGTGTCATATGCAATGAGTCCCACCCATCGCCCATATCACAAACATAATATCCTCTTGATGGAATCTCCTCATCAAGGTATCCCCACAGTTACCTTACGGACGCCCCGATGGAGTGTGGCCTCTGGTTACTTCTTGATGGATAATGCACATCAAGGTCTTCTCACAAATGCCTTACGGACTCCCCGACGGAGCGTGGCCTCCGGTTACAAATCATCCCTCCCATACCATGCATGAGATGTAAATGTCCACATGCTATGTAATAGTATAAATCATAGCATAAAACTTCCATATTTGAAACATAACATTTGATACAAAATAATTCATCAAAAACATGAACTAAAATCATATTATATGTCCCATGGTTTCAAAGAGGTAGAATCCTACCAATGACCACTAAAGTGTCCTTGCGTTTTTGTCTAGAAACCGTTCACGGTCGTACACCCTTGTGAGGTCCCGTTACCTTATAACATATCAATAAATCAAAACACCGTTCCATTTATCTTCCAACCGTACTTAAGTCCATAAATATGTCTTAGTGGGGTTCGGCCATGCAACAAGGCCGAACCTCACTTACTTGGTTTTAAGTCCCTCTTTTTGATCTTTGATCATTCTAACTAATGTTGGTCCAAGATCATGCCATCTTTAATTCATTAACCAAACACATATAAGTTAATCATTTAACCTTATTAACACCCTAAATCCATAAAACATTCCCCATGGGGTTCGGCCATACACCATGGCCGAACCCATGGTCCTTCATTTCCATGATTCAATCATACATCTAACCACTTATACACATCCATATCCAATAACATAATCCATGGGGTTCAGCCATACACCATGGCTGAACCCATGGTCCTTCAATTTTACCATTTGGCCATTTATTTCCTTCCATAGGTAATCACCTAATTTACTTACCCATACTCAAGTCCATAACATAGATCCATGAACATAGATATATAATTAAATCCCTCATTTCCTAGCTTAATCATCCATTCATTTAAACATGCATAAAAACTCTAAATGACCCTTTAAAATGGTCCAATAAATGGTTCATCAAATGGTTCATGGGGTTCGGCCATACACCATGGCCGAACCCATGATGTCTTATCTCCATCTTCGTCTTTAAATAATTTACCATCTTAAGTTCATAAACAAGTCCCCCCATGGGGGGGGTGTTGGGGGGGTTTAATCATACCCTTAGGTCATTATTTACAACTCAAAGTCCATCAACATGACTTCATTTAAATCTTCTACAATCATTAATACTCTTCCATGGGGTTTGGCCATACAACATGGCCAAACCCTATGGTTCATCATTTCCATTAAAACACATCATACATCCATGATTGATCCTTTGATGGCTCTCATTCCTACATCCATTTAAACCCTTTAAAACCTTTTAAAATCATAAACATACATCTATGATTTCCATCCTTCAAATCCATTAAAAATAACTAATGTCCTTCCATGGGGTTCGGCCATACAACATGGCCGAACCCTATGGTTCATCACTTCCTCTTGAAAATTATGTAACCATGCTCATAATCCCTGGTGGGGTTCTGCCATACATCATGGCCGAACCTCATCCAACCCTTCCTTTGTCCTTAATGGTTTTTATACATGAAACTTTATCTTACTTAATAATCTCATCATGTACTTACCAATTCCGCGACTCCTCCGGTTTCTTTCACTCCTTCTTGCTCTTCCGATCTTTTCCTTTCTTAGCCTCTTCTTTCTTCCTTCTTGATCCTTGGCCGAGATTGATCTTGATAAAATCTCTAGGAGTGGTTCGGCCAAGAGGTATAGATTTGAGAGAGGGAGAAAGAGAGAAGATTTAAGATGACAACTCTAAGTGTTCTCCCTTTGTCTTGAGAGGGGATCGGCCTTGAGTGAGAGAGGGAGAGTGAGATGAAAGTACTAAGTGTTCTTGTCTTGAGGAGTGATTCGGCCAAGAGAGAGGGGGAGAGAGTGAATTGAAACCAAAGTATATTCTTGATCAATGAGGGTCGGCCAAAGGTGGTGTCCTTTGGTGATGCCCCTTTGTAACTCCCATGCCCCTTCACCTCCCTCCTTAGTGTTCCATTTGGAGGTTTCATCCATGAGATGAAACACTCCCACCGCTTAACCCTTAGGTTTCCATCTTGAGATGGAAACCCCCCCATCTATCCAACGTGTAAGCCTTTGTGTAACCTCCAAAACCTTTTACCTCCTCATTAATGATCCATTTGGAGTTTCATCCCATGAGATGAAACTCCAATGTCTCCAACGTGTAGCCTTGACTTGGGTCTCATGAGATGCATCTCTCCACCTTCCCGCTCCACTCACTTGAGATCAAAGTCCCATTAACTTCCATTCAACTCATTTAACTCAACTCACCTCTTTAATTCAACTCATTTAACTCACTTAAAATCAACTCAATACTTGATTCCATTTCCAACTTAGTTTAGCCCCAATTAATTAAGCTTGAACTCACTTGATGGTCAACGAAGTCAACCGTGACCCATTGGGTCCCAATTGGGCATTTTGACCCAATTGACAATTTTGACCCAATTAAATAAATCTCACATATTTAATTCAATTGGACCATATCCACCATCCGTTGGGTCTTAATTGGGCAATTGACCTAACACCTTACCCATCTAAGGTCCATATCCATTAATTCACAAATTAAATAGGCAATTTCCATAAATATTTATGACATGAAAATTCGGGGTGTTATAGGTACCAACATGCAATGTAATAAAGATAGGAAGCGAATCATATGTATTAAGCACACTATACTTCTCATTCGAAAATAATACCCCACCCCACATTTCAAAATCCATTTCATACTAGTACTAAGAACTCATTCAAATCCACTTCATAATCATTTCATACAAATAAGAATAATAATACTTTCAAATGCACTTAAAAATCAACATGATGCATTATGCCATGGTGACATGAATTGATGTACGCCCTTCTCATGCCCCATGCATTAGTCAACCTTTCTTCCTCATTCAATGGTTATAAACATCAGTCATTTATGTCCGGAGCTTTCCCGGGGCACCAGCTGGGAGCTACTACCCAATATTAGTAATTTAACTGGGACTACGGGGGGACAGCTACATGTAACACCTCGGAATCTTGAACCGGTGAATTAATGTAATGCCCAGCCCTTTTTCACTCTCCCAAAACCAGTGTATATTTTTTTTTTATAAAAGAGTGAGAGAGAGCGGGGACGTCACGACGCGAGCTAAGTCCAAGTTTCCAAAACTCGACTCTTAACTGGCCACCCTTACGTGTGTGTGGACAAGGTCTACTAGAACATTTCACACGCTTTATGAATACTTGCGGAATTATTATATGAGTAAGGTACCCTTCATATACATGTTATCATTATTAAGCAAAGAAGCCAATTACCATATAATTAGCTGAAACTTAATTATCATCAAACTTAGCAAAATAATTCTAAGTTATTACAATCCAAAATATCAGTCCTCCCAATATATCTTTCAAAATCAAACTAAGTAATATAACATAAAACTGTCCAAGCTCCTACGCTTGACTCCCTTCATGTCCCATGTCCTTGTCATTCCCTGTTCCATCATCTATAGAGTAGAAGTAAGGCATTAGTCAACACGCCCAGTAGAAATTCCAACTAGGGTTATGTACACATAGAATCAATATAAAATCAATATAGGAACATCAAATCATGTTTGTAGAACATCCCATAAGTAGTAAAATAAACCATGCATGATATCCAAATCAAATCATGCTTACTTATGTAACATGTCATGGGTGTCAATGCCAAATGATCACTCACCCAAATCCATATCCATTCACATCATATATAAATAGTTTCCTTGATAAATCATCTTATCAAGGTGTTCTGTTGGCCAATTACGTCCGTAGTGTTTTGTGACGGCACCACTAGGTCACTGTTATACCTCTCCACATATGTTAATCGGAATTACCGATGGACTGTAGACTTCTCCCTCTGCGCAGGGTTTTGGGACTATATACCCAGGAGCTCTTTGGCCCAAACTAATCCGTACCCATTCATAGTAATCCCGGACAAGGCCAACATATCAATAGTTCACATAGCTTCATACAAGCTAGTCTCAAGACGAAGTCATGTCCAGACACCTCATAACTTGGCTTGCTCTCCCATGTATTCCCTCCCATGCCATACATGAGACAATGAATGCAAGAATGTCATTTCATATCAAATTATATAATATCATTGAAAACAAGTTCATAACTTATACCATTTGTTAAACCAAAGTAAATCATCATGTTTGGATATAAAAGCAAGTAACATATATATAAGATCCATACGTATCTCAATAAGGTAGGAATCCTACAAACGTTCAATTTACTGTCCTTGCTGTTTTGTGATGATAACAATAACGGTCGCGTCGAAACGAATCGCAAACCCTTTGCGAATCTCTTTACCTTATTAAATTTAATCACATATATAAATCAATTTGAATATTCATTTAATTTTCATCATCTCTTACATCGTACCAGATACCCAGAACATCTGGAAAAATAAACCAAAAATCAAACTTTTCAATTCAGTCAATTGAATTAGGGATTCAGTCGATTGAATCATGCCCAGTTACTGTTCTCTGTCTTACCCGCAGACTTTCAGTCGACTGAATACAATATTCAGTCGGCTGACTTTGGATCAGATCATTTGTGTCTTCGGCCAGTATACATTCAGTTGACTAAATCAAAGATTCAGTCAGCTGAATCATCAGTCAACCGATTACGTGTTTGGTAAGTATACCTTCAGTCGACTGAATCACAGATTCAGTCGGCTAAAACGCACCAGTTCACTTTACTTGTTTGGTATGTCTATGTTCAGTCGACTGAATCTTTGATTCAGTCGGCTGAAACATCAATAAACCCCATATATTTTAATCCAGTTCATGTTCAATTAATTGAATCAAAAGATTCAGTGGGCTGAAACTCCCAGATAACCTTTGTCTGTTTCGGCTAGCACCAGTTCAGTCGACTGAATCCTAGATTCAGTCGACTGACTGTTTGTCAGTCTTCTTTGTTTGCATGTATGGCTCGACCCTTCTTCATGAAATCCATTCCTTATCATTTTTAAACATAGATATTATCATTCATATAACTCTTAGTGAGTTTATTCTACCCTCTTAGCCAAGGCTAGGGTCTTTTCCATAATCTATAGAACCCTTGTACTATTATAACATGGTTTTTGAATTCAATCCTTTGATTGTTTGTTTCAATCCCATAATCATTCCTTGAATGGATTTTTAATTCCATGGCCTTAACAAAACTTGGCCATCCATTCCAACCAAATAGGGAACCCATAGGTTCGGCCACACCATGGCCAAACCTATGGTTTCCCTTAGTCTTAATCCTATATTGTTAAACTCAAAACCATACCTTCTTTCCCGTCTCCTTCTTTTCTTTTGATCTATCATTTCCTTTCTTAATCCTTCTTCTTCCTTTGCTCTTCAATAATTCACCAAGTATAGAGACGAAAATGGGAGAGAGAGAATAGGAGAGAAATCTCTTTGGGTGCAAGAGATGGAGTCGGCCAAGGGGTGTGGAGTGCCCCTTGGTTTGTGTCCCTTTGTATATCAGCCCACTCCCTCTCATTGTGATTCATTTAATCCATGTGTCCCTTGGTTTAACCAAGGAGACTCTTTGACTTCCATCGAGTCATGGGCTTCATGTCCATTGAGATGGAGACTCCTCATCTTCCCAATTCAACTCAACTCAACTCAATTGAACTCACTCATGATTGACCAAGTCAACCATGACTTAGCCGACCATGCATGTGGTCACCACATGGCACGTGGGTCCCATCTTAGCCATATCATTTGATGATGTGGCACCTTGTCTAGTTGGCTTCCATGTGATGACTTGTTATGCCACATGGCAATGCCACATTACCCACTTGCCACCTCACGGATTTAATGTATTGGGTCTTAATTGTGTAGCTGACCAAATTACTTTGACCTTACCCAATTACCTTTAAATTAAGTTCACTATGACCTATTGGGTCCCAATTGGATAATTGACCCATTTCCTTACCCATCTAAGGTCCATTTCAACTATTTAATCTTAAATTCAATTAATTTACAATTTAAATGGACCAAAACAATATATTTATAAGTGATGAAAAATCCAGGTTGTTACAATTAATATAAATCCCCTCTTAAATAATGGATTAGGATGTGAAAACTTGGCATTAAGATTGTCGAATGAACTGAGATAGGTTGGGTATTAAGCATAGTGAGGGAAAGAAATGAAAATAAGAAGAAGGAGAATAAAACCAAGATTTCCAAGAGGTACATATCGACTAGGTTCGATGTGTACAAGTTTGGTATGTATCGACTTTGATACATATGTTTGAAAACCAACCCGAAGCTTGAAATTTTAAGTGACAAATATTTCATTTTGACGATACATACAATTGCCCAGAAATGATACATATCGACCATGAACATGTATCGAGAATGCCCAGCGGCTTAAGCTTCAGATCTAACAGCTGTAACTGTCCCATCACCCACCTACCACACCTACCACCATCTTGGAAAACCAATGCAAGGCCTGCACGTGGATTGTGTGTTGAATGAAGGGAATGAAGGAAATCCTAGAGGTATACATTGATAGAAGGCGATGCGTACATAAATCCCCCAAAGGTATGTATTGACCAAAACATGTATCATGCGTATCTAGTGCTTTGAGTTCAAAAAATACGCAGTTGTCTTCCCTGTCCCATCATACACCAACCTCACCTGCCACCTCCACGAAAGCCAATGGGAACCCTCCACGTGGTTTGATCATTCACAAGAGGAGAGGAGGGAAACTAAAGAGAAAGAAAAGAGCAGTTGCTCCTCATTCATCTATCATCTTCATCCTCCTATTTGGCTAGGACTAGGGCAACCAGAGAGAAAAAATAGTAAAGAGAGGGAGAGCAGCTCGAGCTCCTCCCTCTTCCATTTATCTTCCATCTTCTTCCACGGAAACCATTGAACTCCAAGGGAGAGGAAATCTGGAAAAGAAGAAGAAAGTCGAGAGAGGAGAAACAAGGAGAGCAGAGGACGAAAGAAAGAGGAAACACCAAGCTTGAGCTCAAAACCCACTTGTCATCGAAATCCTCAAGGTTTCCCAAGGTACATGATATTCATAGTGATTAAAGTAATCTAGAATAAAATGATCAAACTAAAATGTTTGATCATATAAATGCAATTGGAAGAGAATGAACCAAAGTGGAGAAACATACAAATCGAGACAAGGGAGTTGAAGAATCCCAGCAGTACACATCGACTTTGGTCGATGTGTATGTCCTAGAATGAGATCGAAGAAAAGAATGACTGGAGTCGATGTGTATGCCTGGGAGTGAAGGTAAAGAAATGAAGCAAAATAACAAAGAAGACCAGATCCAGTGTACAGATTCTATAGTTTGGGACATATCGACTGGGGTCGATATGTACACCAGAACTACTAAGTTTTGCAGAATTGTTGAGAATGGACTGATTGATGGGTAGACTAATTTTAAAAGACACACAAATCATTTTGATGTGCCTCTTTGATGAACAAATTCTGGTAATGAAAGATAATGTTTATTGCACAATTTGAAAGAAAATTTGGACCAGTATTAAGATCAGAACTTAAGGAAAATGTGAGAAGAAATCAGGTTACTGAACAAAGGTCCAGGAACAGACACATCGACTAGAATCAATTTGAAATACAGAATAGACACATCTTTGTGAAGTTGGTTCAAAGGGAGCCAAATCTTTTTGTGAGACCACTTGCATGGTACTAGTCTTCACCTGGTTGACCTATGAGACTTGATGAAGTCGTAGGTGATGATAAAACAATGTAAAGATTAGAAAATGAAGAAAAAATAATGAAAACAAATCTAATGTTCTGTATGTAATGTTTTTGATGCATGAACAATGAATGAAGGGTCAAGGAGTGGACCCATATTCAAAGGAGCGAGTTTGTGGACTACCTTCTTTCACTAATCGGTTAAGATCAAGTAGGTTTTCCTACTTTGTTGAAATGCAATGGGTGTGGATCTAATAACCTATTAACAATGACAAAAGAATAATTCGAATCCCATTTTAAAATCATGTGTTTTGGATATATGAACTTGAGTTTATTCTCAATGGAAGTACGTGGAATATTTCACCCCCTAGAATTATATGATAAATGAGATGCTTTGAAAAATGCAATATGACTATATGATATTATGAGAACATTATAGATTTCAACTATATGAGGTCTTGAGCTACCTTTGGTTTTGTAAATTCTATCTAAAGAGAGTACATGACTATGTTGAGTAGAGTTAATGTATTTTGAAAGTACAAAGTATTTGTGATGAAAATAGATTTGCATGTCCTTGATATTGATTGAAGGAATGTTGTATGCAAGAGCATAACATTCATTTGTATTCATATTCCTCATGCATGGAGCATGGGATGGGATAGACAGGAGTGAAAACAAAGGACCAGTTTGTCCAATTAGACCTTAGGGTTATGATAATTGTTATGGGGTTGCTGTCAACGAACCAAAGTGCCGAATGTCCGAACGAACTTTGGTGTCATGTTATGATTGAGGAATCAAAGTGCTGAATTGACCCGGGCAGGCTTTGATGTTGTGTGTGTATGGCCAAGAAAGAATATTTCACCGGTGGGACCGGTTGAGATGTATAATGACATGTAACAGGACACCCCGAAAACATGAATATGAATTAAGTATACGGGAGGATGAAATGCCCCATGGTTCTAGATGAGATGTTGAGAATACCTTTACATGGGGTATGATAAAGGTATGTATGAATCACGGTACCCATGCCATAGCATGCTGCACAGTAAGGAACTTTTACATGAACTCAGTATGGTATTTGAAATGATGAAACGAACATGGATTGTGTGAAGGGTTTTAAGAATAAACTTTTAATCTGGTGTTTTCATAAGGAAATATTTAGGAAGTCTTTTGATATGAAAGGGATTGATGTAGATGAGAAATGAATTATGTAATATGTTTCAAAGTGTGAGTTTTTCGCTCTAAGCTTGAATATGAGAAATGTTTTAGAAGTATAATACAGTTAAGATTGTGAGAAAAACTTATGTACACTATGAATGAAAGTTTCCCCCAAAGTAGTATAGAAATGAGATTTACAAAAGGTACAGAATATGATTTCAAATATGAGATGAGTTAGGTATGAGTACAATATCTTATAATGAGATATTTATTATGTTTTCAAGTATGGATTTCTGTAAGTTGAGAAGAGTACATAGCATGATTTCAAAACATGAGATTTCTAACATGAAAGGAAATACGATAAGTACATAGCTTTGATATTTTGAAGTAACTGAATTTTGAGAGATGTTTTCAAGATTGAGAAACACAAAATGTATGTAATATGTGATATTTGACCCTCAAGTATAAGTATGTATAATGTCTTAGTTATGACACGTAGTAGTGCATACTATGTGATCGGAATTCCTAATGGGCACGCTGACTAAGCCCATAAATTCTCCCCTCCAGATTTGTATGCACGTTTTGGAAGATGTAGATGATATCGGACTAAGCGATGGCCGAGCATGGATAAAATGGAAAACAAAGAAGCAATTCTAGAGGACTTAGTGTTATCTTTGTGTTTTGAGAGATTTGAGAACAATGTAATTTATAGAATGTTCATTTTGGGGAACGTAATATTTATGACTTGGAATCAATGTATTTAAGTTTATTTGTGTTTGACTCAAATATATGGGAATTCTTTATTTTGCTATGAGATGTGTTGGTTATTCATGCAATGTTATAAAATGTTTAAATTTCCACAGGATTATCAGAGAGTGTGCAAATGTTATCATGCACACACTAGTTGGGCTAGTCAAGGGTCGGGTCTTCGGTTTCGGACTTGACTCGCGTCGTGACGCTCGCCTCCCTCTCCACTCAAATATTCATAATATTATACTCTGATGACAGTGGTTAGATCATCATCAAAATATACATTCAAATCAATTTATAGAACTTTTGAATCAAATATACTTTTATACTATCACTTTGGTACTTTTAACAGGTAGGAAAACCTACTTGATTTGAGATAAATCGACGGGGAGGATGAATCACGAAACTGCTTGTACACTCTAAGTCACCTTCGGGTCCTTCGGTTATTTCCATTGATTAAGACACAATAATCACATCTTTAGTTCATGTCTTTGTTTCCAAATCTAATACTTGTACTTTTATTAATTACCCTTGAGGGGTTAGATTCAGAGAAAGTTACTGGTGTCTTATTAATCCCACATTACTGATTAAAACAAAAGTGTGGACTTAAGATTAAAATAGTCTTCTCACTGCCAGTTCAGAACTTGGGTTACTTTGTTTGGAACTTCTGAAGCTTGTTCCAAAGCTTCGGAACATCTGTGTCCCCTTTGGACCTTCCGAAGTATAAAGTCAAGTTATTCTGCTTGGAATATGGTCTCGGAACTTCCGAACCAAGTTCCAAGACTTCGGAACTTCTAAGCTTTCTCTCGGTGCTTCCGAAACATGTAGATTTTCAATTTACACTAGATTGCTTGGAACTTGGTCTCGGTGCATCGGAGCCAGGTTCCGAGACATCGAGTCCTCTTTTGGACTTAATATATTTTTCTGTACATAACGAACAGTTGTGGGGGAAATACAATGCGATATGCAACTTCACCAATCTTTTAAAGGATTGGAAAAGGCCCCAACAAATCTCGGCGACAACTTCCCTTTCTTTCTGAATCTCATTTGGCCCCTTACATGGAGAGACTTTCAAGAACACTTGGTCTCCCACTTTGAATGTTACAGGCCTTCTTCTTTTCTGATGGTCTTGGTCTGTTCCGTAGTCTCTGCCACTAATTTCGGCCCAATGAGTGCAGCTTCACCTCCCTTAGCCCAACATACAGTAGATCTACAAGGCTTACCATACAGTGCCTCGAAGGGTGACATTTGTAGACTTGCTTGGTAGCTGTTGTTATATGAGAACCCCACTAATGGGAGGTGGTCTTCCCAACTGGCCTCGAAGTCGACCATGCAAGCTCTCAACATGTCTTCCAAAGTCTATATGGTTTTCTCGGACTGACCATCTGTCTGTAGGTGAAAAGTTGTGCTGTATAACAAATCTGTCCCCATAGCCGCTTGTAAACTCTGTCATACTCTTCCTGTGAATCTTCCATCGCAGTCCGATATGATAGTCTTGAGTATTCCATGCAATCTGACAATGTCCTCGATATATAGTCTACCCAAACTTTCTGATCAGTCAGTTACCTTGATAGGTATGAATTGTGAAGACTTTGTAAGGTGATAAATCACAACCCCAATTGCAACGTTCCCTTGGAAGATCTGGGCAATCCTGTCACAAAGTCCATGGCAATGTATTTGCATTTCCATTCTGGTACAGAAATGGACTGGAGTAAACCGGGTGGTCTCATATGTTCCGCTTTGACTCGTTGACATGTGCGACAATTGGAAATAAAGTCTGAAACATCTTTCTTAAGTTTGAACCACCAATATTGTCTCTTGAGATCTCGATACCTCTTTATGCTCCTGGGGTGTATTGAAAATTTTGATTGGTGTGGCTCTTTCAACAATCCCAACCTACAATCCTCGGGTATGTATACCCTGCCTTGGTACTTAAGGCCATGCCCCGAATGTAGTTTCCAGTCTTGAACTGTCTTTTCTCTTATTAGTTGCTCCCATATTTTGGTCAATTCTGGATTTGACCACTGTGCTTGTTCTATCTTTGATGTCATAGTGGAGTGTACAATGAGATTGTTGTACACACATCCCCCTATTAGTGATCTACAGGTTCAGGTTTCTAATTGTTGACATCATTTCCCATTCTTGTCTAATCAAACTGGCCATTGTTCCATGGCTCATATGACTAAGCGCATCAACAACTTTGTTTGCCTTGCCCGGGTGATAATGGAGAGCAAAATCATGATCTTGAAGGTTGAAGGTACTCCATCCACCTCCTCTAACCCATGTTGATCACTTTTTGTCTAAACAAGTATTTGAGACTTTTGTGATTGGAGTAAACTTCAATCTTTTCTCAATAGAGATACTGCCTCCAGCTTTTGAGTGCGAACACCACTGCGACTAACTCAAAGTCATGGGTGGGATATTTTCGCTCATGAATCTTCAGCTGTCAAGAACCATAAGCCACGACATGTGGGCCTCATCCCAATCCTTCACCTGAAGCATGACAATACACTGTGTACCCTGTGCCTCATTCTGGAATGATCAAGATGGGAGTTGTTATCAGTCTTTCTTTCAGTTCTTCAGACCTCATATTGCACTAATCTGTCCATTTGAAGTTGACTCCTTTCTGAGTCAAGCGGGTGAGTGGAGCCACAATTTTAAATAAGTCCATGATAAACTTGCGGAAGTGCCCTGCGAGACCCAGAAAACTACGGATCTCTGTGACGTTCTAATGTGGTTTATAATCTTTCACCGCAGCTACCTTTGCCAAGTCTACTGCTATCCCTTTCATTGTCACTATGGGTCCCAAGATGTTGACTTTAGACAACCAAAAATCACATTTACTTGCATTGGCAAACAATCTGTTGTTTCTCAAGGTATCCAAGAAAATCTACAACTGTTTGGCATGTTCTTCTTCACTTGTGGAGTAGATGAGAATGCCATCTATGAATACAATCACAAACTTGTCTAAGTAGGGATCGAAGATCCAATTCATTAAGTCCATAAAGACTGTCGGCACATTTGTCAATCCAAATGGCATCACCACATATTCATATAGCCCGTATCTGGTTCTAAATGTTGTCTTTTCTGCATCCTCTTTTTTTTTACCCTGATCTGATGATAAACTGACATGAGGTCTATCTTGGAGAAATGACTAGACTCTCTCAACTGATCGAATAAGTCATCAATTCTTGGCAGAAGATATTTGTTCTTGATTGTGACTTGATTCAGGCGCCGATAATCCACACACATTCTTGGGGAGCCATCCTTCTTCTTGACAACTTCCTTTTCTTTCTAAATCTCATTTGGCCCTTACATGGAGAAACTTTCAAGAACACTTGGTCTCCCACTTCGAACGCCAAAGGGTTTATTCTCTTGTCGGCGTAGCTTTTCTGTCTGCTTTGCGCGGTCAAAAGACGTTGCCTGATGGTCTTGATCTGTTCTGTAGTCTCCGCCACTAATTCCGGTCCAATGAGTGTAGCTTCACCTGCCTCAGTCCAACATACAAGAGATCTACAAGACCTACCGTACAATGCCTCGAAGGGTGCCATTTGTAGACTTGCTTGGCAGCTGTTGTTATATGAGAACTCCACTAACGGGATGTGGTCTTCCCAACTGCCCTCGAAGTCGACCATGCAAGCTCTCAACATGTCCTCCAAAGTCTGTATGGTTTTCTCGGACTGATCATGTGTCTGTGGGTGAAAAGATGTGTTGTATAACAAATCTGTCCCCATAGCCGCTTGTAGACTATGCCATACTCTTCCTGTGAATTTACCATCGCGGTCTGATAAGATAGTCTTGGGTATTCCATGCAATATGACAATTTCCTCAATATATCATCTACCCAAACTTTTTGATGAGTCAGTTACCTTGATAGGTATGAAGTGTGCGGACTTCGTGAGGCAATCAATCACAACACAGATTGCATTGTTCCCTTGGAAGATTTGGGTAATCCTGTCACAAAGTCCATAGTAATATTTTCCCACTTCCATTCTGGTATGGAAATGTAACACCCCAATTTCTCAATAAGATGGATAATTACGAAAATGCCCCTGGATTGGTGAATTTATTAATTATGATGTTAGATGAGGAAATAGTGGGACACATTGCTCAAATTAAGATCCTATGAGCACTTTACAAATGTCAAATTTGATTGGATAGGTAATGTACATCAATTTGGGTCAATATGGTTAATTGGGTCAAAGGACCCAATTGGACCCAATGGGTCCTAATGGACTTATTAGACCATTGGGTGAGCCCAAATTTAATGGGGTTAAACTCAATTGATTAGAAATCAAGTGGAGCAAAAATGGGTAGGCTTGATGCACAAGTAAAAACCATTTAAAAATGGCTAAAACAGCCCATAAATGGGTCATGTTGTCAAAACGGGTCAATGAGCTAATTGGGGACCCAATGGGTCGGGTTGACCAAGTTTGACCACGGCTGACTGTGTGGGCCCTCAAATGAGCTCAATGGTGAGTCAAATCAGGTTGAGTGAGACTGAATTGAGTTGGTTTTGAATTAAGAAATGAGTTGACTCAAGTGTAATTAATGTATGGTATTTAATGTGGTGAGTTAAGCCATTGAGTTAGGTGAGTCAAAATGGAAATCAAAGGGTCTGTAAATTCAGTGAGTTAAGTGGAATATGAGGAGTTGTTTTGGGTCTCAAACAAACCAAAACAAGTCCCACACGTTGGGGACTTGTTATGGTGATTTCCATGCTAAATTTTTAATGTAAATGGATGGGAATTGGATGAGTTACATGGGGAGCTGAATGGTTACATTGGTTAGTGCCAATGGGTGCTTTTGCTGGCAGCAGGTGTCTCATTGAAATGAACAAGAGTTTATGAGGGAAATGAATGGATTAAGTGTAACGCCCGCCCCTTTTTCACTCGCTTTTCGAAAATCAGAGTATATTTTTTTTTTTGAAATGGAGAGTGAGAGAGGGCACGGACGTCACGACGCGAGTTAAGTCCGAGCTTCTAAAGCCCGGCCCTTAACTTAGCCTTATTTTCTGTGGTTTAAAACACATACATAAAATCCGATTTTGGCCATTTCAAATATTCCAATGAGCGAGCCTAAAATGCAACATCTTTACGTTTCTTTTCATCATTCACATTGCATCGAATTTTACTTCTAACCCACATAGGGTTCAGTTCTTCCTGCAGCCTTCTAGGGATACCCTGCCTTTCAGCGCGTACCACGTACCGCTTTCCTTCGGGTGACCAAAATGTTACCCTACGAAGATGGCAGTCAATATGGATCTGATACGTAGTCAACCAGTCCATGCCAAATATGACATCATATTCCGCCATATTGATTACTAAATAATTGAACTCGAATCTGAATCCCGCGAGTTCCGTGTTCAATGCCGTACATATAAGTCCTAATGATGTGTCTCCGACGGGGGATACAATGGTGAGTGATGTGGACATGTTTTGTACTAGTGTACCCGTGGCAGATATGAGTGCAGCAGATATAAATGAATGTGATGCTCCAGAGTCAAATAAAGTAATAGCATAGGAACTACCAATTACAGCCATACCTTGCATCACTGAACGGTCCACTGCTACTGGAGATGATATGGTGAAGAGTCGTCCAGATCCCGCAGGGTTTGGTGCTCGCCCCGCCTGTTTGTATGTTCTGCCTCCCCGCGACTGTGTTGGTCTAGTTGGAGGGCGGAAAGGGCCCCTGAAGTTGGAGGGTCGGGTAGTCTGTGGACACTCTCTCTTGTAGTGGCCCTGTTGGCCACACTGATAACAGGTGTTCCCACCCCAGGAAACTTGTGTGACTGATGCTGATGTAGGTAGATCCCGTGGAGGGTGAGGGCCTGCTAGGATTCGGGCGGAACTTCTTGTTGGGTTGGAATGTACTTCGCCCGCCTTGCCCTCGGCGGTTGTCAAACCGTACTATCTCATTCAATTCTCGTTCTGCGATGGTGGCCCTGCTAACCACCCTTGCTAGTGTGGGCTCTTTGAAAATGGTCACTCTAGCCCTGATGCTTGGCCGAAGGCCACGTTCAAATTTGCGGGCCCTTCGGTGTTTAGTATCCACCATGTAGAATGCATAGACGGACAGTTTAAGGAACTCTCTGTGGTACTCTGCCACCGTCATACTGCATTGTATCAATGAGAGGAAAGCTTCAGTCTGGCTCTCTCTTTCTTCCTCCGAAAAATATTGTTCTAGGAAGGTGGCTGAGAACCATTCCCATGTCATGATGGTCCTTTCCCCTTCTGGCACCAGTGCTTGTTGCTTTTCTACAATTTCCCACCAACTACTGGCATCCTCGATCAGTTGGGAAGTGGTCAACAAGATTTTATCAGTAGGATTGGAAATTTAGAACAGATTAAAGATCTGATTGATCCTTTTTAACTAATGTTCCGCTCCGACGGCCCCTTCTGTTCCCCTGAAGTAGGGAGGGTGTTGTTGTTGGAAGTCCTTGACCATCTTCCGTTTACTGGAGTCGCTGGTGGTCGCATTTCCGTTTGAGTGTTGTTGAAGAGCAGAAGCGACTGCCGCTTGAACTACGTCTCTTAGCTCGGGAGGTACACCTTGTATGTTTATACTATTCTGTCCCTCGGCTGTATGAGGTGGCTGTACCTCCTCTTGATGCGGTGGGTGTACTTCCTCTTGATGAGGTGGTGGCACCTCTTCTTCCTGTCGAGGGGGTGTTACCTCTTTCTCTACTCGTGGGTTGCGAGGGGTTCTTCTTTTTGGCGGCATTTTCTTTTCCTAAGTCATTGCAAAAATATTGACTTAGTTTCTTCATAATATTGGCGCGTTCATATTTAGTTTCGAAAACATTTGCCAATATACACATGCTTAGTTTTTTGAGGGGAATTCCTAAGTATTACGTATTGTCTCTCATATTGGGGAAAATTGCCAAATATGCATACTTGGTTTGGGGAAAAACTTCCCAAATAGCTATGTTTGTCCATCTTGGTGAAATCGGGGAAATTTTCCTACATTCGATTAATCCATCAAGGTTATAATGATTGTACTTCCCTTACTATCATTTTCTTACGTCAAATGTGGCGCTCAGATTGAATGTTTCAGTTTGAGTCAATTGAAGTAGATTAACCCGGCCCCCGTGCAGCGGACTCCGAAGAGTCAGTCAGTTGGGATTCTTATCCGTCAATGAGACGTGAAACCGTCTTAATCATACTTCGAGAGATTCATTCTTCCGATTTCGCTCTGATACCAACTGTAACGCCCGCCCCTTTTTCACTCGCTTTTCGAAAAGCGAGTGAAAAAGGGGCGGGCGTTACATTAAGTGGCTGAATTACAAAAGAGCCAGACCACCTCATTTGGCCGATTTTCACATTGAAAATCTTAAGAATCCCCATCTCTCTCTCCCTCTCTCCAAACTCTTTCTCTTGGCTGAACCAGCAGTGGTGTTTGCACAAATTGATCAAGCATAAACCAGCAAAGGAAGGGAGGCTAAGAAAGATAAGAAGTAAAGAGCAAAGGCAAGAAGAAAAGCTTGGATTTGGTAAGTATTCCCATGGGTATTTTGTTTAATAAGATGGAACAAATGGAACATGTTTTGGGCCATGGGCATGGCCGAATGCATCAAGGTTTAAACCTTGGGTAATTGAGGTTTAAAAATTATAAAAGGGATCATTGGGTTCGGCCACCTTGGAGGGCCGAACCCCATGGAAATAATTGGTTGGTTTTGATGGTCTTTGAAACATGAAACCATGAAATTGGGGGACTTTTTTAGATTTTTTGTTTGACTTAAAATGCATGTTTTAAAAAGGTTTAAAACAAATTCGGATGTCATGAATGGCTGAATGTATCATGGGTCTAAAACCTTGGGTATTAAATGATGAAAGGGTTCATTGGGTTCGGCCATCTTGGATGGCCGAACCCCATGAAATGATGTTGGAATTTTGATGGTTTTTTGTAAGTTAAAACCATGCAAATGATTTACTGTTTTGGATGATTAGATTAGACATAAGATGAATGTTTAAGAGGTTCAAACCAAAGGCCATAGGGTTCAGCCAATGAGCATGGCCGAACCCCATGAATTGGTGTGATAATTTTATGGTTAATGGTGATGGTTTTGAGAGATAAAAACCATACATTACCATGGGGTTTTTATGTGATTTATATGAAGATAATTTACTGATTTTGGTCGGCCAATATATGGCTGAACCATGGTAATGTTATGGTTAAGTTACTGATTTAAATCAGGGATAGATCATGGACTAATTGAATCAAGAGAACCATTGGCCGAACGCCATGGACTGTTTTTGGATGGTATGTTTGGATTAAATCCTATTGGAAACTATGATTTGTTTTATGCTTTTGATCTAAGAATTACCTAGACTTAGTTATGGATTTAATACCATGATATAAGATAGAAAGTGGGGACAAAAACCAGATTGGTGAGGTTCGGCCATGTGTATGGCCGAACCCCACTAAGGGTCATTGGTGGCCTTAATGTGTAACTAATTATGTGATTAAAGATGTGTGAATGAATGATTTAAAGGATCAAATAAAGATGAGAGGCTCGGCCATGTGTATGGCTGAACCCCACCAAGACGGTTTAGTTTTGGTTATTGATGTTTAAGGAAAAGGTTAGTCACAATGGCATAATGGTAAATATGGAAGAAAAGTTCAAAGATGAAATGATCAAAAGAATGGACTTATGAGTCAAAACTCAAGGTGGTATGGTTCGGCCATGTAGTATGGCCGAACCCTACCAAGGTTTATTTGAAGGTATGGTTTAAGTGTAGGGTTGTAATTATATGAAAGAGTGGCAAAATTGTAAATAGGTGAGGTTCGGCCATGGGGTATGGCCGAACCCCACATAGTGCATTTTTGGGACTTAGACCAAGTTGGAATTACATAATGAATGTTTGATTTGCTGCCTTGAAAATAAGGTATCGAGACTTACGAGAACGGCGTACGAGTTGTGAACGGGTGACGATTAAGAAAGATCGAACACTGAAGTGAATCTTAAGTAGGTTTCCCTACCTACTTGTAACCACAAATATGATTTGGTTTTATCATGTTCTTATGAGATATGTTATATTTGTTATTATGTTTCAAATGTGGTTTTGAATGATGAGTTATGTATTTACAGATGATATACAATATATTGACATCTCATGCATGGCATGGGGTGATGGGAATGGAACAACATAATGATAAGTATCCTATCCAGAGGAAATGTGGATTACTCTGAATTAACTTGACATAAGCACCATACCCAGAGGAAATGTGGATTACTCTGCTTACCCATCCGGAGGAAATGAGGATTACTCCGGAATAGCTTGATGTAAGAGTTTCTTGAGATAATGGCTATGTAGACTTGTGATGGGTAGGACTCATTACATGTGCATATAAATAGTATTCGTTTTCTGATGTTTTATTGATTATCATGAACTATGATACATATGCATGTTTTATAAGCTAACCATGTGGTAACCCTGATCAGGAACCTACTGGGCGCGTTGATCTAACGCCCTAATTCTATCCTCAGAGGAGAATGCAGGAACAAGGAAGGGGAAAGATAAGGTTGATGACCAGGAGGGGAGCCAAGCCTATGCGCTTGATTGTTGATTGGGATTTCTTTGTTATTGTTTTTTGTGTTATATTTTATGGGCATGCAATAAGTTGATACCTTGCTATGGTTTGTTTAGGATATTAACAATGGATGTTAGTTTATGTTATTTATTAATTGAGACTGGTACTTGCTATCTATTCAATCTATTTCCGTAGTTAGTCTAGTTTATTCTGCAAGTCACTGTTTAGTTCCATGTGTGGTTTGTATCGTGGGTTTAGTCCACTCACACATGGGTAGCCAGTTAAGGGTCGGACTTGGGTAGTCCGAACTTAACTCGCGTCGTGACGCCACCCGTTCTCTTTGTCGATGTTATTTTATTATTATTTAAAAAAAAATTAGACTCTGATTTCTTCGGAGAGGGCGGGGTGTTACGACGCATATATATTTACCTATATGAGCACGATGAATCAACCAACCAAGTTCATTCAACAAAACATTCACCAATTAAGAACATTGAATTAACAAACATCCTATCCTTGGAAATTCATTATGCATATGGAAGATGGAGGCATATTTCTTTCCGTAAAACTTTCCAAGGCATGCTCTCCATTGCTCAAACATTTTAGAGCACAATGCACAAAATCCATTAACATTTGGACCACATGACCATGTTGGCTTTCACTACCAAAATCCATTTGGTTTTAAGATTCAACTTAGTTTGTTTTCTAAAGTGATGCCTCTAAGATGCATAAAAAAAACTTTTTTTGGAGAAGGAAAATTGTTTTCACTTGAATACTTCTCCAAGTACATTTCTAATGTCTAAATGATTTTCCAAGATAGTGCATTACTAAGATATGGAAAGAATGTAAACACATCCCTATAAGATTTGCCAATTTGAGGGATGAAGGGTGTGTGCTTGTGATGCATGCAAGTTCACAAGACAACAAGTTTTACAACACAAGCTTTGAATGTCAATGTAAGCGAATAGATTCACACAATTTTGTGCCATTTGAAGATTCAAACCATTTCACAAATATAGGCACAAAAACATGGAACTTGAATCAATAAACCAATTTGAATCCAACAATAATGGACTCTAGAATCTACATGAATGAACTTCTTTAAAATTCTAATAAAATTATAAAAAGTAAATAAATTTAGATAATATAAGGTTTTTATACAAAATAATAAAATAATTGAGCATAAAGCAATTAATGTTATGACAAAGGATGGACACCAGAATTTATTACATCCAAAATGATGGACCAAATTAAAATCATGCAATCAAATGCTTTTACATTGTCTTTTTTATATTTAAAGTTGAATTAGCAGATATATTGTATTGGCCGATACCGAATTTTAAACCCCTGCCTGGCCAGCTTTAAAGCCAACCCTTCTCTCTTTATATATCTCTTAGTTAGCTTTACCAAATCTTCTGCCCAAACTCTACTCTATCTCGGGTTTTTAAACGAGACCGTTTCTCCACCAGTTTCTATAAACAAGGTATAAAATTCATCTACTCTGAATTTTGTGAACTATGAGACTAATTTGAAGTGAAAAGTGTATAATTTTGGGCTTCAAAAACCATATACAGTGAATTAAGAAAAAATATCATTCCCTCTTAATTCTTTGGGTATGATATTTACTTGAGGTGGGATGGAAAATGGATTTGGTTGTTTTCTGGGTAGAGAAGAAAATGGTAAATATGCAGGTTCATTGTAACGACCCATCCTGTAACGCCCCGCCCTTTCTCACCTTCACAAAATCAGAGTATATATTTTTTTTATAAATGCGTGAGAGAGAGCAGGACGGCACGACGCGAGTCAAGTTCGAGTTACCAAAACCCGACCCTTAACTGGCCACCATTACGTGTGCGTGGACTAAATCCACTAAAACATTTCACACGTTTTCTGAATACTTGCGGAATTATTTATATGAATAAGATACTATTCATATACTCATCAATATAAGGCAAGGAAAGCCAATCACCATATACATAAAATAAAACTTATATTTTATCAAACCATAGCAAATAAGTCTAAGTTATTACAATCCAAAATATAGTTCTCCTAATACATCATTGAAATTAAAACTGAATAATTTAAACATAATCTTTCCAAGCTCCTATACTTGGCTCCTTTCCTGTCCATCGTCTTTTTCATTACCATTCCATGTTCCATCATCTATAGGATAAAAGTAGGGCATTAGTCAACATGCCCAATAGGTATTCCAAGTAGGGTTATGGTACACATAAGAATAATATAAATCAAGGGTATATACATCATATCACATTTGCAAAATATCTCATAAGTAGTAAACACAATGCACTATGTCCATATCTTAATCATGCTTACTTATGCGTCATGTCATGGGTGTCAATTCCAAATGATGTCTCACCCAATTTCCATATCCAATCACATCATAAATCAATATCAATGCTTTCCTTGATAAATCGTCATATCAAGGTTTACTTGGCCACTTACATCCGCAGTGTTTTGTGGAGGCACCACCAGGTCACTGTATACCCATCCACAAATTAATCGGGATTACCGATGGAGTGTGGACTTCTCCCTCTGCTGTAACACCCACACCCACCCAGCTGTTGTTGGGCATGTGAGAAAAAAGTCCCACATCCCCCAGGCAGTTGAGGGGTGTGGGGGTTAAAAGAGAGGAGAGCAGCACACCTCAACAAGAGGTCTTTTGGGCCTGGCCTTGTGGGCTGGGCCCAAAGCAAAATCTTGAGGGCATGTGGCCCAAAGAGGACAATATCTTGTTCAGTTGGGTAGGGTCATGACAATTGGTATAGATGCACGGTTCCACTCTCGGCCTGTGTGGGCTCTCTACTCTTCTGTGTGTGTTTTCTATATAGACCACTTGTCAGTGTGACGTGACAGAGCCGAGGACGGCTCTGGTCTTAAGGGGGGTGGATTGTAACACCCACACCCACCCAGCTGTTGCTGGGCATCTAGGAAAAAAGTCCCACATCGCCTAGGCAGTTGAGGGGTGTGGGGGTTAACAGAGAGGAGAGCAGCACACCTCAATAAGAGGCCTTTTGGGCCTGGCCTTGTGGGCTGGATCCAAAGGAAAACCTTGAGGGCATGTGGCCCAAAGAGGACAATATCTTGTTGAGTTGGGTCGGGTCGTGACATTTGCGCAGGGTTTCGGGACCTTCCCAAGAGCTCTTTGGCCCAAATCACGCCGTACATATTTCTATCAACCCGGACAAGGCCAAATCTCAATAGTTCATATAGCTTCATACAAGCTAGTCTCAAGCCCAAGTCATGTCCGGACTGCTCAGGACTTGGCTTGCTAGTCATATGTATTTCCTCCCATGTCATGCATGAGGTAATGAATGTAAGAATGCCATTTCATCTCAAAGTACATAATATAATTGAAAATCAGCTCATAAATATATACAATTTGTTTAACCAAAGTAATCATCATATTTGAAATAAAAATCAGTATAATATCATATTCCATAGTGTTCTCACTAAGGTAGGAATCCTACCAATGTCAGTACACTATCCTTGTTGTCTTGTGAAGATAATGTTAACGATCGCATCGAAACGAATCACAGTCCCTTTGCGAATCTCTTTACTTTATTAAATCCAACCACATATATAAATTTGATTTTCCATTTTTATTTCATCATCCCTTCCATCCTACCAGATAGACAGAGACATCTAGAAGATCATCCAAAAATCACTCTTTTCAATTCAGTCCACTAAATTTGTGATTCAGTCGACTGCATCACACCCAGATACCATTTGTTCTCTATCCGCAAACTTTCAGTCGACTGAATCATAAAATTCAGTCGGCTAAAAATACAACTAGGTACTGTACAAACTTGACCCGTACACTTTCAGTCTGTTGAATCATAGATTCAGTCGGCTGACTTTGGGTCAAATCCTATGTGTTCTCGGCCAGTACACATTCAGTCGACTGACTTTAGACCAGATCATTTGTGTGTTCGGCCAGTATAAATTCAGTCAGCTGAAATACCAACGAATCATTTACTTGTTTGGTAAGTATATCTTCAGTAGAATGAATCATAAGATTCAGTCAGTTGAAACACAGTAGATCACTTACTTGTTTGGTACGTATACGTTCAGTCGACTGAAAGTCCCAGATATCCCTTATTTGCTCAGTCTGTACATTTTCAGTTGACTAAATCATCAGATTCAGTTTGCTAAAATACCCAGGTATCCTTTGTTTGCTTTGCCAGTACAGGTTCAGTCGACTGAATCCTGTGATTCAGTCGACTGACTTTTTGTCAGTTCTCTCTATTTGCATGCATGGTTAGGCCCTTTCTTCATGAAATCCATTCCTAACATTATTTAAACATGGATTTCATCTCCCATACTTTATTTAGTAACTTTACTCTACCCATTAGCCATGGGATGGGCCTTTTTTATAATTCATTCAATTCTTATTATCTTAACATGGATTTGAAAATCACCTTATTTTTGTTTCAACCCATTACTATTTCTTGGACGGATTTCCAACTCGATGACCTTATAACAATTTGTCCATTCATTCCAACCAATTATGGAACTCATGGGTTCAGCCATACCATGGTCAAACCTATGGTTTGCTTGAAATCATTCCTATGTTACTAAGCCTTAAACATACCTTCTTTCCATTTCCTTATTTTCTTTTTGATCTGTCTTTTCTATCTTAATCCTTCTTCTTCTCTCTTTGCTCTTCTAAGTCTCCAAGTATAGAGGTAAAGGTGGGAGAGAGAGAGGAGGGGAGAGGAGGAAGCAGGAAAACTCTTGTGTGCAAGAGGAGGAGTGGGCCAAGGGGTGTGGAGTGCCCCTTGGTTTGTGTCTGTAACGCGCCGTCCTTTTTCACTCGCCGAAAATCAGTCTATTTTATAAAAAAAAAAATAAAGAGTGAGAGAGAGCGGGACGGCACGACGCGAGCTAAGTCCGGGTTCCAATCCCGACCCTTAACTGGCCAACGATACGTGTGCATGGACCAAGTCCACTAAACAGTTCACACGCTACAACGATTGCGGAATATACATATGGATTAAGATTTCATCCATAAACATAACATCATTTCTAAGCAAGGAAGTCAATCACATAATTTAACTGAAGTTCAAATGTCCAAATGTAACCAAACCATAGCAAAATATAACTAAGTTATTACAGTCCCAAAATGTGATTATCTCAAAATACATTGTCCAAAATAAAACTTAAATAAAGTAGGCATAAACTATCCAAGCTCCTAAGCTTGGCTTCTTTCACGTCCATCACCCGTTCCATTCCCTATACCATCATCTAAAGATAGAAGTAGGGCGTTAGTCAACGCGCCCAATAGGAGTTCCAAATAGGGTCATACACATGGGATTAGTATAAAATCAGGATAGAAACATAATATCAAAACTGAAACCAACTTGTAGTACTAAAATCAACGCATGATACTTATAACAAAATCATGCTAATTTAATGCCATGCCATGGGTGCCACATGCCAATGGTTTCCCACCCAACAACCATATCAAAGTATTCACTGTTATTCTTCCCCACGTATGCCTTATCGGTCCCACCGAATGGAACGTGGACTCCTTTTACATTTCAAACATCATATATCTTTTCCCGTATGTCAATCGGAATCAGTGTGGATTCCTCCCCCGTTTGTTTATCGGATATCCCGAATGGAGCGTGGACTCTTCTCATATGTTCCCTCCCATGCCATGCATGAGATGCTGAGTACAAGGATGTCATTCCTTTTCAAATTACAATATGCTATCAAAACAGTTCATACACATATATATTTCATAATTCAAAGTAAGTCATCATGTTGGAAAAATACAAACCATATAAGATCCACATGTATATCAATAAGGTAGGAATCCTACCCAAGTCCGATTTACTATCATTTTCCTGTTTCGGACGAACAATCGCTAACCGTCACGTGAAAGTGAATCACGCCTCTTTACCTTATCAATTTAATCACACACATATATCAATTTAAAAGTCAACTTTTCATTTCAATCGCATTTACGCATCATAATCCTTAAACCGGTTAAGACCCTCAACGGGGTTCGGACATATGACGTGGCTGAAATGTGTTCATGTCCACCAAGACCCATCAATGGGGTTCGGCCATACAACATGGCCGAACCTCACTCTTTGGTTTTTGACCCTCTTTTTAGTCCTTGTTTTATTTTAAACAATGCGGGTCAACCATCATTCCTTTCTTTTTATTTCTTAACCTGATAATATGTAGTTTATCAATTAACTTTTAGATATTCATGGACTCATAAAATCATTCATGGGGTTCCCATCCTTCACCTGTCCTGCAGATGATAAAAATTCGTTCGCGGATGGTAAAAACCCGTCCGCGAATGGAAAAATCTGTCCCGCAGACAGCACCCTGTCTCCGTCCGCTACTCATCTACGGATGATAAAAACCTGTCCGCAGATGATAAAAACCTGTCCCGCGGACAGTCTTCTTTGGTTTGTACATTTGACTTGACCCTTCCTTATGGAATTCATTTCTTATCATTTAAAACATATAAAATGTCGTCCATATTTTAAAATCAGTGAGTATACCCTACTCACTAACCAAACTAGGGTCTTGTCCATTATTCTCCCAATCTTAGTATTACAACATAATTTTTGAATATCCTTCCACGTTTGTTTCAACTATTTAATCATTCCTTGAATGGATTTCAAGTTCATGGCCTTATAACCAGTTGGCCGCCCAAATATCTCAATCAAATATGAACCCCATGGTTTCGGCCATTCCATAGCTGAAACCATGGTTCCCTTAGTTTCTTAAATTTAATACCATGAGACATAGAACCTTACCTTCTTTCCCGTCTCCTTCGTTTATTTTTCTTTTGCTATGAATTCCTCCTTAATCCTGCACTTCCATGGTTCTTCGGTGATTTCTCTAAATCTAGAGACGAATTGGGAGAGAGAGATGAAAACCTCCTTGTTCTTCAATGGAGCATTCGGCCAAGGGGTATGAAGTGCCCCTTGGTGATGTTTCTTTGATATGAGCCCCAACTCCTTCAAATTCTTCCTTAATTCTTCTTTTTCCTTGATGCTTTGTTGGTCCTCTAAGTGTTAAGACCAAACTGCGGAGGAACTATCATTTGATAAGCCACTTCCCCCACCCTCTTTTGGATTGGAAAGGGTCCCACAAATCTAGGTGACAGTTTCCCTTTCTTTCCAAATCTCATATGTCCCTTTCGTGGCGAGACCTTCAAAAATACTAAGTCTCCCACTTCAAACTCAAGGAATCTCCTTCTCTTGTCTGTATAGCTCTTCTGATGACTCTGTGTAGTGAGCAGATGTTGTCGTATTACCTTGATCTGTTTCGTGGTCTCTATAACTAGATCAGGTGCAATAAGTACAGGATCACCGGCCTCTATCCAACACACTAGTGGTCTACAGGGTCTACCATACAACGCCTCGAATGGAGCCATCTACAGGCTTGCCTAGTAACGTTGTTGTAAAAGAACTCCACCAATGGTAAATGATCTTCCCAACCACCCTTGAAGTCTAACATGTAAGCTCTCAGCATGTCCTCCAATGTCTGTGTTGTTCTTTCTGACTGTCCATCAATTTGTGGATGGAACGTTGTGTTAATCAATAAATTCATTCCCATAGCTGACTGCATGCTCTGCCACACCCTGCCGGTGAATCGGCCATCTCTGTAGGACACAATAGTCCTGGAGATACAATGCAGCCTGATGATGCCCTTGATGTATCGTCGTCCCAATGTCTCAGATGAATCAGTCATGTTGATTGGAAGAAAGTGTGCAGACTTGGTCAATCGATCTACCACGACCCATATTGCATCGTTGCCCATTGATGACCTTGGCATCCCTGTCACAAAATGTATGGAAATATGTTCCCATTTCCACTCTAGCACTAGTAAAGATTTAGTGGTCCTGGTGGTTTCTGATGTTCAGTCATAACTTGCTGACAAGTCAGGCAGTGAGCAACAAAATCTGCCACATCTCTTTTAAGTCCATGCCACCAGTAATGTCTCTTCAGGTCATGGTATATCTTGGTGCTACCTGGGTGTATAGAGAGTTTTGTTTGGTGTGCTTCGATCAACAACTCTTTTCTGCAACTTTGAGGCACATACGTCCTACCTCGGAATAAAAGACCTTGCCCGGTTGTAATTCCCATTCCGGTACAACCTCACCAGTAAACATTTTAGCCCATATCTCTTCCACTTCTGGATCTGTCCGTTGTTCCTGCTCAATCTTGGAAACTATTTTGGATCGTACGATCAGATTATACATACTCCCATGATTCTTGATGTACAAATTGAACTCTCGAATGGCATTCAGCATTTCCCATTCCTTCATAATCAACTGGCCATTGTTGCATGTGACATGCGAGTGAGGGCATCCACCACTTTGTTTCCCTTGCTAGGATGATATCGAAGCGCAAACTCATAATCTTGTAGATATTCCATCCATCTGCGCTGCCTCATGTTGTGTTCCTTCTGATCAAACAGGTATTTCAAACTTTTGTGATCTGAAAATACCTTAAATTTCTCGCCGTACAGATAGTGTCTCCAGCTTTTGAGAGTGAAGACCACCGTGGCTAATTCCAGATCATGTGTGGGATAGTGGCGTTCATGAATTTTTAACTACCTTGAACCATAAGCCATTTTGTGTTGACTTTGAGTAAAAGAACACCCAAGTCCTTCTCCTGAAGCATCACAATATACTTCATAGCCCTTTCCTCTTTCCTGCAAAATCAAAATAGGAGCACTCATAAGCCTCTCCTTTAGGTCTTCAAATCTTCGGTTGCATACAGCAGACCATTCAAATTTGACTCATTTCTGAGTGAGTCGGGTGAGTGGGGATGCAATCTTGGAGAAGTCCATAATAAACTTCCGATAATAACCAGCCAATCCCAGAAAGCTGTGGATTTCGGTCACATTCCTTGTAGCTTTCCAGTCTCTAATTGCTGCCACTTTAGCCGGGTCCACGGCTATTCCTTCCGTTGATATGACATGCCCTAAGAAGTTAACCTCAGATAGCCAGAATTCGCACTTGCTTGCTTTGGCATACAACTGATTCTTCTTCAGGGTGTCCAAGACTATCCTTAGATATTCAGCATGCTCCTCACGACTTTTAAATAAATCAGGATGTCATCAATGAATACAATTACAAACTTGTCCAAGTAAGGATGAAAAATCCTGTTCATCAGATCCATGAACACAGCTGGTGCATTGGTGAGTCCAAACGGCATGACCACATACTCATATAGGCCATACCAAATTCTGAAAATCGTCTTCTCTATGCCTTCATCCCTGACACGAATTTGATGGTAGCCTGATATCAAATCAATCTTGGAGAAATAACTGGAACCCCAAAGTTGATCGAATAGATATCAATTCTGGGTAGAGGGTACTTGTTTCTGACTGTCAGCTGATTCAATTTCTGATAATTTACACACATCCGAAGTGTACCATCCTTCTTCTTCATAAATAATACTGGTGCTCCCCAAGATGATGTGCTGTTCCGAATGCATCCTAGTTTGAGCAGTTCATCAATTAACTTTTTTAACTCTAACATCTCAGTTGGGGCCGTCCAGTAATGTGTCAATGACACTAGAGCAGTGCCAGGATAGAGCTTGATCTCGAAATCAATCTCTCTCTTTAGAGGCAAACAAGGGAGTTCTGTCAGAAACACCTCTGCGTAGTCTTTCACTACCGCAGGTAGTTCAGTCATTGGTGCCTTGTCTAGTTTGATGTTGTTCAGTACTAGACGGTTCATTTCCTCGTGCAGTCTTCTGGTCGTTGGTATGTTCTATCTGTCGGCATGTACCACATATCGTTTCCCCTCAGGTGACCAGAATATCACCCTGCGGAGATGGCAGTAAATACTGGCCTGGAAGTTAGCCAGCCAATCCATGCCGAATATGATGTCGTACTCTGTCATCTCGAGTACCAGATAGTTGAATTCAAATCTGAACCCAGTAAGTTCAGTGTTTACCGATGTGTAAATCAGTCCCAGTGATGTGTCTCCAATAAGGGATACAATTGTAAGTGCAGTGGACAGTTGCTGTACTAGGGTACTAGTAGCAGATATGAAAGCAGCAGACACTGTAATAGCCCAGAATTTTTAAATCAATATATATGCGGCTATCATTTATTTTAATGATGGAAATTGGAAATTTTGATGGAATAAATGTTAAGTGGATCAAAATTTGGACAAAGGCCCTAGTATGGTCCAATGGACCATGGGTTGGATGAAATTCATTTAATTGGTCAATAATGATTAATTGGGTCAAGAATGGTCAAATTGGGTCAAATACCCATTTGGGACCCAATGGGTCAAGATGGTTAAGCTCTAAGGTAAATGGGTAGGAAATAAATTTAATTGGACCATGGGCCCAATGGTGACCCAATTGGTTGGAATGGATTGAATTAGAATTAAACCACCTAAGTCAGTGATGAAATGATCAAGATGGCATAACTAAGTGGGGCCCACCTCCACCTCATCAAGTGAGGTGGCATGTAGACCAAGGCATAGGTGGGGCCACCATCATGGTTGACTTGGTCAACCATGGATAAGTCAAAAGGAATTAAGGAGGATCAAAGTGAATTAAGTTGACTTAATTAATTCAAATCATCTAAGTTAATATTGATTGGACCAAGGTGACATGGCCGAATAGGACCCACCTCCACCTCACCAAGTGAGGTGGCGGGTAGGCTAGGAGTTAGTGGGGCCGGCCACCATGGTTGACTTGGTCAACCATGGGTGGATTAATGAAGAAGAATCAAGGAGATTAAAGGGGTTAATTGAGAATTAATTAACCTAAGTTAAGGATCCAATTAATTAATTAATTAAGTTAGTCAAATGGGTCAATGGGGAGTCAAAGGAATAAGTCAAGGGGTGGTTTCATCTCACTGAAACCACCCAAACCACTTAAAGAAACACAAAACAAAACCATGGACTAAGGGTGGTGGTTTCATCTCAACCACCACCACCCAAAGCATGATGACCCATACCCTTCCATGATGATGGTCAAATGGTCAAGATGGAAAACCAAACCACTCTATCTCAAGTCACCAAAACCGTTGGCTTGGTGGTGGTTTTGTCCCAACCACCACCACTAAGGCATGTATGCCCATGCTTGGTGGGTGTGACACCCCGATTTCTCAATGAAGTGGATAATTACGAAAATGCCCCTAGTATGTTAAATTAATTATTTTGTGATGTCAAATAAGGAAATGGTGGGGCCCATTGCTCAAATTAAGATCATATGAGTACATTATAAAGGTCAAGTTTGATTGGATGGGTAATGAACATCAATTGGGTCGAAAATGGCTAAATGGGTCAAATGGCCCAATTGGACCCAATGGGTCATAATGGATGATTTGACCATTGTGTAAGCTCAAATTAAATGGGGTCAAGCTGAACTGATAGGAAATCAGGTAGAACAAAAATGGGTAGGTCTGATGCACAAGTGAAAACCATTTAAAAGTGGCAAAATCAGCCCATTAATGGGTCAAGTTGTCAAAACGGGTCAAGGGGTTGATTGGGGACCCAATGGGTCGGGTTGACTAGGTTGACCACGGATGACCGTGTCGGCCCTCAATTGAACCCAAGTGTGAGTTAATTCAGCTTGAGTTGGACTGATTTGGAGTTTGATTTAAGAAAAGAGTTGACTCAAACTTGGTGCATTAAATGTGATGAGTTGGATGAGTTGGGTTAGAATAAAAATATCTTGAGTTAAATGAGTCAAGAGGAAGTGAAAAGGCATTATTAATCACACATCACTCTTGGAGAATCAATCTCAGCCGTTGAGTGTGAAGAGGTGCCTTGGTAAAACCAAGGGACACCAAGGTTGGGCGGCGCCAATTCATGAATGGATGCATTGGTTCATTTCCAAAGAGATGCAATGTTTGGCACCAAGGGGTGTCTTGGTTAACACCCAATATCCCATCGGTCTTGGCAAGATTAAATGAGGGAGGATGAATGGGAGATGGGGCTGAAACTACAAAAGGAAAAGGTTACCTTTCTTGGCCCTTTTTGTCATTGCAAATCCAAGAATTTCCCATCTCTCTCTCCCTCTCTCCAATTCCCTTTTCCTGGCTGGAACAACAGAGGTTTTGGCACCAGTTAATCAAGCATAAACCAGCAAGTAATTAAGGAAGAAAGGAAGAAATAGAAGGGAGAAGGCAAGGATCCTAGGCTAAGGAAATTTGGTAAGATTTCTCAAGTGTTCAAGCCAAATAAGTTGTAAGAAAAGGGTGTGCATTGGGCCATGGTTATGGCCGATTGCACCAAGGTTTTTAACCTTGAATAACAGAGGTTTTAAAATGGTAAAAATGACCATTGGGTTCGGCCACCATGGAGGGCCGAACCCCATGTAAAAGATAGGTTGGTTTTGATGTTCTGAAACATAGAAACCATGGAGTTTTTATGGATTGTTTTTGAGGTTTCTTTCAAATTCAAATGCATGTTTTTAAAGAGGGTTAAAAACATGGATCTGAATGACATAAGGACTGAAGGTATCATGGGTTTAAACAGTCGATTAAAATTGATGAAATGGACCATTAGGATCGGCCATCTTGGATGGCCGAATCCCATGAAGTATGATGGTCATTTGGACAAGTTGATGAACGTATTTGGATGGTTTTTTAAGGGTAAAAACATGGTAACATTGTACTGATTTTTATATGAATAAGTGACATTTAAAACATGCTAAAGAGGACCAAAACATGGAGATAGGGTTCGGCCACTTTGGATGGCCGAACCCCATGAAAATATTAGATGGTTTTGGTGAGTTAAAAACCATATAAAGTTATGGTGTTCTTATGGCAATTAATGGATTAACATGTTTACTATTTTGGTGGATTTTTTTATGCGGCTGAACCATGTATAATTCATGGTTGAGTTAGCATGATTAAACCATGAGTAATCATGGTGATTATCGGATCAAGTGAACCCTAGGGTTCGGCTATGGGTATGGCCGAACCCCATGGGGCTGTTTTTGAGATAAATGGACTGTTTTGGATGGGAGGTTATGGTTGTTTTAATGATTTAAATTAAGGAATCATACATGATAAGTTATGGACTATGTGTAAGAAAATAATCAACCATTGATGATGATGGATTATGGGATGAAAATCTATAGGATGTGGTTCGGCCATGTAGTATGGCCGAACCCCATCAACAATTATTTGATGGAATGGGTTAAGTAATTAAGAGTTGATTAAATGAAAAGGGAAGTTAAATCCTAAGTCGATGATGTTCGGCCAAGGGCATAGCCGAACCCCACATGATGTGGTTGGGGCTTAGATATGAATGAATAAGTATTTGATAGTATGATATGTTGATTGTTATATGGACAAGGTACAGGAAGTTGACGACGTGCGAGTCGTGACCGGGTGACGCTAAAGAAAGATCAAGTACTGAAGTGAATCTTCAGTAGGTTTTCTACCTACTTGTAACCACATTTACACCTGTTTTCATGAAGGGTTTTATGAGATATTGACATACTATTACTTACCATATTTTGAATGATGAATTATGCATTTACAACTGACATACAAAGCATTGGCATCTCATGCATGGACATGGGATGATGACTGAGGTTCTACAGTGTTGCAATTATGAGTTATGTCCTCCTTAGGCGATGAGAGACCCGCCAGGAGGAGTAACATGATGATCATAGTCACATGGGTCTCCTTAGGCGATGAGAGTCCCGCCAGGAGGACTAATATGTGATATGAATCAGCTCAATGATGAAGCGTCTTATCATGTGAGACCCAGATGAAAGTGTATTGTGATTTACCTTGACGGTGAGAGTCCCGTCAAGTGATGACTATGTATGTGTGATGGGGTGGGGCTCATTACAATTGCATACATACATAGCATGGTTTTATATGTTTTTGATGATCATGTAATATGATATATATGCATGTTTTATATGCTAACATGTGGTAGCCCTGATTCGGGAACCTACTGGGCGCGTTAATCTAACGCCCTAATTCTATCCTTAGAGGAGAATGCAGGTACAAGGAAAGGGAAAGAGAAGGTTGATGACCGAGAGGGGAGCCAAGCCTAAGTGCTTGAATGTTGAACTGGAGCTTGAATGTTGAACTGGACTTCTTTATTACTGTCATTTGATTTATAGATTGTGGACATGTAATAAGTGAATACTTTGCTATGGTTTGATTTGGTTATTAACTATGGATGGTTGTTTATGTTAATTAATATTTGAGACTGTTACTTGTTATCTAGTCATTCTATTCCGCAAATAGTCTAGTTTATTCCGCAAGTTGTTGTTAGTTCCATGTGTGATTTATTATCATGGTCTAGTCCATGTACACATGGGTGGCCAGTTAAGGTTCAGACTTGAGTAGTCTGAACTTAACTCGCGTCGTGGCTCCCCCGCTCTCTTTCACTCTGTGTTTCTTTCAAAAGAAATTTTCAGACTCTGATTTTCGGAAGGGTGGAAAAGGGAGGGGCGTTACAGTGGGTGGAGGGAAATGATGGTGAAGTGTAGCTTAAGCAACCAAATGAGATGGGTTTTCATCTCATCCCATTCTCATCTCACTCTCTCCATCTCTCACTCTCCAAAACCGTCCCTCACTCTCACATGACCAAAGAGGAAGAAAAGACTTAGAAGAAGAGAAGAAAAAACTCAAGCATTGGCCCACCACTTCAAGATCAAGACTTAGGATATTCTTTCTCATCCTCTCCTCCCTTCCCTCTCTCAAACCCACCCCATGTTGGCCGAACCCAAACCTTGATGTTTTCATCTTGATCAAACACACCTAGTGGCCGAACATCAAAGAGAAGAAGAAAGAGAAAGGCTAAGGAAATCAAGAGGAGAAAAAGAAGCCGGAGGAGCCGCGCAGTGGTAAGTAATTATTAAACAAGAATTTACATTTTTTTTAGGGGTTAAGAAGAGATCAAGGAATCCATTTTTCTTGGATTGGATGGTGGCCAAAATATCATGGGCCATGGTTCTAAAATCCATCCAAATATGAAGTGAGAAATGGACAAAATGGGTAAGATAGTTAAGAAAAGAAAAATAAGGACATTATGTATTTAAACATGGGAATGTGATTTTTTGAAGGAATCATAGGCCATAGGGTTCGGCCATGTAGTATGGCTGAACCCCATGGAAGGTGATTAAGAATTTTAGTGGGGTCTCAAAGAATGGAAACCATGGAATATGATTAATGGTTTTAAAGATTTTGAATGATTAGATGTTAGTGATTTTTTTAAGGGGTTTTAATAAGGAAAAATCATGGAAGATATTGATGATTTTTAATGGCCTAAAAAGGCATGGATGAGGATGAACCATGAACCATGGGTTCGGCCATGGTGTATGGCCGAACCCTATGGTGATGTGACAGTGGTTTTAAATGGGTTTAAAAGGATGGAAAACATGGAGTAATGTATTAATGATTTGGAGGCTTAAAAGGGTCAAATGTTTGTAAATTTTAAAGGGATCTTAGTGAAGAAAATCATGGAAGGTATTAATGATTTTTAATGGCCTCAAAGGTGGTAGAGGAAGATGAACCATGAACCATGGGTTCAGCATGGTGTATAGCCGAACCCTATGGTGATGTATTTGGAATTTTAATGGGTGTAAAATATGAAAAAAATAATGGAGAATATTGGTAGCCTTGATGGACCCAAAAATATACTTAATGATGATTTAAAATGGTGATTTAAATGTATGATGGAAACCCCCTCATGGAGGGACTTATGGTGGAGCTAAATGATGTAAATGGGTCCAAGGAAAAATAAGAAAAAGACATCATGGGTTCGGCCATGGTGTATGGCCGAACCCATGACCCATTTGTAGGTCATTTTATGCGCTAAATTTGGAATTATGCATGTGTTTAGATGAATGGAAATTAGACTAAGTTAAGGGCTGATTTTTAATAATCTTGTAACATGGTTGATGGGTCATAAATGGGTCCAAGTTTATGGATCAATTATGGGCCTAAGAATGGAAAAATAAAATAAGAACTTAACCATGGAAGAAGTAGTGGCAAAATGGTAAATATGGGCCAAAATGAAGAACCATGGGTTCGGCCATGGTGTATGGCCGAACCCCATGGGGGATGTTGTGGACTTAAGGGCTCCAAATGATAATCTTATTTCTCGATTTATGGAGCATAAGTTGCTGTTTTTAGACTCACATAATTGAAAGGGTTAATGGATTAAATGGGGCCCACAAACCTAGATAGTGAGGTTCGGCCATGGTGTATGGCCGAACCCCACTAAGGCATGTGTTAGGGACATGAATATGGTTGAAATGTGGACTGATTTGGTAATTTATAATAAGGTATCGGGACATCGTAATCGGTATGCGATTGGTGACCGGATTATTGGACGGAAACGCTAAGGAATACTAGTCGATATTTGGTAGGATTCCTACCTTATTGTAAGCCATGGATTATGTGTTGTACGATTGTTTTCCTTGATTTATTTTGGTAATCATGTGATTGTTTTAAGATGGGTTTTAAGGCTATGAATTATATATTATATAGCATATTGCATTTACATCTCATGCATGGCATAGGCGAGAAAATAATGGAACCGGAGTCCATGCTCCGTCAGGGCGACCGAGAAGCAAACATGGGGATATCTTGATGTGTTGAGATATAATCGGAGTCCATACTCCGTCGGGGCGACCGAGAAGTAAACATGGGGATATCTTGATGTGTTGAGATATAACCGGAGTCCATGCTCCGTCGGGGCGACCAAGAAGCAAACATGGGGATACCTTGATGAGGCTTTGCCATCAAGGGGGATACTTGTGTTGATTTATCTTGATAAGGTTTTTCCATCAAGGGGGATTTTATGTATGATTGGAAAAAGACATTGTACAATGGTAAGGATGATGGGTGGGACTCATGACATAAGACAACCATGGCATGGCATTCATTTTATGATTTTTAATATATTATTACCTATGTGCTTGTTATCACTAATCCATGTGTTGGCCCTACTCGGAGTCCTACTGGGCGCGTTGTCTAACGTCCTACTTCTACCCTAGCTGATGACGCAGGGGATGGCAGAAACGAAGGACGAGATGAGGCGATCGAGAATCAGACACGGGGATAGCCTGAGGGCTATAACCGGAGTCCATGCTTCGTCGGGGCGATCGAGAATCAGACATGGGGATAGCCTGAGGGTTATAACAGGAGTCCATGCTCCGTCGGGGCGACCGAGAAGCAAACATGGGGACAATACATTGTATGATCATACGGATGATGGGTGGGACACATGACATAGGCACCCATGGCATAGCTTTCATTACATGCTTATTTTGTTATATTTTATTGTATCGATATGCGTGTTATCACTAATCCATGTGCTAGCCCTACTCGGAGTCCTACTGGGCGCGCTGACTAACGCCATACTTCTACCCTAGCTGATGACACAGGAGATGGAGGAAAAGGTGGACATACCGGAGGCCAAGCTTAGGAGCTTGGGAAGCGGATACTAAATTTATTTAAGTTTTATATTTTGGAAATGTAATTTGAGTAACTTAGCTTGTTGGACTGCATAAATTATATTTCTCGCGATGGTTTGGACTTTAGTCATGGACGATTATATTTTGTGATATAAATATGAATCATAGGGGCATTTTGGTAATTCAATGTTGTATCTTCCCTTCTATCTAAAAACTGGTAGGATAGACTCTATTATCATGTTCCGCAATGATTATAATCCGCGAGCTTACTTCCTACGCGTGAGCTGTTCTCGTGGACTTAGTTCCGCGCACGCGTGGGGTTGTCCAGTTAAGGGCCGGGCTTTAGAACCTCGGACTTAACTCGAGTCGTGACGTCTGCACCCTCTCTCACTCTCCATTTCAAAAAAAAAAAAAAATATATATATATATATATATACTCTGATTTTCGAAAAGCGAGTGAAAAAGGGGCGGGCGTTACAGTTGGTATCAGAGCGAAATCGGAAGAATGAATCTCTCGAAGTATGATTAAGACGATTTCACGTCTCACTGACGGATAAGAATCCCAACTGACCGACTCTTTGGAGTCCGCTGCACGGGGGCCGGATTAATCTACTTTGATTGACTAAGACTGAAACATTCAATCTGAGCGCCACATTTGACGTAAGAAAATGATAGTAAGGGAAGTACAATCATTATAACCTTGATGGATTAATCGAACGTAGGAAAATTTCCCCGATTTCACCAAGATGGACAAACATAGCTATTTGGGAAGTTTTTTTTTTCCCAAACCAAGTATGCATATTTGGCAATTTTCCCCAATATGAGAGACAATACGTAATACTTAGGAATTCCCCTCAAAAAACTAAGTATGTGTATATTGGCAAATGTTTTCGAAACTAAATATGAACGCGCCAATATTATGAAGAAACTAAGTCAATATTTTTGCAATGACTTAGGAAAAAATGCCGCCAAAAAGAAGAACCCATCGTAACCCATGAGTAGAGAAAGAGGTAACACCCCCTCGACAGGAAGAAGAGGTGCCACCACCTCATCAAGAGGGAGTACACCCACCGCATCAAGAGGAGGCACAGCCACCTCATACAACCGAGGGACAGAATAGTATAAACATACAAGGTGTACTCCTAAGCTAAGAGACGTAGTTCAAGCGGCAGTCGCTTCTGCTCTTCAACAACACTCAAGCGGAAATGCGACCGCCAGCGACTCCAGTAAACGGAAGATGGTCAAGGACTTCCAACAACAGCACCCTCCCTACTTCAGGGGAACAGAAGGGGCCGTCGGAGCGGAACATTGGTTAAAAAGGATCAATCAGATCTTTAATCTGTTCCAAATTTCCAATCCTGCTGATAAAATCTTGTTGGCCACTTCCCAACTGATCGAGGATGCCAGTAATTGGTGGGAAATTGTAGAAAAGCAACAAGCACTGGTGCCAGAAGGGGAAAGGACCATCATGACATGGGAATGGTTCTCAGCCACTTCCTAGAACAATATTTTCCGGAGGAAGAAAGAGAGAGCCAGACTGAAGCTTTCCTTTCATTGATACAAGGCAGCATGACGGTGGCAGAGTACCACAGAGAATTCCTTAAACTGTCCGTCTATGCATTCTACATGGTGGATACTGAACACCAAAGGGCCCGCAAATTTGAACATGGCCTTCGGCCAAGCATCAAGGCTAGAGTGACCATTTTCAAAGAGCCCACACTGGCAGGGGTGGTTAGCAGGGCCACCATCGCAGAACGAGAATTGAATGAGATAGTGCGGTTTGACAACCGTCGAGGGCAAGGCGGGCGAAGTACATTCCAACCCAACAAGAAGTTCCGCCCTAATCCTAGCAGGCCCTCACACTCCACGGGATCTACCAGGGGCTTCCGCCCTAATCAGCCTTCTACATCAGCATCAGTCACACAGGTTCCTCGGGGTGGGAACACCTGTTATCAGTGTGGCCAACAGGGCCACTACAAGAGAGAGTGTCCACGACTAGCCGACCCTCCAATTTCAGGGGCCCTTTCCGCCCTCCAACTAGACCAACACAGTCGCGGGGAGGCAGAACATACAAACAGGCGGGGTGGGCACCAAACCCTGTGGGATCTGGACGACTCTTCACCATACCATCTCCAGTAGCAGTGGACCGTTCAGTGATGCAAGGTATGGTTGTAATTGGTAGTTCCTATGCTGTTACTTTATTTGACTCTGGAGCATCACATTCATTTATATCTGCTGCATTCATATCTGCCACGGGTACACTAGTACAAAACCTGTCCACATCACTCACCATTATATCCCCCGTCGGAGACACATCATTAGGACTTATATGTACGACATTGAACACGGAACTCGCGGGATTCAGATTCGAATTCAATTATTTAGTAATCGATATGGCGGAATATGATGTCATATTTGGCATGGACTGGTTGACTACGTATCAGGCCCATATTAACTGCCATCTTCGTAGGGTAACATTTTGGTCACCCGAAGGAAAGCGGTACGTGGTACGCGCTGACAGGCAGGGTATCCCTAGAAGGCTGCAGGAAGAACTAAACCATCTTGCCTTGAACAGCCTCAGAATAGGTAAGGCACCAACGGTTGAACTTCCGGCGGTAGTGGCAGATTTTGCCGAGATATTCCCAATAGAACTCCCTCGTTTACCACCCAAGAGGGAGATAGACTTCGAAATCAAGTTATACCCCGGCGCCGCTCCAGTATCATTACCTCATTATAGGATGGCACCAGCTGAGACGACTGAGTTGAAGAAGCAGATTGATGAACTGCTCAGACTGGGTTTCATTCGGAACAGCACATCCGCATGGGGAGCCCCAGTGCTGTTTGTGAAGAAAAAGGACGGTACCCTTCGAATGTGTGTGGATTATAGAAAGTTGAACCAGCTGACTGTCAGGAATAAATATCCCTTACCTCGGATCGACGATTTGTTTGATCAACTTCGGGGTTCCTCTCATTTCTCCAAAATTGATCTAATGTCCGAATATCATCAAATCCGGGTCAGAGAGGAGGACATAGAGAAAACAGCTTTCAGGACACGGTATGGTCTGTATGAGTATGTAGTCATGCCGTTTGGGCTTACTAATGCACCGGCGGTGTTCATGGACCTGATGAATAGGATATTCCGTCCTTACTTAGATCAGTTTGTGATCGTATTCATTGACAATATTCTGATCTACTCCAAAAGTCAGAAGGAACATGCCGAGCACCTGCGGATAGTCCTAGACACCTTGAGGAAGAACCAATTGTATCCCAAAGCCAGCAAGTGTGAATTTTGGCTATCTGAAGTCAACTTCTTGGGGCACATCATATCAAAGGAAGGTATAGCCGTGGACCCGGCTAAGGTAGCAACATTCAAAGAATAGAAAGCACCGACAAATGTGACCGAGATCCGCAGTTTTCTGGGATTGCCCGGTTACTAGAGGAAATTCATCATCGACTTCTCCAAGATTGCTGCTCCACTTACCCGACTCACTCAGAAAGGAGTAAGTTTGAGTGGTCCAATCTGTGCAATCAGAGATTTGAGGAGTTAAAGGAGAGGCTTACGACCGCTCATATTCTAATCTTGCCAGAAAAAGGCAGAAATTATGAGGTGTACTGTGACACCTCCGGAGAGGAACTGAGGTGTACACTTAGTCAAGGTAATCGTGTAGTGGCGTACGGATCAAGACAGCTGAAAATTCATGAACGCCATTATCCCACACATGATCTAGAACTAGCAGTAGTGGTCTTCGCTCTCAAAAGCTGGAGATACTACCTTTATGGTGAAAAGTTTGAAGTGTTCTCGGATCACAAGAGTCTGAAATACTTATTTGACAGAAAAAACTCAACATGAGGCAGCGCAGATGGATGGAATATCTGACGGATTATGAGTTCGCACTTCGGTATCATCCTGGCAAGGCGAACAAAGTGGCGGATGCCCTCAGCCGTTTGTCACATGCGATAGTAGCCAGCATGATCAGGATGGAATGGGAGGTACTGAATACCATCAGAGAATTTAAATTCTACCTCAATAATCATGGGACCATATATAATCTGATCATACGATCCAACATGGTCTCCGAGATTGAACGGGAGCAACGGACAGATCCAGAGGTGGAGGAGATTTGGGCTAAGATGTCTACCGGTGAGGTTGTACCGGAGTGGGAGTTGCGACCAGGAAAGGGTCTTATGTTCCGAGGCAGGACATATGTGCCTAAGAATTGCAGAAGAGAGTTGCTGATTGAAGCACACCAAACCAAACTCTCTATCCACCCGAGCAGCACCAAGATGTATCATGATCTTAAGAGGCACTATTGGTGGCATGGGCTTAAGAAAGATGTAGCAGCGTTTGTTGTTTGTTGCCTAACTTGTCAACAGGTTAAGGCAGAACATCGGAAACCACCGGGCCTACTTGCACCCTTACCGATACCAGAATGGAAATGGGAGCACATATCCATGGACTTCGTAACAGGGTTGCCAAGGACATCAAAGGGCAATGATGCGATATGGGTCATAGTGGACCGGTTGACCAAGTTCGAACATTTCCTTCCCATCAAAATTACAGATTCATCAAAGACGTTGGGTCGACAGTACATCCGAGAGATCATCAGGCTACATGGTATTCCCCGGTCTATTGTGTCCGATAGGGATGGTCGATTCACCGGCAGAGTATGGCAGGGCTTGCAGTCGGCTATGGGAACCGACGTATTAACTAGCACAACATTTCATCCACAGACTGATGGACAGTCAGAGAGGACGATACAGACCTGGAAGATATGCTGAGAGCATGCATGCTAGACGTCAAGGGTGGATGGGAGGATCATCTGCCACTGGTGGAGTTCTCTTACAATAACAGTTACCAAGCAAGTCTCCAGATGGCTCCGTTTGAGGCCTTGTTGGTAGACAGTGTAGATCGCCAGTGTGTTGGACGGAGGCAGGTGAGCCTGCGTTAATTGGGCCAGATTTGGTTGCAGAGACTACAGTACAAATTAAGCTGATACGGCAACATCTACTCACTGCACAGAGCCGTCAGAAAAACTATGCCGACAAGAGGAGAAGGTTCCTCGAGTTTGAAGTGGGAGACTTAGTGTTCTTAAAAGTCTCGTCACGGAAAGGACACATGAGGTTCAGAAAGAAAGGGAAACTGTCACTTAGATTTGTGGGCTCGTTTCCGATACTGAAGAGGGTGGGAGGGGTAGCTTATCAGTTAGCGCTCCCTCCACAGCTGTCATCTCTACATGATGTGTTTCATGTGTCCATGCTGAGAAAGTACAATCCTGATCCTTCTCATGTGATAAATGTTCAAGACATCGATGTACAAAGCGATGTGACATATGTGGAGAAGCCGGTCAGAGTTATTGGAAGCGAAAAAAGGGTGCTGCAGAACCGCGCCATTCAGTTCGGCACGAAAATTTCAAAAGAGGATTCTATTGTAATAGGCCGAAATTTTAAATCAATATATATTTGGCATTTGTTGATTTTAATTTGAATTTTGACATGATGGAATACCGAATGGATCAAAAATTGGGACAAGGGTCCAAGAATGGTCCAATTGGGCCATGGATTGGATGAAATCCATTTAATGGGTCAATGAGGACTAAGCGGGTCAACGATGGTCAAAGTGGGCTCGATAGCCATGTGGGACCCAATGGATCAAAAATCGATTCCAACCCTAAGGTAAGTGGATAAGGAGGGAATCTAATTCGGCCATGGGCCCAATGATTACCCAATAGACCATGAATTAGAGTTAATTCATTTAATTAGTCAATAGTAAGTAATTGGGTCAACTAACCATATGGGACCCAATGGACCCAAGGATGGTGGGGCCGACCACCATGGTTGACTTGGTCAACCATGGGTGGATCTTATAGAGGGAATTGAATGGGATTAAATTAAGTGGGAAGTAATTAATTAACTTAACCTAAGAATCAAATTGATTTAAGTTAATCAAGCTCATTTAAATTGGTCAAATGGTCAAAACCCCTCAAACAAACACAAACCACTCCTAAGAAACACAAAAATGAAACCATGGGCTTAAGTGATGGTTTTATCCCAACCACCACCATTAATGCCCATGTTGGTTGGTGAGGAAATGAATGTTTGAGTGTAGGCTACTCCACCCATCTCCATCTCTTTCCAAACAAACCATTTCACTCTCTCTCTCTCTTCACACACAAAAAAAAACGTCCCCTACCTTTCAAGAAAGAAAAAAAAAAAAAAACCTTAGAAGAAAAACTTAGAAAGAGAAGAGAAGAAAAGAGAAGGAGAAGACAAGCTTTGGGCCACCAAGACCCTTGAAGATCTCTCCCTCATCTCCATACTCTCCCTCTCTCAACCTAAACCCCATCTACCTTAGTCAATCCAAGCATGTTTCACCATTGATCAAGGACATCTAGCCGATCAAACAAGGAGAGGAAGAAGAAAAGAGGCTAAGGAAATCAAGAGGAGAAAGAAAGACCGGAGGAGCCGTGGGATCCGTAAGTATTTCTAAACAAGAGTTTAGATTTTTGTTTATGGTTTAAAAAAAAAATGGAATCCATTTATTAGATAATGGCCAAGAACATCATGGGCCATGGATCTAAGATCCATCCATAGATAAACTAATAAATGGATTAGAGATGGTTTAAGGAAAAATAAGAGGAATGGATTAAGCATAGATTTATGTAACATTGGAAGAAAAATGTTGGGCCATAGGGTTCGGCCATATAGCATGGCCGAACCCCATGGTGGGTGATTAGAGGATGTCTGCTTTTGATTAGGGTTTTGTAAGTAGGAAAAATGGCTTAGGGTTCTTAAATGCTAAATGATTAATGGTTTTTAAGGTTTGAAAATTATGGGAATGGTTAATGATAATTAGGTTTCAAATGATTTAAAGTTGGTGATAGTTAGTAATTTTAATGGATGAAAAAGGATAGAAATTAATGGAGGAAATGATAGTTTTAATGGATTTACAAAGTGTATGACATGAGTTTTTAAGGGACCAAATGAATGATATTATTGATTTTAAATGGGATTGTTAACAAAGAAAAATCATGGACAAATATTAGTAGAACTTTGGTCCTAAATGGCTCTAAGGAAGGTGGGCCATGAACCATGGGTTCGGCCATGGTGTATGGCCGAACCCTATGGTAATGTTTTGGGATTTCTAGGTATGGAAAATGATGGAGAGGAATGGAAATTTGAATGGATTGGTAAGTATGGTATATAGTATTTTTTTTGGGATGGAAATGAGGATTTAAATGGATGATTTAATTTTCATTGGAGGTATGTTAAAGTGGGTAAATGAAACCAAGAAAAAAAAATGGAGAAAGAAACATCATGGGTTCGGCCATGGTGTATGGCCGAACCCATGACCCAAATTTTGATTTAATTTTGGTCTAAGGTTAATGTATATATGTATATGCGTAAATGAATGGAAATTAATCTAATCGATGGCTAAAGTTTAAATGATCATATGGCATGGTTGATGAGACAAGATGGACCCAAGAAATTGAAAAATGAACATCATGGGTTCGGCCATGGTGTATGGCCGAACCCATGACCCCTTTGTGGGCCATGCTTAGGCCCAAGAATGGAATAATGTATGGGATTTAATGTTTTCAAAAAATAAATTAAATCAAGTGGCTATTTTTATGGATGTGAGGTCATGGGTCATTAACGGACCTAAGTTAGGGATCACTAAGGAGTCTAAGTTTAATGAATAATCATGGATCCAAAAAAATGCATATGGTTAAATGAATGTCTAACCATGGGAGAGGTAGTGGCAAAACCGTAATTAGTGGCCACTTTGAAGAACCATAGGTTTGGCCATGGTACATGGCCGAACCCTATGGAGATTAGACATGAAATCAAATAATAAATGAAACGGATAGATGCTGCGTTTTAGGCTCGCCAATCGGAATATTTGAAATGGCCAAAATCGGATTTATGTATATGTTTAAAACCAATGGAGAATGGGCTAAGTTAAGGGCTGATTTTCGATGAAATTGTTACATAATTAATGGCCATTAATGGGTCTAAGTAGATGAATCAATTATGGACTTAATCATGGAAAAACATATGGACTAATTCGGTAAATGTAATAAGGTATCGGGACATCGCAAACGGTACGCGATCGGTGACCGGAGTATCAAACGGAAACGTAACGGAACGCTACGCGGTATTCGGTAGGATTCCTACCTCTTTGTAAGCCGTGGATATGTGATGTTTATTTTAATCTATTTTGATGATTATGGGACTTGTATTATGATGAGTTTTAATTTATGAATTATATGATGGTGTTATGGATTATATTTTAACATTATGCATTATATGGCTATGTATGGTATATTAAATTTATGGTTTATCTATATACTACATAGCATAATGCACGTACATCTCATGCATGGCATGGACGGGAAAATAATGAAACCGGAGTCCATGCTCCGTCGGGGCGACCGAGAATCAGACATGGGGATAGCTTGAGTGCTATAACCGGAGTCCATGCTCCGTCGGGGCGACCGAGAATCAGACGTGGGGATAGCCTGAGAGCTATAACCGGAGTCCATGCTCCGTCGGGGCGACCGAGAAGCAAACATGGGGACAATACATTGTATGATCATACGGATGATGGATGGGACACATGACATAGGTACCCATGGCATAGCATTCATTACATGCTTATTTTGTTATATTTTATTGTATCGGTATGCGTGTTATCACTAATCCATGTGCTAGCCCTACTCGGAGCCCTACTGGGCGCATTGACTAACGCTCTACTTCTACCCTAGCTGATGATACAGGAGATGGAGGAAACGGTGGACATACTGGAGGCCAAGCTTAGGAGCTTGGGAAGCGGATACTAAATTTATTTAAGTTTTATATTTTGGAAATGTAATTTGAGTAACTTAGCTTGTCGGACTGTATAAATTATATTTCTCGCGATGGTTTGGACTTTAGTCATGGACGATTATATTTTGTGATATAAATATGAATCATAGGGGCATTTTGGTAATTCAATGTTGTATCTTTCCTTCTATCTAAAAACCGGTAGGATAGACTCTATTATCATGTTCCGCAATGATTATAATCCGCGAGCTTACTTCCTACGCTTGAGCCATTCTCGTGGACTTAGTTCCGCGCACGCGTGGGGTTGGCCAGTTAAGGGCCGGGCTTTAGAAGCTCGGACTTAACTCACGTCGTGACGTCCGCGCCCTCTCTCACTCTCCATTTAAAAAAAAAAAAGAAATATATACTCTGATTTTCGAAAAGAGAGTGAAAAAGGGGCGGGCGTAACAGAATAGGTGTCCGTCCTGTCTGGTTATATGCTCTGGATGCTTGTGAATGAGTTGGTCGAGCTGGAGGACGGAATGAACCCCTGGAGTGAGAAGGTCTATTGTTCTGCGAACACTCCCTCTTGAAATGGCCCTATTGGCCACAAGGAAAACAGGTGCTAACACTTCGAGGAACCTGAGAGACAGATCCTGATGTAGAGGGCTGATTGGGATGAAAACCTCCAGCTGACCCAGTAGAAGGTGATGGTCTCCCAAAATTGGGTCTGAATCTCTTATTGTAACGCCCCGCCCTTTTTCACTCACTTCTTCCCATAAATTCAGAGTCTATTTTTTTTTATAACAGAGTAGAGTGATAGAGAGCGGGACGTCACGACGCGAGCTAAGTCCGAACTTCTAAAGTCCGACCCTTAACTGGCCAACCCTATGTGTGTATAGACTCAGTCCAAGAAAATGGTTCACACTTCACACATAGCAATATAAACATGCGGAATAAAAATCATAACATGCGGAAACATAATAGAACACAGTTCTGTTCCATTCAGATAGCAAAGTACGTCAAGTCCTTAATCATCATTATTATAACGTAATTATCCAATAAAACATCCAACCATAGCAAATTCATCTAAGTTATTACAATCTGAATTCTAGATACTCAAAATACAAGCCCGTGAGTATCTTAAACAAAATATAAACTATAATCCTCCAAGCTCCTATGCCTGGCCCGTTTTGCTTTCATCGTTCTCCTTGTTTCCTGTATCATCAACTAGGATAGAAGTAGGGCGTTAGTACGACGCGCCCAGTAGCTATCCAATTAGGGTTAACACATGGGTTAGTACCAAAATCCAGATATAATAAATATATCAAAACCAGTTTTAATAAATCATGCCATACTTATAAAACATTGTATCCAAAACAGTGTATGATAATAGAGATCCAATCATACCGATAAAAACCAGAAACCTTGCATGATAATAGAGGTCATAATCATGCCGATTCAATGCCATGCCATGCTATCATATGCAATGAATTCCACCCATCACAAAATCATAGTATCCTCTTGATGGGATTCTCATCATCAAGATACCCTTCCATGAGTGTTTTACGGACGCCCCAACGGAATGTGGATCTCCGGATATATAGTATCCTCCTGATGGAATGCTCATCATCAAGGTCTTCATACATAGTATCCTCTTGATGGGATTCTGATCATCAAGGTATTATACATAGTATCCTCTTGATGGAATTCTCATCATCAATATAATACCCTAGATTTTTCAATATATCAATATTTACGAAAATGTCCTTGCATTTATAAATTGAAGGGTTATGATTATAGATGAGAAAAATGGTGGGACTCTTTGTTCAATGTATTTGTATAAGGATTAAATTAAGTTAATTGGGTAAGATACATTTATTTGGGTCAAAGAGGTTAAATGGGTCAAAGGACCAAAATGGGACCCAATGGGTCGTGTATGTCATGATTAATCATTTGGTGAGTTCAAAACTTAATTGGGTTAAGTTTAATTAATGTTTGAGTGGGATTGAGATAAATTAAATGATGGAGATTAGTTGAGTTGAATTTATGGATTGAGTTGCATTAAAATGAATGAGTTGAGTTGGGGAGTTAAATAAATGAGTTGGATGGAATGTTTATTTCAAATAAGTGAAGTGTGTGAATGAGAATGGAGTGTTTTAAATTCCAATTGTTAAACTAAGAAAACGTTGGTTGCATGGGAGGCTTTACATGCATGTAACTCCTACCTAAGGGATGAATGAAATGGCGTTACATGGGAGTTACTTGGGTGAGAAATGTATTTCAAATTCAAGTGGGATGCACGTTGGAGTTGCATGGGATTGTTATTCCATGTATATAACTCCTACAAAAGAGATAAATGGGATGGCTGTTTGGGAGTTACAAATAGGAGAGGTTATGTTTTAAATTCATACGTTTCCATACGTTGGAGGGAAGGAATGGGTGAGTTTCATCTTAAAGATGAAACCCCCACATGGGGCATTAAGGAGTATAATGGAGGTGGCGGTTACTAAAACCAAACAAAGGCTACAACGTTGGGAGCATGGGGATTATGGCTTATGCATGAAACTCCAAGTTAGGTGATAAATGGAAGGTGCCGTTTCATGGAGTTACATTTTGGAGAGGTGGTGGTTAACTTAAGCCAAACAATGGCCACACGTTGGAATACATGAGAGTGGTATTATTTGCATGTAACTCCAAGGATGGAGAGTGAATGGAGTTGCTGTTATGTGGAGTTTCAAAAGGGGTTTTTCACATTTTAAATTCAAAATACAAGACTACATGTTGGAGGAGGGGAAGAGTTTCATCTTAAGATGAAACCCCCATTTGAATTGTTAATGAGAGAGGATCTAAGGAGGAGGTTACACAAATACAGTCCAAAGGAGACGTTGGAAGCATGGGGAGGTTTCATTTCATAGATGAAACCCCCAAGTAAGCATAAAGGGCATTGTTAATATGGGAGTTACATGAGAGATAAAATTGGACTGAATTTGATTAGCCAAAAGAAGTTCATTTTTCTATCACTATCTCTCTCTCCCTTGGTCGTCCTCCATCTTTCAAAACCAAGAACAACAGCTGGTTGCTTATTTTCAATCAGTCCTTGGTTGATTTCTTTCATCAAGACAAATTCAGCCAAAGGGTTTGGCAACAAGGTTATCACACTCATCCAAGGCCAAAGTTCTCTCTCTTTCTCTCTCATTTTCTCTCTCAAATCCATATCACCTGGCTGAAGTATTCCAAGGAGGTTACAGCAAGGTTAATCTCAGTTAGGAGAACAAGAAGGTAGAGGGAAGGATAAGGATCTAAAAGGAGTCAAAGAACCGAAGGAGTCGCGTTGTGGTAAGTGCACTTTGAACCCTTGTTAAATAAGTTGGTTAAGGAAATGTGATCCGGCCATTGTATGGCCAGATCCATCAATGGTTTAGATCTAGGATTATGATGTTTAAAAATGGTAAAATATGGACCATAGGGTTCGGCCCCATTGGATGGCCGAACCCCATGGAAAAACTTGGTGATTTTAATGGTGTTTGAGGGATAAAGTCCATATTGGGTAATGAAGATTTTTAAAGGATTTTAAGTGAAGATAGCTTACTGTTTTTGAGTAGCTATGGCTTGGCTGAAACATATTACTGTTATGGCTAATTTATGGATTAAAACCATCGACAAATGTTGGAAGGATCACACCAAGAGAACCATAGGGTTCGGCCATATGTATGGCCGAACCCCATGGAATGTTTTGTTAGATAATTGGATTATGTTAATTTATGATATATGTTTATGATTTCGAAATTACATATCTCAATTATGGACTTAGTACTAAGGAAATTAAAATTGAAAGAGGATGGAACTGGGGATTAAAATCTCTAGGGTGAGGTTCGGCCATGTGTGGGGCCGAACCCCACCAGTTGTCAATTGATGGACTTGATGATTAATTTGTGATAAAATTAAGCAAATGAGATACATGTATGAGGGACTTAAAGGACCAAATAAAGATGGTGAGGTTCGGCCATGTGTATGGCCGAACCCCACTAAGGTGGTTTGGTGTGAATTTTAAGGAAAATTAAGCAAAGAGTTGTATGGTGGCATTATTGTAAATTATGGATGAAATGATCAAAAATAAAATGATCATGTGATTGGATAAATGGGCCAAAACCAAAGTGGTAAGGTTCAGCCATAATGTATGGTCGTACCCTACCAAGGCTTATTTGGAGGTTGGTTAAATTGTATGGTTGCATGAAAGAGAGACAAATAGAAAATAGGTGAGGTTCGGCCATGGGGTATGGCCGAACCCCACATAATGGATTTTTGGGACTTAGACTACCTTTTTGTAACCACATATGATATTTGCTGTTTTATGTTGAGTTTGATAAGTTATTTGAATGTAAAGTTATATTTACAAATGGCATGATTGCATAGACGTCTCATGCATGGCATGGGATGATGGTGTTGTAACCGGAGGCCACACTCCGTCGGGGCGTCTGAAAGACCACTATGGGGTACCTTGACGATGAGAATCCCGTCAAGAGGAAGCTATGTATATTTGTGATGGGTGAGACTCATTACATGTGCATTACATACATAGCATTGTTTTTATGAGATTTTGATGAACATGTATTATTATATTATTTGCATGTTTTGGATACTAACCTTGTGGTAGCCCTAATCGGAAACACTACTGGGCGCGTTGATCTAAAGCCATATCTCTCTCTATAGTGGATGACACAGGAAAGGGGAAGAACGAGGATCGAGAAGGAAATCAAGCATAGGAGCTTGGGGAAATTGAATGGATTTGAATGGACTTTGAATGGACTATTTATGGACTTTTTATTTAAGTTATTTGGACAATGTAATTTGATAATTAGTGGTGTTGCCATGTAATAATGTAGTTAAGTAGCTACTATGGTTTGGTATATTTGGATGGTTTAGAATGAATGCTTACTTTAAGGTTATTTTGGTAATTTTGGATGATTATGTACTTTGCTATCTAGAAATGGAAAATGGAGTAATCTTAGGATTATTATAACCTCAGTTAGATTAAGACTAAGTATATTCTGCAAATTTATTGTACCATGTGTGGATCGATTTTTATGGATTTAATCCATACGCACATGGGCTTGGCCAGTTAAGGGTCAGACTTTAGAAGTCCGAACTTAGCTCGCGTCATGACACTCCGCCCCGATCACTTGAGTATTATTATTTACAAAAAAAAAAATAAACTCTCATTTTTTTTTAGAGTGAAAAGGACGGGGTGTTACAATCAAGGTATCCCCCCACGAGTGTTTTACGGACGCCCCGACAGAGTGTGGGTCCCCGGTTACCTGCCATCCCTCCCATGCCATGCATGAGATGCAAATACCACATGCTATGCAATTATACAAAATCATAGCATTTAAAAGCTCATATTTAAAACACATGTTATTTTATCAAATAAACATAGCATATAAAATCACCATTTGAAACATATCCTTTGCAGTATAAATTCATTAAATCAAGATAAAAACAATGTAAATAAACCCATGGTTTCAAAGAGGTGGAATCCTACCAAAGACCGCTAACGTATCCTTGCGTCTTTCGTCCGGTAACTACTCACGATCGTAGATACCTTGTGAGGTCCTGTTACCTTATAATATAACCAACAATCAAAACCAAGTCCCATTTGGTTTACAATTATTTTAAGTCCATAAACCAATCCCATGGTTTATCATTTTCAGCTGTTATTACCAAATTGCCATTGGTCTAATCTTTAATTAACAATTCATTCATTTAATTCAACGTACGTAACCCTATGTTCATCAAAACAATTACCATAGGGTTTGGCCACACACCATGACCAAAACCCATGGTCCCTTATTTTTACTTAATTACCAAAATGCCATTATACATATCCATAGCCATTTACCTTCCCTATTTTCATATATTTAAAAGATTGCCATACATGGCTAATTTAACCCAATATTCTTATTTACAATATACTTAAGCTAATAATTAACCCATTAATCCAAATTCATGGGGTTTGGCCATACCATGGCCGAAACCATGATCTTTCAATTTTTGGTGATAATTACAAAATTGCCATCCAAGGCTAACCTTCCTTTTCAGCAAGTATTTACAACCTTGCCATTGCCTCCAACAACTTAGGCTTAGGTTCCAACACATAGGTCCATACATGAACCCAAAAATATACCTTAACCACTTAAGTCCCTAAAGATCCTCATGGGGTTCGGCCATACATCATGGCCGAAACCATGATCCTCCATTTTGGCCTTTAATTACACTTTTGCCATTCTTAGGTTTATGTCCAAACCGATCCATAAAGTTGCTCCATAAAAATCCATATGACCCATTAAATTGGTTCACCATCTTAGGTCCATAAATGACCCATAAAAATTCCTTAATTGGTTCATAATAAAATCCCAAGTTCACCAATAATTTTCCATGGGGTTCGGCCATGCCACATGGCCGAACCCATGGTCCATAGTTCTTCTCCATTTAAATTACAATATCGCCATTGGCCTAATTATTTCCAACCTTCCATTCATTAAGACATAAACATAATAGTTCCATAATTGGTTCATGGGGTTCGGCCAAGCACCATGGCCGAACCCTATGATGTCTAACTACCAATTATCCACATTGCATCCATTATTAGATAGTTTCCAAATTTAGTATGCATACATCCATAATTAGATAATTTCTCAATTTAGCATGCATGTTTCCATACTTAGATAGTTTCCCAATTTAGCATGCATACTTCCATACTTAGATAGTTTCCCAATTTAGCATGCATACTTCCATAATTAGCAACTTAATAATTTTATAATAACCATCTTTATATTCTTGGAGACTTACCAATTTAATCTCCACTTCCAAAAACAATCAATTCCTTCCATTCTTGGATCCTTTCTAAATCAATTTCCAACTCCATAATTAGAAAGTCCTTAAATAGAAACTTTCTAAATTAATATCTAATTCCATAATTAGAAGGTTTCCAAGATAATCATTAATCCTTCCATAACCATCCTCCATAATTAGATAGTTTCTAAATTTAAACTCTACCTTCCAAAATAATTATCATACATCAAAATACCAAAACAACTCCATGGGGTTCGGCCATACACCATGGCCGAACCCTATGGTTTTTATCATTCTAAACTCCATTAAAATTATCAAAGTTCTTCCATTACATCAATCATCAAATTAATTCCATCTATATTTTCCCATGGTCTCCATTAAAAAATAAAACATAATTAACCTTTCCCATTACTTTAAATCCATTAAAATTTATTAATAATCTTTCCATGGGGTTCGGCCAGGCCACATGGCCGAACCCTATGGTTCATCTTATTCTATGGTCTCCATTTAAAATTATCCAACTCTCCCATGGTTTTCATCATTCAAATTTATAAATTTAAACCATAAATTCCCATGGTTTTCAATCCATCCATTTAATCAATGTTCCTCCATAAATGAATCCTTTAAAATTCCATAACCTAACACATGTCTTTCCATGGGGTTCGGCCATGCACCATGGCCGAACCCTATGGTCCATTTTTTCATTAAAAATAACCATAGTTCTTAAACAAAAATCGGAATCACTTACCGGTTCCGCGACTCCTTCGGTTATCCTTCGCTTGGTCTTTCTCTTCTAATCTTCTTCTCCATCTTGATCTTTCCCTTTGCTGGCCGCCCCTTTTCTGCCTCTTTTTTTTTTTGTTGGCGTGAATGGGAATTGAGAGAGAGAGAGAGATCGGCCTATGGGGTGTTTTCTTATATAAGCTCCCCTTTATCTAAATGGGGAAGGTGCCATGCGCCCCTTCCTTTCTTATTTCGTAATGCCGTGTGCCCCCTTGCTCTCCTTAATTAGAATCCTTCCTTAATCCCTATTTAGAATGTGCTATGAGCCCTTGCTCCCTTCTTTATTGTAACGCCACGCCCTTTTTCACTCGCTTCTTCCCGTAAATTCAGAGTCTATTTTTTTATAACAGAGTAGAGTGATAGAGAGCGGGACGTCACGACGCGAGCTAAGTCCGAACTTCTAAAGTCCGACCCTTAACTGGCCAACCCTATGTGTGCATGGACTAAGTCTATGAAAACGGTTCACACATAACAATATAACGATGCGGAATTAAAATCATAACATGCGGAATTATAATAAAACCTAGCTCTATTCCATTTCAGATAGCAAAGTACGTCAAGTCCTTAATCAGAATTATCATAACATAATTATCCAAATAAACATCCAACCATAGCAAACCATCTAAATTATTACATGTCCGAAGTCTAGTTACTCAAATACATGTCCATAAGTAACTTAATCAAAATATAACTTAAAAGCATCCAAGCTCCTATGCTTGGCCCGTTTCGCGTTCATCATTTCCCTTGTTTCCTGTATCATCCACTAGGGTCGAAGTAGGGCGTTAGAACAACTCGCCCAGTAGGTATTCCAATTAGGGCTAACACATGGTTAGTACAAAACATATATAATAATATCATATTGTCGAAAACCATTTAAACCATGCCATATCATGATGTCAAATGCAATGAATACCACCCATCACAAGTACATATAAGTACCCCCACATAGGTCTTTAGGACGCCCCGATGGAGTGTGGCCCCTCCGGTTTCTTCTTGATGGACAAACACATCAAGGTATCCTACATAGGTTTTTTGGACGCCCCGACGGAGTGTGGCCCCTCCGGTTAAATATCCTTCACCCCATGCCATGCATGAGATGCTAATGAAACACATGCTATTTTATACAATAAACATAACACTAAAACATCACATTTGAAACACATCATTTTCCACATAAATTCATCAAATAAGGAAAAACATTTGCACATAAACCCATGGTTTCAAAGAGGTGGAATCCTACCAAAGACCACTATGTGTCCTTGCGCTTTTGTCCGATAACCGCTCACGATCGTACACACCTTGTGAGGTCCCGTTACCTTATAATATAGCAATAAATTAAAACCATGTCTCCCTTTATTTACAATATTGTTTAAGTCCATAAACACAATCCCCATAGGGTTCGGCCACACACCATGGCCGAACCCATGGTCTATCATTTTCACAGTTATTTACATCATTGCCATTGTTCAAAATAATAACCAAAACATTCCTCATGGGGTTCGGCCATGGTATGGCCGAACCCATGATCCATCACTTTCACCCTTTATTACAACTTTGCCATTGGTGTAATCCTTAGTTAACTTTTCATTCATTTTAATCTACCATACATAGACCCTAAGTCCACCAAATAATTCCCATGGGATTCGGCCATACACCATGGCCGAACCCATGGTCCCTTATTTCCATTTAAATTACCATATTGTCATTCATGGCTAACATTCCATAACTAATCCTTTCATTCATTAACAAATGCCTAAGTCCATGTTTTGATCCACAAACCAATCTCATGGGGTTCGGCCATACACCATGGCCGAACCCATGATCTTTCATCTCCTTAATTTTAGACATTTCATACATGGATCCACCAATGATCCGTAACCATAGAACCATAAACAAAACCCTCCATAAACGATCCATGGAATTGATTCATGGGGTTCGGCCATACACCATGGCTGAACCCATGATGTCTAAATTCCAATTATAGCAATTCCCATTCTTGAATCCATAAATCAAGGTCCTTTTCCCTTTTTAATCCAAAAGTCCATAATTAGAAACTTTCTAATTTAATAACCATCTTCCATAAAATAAACCCTAGTGGGGTTCGGCCATACACCATGGCCGAACCTCACTCGTAGAGACAATCCAACTGTTCCTTTTACTTTCTAAATTAATAACATCTTCCATGGGGTTCGGTCATACACCATGGCCGAACCCTATGGTTCAAAATCTTCACTTTAAAAATCATACATCCTTGATCTTCCTTGATCTAAATACATGTAACCAGTTCTATATTTCTCCATGTAAAGCCTTTTAAAAATATGAATAATTTTCCATGGAGTTCATCCTTCAAAAAGCCATTAAACAAACCCAATGTTCCTCCATGGGGTTCGGCCCTTCATCATGGCCGAACCCTGTGGTTCATCAACTTCTCTTAAACCATTTAAACCCTTTTTAAAACATACAAATTATTCCATGGTTTTCATCATTAAAAATCCATAAATTAGACCATGTCTTTCCATGGGGTTCAGCCATGCACCATGGCCGAATCCTATGGTCCATCCTTTCCATTAAAACGTCAATATTCATCCCTCAATTTTCTTCCATGGGGTTCGGCCATACACTATGGTCGAACCCTATGGTTCTTTTCTTTAAACAAAAACATCAAATTACTAACCTGTTCCGCGACTCCTCCGGTTTTCCTTCGCTTATTCTTGCTCTTCCAATCCTTCTCCTTCTTGATCTTTCACTTGCTGGCTGCCCTTTCCTTGAATGAGTATACCGTGAACACCTTCTTGATTTTGTGTGTTTTGCCGTGCACCCTTTTCCTCTTTCTTTTATAAATCCTCCACTTAATCCTAATTAGAAGGTGCCATGCGCCCCTTTGTCTCTCATTTTATCAACTTCTAATCGGTCTATCTTGCTTAGATAGCAAGTCACAATTTCAGCCGTGTAATATACATAGAAGTTGCCATGCGCCCCTCTTGCTTCTCACTTTGGAGAGTCCTTTAATTTAGCAATTTCCTTGGTGCTGCTCCCAACGAGGTAAGGACTCCTTTTGGAGATATTCTAACACATGCTCATATCTCATAGATATGTTAATCTTTCATACACGGCCATGTAATCTTCCAAGTTCCCTTTATGTGCATAATAATTAATTATAGACATAATGCATTACTAATTTAATTCGGCTCCATTTAATTTTATTGAAACCATTTCCACAATCCGTTGGGTCTTAATTGGGCAATGACCCAACACTTTACCCATCTAAAGTCCATATCTAATAAAATGGGTAATTTTCATGTATATTAATAACTTGAAAATCCAGGTTGTTACGATACAACCCTCTTTTTAAAATTTTCATCCCGAAAATCGAGTGAAGTAGGGTTTCAAACATTTACATAAATAGCTCAGGATGAGCTGTCCTCATTTCCGACTCGAGTTCCATGTGGCTTTCTCAATGCCATGTCGATCCCATACCACCTTGACAAACTGGATCGCTTGGTTCCGTAATACCCTTTGTTCTGTATCCACCACTCGAACATGTTTTTCAACGTATGTCACGTCACTTTGGACCTCTATGTCTTGTATGTTCAGTACATGAGAGGGATCAGGATTGTACTTCCTCAACATCGATATATGGAGCACATCGTGTAAAGATGCCAACTGTGAAGGGAGTGCCAATTGGTAAGCCACGTCCCCCATCCTTCTTATGATTGAAAACGATCTCACATATCTTGGCGACAATTTCCCCTTCTTTCCAAATCTCATGTGTCCCTTTCTTGACGAGACTTTCAAAAACACCATGTCTCCCACTTCAAATTCAAGGAACCTCCTCCTCTTGTTAACATAGCTCTTCTAACGACTCTGCGCAGTCAACAGATGCTGTTGTTCAACTGTATCTGCGTTGTAGTCTTTGCAACCAACTCAGGTCCAATCAGTGCAGGCTCACCGGCCTCTGTCCAGCACACAGGTGATCTACATGGTCTACCATATAATGCCTCAAATGGAGCCATCTGGAGGCTTGCCTGGTAACTGTTGTTGTATGAGAATTCTACCAATGGCAAGTGATCCTCCCATCCACCCTTGAAATCTAGCATGCATGCTCTCAGCATATCTTCCAATGTCTGTATTGTCCTCTCAGACTGCCCTTTAGTCTGTGGATGGAATGTTGTACTAGTCAATAAGTCTGTTCCCATGGCAGACTGCATGCTCTACCATACTCTGCCGGTGAATCGACCATCTCTGTCGGACACAATAGTTCGAGGAATACCATGCAATCTGATGATATCCCTGATATACCGCCGACCCAAAGTCTCAGATGAGCCTGTCATCTTAATGGGAATGAAATGTGCAGACTTGGTCAGTCGGCCTACCACGACCCATATCGCATCGTTACCCTTTGAAGACCTTGGCAACCCTGTCACAAAATCCATGGAGATGTGCTCCCATTTCCATTCCGGCACTGGTAAAGGTTTGAGTAACCCTTGTGGCTTCTGATGTTCCGTCTTAACCTGCTGACAAGTTAAGCAATGAGCCACGAATTCTGCCACATCCTTCTTGAGTTCGTGCCACCAGTAATGTCTCTTCAGGTCGTGATACATCTTGGTGTTGCCCGAATGAATAGAGAGTTTGGTCTGATGTGCCTCGATCAGTAACTCTTTTCTGCAGCTCTTAGGCACATATATCCTTCCTCGGAATACAAGACCTTGTCCTGGTCGTAACTCCCATTCCGGTATGACTTCACCAGTAGACATCTTGGCCCATATCTCTTCCACTTCTGGGTCTATCCGTTGTTCCTGTTCAATCTTGTCAAGTACCACTTAATTACATCAAAGTCACTCATATCAACCTATGAGTTTCATTCTCGTAGAATTTACTCTGTCTCATGTTATCTCTTTTTCTCGTGAACCCATTTGCGGTCTTATGTAGATCAATATACTCTGTTTCATTTTACCTGTTACCAAGATATTTTCCATACGTGCTCGCTCAATAAGTTTATTTGTCTACTCTCTGTGTGAGATAGCTTCCCAATATGAGGCCTATGCTCAAGTCTTTTCCTGATTCCATTTTAACTAGGTTTCTAGCTGCACTCTCCTGGAACTCCATCGGCTAACTAAAGAGTCAGCTGGCCAGTCTAACTCGGCAGTCGCCCATAGCTTCCCATTCGAGTTTCGCTAGACTCTTATCTTTTCCACTAAATACATCTCCAAAATTAAACATATCTTCATTTGCACATAAGTCACTATGTGACTAACATCTTTTGTTCATAACTTCTACGATCTCAAGTATCTTTCAACACTACTTTCCTGTGATATAAGTCGTAATACGATTAACACCTTTTTCTTATAACGTGGGACGTAAATCGAAACATGTCTGAATCATTAGACCTATATGTCATCTATGAGACCAATAGGTCCATCATACTACCGTCATGTCTACCATGGTACCGATGCCCGACATCAATCCAAACCACCATGGGAATCATCATCCACAGTTATACACATCCGTCCCTGGTACCACTCTATCAGTGAGTATCATCTATCCATGGTTAATAACCATCCATGAATATAACCCTCCTATGGGTATAATCCATTCATGGGCATAATTAATCCAGAGCACATCATCTACTATGAGATATTTTATCTGTGGAAACAATACTTGAATGAGTCACTACGTGACCGTGGCAACAATATCAAATCACAAATATATCCCGACCCCTAGCAAGACTTAGGGCCCATGACTTACTAAGCAGAAGACCCACGTCCAACGTGATCCAGTCTACCCCGCCCTGCATCCCTTCACCCCAAGGGTGATTCAGTAAAGCTCTAAGGCGGTCGAATCGCGTCTGACGAAGCTAGCACCACCCCCATGGGGTAAAATAGTACCTAGTTCTGCGCATCCACGCACATCAAGATTAAGTGTAAGATATAGCCGTGAGAGTGTCCTCCACTGCGTAGCATGCGAGGGACCCACTCCTCAATGGTAACCCTACGGGACCAAGTCTCCGTATTTCGTATCGAGGTTCCCACAGTTTCATAGCTACTCTACTCATAGAATCTATATACTTATCTCATCAATATCACGTGTGGGATGCTTCCGTACCACGTCTGAATAAAATCAAGTGACCCATCTCATGCATCTCAATGCTCATGTCCTCATAAACTCTTAAGTTTGCATACTTTATTGAAAATTATTCAAATTTTCATCACAATACAAGGATTGGTAGGGTTAGAACAAACCCTTCAAAACGTACCCACAACCCTTACAAAATCTCCCCTTCCCCGACATTCCCTTATCACTCCTTAGCCTAACCTTCCGTAGAAGACCCTGCATCATCATAAAAATCGAAGAAGTTGTTAGGGCATGTCGTTGACGTGTGCCCCAACACTCCACAAGTCAGACAGGGTATTATTCCTGGTTCCCCAATGTATGGACAGTTAGTCCTCTCCTTCCCGTGCCCGTGAAGTCCACAAACAGGGCAAATCATATCAATAGGGTGGGGCCATAAGTACAGTTGTGCCCCTCCTGATTGCATAATTCTCACATATAATCTGCCAACTCATCCGAAGCCGAAGTAGCCGGAGTATACTCGGGCGAGCTTCTCTCTCCTACAGATTCTTCTAAGTTTGGGACATCTTCCTCGTCCTCTTCGGGTACAGAGGCGGGAGCAACCCCAACATTGTACTCGGGTGATTCTACTTCCATGTCCTGACTGTTTACAACTTCATTGATGAAGCTTGGCACTGGAATCGTCGGAAGAAGAAACCAGATCTATCGGACAGCTAGGGGTGCCTTTGTCCCACAACTCTGTATACTCTATGGTGCTTGACATATCTGTATCACAACAACAGAAACCTATCAATGACAACAACAGTTCTAATCCAACTAGTCTTTGTTTTAGGGAATTTCCCTAATCATCATATAATGTCTCTTGTTTGGGAACATTACCAAATAAGTACTCTTTGTATTTCTTTGTTTTTGGGGAAACTTTCTAAGTATCAATTGTTTTGTTCTTAATTTGGGGATATCGGGGAAGTATATCCCATGTTGTTATGTTTAATAATTCTAATTATTTTAACTGTACTTCCTTTGCTATCATCCATTGAGTCTAACGAAGTAAATTAATGCACGAGGGCCGGATTAATTTACTCCGAAAGATTCAATCTTTCTAGTTCGCTCTGATACCAACTGTAATGCCCCGCCCTTTTTCACTCTCTTAGCTTTCCGAAAATCAGAGTCTATTTTTTTTTTTTAAATAACAGAGTGAGCAAGAGTGGGACGTCACGACGCAAGATAAGTACAAACTTCTAAAGTCCGACCCTTAACTGGCCAACCCTATGTGTGTATAGACTAAGTCCATGAAAACGGTTCACACATAACAATATAAAGATGCGGAATTAAAATCATAACATGTGGAATTATAATAGAACCTAGTTCTATTCCATTTTAGATAGCAAAGTATGTCAAGTCCTTAATCAGAATTATCATAACATAATTATCCAAATAAACATCCAACCATAGCAAACCATCTAAATTATTACATGTCCGAAGTCTAGTTACTCAAATACATGTCCATAAGTAACTTAATCAAAATATAACTTAAAAGCATCCAAGCTCCTATGCTTGGCCCGTTTCGCTTTCATTGTTCCCTTTGTTTCCTGTATCATCCACTAGGGTAGAAGTAGGGCGTTAGAACAACGCACCCAGTAGGTACTCCAATTAGGTCTAACGCATGGTTAGTACAAAACATATATAATAATATCATATTGTCGAAAACCATATAAACCATGCCATGTCATGATGTCAAATGCAATGAGTCCCACCCATCACAAGTACATATAAGTACCCCCACATAGATCTTTCGGACGCCCCGACGGAGTGTGGGCCCACCGGTTTCTTCTTGATGGAAAAGCACATCAAGGTATCCTACATAGGTTTTTCGGACGCCCCGACGGAGTGTGGCCTTTCCTGTCACATATCCTTCACCCCATGTCATGTATGAGATGCCAATGAAACACATGCTATTTTATATAATAAACATAGCATTAAAACATCACATTTGAAACACATCTTTTTCAACATAAATTAATCAAATAAGATAAAACATTTGCACATAAACCCATGGTTTTAAAGAGATGGAATCCTACCAAAGGCCATAACCTGTCCTTGCGCTTTCGTCCGGTAACCGCTCACGATCATACACACCTTGTGAGGTCCCGTTACCTTATAATATAGCAATAAATTAAAACCATGTCTCCCTTTATTTACAATATTGTTTAAGTCCATAAACACAATCCCCATGGGGTTCGGCCACCCACCATGGCCGAACCCATGGTCTATCATTTTCACAGTTATTTACATCATTGCCATTGTTCAAAACCATAGCCAAAACATTCCTCATGGGGTTCGGCCATACACCATGGCCGAACCCATGATCCATCACTTTCATATGCATACCCTTTTTAAAAGGTCCCATGCACCTATCATAGATATGAATCTCTTTATACACGGCCATGCAATATTATCTCCTTCCTTATTTATATAATATTGCAATACCAAATTAAATTCAACTCCATTTAATTTTTATTGAAAACATTTCCAAAACCGTTGGGTCCTAATTGGGCCAATGACCCAACTCTTTACCCAATTTAAGATCCATAACTAATGTCATAAATTAAATGGATTATTTTCATACAAAATAATAAATTGAGAATCCGGGGTGTTACAAGTTAAGGGCCGGGCTTTGGAAGCTTGAACTTAGCTCGCGTCGTCACGTCCCGGTCTCTCACTCTTTATTTCAAAAAAAAAAAATAGACTCTGATTTTCGGCGAGTGAAAAAGGGCGGGGCGTTACAGAGCGAATGGTCGTACTTAGTCAGGGGTTGAAGGCCATGGACCGAGCGAATGATCGTACTTAGTCAAAGCTGTTTGAAGGTCTCGGACCGTTATGTGCACATGGGGTTTGGTGGATTAGCTGATTGCAGGGGTTGGGCAATAATTGGCATTTGCATTACATGTTTATTTAATTTTGTTATTATGAATTTTGATTATATTTTATTGAATAATGCTCAAAATCCTATTCTGCCATGGCCCAACCTGGGCACGCCCTATCCAACTTAACTCGGCCTAGCACAATATTGTCTGTTTTGGGCCCACACAGGGGCCCGTATGGCTTTGTATTGGGCCTGATCCAACTAATAGGCCCAAAATGCGGTTGTGCTAAGAAGGAGGGGTGTATCTTCATATAAACCCCCATCATAACTTGTTCTTGGGCGATGTGGGACTTTTTCACCCACACCCAGCCAGCATTCCGTTTAAGGGACTCCACTGTCGGTCTGACCTACAATCCCCAATATTGGCCTCTTTCAGCCTATTTTCGACAGGTTTGGGCTCAGCCACCTGGGCTTGGGTCAAGTCATCACATTCTACCCCACTTAGACCCAAAGCCTTCCTCGGGTCGACTAACACAAAGGCCCAACCGTCTAGCTGTCTAGGTCACCCCACTTAGGGCTAAATACATTATGGGCTCAGCTCACAACAAATAGGGGGAAGGCCCACACAATTCGAGTATTGAACCTGGGCTCTAATACCACTGTCGCGGCCCAACTCGGGCATGCCCGATCCAATTTAACTCGGCCTAGCACAATATTATCCCATTTTTACCCACATTGGGACCCCCACAGCTTTGAATTGGGCATGATCCAACTGATAGGCCCAAAATGTGTTGTGCTAGGAAGGAGGGATGTGTCCTCATATAAACCCCCATCATAACTTGCTATTGGACGATGTGGGACTTTTTCACCCACACCCCAGCTAGCATTCCGCTCAAGGGACTCTACTGTCGGTTTGACCCGAAGTCACCTGTCGGTCCGATCGACAGTCCCCAATCTTGGCCTCTTTCAGCCTATTTTCGACCGGTTTGGGCTAGCCTGGGTCTGGTCATCACATATTCGGTTTGCTACTATATGTTGTGTTGGTATCTTTCACTGGACATGGAGCTCACACCCCTTATATTTCAAGCTTTGCAAAGGAATTAGGCCAAGATGATGCTTCGAAGCCGAACTACTGTATTTCTTGAAACCGCTAGGATGACGAAGTCTTTGTTTATTTTATTTATTAGAGATATAGAAATCTTATTTGGTTTAAGTTTAATTGAGACACATGGAGTGTCAATTGAGTTTGTAATAGACTTAGACCTTCAGATTCTATATTTATTTTAGGATGTGAGATTAGACTTATTCTTTTCAGTTGTTTTAGTTATTTTGGAGATGGTTTGACATTCCATACTTGTTAAGTGATACCGTCGATGTGTGGTGGACTTCATGGCTATTTAAATTAATTATTCTTTGCTCTGAATATTTTTGGTAAACAATGCTTATTATTATTATATTGAAAAAAAATTAGCCATGAATGTGCGTCTCATGACGAGTCAGATCCTTTTAACTTAAGTAGCGCCACGTTTGTTGGTTAAACGGGTGGGGTGTTATAGTAGGGGAGTGAGCTCTATGCCTAGCAAGAGAAACAAACACAAGCATGCAATAAAGTCGTACAAGAATACTTATAAATCAAGGTTCATGATGCATATGTAAGGACCTGCCCGTTCTAACACAACAAACAAAGCCTTACACGAATCGAACAAGATCCAATTACAGGAATGACGAAACTATGGCTCATTTTTTTTTAAATAATCAATTTATATAACTCCAATGACATAATTCAAGATGACCAGAGTGTGGAATCATTTCAACAATTTAGCCATGTCAAACACCAACATTCCCATATTGGATTAGTCATCATCTAGTATAGTATCAAGCAATAATAAATAATACTATCTATAAAATTTGGAGGTCTAATCTCACCACAAACATTTATAAATAAATCCAACAAAAATTCAAAGTTTCCCTAACATATAGTTGGAAATAGAAGTACAACTCCCAAAATAAACATCAAATCCAACTAATCAAGTGACACTTATTGTGTCTTACAATTCTCAAATTCTCAAATAAATACTAGAAATCCTAGGAAACAAACAATTGAGCTAATCATGTCCAAAGCTCCAAACGAATTCGACACCTACGGTTGAGCCTGGCTGGTCTCGTTCTCCACCGGATTTCCTGAAATATAAGGGATGAGCTCCATGTGCAGTGAAAGAAACAACCAAACAACCAACACTAATATAACATCTAGGCATTTAGAGTCCAATCCAATATTATATCAATTGCATTTTGTTAGTGTCCCGACTTTACCGAGACCCTATGTTTGTCAATTACATGACTCAGGAAGAAACACTTGCTCGAAGCTTGAAGACTCAAGGTGATCAAGAGTGAAGGTCATGCTCCACAGGATTAAAGCTCATCGTTATCGTAATCATAAAATAAGTATTTGGCCATAGATGACTTTAGGTGGTACCCACACCTTAGGAGGACCATTCCTAGGCTTAGTTGAACAAATGGTAAAATCATAAAAAGCCTAGAGAGGAAGCTTGATAGTGAATTGGAAGCAAACTTGGAAATATGAATTAAGTTCACTATCAGCTAGACCAGTCGTTCTCACCGACCCTTCTTTGGAGACAGGATCAACCCATCGTGGTCATAAATTGGTCAGCCAGATTGACAAAGGTTCTAGATCATAGAACTATCATTCTAGGTATGCCTCTGATCTAGAGTCTCGTATGCACCGACCTCTCAGTGATGAACTTAATGACCCATCATGGTCAACCACTCGTCGATGAAATACTTGTGAGTTCTAGACTTTGAAATAAAATGGGCCTCGAAAAAGAAACAGACATCTCAGTATTTCAAGACCGATCGAGAGTACGTGGACCAACCCTTGGGTAAAGGTAGACAGTTCGTTCTAGGCAGGAAAAGTTTCGAGACATGAAACTTTGTCTGCATGGTGTTGCCCCAAATCGAGACCCTCACATGGACAGACCTCTCGATGCTAGGACTGTCGACCCATCGGCGACACTGACCTATCGACCGGGAAATAATTATACCATTGGGTGCATTTAATGTGCAATGGTCGGGTGGTTGAACGGTAATATTCTTAGTCACCGACCCCTTGTTGCGCCCGACCTGTCGGTACATGACAGTTTCTGAAACAGGTTGCCTTCTTTATAAATACCAATCCTTGTGCAACCGTTTCATATACTTTGGCAAATCCGTTGGACCCTCATCATTGTCAGTGAGTTTACACACGGGCCAACAAAAGGATCACGCTCTTTCTTGTGCTAACACTTGGGAAATCTAATATAACCAATCATAGTGATTGAGGTTGTGAAAAAAGAGAGGGGAAAGGATATACAACTAGGATTGTAACACCCCGCCCTTTTTCACTCTAAATCAGAGTCTATTTCTTTTAAAAATAAATAAACAAGTGATAAGAGCGGAGCGTCACGATGCGAGCTAAGTCCGAGTTTCTAAAGCCCGACCCTTAACTGGCCAACCATACATGTGGGTGGACTAAGTCCACTGAGATGGTTTACACGTATTAAATTTATAATTGCGGAATATAACATAGACTGCGGATTATAATAGAACCTAACTCTAGTTCATTTCTTTTAGATAGCAAAGTACTTAGTCATTTATCCAAAATTACCTTAACTTAATCATTCAATCAAACCATTCCAAACCATAGCAATAATATCTAAGTTATTACACGTCCATGGTAACTTAACAAAATATAATAAATAAAATCCATTCATATATCCAAGCTCATATGCTTGGTTTCTTTCACGATCCTCGATCCCTTCCTTTCCTATGTCATTCACTAGGGTAGAAGTAGGGCGTTAGAACAACGCGCCCAATAGGAATTCTAAATAGGGCTAACACATGGGTTAGTATCACAAAAACATGTATAATATTATATCATCAAAACCATATAAAATCATGCCATGCCATATGTCTTATGCAATGAGTCCCACCCATCACATACATGTAACCTCTTGATGGAATTCTCCTCATCAAGGTATCCCCACAGTGGTCTTCCGGATACCTCGACGAAGTGTGGCCTCCGGATTCTTCTTGATGTCATTATCCACATCAAGGTCTTCCCACGATTGCCTTACGGACTCCCCGACGGAGCGTGGCATCCGGTTACAAATTCCCTTCCCATGCCATGCATGAGATGTATAAGTCCATATGCTATGCAATATAATTAACCATAGCATTTAAAAACTTTACTTTTGAAACATAATATAATTACAACATACACTATCAAATAAGATAAAATCATATACATATCCATGTTTCAATGAGGTAGAATCCTACCCAAGACAACTAAGGTGTCCTTGAGCTTTAAACCCGCAACCGTTCTCGATCGTGCCCCCCTTGTGAAGTCCCTTTACCTTATATCATGTCCATAAATCAAACCAACAACATATTTGATTTGTAATAATGTCTAAGTCCCAAAAACACAACTTGTGGGGTTCGGCCATACCCCATGGCCGAACCTCACTTACCTTAATTTTAACGCTTCTTTTTATTTATCACTTAATCACCTCTTAAATAATTACTTAACCTTTATTTCACCCAAATCCACCTTAGTGGGGTTCTGCCATACAACATGGCCGAACCTCACCATTTTAATTTTGGTTCCTCTTTCAAGTCCTTTAGTCCTTCTTAATTAAGTCCAAACACCAATCCATTAATCTAATCATTTACACATTAACTATTTAACACCTATTACAACTTAGGTCCATAAAATTCCTTAGTGGGGTTCGGCCATACACCATGGCCGAACCTCACTCCCTTGATTTTATGCTCATTTTTCAATCCTTTTAGACCCTTTAAAAATAAAATACCATACATAGCACTCGGTGGGGTTCGGCCATCCACCATGGCCGAACCTCACCCTTTGGTTTTTGGTGCTCCTCTTTCCATTCTTTTTTATAATCAAAATGCATCCAAGTCCATCAATTTACATTCATTTTAAACCTTAAAAACATCCTCCACCTTCCATTTAACATATCATATAACCCTTCATCTTCTTCATTAATGCACCTTTGGAGTTTCATCCCATGAGATGAAACTCCCCCACTTCCAACATGTAACCTTATCTTGAGTCTCATGAGGTGCATCTCTCCACCTTCCCACTCCACTCACTTGAGATTAAAATCCCATTAACTTCCATTCAACTCATTTTGTAACGCCCGCCCCTTTTCACCAAAATCAGAGTCTATTTTTTTTTTTTTAAATGCAAAGTAACAAACGGCTCGGACGTCACGACGCGAGTTAAGTCTGAGCTTCTAAAGCCCGGCCCTTAACTGGCCAACCCTACGTGTGCGTGGAATGAAGTCCACGAAGAACGGTTCACACGTAGACGTAAGCTCAACGAATATTACACTGAGTGCGGAAAAAATTATAATAAAGACTATCCTTGGCCCAATTTGACCATCATTGACCATTAAGATAAATTAAATCCAATCCATGGTCCATTGGGCCATACTTGGGCCTTTGTCCAAACTTTGATCCATTTACCATCTATTCCATTAATTTTTCCAATTTCCATCATTACAATAAATAATATCCACATTTATATCGATTTAAAAATTCCGGGCTATTACACATTTAACCCAATTCATCATTTTAGCTCAACTCACTCATTTAATTCTACTAATTTAATTCACTTAAATCAACTCAATTATTTGATTCCATTTCCAACTCAATTCAACCCCAACCTAATCAAGCTTGAGCTCACTTAGTGGTCAACCTAGTCAACCACGACCCATTGGATCCCAATTGTGCCTTTTGACCCAAATAACCGCCTTGACCCAATTAGATGCACATTACCCATTTACTTTAATTTGATCCTTATAACATGTACATTGGATCTTAATTGAACAATGGGCCCCACAACCTAAGCAAGCTTGAGCTCACTTAGTGATCAACCTAGTCAACCAGGGCCCATTGGGTCCTAATTGGGCATTTTGACCCAATTAAATAAAACTTCACCCATTTGATTCACTTGAACCATATACAACATCCGTTGGGTCTTAATTGACCAATTGACCCAATTATCAAGCCTTACCCATTTACTTCTAACTAGCTCATATATGATCCATTGGGTCCCAATTGGTCTTTTGACCCAATTGGCAATCTTGACCCAATTAAATAATTCTTACCCATTTATTTCCATTGATCCACATCTACCATCCATTGGGTCTTATTTGGGCAATTGACCCAACATTTACCCATCTAAGGTTCTTATCCATTAATTCACAATTTCAATGGCAAAAATCGTAAATATTTATAAACTGAAAATCTGGGGTATTACAAGGATAGATATTGGTAGAACCAATTTCCTAGTCACCCTGAGATTGTGATTGCTCAACGAAGGTTACAAGGCAGAAAGTCGGGATTAGCTCGGGCACACATTGGGTGGATCTTGGAGAAGCACACATCAACATGATAGAGATACAAAGGCAAGTGCTTTTTGGTTTTAATTTTATTTAAAATCTTTATCCTGTGAAAGTGGATTAAGGAGGCTTGGCTCCAGGACCACTATAAAAAATCCAGAGCGTTGTCTTTGGCACATGTGGTGGGTAGAATTCGTAGCCAAATGAATAGATGAAATTCTTTTTCTCTACATGTGGTGGGTGAAATTCCCAGCCGAATGAGTGAGATGGAATTCCTACTCTAAATGTGAGGGTGTGTAAGTCCCCACTTAGTGGATTTGGGGATAGCTCAATGTTGAGTTAGTCCTAATAGTGGATGTAGGTTGGCTAACCGAACCACTCTAAATTTGGTTTTATGGTGTCTGATCATTGTGTGTTTGTATTTTAGTGTTTAAGTACTCTTCTTAACACACATTACTTTGCATTTGATTATCATTATTTATACATTGTGCACAAGCATTGATAATCAAGCAATATGCAAAGGGTTCTAAACTTAGTGTGATCATTTAAGTAATTAAAAATAATTTATCACACTAAACAAATCTCTTGATTAATATTGTCATTCCGCTGCACTTAAACTTTAAACAATCAAGAAATTTGTGAAGACTGTGGAATCTGGGATTGACCTATTCACCCCATTTTAGGGTCAATCGCGTTCTAGCACCAAAAGGAGAACTCTCACATTTAATATGTATGAAATGCAATAATTCAACACATGATGCATGCTCCCGTCCCATGCATCTCAACGGATGAATCAACGAATCATGCAAAGCTCCACTCAGTTAAGCATAACACTTGTGCACATGATCCACTAATGGAAAATAACGATCCCCCCAGTCTGTAAACTCTAAAGGATGTGCTCCAAAGGTCATAACTGGTCACAACCCTAATGCTGCGAATCACGATCTCCCAATCTGTAGACTCTAAGGGATGTGCTCCACGACAGTAGAGTCCCCCTTCCTCCACACACACACACACACACACATGGAAACAACAATGATCAAGGCCCAAACAAATATTTGCACTAAAATGGTCCGAGACCCCCACTTAGAAGTGCATCAAATTGGTCAATGATCCAATGCTCAACTCTCACCACCCACCCACATGTGGATGTTCATGCATGAATATCAAAAAAAATATCTCATGCATGATTGCCATGTCATGTACAATAATAACATGCTCAAACTAGAATTAAAATAAATTTAAAAAAAAATATAGTATGTTCCAACGATAACAAATCAAGCATATACATGATTCTCACAATGACATTATCAAAGTATTCATGCTAAATCATCCAACATTAATTCATGAACATCAATATTCATAAGGTAAGCATGAATATTTTCCAACAAGTACAATCACAAACCAACTTCACCAATCGATTTCCAAAATGCTTGGTTTGGGTTTTCAACAATTTAGACAAGTAGTAAACCAATTATCCTGGCGGACTGAGATGTTCATGGCTTTGAACATTTAGCCAAATTAATTCCCTTACATTTAAGAGTTTGCAACAAATTTTACCAGTCGATCATAATTTGTCAGTCTTTCGATAAACCCAACCATTGCAATTAAGTCATTGGTCAATCAATCCATCTAACGTAGCAAACCACATGTATGCACAAACATACAAGTATGTAGTTTCCAGCAAACATTTACGATAGAGAAATAATACATATCAAGGTTGGTTTCCTTACCTAAGGTTGCGAATTTGTCAATTGCAACTCATCAACAACCTAAGCTCCAACAAGCCTTATGTTTCCAAATTTACTGCAATTTCCATTAGAATTCGAACCCTTACTCTTTTATTCAGTCTTATCTCTTTTTAGGTCAGATAAGCCTAACAATTAATCTCAAGGTTCTGCCCCGACAACCCAAGTCCATAGGCACTAAACAATATATAACCGGTCTAAGGTTTTAAGAAATCAAAACAATGAAGAGTTTAGCCTATCTTGCAGAATTTTCTACTATTAACCCAAATTTTATTAGGGTCTCATATTTGTACAGTTGATAGGTCTCTAAGTGAGGTTCCTAGCCTGCAGACCAGATTTGACCTACCAAATCGATGATTTTCCCTCTGATATTTTTTTGGACAAATAATTTTTATGGGCTTCAATTAGACACAAAATTTGCACCATTTCGATAATCAGAGACTGAGATAAAAATTCTACAATCTAGCGCTGTAAAATTATCCAATTTTCAGAAATCTGCAACTAGGTCCAACTTGCAAAAAAGGTTTTGTAACACCCCGAATTTTCATCACTTATAATATATTAGATTTAGTATATTTTGAATTACAAATTTATTGAATTTAATATTGATGGTTGAAATGGACCTTAGATGGGTAAGGAGTTGGGCCAATTACCCAATTAAGATCCAATGGATCATGGATAGGATTTGATTTGAAAGTAATTAGGTGAATGTAATTAAATGGGTCAATTTCCCAATTGGGACCCAATGGGTCATAGATGAGCTGATTTTAATGTAAATGGGTAAGGTTAATTTAATTGGGTCAACTATCCAATTATGACCCAATACACTAAATCCACCTCATCAAGTGAGGTGGCATGTAAGTGACATGGCAAGGATGGGACCTACGTGCCATTTGGTGACCATGTCACCACATGCATGGTCGGCTATGTCATGGTTGACTTGGTCAACCATGAGTGAGCTCAATTGAGTTCAAATTAAATTGAGTTCGAGTGTTGAGTTTGAGAGAATTAAAGTTGCTTGTGTTAAGTGAGTTGAAATGGAAGTTGAGGAGGCTTCCATCTCAAGGTGAGTTAAGTGGGAGATGGAGAGTTTCCATCTCAATGGATGAAACTCAAGGTAAACTCGATGGAAAGTGGAAAGACTTCTTGGTTTAAGCCAAGAGTCTCCTTGGTTAAACCAAGGGACTCCTTCGTTTGGACAAATCATAATGAGGGTGGTTCAAAGGACTGGGCTGGTATACAAAGGGGCACACCACACCCCTTGGTCGGCTCCCAAAATTTGAAACAAAAGATTGGTTCTCTCTTCTCTTCTCTTCTCTCTATCTCTCTCCCACCCACACCATCGATACTTAGAGAGTTACAGAAGAACCAAGGAAGGAGAAGGACTAAGGAAGGAAGTCAGACCTTAAAGAAAAGAAGGAGACGGGAAAAAGGTATGTTTTAAGCTTGAAATAATATGAGAATAAGAACAAGGGAAGCCATAGATTTGTCAATGGTATGGCCGAACCTATGGGTTCCAGATTAGTTGAAAAGAAATACCAAACTGTTATAGGGTCATGGAAGTTGAGAATCCATTCAAGGATTGATTAATGGTTGAAATAAGAAGGAAAGGTGATATTCGAACCTAGATTATAAACAAAGGTTGGAATGATTAGGAAAGACCCTAGCTTTGACTGGGGGGTGTAGTAAGTACATCAAAACTTATACAAATAATAATATACATGTTTAAAAAGGATAAGGATTGGATTTTATGAAGAAAGGATTTACAAAATAATCAAACAAAAGAGACTGACAAATAGTCAGTCGACTGAATCTGGGATTCAGTTGACTGAACTTGTACTGGCCGAAGAAGGCAAAGAGTTTCTAATAAATGAACAACGGATGAGTAGTTGAACGGTAACATTTAAGTCCATCGACCCATCGGTAAGATCGACCAGTTGGTACTGAACAATTTGAAAAACTGGTTTGCCTTCTCTATAAATACAACACTAATGGCAATTGTTCGGTGATCATTGCATTGAATATTTATGAGCTCATCTAATACACTCATTAGAAAATTCAATAGGCTCAAGGAAGGATCCTCTTCTCTCTTGTACTGACATTGGTGAATCATTCAAATCAACCAATCTTAATAGATTGAGTTTGAAAGAGAGAAAAGAGAGGCAATGGCAAATCATCTATCTAGGATAGACATTGGTGACCCCAATTTCTTAGAGGCTTCCCATAGCATGTGATTGCTCTACACTTGACGCATCTTCAACACGCTTGCGAGATCACATTGGGAAGGAGATTCGAGAAGCACACATCTCTACATTGGAAAGATTGAAAGGCAAGTGCTTCTCCTTAGTTTGTTTATTTTGTTTTTTAAATCAAACTTGTGAAGTGGACTAGAGAGGGTGTACTCTCGAACCACTATAAAAAATAAAGGGTTTACTCTAGGATAGGTGGTAGGTGAAATTCCCATCAATTGGATATGTGGAATTCCTATTCTATTTAGTGTGGGTGTAATTCCCCACTTTGTGAATTTGGCATAGCCCAAGGTTGGGTGAATCCATCACTAGATGTAGGTGGGTTTACTCCGAACCACTATAGACATTGTGTTGTGGTGTTAGAGACTTTTGTTATTTGAGCACACACAACACATCTTGATTAATTTGAATTATTCGCTGCAATTTGTATAATTAATCAAGTAATTTTTAAAAAGGACCAACAAAATTTGTAGATTGCCCTATTCACCCCCTCTAGGGTCAATCTTGTTCTAGCTGAAGGGACTTTCAGTTCTGGTCACGCACTTTTAACTTCCTTGATCCATTTGCAACAACTTGATCTTTCTGCATCAATACACAACCAAGTCCGTCGTTGGAAGCGTCACAATACACAACATAACCAAGTCTTCCCTCTGGAATCACCAACACTTGCGAATAACTCAACCTTCTCTTCAACTTTTGAAAAGCTCGCTCACATGTGTCTGTCCACCTGAACATGACACCTTTCCTGGTTAGTCTAGTCATAGGTGCTACAATTTTAGAGAAATCACTAATAAACCTCCGATAGTATCCAGCCAAACCTAAGAACTACATATCTCAAAAACACTAAGGGTTTCTCCCACTTAAGCACAACTTCGACTTTAGCGGGATCCACTCACACACATTCTGACGAAACCACATGGCCAAGGAATTGCACTTTAGATAGCTAGAACCCACACTTGCTAAACTTAGCATACAATTGATGCTCTCTTTGCAATTGGAGCACAATTCTCAAATGTTGTTCATGATCCTCTTCAGTCAGTGAATAAATTAATATGTCATCGATGAAGACTTCCACAAACTGATCCAGGTACTATCTAAAGATCTTGTTCATCAAGTACTTAAATGTTGCAGGAGCATTAGTCACTCCAAACCACATCACAACAAACTCGTAGTACCCAAATCTTGTATGAAAAGTTGTCTTTACTGTAGTGGTTCAGAGGACAAAATTGACTGAAGGTAAAGCTGCTACGATGTATGGTATAATTCTTTTCAGAGTTAGAATAAGAAAAGAAAATGAAAGTTCCCGATGTGCTAGAACACTGTGCTAGATTGACCCTAGAGGGGACGTGAATAGGGCAATCACCAATTTAAATGATCTTTAAAAAATTCCTTGATTAATCAAATGATTTGCAGTGGATTAATTTTGATTAATCAAGTGTGTGATAAAAGAGTGTGCCAAATTAAAAGATCTATCACACAAGCATAAGCACCCACAACACATAATATATAGTGGTTCGGTCCAATAACCTGCATCCACTGTTGGACTCACCCTCTCTAGGGCTATCCCAAATCCATTAAGTGGAGAATTATACCCACACTGATAGATTAAGACTTCGCCTAATCAATTGGCTGGGAATTTCACCCAACTGATGTCCCTCTATTTTTTATAGTGGTTCAAAGATAAATCAATCTCTTTAATCCACTTCACAAAAATTTGAAAATCAAAGTCAAACCTAAGAAGCATTGCTTTTTGATAGCTCAACCTTATAGATGTGTGCTTCTTGAAGATATCATTCCAATGTGATGTCGAAGATGTGCCTTGTGTATGCTCAATCACAATCCTTGGGTAAGGTATCTAGGACTTAAGATATGCAAATTGATCCTAAATGGTTTTCACTCTCTCACTTAATCACAACCGAGAGGTTGATTGGATTTTCTAATTGATTCACCTATGTGAGTGCATGGAGAGAGGTTGGGAGAGGTTTGGGATCATTAGTGATGCCTTAAGATGTTCCAAGTTGAAAGGTCCAACCCCACTCATAAGAGTTTGAAGTATGTAAAGGAAAACAAGTGAATCCCGAGCTGATACAGGCGATCGGTCGTGTATCGGCGATTGATCGTGTGTCCAAAAAAACCGTTGGAATGTTACCATTGCGCATTAATAGTTTTCCAACGGATAGAAAACTGACTCGGATGATTGATTGTCACTCACGATTGATCGTGCTCACGATCGATCGCCATTCACGAGGGGTTGTGTGGGCAGTTTTTCAGCAAAACAACTCTCCACTAAAATGGTCATATCTTGGGCTCCCGAACTCCGTTTTGAGTGTTCTTGGGCTCTATGAAGAGATCTTTCAATGATTTATCCAATCATGATGGTTTTACCAATTGATTGCTACATTGGTTGGTCGAAAGAGTCACAATTCATTACATTTTGACTCTCAAGATTTTTCACAAGAAAAGTTTAGGAAGCTCCAAGGCATTGGTCCATTATCTCTGGGCTTAGTCTAATCTTACCATTATGGATTCTAAGCCTAGAGAAGGTCCTGTCTCGGCGATTGGTTGTGCATCCGATGTATCGTGCTCTATACCACACGATGGGTCGCCGCCAGACAAATGGGTCGGCCTGAGCCTGACTGTATTTTTTAGTGGGTATCCAACCGAGGCTCCAGGTGATTGATCGTAAGGGCGATTGGTCGCTGTAGTACCTAGATGAAGGGTCGTCTACATGATTGGTTGTCCGAGACATGATTGTGAATGATAGTCCAGATTTTGTCTAAGCATAGGGCGATTGATCGTATCCACGATTAGATTAGTCATGTGTAACGCCCCGCCCTTTTTCACTCGCTTCTTTCCGAAAATCAGAGTCTATTTTTTTTTATAAACAAAGAGTGATAGAGAGCAGGACGTCATGACGCGAGCTAAGTCCGAACTTCTAAAGTCCGACCCTTAACTGGCCAACCCTATGTGTGCATGGATTAAGTCCATGAAAACAGTTCACACATAACAATATCAACATGCGGAATAACATCATAACTGCGGAATCATAACATGCGGAAAAATAATAGAACCAAGTTCTATTCCATTCAGATAGCAAAGTACGTCAAGTCCTTAATCATAATTAAAATATCATAATTATCCAAATAAACATCCAACCATCTAAGTTATTACATGCTCGGAAACTAGTTACTCAAATACATGTCCATAAGTAACTTTATTCAAAATATAAACTAAATCATTCAAGCTCCTGCACCTGGCCCTCTTTGAGTTCATTGTTCCCCTGGTTTCCTGTGTCATCCACTAGGGTAGAAGTAGGGCGTTAGAACAACGCGCCCAGTAGGTATTCCAATTAGGGCTAACACATGGTTAGTACAAAACATATATAATAATATCGTGATATCAAAAACCATATAAACCATGCCATGCAATGATGACAATTGCAATGAGTCCCACGCATCACATGTACATAAAAGTACCCACCACATAGGTCTTTCGGATGCCCCGATGGAGTATGGACCCTCCGGTTTCTTCTTTATGGAAAAGCACATCAAGGTATCCCACATAGGTTTTTCGGACGCCCCAACGGAGTGTGGCCCATCCCTTTACAAATCCTTAACCCCATGCCATGCATGAGATGCCAATGAAACACATGCTATTTTATCATATAAACATACCATTTAAAATCACAATTTGAAACATATCCTTTGCAACATATATTCATCAAAAATAAGATAAAACAATGTACATAAACCCATGGTTTCAAAGAGGTAGAATCCTACCAAAGACCACTACGTGTCTTTGCGTCTTTCGTCCGGTAACCGCTCACGATCGTAAACACCTTGTGAGGTCCCGTTACCTTATAATATAACAATCAATCAAAACCAAGTCCCACTTGATTTACAATATTTTAAGTTCATAAACTAATCTCCATGGGGTTCGGCAGAACACCATGGCCGAACCCATGGCCTACCATTTTCACACTTATTTACCAAATTGCCATTGGTCTAATCTTTAGTTAATATTTCATTTTAATATGCCAAACATAGTCCCTATATCCACCAAACAATTCCCATGGGGTTCGGCCATACACCATGGCTGAACCCATGGTCCCTTATTTTCACTTAATTACCAAAATGCCATTACCTTAGGTTTATGTCCAAAACCCATCCATAGCATTGGTTCATAAAATAATCCATTAACCGTGACAAAAAAACCCATAAATTGCTTCATGGGGTTCGACCATACACATGGCTGATGAACACCGTAAAATTACAATTTTACCCTTTAATATTAGATTAATTAGTCCTTATTTTATAAATATTAGATATGTTTAGGGTTGTTTTTAGTTTTATAGTTTATTTTGAAAAATATAAAAAAAGAAAAGAAAATAAAAATAAAAAATGATAAAAATTGGTTAAGTCAAAAATACGGTCGACGTTACCTTCAGAAGGGTCAGGTCAAGTTGGTTAAACTAGTGGGGTTTTCAGAACCTATAACTTTCTACACTCGTGTAATTAATATTTCATTTTCCAAATTCGAGTGAAAGTCAAGTTTTATCGGCCAACCCCTCTCATTTATTGTCGATCGGGATGCCCGTCGCCTAAAGGAACTCTTACCATTTCTTCTTCTATTTTCTATTTCTTTTCTATTCTTTTCTTTTATCTGTTTGCAGGAATTATCATGGGAGAAGACTGATAGAAGAAATGAGAAAGGCAGTCGGAATCCAGGGCAGGAACCAGCTGAGAAGACGTGGGTCAGATTACAGAACAGCCAGCAGCAGCGCACACAAGCGATAGCAGCATCTGCTGCCCACATGAATACCAGTCAGCTGAGACCAGGTCTGTTGCGTCCGAGCAGCAGCCATGAAAACGGCAAACAGCAGCCAAACTGAGAGACGGACACAGCAGAAACAGTGCCCAAGCTGAGAAGGGCGGCGACCAAGCAGGCAGCCGCCGAGATTGCACACAGCCAGTCCGAGCAGAGCGACAGCAACCAGCGATGGTGGAGCAGCTGTAAATGGAGCAGCAGCCACGCAGAACAGCAGGCAGCGGCGCACATGCAGTAAGCCAAAAGGCCAGCGATGGAGAAGAAGAGCAGCCGACTGAGCAAGGCAGCGCCCGAGCTGCAGTCCAAGAGTATGGCAGCCAGCACGGCACACAGCAGGCGGCAGCCAAACTGAGAGGCAGAGCAGCGGCAGAAGCAACCAACAGCAGAAGGGCAGCGGCTGAAACAGAAAACACCACCTGCGATCTGAAGAGAGACTGAGTGCAGCAGAGCCGGAACAGCAACTGACGGCAGCAACTGCGATCTCCGCACTGAAGAAAACTGAGAGACAGAGGAATCCATCACAGACAGCTGAGATTGAAAGAATGGCAAGCAGCTGAGAGGGCAGCAGCAGACAGAACAGCCGGGAAGTCGGAGCAGCTGTGAGAAGCAGAGAGCAGCGGCGGCGCACAGGCGAAGAGGCAGAGCTGAAGAGAGCAGCAGTCCGAGCAGAGACTGAGTGCAACAGAATCCGTCTGCTGCTCACCGACTGCAGACATACACAGAAGTAGCTGAAGCACAGCAGCCAACGGGATCCGGTCCAGATAAGAGAGGATAGCAGCAGAGAAGATGAAGGATTAGGAAGAGTTTTTGAACCTAAGAACAGAGTAAATCTGGATAAGAAGTGAAAAGGAGGATAAGGATAAGAGGGCTGCCGTGTAGATTGGAATCTGATAAGGAAGGATAAGAGAGGATAGCAGCTGCCCTGAGAAGAGAGCTAGATAGGGATAAGGAGAAAGAAAGATAAAAAGAAAAGAAATAGCCGATGAAGAGATAGAGGCGTGGAAGAGAGGAGTCTGAGCAGAGCTGCGATTCAAGAAGAAGAACAGATAAGGAAAAGAAGAGAAGAAGATAGAAGAAAAAAAGAGATAAGGATAAGAAAGGACAATCTCTACTTTTCAAACGGAGATGAGATAATAAAGAGTTTAAACTAAGAGCTAAGAAAGAAAATACGGCTGAAAGAGAGAAGGAGCCGTCTGATGGAAGAAGCCGATTACAACAGAAGAGAGAAAAGATAGAGCTTACCCGGCTGAATTTGAATTTAAATGGGTCTTATCCCGGCTGAGTGATAAGGGTCCCTTATCTCATCCCTCATCTCCTATAAATTCAAGGCTTCGGGTCAGTTGAAGGTTGAACTGGGCTAGACATCGAAGGGACTGAAATTGGACGACCAAAAGACAGAAGAGAAAAAAATAAATAATTTCTTGTAAGTTATTTTATTTTTATTTTTATTTTTATGTCAATTTCCAAAAGAATTGTCATTTCCAAATTATTAATAAAAATTCGTGGCAGTTGTTTAGATTTATGGTGGTCCCAGTTATTAAAATATTTAATAGTGATGATTTGTATTCTATTTTTTATTCTTTTTATGAAGATTATGTAAGACATTATTTTAGATTTTTTTCAAGGAAAGTAGAACTCCTATTAGGATCAGTGGGACTTGCCGTCTTTCCAATCTAAGGTTCTTATCAAGAACAGTTGTTGATTTGGGGAAACACAAGTATAAAACCCGTTCAAGCCTAAGGCTTGAATTAAAAAAAAAATTTAAAGGATGACATAAAAAAATTCTAATTAGAATTTTAATAGAAAATAATTTGAATTATATTTTATAACTCTAGAACATTTCATAGTCTAGGCCGTGATTTTATTATTTTTAAATTGGATAATATGCCGCGTCGATGTTGACCCGATTCCATTGTATATTATGTAAAAAAAATTATTTGATTTATTTTCTTTCTCAAAAATTCATCAAAACTATTCATTGTTTTAAATTAAGATTATAACTAAATGTTTTAGAAAATTATTTTCCTTAAATCACATCATTTTTAAATAGTGCGATTTTTTTATTTCGTACATATATTTTGTAGATTTCCCTTGGGTACGACCTCGCACTCATACTCTATACTATAAATCGGTTCGTACGCTTGCGAGTAATTTAAAATTCACATCAAGCCGAACCCTTGATGTCTAAGTTTCCATTTTCATCAATAATCCGTCATTAGAAAGTTTTCTAATTTAATCTCTACCTTCCAAAAATCCATTCCTTCCATTCTTAGATCCTTTCTAAATTAAACCCCACCTTCTTAGAAATATTCATAGACATACATCGATAGAAAATTGCTTCATGGGGTTCGGCCATACACATGGCCGAAACCATGATGTCCAACTTCCTAATTGTATCACTTCCCATAAATCAATGTTCCTTCCAAAAACAATCCAAAAGTCCATAATTAGAAGCTTTCTAATTTAGCATTCATCCTTCCATAATTAAAAGCTTTCCCATTTAATAACTATTCTCCATTTTAATCAATTAACATACATCAAATATACCAATACAACTCCATGGGGTTCGGCCATACACCATGGCCGAACCTTATGGTCCATAATCCTCTTTCTAAAAAAATTATTAATATCTTTTCCATAGTTTCCAAGATCTAAAATTCATGAATATAAATCCATAATTATTTATGGGGTTCAGCCATATTCCATAGTTAAACCCATGGTCTAGAATCTTCACAAAATTCATCCAAACATCCATTAAAATTTCATACCTTAAACTATGTCTTTTCATGATTTCTAACCCATAGAAATAATCAAAGTTCCTCCATGGGGTTCGGCCCTTGATCATGGCCGAACCCTATGGTTCATCAACTTCTCATTAAAACACCATGATCATCTCCCAATTCTCTTCCATGGGGTTCGGCCATACACCATGGCCGAATCCTATGGTTCTTTTCTTTTTAAACAAAATTTATAAAATACTAACCGGTTCCTATTGATTCTTGCTCTTCCAAACCTTCTCGTTTCTTCTTGATTTTTCCCAAAACTGAGGATACCTCTTGCTGGCTGCCTTCTCTTCTTCTTGTTTTGCCGTGAATGATCTTGAGAAAGAGAAAGAGAATTCGGCTAAGTGTGTAAGCCGTGCGCCCCTCCTTGTTCCTCTCTTTTATAAATCCTTCTTGGTCCCATATTTAGAAGGTACCAAGTTAGTAATTCCCTTATTCCGTGCGCCCTTTCTTCCTCTCTTTTATCAACTTCCATTCGGTCCTATCTTGCTAAGATAGCAAATAATATTTTCAGCCGTGTATCATACATAGAAATTGTCGTGAGCCCCTCTTAATTTAACAATTGCCTAAGTGTAGCTCTCATCAAGGAAAGGGACTCCTATTGGCTCATGATCATGGATTGAGCATGCACCACATGGCAAAGCAATTTCCATTTTTAATCTTAGACATCTACTATATTTAGTAATCCCCTTTTTAAGATATTCTAGCACATCATGCGCATATCTCATGGATATGCATATCTTCCACACACGGCCATAAACAATCTTTTAATTTAGACATCTTCTTTTTAAAATTATTCTAGCACATAATCTTGGATATGATCTCTAAAATTCGGCCATGCAATATTTATTTAATTTTAGATATCTTCTCAAGATATTCTATCATATCAATATGGATATGAAAATCCCACATACATCTCATGCACATATGCTTTTATTTCAACCCCATTTAAATTTTATTGAAACCATTTCCAAAATCGTTGGGTCTTAATTGGGCTATGACCCAACACTTTACCCATATAAAATCCATATCTAATAATTCACAATTTAAATGGGTAAATTCCGTAAATATTTATAACTTGAAAATCCGGAGTGTTACATCATGTCCCAGCAATACATCGTGAGCACAAATGCATCCTCCTGAGACCACTGGAGTTTGACAGACCATTCCAAACCAAAACCTTCGTTTTTCCATGCGCGATTGATCGCAATACCACGATTGGTTGTCTGCTGTCAATGGCGATTGATCACCGACATGATATGTCGTCCTGATAGTAAAATCAATGGTTTGAAACTTTAAGTCCATGTTCTGATTTGGTATCAAATATCCACTAGGCTGACTTATGATTTACCAAGTGTTCTCTTAGCCTAGGCAAGGGCATCTTAAAGTGTTGGGTTCCACCTAAAGTCATCTATAGCCAATTTACCTTTGTGGTTGCCATACACATGGTGATGCTTGATTCTCCAACTTGATCTTCAGTCTTCACAACCACTTGAGTCACGTATTCTCGCTTCAATCTTCCGAGCAAATGCTTCACCAAAGTCACAGAATTGACAAAAAGATGACTCGGCAAGCCGGAGCACAAAAAAGAAAACAAGTCGATTTGTTTCAAAGAAGACTTCTTCTGGGAAAGCTAGTGGTCCTAATCTGAGCCAAGTACAGTACCATGAATGGAAAATGATGGGTCATTATGGAAACCAGTGTACTGAGTCAAGAGGAACAGAATGCTATTCCTCTGGTAAGCTAGGACACATCTCTAGGAATTGTCTAGATGGGAAATGTCACGCCCGACCCTCTTGGCCCACTGACGTGAGATTTTTTTTTTCTAACACAATAATGAGGCTTTGCGGAAATCATTTTAATACATGGACTTCAAATCTCATATGACCAAGTTTGGATCTAACATTTTACAGCCTCGGACCCAACCAAACCTAGCCGGTAAAAATCTCAGGCAGATGGAACGGCCACCATGGGCCCTCTTAAGACCCAAAACCTCGACAGATTCCACATTGAAGCATAGTATGTGGATACACTACTAACCAACGTATAATCTATAACTTGATCTCTCAGGAAAGTCCAAATAGAAAATGTCACACATGATCTACCTAACATTTATCATCAATCAATCCCATCAACATCAGAATTGCACATCAGAAACGAAGTAGATTTTATTATATCCTACAGTGTTTCAAACGAACACCATAAAGATTTTATTCCATTATATATTCATACGTACAATATCTACTAAGTTAAACATAAGATCCCAACATTGGGTAGATAGCTAGAGGGTTTCCACCCTACACTACAGCTGAAGATCCTCATGTCCTTCGTTCCCTGGGTTTCCTGTTTCGTAAGGGGTGTGAGCTTTAAAAACTCAGTGAAGAGAAAACAACAACAAGTTCTGGATTATAAAGCATATTATCAACATAATAAACATGTTATCAAACAACAGTTTATACACTCAGAAATCATGTAGAATAATGTCAACACAGTTATCTACCATGAAATGTCCTTCCTTTTTCAAAAGGATACCCCCGACAAACGATGTTTACGGATCTTCCATAGCCGCGAGTAATACATTTCTTAAACCGCTGACAAATTCATGCTCAGTGCTTCACACAGCCCGTATCTTAATACACCTCGTACCAATACCCTCCACGAGCTAGGTGCTTCATACATTGGTGTGAGGTAATTTGATATGCACAGTACACCAATCAATATGCACATCAACACATGGATTTAAACATAATTGTCAACCTACATAATATCTCTCACACATATGATCATAATAACCTCACTCAGCTAGTATAGATTCCTAAGCCCTCCCACATGGAATCATAAAACAAATATCAGCAATCAGTATTTAACTATACTATGCTGGGAAAACTAAACACATATTAAAAGCCCACCAACGGATTATATTATAACACAAATAAGTGTTACCGTTCTCTCCAATCTGGTACGTCTACCCTATACTCATCATTTATTGCTGGATTAATTATCCTGCAATACAAACAGTTATACACAAAATGCATATTCCTATCGGAATCACGGTTGGATACCGGATCTATCATCAGATCACCAATATCACAATACCAAGTAGTTTCTAGGAATAAGTGAGTTCCGTATTTTGTTTTAGGATGGCAACATCTCTACATCCTGAAACACTCTCATGTTCACGTTTCATATGTAGAAACTCATAATCACCTCCTTACGTGTAAACAGTGTCGGTATCACATTTTAATCCCATCACATCCTTTCCGTCAATAAAAATGACCACGGATATCCACTTATTACTGTAGGGCTAATGGTGAACGAAACATTGTATTGAACGCAAAATGAGATGCATTTTAGTAAACACATAGTGTGGTTGAATCTCCTCACTTTCGGTTCGCGAATATTTTTCAGTAATCTGTTTAAAACGAAAAAAGTGTAAATACAACGTATAATAACACTATATAGCTATAATATATACTCATAAGTGTTTAGAATATCATGACAATACACTAATAGAGTGTTCTTACAATTATATAAAATTACGATTTTGCCCCTGAGCTTAATACGGAGTAAAAATAAACCCACAAGTGATTTAAAATAAGTATTTTTAAGGTAAAACAATATAGAATCCATTTTTGAAACTTTTCCAAAAATTACATTTTTGCCTCCAAAAAAATGTCCAGAATTACCAAAATGCCCCTGGGCACTATTAACAAAAATTACGAAAATGCCAGTGGTCCTATTCACTAAAATTACGAAAATGTCATTCGAGTACTATTCATAAAATTTACGAAAATGCCATTTGGACACTATTCATAAAATTTACAAAAATGCCACTAGTACTGTTCATCGAAATTATGAAAATGCCATTTGGGTATTATTCATAAAATTTACAAAAATGCCATTCAGGCACTATTCATGAAATTTACGAAAATGCCATCGGTACTGTTCATCAAGATTACCAAAATGCTCTCTTAACAATTAGGGAATGAATAGTGCGTCGCAAATTATTGTTCACAGGCAGATTTTCTAATTTTTTTTTATTTTCTTCTCCGATTTTTATAGATGAAAGCGTAAGACATTTTATTTTCTGATGAAATTAAATATCTAGCTTTCTCTTAATGAGGTTTACAAAATAAAAATATCAACTCAAAATAGATAGTTACAGAAATCTTCTAAAAAATTAAGACAGCTGTTTTAGGGCACTTGTAAACACTAGCATGCAGAGAGAAAACTGAGAAAAACTGTGTGAATTTGTGATTTTAAACTTAAACCAAGTGCACCTATTTACAGTGTTTTGAAAAACACTATTGAAAACTGCTGGAATCACCCTGACCGTTTGATCTGTTGGCAGAGTGGTGGAAAAATTTAGAAGAAAACTGTCGGCAGAAGATAAAATTAGATAAAACCTTATCTTTTACAACAATAAATTTGATTGTTACTTTACCCTTTTTCTATTCGTCTATATTAGACCATAACTCGTGAAAATCCGATACTGCAAGTGTGTTGAGAACACGGGGTCTACCTGTGGTAAAACGTTCATTTTTTGTTTTGACACCGAAAATAGGGTATTTTTCACAAAGTCAACGTTTTAATAAAATAGACGGCTTATAATCACCTTGATTTTGTCACTTCGAAACAAATGTTTAAGATACTCATTTCAACATTCTAAAAATGTCAAAGCGTTTGATAAAATACAGATCGACTGTGATCTGAGTTTGCTAATTTTCGAAATACGGGGTATCTTAAAAATCAGGACTTTTAGATAAAAGCATACGTAAAATACATGTTTCGAGGAATACTTTTAAAATTCTGGAAATATCACTGAGTAGCGTACTCAAAAGCTTAATATTTGTGTGAATTTCAATGTCTGAATATATCAGGAGAATGGTCTTTCACACTCAAGAGGTTTATAAGACACTATTCATGTTTTTATATGTAAAGCAAAAAACATTAAGTAATGTCCAAAATACCCTCCGAACTTCGTCGGACTAAATCACTAAGCAAACGAGTTCTGATCGAGTTCCATAATCTCTTTTCGAGAATCTCTTTTCGTACTCTATCATATTAACCGGTCACAAAATCGAGTTAATAATTCTAAAAATTTGTTATTTTTCTAATTTAAAGGGTCGGATTATTACATAAAAAGCTATAATGCATAGAATTCTCAAAACAATCAGACTCAGCAAAGCAGAGGGTGTGGTCGTCCAACCCAGAACACTCCAAGCAGGGTTTTTGCCATTCAAGGTAATATTTCGAAGCCAGCAGTGATGCAAGGTATGCTCATACCGAGGTGTTAGTTGGGTTTTGTCAAAGATCAGAGGCTTAAGCGGAACCATCATGACTCCTCCAGTTATTTTGGAACTTAATCAGTCGTCTGATGATTGAGTCCAAGAGTGTCAAATGTTATGTCCAAATTTCTAATCAGATAAAAGATCTAGTCGATGTTAAGTTAAAATTTCTGCAATTGTCAGATACTCAATATTAAAAAAAAATTCACCTAAGTAGAGCCCTGAGGGGAGCTAAACACATATTCATGCAGAGACATAAGCATAGAATAACATTTTTATACCCTATTACCTGCTTGTAGTAAACCCTACTTCAAGACTTTTAAGCCATTGCCATGTGATAGGATAGAAGATTCCATCCACATTTTAAAAACTATTCTACTTTTGACTCATATCTTCCATCATACTTTTTTTTATTTCTATTCTACTTTTGACTCATGACTGAGACGATCCCTAGTCTGTCAGATTTTAGTTACGTCTGGAAACGTCTGAACAGCGTGAAGAATTCTTGACCACTTCCAATTAATAAACCCTAATTATTAAAATATGTATTAAATAGTGAATCCAGATAAGCGTTTCGTAATATTTAAAATTTCTACTTGTCATTTTCTGTGAAAACCCTTTCTATATAGAATTTAATTAATTTGCCACGATAAGTCTATTAAAAAAATTAATATCTTTAAACATAGAATCTAAAGAATTACTTGTTATTGAAAAATTTGTAAATATTAAAAAATAATTTTATCATTTAAATAATATTATGTTGAAAAACTTTTCAATAAATTTATTATTTGCAATAAAATAAACTCTCTATAAGAGGACACATAGGTCTTAGATTTTACTCTTCACAAATGTACTTGATGTATTACTCTTACAAATAATTTCGTGTATTCATAGATTAGTATCACTTCTAATATAAAATAAGAATACTTATATTTAAAAAAAAAAAATATCAAGTTAGATATTGGCTGCTACATTTTTATCTTCACTTCATTAATCATAAATGAATAATTCAACATTGACCTCTGACCAGAGCATACACTAGAATTAGGATCTATTTTAATATATTGACCTTGAAATTGCATGGGCCTTCCTACTATTCTTTTCCTAAGATAGAGAGAGAGGGAAAAAAGAGAGCTCTTCAGAGTTGAAAGCATTAGGTCTTGTTTATCATCATAGCAAGCATTGGCTTTAGGTGTTGTCCTTTTTAGTGGAACATGGCGTTGAGCATCCATCCATTTAAGTACGAAGATTCCTTATCATTTCAAATCTTCTCATCTGTCATGATTCAAGGGTTAGTAGGAATTTTTTATGCTTTGATATTCCAAACCCGTTCACACGTCACTCAAGTTGAGATAGTAAGTCGACTAACGAGTTTTTTAATTATCTTCTATGAATTTATTTAAAAAGTTTTTAAACTTATATAATTAAAATTTTTGTTAACCTTTTATAAATTTCTGAAATTTCCAAAGTTATAACACAATTGACCTTAGAGAGAGGTGAATAAAGCAATCTCTAAATTTAATAGTCTTCTAAAAATTTCTCAATTAATCAACAATATATGCAGCGGAATTATAAAATTAATAAAGTGTGTGATTTAAGAGTGTACAAGATTAATAATCAATCACACATGCAAAGACAAATACATCCAATGTAAAGTGGTTCGGAGTAAATCCCTTCTATATCCACTGATTAACTCACCCAACCTTGGGCTATCCCAAATTCATTATTAGGAGAATTACACCCGCACGAATAGAGAAGAAATTACTCAAATAGAGTGGGACTTTTACCCAACTCCATCATAATGTTGAAAGGTTAGACCAACCCCATTCTACTCATTATCCATCTATTTTTTATAGTGGTTTAAGAACACTCTTTAATCCACTTAATGAGATAATTTAAATAAATTAAACAAGAGCAGCACTTGCCTTTTTAGCTTTGCACATGTAGATGTTCTTCTGAAAAGTCTTCTCAATGTGATCTCGTTGATGATGAAGATGCGCCGATGTATTAACAATCTCAATCCTTGGGAGATCTTTCTACGATATGGATAAACAAGTTGATCCTAGACTAGGTTGCCTTTTCTCTCTCAATCTCAATCAATGGATTATTCGATTTCAATGATTCACCCAGTGAAGCTTTGAGAGATTTGATCCTCTGATTTAGCATTTGGATTTGCCAATTAATTCACACCGATGGGTTGGTCGCCTAGAAAGTGACCTCCCACCAACCAGACCATGCACATAAATGCTCTCCAATGGTACAACAACGGTAACAACCGATGGGTCGACAAGCTCATTGTCGATCGGTCGGTCCTATCAATAGTATCAATGTGAGGCTTAACCTTTCAGACAGAGTTTCACATCCAGAAACCTGTCAAACCCAGGTCGACACATCAGTACCATCGACGGGCCGGTTTTGTTACTCTCAATGGGTCGATGACCTCAATCGTATCTGTCTAAAAGTAACCCAAACGTAAAGAGTTCTAATAAACCAGAGCTCCATTAACCCAGGTCGACATGTCGTCCTCACTGATGGGTCAGTATTGTCCTCATCGATGGGTCGGTGTGCATGATACTATCGATCTGAGAGCAACCCAGTCTGACAGTGGCTTCCAACCAGAACCTTCGTCATTCTGGTTGATGTATCAATGACCTCGATGGGTCTGTCTTGTCTACACCGATGGGTCGGCAGACTCGATGTATCGACCTAACAGAATATCAATTTTACAAATTTAAGTTCATCTGGTTCTGTGACTGTTATGGGTGCACATAGGCTTCATTATGGTTTTACCAACATCTTCTCTAAGCCTAGGCAAGGTCCACCTATGGGTGTGGGTTCGATCTTAAGGTCATCTATGGCCAATATACCTTGAGTGATTGCCATACATATGATGAACTTGGAACTTGAACTTTGAGCTTCAAAACTTCGGATCACGTGAGTCTTCAATTCTTCTAGGCAATGCTTCTCTCGAGTCATAGAATTGAAAAACTAGGGACTTGGCAAGCCGGGGCACTAACAATCTCCCCATTTGTCAATTTCATGACAAAATCTTAGAAGTTACGAATTACAACTCAAAATATTAACACATCCCTTATTACACATCATTTGAATGTACATGATACATCAAATTACATAACATCATTCAAATGGCACATAAATTTGGACTTTTTTCATATTCTTGATCAACTTGCTTTAATCTCAAGATTTACTTGTAAACACACACCTCAAGCAAGCTATGGCGTCAAGTCCAAAAACATGAGTAATATCATCACAATTACTGCCCCATACTACATGGATTAAATTCACATTTATCTTCCCCCATGGGTAGTGGTCTCCCCCATACTACAAGCTTCTAACCTTTCAAGCTTCTAACATTTTCCCGCATTTTGTCATTAATTGACAAAAGATCATAAGCACAACGATGTGTTTCCCCAAACTTCACAAGGCATCCTTTAGTAAGGATCCTAGAGCCAAAACACCTCATCTTCTAATCATGCAAACCACTCATGCATACATATTAAAATAATCCATTCAATACACATGAGAATCATAGATATGACAAACATTTATCAATGCATAATACAATCCAAATCATGGCAAAAGCATATGTAAACCAAACCATTGCATTCAACTAACCATTTAAAACAAAAACAGTGGTTTGTACCATGGGTGCTTAAGTTTACATTCCACAAAAAAATAACGTAAAGCATGAGAAAAACTATGCTACGCCAACTGGAGGAGGAGGAGGTGATTGATGATTGTGGACTGTATCATCGGACTTGCAGGAGGAGGTAATAGATGAGATGATGCTCATCACTGTTCTTCAAAGGCTGTAGACTGACAGTCTCAGCAACAGGAGGAGGAACAGGTTCTTCTTCTTCTTCTGCTTCGAACACATGCATTGAAGAAGAGGAGGGGGCCCAGTTGAGTCAGGTTTTCCAAAAATGGACTTAAACACAGCTTTGTCAAGACATTTATTGATGGTAGCCTAATCCAAAATTCTTATCCCTCTTTGTACATCACTTTTCAGAGGTTTTACTCCAAAGTGTTCTACAGGTCTGGACATGATATAGCAGAACGGAGGATAGCCTTTCTTTGCAGAGCTCCAATACTTGATGATTGAAGCACGCATTCAGGTGGAAAGGCAGAATTGTTCACCGTAGGCAACACGGTAGAGAAGAATTACCATGGGATTGTTCAAATCCACTTTGTTTCCATGTCTAGGATGGATTGGCCGTCCTCCTTTCAGGTTACCTCGGATTGTTGCTGTAGACGGGTGACGGGTCAGTTCCTCGCGGTGGATACATTCGTCAAGTAGTTTACAATTATAGTTCAGACGTGGAGGAGTTGTATAGTTTGGTGCCTAGCTTGAGTTGGAGGAGAGTTCGGGGTTAGCGGATGTTGAGATGCCCTGCATTGTCCGAGAGCTCCCGGACGTTTTTTTCGGGAGAAGCTCATTGGATTGTCGCCGCGTCGGGAGGTAGGGTTTGTTGTGGATCTATTCCCCAGTGTGGCGCTTGTCTCGACTACTTATTCGGGTGGCGCTAGGGAGTTGAAGTCTTTTGGTTACAATTGACCCAATGCCCTCCTTGGAGCGCACGACTTTGTTGACCAAGAAAAGGATGGCTCCATGAGTTCGTGCATGACTACCTGCTAATGAGTGGAATGTGTGAAAAACCAGTACCTGTTGTCGAGGTTTAGTGAACTGTTTGTCCAATTGAGAAGGTCCCAGTGTGAGATAGACATTCTTTCTATCTATCATCATGTGGGGGTGCATAGTGCTATTGAGAGGACAACTTTCCGCACTCACCTTGGGCACTTTGAATTTGTGGTGATGTCGTTTGCGGTTACGAATGCACCGACGACTTCTGTGACCCTAACGAATAAGATCTTCAAACCTTACATAGATCGGTTTGTGGAAGTGTTCATTGACGACATCTTGATATAGTTAGCATCAGAAGAGGGCCATGAGCAGCATCTAAGAAATGTACTTCAGGTCTTAAGGGATCATGAACTTTATACGAAGTGCAACTAGTGTGAGTTTTATTTACCAGAGGTTCAGTTTCTAGGGCACGAGGTGTCAGCTGAAGATGTGGCCGTAGATTCAGCCAAGGTTGAGACCATTATGAGATGGGAACGACCGCGGAGTATGCATGAGATCCGCAGCTTTCAAGTCTTAAGGGTTACTATCGACGATTCATCAAAGGTTTCTCCAAGATCGCCACACCCATGATAAAGTTGACCCACGGGAATGTGTCACTCGTTTGGGACGAAGCTTCTAAGACAACCTTACGGAGGTTGAAGGAGAGTTTGACTTCCACTCTAGTGTTGATAGTGCCAGAGGGAGGCCGTGGCTATGCGGTTTACTATGATGCTTCCGATGATGGTTTAGGCTGTGTACTGATGTAGGATGGAAAAATGGTAGCTTATGGTTCGAAACAATTTAAGACTCATTAACAGAATTATCCTACTCATGACTTGGAGTTATTAGTTGTGGTTTTTGTACTTAAAGTCTGGGGACATTACTTATATGGTGAGAGATTCGTGCTTTTCTCAGATCATCATAGCCTAAGGTATCTGTTCACACAGAAGGAGCTGAGTATGAGACAAAGACGGTGGATGGAGTACTTTGATGACTACGATGTCATGTTTTCTTATCACCCCAGTAAGGCAAACGTGGTTGCAGACGCCTTGAGTCACAGAACGAGGGCAGCTTTATCGAGTCTGATCGGTGGATATAGAGCATCCAGACTTTGCAGCATGGTTGGCCTACCATTTTCACACTTATTTACCAAATTGTCATTGGTCTAATCTTTAGTTAATATTTCATTTTAATATGCCAAACATAGTCCCTATGTCCACCAAACAATTCCCATGGGGTTCGGCCATACACCATGGCCGAACCCATGGTCCCTTCTTTTCACTTAATTACCAAAATGCCATTACATTAGGTTTATGTCCAAAACCCATACATAGCATTGGTTCATAAAATAATCCATTAACCGTGACAAAAAAACCCATAAATTGGTTCATGGGGTTCGACCATACACATGGCCGAACCCATGATTTCTAAGTTTTCATTTTCATCAATAATCCATAATTAGAAAGTTTTCTAATTTAATCTCTACCTTCCAAAAACAATCCATTCCTTCCATTCTTAGATCTTTTCTAAATTAAACTCCACCTTCTTAGAAATATTCATAGACATACATCTATAGAAAATTGCTTCATGGGGTTCGGCCGTACACATGGCTGAACCCATGATGTCTAACTTCCTAATTATATCACTTCCCATAAATCAATGTTCCTTCCAAAGACAATCCAAAAGTCCATAATTAGAAGCTTTCTAATTTAGCATCCATCCTTCCATAATTAAAAGCTTTCCCATTTAATAACTATTCTCCATTTTAATCAATTAACATACATCAAATATACCAATACAACTCCATGGGGTTCGGTTATACACCATGGCCGAACCCTATGGTCCATAATCCTCTTTCTAAAAAAATTATTAATATCTTTTCCATAGTTTCCAAGATCTAAAATTCATGAACATAAATCCATAATTATTTATGGGGTTCGGCCATATTCCATGGTTGAACCCATGGTCTAGAATCTTCACAAAATTCATCCAAACATCCATTAAAATTTCATACCTTAAACTATGTCTTTTCATGATTTGTAACCCATAGAAATAATCAAAGTTCCTCCATGGGGTTCGGCCCTTGAGCATGGCCGAACCCCTATGGTTCATCAACTTCTCATTAAAACACCATGATCATCTCCCAATTCTCTTCCATGGGGTTTGGCCATAAACCATGGCCGAACCCTATTGTTCTTTTCTTTTTAAACAAAATTTATAAAATACTAACCGGTTCCGATTGATTCTTGTTCTTCCAATCCTTCTCCTTTCTTATTGATTTTTCCCAAAACTGAGGACACCTCTTGCTGGCTACCTTATCTTCTTCTTGTTTTGCCGTGAATGATCTTGAGAAAGAGAGAGAGAATTCGGCTAAGTGTGTAAGCCGTGCGCCCCTCCTTGTTCCTCTCTTTTATATATCCTTCTTGGTCCCATATTTAGAAGGTACCAAGTTAGTAATTCCCTTATGCCGTGCGCCCTTTCTTCCTCTCTTTTATCAACTTCCATTCGGTCCTATCTTGCTAAGATAGCAAATAATATTTTCAGCCGTGTATCATACATAGAAATTGTCGTGAGCCCCTCTTAATTTAACAATTGCCTAAGTGTAGCTCTCATCAAGGAAAGGGACTCCTATTTGCGCATGATCATGGATTGAGCATGCACCCACACGGCAAAGCAATTTCCATTTTTAATCTTAGACATCTACTATTTTTAGTAATCCCCATTTTAAGATATTCTAACACATCATGTGCATATCTCATGGATATGCATATCTTCCACACACGGCGATAAACAATCTTTTAATTTATACATCTTCTTTTTAAAATTATTCTAGCACATAATCTTTAATATGATCTCTAAAATTCGGCCATGCAATATTTATTTAATTTTAGATATCTTCTCAAGATATTCTATCATATCACTGTGGATATGAAAATCCCACATACATCTCATGCGCATATGCTTTTATTTCAACCCCATTTAAATTTTATTGAAATCATTTCCAAAACCGTTGGGTCTTAATTGGGTTATGACCCAACACTTTACCCATATAAAATCCATATCTAATAATTCACAATTTAAATGGGTAAATTCCGTAAATATTTATAACATGAAAATCCAGAGTGTTACATCATGTCCCAGCAATACATCGTGAGCACGAATGCATCCTCCTGAGACACTGGAGTTTGACAGACCATTCCAAACCAGAACCTTCGTTTTTCCAGGCGATTGATCGCAATACCACGATTGGTTGTCTGCTATCAAAGGCGATTGATCACCGACATGATATGTCGTCCTGATAGTAAAATCAATGGTTTGAAACTTTAAGTCCATGTTCTGATTTGGCATCAAATATCCACTAGGCTTACTTATGATTTACCAAGTGTTCTCTTAGCCTAGGCAAGGGCATCTTAAAGTGTTGGGTTCCACCTAAAGTCATCTATAACCAATTTACCTTTGTGGTTGCCATACACATGGTGATGCTTGATTCTCCAACTTGATCTTCAGTCTTCACCACCACTTGAGTCACGTATTCTTGCTTCAATCTTCCAAGGAAATGTTTCACCAAAGTCACAGAATTGACAAAATGGTGACTCGGCAAGCCGGAGCACAAACAGAAAACAAGTCGATTTGTTTCAAGGAAGACTTCTTCTTTTTCTTCTAGGAAAGCTAGTGGTCCTAATCTGAGCCAAGTATAGTACCATAAATGGAAAAAGATGGGTCATTATGGAAACCAGTGTACTGAGTCAAGAGGAACAGAATGTTATTCCTCTAGTAAGATAGGACACATCTCTAGGAATTGTCTAGAAGGGAAATGTCACGCCCTGACCCTCTGGGCCCACTGACGTGAGATTTTTTTTTTCTAATACAATACTGAGGCTTTGCGGAAATCATTTTAATACATGGACTTCAAATCTCATATGACCAAGTTTTGATCTAACATTTTGCAGCCTCGGACCCAACCATACCTAGCCGGTAAAAATCTCAGGCAGATGGAGCGGCCACCATGGGCCCGCTTAAGACCCAAAACTTCGACAGATTCCACATCGAAACATAGTATGTGGATACATTACTAACCAACATGTGATCTATAACTTGACCTCTCAGGAAAGTCCAAATAGAAAATGTCACACATGATCTACCTAACATTTATCATCAATCAATCCCATCAACATCAGAATTGCACATCAGAAACGAAGTAAATTTTATTATATCCTACAGTGTTTCAAACGAACACCGTAAAGAGTTTATTACATTTTATATTCATACGTACAATATCTACTATGTTACACATAAGATCCCAACATTGGCTAAATAGCTAGAGGGTTTCCACCCTACACTACAGCTGAAGATCCTCTTGTCCTTCGTTTCCTGGGTTTCCTGTTTCGTAAGGGGTGTGAGCTTTACAAACTCAGTGAAGAAAAAACAACAACAAGTTCTGGATAATAAAGCATATTATCAACATAATAAGCATGTTATCAAACAACAGTTTATACACTCAGAAATCATGTAGAATAATGTCAACACAGTTATCTACCATGAAATGTCCTTCCTTTTTCAAAAAGATAACCCTGCCAAACGACGTTTACAGCTCTTCGATAGCCGCGAGTAATACGTTTCTTAAACCACCGACAAATTCATGCTCAGTGCTTCACACAGCCCGTATCTTAATACACCTCGTACCAATACCCTCCACGAGCTAGGTACTTCATACATTGGTGTGAGGTAATTTGATATGCACAGTACACCAATTAATATGCACATCAACACATGGATTTAAACATAATTGTCAACCTACATAATATCTCTCACACATATGATCATAATAACGTCACTCAGCTAGTATAGATTCCTAAGCCCTCCCACATGGAATCATAAAACAAATATCAGCAATCAGTATTTAACTATACTATGCTGGGAAAACTAAACACATATTAAAAGCCCACCAACGGATTATATTAATAACACAAATAAGTGTTACCGTTCTCTCCAATCTGGTACGTCTACCCTATACTCATCATTTATTGTTGGATTAATTATCCTGCAATACAAACAGTTATACACAAAATGCATATTCCTATCAGAATCACGGTTGGATACGTGATCTATCATCAAATCACCAATATCATAATAGCAAGTAGTCTCTAGGAATAAGTGAGTTCCGTATTCTATTTTAGGATGGCTACATCTCTACATCCTGAAACACTCTCATATTCACGTTTCATATGTAGAAACTCATAATCACCTCCTTACGTGTGAACAGTGTCGGTATCACATTCTAATCTCATCACATCCTTTCCGTCAATAAAAATGACCAAGGATATCCACTTATTGCTGTAGGGCTAATGGTGAAAGAAACATTGTATTGAACGCAAAATGAGATGCGTTTTAGTAAACACATAGTGTGGTTGAATCTCCTCACTTTCGATTCGCGAATATTTTTCAGTAATTTGTTTAAAACAGAAAAAGTGTAAATACAACGTATAATAACACTATATAGCTATAATATATACTCATAAGTGTTTAGAATATCATGACAATACATTTATAGAGTTTTCTTAAAATTATATAAAATTATGATTTTGCCCCTGAGCTTAATACGGAGAAAAAATAAACCCACAAGTGGTCTAAAATAAGTATTTTTAAGCTAAAACAATATAGAATCTATTTTTGAAACCTTTCAAAAAATTACGTTTTGCATCCAAAAAAACATCCAGAATTACCAAAATGCCCCTAGGCACTATTCACCAAAATTACGAAAATGCCATTCGAGTACTATTCATAAAATTTATGAAAATGCCATTTGGACACTATTCATAAAATTTACGAAAATGCCACTGGTACTGTTCACCGAAATTATGAAAATGCCATTTGGGTATTATTCATAAAATTTACAAGAATGCCATTCGGGCATTATTCATGAAATTTACGAAAATGTCATCGGTACTGTTCATAAAATTACGGAAATGCCATTGGGTATTGTTCATAAAAATTACGAAAATGCCATCGGGTACTGTTCATCAAGATTACCAAAATGCCCTCTTAACAATTTAGGGAATGAATAGTGCGCCGCAAATTATTGTTCACAGGCGGATTTTCTAATTGTTTTGTATTTTCTTCTCCGATTTTTATAGAGGAAACCGTAAGACATTTTCTGATGAAATTAAATATCTAGCTTTCTCTTAATGAGGTATAAAAAATAAAAATATCAACTCAAAATAGATAGTTACAGAAATCTTCTGAAAAATTAAGACAGTTGTTTTAGGGCACTTGTAAACACCAGCATGCAAAGAGAAAACTGAGAAAAACTGTGTGAATTTGTGATTTTAAACTTAAACCAAGTCCACCTATTTATAGTGTTTTGAAAAACACTATTGAAACCTTATCTTTTACAACAATAAATTTGATTGTTACTTTACCCTTTTTCTGTTCGTCTATATTAGACCATAACTCGTGAAAATCCGATACTGCAAGTGTGTTGAGAACACGGGGTCTACCTATGGTAAAACGTTCATTTTTTGTTTTGACACCAAAAATAGGGTATTTTTCACAAAGTCAACGTTTTAATAAAATAGACGGCTTATAATCACCTTGATTTTGTCACTTCGAAACAAATGTTTAAGATACTCATTTCAACATTCTAAAAATGTCAAAGCGTTTGATAAAATACAGATCGACTGTGATCTGAATTTGCTAATTTTCGAAATACGTTGTATCTTAAAAATTAGGACTTTTAGATAAAAGCATACGTAAAATACATGTTTCGAGGAATACTTTTGAAATTCTGGAAATATCACTGAGTAGCGTACTCAAAAGCTTAATATTTGTGTGAATTTCAATGTCTGAATATATCAAGAGAGTGGTCTTTCACACTCAAGAGGTTTATAAGACACTATTCATGATTTTATATGTAAAGCAAAAAACATTAAGTAATGTCCAAAATACCCTCCGAACTTCGTCGGACTATAATCACTAAGCAAACGAGCTATGATCGAGTTACATAATCCCTTTTTGAGAAACTCTTTTCGTACTCTATCATATTAACCGGTCACAAAACCGAGTTAATAATTGTAAAAATTTGTTATCTTTCTAATTTAAATGGTCGGATTATTACATGAAAAGCCATAATGGAGAGAATTCTCAAAACAATCAGACTCAGCAAAGCAGAGGGTGTGGTCGTCCAACCCAGGATACTCCAAGCAGGGTTTTTGCCATTCAAGGTAATATTTCGAAGCCGGCAGTGATGCAAGGTATGCTCATACCGAGGTGTTAGTTGGATTTTGTCAAAGATCAGAGGCTTAAGCGGAACCATCATGACCCCTCCAGTTATTTGAGAACTTAATGAGTCGTGTGATGATTGAGTCCAAGAGTGTCAAATGTTATGTCCAAACTTCTAATCAGACAAAATATCTAATCCATATTAAGTTAAAATTTCTGCAATTGTCAGATACTCAATATTAAAAACAATTTCACATAAGTAGAGCCCTGAGGGGAGCTAAACATATATTCATGCAGAGACATAAGCATAGAATAACATTTTTATACCCTATTACCTGCTTGTAGTAAACCCTACTTTAAGACTTTTAAGCCATTGCCATGTGATAGGATAGAAGATTCCATCTACATTTTAAAAACTATTCTACTTTTGACTCATATCTTCCATCATACTTTTTTTTATTTCTATTCTACGTTTGACTCATGACTGAGACGATCCCTAGTCTGTCAGATTTTAGTTACGTCTGGAAACGTCTGAACAGCGTGAAGAATTCTTGACCACTTCCAGTTAATAAACCCTAATTATTAAAATATGTATTAAATAGTGCATCCAGATAAGCGTTTCGTAATATTTAAAATTTCTACTTGTCATTTTCTGTGAAAACCCTTTCTATATAGAATTTAATTAATTTGCCACGATAAGTCTATTAAAAAAATTAATATCTTTAAATATAGAATCTAAAAAACTACTTGTTATTGAAAAATTTGTAAATATTAAAAAATAATTTTATCATTTAAATAATATTATGTTGAAAAACTTTCCAATAAATTTATTATTTGCATTAAAATAAACTCTCTATAAGAGGACACATAAGTCTTAGATTTTACTCTTCACAAATGTACTTGATACATTACTCTTACAAATGATTTTGTGTATTAATAGATTAGTATCACTTCTAATATAAAATAAAAATACTTATATTTAAAAAAAAATATATCTAGTTAGATATTTATTGCTAAATTTTTATCTTCACTTCATTAATCATAAATGAATAAATTCAACATTGACCTTTGACCAGGGCCTACACTAGAATTAGGGTATTACACTAGAATTAGGGTCTATTTTAATACATTGACCTTGAAATTGCATGGGCCTTCCTACTATTCTTTTCCACTGAGATAGAGAGAGAGAGGAAAAAAAGAGAGCTCTTCAAAGTTGAAAGCATTAGGTATTGTTTTTCATCATAGCAAGCATTGGCTTTATGTGTTGTCCTTTTTAGTGGAACAAGGCGTTGAGCATCCATTCATTTAAGTACGAAGATTCCTTATCATTTCAATCTTCTCATCTGTCATGATTCAAGGGTTAGTAGGAATTTTTTATGCTTTGATATTCCAAACCCGTTCACACGTCACTCAAGTTGAGATAGTAAGTCGACTAACGAGTTTTTTAATTATCTTCTATGAATTTATTTAAAAAGTTTTTAAACTTATATAATTAAAATTTTTGTTAACCTTTTATAAATTTCTGAAATTTCCAAAGTTATAATACAATTGACCTTAGAGAGAGGTGAATAAAGCAATCTCTAAATTTAATAGTCTTCTAAAAATTTCTCAATTAATCAACAATATATGCAGCGGAATTATAAAATTAATAAAGTGTGTGATTTAAGAGTGTACAAGATTAATAATCAATCACACATGCAAAGACAAATACATCCAATGTAAAGTGGTTCAGAGTAAATCCCTTCTATATCCACTGATTGACTCACCCAACCTTGGGCTATCCCAAATTCATTATTAGGAGAATTACACCCGCACGAATAGAAAAGAAATTACTCAAATAGAGTGGGACTTTTACTCAACTCCATCATAATGTTGAAAGGTTAGACCAACCCCATTCTACTCATTATCCATCTATTTTTTATAGTGGTTTAAGAACACTCTTTAATCCACTTAATGAGATAATTTAAATAAATTAAACAAGAGCAGCACTTGCCTTTTTAGCTTTGCACATGTAGATGTTCTTCTGAAAAGTCTTCTCAATGTGATCTCGTTGATGATGAAGATGCACCGATGTATTAACAATCTCAATCCTTGGGAGAGCTTTCTACGATATGGATAAACAAGTTGATCTTAGACTAGGTTGCCTTTTCTCTCTCAATCTCAATCAATGGATTATTCGATTTCAATGATTCACCCAGTGAAGCTTTGAGAGATTTGATCCTCTGATTTAGCATTTGGATTTGCCAATTAATTCACACCGATGGGTTGGTCGACTAGAAAGTGACCTCCCACCAACCAGACCATGCACATAAATGCTCTCCAATGGTACAACAACGGTAACAACCGATGGGTCGACAAGCTCAATGTCGATCGGTTGGTCCTATCAATAGTATCAATGTGAGGCTTAACCTTTCAAACAGAGTTTCACATCCAGAAACCTGTCAAACCCAGGTCGACACATCAGTACCATCGATGGGTCGGTTTTGTTACTCTCAATGGGTCGATGACCTCAATCGTATCTGTCTAAAAGTAACCCAAAAGTAAAGAGTTCTAATAAACCAGAGCTCCATTAACCCAGGTCGACATGCCGTCCTCACTGATGGGTCAGTATTGTCCTCATCGATGGGTCGGTGTGCATGATACTATCGATCTGAGAGCAACCCAGTCTGACAGTGGCTTCCAACCAGAACCTTCGTCATTCTGGTCGATGTATCAATGACCTCGATGGGTCTGTCTTGTCTACACCGATGGGTCGGCAGACTCGATGTATCGACCTAACAGAATATCAATTTTACAAATTTACGTTCATCTGGTTCTGTGACTGTTATGGGTGCACTTAGGTTTCATTATGGTTTTACCAACATCTTCTCTAAGCCTAGGCAAGGTCCACCTATGGGTGTGGGTTCGATCGTAAGGTCATCTATGGACAATATACCTTGACTGATTGCCATACATATGATGAACTTGGAACTTGAACTTTGAGCTTCAAAACTTCGGATCACGTGAGTCTTCAATTCTTCTAGGCAATGCTTCTCTCGAGTCATAGAATTGAAAAACTAGGGACTTGGCAAGTCGGGGCACTAACAATCTCCCCATTTGTCAATTTCATGACAAAATCTTAGAAGTTACGAATTACAACTCAAAATATTAACACATCCCTTATTACACATCATTTGAATGTACATGATACATCAAATTACATAACATCATTCAAATGGCACATAAATTTGGACTTTTTTCATATTCTTGATCAACTTGCTTTAATCTCAAGATTTACTTGTAAACACACACCTCAAGCAAGCTATGGAGTCAAGTCCAAAAACATGAGTAATATCATCACAATTACTCCCCCATACTACATGGATTAAATTCACATTTATCTTCCCCCATGGGTAGTGGTCTCCCCCATACTACAAGCTTCTAACCTTTCAAGCTTCTAACATTTTCCCCCATTTTGTCATTAATTGACAAAAGATCATAAGCACAACGATGTGTTTCCCAAACTTCACAAGGCATCCTTTAATAAGGATCCTAGAGCCAAAACACCTCATCTTCTAATCATGCAAACCACTCATGCATACATATTAAAATAATCCATTCAATACACATGAGAAACATAGATATGACAAACATATATCAATGCATAATACAATCCAAATCATGGCAAAAGCATATGTAAACCAAACCATTGCATTCAAATAACCATTTAAAACAAAAAACAGTGGTTTGTACCATGGGTGCTTAAGTTTACATTCCACAAAAAAATAACGTAAAGCATGAGAAAAACTATGCTACGCCAACTGGAGGAGGAGGAGGTAATTGATGATTGTGGACTGTATCATCGAACTTGCAGGAGGAGGTAATAGATGAGATGATGCTCATCACTGTTCTTCAAAGGCTGTAGACTGACATTCTCAGCAACAGGAGGAGGAACAGGTCTTTTTCTTCTACTTCGAACACATGCATTGAAGAAGAGGAGGGGGCCCAGTTGAGTCAGGTTTTCCAAAAATGGACTTAAACACAGCTTTGTCAAGACATTTCTTGATGGTAGCCTAATCCAAAATTCTTAGCACACATTCAGGTGGAAAGGCATAATTGTTCACCGTAGGCAACACGGTAGAGAAGAATTACCACGGGATTGTTCAAATCCACTTTGTTTCCATGTTTAGGATGGATTGGTCGTCCTCCTTTCAGGTTACCTCGAATTGTTGTTGTAGACGGGTGACAGGTCAGTTCCTCGCGGTGGATACATTCGTCAAGTAGTTTACAATTATAGTTCAGACGTGGAGGAGTTGTATAGTTTGGTGCCTAGCTTGAGTTGGAGGAGAGTTCGGGGTTAGCGGATGTTGAGATGCCCTGCATTGTCCGAGAGCTCCTGGACGTTTTTTTCGGGAGAAGCTCATTGGTTTGTTGCCACGTCGGGAGGTAGGGTTTGTTGTGGATCTATTCCCCAGTGTGGCGCTTGTCTTGACTACTTATTCGGGTGGCGCTAGGGAGTTGGAGTCTTTTGGTTACAATTGACCCAATGCCCTCCTTGGAGCGCACGACTTTGTTGACCAAGAAAAGAATGGCTCCATGAGTTCGTGCATGACTACCTGCTAATGAGTGGAATGTGTGAAAAACCAGTACCTGTTGCCGAGGTTTAGTGAACTGTTTGTCCAATTGAGAAGGTCCCAGTGTGAGATAGACATTCTTTCTATCTATCATCATGTGGGGGTGCAGAGCGCTATTGAGAGGACAACTTTCCGCACTCGCCTTGGGCACTTTGAGTTTGTGGTGATGTCATTTACTGTTGCGAATGCACCGACTACTTTTGTGACCCTAACTAATAAGATCTTCAAACCTTACATAGATCGGTTTGTGGAAGTGTTCATTGACGACATCTTGATATAGTTAGCATCAGAAGAGGGACATGAGCAGCATCTAAGAAATGTACTTCAAGTCTTAAGGGATCATGAACTTTATACAAAGTGCAACTAGTGTGAGTTTTATTTACCAGAGGTTCAGTTTCTAGGGCACGAGGTGTCAGCTGAAGATGTGGCCGTAGATTCAGCCAAGGTTGAGACCATTATGAGATGGGAAAGACCGCGGAGTATGCATGAGATCCGCAGCTTTCGAGTCTTAAGGTTTACTATTGACGATTCATCAAAGGTTTCTCCAAGATCGCCACACCCATGATAAGGTTGACCTGCGGGAATGTGTCACTCGTTTGGGACGAAGCTTCTAAGACAACCTTACGGAGGTTAAAGGAGAGTTTGACTTCCACTCTAGTGTTGATAGTGCCAGAGGGAGGCCGTGGCTATACGGTTTACTATGATGCTTCCGATGATGGTTTAGGCTGTGTACTGATGTAGGATGGAAAAATTGTAGCTTATGGTTCGAAACAACTTAAGACCCATTAACAGAATTATCCTACTCATGACTTGGAGTTAGCAATTGTGGTTTTTGTACTTAAAGTCTGGGGACATTATTTATATGGTGAGAGATTCAAGCTTTTCTCAGATCATCATAGCCTAAGGTATCTGTTCACACAGAAGGAGCTGAGTATGAGACAGAGACGGTGGATGGAGTACTTTGGTGACTATGACGTCATGTTTTCTTATCACCCCAGTAAGGCAAACGTGGTTGCGGATGCCTTGAGTCACAGAACGAGGGCAGCTTTATCGAGTCTGATCGGTGGATATAAAGCATCCAGACTTTGCAGCATGGTTGTTCAGCCAGAGTTTTATGATAGAGTTTTGAGAGTTCAATAGACAGATGAGAGGTGCATTGCATTGAGGAATGTTGTGACCAATGGCAGTGGACCCTTTGGGTGGACCGTGAGACGAGATGGTGGTTTGACCTTTCAGAGCAGGCTTTTTGTACCCATGTCCGGGCAGTGTTGTGAGGAGGTATTATGACACTTTCATCACACTAGGTTTGTTGTACATTCGGGACGTACCAAGATGTATCATGACTTGCAGCAACAGTTTTGGTGGAGAAACATGAAGAAGGAAGTGGCTGAGTTTGTGACCCACTGTTTGACTTGTCAGCAGGTCAAGATAGAACACTTGACACCCGCTTGTAAACAACAGCCTCTTCCGATCACCGAGTGGGAGTGGGATCACATTTTGATGGATTTTATGACTGGTTTACCAAAGTCGCCTCGGAGACATGATGCAGTGTGGGTCATAGTGGATCGATTGACTAAGCCAGCCAGTTTTATTGGCACGAAGATGACGGATTCTCTTGAGACTTTGAGTTGACTGTACTTGGTAGAGGTAGTCAGACTACATGGTGTACCTTAGTCAATTGTCTCATATCAGGACCCGAGGCTTGTCTCTCGGTTCTGGCAGAGCTTGCAGAGATAGTTGGGCACACAATTATGTTTCAGTACTGCATTCCATCCGCAAACAGGATGGTCAGTCAGAGCAGATCATTCAGATCTTAGAAGATATGCTCTGAACTTGTGTTTTGGATCATGGTGGTAGTTGGGAGAGCCATTTACATTTGGCTGAGTTCATTTACAACAACAACTATTAGTCTAGTATCAAGGTGGCACCACATGAGGCATTGTATGGTAGGCCTTGCAAATCACCCTTATGTTGGACGGAGACCAGTGATATACTGATGTCAGACCAGACATAGTCAAGGAGACTACTGAGCATGCGAGAATGATTAAACAGAGGTTGTTGACTGCCTAGAGTCGGCAGAAGAGTTACGTTGATCGTCGGAGAAGGGCACTTGAGTTCGCTGTTGGAGACCATGTTTTCCTTCGAGTCTCACCCCGTCATGGGATCGAGAGGTTTGACTTGAGGTACTAGAGAGGATCGGGGAAGTAGCTTATAGACTTGCATTTCCTTCACGTCTAGCCCGAGTTCACAATGCCTTCCATGTTTCAAGCTTCAGAAGTATCATCACGATCCATCGCATGTGAGTAACTGGGAATACGGGGAGCTCAACGAGGATGTTACCTATGAAGAATGATCAGTGTAGATCGAAAATTCTAGGGAGCAGAGGCTTCGTGGCAAGTCTATCCGTTTGGTGTTAGTGGTTTGGCAGTGCAAGGGCAAGGAGACTTCTATTTGGAGGATTGAGGCAACGATGCAAAAACAACTTTCAGCCTTGTTTGAGATTAGTGGTATGAGTTCAGTTTGAATTTCGAGGACGAAATTTAAAGGGGGGTAGTATTGTAATGACCTGACCCGATATTTCGGGGTCTTAGAGAGTTTTGTGGATCTCCGAGTTGTATTTTGGTGCTTTGGTAGCATTGAGGGTGGGTGTGGGCTCCGTGGTGGACCTCAGTTTACTTGATTTCGAATACGGGAACTCGAAAGGTATTTTGGTAAATTTGTAATTATTATACATTTTGTCATGATAAACGTTTAGAAATCACACGTTTTTCCCGCTTGATATTCGATACTCGATTTTCGCGGGTTTCGATCTTTATTTTTGAAAAACGTATCATCAGTTTTGAACTTTTGCTCGAGTTTTTTTTAAAATAAAATATTTAAATAAATAATTAAAATAAAATGTGGGCTTTAATACTTTTTAGAACAAGAAATGGAGTGTTGAGATTTTTTTTATGAGATTTATTTTTTTTTTTAAAAAAAAAAACCCCTGAACCCTCAAAACCCTAAACCAACCCTCCCTTCTTATAACCCTTCCACGAGACACTGTAGCCGCAACTGCTACAGTGTTTGCACCTCTCTCCCTCCACATCTGCGATTTTCCTCCCTCTCTTGTCTTCTCCCCTCATTCCCTTTTCTGATCTCTCTTCTCATTATCATTCTCCTTCTTTTCTCTCAGTCACCTCGAGCAGCCGCTGTCGATCCCTACCCAGCTGATCGAGGCCCGACCCTCCTCTCTGTCCGAGATTGCTGATTTCTGCCCCTTTTCGCCAACCCTGCCGATTCCAAGTAACATTTTTCTTCTCCTCCTTAATGTCCTTTCCCTCTCTTCTCCTCTCACTGGTTTTCCATGTTTTCTCGTGATTTTTCCTCGACCCTTTCTTCGCTTTTCCCCAATTTCCCTTGTTTTCATTGATTTTATCTGGTTTTTCGCAAATTTCCTTATTTTTCCCCAGTTTTCTTGGATTTTTTTTCCATGGTTTTTCCCTTTCCTTTTTCCCCTACTCCACTCAGTTGAGCAAGTGAGTCGGTTCAACCGAGTTTCGGATCGACTCGGTTGGGCCTTTGAATTAGTCCAACCCCTGGACTCGTTCTGTGATCCAACTACTCGGCCCACTGGCCTAGGGCCGACCCAGTAGAATGGTTCGGACCTAACCCAGTTCAGGCCCAATTAGGTTCGGCCTAGCTCGGCCCAGCCAGGCCCAATTCTTTGGCGTGGCCCATTTTCAGGGCCAAATTCTGACCTGGCCTATATTCAAAGCCCATTTTCAGGCCCGACCCAATTCGCCTGTTTTGGGCCCAGTCCAGTTTTAGATCCATTTGCAGCCCTGATCTTGTTTTGACCCATTTTACCCTAGTTACTTATTCTTTATTCTTGTTTCAACAGATTGAACTCCCTTCAACCCATCCAACTGCTTATTCGCTTCAGCTTTTGACTCCACACACACTGTAAGGGGACTTATCACTGTTTAGCATGCACTTGCATATATTAAAATGTTATCTCTGGGCACTGATTAACCCGAACGGAACCCTCTACTATTTCAGCCACTAGGTAAAGATGAACTGTTGAGAATGATTATGTGGCAAGGGGTCTGTTCGAGTGTACTCCTGTCCTCTATGTTGTAATGACCCGTTCTGAATTTTCTAACTTTAGGAGAGATTTTCGGATCTCCGAGTTGTTTTCGGAACCATGGTAGCAGTGAGGAGAGTGTGGGTGCCATGGTGGGCCCAGTTTGTCTGTTTTTGAGTTTGGGAACTCGAAGGGCATTTTGGTAATTTTATAATTATTGTGTATTTATCATAAAAATTTGTTCGAAGGTCACACGTTTTCTCGCTCGAATTTTCAACCCTCTTTTTTCTTTTTTTTTGAAAATAAGATTTTTGAAAAAAAAAATTTTTAAAAAGAAGAAAAAACTAAAAAATATAAACCTTTACCCTTATAAAAGCCCCCTTTTCCGCGACACTGTAGCCGTTTGCGTTGCAGTGCCGCAGCCCCAAGCGGATGGCCCCTCCCCTTCTCTCCCCCTCTCGGTGACTCTGTCCCCCTCTCTTCCCAAGGCTTCTTCTTCTTCTTCTTCCCTTTCATTCTCGGTTGGGCGAGCAACCTTGGAGTCTGACGCAGTCTGAATTCGTCGCTCACCGCTGTCGGATTTCCTCCCTCTTATCGCCTTTTCCCAGGTAAACTCTTCTTCTCCTTTTCCTCTTCTTCTTCTCCATCGAGTTTTTCCCTTCAGGTTTTCCGTGTTTTTCTGGAAATTCCACAGATTTTTCCTCTTTGGCTTTCCACGGTTTTCCTTGATTCTTCGATTTTCCTCATTTTTCCTTCGATTTCCCAATTTTCCCTTTCCCTCCCTCTTTTTTTCCTAACTCAACTGGTGACTAAGTCACTAGGTCTAGTGCTGAGTCAACTCAGGCGAGACCCTTGAGTTAATTGGGTTCCTAGGTTGGGTTGTACCCGACCCAACTGAGAGGCCCAGACTTGGCCCCACTGGTGTTTAGCCTAGTCGGGCCTAGACTTGATCTGGCCCAACCGAACCCAAGCTTGGTCCGGTCCAATCCAGGCCAAATGAACTGGTTCGGGTCCAGTCCAACTTGATCTGGCCCAATCCAGGCCCAATGGACTGGTTCGGGTCTGGCCTAGCTTGATTTGGCCCTTTCACCCGACCCGACTTAGGCCGGTTCACTTCTGCCAGGACCGGTCCTTTGGCTCGGCCCAGTTTTAGGCCCGTTTTCTCCTCGGCCCAGTTTTAGGCCCATTTTCTCTCGGCCCAGCTTTAGGCCCGTTTCTCCCCGGTCTCTTTTTTTTTACGTATTTTGTCTTAATTACTCATCTGTTCCTCCTTGTTTCAACAGATTGAGCTCCCTTCGACCCTTCAAGTTGTTTGCTCGCTTTGGACCTTCGACTCCACACACATAGTGAGGGGACTTACTATTGTTTAGCATGCATTGCATATATTAACCTGTTATCTTTTTGGACATAGAGTGACCCGGGTGTAATCCTCTATTTATTTAGCCACTTAGTGAGGGGAAATTGTTGTAATATGTATGTGGTAGAGGGTTCACTCGGGGGTACTTCTAATTCCATATATACATTTGTGGAGAATTTTAATTAAACAACCTGATAATTGAATGTAATAATCGAAAATGGTTGATGATGCTTGGAGTGTTTATTCACTAGATACTAATGAAGCCATATTGAGTGTATACATACGTGACTAAGTAATTCATTTTATACTTTTGACTCGCATGACGAATTATGTTGTTGATTTTGAATTGGTTGTATAAGGATGTATCCTTATCGTTATACAAGATCCTAACACCGTGTGCATGCATTGGAAAGACTATTCACATGTGTACATGCTTATGATGATGTGATGGGTTGGTTGTGGGGAGGACTTCCCCGTTGCGCTCCGATGGTCGAGACCCTATAGGGGATGCGGGTTTCCCTGTTACGTTCTGGCGGTCGAGGTGCCTGCCCTTGAGATTGGCTTTCTCGTTATGCTCCGACGGTAGAGCCATAGGAGAAGCGAGCTTCCCCGTTGCATTCCGGCAGTTGAGGCATTGTGTATTGTATGGTCTATCGTTTGTACTGGTAGGGAGACTGGAGTTGTCTGAGGACCATTGAGAGTTATGGGGATGGGGACTTGGACTGGTCGATGGAACCATTGATTAGTAGTATAGTTGAGTATCTACGGGGAGGGATATTCGTTCACCTATGATATTTATTACACCTTATACTTGTGATATATAACTATGTTGCTAATATGTGGTATGCTTTATCCCTTCACTGGGCTGCTTTGCTCACCCCTTACCTTTCAGGTACCTCGATCTCGGAGGGGCCAGGTGGGCCCCTTAAGCAAGTACTTGGGGAGGAGTAGTAGTGAATAAAAGTTTATGTTCATGTCTTGTTTTGAATTTGAGAAACCTTAGTTATTTGAACTCATATTATATGTTTGTTTGGATGATTGTATAACCACTTTTGATTAGTTTACACTTGTGGTTCGTTATATTCCTTAGTTCTGGATTTGTGGTTTGTTGAGCGGGAGGTAGTTACCCCATTTCACAAAAAAATAAAATTTTATACCCGATGTATGTCTTTGTGACGTTTTGAGATTTTCTTTCGGACATAACGTGCCTGTAGCGGGACGGAGCGGTACATATGTGCAATCGTGAGGAACTTTAACTGGATAAATCAATATTAAACATGATATTTGGAGGACATTATGACGCATTGCGTGTTTACACATAAGATGCAAATGTAATCATCTTGGACACAGAGGTGTGTGTTTTAAGAACCTATTATGTGCCTTTTGGACTGCATGGTGAAGTATATTATTGGTTTTGGTTTATTGTATCAGAACATATTTATACTATTATACTTGATCCTAACATTATGTGCATGTAGGGGAGGAAACCCGTAACGGACAGTGTACCGTTTGGGGTTGAGATGGATGAATTATTTATATGCGTATATGTTCATGATGATATGATGATTTGGTTGTTGGGAGGACTTCCCTGTTACGCTCCAGCGGTTGAGACCCCCATAGGGGATGCGGGTTTCCCTGTTGCGTTCCTGCGGTTGTTGCCTGCCCTAGAGCAGAGGGATTATCCATATGTGTATATGGTCATGATGAGATGATGACTTGGTTTTAGGAGGACTTCCACGTTACGCTCCGGCGGCTGAGACCCCAATAAGGGATGCGGGTTTCCCTGTTGTGTTCCGGCGGTTGAGGTACCTACCCTAGATGTTGTTTTCGCTGGGCATGGTCGAGGTGGATTTTTCGACATGGCTCGTGTGGTTGAGGCAGTTGTGTATTGAGTAGACTCTCGGTGGTACTGGTAGGGAGATCGGAGTTGCTGGCGGGGATGATGTTTCAGATTTGGTCAGTGGATCATTTGTTAGTGGTGTAGTTGGGTTTTCATGCACATGAGCACCCTTGTTATTGTGATATACTTGTTTTCATGCATATGATATCTATTTATGTTGCTGACATGTGATAAGCATTATCTCTTCACTGGGCTGGTTAGCTCACCCCTTGCCTTTTAGGTACTCCGATTGCGGAAGGGCCAGGCGGGCCCCTTAAGCAAACTCCCATGGAGGAGTGGTAGTGGTTAGAGATTTATAATCGTGCTTATACTTAGTTCTAGAGACCTTGTCTTGTATGAACTCCTTTCGTACGTTGTTTACTTCGGATAACTGTATAACTGCACTTGAATAGTCTATGGTTGTTCATGTCTATTTAGTATGATGTATTCTTTTAGTTGGTTGTTGAACGGGAGGTAGTTGACCCGTTTCAAAAAAAAAAGTTGTTCGAAACTTGTTCTTTTGGTATCATTTCGAGATATTTTGGAGATAACGCGACTGTAGTGGGACAGGGCATTACATATGACACCTGCAGGGTGGGTACAGTCTTAGGTATGGTATTCAAGGATATGACACCTGCAGGGTGTGTACAATATGAGGTATGATATTCTAGGCTATGACATCTGCAGGATGGGTACAATCTGAGGTATGGTATTTCAAGCTATGACACATGTAGGGTGGGTAGAGTCTGAGGTGTGGTATTCTAGGCTATGACACATGCAGGGGTGGGTACAGTCTGAGTTGTGGCATTCCAAGCTATGACACATGCAGGGTGGGTACAGTCTGAGGTGTGGTATTCCACGCTATGACACCTGTAGGGTGGGTACAATCTGAGGTATGGTATTCTAGGCTATGACACATGTAGGGTGCGTACAGTCTGAGGTGTGGTATTCCAGGCTTTGACACCTGTAGGGTGGGTACAATCTGAGGCATGGTATTCCAGGCTAGGACACCTGTATGGTGGGGACAACCTGTGGTGTGGTGGTATAATGTTTCAGACAAGGACACCTTTGAAGTGGGGATACTCTATGGTGTGTGTGGATTTCTGTGGAGGTAGCTCTAGAGGTAGGGTGGTCGTAGAGTACATTGAGAACGTACTGGGTCACCCTGGGAGGCGGGTGGGTTGAGTGTCTGTTCAACCACATTTTGGCTGACGAGTGTGGTAGTGTGATTACCCACGGTTATGACTTTAGGGTTCACGTGAGAGGCTGGTGATGTAGGTGTTGACCCATTGGGAATTTATGGGCGCCTACCTAATAACTTCGGCTGGCTCAGTCGGTAGAAGGCCTATGGAATTCCGTGAGGGGTGGATGTGCTAGTTGTGTTGAGACCAGCTGATGGGGCCCGAGGGTACACGTATGACTACCGGGAATCTGGTACTTGATTGAGGAGACCACAGATGGGTCTGATTGGCAGTCCATTGATGACTGCTGCAGTTATTACTCCCGTGTGAAAGTCTGTTTGGGGCTCTAGTGAGCCCAACGCATGAGTTGATTGTGGTATGTGTGTGGGTCGCCTTGGGAGTCACAGAACTGGTTGAGGGCCAAGGACCCTAATCTGGTTGGGGATCGATCTTTGTACCCGTGGGTGGGTGGACTGTAGCAGACGAGCATATGTGGGAGTTGTCCTAGTGTTGCATTGGGTTGGTTGGAGGATGCACTGGAGGCCTGGTAGATGTGGGCCTATGTGCTAAGGGTAGGGTACACGTTAGTATGGTCGTGCATGTAGACATCCTAGACATTGATGTGTCCATATGATTATATGCAGTGTATGCTTGATGACATATGATGAATGTGTTACCCTCACTAGGCATGTAGAGCTCACCCCTTACCTTACATGTACTTCTTAGAGGAGGGGTCGGAGGGATGCTCTATCGGACGTTGGAGGTGGAGTTGCAGCTTTATTTTTTATTATAGTTCCATTTTGTAGTTGATAGCTTGTTAATGTAATTGAAATATGTGTTCATGCATGAGTTGGATGAATGTAATGATGGGATGATATCATTACTTTTAATTATGATTAATACTTTCTTGGTACTATTGGTTATTGGTTTTATTGGTGGGTTGCCAGTGGTTAGTGTGGGTTGCGGGAGCGGTGTCTCCCATTAAAAAAAATAGAGACTCGATATCCATTTTTTTGAGATTTCTTGAGATGTTTCGGAGATAACACGCCCATAGCGGGCTGGGGTGTTACACAATGAGATTTAGTTATAATTCTCATTAGTTATTTATTTTGTTGTGGTTTGGCTTGATAATTCATACCTGTTAATGGGCAAATTTAATGTGGGATGTTATTCATTCGATCATGGCTAAATTAAGATTATTCCGTAACTCTGAATTTACTTGTGAAACATGCGAGTGTTATCATATCTATGATTAATTAAGAAAAAAAATTGGAGCCACGTTGGACGTCCCATGTTATTTTGTCTTTTATCAGTGTTAGGACCCGTTTGTTGAAGTTCAAAGGACTGAGCTTTACAATCCACCTCTAAGACGTCATCTCCTTCTCATTTTTACTTAAAACAACAAAAGCAAGAGGTATCAAGGTTGATATGAGAAGATTATCTCGAGAGAGCTAGTTGGTTGTGAATCTTAACGAGAAAGCGATTTGGACGAAAAGATTCTTCAAAATCTACACATGCATGGGAGGATAATGAACGAAAAATGAAAGAAAATGGCTTCCTAGAGAAGAGGGACTTGTTTGGAAAAGAAATGGGTCAATTGGGGGAAAATGGACTTATACATAGTCTTTCCCACATGTTGTCAGTCCAACATATGATAGAGACAGAATGAAATATTGGTCTATGTCGATACGACCCACGAGTTTTGTTGGTGCAATCGACACTCTGCAAATTAGGCAGTTTTGCACCCTTTCCTTAAAGCAACCATAATTTAGGCTTCGGAACTCAGATTTCGATGTTCTTGTGCTTTTCAGAATCCTTTTCGACTGATCTATCAAACAAAAGAAGTCTCACCAAACTTAGAGTTCAATTGATACCTCAAATGGGCCCCACAAGTCAGACATATTGTCAAGTCACCCAGTTTTGAAGTCAACTTTGCCAAATTGGTGTTGGTGTCTCTTCCGTGCATTTTCTCCAAGAACCCTTGATAATTTGACAGGTCACGCCATTATAATCTGGCCTGATACCATTTGTAACGACTCGTCCCTCTAGTACAATATTGTTCACTTTGGGGCCTACACACCCTCATGGCTTTGCATTGGGCCCAATTGTCACACTTGAGCTCAAAACGAGTTGTACCAGAAGGGAGGAGAAGTTAGGCTTCTATACTCACCTCCACTCATTGTCCTAGGAGATGTGGGACGTTTTGGGCTCTCCTCTCTCTCTGGTGCAAATCTCTCATGGCCAAACTCTTTCTCAATCACCTCCTCTAGTGCAAGCCATTACAGTCACACTGTATTAAGCATGTGATGGAGTGTTTTCCTTCTTCTTCTTTTTCCTTTGGGTCAACTTAGTACAATCATAATCGAATGGCCAAATTAGGTAAATTTGAGTCTTTTGTAATCTTTAAATAAGCCACATCTTTGGCCGATTGCAAATTGAATAAAATTAATTTTTGAAACAAAAAACTTTTGGAGTTGGTCATGTTGGAGCACAAACCCGAGCCTCGTGCCCATGGCTTTCAGCCACCTTTAGGATTAGTGGATCAGAATTTTCAAATAAATACCATGCTTAATTTAATTCTTATTTTTAGGTCTGGGTTTTGATTATGAATTTGAATTTAATTATTCTCTCTTAATTTGATTTAATTCTTAAATCCATTTAAGAGGATATTTTAATCTTAACTCATACCTAAACATATCTAATTCATGGGAAACTTGTCCTCTTAGAAGGATTATTAATCGCACTAAGAGAAGAGGCGCAGTTGTTTGAAACCCAATCAATCTAGACTTTCTGATAAGGCCATCAGGCCAATGACTCACATTCGGGGTCCCATTCTATGGACATTGACCACATGGAGAAATGATTTGTCTTCCATCACCCTATTCGATCAAGAAAACCATTAAAAGTTCCCTTGGAAGCTAGAACAACTCAATTGACCCTAGAAGGGGGAGGCTGAATAGGTCAATCCAAATTTGTTGGTCTTTTTTAAGATTAACTTGATTGATTAATTAAGTGTAGTGGATACAACAATCAAGTATATGTGTTAGCAAATATGATTAAGCAATCAACACAAGAAATTATCTCTAACACCACAAGCACAACACAAGATATATAGTGGTTTGGTTCGCCAACCTACATCCATTGTTCACTGTTAGGATTAGCTCAACCTTAAGCTATCCCAAAATTCACTAAGTGGGGACTTACACCCTCAAAATTAGAGTAGGAATTCCACATCAATCAATCGGCTCGGAATTCAACCAACCACATGTGCTTGAGACGATGCTTTAGAGTTTTTTATAATGGTTCTGGAACCATGCTTCTTTAATCCACTTTCGGGTTAATGGTGATAAAAACAAATTAAAACCAAAAAGTACTTGCCTTTGAAGTTCTTTCACACTGATGTGTGCTTCTTGAAGATCCCACCCACTGAGTGCCGACGCTCTTCTTTGTAGTCGTCGTGAAGCAATCACAATCTCAGGGTGACAAGGAAACTAGTTTCAAGTTTCCTAGCTTATGTATTTTTTTTTCTTTTTTCCTCTTACAAACTCAATCAATAGATTGGTTGTTTATGATTTTTCCTCATCTCTTTCTCACTTTCAAACACAATCAATAGATTGGTTGTTTATGATTCTTCTCACAAGAGTGTTGATCATTCCTTATAGTATTTGACTCTTCTCAGCTCAAGAAAGATAGTAAAACGATCACCCAACACTCATATTTATAGAGGAGTCTTAACGATTTTTCTGACTCTCCAGAACTAGCAGGTCGGTGGCACCTATGGGTCGGTGTCATATGTATTACCGTTCAACCACCCGACCGTTGCGCATTAAATGCACTCCCAACGACTTTATTACTTCCCAGTTGAGAGGTCCGTGTTGCTGATGGGTTGGCAGTTATGGTACCGAGAGGTCGGTTCATACGAGTGTCTCGATCTGAGGCAAAGCATGCTGAAGGTAGTTTCAAGTTAGAAACATGCATACCCAGAACGACCTGTCGCCCTTTACCGAGGGGTCGGTCCTGGTACTCTCGATCGGTCTTGAACTATCGATATGTCTGTTTTCTCGAGAGCCCATTTAAGTTCACAGTCCAAACCTCTTAAGACCTTTACCGATGAGTTGTCAACAACGAGGGGTCATTTAAGTTCATCACCGAGGCGCCGGTGCATACGAGACTCTCGGTCAGAGGCTTTTCCAGAATGACAGTTCTTTGTTCCAGAACCTCTATCAAACTGGTTGACTAGTCCTTGACGACGATGGCTCGATCTTGTCTCCACCGAGGAGTCGGTGAGTACGACTGGTCGAGCTGATAGTGAAACAAATTACATATTTCCAAGTTGAGTTCCAATTCACTGTCCAACTTCCTCTCTAAGCTTCTTTATGGTTTTACCATTTGTTCAATTAAGCATAAGAATGGTCCTCTCTAAGGTGCGAGTACCACCTAAAGTCATCTATGCCCGAATACTTGTTTTTGTGATTGCCATGACGATGAGCATTGAGCCTGGTGGAGCATGATCTTCATTCTTGATTATCTTGGGTCTTCAAACTTCTTAGCAAGTGTTTCTTCCCGAGTGATGGAATTGACAAACACGGACTCGGCAAAGTCGGGCACTAACAATCTCCCCATTTGTCAATTTCATAAAAAAAACCTAGAAGCTAACCCAATTATAAGCCCACCCTTATTTCATTATATTTGAATACAAAATATTACATCAATTACAATTCAAATGGTACAACAAGACTATGGTCTTCACATATTCTTGTTCAACTTGCTTTAAATCATTATTTCCTATTTAAGCACATAAACAAACAACACTAGAAAAGTCATTAGTGGAGTTAGTCCAAAACATAAATCAAGGGACAAAACGAGATTTCCTAGCTAGCAACACTACCCCGTGTTGAGAAGATTTTCTCCCCCATTCTTCTTGAGTTTGATTTCCCAAACTCCAAGCAAGCATAGACATTCTCCCCATGTCCATTGGCTTCATCATATTCCTCCCCTTTATGGCTCTCTCTTTCTAAAGACCCAAGCACTTCGGCTTTACCATGCACTCCCCCATGACTAGTGCTTACAACTTATACTAATGTCTCCCCCATTTTATCATACAATTGACAAACATTTAGTAGATAGAAATCAGCAGCATTTCCTCTATGCTTCTTGCACTTAGTGATTAACTAAGTTTTGCTACAACTCAGGGTTTTCCCCACGGCTTAATGCATTTCCTTGTGCAACAAGGTTTATGTTTTTCTTGCTCAAGCTAAAACCCAGTTTAGCTGATTTCTTTGATGGGACAAGTTCATTTACTTAACTTCCTTAGAGTTTTTTCCCTCTTTTCCAAGCTATCTTTTGTAGCTTCTTTGACTCATCTCCCCTATGGAGTAAGCTATATTTTCCAGCTTCTCTAGATTATCTCCCCCATAAACTTAGTTGCCTCTAAGTTTATTTTTCAATCAAGCTTTCTATCAGACTTAAATCCTCCTTCCTACACTGTCATGACCAGTGACAGGTGCTAAACAACACATATTTTGTGCTCTCCCATTCTCAAAGGATGTGTGCCACCTTAGCCCGATCTCTATGTTCCTAACATGCCAATACATAACCAACTCATTCAATTCTGTATGTTAGTCTTATTTAACAAAACCATGTTAACCTTAGATTTCGAGATAGAAAGCATACAAAACATAGTAATACACACATCACACAAAAACAAACCATATCATTTCATTAAAACAAAATGTGCATTTAGTACATTTGGTTTAGGGGGGACATCATGGACGCTTAGTCACAATGTCAAAAGTATTGTTTTTCAAAAACAGAAAGCATGAAAAGCTACCCTAAACAGAGCCATCTTAAGGTGGTGCTAGAGGAGGAAGAGACGGGGTGTCTGGAATTCTGTCAGAGAGGGAGACAACAGAAACTAAATTCCGAATAGTTAACCAGATACTCTCCAGACTATTTTCAAGATAGTCCATTCTTCTTTCTAGTCGTGAGACCTTTCTCCTAGATTGACATTTTCTTTAGAAGGATATTCGTTTTCTTCTTCCTCCTCAGAATCTCTCCAAAAATCTTCGGAATTGGAACTATCCTCTTCACTGTTGTCATTGGGGATACCGACATGGTCTTCATTACCAGTTCGACGACCATTCCTTTCTTCAACATCTTCTCTCCTTTCTTCACGTCGCTCTTCGACGAAGATGACACCTTTGTCAATGATTGGTTCTTCTTCCTCCTCTAGTTTTGTTTCTTGTTGATCCTGAACATACAAAGGATTTTCAGAGCTCGACCCAGGACAAGAACGAGAGGCTACCCTTTTGGTTCGTTTGGCCCATCAATTTACACGATTAGTTTCTCCTTGTTCTATAGAGGAATTAGGATGTGTCTGAGCTGCCATCTTTCTAGGCATGGGTTTTCCTAGAAGAGAATCTCAACCAGTGACTCGGAGATGGAAGAGACGGAGAATGAACCTAACCTATTCTTTGAAAATCACAAACACCATGATTTTCAAGTTTCTGGAGACTGGAGGTACGAAAGCCTTATGATTTTCTGGTGGAAAATCACTCCGAGAGGTCCTATTGACTGGTTTAGGAAACGGGAGGAGAAGGAGGGACCACTAGTCCTTCGTGGGAGAGGGGACGACAGTTTCGAATGAATTGTCGCTTTCGTAGAAAGGGTTCTTTTTTAATTCAATCTTTCTGTCTCACCGACATGTCGGTTCCATCGACAGGTCTGCTTTTTCAACGTTTCCTCCTTTTTAACAGTGCTCAATTTAGCACAGTATCGACATGTCTGTCACACCGACTGGTCTTATTCACCAACATGTCAATTACGCCGAGAGGTTCCAGATTGCAGTGCAATCATCCTTGAATGTGTAAGTTGATAAAGTCATGTTCTAAGCGTGGCATTGTAACGCCCCGTCCTTTTTCACTTAATTTCTGAAAATCAGAGTCTATTATTTTAAAAAAAGTGATAGAGAGCGGAACGTCACGATGCGAGTTAAGTCCGAGCTTCTAAAGCTCGACCCTTAACTGGCCAACCATGTTTGTGCGTGGACTAAGTCCACTGAGATGGTTCACACGTATTAAAATTTATAATTGCGGAATATAGCATAAACTGCGGATTATAATAGAACCTAACTCTAGCCCATTTCTTTTAGATAGCAAAGTACTTAGTCACTTAACCAAATTAACTTAAATTAAATATCTATTCCAAACCATTCACAAACCATAGCAAATATCTAATTATTACATGCCGAAGTCTAACTATTTAGATTACATGTCCTTGTGTAACTTAATAAAATAACAATAAAATATTCCAAAGTCCTTATGCTTGGCTTCGTTCACGATCATCATTTCCTTCATTTCATATTTCATTCAGTAAGGTAGAAGTAGGGCGTTAGAACAACGCGCCCAGTAGGAATTCTAAATAGGGCTAATACATGGGTTAGTAACAAAATCATATATAAAATCATGCCATGCCATATGACTTATGCAATGAGTCCCACCCATCACAATACTTGTAACCTCTTGATGGAATTCTCCTCATCAAGGTATCCTCACAGTGGTCTTTCGGACGCCCCGACGGAGTGTGGCCTCCGGATTCTTCTTGATGGGATTATACACATCAAGGTCTTTCCACGATTGCCTTACGGACGCCCCGACGGAGTGTGGCCTCCGGTTACAAACTTCCCTCCTATGCCATGCATGGAATGTACATGTCCATATGCTATGTAATATAAGTAACCATAGCATTAAAAACTCCACATTTGAAACATAATATATTTACAACATAAATTAGCAAAATAAAGATAAAAACATATTACATAACCATGTTCCAATGAGGTAGAATCCTACACAAGACAACCAAGGTGTCCTTGAGCTTTAAACTGGCAATCATTCACGATCGTGCCCCCTTTGTGAAGTCCCATTACCTTATAACATATCCATAAATTAAACCAACAACCCATTTGATTTGTAATGGTATCTAAGTCCAAAAACACAACTTGTGGGGTTCGGCCATACACTATGGCCGAACCTCACCTATTTGATTTTTAATCCTTCCTTTGATCCATTACTCCCTCATTTCTTAGTTAATCACTTAACCATTTAATCATCCACCATTGTTAACCATCTAATCCATAAAAAACTTTCCTCATGGGGTTCGGCCATTGATCTTCCATTTTTTCCTCATAATTACATTCTGTGCCATTAATCGTCCATGGATAATTATTTGTTTTAATTACTTATGACCAAGTCCCAAAAATGATCCACAAAAAGGTTCATGGGGTTCGACCATACACCATGGCCGAACCCTATGATATCTAAATCCATAAATAGCACTTGGTGGGGTTCGGCCATACACCATGGCCGAATCTCACCCTTTGGTTTTGGTGCTCCTCTTTTCCATTCTTTTTTATCCAACAGCCCAACACCTTTCTAAATCATTAACCATCTTCAAAATTCATTACAAATGACCACACTATCCATCATTGTCTCTCCATGGGGTTCGTCCATATACATGGCCGAACCCTATGGTTCCTTATTTCCATTAAAACCTATTATACATCTATGATTGATTCTCATACCTCCATCCATTTAAATCCTTTTAAAGTTTTAACAAAATCAAACACATACACTTATGATTTCGTTCCTTCAAATCCAATAAAATCAAACCAATGTATTTTCATGGGGTTTGGCCATACAAAATGGCCTAACCCTATGGTCCATGTTCTTCCCTTTTAAACATCATTTTAAACCCATAAAACTTCCTTGACTCTTTCCATGGGGTTCGGCCATACATCATGGCTGAACCCTATGGTTTCTTATCTCCTCTTTTAAATTCAATAGCCATGATTTTAACCCTTGATGGGTTTAGCCATACAATGGCAGGATCATGTTTCCTTGACCTCTTATTTAACAAGAGTTTATTGAGCACTAACCAATCCCGCGACTCCTCCGGTTCTTTCACTCCTTCTTGCTCCTTTCCTTCCTTAGTCCCTCCTTCCTTCTTTCTTGATTTTTAGTTGTGACTGACCTTGCTGGAAACCCCTTGGAGTGGTTCAGCCAAGTGATATGGATTGAGAGAGAGAAGCTTGAGATCAAATTATTCTAAGTCCTCTTTGGTCTTGAGAAGAATCGGCCTTGAGAGGGAGGGAGAGAACATGATAAAATTCTCTAAGTGTTTGGTCTTCTTTCTCCTAGAGTGTTGGTCGGCCAATAGATGCTTTTGAGGGAGAGAAAAACAGCCAAGAGAGAGAGGGAGAGAATGAAATGAACACAATCTTGTTTGGTTCCAATGGAGTGGTCGGCCAGAGATAATGCCTTTTGGTTAAATCCTTGTGTAACTCCCATCTCCTTAAAGCTTCCCTTGGGGGTTTCATCCATGAGATGAAACTCCCAAGGCTCCAACGGCTGCAATGGGTATCTTGGCTTACAAAACCATCCTCTCTCATGAGTGACCATTTTGGGGGTTTCATCCATGAGATGAAACTCCCACCTCCAAGTGTGAACCCCTTGTTTAAATTTGAAATAGCCATAACCCCTCACCTTTCCATTAATGATTCACATGGGGGTTTCATGCATGAGATAAAAACTCCCCATGCATCCAACGTGTGCTTACCTTGATGTTACCTTGTGTAACCTCCACAAAACGCCTCCTCTCCATTTAATTCCCATTTGGTTTTCATGCATGAGATATACCTCCCATGCATCCAACGTGTTCCATTGTTTGAATTTTGAAAACAACCAAACACCTTTCATCTACACACTTCACTCACTTAAAATAAATATTCCATCCAACTCATTTAATTCAAATTTATTTAACTCACTTAACTCAACTCATCTATTTAATTCAACTCAGCCATTTAATTCCATTTCCAACTCAAATCAGCCCCAACCAAATTAAGTTTGGACTCACTTGGTGGTCAACCAAGTCAACTATGATCCATTGGGTCCCTTTTGGGCATTTTGACCCAAATAACAACCTTGACCCAATTAAACACATCTTACCCATATAAGGTCCATGTCCATTAATTTATAATTTAAATAGACAAAATTCATATAAATTGATATCTTAAAAATCCGGGGTGTTACAGGCATTCATAGATTCATTCCTATGCATAAATATGCTAAGCATATTTCATCAAATCATTAAACATACACACAATCATTCCAAGGCACATACAATTCAAATACTTTAAATGAATTGTATGGCTTTCCATGTAGAATATGTACTATAGCCAGGAAAATTACATTCTAGACTTGTAGTGACCCAATTTCTCTCCTCATGTCACAACACTTTTTTACTATGTCAACTCACATGGTCTCTTGTGAGTCCTTATGTAGTGGTCTAAGATATGTAAGTGAGTCTTAAACCAAAACAAAACATGATTAGTGGTTTATCTCCTAGGTACAAAGATTGTGGCATTTGGTGTTGCATACACACCCCTACGATTGTACCTTTGATGACCAACTTTGGGATCCATCAACTCTTTTAAGACAATATTCATTTGTCTTAACAAAGAGTCATACCTTGTATCCACCTTCCCTAGGTTTCTTTTAAGGTTAGGTGTTGCTGGATGTCTTTTAAGCATAGGCTTTACTTGATTGTGCCTTTGTGCTTTCCTTTCCAATTATCTCTTCATATGATAGCAATTTCTTTTGAAATGCCCATCCTTGTGGCAGAAATTGCATTTACAGTCAATGGGCGAGAGAAACTTATGTTTCTGAACACCCCATGGTTTATAGGTTCTTTGGTGAATGAGGCACCAAGACCAGACCTATCACCATGTTGTTTACCCGAACCTAGGAGTCTTGTAAGTCTTTCATCTCCTTGGGTAAACCTATCTTGAAATTTTTCTTTATGAAGTTTTAATTCTTTAACTTCGAAAGATAGTTTTTTGACTTCTTTTTAAAGAAGTTTGTTGTGATGCCACAAATTTTCGACATCCTTGCAATGTATACTTATTTCTTCTTGAAGAATTTTATTACTCTCTTTTAGATTTGTGTTTTCATTGTCAAAGATTCCAGCTTAGAGGTAATGAGAGATTTTTCAGTTTTTAAGCCTTCCACTTGATTAGAAAGGTTCAGGTTTTCATTTTTAACCTTATTTAGTTTCTTGGCCAACCTTTCACTTTCAAGAAACAAGGCACTGTAGGAAGCTTGAAGATTTTATCTTCTCCACTTTCATCCTTTATTTCAATTGAGGGATTTTCTTGATCATATATGGTGGAGGCTATGAGACCTTTTGATACAACAACTTTTTGTTGGGTCTCCTCATCTGAATCGCTCTCTAATTCAAAAGTTTCCACATGGGTCACACCCACATTCATAGCCTTTTTTGTTTTATCTCAGGGACATTCATTCATGAAGTATCCTCTCCCCCCACAATTGTAACAAGTCTGTTCCTTGGTTACTTCTCTCTCCACCCCTTTTCCTTTGCTTTCTTCTTGCCTTCTCTTGTATATTTTACTTGTTTCACCCTTACATAATCTTTTCAAGTTATTTCTTTTAACAAAGTTTTTAAAAAATGTTTTGGCAATGCTTGCCATCAGCTGTCTGAGAAGCTTTCTTAGCAAGGGACCGAAAACTATAAGGTTTGAGCGTCATCACCACGATTGATGTGGTTCTTACCGTCTTCTCATCCATGGGTTCTTGCCATCCAGTTTTAACAATATCCCATACCAACCAATCTATCGAAACAAAAAAACTTCTCATTTTAGCCTTCCATGAGGCATAGTTTGTTCCATCGAGATAAGGAGGTTTGGATATTGCATGACTGTCTCCCATGGTGTTCTAGTTTAGATCTACTCGGATGGTTGAATTCTTTTAAGGAGCACTAGGCTCTGATACCAATTGAAAGTTCCATTGGGAGCTAGAACAACTCAATTGACCCTAGAGTGGGAGGTGAATAGGTCAATCCAAATTCGTTGGTCCTTTTTAAGATTAAATTGATTGATTAATTAAGTACAGCGGATACAACAATCAAGTATGTGTGTGTTAGCAAATGTGATCAATCAATCAACATAAGAAATTTGCTCTAATACCACAAACACAATGACACAAGATATATAGTGGTTCGGTTCGCCAACCTACATCCACTATTAGGACTAACTCAACTTTGAGATATCCCCAAATTCACTAAGTGGGGACTTACACCCTCACAATTAGAGTAAGAATTCCACCTCACTCAATCGGCTGAGAATTCCACCCACCACATGTGCCAAAGACGACACTTTAGAGTTTTTTTTATAGTGGTTCTGGAACCAAGCTTCCTTAATCCACTTTCGGGTTAAAGGTTTTAAAAATAAATTAACACCAAGAAACACTTGCCTTTAAAGTTTTTTCACGATGATGTGTGCTTCCTGAACATCCCCCCCACTGAGTGCTGACACTCCTCTTTGTAGCCGTCGTATAGCAATCACAATCTCAGGGTGACAAAGAAACTCGTTTCAGGTTTTCTAGTATATGTTTTTTTTTTTTCTCTCTTTTCCTCACTTTCAAACTCAATGAATAGATTGATTGTTTATGGCTTTTCTTCCTCTCTTTCTCACTTTCAAACACAATCAATAGATTGGTTGTTTATGAGTCTTCTCACAAGAGTGTGGATCTTTTTTTAGAGTATTTAACTCTTCTCAGATCAAGAAAGACAGTAAAACGATCACCCAACACTCATATTTATAGAGGAGTCTTAACGGTTTTTCTGATTGGCTAGAACTGATAGGTCGGTGGCACCGATGGGTCAATATTCATATCTATTACCGTTCAACCACCCGACCGTTCCACATTAAATGCACTCCAAACGGCTTTATTACTTCCTGGTCGACAGGTCGGTGTCGCCGCTGGGTCAACAATTATGGCTCCGAGAGGTCGGTCCATACGAATGTCTCGATCTAGGGCAAACCATGCTGACAGTAGTTTCAAGTCAGAAACCTGTCATACACAGAACAACCTGTCGCCCTTTACCGAGGGGTCGGTCCTGGTACTCTCGATAGGTTTTGAACTACCGATGTGTCTGTTTTCTCGAGAGCCCATTTAAATTGACAGTCCATGTAACGCCCCGCCCTTTCCGAGATTTTCAGAGTCTATTTTTTAAAAAAATAAACCGAACAAGGGCGGAGAGACGTCACGACGCGAGCTAAGTTCGCACTACCCAAAGTCCGACCCTTAACTAGCCACCCATGTGTACATGGACTAAACCATGATAAATAATACACACATGGAACTAAACAATGACTTGCGGAATAAACTAGACTAACTGCGGAATTAGGTTGAATAGATAGTAAGTACCAGTCTCAATTAATAAATAACATAAACCAACCATCCATCGTTAATATCCTAAACACACCATAGCAAGGTATCAACTTATTACATGTCCACAAAATATAACTAGAAAGGCAGTAATAAAGAAATCCCAATCAACGATCAAGCGCTTAGGCTTGGCTCCCCTGCTGGTCATCGACCTTCTCTTTCCCCTTCCTTGTTTCTGCATTATCCTCTAAGGATAGAATTAGGGCATTAGATCAACGCGCCCAGTAGGTTCCCGATCAGGGCTACCACATGGTTAGCTTATAAATCATGCATATATTAAATGTCTGATTATCAAAAAACATATAAAACCATGCTATGTATGTATGCAACTGTAATGAGCCCCACCCCATCACACATACATATAGCCATCACTTGACGTGTCTTATATCAACATATTAATTCTCCTGGCGGGACTTTCACCACCTAAGGAGGCCCCACAGTTGCATCACGGGCATTCCGACGGAGTGTGGGCTCCGGTGTTTATAATCATTAGGTAATTCTCCTGGCGGGACTTTCACCACCTAAGGAGGCCCCACAATTGCATCTCGGGCATTCCGACGGGGTGTGGGCTCCGGTGTTTATAATCATCAGGTAATTCTCCTGGCGGGACTTTCACCGCCTAAGGAGGCCCCACAGTTGCATCTCGGGCATTCCGACGGAGTGTGAGCTCCGGTGTTTATAATCATCATCCCATGTCCATGCATGAGATGCCAATGTATATATAAAACATGTAAATAATATCCATCATTCAAAACCAATAAAATAAAACATGAGTCTCATAAAAACCAAGATAAAACTGTGGTTACAAGTAGGTAGGAAACCTACTGAAGATTCACTTCAGCGTCCGTTCTTTCTTAGGCTTTACCCGGTCACGAGTCGCACATCGTTCAACTTCCATTACCTTGTCCATATAACAATAAGTAAATCATATTATCATTTAAATATTCATTCACATCTAAGACCCAAAAAACATCTTGTGGGGTTCGGCCATACCCATGGCTGAACCTCACCCACTTTAATTTGATCTCTTTATCCATTCATAATTGTATCATGCTTACACTTTAGAATCACTAATTATTTCCATGAAATGTAATCATAAAACCCATAAACATGATCATGGGTTTCAGCCATACATATGGCCGAACCCTATGGCTTTTCCATTTAAACCTTTCCATCATATCTTAGCCATAGAAACCCTAGGGTTTGGCCATGAAATGGCCAACCCATATCTTGTCCAATTGTTCACTTGAACCCTTTTAAATACCTCATATTGTTCCATAATATTCAAACTTGAAACCCCTTTGATTCAACCAAATCAGTCCATATAAAATGGTCCATGGGGTTCGGCCATACACATGGCCGAACCCAATGATTCCCTCCTATGTTCTTAACTTAGGTTCTACACCCTTTTACCAAGGTAATTACATGGTTCAGCCATCCATTGGCTGAGCCAAATCAGTAACCATAACTCCAAGTAATTCGTATAAAACAACCCATACAGCAACCCATGGGGTTCGGCCATTCACATGGCCGAACCTCATGGTTCTTTGGATGCAATTTTTCCAACGATCTTACATAATTTATCCACTGTTTTTTAGCCATAAAAATAGCAAGGTTTAACCATCCATTGCCGATCCCATATTGTTAATTAATTCCATTTTACAATCCTTTTAAACATCAATACACTTGGTATGGTTTTTATCCCCATAAACCATACCATTCACCAATGATTTCCATGGGTTCGGCCATCCCAAGTGGCCGAACTCCATGCTCTAAATTTCCATCCTTTTCAACCTCATCATCTTACTTTAGATCATTGATAAATTCATCATAACATGACCTAATTAAAACATGTAAATACATCCACCACCGGTATGGTTTTGCATGGTTTTTAACCTTCCAAAAACCATCAAAATATCAACATCAATTCATGGGGTTCGGCCATCCAAGGTGGCCGAACCCAATGATCCATTTTATCAATTTACAACCAAGGTTTAGACCCATGATACATTCAGCCATTCATGACATCCAAATCCATGTTTTAAACCTTTTTAAAACATGCATTTTAAGTCTAATAGAAACATCCAAAACAGTCCCACAATTGTATGGTTTCTATGTTTCAAAGACCATCAAAAACCAACCAATTATTTCCATGGGGTTCGGCCCTCAAAGTGGCCGAACCCAATGATTCCTTTTTATAATTTTTAAACCTCCATTACGCAAGGTTTAAACCTTGATGCATTCGGCCATACCCATGGCCCAAGACATGTTCCATTTGTTCCATCTTAATAAACAAAATACCCATGGGAATACTTACCAAATTCCAAGATTTTCTTCTTGCCTTTGCTCTTTACTTCCTATCTTTCTTAGCCTCCCTTCCTTTGCTAGTTTATGCTTGATCAATTGGTGCAAACACCACTGCTGGTCCAGCCAAGAGAAAGAGTTTGGAGAGAGGGAGAGAGAGAGATGGGGATTCTCAAGATTTTCTATGTGAAATCGGCCAAATGAGGTGGTCTATCTCTTTTGTACTTAACCTAATCCCCATTAATTTAATCACATACATAGACCTTAATCTTAGCCCATAAAATGGCTCTCAAATGGGTCATGGGTTCGGCCATACACCCATGATGTTAATCTCCTTACTTCTCTTGGATCATTTACCACATTTTTTATCCACAAACTTAATCCCTCAATGACTCACCAATCATGTCATAGAATCATTAAAATCAGCCCCTTTAATTTAACCTAATCCCCATTAATTTAAACACATACATAACTCCAACTTAACCCATCAAATGACTTGTAAAATGGGTCATGGGTTCGGCCATACACCATGGCCGAACCCATGAAGTCTTTTCCCCATTTTTTCCTTGGATCTTTTGTTACATTTTAGATCCACCACAAGTTCCACCATGAGGGAATTTAAATCATCATTCCTTAATCATCATTAGATACATTTCGGTCCATCAACTTAACCTTAATTCCCATTTATTTTTCATGGTTCCAAAATACCTAATCCATCAAAGTCTCCCCATAGGGTTCGGCCATACACCATGGCCGAACCCATGGTCCATGGTTTATCACTATTTTCACCCCTTTAAAACATTATATACTATACTTGAAAATCCATTTAAAACTATCAACCTTCTCCATCATTTTTCCATCTTTTTACCCACATTAAAATTATTAAAAGATCACCATAGGGTTCGGCCATACACCATGGCCGAACCCATGGTTCATGGTTCATCCCCATTTACCATTTTTGAGGCCATTAAAATCATTAATCATCTTCCATAATTTTCCTCATTAAAACCCCTTTTAAAAAAAATCACTAACATTTAATCATTAGAACCTTAAGATCATAAATCATCCTTCCATGGTTTTAACCCTTAAAACTTTATGATTCCTTCAAAAATCACTTCTCCATGCTTTAATAATCTTAATACTTAATGTCCTTAATAGTCCTTTATTTTCCTTAACCTATCTTTCCCATTTTGTCCATTTCTCACTTCATCTTTGGATGGATTTTAAATCCATGGCCCATAACATTTTTTGCCACCATTTAATCTAAGAAATGGACTCCATTTTTAAACCTTAAAAACCCAACATCTGGTTTAGAGATACTTACCAATCCGACGGCTCCTCCGACTTCCGTTTCTCCCTTTGGATTCCTTAGCCTTCTTTTTTCTTCTTCTCCTTGTTGTTCGGCCAAGATGTACTTGATCAAATGATATCCCCAATGTTTGGGTTCGGCTAAGGTGAAGGTAGATTGAGAGAAGGAAGGGAGGAGAGGATGAGAAAAATGTCTAAGTCTCCTTGGTCTTGAGGTGGTCGGCCTATGCTTGAGTTTTTTCTTCCTTTCTTCTAAGTTTTTCTTCTTCTTTCTCCTTGCATGGATCGGCCAAGAGAGGGAGGGGGAGAGAGAGAGAGTGAGATGGAAAAGAGATGAAGGAATGAGATCAAAGCTCATCTCATTTGGTTGCTTGAGTTAGGCTCCACCATCATTCCCTCCACCCACCAAGCATGGGCTTACATGCCTTAGTGGTGGTAGTTGGGACAAAACCACCACCAAGCCAACGGTTTTTGTGCCTTGAGATGGGGTGGTTTGGTCTTCCATCTTGACCATTTGACCATCATCATGAAGGGGTATGGGTCATCATGCTTTGGGTGGTGATGGTTGAGATGAAACCACCACCCTAAGCCCATGGTTTGTTTGTGTTTCTTTAAGTGGTTTGGGTTGTTTTAATGAGATGAAACCACCCATTGACTTATCCCTTTGACTCCCCAATTGACCCAATTTGACTAACCTAATCATTTAATTAATTGTATCATCTACTTAGGTTAATTAATTATTATTTAATCCCCTTTAATCTCCTTGATTCTTCTCCATTAATCCACCCATGGTTGACCAAGTCAACCATGGTGGCCGGGCCCACTAATTTCTAGCCTACCCGCCACCTCACTTGATGAGGTGGAGGTGGGCCCCATTCGGCCATGTCACCTAGGCTTTATAAATTCTAACTTAGGTGATTCACATTAATTAAATCAACTTAATTTAATTTGTTCCTCCTCAATTCCCTTTGACTTATCCATGGTTGACCAAGTTAACCATGATGGTCGGCCCCACCTATGCCTTAGTCCACATGCCACCTCACTTGGTGAGGTGGAGGTGGGCCCCACTTGGTTATGCCATCTTGATTTAATCCAACTTAGCTTAGGTGATTTACATTAATTAATCCAACTTAATTTACTTTGATCCGCCTTAAGTCCCCTTTGACTTATCCATGGTTGACCAAGTCAACCATCATAGTCGGCCCCACCTAAGTCTTGGTCCACACGCCACCTCACTTGATGAGGTGGAGGTGGGTCCCACTTGGTCATGCCATCTTGATTCATTCATAACTAACTTAGGTGATTTAAATTTAATTAAATTCATTCCAACTAATTGGATCACCATTGGGCCCATGGCCCAATTAAATTCTCCTCCTACCCATTTACGTTAGAGCTTAAATCATCTTAACCCATTGGGTCCCAAATGGGTATTGGGCCCAATTGACCATCCTTGGCCCAATTAATCATCATTGACCTAATTAAGTAAACTCATTCCAATCCATGGCCCAATGGACCATACTTGGGCCATTGTCCAAATTTTGATCCATTTAACATCTATTCCATCTAAATTCCCAATTTCCATCACTAAAATGAATAATAGCCAACATATATATTGATTTAAAAATCCGGGCTATTACAATCACATCGCAGGTTGTCCCGACCCTACAGGTGTCCTAGCCTGGAATATCTCACCGCACCATCCCTCGACCAATGAGCGGGCGAGCATATCCTCAGCCTACTCGGTCATCCGGGGAATCACAAACCATGCCAGCGGGAGTTGTCCCTCACCGCATCATCCCTCGACCTAGGCAAGCACCTCCTCAGCTTACTCGGTCATCTAGGGATCACAAACTATGCCAGCGGGAGCTGTCCCTCACAGCTCCATCCCTCGGCCTAGGCGAGCACCTCCTCAGCCTACTCGGTCATCTAGGGATCACAAACTATGCCAGCAGGAGCTGTCCCTCACCGCTCCGTCCCTCGGCCTAGGCGAGCACCTCCTCAGCCTACTCGGTCATCTAGGGATCATAAACTATGCCAGCAGGAGCTGTCCCTCACCGCTCTGTCCCTCGACCTAGGCGAACACCTCCTCAGCCTACTCGGTCATCTAGGGATCACAAACTATGCCAACGGGAGCTGTCCCTCACCGCTCCGTCCCTCGACCTAGGCGAGCACCTCCTCAGCCTACTCGGTAATCTAGGGATCACAAACTATGCCAGCTGGAGCTGTCCCTCACCGCTCCGTCCTTCGACCTAGGCGAGCACCTCCTTAGCCTACTCGGTCATCTCGGGATCACAAACTATGCTAGCGAGAGCCATCCCTCACCGCTCCGTCCCTCGACCTAGGCGAGCACCTCCTCAGCCTACTCGATCATCTAGGTACCACAAGGCATACTGGCAGGAGCCGTTTCTCACCGCACCATCCCCCGGCCAATGAGCTGGCGAGCACCTCCTCAACCTACTCGGGCATCCGGGGATCATCTCATCCACCACACATTCGGGTATCAGAACCGGAAGGGGCTTCTAAGGTTACCTTGGGTGAACCAACATTCAGTCTGATGGCCTATCTAGGATTAACATAACTACTTCCCCAAAGAGTCCCTATTGGGGACTTCTAGGCACCTTGTTCCCCAAGTCAGGTTACACCTCCGTCAAAGGTGTATCTGGGAAACACAAGACAGACCGACCATTTTATTCGAGCAAGGGGCGCAACTACCCATATCCAATCACAAGGCTATACGCATCCCATCACGCGTCTGCCTATGGTCCCATATAACCCTAGTGTTGCTTAACGTCCAAGTCCCTCCGACATTCTACACATCCAACACTTGCATGTACAGTTAACAATAGACATGTGCAGGTACAATTAGCAATAGACATGTTCTCAATAAGGCAACATCAGATCACAATCAATCATGTGTATTACGATCTACCACATACTAGCATGTTGACATTTCATCATGTTATCAATCAATCACATCCAATTACTTAATCACGCATAAATAGTACAACATCAAGTCCATTTAACATTCTCACATCATTACCGGACACGAATACACAGTGGTCCCCTCACCACATACTTATCTGAATGGTTCCCTTGCCGAGTGGAAAAACTAAACATAAGGGGTCCCATTCTGCGTATTCTGCATCCACATGATTCGAAGGTAAATAAATGTAGAAATGCATATGCTAAAAGTGTGATAGTTCCCTCACTTGTGTGTGTCCTTGAAATCCAATGCGAGAAAACGAGTAAGGTGTTGAAGGGGCTCAATCTGCTGAAACAAGAATACAAGGATAAGTAACTGAGCAAAATGGGTCAAACTAAGTCTAGACTAAAAACGGGTCCGAAAGCGAGTCGGGTCTAAACCGAACTGAAAACTGGGTCCAATGTTAGGCCGGGCTCAAAATTGAGCCCAAAACTAGAAACTGGGTTGAAATTGGGTCGGGCCCGAAACTGGGTCGAAAAGGGCCGGGCCTGGCCGAGCAAGGTCTGGGCCTGACTGGCCGGGCCAAAGGCTGGGCCGAGCCAGGTCTGGGCCGACTCCTGCAAACTGGGTCTGATTAACGGGGTCCAAAATTGGACCCGACTGAGTCAACTCGGAGGCTCCGAGTGACTCAGCCGAAAGAGAAGCAGAAAGAGAAGGAAAATCGGAGAAAAGGAAAAGAAAGGGGAAAAACGGGAAAACCAGATGGGGAAGGAAGAGAGAAGATCGAAGGAGGGTACCTGATATCGGCCACGATTGAGGGATCCTGCTTCAGGCGGCGTCAAATCCGGCGACTGAAGTGGGTCGCTGCAAACTGGCGTCGGTGAATCCGGGCTGAAATTGCAAATCCGAATGGCGGACAGAGGAAGGGAAAGAAGAGAGAAGAATGAGAGAGGGGAGGGAAGGGAGTGGCGGCGGCGGCGGTACCCAGAGGGGAGAGGGATTTAGGGTTAGGGTTAGACGAAGGAGAAGAGAAGAGACAAGAGGGAAGGAGAGGGTGAGAGGCGTGCGGCACTGTAGCCTCAATTGCTACAGTGCTGCGGAAAAGAGGGGGGTATTAAGGGGTTAGGATTTAGGGTTTAAGAGGATTTGGTGTTTTGTTTTTCTTTTTTCAAAAATAACAAATTAAATTTAAAACCTGAAAATAGTTTGAATGTTGAACATCAAGAGGGACAATGTGTGATTTCAAAATATTTTTGCATCACAAGAAGTTCAATAATTCAAATTACTAAAATGCCCTTCGAGTCGCCAACCTCGAAATCGGGCAAACAAAGACCCACTGCGGGGCCCACTGCTACTAAAACCCTAGAATCTCGAGAAATCGAATCGGGTTGTTACAAATTGTGTTGGGTAATTTCAGTTGATTGAGAATCCTATATAGTTCTTAAAATAAGTGTTCTAATGCAGAATTTTCTGGCATCAGTAGGAAACTTCAAAAATTCTAATGTCTTTACAGAAGATAGGTATTTCTGTGAGCTTTCCAAAAATAACTTATTTGCCTCAATCTGAGTTTCCTAGCTCAAGATATTCTTGTTTTCTGGATTGTTATAGAACTGCATATCAGACAACATGTTGAGATCTGGCTTCTAGTTTCAAACAATATTTGATTTATCAAACCCTTCCTAAAAAAATTGAAATTTTCAACGTGTCTAGATCTACTTGTCTACTTTCTGACAGTATATTGTACTTTTGAAACTAAGGTCTATAGCTCTGTTTATGAAATTTTTGTGACAATGAGCAGAACGAAACTGGACAGAGACTGTGACTGTAGTTCTTGATTTTACACTATATTGCAGAGAAGAATTAACATATGATAGGGCCTCGATTGGACCGAGTCTTTTTATTGTTAATTTTGTGATCGAGTGTGTGATCTTGCCTTGGAATATTTAAGAAAATGTCAAAGTCACTGAAGACCGCATAAAATTTACTGTGCATTGAAAACTCTACACCGTATATATGATTGGCACGCAGGTAAGTGGACCCTAGTGGACTTTACGTCAAGCCCAATTACCTTAGAAGTCAATGGCTTAAAAATTGGAAATCTGAAAATGGGTTGTAGCCTCGAGGCCTCGAGGCCTCGAGCTCTGTCTCGAGCCCTTGAAGACTGGAACATGTGAAAACAAATCTGGTTAAATCATATGTACGTATTTATCTACATGAAAAATCTTGACAGCATGTATCTGATGTGTGCACCTAAGCCTAGCTGTCCTTTTGACTTAATCAAAATCTGGGAGGGAAAATCTTTAAAGGCTCCTCATGTTTGAAAAGTTTGCAAAACTAGAAAATCTTTAGAGGCTCCTCATGTTTGAAAAGTTTACAAAACTAGAAAATCTTTAGAGGCTCCTCATTTTCGAAAAGTTAACAAATTCTGAAAAACTTAAGAGCCTCCTCACTTTCGAAAAGTTTAAAATCTGGAAAAAGAGGCTCCGTTTTTAAAAGATTATGAAAATTATTTTTAGCCTCTTAATGACTCTGAAAGTCCATTCTCATGGTGCTAGAACACTATTGACCCTAGAGGGGGGTTAATAGGTCAATCCCAATTTCCATGGTGTTTACAAATTTCTTGATTGTTTAACTTTTAAGTGTAGCGGAATAACAATCTTAATCAAGAGATTTGTTTAGTGTGATAAATTGTTAATAATTTCTTAAATAATCACACTGAGTTTATATCCCTTTGCATATTGCTTGATTATCGATACTTGTGCACAATGTGCAAAATAAGATAATTAAAATGCAAAGTGATGTGTGTTGAGAAGAGTACTTAAATACTAAATACAAATACACAATGATCAAACACCATAAGACCAAATTTATAGTGATTTGGTTAGCCAACCAACATCCACTGTTAGGACTCGCTCAACCTTAAGTTATCCCCAAATCCACTAAGTGGGGACTTACACCCTCACAATTAAAGTAGGAATTCCACCTCACTCAATTGGCTGGAAATTCCACCCACCATTGTACTAGAGACGAAGCTCTAGAATTTTTAATAGTGGTTCCGGAGCCACGCCTCCGTAATCCACTTTTGGGACAAAGGTTTTAAAAACAAAATTAAAACCAAGAAGTACTTGCCTTTGAAGCTCTTTCTCGCGATGTGTGCTTCTTTCAGATCCACCCAATGTGTGCTGACGCTTCGCCTTGTAGCCGTCGTGAAGCAATCACAATTCCAGGGTGACTAGGAAACTGGTTGTACCAAATTTTTTCTAATTTATTATCCTTTCTTCTCTCTCTTCACAAACTCAATCCATATGATTGGTTGTATTAGATTCCCCAAGTGTAGGCACGAGAGAAAGAGTGGTCCTTCTGTTGGCCCTTGTTTAAGCTCACAGATAATGATGAGCGTCCAACCTATTTACCAAAGGATGTCAACTGGTTGCACAAAGATTGACTTTTATAGAAATGGCAACCAGTTTTAGCAACGGTCATGTACCGACGGTTCGGGCGCATTGAGGAGTCGGTGACTAAAAATATTAGCGTTCAACAACCCGACTGTTGCGCATTAAAAGTACTCCCAACGATATAATTCTTTCATGGTCAACATGTCAGAGTCACCGATGGGTCGATAGTAATGGCACCGATAGGTCGGTCCATACGAGAGGCTCGATTTGGGGTAACATCATGCTGACAAAGTTTCAAGACAGAAACTACTCTTACCTAGACCGACCTGTCGCCCTTTACCAATGGATTGGTCCTCGGATTCTCAATCGGTCTTGAACTACCGATATGTCTGTTTTCTCGAGAGCCCACCTAAGTTCTAAGTTCTATAACTCAAAAGTCTTTATCGAAGAGTCGTTGATCACGAGGGGTCGTTTTAGCCTTTCACTGAGGGGTCTGTGCATACAAGACTCTCGATAAGAGGCACATCCAGAATGACAGTTCTATGATCCAAAACCATTGTCAATCTGGCCGACCAGTCTTTGACCACGATGAGTCGATCTTGTCTCCACCGAGGGGTCGGTGAGAATGACTGGTCAAGCTGCCAGTGAAACCAAATACATATTTCCAAGTTGGTTCCAATTCACTGTCAAACTTCCTCTTTAGGCTTTTAATGATTTTACCATTTGTTCAACTAAGCCTAGGAATGGTCCTCTTTAATGTGTGGGTACCACCTACAGTCATCTATGGCCGAATATGTAACACCCTGCCCTTTTCAGTCGCTTTCCGTAAATCAAAGTCTATTTTTTTTTATAGAGAGTGATAGAGAGCGGGACGTCACGACACGAGCTAAGTCCGAACTTCTAAAGGCCAACCCTTAACTGGCTAACCCTATGTGTGCATGGACTAAGTCCATGAAAACGGTTCACACATAACAATATAAACATGCGGAATAATATCATAACCGCGGAATTATAATAGAACATAGTTCTATTCCATTTCAAATAGCAAAGTACGTCAAGTCTTTAATCATAATTAACATAACATAATTATCCAAATAAACATCCAACCATAGCAAATTATCTAAATTATTACATGCCCGAAGTCTAGTTACTCAAATTATAAGTCCATAAGTAACTTAATCAAAATATAAACTAAAAGCATCCAAGCTCCTATGCTTGGCCCTTTTCGCGTTCATCGTTCGCCTCGTTTCCTGTATCATCCACTAGGGTAGAAATAGGGCGTTAGAACAACGCGCCCATTAGGTATTCCAATTAGGGCTAACACATAGTTAGTACAAAACATGCATATAATAACATAAAGTCCAAAAACCATATAAACCATGCCATGTCATGATGTCAAATGCAATGAGTCCCACCCATCACAAGTACATATAAGTACCCCCACATAGGTCTTTTGGACGCCCCGACGGAGTGTGGCCCCTCCGGTTTCTTCTAATGGAAAAGCACATCAAGGTATCCCACATAGGTTTTTCGAACACCCCGATGGAGTGTGGCCCCTCCGGTTACATATCCTTCACCCCATGCTATGCATGAGATGCTAATGAATCACATGTTATTTTATCATATAAACATAGTATTAAAACTCACATTTTGAAACAATATCTTTTACAACATAATTCATCAAAATAAGATAAAAAAAATTGTACATTAAACCCATGGTTTCAAAGAGGTGGAATCCTACCAAAGACCACTAACGTGTCCTTGTGCTTTCGTCTGGTAACCACTCACGATCTTACAGACCTTGTGAGGTCCGTTACCTTATTACACAACAGTTAATTAAACCCATGTTCCAATTGATTTCTTATCATATCTAAGTCCACCAAACAATCCCCATGGGGTTCGGCCATACACCATGGCCGAACCCATGGTCCATTATTTCTACTTAATTACCATATTGCCATCCATGGCTAACATTCCATTAATCTAACCATTCATATATTAAATCCATGAATCATTCCCATAGGTTCGGCCATACACCATGGCCGAACCATAGTCTATCATTTTCACTCTTATTTACAATTTTGCCATGGTTTCCATCACCTCATGTTTAGGTCCAAAATTGATCCATTACATAGATTCATGATTGATTCATAATTCATAAAATAAAACCCTAATCATTCTCTTCATCCCTTGGTTTGGTAAACCATTCATTTAAATTATACAAAGACCTAAAAATGGCCCACTAACAAATTCATGGGGTTCGGCCATACACCATGGCCGAACCCTTGATGTTTCATTTCTAACTTCTCCTTTAAATGGTTCACCATCTTTGGTCCATAAAACGAGTCTATACTTGTGTCCTCCAATTAATCTTCCATTCATTTAAAATATACATCGAAATATTAGATCCATAAAAATTGGTTCATGGGGTTCGGCCATACACCATGGCCGAACCCTATGATGTCTAACTTTCCAATTTCTTCATTATATCAATTACTATCCTTGAATCCATAAATCAAGATTCCTTCCTTTTTGATCCAAAAGTCCATCATTAAAACCTTGCTAAATTGATAACCATCTTCCATTTAATCAATCGCCATATAAATCCATCTATATTTTTCCATGGGGTTCGGCTATACACCATGGCCGAACCCATGATCCATGATTCTTATCCATTTTAAACCTTTTAAAATCATAAGCATTCATCTATGATTTTCTATTCTTTAAATCCATTATAATTCATTAATATCCTTTCCATGGGGTTCGGCCATATCACATGGCCGAACCCTATGGTTCATCATCTTCCCTTAAATTACTAGATTCATTCTCCAATTTTCTTCCATGGGGTTCGGCCATACACCATGGCCGAACCCTATGGCTCCTTTCTTTTAACAAAATTATCAAAATACTTACCGGTTCCGCGACTCCTTCGGTTTTCCTTCGCTCCGACTTGTTCTTCCGATCCTTTTCTTCCTTAGCCTTTTCCTCATTCTTCTTGATCTTTCACACTTGCTGGCTGCCCTCTCCTTCTCTTGATATGCCGTGCGCCCCTTGTGTCTCTCCTTTATAAAACTTCCAATCGGTTCCATCTTTGGAAGGTGCCGTGCGCCCCTTTGATTTAGCAATTGCCTTAGTGTTGCTCTTAACAAGGAAAGGACCCCTTTTAGAGATACTCTAACACATGCGCATATCTCCTATGCACGGCCAAAGATCTTTTATTTAATCTTAGACATCTTCTTTATTTGGATTAGGCAATCAAATGTCATTGCCTAATCCCAACCCATCCATGCGTGTGTGTCATCTTAGGACAATCCTAAAATCTTGTTGTGATCCCTCCTTGATTTGTGTATGCGTGTGTCATCCTTGTTTATAGATATTGCATTACCATTTTAATTCAGCCCCATTTAATTAGGTTTGAACTCACTTGGTGGTCAACCAAGTTAACCACGACCCATTGGGTCCCAATTGAGCATTTTGACCCAAATAACAACATTGACCCAATTAAATGTACCTTACCCATTTACTTTAAATTGAACCTTATACCATAACCGTTGGGTCCTAATTGGGCCATTGACCCAACACCTTACCCATCTAAGGTTCATATCCGTTAATTCACAATTAAAATGGCAAATTCCGTAAATTTTAATAACATGGAATTCCGAAGTGTCACAAAATACTTGTTTTATGATTGCCATAATGATGAGCTTCAATCCGGTGGAACATGATCTTCAATATTGATCATCTTGAGTCTTCAAGCTTCTAGCAAGTGCTTCTTCCCAAGTTATGGAATTAACAAACTTAGGGATTCAGTAAACCGGGGCACTAACAATCTCCCCCTTTGTCAATTTCATGACAAAACCTAGAAGCTAACTCAATTACAATCCCCCCTTCTTACATCACATTTGAATACAAAATATTACATTGTTTACTTGTACATATTCAAATGGAAAACAAGATTATGATCTTCACATATTCTTGTTCAGCTTGATTCATTTCATGTTTTCCTGTTCAAGTACATAAGCAAGCAACACTAGAAAATCATTAGAGGGGTTAGTCCCAAAACATAAATATGCATTAATGGACTAACAAGATTTGTATTCATGCTCCCTTATTTACCATGATTTCCTAGTGACCAACATTATCCATAGCTTATCCAAGCTATCAATGTTAAGAAGATTTTCTCCCTCAATCTTCTTTGAGTTTGAAGTCCCAAACTCCAGGCATAAACATTCTCCTATGTCCATTGGCTTCTTCATATTCCTCCCCTCTTTGGTTCTCTCCTTTTAGAGGCCCAAGCACTTAGTCTTCACCAATTACTCCCCATAATTGGTTTTGATGTCTTATAGCTTTTACTAATTTCTCCCCCATTTTGTCATACAATTGACAAGGATTAGTGGGCAGGCATCAATTGGATTTCAAGCACTCTCCCATGCTTCTTGTATTTAGTGCTTCTGCTTCAACTCATGGTTCTTCCCGATGGTTCAATGCACACTTCTCGCTCATCAAAGTTTATCTGCCCCTGCACAAGCTAAGTTCCAGCTTAGCTGATTTCTTCCATAAGTCAAGCTAATTTACCTAGCTTCCCTAGAGTCTTGTTCCCCATTCTCCAAGCTATCTTTTGTAGCTTCTTTGACTCATCTCCCCATGGAGTAAGTTATATTTTCTAGCTTCTCTAGATTATCTCCCCCATAAACTTAGTTGCCTCTAAGTTTATTTTTCTCCAAGCTTCCTTTTAAGCTTGCATTAACCTTCCTCCGTCCATTGTCATGACCAATGACAGGTGCTAATCAGCACATATTTTGTGCTCCCCCAAACTCCGAGGGTGTGTGCAATGTCTTAGCCCGATCCCTCTCTCCTTAACATGCCAATACAAAACCAACTCATCACAACCTGCATGTTACTCTATTTAAAATCCATGTTAATAATAGACATGAGATAGAATGCATTTCATTAAATTAACAGACATACTAAATCAAACCATATCATTTCATTGATAAACAAATTAGTACATATGGTTTAAGAGGAGGCATCATAGATGCTTAGTTCAATATTAAAACTATAGTTTTTTCCAAAATACAAAACACAGAGCATGAAAAACTATCATAAGCAGAGCCATCCTGAGGAGGTGATGCTGGAAGGTAAAGGAAATTTTCATCGGGAATGATTAACGGTTGATCTACGTAATGCAGAGAGGTCTTCGTGAACACCCTGACCGAATCTTTACATGAAGTCATCTAGCTCATCTAAATGTGCCTCGATTTGAGAGACACGAGCTTTGATTTTGCAGATAAATCGAATCAAGGGTTGTGACTCAGTTCGTTCAGGTTCACCACTCTCTTGATCTTCAGGTGGATTACCCAGGTTGTTGATGTCGTTAGACACAGAGGTGTAACGTTCACTCCTTCTTCCTCATTAGAACTGTCCACAACAGAAATCACTTCTGCTTCAATTCTCAAGTTTTGTCCAAATTGAGACCTGAGATGATACCGACAGCTGCATCCAACCCTAAGGGTAGGGATGTTTCTGTGAGGAGCACTCTTAGGAGCATAGCTCTATTCAGGAGTATCCTACACGAACCTGGGTGATCTCTAGATGAAATGGGAGCTGGACTCAAGGATTTTTCCGGTGGTCGAAGACCGAGATTTAGCAGCCTCCCTTTTTGAGAGGGTTGCTTGGGAAGAGGACCAAGGCTTACTCGACCACTAAATCTCAGAGCACCATGACACCCTTGCTTCTTAAAGTGATAGAAGCAAAAATCCTATGGCTTTACGGCGATATTTCACTCCAGGAGATCCTATCGACTGCTCTAGGCACAGGAGGTAAGAGGGAAATTGCCAGAGCCCAATTGGAGAAGGAATGACGATTTTGAATTAATCTATCGTTTTTGCAGAAAGATACCTTTAACTTAATCTTTCTGACTTACCGACAGGTCGTGACCAATGACCGGTCTGTGTTGACATATTGATAAGTATCGACGTGTCCCTCCTTTCGATATTTCCCCCTTTTAGACAGTGTTCTGATTTCCAACAAAGCTGATATGTCTATTCCTCCGACTAGTCTATCATTCAACCTGAGATTTTTAATTTGAAGGGTGACTGGGTGTGTGTGTGTGTGTTCATGAGATGCTCATAGTTCATCAAGCTTTGCTTCTACACCTTTCAATGCCAATGTAGATACATACATTGACACAGGTTATGTGCCATTAAAAGATTCAACTCATCCTTCTAAAGATAAGTACAAAACATGGATTATGAATCTCTTCCTGAATCCAAACCCATCCAAGTACCTTGGGCACATTTAATTTAATTCAAATGTATTGCCCAAGTGTGGCATCTCCAAGCTTTAGCAAAGACATAATGTTCTATGAATATAACTCATTCCACATAATGTATAAAAGAACGGGTATTTTATACAATAATCATGCATATGGAAATGAAGTATGACGCTACCCACACAACTCTCATGCATGTTATCGTGTTATTACCCAAAACATGATAAACACTTTTACCATTCTTTCAAGCATACTCCAATGAGGTTCGTTCCTTGAAAAAAGTTGGTATATAAATGAATTACATATAAGCACATTTGATCATTTTGATCAACACTTTTGGTAATTCATACCAAACCAAAAATCCATTTAAAAGCATAGAGCATGTTTCATTTCACAAGGGATAACTTGGAATGAAATGACACTATGTATGTGTACTATACACACCTTATACATGAAGTAATGCAAAAAACACATTCATTTCCTAAAGATGCACAAACACATGGCATATGAAATGAATGAGACAAGTATAATCCAATATTAGGGTGCAAACCTTCAAGTACACACGAGTATCTTGCATAAGATCAATCCAACAATCAAACAATCAAACAAGAACATTGATTGGAGGCAAGATACAATTGTGATTTCAAAACATGTTTCAAATGTGACACCAACAGTGGTATCCCTTCACACATTTGAACATATCATTGTGAGATTTGGAATCTAAGTCCACAATCTAGTGATGGCCTTTTATCAAATCTGGTTTTAATTTTGGGAGCCTTCCCGTTTGACTTTATGAATTAAAACTCTAGATTTTGTACCATGATGTTGTCCCTACACAAGAGGCAAACATTTTTTGTGCATGGCCGCAAAGGATACTTGGAGGTCATGACCTTGCTTAAGTTCCTTTACTTCGTCCTCTTCTTCTCTAGAGGATTTAGCTTGGACTTTTTCAATGGATGAACTTAGACAATCACCTATACTCTTAGTACACAAATTGGTCATGATAGGTGATGTCATCCATTCGGCTAGAAGAGACAATTTTTCGGTGGATTCTTTTAGTCTCTTTTATTATTTCATATCTTTTTGAATATCTTAAAAAAGAACATGTTATGAAACAACATTGAATAATGCTACTAGTGTTTGAATTAAGCGCATAGACATTTCATCACTAATCCAAGCTATTTGGTCTTTGGGCTGAGTGGTCATGGAAGTTGAAGGTTCATCCAATACCTCTTCCATAGGCTTAGACCACTTTCTATTCACATATTTCCAAAAATATTCATTAATGAAAACATTTAAAGTTTTTCATTCCATTTTTCATCACAAATGGAGGTTTGGAAATATCATGACTTTCTCTCATAGCCATTGTTCTAGCACTGATCAACTCGGATGGTTAGATCCTTTTAAAAAGCACGAGTCTTTGATACCAATTGAAAGTCCCTTCTCATGGTGCTATAACACTATTGACCCTGGAGGGGGGTGAATATGTCAATCCCAATTTCCATGGTGTTTACAAATTTTTTAATTGTTTAACTGTTAAGTGCAGCGAAATAACAATCTTAATCAAGAGATTTGTTTAGTGTGATGAATTGTTTATAATTTCTTAAATGATCACAATAAATTTATACCCTTTGCATATTGCTTGATTATCGATGCTTGTGCACAATGTGTAAAATAAGATAATCAAAATGTCAAGTGATGTGTGTTGAGAAAAGCATTTAAATACTAAATACAAACACACAATGATCAAACACCATAAGACCAAATTTATAGTGGTTCGGTTAGCCAACCTACATGCACTGTTAGGACTCGCTCAACCTTGGGCTATCCCCAAATCCACTAATTGGGGACTTACACCCTCACAATTAGAGTAGGAATTCCACCTCACTCAATCGGCTGGGAATTCCGCCTACTACTGTGCTAGAGACGATGCTCTAGAATTTTTTATACTGGTTCCGGAGCCATGCCTCCTTAATCCACTTTCAGGACAAAGGTTTTAAAAACAAAGTTAAAACCAAGAAGCACTTTCCTTTGAAGCTCTTTCTTGTTGATGTGTGCTCTTTCAAGATCAACCCAATTTGTACCGACGCTCTGCCTTGTAGCCGTCGTAAAGATATCACAATTCCAGGGTGACTAGGAAACTGGTTGTAGCAAATCTTTCCTACTTTATTATCATTTTTCCTCTCTCTCACAAACTCAATCCATATGTCTAGTTGTATTAGATTACCCAAGTGTAGGCACGAGAGAGAGAGAGTGATCCTTTTATTGGCCCTTGTTTAAGCTCACTGATAATGATAAGGGTCAAACAGATTTACTAATGGATGCAACTGGTTGCACAAAGATTGATTTTTATAGACATGGCAACCAGTTTCAGCAACGGTCATGTACTGACAGGTCGGGAGCAGTGAGAGGTCGGTGACTAAAAATATTACCGTTCAATAACCCGACCGTTGAGCATTAAATGCACTCCCAACGGTATAATTCTTTCACGGTCGACATGTAACGCCCTTGCCCTTTTTCACTCGCTGAAAATCAGAGTCTATTTTTTTTTTTATGAATAAAGAGTGAGAGAGAGCGGGAACGTCACGAGGCGAGCTAAGCCCGAGCTTCCAAAGCCGACCCTTAACTGGCCAACCATGCGTGTGCGTTGACAAGTCCACTAAAACATTTCACACGTGATACTACGAGTTACGGAATATCCATTGCGGAAATAACATCGGATTACAACATTTACTTAGCAAGGAAGGCAATCAATATAAAATAATCTAATCCAAATTAATCATCATTCAATCCATAGCAAATAGTCTAAGCTATTACATTCCCAAATACTAGCTACTCAAATTACATTGTCCATGAATAAACTTTAATAAAGTGAAACTAAATTATCCAAGCTCCTAAGCTTGGTTCCGATTACGTCCTTTGTTCTGTCCATTTCCTGTGTTATCATCTAAGGTAGAAGTAGAGTGTTAGACAACGCGCCTAGTAGATACTCCGAATAGGGTCAAACACATGGGTTAGTATAAAAATCCAAATATAATACATCATGCCGTACTTGTAAAACATCGTATCCAAAACAGTGTATGATAATAGAGATCCAACCATACAGATAAAAACCAGAAACAATGCATGATAATAGAGATCATAATCATGTTGATTCAATGCCATGCCATGGGTGTCATATGCCATGAATCCCACCCATCACCCATATCACAATCACATAGTATCCCTCTTGATGGATAATGCACATCAAGGTATCCTCACGAATGCCTTACGGATGCCCCGACGGAGCGTGGATCTCCGGTTACAAATCAATCATATATCCCTCTTGATGGATAATGCACATCAAGGTATCCTCACGAATGCCTTATGGATGCCCCGACGGAGCGTGGATTTCCGGTTACAAATCAATCATACATCCCTCTTGATGGAAAATGCACATCGAGGTACACCCACGAATGCCTTACGGACGCCCCTACGGAGCGTGGGTCTCCGGTTAGATTTCATCCCTCCCATGCCATGCATGAGATGCAAGTACAGACATGCTATGTAATAATACAAATCATAGCATTAAAATCCCATCATTAAGACATATCATTTGATACCAAAATAATTCAAGTAAAGCATTCACATATACATAATCCCTGGTTTTCAATAAGGTAGGAATCCTACCAATGACCAAATATCATTAACCTTGCGTTTTTGTCCAAAACCGCTCACCGATCGCGTCAAGCTGATCGTACACCGCTTATGAGATCACGTCACCTTCTTACATATCAATAAATCAAACCAATGCTCTATTTGATTTCCAATCATGTTTACATCCACAAACATGCCTTAGTGGGGTTCCAAGATCACTCCATCTTTGGATTCATTAACCAATCACACATGAGTTAATCATTTAGTATTAATAAACCCTAAGTGCACAAAAAAACATTCTCCATGGGGTTCGGCCATGGTGTATGGCCGAACCCATGGTCCTTCATTTTCACCCCATTTACATCTTAGCCATTATTTCCATCACCTAATTTATTTACCCATGCTTAGGTCCAAAACATAGATCCATAACTAAACATTTCATGCATGGATCCACAAATGATCCATCAACATAGACCCATAATTAAATCCCTCCATTTCCTAGCTTAATCATTCATTTATCTAAACATGCATAAATCTCTAAATGACACATTAAAATGGTCCATGGGGTTCGGCCATACACCATGGCCGAACCCATGATGTCTCATTTCCCATCTTCTCCTTTAAATCATTTACAATCTTAGGTCCATAAACAAAGTCCCTCCATGGGGGATTTAATCATACACTTAGATTCATCATTTAAAACCTAAAGATCCATAATAAATCAATTAATATTTCTCCATGGGGTTCGGCCATACAACATCGCCGAACCCATAGTCCTTGGTTCTTCCTTATTTCTTCATTTCAAGTTTATCATTTACAACATTTAAACCTTAATTAAAATCACTAACATATTTGCATGATTTTCATCCTTTACCACTCATTAACATTTACCAACATCCTTCCATCATTTTCATGGTCTAGATACATGTAAATACCTCAATATTTCTCCATGGGGTTCGGCCATACAATATGGCCGAACCCATGGTCCATGGTTCTTCACCAGCTCCTTATTTTAGATCATGCTTTGCAGCATTTAAGACCTACTTAGAATCACCAATAGTCTCCCATCATTATCATCCTTTAAAACCTTTTAAAATCATTAACCAACTTCCATGGTTTTCATCCTTCAAAACCTATTAAAATCATTAACCAACTTCCATGGTTTTCATCCTTTTTTAAACCAATGATATTCTTCCATTGCTTTCGGCCATACAACATGGGCGAACCCTATGGTTCATCAATTTCTTCTTAAAAATCATATACCCATATTTAGATCACTTAATGGGGTTCGGCCATTCCACATGGTCGAACCTCATTTTGCCTTTCTTTAAATGGATCTTAAATCCATGGCCTCCAACATTTTGGCCAACCATTTCCAATCTATATGGAATGTTCCCTTTAATCTCCTTTTAATTTATAAATCTTGTCAAGTACCACTTACCGATTCCGCGACTCCTCCGATTTCTTACGTTCTGCCTTGCTCCTCCGATGTTCTCCTTCCTTAGTCTTTTCTTTCTTCCTCCTTGATCTTCGGCCAAAGTGTGTTGCTTGATTAAGATGGAAATCCTAAGAGTGGTTCAGCCAAGGAAGAGATTTGAGAGAGGGAGAGGAGTTGAGAATGGAAAACCTTAAGTCTTTTCCTTGTCTTGTGAGGGATCGGCTCCAAGAGTGAGAGGGAGAGGAGTTGAGATAGAAATCTCTATGTCTTTCTTGTCTTAGTGAGAGGATCGGCCAAGGGAGAGTTTGAGAGCACAATTTCTTTGTTCTAATAAGATACAATCAGCCAAAGGTGTGGTGTCTCTTGGGTTATGCCCCTTTGTAACAACCAAAACCTTTCACCTCCCACTTTAATGTTTCCTTTGGGGGTTTCATCCCATTAGATGAAACTTCCCAATCATGTGCCCCTTGGGTTTCCATCATGAGATGGAAACCCTCCATCTCCCCAACGTGTATCCATGGGTTTCATCTCATGAGATGAAACCCTCCACCTTCCCAACTTGTGCATTAAAGATGGAAACCTCCCCATCTTAACTATTAATCAACCAAGGTGTCCCTTGGTCTTCACCATGGCATCCATTCACCTCCAACGTGTGTACACCTTGAATATGCCTTTTGGGTTTCCTGCTTTGAGATGGAAACCCTGCATCTTCCCACTCCATTCACTTAAGATGAAAGTCCCATCAACTTCCCATTCAACTCACCTTAACTCCAATATTTTTAATTCTTTTAAACACAAGACTTGTACTCATTCATTTACTTAATTCATTGATTCCATTTTGAACTCACTCAATTGAACTTAATCCAATTTAATTTAGTCACACTTTAATTAAGTTGGAACTCATTTGGTGGTCAACCAAGTCAACCATGACACATGGCACTTGAAGTCCCACTTAGCCATGTCACATACATGCCACCTCACTTGATGAGGTGGATCTCATGCCTTGTATCTTAATTGGTTATTAGACCCAATTATCAAACCTTACCCATTTACTTCTAATTAGCTCATCTATGACCCATTGGGTCTCACATTGGCAATTGGCCCATTTAAGTACCTTTACCAATTGTTTTCAAACCAAACCCTAATCATCAATTCATCTTGACCAATTGGGACGGACCAATTGGGCATTTGACCCAATTAAATCACACTTATCCGCTTATCTTCGTTCAAACTCTATCCATGACCCGTCGGGTCTTAATTGATCCAATTAAATATATTCTAACTGTATCCACTATCTATTGGATCCTAATTGGGCCATTGACCCAATTAAATTTATCCTCTACTCAATTACATTCCAAACCCATTTACCTTGACTCATCTTAATATATTAATCACCCTTTAATTTCACTCTTAAGAGAGAATTTCCTTTATTTCCTGGGTTAAGATCTCGGGGTGTTACTTGACAGTCATGGCACCGATAGGTCGGTCCATACAAGAGGCTCAGTCTGGGGCAACACCATGCTGACAGAGTTTTAAGACAGAAACTAGTCTTACCCAGACTAACATGTCACCCTTTACCGAGGAATAGGTCTAGGTACTCTCGATTGGTCTTGAACTACCGATATGTTTGCTTTGTCGAGAGCCCACCTGAGTTCTGAGTTCTAGAACTCAAAGTCTTTTCGAAGAGTCATTGACCACTAGGGGTCGTTTCAACCTTTCACCGAGGGGTCGATGCATACGAGACTCTCGATCAAAGGCACATCCAGAATGATATTTCTATGATCCAGAACCTTTGTCAATCTGGCCAGCCAGTCTTTGACCATGATGGGTCGATCCTGTTTCCACTGAGGGGTCAGTGAGAATGACTAGTCGAACTGACAGTGAAACCAAATAAATATTTCCAAGTTGGGTTCCAATTCACTGTCAAACTTCCACTTTAGGTTTTTAATGATTTTACCATTTGTTCAACTAAGCCTAGGAATGGTCCTCTTTAAGGTGTGGGTACCACCTAAAGTCATCTATGGCCAAATACATGTTTTGTAATTTCCATAACGATGAGCTTCAATCCAGTGGAGCATGATCTTTAATCTTAATCATCTTGAGTTTTCAAGCTTCTAGCAAGTGCTTCTTCTCGAGTCATGGAATTGACAAACTTAGGGACTCGGTAAGCCAGGGCACTAACAGACTCTATCTTTATCATGATTGCCAATCTTAAATCCAGAATATTTAAAGAGGCTCCCTTTGATTTTAAAAGATTTTTGAAAATCATCTTTCCAACTCATGATTTGTTAAATCAAATATCTTGACTGGAAATCAAGGACATGTGGCGAATAAGTGAGCTGGTCTTTGACTAAATATCATTAGAATTAAAGTTCAAAACTTGAAAATCCAGTGTGTTGTCTTACCTTTTAGGCTAAAGGCCTCGAGATTGAGCAGTTGCAAAAACTCCCTGTAAATACTCAGATTTTCTCTGGGTTTTAGATAGACCGTGATATTGGAATAAAACCCTTAACTTTCAGAGACATCTCCCATAGCCATTGTCTCTCTTCTTCATTATCTTTCACAAGTATATTCAAAGCATTCATTGCTTGATTCATGAAGAAGATGAGAATGTCCCTCTAGGACCAAATTTGTAATATTATTGTCCTAGAACCATGTTCCGTTGTGCCAAAGCTCATTGAAGGAAGATCCAGATCTAAAGGAAGAAGCGGAGAGACATCATCAGAGGAACACTCCTTTTGAAGATCGATTAAGGCCCAAGGCAAATGTTCCTCTTTTACCTTTTTGATAAACATTGTAAGGTGGACTAGAACATTATGTTCGAACCACCCAAAAAATAGGCATCGAGGATTAGACCATGGGGTTCAAACCTCTATAAACAATTAGGTTGTACTACTATCTGGGTGTGAAGCTCATTTATAGTATATTGGGACGACTCGAGAGTTGGGAAGTATGACAATGGATGTAGGTTCAAGTCAACCAAACCACTATATATCGTTGTGCATGTGTGGTTTGCTTCGATGGTTTGGTTCATTTGTTTATCACTTGCACACATATTTATTCCCCTACACATATTGGTTAAATTGATTTATTTTAAAAAGGAAAATAAAATCGAATCAGATATATTCACCCCCTCTAGGTCTTGCATTATTCTAGTAACGGAATTTTCAACATATCATTCAGTTCTAGAAAAATCGAATTTTTTTATAGTTGGTAGGTCTCTCATCTTTCTTTTTAGCTGTATGAGAAGCGTGATTTTTGGATTTATGTAGCTCCAGTTACAAATTTGTTCATGACAATGCCCAAAATTTCAGGACAACAAACTGGTTGTTGGCAGCTAGGCAGTCGGGGAAGCAGTGTTTGTGGAAATATTTTTTCCAACAGTCTTGGAAGTATTTTTGCATTGTGATTCATACCATTTGCTGGTTTTTTTTATACCGAGGATTTTCTTGTTTTATTTGCATTTTGATAGGATCTATTGCTTGTGATTTTATCTGTGGTAGTAGCACACTATTTTCACACCAGGTAGCAGTGCTCTCACTTTCCTTGTTCCACCGGCCCTTTCAATTGCTGAAAGGTTGACACTAAGATCAGTTCAGGCAGGAACAAATGTCACTCAAGAGATACCCAAGGCCAGCGGACTAGGTTGTATGGTGATGAGTGTTAAGAGGACCCTTTTTATCGGGACTTATGTAGCCTTATAGAGACCTTTACAGTGTTAGTGAGCAGTGGCAGCACTTCACACATGAGAGACATCCATCTCCTATCGTCAGATCATCTTGAGCTTCACTTTACTCGTCAAATGGATCTAATGGCTTTTTTGTTTCAGCAGACAACGCCCTAGACATTTCGACATTTGGTCGAAGATAAGTGACATAAGATAGGACGATACCACATGAAGCTCATCATTTCTCCACTTTAGGGGGGTATCTAGTGATGTATTTAGATAGGGTTGGGATTGTAATTTGCATTCAAATGTTTGGGGTATCTATGTTCCTTGTAATTGATTGTCAAAGGACGTAAGGGACATCTCCATAGTATAAGAGCAGCAACCCATCAATGTACAGCATACCTATGAGCCCTAAGTCCTCATGTTATAGGGTTCAACTTCCAGCAATACCTCAAGATTGGCTATACAACTTTCAAATGCAGTTTCCTAGGGTACATGGCTTGTATCGAAGTCTGAACTACTGAATGTCACCTAGTGTACAGTGACAACAATGCAGTAGTCGTAGCAATTTGAACAGGAGTCTGTTGCACATGCAAACTCAAAGACAAATTTTCTCCAGGAGAGGAATAATGTGACGGAGCATTTGCACCACTTTCAAGCAGTTCTTAATGCAATCTCGATGTCTTATGCAGGGAATAGTTGAGTGCTAACACCAAGTAACGCATTTTTGTACTAACTGTGTTAACTTCTTGGTCTATATTGTCGCTGCAGATGGTGCTTAGGTGGATCCATCTAAAGTAAAGTACAGACTTCACCAAGCAGTTTGTTGTGGATAGCGATGCCTCGCATGCGGGCACTGGAACGGTATTTGTAAGGACCCGCAATTTTTTATCCTTATTTTATGTAATGTGTTTATTGTATAAATGAAATATATCATTTTGGTCCAAATAATGTAAATGTTTATTAAAAGAAATAAAGTAAAACTAAATTTCCTTGGACGACACATCGACGTATCGGGGAAGAGAGAATCAAATGTATTGGGGAAGAGAGAATCGAATGTATCAACACATCAACGAAGTCGATGTGTCGAGTAGTCATAACGTCTTCAGCAGACGCTCTATGACCCTTCAGTTTTCAAGGACTCAATTAAGGGTCTAGGGATAGCAAACGATGAAGATAAAAAAAATGAAGAGAAAAGAGAAAGAAAAAAATGAAAGAAAAAGAAAGGAAAAACCAGTGAAAAGGAAAAAAAACAAGAGTGACTGACCAACACTTTTACTCACCCGAGTTTACCCTCTAACTCACATCCTAACCTTCAACTCGACCGGGAAACCTCTTCAATTCCTCACGTGCTCCATCTGTTCCGGGAAAGGAATGAGAGATCAAGCAAGGGGAAAGATAAATCGAGTCAGCAAGGAAGGTGGAGAGCAATGAGACAAAGGAGACAAGACTTCACCAATTCAAGCACACCAACAAATCACTCGAGGTTGGTGAATTTCTGATATCTTTTAAGTAAATCAATAATACTAGGTTGTTTAGAAAATATGTGTTCATAAATCTGGAAAGAAATAACCCAAGAACAATGAACACGTGGGTAAAGGGAAGGCATGTATCCATGACTTCTGACTCAACCCAATCGACATATCGACTTCATCGTTGTGTCGCCCAGGGCGAGAGTTCAACGAACCGAAAATGACGAGTATAGAACTGAAACCCAGGATGATACATCGCCGGTGTCGATGTATCAGCCTGGGTATGACTGAAATAAAAAGGGGCCAATGAGTGATGATGTGACCTACGAACAACTCGTCAACACAGTATATATATATATACCCAAGACGATGTATCGACCTGATTGATAGATCGGCCTTGGATTGACCAAAAATAAACATAAAAAGAACAAAGGAATAACGAATCGGGACATGATTGAACTACAAAAGAAATAAGGAAATGATGAACTTACACCTGGACGATGTATCGACCAGATCGATGCATCGGCCTGGGTATGATAAAGTAGAGATCAAGTACGACCGACATAATACGGAACGAGTGAATGAAGAATTGATCTCAGCACCACCCATCGATAGAGTCGATGTGTCGGTCTGAGTATGGTAAAACCGGAGATGAAATAAAAGTGATAGATTAATCTTAGGATGATGTATCGATCATGTCGATATGTCGGCCTAAAAATGATCTCTGGTAAATATATCGATCAGACCAACGGCCTGAGCAAACTGAAAATAAGATTAAAGGAAATAAATTAAATCAAAACTGATGCATCGACTATGTCGATGTATCGGCAAAGGAACACAGTATGAATATATGCATGTATTGATTGGATCAATACGTACGATCGGGAACAAAGAATAACTTAAGAAATTGAGGAATCAAAACAGGAGTACATGTCGACAGATTCGACATACGAGCATGTGAACTATTGGATACATTGATTGTGTCGATATATGCATGAATGACCATAAGAGAAATTGGAAGACATGCCATAAAACAAACAAAAACCAGTCGACATATCGAGATGTTCGATGTGTTGACTGTGTCCAGTGGAGATGTATCGACAGTATTGATATGTCGGCCTAAAACAGTGACAAATTATCAAAGTAAATGTATGTGCTGGTTAAATAAAATATAAAATGAAATCCTTTAGAATTGGGAAATCATGCAGTAAACTTTTAGGTCTGGATTAGATCTACACAAAGGATTTTATGTGATAGTGACATATAAACTGTAATTTGAACATGTACATGGATAAAAGGAGTCAAGGGAGATTCCGACACTGTTCGAGCAAACGTGTGAATCTTATTTGATTGATCATTGTTGATCAAGTAGAAGTTCCTACTTTATTGAAGCACAACAATATGAATGGTTTTGATAAATATTGATTTATGAAGATCTTTATTTTATTATACTCATTATCTTATATAGAAATGATGTTTGATGAAAGAAACTATTTGATGCATGTTTTTGGCATCATAATTGCATACATTACCTCATGCATGGTTGCATGGGAGGGTTGATCTTACCAAGCCAATAAGAATTTTCCTGACTTGCTTGGTCTCGTGTACAATAAGTTAAAATGTTAGACTTTGGCCCTATCCCTTGATATGAATGTTACGGCGTAATTGGGCTAAAGAGCTACTGGGTAGGTCCCGAAGCCCTGCGCAGAGGGAGCAGACTACACTCCACCGATAGTCTCAGATAATTTGTAGATGGGTAACAACACCCTAGTGGTTGCCTCCTCAAATGCTGTGGACATAAGTGGCCAATTATTGAGCATCATTGATTGAAGTAATTTGTTATGATCTAATGTATGAAGTGGGTGGGCATATCATTGATGCATGACACCCATGGCATATCATTTTTATGATTTCTAATATATAATACTTGGGTACATCTTCTATATTGAATTTGAGAAACATGTGCCATATTTTGAAATTTTCCGTATTGTTCTCCTTATTATATGATATTATGAGATTTCACACTTTGTGCATTTTGTGATTAGAATTTCCTACTGGGCAAGTTGACTAAGCCCGTATATTTTTCCCCTAGATGTTAACACAAATCAAGGTAAAGGAGAAGAAGTTGGACCTAGCGGTAGCCATGCTTGATGAAGAGATGGATCTTGAGATGCTTAAAGAATATCATAGTTCTTATTTTGGCATATTGATAAAACTTTGTAATTTCATAGAATCATTGATGTAATAACTTAGAATAACTTTTATTTTTGGATATGGTTTGATGGTTTGATATTTGACTTATATGGTTAAGTTATTTCCATCCTTGATAATGTAATGTTGATATTATAATTCCGTAAAATGTTGTTTCAACATATTTTATTTCCTCTGTGTGGTGCTAGCACATACACAAATGTTTAGTGAATTGACTCACGTATGTGCTAGAATTGGGCTAGTCGAGGATTGGGTATTCGGACTTGAGCTCCGCTCACGTCGTGACGTATCCGTTCTTTTTCCATAAAAAAAAATTACTCTAATTTAATCAATGGAAAAAGCGCGGGTTGTTACAGTTGGTATCAGAGCAGAATAAAACAGCAAAGGAAGGAAATTATTATAAATCAAACATATCCAACAAACGTAGAGAAAAGCTCCCCTCAAACCAAAGAATGTCAATAACACTTAGGAGATTGCTTCAATACAATCAATATTTAATTGACTATGTATGAATCACGGTTGCTGGAAGAAGTATTATTATAAAATTACTAAGCAAATATTTCGTGACTTAGGAAACATGTCGCCACGAAGAAGGGACACCCGATGCAATGCGGAACGCACATAAGAGACAAGTGGCAATATCCCACCGGTGACTCCCGAGCTCCAAAGTTTCGTACATGTAGTAGTGAATTCAATACTACAGCAGAACCAAGTAGGCGGTGATGGGAATGCCGCAACTGATACTCAAGACAGAGCTTTGGTCAGGGATTTCCAATAGCAGCATCCCCCATAGTTTCATGGAAATGAGGGACCCATTGGAGCTGAAAACTGGATCGAGAATACCACCAAGATTCTGAACTTATTAAGAATCACAGGCGATTAGGATAGGATTTTGTTGGCCACATCTCAACTAATAGACAATGCGGGCAAATGGTAGAAGGCGGTGGAACAAAACCAGGTAGTGGCAAAAATGACTTGGGAGAATTTCACAGAAATTTTCTAGAGCACTACTTTCCAAAAGAGGATAAGGAACGTAAAACCAAGGAATTCATAGTCCTAGCTCAAGGACGTATGACAGTTGCGGAATAACATCAAGAATTCATCCGACTCTCTTGTTTTGATCCATACATGGTGGACACTGAATATAAGAAAGCTCGGAAGTTTGAGAGAGGTCTACGTCCTATCACCAGAGCCAAGGTCACCATATTCAAATCAGCAACTTTGACAGAAGTTGTGAGTAGAGCAAGCATTGCTGAGTAGGAACTAATAGAATCAGTTAAATACCCGCAAAACAGAAGGAGTCAGAGCGGGGGAAACTCTTCTCGTCCTCGCAATAAATTCCGTCCCAACTCTGGAAAACCTTCAACTTCTACGGCCTCCACTGGAGGATATCGTCCCAATCATTCTTTAGCCTCAGTTCTGACAACATAGACATCTCGGGGTGGCATCACGTGTTTCCAGTGTGGCCAGGCAGGACACATGAAGCGGAATTGTCCGCAACTTCAAAGTCACCTTAAGCACAGAACTCTTTTCATCCACTGGATAGGCCAGCACGGTCTCAAGTATCAAGAGCACAGAACCAATCTGGACGGCCAGCTATCTTAACAACTTCAGGTCGATTATACACCCTCATTCCTCCTCCAAAGATAGTGGATCACTCTATGATCCAAGGTATGACAGTTATTGGTGGTTCTTATGCAGTAGCATTATTTGACTCAGGAACATCACACTTCTTTTTATCTGCATCTTTAGTAGCTACCACTAGTTTTCTTGTACAACAATTATCAACTGCATTTAACATAGTATCCCCAATCGGTGACACAACTGTAACACTCCGGAATTTCAAGTTATCAATATATTTATATATATATGAAATTTGCCCATTTAATTTGTGAATTATTGGATATGGACCTTAGATAGGTAAAGTGTTGGGTCAATTGCCCAATTAAGACCCACCGGATTGCGGATATGGTTGCAATTGAAAAAAATGGGTAAGATGTATTCAATTGGGTCAAGATTGTTAATTGGGTCAAAATTTGTTAATTGGGGTCAAAATGGCCAATTGGGACCCAATGGGTCGTGTTAGACTTGGTTGACCACCAAGTGAGTCCAAGCTTAATTAGGTTGGGGCTGATTTGAGTGGAAATGGAATCAAGGGATTGAGTTGATTTCAAATGAGTTAAATTAAAGTGGTGGGTTGAATTAAAGAGTGAGTGAAGTGTGAAGATGAAGGTATTTTGCATTTCAAAAATCATGTTGGAATGGGAGTTTCATCTCATGGATGAAACCCCCAAATGAATCACCAATGGGAGGTGGACGGTTTTGTCGTCCAAGTCAAGACAAGACCGTTGGGTACATGGGAGTTTCACCCCATGGATGAAACCCCCAAATGGGTCATTAATGGAGAGGTGGTGTTTTGTCGAGGTTACACAAGGTTAATACAAAGGCAAGCACACGTTGGAAGCATGGGGGGGGTTTTCTATCTCAAGATGGAAACCCAAGAGCCAAACCATTGGAGACTTGGGAGTTTCATCCCATGGATGAAACCCCCAAGTGGAGCATTAAGGAGAGAGGTAAAGGAACATGGGAGTTACAAAGGGGTGCCACCAAGGGACACCACCTTTGGCCGATCTTATTGATCAAGGAAAGACTTTAGTTTTCATTTCATTCTCTCCCTCTCCCTCTTGGCTGATGCACCTCTCAAGACAAGAATACTTAAGAGTGTTTTTCATCACTCTCTCTCACACACAAGGCCAAATCACTTCTCATAGTCAAAGAGAAAACACTTGGAGTGTTTATCTTATCTTCTCTCTTTCTCCCTCTCTCAAATCTATACTCTTGGCCGAACCACTCCAAGGGGTTTCATCAAGATCAGTCTCGACTAAAGAGCAAGAAGGAAGGAAGGAGAGGCTAAGGAAGGAAAGGAGCAAGAAGGAGTAAAAGAAACCGGAGGAGACGCGGAATCGGTAAGTGCTCGATAAATTGCAAAAAATAAGAAAAAGGTGGTCAAGGATGGCCGAACCCTAATTTTATTATGGATAAAAGACCCAATGATGAACCATCGGGTTCGGCCATGTTGTGTGGCCAACCCCATGGAAAGTGTTAAGGAAGTTATATGGGTCTAAGTGATCTTAAAGGGAAGATGATGGACCATAGGGTTCGGCCATACAATGAAAAGACATTGGTTATATTTTAATGGATTTAAAGGATAAAATCATAGATGTATGTGTATGATTTTTTAAAGGATTAAAGGGGTTTAAATGGATGGATGTATGAGAACCATCAAAGAATCAATCATAGATGAATAATATGTTTTAATGGAAAAAAAGGAACCATAGGGTTCGACCATGTTGTATGGCCGAACCTCATGAAGAGACAATGATGGATAATGTTGTTAGATTTAATTGATTTTAAATATGTTAATGAGGATCAAAAAGGATGAACCTAAGGGTATGATTAAACCCTCCCATGGAGGGTCTTGTTTATGAACTTGAGATGGTGAATTGTTTAAAAGAGAACATGGAAATGAAGGACCATGGGTTCGGCCATGGTGTATGGCCGAACCCCATAAGTAATATTTTGTGGACTTATGTTTATGGACCTAAAAAATAAGGTGATGGAAACAATGGCAAGGAATGTAAATATGGGTAAAAATGAAAGATCATGGGTTCGGCCATACAGATCATGGGTTCGGCCATACGAACCCATGATCTGTATGGCCGAACCCCATGAGGAATGTTTTGGTAATGGATTTTTATAAGTGATTAGATGTATGAATCAAAAAGGGCATGATCTTGTATTTAACTTAAAGATCAAGGAACTCAAAGGAGGGACTAAAACCAAATAGGTGAGGTTCGGCCATAGTGTATGGCCGAACCCCACAAAGTTGTATTTGGTGGACTTAGGGTTTTTAAAATGGTTACTTGGAAGTGATTGGTTAAATCCAAAGAGGGACCAAATTCAAGTGGGTGAGGTTCTGCCATGTTGTATGGCCGAACCCCACAAGTTTGTGTTTATGGACTTAGACTTAATTGGAAATCAAATGGGATATTGGTTTGATTTGTGGATATGTAACAAGGTGACGGGACTTCACAAACGGTGCACGATCGTGAGTGGTTGTCGGATTAAGAAGTAAGGACACTTTAGTGGTCTTTGGTAGGATTCTACCTCTTTGAAACCATGGGACATGTAATATGATTTTAAGTTATATTTTGTTGAGATGTTTTGTATAAGTGACATGTTTTCAAGTATGGGATTTTAAATGCTATGATTTATATAATTGCATAGCATGTGGACATTTGCATCTCATGCATGGCATAGGAGGGAGGATATGTAGTCGGAGGCCACACTCCGTCGGGGCGTCCGAAAGACCACTGTGGGGATACCTTGATGTGCATTTTCCATCAAGAGGTAACCGGAGGCCACACTCAGTCGAGGCGTCCGAAAGACCACTGTGGGGATACCTTGATGATGCGAATCCCATCAAGAGGTTATATGTATTTGTGATGGGTGGGACTCATTACATTTGACATCATGACATGGCATTGTTTTTATATGGTTTGGTATTATGTTATTTATATGATTTTTGGTACTAATCCATGTGTTAGCCTTACTTGGAATTCCTACTGGGTGCGTTGTTCTAACGCCCTACTTCTGCCCTAGTGAATGACACAGAAAATGAAAGAAATGATGATCGTGAACGGAGCCAAGCATAGGAGCTTGGATATTTTTAATGTTATTTTATTTAAGTTACTCATGGACTTGTAATTTGAGTAGCTAGAATGCGGCATATAATAACTTAGATAATTTTACTATGGTTTGAATGGTTTATTTTGGATATTTAATTTAAGGTAATTTGGTTAAGTGATGAAGTACTTTGCTATCTAAAATGGAATAGATTTAGGTTCTATTATAATCCGCAGTTTATGATTTAATCCATATATATATTATTACGTGTGAACCGTATTCATGGACTTAGTCCATGCACACGTAGGGTTGGCCAGTTAAGGGTCGAACTTTAAAAGTTCGGACTTAGCTCGCGTCGTAACGTCCCGCTCTCTCTCACTCTTCTATTTATATAAAAAAAAAAAATAGACTGATTTTTGGAAAGCGAGTGAAAAAGGGTGGGGAGTTACAACAACACTTGGATTAGTTTGCACTTCTATGGGCACTAGACTAGTCGACTTCAAATTCCAGTTCAACTATCTGGTTATGGACATGACAGAATTTGATGTCATTTTTGGCATGGATTGGTTGATCACGTTTCAGGGGGGTATTGATTGTTACCTTAGAAGGGTGACACTTGGTCACCAAAGGGACGACGGTTTATAGTTCATGCAAACAAACAAAAATCTCCAGTGTATGGAAGGTTACATGATGAAATGAATCAAATTTTGTTAAACAATATCAGGTTGGAAAAGTCACCCGTATCCACATTACTTGCAATAGTAAGATACTACACAGGAGTATTTTCAACAAAACTCCCCAGTTTACCTCCAAAGAGGGAGATTGATTTTGAAATCAAGTTAATCCCTGGCAGTGCACCGATATCACTTCCACATTATCGTATGGCACCTGCAGAGATGTCAAAGTTGAAGAAACAGATTGATGAGTTACGCAGTTTGGGATTTATCCGGCACAATACTTCATCGTGGGGAGCCCCGGCATTATTTGCCAAGAAGAAAGATGGCTCTCTACGTATGTGCATGGATTACAAAAAACTGAACCAGCTCACCATCAAGAATAAATATCCTCTACCCAGAATTGACGAGTTGTTTGATCAACTTAGAGGATCTAGTCATTTCTCTAAGATATATCTCATGTCGTCTTATCATCAGATCAGAGTCAAAGACGAGGATATAGAGAAAATCACTTTCAGAACTCAGTATGGGCTGTACGAATATGTGGTAATGCCATTTGGGCTAACAAATGCACCGACAATATTTATAGATTTAATGAATCGAATATTTCATCCATACTTGGATACATTTGTAATCGTCTTCATCGATGACATTCTTATTTATTCCACCAGCGAGGAAGAACATGTCGAACACTTGCGAATTGTTCTGGACACATTGAAAAAGAACAAGTTGTCTGCGAAAGCTAGCAAGTGTGAATTCTGGTTGTCCAAAGTAAACTTTTTGAGCCATGTGGTGACAGCAGAAGGAATAACAGTGGACCCAGCCAAAGTAGCGGCAGTGAAAGAATGGAAACCTCCTAAGAATGTTACTCCGATTAGAATTTTCCTTGGATTGGCTGGATATTATCAAAAATTTATCATGGACTTCTCAAAGACTACAGCCCCACTTACTCGTTTGACTCAAAAATGAGTCAAGTTTGAATGGACAGAACTGTGCAACCGAAGGTTTGAAGAGCTGAAATAAAGACTCATAACGGCTCCCATCTTAGCCCTACTAGAGCGGGCAAAGGATACGAGGTATTCTGTGATGCTTCAAGGGAAGGACTTGGGTGCTCTCTTACTCAAGGTCCACACGTAGTGGCCTACAGATCTCGAGAGTTAAAAATCCATGAGCGAAATTATCCCATCCATGATCTAGAATTGGCTGCAGTGGTCTTTGCACTCAAGAGTCGGCAACATTACCTCTATGAAGAAAAGTTTGAGGTATATTCGGATCATAAGAGTTTGAAATACTTCTTTGATCAGAAGGAACTTAATTTGAGACAGAGGCGATGGATGGAGTATCTCCTGTAACACCCTGCCATGCCATGGGTGTCATATGCCAATGATTTCCCACCCATCAACCATATCTCAAAACACATTGATAATCCTCTTGATGAACAAGCCACATTAAGGTATTCATTGTCATGACTCCCCACGTATGCCTTATCAGTCCCACCGAATGGAGCGTGGACTCCTCTTTCATTTCAAACATCATATACCATTTCCCGTATGTCAATCGGAATCAGTGCAGATGCCTCCCCACGTTTGTTTATCGGATACCCCGAATGGAGCGTGGACTCCTCTCATATGTTCCCTCCCATGCCATGCATGAGATGTGAGTGCAAACAAGCTATTTCATATTAAATTACATTATAGCATTGAAAATTCATTCTTAAAACATACGCATTTTGATACCCAAAATAGATCATCAAATATGGAAATAAAACCATTACATGTACATAGTCCAAAGTGTTTCAACAAGGTAGGAAACCTACCCACGTCCAAGTATTGTATCCGTGCAACGATTTCGTCAAAAGCGATCACACCTCCTCTTGCGGAATCTTTTTACCTTACATGAATTCCATCATATAAAATAATCAAATTAATTATCCAATTGATTTAAATCATTCCTTACATCCTTCCAATTAAACTTAACCATCTGGAAAAGGAAAATCATACAAAAACTTCACTTTTAAAATCAGTCGGTTATCCGTTCGCTGCCCATCTTGCGGACGACAAAAACATGTCCGCAGACAGTAGAAACCCGTCCCGCAGACGGCAGAAACCCGTCCTACGACTGTAACCCGTCCGCGGACAGCACTATACTCAAGTCTGTTACCTTTCTGCAGACGGTCGAAACCCGTCCCACGGACGATAGAAACCCGTTTACGGACGGTGATACCCGTCCGCAGATAGCGCACAGCCGTTGTCCGATAGCCGCAGACAGTCCACACCCGTTACCCATCCTGCGGACGGTCCACACCCATCCGAGGACAATAAAAACCCAACCCACGGACGGTAGACACTCGTCCCACAGAGAGTGTAACCCGTCCTACATACATACAACCCGTCCACAGACCGTATAAAATTTTTATCTGTTACCCGTCCGTGGACAACATTTGTCCAGTACATGTCCACAGAAAACCCATGTCCAGTTTATTATCCATCCGCGGACGGTTGAAACCCGTCTCGCGGACGATTAAAACCCGTCAACAGACGGTGATACCCATTTGCAGACTGTGCCATCCGTGATCAGTCCTCATTTTATTTGATGTTTGGCTTGACCTTTCCTTATTTAATTCATTTCTTATATTTAACATATATAATGTCATCCATATATTTTTAAAATCAGTGAGTATGCCCAATCTTCGTATTACACATAGTTTCGGGTCCATTTTTTTTTCAATCATTTAACCATTTTCTTGGATGTATTTTTCAGTTCATGGCCCATATAACCAGCTGGCCGCCCAACATCTCAATCAAATATGGACCCCATGGTTTTGGCCATTCCATAGCCGAAACCATGGTTCCCTTAGTTTTCTTAAATTTAATACTATGAACATAAACCTTACCTTTTTTCCGCGTCTCCTTCGTTTCTTTAGGTTTGATCTTCAGCCCTTCTCCTTCCTTAGTGCTTTCTTCTTCCTCCTATGTTCTTCGGTTTCTCTAAGTCTAGAGCCGAAATTGTGAGAGAGAGAGAGAGAGAGAGAGAGAAATGAGGACCTCCTTGTTCTTCAATGGAGCATTCGGCCAAGGTAGTTGAGAGAGGGAGAGAGTGTGATGGAAAAGTCTCTTTGGAAGGGTCGGCCAAAGGTGTTGATTGTGAGAGGGAGAGAGGAAGAGGGAGAGAGATGAAAATTCTCTCTTTCTTGAGATGGAAAAATCGGCTAAGGGTTTGGTGTGTGTCCTTTGTAATCAGCCCTAGCCTCCCAACCACCCTCATTACTCCTTGGTCTTTCCCATGTGTCCCTTGGTTAACCAAGGAGACACATCACTTAAGCTTGGAGCTTTCCTCGCCCGCCCCCCCCCCCTCTCTTTCCCAACGTGTATGTCTAGGGTTTCCATGAGATGGAAACCCTCCAACTCCCCCTTTGACTCACTATGGGTCTCTTCCAATTCCATGTAACTCGGCTCACTCCATGCAATCTTTTTGAACTCATTTCTCCAACTCAAGCCCTTGAACTCAACATTAATGAATTCTTACTCAACTCATGTGGATTCAATTTCCAACTCAATGTAATTCAACTCACCACATTTGAACTCACCCATGGTTGACCAAGTCAAGTCAACCAAGGTAGCCGACCATGCATGCTACCTTAGAAAACTCGCCACCTCACTTGATGAGGTGGATTTGGGTCCTACTTGGCCATGCCACCTCATTTTTTGAGGTGGATCCCATGCCTTAGGTCTTAATTGGGTACATGCCCCGATTAAATCAATCCTTTACCCATTTACTTTCCAAAATTCATTCACTTTGACCCATTGGGTCCCAATTGGATAATTGACCCATTTAATTACACTTACCCAGTTATTTTCATTCAAACTCTACCCATGACCCGTTGGGTCTTAATTGACCCAACTCCTTACCCATCTAAGGTCCTTTCCATCCATAATCTTAAATTCAATAATTTAACAATTTAAATAGACAAAATCCAATATAATAATGCATTGGAAAATCCAGGATGTTACATCTCTAGGATTATGATTTTGCCTTTCACTATAGTCTTGGCAAAGCAAACAAGGTTGCAGATGCACTTAGCCGCATGACTCATGGAACCATAGCAAACTTGATCAAGCAGGAATGGGAGATGTTATCAGCAATTAAAGAAATGAACTTGCACATAAATGGCAGCGGAAGTATGTACAATCTAATAGTGCATTCAACCATGGTATCGAAGATAGAACAAGCACAGAGATCAAATCCAGAAATGGCAAAAAATGGGTTAAACTGTCTATAGGAGAAACAGTGCAGGATTGGCAATTGCGACGTGGACATGATCTTATGTCCAGAGGTTGAATTTATGTGCCAAAGGAATGCAGAGAAGAATTATTGACAGATGCTCACAAGTCCAAATTCTCCATACACCCCGAAAGTACAAAGATGTACCAAGATCTTAAAAGACAATACTAGTGGTGTGGACTTAAGAAAGACGTTGCAGATTTCGTCTCGAGGAATTTGACATGCTAAAGAGTCAAGGCAAACCATCAAAGGCCACCTGGTTTACTCAAACCTCTGTTTATACCTGAGTTGAAATGGGAGTACATTGCAATGGATTTTGTGACTGGATTACCCAAATCTTCAAAAGGGAATGATGCAATATGGGTGATAATTGACCGTCTCACAAAGTCGGCACATTTCATGTCTATCAAGATGACAGATTCACCTGAGACGTTGGGTAGGCAGTACATCAGAGATATTGTCTGATTGCATGGGATACCCAGGACCATTGAGTCCGATCGGGACTACAAATTCACAAGCAGGGTGTGGTAGAGTCTACAAACAACACTGGGGACAGATACGTTATACAGCACAGCATTCCATCCTAAGACAAATGGACAATCAGAAAGGACCATACAAACATTGGAAGATATGCTGAAAGCTTGTATGTTAGATTTCCAGGGCAGTTGGGAGGATCATCTTCCACTGGTGGAGTTTTCATACAACAACAGTTATCAGGCAAGTCTTCAGGATGCTCCATTTGAAGCATTGTATGGTCGACCATGCAGATCCCCAGTTTGTTGGACCGAGGCAGGAGAGGTTGCACTCATTGGGCCGGATTTGATAGCAAAAACAACCGAGCAGATCAAAGCAATTCGACAACATCTGTTGACTGCTCAAAGTCGACAAAAAAACTATGTTGATAAGAGAAGGAGACCTCTGACATTTGAAGTGGGAGACTTAGTATTCCTAAAGGTCTCACCGAGAAAAAGACATATGAGGTTTGTAAAGAAAAGGAAGCTGACCCCAAGGTTTATAGGACCATTCTCAATTCTGGATAAAATTGGCGAAGCTGCATATCGCATAGCACTTCCTTCACAGTTATCCAAAATGCACAATGTATTTCATATCTCAATGCTACGAAAATACAATCCTGATCCCTCGCATGTTTTGGATGCACAAGAATTGGATGTTCAAAGCAATGTGACTTAAATCGAAAAACCTATCAAAATCATAGGTACAAAACAAAAAGTACTAAGAACAAGGTGATTCCTTTCGTCAAAGTGGTTTGGGAGAGACATGGAAATGAAGAACCCACTTGGGAAATGGAATCGGTAATGAGAGCCTCTCATCCTGAGTTATTTGTGTAGAAGTTTGTTTTCTTTTCGAACCCAACCTTCATCTAATTTTCTAGACAAAAATTCCAAAAGGTGGAAGTATTGTAATGACCCGAAATTTTAAATCCTTATTTTATGTAATTTGGTTATTGTATAAATGAAGTATATCATTTTGGTCCAAATAATGTAAATGTTTATTAAAACAAATAAAGGAAAACTAAATTTCCTCGGACAAAAAATCAACAAAGTCGATGTGTCTAGTAGTCATAACATCTTCAGCAGATGCTCTGTCTACCACCACCCAAACCATTCATTTTTCTATGCATGGGCATTCACAATGACCCTTCAATTTTCAAGGACCCAATTAAGGGTCTAGGGATAGCAAAAGATGAAGATAAAAAGAAGAGAAAACGAAGGGAAAAGAGAAGAAAATAAAGAAAAAAAAAGAGAGGAAAAACCAGTAAAAAGGAAAGAAAAACCAGAGTGACTTACCAACCCTTTTACTCACCTAAGTTTACCCTCTCACTCACATCCTAACCTTCAATTCGATCGGAAAACCTCTTCACCTCCTCACGGGCTGCATCTGTTCTGGGAAAGGAATGAGAGATCAAACAAGGGGAAAGAGAAATCGAGTCAGCAAGAAGGGCAAGGAGACAAGGTAGACCAGACTTCACCAATTCAAGCACACGTGCAAATCAGTCGAGGTTGGTGATTTTCTAATATTTTTTAAGTAAATCAATAATACTAGGTTGTTTAGAAAATATGTATTCATAGATCTGGAAAAAAAGAACCCAAGAACAATGAACACGTGGGTAAAGGGAGGCCATGGATAATAGGTCAATGACTTTTGACTCAACCTAGTCGACATATCGACTTTGTCGATGTGTCGTTTGGGGCGAGAGTTCAACGAACCGAAAATGACAAGTATAGAAATGAAACTCAAGACAACACATCGCCGTTGTCAATGTATCAGCCTGGGTATGACCGAAATAAAAAGGGACCAATGAATGATGATGTGACCTTCGAACGACCCATCGACACGGTCGACATATACATTTATACAGACCCAGGACGATGTATCAACCTAATCGATAGATCGGCCTAGGAATGATCTGAAATAGACATAAAAAGGACGAAGGAAGAACAAATCGTTGAACATATCGATTGTGTCCATATGCCCACGGATCTTTGACAAATACATTGGTCGGATCAACATCTCGGTCGGGACACGACTGAGCTACAAAAAAAATAAGGAAATGATGAACTTCACCAGGACGATGTATTGACCAGATCGATGCATTGGCCTAGGTATGATAAAGTAGAGATGAGGTACGACCGACATAATATAGAACGAGTGAATGAAGAATTGATCTCAGGACGACCCATCGACAGAATCGATGTGTCAGTCCGAATATGGTAGAACCGGAGATGAAATAAAAGTGATAAATTAATCTAAGGACAATGTATCGACCACGCCGATATGTCGGCCTGGAAATGATCTCTTGCAAATATATCGATCAGACCAACATATGGGCCTGAGTAAACTGAAAATGAGATTAAAGGAAATAAATTAAGCCAAAACTGATGCATTGACTATGTCGATGTATCAGTACAGGAACACAGTATGAATATATGCATGTATTGATTGGATCGATACATACGATCGGGAACAAAGAATAACTTAAGAAATTGAGGAATCAAAACAGAAGTACACGTCAACAAATTCGACATATCGAGCGTATGAACTATTGGATACATCGACTGTGTCGATATATGCATGAATGACCAAAAAAGAAATTGGAAGACATGTCATAGAACAAACAGAAACCAGTCAACATATCGAGATGTTCGATGTGTCGACTGTGTCCAGTGGAGATGTATCGACAGTATCGATATGTCGACCTGAAATAGAGACAAATTATCAAAGTAAATGTATGTGCTGGTTAAATAAAATATAAAATGAAATCCTTTAGAATTGGGAAATCATACAGTAAACTTTTAGGTCTGGATTAGATCTACACAAAGGATTTTATGTGATAGTGACACATAAATTGTAATTTGAACATGTACATGGACAAAAGGAGTCAAGGGAGATTCCGGCGCTGTTCTAGCGAACGTGTGAATCTTATTTGATTGATCAATGTTGATCAGGTAGAATTCCTACTTTATTGAAGCACAACAATGTGAATGGTTTAGATAAATATCGATTTATGAAGATTTTGATTTTATTATACTCATTATCTTATATAGAAATGATGTTTGATGAAATAAACTATTTGATACATGGTTTTAGCATCATAATTGCACATATTACCTCATGCATCGTTGCATGGGAGGGTTGATTTTAGCAAGCCAAGAAGAATTGTCCGGACTTGCTTGGTCTTGTGTACAATAAGTTAAAATATTAGACTTTGGCCTTGTCCCTTGATATGAATGTTACGGCTTAATTGGGCTAAAGAGCTCTTGGGTAGGTCACGAAACCCTGGACAGAGGGAGGAGATCATACTCCACCGATAGTCTCGATTAATTTGTGGATGGGTAACAACACCCTGGTGGTTGCCGCCTCAAATGCTGTGGACATAAGTGGCCAATTATTGAGAATCATTGATTGAAGTAATTTGTTATGATCAGATGTATGGAAGTGGGTGGGTATATCATTGATGCATGACACCCATGGCATATCATTTTTATGATTTCCGATTTATAAGACTTTGGTACATCTTCTATATTGAATTTGAGAAACATGTGTTAACCATATTTTGAGATTTTCCTTATTGTTCTCCTTATTATATGATATTATGAGATTTCACACTTTGTGCATTTTGTGATCGGAATTTCCTACTGGGCAAGTTGACTAAGCCCGTACATTTTTCCCCTAGATGTTAAACACAAATCAGGGTAAAGGATAAGAAGCTGGACCTAGCGGTAGCCATGCTTGACGAAGAGATGGATCTGGAGATGCTTAAAGAAAATCATAGTTCCTATTTTGGCATATTGATAGAACTATGTAATTTCATAGAATCATTGATGTAATAACTTAGAATAACTTTTATTTTTGGATATGGTTTGATGGTTTGATATTTGACTTATATGGTTAAGTTATATCCATCATTGGTAATGAAATGTTGATATTATAATTCCGCAAAATGTTGTTTCCGCATATTTTATTTCCACAGTGTTGTGCTGGCACATACACAAATGTTTAGTGTGTGGACTCACGTATGCGATAGAATTCCGCCAGTCTAGGATTGGGTCTTCGGACTTGAGCTTGGCTCACGTTATCCGTTCTTTTTTTATAAAAAAAAAAATTTACTTTGATTTAATCAACGAAAAAGGGGCGGGTCATTACAGTATTGAGCCAGGATCGTAGTTCCATAGCCTATTTCAACCAGAAGTGTCATGGATCACAAACTCGCTACTCCACTTATGATCACGAATTCTTGGTCATCATTCAGCCCTTGAAGACATGACGGCATTATCTAATCACTAAACATTTTGTGCTTAACTTTGATCATCAATCCTACTTGTAGGAGCTTGATTCATTCAGGGACTTGTATGATCAGGATCCAGATTTCTGCAACATTTGGAGCAGTGTATAGACTGAGCCCAAGAATGATTATCATCTCTTCAGCGGATATCTGTTTAAAAGCTCTAGGTTATGTGTGTTAGATCCCCGACTTGTCGAGTCCCTTGTTTGTCAAATCCATGACTCGTGTGAAGCACTGCCTTGAAGTTAGAAGCTCAAGAATCAAGAATCAAGTGGGGATTTAATCAAGCTCAAGATGGAATATCAATCAAGATTCAAAGGGTCATCAACATGTATGGCAATCACACAAGGTAAATTGGCCATAGAAGATTCTAGGTGGACCCCACACCTTAGGATGACCTTACCTTGGATTAAAGGTCACATCTGAAAAGTTTAAGTAGCCTAGTGAGTGTTTGACCCTTAACCACAACATGAATTTAATATGAAAAACATTTATTTTACTATCAGGCCGACACATCGTGTCTAGCGATCAATCGCCTTTGACAATTGACGATCTATCATGGTCATACGACCAATCGTCTTGGAAAACAAAGGTTCTGGTTGGAACTGGTCTGTCAAACACCTAAGGTCTCAGGACGATACATTCGTGTAGGCGATGCATTGTTGGGACAGGGCCAATCCAATCGTGTTGTAATATTCATCAGCAAGACTTAGGATATAATTTGGACTGTCATTCACAGTCATGTCTTAGGGCAACTAATCGTGCATACGATACTTTGTCTGGGTACAGGGCCGACCAATCGCCCTTGCGACCGATCGCGTGGAGCCTGGGTTGAGCACCCTCTAGAAAATTATAGTCAGGCTCAAGACGATACATTCGTCAAGCGACGACCTTTCATGTGGTATAAAGCACAATCAATCGGTCGTACGACCTATCAACCAGACAGGGCAGAAACATTGTAATACCCTGACCCAACCCAGAGCTATACATCGAGCATGGTCGATGTATAGGGTGGTGGTAGCATGCAATATATCGAGCAGAGTCGATATATCGGTACAGAGACACATCGACAAGGTTTGATGTATCGAGCGGTGTGGTGGCTTGATGAAGTCCCACATCGGAAGTGGATGTGAAAATTAAGGGATTTATAAGGCTTGGTGCCCCTTAATACAGTACTACGCGTTTTGGGTCTCGATGATGGTGCAGGCCAATGTAAAACCGTGCGGACCCCCCCCCCCCCCCCCAAATTCGTGGGTCCAAAGCGGACAATATAATACTAACCTCGTGGTGTTGAAACGGCGGCACCTCGGAGGAGTGGGTCGTTACAATTGGTATCAAAGCCTCAGTTCAACCCTCGGACTATGAGGGTGCATGTCCTGTGTTATTCATGCATGTGTTGTGGGTCAAGCCGGGGGCGGCTCTCCTTTTAGGGGGGTACAATGTAATACCCTAACCCAACCCAGAGCCCAGAGCTATACATCGAGCATGGTCAATGTATAGGGTGGTGGTGGAAGACGATATCGAGCAGAGTCGATGTATCGATATAGAGACACATCGACAAGGGTCGATGTATCGAGTGGTGTGGTGGCTTGATGAAGTCCCACATCGGAAGTTGAGGTGAAAATTAAGGGATTTATAAGGCTTGGTTCCCCTTAATATAGTACTACGCATTTTGGGCCTCGATGATGTTGCAAACCCAATTTAAAACCATGCGAACCCCCCCACCCCACCAACATTTGTGGGTCCAAAGTGGACAATATAGTACTGAACCTCGTGGTGTTGAAACTACGGCGCCTTGAAGGGGAGGTTGTTACAAACACATCGGTCCCACAACAAATCGCCCTATGTCTGGATAAGACTTGATGCCGAAAATACAGTCAGTCTCAGGCCGATACTTTCGCAAAGTCGTAATCTATCGCCAGTGAACAAGAACAATCAGTCGCATAACACGATCAATCGGACGCAACCTTTTCTATCCGTTAGAAGAACAATTAATGCACAACGGTAATATTTCAGTAGTAAAATTTGAATGAACGATCGATCGTGGAGGACGATCGATCGCCCATGCTGAGATTTTTTAGATCTTTATTTAAGGCCAGAAAATTGTTGAAGGAGTAAGAGCTTTCATTTTGAAATCAGAAAAACGTGAAGAAAGATCTTGAGACTCGTCTCCTGCCTCACTCTCTCTCTAATCTTTACATTTGTAAATCTTTTAGAGAATCAATCACCTTGTTGATTGAGATCAAGATAGAAGAAGAAATCTAGTCTAGGATTTACATTGGAAAATCATACATCTAGAAACCCTCTTCTTATCTTGTGATTGCTCCATACGAAGTTACATCTTCATCATCAACAAGATCAAAGGGAGGACTCTTCAAGAAACGCTACTTCACCAAGGTTGAGCTTTAAAGGCAAGTGTTTCTTTGTACTTTATTTTCACCATCATTGTGCAGTAGACTAGATCAAAGAGATCAAACCACTATAAAAAATAGAGGGACAATGATGTAGACAAGGGTTGGTTGAACCTTTCAAAACTAGGAGTGTGTATTTGAAATTCCTACACTATTAGTGAAGGTGTAATTCCCCACTTAGTGATTTGGAGATAACCCAAGTTTGAGTGAATCTTAACAGTGGATGTAGGTTATTTAATTGAACCACTATACATCGGTTGTCTATGGGCTTGATTATATGTGTGTGTATTATTAATTTGCACATCTCTTGTTCACATAGATTGCAACATCTTGATTAATTTCATTATTACATTTGACTAACTCTAATTAATCAAGAAATTTAACAAGGACCAAAAATTAGGGATTGTTCTATTCAACCCCCCTCTCTCTCTCTCCTCCTCCTCCTCACGACAATTGGGTTCTAGCACTCTGAGACTTTCAATATGTGCTAGTTTGTTGCTCACAGAATAGATTGGTTCACGAAGCGCATAGCGGTGGCCTTGCAGGCCACTTCGGCGTGATAAGACACTAACGATTTTAGAAGTAAAATTATTTCTTGATGTTTTTCATGTAGCTATTTTGAATTGGGCAGTATGCTTGCACGTTGTACCCAACTCCATTGTTTCATATTGGGGCACCAAATTTATGAGTCACTTCTATATGTGTTTGTGGCGTAGGTTTGGGACAAGATCAAGTTCAACAGTATATTTTAGCATTGCATTTCACCAAACGGACAGACAGATTGAAATGAACAGATTGATATGGAAATCGTTCTTTGGGTAACTTACTCAGTTATTTACCCAAGAGCATGGCCTCATGCTAAGTTCGTGTACAACTAAACGCCAAGACGAACCACCAGCACAACCCATTTCAAGTTGTTTATGGCTCTGACCCCAATTGGTACTCGAAATGGCTCCCTTACCATTTCATGGGCCCATAAGCTAATCAGCAGATCGACCGTATTTACAAGATGCAAGAACATACCACAAAGTCAGTCTGAATCAATGAATGCAATCGTATGTGCCAGGGATATTTGTGGAAGGTGATGTGCTAGAATATTATGACATCTTAGACACCTTCAACGTGGGCGATCTGAATCTTCTCAGAGTGGAGACGAGCCAAACTCGAAGTCAAGTTCTTCTCAGGTGGGATGAGATGATGAGGACTTCAGGCCAATGACTCATGAAAATCCCAATGTGCTAGAACACGATTGACCCTAGAGGGGGGTGAATAAGTCAATCTCAATTCGTTGCTCCCTTTTTAGATTAACTTGATTGATTATATTAAGTGCAGCTGATATTACAATCAAGTAGGTGTATGTTAGCAAAAGTGATTATTAATCAATACAAGAAGTTAGCTCCAACACCACAATCTTAAGGACACAAGATATAAAGTGGTTCGGTTAATCAACATACATCCACTGTTTGGACTCGCCCAACCTTGAGCTATCTCCAAATTCCACTAAGTAGGGACTTACACCCTTACAAATAGAGTAGGAATTCCACCTCACTCAATCGGTTGAGAATTCCACCCACCACTGTGCCAGAGACGACGCTCTAGAGGTTTTTTTATAATGGTTCCGAAGTACCTCTCCTTAATTCACTTTCGAGATACAAGTTTTAAAGGCAAAATTAAAACCAAGAAGCACTTGCCTTAAAGTTCTTTCTCGTTGATGATGTTTGCTTCTCAAAGATTCACTCAAGTTGTGATGACGCTCTTTCTTGTAGACGTCGTATAGCAATCACAGTTTCAATAAGACTAGGATAATTGGTTCATGTCCTAGTAGATGTTGTATTTTCTCTTCTTTCTTTCTCTCTCACAATCTTTAATCTAAGATTGGGTATTTGATTTTTGGTATAGGTACATGAGAGTTGATCGTTCCTTAGAGTGTATGATTTTTCTCAATTTAGGGAAGATACCCAAATGATCATACAACACTCATATTTATAAAGAAGTTTTAATGGTCATTTGGATTGTCCAGGACCGACAGGTCGGTGGCACCGATGGGTCGGTGTTCATATTTATTACCGTTCAACCACTTGACCGTTGCGCAATAAATGCACTCCCACGGCATAATTAATTCCCGGTCCACATGTCGGTGTTGCCGATGAGTCGACAATCATGGCACCGATGGGTTGGTCCATATGAGAGGCTCGATCTGGGGCAACTCCATGCTGACAAAGTTTCAAGACAGAAACAAGTCAAACCCAGACCGACGTGTCGCCTTTTACTGTGGGGTCGGTCCTGTTACTCTCGATCTGTCTTGAATCACAGAGAAGTCTGTTTTCTTGAGAGCCTACTTTGGTTCATAGTCCAGGACACATAATTCTTTTACCAATGAGTCATCGACCACAAGGGGTCGGAGCATATGAGACTCTCGGTCAGAGACATTCTTAGAATGACAGTTCTAAGTTCTATAACCTATGTCAAACTGGCCGAGCAGCCTTGGCCACGATGGGTCGGTCCTATCTCCACCGAGGAGTTAGTGAGATAGACTGGTCGAGATGATAGTGAACATAATTCATTTTTCAAGTTTATTTCCAATTCATTGTACAGTAACCTCTCTAGGCCTTATATGATTTTATCATTTGTTCAACTAAGCCTAGGGATAGTCCTTCTCTTAGGTATGGATTCCACCTAAGGTCATCTATGACCATAACACCTTTTTGTGATTGCCACTACGATGAGCTTTGAGCCTTTGGTGGAGCATGATCTTCTTCCTTGATCATCGTGAGTCTTCAAGCTTCATTTAGCAAATGCTTCGTCCCGAGTCATGGAATTGACAAATAGGGACTCGGCCAAGCCGGGGTACTAACAACTCACATTCAGGGGACCCTTCTATGGACATTGACAACATGGAGAAATGTTGTGGCTTCCATGGCCCAATTTGACCAAGACAACCATCATTGGACTCTGTCTAATACTCCAGTGCAGTTTACCACTCTGACCTAGTGGCCCAACAGGCCCGAGTGACCAAATACAGCTTGTAAAACCCAGTCCAATCTTAAACAGGCCTAACCCAAATTCAATAACTCCACAAAGCCCAAATTCGCTCAAACTGCTAATTCCTCTCTCGTTTGGACAAGTATGCAATTGATTGTTCCCATTTAGGAATGGCTTGTGGCAGAGGCTTAGACGATAGAGAGGAGAGTTGTCACAAATTCCCATGATGACAATTACTGGTTGCGCAAATATCTCTTGGTAGAATGTGTATTGGCACAAAATGCAAAGGATTGCAGGTGACTAGACTTCATGTTGGCGCATGCTACATTTTAGAGAGAGGATTTATTTATTTATTTGACTTGTGTTTTCTAGAATGAAATCTCAGTTGTCCATTGTGCTTTGATGACGAGATGTTTTGATTCTATTGGTCAGCTTTTGTAGATAAGGATTGATCTCAAATAAGGCAGTCAATTCTTGTGTATTTCTTTTCCCTTTATCTAGGATTTTCAAAAGGAAATATTCCTCCTTAGTGTGGTCGACCAAGGCAGGGATATTCCTGTCTTTTCACTTATTTTTTTTATTATAAAAAGCCATGTAATTTCAATTTCCAATCAGTTAATCAAGTGAAGTTTTGGAAAAATTCGTGTGAGAGCACATCGGGCTATGACCGAGGCGCAAGCCAACCCTCGAGAGGGAAAACCCATCGGACATGTGGTCCAAAACCATGTGAGTACCATGTTTGAATTCAATTATTCCTTGTCGGTTATTAGATTAAGCGTTCAATTTTTAAATCTCATTTATGTCTTTTAATTCTTCTCTTTCGCATCTTCAATTCAGTTAATTAAAAAAAACCTTAATCTAATTTCTAATAAAATGTGATTGAATCATGGGTCCATTCTAGCGAGTTTGGACTTCGGATTTTAAAAAAATTATATTATATAGAAAAGGGAATTGATTTGGGGATGAAGTAAAATATTTGAAATTTTTAATTTTGTTCTTAATTTTATTAAATAAATTAAGGCCAGCCATATAGACACTCGGAAAATCTGCCTCTACACATCCGTTTTCGAATTTTTTGGTGAAGTCACCATTCTATCCCTGCGTATAAATTCATTCGAACGAACTTTCAGTTTGTTCGAATGAATATACTCATCCAAACAAACACCTTAGTGCAATTTTTGTTCCTTCGAATGAGTATTCATTAGGGATTTGCGTCACCAAAAATTCAGGAAAATCAGCAACGAATCAACAAGAAATCTCCTCTAATTTCCAGCAGTGAAATTAGGGATTTCCATTGATTGACAATCCCTAATTTCCCTTTTATGATATTCGGTTGTATCTTTGTAAATGAATGTATTTGTAGTACTATAAATATACCAAGGTCTCCAAGGTTGAAGACAAGGAGCATCCTTGATTCATTCTTCAGTGTATTTTCTATTTTTTTATGGTATCAAGAGCTACATTGTCCTTCTTCTGAACGATCTTGGACCCGACGAACCAATAGAGATTCACATCTTTACCGATGCCCCACATACCAAACTGGGTTTGTTTGGTCTCGACTGCTGCCTCTGTAAATCATCACCGTCCGCTGCCCTTCACCTTGCTCGGCCTACCACTATGCCGCAGATGATCCGAGATTCGGATCTGCTGTCAAAATCACAGCTAGAACAAACCCAGATCTGCCCGACCAGATTCATTCTTCACACTGCTGCAGACCAGCGTCTGGATTCTAATCTCCTGACTTTCGTCTCTTTGAAAAGATATTCCGTCGAGCATTGATCTGCCACCACGACCAAATTTGCAGATCTGAACCCCACTTCACAGATCTGCCGCCAAGAGTATATCAACCCGTCTACTACTTTGTTTCTGCGCCTCTGTCCCAGATCTTCCAGCAAGAGCAGATCAACCCGTCTGCTACTGCCTCTGTAAGTCGTCACCATCCGTTGCTCTGAGGATCTGAGATTCAGACAAACCAGATCCATTCTTCACGCTGCTGCAGATCAACGTCCGGATTCTCACCGACGGTTTCTGAGGATCTGAGATTCGAATCTGCTTCAAAGTCACAGCCAGGATCGAAAATTGGTGGGAGAGGCGAAAAAGAAGCATCGAAAAAAAAAATCAAAAGAGTCGACTGAAGAGGATCATCTTCACTCGATCAGCGGATATTCCATCTGCTACTTCGTTCCCCCGTCCCTTTCTCTTACTTTCTGCATTTTATTTGAAGTTTAGAAAAAGGGTAGAGAAGAACGACAGAGAAATAGATAGAAATATACAGAGAGAAATGGAAGATCTTCATCTTCATCACCTCTCATGAGCAGCAGCTGCTGCTGCTGTAGGTGCTCCCACACGGAGACTCCCCATGTAACGCCCCGCCCTTTTTCACTTGTTTTTTCTTGTAAATTCAGTGTATATTTTTTTTTTTTTTTTTGTAACAGAGTAGAGTGATAGAGCGCGGGACGTCACAACGCAAGCTAAGTCCGAACTTCCAAAGTCAGACCCTTAACTGGCCAACCCTATGTGTGTATGGACTCAGTCCAATAAAATGGTTCACACATAGCAATACCGACTTGCGGAATAAAATCATAAACTGCGGAATCATAATCATCAAAATGCGGAATCATATTAGAACCAAGTTCTAATCCACTCAGATAGCAAAGTACGTCATAATCATCAAACCAAATCATTCAACCATCTAAGTTATTACATTCAGAAATCCAAATACTCAAATACAAGTTCATGAGTAATTTATTCAAAGCATATAAACTAGATCTTCTAAGCTCCTATGCCTGGTCCGTCTTACGCTCATCATTCCCCTGATTACCTGTATCATCAACTAGGGTAGAAGTAGGGCGTTAAGACAACGCGCCGAGTAGGTATTCCAGTTACGGCTAACACATGGTTAATACAAAACATATATTATAACATAATATATAAAACCAGGTAAAATCCATGCCATAAAATGATGACAAATATGCAATGAGTCCCACCCATCACATGTACATAAAGTACCCACCACATAGGTTTTCCAGACGCCCCGGCGGCGTGTGGACCCTCCGAAATCTTCTTGATGGAAATCACATCAAGGTATTGCACATAAGTTCTTCGGACGCCCCAACGGAGTGTGACCCCTCCAGTTATAAATCTTCCACCCCATGCCATGCATGAGATGCCAATGAAACACATGCTATTTTATAACATAAACATAGCATTTAAAAATCATACTATAAGACACATGCTCTTTCCTCAGATAAACACAGCATATAAAATCAACCTTTGAAATATATCAATACATGCTATTTACAACCTGATCATATCATTTAAAATCCATACTTTAGCATATCCTTTGAAACACATTTTTCATCAAAATATAAGATAAGAACAAAGTACATAATCCATGGTTTCAAAGAGGTGGAATCCTACCAAAGACCGTTCACAAGTCCTTGCATTCCCGTCCAAGATTCGTTTACCGCTTGCGAGATCCCGTTACCTTATAATATAATGATAAATCAACACTAAGTCTCACCTAATTACAAAGTTCTAAGTCTATAAACAAAACCCCATGGGGTTTGGCCATACACCATGGCCGAAACCCATGGTCTACCATTTTTGTCCATAATTACTATAATGTCATTGAGCCTAACCATAGACTTGTTTATTGCTTAGATCCCAAATAATCATCCATACTTCCAAGGCACACAGTCCCATAAAATAATTCATGGGGTTCGGCCATACACCATGGCCGAACCCAATGTCCAATATTCTCTCATATTTACAAAAATGCCATTGGTTTCCTCTTGCATTTAAATCTTCCATAATTAGACCCTTATAATTTTCCTGAACCAATCAAGTCCATCAAACTCAACTCATGGGGTTCGGCCATACATCATAGCCGAACCAATGGTTCTCCACTTTGGCGTGTAATTACATTTTTGCCATTCTTTTCATTAATGATTCATAACATATGTGTGTATCCTTTTCTTTATTTTAAAACTACACATAACATAACTCATAACATAGGTTCATAATCTGATTCATAAATCAGCCCTTAACCAAGAATTAAAACACCAATAAATTCCTTAATTTAGACCATAGGGTTCGGCCATACACCATGGCCGAACCCTATGGTGTATAATTTCCAACCATTCCATTAAATTCATACCATCCATCTCCTTTGATTCAATTATACATGAGCCTAAACCATATATTTAATTCCATAATTAAATAGGTTTTCAAAAACTAAACCTTAGTGGGGTTCGGCCATACACCATGGCCGAACCTCACTCATGGCATCCAATCCATTTAATTTAATCCAAGTTCCATAATAAAACCCCACTTTCCATTCTTGGATAGTTTCCATAAATAATCTTCATGGTCAATAAGGAGATATTTTCTAATTTTAATATCAACTTCCAAGAACAGAAACTTTCTTAATATTCAATCTTCTTTTCCACAATTGGAAACACCTTCCAAAAATAACAACCTTCCTTCCATTTTTAGATTGCTTTCCAAATTTAGCAATCATTACCATACTTAGATGTTTTCTAGTTTTAGCAATACTAACCATATTTGGAACCTTTCCATATTTAGATTGCTCTCCAAATTTAGCAACCATTTCCATCTAACACTCCAAACTTAACCCATGGGGTTCGGCCATACACCATGGCCGAACCCTATGGTTCATGATCTTGGCCATTGGTTTAGATCCAATCAAAACCAATCATCAATCCATAAAATGTTTGGTGGGGTTCGGCCATACACCATGGCCGAACCTCACCTCTTTCTTTCATTACTTTAGATCCAATAACTTAGCCATCTAGAAATCATGGTTCGGCCATACAAAGGCCGACCCACATCTCTAATCCAATTCTTCCTTTAAAATTATCCAAATCTTCCATGGATTTCCGTCATTCAAATTTGTAAATCTAAACCATAAATCCCCATAGTTTTTATCATGAAATCACCATGTCTTTCCATGTTCCAAAATTTAAGAACATAAACCCAATTCATAAATCAAGTCTCTCCATGGTTTTCAATCTTAAAATCAAAAATTAAATAAAATCTTTCCATGGGGTTCGGCCATGCACTATGGCCGAACCCTATGGTTCTTTCTCTCCATTTAACCCATTAATCCAACTCTTAATCTTTCTCCATGGGGTTCGGCCAACCACCATGGCCGAACCCTATGGTTCTTTTGTTTCAAAACATAAAATTATAAATCAAGATACTAACCTTTTCCCCTTTGGTTTCTTGCTCTTCCAATTTTCTTTTCTTTTCCCTTTGTTTTTCTCCAAACAAGAATTCCTTCTTGTTGCTGCCCTTTCTTCTCTTACTTTTGGCGTGAAAAAGAATGATGAATTGAGAGAGGGAGAGTGAAGAATAAAACTTGATAATGGGGCTGTAAAAACTATGCACCCCCTCCTTGCCTCTCCTTTTATTAGCTCTCCTTAATCCCACATTAGAAATTTCTTAAGATGAGCAACCCTTAGCCATGTACCCCTTGCCATAGATGGCATTGCTGACCTCCCTTACCTTATTAAGACCTTCCTTTAATTCTTATTTAGCAAGTATTATGCGCATAACCTTAATCATAATCCAAATAATCTTTTAATTTAATTCAAGACAATCTACATTCCCTTTTAAAATATCCCATGCGCATAATATGTATATCATTATCTAAAATTCGGCCAAGATAATCTTTATTTGATTTTTAACATCTCCTTGGATATTTCAAATCCAATACTCGGCCATAATATCTTTTATCCAAAATTGGATATGATTCATCACCAATTTAATTCAACCTATTTAAATTTTAATAAGACCAATTCCATCATTGGTTGGGTCCTAATTGGGTCATGGCCCAATTCCTTATCCATATAAGATTTAATTCTAAAATTCACAATTAAAATTGAATAAATAAAAAAACTGAAAACCCGAGGTGTTACACCCCAAATCTGGCCTGCGGCTGCTGCCACCGCTCGCCTCTTTCTGCACAACTGAGGGAGAGCTCTCTGCTCTGCTCTGGGTTTCCTTTCACTCTGCCGAACGGGTTCCATCTTAATAAACGGGTTGTTGTTGCTTGATTAGCAACAATTGAAAGTTGTGTGGGTCCCTTACGTCCTTGTAAGGGTTTTCTGCTGGAGTGTTTGCTAAATGGGTTGCTGTTGATTTTCCTTTTAAAAAAAATCAATCAACCTATTCATTCAATGGCTTCCACTTCAGCACACATCTATCCTTACATGTAACACCCCGCCCTTTTTACTTGAAATCAGAGTCTATTTTTTTAAAAAAAAAACAAAAGTGATAAAGAGCGGAATGTCACAACGCGAGCTAAGTCCGGACTTCTAAAGTCCGACCCTTAACTGGCCAACCCTATGTATGCATGGACTAAGTCCACGAGAACGGTTCACACATAGTAACTTAGTAACATTGCGGAATATAACATAAACTGAATGCGGATTATAATAGAACCTAAGACTACTCCATTTTAGATAGCAAAGTACTTAGTCATTAACCAAATTCACTTAGATTAAAAATCTTTACCAAACCATTCACAAACCATAGCAAATATCTAATTATTACATACCGAAGTCTAACTACTCAAATTACTTGTCCTTGAATACTTAATAAAATAACAATAAACATTTCCAATATCTTATGCTTTGCTCCGTTCACGATCATCATTTCCTTCATCTCCTATTTCATTCACTAGGGTAAAAGTAGGACGTTAAAACAACGCGCCCAGTAGGAATTCTAAGTATGGCTAACACATGGTTAGTATAAAACATGCATATAAATAATATAACATCAAAACCTTGTAAAATCATGCCATGCCATGTATGGAATGAGTCCCACCCATCACAATCAAACACATACTCTTGATGGGATTCTCATCATCAAGGTATCCCCACATAGGTCTTTCGGACGCCCCGACGGAGTGTGGCCCCTCCGGTTATCTCTTGATGGGATTCTCATCATCAAGATACCCCCACATAGGTTTTTCGGACGCCCCGACGGAGTGTGGTCCCTCCGGTCCCATAACCTTCACCCCATGCCATGCATGAGATGCTAATGAATTCCATGCTATTTTATATGATAAATCTAGCATTAAAACCTCATATTTGCAACATATTATTTTAAAACATAACTCACAAAAATAAGATAAAACCAACATACATAACCATGGTTTCAAATAAGGTAGAATCCTACCTAAGACAACTAAGGTGTCCTTGAACTTTAATCCGGCAACCGATCACGATCGTGCCCCCTTTGTGTAGTCCTGTTACCTTATAACATATCCATGAATTAAACCAATAACCCATTTGATTTGTAATGGTATCTGAGTCCAAAAACACAACTAGTGGGGTTTGGCCATACACCATGGCCGAACCTCACTTACTTTGATTTTAACCCTTAGTCCACTAAAATCAGACTTTACGGGGTTCGGCCATACAACATGGCCGAACCTCACCATCTTGATTTTTGGTCCCTCTTTCAAATCACTTGATCCTTTTAATTAAATCCAATCACCAATCCATTAATCTAATTATCCACACATTAACCTTTTAACACTCACATCAACATAAGTCCATAAAAATTCCTTAGTGGGGTTCGGCCATACAATATGGCCGAACCTCACTTCCTTGGTTTTATGCTCCTCTTTCAACCCTTTGATCTTCAAGTTAGATACAAGATCATGACCTCTATATCTAAATCACTTGTACCACAAATGTTTATAAATGATTATCATTTAAATCCACCAAATATTTTCCATGGGGTTCGGCCATACACCATGGCCGAACCCATGGTTCATCCTTTTCACCCTTAACTACATTCTATGTCATTACCCGCCCATGGCTGATTAATTGGTTTATTTACTTATAACCAAGTCCCAAAATTGATCCACCAAATGGTTCATGGGGTTCGGCCATACACATAGCCGAACCCTAAGATATCTAAATCCATAAAGAGTACTTGGTGGGGTTCAGCCATACACCATGACCGAACCTCACCCTTGGGTTTTGATGCTCCTCTTTTCCATTCTTCTTGATCCAACAATCCAACACCTTTCTAAATTATTAACCATTTCAAAATTCATTAAACATGACACACTATCCATCATTGTCTCTCCATGGGGTTCCTATGGTTCCTTATTTCCATTAAAAATTATCATGCATCTATGATTGGTTCTCATACCTCCATCCATTTAAATCCTTTTTAAGACTTTAACAAAATCAAACACATACACTTGTGATTTCCTTCCTTCAAATCCAATAAAAATAAATCCAATGTCTTTTCATGGGGTTCGGCCATACAAAATGGTCGAACCCTATGGTCCATGTTCTTCCCTTTTAAACATCATTTTAAACCATAAAACTTCCTTGACTCTTTCCATGGGGTTCGGCCATGCACATGGCCGAACCCTATGGTTCATCTTTGGTTCTTTCATCCATCATAAAATTTAGGGTCTTAACCATTTTCTTATTTACAATTCCGCAACTCCTCCGATTCTTTCCTTAGCCTCTTCCTCCTTCTTTCTTGTTCCTTTGGCCGAGACTAACCTTGCTGGAAACCCCTTGGAGTGGTTCGGCCAAGTGATATGGATTGGGCGAGAAGCTTGAGATCAAATTATTCTAAGTCCTCTTTGGTCTTGAGAAGAGAAACGGCCTTGAGAGGGAGGGAGAGGACAAGATAAAATTCTCTAAGTGTTTGATCTTCTTTCCCTAGAGTGTTGGTCGGCCAAATGATGTTTTGAGAGAGAGAGAGAGAGAGAGAGAGAACAGCCAAAAGGGAGAGGGAGAGAATGCCAATGCGAAACAAATCTCTTCTTTGGTCAATAGGGTCAGCCAAGGGTGCTGGCTTTGGTGCAGTCCCCTTGTGTATGTAACACCTGCCCCTTTTCACCCGATAATCAGAGTCTATTTTTTTTTTTGAAATAAAGAGTGACAAAGGGCGCGGACGTCACAACGCGAGTTAAGTCTGAGCTTCTAAAGCCCGGACCTTAACTGGCCAACTCTACGTGTGTGCGGAACTAAGTCCATGAGGAACGATTCACACGTAGACGTAAGCTCGAGGAATATTATACTAAGTGTGGAAATTATAATAGAGTCTAACCTACAATTTTAGATAGCAGGGAAGATACATCATTAGATTACTAAAATACCTCAAAATCACAATGTCTAAAATAAAATCCAAAAATATAGTAAGAAATCTAAAATTATTACAATCTGACAAATTAAACTACTCAAATTACATTTTTTCCAAAATAAACTAAGTAGCTCGCTTCTCCAAGCTCCTAAGCTTGGCTCCCGTCTCGTCCTTCGTTTCCGCCATCTCCTATGTCATCAGCTAGGGTAGAAGTAGGGCGTTAGACAACGTGCCCAGTAGGACTCCGAGTAGGGCTAACACATGGATTAGTGATAACAGGCACAATAGGTAATAATATAATCAAAACCATAACAATGAATGCCATGCCATGGGTGTTTTATGTCATGTGTCCCACCCATCATCTATACCATCATGATGCCATATCCCCCTTGACGGAAAAACCTCGTCAAGATATAAACAATCACAAATCTTCCCCCCTGACGGCAAGGCCTCGTCAAAGTGTCCCCATGTTTGCTTTTCGGTCGCCTCGACGGAGCATGGACTCCTGTTTCTTTTTTTTCCTCCTTCCCATGCCATATCCCTCCCATGTCATGCATGAGATGTAGATGCCATATGCCATGTAATATATATGATAGCACAAACCATGGCATTTAAAATCCCATCAATAAAACATATAATTTGATTATCAAAAGTAGATCAAGCAAAGCATCAATATACACATCATAGCCTTAAAACCCATCTTAAAACAATCATATACTTACTAAAATAAATCAAGGAAAAACTCATACATAACACATAATCCATGGCTTACAAAAAGGTAGGAATCCTACCGAATACCGACTAGAATCACTTTACGTTTCCGTCCGATAATTCGGTCACCGATACGTGCAGCGCTTGCGATGTCCGATACCTTATTATACATCATCAATTAGACTCACGTTTTAATCATTTAAGTCCATTAATCATACCTTAGCGGGGTTCGGCCATACACCATGGCCGAACCTCACTAACTAGGTTTGTGGGTCCCATTTAATCCATTAATTATTTTAATTACATGAGTCTAGAAACCAGCCACCCTAGGCTTTATTTAACCATACACAAGGTCATCTTTAAAACACCTAAGTCCATGATTAATCTCCATGGGATTCTTGAATTTGGCCATTATTTACGATTTTGCCACTACTCCTCCATGGTTAGGTTCTCATTTCATTTTTCCATTCTTAGGCCCATAATTGATCCATAATCTTGGATCCATTAATGACTCACCAATCATGAGATACAACCATAAAAAAATCAGCCACTATCTTAACCTAATTCCCATTAATTAAATCATATTCATAGACCTTAATCTTAGCCTATCCATTAGTTCACAAAATGGGTCCATTGATGTCTCATTAACCATGATATAACAACACCAGAAATCAGCCATTTAATTAACCTAATCTCCATTCATTTAAACACATACATAACCCCATACTTAGCCCATTAAGTGGCTCACAAAAATGGGTCATGGGTTCGGCCATACACCATGGCCGAACCCATGATGTTAATTTCCTTATTTCTCTTGGATCTTTTCCACATTTTTGATCCACATCTTAGATCCCTTAATGCCTTACCACTTCATGTCATAGGATCTTTAAAATCAGCCCCTTTAATTAACATTAGGCTCACTTTCTTGAGTCCATCAAAACTACCAACATTCCTCATTATTTTTCCCTATTTACATATCCATTAAAATTATGAATACATTACCATAGGGTTCATCATTCATTGGTGACATTTAAGACCATAAAACATTAACCTTCATCCATGGATTCCTTCATTTAAAAAAAACCCTTTCTCTTCTTCTTCTCTTTGATTGGTCGGCCAAGATGAGCTTGATCAAATGAAAAACATCAAAGCTTGGGTCGGCTAAGATGGAGTGTGTTTGGGAGAGGAAAAGGAGGAGAAGATGGGAAGAACTAACCCAAGGTCTTGGTCTTGGAGTGATGGGCCAAAGCTTGCACTTCTCCTTTCTCTTTTCTTCTCTTCTTAGTTTTCTTCTTCTTTCCTTGGAGGTGAGGGACGGTTTTGAGGGAGAGTAAGAGAAGGAGAGAGTAAAATGAGAGTGGAATGGAGAGAATGAGATAAAAAGTCATCTTATCCCTTAGTTGCTTAAGATACACTCCAACATTAACTCCTCCCACCAACCAAGCATAGGCTTTTCATGCTTTATGGTGGTAGTTGGGATAAACCACTACTAGCCAACGGTTTTGGCCTTTGAAAATGAGGTGGTTTGGTCATCCAATTTGACCATTTGACCACTTTTTAACTAGTTTAATTATTTAATTAATTAGATCATTACTTAAGTTAATTAATCCCTACTTAACCTAATTCCATTCCCTCAAATTCCCTCTATGTATCCACCCATGGTTGACCAATTCAACCATGGTGGCCAGCCCCACCAATCCTTGGTCCATACGCCACCTCACTTGGTGAAGTGGAGGTAGGTCCCAATCGGCCATGTCACCTTGGTCAATTCATTACCAACTTAGGTGATTTAATTTTAATTAAATCCATTCCAACTAATTGGATTACCATTGGGCCCATGGCTCAATTACATTCACCCTTACCCATTTATCTTAGAGCTTACATCATCTTGATCCATTGGATCCCACATGGGTATTGGGCCCAATTTGACCATCCTTGGCCCAATTGACCATCATTGACCATTTAAATGATTTTAAATCCAATTCATGGTCCATTGGGCCATACTTGAGCCTTTGTCCATATTTTGATCCATTCACCATTTATTCCATCAAATTTCCAATTTCCACCATTAAAATAAATAATAGCCACATATATATTGATTTACAAATTCCGGGCCATTACAGTGTAACTCCCATTTCTTTAAACCTTCTTCTTAATGCTTACTTGGGGGTTTCATCCATGGGATGAAACTCCCAAGGTTCCAACGGCCACCAAGGGTTGCCTTGGTGTAACCTCCCCCCATCTTCCTCCTCTCATTTAAAGCTTCATGTGGGTGGATTGGTGTTTGAATTTGAAACATCAGCCCTTCAACTTCACACTCCATTCTTTTGAAATGAAAATCCCCATAACTTCCCATCCAACTCATTTATAATTTATTTCAAATCAACTCACTCACTTAACTCATCCATTTAACTCATCACTTTAAAAACCAACTCACTCACTTAATTATCTTTCCATTTTAATTCACTTGACTCAAACTTAATTATTTGATTTCCTTTCCAACTTAAATCAGTCCCAACTTAATTAAGCTTGGACTCACTTTGATGGTCTACCAAGTCAAACATGATCCATTGGGTCCCAATTGAGCCTTTTGACCCAAATAGCCACCTTGACCCAATTAAGTGTAACTTACCCATTTACCCTATATTGAACACTCATTCAATACCCGTTGGGCCTTAATTGAGCCATTGCCCAACATCTTACCCATCTAAGGTCCATGTCTATTAATTCATAATTTAAATAGACAAAATTCATGTAAATTAATATCTTAAAAATCCGAGGTGTTACATTACCCCTCCTCTCTCAACGTCGACAATTTTGTCTCCATTAAGCTTACCCAAAATAATTATCTACTTTGGAAAACCCAAATAATGGGTCTTGTTGAAAGTCAAGACATGCTTGGCTTCTTGGATGGCGATCTTAAAATGCCTGATCCATTGATTATTGTCTCCTCAAAGGAGAGTGGTGGCGAAACCACTACGAAATCTAATCCTGATTATATTGCATAGAGACGATCTGATAGGCTCCTCCGTGGATGGATTACTGGCACCCTTTTTGAAGAAGTTCTTGGGTTGGTTGTTGGACTTGACACCTCAGCTGATGTTTGGCGTGCTCTTTTGGATTCTTTTGCACAAAAGTTGCAGGAACGAGAATTTTATCTTCATCAAAGCATGCAACTTCATTCCAAAGATAATTACTCTCTGTCTGAGTATATTCGCATCTTCAAAACTTATTGTGATGATTTGGCTGCAATTGGTAAACCTGTTCATGATCGAACCAAGGTCTTTGGTCTTCTCAAAGGACTAGGCAGAGGATATGAGCCATTTGTTACTACAATGCTCAAGCCATTCCATTTTATCGAGACCTTGTTCCTCTGCTCCAAGGTCATGAAACTATGAAGAATCTTCACAACACAAGTAACTCATCTCCCATTAACCATAATATGGCTTTTGTTGGAGCGCGATCTGGTGGTTCAAATTGAGGGATTCCTCGGAGATGTCGAGGCTTTGGTGGTTTTAGTTCCAGAGGACGAGGCTTTAATCAAGGAAGATTTCAATCTTCTTCCACTAGTGGTGACAATCATCGAGGTTTTCAATCAGTTCAACACAATCGCGATAGCTCTTCTCGTCCTTCCCAAGAGCATTCTTCTGCCAAATCATCTAAAGAAACCGTAGAGGTACGTGCCAGATTTGTGACAAAACAAGTCGTATGGCTCTCGAGTGTTGGCATCGGTTTAATCAAGTCTATCAATCGGATGATGTGACTCAGGCTCTTGCCGCAACTTCCTTGAATGATAACCCCGAAAAGACTTGGTTTCCCGACACAGGTGCAACGTCTCACATGATAACTGATCTTGGTAAGCTTACATCTATTGTTCTGTATCATGGCTCTGATCGAGTCTTAGTTGGTAATGGCACTGCACTAGATATCTCTCATATTGGCTCCACAAACATTGATATGGGGCATACAAAAATGCATCTAGATAATGTTCTCATGGTTCCTGCCATTCAAAAGAACTTGTTATCTATCAGCCAGCTTACCTCCGATTATCCTTATTTCGTTGAATTTGATTCCCGTGGCTTTGTGATTAAGGACAGAGAAACAAGAGAAGTGACTGCATCGGGAAGTAGGACTGGAGGACTATATTCACTTAAGCCAAAGGAAGAAGCAGCTTTGTTTTCAACCAGATTTCGTTCAGCCACATATGATATTTGGCATCAGTGACTTGGTCACCCGCAGTCAAGGGTAGTCGATTTTTTAAAAACAATAAGTTTATTAGAAGCACTAGTAACAATAAGGTTGATTCTTTATGTAATAGCTGTCAGATGGCTAAGGCATGTCGCCTTCCTTTTATTTCATCTCATATCTTTGCAAAGAACCATTTGGTGTAATTCATAGTGATTTGTGGGGCCCATCACCAGTAACATCCTTTCAACGATTTCGTTATTATGTGATATTTGTAGATGAATATACTAGGTACACATGGTTCTATCCACTCAAGCACAAATCAGACTTCTTCCAGTGCTTTGTCATGTTTCACAAATACATAGATACTCAGTTTGACAGGAAAATTCGACTCTTTCAATCTAATGGTGGTGGAGAATTCGCTGATTCCAAATTTCAAAATTTTTTATCAAATCTTGGCATTAAATATCAAATGTCTTGTCACCGAGTTAGGCCTTACCATGATGTTTCACGCATCTCTCCCTCAACGGTTTTAGGTCGAGGTTTCAGTACCGCTGTATGGCTGATCAACAGAAAACCTTCTCGGGTCTTAGATTGGACAAGCCCATATGAGATGTTATTTCATAAACATCCAGATTATGGCATTCTCAGAATTTTTGGTAGTAAATGTTTTTCTTGCCTTCGTGATTACAATAAGACGAAGTTTGACCCAAGGTCTCTTCCATGTATATTTCTCAGCTACAATGAACATTACAAAGGCTACCGCTGTTACTATCCACCCACTAATCGAGTTTATCTCTCGCGGCATGTTCTTTTTTATGAGACGATATTCCCATTTCACTCTCCCGGATCACTATATAATTCTTCACATATTGCTATTGATTTCATTGAGTTTTCTGACTGGCTAACAGATGCTCCAGTGGTAGCCATGGACGCCAATGCCACTTCTTATGACACAAGCACTCCATTCACTTCAGATCTGCGCACTCCCATTACGAGCCCACTGATGGTTTCAAACGAAAATGTTGCACCTGCCATCACTGTTGGCTCTCATCTGAACGAATTGGAGTCTCCAACTGAAGTGCCTGATGGTAAGCCTCCTCATTCTACAGATCTCTCTCTGTAACCCAGCAATTCTCCTGTGAATTCTGCTGCTCAAGATTCTACATCCAGTGCACTATCTGAGCATCATCTTCCCAGTCCGGCAGGGTCACGCTCTCCCATAGCTACTCATTGCAGTCATGGAATTCTCAAGCCCAATCCAAAGTATTCTAGTTCTAACTATTGTTTGCTGGTTCATTCAATACCTTCAGAACCAAAATCCATTATCTCAACATGGCCGGTGTCGCGTGCGGATGCTTTGACTCCTTCATGGATTAGTGGTATGGGTGATAGTAGATAGATTGGCAGAACTCGCCTATTTCCTAAGGGCGAGGATGATCGTTTTCTTGGAGCTTTTTGGACCGACTTGGTTTGGGCAAAGAGCTGGTTTGTGCGAGGTTCCCGGGTCAACAGTGTCAGATAGAGATTTAAGTCATGCTCGTCAGATCGGACAGTGTTACACAGAGAGTTGTATGCCAGTCGTGTTTCAGCTCAACGGACTATCTGTGGATGGACAGCTGGTCAGGACAAACCATGCAGATTCCAAAGGACATGTATTATGTTTTGACGCCCTTGATTATGAAGTGAGTTGGGAGGACTATTGGTTCCTGATAGAGTTTGAGTACGATAGCAGCGACAGACTAGCGTTTTGGTGGTTCTGACACGAGGCACTATGTGACCGACTGTATAGATTGCCCTAGTGTTGGGCGGAGACCTAGATGTAATTCTGTGGGAACCAAGTATGATCAGAAGGACTTCTGAGCAGATGAGATTGGTCAGGTAGAGATAATTGGTTTTAGAGTGGTACATACTGTTGTCCAGGTTGCTCAACCGTTCATACTGCTTCGTGGTGGGGTTGTTTCTTTGGATTGGGTATGCTGGCATCATCTTGTGGCAAAAAGATTTTCTTGAGACTGAGTTCCAACCATATAAAGATAGTTCTTACATGAGTTTTACTTGCAAGGTATGTGACTAGCTTTGAGTTTAGTTTGAATTTCGAGGACGAAATTCTTTAAAGGGGGTAGTGTTGTAATGACCCGACCCGATATTTCGGAGTTTTGGGGTCTTGGTAGCCGTGCGGACAGTGTGGACCCCGTGATGAGTCCTGGTTTGCCCGATTTTGAGTTCGGACACTCGAAGGGCATTTTGGTAATTTTGAATTATTGAATATTTTGTCATGTAAAAAGTTTGAAAATCACACGTTATCTTCCTCGATGTCTGACATTTGATTTTTTTAATGAGTTTTAAATTAGTTATTTATTTTTGGAAAAAAAAAAAAAAAACTTATCTTAAAACCCCCCTCCCCCAAAACCCTAAACTACACTCCCCTTTCCCCGCGGCACTGTAGCAGCTCGCTACAGTGCCGGCTCACCCTCTCTTCCCCCTTTTTCATCTCTTTCCCCCTTCCAAACCCTAACCCTATTTCCGCCGCCGCCGCCGCCATCCTCATCTCCCTCCCTCCCGATTCTCTCTTTCCCCTCTCAATCCCTCTCCTCTTCTCTCTTTTCCCTCTCGATTTTTTCTTCTTCTTCCTGTTTTGGATCTGCTGCTGACCTCCCTCCTCCTCCTCCGACGTTGGTTCGAGCTCCTCCGGCCCCGATGAGTCGAATCCTTCCCCCTTGGCCAGAGCAGCCACTGATTCTTCAGATTTGCTGGACACCGATCGCCGCCGTCCGATCCGAGGTACTCCCTTCTCCGTTTTCCCCTCTTTTGCTTTCCCTTCTTTTCCCTTTCCTTTCCCTCATCTCCCTCATTCCCCTTCTCCTTCGGCTGAGTCACTCTGAGTTGCCGAGTTGACTCAGTCGGGTTCAGCCTTGGACCCGATGACCCAACCCTGTTTGCCCGATCCGGCCCGGTTCGCCGGATTCGGCCCAGACCTGATTTGGCCCGGTTTGCCAGGGCCGGTCCAGCCCGCCTCAAGCTCGACCCAGTTTTGGGTCCGGCCCAGTTCAGGCCCGGCCCAGTTCTGTTCAGCTCGGCCCAGTTTTGGGTCTGGCCCAGTTCAGGCCCGGCCCAGTTCTGTTCAGCTCGGCCCAGCTTTGGGTCCGGCCCGGTTCTGTTCAGCCCGGCCCAGTTTCCTAGTTTTCGGGCCCGTCGGGCCCGTTTGCACTCCAGTTGCCCGATTGCTTATTCCCTTGCTCTTTTTCAACAGATTGAGCTCCTTTCACCCCAGCGTACCGTCTCTCTCACTTTGGATTTTGAGGCACACACAGGTGAGGGAACTTACCACCACTTTCAGCATGCATCTATGCATCTTACTTCCCTATCAAATGTGCAGGTACGAAATGCGGCGAATGGGGGCCCTCGGTATTACGAGCCACTCGGCAAGGGAACTATTGATACTATTATGTGGCGGGTCCCCATCCGGATGTATTTGTACTCAATGCCCGTAGAGGCATATACAAGTTGATTATCTGATGTCATAATTGATCGATTGTGTGGTGACATGATTGGAGTTTATTTTTATTGTTAATGTGTTAAGATGCCAACATGCGAATATATGTACGTGGTGGTATATGTCTGATTATGATGTGAGGCATTGTGTTGGTAATATATCATACGATCATGTGATAATTAGTTTGGACTGCTAGACGTTATAACATGCTTGAATGTTAACATGCCAACCAGTGATAAATACTGATGCACACACCTGGTGATTATGTGACGAACTATGTTAATAGTATGTGTAGGCGTAGAGTAATTGTGCATACATATAACTAAACGTATGTGAGATGCCGGTGGGGCATGGGAACTAAGCAACATCAGGATCTAGAGACTCCCCCTAGCTTGTCTGGTAGTTAGGGTGAGGATGTTATGGGACCGCGCAGTGGATGCGTGGTTGGGATTCGGACTCCCTTGTGATTGGAAATGGGTAGTCATAACCCCTTGCATGGATCAAATGGTCGGTCTATCTTGTATTTCCGGACGTACCTATGAGAGGGGCGTGATCTGATTTAGAGAACAAGGTGTCTGGAGGTCCTAGCTAGGGACTAACTGGGAAGTAACTAGGTTAACCTAGATAGGCCATCAGGCTGAATGTTGGTTCACCCAAGGTAACCTTAGAAGCCCCTTGCAGTTCTGATACCCGAATGTGTGACGGGTGAGGTGATCCCTAGATGACCGATTAGGCTGAGGAGGTGCTCGCCTAGGTCGAGGGACGGAGCGGTGAGGGACAGCTCCCGCTGGCATAGTTGTGATCCCTAGATGACCGAGTAGGCTGAGGAGGTGCTCGCCTAGGTCGAGGGATGGGAGCGGTGAGGGACAGCTCCCGCTGGCATAGTTGTGATCCCTAGATGACCGAGTAGGCTAGGAGGTGCTCGCCTAGGTCGAGGGATGGAGCGGTGAGGGACAGCTCCCGCTGGCATAGTTTGTGATCCCTAGATGACCTAGTAGGCTGAGGAGGTGTTCGCCTAGGTCGAGGGACGGAGCGGTGAGGGACAGCTCCCGCTGGCATAGTCGTGATCCCTAGATGACCTAGTAGGCTGAGGAGGTGCTCGCCTAGGTCGAGGGATGGAGCGGTGAGGGACAGCTCCCGCTGGCATAGTTTTTGTGATCCCTAGATGACCTAGTAGGCTGAGGAGGTGCTCGCCTAGGTCGAGGGACGACGCGGTGAGGGACAGCTCCTGCTGGTATGGTTTGTGATTCCCAGGATGACCGAGTAGGTCGAGGATGTGCTCGACCGCTCATTGGTCGAAGGATGGTACGACGTGATGTGATGAGATGTTCTAGGTTAGGACACCTGTATGGTGGGGCAACTTGTGGTGCGGTGTGGTAGTGTGTTTACCCGCGGTTATGGTATTGGGGTTCATCGTGAGACTTGTGTTGTGGGTGTTAATTCACCAGGAATTTATGGGTGTCTAACGAGTGAGTTCGGCCGGCTCACTCGGCAGAAGACATATAGAATTCTATGAGAGGTGGATACACCAGTCTTGTGGAGACCAGCATATGGGGCCCAAGGTTATGGGTTTGAATATCGAGACTCTAGTGCTTGGTTGATGAGACCATAGGTGAGTCCGGTTGACAGTTCGTTGAGGACTGGTGAGGTGGTTACTCCTGTGCAGTGATCAGTTTGGGACTCTAGTGAGTCTGACTCTTGGGTTGACCATGGTATGTGTGCGGGTTGTCATGAGAGGGTCATAGGTCTAGTTGAGGACTAGTGACCCCTATCTGACTGAGGATCAGTCTGTATACCCGTGGATGGATGGACTGTTGCGGTTGGGCACATGAGGGAGTTACGTTGGGTTGGTTAGAGGATGTCCTAGAGGCCCTGTTGACGTGGGCCCATGTGCTAGGAGTAGGGCACACATTTGAATGGTCATGCATGTAGACATCCTAGACATTGATGTGTCCATATGATTGTGCAGTGTATGCTTGATGACTTATGATGCATGTGTTATCCTCACTGGGCATGTAGAGCTCACCCCCCTTGCCTCACAGGTACTTCATAGAGGGAGGGTTGGCGGGACCCTCACTTGGACGTTGGACGTAGAGTTGTAGTTTTGTAACTTGTAAGGGTCTCGTCTTATAAGTGAGGACTTTTTGATGTATTTGAATTATGCGTACATTTTATTAAGTTGGATGAATGTAATAATGGGACGATGCTACAATTTGTAATCATGATTGATACTTACGGTTTTTGGTTTACTGGTGGATTCCTATAGTTAGTGTGGGTTGCGGGAGCGGTGTCTCCCATATACAAAAAAAAAATATCCGAAATTGAGGTTGGATCGGTTTTAACGTGCCCGTAGCGGGATGGGTCGTTACAGGACTGCTGCTATGACAGATGAATTGTCAGCTCTCTCTCTCAATGATACTTGGGATTTGGTTCCACGGCAGTATACTATGAATCTTCTTGGTTGTAAGTGGGTCTTCAAAACAAAACTCAAGTCTGATGGTTCTTTAGACTGATTGAAGGCTCGCCTTGTTGCAAAAAGTTTCAATCAGATTCCTGGAATTGATTTCTCTGAAACCTTTTCTCCTGTTGTCAAGCCTGCGACGATCCAGTTTATTCTCACTATTGCTCAGGCTCATGGATGGGAGACTCGTCAATTGGATGTTAAAAATGCCTTTCTTCATGGGCATTTAGCTGAACCTGTCTTTATTGAGCAACCACTAGGTTTCAAAGATCTCGTGCAACCACACCATGTTTGTTCACTCAAGCGTGCTCTATATGGACTGCGTCAGGCTCCATGAGCATGGTTTGACCGATTTAGTACTTTTGTTTTGGATCTAGGTTTCTTTTGCAGCACCGCCGATTCCTCCCTATTTATCTATCATGGTCACCAGTGTACTCTACTGTTATTTTTATATGTTGATGACATTATCGTCACAGGGTCCAACCCCTCCTTGCTTCATGACTTTCTTGGACAGTTGAGTCGAGAATTTTCCATGAAAGATCTGGGTCCTCTTCACTACTTTCTTGACAACTCCGTTATTTCATTCTCTGGTGGTTTATTCCTCAATCAGATGAAATATGCTTTTAATCTCTTGGAACGTGCAAACATGCAGGGTTGCAAGCCAGTCTCCACACCTATGGCCACTAAGTTGCGCCCGAGCTCGACAGATAATGATCCATTTCAGGATCCGTCCTTTTATCGTAGCATCGTTGGCGATTTACAGTACCTCACTATTACCCTTCCCGATATCTCCTACAGCGTCAACTATGTGTGTCAATACTTACACAATCCAACTCTTCTGCATTTTCAAATGGTGAAACGTATTCTCCACTATATTCATGGGACTATCACTTATGGGTTTCGTTTTCTGGCTCACTGCCCTATTCAACTCTATGCCTTCTCAGATGTTGATTGGGCAAGATGTCCTACTACTCGCCGCTCTACCACCGGGTTTTGCACCTATCTCGAGGGTAATTGTATCTCTTGGACTGCCAAGAAACACCCTACTGTCACCAGATCTAGTACTGAAGCTGAGTATCGGGCCCTCACCTCTGCTGCCGCTGAACACACATGGCTCACTTATCTTATTCGTGATCTTAGTCTCCCTCTCTCGCCCCCTCCAATTCTTTATTCTGATAACATGTCAGCCTCGCATCTCACCATTAATCCTGTTTTTCATGCCCGCACGAAGCAAATTGAAATTGATTTTCATTTTGTTCGGGAAAAGGTAGCTCTTGGCACTATTGTCACCAAGTTTGTTCCGTCTTCTTCGCAAGTTGTTGACATTTTTACCAAATCTCTTTCCCGCAAGCTCCATCACGTGTTATCCACCAAACTGGGCCTTTGGCCTCCTCCACGGCTCAGTTTGCGGGGGAATATTGACACTCAGGAAAATTAGCAACGAAATCAACAAGAAATCTCCTCTGATTTCCAGCAGTAAAATTAAGGATTTCCATTGACTGACAATCCCTAATTTCCCTCCTATGATATTCGGCTGTATCTATGTAAATGAATGTATTTGTAGTATTATAAATATTCCAAGATCTCCAAGGTTGAAGACAAGGAGAATCATTGATTCAATCTTCAGTGTGTTTTCTATTTCTTTATGTTGAACCGGTAAAAAAAACATATATTACATTTTTTTTATATATTATCTTAATATTTTGATTCATACAATGTTCATCTTGTATCTTATAATATAAAAATGTTATATTTATGATATTTATATGAGCGACACTTGTGAGATTGGAAATATATTTTTAGTAAAGAGATTATATACTTATCATGAATTGGACCTCACGTGATTGAGTTGAATAGATAAAAAATTAATAATAATATAATTTCAAGAGCTTCTGAATCTGATCATAACATCATTATAAAATGAGTATAAAAAATAAATATTAATTAAATTTAAAAAAAATAAAATATTAAATAACACTCAAATTTTACGAACAAATACCTTTATTTTTACTACAAATTTTATTAAAATATATAACATTTTAATAGATAAAAGATTATCAATACAGGAATATCCTTAACTCCAAAAGTTTAGTCTGATCATCAATATACTTTTCTTTTAAATTCGATTCACTTTTACCTTCATCAAAAGACCATTCTACATACACTGTATACATACTGAGAAATTCTTACATACTCCAGAAGGACTACGTAGGAAAATGTCTTCGCAGGTCCAAACTCCACGACACTTTCGATAAAAAAAAAAAAAAACAGGTCATCATTCAACCCTTCTAAAAAGTGGATCCAAAAAATAGAAGACGTGAGGTCAACTAAAAAACAAAATCCAAATCCATTGAATCAGACAATCGGGCCCAGTAAAGAGATGATTGGTGGGTGGAGACGTGGAGTGGTGGACTAGCATGATATCAATCTCACGCGTCACAAGAAGGTGGCTGCTGCCGCGGCCTTTTTCCAAAGTCTTCAATTGCCACTTTTCTTTTGATTATTGTATGACTTGACCCGAGAGGCCCCATTTCCACATTTTCCAGTCGCCCATGCTAATATTACTTTTATTAATGCAATCACTGCGTGCGATACACGCAATGGCACTCTAGTCTTTAGCCCTCTCGCATGTCCCACTTGATGAATATAATAATTTAATTTATTAGACCATAATCTTTGAGATTTTTGAAGTAGAAGAATTTTAACAGTGGAAGAATTTCTGCCTTTTCTTTTTTATTTTATTTTAAAGATAGCTCTGTTTTCGGATGAAAAGAAATTAAAGTAAAAAGTTCTTATAGAATTGGAGAACTACTGTCTTTTTTTAAAGAGGATGGTGTTCACCATTTTCAGGGTGGTAATCCTCACATACGATTTTTTTTAATTAGAATTCAAATTGTTTTGTAGATTTTTCACTTTATCTTTTACCCTCGCTATATGAATCACTTAAAAAGAAAAAAAAAAAAGCGAGCCGATTACTCCAAAACGGCAAGCACTTTTCTTCTTTTCATCTTTGTTCATCAACTTTGATTTTTCCCGAATTTAACTTGGGTTTTTAAATGAAGTTTCTCAACCAATTTTTATAAATAAGGTATCAAAATTTATCTACTCTAAATCTTATAAACTCCGATACTGATTTTAAGTGAAAAATGATATATTTTTTCGATTTCTCTCTTAAATTCTTTGGAGACAATTTTTTAAGTCCAAAATTATACCATTTTCATTTAAAATCAGTCCCGGAATTCATAAAATTCAGAATAGAAGAACTTTGATAGCTTGTTTGTAGAAATTGGTCAAGAAATGACATCATTTGAAAGCCCGAGGCAAACACGGGAAGTTACACTGGTCGCCGTTTTGGCCTTAATCGATCAAGCAACGTAACTTTTTTCTTTTTCCCCATTTGGCATCATTTGAAAAACATAAAGGTTACATTACTAAACGACCAAGGCCAAAACGGTGAGCCGTGTAACTTCCCGTGTTTGCTTCGGGCTTTCAAACGATGCCGTTTTTTGACCGAATTTTACAAATAAGGTATCAAAGTTCATCTATTTTGAATTTTATGAATTCATTGACTGATTTTAAGTGAAAAATGTTTAGTTTTGAGCTTAAAAAATCGTCTCCAAAGAATTTAGAAAAAATAGTTTTCTCTCTTAAATTCTTTGGAGACGATTTTTTAAATCCAAAACTGTATCCTTTTCACTTAAAATTAGTCTCGAAATTTATAAAATTTAGAGTAGATGAATTTTGATACATTTTTGTAAAAATCGATTGAAAAACAACTCATTTGAAACCCAAGCTAAATGCAGGAAAAACCACAATTGGTGTTCGAAGAAGAAAATAAGGAAATGGCTCGCCGTTTTGTCCAATTTTTTAAGTGACTCGTACAACAAGGATGAACGGTAAAATGGAAAATTCATTAAAAATTTTGAATTCTCATATTTGGTTACAAGAAAATCTCGTGTGAGAATTACCACCTCATTTTCTACAGTAAAAAATAAACTTTCATTATTTTTACATTCCTTTTTTTCAAAAATGAATTTAAATAGGAAAAGTTTTTCACTTTCTTCGTACAAATAAATCTAGGGTGATCCCATCTTATTAACGAGGAGAGAGAAGTGCATTATTTGTTAGGTTATTCTTTATTAGAATAGATCCAACGAGAAAAGTTGAGCTTCTCCATTCTCCACTTGTCGTTTTCCAAGCACAATGTGAGAAATATGCCATTATGATACACCCCTGTATGAAATCTGATAAGTAGTGACTATACATATTAAATTGGCCATGCATCTGGTATTCGTCTTATCATTACGTATCTAGGTATATCATCTGGTCTTCGTCTTATCATTTTTTTTTTAAAAAAAAAATACAGTTTTGACCATTTTTCCATTTGAATCTTGTATTGAATACAATTTTAAGAAAGTTTAGTAATTTTCTTATTTAAAAAATCATGTAATTTGTATTTTCTACGGCAATCTCCATTTTGGATTTTTTTTAAAGAAAAAATTAATGGCATGATATAAAAATGCTTATGGAATTAAATAAAAATTCTTTAATGTGATTGGTATAGTTTAAGGGTGTTAACGTGATTTTTGAATTTTACAATATTATCACAAAAATAATTTTTTTTACAAAAAACTAATGAATTGTAAGAAAGACAATATTAATTTCATATCAGATGTTTCTTTACATTGCCTTTCCATTTCCTAATTTTTTTTAGATATTTTTCAATTTTTATGACACATTTTACTCATATCAAAATTCCAGCTCTCAAAGATTTTATAATGCAGATAAAGGATAGTTTTGCAAATCAAATATACTCATTTACTTTTTTTCTATTTTTTATCATTTTTTAAATCAAAAGAAAGAAAAGAGGTATCAATATTAATGAATAATATATATCAATATTTCCATAAACTGCACCGGTGATGCATATCATATCACTCAATATGTATAAATGTATAGGGCTAGACTATGAGTTATATAAAAGATGGCCTCAACATAAAGTGTGTTCAAAATTGGGTTGAAATTTTCTTTTAATATTAATATTTTAAATTTAAAAATGATTAATTTTATTGAATTATTCTATAGGTATGGATAAAAAGACTTGTATATATTTCAAAAATTAATAAATCAACAACTTTGTCATAAAAAAAAACTTTCATTCAAAATATGAGTCCAACCACTTAAAAAAAGAAATATTGACCCAACCTCTCCCCATTGGCTTTGTCAATTTTTGAAAAAGAAACTAATGTTTTCACTTTTCATTTAAGTAGAGGTGTAATCAATATTTTAGATAAATACTACTTCCTCCGTCCCATTTTAATTGTCTCATTCAAAAGATTTGTAATTTTTAATAAACTCTCCATATAAAGTTAGCACTTTATGTGATTTCATCTATTTTCAACACATTTTATACTAGTTCAATATAAATGAGACAACTAATTTGAAATAATTCCAAAATTCAACTGATTTAGAATAGAAGGAATACATATTATCATTATTCTATGAGGCAGAAGGGAATCATATATGCATCATATTTTTATTTAAAAGGAGATGATATGAAATGGCCATGGGATAGTTTATTTGGTTGTTCATGGCATAATATAATTATAGCATCCATTAAAAAAAAAACTTAAATTATTTAAAACACTAATTTTTCTTTAAATTTAGATATAATTTTCATTGACATTAATTTGATACATCGTTATTATTATATTAATTATTAAAAATAAGAATTAACATAATTTGATAAGTCTTAATCTTAAGAATTATCAGTTTAATTATTTATTTTTCATTATAAAGTGGATCCTACCATTATGTTGACTTCATTAGGAAGTAAGGTGCACGTGCCTACCATAGAGTAGACTAGGAGTGGAACTTAAGAACAAGTGTCGGGATGATGCATCTTAACTACATGATGTGCTTCTCATTTACCTTTAGAAAGAGCTTAAATGTAAAATGTTAGTTTCGTTATTTACACTGTATCAGTTGATGCACTTAATTTCTGGCTCTTTGATATGTTTGAACTTTGAACCGATGATATTAAATTGAGATATCGTCGAGATAATATTATTAACATAATTAATTTTAATTTTTTATTAATAAATATTCTATAAATTAATATAGTTGTGTACTGATACAATATATATTATTAAAATAATACATATTATTGATACACTGATATTTGACTATATTAATTTCTCACTTATATTTAGACCCCTATTCTGTAATTTATCTAAATGTGTAAAGTTTATTAAGAATCTATACAGATCAATATTATATCTTTTATTTAGATTTAAATCTAATCTATTTATTTTATGGTTATTATTATTAGATTAGCCAATTATTCTTTTAGGATCTTAAAACATTAAAAATTAAGATGAATTGAACGGTTGTCATATCTAACTATATAAAGTTTTAAACTATAAGTGATTCTCAGTCGACCTCACTGGAAAATCCGGTCAACTGACCTTCGCATTATTAAATATTAAAGCACAACGAAATCAATTACACTTTCTTCCCATTCACATTTGTAAAAGCACAACCATATTCTTGGCGAGGTTGTTTAATACAACACTTATATTTTATTTATTCATGAGGAATCAGAAAGGTATTTCTTATGTACTGCTATTGGGTTGCTGTCGTTATAAGAAAATTATTTTTTAGCTATGACAATAAGTTTTCCTTGTGTGAGTCAGGGATTATTCATAAGCAATATTTATTTATTTTTAAGTTGAAAGTTTTTTTTTTAATTTAAAAAATTATGGTTATCAAACGGCTAGAAATCAAGACAAAATATATTTATTCTAGGGAGATTTATACACGGGCAAAATCTCTACGGACACAGGTTTTCCATTTTTTGGTGGAAATTTCTGCGTTGCTCCTGTTGCTCCTTTTGCTTCAGCGTGATCCGAACCTGAGATTTACCATCGGATCATTCGGACCATTATTCCATTCGTCCGGATGGTAGGCAGATGCTACAGTAATACTGCATTATTTAAATAATAAAATCTCTTTTAAAATCTTAAAGTTATTTTTTAAATACTGTGTATTTCCAAAATTTCTCAAATTAAATATCTGAATTAATTATGATAATCTTATAAAAATACTTTAAGACTTAAAGGTCTTTTGACACTCCTAAATACTTAAAATACAGTGTTTTACAAATAAGGGTATGCCTTGGCTGTGCCGAAAACACATTTGGGAGTGTCAAGAGACTTTAAAGTCTTAAAGTATTTTTATCAGGTTATCGTAATTCGTCTGGATATTTAATTTGAGAAATTTTAGAAATATATAGTATTTAAAAAATAGCTTTAAAGTTTTAAAGGAGATTTTATTATTTAAATAATATACTGTACATTAATGTAGCATCGACAACATAGACCGTTGTTTTTTAAGCACTATGTATTTTCAAAATTTCTCAAATTAAATATTTGGACTAATTACGATAACCTGATAAAAATAATTTATAACTTCAAGATCTTTTGGCGCTCCCAAATATATTTTCGGTACATTAGAGAGATATCCTTATTTATAAAATATTGTGTTTTAGGCATTTGAGAGTGGCAAAATATCTTAAAGTTTTAAAGTATTTTTATCAGGTTATCGTAATTAGTTCAGATATTTAATTTGAATTTTTTTGAAAATACAGTAGTTAAGAAATAACTTTAAAATTTTAAAGGAGATTTTATTATTTAAATAATATATTATTAGTATACCATATGCAAAATGCCTGAACAATTTAGACATGAATAATGATACCAATAATTTATTGGTCGGAAGGACGTTCTTATTTCATCTCCAGAGATCATGTAAACACGGAAGGACAACGAGGTAGATTTGGGTGATGCGGAAGTACAGCACGGTAATTTCCTTAAAAATCGCGAATTCTGTGTGTGTACTGACTAAATTGCTAGCCTTATTCTAACTTCAAATGAATTCTTAATTGAATGATTGGACCGACAGCAAATTTTATAGATTTCCCTTTACCAGACCTTCTTAGTTATAAGTAAGAGGATTTACCGTATTCCTTCCTATTCTTCTAACGCGGTGATAGTTGTTTATGAGAAGTTTCCTGAAATAGACTTAGCATGGGTATAGACTATAAAGGGGGAAGAGTGAAGACATTTCTTGCATCCTCACCACTGAATAGACAAATTCAGGCAAAGTAGCCATGATTGCCGAGAAGCAGATTGTGGATGAAGTGGCCTGTTGGCTTCGGATCTTCGACGATGGATCGGTGGATCGATCATGGGCCGGACCCGAAGAAGTGGAGTTCCTTGCAACCCCTGTACCCGCTTCACACAAATTCATTGATGGCGTTGCGACCCGCGACGTCGTCATTGATGCAGACTCGGGCTTAGTAGTTCGGCTCTATTTACCCGAGCCGCAACCGGACGGCAAGGGTAAGCTCCCCATCCTCCTCCACTTCCATGGCGGTGGTTTTTGCATAAGCCGAGCTAGTTGGTACATGTACTACCAATTTTACGCCGAGCTGGTGAAGTCGGCTCGAGCCATTTGTGTCTCCGTTGAGATGCGACTGGCCCCCGAGCACCGGCTACCTGCCGCAGTGGATGATTGCTATTCAGCTCTTCTGTGGCTCCGAGACCTGGCTCAGGCCAAATTGGCTGACCCATGGCTGGGAGCCAATGCGGACTTTGGCCGGGTTTTCCTTATTGGTGATTCCTCTGGAGGGAACCTTGTGCACGAAGTGGCGGCACGTGCAGGTTGCAGTGAATGGAGCCCTCTCCGGATAGCCGGGGCCATACCCATACACCCGGGCTTCGTTCGAGCCGAGCGGAGCCCGTCTGAGTTGAAGGTGGAATTTGAGACACCATTTTTGACACTGGAAATGGTGGATAAGTTCTTAGATCTGGCATTACCAGAAGGTAGCACTAAAGACCATCCCATCACCTGCCCGATGGGAGCTGCAGCTCCGCCTCTTTGGAAGCTGGAGCTGCCACCATTTCTAGTTCACGTGGCCGAGAAAGATTTGCTCCGCCACACCGACTTAGAGTACATTGAGGCGATGAAGCAGGCAGGCAAAGATGTTGAGGTGATGCATAACATGGGCGTTGGCCACAGCTTCTACCTCAACAAAATAGCTGTCGATTTGGATCCTAACACAGCAACTCAGACTCAGTTTCTTATTTCTTCCATCTCTCACTTCATCAACAGCCACTGAGATTGCTCCACTCTACACTATTACTACCCCAAATCTCCCTGCTCTCTCTTTTTTATATATATATATATATATGAATGAATAGGAAGTGATGTTTGAAGTCATGGAATTAAAAAATAATTATGAAAGTCTGTCACTTTCTCTTATTTTACGTAGATCTTATCTTCTCTAAAACATTGAGAAATAGAATTTTGAGATCATTTTGGAAATATGAAAATTAATTAGTGTCAGATTCATAATCCAAGTTATTTATTCAATCAATTAAGAATTAATTTTTATTTGAATTTTATAAATTGACTATTTATTTCACACCTGTTAGAGTTATAACATGCAATCTCTAAAATATAACAATGAACTTTTATAAATTAAAATTTAACAAATGCAATCAAATTTTATATCATTTCCAGAAAAAAAAACAATGCTGATATTCGTCCATCTTTTAAAGTTTTAAGAATATATAAGTATTTGAATAAGTTGTTGCTTCATAGAAATAATTGTTTAATTTTAACTAGAAATAATAATTGGAGTAAATAAAATAAATAATTTTGAAAATAACAATGATGAAATCAATTAAAAATTACTCCTGATTTTTAAAAGCTCACAGCAGGACAGGACAAACTTAAGCATCTGGCTCCAATAAGTCAGTGGGCCTTATAGAAAACGACGTGCTCTTAACAATATCTCCTCAAAGCATACAATCTAGAAAGCTGTAATTTACAAGCTTCACAGATATAAAATTTCCTAAATTCATACCAAAGTGATTTAGCAGGTTTCCGTAGGGTGCATATGAAATAATCAAAGGTATGTTGATTATTGATTTTTTATCATTTGTAAAATGCATATTGCCAAATTCAAATAGAGGGTATGGTGATTGATGATGATGGTGACGATGGTGTATAGATGTTTATTTTCTAAAAAGATTTATCCTTTATATTGATGTTAAAAGTTAGAACTATGTCACTTTAAAAAATGAATAAGTATGATAAAAAAATTTAAAGGTATATAATGACAGATATTGATAGCAATATGAGTGTTTGTATCCTTGTCACAAATATCGGTGGTATTTTCAAATTTACCGCGTTTTTATCGGCAAAATACTATTACTGCATTAAAAACGCGTTTTTATCGCCACGACGATAAATTTCTAATAAATTCCCGATAAAATCGTGTTAAAAACACAATAAACATTAATAACGCGATAATATCCCGGAAAATTGTCGGTAAATTCTCGATAAATTCCCGGTAAATTCCCTATACTATTTTTATTTCATTAATTTTTTTATTTATTCTACTTTTTTATTTTTTAAATATTATAATTTCAGCGAGATTTTCCCGTTAAATTCCCAGTAAAAATCCGAGAATTTAAAAATGTCACGCTCCGACCCGAAGGGTCGGCCCGGAACGCGACTGATTTTTTTTTTTTTTGAAGTTAAGACAAAACCAACACAACACTCAAACTGGGCCGGGTCAACAGTTAGGCCCAAAAGTTACAAATGACCCCAACATGTGGACTCAAACATATACCATAAGTCTACCCAACAAATAGACATAAAAAAATAACACATGCATCCATACACATAACATGATCACAAATTTCAACCATTGAATTATCCTTTCAAAATCATTATCAGAGTCACTACAGAAACGCAGTAGTCTAATACATCACATTAATACAAATTAAGTACCACACCCGGTACTTAACAAAAACAAATGGTTCCAAGAACCAGAAAGCAAAGATAAGGGTATTCCCCTCCGTGGGAATCCCAAAACACCGCCGCAGCTTATCCACCCTAAGCTTGAAAAAGAGGGTTCTCCTCCTCGAGTTCATCTCCTGAAAGGTGAGTGGGGTGAGCTAACTAGCCCAGTGAAGGAAATATAACAGTGCATTTAAGTAAACAATAGGTTAGCAATTGTAACGCCCGCCCCTTTTCACTATGCTTAATTGACCCGAAAATCAGAGTCTATAATTTTTTTTTTTTGAAATAAAAGTGACAAAGGGCGCGGGACGTCACGACGCGAGTTAAGTTCGAACTTCTAAAGCCCGGCCCTTAACTGGCCAACCCTACGTGTTCGTGGAAACTAAGTCCACGAGAACGGTTCACACGTAGAAAGTAAGCTCGCAAAATTATAACTAAATGCAAAATTATAATAGAGTCTATCCTACCAATTTTAGATAGCAAGGAAGTTACATCATTTAAATTACTAAATTACCTCAAAAAGATAACATCCAAAGTAAAGTCCAAACCATAGCAGAAATATAAATTATTACAGTCCGACGAGTTAAGTTGCTCAAATTACATTTCTAAAATAAATTTAAGTAAACTATCTAGCGTGCTTCCCCAAGCTCCTACGCTTGGCTCCCGTCACGTCCTCCGTTTCTGCCATCCCCTGCGTCATCAGCTAAGGTGGAAGTAGGGCGTTAGACAACGCGCCCAGTAGGACTCCGAGTAGGGCCAACACATAGATTAGTGTTAACAAGCACATAGGTAATAATATAATGAAAACCATAAAATGAATGGCATGCCATGAGTGTCTTATGTCATGAGTCCCACCCATCATCCATACCGTCATTGTGCCATGTCCCTCTTGATGGAAAAGCCTCATCAAGATATGATCAACACTAGGCATCCCCCTTGATGGCAAAGCCTCATCAAGGAATCCCCATGCTTTCTTCTCGGTCACCCCGACAGAGCATGGATTCCGGTTGTACCTTATAGTACCCCTATTGATGGATGAATCACATCAAGATATCCCCATGCTTGCTTCTCGGTCCCCTCGACGGAGCATGGACTCCGGTTTCATTATTTTCCCGCCCATGTCATGCATGAGATGTAAATGAATTATGCTATGTAATATATATAATTCATAGACTTAACATATAATTCATAGCCTTAACATATAATTCATAGCCTTAAAACCCATCATAAAACAAATTATATAATTACCAAAATAAATCAAAGGAACCATCAGATAATGCATAATCCATGGCTTACAAAAAGGTAGGAATCCTACCGAATATCGACTAGTGTTCCTTTACGTTTCCGTTCACGAATCCGGTCACCCAAACGCGCACCGCTTGCGATGTCCGATACCTTATTACATATGAATAATCAGCTCATCTTTTTAACTATTTCTAAGCCCATTAATCATACCTTAGTGAGGTTCGGCCATACCCCATGGGCGAACCTCACTATCTAGGTTTTGTGGGCCCCATTTAATCCATTTAATTATTTTAATTACATGAGTCTAAAAATCAGTAACCTATGCTCCATAAATCAGCAAATAAGGTTATTATGTAGAGCCTTTAAGTCAACCAACATCCCCGATGGGGTTTGGCCATACACCATGGCCGAACCCATGGTTCTTCATTTTTTGCCATAATTACGATTTTGCCACTACTCCTTCCCATGGCTTATTACCTATTTAACCATGCACACTTAAGTCCATAACTGATCCATAACTTGGATCCATTAATGATCCATCAACCATGATATGTACACATTAAAAATCAGTCCTTAACTTAGCCTAATTTTCCATTCATCTAACCACATGCATAATCCCAAATTTAACCCATAAAATGACCTACAAAGGGGTCATGGGTTCGGCCATACACCATGGCCGAACCCATGATGTCTTCTCCTCATTTTTTTTGGACCCTTTTACATCATTTAGCCCCACCATAAATCCCTCCATGAGGGGGTTTAAATCATACCTTTAAATCATTAACTTTGATCATCATTTGGTACATTTTTGAGTCCATTAATGACTGGCTCTCATTTCTGATTCAAGTTCCCAAGTGCCTTCCTTATTGCCATGTCGTTCCCATACCACCTTGACCAACTGAATAGCGCGGTTCTGCTGCACTCTTTGTTCTTTCCGATCACTCTGATCGGCTTCTCCACATACGTCACGTCGCTTTGCACATCAAGGTCTTGCACACTCAGAACATGTGAAGGATCGGGGTTGTACTTCCTCAACATGGACACATGGAACACATCATGTAGAGATGATAACTGTGGAGGGAGCGCCAATTGATAAGCTACCCCCCCCCCCCACCCTCTTCAGGATTGGAAACGGTCCCACAAATCTAGGCGACAGTTTCGCCTTCTTCCCGAATCTTATGTGTCCCTTCCGTGGTGAGACTTTTAAGAACACCAAGTCTCCCACCTCAAACTCGAGGAACCTTCTCCTCTTGTCGGCGTAGCTCTTCTGACGGCTCTGCGCAGTGAGTAGGTGTTGCTGTATCAATTTGATCTGTGCTGAAGTCTCCGCAACCAACTCGGGTCCAATCAGTGCAGGCTCACCGGCCTCTGTCCAGCACACTGGTGATCTACATGGCCTACCATACAAGGCCTCAAATGGAGCCATCTGGAGGCTTGCTTGGTAACTGTTGTTGTAAGAAAACTCCACCAGTGGCAAATGGTCCTCCCATCCACCTTTGAAGTCTAGCATACATGCTCTCAACATATCCTCCAGTGTCTGTATCGTCCTCTCTGACTGCCCATCAGTCTGTGGATGAAATGTTGTACTAGTCAATATGTTGGTCCCCATAGCCGAATGCATGCTCTGCCATACTCTGTCGGTGAATCGGCCATCTCTGTCGGACACAATAGTCCGAGGAATACCATGTAGTCTGATGATATCCCGGACGTACCGTCGACCCAATGTCTCCGATGAATTTGTCATCTTGATGGGAAGGAAATGCGCAGACTTAGTCAACCGATCCACTACGACCCATATCGCATCGTTGTCCTTTTGTGACCTTGGCAATCCTGTTACAAAATCTATGGATATGTGCTCCCATTTCCACTCCGGCATTGGCAAGGGTGCGTGTAAACCCGGTGGTTTCTGATGTTCCGCCTTAACCTGCTGACAAGTTAGGCAACGAGCAACAAACTCTGCCACATCTTTCTTGAGTCCACGTCACCAATAGTGCCTCTTAAGATCAGGATACATCTTGGTGCTGCTCGGATGGATAGAGAGCTTGGTTTGGTGTGCTTCAATCAACAACTCTCTTCTGCAGCTCTTAGGCACATATGTCCTGCCTCGGAACACAAGACCCTATCTTGGTCGTAGTTCCCACTCTGGTATAACCTCACTGGTAGACATCATAGCCCACATCTCCTCCACCTCTGGATCTGTCCGTTGCTCCCGTTCAATCTCGGAGACCATGTGGGATCGTATGATCAGGTTATATATGGTCCCATGATTATTGAGGTATAGTTTAAACTCTCTAATGGTATTCAATACCTCCCATTCTGTCTTGATCAAGCTGGCTACTGTCGCATGTGACATGCGGCTGAGGGTATCCGCCACCTTGTTCGCCTTGCCCGGATGATACCGAAGTGCGAACTCATAATCCGCCAGGTATTCCATCCATCTGCGCTGTCTCATGTTGAGTTCCTTTTGATCAAATTAGTACTTCAGGCTTTTGTGATCTGAGAACACCTCAAACTTCTCACCATAAAGGTAGCGTCTCCAGCTTTTGAGAGCGAAGACCACTACTGCTAGCTCCAGATCATGTGTGGGATAATGGCGTTCATGAATTTTCAACTGTCTTGATCCGTACGCCACCGCACGATTACCTTAACTGAGTGTACAACCCAGTCCTTCACCTGAGGCATCACAGTACACCTCATAACTTCTGCCTCTTTCCGGTAAGATCAGAATAGGAGCGGTTGTAAGCCTCTCCTTTAGCTCCTCAAATCTCCAGTTGCACAGATCTGACCACTCAAATTTGACTCCTTTCGCAGTGAGTCGGGTAAGTGGAGCTGCAATCTTGGAGAAGTCCATGATGAATTTCCTGTAGTAACCGGCCAATCCAAGAAATCTACGGATCTCGATCACATTCGTTGGTACTTTCCACTCCCTCACTGCCGCTACCTTAGCCGGGTCCACGGCTATATCTTCCTTTGATATAATGTGCCCCAAGAAGTTGACCTCAGATAGCCAGAACTCACACTTGCTGGCTTTGGCATATAACTGGTTCTTCCTCAAGGTGTCTAGGACTATCCGTAAGTGCTCAGCATGTTCCTCCTGACTCTTGGAATAGACCAGGATGTCATCAATGAATACAATCATAAACCGATCCAAATAAGGACGGAATATCCTATTCATCAGGTCCATGAACAGAGCCGGTGCATTAGTAACTCCAAATGGCATGACCACATACTCATATAAGCCATACCGTGTCCTGAAGGCTGTCTTCTCTATGTCCTCCTCCCTAACCCGGATTTGATGGTATCCAGACATCAGATCAATCTTAGAGAAGTGAGAGGAACCCCTAAGTTGATCAAATAAATCATCAATCCTGGGTAGGGGATACTTATTCCTGACAGTCAGCTGGTTCAATTTCCTGTAGTCCACACACATCCGAAGGGTACCGGCTTTCTTCTTCACAAATAATACTGGGGCTCCCCATGCGGATGTGCTGTTCTGAATAAAACCCAGTCTGAGCAGTTCATCAATCTACTTCTTCAACTAAGTCATCTCAACTGGTGCCATCCTGTAATGGGGCAGTGACACTGGAGCAGCGCCGGGATATAACTTGATCTCAAAGTCTATCTCCCTCTTGGGTGGCAAACTAGGGAACTCTGTTGGGAATACCTCAGCAAAATCTGCTACTACCGCCGGAAGTTCAGCCTCTGGTGCCCTGTCTAGTCTGATGTTGTTCAAGACAAGGTGGTTCAATTGTTCCTGCAGCCTTCTAGGGATGCCTTGTCTGTCAGCGTGCACCATATACCGCTTTCCCTCGGGTGACCAAAATATCACCCTACGAAGATGGCAATCAATATTGGCCTGAAATGTAGCCAACCAGTCCATGCCAAATATAACATCGTACTCAGCCATATCGAGTACCAAATTATTGAACTCGAATCTGAATCCAGCGAGTTCGGTGTTCAATGCCGTGCATATGAGTCCCAAAGATGTGTCTCCGACGGGGGATACAATGGTAAGTGATGTGGACAGGTTTTGTACTAATGTGCCCGTAGCAGATATGAATGCAGCAGATATAAATGAATGGGAAGCTCCAGAATCAAATAATGCAACAGCATAGGAACTACCAACTACGGCCATACCTTGAATCACCGAGTGATCCACCGCTGCTGGAGGAGCTATGGTAAAAAGTCATCCAGATCCTATAGGGTTTGGCGCCCGCCCGCTTGGTTGTATGCCCTGCCTCCTCGTGACTGAGCTGGTCTAGCTGGAGGGCGGAAGGAACCCCTGAAGTGAGAGGGTTTGCTAATCTGTGGGCACTCCCTCTTGAAGTTGCCCTGTTGGCCACACTGGTAGCATGTGTTCCCACCTCGTGGAACCTGAGTGACTGATGCTAATGGGGAGGGGTGATTGGGGCGAAAGCCCCCTGTAGATCCAGTGGAGGGTGAGGGTCTGCTAAAGTTCGGGCGGAACTTCTTGTTGGGTTGAAATGCACCCCGCCCACTCTGCCCTCGGCGGTTGTCAAACCGCACCATCTCATTCAACTCTCGCTCTGCTATAGTGGCCCTGCTGACCACCTCAGCTAGTGTGGCTGCCTTGAATATTGTCACCCTAGCCCTGATGCTCGGCCGAAGGCCCCGTTCAAACTTACGGGCCCTCTGGTGCTCGGTATCCACCATATAAAATGCATAGACGGATAGACTAAGGAATTCCCTGTGATATTCTGCCACTGTCATATTACCTTGCACCAATGATAGGAAGGCTTGAGTCTGACACTTTCTTTCCTCCTCCGGAAAATACTGCTCTAGGAAAGTAGCTGAGAACCATTCCCATGTCATGGTAGTCCTTTCCCCTTTCGGCACAAGTGCTTGCCGTTTTTCTACAACCTCCCACCAATTACCGGCATCCTTGATCAGTTGAGATGTAGCCAGTAAGATCCTATCAGTATGACTGGAAATCTGAAGCAGAGTCAAGATCTGAGTGATCTTTTTCAACCAATGTTCCACTCGGACAACCCCTTCTTTCCCGTTGAAGTACGGGGGGCGCTGTTGCTGGAAATCCTTGACCATTTTCCAGTTATTAGAGTCGCTGGTGGTTGCATTCCCGTTTAAATGCTGTTGCAGGATAGAGGTGACCACTGCTTGAACAAATTGTTTCAACTCGGGAGGCACAACATGTAGGTTCACACTATTCTGTCCCTCCTCTTGATGAGGTGGCTGTACCTCATCTTCCGGATGAGGTGGTGGCACCTCTTCCTCTACCCATGGGTTTCGGCGAGTCCTTCTCTTTGGAGGCATTTCCTAAGTCATCGAAAAATACTTATTGACTTAGTTCCTTCATAAAATTGTCGTGTTCATATTTTGGGGAAATTTGCCAAATAAGCATACTTAGTTTTTGGGGGAAAAACTCTCTAAGTATCAAGTGTTTTGTATTTGATTTTTTTTTTTTGGGGAAAATATCCAAATAAGCACACTTAGTTTTTGGGGAAAATTTCCTAATTATCAATGTTTGTTCCATTTGGTGAAATCGAGGAAATGTTTTCCTACGTTTGATAAATCCATCACTGTTTCATCGATTTGGGGGAAAAAATCTAGATGTTTTTTTATTTCGGGGGAAGTAAGCCCTATTTGCTATGTTTGATAATTCTAACTTAAAGTGATTTTTTTCTTCCCTTGCTATCATTCCTTTTCGTCAAATGTTGTTCTCAGATTGAATGTTTCAGTCTGAGTCAATCGAAGTAAATTAACCTGGCCCCCGTGCAGCGGACTCTGAAGAGTCGGTCAGTTGGGATTCTTATCCGTCAGTGAGACGTGAAACCGTCTTAATCATATTTCGAGAGATTCATTCTTCCGATTTCACTCTGATACCAACTGTAACGCCCGCCCCTTTTCACTATGCTTAATTGACCGAAAATCAGAGTCTATATATATATATTTTTTTTGAAATAAAAGTGACAAAGGGCGCGGGACGTCACGACGCGAGTTAAGTCCGAACTTCTAAAGCCCGGCCCTTAACTGGCCAACCCTACGTGTGCGTGGAAACTAAGTCCACGAGAACGGTTCACAGGTAGAAAGTAAGCTCGCGGAATTATAACTAAATGCGGAATTATAATAGAGTCTATCCTACCAATTTTAGATAGCAAGGAAGTTACATCATTTAAATTACTAAATTACCTCAAAAGGATAAAATCTGAAAGTAAAGTCCAAACCATAGCAGAAATATAAATTATTACAGTCCGATGAGCTAAGTTACTCAAACTACATTTCCAAAATAAATTTAAGTAAGCTATCTAGCCCGCTTCCCCAAGCTCCTACGCTTGGCTCCCGTCGCGTCCTCCGTTTCCGCCATCCCCTGCGTCATCAGCTAAGGTGGAAGTAGGGCGTTAGACAACGGGCCCAGTAGGACTCCAAGTAGGGCCAACACATTGATTAGTAATAACAAGCACATAGGTAATAATATAATGAAAACCATAAAATGAATGGCATACCATGGGTGACTTATGTCATGAGTCCCACCCATCATCCATACCGTCATTGTGCCATGTCCCTCTTGATTGAAAAGCCTCATCAAGATATGATCAACACTAGGCATCCCCCTTGATGGCAAAGCCTCATCAAGGAATCCCCATGCTTTCTTCTCGGTCACCCCGACGGAGCATGGACTCCGGTTGTACCTTATAGTACCCCTCTTGATGGATGAATCACATCAAGATATCCCCATGCTTGCTTCTCGGTCGCCCCGACGGAGCATGGACTCCGGTTTCATTATTTTCCCGCCCATGCCATGCATGAGATGTAAATGTATTATGCTATGTAATATATATAATTCATAGCTTTAATATATAATTCATAGCCTTAACATATAATTCATAGCCTTAAAACCCATCATAAAAAAAATTATATAATTACCAAAATAAATCAAAGGAACCATCACATAGCACATAATCCATGGCTTACAAAAAGGTAGGAATCCTACCGAATATCGACTAGCGTTCCTTTACCTTTCCGTTCACGAAGCCGGTCACCCAAACGCGTACCGCTTGTGTTGTCCGATACCATATTACATATGAATAATCAGCCCATATTTTTAACCATTTCCAAGCCCATTAATCATACCTTAGTGGGCATGGCCGAACCTCACTATCTAGGTTTTGTGGGCCCCATTTAATCTATTTAATTGTTTTAATTACATGAGTCTAAAAATCAGTAACCTATGCTCCATAAATCAGCAAATAAGGTTATTATGTAGAGCCTTTAAGTCAACCAACATCCCCCATGGGGTTCGGCCATACACCATGGCCGAACCCATGGTTCTTCATTTTTTTGCCATAATTACGATTTTGCCACTACTCCTTCCCATGGCTTATTACCTATTTAACCATGCACACTTAAGTCCATAACTGATCCATAACTTGGATCCATTAATGATCCATCAACCATGATATGTACACATTAAAAATCAGTCCTTAACTTAGCCTAATTTTCCATTCATCTAACCATATGCATAATCCCAAATTTAACCCATAAAATGACCTACAAAGGGTCATGGGTTCGGCCATACACCATGGCCGAACCCATGATGTCTTCTCCCCATTTTTCTTGGACCTTTTTACATCATTTAGCCCCACCATAAGTTCCTCCATGAGGGGGTTTAAATCATACCTTTAAATCATTAACTTTGATCATCATTTGGTACATTTTTGAGTCCATTAATGACTCATTTAATCATGCCATATTCCCCATTCTTTTCATGGTTTCCAAAATAACTAAATCATCAAAATCTCCCCATGGGGTTCGGCCATACACCATGGCCGAACCCATAGTCCATGGTTTTATTTTTAAAACATTTATTTATGATGCTTAAAGTCCATTTAAAACTAACAACCTTTTTCCATCAATTTCCATCTTTTCACATCCATTAAAATTATTAAAAATCACCATAGGGTTCGGCCATACACCATGGCCGAACCAATGGTTCATGGCTCATTTTCATCCACCACTTTTGAGGCCCTTAAAAATCATTAATATCCTCCATGATTTTTCCTCATTAAAACTCCTTAAACTTTAACCATTTTGAGCCTCAATATCCTTAACCATCCTTCCATGGTTTTAATCCTTTAATCCCATTAAAATCTCCTAATCACCTTCCATGGGGTTCGGCCATACTACATGGCCGAACCCTATGGCCCATGGTTCCTTCAAAAATTACATTTCTATATTTGAATAAATCGTAATACTTAGTGTCCTTAATACATCCTTTATTTTTTTCTTAACCTAATTTATCTTTCCCATTTTGTCCATTTCTCAACCTTTCCTTGGATGGATCTTAGATCCATGGCCCATACCACTTTGGCCACCATGTAATCTAAGAAATGCATTCCATGATCCCTTTTTAATATTAAACAAAATGTAAACTTTTGTTAAGAATTTACTTACAAATCCGACGGCTCCTCCGACTTCCTTTTCTCCCTTTGGATTCCTTAGCCTTTCTCCTTTCTTCTTTTCCTTGATCTTTGGCCAAGATGTGCTTGATCAAAATGAGATCATCAAGGTTTGGGTCGGCCAATGATGGAGTGGTTTTGAGAGAGAGGGAGAGGAGGAAAGAATGGAAAATCTTCTAAGTTTTGATCTTAGGGTGGTGACCAAGCTTGGAGTCCCCTTTTTTTTTCTAAGTCTTTTCTTCTTTTTCTTCTAAGTCTTGGTGTTTTCCTTGGGAGAGGGAGAAGATGACGGTTTTGGGAAGGGAGGGAGAGAGATGAGATAAGAATGATATGAAGAAATGAGATGAGAACCCATCTCATTGGTTGCTTGGGTTAGACTCCTCCATCATTTCTCCCACCAACCAAGCATGAGATCCCTTGACCTTAGTGGTGGTGGTTGAGATGAAACCACCATCCTTAACCCATGGTTTTATTTGTGTTTCCTTAAATGGTTTGGTTTGTGTTTCTTAGAGTGGTTTGGGTGAGATGAAACCACCCCTTGACTTATTCCTTTTGACTCCCCATTGACCCATTTGACTAACTTAATTAACGTAATTAATTGGATCATCAACTTAGGTTAATTAATTCTCATTTAATCCCTTTTAATCTCCTTGATTCTTCTCCATTAATCCACCCATGGTTGACCAAGTCAACCATGGTGGCTGGCCCCACTAACTTCTAGCCTACCCGCCACCTCACTTGATGAGGTGGAGGTGGGCCCCATTTGGCCATGTCACCTAGGTTTAATAAATTCTAACTTAGGTGATTCACATTAATTAAATCAACTTAATTTAATTTGTTCCTCCTCAATTCCCTTTGACTTATCCATGGTTGACCAAGTCAACCATGATGGTCGGCCCCACCTATGCCTTGGTCCACACGCCACCTCACTTGGTGAGTGGAGGTGGGCCCCACTTGGTTATGCCATCTTGATCATTTCATCACTAACTTAGGTGATTTAAGCCAATTCAATCCATTCCCACTTATTGGATCACCATTGGGCCCATGGCCCAATTAAATTTATTTTCTACCTATTTACCTTAGAGCTTAAATCATCTTGACCCATTGGGTCCCAAATGGGTATTGGGCCCAATTTGACCATCCTTGGCCCAACTAACCATCATTGACCATTTAAATGAATTTAAATCAATCCATGGTCTATTGGACCATACTTGGGCCTTTGTCCAAATTTTGATCCACTTAACATTTATTCCATCAAAATTCCTAATTTCCATCATTAAAATAAATAATAGCCACATATATATTGACTTAAAAATTCCGGGCTATTACAATACAATCCTCTTTTGAATTTTTCGTCTCGAAAATTCGAGCGAAGTAGAAGTTCAAAACAACTCATATAAAGAGCTTCAGATGAGTGGCTCTCATTTCAGATTCAAGTTCCCAAGTGGTTTCCTCATTGCCATGTCGTTCCCATACCACCTTAACCAACTAAATAGCGCGGTTCTGCAGTACTCTTTGTTCTCTCCCGATCACTCTGATCGCCTTCTCCACATACGTCACGTCGCTCTGCACATCGACGTCTTGCACACTCAGGACATGTGAATGATCGGGGTTGTACTTCCTCAACATGGACACATGGAACACATCATGTAAAGATGATAATTGTGGAGGGAGCGCCAACTGATAAGCTACACCCCACCCTCTTCAGGATTGGAAACGGTCCCACAAATCTAGGCGACAGTTTTCCCTTCTTCCCAAATCTCATGTGTCCCTTCCGTGGTGAGACTTTTAAGAACACCAAGTCTCCCACCTCAAACTCGAGGAACCTTCTCCTCTTGTCGGCGTAGCTCTTCTGACGGCTCTGCGCAGTGAGTAGGTGTTGCCGTATCAATTTGATATGCGCTGTAGTCTCCGCAACCAACTCGGGTCCAATCAGTGCAGGCTCACCGGCCTCTGTCCAGCACACTGGTGATCTACATGGCCTACCATACAAGGCCTCAAATGGAGCCATCTGGAGGCTTGCCTGGTAACTGTTGTTGTAAGAGAACTCCACCAGTGGCAAATGGTCCTCCCATCCACCCTTGAAGTCTAGCATACATGCTCTCAACATATCCTCCAGTGTCTGTATCGTCCTCTCTGACTGCCCATCAGTCTGTGGATGAAATGTTGTACTAGTCAATATGTCGGTCCCCATAGCCGAATGCATGCTTTGCCATACTCTACCGGTGAATCGGCCATCTCTGTCGGACACAATAGTCCGGGGAATACCATGTAGTCTGATGATATCCCGGACGTACCGTCTACCCAAAGTATCCGATGAATTTGTCATCTTGATGGGAAGGAAATGCGCAGACTTAGTCAACCGGTCCACTACGACCCATATCGCATCGTTGCCCTTTTGTGACCTTGGCAATCCTGTTACAAAATCCATGGATATGTGCTCCCATTTCCAGTCTGGCACTGGCAAGGGTGCGAGTAAATCCAGTGGTTTCTGATGTTCTGCCTTAACCTGCTGACAAGTTAGGCAACGAGCAACAAACTCTGCCACATCTTTCTTGAGTCCACGTCACCAATAATGCCTCTTAAGATCATGATACATCTTGGTGCTGCCCGGATGGATAGAGAGCTTGGTTTGGTGTGCTTCAATCAACAACTCTCTTCTGCAGCTCTTAGGCACATATGTCCTGACTCGGAACACAAGACCCTATCTTGGTCGTAGTTCCCACTCCAGTATAACCTCACCGGTAGACATCTTAGCCCATATCTCCTCCACCTCTAGATCTGTCCGTTGCTCCCGTTCAATCTCGGAGACCATGTGGGATCGTATGATCAGGTTATATATGGTCCCATGATTTGTAACACCCCAATTTCTCAATGAAGTGGAAAATTATGAAAATGCCCCTGAGTTGTTAAATTAATTATTTTGTGATGTTAATTAAGGAAGTAGTGGGGCCCGTTGCTCAAATTAAAATCATATGAGCACATTATTAATGTTAAGTTTGATTGGATGGGTAATTTTCATCATTTGGGTCAAAAATGGCTAAATGGGTCAAAGGGCCCAAATGGGACCCATCGGGTCAAAATGGATGATTTGACCGTTTTGTGAACTTAAATTAAATGGGGTTAAGCCTATTTGATTGGAAATCAACTGGAGGAAAAATGGGTAGGCTTGACCCATATGTAAAAACCAATTGCAAATGACCAAAACACCATAATTGGGTCATGGAGTCAAAAACGGGTCAAGGAGCTAAAAGTGGACCCAACGGGTCGTGTTGACTAAGGTTGACCGTGTGGACCCTCAAGGGAGCTAAAACACGAGTTAAATCAGTTGAGTGGGACTGAGGTGAGTTGGAATTAAATCAAGTAGTGAGTCAACACGTGCATTAAATGAAATGCATTAAGTATGTGAGTTGGGTGAGTTGTGATGGAAATCTAAACAGTCTTGAGTTCAAGTGAGTCAAAAGGGAAATTGAAGGGACTGTAAACTCAGTGAGCTAAGTGGGAATTGGAAGAGGTTGGCTCAGCTTTAACCACCAAAACAAGTCCCACACGTTGGGGATGAGATGAGATGAGTGGTAAACTAAATGGCTGCATGGGTAGCTGCCAAGGGGTGCCTTGGATAGCACCCAAGACCCATCGTTGTGTGCATGAATTGATGAGGGAGTGGAGGGGTTTTGGGGGCTGAAATACAAAAGCAATGAGCACCCATGTTTGACCGAGTTTCTCATTGGCAAAAGCCTAGAATTCATCTCCCTCTCCCTCTCTCAAGAACACTCTCTTGGCCGAATTTGACTTGGTGTTTCTCACCATTGAATCAAGCATACAACCAGCAAGGAATTAAGGAAGCAAGGATCAAAAGTCAAGAGCAAAAGACAAAGGAAAGTGGTAAGTATTTCCATTGAATTATGTTTAATAAAATGGGTTAAATAAGACATGATTCGGCCATGTGATGGTCAAATCTATCAAAGGGTTAAAGTATGATTGTTTTATGTCCAATTAGATGGAAAACATGGACATAGGGTTCGGCCACTTTGGATGGCCGAACCCCATGAAATATTATGGTTAATGTTGATGGTTTTGTAAGATTTAAACCATGCAAGTATAGGACTGATTTTGGAGGTTTAAGATACATACTTTGGAAAGATTGAAAGCATGGATTTGGATGTCATAATTTGGCCATGCTATGGCCGAATTTGACAAGGGTCTAGACCATGGAAGATGGTGTCAAAAAGGAGTGGAAATGGACCATTGGGTTCGGCCACTTTGGGTGGCCGAACCCCATGGAAAAAGTTGGTTAATGTTGATGGTTTTTGGAATTTAAAGCCATGCAAGGTGGGACTGTTTTTACATGTTTTATTAGATTTAAAATACATGTTTTAAAGAGGGTTAAAACATGGGTTTGGATATCAGAAAAGACTGAAGTTTATATGGTCTAAATCAGTGGACTAAAAGATGGAAATGGACCATTGGGTTCGGCCACTTTGCATTGCCGAACCCCATGGAAACAAGTGGGTGTTTTTGATAGTTTTTGGAAATTAAAACCATATAATTTGGGACTGATATTAGATGTTATTGTTGGATTTAAAAATGCATGTTTTAAGGAGGTTAAAACATGGATTTGAATGTTGGTTTCAGACCCAAGATAAAGGGTTAAATGTTCAAAACCAAAGGTCATGGTGTTCGGCCAATGAGCATGGCCGAACCCTATGAAATTGGGCTAATTTTTGGATGTTTGTTTGAAAGGTAAAACCTGATATTAATATACTGTTATTACATGATTATTGGATGTTTAAAAATAGTAAACATAACCATTGGGTTTGGCCACCATGGAGGGCCGAACCCCATGTAAAAGAGGGTTGGTTTTCATGTTGGGAAACATGGAAACCATAGACCTTTGTGGACTGTTTTTGGAGATTTTTATGTGATAAGATTACTGATTTTGGTTGGCCATAGGATGGCTAAACTATGTGTTTAACATGGCTAAGGGGTAGAACAAATTGGAATTTAAATTATGGACATTATTGAGCAAAAGAACCATAAGGGTTCGGCCATGAGTATGGCTGAACCCCATGGACTGTTTTCATGGATTATTTTATGGATGTGTATGTGATTTAAGATGGAATTATGTTTACTGATTTGGTCGGCTAAAACATGACTGAACCATGTTAAGGTTGTGGGTAAGTTGTAAAGTTTAATCAAGGTATTGGTAGCAATGGCATATTTGTAAATAAGCGTCACAACCACGAGTTGGTATTTTTGGACTTAGACTCAAAAATGGGAATCAAATAAAGTAAGGGATTAAAAGTTGGTCCATGATTTATGTGAATAAGGTGACGGATCTCTGTGACGATGCACGACTGCGAGCGGTGACCGAATAAAGCCTAAGAAAGAACGGACGCTGAAGTGATTCTTCAGTAGGTTTCCTACCTACTTGTAACCACAGTTTTTACCCAGTTTTCCTTATGAGATTCTTGTTTTATTTTATGTGATTCAAATGATATATTATGCATTAACAAATGGCATACAGGCATTGGCATCTCATGCATAGACATGGGATTATGAATGAGGTTCTACAGTGTTTCAAGTTATGAGTTACGTCCTGCCTCGGTGGTGCAAGTCACGCCAGGAGGAGTAACATGATGATCATAGTCACATTGGTCTCCTTAGGCGATGAGAGTCCCGCCAGGAGGACTAATTTGTGATATAAATCAGTCAATGATGAAGAGATGGAAGTTGTATTGTAATTTATCTTGACGGTGCAAGGCACGTCAAGTGATGGCTATGAATGTACATAATGGGGGATGCTCATTGCATGTGTATACTTCATAGCATTGTTTTACCTATTTTTGATGATCATGTATTATGATATATATATATATATTTTATATGCTAACATGTGGTAGCCCTGATTCGGGAACCTACTGGGCATGTTGATCTAACGCCCTAATTCTATCCTCAGAGGAGATTGCAGGTACAAGTAAAGGAAAAGAAAAGGTCATTGACCGGGAGGGGAGCTGAGCCTAAGTGCTTGAATGCTGGAATGAATTTATAATTGCTGTTTATTTGATACTTTATTATGGACATGTAATAAAGTAGTTACTTGCTATGGTTTGCTTAGGATATTGACAATGTATGGTTGAATTATGTAATTATTATTGGAGACTGGTACTGGCTATCTTTTCATATTATTCCGCAGATAATTTATATTATTCCGCAAGTTGATGTTAGTTCCATGTGTGATTTATTATCATGGTCTAATCCATGTACACATGGGTGGCCAGTTAGGGTTCAGACTTGAGTAGTCTGAACTTAACTCGCGTCGTGACGCCGCCTGCTCTCTTCCAATGTTTTATTATTACTTAAAAAAAAAATTAGATTCTGAAATTCTCGTAAAGGGCGGGGCGTTACATGATTATTGAGGTAGAGTTTAAACTCTCTAATGGTATTCAATACCTCCCATTCCGTCTTGATCAAGCTGGCTACTGTCGCATGTGACATGCGGCTGAGGGCATCCGCCACCTTGTTCGCCTTGCCCGGATGATACCGAAGTGGGAACTCATAATCCGCCAGGTATTCCATCCATCTGTGCTGTCTCATGTTGAGTTCCTTTTGATCAAATAAGTACTTCAGGCTCTTGTGATCTGAGAACACCTCAAACTTCTCACCATAAAGGTAGTGTCTCCAGCTTTTGAGAGCGAAGACCACTGTTGCTAGCTCTAGATCATCTGTGGGATAATAGCGTTCATGAATTTTCAACTGTCTTGATCCGTACGCCACCGTACGATTACCTTGACTGAGTGTACACCCCAGTCCCTCACCTGAGGCATCACAGTACACCTCATAACTTCTGCCTCTTTCCGGCAAGATCTCAATAGGAGCGGTTCTAAGCCTCTCCTTTAGCTCCTCAAATCTCCGGTTGCACAGATCTGACCACTCAAATTTGACTCCTTTCTGAGTGAGTCGGGTAAGTGGAGCTGCAATCTTGGAGAAGTCCATGATGAATTTCCTGTAGTAACCGGCCAATCCCAAAAAACTGCAGATCTCGATCACATTCGTTGGTGCTTTCCACTCCGTCACTGCCGCTACCTTAGCCGGGTGCACGGCTATACCTTCCTTTGATATAATGTGCCCCAAGAAGTTGACCTCAAATAAGGACGGAATATCCTATTCATCAGGTCCATGAACAGAGCCGGTGCATTAGTAAGTCCAAATGGCATGACCACATACTCATATAAGCCATACCATGTCCTGAAGGTTGTCTTCTCTGTGTCCTCCTCCCTAACCCGGATTTGATGGTATCCAGACATCAGATCAATCTTAGAGAAGTGAGAGGAACCCCTAAGTTGATCAAATAAATCATCAATCCTGGGTAGGGAATACTTATTCCTGACAGTCAGCTGGTTCAATTTCCTGTAGTCCACACACATCCGAAGGGTACCGGCTTTCTTCTTCACAAATAATACTGGGGCTCCCCATGCGGATGTGCTGTTCTGAATAAAACCCAGTCTGAGCAGTTCAGCAATCTACTTCTTCAACTCGGTCATCTCAACTGGTGCCATCCTGTAATGGGGCAGTGACACTGGAGCAGCGCCGGGATATAACTTGATCTCAAAGTCTATCTCCCTCTTGGGTGGCAAACCAGGGAACTCTGTTGGGAATACCTCAGCAAAATCTGCTACTACCGCCGGAAGTTCAGCCTCTGGTGCCCTGTCTAGTCTGATGCTGTTCAAGACAAGGTGGTTCAATTCTTCCTGCAGTCTTCTAGGGATGCCCTTGTCTGTCAGCGTGCACCATATACCGCTTTCCCTCGGGTGACCAAAATATCACCTTACGAAGATGGCAATCAATATTGGCCTGAAATGTAGCCAACCAGTCCATGCCAAATATAACATCGTACTCAGCCATATCAAGTACCAAATTATTGAACTCGAATCTGAATCCAGCGAGTTCGGTGTTCAATGCCGTGCATATGAGTCCCAAAGATGTGTCTCCGACGGGGGGTACAATGGTAAGTGATATGGACAGGTTTTGTACTAATGTACCCGTAGCAGATATGAATGCAGCAGATATAAATGAATGGGAAGCTCTAGAATCAAATAATGCAACAGCATAGGTACTACCAACTACGGCCATACCTTGAATCACCGAGTGATCCACCGCTGCTGGAGGAGCTATGGTAAAAAGCCGTCCAGATCCTGTAGGGTTTGGCGCCCGCCAGCCTGGTTGTATGCCCTGCCTCCTCGTGACTGAGCTGGTCTAGCTGGAGGGCGGAAGGAACCCCTGAAGTGAGAGGGTTTGCTAATCTGTGGGCACTCCCTCTTGAAGTCGCCCTGTTGGCCACACTGGTAGCATGTGTTCCCACCTCGTGGAACCTGAGTGATTGATGCTGATGGGGAGGGCTGATTGGGGCGAAAGCCCCCTGTAGATCCAGTGGAGGGTGAGGGCCTGCTAAAGTTCGGGCGGAACTTCTTGTTGGGTTGAAATGCACCCCGCCCAATCTGCCTTTGACGGTTGTCAAACCGCACCATCTCATTCAACTCTCGCTCTGCTATAGTGGACCTGCTGACCACCTCGGCCAGTGTGGCTGCCTTGAATATTGTCATCCTAGCCCTGATGCTCGGCCGAAGGTCCCGTTCAAACTTACGGGCCCTCCGGTGCTCGGTATCCACCATATAAAATGCATAGACAGATAGACTAAGGAATTCCCTGTGATATTCTGCCACCGTCATATTGCCTTGCACCAATGACAGGAAGGCTTTAGTTTGGCACTCTCTTTCCTCCTCCGGAAAATACTGCTCTAGGAAAGTAGTTGAGAACCATTCCCATGTCATGGTAGTCCTTTGCCCTTCCGGCACAAGTGCTTGCCGTTTTTCTACAACCTCCCACCAATTACCGGCATCCTCGATCAGTTGAGATGTAGCCAGTAAGATCCTATCAGCATGACTGGAAATCTGAAGCAGAGTCAAGATCTGAGTGATCTTTTTCAACCAATGTTCCATTCGGACAACCCCTTCTTTCCCGTTGAAGTACGGGGGGCGTTGTTGCTGGAAATCCTTGACCATTTTCCGGTTATTAAAGTCGCTGGTGGTTGCATTCCCGTTTAAATGCTGTTGCAGGATAGAGGTGACCACTGCTTGAACCAATTCTTTCAACTCGGGAGGCACAACATGTAGGTTCACACTATTCTGTCCCTCCTCTTGATGAGGTGGCTGTACCTCCTCTTCTTGACGAGGTGGTGGCCCCTCTTCCTCTATCCGTGGGTTTCAGTGAGTCCTTCTCTTTGGAGGCATTTCCTAAGTCATCGAAAAATACTTATTGACTTAGTTCCTTCATAAAATTGTCGTGTTCATATTTTGGGGAAATTTGCCAAATAAGCATACTTAGTTTTTGGGGGAAAAACTCTCTAAGTATCAAGTGTTTTGTATTTGATTTTTTTTTTTTTTGGGGAAAATATCCAATTAAGCACACTTAGTTTTTGGGGAAAATTTCCTAATTATCAATGTTTGTTCCATTTGGTGAAGTCGAGGAAATTTTCCTACGTTTGATAAATCCATCACTGTTTCATCAATTTGGGGGAAAAAATCTTTATGTTTTCTTATTTCGGGGGAAGTAAGCCCTATTTGCTATGTTTGATAATTCCAACTTAAAGTGAGTTTTTTCTTTCCTTGCTATCATTCCTTTTTGTCAAATATTGTTCTCGGATTGAATGCTTCAGTCTGAGTCAATCGAAGTAAATTAACCTGGGCCCCGTGCAGCGGACTCCGAAGAGTCGGTCAGTTGGGATTCTTATCCGTCAGTGAGACGTGAAACTGTCTTAATCATACTTCGAGAGATTCATTCTTCCGATTTCGCTTTGATACCAACTGTAACGCCCGCCCCTTTTCACTATGCTTAATTGACCGAAAATCAGAGTCTATATTTTTTTTTTTTGAAATAAAAGTGACAAAGGGCGTGGGACGTCACGACGCGAGTTAAGTCCGAACTTCTAAAGCCCGGCCCTTAACTGGCCAACCCTACGTGTGCATGGAAACTAAGTCCACGAGAACGGTTCACACGTAGTTCTGCTCATGTCCCTTCAATTGCATGGAACCATAAACTACTAGCTTCCCCTATTGCATGAGCACACAACCCAAACTAAACTTGGACGCATCGCAATACACATCGTAACCTCGTCCTTGCTCGGGTATCACCAAAATTGGAGACGTTGTCAACTTCTTCTTCAGCTCCTGGAATGCTCTTTCACAAGTGTCGCTCCACTCGAACTTGACGTTCTTCCTCGTCAGCAGAGTATCGGCACCCCGATTTGAGAGAAGTGTGGGATAAACTTTCGGTAATATCCCGCTAATCTCAGAAAGTTCCTGATCTCGAACACGTTCTTGGGACTTTCCCGAGTCTTCACTGTTTCCACTTTCGGTGGATCTACAGAGATTCCTCCTGGAGAGACCACATGTCCCAGAAACTACACTTCAGTCAACCAAAACTCACACTTGCTCAGCTTAGCGAACAGCTGATGCTCTCGAAGAGTCTGAAGAACAATCCGCAGATGATGCTCGTGCTCCTCCTCTGACGACGAAAAGATCAAGATATCGTCTATGAAGACTATCACGAACTCCCGCAGATACGGTTGGAACACACAATTCATCAAGTCCATAAACATGGATGGCGCGTTCGTCAAACCGAAAGGCATCACGACAAACTCATACAAGCCATACTGCGTCTAGAAAGCAGTCTTAGGAATGTCTTCCTCTCGAATCTGCAACTGATGGTAACCTGACCTCAAATAGATTTTCAAAAAGCACTTCGATCCCCACAAAAGATCAAAGAGGTCGTCTATTCTAGGCAACGGATACTTATTCTTAATAGTTACCTGGTTAAGCCGCCGGTAATCTATACACATCCTCATTGATCCATCCTTCTTTTTCACAAAGAGAGCAGGTGCGCCCCACGGCGAGTTGCTCTGACGGATAAAACCAAGTCTAAGAACATCATCTACCTGCGTAGCTAGCTCTCTCTGCTCTGCCGGCGTCATCCGATCCCAGCCAACTGGTCAGGAAACACATCCATAAACTCACACACCACCCGTGGAGCAACAGACCCTACACCACCTATATCTTCCCAACCCATGCTGGCCATCACACTACCAGGATACGCCCTAAGGCCAGAGAAAGTGACTCCCATCTTTTCATAGGGTACTAGCTTCTCCATAAACCTCTCATTGGTTGATGAGACCCCATGAATTCTCCTCTGAGAGCAGTCTATCAAGATCTCAAAAATTGACAACCAATCCATGCCAAGGATGATGTCAAAGTCCGTCATTTCCCGAACCAGAAAATCATAGGACAACTCTACTCCGCTAATCTTCAAAACGCAAGATCTACACTCTTGGTTCACCAAAGCCTTCTTACCCAAGGGTGATACTATCGTTAGCGGATTAACTACTTCTACCGGTTTCAAACCCAATCTGTCACAACAAGTTCTAGAAATAAAGGAATGCGAAACACCGGTATCAAAAAGCACTCGAGCCAAAAGACTAAAAAGATTAAGGGTACCTTCCATCACAGTATTCTCCACTAGCTCTTCCTTCTGAGTCTTAATCGTGTAGACTCTCCCCTGAGGACGTCTTTGTCCTCTCCTCTGACCGCTACGAGGTGGTCCGTTCCTCGGTGCCACTAAGCCTTCGGAGGTCTGCTAAGAACCTTAACCGACAGATGGCTGCGCCACAAAGAAAGAAACTCCTGCGCCTTGCGAAGGTACCGCTTTACCAAGATAAGAGCAGTCCTTAAACAGGTGTCCGGTCTGCTTGCATTGAAAGCACGCCTTCTCTCCTCCGGATGGGCAAAACTTGGAAGTATGCCCAGGCTGGTTGCAGGTGTAGCACACAAACTGCCGGGAGTCAGACCGACTTGACGACCTGTGCTAGGCTGGCTCTTCTTGAAGAAAGGCTTCTTCTGGTTGATCTTGGCCTTCTTGTTGGAAGAAGGTTTCTGAGAGTTGTTGGCGCTCCGGTTGATGGAGTCCACTGCTTCCACCTTTGAAGCTCGATCGATGATCTCCTCTAAAGTGTCGAAAACTAGGCTGGCCACTTGCCACTGCAGAAACGGTCTGAGTCCATTCTCAAAGTGCTGGACTTCTCCTCCTCGTTCGCTGCGATCCAAGGCACGAACTGCATCAAGTCGATGAAGCGCATGGCATACTGTGCCATAGAGTCTGAACCTTACTGGATGTTGAGGAACTCTCTCTTCCTTGCCTCCTGCACGGTCTTCGAAAAGTAACGGGCCAGAAAGGCTGCAAAGAACTCTTCCCACGACATTCGCTCGTGGTTACGAACCAAGTTTTTCGTATCCCACCACTCGTAGGCATTTCCCTCTAGCTAGTATGCCACCAAGGTCACTCGCAAGTCATCGGCGATAGCCAGGGTATTAAGGATCCGGCTAATCTAAGTCAGCCAGTTCCTCGCAACACTAGGGTCTTTTGTCCCCGAAAAACTTGTCGGGTTCAGACGCTTGAACTCCTTGAGAGCCGAGGTGGCTATCTCCTCTGGCGTTCGGATTGCCGGGCGTCGCTCGAATGGCCTCATTGGGTAGGTCATGGGGTGGAAGACCTGTCCTCCTCCCACGGTAATTGGTTCCGTTCGCGTTGGGTCCTGACATCTGTTATTTACACTTGTAAATATCATTAACCATTTTAAGAAACTTATTAAAGCAAAACACACAAGTTGCAACAGTTCATTAGAATTCATTCAAATTTTAATACAAGTACAAGGGTTAGTAGGGTATAAAAACCCTTCAAAACAACAAAACAATACTCAACCCTTACAACAAAATCTCTCCGATGCCCCCAACACAGTTTAACCTAATCTTCCGAAGAAGATCCTGCCTCATCACCAAAATAAAAGAAGTTGTCCGGACATGTCGCCGACTTATGCCCGAACACTCCGCATGTCAAATAGGGTATGATCCCTGGTCCTCCAAAGGCGGAGTAGCCAGAGTATATTCAAGCGAGCCATTCTCCCCTACTCACCCCTCTAGAATTGGGATATCTCCCTCTTCCTCTTCTGGATCAGCCCGAATGTGATACTCGGGAGAAGTTACTTCTACTTCCTCTTCAAGTGCAACTTCATTAGCGAAGTTTGGAACACTGGAATCATCTGAAGAAACCAGGTTGATCGGGTTGCTAGGGGTCCCCCTAAACTCAGAGTACTCGACATTGATCGACATATTTGTACCACAAAACAGTAGAATGTCAAACACAATTGCAGTACTAAGGCAAAAGCAAGTCTAACTAGGTTGTAACCCATCACAGTCCCAGAGTTTGAACCGAAACTCTGATACCAAGCTGCCACGCCCCGACCCGAAGGGTGGGCCCGAAATGCGACTGATTTTTTTTTTTGAAGCTAAGACTAAACCAACATAACACTCAAATTTGGCCGGGTCAACAGTTAGGCCCAAAAGTCACACATGATCCCAACATGTGGACTCAAACATATACCATAAGTCTACCCAACAAATAGACATAAAAAATAACACATGCATCCGTACACATAACATGATCCCAAATTTCGACCATTTAATTATCCTTTGAAAATCATCATCATAGTCACTACAGAAACGCAGTAGTCTAATACATCACGTTAATACAAATTAAGTACCACACGCGGTATTTAATAAAAACAAATGGTTCCAAGAACCAGAAAGCAAAGATAAGGGTATTCCCCTCCGTGGGAATCCCAAAACATCGCCGCAGATTATCCACCCTAAACTTGAAAAAGAGGGTTCTCCTCCTCAGGTTCATCTCCTGAAAGGTGAGAGTGGGGTGAGCTAACTAGCCCAGTGAAGGAAATATAACAGTGCAGTTTAGTAAACAACAAGTTAGCAATAAACAACAATTGCAAGAAATATCTCATGCTTGATCACAAATAAGCATAATATTATCATTATTCTCATAATTCATCATTTCTTTTCCAATACTGCTATCATCCAACGTAATGCCTGCCAACTACGCTGAGACCATTGTATTAAGTCCCGACATGGTCAAAATATATCCTTTCAAGTACATCTCCGGTTCTCCCATAGCAGATATTAACACCCTCAAGTCATCAACTGTCGACACTCGTGGTCCAGTAGACGTAAACCATCTCCCATAAGGCCGATATTGGTTCAATAGTCAAGGCACGTGGAAGCAGTCTTACAGATCAACATCATAAGCACTCTTATCATAGTGCGTCAAGTCTAGGCACATGAGTGGGTTCATCAAATCTGAAACCACTCATTTCTCAATGTCCATATCAAATAAACCTGTTTACATCAAGCTGCAAAGTTAAGTTCCCTCACCGTATATGTGTGGTTTCGCGCTCTCTGTTCAAACAAGCAGACAAGTACACAATCAATATACATAGCATCAAGTACATACATACAAGTAGTATTTTCAAAACCATAGTTGTTTTCCAAAAAACATCCAAGGTACATGGAATTGAGTCTCCTGCTTGGTTTCTATCCCTTTTTAAATTATAATAATCCACAGATAATATAATAAAAGGGTGCCCAGTCCAAAACTCATATTGTCTTCTGGGCATTGACCAGATTGACTTATTGAGTTAGGTCTAGATCCTCGGGTCACTTCTCGGTTGTCTTCTGGATAGTACCAGATCTGACTTTTTAGGTTAGGCCTCGAGGTCACTCACTGCCGGACAAATATAGCGTCGGCCTGAAAGTAAAATCACTCAGTGCCCGACCAATAGGGTCGGCCTGGAAGTGAATACAATAGTATATATATACTATAATAATAAGAGAAGAGGGTTAGTACATTTTTAATTAACAAAAGGGGTACTAACATCACAAGCAATCAATAATAATCAAATAAGAACATTTTACATTTCAAAAACTGGGTCCCTCGGAACATGTTTCGGAACCAGGTACTGTGGCTTCGAATCATCCGAACCACACCTAAAACTAGTCACTGACCTCGGATCATGGGTCTGACTTCGTATCGTCCGAAGATCGGGTCTCGGACCTTCCGAAGTCCTTCCGAATTGGAAAACAGAGAAAATAAGTCTCGGTGGGTCTGTATACTTCGGAACATCCGAAGTGGGGCTCGGAACGTCCGAATGGGGTTCGGTCCTTCCGAACTCTGCTCAGGTCGTCTGAGTGGGTCTGGCTAGCCTCGGGCGTAATTGGGCTTTGGGTGAAGCTCAGAACGTCCGAGGGTTAGCTCTCGGACCGTCCGAGAGTCGTCTTCCTCACTGTCTGCACCAGCAGACTGTGATGGCAGACAACAGTGAATTAGGAATCCGGAAACAGAGGGTTTTCCAGACTCGGTTTTCACATCTAGCCGGTCCGGTGGACTCCTCTGGGAGTCCTCTTTCCATAGGGAATGGTTTGGAGCTTTGAAGCTCACTAGGCGATCCGATTTTAGCAGTGAATGCTCACTGGTACACTTAAAATTGGGTTTTTCTTACAACTTTGAAATGGTTTTACACACCCCACACTAATTCAAAATCGATTTTTCTTGATTCTAAACCACCTAGAATTGAAAGAGGAAATCAGTGGTTACCTTCACTGGAGTTCCTGGGCTAAGAAATCTGATTTTTGAAAGCTTTCCCTCTAAGGTACGGTAACTGAAAAAGACAGTAAAACAGAGGCTGGGAAAGAGGGGTGATCGGCAGGAAACAAAGTGCAGCTGAGACTGAGAGAAGAGAAGAGATGTAGTGGGAGTTTGTTATGCTGGAGAGGGGCTCAATTTATAGAGAAATGGCCGGAAGAAGGGGCCGGTTGGCCACTGCATGCGGCTGCATGCAGCGGCAGCTGACGTTTCAAACAGTAACGATACTGTTTGGTCTGGTTGCGGATCAATCCCTCCCATTTTCCCATTTTGCAAAAAGGTCTTTGATTAGATAAAAACTAGATTATTAACTAAAAATAGGATTTTGAAAACTCAAAAACTTAATCCAACCTTACAGATAAGTTGGGTTTTGAAAACTTTGATTACCATAAAAATTTTGGATTTTAAATCTCAGTAAAATCCAATGATTTAAATAAAAACCATAATTTAACCTTATTTACTTAAATAAACATAGGTTAAATAAAACAATTTAGAGACCTTATTTTGGGGTACAAAGGAATAAGTAGACCATTCTTAAAATGGTCTAACACAAAATACTAGTTTTCGAAATTTATCTTATTTCCAAAACCTTTTAAAATAATTATTATTCCCTTTCGGGATTTTGACGAGCGGATTTTAAATACCATTTTCTGAAAATAAAATTATTTTAAAATCAGAAATACAAATCCTTTATTAAGGAGAATAATATCATCCAATAATAATCACATAACAACATAATTTATAAAATAATCACAATAAGCGGTAAATTACCAAAATACCCCTCCAGCTGGACGAGCTGGATCACTGAGCTCACGAGCTCAGATTGGGTCACACCTGGGTTTTTCACAAAGCCCTAACCGAAATCTTCAAGGTTAACCAGTTAAATAAGATTATTAAGCTAAACTACGCCTAATCTGGGTCAGGGTATTACATCCTACCCCCCTAAAAGAAAATTTCGTTCCAAAATTTAAAACAAACTTTTAGCTTTTTGGCCTGTAAACAAGCCAGGGAACAACTTCCGTATCGTCGATTCAGGTTCCCACGTCTCATGTCGCACATCGCGATGTTGCCACAACACTCGCACAAGAGGAATAGACTTCCTCCTGAGCTCTTGAGTCCGATGCTTTAGGATCTTCACTGGCACTTCTTCAAAAGTTAGGTCCTCTGACACTTCAATATCTTCAAACCTTATCACATGCGACGGGTCAGGCTCGTACTTCCTTAACATAGATACGTGGAATGTACTATGCACTCTCTCCAAAGCTTGAGGAAGATCCAACTGATAGGCCACTTCACCTATCCTCTTCAAGATCTCAAAGGGTCCAACATATCGAGATGATAGTTTTCCCTTGCGCCCGAACCGTTGCACTCCATGACGTGGTGCCACACGTAAGAAAACTCTATCGTCAACTTCAAACTCCAAGGGTCTTCGCCTTTTGTCAGCATAACTCTTTTATCTGCTCTGGGTTGTCTTGAGACGCTGTCTGATCACTTCAACTTGTTCTGGCGTTTCACGCACTAGATCAGGTCCTAACAGTGCTTTGTCTCCTACCTCTGTCCAACATAGATGTGACCTGCAAGGTCTGCCATACAAAGCCTCGTAGAGTGCCATCTGCACACTAGACTGGTAACTGTTGTTGTAGACAAACTCGATCAAAGGCAAGTGATCTTCCCAACTTCCCTGCATATCCATCACACAAACTCTTAGCATATCCTCTAAGGTTTGAATGATTCTCTCTGATTGACCATCCGTCTGAGGGTGAAAAGTAGTGCTGAAGCACAGCTTAGTCCCCAACTCCTCTTACAATCCTTGCCAAAACCTTGATACAAACCTCGGATCTCTATCAGATACAATGGATATAGGCACTCCATGTAATCTGACTACTTTAACACCCCGCATTTTTCACTCTAATAATCAGAGTTTATTTTTTTTTTATGATAATAATCAAGTGATCGGGGCGGAGTGTCACGACGCGAATTAAGTTCGGACTTCTAAAATTCGACTCTTAACTGGCCAAGCCCATGTGCGTATGGACTAAGTCCATAAGAATCGATCCACACATGGTACAAATAGAATTGCGGAAAATACTTAAACTTAAACTAACTGATGGTTATAATGGAACCTATGACTACTCCAATTATCATTCTTAGATAGCAAAGTACTTAATCATAATCTCCAAAAAGTACTAACAATCTTAACTAATCGTTCAATCAAACCATCCAAAATAAATCAAACCATAGCATCTACTTAACTACTTATTACATGCCGACACATCTAATTACCAAATTACATTGTCCAAATAAATCAAATAACAAGTCCATAAATAGTCCATTCAAAGTCCATTTAAATCATTCAAACCGCCCAAGCTTCTTTGCTTGGTCCCTTTCTCGATCCTCATTCTTTGTCTTTCCTGCGTCATTCACTAAGGATAGAGATAGGACGTTAGATCAACGTGCCCAGTAGTGTTTCCGAATAGGGCTACCACAAGGTTAGTATAAAAACATACAAATAATATAATAATACATGTGTGTCAAAATTCCATAAAACATGCTATGTATGAAATGAACATGTAATGGGATTCTCATCATCAAGGTACCCCACAGTGGTCTTTCGGATGCCCCGACGAAGTGTGGCATCCGGTTACAACACCATCATCCCATGCCATGCATGAGATGTCTATGCAAACATGCCATTTAGAAACATAACTTTACATTCATATAACTTATCGAAATCAACATAAAACAGAAAATAGAAATATGGTTACAATAAAGGTAGGAAACCTACATAATAATCACTTAGTTTGGCTCTTCTTTTGAACCGTCTCTTGTTTACAACTTGTACGTTGTTCAAGCAAATCCCATGGCCCTATTTATATAACAGCAAGTCATGTAACGCCCGGCCCTTTCCGAGGGTTTCAGAGTCTAAATTTTTTTTTTTTTAAAGTTATAATAAAACATCGAAAGAGAGCGGGCGGAGTCACGACGCGAGTTAAGTTCAGACTACCCAAGTCTGAACCTTAACTGGCCACCCATGTGTACATGGAATAGACCATGATTACGAATCACACATGAAACTAACATCAACATGCGGAATAACCTAGATTAATTGCGGAATAGAAAGACCAGATAGCAAGTAACAGTCTTAAACATTATTTAACATAGATCAACCATCCAAATGTTATCAACCTAATCAAACCATAGCAGGTAGTGAATTATTACATGTCCAACAAAAGTATTCAAATGACAGTAATATAAAGTAATCCAATCCATCATTCAAGCGCTTAGGCTTGGCTCCCCTCCCGGTCAACGACCTTTCCTTTCCCTTTGCTTGTACCTGCAATCTCCTCTGAGGATAGAATTAGGGCGTTAGATCAACGCGCCCAGTAGGTTCCCGAATCAGGGCTACCACATGTCAGCATATAAAACATGCATATATATCATAATACATGATCATTAAAAACAGTTAAAACAATGCTATGAAATATGCACATGCAATGGGCATCCCCCATTATGTACTTTCATAGCCATCACTTGACGTGCCTTGCACCGACAAGGTAAATTGCAACACACTTTCATCTCTTCTATGTACATGCAATGAGCAACCCCCATCATGTACATTTGTAGCCATCACTTGACGTGCCTTGCACCGACAAGGTAAATTACAACACATTTTCATCTCTTCTATAAAATATGTACATGCAATGAGCAACCCCGATCATGTACATTTGTAGCCATCACTGTAGAACTTCATTCATTATCCCATGACTATGCATGAGATACCAATGCCTGTATGCCATTTGTTAATGCATAATATATCATTTGAAACACATATCTTAAAACAAGAGTATCATAAGAAAAACTGGGTAAAAACCGTGGTTACAAGTAGGTAGGAAACCTACTGAAGAATCACTTCAGCGTTCGTTCTTTCTTAGGCTTTAACCGGTCACGACTCGTTCGTCGTTCAACTTTCGGTACCTTATTATGCAACAATAAGTAAATCATAATCTTATTTACATGTCCATTCACATATGAGACCTAAAACATCTTATAAGTCCTTTTGATCAATCTCTTCATTTTGGCTTGTATTCACAGATTTGCCATTGCCACCAATACCTTGATTAAATTCTACAACCTTAACCGTAACCTTAACATGGTTCAGTCATGTTTTGGACGACCAAAACAGCATACATAATTCCATTTTTAATGACACCTACATCCATAAAATGGCCCATGAAAATAGTCCATGAGGTTCAGCCATACTCATGGCCGAACCCTTATGGTTCTTTGCTCAATGATGTCCTTTGTTTAAATACTTATTGGCTCTACCCCTTAGCCATGTTAAACCCATGGTTTAGCCACCCCATGGCCAACCCAAAATCAGTAACCTTATCACATAAAAATCTCCCAAAAAGAGTCCACAAAGGTCTATGGTTTCCATGTTTTCCAACATGAAAACCAACCCTCTTTTACATGGGGTTCGGCCCTCCATGGTGGCCGAACCCAATGGTCATTCTTACTGTTTTTAAACCTCCAATAATCATGTAATAACAGTATATTATAATCAGGTTTTAACTTTCAAACAAACCATCCAAAACAGTCCATAAAAAGTCTATGGTTTACATGTTTTTCCAACATGAAAACCAACATCCTTTTACATGGGGTTCGGCCCTCCATGGTGGCCGAACCCAATGGTTAGGTTTACTGTTTTTAAATCTCAGATAATAATGTAATAACAGTATATTAAATTAGGTTTTAACTTTCAAACAAACCATCCAAAACAGTCCATAAAAAGTCTATGGTTTACATGTTTTTCCAACATGAAAACCAACATCCTTTTACATGGGGTTCGGCCCTCCATGGTGGCCGAACCCAATGGTTAGGTTTACTGTTTTTAAATCTCAGATAATAATGTAATAACAGTATATTAAATCAGGTTTTAACTTTCAAACAAACCATCCAAAATAGTCCATAAAAAGTCTATGGTTTACATGTTTTTCCAACATGAAAACCAACATCCTTTTACATGGGGTTCGGCCCTCCATGGTGGCCGAACCCAATGGTTAGGTTTACTGTTTTTAAATCTCAGATAATAATGTAATAACAGTATATTAAATCAGGTTTTAACTTTCAAACAAACCATCCAAAATAGTCCATAAAAAGTCTATAGTTTACATGTTTTTCCAACATGAAAACCAACATCCTTTTACATGGGGTTCGGCCCTCCATGGTGGCCGAACCCAATGGTTAGGTTTACTGTTTTTAAATCTCAGATAATAATGTAATAACAGTATATTAAATCAGGTTTTAACTTTCAAACAAACCTCCAAAAATTAGCCCATTTTCATAGGGTTTTAATTTCCAAAGTATGTATCTTAAACCTCCAAAATCAGTCCTATACTTGCATGGTTTAAATCTTACAAAACCATCAAGTTTAACCATAATATTTCATGGGGTTCGGCCATCCAAAGTGGCCGAACCATATGTCCATGTTTTCTATCTAATTGGGCATAAAAGAATCCTACTTTAACCCTTGATAGATTTGACCATCACATGGCCGAATCATGTCATATTTTTCCCATTTTATTAAACATAAATCAATGGAAAAACTTACCACTTTCCAAGCTTTTCTTATGCCTTTGATCCTTGTCTTTTAATCCTTCCTTCCTTAACTCCTTGCTGGTTATATGCTTGGATATTTAGTACCAAAAGCCTCTGCTGTTCCAGCCAAGAACACCAATTGGAGAGAGGGAGAAAGAGATGGAATTGTAAGGCTTTCACAATGATAAAATCGGCCACACATGGGTGCTCATTGTTTTTGTAATTTAGCCACCAAAACTCCTCCACTCCCTCATCAATTCATGCACAAACCAATGGGTATTGGGTGCCCTCCAAGGCACCCCTTGGCAGCTACCCATGCAGCCATACAGCTTCCCAAGCAACTCACCTCAAACCCATGTATTTACATTTAATATTCACCATGGAACTCACCAAAACAAGTCCCCAACTTGTGGGACTTGTTTTGGTTGGTTTGAGACCAACCAACCTCTTCCAATTCCCATTAGACTCACTGATTTACAGCCCCTTCAATTTCCCTTTTGACTCACCCAACTCAAGATCATTTAAATTTCCATTTCAACTCACCCAACTCACATACTTAATGCATTTCATTTAATGCACATGAGTTGACTCATAACTTGATTTAATTCCAACTCACCTCAGTCCCATTCAACTGATTTGACTCGTGTTTTAGCTCCCTTGAGGGTTCACACGGTCAACAATAGTCAACTTGACCCGTTGGGTCCACTTTTAGCTCCTTTACCCGTTTTTGACTCCATGACCCAATTATGGGTATTTGGGTCATTTGTAATCGGTTTTTGCATATGGGTCAGGCCTACCAATTTCTTCTCTACTTGAATTTAAACTCACAAAACGGTCAAATCATCCATTTTGACCCGATGGGTCCCATTTGGGCCCTTTGACCCATTTAGCCATTTTTGACCCAAATGATGAAAATTACCCAACCAATCAAACTTAACATTCATAATATGCTCATATGATTTTAATTTGAGCAATGGGCCCCACTATTTCCTTTCTTAATATCACAAAATAATTAATTTAACAACTCAGGGGCATTTTGGTAATTTTCCATTTCATTGAGAAATTGGGGTGTTACAAGTCAAACTTTTAACCATAAGATTCCAACCTAGTCTAAGTCCCAAAAATCCATTATGTGGGGTTCGGCCATACCCCATGGCCGAACCTCACCATTTTCAATTTGTCTCTCTTTCATACAACCATACAATTTAACCAACCTCCAAATAAGCCTTGGTAGGGTTCGGCCATACATTATGGCTGAACCTTACCACTTTGGTTTTGGCCCATTTATCCAATTACATGATCATTTTATCTTTGATCATTTCATCCATAATTTACAATAATGCCACCATACAACTCTTTGCTTAATTTTCCTTAAAATTCAAAGTCCAACACCAAACCACCTTAGTGGGGTTCGGCCATACAACATGGCCGAACCTCACCATCTTTATTTGGTCCTTTAAGTCCCTCATACATGTATCTCATTTGCTTAATTTTATTACAAATTGATCATCAAGTCCATCAATTGGCAATTGGTGGGGTTCGGCCCCACACATGGTCGAACCTCACCCTAGAGATTTTAATCCCAAGTTCCTTCCTCTATCATATCTAATCTACTTAATACTAAGTCCATAATTGAGATATGTAATTTCGAAATCATAAACATATATCATACATTAACATAATCCAATTATCCAACAAAACAGCCCATGGGGTTCAGCCATACATATGGCCGAACCCTATGGTTCCCTTGGTGTAATCCTTCCAACATTTGTCCATGTTTTTAATCCATAAATTAGCCATAACAATAATATGTTTCAGCCAAGCCATAGCTACTCAAAAACAGTAAGCTATCTTCACTTTAAATCCTTTAAAAATCTTCATTACCCAGTATAGACTTTATCCCTCAAACACCATTAAAATCACCAAGTTTTTCCATGGGGTTCGGCCACCCAATGGGGCCGAATCCTATGGTCCTTATTTTACCATTTTTAAATATCATAATCCTAGATCTAAACCATTGATGGATCTGGCCACACAATGGCCGGATCACAGCCCTTAATCCATTTTATTCAACAAAGGTTATGATGCACTTACCAATACAGCGTCTCCTTCGGTTCTTTGACTCCTTTTAGATCCTTAGCCTTCCTCTTCCCTCTTGTTCTCCTAACTGAGATCAACCTCGCTGCAATCTCCTTGGAATACTTCAGCCAGATGATATGGATTTGAGGGAGAAAGAGAGAGAAAGGAAACTTTGATCTTAAACCTTGGTGCCAAACTCCTTTGCTCAAAGTGTGCTTTTGTCTTGGTGAAAAAAATCAACCACGGACTGATTGCAAATCAGTAACCAGCTGCTGTTCTTGCTTTTGGAAAGATGAAGGACGACCAACGGAGAGAGGGATAGAGAGAGTAAGAAATGAAACTTCTTTGGCTACTCAAATTCAGTCCAATGTTTATCTCTCATGTAACTCCCATATTAAACAATGCCCTTTATGCTTACTTGGGGGTTTCATTTATGAAATGGAACCTCCCTAAGCATCCAACGTCTCTTTGGGGTGTACTTGTGTAACCCCCCTCCTTACCTCCTTCTCTCATTAACAAACCAAATGGGGATTTCATCTTAAGATGAAACTCTTCCCCTTCTCCAACGTGTAACCTAACCATTTGAATTTGAAATATTATAATCTATCATATAACTCCATACAACAGCCAGCCCTATTCATGCCCCATCTTTGGGATTACATGATGAAATAATAATCCCTTGTATTCCAACGTGTGGCCATTGTTGAGCTTAAGTAACAGCCACCTCTCAAATATGTAACTCCATGAAACGACACCCCATTTATCTCCATCTTTGGAGTTTTCAAGCATGAGGTAAACCCCCATGCAACCAACGTTGTGATATGTTTGAATTTAAAACATAATTCCTACCCATTTGTAACTCCCAAACTGCCATTCATTCATCTCTTTTTGTAGAAGTTACATGCATACAATAACATTCCCATGTACTCCAACGTTGTGAATGTTCAACTTGGGTTAAGACCATGTGGCCGTTCATCTCCCATTTGTTTCTCATTAAAGACTTTGTGTGGGGGTTTCATCTTTGAGATGAAACTCCCCCACCCCCTCTAGCTGCCCTCCAACGTGTGGAGTGGTGTGAGTTTGAAACATCAACTCTTCCACTTCACACACCACTCATTTAAAACTTATTAACAACTCACTCACTTAAATTTATTTCAATCCACACACTCACTATAATTATTCTAAATCAGCTCACTTATTTAACTCAACTATATAATTTTATTTCAAACTCCAAACAGCCCCAATTTAATCAATCTTGGACTCACTTAGTGGTCAACAATGTCAAACCCGACCCATTGGATCCAAATTGGCCATTTTGACCCTTTTATCAAATTATGACCCATTTAAAATTCTTGACCCACTTGAGTATACATTACCCATTTATTTAATTTCCAACACATAACCCATAAATTCAACTCAACTAAACTCCATCATTTATTTCAACTTAATCTTCAATTTGAGTTATCTTAAACACTTGTTAACATTCCATTCAATTCATTTAACTCAAACTCACCTCCTTTAATTCAACTCACTTCTAAACTCAACTCATCCCTTTAATTTGAGTTAACTAAATACTTGTTGGCACTCCCATTTAATTCAGCCTAACCCAATTAATCTTAAGCTCACCCAATGATCACTTATGTCCACACGACCCATTGGGTCCCAATTGGGTCCTTTGACCCATTTAATCACTTTGACCCAAATCAATGTACCTTACCCATTTAACTTAATTTACTCCTTATACAAGTACATTGAGCCTTACTTGAGCAACCGGGTTCCACCATTTTTCTCATCTATGATCATAACCCTTTAATTCATAAATCCAATGGCATTTTCGTAAATATTGCTATATTGAAAAATCTAGAGTATTACAACCACCTCCTTCAAATACAATCTACTTAGAGTAGCCAAAGAATCCGTCTTTTTGATTGGCAGAAAGTGAGCTGACTTTGTCAATCGATCGACTATTACCCAAATAGCGTCGTTCTTCGTAGGAGACTTCGGGAATCCGGTTACAAAGTCCATCGTGATATGCTCCCACTTCCATTCAGCCACTTCTAAAGGTTGAATCTTTCCACCAGGTCGTTGATGTTCCGTTTTCACTTGTTGACAAGTTAAGCACTTAGACACAAAATCTGCTACTTCTCGCTTCATACCTTTCCACCAGAACAGTCGCCGCAAGTCATGATACATCTTTGTACCACCAGGATGCACCGCAAAGCGAGAACGATGAAAGTAATCTAGCACCTTTCTCCTGCACTCGTCCGACCTTGGTACGAAAAGTCTATCTTTGAAAGTAAAACTTCCGTCCGCCTTGATCTTCCAATCTTCTAGAGTCGCTCATCCTGAAAGCTGAGTCGCCAATTCCTTCGCTTCTGGATCATTCTATTGTCCTTCCAACACCAATCTAATTACCTCGGGTTGCAGAACCAAACTATGTATTTTCGCTGACCCTCTTCTTTCAATTAGCTCCAGATCGTACTCGGACAGAACTTCCAGTATCTTCCACTGCAAGGATGCCATCCTCGCCACGTTGCTGTGAGACTTCCTTCTCAAGGCATCGGCCACTACGTTGGCTTTCCTTGCGTGATAAGAGAGACTAAAGTCGTAATCTCCCAGGTACTCTATCCATCTTCGCTGCCTCATATTCAAGTCTTTCTGAGTGAAGATATAATTGAGACTATGGTGATCAGAAAACAAATTAAACTTCTCACCATATAAGTAATGTCTCCACAACTTTAACGAGAATACAACGGCTGCCAACTCCAAATCATGAGTCGGGTAGTTCTGCTCATGTCCCTTCAATTGCATGGAACCATAAGCTACTACCTTCCCTTATTGCATTAGCACACAACCCAAACCAAACGTGGACGCGTCGCAATACACATCGAAACCTCGTCCTTACTCGGGTATCACCAAAACTGGAGACATCGTCAACTTCTCCTTCAGCTCCTGGAATGCTCTTTCACAAGCCTCGCTCCACTCGAGCTTGACGTTCCTCCTCATTAGCTGAGTCATCGGCACCGCAATCTGAGAGAAGCATGGGATAAACTTTCGGTAATATCCCGCTAATCGTATAAGGTTCCTGATCTTGAACACGTTCTTGGGACTTTCCCAAGTCTTCACTATTTCCACTTTCGCTGGATCTACAGAGATTCCTCTTGGAGACACCACATGTCCCAGAAATTGCACTTGAGTCAACCAAAACTCACACTTGCTCAGCTTAGCGAATAGCTGATGCTCTCGAAGAGTCTGAAGAACAATCCGCAGATGACGCTCGTGCTCCTCCTCTGACGACGAAAAGATCAAGATATCGTTTATGAAGACTATCACGAACTCCTGCAGATACAGTCGGAACACATGATTCATCAATTCCATAAACATGGCTTGCGCATTCGTCAAACCGAAAGGCATCATGACAAACTCGTACAAGCCATACTGCATCCGAAAAGCAGTCTTAGGAATGTCTTCCTCTCGAATCCACAACTGATGGTAACTCGACCTCAAATCGATTTTCGAAAAGCACTTCGATCCCCTCAAAAGATCAAAGAGGTCGTCTATTCTAGGCAATGGATACTTATTCTTAATAGTTACCTGGTTAAGTCGCCGGTAATCTATACACATCCTCATTGATCCATCCTTTTTTTTCACAAAGAGAGCACGTGCGCCCCACGGTGAGTTGCTCTGACGGATAAAACCAAGTCTAAGAACATCATCTACCTGCGTAACTAGCTCTCTCTGCTCTTCCGGCGCCATCCGATAAGGTGCCATGGAAATTGGAGATGTTCCTGGCTGTAGGTCTATAACAAACTCTATTTCTCGGCGTGGAGGTAGCCCTGCCAACTGGTCAGGAAACACATCCATAAACTCACACACCACCCAAGGAGCAACAGACCCTACACCACCTATATCTTCCCAACCCATGCTCGCCACCACACTACCAGGATACGCCTTAAGGCCAGAGAAAATGACTCTCATCTTTTTATAGGGTACCAACTTCTCCATAAACCTCTCATTGGTTGATGAGACCCCATGAATTCTCCTCTGAGAGCAATCTATCAAGATCTCAAAAATTAACCACCAATCCATGCCAAGGATGATGTCAAAGTCCGTCATTTCTAGAACCAGAAAATCATAGGACAACTCTACTCCGCTAATCTTCAAAACGCAAGATCTACACTCTTAGTTCACCAAAGCCTTCTTACCCAATGGTGATACTACCATTAGTGTATTAACTACTTCTACCGGTTTCAAACCCAATCTATCACAACAAGTTCTAGAAATAAAGGAATGCGATGCACCGGTATCAAAAAGCACTCGAGCCAAAAGACTAAGGGTACCTTCCATCACAGTGTTCTCCACTAGCTCTTCCTTCTGAGTCCCAATCGTGTAGACTCTCCCCTGAGGACGTCCTTGTCCTCTCCCCCGACCGCTCCGAGGTGGTCCGTTCCTTGGTACCATTGAGCCTTCGGAGGTCTGCTGAGAACCTTAACCGATAGATGGCTGCGCCACAGAGAAAGAAACTCCTGCGCCTTGCGAAGGTGCCGCTTTACCAAGATAAGGGCAGTCCTTAAACAGGTGCACGGTCTGCTTGCAGTGAAAGCACGCCTTCTCTCCCCAGGATGGGCAAAACTTGGAAGTATGCCCCGACTTGTTGCAGGTGTAGCACACAAACTGCTAGGAGTTAGGCCGACTCGACTGACCTGTGCTAGGTTGGCTCTTCTTGAAGAAAGGCTTCTTCTGGTTGATCTTGGCCTTCTTGTTAGAAGAAGGTTTCTGAGAGTTGTCGGCGCTCTGGTTGATGGAGTCCACTGCTTCCACCTTTGAAGCTCGATCGATGATCTCCTCCAAAGTGTCGAAAACTAGGCCGGCCACTTGCTGCTGCAGAAATGGTCTGAGTCCATTCTCAAAGTGCTGGACCTTCTCCTCCTCGTTCGCTGCGATCCAAGGCACGAACTGCATCAAGTCGATGAAGCGCATGGCATACTGTACCACAGAGTCTGAATCTTGTTGGATGTTGATGAACTCTCTCTTCCTCGCCTCCTGCACGGTCTTCGGAAAGTAACGGGCCAGAAGGCTACAAAGAACTCTTCCCACGACATTGGCTCGTGGTTACGAACCAAGTTCTTCCCTTCCCACCACTCGTAGGCGCTTCCCTCTAACTGGTATGCCGCCAAGGTCACTCGCAAGTTGTCGGCGATAGCCAGGGTATTAAGGATCCAGCTAATTTGAGTCAGCCAGTTCCTCACAGTACTAGGGTCTTCTGTCCCTGAAAAACTTGCCGCGTTCAGACGCTTGAACTCCTTGAGAGCCGAGGTGGCTCTCTCCTCTGGCGTTCGGATGGGCGGCCATCTCATCTTTTCAGCTATTTGCTGAAATGCTTCAATCACCGCTCGAATGGACTCATTGGGTAGGTCACGGGGTGGAAGACCTGTCCCCCTCCCACGGTAATTGGTTCCATTCGCGTTGGGTCCCTGACAACTGTTATTTACACTTGTAAATATCATTAACCATTTTAAGAAACTTATTAAAGCAAAACACACAGGTTGCAACAGTTCATTAGAATTCATTCAAATTTTAATACAAGTACAAGGGTTAGTAGGGTATAAAAACCCTTCAAAACAACAAAACAATACTCAACCCTTACAACAAAATCTCCCCGATGCCCCTAACACATTTTAACCTAATCTTCCGAAGAAGATCATGCCTCATCACCAAAATAAAAGAAGTTGTCCGGACAAGTCGCCGACTTATGCTCGAACACTTCGCAGGTCAAATAGGGTATGATCCCTGGTCCTCCAATATAAGGACAATTAGTCCTTGCACACCTATGCCCACGAAGTCTGCAACCAGGGCAAATAAATCGATTGGATAGGGGCAATAGGTACAATTGTGCCCCTCCTGATTACATAGTTCGCACATATAGTCCGAATACTCCTCCAAAGGCGGAGTAGCCAGAGTATATTGCGAGCCATTCTCCCCTACTGACTCCTCTAGAATTGGGATATCTCCCTATTCCTCTTCTGGATCAGCCCCAACGTGATACTCGGGAGAAGCTACTTCTACTTCTTCTTCAGGTGCAACTTCATTAGCGAAGTTTGGGAACACTGGAATCATCTGAAGAAATCAGGTTGATCGGGTTGCTAGGGGGTCCCCCTGAACTCAGAGTACTCGACATTGCTCGACATATCTGTACCACAAAACAGGAGAATGTCAAAAACAATTGCAGTACTAAGGCAAAAACAAGTCTAACTAGGTTGTAGTCCATCACAATCCCAGAGTTTGAACCGAAGCTCTGATACCAAGCTGTCACGCCCCGACCCGAAGGATGGGCCGAGAATGCGACTGAATTTTTTTTTTTTGAAGCTAAGATTAAACCAACAAAACACTCAAATTTGGCCGGGTCAACAGTTAGGCCAAAAAGTCACACATGATCCCAACATGTGGACTCAAACATATACCATAAGTCTACCCAACAAATAGACATAAAAAATAACACATGCATCCATACACATAACATGATCACAAATTTCGACCATTGAATTATCCTTTCAAAATCATCATCAGAGTCACTACAGAAACGCAGTAGTCTAATACATCACGTTAATACAAATTAAGTACCAAACCCGGTACTTAATAAAAACAAATGGTTCCAAGAACTAGAAAGCAAAGATAAGGGTATTCCCCTTCGTGGGAATCCCAAAACATCGCCGCAACTTATCCACCCTAAACTTGAAAAAGAGGGTTCTCCTCCTCGGGTTCATCTCCTAAAAGGTGAGTGGGGTGAGCTAACTAGCCTAGTGAAGGAAATATAACAGTGCAGTTAAGTAAACAACAAGTTAGCAATAAACAACAATTGCAAGAAATATCTCATGCTAGATCACAAATAAGCATAATATTATCATCATTCTCATAATTCATCATTTCTTTTCCAATACTGCTATCATCCAACGTAACGCCTGCCAACTACACTGAGACCATTGTATTAAGTCCCGACATGGTCAAAATATATCCTTGTAAGTACATCTCCGGTTTTCCCATAGCAGATATTAACACCCTCAAGTCATCAACTGTCGACACTCGTGGTCATAGACGTAAACCATCTCCCATAGGCCGATATTGGTTCAATAGTCAAGGCACGTGGAAGCAGTCTTACAGATCAACATCATAAGCACTCTTATCATAGTGCGTCAAGTCTAGGCACATGAGTGGGTTCATCAAATCTGAAACCACTCATTTCTCAATGTCCATATCAAATAAACCTGTTTACATCAAGCTGCAAAGTTAAGTTCCTCACCGTATATGTGTGGTTTCGCGCTCTCTGTTCAAACAAGCAGACAAGTACACAATCAATATACATAGCATCAAGTACATACATACAAGTAGTATTTTCAAAACAATAGTTGTTTTCCCAAAAATATCCAAGGTACATGGAATTGAGTCTCCTACTTGGTTTCTATTTCTTTTTAAATTATAATAATCAACAGATAATATAATAAAAGGGTGCTCAGTCCAAAACTCATATTGTCTTCTTGGCATTGATCAGATTGACTTATTGAGTTAGGTCTAGATCCTCAAGTCACTTCTCGGTTGTCTTCTGGATAGGACCAGATCTGACATTTTGAGTTAAGCCTCGAGGTCATTCAGTGCCTGACAAATATAGCGTCGGCTTGAAAGTGAAATCACTTAGTGCCCGACCAATAGGGTCGGCCTTGAAGTGAATACAATAGTATATATACACTATAGTAATAAGAGAAGAGGGTTAGTACATTTTTAATTAACAAAAGGGGTACTAACATCATAAGCAATCAATAATAATCAAATAAGAACATTTTACACTTCAAAAACTGGGTCCCTCTGAACATGCCTCGGAACCAGGTACTATGGCTTCGGATCATCCGAACTACACCTAAAACTAGTCACTGACCTCGGATCATGGGTCTGACTCCGAATCGTCCGAAGATCAGGTCTCGGACCTTCCGAAGTCCTTCTGAATCGGAAAAACATAGAAAATAAGTCTCGGTGGGTCTGTATACTTCGGAACATCCGAAGTGGGGCTCGGAACGTTCGAGTGGGGGTCGGCCCTTCCGAACTCTGCTCGGGTCGTCCGAGTGGGTCAGGCTAGCCTCGAGCTTAACTGGGCTTCGGGTGAAGCTCGAAATGTCAGAGGGTTAGCTCTCGGACCGTCCGAGAGTCGTCTTCCTCACTGTCTGCACCAGCAGACAGTGACGGCAGACAACAGTGAATTACGAATCCAGAAACAGAGGGTTTTTCGGACTCGGTTTTCACATCTAGCCGGTCTGATGGACTCCTCTGGGAGTCCTCTTTCCATAGGGAATGGTTTGGAGCTTTGAAGCTCACTAGGCCATCCGATTTTAGCACTGAAAGCTCACTGGTACACTTAAAACCGAGTTTTTCTTAAAACTTTGAAATAGTTTTACACCCTCCACACTAATTCAAAATCTTTTTTTCTTGATTCTAAACCACCTAGAATTGAAAGAGGAACACAGTAGTTGCCTTCACTAGAGTTCCTGGGCTAAGAAATCTGATTTTTGAGAGCTTTCCCTCTAAGGTACGGTAATTGAAAAAGACAGTAAAACAGAGGTTGGGAAAGAGGGGTGATCTGCTGGAAACAAAGTGCAGCTGAGACTGAGAGAAGAGAAGAGATGTAGTGGGAGTTTGGTCTGCTGGAGAGGGGCTCAATTTATAGAGAAATAGTCGGAAGAAGGGGCCGGTTGGCCACTGCATGCGGCTGCATGCAGCGGCAGCTGACGTTCCAAACAGTAACGATACTGTTTGGTCTTGTTGCGGATCAGTCCCTCCCATTTTCCCATTTTGCAAAAAGGTCCCTGATTAGATAAAAACTCGATTTTTAACTAAACATAAGATTTTGAAAACTCAAAAACTTAATCCAACTTTACAGATAAGTTGGGTTTTGAAAACTTTGATCACCATAAAATTTTTGGAATTTAAATCTCACTAAAAGCCAATGATTTAAATAAAAACCATAATTTAACCTTATTTTCTTAAATAAACAAAGGTTAAATAAAATAATTTAGAAACCTCATTTTGGGGTGTAAATGTAACGCCCCGCCCTCTCCGAGAAATCAGAGTCTAATTTTTTTTTAATAATAATGGAATAACACCGGAAGAGAGCGGGCGGCGTCATGAAGCGAGCTAAGTCCGGACTACCCAAATCCGACCCTTAACTGGCCACCCATGTGTGCATGGACTAAACCCATGATAAATAATCCACACATGGAACTAAGTAAAACTTGTGGAATAGGCATAACTGATTGCGGAATAAGTCAAATATGCGGAATTATAACAATACTCAGACTGCTCCATTATCAGATAGCGAAGTACAAGTCAAGTTTGCTTTAACATAATAACCTCATTAGACTATTCTCAAACTTAGCATTTGTCCACAATAACTTAATTCATATATCTAACCTCAAGACTATAATTCAAACCATAGCAAAGATACTAGTTATTACATGTCCATAATTGTAACTCAAAAGATAGTAATAAAGAAATCCCATTTATCATTCAAGTGCTTAGGCTTGGCTCCCCGCCCGGTTATCGACCTTCTCTTTCCCTTTCCTTGTACATGCATTCTCTTCTGAGGATAGAATTAGGGCGTTCGATCAACGCGCCCAGTAGGTTCCCGATCAGGGCTACCACAAGGTTAGCTTATAAATCATGCATATAACAGATGTTTGATTATCAAAAACATATAAAACCATGCTATGTATGTATGCAAATGTAATGAGCCCCACCCCATCACACATACATATAGCCATCACTTGACGTGTCTCATATCAACCTATTAATTCTCCTAGCGGGACTTTCACCGCCTAAGGAGGCCCCACAGTTGCATCTCGGGCATTCCGACGAAGTGTGGGCTCCGGTGTTTCATAATCATCAGATAATTCTCCTGGCGGGACTTTCACCGCCTAAGGAGGCCCCACAGTTGTATCACGGGCATACCGACGGAGTGTGGGCTCCGGTGTTTCATAATCATCAGATAATTCTCCTGGCGGGACTTTCACCGCCTAAGGAGGCCCCATAGTTGCATCACGGGCATACAGACGGAGTGTGGGCTCCGGTTTCCACAATCATCATCCCATGTCCATGCATGAGATGCCAATGTACATATAAAACATGTAAATAATATCCATCATTCAAAATCAATAAAATAAACAAGAGTCTCATAAAAACCAGGATAAAACTGTGGTTACAAGTAGGTAGGAAACCTACCGAAGATTAGCTTCGGTGTTTGTTCTTTCTTAAAGCGTCACCCGTTCACGACTAGCGGGCCGTCAAAGCAAGTCTCGATACCTTATTTACATAACAGCAAATCAAACATTCATCCATGTAATTCTAACTTGGTCTAAGTCCCAAAAATGAACTATGTGGGGTTCGGCCATACCCCATGGCCAAACCTCACCTATTTACCATTTGGTCTCTCTTAATTTGGATTAACACCATCCAAATAGTTTATTAACAACCTCAGTCCATAAAATATCACTTGGTGGGGTTTGGCCATACTACATGGCCGAACCGCACCATATTGGTTTGAGTCCATACATCCAACCCCATGATCATACCATCTTTGATTATTTCATCCATAATTACCATTATGCCATTGAGACTAACCTTTTCCTTAAATATCAATAACCATAACTAAACCATCTTGGTGGAGTTCGGCCATACACATGGTCGAGCCTCTCATCTTTATTTGATCCTTTAAATCATTCTTTCACACATCTTTAATCACATAATTAGCTACACAATAAGGCCACCAATGACCCTTAGTGGGGTTCGGCCATACACATGGCCGAACCTCACCAATCTGATTTTTGTCGCCACTTTCCATCTTATATCATGGTTGATCAACTTAATATTAAATCCATAACTAAGCCTAGGTAATTCTTAAATCAAAAGCATAAAACAAATCATAGTTTCTAATAGGATTTAATCTAATCATACCATCCAAAAACAGTCCATGGGGTTCGGCCATATACATGGCCGAACCCAATGGTTCTCTTCATTCAATTAGTCCATCATCTGTCCCTGATTTAAATTAGTAACTTAACCATAATATTAACATGGTTCAGCCATATATTGGCCGACCAAAATCAGTAAATTTATCTTCATTTAAATTACATTAAAACCCCATGGTAATGTATGGTTTTTATCTCTCAAAACCATCATCATTAACCATAAAATTATCACACCATTTCATGGGGTTCGGCCATGCTTATTGGCTGAACCCTATGGCCTTTGGTTTGAACCTCTTAAACATTCATCTTATGTCTAATCTAATCATCCAAAACAGTACATCATTTGCATGGTTTTAACTTACGAAAACCATCAAAATTCCAACATCATTTCATGGGGTTCGGCCATCCAAGGTGGCCGAACCCAATGAATCCTTTCATCATTTAATACCCAAGGTTTAGACCCATGATACATTCAGCCATTCATGACATCCGAATCCATGTTTTAAACCTTTTAAAAAATGCATTTTAAGTCTAATAAAAGCATCTAAAACAGTCCCACACTTGCATGGTTTCAAGTTACAAAAACCATCAAAACCAACCAATTATTTCCATGGGGTTCGGCCCTCCAAGTAGCCGAACCCAATGATCCCTTTTATAATATTTAAACCACCATTACCCAAGATTTAAACCTTGATTCATTCGGCCATACCCATGGCCCAAAACAAGTTCCATTTGTCCCATTTTTTTTTTTTAAACAAACATCCATGGAAATACTTACCAAATTCCAAGCTTTTCTTCTAGCCTTTGCTCTTTCTTCCTATCTTTCTTAACCTCCCTTCCTTTGCTTGTTAATGCTTGATCAATTGGTGAAACACAGCAGCTGGTTCAGCCAAGAAGAGATGTTCTTGAGAGAGGGAGAGAGAGAGAGAGATGGAACTCCAAATTTTGGAATGTGCAATCGGCCAAATGAGGTGTTTCTTTCCTTTTGTTATTCAGCCACTTAATCCATTCATTTCCCTCATAAACTCTTGTTCATTTCAATGAGACACCTACTGCCAGCCAAAGTACCCATTGGCACTAACCAATGTAACCATTCAGCTCCCCATGTAACTCATCCAATTCTCATCCATTTACATTAAAAACCTAGCATGGAAACCACCATAACAAGTCCCCAACGTGTGGGACTTGTTTTGGTTTGTTTGAGATCAAAACACCTCCTCACATTCCACTTAACTCATTGAATTCACAGCCCATTTGATTTCCATTTTGACTCACTCAACTCAATGGCTTAAGTCACCACATTAAATACCATACATTAATTACACTTGAGTCAACTCATTTCTTAATTCAAAACCAACTCAATTCAGTCCCACTCAACCTGATTTGACTCACCATTGAGCTCATTTGAGGGCCAACACGGTCAACCGTGGTCAACTTGGTCAACCCGACCCATTGGGTCCCCATTTAGGCTCCTTGACCCGTTTTGACAACATGACCCATTTATGGGCTAATTTAGCCATTTTTAAGTGGTTTTCACATGTGCATCAAGCCTACCCATTTTTGTTCCACTTAATTTCCAGTCAATTCAGCTTAACCCCATTAAATTTGGGCTCACCCAATGGTCTAATAAGTCCATTATGACCCATTGGGTCCAATTGGATCCTTTGCCCAATTAACCATTTTCGACCCAATTGTTCTACATTATGCGTCTAAGCAAATTTGACATTTATATTGTGCTCATATGATCTTAATTTGAGCAATGGGCCCCACCTTTTCCTTATTTAATATCACAAACATTTAATTTAACAAACTAGGGGCATTTTCGTAATTATCCATTTTATTGAAAAATTGGGGTGTTACAATATAACCCTCTTTTTAAAATTTTCGTCCTGAAAATCGAGCGAAGTAGGGTTCCCAAAGTAAATTACATAAATAGTTCGGGGTGAGTTGTTCTCATCTCCGATTCAAGTTCCCATGTGGCCTCTTCTTCACCATGTCGGTCCCATACCACTTTTACGAATTGAATCGCTCTGTTTCGTAACACCCTTTGTTCGGTCTCCACTATCCTAACCGGCTTCTCGAGGTACGTCACGTCGCTTTGCACTTCAATATTCTGGACATTCAAAACATGGGACGGATCTGGATTATACCTCCTTAGCATTGACACGTGAAACACATCGTGTAAAGCTGCTAATTGTGAAGGGAGTGCTATCTGATAAGCCACATCCCCCACTCTTCTCATGATGGAAAACGGTCCCACAAATCTTGGTGACAGTTTTCTTTTCTTGCCAAACCTCATGTGTCCTTTCCGTGGCGAGACCTTTAAGAATACCATGTCTCCCACTTCAAATTCTAGAAATCTTCTCCTTTTGTCAGCATAGCTCTTTTGCCGACTCTGTGCAGTCAATAAGTGTTGACGTATCAATTTAATTTGTACGGTAGTCCCTGCGACTAACTCCGATCCAATCAATGCAGGCTCTCCAGCCTCTGTCCAACATACCGGTGACCTACACGGTCTTCCATATAAAGCTTCGTAGGGAGCCATCTGAAGGCTTGCCTGGTAGCTATTGTTATAGGAAAATTCTACCAGAGGCAAATGGTCCTCCCATCCTCCTTTGAAATCTAACATGCATGCCCTCAGCATGTCTTCCAGTGTTTGTATCGTTCTCTCCGACTGTCCGTCAGTCTGTGGATGGAAAGAGGTGTTAGTCAATAAATCTGTCCCCATGTTTGACTGCATGCTTTGCCATACTCTGCCGGTAAAACGGCCATCTCTTTCCGATACTATTGTTCGGGGAATGCCATGTAGCCGAATGATCTCTTTAATATACCGCCAACCCAACGTCTCAGATGAATCCGTCATTTTTATAGGAATGAAATGTGTGGACTTGGTCAGCCGGTCGACTACGACCCATATGGCGTCATTGCCCTTTGAGGATCTCGGCAACCCCGTCACAAAGTCCATGGAAATATGCTCCCATTTCCATTTTGGCACTGCTAAGGGTTTGAGTAACCCTGGAGGTTTTTGATGTTCAGTCTTTACTTGCTGATGAGTTAGACAATGTGCCACGAATTCCGCCACATCCCTTTTTAGTCCATGCCACCAATAATACCTCTTTAGATCATGGTACATTTTGGTGCTGCCCGGATGGATGGAGAGCTTAGATTGATGTGCCTCAATCAGTAGCTCTTTCCTACAACTCTTTGGCACATATAGTCTTCCCCGGAATAAAAGACCTTGCCCTGGTCGTAATTCCCATTCCGGTATGTCTACGCCAGTGGACATTTTGGCCCATATCTCTTCCATTTCCGGATCTGCTCTTTGTTCTTGTTCAATCTTGGTGACTATATTGGACCGTATGATCAAATTATACATACTCCCACAGTTGTTGATATAAAGATTGAACTCTCGAATGGTGTGCAGCATCTCCCATTCTGTTCTGATCAAGCATGCTACCGATGCATGAGATAGGCGGCTGAGGGCATCCGCCACCTTGTTTGCCTTGCCTGGATGTTATCGAAGCTCAAATTCGTAATCCGCCAGATACTCCATCCATCTACGCTGCCTCAGGTTGAGCTCCTTCTGATCAAATAAATATTTTAAACTCTTATGATCAGAAAATACCTCAAATTTTTCGCAGTAGAGGTAGTGTCTCCAAATTTTAAGAGCGAAGACCACTGCAGCTAGCTCCAGATCATGTGTGGGATCGAGGCGTTCATGCACCTTCAACTGCCTTGATCCATAAGCCACCACACGATGACGTTGCATGAGTGAACACCCTAGTCCCTCTCCTGAAGCATCGCATTGTACTTCATATCCTTTGCCCTTTTCCGGAAAAATTAAAATAGGAGCAGTGGTAAGTCTACTTTTCAGTTCCTCAAACCTCCGATTGCACAGATCTGTCCACTCATATTTGACTCCCTTCTAAGTGAGTCGAGTCAATGGAGATGCAATTTTGGAGAAATCCATGATAAATTTCCGATAATAACCCGCCAATCCTAAGAAACTACGGATCTCGGTTACATTCTTTGGTGCTTTCCATTCACTGACTGACGGACAGTCGGAGAGAATGATACAAACACTGGAAGACATGTTGAGGGCATTTTCGTAAATATTCATCTTATTGAGAATTTTTGACCGAATTAACCATTTTGACCCAATTTGATGTACATTACCCATCCATTATAATTTGACCCTTATAATATGTTCATAGGATCTTAGTTTGAGCAATGGGCCCCATTATTTTCTCATTTAACATCATAATTAATAAATTTACCAATCTAGGGGCATTTTCATAATTATCCATTTCATTGAGAAATTGGGGTGTTACAGTAAAGGAATAGCTAGACCATTCTTAAAATGGTCTAACACAAAATACTAGTTTTTGAAACTTATCTTATATCCAAAACCTTTTAAAATAATTATTACTCCCTTTCGGGGTTTTGACGGGAGGATTTTAAATACCATTTTCTGAAAATAAAATTATTTTAAAATCAGAAATACAAATCCTTTATTAAGGAGAATAATATCATCCAATAATAATCACATAACAACATAATTTATAAAATAATCACAATAAGCGGTAAATTTTCAAAATGCCCCTCCAGCTGGACGAGCTAGATCACTGAGCTCACGAGCTCGGATTGGGCCACACTTGGGCTTTTCACAAAGCCCTAGTCGAAATCTTCGAGATTAACCGGTTAAACAAGATTATTAAGCTAAATTACGCCTAATCTGGATCAGGGTATTATAAAAAATATCTCGTTATTACCAATTGCCGTTAATATCCTGAGAACGGTATTTGTCACAATGATTTGTATATACGTATTTATATGGTTTCTCTCTCTTTTAAAAAGAATTCAAAAAATATGAAAAGAAGAAAAATTAAAAAACTTAATGTGAACATATTTTTTATAAAAATCGAACAATAACTTTTATAGATTATTATATATATATATGTTTGGCGGAATGAATACCAAAGTTGTGTCTCATTTTAAAAAAAAAATGAATTTTTTTAAAGAGTCCCAGGTCAACAACTCATCATCATAAAAAAAAATACTTTTCATTAGCTGGCTTTGAAACATGCTTTTTAAAATAACTTGTCCATCACTCACACTCTCATCAAATTAGAAACAGTTACTAGGATAAATTGATAAAAAAAAAGGCTAATTAAAAGCACAAAAAAACTAATTAGTGAAAATCTTTCTATGCCCTTAATTTTAACCATTTGGTAAGCCAAAATTTAAAAATCTCACATGGATGTCTCACTTAAAAAAAAAAAAATTAAAGATTTTTTACCTCGTTCATCACAAAAAAAAAAAAACTCTCATTAGTTGTTTTTATACATACTTCCTAAAATAACTAATCAATTACTCCCATTCCCATCAAATTAGGAGTAATTATAAGATAAATTGGTAAAAGAGACGTTAATGCATAGCACAAAAAAATCTAATGAGTAAAAAAATTGTCCAAGCCTTTAATTTTCGCCATTTGGTAAACCAAAATTTTCATCCTAGATTGATCAAAATTTGATGAAATTTTCATCTAATTTTGAATAAAATGTCAACCTGGCCCAATTAAATACCACTAATATCATTTTGGACTCTCCCAAGACTAAAAGATTTTGGACAAAATTTAGTATTGGGATTGCTAATATTGGTTTACATTTTGGATTTTTGAACATTTTTTGAACTAAAAAATTAGTCTAAACATTTTTCTTTTGAAAAATAAAAAAAATTATATCGGCCGATACTATGGTGTATCGGCCGATACTGATAGATACGTGTCATGCCCTGACTCGATATAGGCCCAGAATGCGACTGATTTTTTTTTATACAACCACGCTTACCAATGATCTATGGGCCTCTAAAGCTCGCTCATCTAAATCCATAATCTATTGGACTCTAGGTTGAGCTAATATCACCTAGGTAAATGAACCAAACCTCAAAAGAGTCTAAAAGCTGGAAATTTTCAATTGTCATTGTCGAACCCCTCGAGAGTTCTCGAGCCCCTCCATCTGTAAACAATTATGTATTTTTGTTTTACTCTCAGGTCGAGCCCCTCGAGGCCCTCAAACTACATAAGGTTTGTTCGAGACCCTCGAGCTGAGACCCAAATGTCATATTGTATTGCTCCCAACAGGAGCCCCTCAAAGTCAATTTCGAGGGCCTAGAAATTGACAAAATTTGATATTCAGAATACCCCTTTGTTTTGATCCATCTTGAATTCACACTCGTTATACATAATACCACCTACAATATCATCACAAAAATAATACATATTAGAATTGCACACGGAAACTTAGTGGTTTATATGTGTTTAGGTTTTCCATGCCACAGGAGGCACGATTATTACAACAACATAAAAAATAGATAAAACAAGCATATTTCCCATTCACGAGAAATTTAATGGAATCTAGAGGTTCCATCTCCTAGGGCAGCAATGGGGGTTCCTCAGTTCTCTCCTCGGATACATATCATGTATTGTGAGAAACGTAAGCTAACAACCCAGTGCAAAGAGTTCAACATATAACAATTATTGCAATATATTATAACATGAATATAATGCAGTTATACCACTTTCAATATAATAATCTTTAATAGTTATCACTACTATTCAATATCAAGTTGTCATTTATTCTCACAATGCATGCCTTTAGAATTTCATGCCATTTTAAAACGAGGCCCCATTAAGTCCTCAAATGCATTAATTCCCAACATGGTCTGCAGAGCCCCTCCCTCTCCCCATTCATATCAGATTGATTAATTAAGAATATTTTAATGGGAAAAGAGGGGAGGGCACCATGACGGAGTCAAGTTCAAGTACTAAGACCCAACCCTCGACTGGCCCATCTAGTGTGTGCACAGGGACAAAAGTCCATTTAAAACTTTTGGAACACACTTTGGTAACCTGTAAAAGCATACATAACATTTGATATACTTAATTTTTCATAATCATTCTCATTTCATAAATTCACAATTCCAAGCAAAGCAAAGTATTGGATTTCCCATCACGTTAAAGTGTCAAATAACATAGGGTTCACAAGTCTAGTTTTCTAAGCATCTAGGAGTTTACAAATAAATATTACATCTTACCATGATTCCTACAAATTACATATTTCTAATAAAAAATACAAAATGTGTTAAGACATCTCCAAAATATTCGTTAGCGTTCCAAATCAAGTCTGGGTGTTACTTGGTCCAGCTTCTTCGACTTTCTCCTTTCCTGTATCAGATTCTAAAGAAAGAAGAATTGTGGGCTTAGTCATACGCCCAGTAGGAATTCCTATCAATGTGGGTACCAATGTGTGAAGTTATAAAATGATCATAAGATAACATAGATATTTGGTGTGTTATAAAATCATAATTGCAAAACATACCCATCCCACATTTGTACTTCATATCGTAATCATAATAAGAAATCATGCATCAATCTCAAAATTGTAAACATATCATAATCATTAACACACTTTCCAACTGTCTTAGAAATCAACATGAAGTGAAATGCCATGGGTACCATGAATTCTATTCAAACCCTTTCATGCCCCATGCATTGAAAGATCTATCTTTTTCATTCAATGGTTTCGTCATTGGCCACTTATGTCCGTAGCTTTTCCGTGGCATCCGGTTGGGAGCTACAACCCAATACTTAGTGTTAAGCATTGAAATATTATATTTTTACCTCTGATTATTGGGTTAGTTAATCCTCAATTTTGTACATAATGATGCATTTAATGTAGTTTGTCAATTTTGTAGTAAAAAATGGAAAGTTCAGGAAAATCAAGTTAAAACAACAGAAGATTGCAAGTTTAGAGCTTTAAAAAAAAGACCTAGAATTATTATAATTATTTTATTTCACTTTCTAGGATTTTCATGTAAATTAATTAATTTGGAGCCATTTATGAGAGTCTATGATTAATTAATAATTTTTAAATTTAAAGTGGCTGAATAATTATTTAATTCTAGAGGTTAAAACCTGCAATCCAAGTGACAAAGCCTGAATTTCAAGTCATTGGGCCAAGACTCAATTCAAATGGGCCAAGTTGTGCTCCACAAAGCTTCAATGGGCCAAGCCACATACAAGCCCATGCACATTTCACACATTGGGCGAGGCCAGTGTGCAAGCGCAGTCTAACTAAGGCCCAAGCTCTCAAATCCAATTCAAATGGGCCTGAGTTGAGGTCTAGATCAAAATCCAAAGCCCAAGTCCAATGAACTCCATGGTCCGTGTTTGAATTTACCTAAGTCCAACCCAACTACCTATGTCCAAAACCCATAACCCAACTTCACATCCACACCATCCAACTTCCGTCTTAGATCTTAACCCTCCATCTCACATACCAAATTAGGTTAAACCTTACACTCCACCATTAAATCTAACCCATCCATTCATCTATCATTAGATCTAGGTTGTCCATCATCATCCTGATCATCTTAACCTTAGATTAGTATTTGTTCATGCATCACCTATTAATCCTTGCATTCATTTCATGCATTGATCATCTTAGCCATTAGATATTAGGTATTCCAATGACATCCATTCATTCATCTCTTAGAAACCCTAGAGCTTCCACATGCATCCATCACATACATACATCATCTTGAAATTAGGTCATGATTTCATCATCTCCCTAGGATCAACCTTTGAATCCAAACCCTCCATCAATCATCATCTGTTTCCTATATTTATTTTACCCAAAATACCTTAGAGCCATTAGATCAAAACCCCATTGAATCTAAGCCCTCCATTCATAAAACCTAAGCAATGAACAACTCGTGGTTCAAGCTAGCCTCCATGCACATTTTGCACATCATCATCCCCATGATTTTTGCAACCTAAAACTTCTCCATGCACTTAGATGTAAAACCATCTAGATACACTCCTAGGATCTTAACACACCTCATCATCCACATCACCAACACCTCACACGATTTTCTCTATCCCAATCCAACCCATTCGAATTTTACACCTAGTCAACCCTCCATGTCATCTTCCTATCATCTATCCATTCAATCATACCATCTTCAAATCTCATCCATCCATTTATCATCTCATGCACAAACCCTAAAACTACATAGCAAATTCGAATTCCCAGTGCCAATCCAAATCCTATTTTCTCTCCACCTTGACTTAGCCACCAAGGAAAGCCACACCAAATTCGTGTGACTCTCCTTGTGCAACCCTAAAATCCAAGCTTAATTCCCCATCATCCATTCCCATTTAGATCCAATCCAGTCTTTTAATTTCCCAACTTATACCTTGATTTAATCCAAGCCATCCATCTTTTTTTCAAAACCTATAAATACCCCATTACCCTAAGGGTAAAATTCGAATATGACCTGGAATTCAAGAGGACCAAGGCTGGAGCAAAAGACAAGAAGGCAGGAACACCATTCAAATTTACAAGTGAGAGTTGTAGATTTTTATTTTTTTGTTGTCTTTTTTGTATTTAATTTATAAAAGCCTTGTACTTTAATTCTTCCATTTAATAAAGTGAAACATTCATTTAGAACCCTGAAACATTCAATTTCTAAGATTCTTTGATGATTATTTTACTTTTAATTTCAAGAACACAACCTTTTTTTTCTTTAATTGAACATGAGCGTATATAATAGTTAGGATCTTGATTGTAAGACTTGAATCATGATTACTAAGGTTTGATTAATTAAATTAAAAAGTTGTGGATCTTGTCTTATTAGTACATATGAATTGCAATTTAGATATTTACGTGAATTTCAGATCTAGGTTTTTACTTTGTTTACAGATCTTGGGTGATGAATGGTCTATTCCAAACTACCAACCAACCTTTACGTTACTGCATATTTAATTTTAGTCATTTATTTTCATGCATTTTAATTCTCTGCCTTTTAATTATGTTAAATCTCATGTTTGTTGTGTAATATTTGTTTTAACTCAAATCTTGTATAATCTAATCTTTTAATTCTTTAATTCATGATTCATTCTTTAATTCTTTAATTTTTCTTTAATCACTCTCTCTAAAACATCCATTCAATTAAAGTTAGGAGGATGTGTAAATAATTTTGTAACCTGAAATCCTAATCATGATTAAGGTAAAAATTTAATTCACTATATTAGAATAAGAAATCACATCTTATTTGCTGATTTTCCAAGTTAGATACATGACTCATATAATGATTCAATTTATTAAAAACAATTCATTTTTAGAGGACATAAATTTAAATTCATATACTTTGAGATTTTCCATTGGGTTCGACCTCACTCTCACATTACTATACTATGAATGGTTCGTGTACTTGCGAGATTTACAAATTTGAAACGATCAACAACAGTCAATGGTCAAAATCATATAATCAGACACTAATTTGGGTCAGGGTATTACAAATCTACTTAAGTCTGCTCTCCTCTTGAATTAACATTCTTGACAGTTAATTTACTTGACATTTATCTTTCATAGTATTGTAATTTATCTGAAATGATCCATACTGAGGAGGCAGAGAATTCAGAATGAATTGGAGAAGAAAACAGTACGTCTAATTTCATACTCACTTGCATAATGCTATGAGTTAAACTTAATTGAAACACACAAACAATCAACATCAGTAAACAATATTACCGGAATCCACCTTTGGGTGATCTAATGGCATGCCATTTCATTGTAGGACTGACCAACAAAGTACAAATGAGCAAATACCGTCGTTACCTTTGAGTATCTGGATAAATACCAACCATAGGTACCCGCCAATCTTCCTATCACATTTCGTTAACCACTAGGAACGGTGCATCTTTGGTCAACCTAATATCTCTATGATTAGGGATTGCGATTTGTAAAGTCATTATTATCCAACATTTATGATTTCTGTATGGATTTGTTTGTACGAACCCCTGTCATCTAGCCCATTGGCAGTACACATCAAATAATCACTGATTATTACCTTAAAGGAATAACTCTTAGGACTCACCTAAAGGGATAAGTTACATGAATTAGACTCAATGATGATGCACTGTAGAGGATTAGACAATGAACAGTCTCGGCTGTTGAGTTAGAATACCTTGAATGAAAGGGAGATAATTTCCACTAAACCCTTAGGCATGAGACATGAAAATATCGCAAATAGAGTTGGGTGACCCAAATATTTGGTGAAACGAACATGTCTTTACAGAACATCAACAAAAATTGTAAGAGCAGTTTTGGCAAATCAGGGGTTGCCATGGTAAACTTAGAAACTGTAGGGCCCCTCCCTCTCCCCCTAAGATTTGAACGGGAAAAGAGGGAGATGAGAGCGCCATGACACGAGTCAAGTTTGAGTACTAAGGCCCAACCCTTGACTGACCCAAATTCGTGTGTGTGTATATGGACAGAGTCTATTTAAAACTTTCGCAACACACTTTGGTAACCTGTAAAAGCATACATAGTATTTGATATACTTAATATATCATAACCATTCTAATTTCATAAATTCACAATTTCCAAGCAAAGCAAGTATTGAATTTCCCATCAAGTTAAAGTGTCAAATAACATAGGGTTCACAAGTCTAGTTTTTCAAGAATCTAGGAGTTTACAAAGAAGTATTACATATTTTCATGACTCCTACAAATAACGTATTTCTAATCAAAATACAAAACGTTTTAAGACATCTTCCAAAATATCCGTTAGCGTTCCAAATCAAGTCTGGGTGTTGCTTGGCCCGGCTTCGTCGACTTTCTCCTTTCCTGCATCAGATTCTGAAATAAAGAAAGAATTGTGGGCTTAGTCACACGCCCAGTAGGAATTCCCATCGATGTGGGTACCTATGTGTGAAGTTATAAAATGATCATAAGATAACATAAATATTTGGTGTGTTATGAAATCATATTTGCAAAACATACCCATCCCACATCTGAAATTCATACCGTAATCATAATAAGAAATCATGCATCAATCTCAAAATTGTAAACATATCATAATCATTAATGCACTTCCCAACTTGTCTTATAAATCAACATGAAGTGAAATGCCATGGGTACCATGAATTCGATGCAAACCCTTCCATGCCCCCGTGCATTGAAAGATTTATCTTTCTTAGTTAATGATTTCATCATTGGCCACTTACGTCTGTAGCTTTTCCGTGTCATCCGGCTGGGAGCTACAAACCAATACTTAGCATTTAACTGAAACTATCGGGGGAGTACTACCACCCATTCTATCCTGTGCAGGTTTTGGGACTCACACCTTGGAGCTTTCAACCCATCTTATATGCCCTCCTAATATTACATGGATGGGGCCAAAATGTATACTTTTGTATATAATTCGTTCTCATAAATATTAAATACTTATGCATTCTCTTCCTTCATGAATGCATGAATTGTGAATTGTATGTGTGATAAATCCCTTGACAATAACAATTCGATTTACATTTCTAAAAGAGATAGCATATGCATTAAGTCCATAAAGATTGCCTTCACATTTGTCATTTCGAAGGGCATCACCACATATTCATATATCTGGTTCTAAATGCTGTCTTTTCTACATCCTCTTCTTTGATCCTGATATGATGATAACTGGACATGAGGTCTATCTTGGAGAAGTGACTAGACCCTCTCAGCTGATCGAATAAATCATCAATTCTCGGTAGGGGATACCTGCTCTTAATTGTGACTTGATTGAGTCGTCAATAATCCACACACACATTCTTACGGAGCCATCTTTCTATTTGACAAACAATGCTGGCGCTCTCCATGATGAAGTGCTATGCCGGATGAACCTCAATCGAAGTAGCTCATCAATTTGCTTCTTCAGTTCGGACATTTCTGCCAGTGCCATCCTATAATGTGGAAGTGACACAGGTGCGGTGCCAGGGAACAATCTAATCTCATAGTCAATCTCCCTCTCGGGAGGTAGGCCTGAAAGTTCTGTTGGAAAGACATCAACATAGTCTTTCACCACCGTCGGCAATGTAGAGATGAGTGAATCCTCTAGTCAGATGTTATTCAGTAATATCCGTACGACCTCGTCTGAAGACTTCCCACACGAAGACATCTTCTGTGTGTCCCCATAAACGATGAACTTGTGTCTGTCAGGCGACCAAAATGTTATTCTCTGCGGTAACAGTCAACACGTGTTTGGTAGGTACTCAACCAATCCATGTCGAAAATCACATCGTACTCTGTGATATCCATTACTAGATAGTCAAACTCAAACTTGAAGTCAGTTAGTTCAGTGTTCCTAGACTTACAAATCAACCCAAGTGATGTGTCTCCGACAGGGGATACAACAGTGAATGTAGATGACAATTGTCGTACTAAAATACCTGTAGCAGCAACAAAAACTGCAGATATAAAGGAGTGCGATGCACTAGTGTCAAATAAGGGAATAACATAGGAACTACCAATGATAGCCATACCTCGGATTACTGAGTGATCAACTATCTCCGTAGCGTGAACTAGATAATATGCCTGTCCTGAAGCTACAGGAGCAAAAGATCGTCCCGGTTGGCTCGGTGACAGAGACACATGAGGTTGAGCAGGCTTGCCCGACGGGAGATAGAATGCCCAGGATGGGGGTCCTTGACGTAATTGAGGACAGTTTCTCTTGAGATGGTCCGTCTGCCCACACTGAAAGCAAGAGAAGGTAGTGCCAGATGACTGTGTTACCAGTGTCCGATAAAGCTGTAGACTTGTCCTCCTTGTGTGGCTTGTTTGTCCACAGTGATAGCAAGACATATTTCCGATAGACTGCATAATCGATGAGGGGATTGGAAGTTGTGGATTGCTTGGTCAGAACCTCTTGTGATGTTGGGAGGAACTTGCACCACCTTGCTTCCTCATACAATCCATGAAATTTGCTGATTCCGCCAGGTCTTTCTCAATAGTGAGTGCTCGACCTACTATCTCCACATAGGTCTTAGCTGTTGGGGATAACATTATTGATCGGATGGTTGGGCGAAGACTTCTTTCGAACTTTCTGGTCTTCTTGAGTTATGTGTCCACCATATACGGAGCATAATTGGACAACTGAGTGAACTCCACTTGATAGTCTGCCACCGACATGTTTATTTGCACAAGGTTTATGAATTCCTGTGCTTTGACTTCCTTCTCTTCTTCGGGACAGTAGCATGCTAAGAATATAGTGAAGCCTTTCCATGTCTTGTTAGTTAGTTCTTCATTTTGCTCCATCGATTTCCATCGCTTGCCAGCATCATTGATAAGTTAGACGCTAGCTAGGTGGACTCGGATTGCTTTGTCCGTGATCGTGAGTAGACTGAAATTTTGGGTGATATTCTCTACCCAATTCTCTGTTCCTATAGCCTCAGTGATTTGGGTCTCACCGGTTCCAATTTGTGTAGACTGTATCACTGTATGAACCAAGTTCAGAAGGAAACCCAGGACCTCAGGGGTTATTGGAGGAACATTTCCACTAGTCTCACCATCTTGCTCAGCAGAACGTTTCCGCTAGTCTCACCATCTTGCTCTGGTTTGCCACTTACGTCTTCCTTCTCTTCGGGGTGGAGTTTTCCTATGTTAAGGAAAATGATTAGAAACTTCTCATTTCATAAATGCGTGAATGAAACTTCTCATTTCATAAATGCGTGAATGTATTATTTTCAACAGGTGCATCACAACACATCAGAAATCATTTCATGCATTCATCCTTCTTTCATAAAGTGGGGAAAAATCTTTATCTTTCTACTCCTACTTATTCACTTGCGCACTCGTTAAACCTCGACTGAGACCTTTTCACTAAAACTTCTATAACCTATTTGAATTTAACTTAGGGAAAATCCTTACTTTGCTTTCCATCCATGTTCTGATACCAACTGTAGCGCCCCTCCCTCTCCCCCTAAGATCAGAGTGATTAATAAATAATATTTGAACGGGAATAGAGGGAGGCGAGAGTGCCACGACGCGAGTCAAGTTCGAGTACTAAGACCCAACCCTTGATTGGCCCAAATCCGTGTGTGTGTAAATGGACAGAGTCCATTTAAAACTTCCGCAACACACTTTGGTAACCTGTAAAAACATACATAATATTTGATATACTTAATGTATCATAACCATTCTCATAACCATTCTCATTTCATAAATTCACAATTTCCAAGCAAAGCAAGTATTGAATTTCCCATCAAGTTAAAGTGTCAAATAACATAGGGTTCACAAGTCTAGTTTTCCAAGCATCTAGGAGTTTACAAATAAGTATTACATCTTTCCATGACTCCTACAAATTACATATTTCTAATCAAAATACAAAACGTGTTAGGACATCTCCCAAAATATCCGTTAGCGTTCCAAATCAAGTCTGGGTGTTGCTTGGCCCGACTTCGTCGACTTTCTCCTTTCCTACATCAGATTCTAAAATAAAGAAAGAATTGTGAGCTTAGTCATACGCCCAATAGGAATTCCTATCGATGTCGGTACCAATGTATGAAGTTATAAAATGATCATAAGATAACATAATATTTGGTGCGTTATAAAATCATATTTGCAAAACATACCCATCACACATTTGACATTCATATCATAATCATAATAGGAAATCATGCATCAATCTCAAAATTGTAAACATATCATAATCATTAACACACTTCCCAACTTGTCTTAGAAATCATGATGAAGTGAAATGCCATGGGTACCATGAATTCTATGCAAACCCTTTCATGCCCCATGCATTGAAAGATCTTTCTTTCTCATTCAACGATGTTGTCATTGGCTACTTACATTAGTAGCTTTTCCGTGGCATCCGACTGGGAGCTACAACCCAATACTTAACATTTAACCGGAACTACCGGGGGAGTGCTACCACCCATTCTATCCTGTGCAGGTTTTGGGACTCACACCCAGGAGGTTTCAACCCATCTTCCATGCCCTCCTTATATTACATGGACGGGATCAAAATATATACATTTGTATATAATCCGTTCTAATAAATATTAAATGCTTATGCATTCCCTTCCCTCGTGAATGTATGAATTGTATGTGTGAGAAATCACTTGACAATAACAAATCCGTTTACATTTCTAAACAATATAGCATATGTATTAAATTCCATGTCCAAAACAAATCATACAATATACTTCATAATATTGAAATCCAAACAAGATACACATATTCACTATGGCACTTCAACGAATGTAGAAAAACCTACTTGATTACAATGGATCGGTAGTGGGGATTGATCTTTGAAATTCCTCGTACAATGTCGAGGTTACTCCAAGTTATTTGTTCATTCCATGCATTCAAGATGTAAACCTTTAATCATAATCTTGGACCATTTCATTTATTTGGGTCTTAATTAAGGCCTAGCAATTATTTAGTGAAGGTCATTAGGGTCCAAGGGGAACCCAAATACATAAATCACTTTGGTTCAGTTAAATCCCCAAATTTGCTAACTGTCCTGTAGTACATATCGACTTTGGTCGATATGTCATGTGGGACAGATTATGTACTACACTGGGGTCGATTCTCCTCCCTTCGTTTTCTTCGTTTTCAACCCTAGGAATACACATCGACGAAAGTCAATGTATATCCTTGGGTTTAGTCTGAATATCCCAAGTCTTTTTCTCATTGCCTTCATTTCTATCCCAGACATACACATCGACCAAGGTCGATGCATATGTCCTCGGTTTGCTTCGAAAGTTCTCAGTTTCCCTTTTCATCACTTTGTTCCCAGAGATACACATCCACCAGAGTTGATGCATATCCCTGGGTACAAATCGACACTGGTCGATGTATAAACATGGGTTTTCTGTAACTTCTTCTTCCCTAGTTGCATGTCTTCCATTTCCCATTTTCTCTTCCGATTTGTTACCTAAGTTATCTTCTAAGTGTTCTAAGCTAATTTCTTAGTTCTAATCACAAGATTTACCACATACCTTGGCGGATCTTGGAGGTTTTGAGTGTGGAGAATCCTTGAGCTCGGATTTCAAACTTCCCTTCTTCTTCCTTGTTTCTTCTCCTTTCTTTCTTGCTTCCTTCTTCCCTTGTGTAACGGATTCCCTCTCTCTTTGTTTCCAGATGTGGAATGAGAAGAGGAGAGAGTGAGATTGCGAGAAATGTGGGGGAGATACACCACAGATTTTGGGAGTGGAGAGGGGAGAATGCCTTTATCTCCTCTTCTTGTTTCTTTATTCCCTTCTCCTCTTACTCTCCTTCGGTTCTCTTTCTTTTCTCAAGTGTCTTTTTTTTCTCTCTCCTCCCCACAGCTGGGTTGCCCTAGAGCTGAAGAGGGAAAATGAATGGGTAGGTGGAGTTTGCATGTAAGCTTCCCTCATGCATTTCATACATGAGGTGACATAAACAAGACAGTGGTTGTGTGATTTGACTTAGCAGATCTGGGCACGAACGACACATCGACATATTCGATGGGTATATTTTCTGAATAATGATATGCCTTTACCGAATACGATACGTCTCATCTAAAAATGCAAGCTTCGGGTTTTCTATCACACATATGGATCGAAGTCGATATGTACACTTCTGAATACATCAAGTTTGGTCGATGTATCCCTTTGGCTGACTCTAAACTTCTCGTTTTCCTTCTTCATTCTATATTCTGGAAATTCCAGGATACATCGACAGAACTCGATGTATCCTACTGAGAATTCAAACTCGGTTTGCACAACACTGTCAAATATCTGTGCTCCCAGTCAAGCTATATCGACTTTAGTCGATACATATTAAGGTGTCTGGACACATGGAGTACACATCGCCCCTAGGCGATGTATCCCGTGGGGCGGAATCTGTACACATTGACCAAAGTCGATGGGTACACCTGGAATTTCTAAATTTTTCAAATATTTATTTTCCACTATATTTCCTATTCATTTTCATAATTCCCTTTTAATTCTCTACACCATGCAACTTCCATTCCTTCTCAGATACCCCGATTCAAATACATACATCATTCTCCACATTTAAATGTGGTTACACCACACTCCACATATCATTTACACTTCAAGTGAAATACTCTACATTTCAACACATTCTAAGTTAACATAACTAAAATATCATGCCACTCCATTTCATTCATTATAATCACATTGTTTTATAAGACTAAAAATATGGGGTGTTATAGAAATAGTCTTGGTTAAAGTAGGATTGAACATTAGAGTGTTGAATGACGATAATTAAAACCATTAACTTAACATGAGAAAACAATATTGACAGTTGAAAATATTGATGGGTATTATGTTAAGACCCATAACTGTATTTTATTTATATAGGTTATAAATAAAAAGGTGTAGTTGTATTATGACTTGTACGCAAATGATGAGGTTTGAAAGGTACTTCGTGGTGGTTTATTTTATGGAGACAAACTCAATTGGAAATCTATGGGCATATACCGAGTTGGTCCGATCAGCTTACTCTATAGAAGGCCAGTGTTGTTCCATGAGGGCTTGAAAGATTTGACATGTCTAAATTGTTAATGAGATATGATTAGAATGCCGGATGACAGATTCATTGGGTTTGATTTTCCACGAGTTGGATTAGAGTAATTGGGCCTTATGTACAAATATGATGGCCACATTGTGTATCCGTGTGTAACAGACGTAAGACTGTGGCTCAGGAGATAAGACTCCATATAGGGGGTTTGATTGAGAACGTGACACTTATCTGTCCTTTTGGTGGAGAGGCGTAAGACCAAGAAACCCAATAGTCCATGTTGGCGGGTGATGTGTGGGCAAGTGTTTGATGAGCATAGACTATCGCACTGGCAGACTACCTCACTGACAGGGTACTGGTGAGGGGTGAGGTTATCACTAATCTCACATCGAGAATAGATGAGTGAGCGTCATACATGAATGTATTGAAAATGTCATGGTACCAAGTTAAATAAAATATATCAATTTATACGAGAATCATGACGGACATAGTGAATCTACAGAAACCATGGGATCCATGGATGAGTGGATTCATACATAGAGTATGGTCCCTGAAGAAGAATATGGTACTTATGTTCGGATAAGGATCCTATGATGGGCTAGACCCGTGATGGATGAGACCTACAAAATTGAAAAGACCCAAGGTCAGATGATTAGGACGTTGTAACGTCATTGGATAACACATCATAATAGAGATTAATAACGATTCGAGTATGATATTTTAATGAGAAAATGAGTACAAGTGGAAAATGAACTTATAGTATATCATGATTTGAGAAAGTGTGGAAAAAACAAAACCAACACCGTTTCTTTTCCACAACACAAGAAGCCATTGATATGGAAATTGATTGTCTCACCAAGTCAGCACATTTCCTGCCTATCAAGATGAAAGATTCATTTGAGACATTGGGTAGGCGATACATGAAGGTCATCGTCAGATTGCATGGGATACCCATGACAATTGTGTCAGATGATGATGGTAGATTCACGGGCAGAGTATGGCAAAGTTTGCAAGCAGCTAGGGGCACAGATCTACTGTATAGCACAACATTCCATCCTCAGACGGACGGGCAATCTGAGAGGACTATACAGACATTGGAAGATATATTGAGAGCTTACATGCTAGACTTTCAGGGTAGTTGAGAAGATCATCTTCCACTGGTGGAATTCTCATACAACAACAAGTACAAAGGCGAGCTTCCAGATGGCTCCATTTGAGGCGTTGTATGGTCGACCTTGTAGATCCCTAGTTTGTTGGACCGAGGCAAGAGAGGTTGTACTCATTGGACCGGATTTAGTTACAAAGACTATAGAGCAGATCATGTTTATTTGGCAACACTTGTTGAACGCCCAAAGCCGACAGAAAAGCTATGTCGTTAAAAGAAGAAGGCCTTTGGCATTTGAAGTGGGAGACCAAGTGTTTCTCAAGATCTCGCCACGTAAAGTTCAGATGAGATTTGGGAAAAGGGTAAGCTATCTCCAAGATTTATGGAGCCATTCCAAATCCTTGAAAGGATTGGTGAGGTGGCATACCGCATAATACTCCCTCCACAGTTGTCGAGCATGCACAATGTGTGAAAATCCCCTTTTTCACGGTGTTATAACAACGCAATTGACTAGGGAGGGGGAGAAGGAGGGGGTTTGAATAGGTCAATCCCATTTTTCATAGTGTTTACAACATTCATGATTGTTTTAAGTGCAGCGGAATATCAATCAAGAGATTTGGTTAGTGTGATAAATTGTTTTTAATTTCTTTGAACAATCACACTAAGATTATAACCCTTTGCATTTTGCTTGATTATCGATGCTTGTGTACAATGTGTAAAATAAGATAATCAACATGCAAAGTGATGTGTGTTGAGAAGATTACTTAAATACTAAGTACAAACACACAAAGATCAAACACCATAAGACTAATTTTAAAGTGGTTCGGTTAGCCAACCTACATCCATAGTTAAGACTAACTCAACCATGAGTTATCCCCAAATCCACTAAGTGGGGGCTTACACCCTCACAATTAGAGTAGGAATTCCACCTCACTCAATAGGCTGGAAATTTCACCCACCACTGAAGAATAGGAATTCCACCTATCCATTTGGCTGGAAATTCCACCCACCATTGTGCTAGAGACGACGCTCTAGAGTTTTTTTATAGTGGTTACAGGGCAATTCCCCCTTAATCCACTTTTAGGACAAAGGTTTTAAAACAAAATTAAAACCAAGAAGCATTTGCCTTTGTGGGCTCTATCTCTTGATTTGTGCTTATTCAAAATTCACCCAATGTGTGCCGACGCTCCTCCTTCTAGCAGTCCTAAAGCAATCACAATCTAGCGCGACAAGGAAACTGAGTTTACCAAAGGTTTCTTAGTTTATAATCCTTTCCTATCTCTCTCACAAACTCAATCCATATGATTGGTTGTATTAGATTCCCCAAGTGTAAGCACGAGAGAGAGAGTGATCCTTCTGTTGGCCTGTTGAGCATTGAAATATTACATTTTTACCCCTGATTATTGGGCCATTAATCCTCAATTTTGTATATAATGATGCATCTAATGTAGTTTGTCTGTTTTGTAGTAAAAAATGGAAAGTTGAGAATCAAGCTAAAACAACAGAAGATTGCAAGTTTAGAGTTTTAAAGAGAAGACCTAGAATTATTATAATTATTTTATGTCACTATCTAAGATTTTTATGTAAATTAATTAATCTCGATCCAGTTATGAAGTTTAAGATTAATTAATAATTTTTAGATTTAAACTGGCTGAATAATTATTTAATTCTAGAGGTTAAAAGTTGCAATCCAAGTGCCAAAGTATGAATTTCAAGTCATTGGGCCAAGACTCAGTTCAAATGGGCCAAGTTGTGCTCCACAAAGCTTCAATGGACCAAGCCACACACAAGCCCATGCACATTTCACATATTGGGCCCGGCCAATGTACAAGCTCATTCTAACTAAGGCCCAAGCTCTCAAGTCCAATTCAAATGGGCCTGAGTTGAGATGTAGATCCAAATCCAAAGCCTAAGTCCTATGAACTCCATGGTCCATGTTTGAATTTCACCTATGTCGAAATCCCATAACCCAACTTCACATCCACACCATCCAACTTCCATCTTAGATCTTAACCCTCCATCTCACATACCCAATTTGGTCAAACCATAGATCCACCATTAAATCTAACCCTTCCATTCATCTATCATTAGATCTACGTCATCCATCATCATCATGATCATCTTAACCTTAGATTAGTATTCATCCATGCATCACCTATTAATCCATGCATTCATTTCATGCATTAATCATCTTACCCATTATATATTAGGTAATCTAATCATATCCACTCATTCATCTCTTAGAAATCCTAGAGCCTCGACATGCATCCATCACATACATACATCATCTTAAATTTAGGTCATGCATTCCATTAATCATCTAGGATCAACCTTAGAATCTAAACCCTCCATCAATCATCATCCACTTCTTATATTTATTTTACCCAAAATATCTTAGAGCCATTAGATCCTAACCCCATTTAATCTTAGCCATTTATTCATTTAAACCTAAGTTTTGCAACCTAGAACCTCTCCATGCACTTAGACCTAAAATCATCTAGATACACTCCTAGGATCTTAACACACCTCATCATCCACATCACCAACACCGCACATGATTTTCTCAATCCCAATCCAATCCATTCGAATTTCACACCTAGTCAACCCTCCATTGTGTCTTCCTATCATCCATCCATTCATTCATCTTATCTCTTAATCTCATCCATTCATTCATCAGCACATTGCACAAACCCTAAAACTACATAACAAATTCGAATTTCCCATTGCCAATCCAATTCCTATTTTCTCTCCTATCTTCCCTCCACCTTCACATAGCCACCAAAGAAAGACACACCAAATTCATGTGACCCTCCTTGTGAAAACCTAAAATCCAAACGTAAATCTCCATCATCCATTCCCATTAAGGTCCACTCCAGTCCCTTGATTTCCCAACTCAAATTTAATCCCAGCCATCCATCTCCTTTGAAGCCTATAAATACCCCATTACCCCAAGAGGTAAAATTCGAATATGACCTGGAGTTCAAGAGGACTAGAGGCTGAAGAAAAGACTAGAAGATAGAGCATCACACGATTTTCCAAGTGAGCAATTAATTTTTTCATTTTAATTTTATTTCTTCTATGTAATTTCTTCCAAGTCTTGTAATTTAATTCTTCCATTTAATAAAGTGAAGCATCCATTTAGAATGCTGGAACATCCAATTTCTAAAATTCTTTTATGATTATTTTACTTTTAATTTCAAGATTACAACCTTTGTTTATTTGATTGAACATGAACGTATGCAATAGTTAGAATCTTGATTATAAACTTTGAATCATGATTACTAAGGTTTGATTAATTAAATTAAAAAGTTGTGAATCTTGTTTTATCAGTAAATATGAATTGCATTTTAGATCTTTACGTGAATTTTAGATCTAGGCTTTTGCTTTATTTACACATCTTAGGAGATGAACGGTCTATTCCAAACAACCAACCTTTACGTTATTGCACCTTTAATTTCAATCATTTATTTTCATGCAATTTAATTCTTTGCCTTTTAATTATGTTAAATCCCATGTTTGTTGTGTAATTCTTGTTCTAACCCAAATCTTATATAATCTAATCTTTTAATTCTTTAATTTCTTTTTAATCACTCTCTCTCTCTCAAATTCATACAATTAAAGATAGGAAGATGTGTTAAATAATTTTGTAACTTGAAATTCTAATCATGATTAAGGTTATAATTTAATTCACCATGTAAGAATATGGAATCACACATCTTATTTGCTAATTTTCCAAGTCAGATACGCTCATATAATGATTCCATTTCTTAATATTTTTTTTAGAGCACATAAATTTAAATTCATAAACTTTGAGATTTTCCATTGGGTTCAACCTCGCTCTCACATTGCTATATGATGAATGGTTCGTGCGCTTGCGAGAGTTACAAATTTAAAATATCAACATGGCCCTTATTTAAGATCACTTATAATGATGAGGGTCCAAATGATTTTGCCAAAGGATGCCATCTGGTTGCATAAAGATTGGTTTATATAGAGAAGGCAACAAGTTGTAGTGACGATAATGTACCGATAAGTCGGGCACACCGAGGGGTCGGTGACTAGAAATGTTACCGTTCAACAACCCGACCGTTGCGCATTAATGCACTCCCAACAGTAATAATCTTTTCCAATCGACATGTCGGTGTCGCCAATGGGTCGACAGTCATGGCACCGAGAGGTCGGCTCATACGAGGGGCTCATTCTGGGGCAACATCTTGCTAACAAAGTTTCAAGTCCAGAAACCAGTCTTACCCAGAACGACCTGTCACCCTTTACAGAGGGGTCAGTCCTGGTACTCTCGATTGGTCTTGAACTACCGATATGTCTGTTTTCTAGAGAGCCCATCTGAATTCTAAGTTCCAGAACTCATACATCTTTATAGAAGAGTCGTTCACAACGATGGGTCGTTTCAGCCTTTCACCGAGGGCTCTGTCTATACGAGATTCTCGATCAGAGGCTTTCCCAGAATGACTGTTATATGATCCAGAACCTATGTCAATCTTGTCGACCATTCTTTGAACATGATGGGTCTATCCTGTTTCCACCAAGGGGTCGGTGAGAACGACTGGTCGAGCTGACGGTGAAACCAAATACATATTTCCTAGTTGGGTTCCAATTCACTGTCAAACTTCCTCTCTTGGCTTTTAATGATTTTACCATTTGTTCAACTAAGCCTAGAAATAGTCCTTTCTAAGGTGTGGGTACCACCTAAAGTCATCTATTGCCATAATACCTGTTTTGTGATTACCATAACGATGAGCTTCAATCCGGTGGAGCATGATCTTCACTCTTGATCACCTTGGGGGAGCTTGAATACAAATCTTCTTTGTGTTTTATTTCCCAAACTCCAAGCATAGACATTCTCCTATGTCTATTGACTTTTTTCTACTATAGTTCTCTCTTTCTAGAGACCCAAGCACTTAGGTTTTACCAATTACACCCCATAATTGGTTTTGATGTCTTCTAGCTTCTACTAATTTCTTCCCCATTTTGTCAAACAATTGACAAAGATTAGTAGGCAGACTTCGATTTTCAAGCACTCCCCCACGCTTCTTGCATCTAGTGTTCCATGAGTTTGTCTTCCAACTCAATTAGTTCTTCCCTACAGTCCAATGCATATCTCATGCATTGTTGTTTTTCTCCTTCCTTCCCTTTAAGATCTGTGTTGTCTTAAAGGTGTGCTCCCAATGAGGTTAAACTACTTTCCCTAGCTTTCCTTTTTGGAGTCTTCTCCCCCATTCTCAAAGCTATCTTTTGTAGCTTCTTTGACTCATTTCCCCCATGGAGTAAGCGATATTTTCTAGCTTCTCAAGATTATCTCCCCCATAAACTTAACTGTCTCTAAGTTTATTTTTCTCAAAAATTCCCTTAAAGCTTGAATCCTTCTTCCTACTCTGTCATGACCAGTGACAGGTGCTAAACCGCACATATTTTGTGCTCTCCCATTCTCTAAGGATGTGTGCAACCTTAGCTCGATCCCTATCTCCCTAACAACCTGCATGTTAGTCTATTTAACAAAATCCATTTTAACAATTGAGATGTGATAGAAGGCATTCATCAAGTTAGCACACACATTAAATCAAACCATATCATTTCATTGATACACAAATCAGTACATATGGTTTAGGAGAGGAGCAACATGGCTGCATAATTTTAATGCTCAACCCATAGTTTTTTCCAAAATATAAAGCATAAAGCATGAAAACCTACCCTAAGTAGAGCCATCCGGAGGAGGTGATGCTGGACAGGAATGCGATTTTCTTCGGGAACTCTCATTGAGTATTGTCATTTATGTGGAAAGGTTTTGAATTGATTCATTCATGAAGGTTGCAAAGGCACCAATCTTACTTTCCAATTGCCGACCTTTTTCAAGGGAGAAATAGAGCCTTCTTATAAGAGCTTTGTCAGATTCGGCTTTAATATCTTCCATCTTCTTTTTTCCTTTCTCCTCTTTCACCTTAATCCTCTTACTTTCAGCATGCCTTTATTTTTCTACATCACTGGAGCCAGCTAGAGTGGTTGTGACCTTAACTCGTTTTCCTTTTCTCCCATTTTCTTTGACTGGCACCCGAAGAGGAGAGGTAGGTTCTCTAATGGTAATCAACTTGCCTTCGAGGTATGGTGGTGGTGAGTTCTTTTTGTGGGATCTCCTCGAGAGGGTCTTGACTCAACGACCTATAGTATTTAGGAGAGACGAAGATTCTCCTTGAAATCACTGAGATTTGGGTTTCTCAGGCAGTGGCATGATCATTCTCAGAATTAGAGGAAACTATAACGCCCCGCCCTTTTTCACTTGCCGAAAATCAGAGTCAATTTTTTTTTTGAAATAAAGAGTGAGAGAGAGAGCGGGACGCCACGACGTGAGCTAAGTCCGAGCTTCCAAACCCGGCCCTTAACTGGCCAACATACATGTGCGTGTACTAAGTCCACTAAAACGGTTCACATGTAATTAAGGCTATACTTGCGGAATAAACGTAATGCGGAATTAATATGAGATTAAAGTTACTAACCCTAGCCATTTTTAAGCAAGGAAGTCCATCACAAATAATTTACTTAAGTTCAAATGTCCAAAAATATAACCAAACCATAGCAAGATAGTTCTAAGTTATTACAGTCCCAAAATACGAATAACTCAAATTACATTGTCCGAATATAAAACTTAAATAAAGTAAGTCTAAATTATCCAAGCTCCTAAGTTTGGCTCCTTTTGCGTCCTTCGTCCGTCCATTCCCTGTATCATCACCTAAGGTAGAAGTAGGGCGTTAGTCAACGCGCCTAGTAGGTATTCCGAGTAGGGTCAAACACATGGATTAGTATAAAAACAAAATAGATACATAATATCAAAATCATGCTAAGTCAATGCCATGCCAGGGGTGTCATATGCCATGATTTCCCACCCATCAACCATATCTCAAACACATAGATAATCCTCTTGATGAACAAACCACATCAAGGTATTCATTGTCATGACTCCCCACGTATGCCTTATCGGTTCCACCGAACGGAGCGTGGACTCCTCTTTCATTTCAAACATCATATACCATTTCTCAATCAGAATCAGTGCGGATCCCTCCCCACGTTTGTTTATCGGATACCAGAATGGAGCGTGGACTCCCCTTATTTGTTCCCTCCCATGCCATGCATGAGATGTGAGTGCAAACATGCTATTTCATATTAAACATAATAGCATTGAAATTACATCCTTAAAACATAAGCATTTGATACCAAAATAGATCATCAACCATGGGGTTAAAAACCATTACATATACATAGTCCAAGTATTTCAACAAGGTAGGAATCCTACCAACGTCCAAGATAATATCCTTGCTGTTTTCGTTCAGGTCACGTTCAATGATCACGTCAAAACTGAATTGCAAACCCCTTTGCGAATCTTCTTTCCTTATTACATTTAGCACATATATAAATCAATTTGGTGATCCATTTGATTTCCATCATCCCCTACATCATCCCATGTTCATTTCCATTTACGCATCATAGTCCTTAAACCGATTAAGACCCCCAATGGGGTTCGGCCATATAACATGGCTGAAATGTGTTCATGTCCACAAAAACCCATCAATGGGGTTAGGCCATACAACATGGCGGAACCTCATTCTTTGGTTTTTGACCCTCTTTTTGATCCTTGTTTTATTTTAAACAATGCGAGTCAATCATCATTCATTTTTTTTTAATTTCTTAATCTAATAATCCCTCTAGTTAGTCATTTAACTTTTTAAACATACCTAGATCCATAAAATCATCCATGGGGTTCGGCCATAAAACATGGCCGAACCCATGGTTCTTCCTTTTCATCTTCTTTCCATCTTATTTAACCTTGAGGATGGGTTTTTCTTAAAAATTTACGTCCAGCATGTTTTAGGTCACTTGATGGGGTTCGGCCATACAACATGGCCGAACCTCATCTAGTAATAGCCCGGATTTTCAATGCAATAATTATATTGGCTATTATCTATTTTAATTGTTAAAAATTAAGATTTATAGATGGAATGGATGTTAGATGGATAAGATTTGGGGCAATGGCCCAAGTATGGTCCAATGGATCATGGATAGGGTTAATTCTAATTAATTGGGTAAATGTGGTCAATTGGGTCAAATGCCCAATTGGGACCCAATGGGTCAAGATGAATTGAGGCTTAGGGTAAATGGGTCAAGGAGAATTGATTTAATCGGGTCATGTATCCAATTAGGACCCAAGACATGGGACCCACCTCATCAAGTGAGGTGGCAAATGTAGGAGTTGACATAAAGGTGGCATAGCCAAGTGGGACCCAACTCCACCTCATCAAGTGAAGTGGCGTGTGGTCTAAGGCCACATGTAGGGCCGGCCACCATGGTTGACTTGGTCAACCATGGGTGAGTTCATGGGTGAATCCAAGTGGATCAAATGAAGTGAGTTAAGTTAAATTATATAATTAAAATCACCTAAGTTAGATGGAAATGAATTCAAGTGCTTGAGTTAAGGGAATGAGTTTCATTTAATTGAAGTGAGTTGAATGGGTGGTGAGTCACATGGAAGATGAAAGGACTTAAGTGCGTCAAAGGGGTGGTGGAGGTGGAAACCGTAGACAAGGAAACCGTTGGGTAGAGGGAAATGGACAAGTGTAAAGCATGTGTCCTCTTGGTTAGCCAAGGGACACATGGGAAAGACCCCATCTTGATGAGGGTGGTTGGGGAGATTAGGGTTAGCATCAACCAAAACCCTAGGGCTCTCATCTCATCCACTCTCTCCCTCTCACTACACTCTTGGTCGATCCACACTTTGGAGGAAAAGATAGAAAACTTTCCATCTTGTCATCTCCTCCTCTCCCTCTCTCAATCTTCAAACCCTAAGGCCGACCCCTCCTCTCTTTGAGACAAAGATAACTTAGAGTTTCCCTCTCATTCTCTCCCTCCCTCTCTCAAACCTTCACTTCTTGGCCGAACCCTCTCTTAGGGTTTCTTCTTAAACCCTCTCCCTCTCAAGCAACACTCTTTGGCCGAAGATCAAGGAGGAAGAAGAAAAGACTAAGGAAGGAGAAGAACGGAGGAGCAAGACAGAACGAAAGAAAATGGAGAAGTCGCGGAATCGGTATGTATTGCTTAACACGATTTATTAATTAGAAAGAGGCTAAGGAAACCATGGGGTTCCATTTCAGATTGGAAAGTTGGCCAAATGGTTATAGGCCATGGATTTAAAATCCATCCAAGAAATGTCAATGAGATGGACATAAAAGTGAAGTATGGTTCAAAATCCGAAATATGGTTTTTGGAGATGAAAAAATGGACAAAACCCTAATGGGTAAGATAGGTTGTTAAGGACTATAAGTTAAACATGATTAATGGATGATAATGAGACTATGATAATGCATGATTTAATATGAGGACTATAAGCAATACATACGTATTCCGCGTCTCCTCCGTTTCTTTAGGTATGATTTTACTCTTTCTTTGGTGCTTTCTTCTTCCTCCATCATTCTTCAGTTTCTCTAAGTCTAGAGCAAAAAATGTGTGAGAGAGAGAGATGAGAAGAGGCAATGCAACCTCTTGTTCCACCTTGAGAATTCGGCCAAGTACGATGAGAGAGGGAGAGGGATTGAGATGAAAAACTCCTAATGGAGGTTCGGCCAAAGAGGTGTGGGTTGAGAGGGGGAGAGAGGGAGAGGACGAGATGAAACTCTATCTTTTCTTTGTCTGAAAGAGAGGATCGGCCAAGGATGTAGAGAGAAGGAGAGAGAGGATGAGATGAAACAATCTCTAACTCTTTTGTCAAAGGAAGGATCGGCCAAAGGTGTTTTGGTGTGAGTATTGTGTAATCCCTAATCTCCCAACCACCCTTATCACTTCTTCGTCTTTCCCATGTGTCCCTTGGTTAACCAAGGAGACACATAGCTTACACTTGGAGCCTTCTCCCCACTCCCAATGGTTTTGTCTAGGGTTTCCTCTCCCATGAGATAGAAACCCTCCACCTCCCTTTGACTCATTTCAAATGGGAGTCTTTTCACATCCCTTTCAACTCAACTCACTTTAAATGAAACTCATTCCCTTAACTCAAACACTTGAACTCATCCATGCAACTCAAGACTTGAATTTATTTCTTAATTAATTAATTCCTTAACTCGACTCACTTCACTTAACCCTCTTGAACTCACCCATGAACTCACCCATGGTTGACCAAGTCAACCATGGTGGCCGGCCCTACATGTGACTTTAGACCACTCGCCACCTCACTTGATGAGGTGGATTTGGGTCCCCTTGGCTATGCCACTTCCATGTCACCTCTTACACTTGCCACCTCACTTTTTGAGGTGGGTCCCATGCCTTAGGTCTTAATTGGGTACATGACCCGATTAAATCAATTCCTTACCCATTTACCTTAAACATCAAATCATCCTGACACATTGGGTCTCAATTGGGTATTTGACCGAATTAACTACATTTACCCAATTAGTTAGAATCGAACTCTATCCATGATCCGTTGGATCATAATTGGGCCATTGCCCCAATTCCTACCCATCTAACATTCATTCCATCTATAATTATTAAATTTAACAATTAAAATAGATAATATCCAATATAATAATTGCATTGAAAATCTGGGATGTTACAGAAACAAAGATGATGGGAACTTGTTCCTTGTCATTTTCCACTACTGGAGGAGAGAAGAATGCACTGAGCTTACCCAACCAATGGGATTCACAAAATTGATGATTTTCAAGCTATTTGAGGCGAAAGAAATAAAAACCCTCTGATTTTCCAGTAGGAAATCGCTCCAGGATGTCCTATCGACTGGTCTAGGGCATCGAAGGAGAGGAGGAAATCGCTAGAGCTTAGCGGGAGAAGGAACGACGATTTTGAAACAATCTGTCATTTTCGTAGAAAGAAACCTTTTAACTTAATCTTTCTGACTCACCGACGGGTCATGACCAATGACCAGTCTGTGTCGACATGTCCTTCTTTTTTATTTTTCCCCTTTTTAGTCTGTGTTCTGTTTTCCAACAGAAACGACATGTCTGTTCCTCCGACTAGTCTATCATTCAACCTGGGTTTTAACTTGAAGGATGATTAAGTGTGTGTGTGTGTGTGTGCTTTCGATGTTCTTTGATCATCAAGCTTTGCTTATACATCTTTTAATGCCAGTGAAGATACATACATTCACATAGGTTTTGTGCCTTTATAATATTCAATACATCCCTCTGAAGGTAGGCACAAAACATGGATTACAGATCTCTTTTCCTGGATCCAAACCAGTCCAAATACCTTGGGCACATTTAATTTCCTGTTCCAATATATTGCCCAAGTGTGTGATGTCATGAGATGCGGCATTTCCAGGCTTTAGCAAAGACAAGGTGTTCCATGAACATAACTCATTCCACATAAAGTGCAGTATAACGGATATTGGAATGAAACACTAAGTACACTCAATCATACATTCATTTCCCATTTTTTATTATATTAATCATGCATATAGAAATGAAGTATGACGCTACACACACAACTCGTATGCTCGTTATCATGTTATTACCCAAAACATGATAAAGACTTTTACCATTCTTTCAAGTACACTCCAATTCCATGAAAGAGCTGGTACATAAATGGATTACAGTTAAGCACATTTGATCATTTTGATCAACACTTTTGGTAGTTCACACAAAAAATTCATTTGAGGACACAGAGCATGTTTCATTCCCCACGAGATTCACAAGTTTAAGAACTTGGAATGAAACGACACTGTGTATGTGTAGCATACACATCCTATACATGAGGTAATGTACAAACTACATTCATTTCCTAAAGATGCACAAATCACATGGCATATGAAATGAAATGAGACAAGTATAATCCAATACTAGAGTGCAGACCTATATGTACAGATGAGTATCTTGCATAAGATCAATCCAACAATCAAATAAGAACATGGATTGTAGGCAAGATACAAGTTGATTCCAAGGAATGTAACGCCCCGCCCTCTCCGAGATTCAGAGTCTAATTTTTTTTTTTTTAACTCTTAACCTAATCTTTCGTGGAAGATCCTGCATCATCAGCGAACTTAAAGTTATTTTAATAATTGAGACTTGTACTTGCTATCTATTCAGTTTAATTCCGCAGTTAGTCTAGTTTATTCCACATAATTTGTTTAGTTCCATGTGTGGATTGTTATCATGGGTTTAGTCCATGCACACATGGGTGGCCAGTTAAGGGTCGGACTTTGGGTAGTCCGGACTTAGCTCGCGTCGTGACGTCGCCCATCCTCTTCCAGTGTTATTCTATTATTATTAAAAAAAATTAGACTCTGAATCTCGGAGAGGGCGGGGCGTTACAAGGAATGTTTCAAATGTGATACCAACAATGGTAGCCCTTTACACGTTTGAACACAAAATTGTGAGACTTGGAATCTAAGTCCACAATCCAGTGATGGCCTTTTACTAAATCTGATTTTAATCTTGGGTGCCTTCCCATTTGACTTTGCACATCAAATCTTCCAGATTTTGTACCACGATGTTTGCCCTAAATATGAGAGTCAAATATTTTGGTACATAGCCACAAAGGATACTTGAAGGTGCTGTAATACCCTAGATTTTTCAATATATCAATATTTACGAAAAATCCATTGGAGTTATGAATTAAAGGATTATGTTCGTAGATAAGAAAATTGTGGGACCCATTGTTCAAATAAGATCCAATGTAGGTGTTCTAGATTAAATTAAATTAAATGGGTAATGTACAGTTATTTGGGTCAAAGTGGTTAATTGGGTCAAAGGACCCAAATGGGACCCAATGGGTCGTGGTTGACATGTTTGACCATTAGGTGAGCTCAAAGCTTAATTGGGTTAAGATGAATTAAATGTTTGAGTTTGGATAGAGTTGGAATACATGTTTGTGTTTGGATTGAGTTGGAATAAATGTTTGAGTTTGGATTAAGTTGGAATAAATGATTGAGTCTAGATGGAGTTAAATTAAATGATTAAGTTGAGTAAATGTAAATGTGAGGGAAAAGGTTGGTAGTTTCAAAATAAAACCACTCCACATGTTGGCTGCATGGAGAGGCAATTCCATGCATGTAACTCCTACATAAGAAATGAATGGGGTGGCTGTTTTAGGAGTTACATAAGGTGTGAAGTGTATTTCAAGTTTAAATTCATGTACACGTTGGAATTGCATGGGATAGATGAATGGTCCAAAGGATTAAGATATAAAACCGTTGGCATGTAGGAGTTTCATCTCAAGGATGAAACTCCCACATGAGCACATAATGGAAGGTGATGGTTATGGAACTCAATATTCAAATATGACCGTTGGATGCTATGGGAGTTTCATCTTAAGGATGAAACCCCCAAGATGGGAGTTAAAATAAGCATGTGGGTTACTCAAGCCAAGCAATGGCTACAACGTTGGATGCATGGGAATTATTTCTCATGCATGAAACTCCAAAAGGGGCCAATAATGGAGAGGTGGCTGTTATAAAAGCCAAAGCAATGAGACACCGTTGGGCACCTTGGAAGTTTCATCTTAAGGATGAAACCCCAAGGAAGGTATTAAACAAATGGGAGTTACAAGTGGGTTCACACTTGGAGAAGTGATAGAGAAGGGTTGCATCTAGGGCAGCCAAGAGCCAAGGAAACCGTTGGAGGGTTTCATCTCAAGGATGAAACCCCAAATGAAATGAGTAATGGAAATGAATGGGAGGGGAGTTACATGCGGTGCCAACCTTGGGCTGAAGTTCATTAGCCAAAAAGGGTTTCATTTTCACTCTCTCTCTCTCCCTCTCTTGGACGTTTTTACCTCTCAAGATCAAGAGCATTGGCTGATTGTCTCTCACACCAATCAGTCCTTAGTCGACCCCTTCACCAAGACAAAAGTTCACATTGAGGAAAGGACTTTTGCATCAAGGTTTTAGCACTCTCATTCAAGACTAAGTTTCTATCTTTCTCTCTCAAACCAATATCTTGGGCGAATTATTCCAAGGAGTATCCAAGCAAGATCAGTCTTAGCTAAAGGAGAAGGAAGGAAGAATTAAGAAAGGAACGGAAGAGTAAACCGGAGAAAAGATCAAGTAGTCAAAGAACTGAAGGAGTCGCGGTATTGGTAAGTGCACTACAAACCCTTGATAAATAAGTTGGTTAAGAGGACATGATCCGGCCATTGTATGGCCGAATCTATTAAGGGTTCAAATCAAGTATTATACTGTTTTAAAATGACAAAACATGGATCATAGGGTTCGGCCACTTTGGATGGCCGAACCCCATGAAAGGATGTGGTGATTTTATGGTTGTTAAGGGATAAAATCCATATCATGAGGGTGTTAAAAGGATTTTGAATGAAGATAAGTTTAATATCTTGAGTCGGCCATGGGATGGCTGAACCATATGGTTGTGATGGCTAAAGTGTTGAGCCTAAATGATGGAATAATTGAATTAAGAGAACCATAGGGTTCGGCCATGTGTATGGCCGAACCCCATGGACTGTTTTGATGGGATAATTGGATTAAAATCAGGTTGGAAATTATGATTTGTTATATATTTTTTGATTTAAGAATCACCTATGCTTAGTTATGGATTTAGTAGTAAATTAATCAATCATGATAGATGATGGAACATGGGATAAAAATCCATAGGATGAGGTTCGGCCATGTAGTATGGCCGAACCCCACTAATGGTCATTTGGTGGACTTAGTGTTAATTTATAATGTAAATGGAGATGGGTGAATGAAGGATTTAAGGGACCAAAAACTAAGTGGTGAGGTTCGGCCATGCTGTATGGCAGAACCCCACTAAGGTGGATTGGATATGGACTTTGGTTCTTAAGAAAAATTAAACAAGGTTAGTATAATGGCATTATTGTAAATATGGAGGAAATGATCAAAGGTGAAATGATCAAAGATGAAATGACCAAAGGATTTGAAATATGGGCCAAAACCAAAGTGGTAAGGTTCGGCCATATTGTATGGCCGAACCCTACCAAGGTTCATTTGGAAGATTAAGTTATTTGAATGATGTGTTTGGGCTTAAGAATTCAAAGAAGGGTTTAAAACAAAATTAAGTGAGGTTCGGCCATGGTGTATGGCCGAACCCCACAAGGTTGCATTTGGTGGATTGGGGTTGGTCTATGAGTTATTGGCATGGTTTTAGTTAAAGAAAAGAGAGACCAAAATTTAAGTGGGTGAGGTTCGGCCATGGGGTATGGCCGAACCCCACAAATTGGTTTTTGGGACTTAGACTAAGTTGAAAATTATATGGACATATGTTTGACTTGTTGCTATATAAATAGGGTAACGGGACTTCTTGAACGGTATATAAGTCGTGAACGGGTGACGGTTTTAAAGAGCGGTCAATCTAAGTGAACTTTGAGTAGGTTTCCTACCTTTTTGAACCACACTTATATTTGATGTTTTATCTTAATTTTGATGAATTATGTGCTAAGTTATTATGTTTCAAAGTGATTTTGTATGTTAAGATATTTTTACAAATGGCATGAAATCATGGACATCTCATGTATGCCATGGGGTGGTAATTATGGAAACCGGAGGCCACACTCCGTCGGGGCGTCCAAAAGACCACTGTGGGGTACCTTGATGATGAGAATCCCATCAAGAGGAATCCGGAGGCCACACTCCATCGAGGTGTCTGAAAGACCACTGTGGGGTACCTTGATGATGAGAATCCCATCAAGAGGAGGCTATGTGTATTTGTGATGGGTGGGACTCATTACATGTGCATTACATACATAGCATTGTTTTATGAGATTTTGATGAACATGTATTATTATACTATTTGCATGTTTTTATACTAACCTTGTGGTAGACCTAATCGGAAACACCTACTGGGCGCGTTGATCTAATGCCCTATCTCTATCCTTTGTGGATGATGCAGGAAAGGAGAAGAACGAGGATTTTGAAGGAAACCAAGCATAGGAGCTTGGGCTTTGAATGGACTTTTAATGGATTGATTTATGGACTCTTTATATGGACAATGTAATTTGATAGTTAGATGATATCGGCATGTAATAATGTAGTTAACTAGTTACCATGCTTTGGTTTATTTTGGATGGTTTGGAATGAATGTTAGTTTAAGGTTATTTTAGTAATTTTGGAGAATATGAATATGTACTTTGCTATCTAAAGATATAAAAATGTAGTAGTCTTAGGATCTATTATAACCCGCAGTTAGATTAAGATTAAGCTTATTCCGCAAGTCTTATTTGTACCATGTGTGGACCGGTTCTTATGGACTTAGTCCATATGCACATGGGCTTGGCCAGTTAAGGGTCGGACTTTAGAAGTCCGAACTTAACTCGCATTGTGACATTCCGCCCCGATCACTTGTTTATTATTATTAAAAATAAAAAATAAACTCTAATTTTAGAGTGAAAAGGATGGGGTGTTACAGGTGCCTACCTTCATCAAGTTCCTTTTCTTTATCCTCTTCTTCTCTTAGAGGATTTAGCTTGGACTCTTTCAATGGATAAACTGTAGTCAATCACCTATTCTATCAATACACAAATTTGTCATGATAGGTGATGTCATCCATTGGGCTAGAAGTGGTAATTTTTCTGTTGATTCTTTCAGCCTCTTTTGTTGTTTCATATATTTTTCAGTAGTTTAAAGACATATTATGAAGCAACAATGATGAATGCTACAAGTGTTTGATTAAAGTGCATAGCCAATTCATCATTAGTCCAAGCAATTTTGGTCTTTGGGCTGAGTGGTCATGGAAGTTGAAGGTTTATCCAATACATTTTCCATTGGCATAGACCACTTTCTATTCACCTATTTCCAAAACACATTTATTGATGAAAACATTTAAAATTTTTCATTTCATTTTTCATCACAAATGGTGGTTTGAAAATATCATGGCCTTATCTCACAGCCATTGTTCTAGCATGGATCAACTTGGATGATTAGATCCTTTCTTAAGAGCACGAGGCTATGATACCAATTGAAAGTCCCCTTTTCATGGTGCTAGAACAACACAATTGACCCGAGAGAGAGAGAGAGAGAGAGAGAGAGAGAGAGAGAGAGAGAGGGGGGGGGGGTGAATAGGTCAATCCCATTTTTCATAGTGTTTACAAATTTTTTGATTGTTTTAAGTGTAGCGGAACAGTAATTAAGAGATTTGGTTAGTGTGATAGATTGTTTCTAATTTCTTTGAACACTCACACTAAGATTATAACCCTTTGCATTTTGCTTGATTATCGATGCTTGTATACAATGTGTAAAATAAGATAATCAACAAGCAAAGTGATGTGTGTTGAGAACAATACTTAAATACTAAATACAAACACAAGAAGTTCAAACACCGTAAGACCAATTTTAAAGTGGTTCGGTTAGCCAACCTACATCCACTATTAGGACTAACTCAACCTTCAGTTATCTCCAAATTCACTAAGTGGGGACTTACACCCCACAATTAGAGTAGGAATTTCACCTCACTCAATCGCCTGGGAATTTCACCCACCACTGTAGAATAGGAATGTCACCTATCCATTTGGCTAGAAATTCCACCCAACATTATGCTAGAGGCGATGCTCTAGAGTTTTTTAAAGTGGTTCAGGGGCAAATCCCCCTTAATCCACTTTCAGGACAAATGTTTTAAAACAAAATTAAAACCAAGAAGCATTTGCCTTTGTAGCTCTATCTCTTGATATGTGCTTCTTCAAAATCTAACCAATGTGTGCCGACGCTCCGCCTTCTAGCCGTCGTAAAGCAATCACAATCTAGGGCGACAAGGAAATTGGTTTTACCAAAAGTTTCCTAGTTTATAATCCTTTCTTCTCTCTCTCGCTCTCTCACAAACCCAATCCATATGATTGGTTGTATTATATTCCCCAAGTGTAAGCACGAGAGAGAGAGTGATCCTTCTGTTGACCCTTATTTAAGGTCATTGATAATGATGAGGGTTCAATTGATTTTGTCCAAGGATGCCAACTGGTTGCATAAAGATTGGTTTATATAGATAAGGCAACCAATTGCAGCAATGGTAATATATCGGCAGGTCAGGCGCACCGAGGGATCGATGACTAGAAATGTTACCATTCAACAACACGACCGTTGCGCATTAATGCACTCCCAATGGTAATAATCTTTCCCTGTTGACATGTCGGTGTCGTCGATGGGTTGACAGTCATGGTACCGAGAGGTCGGTCCATACGAGGGGCTCATTCTAGGGAAACACCTTGCTGACAGAGTTTCAAGTCCATAAACTAGTCTCACCCAGAATGACCTATCGCCCTTTACCGAGGGGTCGGTCCTAGTACTCTCGATCGGTTTTGAACTACCGATATGTCGGTTTTCTCGAGAATCCATTTGATTTCTAAGTTCCAGAACTCATACATCTTTATCGAAGAGTCATTGACCACGATGGGTCATTTCAGCCTTTGACCGATGAGTCGGTGCATACGAGACTCTCGATCAGAGGCTTTTCCAGAATGACAATTCTATGATCCAAAACCTATGACAATTTGGTCGACCAGTTTTTGACAACGATGGGTTAATCTTGTCTCCACCGAGGGGTCGGTGAGAACGACTGGTCGAGCTAACAGTGAAATTAAATATATATTTTCAAGTTGGGTTCCAATTCACTGTCAAGCTTCATCTCTAGGCTTTTAATGATTCTACGATTTGTTAAACTAACCTAGGGATGATCCTCTCTAAGGTATGGGTACCAACTAAAGTTATCTATGGCCATACTACCTGTTTTGTGATTGCCATAACGATGAGCTTCAATCCGGTGGAGCATGATCTTCACTCTTGATCACCTTGGGTCTTCAAGCTTCTTACAAGTGCTTCTTCCTGAGTCATGGAATTGACAAACTAGGGACTCGGCCAAGCCGGGGCACTAACAATGTGTTTCATGTCTCATTGTTGAGGAAGTACAATCCCAACTCGTCGCATGTTTTAGATGTACAAGAATTGGATGTGCAAAGTGGCGTTACTTACGTCGAGAGACCGATCAGGATCACAGATTCAAAACGGAGAGTGCTAAGGAACAAAGAAATTCCCTTCGTCAGATTGGTTTGGAAACGACATGGCAATGAAGAGCCCACTTGGGTATTAGAATTGGTAATGAGGACATCTCATCCCGAATTATTTGTGTAATTTTGTTTTGAAACCCAAGTTTCGTCTACTTTTCAGGACGAAAATTTCAAAAAGGTTATAGTATTGTAATGACCAGGAGTTTTAACTCTGAGGCCCATTGTATTTCTCTTGGAATATTTTAAATGAATTCTGAAGATTTAAACTTAATTTTGAGATTTATGCAAATCTTGATGTTAATTAAAAAAATTAGAGAGGTGATTAAGTAATCAAGTGAGATTTAAGAGAGACTAAATTAAGTGAGAATTTAATTAAATAATGTTTAAGAAGAGGTGGAATTTAAATTATAATTTTTATTGGTGATGTGGCAACACGCCACATAAACGATGACGTGGTAGCATGAGGTGAGATGGCATGCCACATTGCATGAGAAGACTTCCACCCACTATCTCCTCTTGTCACCTCATGCATTGAATGCATGAGGCAACACTACACTAAAACTTGAGTGTGGTGTATTGAGCAAGACAAGAGGAGAAAAGAATGAGCTGATTCTCATTTCTCTCTCTTCTCCTTCCTCTCATACTCTCTCCCTCTCTTCTTCATCTTCATAGTTGAGGCTTCAAGAAAGAGAAGAAATTGAAGAAGGAAAATAGAAGAAAAACAAGAAGAATGAAGAAGTAAGAGGAATGAATATCTAAAGCAAAGGGCTCTCCACTCTTCCACTCTCCCTCTCAAGCAACCTCCAAAATCTTCTTTCATTTGGATTTCTCTACGAATACCAAGTTGGTCCCCTCTAACTTAGTATTAGGACTTATTTTGTAGTTTAGAATCAATCATGTACGAATTTGGTTAAGAAATATGGAAATTGGAAGAAAATGGAAACTAATGGGTTTCCACACACATTATTTTTCGAAAATGTAACTAATTATATTTAGAACTAATCTGACCGGATAGATTTGGAAATCAAGGCCAATGACCCACCCACTGTAAGTTTCGAAAATTGAAAAATCAGGACGTTTCTGTAGTTTTTTGCAACTAACTGTCTCAAGAAGACAGGCCTCAGAACCTGCTAGGTTCCAAGACCAGGTTCCGAAGCAACTGTCTATCTGCCTTGGAACCTGCCTCAGAACCTGCCAGATTCTGAGACCAGGTTCTGAAGCAATTGTTACTACGGAAGATCCAAAGGCATAAGCATGTTCCGTGGGTTCGGAACAAGCCTTGAAGCAGACTGACCATGTTCCGAAGCAACATAGATTGCATTATATTGTTTTAAATGGATTTCTAAGATATTTAGTTCACATATGGATTTATTTGAGCTTAATGAATTTTTATGTTAAACATGCATGGAAATGAATGAAGAACCCGAGAGTAACCTCGTCGTCATACATGCCGTTTCGTGATTCATTTCCTCCGTCGATTATCTCTAATCAAGTAGGTTTTCCTACATTGTTGAAGTATTTAGATTGTGATAATTTTATTATGACAATTATGCCTTGAATTCTTTACAAAGATCATGAAAATGAGATACTTGAATTGTTTTACACCCAATGAGTATGATATGATCTCAATATGAAGTTTTGAGAAATTTGAGCATATGATATATTGTTTATGTATAGAAGAGATTTGATATTTTATGATGATCATGTTTTGAACTGGTAAGATACAATAAGATTTGTCATCATGGAACATTTATATACCTCATGCATGATTGCATGGGATGGGAATTGCACGAATATTGGGCTGAAGAACTCCTGGGTCAAAAAGAAGTCCGAAATGAATACTATAATAATATTGGGTTGAAGAGCTCTTGGCTCATAAAGAAGTCCCGAAACAAATACTACAATGATATTGGGCCATAGTGCTCCTGGATCAAAGAAGTCCCGAAAACTTGCATGGGGCATGATAAGGGCATACATCGATCATGACACCCATGACATGATATTACATGATGCGTATTATGCTTGATTTTGAAGATGTTATTTTCATAATGAAATAGACATGATTTGAATATGAGATTTCCTAAAATGATATGATGTGAAATATGATTTTTACTATAACACTCCTATGTGCACCCCTTTATGATTGGAATTCTTACTCGGCGTGTTGACTAAGCCCATAAATTTCTCTATTTAGCATTGAAATATTACATTTTTACCCCTGATTATTGGACTAGTTAATCCTCAATTTTGTATATAATGATGCATTTAATGTAGTTTGTCACTTTTGTAGTCATAAATAGAAAGTTTAGAAAAATTAAGTTAATTCAGTGGAAAATTGCAAGTTTAGAGTTTTAAAGTGAAGACCTAGAGTTTTATAATTATTTCATGCCACCTTTTAGGGTCTCTTCATGTAAATTAATTAATCTAGATCCATTTATGAGAGTCTAAGATTAATTAATAATTTTTAGATTTTAAGTGACTGAATAATTATTTAATTCTAGATGTTAGAAGCTGCAATCCAAGTGCCAAAGCCTGAATTTCAAGTCATTGGGCCAAGACTCTCTTCGAATGGGCCAGTCCACATACAAGTCTATGCGCATTCTATCATTGGACCAGACCAATATACAAGCTTAGTCCAACTAAGGCCCAAGCTCTCAAATCCAATTCCAGTGGGCCTAGGTTGAGGTCTAGATCCAAGTCCAAGCCCAAGTCAACTCCATGGTCCATATTTGAATTTTACCTAAGCCTAACCAAAATATCCATGGTCAAAACCCATAACCAACTTCACAACCACACCATCCAACTTCTATCTTAGATCTGAGCCCTCCATCTTACATATCAAATTAGGTCAACCTTAGAACCACTATCAAATCTAACCCATTCATTCATTTATCATTAGATCTACATCATCCATCATCATCATGATTATTTTAACCTTAGATTAGTATTCATCCATCCATCACCTACGAATTCATGCATTGACCATCAGAGCCACTAGAGATTAGGTCATTTAATGACATCTTTTCATTCATCTCTTAGAAACCCTAGAGCCTTCACATGCATCCATCACATACACACATTACCTTAGATTTAGGTCATGCATTCCATTAATCATCTAAGATCAACCTTTCAATCCAAACCCTCCATCAACCATCTACTTAATCTTATAATTATTTTTACCCAAAATACTCTAGATCCATAGATCGTAACCCGAAGTAATCACATCCACTCATTCATTTAACCCTAAGTTTACACAACTTGAAGAACAAGCTAGCCTCCATATGCATATGCCACATCATCCATTGCCTTATCACTCCACACGATTTTAGCACTTATTTTTCACCATGTTTTTAACCCATTTTCCATCTAGATTCATTCATGCCACATAATCGCCACATCATCTCCAAAATTAACGCGATTTTGCTCAATCCTAAACCCATTCATGCGTATATTGTATTAGGTTGACCTCCACATCACTCCATTGCATCTCATCCATCCATCTAACCCATCTCTTAATCTCATCCACTCACTCACCAATTCACAAAACAAACCCTAATCCTACATAGTAAATTCGAATTTCCCATTGCCAAATCCAATTCCAAAAATTTCTCTTTCCTTACTTGCACTCCACTACAAGCCACCACACATAGCCAAATTCGTGTACACCCTATTGCAACCCTAACCCTTTGGAACTTTAAATCTCCATCACCCATTTCTATCTTGATCCAATCTTAAACCTTCAATCTCTAACTTAAACCTTGATTTAATCTCAACCCTTCATCTGTTTTCAAAACTTATAAATACCCCATTACCCCAAGGGTAAAATTTGAATATGTCTTGGAGTTTGAAAGGATTAAAGGCTGGAAAAAGACTAAGAAGACAGAGCTTCACACGATTTTTGTAATTTTATTTTTATATCTTCTATGTATTTTCATCCAAGCTTTGTACTTTAATTCTTTTATTTAATAAAGCGAAGCATTTATTTAGAAGCCTGAAACATCCAAGTTCTAATAAATTTTTTTTGATTATTTTGCTTTTAATTTCAAGTTTACAACTTTTGTTTATTTAATTGAACATGAGCATATGCAATAGTTAGGATCTTGATTACTAAGGTTTAATTAATTAAATTAAAAAGTTGTGAATCTTGTTTCTATTATTAAATATGAATTGCATTTTAGATCTTTACGTGAATTTCAGATATAGGCTTTCACTTTGTTTATACATTTTGGGTAATGAATGGTCTATTCTAAACAACCAACCTTTACATTACTGCACTTTTATTTTTAGTCATTTATTTTCTTGCAATTTAATTTTCTGTCTTTTAATCATGTTAGATCCTATGCTTGTTGTATAATTTTTGTTCTAACATATGTTTTGTATGTTTATTCTTTTTAAATTCTTTAATTCATGTCACTCTTTTAATTCTACTCTCTCACTCAAAATTCATTTAATTAAATATTGGAGATATGGTATTTTAAATCTTATAACTTGTAATTTTGATCATGATTAAGATTATCATTTAATTCACCATTTTAATTCAAGGACAATTAATTCACACATCTTATTTGCTGATTTTTCAAGTTAGATACATGACTCAAATAAAGGCTCTATTTTATGAAAATAATTATTTTTAAAGAAACACAAATTTAATTTTAATTCATATCTTTTGAGATTTTCCATCGAGTTCGACATCGCTCTCACATTACTATACTATGCATGGTTCGTGCTCTTGCGAGATTTACAAATTTAAAACATCAACATCCCCCGTTTAGATGTGAACACAGGTGAAAGAAAGGAAGGTGAAGTTGGACCCAGTGATACCCAAGCTTGATCAAGATTTGAACAAGAGATGCTTGGTGGACATGATGTAATTTGTAGGAGTGACACTTGGACATGTAATACTTTGATTAACTCCTAGTTGAATTTTATATTTTGTATGTATTTGACTTATGTTTTGGGAAATCTTTATTCTTTCTTTGAGATGCAAATAGATTGTATGTAAATGTTTAATCTTCTGCAGTTTGTACTAGCACGTGCAAATGTTATTGTGACACTCGGACTCGGCTCTTGTTGTGGCACTCCGTGCTTTTCTTTCTATTTTTATTTACAAAAAAAATTACTCTGATTTATGCGATGGAAAAGGGCTGGATGTTACAGAAAATGGCCACGATACCTATTCTACGTAAGTAGCTTTGCTGATTAGCTTTTAAAAAATATAATATTTTATATTATTAAACTTTATATTTCATATAGTCTTTTATGATAATTTTTTTCTTAGAAAAATTAGATATCATAGGAAAAATATGATTCCATAGTTATGCTAGCCAAATTCGCCTCAAAATAATATTCTAAAACTCGAAGAATGTTTGAAGTGAAAAGCCAATTGATCCGAGCGATAGAGTGTATTAGTGTTTTCGTGAAAACGACAGTCCACATTTAACGATATAAATTGAGCATCTTATACCTTGTTTTGAAAATATGAAAACATGAAAAGATTGATTAAAGCACAGATTGAATACCAAGTATTTTTCAGTAATTTTTTTACATTCATAATTATTTTTAAATTATGGTTTTATGAATAAGGACCTTTAAAGGGGTTGAAATATTTATAATTTGGAGAATCAAAAGAACAAACTGAAAAGTCTGTTAGACTTGAAATTTGAAATCATTAAGTGTGTGTAAGTTTGGAAGCTCAAATACTTCAAATGAGTGGTTTTCCAGAGTAAAATAGTTTTAAGATCATTTTTCTAATTAAATAATTAAAGTTCAGGTATTTACAATTTTGCCTTTCCAACATCAACGAGTAAGATCAATGACGTACCGAGTTTGGATTGGGGCAAACTTGGTCTTTTCGGAAAGCTCACTCCATAATCTTCACAATTAACGGATAACAAATCATAATTAACAGTTCATAATGAGACAATTAAATCAAATTTAGAGTTGAGATATTACAATTTGTATCAGCTGATACACATCTTATACAATTGCAATGACATGTCGGCTAATATGTATCGCAATACACTTTTCTGATACATATATGTATCATATCAATTAAATTTTTTAGCCCTTATTGAATTTACCATCTTATCTTTATCATTATTTAATGATAGAAGATATACTCGCATCTCTTGTTATAAAAAATACTGATAGTTCTATCATTTTCATAAAATAACAAATCCTACATGATTATCATAGATTTCTAGAAACAGCTCATTAAATTCACAGTTCTGATCTTTAATTAAATTCTTACTTACCACATGTCCTATCACATTTCTCTATCTTTGCAATTTTAAAATTATAGTAATCTATACAAATATTCCTAGTTTTAACATGAAATAAGTATATATTGTCATCCTCATGGTAACTATATTGAAGATGAATAAATTTCCATCCATCTTATTTTATTTTTTACTAGCTTTTCATTAATAGTTGAATTTATTTACTTCAAAATTGATGATGAATTTACTCATCTTTATAATACAGCAGCATATGATCATCTCTTTTTTATAAACTCTTGTTTAATTTAGTGTCTATCTTAAAACGGATCTAGCTAAACTTCAGTTTTGAAATGTTGCAACAAATAATTACTCACTGCAGCTATGGCAAGCTGAAGAAATATCTGGATGTGCTGCTAAAATAGAAGCCTTGGAACTTGGAAGTGTGGACACGAGGGAATTGAGTGGTCCAACAACTATAGATTTGAGGAACATTAGTCTGCTGACGTGTAGTCAGATTTTGTGAGTCTAATAAGGTTTAACTTCACGCATTTTTAAGATCAGTTTCTTGTCGCCAGCGAGTCAGACTCTAGCCTATGAAATTCGAGTTGCATTGTCTTTCTCGTAGTACTCTATTGTTATTCCTTTAATGTTGTGGACTCCACATGTCTTCTCCAACTACGAAGCAATAGAAAAGATTGATGAAAAAAAAAAAACTTTGAGCTTCAGCTTTATACACTTGTCAACTCAGGTTGTGAAGGCAATGTGTAAAACATTCTCTCTACTGCTTTGCTCGTCTTGTTTGAATCACTCATGGGTCTGTGAATTATATTTATATTCAATTTGATTTCATTTCAAGTTGATCTCACTATTAGATTAAAAATCTGTTAGTATCTCGGTTTGGCCAAGTCTCTATGTTTGTCAATTCCATGACTCGGAAAGAAGCACTTGCTGGAAGCTTGAAGATCAAAGATGATAAAGAGAAAAGATCATGCTCCACAGGATCGAAGCTCATCGTTATGGCAATCACAAAATAGGTAAAATGGCCATAGATGACTTTAGATGGCACCCATACCTTAGAAAGGACTATCCCTAGGCTTAGTGGAACAAATGGTTAAATCATAAAAAACCTATAGAGGAAGGTTGACAGTGAATTAGAACCTAGCTAGGAAATATGTATTTGGTTTCACTGTCAGCTCAACTAGTCGTTCTCACCGACTCTCAATTGAGACAGAATATTACCATTGGGAGTGCAATTAATGCACAACGGTCGGGTTTGTAACGGTAATATTTCTAGTCACCGACCCCTCAGTGCAACTGACCTGTCGGTAGATTACGGTTACTACAATTGGTTGGCTTCGCTATATGAACTTATCCTTATGCAACCAGTTGGTATCCTTCGGAAGGATCAGTTGGATCTTCATCTTTATCAGTGAGCTTAACAAGGGCCAACAGAAGGATCACACACACTCTCTCTCTCTCTCGTGCTTACACAAGGGAATCAAATACAACCAATCAATGAATTGACTTGTGAGAGAGAGAGAGGAAGGAAGAAAACTCATAAACAACCAATCTGAGGATTGAGTAAGAAAGTGAGATGGAGATGCATGGTATGGGAGGGAATATATGGGGCAGCAAGCCAAATTATGAGCTGTCCGGACATGACTTGGGGCTTGAGACTAGCTTATGTAAAGCTATGTGAACCATTGATTATTGGCCTTGTCCGGGATTGCTAGATAGGGGCACAGCGTAATTTGGGGCAGAGAGCTCCAGGGTAACCAGTCCAAAAACTCTGCGTAGAGGGAGGAGTCCACGCTCCATCGGTAATTCCGATTAACACACGTGGGGAGGTATAACAGTGACCTGGTGGTGCCGTTACAAAACACTGAGGACGTAAATGGCCAAGGGAACACCTTGATATGGTTTCATTATATCAAGGAAAATGTTGTGATGATATATATGATGTTTGATATGGAGATTGGATGGGGGATTATTGGCATATGACACCCATGGCATTGACATATACATGAGCATGACTTGGATATGATTATCATGCGCTGATTTTGATTCTATGATATGTTTATAGTTTTTAATATGATACTCTTATTCTTATTTTTACATTGATCTTATATGTTTATGACCTTATTTGGAATTCCTACTAGGCGCGTTGACTAACGCCCTACTTTTACCCTTTAGATGATGGAACAGGAAATGGAAATGACAATGGACGTGAAGAGAGCCAAGCTTAGGAGCTTGGGTAGCTCATGCTTACTTTATTAAATATTGATTTTGGAATAATGTATTTGAGATATTTAGCATTTTGGGATTATAATAACTTAGTTTACTTTGTTATGGTTGGATGATGATTTTTTTATATTGAGCTTAAGTTAATTTAATAGTAATTGACTTCCTTGCTTATTAATATCATGGTTATGGATAGTATCATATTCATATAATAATTCCGCAGTTAAATTATTAAGCGTGTGAACTGTTTTAGTGGACTTGGTCCATGCACACATATTGTTGGCCAGTTAAGAGTCGGGTTTGGAAACCCGGACTTAGCTCGCGTCATGACGTTCCCGCTCTCTCTCACTCTTTATTTTTTAAAAAAATATGTTCTGATTTTCTGCGAGTGAAAAAGGACGGGACATTACAACTATAAGGAGTAGCGTCAGCATACATTGGGTGAGATCTTGAAGAAGCACACAAAAGGAGAAAGAGCTTCAAAGGCAAGCGATTATTGGTTTTAATTTTCATTAAAACTTTTGTTCCGAAAGTGGATTAAGAAGAGGTACTCTAGAACCACTATAAAAAACTCTGGAGCGGAGTCTCTGACACAGTGGTGGTGTAAGTCCCTATTTAGTGGATTTTGGGGATAGCTCAAGGTTGAGCGAGTCCAAACAGTGGATGTCGGTTGGCTAACCGAACCACTTTAAATTGGTCTTATGGTGTTTGATCTTTGTCTGTTTGTATTTAATGCTTAAGTACTCTTCTTAACACACATCGCTTTGTATATTGATTATCTTATTCTATATATTGTACATTAGCATCGATAATCAAGCTTTATGTAAGGGGGACAAAATCTTAGTGTGAATGTTTAAAGAATTGAATAAACAATCCATCACACTAACAAATCTATTGATTAAATATTCCGCTGCGCTCAAAATAATTAAGAAATTTGTGAACACCATTAAAAATGGGATTGACCTATTCCCGCCCCCCCCCCCCCCCCCTCTCGGATCAATCATAATGTTCTAGTACATTGAAGATTGGGAACTTTCCAAATCCATTAAAAATTGACTTCGTCTAATCATTGACATTTGAACTCTTGAAAATTACATCTTATCAAATTTAATAGATGTGATCTTTTAAGAAACACCATCCCAAGAATACCTTTGAAACCCATCTATTACCATGTATTGAAACCCAAAGGAATATGAGAGACAATCATGGGCACCTAGGCGAAAGCTAAGTATTGAGTGAGTTAGCTAATGGTCCAAGGATGGCTGGGATGTGGGTTGTAGATTGGGCTAAGCTGAGGCTCTTTGAAGTCTAGCTACTTGTTTATGTTAGAATATATTAAAATTAGTATTATATTAAGAATATAAGTTCATCTTAATCTCTTATGAAGAGATGTGTTTAGTTTATTGAAATAGACTTAGAGTTGACTAGAGAATATAAGTACATATAATAGCATAGATTTTGAATAAAATAATTTATTGATTTCTAACTGTTTGAATCAATATTTATAATATCAACTGATGATATTAATCATATTACTCAATTATTATATAATATTTTCTTATCAATACCCCATATACTATTTAATATAAATTACAGTACAATAGTATATTAAGTAAACAACTAATATATATTAATCATATTACTCAATTATTATATAATATTTTTTTTTATCAATACCCCATATATTGTTTAATATAAATTTCAGTGCAATAGTATATTAAGTAAACAACTAATATTTTCAAACTATGAACAAACCTTTACTTGTTAAGGAGAAAAGGGAGAAGACAAATCCTTTATCCAAGAATGGTATAACCTCGCTTGTGCTTCACGACCTTTGCTGCCAGTCTCTTTCTCTTGGCCCATCAAATGACGAGACTGATGTTTCGCATGTAATTCAGTGTCCTGTTCAATCATCTGCAAATGAAAAATGGATGACTTTCGGACCACGATTTTTTCGTGTTATTGTCGTCTCAAGTATTGTCATGAATATCGTTTTCGATATTAAGTGTGATTAGTAATATTAGGGTTTTTTTAAATTTTCAAATTTTTATTGGAAAATTAATAGAAATATCTCACAGAAAATATAATATTTAAAAAATAATAAAAATATAATAAATGAAAATATTAATAAGGAATTTATCAGTAATTTATCGAGATATTCATAATATTACAATTTATCACGTTTTGAACACTATTTTATTGAGAATTTAATACAATATCTGTAAATATGAGTTATTAATGTAGTAGAAGTGTTTTGCCAATAAAAATATGATAATTTTAAAATATCACTAAGATTTATGACATTGCTTTTAAATAACCAGACGTTTCCCACTTAAATAAAGGTTAACTTTTCCCGGTAAATTTACAATTAAGATGCAAATTCCCGTGGCCATATCCAAACCCAAATATAAAATAAGTGGCCCATCTCTGGCATTTGGCATTTTTGGTCAAACGCAGAAATCAAATGTAGCTATGGCAACTCAATAGGTCCTGCAAAATGGGTTGGTTGGTCTTGGGTTCAAATTGTAGGGGACTGGGCAATCAGATCAGACCTTCTCCAAATTTTGACCTTTCAAAATTCAAAGCACAAGTAACAAATTGATTATTCAACAAGTTTAAGAATTGCTTATATTTACTCTATAAACTTAAATTCTTTTGCTCGAGTCTTTCTGTGTTTGTAAGATTCACCCATGTATTAAGAGTAGTGATTTTTTTAGCACCATTTTTTTATGGTGTACCAGGAAAATTCAAGTTTGTCCATACTTTCCTTCTTCCCTCTCTTTTCATCTTTCCGAAAAGTTAGGATAGTTTTCCTTCAAGGGTGATGCATGCACCATGAGAAAAAGGTAATGATATAAAAATCACTGCCATTTATCAAATCTAAGAGTTTAAACTTTAAACCACTATCACTAAATATAAGATTAAGAAATGAAAGGTTAAAATTAGAACTTTCGAAATAATTTGTTTCTTAAAATTGTAAGTAAAACTTTTTATGTAATAATAAATTCTCACACCTCATAACTCTAAAAGTGGTATTTTATTTAGTCCACCTCTTGTAAACACATAATTAATTTTTTTTCATCAGTAAATCTATCTTCGGTAAAAGCCACTGAGTATTTAAATTCACCTTGGTAACTTTGCACTCGGGTTAGATACAGATAGACCTGTATGGGAAAGAGGGTAAGAAATCAAAGGTAAATTTGGAAGGTTGTGTATGGATTTATGCTTCTTTGTGTGGAATGCAACATTCCCCGAGTACAACCATTCCTTCATTGAAGTGCCAAAATTCCTTCTCTTTTGAGTACACTTTAAAAATAAAGGAGTATCTTCGATAGGTGCATCATCTTATACCAAGCTGCCTCATAGAATCATCACATCCATGTTGCTGCTATTAATCAGCTTCTAAAGTCTTTTCCTGACACTTCTATTGCTAAGCTGCTTGCAGGAGGACCGGTCAAGATGAGATCGCTGTTAACCTTTCCTTGCATCATCCTTGTGGGTGGGGGGGGGGGGGGGGGGGGGGGGGGGGGGGAGGTGTGGTTGGTTTATTCTGCTGATTGGGGAGGTGTGGTTGGTTTATTCTGCTGATTGTGGTGTCCTGCTGCATCTTGGTGGTTCCTGCTCTGCTTTTTTTTTTTTCCTCTGCCCAGCTTTTGTTGTTGTTCTTTTTTTCTTTTTCATTTTGCTTCTATGTCTATTGTCCTGGCCCAGGTTGTAGATCTGTTCGATTTTATCTTAGCATTCTTGTGCCATTTTGTGTTGCTCCTAGCCCAAGATGTGGGCCTCACATTATTCTTTTTTCATTTTTGTAAATAGCTCATGTGGATTTAGGGTCTCTTAGACGAACGAGATGGTTGTCGACGTTCTATCCGCAGGAGAGCCTCGTTTGTGGCGGATTGTTGGGTACGAACAAGTCCCACATGAGAGAGGGAAAGAAAAATAGGGACTTATATGTTGCTGGGGAACTCTACCAATCAAGCTAGTCTTTTGGGCTGGAAGTCCAAGCCCTGTTGAGATTGTGTGGCTCTAATTCACAATCTTAATTTGCGTACGACTCCTAATTAGTAGTGACTAATATTAAGAGGAGACATACAAAGAAAGTGTTACACGACAATATTGCAAAGGACCGAAAAGAGAGAAAGCAGAGATTGCATCATGTATAGAGAGGCAATGACAGTTGGTTGCCTAATCCAAACATACAAGAAGCCATCGTGTAATGCAATTAGCAAGGAATCTTAGAATCCCACATGTACACGTACGCAAGGCTGGACTTCTTAATGGGGTCAGTACTCAGTGTTAGCAATGTAGATCCGTCCCCCTCATCCGGCCTTATCAGATTTGGAACTCTCTCCTTACCGATCCCATGATTATCCTCACCGATAATCAAGGGCTGGTCAAACACGGATTTGAATAGAAGATTGATATGTTTTGAATAGAAGATTGGGATGATTTGAATAGAAGATTGGGATAGAAATCTGTGTTTGAATATAGAGATTATCTCTATCTTGTACTTTTATAAATATACTTGTAAATCAATAAGAGAAAATGAGAAAAAATTATTCCTTTATTTCTTTATGGTATCTGTAAGTTAAGGTTACCTCCATCGATCCGTCTCAAGAGTCCAGATTTGGCATCCCCTGTCCGATCCCTATCGGCTACTGCAGATCCCTATCCGCAGAAACGAGTTCTTCTTCTTAGTCATAGTCGTCGCCTTCTTCTTCTCCGGCACAGTGGAAACAGAGCTCGTTTCTCTGATCTGAGACTGTGGTTCAGATCTGAGACTGCATCTTTCTGGTGTGCTGCTTCTAATCGGCATTAATCCGTAGCCCAGATCCAGCTTCCTCTGTTGCATCTGAATCGGCTACCTATAGCACGCTGATTTTCTTTGCTGGATCTTGTCTTCAGAATCAGATCTCATCTCCGACGACCGATCAGCTCAGCGCCAGCTGACCAGATCTGCTCCTCCTCTGAATTGCTTCGTAGTCACGATCCGACGTCCTCTGACAGATCGACATCGACGCCCTCCCTGTTGTGCTTCCTATTTTCTGCTGCTGCCCACGATCACTATTGGTCTTCCGCCATCAAGCACTATCTGCACTCCTCCACTGATTTTCGCTCTGTTCGTCACTGACTCTGCTCTGTTTCTAGACGCTACAACAGTCGTTTTCTCTTCTTGCACAGCGACCAACGCTGCCTTTTCTAGCCGTTGGTTACCAAATCGGCTTCTCTTCCATTTTGTAGCCGTGTGGTAGCTGCTTGCTGTCCCATTATTGCTGGTGCTCTACAGGTTTATTTCACATTATATTCTGGTTTTGGCTTTTATCACAAGTGTTTTCACGCCTCGAGATATCAGGCGATCTTCAATACCTGTGTGCGATATCGAATGCTTATTATGGCGACTTTCTTGCATTTATCTTCTCAGCTTCAACATTTTATTGCTGTCCGTTTGACGCTGAATAACTATCTTGTCTGGAAATCAAAATTTTTACCTTTTCTTAGAGGCTACAATGTCATTGGTTATATTGATGGGACCATCTCTACCCCATCCTGTGTTCTGTCTCCGGATCCTACAGATGAATCTTCATCTTCCGCCACGACTAATCCTGCGTATCTTATCTGGTCACAAAATGATCAGATACTCCTTGGATGTCTCCTTTCTACGCTCAGTGAACCCATTCAAGCTCAACTTGTTGGTGTTCCCACTACTCGTGCTGCTTTGTTTCAACTGGAACGATCCTTTTCCTCTCATTCTCCGGCACACATCATGCAGCTTCATCTCCAACTTTTTCATCTTCAGAAGGGTGACTTTTCCATGTTGCAGTATCTTACATCTATCAAGACTCTTGCTGATAGTCTTGCGGCGGCTTGCCGCCCTGTGTTGGATGATGATCTGGTTTTATATACTCTTCGTGGTCTTGGACCCGAATATGGAATCTTCGTCACCTCTATCACTACTCGGGCAGAAACAATCTCTTTTTCTGAGTTACAAGGTCTTCTGTATAGTCAGGAGCTCCGTCTTGCACATGAGACTGTCCCGTTGGCCTTACAGTCCCTCCTCGCCAATATCTCTACTAGACAACACTTGCCATCTTCTCGGCATTTTCAGCAAGGCACTTCCTACAATCTGTCAACGCGTTCTCGTGGGCGTGGTGGTCGCTCTAGGGGTCGTTTTATGCAATATTTTGCTCCAGCTGACTGTCCTCCTGTTACTCGTCAATCATCATCTTCTCGTCTTATCTGTCAGGTGTGCAACCGCATCGGTCACTCCGCCTTGCAGTGTCGTCAACGATTCAACAATGCTTTCCAACCTTCTAATTCTATAGCTGCCTATACTGCTGCGATTTCGCCTCCCACTGACAGTAGTTGGTTTCCGGATTCTGGCATATCTCATCATGTCACAGTTGAACTCGGAAATCTCTCCTCGAATTGGGAGTATTCCGGCCTAGATCAGTTGACCGTTGGCAATGGTGCAGGTTTGCCTATCCATCATACTAGTTCTTCTACACTCTTTTTTTCTAATAGATCATTTCGCATTGGTGACATTCTGCATGTTCCGTCTATCTCTCAGAACTTATTATCTTTCAATCAGTTTACACGTGATAATAATGTTTTTTTTAACTTTCACCCTGACTGTTTTTATATTAAGGATTACACCACGGGGACAATTCTCACCCACGGACAGAGTAAGCAGGGTCTTTATCAGCTCATGTTTCATTGCACACCTACATCAGATTCGTCTCCTACAACATTTATTGGTGAACGTGCATCTCTTGAACGATGGCACCTCGCTTGGATCATCCCTCTGGTCAGACTGTTAGACAGATAGTTTCCAAAGCCAGGCTACCAGTCTCTCAAAATAAAGGTCCAGAGGTGTGTGTTGCGTGCCAGTTTGGAAAGAGTCACAAGCTTCCTTTTTCACGCTCACCTTCAACATCGTCAGGGCCATTAGATCTTTTATTTTTTGATGTGTGGGGACCGGCTCCTACTCAATCTGTAGATGGACATAAATTTTATGTGGTATTTGTTGATGATTAATCTAAGTTTAGTTGGTTATTTCCCCTTGTTCTTAAATTTGATGTTTTTGTTACATTTTTACGCTTTAAATGTCTTGTGGAAAATTATTTTGATCGCAAAATCAAAGCTCTACAATCTGACTAAGGTGGTGAATATCATAAGCTTAGCCCTTATTTATCCCAGTGTGGGATTCATCATCGCATATCGTGTCCTTATACACATGAGTAGAATGGATACGCTGAACGAAAACAAAGACATGTTGTAGAAACATGCCTTACCTTAATGGCCCATGCCTCTGTACCACAGTCATTCTGGAATCATGCCTTTGAGATGGCGATCTATCTGATAATCATCTCCCTACTCCTTTCTTGCAGAGTCGTTCGCTGCTGGAAGTTTTGTTTGGACAGCTACCTGATTATAAGTCCTTTCGGATTTTTGGATGTGCATGTTATCCTTATCTGCGGCCTTATAATACTCACAAGATGAATCTTTGTTCTGCATAGTGTATATTTTTGGGCTACAGTTCTCGCCACCATGGTTACAAATGTTATAATCGTATCTCTAAGAAGGTTATTTATTGAGCGCCATGTGGTGTTTGATGAAAACAACTTTCCTTTTTCAGGTATTTCTGTTTTTTCTCAACAGACTCCCATCTTTGTGCCCGTTGCTGTTCCACTTAATTTTGGTGATTTGCCTATCACCACTTACTTATAGTCCGGATCAGTGACCACTACTTCACTGCCTGATAGACTGGATGCGCCAATGGTGGTGTCCTCGCCCTCACCTACGTCAACCCTTGTCACTCAGCCCTCACCTGTATTTCGCACTCTTCCCATCTCTACTGCTGTTTCCTCTCAACAGGCTCCTTTGTCTAATGTTCTCCCTACTCCCACTACCTCTTTGCATCCTATGCAGACGAATGCCAAATCTGGTATTATTAAACGCAAAACTTTTGTGGCTACTAATGATACTCATTCACCTAGTCATACAGGTATGGTTCCCATTTGTGTTTCCTCTGCCGTGAAGTTTCCTATTTGGCGTCCTGCTATGAGTACTGAGTTGAATGCCCTCATTCATCAAGGCACCTGGCAACTTGTCCCACCACTGCCATCCATGAATGTTCTTGGTTGTAAATGGGTATTCACCATTAAACATCATGTTGATGGGTCTATTGCTCGACATAAGGCTCGACTGGTCGCTAAAGGGTACAATCAACTCCTTGGTGTTGATTATCATGATACCTTCAGTCCAGTGGTTAAATTTACTACTCTCCGGTTGGTTATTGCATTTGCGGTTTCGAGTGAGTGGCCTCTTCGTCAACTTGATGTCAATAATGCTTTTATTTATGGTTGTCTTGATGAAGATGTTTATATGAGTCAATCGCCTGGATTTGTTGACTCTGCTCATCCCACTCATGTCTACAAGTTGATGAAGTCTATTTATGGCCTTAAACAATCTCACGCGCGTGGTTTCGTCTGCTTAGTGATTACTTTCTCAGTTTGGACTTTATTAGTTCCAAGACATATACTTCTTTATTCATCTGTTGTCACAATGACGTTCTTCTCTATCTCTTGGTTTATGTGGATGATATTCTTATTACAGACAACTCCTCTTCACAAATCACAGCCCTTATCTCCACCCTTGGTCGGGAATTTGGTCTTAAAGATTTGGGACACCTTCATCATTTCTTGGGACTTGAGGCTTGCTTTACATCAACTGTACTTCTTTTCTCTCAGCAACACTATGTCCGTGAATTACATTCTCGGTCAAATATGTCTGGTTCGAAACCGGTTAAGTCTCATGTTGCTTCCTCTTCATCCTTATCAAAACATTCTGGTGATCCTTTGGATGAGGTTACACTCTATCGTAGTATTGTTAGTGGTCTCCAATATTTGACGCTCACACGACTGGATATTTCATTCGTTGTCAACAAAGCCTATCAATTTATGCATCAACCCACTATTGACCGCTGGGCTTTTGTTAAGCACATCCTCCGGTATTTGAAACATACTATTACTTTCAATCTATAGTTTCATCACTCTTCTCCTTTGTATTTGTCGATTTTCTCTGATGCTGATTGGGCAGGCTGTCCCGATGATAGAAAATCAACTAGTGGTTTTGCTATCTTTCTTAGCAACAATTTGGTCTCCTAGAGTTCGAAGAAACAACAAACAATTGCCCGTGCCAGCACAAAAGCTGAATACCGAGCTCTTGCCTCGGCCGCTGCTGAACTCACGTGGTTGACTTCCCTTCTTGGGGAATTACGGGTTCCCCTACGAGGCCTTCCCACTCTTTGGTGTGACAACAATGGTGCCACCTATCTCACTGCCAATCCAATTTTTCATGCTCGAACCAAACATATGGAGATAGTCTTTCATTTTGTTCGTGATATGGTTGCTCGCAAGCTTTTACTAGTTAAATTCATTTCCACCAAAGATCAGTTTGTAGATATCTTCACTAAGGGATTGTCTTCGCCTCGCTTTATGACTCTTCATGACAAGCTCAATCTCGTCAACGCCGCGTTGTGCTTGAGAGGGACTGTTAGCGATATAAATCGGTCCCCCTCATCCGGCCTTATCAGATTTAGAACTCTCTCATAATCGATCCCATGATTATCCTCACCGACAATCAAGGGCTGGTCAAACACGGATTTGAATAGAAGATTGATATGTTTTGAATAGAAGATTGGGATGATTTGAATAGAAGATTGGGATAGAAATCTGTGTTTGAATATAGAGATTATCTCTATCTTGTACTTTTATAAATATACTTGTAAATCAATAAGAGAAAATGAGAAAAAGTTATTCCTTTATTTCTTTACTCAGCATATAAATATAAGGACTCCTGCGTGGTACATGTAAGGTGTATTTGAGAGAGAAAAACCAGAACAACACCAGCTTGATGTGTGAGAGAAAGAACACCAAGAGCTTCGCATAAAGGACTCTCTGAATCTCTACAGTGAGTGCAGAGAGAAACAATACACAATAGACGTGTATGAGGGAAGTCTGCTACAGCAGAGAAGGAGTCATCGCCAGGTCCATACTGTGTTGGAACAGACTTACAAAGAGAGACAACCAGAAGTAGAATCTGAGCAGCCAGCGTGAATACCAGCAAGAAGGAGTTGCTGCTGAGAGGTTGTGTTGTTCAGAGAGGACAACGTACGAATAGAGAGGAGGTGAGAAGTTCAACTAGAGTTCAGATAGAGATGCTTTTGTGAAGACGACTTGGGGTTGCACCAAACAACAATAGTATACACAATATACCAGCCAGATCTGAGATAGAGTGGTGGTAGATCTGTAACGTGTATACAACTCAAGAGAGTCGAAGGATTATTCCGACGATTAGTTGGGTTCGATAGGAATGATTGTATTCTTATTCAAAGGTTTGGGTTCAGATATTCAAACCTATTAATCTCTCTTGTATAAAGTTTTTTTTGTTCTCTTTTAATAAAATTATATCACGCTCCGTGGACGTAGACGTAGGCCAGAGGTGGGCAAAACCACGTAAATTATTGGTGTTTGCTTGTGCTTGATTTTATTCCGTTTATTGGGTGTCATTATTTTACTAATAATCCTAACAAGTGGTATTAGTAGTTTTGGTTGGAGGCCAGAGAATTGTGGGAGATCTGAATACGACACAATGATAATGGGGACAAAGTTCGAGGTGGTGCCCTTTGACGGGAAGAACAACTTCAGCCTATCGAGAAGTTCAGTGAAGGATATTGTTGTACAACAAGGGCTACATAAAGCACTGAAAGAGAGAAAGAAGCCAAGTTCTTCCGACGAGAAAGTGAAGGACAAACAGAAGGAGGATATGTCAGATGATGCATGGGATGAACTACAGATGAAAACGGTGGCTACTCTATGGATGTGTCTGGCGCCGGAGGTGAAATATCTTGTTTTTGAAGAAACTTCTACAACAAAGTTATGGAAGAAGTTGGATACTCTTTACATTGCGAAGTCACTCATAAACAAATTGTTCCTAAGAAAACAATTGTACTAGTTGTGGATGGAGGAAGTAACAAATATTCTAGACCATCTCCATGCATTCAACACAATCATCACTCAACTGGCGAGCGTTGATGTGAGATTCAAGGAGGTCGAGAAAGACGTTATAATATTGGCATCTCTTCCACCCTCCTTTGATACACCGGTAGAAAGACTGTCACAGTTGACAAGGTGACTGCAACATTGCTGCAAACAGAGACCATCAAGAAGAAGATAAATACATCCAATGCAAATGGATTGGTGATGGCAACGACGGTGGATAAACAAAGTGAGGGGAGTTGGCAGAGACTCCAGAAACCAAAGGTGGTCAAGGTCAAAATTGAGGAGCGCGGGCAAATTCAAGTGCTACTACGGTGAGAAAGGAGGACACAGGATAAGGGACTGCAACCAACTGAAACGTGATCGGGAGGCCAAATCACAAAATTCAGAACAATCGAGCGATGCACTTGGTGCTACAGCAGAGGAGGTTGCTGGAGTGTTGATAGTCACCATAGGTACGAACAATCTAAATAATAATTGGATTTAGATTTTGGGTGTTCCTAACATATGTGTCAGAAGAGAGAATGGTTTGACACTTACAAACCATGCAATGGAGGATGCTAGTTCCCGGCTTGCCGAGTCACCTGTTTGTCAAGTTCGTGATTTAGGTGAAGGCTTATTTTGAAGAAAAAAGCTCAGGACTCAAGATCTCAAGCATTAGTTGAAGTGTGAAGACTCAACGGATCAATGTGTATGACAATCACAGATGGTAAGTGACCATAGATGACCTTAGGTGGTACCTAGACCTTAGGTGGACCATGCCTAGGCTTAGATATCACATCTGGATAAGTAATCAAGCCTAACACGTGTTTGATAATGAATTGGAACCTAACTTGGATCCCACGATCGATCGTCTGGAACCTTGACGAATTAATTGTGTGGGCGATGTATCGCTGAGATAGGACATAGGCTGGACTTAAACAAAGCTTGGAAAACTTGGTATCATACGATAAATTGGGCATACGATCGATTGTGAGTACAGGGTAGGAACAAATCAGCATCACGATCAATCGCCCTAGGCCTGGATGAGACTGTGCAATGGAAATTATAGTCAGTCTCTGGCCGATACATTCTCCAACCCGAGATCAGTGGCCAGGATACACGGACGATCAGTCGAGTGACACAATGTATCGTGAGGTTACCATTTTCGAGCTGTTACTGTGCATTAAATGCTCAACGGTCGGGTTGGTGAAAATGAATTTAAACACGGACGGTCCATCGCCTGTACACGATCGATCGTGTGTTTCAGTGATACGAAATTTTTCATGTTTGCCTATAAATAGACAACATGAGCATTAAAGAGCCTCATCTACCAGTCTAAAACTCTCAAGGCCAAAGGGAAAAATCATAGGCTTATTCTCTCTTGGCAATTCACTTACAAACCATTCAAGTACCCAATCGGTAAAGATTAAGATTTAGAGAGAAGGATTAGCCAAAGATCTAGGATAGACATTAGAACTCTAATTCCTAGATACCCAAGGATTGTGGTTGCTCTACACGACGAGTCTTTATCAACTTCTGGATTGTACGAGCTCACATTGGGTGGATTATTTCGGAAGCACATCTACACATTTGTAAGGCTTCAATGAAAGTGCTTCCTAGTTAGATTTTTTCTTTAAAAATCATATTGTTGTGAAGCGGATTAAAGAGACTGAGTTTCTCTTGAACCATTAAAAAAAATAGTGGGATATGAATTGGGTGAAAGTCCCAATCAATTGGATAGGTGGAAGTCCTATTCTATTGTGTTGGTGTAATTCCAACGCTTAGTAAATTGTAGATAGTCTAAGGTTGGGTGAGTCTCAACAGTGGTTGTAGGTTGTTTAACCGAACCACTATAAAATTGTGTGCCTTGTCTCTTTGTGCGGTTGATTAATATCTTGTACACATTGCATATCACACACACTTGATTAATTGTTTTAATTCCACACTCTATTAATCAAGAAAAATTAAAAAAGCTCCATAATTTGCGATTACCTATTCACCCCCTCTAAGGTTAATCCAGTTCTAAGCACTCAAGGAACATTGAATTGGTATCAGAGCCACGTGCTCATTTTAAAGACTTAACCGACAGAGTGATCAAATGCTAGAACCATGTCTATGGGAGAAATCCATGCCATCTCAAAACCTTTACTTTAATGGATCGAATTATGCTTCTTGGAAAACAAAGATGAAAAGTTTTTTTTTTTCCCTCAATCGATGCATCCGTATGGGATTCTGTGTGTACTGGATGGACACATCCTGTGGTTGAGAAAACGGATACGGCCACTACTTTAATGATTGTTGAACTTAAGACATACTTGTCATGGACAACAAATGAAAATGTCTCATGCACCACTAATGGCAGAGCACTAAAGGCCTTGACTTGTGTACTTTCACCCAATAAACACAAAAGAATCATGATGTGTGAGATCGTACATGAGGCGTGAGAAATTCTTGAGAGAACCCATAAAGGCACCTCCGTTGTGAAGAAGTCAAAGATCCAACTTTTCCAAGCTCAATTTAATGCCTTAAAAATACGGGAAGAAGAAACCTTCATGGAATTCTATTCTAGAGTTAGTGACATAGTCAACTTTATTTGAGCTCTTAGCGAGAAAATTCCTGATGCAAAAGTGTGCACAAAAATCCTAAGAAATCTTGCCAAGAGGTTTGACTCTAGAAAAGGTGGCAATTGAAGAGTATCGGAATGTGGCCCAATTGAAAATTGATGATTTGGTTGCCTCTATTCAAACCTTTGAGCTCAATCTTGAACCAACAAAGGAGAAGCCAATTGCCTTGAAATCTTCCATTAAACCTTCAACCATTAAAGAAAAGGAACCAGTAATGGAAGAAGACCCAAGTGAAGAGACGGCCATGATTGCTAACAAATATTTAAAAAACTTTAAAAGGTTCAATAAGATGAGAAAATTCAAAATGGGAGTGTTTAGTGAAAAATCCGCTAAAAGATATGAACCTCATGGTGAGAGAGAAGAAAAAGAAGACCAAGGAACAAGAATGTTTCAATTGTGGTCGGAGAGGACACTACTCAAATGTATGTCCTTTGGAAAAGTGCAGGAAGGCTATGAATGCCACATATGAGGATACCTCGAAATCCGAAAGTGATTCGGATGAGGAGACTCAAGTCAAGGAGGAAAAACATAAAGTCCTTGTGGCCTCAATTGCACAAAATGAGGATGCTCCCACAATTGATAAAATGGTGGATATTGAAAGTGATAGTGATGAAGATGATAATATTCAATCATCTTTCAATGCCTTGTACCTTGAGAATGAGAAGTTGGCCAAGAAACTTGATAAGGCTAAAAGTGAAAATTTAAAATTTTCAAGCCAACTTGAAGTTGCAAAAAATGAGAACATTTCACGCACCTCAAAATTAAAAGCCTCTAATGAAGAAATCACTAAGCTAAAGGAGAGTGAGAAAATCCTTGAAGATGAAATGTCTATTCATTGTTTGTGTAACACCCCGTATTTTCAAGTTATTAATATATATGAAAGTTACCCATTTAATTTGTAAATGATTAGATATGGACCTTAGATGGGTAAAGTGTTGGGTCATTGCCCAATTAAGACCCAACGGATTGTGGAAATGTTTTCAATTGAATTAAATGGGGCTTAATTAAAATGGTAATGCAATATCTATAAATAAAAGATTGCATGGCCGTGTGTGTGGGATTTGCACATCCATGGGGATGCGCATAAGATCATTTAAAAAGAGGTTCTTTCCTTGAAACTAGGAAATTACTAAATAAAGAAGTTGCTTGGCCGTGTGTGACATTGCATATCCAAGATATGCGCATGTGTTAGTCTATCTCTAAAAAGGGTCCTTTCCCTTGATTAAGAGTGATACTAAGAGAATTGCTAAATAAAGAAGAAGTCTAAGATTAAAAATAGAGATTGCTTTGCCGTGTGTGGAATAGGCGCAATCCATGTTGATGCGCCAAAAGGGAGTCCCTTCTTTGGTTAAAAACGGCATAAGGGAATTGCTAAGTTAAAAGGATCTTGGCACCTTCTAATTAGGACTGAGTAGAAGTTTTATAAAAGAAAGACAAGGGGCTCACGGCACACCCAAAATAAAGAGAGGGGCGCACGGCATAACAAGAGAAGGAGAGGGCAGCCAACAAGTGGGAAAGATCAAGAAGATGGAGGAAAATATTAAGGAAGAAAAGAATCGGAAGAACACGTCGGAGCAAAGGAAAATCAAAGGAGTCACGGAACCGGTAAGTAATTTTGATAATTTTGTTTAAAAGAAAGGAACCATAGGGTTCGGCCATGGTGTATGGCCGAACCCCATGGAAGGAAATTGGATGATCATGGTATTTTTAATGGAAAGGAGGAAACATAGGGTTCGGCCATAGAGCATGGCTGAACCCCATGAAAGAATATTGGGTAATTTTAAATGGAGTTTGAAGGGTAAAAATCATAAGTTTATATATACGATTTAAAAAAGAATTAATGGATCATAGGGTTCGGCCATGTTGTATGGCCGAACCCCATGGGAGTTTGTTGGTAATGATTATGGGTTTTTGAAGGATGAACTCCATGGAAAATTATTCATATTTTAAAAAGGTTTTACATGGAGAAATATAGAATTGGTTATATGTATTTAGATCATGGAAGATCAAGGGTGAATGATTTTTAAAGAGTAGATTTTGAACCATAGGGTTCGGCCATGGTGTATGGCCGAACCCCACTAGGGTTTATTTTATGGAAGATGGTTATTGATTTAGAAAGAAATTAATGATAGACTTTTGGATAAAAAAGGAAGGAACCTTGATTTCTGGATTCAAGTATGGAAATTGTTATAATTGGAAAGTTATACATCATAGGGTTCGACCATGGTGTTTGGCCCAAGCCCATGAATCAATTCTATGGTTCAAATACAAATTTATTATTGTAAATAAATTAAGGAGGATGGAACAATGATATCATGGGTTCGGCCATGGTGTATGGCCGAACCCCATGAACCAATATTATGTATTTAATATGAGTAAATAAATGAATAGACTTATGTTTTGGAACCTAAACCTAAGGTGATGAAGGAAATGGCAAAAAGGTAAATAGGTGAAAATGATGGACATAGGGTTCGGCCATGGTGTATGGCTGAACCCCATGAACTATTTGATGGACCATGTGTTGGAATATTTTAAGGGACACTTAGAGTGGTTATGCATGTTTAAGGAAATGAGGGATTTAAATTATACATAGACCTATGTTCATGGTTTATGTTATTGGTTTATGGACTTAAACATAATGGGAAGTGATTAAATGATTAACTTAAGGGGGTGAGGTTCGGCCATGTTGTATGGCCGAACCCCACAAAGTTATGTTTTATGGACTAAGGTGCTTTTGGACTTAGATATGATAAGAAATCAATTGGAACATGGGTTTAATTAATTGTTGTCTAATAAGGTAACAGGACCTCACAGCAAAAGACAGGAAGACAAAGAGCACCATGAGAATTTACAAGTGAGAGTGTAGATTTTTATCTTTTATGTTGTCTTTCTCATATTCTTATTAGAAAAGCCTTGTACTTTAATTGTTCCATTTAATTTAGAACCCTGGAACATCCAATTTCTAACATACCTTTATGATTACTTTATTTTTAATTTCAATAACACAACTTTTATTTATTTGATTGAACATGAGCGTATGCAATAGTTACGATCGTGATTGTAATACTTGAATCATGATTACTAGGGTTTTGATTAATTAAATTAAAAGTTGTGAATCTTGTTTTATTAATAAGTATGAATTGTATTTTAGATCTTAACGTGAATTTCAGATCTAGGCCTTTACTTTATGTACATATCTTGGGTGATAAGCGGTCTATTCCAAACAACCACCTTTTCCGTTACTGCACATTTAATTTCAATCATTTATTTTCATGCAATTTAATTTTCTGTCTTTCAATTATGTTAGATCTTATGTTTGTTGTGCAATAGTTGTTTGAACCCAAAATCTTGTATAAATCTAATCTTTAATTCTGTAACTCTTTAATTCTCTTTTTAATTATTTAATTCATTCTTTAATTCTTTGATTCTCTCTCTCTTAAATCACTCTTTCTCTCTCAAAGATCCATTCAATTAAAGTTAGGAAGATGTGTAAATAATTTTGTAACTTAAAATCCTAAACATGATTAAGATTAAAAGTTGATTCACCATATTAGAATAAGAAATCACATATCATATTTGCTGATTTTCCAAGTTAGATACATAACTCATTAAATGATTCAATTTCGTAAAAACAATTCATTTTTAGAGGACATTAATTTAAATTCATATACTTTGAGATTTTCCATTGGGTTCGACCTCGCTCTAACAATGTTATACTATGAATGGTTTGTGTGGTTGCGAGAATTATAAATTTAAAACATCAACAATTTTTTGTGCCGTTGTCGGGGAAAATCCTTAAATTATGTCTTTTTTAAAAATTAATTATTTTTAGGAAAAAATGTTATTTTTGGAAAGTTCTATTTTTGGCAACTCTTTAAAAATGGAAACTTTTTCTATTTTTGGAAAGTTACCTTAAGTAAGAATTTTTTTAAAATCTCAGCTATTTGAATCAATTTATTTTTGGAAAGTTTTTATTTTTAGAAAAATGTATTTTTGGTAATTAATCTATTTTTCAAAACCTTCCAATTTTAGAAAAATTTCCAAACTTAGAATTTTTCTAAAAACCTAGAACTTCTATCTAACTTATGAAATCTTCAAAATGAGATGTCAAATCTTGGGATTCATTCATTCAAAATAAAAATAAAAAAGCTTATGGGGAACTGTGATTTAACTCCCAGAATCTTGTCATAATTTGGAATTCTTGTTATCACGTCTCCTTCTTTAATTATAGATTAGGAGCAATTTTTTTAGTTTAGGAATCATGCATTCTTTGATATGGACTCTACACCACAATTTTCTTGTGTTGTTTTATAGGATGTGCGCTTGAAAATTGCTTGCAAAGTGCTTGAAAAATTGCTAAAAAAAATTGCTTAAAATTGCTGTAAAACATGCAAGCTAGGCAAAGGTGAGTGCCTAATCATTTTATTTTAATTTTCACTTTTATCATGCATTCATATATAAATTTTCTAGGGTGTTCTTTCATTTAATTGCATATTCAAATTGTTCATGCATTTTAGGATGTTAGATTCATGCATTAGTTAGATTTGTTTTATTATTGTTTTGCATATTTTCTTGATGTTTGTGCGGTAAAGTAGGATTGCATTCACAATATCTACAAAAATAAGATAGTAAAATGGTTCATGCATCTTCTAACAAAATCAATTAAGAAACTATTAGGTTAGATTTTTAGGGTTTCATGCTCATTAGGAACCTTTTTAATTCAAATCAATTTTTGGAACCAATGACTAGTTCATCGTTAAGAATGGTGTCTAAGGTTAGTTCTGTCACCAAGGCATTGCGGTCGAGCATGACCTAAGGATAAGGTGGGAAGAGATGCCGTGTGCTCCCTCACTTACCTGGGAACTTACCTGGCCATCTTGTCGTTGAACTTTCATTGAAGACTTAGATTATTTGGAGAAAAAGGTAGGAGCAAGTCTAGATACAATTTTTTGGGTCCTATTATTCAATAAAAAATTTTGATTGCATTAGTACAATTTAAATTTAGATCTAGGCATTTTTTTGTGTGAATTTCTTTTAGCGTGTGTGATCAGGTATTTGTATGGATAATTGGTCACGTAACTCGTCCAATCGCTTGGTTAGAGTTACACTTCCAGTCAGAACATCGATTTTTGCTTCCGGAGCTCAGTTCAGCTCAGTCATAGACATAGACGATTCACCTACTTCACCACCATCATCATCAACCTCATCTACTTCTCCATCATCTCCCATGGCAGAAAAAATTGCGGAGAAAACTCTCCAAGATTACTTCTCACCAATCACAGCCAATACACCATCAGGTATAGTTGTACCTGCAACCAATATTACCTTTGAACTTAAGCCAGGACTTTTACATCTATTACCAGCCTTTCATGGTCTTGATGGAGAAGATCTATACCACCATGTGAAAGAATTCTTAGAGATCTGCGCCACTATTAAAATCGAAGGAATTACTGATGAATCTATTCGACTTCGATTATTTCCTTTTTCTCTCAAAGAAAAAACTAAATCATGGTTAAATACTTTACCTGCGAATACCATCACCACTTGGGATCAGCTAGTTAATAAAATTTTGAATAATTTTTTCTCAGTATAAAAAACAAATGTTCTCAAGAAAGAACTAATAAACTTCAATCAAAAGAAGAGTGAACAATTCTGTGAAGTAGGGGAAAGATTTAAAGAAATATTAGCAAAATACCCCCACCATGGTTTTGAAAGATGGAGACTTGTCCAATTTTTCTATGATGGCTTGACCGCATCAACTTGTCAAATCGTCGAGTTTATGATAAATGGGGACTTTTTGAAGCTAACTGAAAACAATGGACGGACATTCCTAGAAACATTGGCTGAAAATTCTCAGCGATGGGATTTTTCCAAGAAAGATGTCTTAGCACAAACCTCAAGAATGACGCAGGCGATGAATCCATCAATAGGACCAAATGCTGAATTTTGTACTATGTGTTCTAGTCCAGGACACACCGCTCAAAATTGCTCTTCCCTAGAATCAAATTCTGAGTGTTCAACTGAACAAGTAAATGCACTCAATAATTTTGGAAGACAGCAAAGAACCCTGTTGTCTGGTACATATAATCCTAATTGGCGAAATCATCCCAATTTTTCTTGGCGACAGAATCAACCTCCAATGAATCAAAGCTTTCCTCAATATCAAAATCACTCATTTCAACCACCTCCATATCAGCCACCACCTCAAAATCAACCATATCATCCATCCTAGTCAATGTAACGCCCCGCCCTTTTCCACCCTTCCGAAAATCAGAGTTTATTTTTTTTTAAATAAGTAAAGTGGAAGAGAGAGGGGAGACGTCATGACGCGAGCTAAGTTCGGACTTCCAAAGTCCGACCCTTAACTGGCCACCTATGTGTGCATGGACTACGCCCATGAAAACCGGTCCACACATGGAACTAAATAAAACTTGCGGAATATTACTAAACTAATTGCGGAAATATAATCAATCCTAAGATTACTCCATTCTTAGATAGCAAAGTACAAATCATGATTACTTTAAACTAACCATTCATTCAAATTAAATCAAACCATTGCAGTATTACTAATTTATTACATGACCATATAAATGTGTTCAAATGTCAATAAATAACTCCATCCCAACACCCAAGCTCCAATGCTTGGCTTCCCTCGCGATCCTCAAACTTTCCTTTTCCCTTTCCATTTCCTGCATCATCCTCTAAGGATAGAAATAGGGCGTTAGATCAAAGCGCCCAGTAGGTCTTCCGATTAGGGTTACCACATGGTTAGTATAAAATTAAAATTACCAATCTAGTGGCATTTTCGTAAATATTCATCTTATTGAGAATTTTTGACCCAATTAACCATTTTGACCCAATTTGATGTACATTACCCATCCATTATAATTTGACCCTTATAATATGTTCATAGGATCTTAGTTTGAGCAATGGGTCCCACTATTTTCTCATTTAACATCATAATTAATAAATTTACCAATCTAGGGGCATTTTCGTAATTATCCATTTCATTGAGAAATTGGGGTGTTACATAGTACGTGTGAACCGTTTTAGTGGACTTAGTCCATGTACACGTATGGTTGGCCAGTTAAGGGTCAGGCTTTGGAAGATCGGACTTAGCTCGCGTCTTGACGTCTCGTTCTCTCTCACTCTTCTTTTCAAAGAAAAAAAAAAGTAGACTCTAATTTTCGGCGAGTGAAAAAGGGCGGGGCGTTACAGGTATCTTTTACTTGTTTCTCCCTTACCCATTCTTCTCAAGTTATTTCTTTTAACAAAGTTTTTATAAAAATTCTTGGCAAACATTGCCATTTCTTCACTTTAGAGATCATCTTTTGAAAAGTTTATATTTTCTTTAGTTTTCTTTTCTTTTAGGGAAGATTTCAAGCCAATAGATTTATCCTTTGGTTGTTTAATGTGTAGTTCACAGGTTTGCAATGAACCAACCAAATCATCTATGTTCATTAAGGATACATCCCTGTTGTCCTCCATAGCCACAACCTTGGGCTTGAATCTTTTTGCAAGATTCCAAACAATTTTGGTGCATACCTTGTCCTCAGGTATCCCTTCCCCTAAAGCATACATTTGATTTACAATGTTGCTAACCTTAGAATAAAAGTCCATGAAGACTTCATCCTCCTTCATCTTAACAGTGTCAAAGTGATTTTGGAGGATCTGAAGTTTAGACCTCTTAACTATTGAGGTTCCCTCATGGGTTCTCTCAAGAACTTCCCATACTTCATTTGCAGTTTTGCAGGTCATGATTTGCATGTATTCACTATCTGAAACTGCACAATTAAGGGCATTCATGGCTTTCCTATCTGTTGTCTGATCAACCTTTTCAGCAGGGGTCTAAGAGGCAAAGGGTTTGGGTGACACGGTTGTGATGGAGGCTGCAGTTTTCTGCTTTATAGGTTCTTCCCATCCAGTCTTTATAATATTCCAAAACGATGAATAAATGGAAATAAAGAAGCTTCTCATTTTGGCCTTCCAAAAGGTATAGTTTGATCCATCGAAGTAGGGAGGTTTGGATATTGCATAACTGTCTCCCATGGTGTTCTAGCTTGGATCTACTTGGATGGTTAAATCCTTGTAACGAGAACCTTGCTCTGATACAAATTGAAAGTACCCTTTACACGTGTGCTAAAACAACTTGATTGACCCGAGAGAAGGGGGGGGGGGGGGGGGGGGGAATAGGTCAATCCAAATTCGTTGGTCTCTTTTTAATTTACTTGATTGATTAACTTAATTACTGTGGAAACAACAATCAAGAGTGTGTTTGTTAGCAAATGTGATTAAAAACAATCAACACAAGAGTTTGGCTTTAACACCACAAACACAAGAACACAAGATATAAAGTGGTTCGGTTCGCCAACCTACATCCATTGTTAGGACTCGTTCAACCTTGAGCTATCCCAAAATTCACTAATGAGGACTTACACCCTCACAATTAGAGTAGGAATTCCACCTCACTCAATTGGCTCGGAATTCTACCCACCACTGTGCCAGAGACGATGCTCTTGAGTTTTTTATAGTGGTTCCAGGGTAACTCCCTTAATCCACTCTCGGGTTACAAGTTTTTAAAAAGAAAATTAAAAACCAAGAAGTACTTGCCTTAAAGCTCTTTATCGCTGATTTGTGCTTCTTGAAGATCCTACCAGAGTTGTGCCGACTCTCCTTATTCCAGTCATCTTATAGCAATCACAATCTATGGGTGACAAGGAAACTTGGCTAAACCAAAGCTTTCCTAGTCTATAGCTTTCTCACTTGCAAACTCAATATGAAGATTGGTTGTTTATGATATTTTTCTCCTCTCTTTCTCACTTGCAAACACAATCCGAAGATTGATTGTTTATGATCTTTCTCCCAAGAGTGTTTGATCGTTCCTTAAAGTGTATAACTCTTTTCAGCTCAAGGAAGATAGTAAAACGATCACACAATACTCATATTTATAGAGGAGTTTTAACGGTCATATTGATTGTTCAGGACTGATAGGTTAGTGCCACCAATGGGTCGGTGTTCATATTTATTACTGTTCAACCACCCGACCGTTGGGCATTAAATGCACCCTCAACGGCATTATTACTTCCCGACCTACATGTCATTGTCGCCGATGGGTCAAAACTTATGGCACCGAGGGGTCGGTCCCTACGAGAGGCTCATTCTGGTTCAAAAGCATGCTTGACAGTTGTTTCCACTTTGGAAACCTGTTACCCAGAACGACCTGTCGCCCTTTGCCGAGGGGTCGGTCTTGTATCTCTCGATCGGTCTTTGCTTGCCAATATGTCTGATTTATCGAGAGCACTTATAAGTTCCTAATCCAGAACTTATAAGTTTTATACCGACGAGCCGTTGACGACGAGGGGTCATTCAAGTTCATCCCTGATGGATCGGTGCATACGAGACTCTCAGTTAGAGGTATTTCCAGAATGACAGTTTTAATTTCCAGAACCAATGTCAATCTACCGACCAGTCTTTGACCACGATGGGTTGATCCTGACTGCACCTAGAGGTTAGTGAGATAGAATGGTCATGCTGACAGTGAACATAATTCATGTTCCCAAGTTCACTTATAATTCACTGTTCAACTTTCTCTTTAGTCAAGTTATGTTTATTACCAACATATGCAACGAAGCCTAGTGGTCCTCCCTCAAGTGTGGGTTTCACCTAAGGTTATCTATGGCCTTATACCTGTTCTTCTGATTACCATGACGACGAGCTTTGAGCTTAGTGGAGCATGATCTTCTTCCTCGATCATCTTGAGTCTTCAAGCTTCTTGGCAAATGCTTTTACCCGAGTCATGTGATTGACAAAGAGGGACTCGGTCGATCCAGGGAACTAACATTATTAAATGGAGAAATTGCAAACTTGGATTAGTTTGTCAATGGAGAAATTACAAACGTGGATTCATTTGTTAATGGAGAAATTGAAAGCGTGGTATAACTTGAAGTATGAGGGAGAATCGCTTGAAAATTCTCATTGAAGTATGGGGGAGAGTGCGATGAATGTGATTGTTTAGTCCATGGATACATGTTTTATGTTTGGACTAACATTACAGATTTTTTCTATAGCTTTTGTGGTCTTGCTTGCTCATGTGCATTTGCAGGTAATTTTTAAAAATAGAGTAAGCTGAGCAAGAATACAAAGCTAGGCCAAGACCCTGTGTCATTCGAATGTAATTTTGTAAAATTTGTATAAAATTTATTCAAATGATGTATAACGGGATTGGGGTTCTCCATTGAGTATGTATTTGTTTAGCTTCCAGGTTTTGTCACGAATTGACAAAGGGGGAGATTGTTAATGCCCCGGCTTTCCGAGTCACTTGTTTGTTAAGTTCGTGACTTAGGTGAAGTCTTGCCTTGAAGAGAGAAGCTCAAAACTCAAGATCTCAAGCGTTGGTTGATGTGTGGAGACTCAACGGGTCAACGTGTATGGCAATCACTGATGCTAAGTGACCATAGATGACCTTAGGTGGTATCCAGACCTTAGTTGGATCATGACTAGGTTTAAAGATCATATCTAAACAATTAATCAAGCCTAACATGTAACGCCCCGCCTTTTTCACTCGCCGAAAATCAGAGTCTATTTTTTTTCGAAATAAAAGAGTGACAGAGAGCAGGAATGTCACAACACGAGCTAAGTCCGAGCTTCCAAAGCCCGACCCTTAACTGGCCAACCATACATGTGTGTGGACCAAGTCCACTAAAACAGTTCATATATACTCAAGTCAAACATGCGGAATAAATCATAGATACGGAATTATAATAGGAAACAATCCTATTCCATTTTAGATAGCAAAGTAGTCCAACACTTACCAATAATTATCTTAAGTTAAAATATCCAAAATTAACATTCAAACCATAGCAAATATATCTATGTTATTACAGTCCCGACTGCTAGTTACTCAAATCACATTGTCCATGAATAACTTAAATAAAACGAAACTAAAACATCTAAGCTCCTAAGCTTGGCTCCAATCTCGTTCCTCGTTCATCTCATTCCTCATGTCATCAATTAGGGTAGAAGTAGGGCGTTAGACAACGCGCCCACTAGGTATTCCAATTAGAGTCAAACACAAGGGTTAGCATAAAAATCCAGATATAATACATCATGTCGTATCTGAAAAACATCGTATCCAGAATAGTGTATGATAATAGAGATCTAATCATATAGATAAAACCAGAAAAAGTGCATGATAATAGAGATCATAATCATGCTGATACAATGCCATGCCATGGGTGTCATATGCCATGAGTCCCACCCATCTTCCATATCACAAACACATGGTATCCTCTTGATGGAATCTCCTCATCAAGGTACCCCCACAATTGCCTTACGGACGCCCCGACTGAGTGTGGTCTCCGGTTACAAATCAATCATACATCCCTCTTGATGGATAATCCACATCAAGGACTTCCCACGAATGCCTTACGGAAGCCCCGATGGAGCGTGGTTCTCCGGTTCTTGATGGATAATGCACGTCAAGGTACCCCTCACGAATGCCTTACGGACGCCCCGACAGAGCGTGGTCTCCAGTTACATTTCATCCCTCCCATGCCATGCATGAGATGCAAATGTATACATGCTATATAAGAATACAAATCATAGCATTAAATTCTCATATTTGAAACATATCATTTATACAATATAACTCATCAAAATATGAATTAAAATCATCATACATATCCCATGGTTTCAATGAGGTAAGAATCCTACCAATGACCACTAGTGTGTCCTTGCGTTTTTGCCCGAAACCCCTCATCGATCGCGTCAAGCCGATCGTACACCACTTGTGAGATCCCGTTACCTTATTACATATCAATAAGTCAAGCCATGTTCCATTTGATTTCCAACCATGTTGGAGTCCACAACCATGCCTGTAACACCCCGATTTTTCAAAGATATCAATATTCACGAAAATGCCATTGAAATGGTGGATTGAAAAGATATGAACCTTAGATGGTAAAATGTTGGGTTAATTGCCCAACGGAAGGTAGATGTGGATCAATGGAAATAAATGGGCAAGAATTATTTAAGATTGCCAATTGGGTCAAAAGTCCAATTGGGACCCAATGGATCATTTATGAGCTAGTTTGAAGTAAATGGGTAAGGCTTGATAAACGTTGGGTCAATTACCCAACGGATGGTAGATGTGGGTCAATGGAAATAAATGGCTAAGAATTGGGTCAATAGCCCAATTAAGGATAGAATTCGGGTTGGAAATAATTGGGTATGTGTGATTAAATGGGTCAACTACCCAATTGGGACCTAATGGGTCGTGGTGGACTTGTTTGACCATTGGGTAAGCTCAAGTTTAATTGGGTTAGGCTGAATTGAATGGGAGTTCAATGAAGGGTAAATGGGTAAGCTATGTGCAAATATGTAAACCACATTTAAATGGGAAAATCACCTATAAATGGGTCATGGCGCCTAATTGGGTCAAGAGGTTCAAATGGGACCCAATGGGTGGAGCTGACCATGTTGACCACATTGACCATGTGGACCATCAAGTGAGCTAAAAGGATTGAGTTAAATTATGTTGAGTTGGAGCTGAAGTGAGTTGGATTTGAATCAAATAATGGAGTTGACTCAAGTGCATTAAATGAGTGGTATTAAATGGGGTGAGTTGAGCTAATGAGTTGAATGAGTTGGATGGGAAGCCATGGGGACCTTGAATTCAAATGAGTCAAGTGGGGAGGTGAGGAGCTTTGTTGATCTCAAAGATCCCAAGGCAAACTCCCACACATTGGTGGCATGGGAGTGGTATCCCATGCATAAGACTTAATGAAATAAGATAAGAATTAAATTGGGAATTTGGAGGGTTTCCATCTCATGATGGAAACCCAAAGCCCAACGTTGGGGAGATGAAAGGCTTGCTTGAGCTTAGGCCAAGTGTCCCATAGTTATGCCAAAGGACTCCTTGGTTATACCAATAATGATGAGGGTAAATGAGAGGTTTAAGGGGCTGATTGATGGGAGTGCACAAACCACAATGAGATAGGATTTTCCATCTCATGGAATGAAACCCAAGAAGCACAATCCAAGATGTACACGTTGGGAGTGCCAAGGGATGCCTTGGTTTGTGTCAAAGGTCTCCTTGGTTAAGCTAAGGGCACCTTGGGCAAACCAAGAAGTAAAGAGGGGAAAGGGAAAAGACTTAGGCTAATTATAAAAGGGGTACAACCAAGGGGCACTTCACACCCCTTGGCTGACCCCTCCATTGAGGAATTTCCATCTCATTCTCTTCTCTTCTCTCTTCCACTCTCTCCCACGTTTTACCTTCAGAGGACCAGTAAAGCATCAAGGAAGGAAAAGGATTAAGGATGGAATTGAAAGAAGTTGGGGCTGATTTCAAAGAAATACTACAAAAGAGGCACACTACATCATTTGGTAGAATTTTACATCTCAAGAAGCATTGAGTTTCATCTCTCTCCCTCTCTCAAAACCTACCTCCTTGGCCGAACCAGCCTTCGTGATTTCATCATTGATCAAAGCTCATAATCGGTTAGAGGATCTAAGGGAGCAAGAAGGAAGGAAGGAAGGATCAAAAGGCAAGAAGAGAAACTAAGAGGATTGGTAAGCATGATTTGGCCATGATAAGGGAACATGATTTGGCCATGATATGGCTGAATTTATCAAAAGTTTAAACCATGGAAGATGGTGTTTAAAAAGAGTAGAAAGTGGATCATAGGGTTCAGCCACTTTGGATGGCCGAACCCCATGAAAATGATTTGATAATTGTATGGTTTTTGAGGGATAAAAACCATACAATGATTTAAGGTTTTAAGGTGTTTAATATGAAGATATGATGGACAGTTTGGGTTGGCCATTGGATGGCTGAACCATACTACGATTATGGCTAAGATGTGGGGTATAAACCATGTGTAAATAGGAAGGTTTGAATCAAGAGAACCATAGGGTTCGGCCATGTGTATGGCCGAACCCCATGGGCCATTTTATGGGTTATATAGAGTATGATTATGATTAGAAATTATTGTTGGCTTTATAATGTTTTAAAAGGGTTAACATAGATGGAAAAATGATAGACATGGATGGTTAATGGTTATTAAGAAGAATGGCAAAAAGGAACACCAAAACCAAAAGGGGTGAGGTTCGGCCATAGTGTATGGCCAAACCCCACCAAGTGCTATGTATGGAATTTGGTTTTGAAAATGTTTAAAAATATTCCAATGGATGGGGGTTATGAGAACCATTCTTTGATGGATAAAGGTTTTGATGGATAAAAGGAATTATAGGGTTCGGCCATGTGTAGGGCCAAACCCCATAGAGTGATAATGATGGAGGATTAAAGGCTAGGTAATTAGATGATTGGAATGGCATTTGGATTTAATTAGAAAGGATTAAAAAGATCAAATTTGAGTTGGTGAGGTTCGGCAATGGGGCATGGCCGAACCCCACTAAGGTGGATTGTTATATGGACATGGGTTATTAGCAATATTAAACAAAAGGAAGAAGAAGTGACAAAAATGTAAATATGGCCAAAAATGATGGACCATGGGTTCGGCCATGGTGTATGGCCGAACCCCATGAGGGATATTTTTATGGACTTAGGTTATTATCAAGGTATGAATCAAGGTAGTTTGATCTTGGTTTTAAATTAATGATCAAAGGACTATAAGAAAGGCACCAAAATAAGGAAGTGAGGTTCGGCCATGTTGTATGGCCGAACCCCACAAGCTTGTATTTTGTGGACTTAGGTGGTTACCAATGGTAGATGAGTAATTGTTAAAGGATTAACTAAGTGGTGATGGAGTAATAGATCAAAGAGGGATCAAACAAAGTAAGTGAGGTTCGGCCATACACTATGGCCGAACCCCACAAAATGTGTGTAAGGACTTAGACTTAATTGGAAATTATATAGATATTGTCTTGACTTGTTTATATATAAACAAGGTGATGGACCTCACAAACGGTGCAAGACCTTGAGCAGTTGCCGGATTAAGAAGCAAGGGACACTTGAGTGGTTTTTTGGTAGCATCCCTACATCATTGAAACCATGGATATGTATTATGTACTTTTGACGATTTTATTTCATGTTTGCTAAGTTATTTTGGTATCAACCAATATGTTGCAATTATGGGATTTTCATGCTATGTTTTGTAATATTCTGTAGCATGATTGGCATTTGCATCTCATGCATGGCATGGGAGGGATGGAATGTAACTGGAGACCCACGCTCGGTCAGGGTGTTCGTAAGTCGTGAGGGGTATTTTAACCGGAGATCCATACTCTGTCGGGGCGTCCGTAAAGTGAGGGATACTTTAACTGGAGACCCACGCTCCGTTGGGACGTCTGTAAGTCGTGAGGAGTAATTTGATGAGAAGAATACTATCAAGAGATTATATGTAATTTGATGAGGAGAATTCTATTGATACATGATATTTTACGTGATGGGTGGGACTCATTGCATGAGACATATGCTAGCATGGCATGGCATTAAATCGGCATGATATGATCTTTATTATCATGCAAGTTTACTGGTTTTTATCTGTATGATTGGATCTCTGCTATCATACATGATTTTGGATGTAATGTTTTATAAGTATGATATGGTATATTATATCTGGATTTTATATACTAACCCATGTGTTAGCCCTAATCAGAATACCTACTGGGCGCATTGTCGAACGCCCTATTTCTATCCTTAGTGGAAGAAGCAGGAAAGGGGAAGAGAAAGGCCGAGGTTCGCGAAGGAAGCCAAGCATAGGAGCTTGGATATCAGAATGAACTCTTATTTATTGTTATTTGGATAATTTGCATGGATACGTAATAACGTAGAATACTGCTATGGTTTGGTTTGTTTTGAGTTGGATATTTAATTTAAGTTATTGTGGATAGGACTTGTACTTTTGTATCTCATATGGAATAGGATTGTCATCCTATTGTTATTCCGCATATTTGATTTATTCCGCAATCAGTTATGTATATTCTTCAAGTTTTACTTAGTTCTATGTGTGGTTTGGTTTTCATGGACTTGGTCCATGCACACATAGGTTTAGCCAGTTAAGGGTTGGGCTTTGGAAGTCCGAACTTAGTTCGCGTCATGACGCTCCCCGCTCTCTTCCAACTTTAATTTTAAGAAAATAATAGACTCTGATTTTCGGAAGGGTGGAAAAGGGCGGGGCGTTACAATGCCTTAGTGGGGTTCGGCCATACAACATGGCCGAACCTCACTCACTTGGTTTAGTGCCCTTCTTTTTAGTCCTTTGATCTTTTAAATTAAGTCCAAGATCATATCATCTTTGATTCATTAATTTAATCACTTATAGATTAATCATTTAACATTATTAACCACTTAAGTCCACCAAAACATTCCTCATGGGGTTTGGCCATACACCATGGCCAAACCCATGATCTTTCATTTTACCCATATTTACCTTTTTGCCATTATTTCCATCACCTTATGTTTAGGTCAAAAAACATAGGTCCATGACTAAACATTTCATGCACAAATGATCCATCAACATAATAACCCATAATCAAATCCTTCCATCTCCTAGCATAATCATTCATTTATTTTATCATAAATAGATCTCTAAATGACCCTTTAAAAATGGTCCATGGGGTTCGGCCATAGACCATGGCTGAACCCATGATGTCTATTCGCCATTTTCTCCTTTCAATGATTTACACTCTTAGGTCCACAATCAAAGTCCCTCCATGGGGGTTTAACCATACACTTATGTTCATCATTTTGGATCATCATTAACCATATTTAAAATCACTTCAAATTACCATCATTCCCCCATCATTTCCATGATCTAAATACATGTACATAATTCAATTGTTCTTTATGGGGTTCGGCCATATCCCATGGCCAAACCCATGGTCTAACCACCTTTTAAACCATTAATACTTCTCCATGGGGTTCGGCATACAACATGGCCGAACCCAAGGTCCAAGCTTCTTTACCATTATAACATTTTAGATCATGTTTTCCAACATTTAAGACCTACTTAAAATTATCCATCATCTCCCATCATTATCATCCTTTAACACCTTTTAAAATCACTAACATACATCTATGATTTTTCATCCTTTAAATCCATTAAAAATCACTAATATCCTTTCCACGGGGTTCGGCCATGCAACATGGCCGAACCCTATGGTTCATCATTTCCTTAAAATGTATCATTCATCCATGATTGATCCTTTGATGGGGTTCGGCCATACATCATGGCCGAACCTCATCCAACCCCTTTTTGGTCCTTGATGGTTCTTGTATATACAATTTAGGGTTTGGCCATGTAAGGGTCAAACCATGATCCTTGATCATCCACCATTTCCCATATGGTAATGCATAAGTCCTTAGCCACAACAAGATTAGGGTTCGGCCATGCAATGGCTGGACCATGTTCCTTGACCATCTTACTTAATAAAATCTCATTGAGTACTTACCAATTCGGCGACTCCTCCGGTTTCTTTTACTCCTTCTTGTTCCTTTGATTTTCTTCTTCCTTAGCCTCTTCTTCCTCCTTGATCCTTGGCCGAGTGTGAACTTGAGAGGTCTCGAGATGAAACTTCAAGGAGAGGGTTCGGCCAAAGAGTGTGGGTTTTAGAGAGGGAGGAAGAGAGAAGATTTAAGATAAAAACTTGTAAGTGTTCTCCCTTTGTCTTTGAGAGAGGGTCGCCTTGAGTGAGAGAGGGAGAGAGTGAGATAGAACAAAGAATTCTCTTTGCTGCCCAATCTAGTTCAGCCAAGGGTGGATCCTTCGGTGATGCCCTGTAACGCCCCGCCCTCTCCGAGGATTTCAGAGTCTAATTTTTTTTTAAGTTATAATAAAACATCGAAAGAGAGCGGGCAGCGTCACGACACGAGTTAAGTTCAGACCTACCCAAGTCTGAACCTTAACTGGCCACCCATGTGTACATGGAATAGACCATGATTACGAATCACACATGAAACTAAGATCAACATGCGGAATAACCTAGATTAATTGCGGAATAGGAAGACCAGATAGCAAGTAACAGTCTTAAACATTATTTAACATAGATCAACCATCCAAATGTTATCAACCTAATCAAACCATAGCAAGTAGCGAATTATTACATGTCCAACAAAATATTCAAGTGACAGTAATATAACGTAATCCAAATTCATCATTAAAGCACTTAGGCTCAGCTCCCCTCCCGGTCAATGACCTTTCCTTTCCCTTTGCTTGTACCTGCAATCTCCTCTGAGGATAGAATTAGGGCGTTAGATCAACGCGCCTAGTAGGTTCCCGAATCAGGGCTAACACATGTCAGCATATAAAACATGCATATATATATCATATTACATGATCATTAAAAACAGTTAAAACAGTGCTATGAAATATGCACATGCAATGGGCATCCCCCATTATGTACTTTCATAGCCATCACTTGACGTGCCTTGCACCGACAAGGTAAATTACAGCACACTTCATCTATTCTATGTACATGCAATGAGCAACCCCCATCATATACATTTGTAGCCATCACTTGACGTGCCTTGCACCAACAAGGTAAATTACGACACACTTTCATCTCTTCTATGTACATGCAATGAGCAACCCCCATCATGTACATTTGTATCCATCACTGTAGAACTTCATTCATTATCCCATGACTATGTATGAGATGCCAATGCCTGTATGCCATTTGTTAATGCATAATATATCATTTGCAACACATATATTAAAACAAGAGTATCATAAGAAAAACTGGTTAAAAACCGTGGTTACAAGTAGGTAGGAAACCTACTGAAGAATCACTTCAGCGTCCGTTCTTTCTTAAGCTTTATCCAGTCACCGCTCGCAGTCGTGCACCGTCACAGATGTCCGTCACCTTATTCACATAAATCATGGACCAAATTTTAATCCCTTACTTTATTTGATTCCCATTTTTGAGTCCAAGTCCACAAATACCAACTCATGGTTGTGACGTTTATTTACAAACATGCCATTGCTACCAATACCTTGATTAAACTTTACAACTTACCCACAACCTTAACATGGTTTAGCCATGTTTTGGCCGACCAAATCAGCAAAGATAATTCCATTTTTAATCACACCCACATCCATAAAATGACCCATGAAAACGGTCCATGGGGTTCGGCCATACTCATGGCCGAAATCCTTATGGTTCTTTTGCTCAACAATGTCCTTTATTTACATACTAATTGGCTCTACCCCTTAGCCATGTTAAACCCATGGTTTAACCATCCCATGGCCAACCCAAAGTCAGTAACCTTATCACATAAAAACCTCCCAAAAACAGTCCACAAAGGTCTATGGTTTCCATGTTTTCCAACATGAAAACCAACCCTCTTTTACATCGGGTTCAGCCCTCCATGGTGGCCGAACCCAATGGTCATTCTTACTGTTTTTAAACCTCCAATAATCACGTATGAACAGTATATTAATATCAGGTTTTAACTTTCAAAAACCATACAAAAACAGTCCATAAAAAGTCTATGGTTTACATGTTTTTCCAACATGAAACCAACATTCTTTTACATGGGGTTCGGCCCTCCATGGTGGCCGAACCCAATGGTTATGTTTACTATTTTTAAACCTCAGATGATCATGTATAAACAGTATATTAATATCAGGTTTTAACTCTCAAAGAAACCATCCAAAACAGTCCATAAAAAGTCTATGGTTTACATGAAAACCAACATTCTTTTGCATGGGGTTCGGCCCTCCATGGTGGCCGAACCCAATAGCTATGTTTACTGTTTTTAAACCTCAGATAATCATGTAATAATAGTATATTAAAATCAGATTTTAACTTTCAAAGAAACCATCCAAAAATTAGCCCATTTTCATAGGGTTTTAATTTCCAAAAACTATCAAAAACAGTCCACAAAATCCATGGTTTTCATGTTTCAAAATATGAAAACCAAGCCATCTCTTACATGGTTTAGACCCTTGTCAAATTCGGCCATAGCATGGCCAAATTATGACATTCAAATCCATGCTTTCAATCTTTCCAAAGTATGTATCTTAAACCTCCAAAATCAGTCCTATACTTGCATGGTTTAAATCTTACAAAACCATCAAGATTAAACATTATATTTCATGGGGTTCGGCCATCCAAAGTGGCCGAACCCTATATCCATGTTTTCCATCTAATTGGGCATAAAAAATCATACTTTAACCCTTTGATAGATTTGACCATCATATGGCCGAATCATGTCTTATTTTACCCACTTTATTAAACATAAATCAATGGGAAAACTTACCACTTTCCTTTGCCTTTTGCTCTTGATTTTTAATCCTTGCTTCCTTAACTCCTTGCTGGTTGTATGCTTGAATATTTGGTACCAAAAGCCTCTGCTGTTCCAGCCGAGAACACCAATTGGAGAGAGGGAGAAAGAGATGGGATTGTAAGGCTTTCACAATGATTAAAAACGGCTAACCATGGGTGCTTATTGTTTTTGTAATTCAGCACCCAAAACTCCTCCACTCTCTCATCAATTCATGCACAAACCAATGGGTATTGGGTGCCATCCAAGGCACCCCTTGGCAGCTACCCATGCAGCCATACAGCTTCCCAAGTAACTCACCTCAAACCCATGTATTTACATTTAATATTCACCATGGAACTCACCAAAACACAAGTCCCCAACGTGTGGGACTTGTTTTGGTTGGTTTGAGACCATCCAACCTCTTCCAATTCCCATTAGACTCACTGATTTATATCCCCTTCAATTTCCCTTTTGACTCACTCAACTCAAGATCATTTAAATTTCCATCTCAACTCACCCAACTCACATACTTAATGCATTTCATTTAATGCACATGAGTTGACTCATAACTTGATTTAATTCCAACTCACCTCAGTCCCACTCAACTGATTTAACTCTTGTTTTAGCTCCCTTGAGGGTCCACACGGTCAACAATAGTCAACTCGACCCGTTGGGTCCACTTTTAGTTCCTTGACCCGTTTTTGACTCCATGACCCAAATATGGAATTTTGGTCATTTGTAAATGGTTTTCACATATGGATCAAGCCTACCCATTTCTTCTCCACTTGATTTCCAATCAACTAGGCTTAACCCCCTTTAATTTAAATTCACAAAATGCTCAAATCATCCATTTTGACCCGATGGGCCCCATTTGGGCCCTTTGACCCATTTAGCCATTTTTGACCCAATTGATATAAATTGCCCAACCAATCACACTTAATGTTCATAATGTGCTCATATGATCTTAATTTGAGCAATGGGCCCCACCATTTCCTTACTTAACATCACAAAATAATTAATTTAATACATCAGGGGCATTTTCGTAATTATCCACTTCATTGAGAAATTACCCATCCAATCAAACTTGACAATCATAATGTGCTCATATGATCTTAATTTGAGCAATGGACCCCACTATTTTCTCATTTAACATCATAATTATTACATTCACCAAATCCAGGGGCATTTTCGTAATTATCCATTTCATTGAGAAATCGGGGTGTTACATGCCCTTTTGTAACTCCCATGACCCTTCACCTCCCTCTTTAACATTTACTTTGGGGGTTTCATCCCATGAGATGAAGCTCCCAACCATATGCCCCTTGGGCTTCCATGTTCCAACTTGTATGCATGGGTATACCTTGTGTAACAACCAAAATCCATTCAACTTCCTCATAATGATGGTGTCTTCCCAAGTGTCCCTTGGCTTGGCCAAGACACCACCTAGATGGAACACCATTCCAGCTTCCAACCTGTATGCCTTTGAATATGGCTTGTGCAACAACAAAAACCTTTCACCTTCTCATTAATGTTCCTTTTGGAGTTTCATTCCATGAGATGAAACTCCCACCATTCCAACGTGTAACCCTTGAAGGTGTCTTTTGAAACAACAAAACTCTTCATCTTCCCATTCCACTCACTTAAGATGAAAGTCCCATTAACTTCCCATCCAACTCACCATAACTCAATTATTTTTAAGTCTTTTAAACTGAAAACTTGTACTCATTCATTAACTCAATTGAACTTAATCCACTTTAATTCAGCCACACCTTAATCACATTTGAATTCATATGGTGGTCGGCCAAGTCAACCATGACCCATTGGGTCCCAACTGGGCATTTGACCCAATTGACAACTTTGACCCAATTAAATAAATTTTACCCATTTATTTCAATTGGACCTTATCTATAATCCGTTGGGTCTTAATTGGGAAATTGACCTAACATCTTACCCATCTAAGGTCTATCTCCATTAATTCACAAATTAAATGGACAATTTCCATATATATCCATAACTTGAAAATCCAGGGTGTTACAATACAACCCTCTTTTGAAAATTTTCGTCCCGAAAATCGAGCGAAGTAGGTTTTCAAACAGATTACATAAATAGCTCAGGGTTAGCTGTTCTCATTTCCAATTCAAGTTCCCAAGTGGCTTCCTCATTAAAAATTTGTTAGTGAGGTAGTCTGTCAATGCGAGCCTATGCTCAAGGTTTTCGCTGATTCCATTTTAACTAGGTTTCTAGCTGCACTCTCCTGGAACTCCATAGGCTAACTATAGAGTCAGCTGATCAGTCTAACTTGGCAGTCGCCCATAGCTTCCCATTCGAGTTTCACTAGACTCTTATCTTTGCCACTAAGTACATCTCCAAAATTAAACATATCTTCATTTGCACATAAGTCACTATGTGACTAACTCTTTTGTTCATAACTTCTACGATACCGAGTATCTCTCAACACTAACTTTCCTGTGATACAAGTCGTAATACGACTAACACCTTTTTCTTATAATGTGGGATGTAGATTGAAACATGTTCCAATCATTAGAACAATACGTCCTCTTATGGAACCAACATGTAAGGTCTCGGAATTTTGGAATTAATATAAATGTGAATATTACTTATTTTAATGATGGAAATTACAAAATTGGTGAAGTAAATGGTAAATGGGCCAAAATTGGATAAAGACCCAAGTATGACCCAATAGATTATGGTTTGGGTTTAAATTTATTTAAATGGGTCAAAAGTGGTCAAATTGGGTCAAATGCTCATTTGGGACCCAATGGGTCAAAATACTTATGCTCTAAGGTAAATGGGCTAGATGGAAATGTAATTGGGCCCAATGGTGATCCATTTAGAGGGGGCTCAATAAAATTTAAACCACCTGAGTTATTTGGAATTAAACAATGGTGATGTCGCCAAGTGTGGACCCAAGGTTTGGTGGGGCCGGCCACCATGGTTGACTTGGTCAATCATGGGTGAAATAATGGAATTAGGTTAAGTATAATGAATTAACCTAAGGTGATTTAAATAAGTAAATGGGAATTAAAGTAATTAATTAATTAAATAATTAAATTATTAAATTGGTGGCTAAATGGGTTAAAAATTTGGTCAAAGGGAGACCAAGCTACCCCACTTCCAATGTTAAACACGTTTGGACTTAGGGAGAATAGAGGCTTAAGCCAAAAAAAGCAAATAAAAGATCTAAAGAAAAAAATAAAATATCTTGGAAATATCTAAAGGTTGGTGGGGGGGTAATTAATGCAAAGTAAAGAGGAAAAATGGGATAAGCCTTGATGTCTTTTCCCATTCTTCTCTCATTCAACTTTCTCTCCATTTTTTCATTCTCCATGGACGTCCCACACAAGGAAGGAGAAGAGAAAGAGAGTTAAGGAAAAGAGAAAAGAAGGAGAGAAGAAAGAAGTGGAAATTTACACAAACTTACTCAAAAGTCAAGGTGTTCATCTCCCCTCTCATCATCCTTTCCTCTTCCCTCTCTCAATTCAAAATCTATCATGGCCGATTCTAGGGTTTGGGATTGCCACCCTTGATCAAAGATCTTAACCTATCAAAGATAAAAGGGAAGGAGAGCAAAGAGGAAAGAAGAAATCGGAGGAGACGTTGGATGGTAAGTATTTTTCTTAAACAAGAGTTTATATATATATATATTTTAAGTGATTAAGAAGTGGGAAAATTTAAGGAGTTTAAATGAGGGAAACCATGAAGGAAAAGTATACAAAATATGCAATGGAGAAGATTGACAGAACAGTCAGTCGACTGAATCTATGATTCAGTCGACTGAACTGGTGATAAATGAATCAAAAAACAAGTTTCTGGGAGTTTCAGCCGACTGAATTGGGGATTCAGTCGACTGAACTAGTGATGGCTGGTAATAAAAATGAGTTTCTGGGAGTTTAAGTCGACTGAACTCATGATTCAGTCGACTGAACACAAACTTCTCAGATAAGAAAAGGGTTCTGGAAGTTTCAGCTGACTGAATGTATGATTCAGTCGACTGAAGGGATGATTTTTGAACGTGTAAAGGAATGATTGAAAGTTCAGCCGACTGAATGTATGATTCAGTCGACTGAAAATAAACTGACAGAACAAACAGATGACCTGATGCAAAATCAGCCGACTGAATTTGTGATTCAGTCGACTGAAATGGGTATGAACCATGTTTCAGTCGACTGAATGTGTAATTCAGTCGATTGAAACTGAGCTGGCAGGACAAGCAGAAACTCGAATTCGAAGTCAGTCGGCTGAACTGGTAATTCAGTCGACTGAATTGAAATGTACAGTTTTTGAACATCTTCAGAGGTCGTTGTTAATCCGGTAGGAGGAATGGAGAGTATGTAAATTAAAGGGACTGAGTTTATGATACTAGATCATGATTAATGAATCCTTAACGGATTTAAGTTAGGATAAATTTTGGACTTAGAAGGTACATAAATGAAACGGATAGATGCTGGGTTTTAGGCTTGCAAATCGGAATATTTAAAATGGCCAAAATTGGATTTATGGATGTGTTTTAAATCAATGGAAAAAGAGGCTAAGATAAGGGCTGGTTTATGATAATCTTGTGACATGATTAAAGATCATTAATGGACCTAGGTTTGTGATCAGTTAGAGATTTAATTATGAAATAAAATACGGACTAATACGGTAAATGTGTAATAAGGTACCGGATAGCGCGAATCGGTAGCCGGATTGTCGGACGAAAACGAAATAAAGACGCGAGTCGGTAATTGGTAGGATTCCTACCTTTTTGTAAGCCATGGATATGTATGGTATTTTTATCTTATTTTGTGGACTATGGGATTTATCTTATGATGGGTTTGTTTTCCGATTATGAATGATATGTTAATACAATGATTATATTTTAAGATGATGCATTATATGCCAAGGCTATGTAGGATAACTAAAAGTTATGAGACGTATATATTACATAGCATAATGCATTACATCTCATGCATGGCATGGGCGGAAAAAAAATAAACAAACCGGAGTCCATGCTCCGTCGGGGCGACCGAGAACAGGCATGGGGACACCTTAACGAGGATTTGCCGTCAAGGGGGATATTTTGCGGTAGGACATGTCTTGAGGAAGCTTTTCCGTCAAGAGGGATATGACAGTATATGTCAGGAATGATGGGTGGGATTCATAATATAGACACCCAGGGCATGGCATACATCGTATATTTTCACTATATGTGGTTTATCAATTTTCGTTGGGTTATTATCAGTATGCTGTTTAATACTAATCTATGTGCTAACCCTACTCGGAGTCCTACTGGGCGCGTTGTTCTAACGCCCTACTTCTACCCTAGCTGACAATGCAGGAAATGGCGGGCCGGAAGGGCAAGACGGAAGCCAAGCTTAGGAGCTTGGGAAGGCGGACTAGTGATTTTGTTTAAGTTGAATTAATTCATTTTGGAAAGGTGTAATTATATAATTCAGCTTGTCGAAAATGTAATAACTTAGATGGCTTGCTATGTTTAGATTGTATGTTTGGACAATACAGTTAATGGAATTTCAGTAAATTTACGGATGTTTCTTCCCTGCTATCTGAAAATTGGTAGGACAGTCTTTATTATCATTTCACATGTAATTTTATATTCCGCGAGCTTACTTTCTACGCGTGAACCGTATTCATGGACTTATGTTCCACGCACGCGTAGGGTTGGCCAGTTAAGGGCTGGGCTTTAGAAGCTCGGAACTTAACTCGCGTCGTGACGCCTGTACCCTTTGTCACTTTAAAAAAAAAATACTCTGATTTTACGGTGAAAAGGGGCGGGTGTTACACAACAAGTCCATCACACTACCAACATGTCTACCATGGTACCGATACCCGACCTCATCCACAGTTATACACATCCATTCCTGGTATCACTCTATCAGTGAGTATCATCTATCCATCGTTAATAACCATCCATGAATATAATCCTTCCATGGGCATAATCTATCCTTGGGCATAATTAATCCGGGGCACATCATCTACCACGAGATATTCTATCCGTAGGAACAACACTCGAATGAATCACTACGTGACTGTGGAAACAATATCAAATCATAAATATACCCCGACCCCTAGTAAGACTTAGGGCCCATGACTTACTAAGCAGAAGACCAACGTCCAACGTGATCAAGTCTACCTCGCCCTGCATCCCTTCACCCCAAGGGTGATTCAGTCAACCTCTAAGGCGGTCGAACCGCGTCTAACGAAGCTAGCACCACCTCCATGGGGTAAAATAGTATCTAGCTCTGCGCATAAACGCACATCAAGTGTGCGTAATAGCCGTGAGAGCGCCCTTCAGTTCGCAGCATGTGATGGACCCACTCCTCAACGGCAACCCTACGAGACCAAGTCTCCGTATTTCATATCGAGGTTCCACGGTCTTACGGCTACTCTAGGCCATACTCATGGAATCTATATACTTATCTCATCAATAGCACGTGAGGGACACACCCATACCACATCTTAATCATCAATATCACGTGAGGGACGCACCCATACCACATCTTAATCATCAATATCACATGAGGGACGCACCCATACCACGTATCAATATAATCAAGTGACCTCGTCACCTACATCTCAGTGCCAAAGTCCTCATAAACTTTTAAGTTTGCATACTTTATTAAAAATCATTCAAACTTCCATCACAATACAAGGGTTGCTAGGGTTAGAACAAACCCTTCAAAGAACAAATGTACCCACAACCCTTACAAAATCTCCCATTTCCCTGAGATTCTCTTACCATTTCTTAGCCTAACCTTCCGTAGAAGGCCCTGCATCATTATAAAAATCGAAGAAGTTGTCAGGGCACGTCGTTGACGTGTGCCCCAACACTTCACAAATCAGACAGGGTATTATTCCCAGTCCCCCAATGTAAGGACAGTTAGTCCTCTCCTTCCCATGCCCGTGAAGTCCACAAATAGGGAAAATAACCTCAAGGGGGTAGGGGCAGAAAGTACAGTTGTGTCCCTCCTGGTTACACAATTCATACATATACCCGAGTGAGATCTCCCCTACGGATTCTCCTATCAGTGGGATATCTCCCATAATCTCTTCTGGAAAAGGGACTGGAATCACTTCGACATCCTCAGGTGATCCTACTTTGACGTCTACGTTAACTTCCACAGCGCGGTCTAGCCTGCTGGAGTTGTTGGAGGAAGAAACCAGATCTATAGGACAGCTAGGGGTTCCTTTGTCCCACAACTCTGTATACTCTATGTTGCTCAATATATCTGTATCACAACAATAGAAGCATATCAATGACAACCGCAGTTCTAATCAAACTAATATTTGTTTTGGGGAATTTTCCCTATGTATCACATAATGTCTCTTGTTTGGGGAACTTCCCTATGTATCACATAAATTGCCAAATAAACATCCTTGTATTTCTTTGTTTTTGGGGAAACTTCCTAAGTTTCAAGTGTTTGTTTTCTCAATTTGGGGATATCAAGGAACTATCTCTGAATTTGCTATATTTAATAAATCTAGTTCATAGTGACTGTCCTTGCTTTGCTTTCATTCCTTGTTGCTCTCAGATTGAATGTTTCAGTCTGAGTCTAACGAAGTAAATTAATCCGGCCCCTATACAGCGGACTCCGAAGAGTCGGTCAGTTGGGATTCTTATCTGTGAGTGAGACATGATACCGTCTTAATCTTACTTTGAAAGATTCAACATTCTCGTTTAGCTCTGATACCAATTGTAACGCCCCGCCTTATTTCACTCGCCGAATATCAGAGTCTTTTTTTTTTAAAAAAATAAAAGAGTGAGAGAGAGCGAGAACGTCACGATGCGAGCTAAGTCCGAGCTTCCAAAGCCCAACCCTTAACTGGCCAACCATACGTGTGCGTGGACCAAGTCCACTAAAATGTTTCACACGTACTCAAGTTATACATGCGGAATAAATCATAGATGCGGAATTATAATAGGAAACAATCCTATTCCATTTTAGATAGCAAAGTAGTCTAATACTTACCAATAATTATCTTAAGTTAAAATATCCAAAATTAACATTCAAACCATAGCAAATATATCTATGTTATCACAGTCCCGACTGTTAGTTACTCAAATCACATTGTCCATGAATAACTTAAATAAAACGAAACTAAAACATCCAAGCTCCTAAGCTTGGCTCCGATCTTGTTCCTCGTTCCGTTCATTCCCCGTGTCATCGACTAGGGTAGAAGTAGGGCGTTTGTCAACGCGCCCAGTGGATATTCCAATTAGGGTCAAACACATGGGTTAGCATAAAAATCCAAATATGATACATCATGCCGTATCTGAAAAACATTGTATCCAGAACAGTGTATGATAATAGAGATCCAATCATACAGATAAAACCAGAAACAATGCATGATAATAGATATCATAATCATGCTGATACAATGCCATGCCATGGGTGTCATTTGCCATGAGTCCCACCCATCTTCCATATCACAAACACATGGTATCCTCTTGATGGAATCTCCTCATTAAGGTACCCCCACAATTGCCTTACGGACGGCCTGACGGAGTGTGGTCTCCAGTTACAAATCAATCATACATCCCTCTTGATGGATAATGCACATCAAGGTCTTCCCACGAATGCCTTATGGACGCCCCGACGAAGCGTGGTTCTCTGGTTACCTCTTGATGGATAATGCACATCAAGGTACCCCTCACGAATGCCTTACGGACGCCTTGACAGAGCGTGGTCTCCGGTTACATTTCATCCTTCCCATGCCATGCATGAGATGCAAATGTAAGCATGCTATATAAGAATACAAATCATAGCATTAAAGTCTCATATTTGAAATATATCATTTATACAAAATAACTCATCAAAATATGAATTAAAATCATCATACATATCCCATGGTTTCAATGAGGTAAGAATCCTACCAATGACCACTAGTGTGTCCTTGCGTTTTTGTCCAGAACCGCTCACCAATTGCGTCAAGCCAATTGTACATCGCTTGTGAGATCCCACTACCTTATTACATATCAATAAGTCAAGCCATGTTCCAGTTGATTTCCAACCATGTTGGAGTCCACAAAACATGCCTTAGTGGGGTTCGGCCATACAACATGGCCGAACCTCACTCACTTGGTTTAGTGCCCTTCTTTTTATTCCTTTGATCTTTTAAATTAAGTCCAAGATCATATCATCTTTGACTCATTAATCTAGATTAATCATTTAACATTATCAACCGCTTAAGTCCACAAAAACATTCCTCATGAGGGTTCGGCCATACACCATGGCCGAACCCATGATCTTTCATTTTACCCATATTTAGCTTTTTGCCATTATTTCCATCACCTTATGTTTAGGTCCAAAAACATAGGTCCATGACTAAACATTTCATGCACAAATGATCCAGCAACATAATAACCCATAATCAAATCCTTCCGTCTCCTAGCATAATCATTCATTTATTTTATCATAAATAGATCTCTAAATGACCCTTTAAAAGTGGTCCATGGGGTTCGGCCATACACCATGGCCGAACCCATGATGTCTCATTTCCCATCTTCTCCTTTCAATGATTTACACTCTTAGGTCCATAATCAAAGTCCCTCCATGAGGGTTTAACCATACATTTAGGTTCATCCTTTTGGATCTGTAACACCCCGGTTTTTTAAGCTATGGATATATATATGGAAATTGTCCATTTAATTTGTAAATTAATGGAGATGGACCTTAGATGGGTAAGGTGTTGGGTCAATTGCCCAATTAAGACCCAACGGATTGTGGATATGGTTCAATTGAAATAAATGGGTGAGTTTTATTTAATTGGTCAAGGTTGTCAATTGGTTGAAAAGTCCAATTGGGACCCGATGGATCATATATGAGCTAGTTAGAAGTAAATAGGTAAGGTTTGATAATTGGGTCTAATAACCAATTAAGATATAAGACATGAGATCTACCTCATCAAGTGAGGTGGCATGTAAATGAAATGGCTAAGTGGGACCCTAAATACTATATGGTTCATAGTCAGCTAAGCCATGGTTGACTTGGTCAACCATGGGTAAGTTCAATAGAGTTGAGTTAATGAATGAGCTCAAATGGGATAAATAATACTTGAATTGGAAAGTGAATTCACATGAGTTGAGAATTTATTAATGTGAGTTCAAGTGCTTGAGTTGGAAAATAACTTCATTTAAGTTGAGTTGAATTAAAATGGGTTGAATGGGACGTCAATGGGACTTTCATTTTAATGAGTGGAGTTGGAAGATGGAGAGTCCCATCTCAATGGACACCATCATTATGAGGAAGGTGAAGGGTTTTGGTGGTTAAACAAGCCTATACAAGACATACACGTTGGAGACGGGAGTTTCATCTCATGGGATGAAACTCCAAATAGATCATTGATGAGGGAGGTGAAGGGTTGTGGTTGTTACACAAGCCTACACAAGGCATACACGTTGGAATGGTGGGAGTTTCATCTCATTGGATAAAACTCCAAAAGGATCTATAATGAGGGAGATGAAGAGACATGGTGGTTACAAAGGGGTATCACCAAAAGACACCACCCTTGGCCGACCCTCATTGATCAAGACAAGGAAGGTGGACGGTTTTGTTGTTGTTACACAAGGTAACCAAAGGCTACACATTCGAACATGGAGGGTTTCCATCCCATGATGGAAGCCTAAGGGTCATATAGTTGGAGTGTTTCATCTCATGGGATGAAACCTCCACATGGAACATTAAGGAGGGAGGTGAAAGGTCATGGGAGTTACCAAGGGGTCAACCAAAGGACACCACCCTTGGCTGATTTACATTGGGCAGTAAGAAGAATTCCTTGTTTTATCTCACTCTCTCCCTTTGTCACTCAAGGCCGTCCACTCTCAGAGGCAAAGGACTTAGAGTAGTTTTTTTATCTCAAGCTCTCTCTCTCTCAAACCTACACCCTTTGGCCGAATCCTCTCTTTGGGTTTTCATTCAAGACCTCTCTCAAGCACTCTCGGCCAAGGATCAAGGAGGAAGAGGAGGCTAAGGAGGGAGAAGATTGGAAAAGCAAGAAGGAATGAAAGAAACCGGAGGAGTCGCAGAATCGGTAAGTACTCGTTAAGATTCCATAAGTAAGAAAAAAATGGTCAAGGTCATGGTTCGGCCATGGGATGGCCGAACTCTAATCTTGTGATAGTTAAAGGACCTTATGCATGAACCATGTATGGAATGGTGAATGATCAAGGATCATGGTTTGGCCCTTGCATGGCCAAACCCTAAGTTTATGTATGAGAATCATCAAGGACAAAAAGGGGATTGATGAGGTTCGGCCATGGTGTATGGCCGAACCCCATCAAAGGATTAAATCTTGGATGCATGATTTTTAAATGGAATTGATGAACCATAGGGTTCGGCCATGTTGTATGGCCGAACCCCATGGAAGAACATCATTGGTTTAAATGGCATTAAAGGGGTTTAATCCCATGGATCATGTTTTGGTTTTGGACATGCATAAATGGCCTAAGTGAATGAATCATAGAAAATGTTCTATGGATTTAGGGCTTCCATTAATGTAAAACTATTGGAATGATGTTGGGACTTAAGTTATGTAAATATAAGCTAAGTAAGTAGCCATGGAAAGATGAACGGCAAAGAGGTAATTATGGGTGAAAATGATGGACATGGGTTCGGCTATGGTGTATGGCCGAACTCCATGGTGAATGTGTGTGTGGACTTATGGTGTTATTAAGGTTAAATAATTAACTTAAATGTGTTAGGTTTAATGAGTCAAAGATGGACTGATCTTGGACCTCACAAGTGGTATACGATGGTGAGCGGTTGCTGGATTAAAGCGCAAGGACACTTTAATGGTCTTCGGTAGGATTCTACCTTTTTATAAACATAGTTTATGTAATATAGTTTATTTGGTTTATTTTGATGAGTTACGTTGTAAAAAGATTTTGTTCTAAATATGAGATTTAAAATGCTATGATTTGTATAAATTGCACAGCATGTGTAACCGGAGGGGCCACACTCCGTCGGGGTGTCCGAAAGACCACTGTGGGGATACCTTGAAGATGAGAATCCCATCAAGGGGTTATATGTACTTGTGATGGGTGGGACTCATTGCATTTGACATCATGACATGGCATTGTTTTATATGGTTTTGACATTATGTTATTATATATGATATGTATTAACTATGTGTAGATCGTAAATGGAATACCTATTGGGCTCGTTGTTCTAACGCCCTACTTCTACCCTAGTGGATGACATAGGAAGGGAAAGGGGCGATGAACGTGATCGAAGCCCAGCATAGGAACTTGGATATGTGATTGGATTATATTTTGTTTAAGTTACTCGTGGACTTGTAATTTGAGTAGCTAGATTTCGGGCATGTAATAAGTTAGATAATTTTGCTATGGTTTGAATAGTTTCTTGGATATTTAAGTTAAGTTTAATTATGGTTAAAGACTTGAAGTACTTTGCTATCTAAAAAGGAATAGATCTAAGTTCTATTATAATCCGCAATTTATGATTTAATCTGCATGTATATATTATTATGTATGAGTCGTATTCATGGACTTAGTCCATGCACACATAGGGTTGGCCAGTTAAGGGTTGGACTTTAGAAGTTCGGACTTAGCTCACGTCGTGATGTCCCGCTCTCTATCACTTTTTAAAAAAAAATTAGACTTTGATTTTCGGAAAGCGAATGAAAAAGGGCGGGGCATTACAGGATCATCATTAACCATATTTAAAATCACTTAAAATTACCATCATTCCCCCATCATTTCCATGATCTAAATATATGTACATAATTCAATAGCTCTTTATGGGGTTCGGCCATACCCCATGGCTGAACCCATGGTCTAACCACCTTTTAAACCATTAATACTTCTCCATGGGGTTCGGCATACAACATGGCCGAACCCATGGTCCAAGCTTCTTTACCATTATAACATTTTAGATCATGTTTTCAAACATTTAAGACCTACTTAAAATTATCCAACATATCCCATCATTATCATCCTTTAACACCTTTTAAAATCACTAACATACATCTATGATTTTTCATCCTTTAAATCCATTAAAAATCACTAATATCCTTTCCATGGGGTTCGGCCAAACAACATGGCCGAACCCTATGGTTCATCATTTCCTTAAAATGTATCATTCATCCATGATTGATCCTTTGATGGGGTTCGGCCATACATCATGGCCGAACCTCATCCAACCCCTTTTTGGTCCTTGATGGTTCTTGTATATACAATTTAGGGTTTGGCCATGTAAGGGCCAAACCATGATCCTTGATCATCCACCATTTCCCAAATGGTAATGCATAAGTCCTTAGCCACAACAAGATTAGGGTTCGGCCATGCAATGGCTGGACCATGTTCCTTGACCATCTTGCTTAATAAAACTCATTGAGTACTTACCGATTCCGCGACTCCTCCGGTTTCTTTTACTCCTTCTTGTTCCTTTGATCTTCTTATTCCTTAGCCTCTTCTTCCTCCTTGATCCTTGGCCGAGTGTGAACTTGAGAGGTCTCGAGATGAAACTTCAAGGAGAGGGTTCGGCTAAAGAGTGTTGGTTTGAGAGAGGGATGAATAGAGAAGATTTAAGATAAAAACTCTAAGTGTTCTCCCTTTGTCTTTGAGAGAGGGTCGCCTTGATTGAGGGGGGGGGGGGGGGAGAGAGATAGAACAAAGAATTCTCTTTGCTGCCCAATGTAGTTCAGCCAAGGGTGGTATCCTTCGGTGATGCCCTTTTGTAACTCCCATGACCCTTCACCTCCCTCCTTAACATTTACTTTGTGGGTTTCATCCCATGAGATAAAGCTCCCAACCATATGCCCCTTGGCTTCCATTTTCCAACAGGTATGCATGGGGTATACCTTGTGTAACAACCAAAATCCCTTCAACTTCCTCATAATGATGGTGTCTTCCCAAGTGTCCCTTGGCTTGGCCAAGACACCACTTGAGATGGAACACCCCTCCATCTTCCAACGTGTATACCTTTGGATATGGCTTGTGTAACAGCAAAAACCTTTCACCTTCTCATTAATGTTCCTTTTGGAGTTTCATCCCATGAGATGAAACTCCCACCATTCCAACGTGTAACCCTTGAAGGTGTCTTTTGAAACAACAAAACTCTTCATCTTCCCACTCCACTCACTTAAGATGAAAGTCCCATTAACTTCCCGTCCAACTCACCATAACTCAATTATTTTTAATTCTTTTAAACTCAAAACTTGTACTCATTCATTAACTCAATTGAACTTAATCCACTTTAATTCAGCCACACCTTAATCACATTTGAATTCATATGGTGGTCGGCCAAGTTAACCATGACCCATTGGGTCCCAATTGGGCATTTGACCCAATTGACAACTTTGACCCAATTAGATAAATCTTACCCATTTATTTCAATTGAACCTTATCCATAATCCGTTAGGTCTTAATTGGGCAATTGACCCAACACCTTACCCATCTAAGGTCTATCTCCATTAATTCACAAATTAAATGGACAATTTCCATATATATCCATAACTTGAAAATTCGGGGTGTTACATAACATGTGTTTGACAATGAATTGGAATACAACTTGGAAATATAAATTCACTGTAAAGACGACACATCGTGTCAAGCGATCATTCACCAAAGATAGCACGCAACCAATCGTGGTCTTGCGATATATTGTGTGGAAAGTTGGAGGTTCTTGTTGAACAAGCCTGTCAAACTCATGTGGTCTCAGGACGATACAATCGGCAGCCCACGATCGATCTTCTGGAACCTTGACGAGTTAATCGTGTGGGCGATGTATCGTTGATATAGGATATAGGCTGGACTTAAACAAAGCCTGGAAAACATGGCATCATACGATCATTCGGGCAAGAGATCGATCATGAGTACAGGACATGAACAGATCGGCATCACGATCAATTGCCCTGGGCCTGGATAAGACTTGACACCGGAAAATACAGTCAGTCTCACGCCGATACATTCGCCAACCCGCGATTAGTCACCAGAAACACGGACAATCAATCGTGTGGCATGATCCATCGTGGGTTACCGTTTTAGAGCCGTTATTGTGCATAAAATGCTCAACGATCGGTTGGTGGAAAGGAATTCAAACATGGAAAATCAATCGCTTATACACGATCAACCGTGTGGGTATATGTTACGAATTTTTTATGTTTGCCTACAAACACCACATTGATTGGGATGTTTGATTTTGATTATTTGAGAGCATTCATTCCTCACCTACCAGAGTTAATCCCTCAAACACAAAAGGCAAATATCATAGGCTTATTCTCTCTTGGAAAGTTAATTGTGAAATCATTCAATTATCTAATTGGTAAAGTTTGAGATTAAGAGAGAAGGATTAAGCCAATCCTCTAGGATAGACATTGGACCTCTAATTTTCTAGATACCCAAGGATTGTAGTTGCTCTACACGACGGGTCTTCATCAACGTCGGGATTGTATGAGCTCAGATTGGGTGGATAGTTTCGGAAGCACATCTACACATTTGCAAGGCTTCAAGACAAGTGCTTCCTAGTTTGATTTTAACTTTAAAAGTCATTTTTTTTTTGTGAAGTGGATTAAAGAGATAGTCTTTTTCTTGAGCCACTATAAAAAATAGTGGGATAGGAATTGAGTGAAAGTCTCAATCAATTGGATAGTTGAAAGTCTTATCATATTGTGTTGGTGTAATTCCAACACTTAGTGAATTGGAGATAGCACAAGGTCGGGTGAGTCTCAACAGTGGATGTATGTTGTTTAATCGAACTACTATAAATTGTATGCCTTGTCTCTTTGTGTGGTTGATTGATTATCTTGTACATATTGCATATCACACACACTTGATTAATTGTTTTAATTTCGCACTCTATTAATCAAGAAAATTTAAAAGGCCCCATAATTTGTGATTACCCTATTTGCAACACCGCCCCCCCCCTCCTTTCCCCCTTTTTCCCCTCCCCTCCCCTCCCCTCCCCTCCCCCTCCTCCTCCTCCTCCTCCTCCTCCTCCTCCTCTAAGGTTAATTCGGCTTTAAGCACTCAAGGAACTTTCAAAAATGAAAACAAAATTTTGAATCGGGGTTCCAAAAATAGCAGCTGTGTCCAAAATTGAAAACTTTCTAAAGTGAGTGCACTTGTAGGGCCCATTCTGTGTTGACAAAATATTTGAAATTTTAATTTTGAAACCCAAATTATTAAATTGTGAGAATTAAAATTTATTTCTGATATTAATTTTGAAAATGGGTGTTTCTAAGTTTATTTTTAGCAATTTCTTGATTTAAAATGGAATTTTAAAAATAAAATGCAGAGAAAGTCCACATGGGCGACTGTACCCATGTTTTTCTCTCTTTCCCTTAATTCCTCTCCACACTACATGCTGAAATAAGGAGAAAAGAAGCCATACACGTTGGGAGCCTTGGTATTTTTAGAAAATCTTATCTTGGAGAGAGAAAAAAAGAGAGGAAAAAGGCTAAAAATAAGAGAGATTCTATTTCCTTGGCCAACTACCATATTGTTATTAGGGAGAAATTGTGTAAGGCATATAAATGTCGATGTAAGCCTACACAATTTTCGTGTGAGGCTTGGAGAAAAACAAAAACAAAAGAATTGAAAGGGCTCTCTCTGCCTTGGACGTTTGAAAGCTTTATTCTCTCCAATCAATGATTTGTCTCTCTTGGGTTTCAACTTTCTTCAAAAGGTATTTATATTTCCACTCTCCTTATTAATTATCTAATTTCTAAGCCATATAATTTGATTATAAACACATTATATATCTCTGAGAATTATTTGAAAAGTTTTAAAACCATGTTTGGATGGCAAAACCATAGTGGAATTGTCTTTTGGATGTGAAATTCATTTTCTGCTCATTGACGCGAGAAAAATTGTATCCGAGCCTATTAAACAAATTTTTAAGTGAAGCTTACTTTGCTGGAATCCAGACTCATAGATCTAGTTCTAGAAAAAATTTGATAGCCAAATAGCAAGGGTTTCCCTTAGATCGGTCGTACACGAGAGACCAAATTTCAGACCCAAAACCTGAGACAGTTTTAAGCCCTTTGAGTAAATAATTTATAACTCAACCTTGAATATTGAAATGCTAAAAAAATTATCTCTATCCTCATATAGACAAAAATATTTACTTGCTGTACAAATTTCAGATCCATTATATAAGATTTGATACCTGAATCAAGGTCTATAAGTCGGACCAAAATCCTAGTTCGAATTTGTGGACAGTTTTTTAGTAGTTTAGTAACTATTTTTTAACTCAGTCCTTGATTATTGAAACGATGCAAAATTTATGTCCATTCTGATCATAACAAAGAGATCTATATCTAATAAAAATATCAGAGCAAAATTTGTTGGTTTGATGTAAAGAATTTGGGCTGCAAGTACTGTAACGGCCCGCCCTCTCCGAGAATTCAAAGTCTAATTTTTTTTTTTAATAATAACACATCGGAAGAGAGCGGGCGACGTCAAGACGCGAGTTAAGTTCAGATTACTCAAGTCTGAACCTTGACTGGCCACCCATGTGTACATGGACTAGACCATGATAATGAGTCACACATGGAACTAACATCAACATGCGGAAAAACCTAGATTAACTGCGGAATAGAAAGACTAGATAGCAAGTAACAGTCTCAAACATTAATTATCATAAATCAACCATCCAAAGTTATTAACCTAATCAAACCATAGCAAGTAGTGACTTGTTACATGTCCAACAAAATATAGTTCAAATGACAGTAATATAAAGAAGTCCAGTCCATCATTCAAGCGCTTAGGCTTGGCTCCCCTCTCGGTCAATGACCTTTCTTTTTCCTTTACTTGTACCTGCATTCTCCTCTGAGGATAGAATTAGGGCGTTAGATCAATGCGCCCAGTAGGTTCCCGAATCAGGGCTATCACATGTTAGCATATAAAAACATGCATATATATCATATTACTTGATCATCAAAAACATATAAAAACATGCTATCTATGTATGCAAATGTAATGAGTCCCACCCAATCTCACATACATATAGCCCTTACTTTCAGTGTCTCATATCAACCTATTAGATTCTCCTGGCGTGACGTATCACCGCCCAAGGAGGCCCCACAGTTGCATCTCGGACATTCCGACGGAGTGCGGGCTCCGGTATTTCATAATCATCTTCAATTCTCCTGGCGTGACGTATCACCTCCAAAGGAGGCCCCACAGTTGCTTCTCGGATATTCAGGCGGAGTGTGGGCTCCGGTTTCCATAATCATCATCCCATGCCATGCATGAGATGTCTATGCATTGTATGTCATTTGTAAATACTTAACTCATCATTCAAACCACATTTGTAACGTAACTCAAATACAACATATCTCATAAGAACATAATAAAACCAAATCATAAATTGTGGTTACAAGTAGGTAGGAAATCTACTGAAGCTTTGTTTAAGTATCCGTTCCTTTTTGAACTTCCCCCGGTCACGACTCGTTCGTCGTTCAACTCTCGTCACCTTGTGATGTAACAATAAGTAAATCATACTAATATTTAAATAACCATCCTCATATAAGACCCAAACATCTTGTGGGGTTCGGCCATACCCATGGCCGAACCTTACCCACTTTAAATTGATCTCTTTGGTTTTGGATTAACACCATCCAAATTATTTATTAACACTTTAAACCACTAAATATCACTTGGTGGGGTTCGGCCATACAGCATGGTCGAACCTCACCATATTGGTTTGAACCCCCTTCTTTAAGTCCTTTGTTCTTTTTATTCATAATTACCATGATCACTTGTATTTACAGCTTTGCCACTCGGCCAAGCCTTGTTTAATTTTTGCTTCACAATCAAAGCCCATATGACCAAACCACCTTAGTGGGGTTCGGCCATACAGCTTGGCCGAACCTCACCAATCCCATTTGGATTTCTTAATCCATTCTAATCACATTAATCATCCAGCCTTTAATCTACCAAAACCACTCCATGGGGTTCGGCCATACATTTGGCCGAACCCAATGGTTCTTTTATCCATTATTCTTCACCATAATGTCATAACTTAGACCCTTCTTTTTAATCATAAAAACCATATGGTTCAGCAATCCAATGGCCAACCAAAAACAACAACTCTTTCTCCATTTAAATTACATAAAGTTCTCCACCATTGGTATGGTTTTTATCTTACCAAAACCATACCAACTTATCAAACACTTTTATGGGGTTCGGCCATCCAATGTGGCCGAACCCTATGCCCATGTTTTGGACCCTTTTTAACTTACATCATATGTCCATTAAACCATGTAAAAATCAGCATAATATTATTGGGTTTTACCTTTCAAAAACCATCCAAAAACCAACACAATATCATGGGGTTTGACCATCCCATGTGGCCGAACCCAATGATATATTTATACCATTTTAATCAATCTTAATCCAAGGTTTTATTCCTTGATGCATCGGCCATTCCATGGCCCAAAACATGACATCCAATTTCATGATTTACAAACCCTTTCACCTTGTATCTTAGATCATACAAAACAGTCCATGATTTTACAAAAACCATCACTTTAAACAAATAAATTTCATTGAGTGGCCGAACCCTATGGTCCATGTTTTCCATCTTTTAAACCATTGTTTTAGACCATGTTAACTTCAGCCTTCTTGTCATTCAGATCCAGGCTTATAATCCTTTCTAAAACATGTATTTGATTCTTAAATAAAACCCAAAAATCAGTCCATAAACCTCCATGGTTTCCATGTTTCAAAACATGAAAAACCACCCATCTTTTACATGGGGTTCGGCCCTCCATGGTGGCCGAACCCAATGGTTATTTTTACCATTTTAAATCCTCCACTAATCAAGCTTAAAACCCTGGTGTAATCGGCCATCGCCATGGATCAACACACACCCATTTTATTAATCAAAAGTCCACGGAAATACTTACCAAATTCCAAGCTTTTCTTGTGCCTTTGCTCCTTGCCTTCTTCCCTCTTGTTTCCTTCCTTCTTTCTTCCTTTGTCTCAGCTGGTTAGAAGCATGAACCAATGGTGAAATCACGAAGATAAAATTCGGCCAAGAGAGGTGTTCTTGAAAGAGGGAGAGGAGATGAAATTCTAAGGCTTTGCAATGATAAAATCGGCCAAGTGAGGGTGCTGGCTGTTTTTGTTTAAACAACCCCATATCACCCATTTACTCCTCATCAAACCTTGCACAAACCAAGGAGTCACTTGCAGTAAAGCAAAGCACCCCTTGGCACTTCCAACACACCCTTTGGCAGCCCCATGCAATCTTATCTCATTCCCATGCATTTCATTTAACATTCATCATGGAAATCACCCCAAACAAGTCCCCAACGTGTGGGACTTGTTTTGATGGTTAAAGCTGAGCCAACCTCTTCATATTCCCTCTAAACTCACTGATTTACAGTCCCATTGACTTCCATTTTGACTCACCCAACTCACATGTCCAACTCACCATACTTAATGCATTTCATTCAATGCACATGAGTTAACTCACCCCTTGATTTAATTCCAACTCACTTCAGTCCCACTCAATTGATTTAACTCGTGTTTTATCTCCCTAGAGGGTCCACACGGTCAACCATAGTCAACTCGACCCGTTGGGTCCACTTTTAGCTCCTTGACCCGTTTTTGACTCCATGACCCAATTATGGGTATTTTGGTCATTTGTAAATGGTTTTTACATATGGATCAAGCCTACCCATTTTTGCTATAGCTGATTTCTTATCAGTTTAGCTTGACCTCATTTAATTTGAGCTTACACAATGGTCAAATCATCCAATTTGACCCATTGGGTCCAATTGAGTCATTTGACCCATTTAACCATTTTCGACCCAATTGATGTTCATTACCCAACCAATCAAATTTGATATTTATGATGTGCTCATATGACCTTAATTTGAGCAATGGGCCCCACCATTTCCTTATTTGACATCACAAAATAATTAATTAAACAACTCAGGGGCATTTTTGTAACTTTCCACTTCATTGAGAAATTAGGGTGTTACAATATAACCCTCTTTTTAAAATTTTCGTCCCGAAAATCGAGTGAAGTAGGGTTCTCAAATTAAATTACACAAATAATTCGGGGTGAGCTGTTCTCATCTCCGATTCCAGTTCCCATGTGGCCTCTTCATCACCATGATAGTCCCATACCACTTTTACGAACTGAATCGCTCTGTTTCGCAACACCCTTTGTTCGGTCTCCACTATCCTGACCGGCTTTTCGACGTATGTCACGTCGCTTTGTACTTCAATATCCTGTACATTCAAAACATGGGACGGATCCGGGTTGTATTTCCTTAGCATCGACACGTGAAACACATCGTGTAGAGCTGCTAATTGTGATGGGAGCGCTATCTGATAGGCCACCTCCCCCACTCTTCTCATGATGGAAAATGGTCCCACAAATCTTGGCGACAATTTTCCTTTCTTGCCAAACCTCATGTGTCCTTTCCGCAGCGAGACTTTTAAAAATACCATGTCTCCCACTTCAAATTCCAGAAACCGTCTCCTTTTATCAGCATAACTCTTCTGTCGACTCTGTGCAGTCAATAGGTGTTGACGTATCAACTTAATTTGTGCAGTAGTCTCTGCGATTAGTTCTGGTCCGATCAATGCAGGTTCTCCTGCCTCTGTCCAACATACTGGTGACCTACACGGGCTACCATATAAAGCCTCGTATGGAGCCATCTGAAGGCTTGCCTGATAGCTGTTATTATACGAGAACTCCACCAATGGTAAGTGGTCCTCCCATCCACCCTTGAAATCTAACATACATGCTCTCAGCATGTCTTCCAAGGTCTGTATTGTCCTTTCAGACTGTCCATCAGTCTGTGGATGGAAAGCGGTGCTAATCAATAAATCTGACTGCATACTTTGCCATACTCTGCCAGTAAAATGGCCATCTCTGTCCGATACTATCGTTTGGGGAATGCCATGTAGCCGAATGATCTCTTTAATATACCGCCGACCCAACGTCTAAGATGAATCTGTCATCTTAATGGGAATGAAATGTGCGGACTTAGTCAGCCGGTCGACTACGACCCATATGGCGTCATTGCCCTTTGAAGACCTCGGCAACCCCGTTACAAAGTCCATGGAAATGTGTTCCCATTTCCATTCTGGCACTGGTAAGGGTTTGAGTAACCCTGGTGGCTTTTGGTGTTCAGTCTTAACTTGCTGACAAGTTAAACAATGTGCTACAAATTCCGCCACATCCCTTTTTAGTCCATGCCACCAATAATGTCTCTTTAAATCATGGTACATTTTGGTGCTGCCCTGATGGATAGAGAGCTTGGACTGATGTGCCTCAATCAGTAGCTCTTTCCTGCAACTCTTCGGCACATATGTTCTTCCCCGGAATAAAAGACCTTGACCCGGTCTTAATTCCCATTCCGGTATGTCTACGCCAGTGGACATCTTGGCCCATATGTCCTCCACTTCCGGGTCTGCTCTTTGTTCTTGTTCAATCCTGGTGACCATGTTAGATTGTATGACCAAATTGTATATGGTCCCACAGTTGTTGTAGTAAAGTTTAAACTCTCGGATGGTATTCAACATCTCCCATTTCGATCTGATCAAACATGCCACGGATGCATGTGGTATACGGTTGAGGGCATCCGCTACCTTGTTTGCCTTGCCTGGATGATATCTAAGCACAAACTCATAATCCGCCAGATACTCCATCCATCTTCGTTGCCTGAGGTTGAGCTCCTTCTGATAAAAAAGATATTTTAAGCTCTTATGATCAGAAAATACCTCAAATTTCTCGCCGTAGACGTAGTGTCTCCAACTCTTGAGGGCAAAAACCACTGCAGCTAATTCCAAATCGTGGGTGGCATAAAGACGTTCATGTATTTTCAACTTCCTTGAACCATATGCCACCACACAATTACTCTGACTGAGTGTACAACCCAGTCCCTCTCCCAAGGCGTCGCAATATACCTCGTAACATTTGCCACTTACCGGCAAAATTAAAATAGGGGCAGTGGTAAGTCTTGTCTTCAGCTCTTCAAACCTTTGATTACATAGATCTGTCCACTCTTACTTGACTCCCTTCTGAGTGAGTTGACTTAATGGAGATACAATTTTGGAAAAATCCATGATAAATCTTCTATAATAACCAGCCAATCCCAAGAAGCTACGAATTTCAGTTACATTCTTGGGTGCTTTCCAATCTTTCACTGCGGCCACCTTAGCCAGCTCCACGGCTGTACCTCCCTCAGATATCACATGTCCCAAGAAATTGACCTCAGATAGCCAGAATTCACATTTACTGGCCTTGGCATACAGCTTATGCTGCCTCAAGGTATTCAAAACTATCCGTAAGTGCTCTGCATGTTCTTCCTAACTCTTCGAATATATCAGAATATCATCAATAAATACGATTACAAATTGATCCAAATAGGGACGGAAGATTCTGTTCATCAAATCCATGAACACCGCTTGATTTGGCTCGGCCTATGGATGGCTGAACCATGTAATAACCTTGGAAAAAGGGTGTAGCCTAAGTTAAATACCTACGTTAAAGTTATTGGACCAAGGGAGCCATTGGGTTCGGCCATGTATAGGGCCGAACCCCATGGACCACTTCATATGGATTATTTAATGTGGAATGTTCTTGTTGAATTAAAAGGTTTCAATGTAAAGATCATGGACCATGCCAATAGGTTTTGGCGTGGATCCATTCCATGGAATTGATTGGTAGTTTTAAAGGTTAAAATGGGATATAATTGAGTATTGGAACCAATGGCATAATAGTAAATATGGGTGAAATGATCAAAGGTGGAATGATCATAAGTATGGTTGTATGGAACCCTACCAAGGTATTTTTGTAGAATTTGATGCTTAATAGGGATTAAACAAATGAGAGACCAAAGGATAAATAGGTGAGGTCCGACCATGGGTATGGCTGAACCCCACATAGTGCATTTTTTGGACTTAGTTAGAAATCAGATGGCATATTGTATTGACTTACTGACATGAAATAAGATAACGGAACTTGAACGGCGTGCGAGTCGTGATCGGGTGAAGCTCAAAAAGAACGGACACTTAAGCGAAGTTTCCGTAGGTTTCCTACCTACTTGTAACCACAAATATGATTTGGTTTTAACATGTTTTTATGAGATATGTATTTACAAATGACATACATGTACATTGACATCTCATGCATGGCATGGGGTGATGATTATGGGTTACCTTGACTTGAGAGTCCCAATGAAAGAACACTGTGAAACAACTCAATGATGAAGTGTCTTTCCACAGGTAATGAGGATTACTGTGGATTACCTTATCATGTGAGTCCCAATGAAAGAACACTGTGAAACAACTCAATGATGAAGTGTTTTTCCATAGGTAACGAGGATTATTGTGGATTACCTTATCATGTGAGTCTAATGAAAGAATACTGTGAAACAACTCAATGATGAAGTGTCTTTCCACAGGTAACGAGGATTATTGTAGATTACCTTATCGTGTGAGTCCCAAATGAAAGTGTATTGTGATTTACCTTGACGATGAGAGTCCCGTCAAGTGATGGCTATGTATGTGTGATGGGGTGGGGCTCATTACATTTGCATACATACATAGCATGGTTTTATATGTTTTTGATAATCATGTACTGTGATATATATGCATGTTTTATATGCTAACCATGTGGTAGCCCTGATCGGAAAACCTACTGGGTGCGTTGATCTAACGTCCTAATTCTATCCTTAGAAGAAAATGCAGGAACAAGGAAGGGGAAAGAGAAGGACAATGACCAAGAGGGGAGCCAAGCTTAAGAGCTTGAATGATAAATGGGATTTCTTTATTACTATCTTTTGAGTTACAATTATGGACATGTAAAAGCTAGTATCTTTGCTATGATTTGAATTATAGTCTTGATGTTGGATATATGAATTAAGTTATTGTGGACAAATGCTAAGTTTGAGAATAGTCTAATGAGGTTATTATGTTAAAGCAAACTTGACTTGTACTTTGCTATCTGATAATGGAGTAGTCTGAGTATTGTTTATAATTCCGCATATTTGACTTATTCTGCAATCAATTATGTCTATTCCGCAGGTTTTACTTAGTTCCATGTGTGGTTTGTTATCATGGGTTTAGTCTATGCACACATGGGTGGCCAGTTAAGGGTCAGACTTGGGTAGTTCGGACTTAGCTCGCGTCGTGACGTCCCTCCGCCCTTGTCCGGTGTTTTATGTTTTTTTTTAAAAAATAGACTCTGATTATGTCTCGGAGAGGGCGGGGCGTTACAAGAAGTAGGGCGTTAGAACAATGCACCCAGTAGGAATTCCAAGTAAGGTTAACACATGGGTTAGTACCAAAAATCATATAAATAACATAATACAAACCATATAAAAACAATGCCATGTCATGATGTCAAATGTAATGAGTCCCATCCATCACAAATACATATCACCTCTTGGTGGGATTCGCATCATCAAGGTATCTCCACAGTGGTCTTTCGGACGCCCCGACCGAGTGTGGCCTCCAGTTACATATCCTCCCTCCCATGCCATGCATGAGATGCAAATGTCCACATGCTATGCAATTATATATATCATAGCATTTAAAATCCCATACTTGAAAACATGTCACTTATACAAAACATCTCAACAAAATATAACTTAAAATCATATTACATGTCCCATGGTTTCAAAGAGGTAGAATCCTACCAAAGACCACTAAAGTGTCCTTGCTTCTTAATCCGGCAACCGCTCACAATCGTGCACCGTTTGTGAGGTCCCGTCACCTTGTTACATATCCACAAGTCAAACTAATATCCCATTTGATTTCGAATTAAGTCTAAGCCCATAAACACAACCTTGTGGGGTTCGGCCATACAACATGGCCAAACCTCACCCACTTGAATTTGGTCCCTCTTTGGATTTAACCAATCACTTCCAAGTAACCATTTTAAAAACCCTAAGTCCACCAAATACAACTTTGTGGGGTTCGGCCATACACTATGGCCAAACTCACCTATTCGGTTTTAGTCCCTCCTTTCAGTAATTTGATCTTTAAGTTAGATTCAAGATGATGCCCTTTTTGATTCATACATCTAATCACTTATACAAATCCATAACCAAAACATTCCTCATGGGGTTCGGGCATACACCATGGCCGAACCCATGATCTTTCATTTTTACCCATATTTACATTCCTTGCCATTGTTTCAATCACCTTATGCTTTAGGTCCATAAACATAAGTCCACAAAATATTACTTATGGGGTTCGGCCATACACCATGGCCAAACCCATGGTCCTTTAATTTCACTCTTTTGGCCATCATTTCTAATCATGTTTAAATCTCCACATGTCCCATTAAAATGGTCCATGGGGTTCAGCTATACACATGGCCGCACCCATGGTTCTTTGTTTCCATGTTCTCTTTTAAACAATTCACCATCTCAAGTTCATAAACAAGACCCTCCATGGGAGGGTTTAATCATACCCTTAGGTTCATCCTTTTTTATCCTCATTAACATATTCAAAATCAATTAAATCTAACAACATTATCCATCATTGTTTCTTCATGGGGTTCGGCCATACAACATGGCCGAACCCTATGGTTCCTTTTTTCCATTAAAACATATTATACATCTATGATTGATTCTTTGATGGTTCTCATACATCCATCCATTTAAACCCCTTTAATCCTTTAAAAAATCATACACATACATCTATGATTTTCATCCTTTAAATCCATTAAAATATAACCAATGTCTTTTCATGGGGTTTGGCCATACAAAATGGCCTAACCCTATGGTCCATCATCTTCCCTTTAAGATCACTTAGACCCATATAACTTCTTTAACACTTTCCATGGGGTTCGGCCATACAACATGGCCGAACCCTATGGTTCACCATTGGGTCTTTTATCCATAATAAAATTAGGGTTCGGCCATGCAATGGCCGAACCATGTCCTTGACCACCTTTTTCTTATTTTTGCAATTTATCGAGCACTTACCGATTCCGCGTCTCCTTCGATTTCTTTTACTCCTTCTTGCTCCTTTCCTTCCTTAGCCTCTCCTTCTTTCCTTCTTGCTCTTTAGCCGAGACTGATCTTGATGAAACCCCTTGGAGTGGTTCGGCCAAGAGTATAGATTTGAGAGAGGGAGAAAGAGAGAAGATTAAGATAAACACTCCAAGTGTTTTCTCTTTAACTATGAGAACTGATTCTGTAACACTTTGGAATTCCATGTTATCAATATTTACGAAATTTGCCATTTTAATTGTGAATTAAAGGATATGAACCTTAAATGGGTAACGTGTTGGTCAATGGCACAATTAGGACCCAACGGTTATGGTATAAGGTTCAATTTAAAGTAAATGGGTAAGGCGCATTTAATTGGGTCAATGTTGCTATTTGGGTCAAAATGCCCAATTGGGACCCAATGGGTCGTGGTTGACTTGGTTGACCACCAAGTGAGTTCAAGCCTAATTAAATGGGGCTGAATTAAAATGGTAATGTAATATATCTATAAATAAGGGATTGTCTGGATGAGGAGGGACACACACATACACGAAAGGAGCACTAAGGTCGGTTATTTGTGGTTACACGGTAGACAGAAAAAGGGGTCCTTGTTGAGACTGTGGCTCAATACACCACAGCTAAGGCTGAGATTTCCTCTCAGAAAATCAAGGAGTTTTAGTCGAAAAAGGATTGTCCAAAAATGGGTAACACGTATAGATGAGTTTTGGATTAGGCAATGACATCTGATTGCCTAATCCAAATAAAGAAGGTGCCTAAAATTAAACACATGAGGTTACGGTTTTTGGACTAAACAAGAATAGCAATTGCAGTCTATGCACATGGCTGAAATATTTACTTGCTATTTCAGCCAGATAGGACCGATTGGAAGTATTATAAAACAGAGGCATCCTAGCGAAGGAAAAGCCGTGCAGACAGACGCTGCATTCAAAGAGAGAGGCAGCAGTAAGACAAAGGGGTGCTCAGCATACACAAATCAAGGGAGGGCTTGACGCTGTGTGCTTTGTCAATAAGGAGTTCTCGGCAGCGTGAACAAGAGGTGTTTGATCTTGGCAGTGTGAAGAAGGCAAACTGCACATAGCAGAGGCGCAACTTGTAGCAGGAGGCACAAGTTCATACAGCAGTGTGCAGAGAAGGAGAGGGCAACCAATTGTGTGAAAGATCAAGTAAAAAGAGGAATACATACAAAAGAGGCCAAGGAAGGAAAGGATCGGAAGAACAAGTAGGAGCGAAGGAAAACCGGAGGAGTTACGGAACCGGTAAGTATTTTGATATACGTGGTTTAAAGTAAGGAACCATAGGGTTCGGCCATAGTGCATGGCCGAACCCCATGAAAGAACATTGGTTAATTTTAAATGGAAGGTTATTAGTAATTTTGAAAAGGATGAAAACCATTGAGGGTTATGATGTTTTAAAAGGATTTAAAAGGGAGGTATTGTTAAAGACATTAGCTATGTATAAAGAATGGAAAAGAAGGGCACAAAGCCAAAGGGTGAGGTTTGGCCATGTTGTATGGCCGAACCCCACCAAGTAATATTTATGGATTTAGGGTTTTTCTTAGATATTGAATTATGTGGATTGTTTAATATTTTAATGGGTCATTTGTGGTTCTATGTATGTGTAAAGGAAGGGATTGTCAAAACAAGGAATAAAGGGAATTATTGGGTTTTATGTTATGATTTATGAATCGTTTATGAATCTAGGTCATGGATCAATTTTGGATCTAAACACGAAGTAATGGGAATAATGGCAAATGTGTAAATATGGGAGAAAATGATAGATCATGGGTTCGGCCATGGGGTATGGCCGAACCACATGAGGAATGTGTCTGGTGGACTTAGATTATTATTAATGTTGAATAATGGTTGCATAAGTGATGAGATTAGTGAATCAAAGGATGAATGGTCTTGGACTTAATTAAAAGATCAGAGGACTTGAAAAAGGGACTAAAATCAAGATGGTGAGGTTCGGCCATGTGGTATGGCCAAACCCCACTAAGGTGTATTTGGTGGACTTAGGGTTTTTAAAGTGGTCTACTTGTATATGATTGGTTAAATCAAAAGAGGGACAAATTCAAGTGGATGAGGTTCGGCCATGTTGTATGGCCGAACCCCACAAGGTTGTGTTTATGGACTTAGATTTAATGTTAAATCAAATGGAATACGGGATTGACTTGTTGATATGTAACAAGCTGACGAGACCTCATAAACATTGCGCGATCGTGAACGGTTGCCGGTTTAAGAAGCAAGGACACTTTAGTGGTCTTTGGTAGGATTCTACCTTTTTGAAAATATGGTTTATGTATGATGATTTTTATCTTATGTTGATGAATTTATGTTGTAAAAGATGTAACGCCCCGCCCTCTCCGATAATTTCAGAGTCTAATTTTTTTTTTTAAATAAACATCGGAAGAGAGCGGGCGGCGTCACGACGCGAGTTAAGTTCAGACTACCCAAGTCTGAACCTTAACTGGCCACCCATGTGTACATGGATTAGACCATGATAATGAATCACACATGGAACTAACATCAACATGCGGAATAATCTAGATTAATTGCGGAATAGAAAGACGAGATAGCAAGTAACAGTCCTAAACATTATTTATCATAGATCAAATATCCAAATGTTATCAACCTACTCAAACCATAGCAAGTAGTGAGTTATTACATGTCCCACAAAAGTATTCAAAAGACAGTAATATAAAGTAGTTCAGTCCTTCATTCAAGCACTTAGGCTTGGCTCCCCTCCCGGTCAATGACCTTTCCTTTCCCTTTGCTTGTACCTGCAATCTCCTCTGAGGATAGAATTAGGGCGTTAGATCAACGCGCCCAGTAGGTTCCCGAATCAGGGCTACCACATGTTAGCACATAAAACATGCATATACATATCATAATACATGATCATCAAAAGAGGTAAAAACAATGCTATGAAATATGCACATGCAATGAGCATCCCCCATCATGTACTTTCATAGCCATCACTTGACGTGCCTTGCACCGACAAGGTAAATTACAACACACCTTCATCTCTTCTATAAGCGATGTACATGTAATGAGCAACCCCCATCATGTACCATCGTAGCCATCACTTGACGTGCCTTGCACCGACAAGGTAAATTACAACAACATTCATCTCTTCTATACAATATGTACATGCAATGGGCAACCCCCATCATGTACAATCGTAGCCATCACTGTACAACTTCATTCATTATCCCATGACTATGCATGAGATGCCAATGCCTGTATGCCATTTGTTAATGCATAATATATCATTTGAAACACATATATTAAAACAAGAGTATCATAAGAAAACTGGGTAAAAACCGTGGTTACAAGTAGGTAGGAAACCTACTGAAGAATCACTTCAGTAACTGATCTTTCTTTCGCGTCACCCGGTCACGACTCGTACGTCGTTCGACTTCCGGTACCTTATCCATACATCAATCAGCAAGTCATAACATCATTTACTTATTCAATCACATCTACGACCCATCCACATCATGTGTGGGGTTCGGCCATGCCCATGGCCGAACATCATTAACTTAGAGTTTGTCATTTTATGGGATTCAGCCCTATACTTGGCCGAATCTTGTATTCCCACTCTTCCATCATCAAATGGTTCTCCATTACAATACTTTAAACCCTTTACAAAATCATGGGCATAATATCAAAACACAAACTATGAACTTAGTCCATTTATTCCAAAAACAGCCCATGGGGTTCGGCCATGCACATGGCCGAACCCAATGGTTCTCTTGATCTGATTGATCCATCAATTACCCATAATTTGAATCAGTAATCTTAACCCTAATATTGACATGGTTCAGCCCTACATTGGCCAACCAATAACAACAAGTTAAACTTCACCAAATTACATCAAACACCATATTTATATGGTTTAAACTCATCAAAATCATCAAATACTAACATGGGGTTCGGCCATCCAAGGTGGCCGAACCTCATGTCTATGTTTTGTTCTTTCAAACATGTTTTTAGGTGTCATTTTAAAACATAATATCAGTATAACATTGCTGCCTTATTACCTCTCAAGACCATCCAACTAAGTTCATCAACTTGTCCAAACCATCAACTTCGTGGGATTCGGCCATGCAAGATGGCCGATCCTGATGGTCCAATTCATCAATTTTAAACCATTGATTTAGACCCATGGTACCTTCAGTCCTTATGTCATTCAGATCCATGTTTTTAACACTCTTTAAAACATGCATTTGAGTCTCAATAAAACTCAAAAACAGTCCACCAAAAACTCCATGGTTTCCATGTTTCAAAACATGAAAACCAACCTAACTTTTGCATGGGGTTCGGCCCTCCATGGTGGCCGAACCCAATGGTCATCTTTACCATTTTAAAGCCTCTCTTAATCAAGGTTAAAACCTTGGTGTATTCGGCCATAACCATGGCCCAATTCACCCCCATTCATTCCATGTTATTAAACCAAATAACACATAAAATACTTACCAAATTTTCCAAGTTTTCTTCTTGTCTTTGATCCTTGATTTCTCCCTTTTATTTCTTCTTTCTTTCCTTAATTCCTTGCTGGTTTAGGGTTGATTAACTGATGCCAAACCTCTGCTGTTCAGCCAAGAAAACGAATTGGAGAGAGGGAGAGAGAGATGGGAATTCTTGGATTCTTTGGTGTGAAAAACGGCCATGTATGGTTAGGTTTTCTTTTATAGTTTCAGCCCCCCCAACTCCCATTCATCCTCCCTCATTAATGTTGTTAAAAACGATGGGGCAAAGGGTGTTAACCAAGACACCTCTTGGTGCCAAACATTGCACCCCTTGGTGCCGAACATTTTATCACATGGGAAATGAACCAATGCAACCCTTAATGAAGAGGTGCCGCCCAACCTTGGTGTCTTTTGGCTTTGCCAAAGCACCCTTTCATACCAACGGCTGAGATTAATTCAGATTAATTGTTGTGTGAGAATACAACTCATTTCCATCTCCTCTTGACTCACCTAACTCGGAATATTTTTATTCTAAACCAACTCATCCAACTCATCACTTTTAATGCACTAAGTTTGAGTCAACTCATTTCTTAAATCCAATTCATTTCAAATCAACCCAACTCAAGTTGAATTAACTCACACTTGAGTTCAATTGAGGGCCCACACGGTCATCCGTGGTCAAACTGGTCAACCCGACCCGTTGGGTCCCCCCTTTAGTTCCTTGACCCGTTTTTGACTCTATGACCCAATTATGGTATTTTGGTCATTTGTAAGTGGTTTTCTCATATGGATCATGCCTATCCATTTCTTCTCTACTTGATTTCCAATCAAATAGGCTTAACCCTATTTAATTTAAGCTTACACAATGGTCAACTCATCCATTTTGACCCATTGGGTCCAATTGAGCCCTTTGACCCATTTAGTCATTTCCAACCCAATTGATGTACATAACCCATCCAAATCAACTTGATATACATATAATGTGCTCATACGACCTTAATTTGAGCAATAGGCCCCAACATTTCTTATTTTGACATCACAAAATAATTAATTTAATAATTCAGGGGCATTTTCGTAATTTTCCATTTTATTGAAAAATTGGGGTGTTACAAAAGATATGTTCCAAATGTGAGTTTTAATGCTATATTTATAATATAAAATAGCATGTGTTTTATTAGCATCTCATGCATGGCATGGGGTGAAGGATATGTAACCGGAGGGGCCACACTCCGTCAAGGCGTCCGAAAGACCACTATGGGGATACCTTGATGTGCATTTCCCATCAAGAAGAAACCGGAGGGGCCACACTCCGTCGGGGCGTCCAAAAGACCTATGTAGGGGTACCTTGATGATGAGAATTCTATCAAGAGGATATTTGTACTAGTGATGGGTGGGACTCATTGCATTTGACATCATGACATGCCATTGTTTTATATGGTTTTGACTTTATGTTATTATATATGATTTGTACTAATCATGTGTAGACCCTAAATGGAATACCTACTGGCCGCGTTGTTCTAACGCCCTACTTCTACCCTACTGGATGATACAGGAAAGGAGGGGAACGATGAACGCGAAAAGGGCCAAGCATAGGAGCTTGGATGCTTTTAGTTTTTATTTTGCTTAAGATACTCATGGACTTGTAATTTGAGTAGCTAGAATTCGGCATGTAATAACTTAGATAATTTTGCTATGGTCTGAATGGTTTGTTGGATATTTAAGTTAAGTTTAATTATGGTTAAAGACTTGAAGTACTTTGCTATATAAAAAGGAATAGATTTAGTTTCTATTATAATCCGCAGGGTATGATTTTAATCTGAATGTTTATATTGTTATGTGTGAATCGTTTTCATGGACTTAGTCCATGCACACATAGGGTTGGCCAGTTAAGGGTCGGACATTAGAAGTTCGGACTTATCTCGCGTCGTGACGTCCCGCTCTCTATCACTCTTTAAAAAAAAAAAATAGGCTCTGATTTTTGGAAAGCGAGTGAAAAAGGGCGGGGCGTTACAGTTGGTATCAGAGCGAAACAGAAAGATTGAATATTTCGAAGTAACATTAAGACGGTTTCATGTCTCACTGACAGATAAGAATCCCAACTGACTGACTCTTCGGAGTCCGTTGCACGGGGGTCGGATTAATTTACTTCGTTAGACTCAGACTGAACACTCAATCTAAGAACAACAATGAATGATAGCAAAGGAAGTACAGTCAAAATAAATGGATTTATCAAGCATAGCAAAATAGGATATATTTCCCCAATATACTCGAATTGAGAAACAAACAATAGATACTTAGGGAATTCCCCAAAAACAAAGAAAAAATCAAGAGTGCTTATTTGGAAATTTCCCCAAAAGTAGGAAAATACAAACTTTAAGAGTCATGATATTTTTCAATGGCTTAGGGAATAATGCCTGCAAAGAGAAGGACCAAGAGAAGGACCCGACAAAATCCAAATGGGGATGAAGAGGAGGTAGAACAACCTCGAAATGAAGAGGAACAAGAAAATAACGTGAATATACCAGTGGTACCACCCGAATTACAAAACTTGGTTCAAGCGGTGGTCACTTTGGTGTTTCAACAGCACTTGAACGGGAATGGAACCACCAACTAGACCAATGACAGGAGCATGGTCAGGGACTTCCAGCAACAGCGCCCTCCTTATTTCAAAGGGAAAGAAGGGGCTGTCGGAGCAGAAAATTGGCTGAAAAAGATCACTCAAATCCTGACTCTACTAAGATTTTGAGTCATGCTGACAAGATTTTACTGGCCACGTCACAACTGATCGATGATGCCGGTAAATGGTGGGAGGTGGTAGAGAAGCAACGAGCACTTCTTCAGGAAGGAGAGAGGACTGCAATGACTTGGGATCAGTTCTCAGCTACCTTTTTGGACCATTATTTCCCTGAGGAAGGGAAGGAGCGCCAGACTCAAGTTTTTCTATCTTTGGTACAAGGTACCATGACGGTGGCAAAATACCACCAGGAGTTTCTCAGTTTGTCTTGCTATGCATTCTATATGGTGGATACAGAGTATCGAAGGGCATGCAAGTTTGAGCGGGGCCTTCGGCCAAGCATTAGGGCCAATGTAACCATATTCAAGGCAGCTACATTGACAGAGGTGGTCAGCAGGGCCACTATAGCAGAGCAAGAGATGGCTGAGTTAGTGCGTTTTGACAACCGCTGAGCTCTGAATGGGAGGGGTATATTTCAGCCCAACAAGAAGTTCCGACCGAACTTTAGCAGACCTTCACCATCCACTGGGTCAACAGGGTGCTTTCGTCCCAATCATCCCTCCCCATCTGTAAAATTCGTGGATGGCCCATGGAGGCTTATTTATGAGATATTACTATGGTTTTTTACTTAGTTGCCCTCACCTCCTTACCCAAAACACTAGTTAAGAGGGTAAAATTAGTAAAAGCTCAAATTAGCAAGGAGGCGGCTAGGGTTCAAGCCCAAATTCAAATTTAGCTAGTGTTTCCTGTTGCCACCCACGCCCAGGGTGGGGCCGACTCGACTTTGGTATTATATTTATTTACTATTGATATTTTTCTTTCTAGATATTAAATTTTCAAATGGTTAATTTATTAAACCACAACATTCGAATATTTCGAACATGGTTTCCTTCATGATTTTGAAACTTCTCTTTCAACTTATATTTTTTTATATATAAATAATTGGAGAACTTAGACGCCAATAACTCAGGAATCACACAATTAAAAAAAAAAATACAAGTTTCGATATTTAAAAATTTTAACAATGCAAGTTTCAAAATAATTTGAATTCTAAATTTAGAAACTCTCCAAAATTAGCAACTTCCGAATTTAAAATGTTTTTTATTTTTAGAAGTTTTAAATAAAGCTAGGATTTCAATCGTGGTCATACAATTATATCACAATATCTAACAATTCTGTGGGAATTACTGATTACCCAATTAGGGTTAACCCGACTAACCTCTAGTTTTACCATGACCTGCTAGTTTGGGTTGGGTCGTTACAGTAGTGGTGACAATGTAGTTTAGAATGACCTTAGTACTTTAGACATAACTTAGCAAGTTTTAGGGGCCGTTGAGTATTGAAGACCTCAGGCTAGGATGAGACATTGGGTGATATTATTTACTTTGTGATTATTTGATCAGACTTTGTGCAATTGATGTGATTACCTTTGTGAATGATATCATGTTATGACTTTGTGGATTAATTGTCATTTTTACACAACAATATCTGATTCACCCAATCATCGGTGCAATGGGAATGACGCCTATTGAGGAAGACCAGATTATATAAAGGCAGTTACCGACATGGGAATAGACCTGATAACCTCTACTTTGATTGTAGTAGAAGGGGTCGCCAACTAGAACCAACTTCTCGGGGACTACAGGCCGAATGGACTTGCAAGACTTCCAACTCCTAATCCAATTAGTGAAAGAAGCATCTGTATGAGAGTCAACCCAATTATGATCTTGTTAGACAGTGACAACAACTCCATGCAATAACTCCTTCAACGCCACCCCTGACTTTGAGTAAATCCTCTTCCAGCAGTAATCAGGAAGTATCGATCTGGAAACTATTCCGCCATCAAAGACTAGCGTTGTTGGACCATCTCGACCAGTTCGTCGTGAGATTTGTGGAAATAGTGCGCATTCCAATATTTTATGTTCCTACTCACCTGACCAAGAATGTATGAGGTGTAGGATAATGGGGCATGCCAAGGGAAATTGTCCTTATCATGCTTAGTCTGTGGAAAAAGTAATCATGATAGGACAGTGTGTCCTTATGCCTTCCACTAGGAAATGAGCAGATGAATCAAGAAGATGTTGGAGTAGAAAGAGAAGACTGGGTTGGTTAATATAGGTTTCTTTGTGGGTTGTTCTAGTCTTTGTAAGTTTGTTTGTTGCTTTGAGTGATCATAATATAAGACCCTCGACTTGTTTGTATATACTGTTTGTAATAGGAATAATATGTAATAACTTTGTGCACATGAATACAAAGTGTTGATTTTATCATTCTTCTCGTGTATCATATTTGTATTGAACACTTTTATGATAGAAGCTATGTGATTATCAATAAATGTCACCAAAGAAAAACACGAGAAGTCAAGGAGAGGGCTTGACACGTCCTCCTCCTCCTCCACCTAATTTAGATCAAGAAACTCTATATGAGACTATCAGATAGCCATGGAAGTATTCAAGAAGGCCGTTGAGGATGAATGACCTTCTCTGGCTAAAACAAGTGGAGCAAGAACAATTGTGGCTCTGAAAGATTTCAGACGGTTAAATTCGCTAGCTTTCTCCAGTCGGACCGATCAGACAATTGCTAAGAAGTGACTAGCTCAGATGGGTATAATGTTTGTCACTCTGGAAGTGGCTGATGACTGACAAGTGACATTAGCTACTTATCAGCTGACGGGAAATGCATACAAGTGGTGGAAAATGTAGGCCTAAAAGTTAAATCTACCTCCCTTGAGTCAGACTGAGTTTTCAATTCTGTTACTGTGTTCAACTGAATCCTGAGTTGTCCGTTTCTTTGATTCAGTTGTGACCATCTACGTGTCCAAGACCGCATCTCTGGAAGACATGCACAATCAAATCAAGCTTGAACCTCTAGAAGATACATTGTTTGGAAAGCATCTAACCAAAACTGAAAGAACTCTTTGAAGACCCAAGGACGAACCTAGAAGCCTTAGAATCTCACGATTAAGAACTGGTTTAATTAAAATGAGAATTCAAAGTACCTTTGCCCTATGAAGAGCTTTAGCTATCTATCAAATATCCCTATATATTCTTGTGTATTTGCAATCCAACAAATGTTCACTATAGTTAAACTTATTGATTGTAAATGTACACACAAAGGGCTCTCCATCTTGTCTGGATTTCCAAACTCTGAATTTATCAACACTTGATGAAATCTGGGGCTTATCAGGTTCCTCGGAACCTGCCTCAAACGTTTCGAAGGTTGTTCCTAGGCACGGAACCTGCCTCGTAAGTTCCGAGACCTCCCATGTACATACTTGAGGCACTACTTCTGATCTTCCGAACCTGACTCTGGAAGTTCCGAACCTGGAACTTGGCTAGTTCCGAAGGTACTCAAACTAGTTGTTGCAAGGTAAAACTATCCATTGAAATGTGACCGTTGGGATTCTGACTGTTGGGATTTCAGAATTCCCGAGGTTAGTCAAGCGAGTTCCGAAGCAGAGATTCGTCGGGAGATTGTTGGCTATATAAACCAAAGCCATTTGATAGGCAAAGATTGATTGTTTTGAGCTAGATTTTCTCCAAATTTTTACCAAGCATCTCAACCATTCTTAGAGCACTAAAACTTCATAATAAGACCCAAATTGCTCTATAACAAATCTTAAACACATTCAAAGCAATCATAAGCAGATCATTGAGCATCTAAGGCTCAACATTGAATGTGTTCTTAAGGAAACCTCTTGGGATTGATTACTCACATAGGCAAACCTTTAATCATCCCTCGATCTTCTCTTAACCTTTGGTGTGGCATTCATTGGAGCATTCTCTTATCACCAAGGAGCTAGGTGGAGAAAGACATCCAAAGACAAGCCAAGGCTACTTCAAGTAACTAGAGGTTGTGTTCTTGGTAAGACTCTCAAGTTCTACAACTTTCATTAATTATTGAAATATTTATAAGGGCTGGTGTTATCCTATTGAAATTCAATAAAGGTGTTTTCTTGGTGTTCGTAAGTCTCGGTTCAAACTACATCCATGAAGTAGATAAATGTTGTAATAGGTTTCTTCTCCACCCGTGAAGGAGAAGGTTAGTGAAATCTTCAAGTGGTGTACTTGAGGCGTGGATGTAGGTAAGGGTTCCGAACCACGTAAAAAACATTTTGTCACAATTCTCTATCTCTTCCACCTTGTTTTGTGCACTTGCTTTAGCTCATATCTTATTCCTCTCATAGTTTTCATGAACTTAATCTTGCTTATAAATCATACTTAGAAGATTAATTGAGCAAATTTGTATTTACCAATCTCTAAAGTGCCCAATATTTAAATAGAAATTAAAATTCCCCAATAGTACTATTCACCCGCCTCTAGGATTATTATTGACGTCTTGTTAGCTTGACCAAAAAGTGGTATCAGAGCAAGGATTTTGCAATTGGACTTAACCGTCTAAGAGTAGATCCTTGAAGTTTGAAATGTCTAAGGGTAATTGCATGGCTGTGATGTGTCCTCCAATACTTGAAGGATCTAACTATGTTATTTAGAAAGTCAAAATGAAAATGAACTTAATGGTAATGGATGGAGTTCTATGGGAAATAATATCATGCGGATGGACTAAACCTTCTAAGATTTACTTCTCATACAATAATATTGAAAGAGCATGTATTCGGCAAATGCTAATGCCCTCAATGCTATACTTTATGCCGTTTCACCAAATATCTTGGAGAATATCATATCTTGTGAAACCACAAAGGAAGCATGGGACATGTTGGAGAAAACCTATGAAAAACCGAGGAAAGAAGATGCTTTAGAAGTGGTGTATTGTCTAGGACCCATTAAAACACTTGAACGTCAACAAGAACAAACTAATGAAGAATATGTAGAAGAAGTATAGAAGAATTAAGTGAGACACTAAATGAAATGTACAAGCAACTTAAGAAAGTTGGTAAAGAAAATATAAAACTAACAAAAGAATAAATCAAGAAAAGTTGGAAAAAGAAAACATTATAAAAGATCTAACATTGTCAAATCAAGTAAATCCAAAAGCTATTCAAGAAGAGTTTTTAAAACTTAAAAAATGCTTAAAAATGGAAATAAATGAAAAAGAAAATCTTGAAAATGATATAAGAAAACTAAAGCATGAACTTCACTCATTAAAAGAAGACTACAAAGATTTGAAAATTGTGTTAAGTTGTGAAGAAGTAGAAAATGCTAAAATTAAAAATCAACTTAATGATGCTAAAGCTAATATCCCTAAATCACAATAAAATCTAGAAATTGAAAATCAAAGATTGGCACAAGAAGTTAATAACTTAAAGAGATATAAAGAAAAATTTGAAATGATGTTCACAAGAGGAGAAGAGAAGGTCGAAAAACTTCTAAAACTTAGCAAATCATTTGGAGACAAAACGGGTCTTGGATATAATAAGAACAATGATAAAGGACTTAAGAGTCAAACTATCTTTGTTAAGGGTAACTCTCCTTCAACTCCTCCAATGAATTCATAAAATGCTTTCATTGTGGACGATCCGGGCATCTCATGTTTGAATGCAAGTTAAGAAGCGAATATAAATATCAAAATGAAAATCAAACAAAGATGGGACATCAAAGGCAATGACACACAAAGAAGAATAAAAAAGAGTAACTTCGAACTTGAAAAGAAGAAAAAACCTTGAAAATGCAAATCAAAAGAGTCTTCCACCAAAGTTTCAAAATCAAAGACCAAGGCAATAACAACTTAAATGGAAATTTAAATCACGCCTTAACTCATAAATTGATTGAAGCATTAAATGAATTCACAATATTTTGTCAAACAAACAAGAACACTAAAAAGAGAAAATCAAATGTTCATTTGTTTGATACCTGTGGAACTCAGAGACTGTAACACCCCAGATTTCCCTTACTTACGAATATATTGGAATATTCCATTTGAATTGCGAATTAAATGAATGTGAAATTAAATTGTTGAAATGGACCTTAGGTGGGCAAGGTAAATGGGTCAATTACCCAATTGGGACCCAATGGGTCATAGATGAGTTGATTTTAAAGTAATTGGGTAAGGTTAAAGTAAATGGCTAAAAGGTAAATGGGTCAACTACCCAATTAAAATCCAATGCATAAAATCCACCTCATCAAGTGAGGTGGCATGTGAGTGATGTGCAATGCCATGTGGCATGCATGTCATCACATGGAAGCCTAATAGGCAAGGTGCCACATCATCAAGTGACATGGCCAAGATGGGACCCAAGTGCCATGTGGTGACTAAGTCACCACATGCATGGACGGCCATGTCATGGTTGACTTGGTCAACCACCAGTGAGTTCAAGGCTTAAGTTGAGTTGATTTGAGTTGGGGAGATGGAGAGGTTCCATCTCAATGGTCATGAACCAATGGACTTGATGGAAGTCAAAGAGTCTCCTTAGTTTAAGTCAAGGGTCTCCTTGGTTAAACCAAGGGACACCTTGGTTAGATAAAACCATTAAGAGAGGGAATGGATAGTTGGAGCTGTTATACAAAAGGACACAACCAAAGGGGTTGTACACACCCCTTGGCCGACCTTTACACCTTGTACAAGGATTCTTCTCTTCTCCTTTCCTCCCTCTCTATCCCACCTACGCTTCTATACTTGGAGAACTATTGAAGAGCAAAGGAAGAAGAAGAACTAAGGAAGGAAAGGACAGACCAAATGAAAATAAGGAGACGGGAAAGAAGGTATGATTAGAGGTTTAACAACATAGGAATAAGTCTAAAGAAACCATAGGTTTGGCCATGGTGTGGCTGAACCTATGGGTTCCATAATTGGTTGGAATGGATGGCCAAATTGTGTTAAAGGCCATGGAATTGGAAATCCATTCAAGGAATGATTATGGGTTGAAACAAACAACCAAAGGATTGAATCCAAAAACCATGTTGTAATGGTACAAAGGTTGGATGGATTACGAAAAGACCTTAACCTTGGCTAGAGGGTAGAGTAAATACACTAAGAGATTATGGAAGATGAAATCCGTGTTTAAAAATGATAAGGAATGGATTTCATGAAGAATGGCCTAACCATTCATGCAAATAGAGAAAACTGACAAAACACATGAGGGATATCCGGGTGTTTCTGTAACACCTCGGATTTTCATTTCATAAATATATATTAGAATTGTCCATTTAATTTGTGAATTAATGGAATGGAAGTTAAATAATGGAAACGGGCCCCAAATGGGTAAGATAATTGGGTCAATTACCCAATTAAGACCCAACGGGTCATAGTTAAGGTTAAATTGAAAATAAATGGGTAAGCCTTAAATAAATGGGTCAATTGCTCAATGGGGATCCAATGGGTCATGATGAGCTGATTTGTAAGTAATTGGTAAGGCCAATGTAATTGGGTCAAATATACAATTAAAACCAAGCCATGTAAATGAAATAGCTAGGTGGGACCCGAGTGCTAAATGGTGCATGGTGCATAGTCTGCCATGCCATGGTTGACTTGGTCAACCATGGGTGAGCTCAAAGGTGAAGTTGAATTGTGTTGAGTTGGAAATTAAATTACTTGAGTTAAGTGAGAAATGAGTTCAAATAATTAAATTGAGTTGGAGCCCAAGGGGTGTCTTGATTGAAGCCAAGAGTCTCCTTGGTTAAGCCAAGGGACTCATTGGTCAAAGGAAACATTATGAGGGGAGATGGAGAGTTTTTGGGCTGTTACAAAGGGATGCCAACCAAGGGGCACACCCCCCACCCTTTTGGCCGAATTTCATATTGTACAAACAAAGAGATCTTCCTCTCTTCTCTTTCTTCCATCTTCATCTCTAGACTTAGTAGAAATCAGTGAAGAAACAAGGAAGTGAAGGACTAAGGAAGGAGGTTGGGCTGATTACCAAGAGACACCACACATTTGGCCGATCCTCTCTCCATTGAGAGCAAAGAGATTCCATCTTCTCTTCTCTCTCCCTCTCTCATCTTCGTTGTTAAACTTGGAGAAGGTTGCTGGAAGAATCAGTGAAGAACAAAGAAAGGAAAGAAGGGTTGAGGAATAAGGACAGAACAAAAGAAACGAAGGAGACGCTGAAAAAGGTATGTAATGTTTAACAAGATAGGATCGAATGAATGAAAGAAACTAAGTGAACCATGGTTTTGGCTATGGAATGGCCGAAACCATGGGGTTCATATTGATTTAAATGGACGGTCAAAATGTTATGGGACCATGGACTTTGAAATCCATTCAAGGAATGGTTAAATGTTTGGAATAAAAAAAGAAAAAATGATATCCGAAATCGAAATTATAAACCAAGGATGAAAAGAATTATGACAAGACCCTAACTTTGGTTAGTGGGCGGTGTATGTCCACTGAATTATGTACAAATGATTAATACATGTTTAGACATAATTAAAGAAGGAATTTCACGAAGAAAGGATTTACCAAAAGTGCAAACAGAGAAGGCTAAACAAGGGTTGCACTATCTGCTGGAGGGGTATTACCGTCCGCGGACGGGTATTACAGTCCGCAGGACAGGTAACGGACGTGGACAAGGTGTTGTCTGCGGACAGATTGCACTGTCTACAGAATGGGTAGTACCGTCCGCGGGGGGGTTTCGACCATCCACATGAGGGGTAACAGACGGTTATCTACCGAGTTCAGTCGACTGAATTTAAAAGTGAAAATTTTTAAATAATTTTTCCACAGGTTCATTTTATCTGAAATGATGTAGGGGAGGCGTTAAATTAAATGGTTGAAAAAAAAATGTGGAAGTTGTTCAAATTTATGTCGTAATACTAAGATTAGGAGAAAGTAATCAAAGAACAATGGGTTCGGCCACGTTGTATGGCCGAACCCCATGGATGAGTTTCTGGACCTATGTATGTTTACATATTAAATGACTAATTAGGGATTATTAGATTAAGAAATAAAAATGAATGGTGATTGACTCGCGTTGTTTAAAATAAAACAAGGATTAAAAAGAGGCTCAAAAACCAAAGATTGAGGTTCGGCAATGTTGTATGGCCGAACCCCATTGATGGGTTTTTGTGGACATGAACACATTTCAGCCATGATGTATGGCCGAACCCCATTGGGGGTCTTAACTAGTTTAAGAACTATAATGCGTAAATGGAAATGAACATTGGGATGATGTAGGGGATGATGGAAATCAAATGGATCATCAAATTAATGTAGTTATGTGCTAAATGTAATAAGGAAAAGGAGATTCGCAAAGTGTTTGCAATTCGGTTTGACGTGATCGGTGAACGGTATCTTCACGAAATAGCAAGGACAGTAAACTGAAATTTGGTAGGATTCCTACCTTATTGAAATGAATCGGGATCTATATATGTATGTGTTCTTGGTTTGATTTACAAACATGATGAATCATTTTGGTTAAAATGAATGGAATATGTTTTGTGAGCTGTTTTTCAATTAAATATGTATTTTGATACAAAATGACAATTGTGCATTCATGATCTCATGTATGGCATTGGAGGGAACATGAGGTAGGAGTCCATGCTCCATTCAGTGATTCCGATTAACATACATGGGGAGGAGTCCATGCTCCATTCGGTGATTCCGATTAACATACATGCGGAGGAGTCCATGCTCCATTCGGTGATTCCGATTAACATACATGGGGAGGAGTCCACGCTCCATTCGGAATTTCCGATCAACATACATGGGGAGGTATTTAGTGACCTGGTGGTACATCACAAAACACTGTGGAAATAATTGGCCAAGGAACACTTGATATGACTTGTATGGTGATGATATGGAGATTGGGTGGGGGATCATTGGCATATCACACCATGGCATTGACATATACATGAGCATGATTTGGATATGATTATCATGCACTGATTTTAATACTATGATATGTTTATAGTTTTCTAATGTGATACCCTTATTTTGATTTTTTACATTGATCATTTATGTGTATGATCCTATTTGGAATTCCTACTGGCCGCGTTGACTAATGCCCTGCTTCTATCTTTAGATGCTGGAATAGGAAATGGAAAGGACAACGGACGTGAAAGAAACCAAGCTTATGAGCTTGGACAGCTTATGCTTACTTTATTTAATATTTATTTTGGAACAATGTATTTGAGATAATTGCACTTTGGGACAGTAATAACTTAGATTTATTTTGCTATGGTTGATTGATGATTATTTGAGATTAACTTAATTTAGATTGATTGGCTTCCTTGCATATGATATCATGATTATGGATAGTTTCCATTCATAAAATATTCCGCAGATAATCATTAACGTGTGAACTGTTTTGTGGACTTGGTCCACGCACACGTATTGTTGGCCAGTTAAGGGTTGGGTTTGGAAACCCGGACTTAACTCGCGTCATGACGTTCCCGCTCTCTTTCACTCTTTATTTTAAAGAAAAAAATATACTCTGATTTCTGGCGAGTGAAAAAGGGCAGGGCGTTACAGTTGGTATCACAGCGAAACTGGAAGTGTGAATCTTTCAAAGTAAGATTAATACAGTATCATGTCTCACTGACAAGATAAGAATTCCAACTGACCAACTCTTCGGAGTCTGCTGCACGAGGGCCAGATTAATTTGCTTTGTTGAGAATCAGACTGAGGCATTCAAATTGAGAACAACATTATAACAGCAAGGGAAGGACAATCACTATAAGTATGGATTTATCAAACACAGCAAAGTAGGACATATTTCCCCAAAACAAGAAACATCAGGATTTCCCCAAAATGAGAAACAATATGTGATACATAGAAAAATTCCCCAAAACAAGAAAAAACAAGATGCTGATTTGGCAATTTTCCAAACTATGTAAACACAGAACTTTATGAGAATACTAAGTCAAGCGATGTTTCAATGACTTAGGAAAATGCCTCCGAGAAGAAGAAGAACTCGATAAAACCCGCATCAGGAGGAAGAGGTACAACATCCAAACCAGGAAGAGGGGCACAACAATGTTAATATTCCTAAAGTACCTCCTTAGTTGCAGAGCTTGGTGTAGGCAGTGGTCACTTTTGTTGTACAACAACATCAGAATGGCAACGGAGTCACAACCTCCACTGAATCACAGGACCGGAATATGGTCAGGGATTTTCAACAGCAACATCCCCCTTATTTCAAAGGGAAAGAGGGACCCGCAGAAGTAGAAAACTGGGTTGAGAACATCACCAAAATCTTGAAGCTGCTTAAGATTATCGGCAATGAGGACCGGATACTGCTGGCTACCTCACAGTTGGTAGATGATGCTGGCAAGTGGTGGAAAGTAATAGAACGTCAGCAAACACAGATTCCAGTAGAGGAAAGAACCGAGATGACATCGGACTAGTTCGTTGGAATGTTTCTGGATCATTATTTTCCAGAGGAGGAGAAAGAGTGCCAAACCCAAGCATTTATACCTCTGGTCCAGGGCACCATGACGGCTACGGACTACTATCATGAGTTTCTCCGTTTATCATGTTATGCTTTGTATATGGTAGACACAGAATATTGAAAGGCTCGGAAGTTTGAACGCGGCCTATGACCTAGCCTAAGAGCCAAGGTCACAATATTCAAATCAGCGACTTTGGAGGAAGTGGTCAACCGATCTAGTATAGCGAAACAAGTGCTAATGGAGACAGTCAAGTTGTGGACAATCACCGAGGACAAAGCAGGGGAAATGCTTTCCGCCCGAATAAGAGATTCAGACCCAACTTTGGGAGACCATCATCTTCTACTAGGTCAACTAGAGGTTTTCGTCCCAATCAACCCTCCACATCAGGATCTGTCTCTCAGATTTCTCGAGGTGTGAACACCTGTTTCCAGTGAGGCCAGTAGAGCCATTTCAAGAAGGACTACCCACAGATCAGTAGACCTTCTCACTCCAGGGGTACCTTCTGTAACACCCCAGAGTTTCATTTCATCAATATATATATATATATATATATATATATATATATATATATATGGAAATTGTCCATTTAATTTGTGAATTAATGGAATTTGGAATTAAATAATGGAGATGGACCTTAGATGGGTAAGAATTGGGATAATAACCCAATTATGATCCAATGGATCAAGGATAGAATTCGGGTTGGAAATAATTGGGGTATGTGTTCTTAAATGGGTCAACTACCTAATTGGGACTCAATGGGTAATAGATGAGCTAATTAGAAGTAAATGGGTAAGGTTTGATAATTGGGTCTAATAACCAATTAAGATCCAAGGCATGAGATCCACCTCATCAAGTGAGGTGGCATATAAATGAAATGGCAAGTGGTTAAGGTAACATGCATGGTCGGCTAACCATGGTTGTCTCGGTCAACCATGGGTGAGTTCAATGAAGTTGAGTTGATGAATGAGTTCAAGTGGGATAAATAATGCTTGAGTTGGAAAGTGAATTCACATGAGTTGTGAATTTATTAAATGTTGAGTTCAAGTACTTGAGTTGGAAAATGAGTTCATTTAAGTTGAGTTGAGTTGAATTGAAGTGAGTAAAGTAGGAAGATGGAGGGTTTCCATCTCAGAGGAGGAAACCCAAAAGGCATATCCAAGGTATACACGGTGGGGAGATGGAGGGTTTCCATCTCATGGTGGAAACCCAAGGGACACACTTTGGGGAGGTGGGAGTTTCATTTCATGGGATGAAACTCCAAAGGAAACATTAATGAGGGAGGTGAAGGGTTTTAGTTGTTACAAAGGGGCATAACCCAAGAGACACACACCTTGGCTGATCCATCTCTTCACAACCAAGAGATTTCTTTTCTTCATCTCTCCCTCTCTCAACTACTCCCTTGGCCGACCCTTTCACAAGACAAGAAAAAGACTTAGAGTTTTCTCCCATTGTCTCCTCTCTCTCTCTCTCAAACCTCTTCCTTGGCCGAACCATCTCTTGGGTTTTTCATATTAGACCCTCTCCATCTCAAGAACACACTTTAGCTGTAGATCAATGAGGAAGAAAGAAAGACTAAGGAAGGATAAGATCGAAGAAGCAAAGGCGGAACAAAAGAAAACGGAGGAGTCGCGGAATCGGTAAGTGGTACTTGACAAGATTTATAAATTAAAAGGAGGTTAAAGGAACCATGGTTTGGCCATGGAATGGCCGAAACCATGGGGTTCCATTTAGAATTGGAAAGTTGGTCAAAATATTATGGGCCATGGATTCAAAATCCATCCAAGGAATGAGATTGAAAAATGGACAAAACCCTAGATGTTTATGTATAAGGGTCACTAAGAACTCAAAAGTGATTGGATGGGGTTTGGCCATACATCAAATCATGGACATGTGGTATTTAAGATGGGAAATGATAAAATAAGGAACCATGGGTTCGACCATGTTGTATGGCCGAACGCCATGAAGGACTTTTTCATGGACATGGGTCTATGATAAACCCCATGGTAATAGGTTATTAATTTTAATGGGTTTGTTTTAAAGGATGAAAATAATGGAGGAATGTTGGTGATTTTAAAGGGGTTGTAAATGTTGTAAATGATGAAGAACCATGGACCATGGGTTCTATGGCCGAACCCCATGGAGAAATGTTGATCGTTTTAAAGGTGGTTAGACCATGGGAAGATGGAAACAAAGGACCATGGGTTCGGCCATCTAATAGCCCGGAGTTTTTAAATCAATGAATATGTGGCTATTATTTGTTTTAATGATGGAAATTGGGAAATTTAATGGAATAGATGGTAAATGGATCAAAATTTGGACAAAGGCTCAAGTATGGCCCAATGGACCATGGATTGGATTTAAAATCATTTAAATGGTCAATGATGGTCAATTGGGCCAAGGATGGTCAAATTGGGACCAATACCCATTTGGGACCCAATGGATCAAGATGATGTGAGCTCTAAGGTAAATGGGTAGGAGGTGAATGTAATTGGGCCATGGACCCAATGGTGATCCAATTAGTTGGAATGGATTTAATTAAATTTAAAACACCTAAGTTGGTGATGGAATGATCAAGGTGACATGGCCAAATGGGACCAACCTCCACCTCACCAAGTGAGGTGGCGTGTGGACCAAGGATTGGTGGGGCCGGCCACCATGGTTGACTTGATCAACCATGGGTGGAATAATGGAATTAGGTTAAGTGGGAAATAATTAACCTAAGTTAATTATCTAGTTAATTAAATGATTAAACTATTCAAAAAGTGGGTCAAATGGTCAAATGGAAGACCCAAACAATCTTATCTCCAAAGCTCAAAAACGTTGGGCTTGGTGGTGGTTTATTCCAACCACCACAATAAAGCATAAAAAATATCCCATGCTTGGTTGGTGGGAAAGTTAATGTTGGAGTGTATCTTAAGCAACCAAGGGATAAGATGACTTTTCATCTCATTCTCTCCATTTCATTCTCAATTCACTCTCTCCCACTCTTGCTCTCTCATTGCCGTCCCACACCAAGGAGGAAAGAAGAAAAGAAAAATAAGAAGAGAAGAAGAGAAGAAAAGAGAAGAAAAGTGCATGTGTTGGCCCACCTCTTCAAGATCAAGAGTTGGGGTAGTTCTTCTCATCATCTCCTCCTTTCCCTCTCTCAAATCTACTCCATCTTAGCCGACCCAAGCTTTGATGTTTTTCATTTGATCAAGCTCATCTTGGCCGACCAATCAAAGAGAAGAAGAAGAGAAAGGGCTAAGGAAATCAAGAGGAGAAAGAAAAGCCGGAGGAGTCGTCGGATTGTAAGTAATTCTTAAACAAGAATTTTACATTTTAAGGGTTAAGAGGTAATTATGGAATCCATTTTCTTTGGATTAGTTGGTGGCCAAATTATCATGGGCCTTAGATCTCAAATCCATCCAATGAAAGGAGGAAGAATGGGCAAACTTTAAATGGGTAAATTAGGTTAAAAATAAATAAATAAAGGAGGCACTACGAACATTATGTATTTAAATTAATTAAGCATGGATGTATGTGGATTTTTGAAGGATGCATTAAGGATTTTATGTATTAAAATTTACTTAAGCATGGTAGGTGATTAAATGATTTTATTAGGGTTTTAAAGAATGGAAGCCATGGGCGGACTTATGGTGGGGTTTAAATGAGGAAATGCATGGGAGATGTGAATGATGTTGATGGCCTCAAAAGGCATGAATGAATGATGGACCATGAACTTATGGTGATCGTGTTAGAATTTTAATGGGATTAGAGAATGGAGGCTATGTTAAGTGGTTAATGATTTTTAAAGTTTTAAATGAAAGAATGGTAGAAATTTTGAAAGGGGTTTTTAAATGATGGAATCCATGGATGAAGGTTAAGGTTTTTATGGTAAATGTCACCAATGAATGATGAACCCTATGGTGATGTATTGTCATAATTTTGGGCGTAAATTTTAAATGGACTTTAAGCATTATAAATAAGGCTTTAAAAAATAAAACCATGGACCATGGGTTCGGCCATGGTGTATGGCCGAACCCCATGGGGAGATTTTGATGGTTTAGGTATTTTAGAACCATGGAAAATATTGGGGAGTGAGGGTAGCTTTGATGGACTTAAAATGAAACTAATGGTGATGAAAAGGGGTGATTTGAATGCATGATGGAAACCACCTCATGGAGGGACTTATTTTGAATTTAAATGTAGTAAATGCGCCTAAGAAAAATGGGGAGAAAGACATCATGGGTTCGGCCATGGTGTATGGCCGAACCCATGACCCATTTTACAAGCCAAATGGTGCATATAAACCCAAGTAAAAATGGGGAAAAAGACATCATGGTTCGGCCATGGTGTATGGCCGAACCTGTAATGGCCCAGAATTTTTTTAAATCAATGAATATGTGGTTATTATTTATTTTAATGGTGGAAATTGGAAATTTGAGGGAATAAGTGGTGAATGGATCAAGATATGGGCAAAGGCCCAATTATGGCCCAATGGACTATGGAGTGGATTTAAATTCATTTAAAGGGTCAATGATGGTCAATTGGGCCAAGGATGGTCAAATTGGGCCCAATACCCATTTACGACCCAATGGATCAAGATGATGTAAGCTTTAAGGTAAATGGGTAAGATGAAAATGTAATTGGGCCATGGGCCCAATGGTGATCCAATTAGAATGAATGGAATGGGTTTAAATCACCTAAGTTGATTTGAAGTTGACCAAGGTGACATGGTCCAATGGGACCCACCTCCACCTCACCAAGTGAGGTGGCGTGTGGACCAAGGATTGGTGGGACCGGCCACCATGGTTGAATTGGTCAACCATGGGTAGAATAATGGAATTAGGTTACGTGGAGATTAATTAACCTAAGGTAATTATTTAATTAATTAAATGATTAAATTATTCAAATGAGGGTCAAAGGTGGTCAAATGGTCATATGGAAGACCAAAAGCTATCTTATCTCCAAAACATGCAAAAAGTTGGAAAATGGTGGTTGGGTCATAAAGCATGGAAAATATCTTGGGTAGTTGGTGAGAAAGTTAAGTGGTGGAGTGTAGGTCACTCCACCAAAGGAAATTAATCTTATCTCTTTCTCTTTTCATCCAACTCTTTCCATTTCCTTTCTCTTTTGCTCTCCACCATCGTCCCTCATGTCTAAGGGAGAAGAAGAAGAAACCATGGAGGAAAGAAGAAAAGAAACTTAAGAAAGAGAAGAAAAAAAAAATTCAAAGCAAAGGCCCACGACTCCAAGATCAAAGCTTGGGATCTCCTTTCTCATCTCCATCCTCTCTCTCTCTCTCAAATCAAACCCTACTATGGCCGAACCCAAGCTTGGAGGTTGTCACCATTGATCAAGCATCTTAGCCGATCAAACAAGGAGAGGAAGAAGAAAGGAGGCCAAGGAAGCCGACGGGAGTGACGAAAGTCGGAGGAGACGTCGGATCGTAAGTATTTTCTAAAACAAGAGATTTAGATTTTTAGGGTTTAAGATTTGGGATCCATTTTTGTTAAATTTGATGGTGGCCAAATGATCATAGGCCTTGGATCTCAAATCCATCAAATGGAATGATGGAAAGTGGACCAAACCCTAATGGAAAAATTAGGGTTAAGGAAAAAAAATAAAAGGATTAAGGGTGTTATGTAATTAAATGGATTAAGCATGGAATTATGTAATTTGGAAGGAAATTATGGGCCATAGGGTTCGGCCATGTAGTATGGCCGAACCCCATGGTGGGCGATTAGGTAATGTGTGTTTTTGTTAGGGTTTTAAGGAGTGGAAGACATGTAAGCTAATTTGGAGATTTAATGGAATTTTAAGATTTAAAAATCATGGAAGGATAATTTGTAATTTTACGGTTTTAATGGTTAATGTAGTAATTTTTTTAAGGGATTGTAAATGAGGAAATTTATGGGGTATGTAAATGGTTGTTATGGCATTAAGAAGCATGAATGAATGATTGAACCCCATAGTGGGTGTTTAAGTGATTTAATTAGGGTTTTAAATGGAGTTTTTAGGGTTAGTATCATGGAAGGATGATTAATGATGTTAGGATTTTAAATGACTAAATGTGGTAATTCTTTTACAAGGGATCTTGAATGAAAAACATGGAAGAATGGCGGAGAAGATTGGTAAGGTTGATGAACTCCAAATGATGAACCTAATGTTGAAAAGAAAAAGGAATTATGGTTAAGATTGATAGACCTTAAATGTATCAAATAATGATTAAGGATTGATGAATTAAGTGTATGGTTTAGATTCTCTCAATGGAGGGACTTGTGATGGAACTAAGTCATGTATGTAGACCATGACCCATTTGTAGGTCATGTTATGGGTTAAATTTGGTATTATGCATGTGAGTAATAAATGGGGAATGTTGGTGGTGTTGATGAACCCTATGGCAATGTACTCATAATTTTATGGATGAAATGTTTTTTTTAAACCCTATGGTGGTCAAATGGTAGTTTTTTAATGGTTATGAAATTATGGAAAAATAAGTGGGGAATGTTGGTGGTTTTTAGATGGGTTTAGAAGGATGGAAGAGATGGAGTAATGCATTAATAATTTGGAGGCTTAAAAGGGTCAAGTGTTGTAAATTTTAAAGGGAGTTTAATGAAGAAAAATCATGGAAGGAATGATTAGGATTATTAGGGTTTTTAGTGATTAAATGTAGGAAATTTTTAAAGGGGCTTAAATGAGGAAATGCATGGGAGGTGTGAATGGTGTTGGTAGCCTTAAAAAGACATGAGGAAACAATGGACTAGGAACCATGGGTTCGGCCATGGTGAATGGCCGAACCCTATGGTGAGGTATTGTAAATTGTAATGGTTTATGGGTGTAAGAATGTGGAAATTGATGGAGAAGGGTGATGGTTTTAAATGGACCATGGGTTCGGCCATGGTGTATGGCCGAACCCCATGGGAAAACTTTGATGAATTAAGTGTTTTGGAAACCATGAAAAGAATGGGAAGTATGGCATGACTAAGTGAGTCATTAATGGACTCAAGAAAATGTACCAAATTGATGATCAAAATTGATGGTTTGAATTGCATGATGTAAACCTCCTCATGGGAGGGCTTTGATCTAAATGTGGTGAAAAAGACCCAAGGAAAAGTGGGGATTAGGTTGAATTAAAGGGGCTGATTTTAGTAAAACCCATGACCAAATTTGTGAGCCATTTGATGGGCTAAACTTGGGTTTATGTATGTAGTTAATTAATGTAGATTAAGTTAAGGAAAAGGCTTGTTTTAATAATGTTATGGCATGATTAAATGGGTCACTAATGGACTTAAGTGTATGGATCAATTATGAACAAAAAATGTACATGGTTAGGTGAATGTTTAACCATGGAAAAGAGGTAGTGGCAAAACCGTAAATAATGGCCAAATTCAAGAACCTCATGGGAGATGATCATGGGCTTAGGGAATCTAAGTAATAACCTTATGTATGACTAATGAAGCCTAGGGTGGCTGGTTTGTAGACTTGTGTGATTAAAATGTTTAATGGATTAAATGGGACCCACAAAACCTAGTTAGTGAGGTTCGGTCATGATGTATGGCCGAACCCCACTAAGGTATGATTAATGGACTTACTAATGGTTAAAAACATGGACTAATTGATAATGTATAATAAGGTACCGGACATCGCAAGCGGTGCGTGATCGGTGACCGGATTATCGGACGGAAGCGAAAAAGGACGCTAGTCGGTATTCGGTAGGATTCCGACCTTTTTGTAAGCCATGGATTGAGTGATGGTTTCTTTGAATTATTTTGGAAATTATATGGTTTGTTTTAAGATGGGTTTTGGATTTAGTATTATGTGACGTTTTCCTTTAATTTATTTTGGTAATCATGTCGTTTTTAAGATGGGTTTTGGATTTTGGTATTATGTAATGGGTTTCCTTTGATTTATTTTGATAATCATGGGATTGTTTTAAGATGGGTTTATGACTATGATTTATATATATTACATGGCATGTGGCATATACATCTCATGCATGACATGGGAGGGATATGGTATGGGAAGGATGAAATGAAACCGGAGTCCATGCTCCGTCGGGGTGACCGAGAAGCAAGCATGGGGATATCTTGATGTGTTTCATCCATCAAGAGGGATATTATGAGATATAACCGGAGTCCATGATCCGTCGGGGCGACCGAGAAGTAAACATGGGGACACCTTGACGAGGCTTTGCCGTCAAGGGGATGATTTGTGACTGTTTATATCTTGATGAGGTTTTTGCCGTCAAGGGGATGATTTGTGACTGTTTATATCTTGATGAGGTTTTTGCCGTCAAGGGGATGATTTGCGACTGTTTATATCTTGACGAGGTTTTTGCCGTCAAGGGGATGATTTGTGACTGGTTATATCTTGACGAGGTTTTTCCGCCAAGGGGGATATGGCATCATGACAGTAAAGATGATGGGTGGGATTCATAACACAGACACCCATGGCATGACATTCATCTTATAGTTTTCCTTATATGATTTCATATGTGGTTGTTATTACTAATCCATGTGCTAGCCCTATTCGGAGTCCTACTGGGCGCGTTGTCTAACGCCCTACTTCTACCTTAGCTGATGACACAGGAGATGGCGGAAACGGAGGATGAGACGAGAGCCAAGCGTAGGAGCTTGGGAAAACGAGCTGTTTAGTTTATTTAAGTTTTATTTTGGAAATGTAATTTTGAGTAACTTAGCTCGTCGGAATGTAATAACTTAAATTACTTGCTATGTTTTGGATTTTATTTTGGACAATACGATTTAGTGGTATTTTAGTAATTAAATGGATGTTTCTTCCCTGCTATCTGAAAATTTGTAGGATAGTCTCTATGGAAATTTTCGCACTTAGTTAATATTCCACAAGCTTACGTCTATGTGTGAACTGTTCTCCGTGGACTTCGTTCCACGCACATGTAGGGTCGGCCAGTTAAGGGCCGGGCTTTAGAAGTTCGGACTTAACTCGCGTCGTGACGTCCGCACCCTTTGTCACTCTTTATTTCAAAAAAAAAAAAAAAATAGACTCTGATTTTTGGTGAAAAGGGGTGGGCGTCACAGAACCCATGACCCATTTGTGGGTCAATTTATGAGTTAAATTTGGGATTATGTATGTGATTAGATGAATGGAAAATTAGGTAAGTTAAGGACTGATTTGTTAATGAACATATCATGGTTAATGGATCCAAGATTAGGGATCAATTGATGGGCTAAGTATGGGGTTATGTATGTGTTTAAATGAATAAGGATTAGGTTAATTAAATGGTTGATTTTAATAATCTTATGACATGGTTGATGGGTCGTTAACGGATCTAAGTTACGGATCATTAATGGATCTAAGTTATGGGTCAATTATGAACAAAAATGTACGTGGTTAAATGAGTGATTAGTCATGGAAAAGAGGAAGTAGCAAAACCGTAAATATTGGCCAAAACGTGAGTCTAATTGATAATGTATAATAAGGTACCAGACATCGCAAGCGGTGCGCGATCGGCGACCGAGTTTGTCGACGGAGAAACGCAAAGGAACGTGAGTCGGTATTCGGTAGGATTCCTACCCTTTTGTAAGCCATGGATTATGTGTTATGTTTGGTTTTTCCTTGATTTATTTTGGTAAGCATATGATTGTTTTAAGATGGGTTTTAAGGCTATGATGTGTATATTGATGCTTTACTTGATCTATTTTTGATAATCAAATTATATGTTTTATGTATGGGACTTTGAATGCCATGGTTTGTGCTATCATATATATTACATGGCATATGGCATCTACATTTCATCCATGACATGGGAGGGCTATGGCATGCGAAGGATGAAATGAAACTGGAGTCCATGCTCCGTCGGGGCGACCGAGAAGCAAACATGGGGATAGCTCGATGTGCTATAACCGGAGTCCATGCTCCGTCGAGGCGACCAAGCAGCAAACATGGGGACACCTTGACGAGGCTTTGCCGTCAAGGGGGATGATTTGTGATTGTTTATATCTTGACGAGGTTTTGCCGTCAAGGGGGATGATGTGTGACTGTTTATATCTTGACGAGGTTTTTCCGTCAAGGGAGATATGGCAGCATGATGGTATGGATGATGGGTGGGACTTATGACATAGGACACCCATGGCATGGCATTCATTTTATGGTTTCCATTATATTATACCTATGTGCTTGTTATCACTAATCCATGTGTTAGCCCTACTCGGAGTCCTACTGGGCACGTTGTCTAACGCCCTACTTCTACCCTAGCTGATGACACAGGAGATGGCGAAAGTGAAGGACGAGACGGGAGCCAAGCGTAGGAGCTTGGGAAAGCGAGCTACTTAGTTTATTAAGATTTATTTTGGAAATGTAATTTGTGCAATGTAGCTCGTCGGACTGTAATAATGTAGATTTCTTACTATGGTTTGGTCTTTACTTTGGACATTATCATTTTGAGATATAATTATGATTTTGAAGTATTTTAGTAATTAAATGAATGTCACTTCCCTGCTATCTAAAATTTGTAGGATAATCTCTATTATAATTCCGCACTTAGTTTAATATTCCGCAAGCTTACTTCTACGTGTGAACCGTTCTTCGTGGACTTAGTTCCACGCACACGTAGGGTTGGCCAGTTAAGAGCCGGGCTTTAGAAGCTCGGACTTAACTCGCGTCGTGACGTCCGCGCCCTTTGTCACTCTTTATTTTTAAAAAAAAATAGACTCTGATTTCGGTGAAAAGGGGCGGGCGTTACATGCCATACACATGGCCGAACCCCATGAACTATTTTGATGAGTCATTTGGTAGATCTATGCATATTAAGTGATTGAATGACCAAGTTAAGAAATGAGGGTTAAAAAGGTAAGAAGATGGAATGAAAGAACCATGGGTTCGGCCATGTTGTATGGCCGAACCCCATGGATAATTTGTCATGGACTTATGTGTTGTTTTTATCAAGTTAAATGATTAACTTAGGTGATGGGATTAATAAATCAAAGAATGGATGGTGATGGACCCATTTTGTGCAAAATGAAACAAGGGTTAAAAAAAAGGGTCAAAACCAAAGAGTGAGGTTCGACCATGTTGTATGGCCGAACCCCACAAGTGAGTTTTGGTGGACAGTGGACAGTGGGTAGTGGAAAGTGAACAGTGGGTAGTGGACAGCGGATAACTTGCTGATTTTATAAATGAAACATTTATATGATTTTCCAAATGGTTATGTTAAATTGGAAGGATGAAGGGAATGGTTTAAATCAATTGGAATAATTAAATTGGTTATTTTATGGAATTAAATGGATCACCAAATTGATGTATGTATATGTTAAATGTAATAAGGTAACGGGATTTCACAAACGGTGAACGATCAACTTGACGCGATCGGTGATCGATTTTTGGACGGAAACACAAGGACCTGTTATTTGGACGTTGGTAGGATTCCTACCTTATTGAAAACCATGGATTATGTACATGTGATGTTTTTACTTCATGTTTTGATGAGTTAGTTTGGTATCAAATGATATGTTTCAGTCATGGGATTTTAATGCTATGATGTTTATTATGACATAGCATGTTGGCACTTGCATCTCATGCATGGCATAGGAGGGATCAAATGAGGGGAGTCCATGCTTCCATTCGCTTTTCCGATAAAACAATCATGGGGAGGAATCCGTACTGATTCCGGGTTATGATGATTGTGATGTTTGAAGAGTCCACACTCCATTTAGATTTCCGATAAATAATTGTGGGGGAGAAATCTACACTGTTTCCTATGGATTTGTAACCAGAGTTCACGCTCCGTTCGGGGCGACCGATAATGCATTCATGGGGATACCTTGATGTGGATTATCCATCAAGAGGAATATTATGTTTGTAATGTAACCGGAGTCCACGCTCCATTTGGGGCGACCGATAAGGCATTCGTGGGGATACCTTGATGTGCATTATCCATCAAGGGGAGTACTATGTGATTGTGATATGGATGATGGGTGGGACTCATGGCATATGACACCCATGGCATGGCATTGTTTTGCATGGTTTTGATATTATCTATATCTATGTGATTTCTATACTAACCCATGTGTTGACCCTACTCGGAGTACCTACTGGGCGCGTTATCTAGCGCCTTATTTCTACCTTAGTTGATGACATAGGAAATGGAAGGAACGAAGGACGCGATCGGAGCCAAGCTTAGGAGTATGGATGATCTAGTTTCAGTTTATTTAAGTTTATTCATGGACAATGTAATTTGAGTAGCTAGTATTTGGGACTGTAATAACTTAGACTATTTGTTATGGTTTGTGTGGTTAATTTTGGATATTATAACTTAAAGGTAATTATTTTTAAGTGATGGACTTCCTTGCTATCTAAAATGGAATAGGATAGTTATTCTATTATAATTCCGCATCTACGATTTATTCCGCATGTTTAACCTTATTACGTGTGAACCGTTCTCGTGGACTTGGTCCACGCACACGTATGGTTGGCCAGTTAAGGGCCAGGCTTTTGAAGTTCGGACTTAGCTTACGTCGTGACGTTCCCTCTCTCTCTCACTCTTTATTTCAAAAAAAAATAGACTATGATTTTCGGCGAGTGATAAAGGGCGGGGTGTTGCACCTTCCGTCCTCCAACTCGACCAACTCAGTCTCAATCATCTAGAGCATATAACCAGACAGGACGAGCACCTATCCCGATAGGATCTGGACGATTGTATACTTTGGCTCCTTCTCCAAAGAAGGTGGATCACTCAGTGATTCAAGGTATGGAAATAGTTGTCAGTTCTTATGCTTTTGCATTATTTGATTCAGGAGCATCCCACTCCTTTCTATCTGTTACATTCATATCTGCTACTAGCACTTTAGTGCAATAATTGTCCACCGCACTTACTATTATATCCCCCATTGGAGACATATCACTTGGTCTGATCTGCTCTATGGTAGACACTGAACTTGGTGGGTTCAACTTTAAATTCAATTATCTGGTATTCGAGATGACAAAGTACGACATCATATTTGGCATGGATTGGTTGGTTAACTTCCAGGCCAGCATTGACTGCCATCTCCACAGGGTGATATTTTGGTCACCCGAGGGAAAACGATATGTGGTTCATGCCTACAGACAGAGTATACCAATGACCAGAAGATTGCACGAGGAAATGAACCGTCTAGTGAACAACATCAGATTAGACAAAGCGCCAATGGCTAAACTACCTGCAGTAGTGAAAGACTACGCATAGGTATTTTCGACAGAACTCCCTGGTTTGCTCCAAAGAGGGAGATTGATTTCGAGATCAAGCTATATCCTGACACTGCTCCAGTCTCATTGCCACATTACCGGATCGCCCCAGCAAAGATGTCTGAGCTGAAGAGGCAAATTGCTAAGTTGCTCAGACTAGGATGCATCCGAAACCGCATATCATCTTGGGGAGCACCGGTATTATTTGTAAAGAAGAAGGATGGTACACTTCGGATGTGTGTAGATTATCGGAAATTGAATCATCTGACAGTAAAAAAACAAGTACCCTCTACCCAAAATTGATGATCTATTCAATCAACTCAGAGGTTCCAGTCACTTCTTCAAGATTGATCTGATGTCAGGCTACCATCAAATCCGTGTCAGGGATGAAGATATAGAGAAGACAGCTTTCAGAACTCGGTATGGACTATATGAGTATGTGGTCATGCCGTTTGGACTCACCAATGTATCAGCTGTGTTCATGGATCTGATGAACAGGATCTTTCGTCCTTACTTGGACAAGTTTGTAATTGTCTTCATTGACAACATCCTGATTTATTCTACCATTCGGGAGGATCATGCTGAACATCTAAGGATAGTCTTGGACACCCTGAAGAAAATCAATTATATGCCAAAGCAAGCAAGTGCGAGTTCTGGATATCTGAGGTCAATTTCTTAGGACATGTCAAATCAGCGAAAGGAATAGCCCGTGGACCAGGCTAAAGTGGCAGCAATTAAACTGGAAATCTCCGAAGAATGTGACCGAGATCCACAGTTTTCTGAGTTTGGCTAGTTATTATCGAAAGTTTATTATGGAATTCTCCAAGATCGCAACTCCACTCACCAGACTCACTCAGAAGGGAGTCAAATTTGAATAGTCTAATGTGTGTAACCGAAGGTTCGAAGACCTGAAGGAGAGGCTTATGACTGCTCCTATTCTGATTTTACCGGAAAGAGGCAAGGGCTATGAAGTATATTGTGATGCTTCAGGAGAAGAACTTGGGTGTTCTCTTACTCAAAGTCAACACATAGTGGCTTATGGTTCAAGGCAGTTGAAAATTCATGAAAGCCACTATCCCCACACATGATCTGGAATTAGCCGCAGTGGTGTTCGCTCTCAAAAACTGGAGACACTATCTGTATGGAGAAAAATTTGAGGTATTTTCAGATCACAAAAGTTTGAAATATCTGTTTGATAAGAAAGAACTCAACATGAGACAGCGCAGATGGATGGAGTATCTGCAAGATTATGAGTTTGCATTGCGATATCATCCTAGCAAGGCGAACAAAGTGGCAGATGCCCTTAGTCGCATGATAACAGTGGCCAGTTTGATTATGAAGGAATGAGAAATGCTGAATACCATTCGAGAGTTCAATTTGTACATCAAGAATCATGGGAGTATGTATAATCTGATAGTACGGTCCAGCATGGTTTCCAAGATTAAGCAGGAATAGTGGACAGATCTGGAAGTGGAAGAGATATGGGCTAAGATGTCGATTAGTGAAGTCATACCTGAATGGGAATTGCGATCTCGACAAGGTCTCTTATTTCGAGGCAGAACATATGTGCCTCAAAGCTGTAGAAGAGAGTTGTTAATCGAAGCACACCAAACAAAACTCTCTATTCATCCGAGTAGTACCAAAAGGTATCATGACCTGAAAAGACATTATTGGTGGCATGGACTTAAAAGAGATGTAGTAGACTTTGCTGCTCATTGCTTACTTGTCAACAAGTCAAAACTAAACATCAGAAACCACCAGGGTTACTCAAACACTTACTAGTGCCGGAATGGAAATGGGAACATATCTCCATGGACTTTGTGACAGGGTTGCCAAGGTCTTCAAAGGGCAACGATGCAATATGGGTCGTAGTGGACCGTCTGACCAAGTCTACACACTTTCTTCTAATCAAGATGACAGATTCATCTGAGACTTTGGGACGACGATACATCAAGGATATCATCAGGCTACATGGTATCCCTAGGACTATTGTGTCAGACAGAAATGGTCGATTCATTGGTAGGGTGTGGCAGAGCATGCAATTGGCTATGGGGACCAACTTGTTGATCAGCACAACTTTCCATCCATAGACTGATGGACAGTCAGAGAGAACAATACAGACATTGGAGGACATGCTGAGAGCATGTATGTTAGACTTCAAAGGTGGTTGGGAAGATCATTTACTGCTGGTTGAATTCTCCTACAACAACAGTTTCCAGGCAAGTCTCAAGATGGCTCCATTTGAGGCATTGTACAGTAGAACCTGTAGATCACCAGTATGTTGGACAGAGGCCGATGAGCCTGCTCTTATTGGACCTGATTTGGTTGCAAAGACTACGGAACAGATCAAGGTAATACGACAACATCTGTTCACTACACAAAGTCGTCAGAAGAGCTATTCGGACAAGAGAAGTAGATTCCTTAAGTTTGAGGTGAGAGACTTAGTGTTCTTAAAGGTCTCGCCATGAAAGGGGCACATGCGATTTGGAAAGAAAGGGAAGTTGTCACTTAGATATGTGAGACCCTTTCCAATCCAAAAAAGGGTGAGGGAAGTGGCCTATCGTTTGTTACTTCCTCCACAGTTGTCATCTTTGCACGATGTATTCCATGTTTCTATGTTAAGGAAGTACAATCTTAATCCTTCACATGTGCTAAATGTACAAGACATAGAGGTGCGAAGCGACATGACTTACGTCGAAAAACCTGTCAGGGTAATTGAGATAGAACAAAGGGTGCTGCGAAACAGAGCGATCTCGTTCATCAAGGTGGAATGGGATCGACATGGTAATGAGGAAGCCACCTGGGAACTTGAATCAGAAATGAGAGCAGCTCATCCTGAGCTTTTTATATAAGTTGTTTGAAACCGTACTTCGCTCGATTTTCAGGACGAAAATTTCAAAAGAGGGTAATATTGTAACACCTCGGATTTTCATTTCATAAATATATATTAGAATTGTCTATTTAATCTGTGAATAAATGGAATGGAAGTTATGCAACGCCCTGCCCTTTTGCACCCTTCCGAAGATCAGAGTCTATTTTTTTTAAAAAAAAAATAAGTAAAGTGGAAAAGAGCAGGAGCGCCACGACACGAGCTAAGTTCGGACTTCCAAAGCCCGACCCTTAACTGGCCAAACCTATGGGTACATGGACCAAGTCCACGAAAACCAAACCACACATAGAACTAAGTAAAACTTGCGGAATATACATAACTGAATTGCGGAATAAGTCAAATATGCGGAACAACAATAGGATGACAATCCTATTCTATATGAGATAGCTAAGTACAAGTCCTATCCACAATAACTTAAATTAAATATCGAACTCAAAACAAACCAAACCGTAGCAGTATTCTACGTTCTTACATATCCTTGCAAACATAAACAAAATATCCATATATATCAATTCCATTCAAATATCCAAACTCCTACGCTTGGTTTTCTTCTCGATCCTCGGCGTTTGCCTTTTCTTTTCCTGCGTCATCCACTGGGGTAGAAGTAGGGCGTTAGACAACGCGCCCAGTAGGTATTCCGATTAGGGCTAACACATGGGTTAGTATATAAAATCCAGATATAATATACCATATCATACTTATAAAACATCGTATCGAAAATTATGTATGATAACAGAGATCCAATCATACAGATAAAAACCAGTAAACTTGCATGATAATAAAGATCATATCATGCCGATTCAATGCCATGTCATGCTAGCATATGTCTTATGCAATGAGTCCCACCCATCACATACACATAATCTCTTGAAAGTATTCTCATCTCTTGATAGTATTCTCATCTCTGGATAGTATTCTCATCTCTCGATAGTATTCTCATCTCTTGATAGTATTCTCATCTCTTGATAGTATTCACCACATCAAATTACTCCTCACGACTTACGGATGCCCCGACGGAGCGTAGGTCTCCGGTTAAAGTATCCTCCTGGTGGGACTCTCACCACCTAAGGAGGCCCCACAGTTGCATCACAGACATTCCGACGGAGTGTGGGCTCCGGTTGCATAACATCCCCCCCCATGCCATGCATGAGATGCAAATGCCAACCATGCTACAGAATATTACAAAACATAGCATGAAAATCCCATAATTACAAAATATTGTTTGATACCAAAATAACTTATCAAACATGAAATAAAATCATCAATAGTACATAATACATATCCATGGTTTCAATGATGTAGGAATCCTATAGAAAGTTCACTTAAAAGTCCGATCTTCTTAACCGTCACCCGCTCACGACTCGTGCGCCGTTCAAGTCCCGTTACCTTGTTTATATAACAGCAAATTAATAACATAACCTTTTGATTTCTTATTAGGTTTAAATCCCAAAACCCACCTTGTGGGGTTCGGCCATACCCCATGGTAGAACCTCACCTACTTTGGATTTGATCTTCCTTTTCATTTGATCAATACCTTACATAAACACCTTATATTAAATAATATACCTTGGTAGGATTCGGCCATACAGCATGGCCGAACCATACCACTTTGGTTTGACCCCTCTTTCAAGTCCTTTAATCCTTCCTTATCCATATTTATATTATTACTTGTATTTACAGTTTTGCCACTAGACTTAACCCATATTTAATCTTGCTTAATAACTAAGATCCATAAAATCCACCTTAGTGGGGTTCGGCCATACAACATGGCCGAACCTCACCATCTCAAATTTGGTCTTTTAATTAAATCCAAATGCCACAGTCATCCCCCATGGGATTCTTCATTTTTGGCCATATTTACATCCTTGCCACTCATTCTTCCCATGGTTAATCACCTTTCATATATGTATGTTCATAACCCTAAATGATCCATAGACATGGATCCACCATGCCTCAGCAATCATGACATGGAAACACTATACATCATTCATTTCCTTAATTTATTTCCCATTCATTTTAGTGCATACATAGACCTAAACTTAGCCCATAAAATGACTCCTAAAATGGTCATGGGGTTCGGCCATATACCATGGCCGAAACCATGATGTTATTTTCCTCATTTTCCTTGAGTCTTTTTCAACCATTTTGATCCACAGCAAGTCCCTTCTTAAAAGGGATTTCATCATACATTTTGGTCATCATCTTTAACCACTTTTAAACCTTTTAAACTTGACCTTATTCTCCATCATCTTCAAGGTTCCAAAAGTACTTAAATCCATCAAAATCTCTCCAAAGGGTTCAGCCATACTCATGGCCGAACGCTATGGTTCCTTATTTCTATCTATTTACACTTTAAAACATCATGGAACCAATAATAAATTCTAACATAATCTTACTCCAATTAACCCATAAAAATAGTCCATGGAGTTCGGCCATACACATGGCCGAACCCTATCGTTCTCTTGACTCAATCCTTCCCATAATTATTCATGGTTTAATACCCAACATTTTAACCATAATCATAGTATGGTTCAGCCATCCAATGGCCAATCCAAAACATCCATCATATCTCCATATTAAACACCTTAAAACCTTAACTCATTGTATGGTTTTTGTCCTTTAAAAAACCATACAGATAACCAAATTATTTCATGGGGTTCGGCCATCCAAAGTGGCCGAACCCTATGATCCATGTTTTCTACTCTTTTTAAACATCATCTTCCATGTTTAAACCCTTGATAAATTCGGCCAAACCATGGCCAAATCATGCTCCCTTTAACGCATTTATTTAACCAATTTTCATGAAATACTTACCAATCTTTCTTAGCTTTTCTTCTTGCCTTTGATTCTTCCTTGCTCCCTTGGTCCTTAGCTGATTGTGTGCTTTGATCAATGGTGAAAACACCAAGGGCTGGTTTGGCCAAGGAGGTAGATTTTGAGAGAGTGTGAGAGAGATGAAAGTCTATGCTTTTTGAGATAGAAAATTCGGCCAAAGAGGTAGTGAACCTCTTTTGTAAAACAGACCCCAAGATCCTCTCATTTACCTCATAAATTTTGATCTAACCAAGGAGTCTTTTGATACTAACGAAGGCATCCCTTGGCACTCCCAACGTTGGCCTTTGGGTTCCCATTATGAGATGGAAACCCTCCAAGCTCCCAAGGTGATTCTTATCCCATTCCATTTAATTTCATGCATGGAAAACTACTCCTCATGCCACCAACGTGTATGAGGGAGATCAACTTCGAAATCAAGTTATACCCTGGTACTTCACCAGTGTCTCTGTAACGCCCGCCCCTTTTCACACCGAAAATCAGAGTTTATTTTTTTATTTTTACATAAAAGTGACAAAGGGCACGGACGTCACGATGCGAATTAAGTTCCGAGCTTCTAAAGCTCGGCCCTTAACTGGCCAACCTACGCGTGCGTGGAACATAAATCCACGAGTACGGTTCACGCGTAGAAAGAAAGCTCGCAACACATAAAAATCAATGCGGATGATAATAGACACTATTCTACCAATTTTCAGATAGCAGGGAAGAAATATCCATTAAATTACTAAAATGCCCTCATACTGTACTGTCCAAAATAATTTATAAAACATAGTAATAAGTCTAAAATATTACATTTCCGACAAGCTAAACTATTTCAAATTACATTATCCAAAATAAACATTAGTAACTATGTAGCACTCCTTTCCAAACTCCTTAGCATGGCTCCCGTCTCGTCCTTCCGCTTCGCCACCTCCTACGTCATCGGCTAGGGTAGAAGTAGGACGTTAGACAACGCGCCCAGTAGGACTCCGAGTAGGGCTAACACATGGATTAGTGATAACAAAACATATAAAAATATTATATCAAAATCATGCCATTTGGTACAATGTAATGCAATGGGTGTTTTATGTCATGAATCCCACCCATCAATCTCATCATCATTGTACAATGCCCCTTTTTCATCCATACATAATGTTCAAAATGTAATCCATACCATCATCGTGCCGTGACCCTCTTGATGGAAAAACCTCATCAAGATATGATCCAATCGTAAAATATCCCCCTTGACGGCAAAGCTTTGTCAAGGTGTCCCCATGCCTGTTCTCGGTCGTCCCGACGGAACATGGACTCCAGTTTCATTTCATTCTTCCCCTGCCATATCCCTCCCATGCCATGCATGAGATGTAGGTGCCATATGCCATGTAATGAATATAATAACAACCATAACATTTAAAAAATCCCATCAATCAAACATATGACTTGATTATCAAAAGTAGATCAAGTAAAGCCTCAATAAACACATCATAGCTTTAAAAACCCATTTTAAACCAATTATATGCTTACCAGAGTAAATCAAGTAAAGACCCCTACATAATACATAATTCAAAACCAATATTAAAACAACCCATATAATTTCCAAGATAATTCAAAGCAACCATCACTCAATCCATGGCTTACAAAAAGGTTAGAATCCTACCGAATACCGACTCGCGTCTTTATTTCGTTTTCTTCCGACAATCCTGCTACCGACTCGCGTACCGCTCGCGCTATCCGGTACCTTATTAAATTGCCAAATCAATCCAAGTTTTAATCATTTCCAAGCCCATAAATCATAACTTAGTGGGTTTCTTCATTTTAGCCCATATTTACCATTTTTGCCACTACCCTTCACATAAACAATTTTTCATTAATTCATGCCTACTTAAGCCCAAAATTTAATCCACAACTTAGGTCCTTAACTTAGGTCCATTATTGACTTACCAAAACATTAAAATTTGTCATGTAATTAATCTAACCATTACTTATTTAAACCCATTCAAACCCCATACTTAATCACATATATACCCATTGACTTTAAACCCAAATTGATTTACAATTTGGGGCATGGGTTCGGCCATACACCATGGCCGAACCCATGATGTTCCTTTCTCCATTTTTTTCTTGGGTCCAAAAACATCAAATTCATCAAATCTTTTCATGGGATTTACCTCATGCATTTAACTACTATGAGTGCATTATTCATTCATTTCATTTGGAGACCACAAACACCATTCAATTTAAATCATTCATTAGGTCATCCTAATGCACCCAAGCTCATGTCTAATGAAGCCCGGCCCTTAACTCGCGTCGTGACGTCCGCACCCTTTGTCACTTTAAAAAAAAAAAAATAGACTCTGATTTTGGTGAAAAGGGGCGGGCGTTACAATCTCTACCACACTATCAGATGGCACCAGCAGAGATGTCGAAGCTTAAGAAGCAGATCGATGAACTGCTTAGGCTGGGTTGCATCCGGAATAGCACGTCGTCTTGGGGAGCTCCAGTATTGTTTGTAAAGAAGAAGGATGGTTCACTGCCAATGTGTGTTGATTATCGGGAGCTGAATCAGCTAACAGTTCGGAACAAGTACCCTCTACCCAGGATCAATGATTTATTCGATCAATTGAGGGGTTCCAGCCATTTTTCAAAGATTGATTTGATGTCTGGTTATCATCAAATACGGGTTAGGGAGGAAGATATAGAGAAGACAGCCTTCAGGACACGGTATGGACTATACGAGTTTGTAGTCATGCCATTTGGACTCACAAATGTGCCGGCTGTGTTCATGGACTTAATGAACAGGATCTTCCGTCCATATTTGGATCAGTTTGTAATCATGTTCATTGACGATATTCTGATCTATTCCAAGAGTCATGAGGAACATGCAGAGCATCTACAGATAGTCTTGAATACTTTGAGGCAGAACAAGCTATATGCCAAAGCCAGTAAGTGTGAGTTCTGGCTATCTCAAGTAAATTTCTTGGGACATGTTATATCCGAGGGAGGTATAGCCGTGGATCTGGCTAAGATGGCGGCAGTGAAAGATTGGAAAGCGCCCAATAATGTAACTGAAATCCGTAGTTTCTTGGGATTGGCTGGTTATTGCAGAAGATTTATCATGGATTTTTCTAAAATAGCGTCTCCATTGACTCGACTCACTCAGAAAGGAGTCAAATACGAGTGGACAGATCTGTGTAATCAAAGGTTTGAAGAGCTGAAGAAAAGACTTACCACTGTCCCTGTTTTAGTTTTGTCAGTAAGTGGCAAGTGTTACGAGGTATACTGTGATGCCTCGGGAGAGGGACTGGGATGTACACTCAGTCAGAGTAATTGTGTGGTGGCGTATGGTTCAAGGCAGTTGAAAATATATGAACATCTTTACCCCACACATGATTTGGAATTAGCTGCAGTGGTTTTCGCCCTCAAAAGTTGGAGACATTATCTCTACGGTGAGAAATTTGAGGTATTTTCTTAGGATTAAGACGGTTGCATGTCTCATTGACAGCTAAGAATCCCAACTGACCGACTCTTCGGAGTTCGCTGCACGGGGGTCGGATTAATTTACTTCGTTAGACTCAGACTGAAGCCTTCAATCTGAGAACAACATTCGATGGAAAAGATTGATAGCAAAGGAAGGACAGTCACTCTATGTTAGGATTTAGCAAACATAGCAAATAGGGCTTATTTCCCCCGAATTGAGAAAAAATCTAGATTTTCCCCCCAAATTGATGAAACAGTGATGGATTTATCAAACGTAGGAAAATTTCCCCGATTTCACCAAATGGAACAAACATTGATACTTCGGAAATTTTTCCCCAAAAAAAAAAAAAAACTAAGAGTGCTTATTTGGTAATTTTCCCCAAAATACGTAAACACAAAACTTTATGAAGGAACTAAGTCGATAAATATTTTTTCGATGACTTAGGAAATGCCTCCAAAGAGAAGGACTCGCCGAAACCCACGGGTAGAGGAAGAGGTGCCACCACCTCGTCAGGAAGAGGAGGTACAGCCACCTCATCAAGAGAAGGGACAGAATAGTGTGAACCTACCTGTTGTGCCTCCTGAGTTGAAGGAATTGATTCAAGCAGTGGTCACCTCTGTCCTACAACAGCATTTGAACGGGAATACGACCACCACTGACTCTAATAACTGGAAAAATGTCAAAGATTTCTAGCAATAGCGCCCCCCGTACTTCAACGGAAAAGAATGGGCTGTCGGAGCCGAGCATTGGTTGAAAAACATCACTCAGATCTTGACTCTGCTTTAGATTTCCAGTCATGCTAATAGGATCTTACTGGCTACATCTCAACTGATCGAGGATGCAGGTAATTGGTGGGAGGTTGTAGAAAAACGGCAAGCACTTGTCCCGGAAGGGGAAAGAACTACCATGACATGGGAATGGTTCTCAGCTACTTTCTTAGAGCAGTATTTTCCAGAGGAGGAAAGAGAGCGCCAGACTCAAGCCTTCCTATCATTGGTACAAGGCATCTATGACGGTGGCATAATATCACAGGGAATTCCTTAGTTTGAGCGGGGCCTTCGGCCGAGCATCAGGGCTAGGGTGACAATATTCAAGGCAGCCACACTGGCTGAGGTGGTCAGCAGGGCCACTATAGCGGAGCGAGAGTTGAATGAGATGGTGCGGTTTGACAACCGCCGAGGGCAGAATGGGCGCGGTGCATTTCAACCCAACAAGAAGTTCTGCCCGAACTTTAGCAGACCCTCACCGTCCACTGGATCTACAGGGGGCTTTCCCCCCAATCAGCCCTCCCATCAGCATCAGTCACTCAGGTTCCACGGGGTGGGAACACATGCTACCAGTGTGGCCAATAGGGCCACTTCAAGAGGGAGTGTCCACAGATTAGCAAAGCCTCTCACTTTAAGGGTCCCTTTCGCCCTCTAGCTAGACTAGCTCAGTCATGAGGAGGCAGGGCTTACAACCAGGCGAGGTGGGCGCCAAACCCTACAGGATCTGGACGGCCTTTCATCATAGCTCTTCTAGCAGCGGTGGATCACTCGGTGATTCAAGGTATGGCCGTAGTTGGTAGTTCCTATGCTGTTGCATTATTTGATTCTAGAGCTTCCCATTCATTTATATCTGCTGCATTCATATCTGCTACGGGCACATTAGTATAAAACCTGTCCACATCACTTACCATTGTATACCCCGTCGGAGACACATCTTTGGGACTCATATGCACGACATTAAACACTGAACTCGCTGGATTCAGATTTGAGTTCAACTATTTGGTACAGAATATGGCTGAGTACGATGTTATATTTGGCATGGACTGGTTGGCTACATTTCAGGCCAATATTGATTGCCATCTTCGTAGGGTGATATTTTGGTCACCCGAGGGAAAGCAGTATATGGTGCACGCTGATAGACAAGGCATCCCTAGAAGGCTGCAGGAAAAACTGAACCACTTTGTCTTGAACAACATCAGACTAGACAGGGCACCAAAGGCTGAACTTTCGGCGGTAGTAGCATATTTTACTGAGGTATTCCCAACAGAGCTTCCTAATTTACCACCCAAGAGGGAGATAGACTTTGAGATCAAGTTATATCCCCGCGCTGCTCCAGTGTCATTGCCCCATTACAGAATGGCACCAGTTGAGATGACCGAGTTGAAGAAGCAGATTGATGAACTGCTCAGATTGGGTTTTATTCGGAACAACACATCAGCATGGGGAGCACCAGTATTATTTGTGAAGAAGAAAGACGGTACCCTGCGGATGTGTGTGGACTACAGGAAATTGAACCAGCTGACTATTAGGAACAAGTATCCCCTACCCAGGATTGACAATCTGTTTGATCAACTTAGGGGTTCCTCTCAATTCTCCAAGATTGATCTGATGTCCGGGTACCATCAAATCTGGGTTAGGAAGGAGGACATAGAAAAGATAGCCTTTAGGACATGGTATGGCTTATATGAGTATGTGGTCATGCCATTTGGACTTACTAATGCACCGGCTGTGTTCATGGACCTGATGAATAGGATATTCCGTCCTTACTTGGACCAGTTTGTGATTGTATTCATTGATGATATTCTGGTCTATTCCAAGAGTCAGGAGGAACATGCTGAGCACCTGCGGATAGTCCTGGACACCTTGAAGAAGAACCAGTTGTATGCCAAAGCCAGCAAGTGTGAATTCTGGCTATCTGAGGTCAACTTCTTGGGGCACATTATATTAGAAGAAGGTATAGCCGTGGACCCGGCTAAGGTAGCGGCAGTGAGGGAGTGGAAAGCACCAACGAATGTGACCGAGATCCGCAGTTTTCTGGGATTGGCCGGTTACTACAGGAAATTCATCATGGACTTCTCCAAGATTGCAGCTCCACTTACCCGTTTCACTCGGAAAGGAGTCAAATTTGAGTGGTCAGATCTGTGCAACTGGAGATTTGAGGAGCTAAAGGAGAGGCTTACAACCGCTCTTATTTTGATCTTGCAGGAAAGAGGCAGAAGTTATGAGGTATACTGTGATGCCTCAGGTGAGGGACTGGGGTGTACACTCAGTCAAGGTAATCGTGCGGTGGCATACGGATCAAGATAGTTGAAAATTCATGAACGCCATTATCCCACACATGATCTAGAGCTAGCAGCAGTGGTCTTCGCTCTCAAAAGCTGGAGACACTACCTATATGGTGAGAAGTTTGAGGTGTTCTCATATCACAAGAGCCTGAAGTACTTATTTGATCAGAAGGAACTCAACATGAGACAGCGCAGATGGATGGAATACCTGGCGGATTATGAGTTCGCACTTCGGTATCATCCGAGCAAGGCGAACAAGGTGGCGGATGCCCTCAGCTGCATGTCACATGTGACAGTAGCAAGCTTGATCAGGACGGAATGGGAGGTATTGAATACCATTAGAGAGTTTAAACTCTACCTCAATAATCATGGGACCATATATAACCTGATCATACGATCCCACATGGTCTCCGAGATTGAACGGGAACAACGGACAGATCTAGAGGTGGAGGAGATATGGGCTAAGATGTCTACAGGTGAGCTTGTACTGGAGCGGGAACTACGACCAAGACAGGGTCTTGTGTTCCGAGGCAGGACATATGTGCCTAAGAGCTACAGAAGAGAGTTGTTGATTGAAGCACACCAAACCAAGCTCTCTATCCATCCGGGCAACACCAAGATGTATCATGATCTTAAGAGGCACTATTGGTGGTGTGAACTCAAGAAAGATGTGGCAGAGTTTGTTGCTTGTAGCCTAACTTGTCAGCAAGTTAAGGCGGAACATCAGAAACCACCAGGTTTACTTGCACCCTTGCCAGTGCCAGAGTGGAAATGGGAGCACATATCCATGGACTTTGTAACAGGGTTGCCAAGGTCATCAAAGGGCAACAATGCGATATGGGTCGTGGTAGACTGGTTGACTAATTCTGCGCATTTCCTTCCCATCAAGATGAAGGATTCATCGGAGAACTTGGGTCGACGGTACATCCGGGATATCATCGGACTACATGGTATTCCTCAGACTATTGTGTCCGACAGGGATGGCCGATTCACCGGCAGAGTGTGGCAGGGCATGAAGTCGGCTTTGGGGACCGATATATTGACTAGCACAACATTTCATCCACAGACTGATGGACAGTCAGAGAGGACGATACAAACTCTGGAGGATATGTTGAGAGCATGTATGCTAGACTTCAAGGGCGGATGGGAGGATCATTTGCCACTGGTGGAATTCTCTTACAATAACAGTTACCAGGCAAGCCTCCAGATGGCTCCATTTGAGGCCTTGTATGGTAGGCCATGTAGATCACCAGTGTGCTGGACAACACTGATTGGACCCGAGTTGGTTACGGAGACTACAGCGCAGACCAAATTGATACGGTAACACTTACTCACTGCGCAGAGCCGTCAGAAGAGCTACGCCGACAAGAGGAAATGGTTCCTCGAGTTTGAGGTGGGAGACTTGGTGTTCTTAAAAGTCTCACCACGGAAGGGACACATGAGATTCGAGAAGAAGGGGAAATTGTCGCCTAGATTTGTGGGACCGTTTCCAATTCTGAAGAGGGTGGGGGGGGGGGGGTGGTTAGCTTATCAGTTGGCGCTCCCTTCACAGTTATCATCTTTACATGATGTGTTCCATGTGTCCATGTTGAGGAAGTACAACCCTGATCCTTCACATGTCCTGAGCATGCAAGACGTCGATGTGCAAAGCGATGTGACGTATGTGGAGAAGCCGATCAGAGTGATCGGGAGAGAACAAAGATTGTTACGAAACCGCGCTATTCAGTTGGTCAAGGTGGTATGGGAACGAAATGGCAATGAGGAAGCCACCTGGGAACTTGAATTAGAAATGAGAGCCGCTCATCCGGATCTTTTTGTACGAGTTGTTTGAACCCTGACTTCGCTCGAATTTTCGAGACGAAAATTTCAAAAGAGGATTGTATTGTAATAGCTCGAAATTTTTAAATCAATATATATGTGGCTATTATTTATTTTAATGATGGAAATTGGGAATTTTGATGGAATAGATGTTACGTGGATCAAAATTTGGGGCAAAGGCCCGAGTATGGTCCAATGGACCATGGGTTGGATGAAACTCATTTAAATGGTCAATGATAGTTAATTGGGCCGTCAAATTGGGCCCAATACCCATTTGGGACCTACTGGGCCAAGAGGATTTAAGCTCTAAGGTAAATGGATATGAGGGAATTTAATTGGGCCATGGGCCCGATGGTGATCCAATAAGAGGAATGGATTGAATTGGAAATTAAACCACCTAAGTTAATGATGAAATGATCAACGTGACATGGCCGAATGGGGCCCACCTCCAACTCACCAAGTGAGGTGGCGGGTAGGCTAGGAGTTGGTGGGGCCGGCCACCATGGTTGACAAGGTCAACCATGGTTGGATTTCATGGAGGAAATTTAATGGAATTAAATTTAATGGGAATTAATTAACCTAAGTTAAGGATCTAATTAATTAATTAATTAAGTTAGTTAAATGGGTCAATGGGGAGTCAAAAGGAATAAGTCAAGTGGTGGGTTTTATCTCACCCAAACCACCCAAGGAAAGACAAATAAAACCATGGGCTTAGGATGGTGGTCTCATCTCAACCACCCCCACCCAAAGCATGAGGACCCATACCCCCGATTATGGATGGTCAATGCACTGGATGGAAGACCAAACCACCTAGCTAAGGACACCCAAAACCGTTGGGCTTGGTGGTGGTTTCATCTCAACCACCACCACTAAGACATGGGAGCCATGCTTGGTTCGTGGATGGGCATCATGGAAGAGTGTAGTCTAAGAAACCAAAATGAGATGGTTTTAATCTCATCTCTCAATCTCACTCTCATCTCACTCTCTCCCTCTCCCCCTCCCTCTCATTGCTGATCCATGCTCTAAGGGAAAGAAGAAGAAAAACTTAGAAGAAAGGAAGAAAAAACTCAAGTGTTGGCCGACCACATCAAGACCAAAAGACTTAAGACATTTTCCTCCTCCCCTCCGCCCTTCCCTCTCTCAAACCTATCCCTACCTTAGCCGAACCCAAACCTTGGAGACTCCATCTTGATCTAACACATCTTGGCCGAACATCAAGGAGAAGAAGAAAGAGAAAGGGCTAAGGAAATCAAGGGGAGAAAAAGAGAAGCCGGAGGAGCCTTCAGAGTGGTAACTGTTTTTAAACAAGAGGTTACATTTTTAAAGATTTAAAAAGAGATCATGAAATCCATTTTTCTTGGATTGGATGGCGGCCAAAATATCATGGGCCATGGATCTAAAATCCATCCAAGGAAAGGATGAGAAATGGATAAAATGGGAGAGATAGATTAAGAAAAATAAATGGATATTAAGGACACTATGTATTAAGATTTAATTAAGCATGGGAGTATGATTTTAAAGGAACCATGGACCATAGGGTTCGGCCATGTAGTATGGCCGAACCCCATGGAAGGTGATTAGGAGATTTTAATGGGGTCTTAAAGAATGGAAACCATGGAATATGATTAATGTTTTTAAAGGTTTGAATGATTAAATATATTAGCGATTTTTTTAAAGGGGTATTAAATGAGAAAATCATGGGAGATGTAAATGATTTTTAATGGCCTCAAAAATGGTAGATGTGTAACACCCCGATTTCTCAATGAAGTGGATAATTACGAAAATGTCCTTGGTTTGTTAAATTAATTATTTTGAGATGTCAAATAAGGAAATGGTGGGGCCCATTGCTCAAATTAAGGTCATATGAGCACATTATAAATGTCAAGTTTGATTGCATGGGTAATGAACATCAATTGGGTCGAAAATGGCTAAATGGGTCAAAGGACCCAATTGGACCCAATGGGTCAAAATGGATGATTTGACCATTGTGTAAGCTCAAATTAAATGGGGTCAAGCTGAATTGATTGGAAATCAGGTATAGCAAAAATGGGTAGGCTTGAAACACAAGTGAAAACCAATTAAAAATGGCAAAAATCAGCCCATGAATGGGTCATGTTGTCAAAACGGGTCAAGGGGCTGATTGGGGACCCAATGGGTCGGGTTGACTAGGTTGACCACGGATGACCGTGTGGGCCCTCAATTGAACTGAAGTGTGAGTTAATTCAGCTTGAGTTGGACTGATTTGAAGTGAGTTTGATTTAAGAAAAGAGTTGACTCAAACTTGGTGCATTAAATGTGATGAGTTGGATGAGTTGAGTTAAAATAAAAATATCAAGTGTCAAGTGAGTCAAGAGGAAGTGGAAAGGTGTTGTTAATCACACACAACCCTTGGAGAATCAATCACAGCCGTGTAGAGTGAAGAGGTGCTTTGGCAAAGCCAAAGGACACCAAGCTTGGGGCGGCATCATCTCATCCCATGAGATGCATGTGTTTAAACATGAAAGGTTGCAACGTTTGGTGAAGGGGTGTCTTGGTTGACACCCAATACCCCATCGGTTTTGGCAAGATTAAATGAGGGAAATGAATGGAAGATGGTATGGAAACTTCAAAAGGAAAAGGTTACCTTTCTTGGCCGATTTTTACATAGAGTATCCAAGAAATTCCCATCTCTCTCTCCCTCTCTTCAAGATCGTTTTTCTTGGCTGAACAGCAGAGGTTTTGGCATCAGTTAATCAAGCATAAACAGCAAAGGAAAGAAGGCAAAGAAGGATTGTAAGTAAAGATTAAAAGCAAGGGAGTTTGGTAAGTTTTTACTCAAGTGTTTGGTTTAATTAAGAGCTTGAAGTTATAAAATTTGGATGACATAATTTGGTCATGTATGGCCGAATTTGTCATAGGTCTAAACCTGAGATTAGATGGCTTAAAAGGATAAGAAATTATGCCATTGGGTTCAGCCAGCTTGGTTGGCCGAACCCCATGAAAAATATGGATTTGATTTGGATGGTTTTTGGAATTTAAAACCATACAAGTATGGGACTGTTTTTAGATGATTTATTAGATTTAAAGTGTATGTTTTAAAAAAATTAAAACATAAATATGGAAGTTGATTTAGACCTAGATGAATGATTAAGAAATTCAAAACCAAAGGTCATAGAGTTCGGCCACCATGGAAGGCTGAACCCCATGCAAATGATTGTTTGGTTTTGATGTTTTTGAAACATATAAACCATGAAGTTGGTGGACTATTTTTGATGCTTCATTAAGACTCAAATGCATGTTTTTAAGAGGGTTAAAAACATGGATTTGAATGACATAAGGACTGAAGTTATCATGGGTCTAAACAGTGGATTAAAATTGATGAAATGGACCATTGGGATCGGCCATCTTGGATGGCCGAATCCCATGAAGTGTTATGGTCTTTTGGACAAGTTGATGAACTTATGTGGATGTTTTAAGAGGTAAAAATGCAGTAATGTTATGCTGATTATTACTTGTCTAAATGAGATTTAAAACATGCTTAAGAGGACCAAAACATGGACATAGGGTTCGGCCACTTTGGATGGCCAAACCCCATGATAGTATTTGATGATTTTGGTGAGTTTAAAACCATATAAAATATGGTGTTTGATGTGATTTGATGAAGTTTAACTTGCTGTTATTGGTTGGCCAATATAGGGCTGAACCATGTCAATATTAGGGATAAGTTACTGATTCAAATCATGGGTAATTGATGGATCAATTAGATCAAGAGAACCATTGGGTTCGGCTATGTGCATGGCCGAACCCCATGGGCTGTTTTTGGAAAAAATGGACTAAGTTTGTGGGTTGTGTTTGATATTATTCCCATGATTTTATAAAGGGTTTAAAGTATTGTAATGGAGAACCATTTGATGATGGAAGAGTGGGAATACAAGGTTCGGCCAAGTATAGGGTCGAACCCCATAAAATGACAAATTCTAAGTTGATGATGTTCGGCCATGGGCATGGCCAAACCCCACATGATGTGGATGGGTCTTAGATGTGAATGAATAAGTAAATGATGTTATGATTTACTGATTGTTATATGGATAGGGTATCGGAAGTTGAACGAGGTGCGAGTCGTGACCGGGTGACGCTAAAGAAAGATCAAATATTGAAGCGAATCTTCAGTAGGTTTCCTACCTACTTGTAACCACATTTACACCTATTTTCATGAAGGGTTTTATGAGATATTGACATACTATTACTTACCATGTTTTGAATGATGAATTATGCATTTACAACTGACATAGAAAGCATTGGCATCTCATACATGGACATGGGATGATGACTGAGGATATGCTGTGTTGCAATTATGAGTTACCGTCCTCCTTAGGCGATGAGAGTCCCGCCAGGAGGAGTAACATGATGATCATAGTCACATTGGTCTCCTCAGGCGATGAGAGTCCCGCCAGGAGGAGTAACATGATGATCATAGTCACATTGGTCTCCTTAGGCGATGAGAGTCCCGCCAGGAGGACTAATATGTGATATGAATCAACTCAATGATGAAGGGTCTTTCCACAGGTAACGAGGATTACTTTGGATTACCTTATCATGTGAGATCCAAATGGAAATGTATTGTGATTTACCTTGACGGTGAGAGTCCCGTCAAGTGATGGCTATGTATGTGTGATGGGTGGGGCTCATTACAATTGCATACATACATAGCATGGTTTTATATGTTTTTGATGATCACGTAATATGATATATATGCATGTTTTATATGCTAACCATGTGGTACCCCTGATTCGGGAACCTACGGGGCGTGTTGATCTAACGCCCTAATTCTATCTTCAAAGGAGAATGCAGGTACAAGGAAAGGGAAAGAGAAGGTGGATGACCAGGAGGGGAGCCAAGCCTAAGCACTTGAATGTTGAACTGGACTTCTTTATTACTGTCATTTGAATTTATAGTTTGTGGACATGTAATAAGTTATTAATTTGCTATGGTTTGATTAGGTTACTAACTATGGATGGTTATTTATGTTAATTAATATTTGAGATTGTTACATTGCTATCTAGTCTAGTTTATTCCGCAAGCTATTGTTAGTTCCATGTGTGTATTATCTTTCATGGTCTAGTCCATGTACACATGGGTGGCCAGTTAAGGTTCAGACTTGAGTAGTCTGAACTTAACTCACGTCGTGGCGCCCCCGCTCTCTTTCACTCTGTGTTTCTTTCAAAAGAAATTTTCAGACTCTGATTTTCAGAAGGGTGGAAAGGGCGGGGCATTACAAGATGAGGATGAACCAAGAACCATGGGTTCGGCCATGGTGTATGGCCGAACCCTATGGTGACGTTTTAATAATTTTAAAGGGGGTAAAAATATGGAAATTGATGGAGAAGGTTGATAGTTTTAATGGACTTTAAGTATAGTAAATAATGTTTTAAAAGGATAGAAATAATGGGAAAACATGGACCATGGGTTCGGCCATGTTGCATGGCCGAACCCCATGGGGAGATTTTGGTGATTTAACTGTGCTTGGATCATAGAGATAATGAGAAAAGGTTAGTGGAATTAATGGACCTTAAGTGTGGTTAATATTGACCAAAAAATGATGATTTAAATGCATGATGTAAACCCCCTCATGGGAGGGTTTATTTTGGATCTAAACGATGTAAATAGGCCCAAGGAAAGATAAGAAAAAGGCATCATGGGTTCGGCCATGGCGTATGGCCGAACCCATGACTCATTTATGAGTCATTTTTGGGCTAAGATTAAGGTGTATGTATGTGCCCAAATTGATGGGAATTAGATTAAGTAATGGCTGTTTTTAATGTTTTCATGTCATGGTGGATGGATCATTAGTGGATCCAAGTTTTATGGATCAGTTATGGGTCTAAGGATGGAAAATAAAATGAGAACTTAACCATGGAAGAAGAGTTGCAAAATGGTAAATATAGGCCAAAAATCAAGAACCATGGGTTCGGCCATGTTACATGGCCGAACCCCATGGAGGATGATCATGGACTTAGGTATGTTTAAAGATGACCTTATGTATGGTTAAATGAAGCATAGGTTGCTGGATTTTAAACCCACTTGTAGGTCATTTTATGAGCTAAATTTGGAATTATACATGTATTTAGATGAATGGAAATTAGGCTAAGTTAAGGGCTGATTTTTAATAATCTTGTAACATGGTTGATGGATCATTAATGGATCCAAGTTATGGATCAGTTATGGACTTAAGTGTGCATGGTTAAATAGGTAATTAGCCATGGGAAGGAGTAGTGGTAAAATCGTAATTATGGCAAAAAATGAAGAACCATGGGTTCGGCCATGGTGTATGGCCGAACCCCATGTGGGATGTTGGTGGACTTAAGGGCTCTAAATAATAACCTTATTTGCTAATTTATGGAGCATAGGTTACTGACTTTTAGACTCATGTAATTAAAATAATTAAATGGATTAAATGGGGCCCACAAAACCTAGATAGTGAGGTTCGGCCATGGGGTATGGCCGAACCCCACTAAGGTATGATTAATGGGCTTAGAAATGGTTAAAAACATGGGCTGATTATTCATAAGTAATAAGGTATCGGACATCGCAAGCGGTGCGTGTATCGGTGACCGGATTATCGGACGGAAACATAAAGGGACATTAGTCGGTATTCGGTAGGATTCCAACCTTATTGTAAGCCATGGATTATGTGTGTATGGATGTGTTATTAATTTATTTTAGTAATTATGTGATATGTTTAAAATGGGTTTTTATGGCTATGATTTAAATATTATATGGCATATTGCATTTACAATGATTTAAATACTATATAGCATATTGCAATTACATCTCATGCATGGCATGGGCGGGAAAATAAAGGAACCGGCGTCCATGCTCCGTTGGGGCGACCGAGAAGCAAGCATGGGGATATCTTGATGTGTTGAGTTATAACCGGAGTCCATGCTCCGTCGGGGCGACCGAGAAGCAAGCATGGGGATATCTTGATGTCTTGAGTTATAACCGGAGTCCATGCTCCGTCGGGGCGACTGAGAAGCAAGCATGGGGATACCTTGATGAGGTTTTGCCATCAAGGGGGATTTTATATATGATTGGAAAAAGGACATTGTACAATGGTAATGGATAATGGGTGGGACTCATGACATAAGACACCCATGGCATGGCATTCATTTTATGGTTTTCATTATATTATTACATATGTGCTTGTTATCACTAATCCATGTGTTGGCCCTACTCGGAGTCCTACTGGGCGCGTTGTCTAACGCCCTACTTCTACCCAGCTGATGACGCAGGGGATGGTGGAAACGGAGGACGTGACGGGAGCCAAGCGTAGGAGCTTGGGGAAACGGGCTAGATGATTTACTTAAATTTATTTGGAATGTAATTTGAGTAACTTAGCTCGTCGGATTGTAATAATTTATATTTCTGCAATGGTTTGGACTTTACTTTCGGATGTTATCCTTTTGAGGTAATTTAGTAATTTAAATGATGTAACCTCCTTGCTATCTAAAATTGGTAGGATAGACTCTATTATAATTTCCGCATTAAGTTATATTCCGCGAGCTTACTTTCTACGTGTGAACCGTTCTCATGGACTTAGCCCCACGCACACGTAGGGTTGGCCAGTTAAGGGCCAGGCTTTAGAAGCTCAGACTTAACTCGCGTCGTGACATCCCGCGCCCTTTGTCATTCTTTATTTTCAAAAAAAAAAAATAGACTCTGATTTTAGTGAAAAAGGGGCGGGCATTACAGAGAGTTTCCATCTCAATGGTCATGAACCAATGGACTTGATGGAAGTCAAAGAGTCTCCTTAGTTTAAGCCAAGGGTCTCCTTGGTTAGACCAAGTGACACCTTGGTTAGATAAAATCATTAAGAGAGGGAATGAATAGTTGGAGCTGTTATACAAAAGGACACAACCAAAGGGGCTGTGGCCGACCCTTACACCTTGCACAAAGATTCTTCTCTTCTCCTTTCCTCCCTCTCTCTCCCACCTACACTTTTATGCTTGGAGAGCTATTGAAGAGCAAAGGAAGAAGAATGATCAAGAAAGGAAATGACAGACCAAAAGAAAAGAAGGAGACGGGAAAGAAGGTATGATTAGAGGTTTAACAACATAGGAATAAGTCTAAAGAAACCATAGGTTTGGCCATGGTGTGGCCGAACCTGTGGGTTCCATAATTGGTTGGAATGGATGGCCAAATTGTGTTAAGGCCATGGAATTGGAAATCCATTCAAGGAATGATTATGGGTTGAAACAAACAACCAAAGGATTGAATCCAAAAACCATGTTATCATGGTACAAGTGTTGGATGGATTACGAAAAGACCCTAGCCTTAGCTAGAGGGTAGAGTAAATACACTAAGAAATGTATGGAAGATGAAATCCATGTTTAAAAATGATAAGGAATGGATTTCATGAAGAAGGGCCTAACCATTCATGCAAGCAGGGAAGACTGTCAAAAAGTCAGTCGACTGAATCTCAGGATTCAGTCGACTAAAATAAGGCTGGCCGAGCACAAAAAGGGTATTCTGGGTGTTTTAGCAGAAAGAATCTTATGATTCAGTCGACTGAAAGTGGGCTGGCAGAGCATGTAACACCCCGGATTTTCAAGTTATGAATATATATGGAAATTGTTCATTTAATTTGTGAATTAATGGAAATAGACCTTAGACGGGTAAGGTGGTGGGTCAATTGCCCAATTAAGACCCAACAGATATTGGATAAGGTTCAATTGAAATAAATGGGTAAGATTTATTTAATTGGGTCAAGGTTGTCAATTGGGTCAAAATGCCCAATTGGGACCCAATGGGTCATGGTTGACTTGGTTGACCACCAAGTGACTTCAAGCTTAATTAAATTGGGGCTGAATTAAATTGGAAATGGAATCAAGGAAATGAGTTGATTTTAAGTGAGTTAACTAGAGTTGATTTAAAGATATGAGTTGAGTTAAAGATGTGAGTTGAATGGGAAGTTAATGGGACTTTCATTTTAATGAGTGGAGTGGGAAGATGGAGAGTTGCATCTCATAAGACCAAATACCACCATGTACACATGTTGGGGGAGGTGGGAGTTTCATCTTATGAGATGAAACTCCAAAGGAAGCTTTAAATGAGGGAGGTGAAGGGTTTTGATGTTACACAACACATGTTCAAGGGTACACATTGGAACATGGAGGGTTTCCATCTCATGATGGAAGCCCAAGGGTCATACGGTTGGGAGTTTCATCTCATGGGATGAAACCGCCTAAGTAAATGATAATGAGGGAGGTGAAGAGCCATGGTTGTTACAATGGGGCATCAACCAAAAGACACCACCACTCTTCCCCGAATTCCGTAGTGTTCATCTCACTCTCTCCCTCTCTCTCTTGGCCGAACTACCTCTCAAGACAAGAAACACTTAGGATATTTTCTACCTCAAGCTTCCCCCTCTCACACAAGGCCGACCCACTCTCAAAGACAAAGGAGAAAGCACTTAGAGTTTTCTATCTCAAGCTCTCCTCCCTCTCTCAAACCTACACTCTTTGGCCGAACCCACTCCATGGGTTTTCATATCAAGACTTCTCAAGCTCACTCTCGGCCAAAGATTAAGGGGAAAGAAGAAAGACTAAGGAAGGAAAAGATCGGAGGAACAAGTCGGAATGAAGGAAACCGCATGAGTCGCGGAATCGGTAAGTACTTGATGAGATTTTATTAAGTAAGAAAAGATGATCAAGGAACAATGGCCGAACCCTAATCTTGTTATAGCTAAAGGACCTTATGCATGTACCATGTGGAAAATGGTGGATGATCAAGGATCATGGTTTGGCCCTTGCATGGCCAAACCCTAAATTGCATGTACAAGAACCATAAGGGGTTGGATGAGGTTCGGCCATGATGTATGGCCGAACCCCATCAAAGGATCAATCTTGGATGTATGATTTTTTAAAAGGGAAATGATGAACCATAGGTTTCGGCCATGTTGTATGGCCTAACCCCATGGAGGATATTAGTGATTTTTAATGGATTTAAAGGATGAAAAATCATAGATGTATGTAAGTGATTTTAAAAGGTGTTAAAGGATGATAATGATGAGAGATGATGGATAATTTTAAGTAGGTCATAAATGTTGGAAAGCATGATCTAAAATGTTATAATGGTGAAGAACCTTGGACCATGGGTTCGGTCATGTTGTATGGCCGAACCCCAAGGAGAGATATTGATGGACTTAGATGTTTTGGACCATGAGAATGTTGGGGGAATGTTCGTATTTTTAATTGGTTTTAAATATGGTTAATGATGATATAAAAGGATGAACCTAAGTGTATGGTTAAACCCCCATGGAGGGACTTTATTATGGGTTTAAATGTTGTAAATGATGCAAACGGAGGATGAAGATGAACATCATGGGTTCGGCCATGTTGTATGGCCGAACCCTATGAACCATTTTATGGACATGTAGAGATCTATGTATGATTAGATAAATGAATGATTAAGCAAGGAATGAAGTGATCTATTAGGGTTTATGTTATGATTAATGAATCATGTGTGAATCATTTTTGGGACTTAAGTCATGTAAATAAGCTAAATGATTAGCTATGGATAGAATGATGGCTAAGATGGAAATATGATTAAAATGATGGACCATGGGTTCGACCATGGAGTATGGCTGAACCCCATGGAGAAATTTTTGAGGACTTAGGTTTTTATAAAGGCTAAATGACTAACTCATGTATGATTGATTAAGGAATCAAAAGAGGGACCCAAACCAAGTGTGTGAGGTTCGGCCATGTTGTATGGCCGAACCCCACTAAGGCATGTTTATGGACTTAAACATGGTGAAAAATCAAATGGAACATGGGTTTTGATTTATTGATATGTTATAAGGTAACGGGACCTCACAAGCGGTGTGCGATCATGACCGATTTTCGGACGAAAACGCAAGGACACATTAGTTGGTCATTGGTAGGATTCCTATCTCATTTAAACCATGGGATATGTATGATGATTTTAATTCATATTTTGATGAGTTATTTTGTATCAAATGTTATGTTTCAAATATGGAATTTTAAATGCTATGATTTGTATTATTACATAGCATGTTGGCATTTGCATCTCATGCATGGCATGGGAGCGATGAATTGTAATCGAAGACCCACGCTCTGTCGGGGCGTCCGTAAGGCATTCGTGAGGGTACCTTGATGTGCATTATCCATCAAGAGGTGAACGGAGATCACGCTCCGTCGGGCCGTCCGTAAGGCATTCGTGAGGATATGATGTATGTTTGTAATGTAACCGGAGTCCACGGTCCGTCGGGGCGTCCGTAAGGCATTCGTGGGGGTACCTTGACGAGGAGATTCCATCAAGAGGATACCATGTATTTGGGATATGGATGATGGGTGGGACTCATGGCATATGACACCCATGGCATGGCATTGAATCAGCATGATTATGATCTCTATTATCATACATTGTTTCTGGTTTTTATCTCTATGATTGGATCTCTATTATCATACACTGTTTTGGATACGACGTTTTACAAATACGACTTGATGTATTATATCTGGATTTTTATACTAACCCATGTGTTTGACCCTAATTGGAATACCTACTGGGCGCATTGTCTAACGCCCTACTTCTACCTTAGTTGATGAAATAGGAAATGGACGGAACGAAGGACGTGATCGGAGCCAAGATTAGGAGCTTGGATGATTTAGTTTCTTGTTATTTAAGTTACTCATGGATAATGTATTTGAGTAATTAGTTCGTGGTACTGTAATAACGTAGATTATTTGCTATGGTTTGGAATGTTAATTTTGGATATTTTAACGTAAGATAATTATGATTAAGTGATGGACATCTTTGCTATCTAAAATGGAATATAATTATTATTCTATTGTAATTCCGCATCTATGATTTATTCCGCATGTTTAGCTTGAGTACGTGTGAACCATTTTTAGTGTACTTGGTCCACGCACACGTATGGTTGGCCAGTTAAGGGTTAGGCTTTGGAAGCTCGGACTTAGCTCGCGTCTTGACGTCTCCGCTCTCTCTCACTATTTATTAAAAAAATAAATAGACTCTGATTTTCGGCGAGTGAAAAAGGGCGAGGTCTTACAGTTGGTATCAGAGCGAACAGGAAGAATGAACCTTTCATAGTAAGATTAAGACGGTATCATGTCTCACTGACAAATAAGAATCCCAACTTACCGACTCTTCGGAGTCCGCTGCACGAGGGCCGGATTAATTTACTTCATTATACTCAGAGTGAAACATTCAATCTGAGAGCAACACTTGACGAAAAAGGAATGATAGCAAAGAAGTACAGTCACTATAAATTGGATTTATCGAACATATCAAATTTCCACAAAACGAGAAACAATGCTTGATACTTAGGAAGTTTCCCCAAAAACAAAGAGATACAAAGAGTGCTTATTTGGAAATTTCCCCAAAACAAGGAACATCAAGATTTTCCCCAAAATAAGCAAAATTAGGTGATACATAGGGAAATTCCCCAAAACAAAGACTAGTTTGATTAGAACTACGGTTGTCATTGACATGCTTCTATTGTTGTGATACAAATATGTCGAGCAATATAGAGTATACAGAGTTGTGGGACAAAGGAACCCCTAGTTGTCCTATAGATCTGGTTTCTTTTTCCAACAACTCCAACAGGCTAGACCGCGCTATGGAAGTTAACGTAGACGTCCAAATAGGATCACACGAGGATGTCGAAGTGATTCCAGCCCCTTATCCAGAAGAGAATATGGGAGATATCCCAATGATAGGAGAATCCGTAGGGGAGATAAGCTCGCTCGCATAAATGTGCGAATTGTGCAACTAGGAGGGGTACAATTGTACTTTCTGCCCCTACCCCCCTGAGGTTATTTGCCCTATTTGTGGACTTCACGGGTACGGGAAGGAGAGGACTAACTGTCCTTACATTGGGGGACCGGGAATAATACCCTGTCTGATTTGTGGAGTGTTGGGGCACACGTCGACGACATGCCCTGACAACTTCTTCGATTTTGGTGATGATGCAGGGTCTTCTACGAAAGGTTAGGCTTAGAAATGGTAAGAAAAGGTCGGGGAAAGGGGAGATTTTCTAAAGGTTGTGGGTACGTCTTGTTCTTTGAAGGGGATTTTTTTTCTAACCCTACCAACCCTTGTATAGTGATAGGAGTTTGAAAGACTTTTAATAAAGTATGCAAACTTAAGAGTTTATGAGGACTTTGGCAGTGAGATGTAGGTGATGAGGTCACTTGATTTTGATTGAGATGTAGTATGGGTATGTCCCTCACCTGATATTGATAACATTATGCCTTAGTCCTTTGAAAAAAAAAGGAGACTGTCCGATTAGTAGGTCATTGTGTCTCACCTTTGTTTAGTTAAAATGATGAGATAAGTATATAGATTCCATGAGTAAGGCCTAGAGTAGCCGTGAGACCGTGGGAGCCTCGATATGAACTTACGGAGATTTGGTCCCATAGGGTTGCCATTGAGGAGTGGGTCCCTCACATGCTACGCATTGGAGGGAGCTCTTACGGCTATTTCGCACACTTGGTGTGCATTGATGCGTAGAGCTAGATTTTATTTTACCCCATGGGGGTGGTGCTAGCTTCGTTAGACGCTGTTCGACCGCCTTAGAGCTTGACTGAATCACCCTTGGGGTGAAGGGATGCAGGGTGAGGTAGACTTGATCACGTTGGACGTTGGTCTTCCGCTTAGTAAGTCATGGGCCCTAAGTCTTGCTAGGGGTCGGGGTATATTTGTGATTGATATTGTTACCACAGTCACGTAGTGATTCATTCAAGTGTTGTTCCTACGGATAGAATATCTCATAGTAAATGATGTACCCTGGATTAATTATGCCCAAGGATGGATTATGCCCATAGAAGGATTATATTCAAGGATGGTTATTAACCACGGATAGATGATACTCACTGATAGAGTGATACCAGAGATGGATGTGTATAACCTTGGATGATGGTTCCCATGGTGGTTTGGATTGATGCCGGATATCGGTACCATGACAGACATGTTGCCAGTGTGATGGACCTGTTGGTGTCATAAATGAACATATTGAGCGAGAACGTATGGAAAATATCTTGGTAGCAGGTTAAGACGGAACATCAGAAGCCACCAAGGTTACTCAAACCCTTACCAGTGCCGGAGTGGAAATGAGAACAACTCACCTTGAGCTATTTAGGTAATCGGTTTGAAACCCTACTTCGCTCGATTTTCGGAACGAAAATTTTCAAAAGAGGGTAGTATTGTAACACCCCGGATTTTCAAGTTATGAATATATATGGAAATTGTTCATTTAATTTGTGAATTAATGGAAATAGACCTTAGATGGGTAAGATGGTGGGTCAATTGCCCAATTAAGACCCAACGGATATTGGATAAGGTTCAATTGAAATACATGGGTAAGATTTATTTAATTGGGTCAAGGCTGTCAATTGGGTCAAAATTGTAATGGCCCGAAATTTTTAAATTAATAAATATGTGGTTATTATTTATTTTTAAGGGTGGAAATGGGAAATTTGATGGAATAAATGGTAAATGGACCAAAATTTGGACAAAGGCCCAACTCGGGCCCAATGGATTATGGATTGGATTTAAGTTTACTTAAAGGGTCAATGGTGGTCAATTGGGCCAAGGATGGTCAAATTGGGCCTAATACCCAATTGGGACCCAATGGATTGAGATGATGTAAGCTTTAAGGTAAATGGGTAAGATGAAAATGTAGTTGGGCCATGGGCCCAATGGTGATCCAATTGGAATGAATTGAATGGGTTCAAATCACCTAAGTTAATTTGAAGTTGACCAAGGTGATATGGTCCAATGGGACCCACCTCCACCTCACCAAGTGACGTGGCGTGTGGACCAAGAGTTGGTGGGGCCGGCCACCATGGTTGACTTGGTCAACCATGGGTGGATACATAGAGGGAAGTTAAGAAATGGAATTAAATTAGGTGGGAATTAATTAACCTAAGGTAATTAGTTAATTTATTAAATGATTAAAATAATCAAATAAGGTGGTCAAATGGTCAAATGGTTAAATAAAAGACCAAAAGCCATCTCATTTATAAACACAAATAAAAAAAACGTTGGGTGGTGGTTATCCCAACCACCACCATAAAGTAAGATAAAAATCCCATTTGGTAGGTGGGGGAATTAAAGGCACCAAAGGAAATCTTATCTCTTTTCTTTTCATCTCCTTTGCTCTCATTTCACTCTCCTCATCTTTCACATTCTCCTAGCCGTCCCTCATACCCAAGGTAGAGAAGAAGAAGAAAAGCTTGGAAGAAAAGAGAGGAGGAAGTTGTAAGTTTGGCCATCCCTTTAAGATCAAACTATAGAATCCTATTTTCTCATCTCCATCCTCTCCTCTCCCTCTCTCAAATCTAACCCTACCTTGGCCAATCCTAAGTTTGGAGGTTTTCACCATTGATTAAGCATCTTGGCCGACCAAAGATCAAGAGGAAGAAGAAAGGAGGTTAAGGAAGCCGACGGGAGTGGCGGAAGTCGGAGGAGATGATGGATTGTAAGTATTTCCTAAACAAGAAATTTTGGATTTTTAGGGTTTAAGATTTGGGATTCATTTTGTAAATTTAATGGTGGCCAAATGATTTTATGCCATGGATTTTAAATCCATCAATTTGAAGGATGGAAAGTGGACAAAACCTAATGGGTAAATTAGGATTAGGTTAAGGAAAAATAAATGGATTGAGTGCATTGTGTAATTAGGTGTTAATCAAGCATGGAAGTGGTGGTTTTAAGTGGATTAATGGATCATAGGGTTCGGCCATGTAGTATGGCTGAACCCCATGGTAAAAAGAGTTAATGAATCTAATTAGGGTTATGTAATTAATGTGTAAAATTTTAGGGTTTTAAGGAATGGAGGACATTATGTAATGTAGTTAAATTGATTAAGCAATGGATATATGTAAATATTTTTGGAAGTGAGGATTGGTGAAGGAATCAAAGGCCATAGGGTTCGGCCATGTAGTATGGCCGAACCCCATGGTAAATAATTGAGGAAATTTAATGGGGTGCTAGGGTTAAAATTTTGAAGGATGAATTATGGTTTTAGGGTTTAATGATTAAATGTTGGTAAATTGTTTTAAAGGGATGGTAAATGAAGAAATGCATGGGAGAAGTGCATGATGTTGATGGCCTTAACAATGGTAGATGATGGAGTATTTTATTAGGTTTGTAAAAATGGAAGCATGGGGAATGTTTTAGGGTTTTGATATGGTTAATGATTTAATGTAGGAATGTTTGAGGAGGTTTATTATGATGGAATCCATGAATAAATGTGAATGATTTGGTGGCCTTAAAAAGGCATGAATGGATAATGAACCCTATGGTGATCCAATGGTGGATTAATGGTTATGAATTATGGAAAATGATGGAGAAGATTAACAAATTTTAAATGGACTTTAAGCATTGTAAATGAGGTTTTAAAAATAAAAACTATGGAAAGATTTTATGGATGGAATGTTGTGGAACCCTATGGTGATGTAAGAATGGTTTTGATGGGTGAAGAGATGGAAAAAGTGATTAAGAATGTTGATAGATTGTATGGATTTTCAAGTATAACATATAATGTTTTAAAGGTGTGGAATTAGGGATGAACCATGAACCTCATGGAGGGACTTATTTTAAATCTAAATGTGGTAAGTAGCCTAAGAAAATAATGGGAAATTGGGATGGACTAAGTATTTTGGAACCATGGAAAACAAATGGGGAATGTAGCTAAGTTGATGGACTCAAAATATATTTAATGTTGGTGGTTTTGGAATGTACCAAAATGAACTTAGTGTTGATATTTGTAATGGACTCCAATGTAGTAAAAGATGAAGGTTTAAGTGTGTGAATTAAACCCCTTCATGGAGGGACTTGTGATAAATTCAAATGTATAACAATGGACCCAAGAAAAATGGGAAAAGGACACCATGGGTTCGGCCATGGTGTATGGCCGAACCCATGGCCCAATTGTGAGCATTTTGATGGGTTAAATTGGAGGGTGAATGATGTTTATGGCCTCCAAAGGGTATGAATGGATAATGGACTCAATGTGGTTTAAATGCATGATGTAAACCCCATGGGAAGATTTGATGAATGGGGTATTTTGAACCCATGATTCATTAACCATTTAAAGGGTTAAGTATGGGGTTTTGTATGGGTTTAAAGGAATAAGGGTTAGGTTAATTAAAAGGCTAATTTTAATGATGTTATGTCATAATTAAATGGGTCATTAAGGGATTAAATTAATGATCAATTATGGGCTTAAGTAGGCATGAATGAATGAGTAATTAATCATGTAAAGGAGTAGTGGCAAAAACCGTAAATAATGGTTAAAATGAAGAACTCCATGGGAGATGTCCAAGGGCTTAGGGGCTCTAAGTATCAAGTCTGTGTATGGTTAAATAAAACCTACGATGGCTAATTTGTTTTAAATTCACAAATTAAAGGGGTTTAATGGATTAAATGGGACCCACAAAACCTAAATGGTGACCGATTATTCATATGGACTTGGAAATAGTTAGAAACATGGACTAATTACTAATATGTAATAGGTACCGGACATCGCAAGCGGTACGCAGATCGGAGACCAGGTCTATCGGGCGGAAACGAAAGAAAGAACACGAGTCTGTATACGGTAGGATTCCTACCTTTTGTAAGCCATGGATTGAGTGATGGTTTCTTTGAATTATTTTGGAAATTATATGGTTTGTTTTTAAGATGGGTTTGGATTTTGGTATTATGTGATGAGTTTCCTTTGATTTATTTTGATAATCATGGGATTGTTTTATGATGGGTTTCATGACTGTGATATACACATATATTACATGGCATATGGCATCTACATCTCATGCATGGCATGGGAGGGATATGACAGGGGGATACTTGTGTTGATGTTACCTTGATGAGTGTTTTGCCGTCAAGGGGGATACTTGTGTTGTTGTTACCTTGATGAGTGCTTTGCCGTCAAGGGGGATACTTGTGTTGATGTTACCTTGATGAGTGCTTTACCGTCAAGGGGGATATGGTATCAGGATAGTAAGGATGATGGGTGGGATTCATAACACAGACACACATGGCATGGCATTCATTCTGTGGCTTTTCGTTATATTATTATCTATATGCTTTGTCATCACTAATCCATGTGTTAGCCCTACTCGGAGTCCTACTGGGCGCGTTGTCTGACGCCCTACTTCGACCCTAGCTGATGACACAGGAGACGGCGGAGCAGAAGGACGAAATGGGAGCAAATCTTAGGAGCTTTGGGAGACATACTATTTAGTTTATTCAAGTTTAATTTGGAAATGTATTTGATAGCTTAGCTCGCCGGAATGTAATATTTGAGATTAATTGATATGTTTTGGATATTATGTTGTTGAGGTATTTTGGTAATTAAATGAATGTATCTTTCCTGTTATCTCAAATTTGAAAGATAGTCTTTATTGTAATTCCGTACGTAGTTTAATATTCCGCGTGCTACTTCTACGTGTGAACTATTCTCCGTGGACTTCGTTCCACGCACACGTAGGGTTGGCCAGTTAAGGGTCGGGCTTTAGAAGCTCGGAATTAACTCGCGTCGTGACGTCCGCGCCCTTTGTCACTATTGATTTAAAAAAAAAAATAGACTCTGATTTTCGGTGAAAAGGGGCGGGAGTTACAAAAATGCCCAATTGGGACCCAATGGGTCATGGTTGACTTGGTTGACCACCAAGTGACTTCAAGCTTAATTAAATTGGGGCTGAATTAAATTGGAAATGGAATCAAGGAAATGAGTTGATTTTAAGTAAGTTAACTAGAGTTGATTTAAAGATATGAGTTGAGTTAAAGATGTGAGTTGAATGGGAAGTTAATGGCACTTTCATTTTAATGAGTGGAGTGGGAAGATGGAGAGTTGCATCTCATAAGACCAAATACCACCATGTACACATGTTGGGGGAGGTGGGAGTTTCATCTTATGGGATGAAACTCCAAAGGAAGCTTTAAATGAGGGAGGTGAAGGGTTTTGATGTTACACAACACATGTTCAAGGGTACACGTTGGAACATGGAGGGTTTCCATCTCATGATGGAAGCCCAAGGGTCATACGGTTGGGAGTTTCATCTCATGGGATGAAACCGCCTAAGTAAATGATAATGAGGGAGGTGAAGAGCCATGGTTGTTACAATGGGGCATCAACCAAAAGACACCACTCTTGCCCGAATTCCGTAGTGTTCATCTCACTCTCTCCCTCTCTCTCTTGGCCGAACTACCTCTCAAGACAAGAAACACTTAGGATATTTTCTACCTCAAGCTTCCCCCTCTCACACAAGGCCGACCCACTCTCAAAGACAAAGGAGAAAGGACTTAGAGTTTTCTATCTCAAGCTCTTCTCCCTCTCTCAAACCTACACTCTTTGGCCGAACCCACTCCATGGGTTTTCATATCAAGACTTCTCAAGCTCACTCTCGGCCAAAGATTAAGGGGAAAGAAGAAAGACTAAGGAAGGAAAAGATCGGAGGAACAAGTCGGAATGAAGGAAACCACATGAGTCGCGGAATCGGTAAGTACTTGATGAGATTTTATTAAGTAAGAAAAGATGATCAAGGAACAATGGCCGAACCCTAATCTTGTTATAGCTAAAGGACCTTATGCATGTACCATGTGGAAAATGGTGGATGATCAAGGATCATGGTTTGGCCCTTGCATGGCCAAACCCTAAATTGCATGTACAAGAACCATAAGGGGTTGGATGAGGTTCGGCCATGATGTATGGCCGAACCCCATCAAAGGATCAATCTTGGATGTATGATTTTTTAAAAGGGAAATGATGAACCATAGGGTTCGGCCATGTTGTATGGCCTAACCCCATGGAGGATATTAGTGATTTTTAATGGATTTAAAGGATGAAAAATCATAGATGTATGTAAGTGATTTTAAAAGGTGTTAAAGGATGATAATGATGAGAGATGATGGATAATTTTAAGTAGGTCATAAATGTTGGAAAGCATGATCTAAAATGTTATAATGGTGAAGAACCTTGGACCATGGGTTCGGTCATGTTGTATGGCCGAACCCCAAGGAGAGATATTGATGGACTTAGATGTTTTGGACCATGAGAATGTTGGGGGAATGTTCGTATTTTTAATTGGTTTTAAATATGGTTAATGATGATATAAAAGGATGAACCTAAGTGTATGGTTAAACCCCCATGGAGGGACTTTATTATGGGTTTAAATGTTGTAAATGATGCAAAGGGAGGATGAAGATGAACATCATGGGTTCGGCCATGTTGTTTGGCCGAACCCCATGAACCATTTTATGGACATGTAGAGATCTATGTATGATTAGATAAATGAATGATTAAGCAAGGAATGAAGTGATCTATTAGGGTTTATGTTATGATTAATGAATCATGTGTGAATCATTTTTGGGACTTAAGTCATGTAAATAAGCTAAATGATTAGCTATGGATAGAATGATGGCTAAGATGGAAATATGATTAAAATGATGGATCATGGGTTCGGCCATGGTGTATGGCTGAACCCCATGGAGAAATTTTTGAGGACTTAGGTTTTTATAAAGGCTAAATGACTAACTCATGTATGATTGATTAAGGAATCAAAAGAGGGATCCAAACCAAGTGTGTGAGGTTCGGCCATGTTGTATGGCCGAACCCCACTAAGGCATGTTTGTGGACTTAAACATGGTGGAAAATCAAATGGAACATGTGTTTTGATTTATTGATATGTTATAAGGTAACGAGACCTCACAAGCGGTGTGCGATTGTGAGCAATTTTCGGACGAAAACGTAAGGACACATTGTTTGGTCATTGCTAGGATTCCTACCTCATTGAAACCATGCGATATGTATGATGATTTTAATTCATATTTTGATGAGTTATTTTATATCAAATGTTATGTTTCAAATATGGAATTTTAAATGCTATGGTTTGTATTATTATATAGCATGGTGGCATTTGCATCTCATGCATGGCATGGGAGGGATGAATTATAACCGAAGACCCACATTCCGTCGGGGCGTCCGTAAGGCATTCATGAGGGTACCTTGATGTGCATTACTCATCAAGGGGTAACCGGAGACCACGCTCCGTCGGGGCGTCCGTAAGGCATTCATGAGGGTATGGTGTATGTTTGTAATGTAACCGGAGTCCACGCTCCGTCGGGGCGTCCATAAGGCATCCGTGGGGGTACTTTGATGAGGAGATTCCATCAAGAGGATATCATGTATTTGGGATATGGATGATGGGTGGGACTCATTGTATATGACACCCATGGCATGGCATTGAATCAGCATGATTATGATCTCTATTATCATGCATTGTTTCTGGTTTTTATCTGTATGATTGGATCTCTATTATCATACACTGTTTTGGGTACGACGTTTTACAAATACGACTTGATGTATTATATCTGGATTTTTATACTAACCCATGTGTTTGACCCTAATTGGAATACCTACTGGGCGCATTGTCTAACGCCCTACTTCTACCTTAGTTGATGAAATAGGAAATGGACGGAACGAAGGACGTGATCGGAGCCAAGATTAGGAGCTTGGATGATTTAGTTTCTTGTTATTTAAGTTACTCATGGATAATGTATTTGAGTAATTAGTCCGTGGTACTGTAATGACGTAGATTATTTGCTATGGTTTGGAATGTTAATTTTGGATATTTTAATGTAAGATAATTATGATTAAGTGATGGACATCCTTGCTATCTAAACTGGAGTAAAATTATTATTTTATTGTAATTCCGCATCTATTATTTATTCCGCAAGTTTAACTTGAGTATGTGTGAACCATTTTTAGTGGTCTTGGTCCATGTACACGTATGGTTGACCAGTTAAGGGTCGGGCTTTGGAAGCTCGGACTTAGTTCGCGTTGTGACATCCCCACTCTCTCTCACTTTTTATTAAAAAAAAATAGACTCTGATTTTCGGCGAGTTAAAAAGGGCGGGGCGTTACAGAGCACATGAGGGATATATGGGTGTTTCAGCTGACTGAACACAGACATACGAAACAAATAAGTGATCTGGTGTGTTTCAGCCGACTGAAGGTATGCTTACCGAACAAGTAAAGGGTTGGTTGATAACTCAGCCGACTGAATCAAAGATTCAGTCGACTGAATATATACTGGCCGAACACACAAATAATCTGATACAAAGTCAGCCAACTGAATTTGGGATTCAGTCGACTGAAAGTGTTGACTGGAACACAGAGGATTTGACCCAAAAGTCAGCGGACCAAATCTATGATTCATCCGACTAAAGGGTTATGGGTCAAGTTTATACAGTAATTAGTTGTGTTCATGTAACACCCCATCCCGCTACGGGCGCGTTATCTCTGAAACATCTCAAAACACTACGAAAAGAATAAGATATTGGGGAATTTTTTTTTTTTTTTAAAAGGGGCCACTGCCCCCGCTTAATAACCTGGATGCACAAAACCCATTATACTATTAAACATAACGAACAACCATAAACTATTCGAATACAATTATACAATCATCCAGACCACAACATATGGTAGTATGTTCATAAGGAACAAAAGCCTCTCGAACTAAGGCATGGACATAAATATAAAATATCCAACTTCTACTCTCCTCAGGTGTCTGCTCAAGGGGCCCATTTGGCCCCTCCGAAATCCGGGTACCTGAAAAGTAAGGGTTGAGGTAACCAGCCCAGTGAAGGGAGAAAACATATCACATGTCAGCAATAAATATAACATATGCATGAATGCGAGAACATTATGATAACAAAGGTGCTCAAGAGCATGTAAAACTCAACATTATCAATTAGTAATCCACTGGTCAGATCGAGATATCATCTCGGTAACCCACACCGAGTCCTCTAGCAAATTTCGGTCTCCCTACTAATGCCATCGAGAGATTACACAATACAACCAGTCCAATGAAGAGATAATACATATCACGTGTCAGTAACATATGTATCTTATCCATGAATGCAAGAACATCATCATGGAATGAATGTCTCTGTACACGTGTGCTCAACTGTATTACCAGCCAATTGGTCCCTCTGACCAGTCTGGGGCATCGCCTCCATAACTCACGCGGTCCTCCAACAACTCCTGTCTCCCAACCAATCCAACCGGGAGACCATAACATTCACAACCGCCTCAACCGCCGGAATGCAATGGGGAAACCTGCATCCCCTATTGTAACGCCCCGTCCTTTCTCACTTTGCTTTCCAAAAATCAGAGTCTATTTTTTTTTTAAAATAAAGACTGAGATAAAGAGCAGGACGTCACGACGCGAGCTAAGTCCGGACTTCTAAAGTCCGACCCTTAACTGGCCAACCCTATGTGTGCATGGACTAAATCTATGAAAACGGTTCACACATAATAATATAAACATGCGGATTATAATAGAACCAAGTTCTATTCCATTTTAGATAGCAAAGTACTCCGTCAATTATAAATGATTATCTTAACTTAAATAACCAAAGTAACCATTCACAAACCATAGCAAATATCTAAATTATTTCATGCCGATTACTAGCTACTCAAAATATAAGTCCATGAGTAACTAAAATAAAATAACATCCAATCACATATCCAAGCTCCTATGCTTGGCTCCGATCACGTTCATCGTCCCTTTCCTTTCCTGTATCATCCACTAGGGTAGAAGTTGGGCGTTAGAACAATGCGCCCAATAGGTATTCCATTAAGGTCTACACATGGTTAGTACAAATCATAGATAGTATCATAATGTCAAAAACCATATAAACCATGTCATGTCATGATGTCAAATGCAATGAGTCCCACAGATCACAAGTACATATAAGTACCCCCACACAGGTCTTTCGGACGCCCCGACGGAGTGTGGCCCCTTTAGTTTCTCCTTGATGGAAATGCACATCAAGGTATCCCACATAGGTTTTTCGGACGCCCCGACGGAGTGTGGCCCCTCCAGTTACATATCCTTCACCCCATGCCATACATGAGATGCTAATGAAACACATGCTATTTTATATTATAAACATAGCATTAAAACTCACATTTGGAACATATCTTTTACAACATAAATTCATCAAAATAAGAATAAGCCATCATACATAAACCATGTTTCAAAAAGGTAGAATCCTACCAATGACACTAATGTGACCTTGCTTTATAATCCAGCAACCGCTCACGATCGTGCCCCACTTGTGAGGTTCCGTTACCTTATTACACATCAATCAATCAAACCATGTTCTATTTGATTTCATATTTGTGTCTACGTCCATAAACCCAACTTGTGGGGTTCGGCCATACACTATGGCCGAACCTCACCTCTTTTGATTTAACCAATGACAAGTAACCATTTTAAAACCTTAAGTCCACCAAATACCACTTTGTGGGGTTCGGCCATACACTATGGCCGAACCTCACTTATTTGGTTCTGGTCCCTCGTTTGAGTTCTTTGATTAGCTTGAGTCCAAGCACACAATCTATTAATCTAACCATTCATACATTAACCATCTAACACACATAACAACCTAAGTCCATAAAAACATTCCTTAGTGGGGTTCGGCCATACAACATGGCCGAACCTCACTCCCTTGGTTTTGTGCTCATCTTTCAATGCCTTGATCTTTAAGTTAGATACAAGATGATGACCTCTTGATTCAAACATCTAATCACTTAAACCATAATTGTTTAACATTGATAACCATTTAAGTACACCAAACATTTCCCATGTGGTTCGACCACACACCATGGCCGAACCCATGGTCTATCATTTAAAAGTCCCTAAGTCCCAAAAACGCTCCCCATGGGGTTCGGCCATACACCATGGCCGAACCCATGGTCTTTCATTTTTTACCATATTTACATTTTTGCCATTATTCCTTCCATGTTTAGTCACCTTCATCTATTCACTCATGTTTAGGTCCCAAAACATAGATCCATACTTAACCCATAAAAATGGCTCATAAAATGGGTCATGGTTCATCAATATTTACAACATTTGAGACCATAAAGAATCATCAACATTTCTCCATGATTTTCCTCATTTAAAACCCCATTCAAAAATTACTAACATTATCCATTCAGAACCTTAAAATCATTAACCAACTTTCCATGGTTTTCATCCTTTAAACCCGTTAAGAATCACTTAATTTCCTTTCATGGGGTTCGGCCATGCTCTATGGCCTCTGTCCAGCACACAAGTGATCTACATGGTCTACCATATAAAACCTCAAATGGAGCCATCTGGAGGCTTGCTTGGTAACTGTTGTTATAGGAGAATTCTACCAGCGGCAAGTGATCCTCCCATCTACCCTTGACATCTAACATGCATGCTCTCAACATATCCTCCAATGTTTGTATTGTCCTCTCAGACTGCCCATCAGTTTGTGGGTGAAATGTTGTACTAGTCAGTAGATTTGTTCCCATGGCTGACTGCATACTTTGCCATACTCTGCCGGTGAATCGGCCATCTCTGTCGGACACAATAGTCCGGGGAATACGATGTAATCGGATGATATCCTTGATATACCGCCGACCCAAAGTCTCAGATGAGTCTGTCATCTTAATGGGAAGAAAATGTGTAGAGTTGGTCAGTAGGTCTACCACGACCCATATTGCATCATTGCACTTTGAAGACCTTGGCAACCCTATCACAAAATCCATGGAGATGTGCTCCCATTTCCATTCCGGCACTGGTAAAGGTTTGAGTAACCCTGGTGGCTTCTGATGTTCCGTCTTAACTGCTGACAAGTTAAGCAATGAGCCACAAATTCTGCCACATCCCTCTTGAGTTCGTGCCACCAGTATTGTCTCTTCAGGTCGTGATACATCTTGGTGCTACCCAAATGAATAGAGAGTTTGGTCTGATGTACCTCAATCAGTAACTCTCTTTTGCAGCTCATAAGTACATATATCCTACCTCAAAATACAAAACCTTGTTCTGGTCGTAAGTCTCATTCCGGTAGGACCTCGCCAGTAAACATCTTGGCCCATATCTCCTCCATTTCCGAATCTATCCGTTGTTCCTGTTCAATCTTGTCAAGTACCACTTAATTACATCAAAGTCATTCATATCAACCTATGAGTTTCATTCTCATAGAATTTACTCTGTCTCATGTTATCTCCTTTTCTCGTGAACCCATTTGCGATCTTATATAGATCAATGTATTCCATTTCACTTTACCTGCTACCAAGATATTTTCCATATGTACTCGCTCAATACGTTCATTCGTCTACTCTCTGTGTGAGGTAGCCTGCCAATACGTGCCTATGCTCAAGTCTTTTGCTGATTCAATTTTAACTAGGTTTCTAGCTGCACTCTCTTGGAACTCCATCGACTAACTACAGAGTCAGCTGGCCAGTCTAACTCAGCAGTCGCCCATAGCTTCCCATTCGAGTTTCACTAGACTCTTAACTTTTCCCTTAAGTACATCTCCAAACGTAAGCATAACTTCATTTGTACATAAGACACAATGTGACTAACACTTTTTGTTCAAAACTCCTACGATACCGATACCGGCATCAATCCAAACCACCATGGGAATCGTCATCCACGGTTACACACATCCATCCCTGGTATCTCTCTATCAGTGAGTATCATCTATCCATGGTTAATAACCATCCATGAATATAACCCTCCTATGGGTATAATCCATTCATGGACATAATTAATCTAGGGCACATCATCTACCATGAGATATTCTATCCATAGGAACAACACTCGAATGCATCACTACGTGACTGTAGCAATAATATCAAAACATAAACATACCTCGACCCCTAGCAAGACTTAGGGCCCATGACTTACTAAACGGAAGACCCACGTCCAACGTGATCAAGTCTACCTCGCCATGCATCCTTTCACCCCAAGGGTGATTCAGTCAAGCTCTAAGGCAGACGAACCATGTCTAACAAAGCTAGCACCACCCCCATGGAGTAAAATAGTAAGCTTTGTGCATCCACACACGTCAAGTGTGCGACATAGCCGTGAGAGCGCCCTCCAACGCATAGCATCTGAGGGACCCTATAACGCCCCGTCCTTTCCGAGAATTTCAGAGTCTAATTTTTTTTAAAAGTAATAATAAAACATCGGAAGAGAGCGGGCGGCGTCACGACGCGAGTTAAGTTCAGACTACTCAAGTCTGAACCTTAACTGGCCACCATGTATACATGGATTAGACCATGATAATGAATCACACATGGAATTAACATCAACTTACGGAATAATATAAATTATCTGCGGAATAATATGAAAAGATAGCCAGTACCAGTCTCCAATAATAATTACATAATTCAACCATACATTGTCAATATCCTAAGCAAACCATAGCAAGCAACTACTTTATTACATGTCCATAATAAAGTATCAAATAAACAGCAATTATAAATTCATTCCAGCATTCAAGCACTTAGGCTCAGCTCCCCTCCCGGTCAATGACCTTTTCTTTTCCTTTACTTGTACCTGCAATCTCCTTTGAGGATAGAATTAGGGCGTTAGATCAACGCGCCCAGTAGGTTCCCGAATCAGGGCTACCACATGTTAGCATATAAAACATGCATATGCATATATATATATATATATATATATATATCATAATACATGATCATCAAAAACAAGTAAAACAATGCTATGAAGTATGCACATGCCCCATTATGTACATTCATAGCCATCACTTGACGTGCCTTGCACCGTCAAGGTAAATTACAATACAACTTCCATCTCTTCATCATTGACTGATTCATATCACGTATTAGTCCTCCTGGCGGGATTCTCATCGCCTAAGCAGACCAATGTGACTATGATCATCATGTTACTCCTCCTGGCGTGACTTGCACCACCGAGGCAGGACGTAACTCATAACTTGAAACACTGTAGAACCTCATTCATAATCCCATGTCTATGCATGAGATGCCAATGCTTGTATGCCATTTGTTAATGCATAATATATCATTTGAATCACATAAAATAAAACAAGAATCTCATAAGGAAAACTGGGTAAAAACTGTGGTTACAAGTAGGTAGGAAACCTACTGAAGAATCACTTCAGCGTCCGTTCTTTCTTAGGCTTTATCCGGTCACCGCTCGCAGTCGTGCACCGTCACAGAGATCCGTCACCTTATTCACATAAATCATGGACCAACTTTTAATCCCTTACTTAATTTGATTCCCATTTTTGAGTCTAAGTCCACAAATACCAACTCATGGTTGTGACGCTTATTTACAAATATGCTATTGCTACCAATACCTTGATTAAACTTTACAACTTACCCACAACCTTAACATGGTTCAGTCATGTTTTAGCCGACCAAATCAGTAAATATAATTCCATCTTAAATCACATACACATCCATAAAATGATCCATGAAAACAGTCCATGGGGTTCGGCCATACTCATGGCCGAACCCTTGTGGTTCTTTTGCTCAATAATGTCCATAATTTAAATACCAATTGGTTCTACCCCTTAGCCATGTTAAACACATGGTTTAGCCATCCTATGGCCAACCAAAATCAGTAATCTTATCACATAAAAATCTCCAAAAACAGTCCACAAAGGTCTATGGTTTCCACGTTTCCCAACATGAAAACCAACCCTCTTTTACATGGGGTTCGGCCCTCCATGGTGGCCGAACCCAATGGTTATGTTTACTATTTTTAAACATCCAATAATCATGTAATAACAGTATATTAATATCAGGTTTTACCTTTCAAACAAACATCCAAAAATTAGCCCAATTTCATAGGGTTCGGCCATGCTCATTGGCCGAACACCATGACCTTTGGTTTTGAACATTTAACCCTTTATCTTGGGTCTGAAACCAACATTCAAATCCATGTTTTAACCTCCTTAAAACATGCATTTTTAAATCCAACAATAACATCTAATATCAGTCCCAAATTATATGGTTTTAATTTCCAAAAACTATCAAAAACACCCACTTGGTTCCACTCCTTTTTGACACCATCTTCCATGGTCTAGACCCTTGTCAAATTCGGCCATAGCATGGCCAAACTATGACATCCAAATCCATGCTTTCAATATTTCCAAAGTATGTATCTTAAACCTCCAAAATCAGTCCTATACTTGCATGGTTTAAATCTTACAAAACCATCAACATTAACCATAATATTTCATGGGGTTCGGCCATCCAAAGTGGCCGAACCCTATGTCCATGTTTTCCATCTAATTGGTTATAAAAGAATCATACTTTAACCCTTTGATAGATTTGACCATCACATGGCCGAATCATGTCTTATTTAACCCATTTTATTAAACATAATTCAATGGAAATACTTACCACTTTCCTTTGCCTTTTGCTCTTGACTTTTGATCCTTGCTTCCTTAATTCCTTGCTGGTTGTATGCTTGATTCAATGGTGAAAAACACCAAGTCAAATTCGGCCAAGAGAGTGTTCTTGAGAGAGGGAGAGGGAGATGAATTCTAGGCTTTTGCCAATGAGAAACTCGGTCAAACATGGGTGCTCGTTGCTTTTGTATTTCAGCCCCCAAAACCCCTCCACTCCCTCATCAATTCATGCACACAACGATGGGTCTTGGGTGCTATCCAAGGCACCCGTTGGCAGCTACCCATGCAGCCATTTAGTTTACCACTCTCATCTCATCTCATTCCCATGTATTCCCATTTAACACATCATGGAAATCACCCCAAACAAGTCCCCAACGTGTGGGACTTGTTTTGGTGGTTAAAGCTGAGCCAACCTCTTCCAATTCCCACTTAGCTCACTGAGTTTACAGCCCCTTTAGTTTCCCTTTTGACTCACTTGAACTCAAGACTATTTAGATTTTCCATCACAACTCACCCAACTCACATACTTAATGCATTTCATTTAATGCACATGTGTTGACTCACTACTTGATTTAATTCCAACTCACCTCAGTCCCACTCAACTGATTTAACTCGTGTTTTAGCTCTCTTGAGGGTCCACACGGTCAACCTTAGTCAACACGACCCGTTGGGTCCACTTTTAGCTCCTTGACCCGTTTTTGACTCCGTCACCCAATTATGGTGTTTTGGTCATTTACAATTGGTTTTTACATATGGGTCAAGCCTACCCATTTTTCCTCCACTTGATTTCTAATCAAATAGGCTTAACCCCATTTAATTTAAGTTCACAAAACGGTCAAATCATCCATTTTGACCCGATGGGTCCCATTTGGGCCCTTTGACCCATTTAGCCATTTTTGACCCAAATGATGAAAATTACCCATCCAATCAAACTTAACATTCATAATGTGCTCATATGATTTTAATTTGAGCAACGGGTCCCACTATTTCCTTAATTAACATCACAAAATAATTAATTTAACAACTCAGGGGCATTTTCGTAATTTTCCACTTCATTGAGAAATTGGGGTGTTACAGGCCCACTCCACAACGGCAACCCTACGGGACCAAGTCTCTGTATTTCATATCGAGGTTCCCACAGTCTCATAGCTACTCTAAGCCATACTCATAGAATCTATATACTTATCTCATCAATATCACGTGAGAGACGCGCCCATGCCACATCTCAATAAAATCAAGTGAACTCGTCACATGCATCTCAGTGTCAAAGACCTCATAAACTCTTAAGTTTGCATACTTTATTGAAAATTATGCAAACTTCCATCACAATACAAGGGTTTGTAGGGTTAGAACAACCCTTCAAAACGTACCCACAACCCTTACAAAATCTCCCCTTTCCCCGACATTCTCTTACCACTCCTTAGCCTAACCTTCCGTAGAAGAACCTGCATCATCATAGAAATCAAAGAAGTTGTCAGGGTATGCTGTCAACGTGTGCCCCAATACTCTACAAGTCAGACAGGGCATTATTTTCGGTCCCCCAATGTATGGACAGTTAGTCCTCTCCTTCCCGTGCCCGTGAAGTCCACAAACAGGGCAAATAATATCAATAGGGTGGGGGCAATAAGTACAGTTGTGCCCCTCCTGATTGCATAATTCGCACATATAATCTGTCAACTCATCCGAAGTCGGAGTAGCCGGAGTATACTCGGGCGAGCCTATCTCCCCTACGGATTCCCCTAAGTTTGGGACATCTTCCTCGTCCTCTTTGGGTAAAAAGTGCTAGAGCAACCCCAACATTGTACTCGGGAGATTCTACTTCCATGTCCTGACTGTTTACCACTTCATTGATGAAGTTTGGCACGCTGGAGTCATCGGAAGAAGAAACCAGATCTATCGGACAGCTAGAGGTTCCTTTGTCCCACAACTCTGTATACTCTTTGTTGCTCGACATATCTATATCACAACAACCGAAGTATATCAATGCCAACAACAGTTCTAATCAAACTAATCTTTGTTTTGGGGAATTTCTCTATGTATCACATAATGTCTCTTGTTTGGGGAACTTTCCTATGTATCATATAATGTCTCTTGTTTGGGGAAATTGCCAAATAAACAACTTGCGTTTCTTGTCCTTGGGGAATTTTCCAAATCAGTACTCTTTGTATTTCTTTGTTTTTGGGGAATTCCCTAAGTATCTATTGTTTGTTTCTCAATTCGGGTATATTGGGGAAATATATCCTATTTTGCTATGTTTGAAAAATCCATTTATTTTGATTGTACTTCCTTTGCTATCATTCATTGTTGTTCTCAGATTGAATGTTCAGTCTGAGTCTAACGAAGTAAATGAATCCGGCCCCCATGTAGCGGACTCCAAAGAGTCGGTCAGTTGGGATTCTTATCTGTCAGTGAGATATGAAACCGTCTTAATCTTACTTTGAAAGATTCAATCTTCCCGTTTAGATCAACTATTATGCTGGTTTTATATAACAAAGCATGGACCATAGGGTTCGGCCCCTTTGGATGTTCGAACCCCATGAAAAGATTTGGTGAAGTTTAGGGTTTTTAAGGGATAAAATCCATATTATGTTTTGAAGGTGTAAAGGATTTTTATATGGAAATAAGGTTACTGTTTTGGACCAGTTATGGGATGGCTGAATCATGTAGTTTTCATGGTTAAAATGTAGAGCCTAATATGTATATAACTGATGGAATTATTGTGTTAAGAGAACCATAGTGTTCGGCCATGTGTATGGCCGAACCCCATGGACTGTTTTTGGATGGTATGTTTGGATTAAATCATATTGGAAAACTATGATTTCTTTTATGCTTTTGATTTAAGAATTACCTAGGATTAGTTATGGATTTAATATTAAGTTGATCAACCATGATATAAGATGGAAAGTGGGGACAAAAATCAGATTGGTGAGGTTCGGCCATGTAGTATGGCCGAACCCCACTAATGGTAATTGGTGGCCTTAGTGTGTAGCTAAATATGTGATTAAAGATGTATGAAAGAAGGATTTAAAGGATCAAAAGTTGAGTGGTGAGGTTCAGCCATGTGTATGGCCGAACTCCACCAAGGTGGTTTAGTTATGGTTATTGATGTTTAAGGAAAATGTTAGTCTTAATGGCATAATGGTAATCATGGATGAAATGATCATATGATTGGATATATGGGCCAAAACCAAAGTGGTAAGGTTCGGCCATGATGTATGGCCGAACCCTACCAAGGTTCATTTGGAAGTTTGGTTTAAGTGAATGGTTTTAATTAAATAAAAGAGAAATCAAAATTTAAATGGGTGAGGTTCGGCCATGGGGTATGGCCAAACCCCACAAAGTGGATTTTTGGGACTTAGACTAGGTTGGAATCACATGGATGAATATTTGACTTGCTGTTATATAAATAGGGCCACGGGATTTGCTTGAACAGTGTACAAGTTGTAAACGGGAGATGGTTCAAGAGAAGGGTCAAACTAAGTAACATTGTGTAGGTTTCCTACCTTTTTGTGACCACATATGATATTTGCTGTTTTACATTGAGTTTGATAAGTTATTTGAATGTAAAGTTATATTTACAAATGGCATGTTTGCATAGACATCTCATGCATGGCATGGGATGATGGTGTTGTAACCGGAGGCCACACTCCGTCGGGGCGTTCGAAAGACCACTGTGGGTACCTTGACGATGAGAATCCCGTCAAGAGGAGGCTATGTAGAATGGTGATGGGTGGGACTCATTACATGTTCATTTCATACATAGCATTGTTTTATGGAATTTTGATAAACATGTATTATTATATGATTTGCATGTTTTTATACTAACCTTGTGGTAGCCCTAAACGGAAACACTACTGGGCGCGTTGATCTAACGCCCTATCTCTATCCTTAGTGGATGACACAGGAAAGGAGAAGAACGAGGATCGAGAAGGAAACCAAGCATAGGAGCTTGGGCAATTTGAATGGACTTTAAATGGACTGTTTATGGACTTTTTAATTAAGTTATTTGGACAGTGTAATTTGATAATTAGATGTGTTGGCATGTAATAATGTAGTTAAGTAGCTACTATGGTTTGGCTTATTTGGATGGTTTGGAATGAATGGTAGACTAAGGTTATTTAGTAATATTGGAGAATATGATCATGTACTTGCTATCTTAAGTTATAAATGGAGTAGTCTTAGGATCTATTATAACCTCAGTTAGATTAAGACTAAGTATATTCCTCAAGTTTATTGTACCATGTGTGGATTGATTCTTATGGACTTAATCCATACGCACATGGGCTTGGCCAGTTAAGAGTCGGACTTTAGAAGTCCGAACTTAACTCGCGTCGTGACATTCCGCCCCGATCACTTGTTTATATTACTATAAGAAACAAAAATAAACTCTGATATTTAGGGTGAAAGGGGCGGGGTGTTACACACCCATCACAAGTATATATAAGTACCGCCATACAGGTCTTTCGGACGCCCCAACAGAGTGTGGCCCCTCCAGTTTCTTCTTGATGGAAATGCACATCAAGGTATCCCACATAGGTTTTTCGGACGCCCCGACGTAGTGTGGCCCCTCCGGTTACATATCCTTCACCCCATGCCATGCATGACATGCTAATGAAACACATGCTATTTTATATTATAAACATAGCATTAAAACTCACATTTGGAACATATCTTTTACAACATAAATTTATCAAAATAAGAATAAACCGTCATACATAAACCATGTTTCAAAAAGGTAGAATCCTACCAATGATACTAATGTGACCTTACTTTATAATCCAGCAACCGCTCACGATCGTGCCCCACTTGCGAGGTCCTGTTACCTTATTACACATCAATCAATCAAACCATGTTCTATTTGATTTCATATTTGTGTCTAAGTCCATAAACCCACCTTGTGGGGTTCGGCCATACACTATGGCCGAACCTCACCTCTTTTGATTTAACCACTTACAAGTAACCATTTTAAAACCTTTAAGTCCACCAAATACCACTTTGTGGGGTTCAGCCATACACTATGGCCGAACCTCACTTATTTGGTTCTGGTCCCTCGTTTGAGTTCTTTGATTAACTTGAGTCCGAACACACAATCTATTAATCTAACCATTCATACATTAACCATCTAACACACATAACAACCTAAGTCCATAAAAACATTCCTTTGTGGGGTTCGGCCATACAACATGGCCGAACCTCACTCCCTTGGTTTCATGCTCATCTTTCAATCCCTTGATCTTTAAGTTAGATACAAGATGATGACCTCTTGATTCAAACATCTAATCACTTAAACCATAATTGTTTAACATTGATAACCATTTAAGTCCACCAAACATTTCCCATGAGGTTCGGCCACACACCATGGCCGAACCCATGGTCTATCATTTAAAAGTCCCTAAGTCCCAAAAACGCTCCCCATGGGGTTCGGCCATACACCATGGCCGAACCCATGGTCTTTCATTTTTTACCATATTTACATTTTTGCCATTATTCCTTCCATGGTTAGTCACCTTCATCTATTCACGCATGTTTAGGTCCCAAAACATAGATCCATACTTAACCCATAAAAATGGCTCATAAAATGGGTCATGGTTCATCATTATTTACAACATCTGAGACTATAAAGAATCATCAACATTTCTCCATGAGTTTCCTCATTTAAAGCCCCATTCAAAAATTACTAACATTATCCATGCAAAACCTTAAAATCATTAACCAACAATTCCATGGTTTTCATCCTTTAAACCCGTTAAGAATCACTTAATTTCCCTCCATGGGATTCGGCCATGCTCTATGGCCGAACCCTATGGTTCATCCTTTCCATTGAAATAACATATTCCTCCCCTAATTTTTCTTCCATGGGGTTCAGCCATGCACTATGGCCGAACCCTATGGTTCCATGTTTCCTCTTTTAAATCCAATCAAAACATCATAACCCTCCATGGTTTTCATCCTTCTCAAAATTATTAGAAAAAACCATTGTTCTTTCATGGGGTTCGGCCATGCACTATGGCCGAACCCTATGGTTCCTTACTTTAAACAAAATTTACCAAATACCTACCGGTTCCGCAACTCCTTCGGTTTTCCTTCGCTCCGACTTGTTCTTCCGATCCTTTCCTTCCTTAGTCTCTTCCTCCTTCCTTCTTGCTTCTTCGGCCAAGTGTGAGAGCTTGAGAGAGCGATACAGTTCGGCCAAATTATGTGGGTTTTAGAGAGGATCGGCCTTGAGTGAGAGGGAGAGGAGTTTGGGATGTAAACTCTAAGTTCGTTTCGGCTAAGAGAGGGAGTGAGGGAGAGAAACAACCAAGAGGGAGAGGGAGAGGGAGAGTTGAGCCTTGCTTGAAATTGAAAATTAAACCAAAACTCCCAATTTGTTTGAATTTGAAAATTAAACCAAAACTCCCAATTTGTTTGAATTTGAAAATTAAACCAAAACTCCTCATTATCTCTCCAACGTGTAGCCTTGTTTGAAATTGAAAATTAAACCACCTTCATTTGTTTGAATTTGAAACAACAAACCACCTCCATTATCTCTCCATGTGTATCCTTGTGTGAATTTGAAATAAACCAATACTCCTCCATTTGTTTGAATTTAAAAACTTAAACGAAAACTCCTCCATCTCTCCAACCTGTAGCCTTGTTTGAATTTGAAATAAACCAATACTCCTCCATTTATTTGAATTTGAAAAATTAAACCAAAACTCCTCCATCTCTCCAATGTTTGAATTTGAAAATTAAACCACCTTCATTTGTTTGAATTTGAAACAACAAACCACCTCCATTATCTCTCCATGTGTATCCTTGTTTGAATTTGAAATAAACCAATACTCCTCCATTTGTTTAAATTTTGAAAATTAAACCATAACCCCTCCATCTCTCCAACGTTTGAATTTGAAATGTGTGTCCTTGTTTGAATTTGAATTGCATAACCGTCCACACCCAACTCATTTAATTCAACTCACCACTCCAATTTAATTCAAATCAACTCAACTCACTTGGTGGTCAACCAAGTCAAACGCCACCCATTAGGTCCCAATTGGACATTTTGACCCAATTAACAATTTTGGCCCAATTACCAATCTTGACCCAATTGAATACATCTTACCCAATTATTCCAATTGCAACCATATCCACAATCCGTTGGGTCCTAATTGGGCCATTGACCCAACACCTTACCTATCCAAGGTTCATATCCTTTAATTCACAATTAAAATGGCAAATTCCGTAAATATTGATAACATGGAATTCCGACGTGTTACACCTATGGGGTTCTCAACTGCCGGAGCATAACGGGGAAACCAATCTCAAGGGGCAGGCACCTCGACCACCGGAACGCAACTGGGAAACCCGCATCTCCTATGGGGGTCTCGATCGAAGGAGCGTAACGGGGAAGTCCTCCCGACCATCAAACTCATCACATAATCATAAACATATGCACATGTGAACAATCCCTCCAATGCATACATACGATGTCATGATCATATAGAACAACTTAAACTTAAGGCAGGTCACAGTTCCCCATACTCATGATCTCATTCGAGTTATATGTAAACATACCACATGTTATCATTAAATCTCATACGTCATATTCGAAACCCAAAGCATATCTTATTCTCATCATAAATTCATTCATGTGAAATAGTTAAATACACCGCATGTTGTCACTCAGTTCCAAGCATCATGATCAATATTCATTCGTCTGATAAGAAATATTATTATTATTTTATTTCCTTTTCTGCATGAAGTAGACCTGAGTGCACTCGAACGGATCCCTTGCTACAGATTCATCCAATGGTTCCCTTACCGAGTGGCTCAATAAACGAAGGGCCCCATTCAAGTCACTCCAAGTCCAAGGTCAAAGTTTAAGAGATGCGAATGTATGCTAAAATAGTGATAAGTCCCCTCACTAAGTGTGTGGAGTCGAGAATCCGAGGCGAGCAAGCGAATTGATGGGTTGAAGGATGCTCAAACTATTAAAACAATGAATAACAGATAAGTGAATAAAGCACGACTGGCTAAAAAGAATCTGAATTAAAAATGGGCCCAAAACGGGCTCTAAAAAAGGCTCGGGCCGAAACTGGGGCCTGAAACAGGCCGGGCCGAAGAACTGGGTCTGACTAGGTCTGGGCCTAGCTGGGCCAAACGAGTGGGCCAAATCTAGCACTAGACCGAGCCTGGGCCAGGCCTAGCTCGGCCAAATCCAAACTAGTCCATTAGGTCGGGTTTGGGCCAGTGGGTTGGGTAGTTTGGTCGGTCCCGACCCTAACAAAAGGACTGGGTTAACCCAGAAACCCGATCGAGTCAACAAGGAACTCGATTGAGTCGACTCGGTCACTGAACTGAGTCGGAAAAGGGGGAAAAGAAAAGGGAAAACCAGAAAAAAAGTCTAAGAAAACAGAGGAAAGAAAGGAGATCTCGAAAATTAGAGAAAATCGATGAAAAAGAGGAAGGAAAATAGGGAAAGGTGAAGAAAATCGAGGAAATCGCATGAAATCAAGGAAGGGTAAGGAAAATCTCAGTGAGAGGGAAAGAGAGAGGGGAAACACGAGTACCTGGTTTTCGGTCGGATCCGGACGGCGACGAAGAAGGAGAAGGGACGACTGGAGATGCTGAGCACAGCAAAGTCAGAGTTGCAGCAGGGCGGGCTCCGATGCGAGGGCTGATTGCAAGGGTGGCTCGAGATGGCTATGACTGTCTGAGCCGACCGAGGGTGAGAGGAAAGAGGAGGGGAAGAAGAAGGAGGAGGAGGAGGAGAAGAAGAAGTCGAGAGAGAGAGGGGGATAGAAAGTCACTCGAGAGAGGGAGGAATTGAGGAGCTGCCGCCAGCAAGGGTTGCTAGGGTTTGAGGGGGACAACGACACTGTAGCAAAAACTACTACAGTGTCAAGGGAAAAGAAGGCTTAAAAAAAATTAGGGTTTTGAGTGCTTATTTTTTTTTTTCATTTATTTTCTAACTTTTAAGAATAAAATCTCGAATCGCGTGAAAATGGAGTTTCAAAACTCACACTATTTTTAAAAGACAATGATTTAAAAACCTGAGAAAATCAAATGTCGAACATCGAGAGAGAAAGACGTGTGATTTTTCAAGCACTTTTCTTGACAGATATACAATAGTTCAAAATTACTAACATGCCCCTCGAGTTCCCAAACTCGAAATCAAGCAAACTAGGGCCCACCCCGGAGCCCACACTCTCCTCACTACTACCACCGTCCCGAAAACAACTTAGAGATCTAAAAATCTCAAAAAAAAAAAGAACAAACTCGGAACGGGTCATCAAAGTTCAGCCGACTGAATCTGTGATTCAGTCGACTGAATGTTTGCGGGTAAAGCAAAGACTGTATCTGGGCGTGATTCAATCGACTAAATTTGAATGTTTTATTTTTGGTTAATTTTCCAGATAACTCTGTTTATCTAGTGGGATGTAAAGGGTGATAAAAATTAAATGAATAATAAAATTGATATATATATATATATATGTGTGTGTGTGTGTGTGAATTTGTTAAGGTAACGAGGTTCGATTCATTTTCACGTGAGCGTTAGCGTTGTTCTTGAGAAACAAGTAAAGGACAATAATTGGACGTTGGTAGGATTCCTACTTTATTTAGACACTATGGATTATATATATAACATTGGCTTATATTTCCAAATATGATGTTTACTTTGGTTAAGCAAATGGTATATGTTTATAAACTGATTTTCAATGACATTATGTAATTTGATATAAAATGGCATTCTTAAATTCATTATCTCATGCATGGCATGGGAGGGAATACATGGGACCAGCAGACCAAGTTATGAACGGTCCGGACATGATTTGGGCTTGAAACTAGCTGGTATGAATTTATGTGAACTATTGATATGTTGGCCTTGTCCAGGATTGTTAGGAATGGGTACGGCGTAATTTGGACGAAAGTGCTCCTGGGTATATAGTCCCGAAACCTAGCGCAGATGGAGGAGTCCACACTCCATCGGTAATTTTGGTTAACATATGTGGGGAGGTATAACAGTGATCTGGTGGTGCCGTTACAAAATACTGCGGACGTAATTGGCCAAGGGAACACTTTTGATATGGTGATTTATCAAGGAAACTGTTTATATATGATGTGATTGGATATGGAATTGGGTGAGTGATCATTTGGCATTGACACCCATGACATTCTGAATAAGTAAGCATGATTATGATATGGATATCATGCATTATTTTTACTCTTATTTTATATTGATCCTATTAGTACCGTAACCTTATTTGGAATTCCTACTGGGCATATTGACTGATGCCCTACTTCTACCCTATAGATGATGGTGTAACGCCCGGCCCTTTCCGAGAATTCAGAGTCTAATTTTTTTTAAATAATAATAATAAAACATCGGAAGAGAGCGGACGGCGTCACGACGCGAGTTAAGTTCAGACTACTCAAGTCTGAACCTTAACTGGCCACCCATGTGTACATGGACTAGACCATGATAATGAATCACACATGGAACTAATAACAACATGCGGAATAACTAGATTAACTGCGGAATAGAAAGACTAGATAGCAAGTAACAGTCTCAAATGCTAATTAAGGTATACCACCATCCATAGTTAATAATCTAATCAAACCATAGCAAGTATTAACTTATTACATGTCCAACAAAATATAGTTCAACTGACAGTAATAAAAAGAAGTCCAGTCCAACATTCAAGCGTTTAGGTTTGGCTCCCCTCTCGGTCAACGACCTTTTCTTTCCCTTTCTTTCTACTTGCATTCTCCTCTGATGATAGAATTAGGGCGTTAAAACAACGCGCCCAGTAGGTTCCCGATCAGGGCTACCACATGAATAGCATATAAAACATGCATATATATCATAGTACATGATTAGTCAAAAACAGGTAAAACAATGCTATGAAGTATGCACATGCAATGAGTCTCTCCCATCATGTACATTCATAGCCATCACTTGACGTACCTCGCACCGTCAAGGTAAATCACCAAACACATCCATCTCTCCATCATTGAATTGATTCATATCACCTATTAGTCCTCCTGGTGGAACTCTCATCGCCTAAGGAGACCAATGTGACTATGATCCTCATGTTACTCTTCCTGGCCGGACTCTCATCACCTAAGGAAGACGTAACCCATAATTGCAATACTGTAGAACCTCATTCATCATCCCATGTCCATGCATGAGATGCCAATGCTTTGTATGCCATTTGTAAATGCATAACATATAATTTGAAACCACATAAAATAAACAAGAATCCCATAAAGAAAACTAGGGTAAAAACTGTGGTTACAAGTAGGTAGGAAACCTACATAAACTTTTCTTAAGTGTCTGTTCCTTTTTGAGCTTCACCTGGTCACGACTCGCCTGTCGTTCACATTCCGTTACCTTGTTATGTAACAACCAATCAATACTTAATCTACTTGATTCCTAATCAAGTTTAAGTCTCATATACCATCTCGTGGGGTTCGGCCATGCCCATGGCCGAACATCACCCACTTTAATTTGATCTCTCCTTTATTTAATCCTCATTAGACATTACTTATTACAAACATATCTTGGTAGGGTTCGGCCATGCACCATGGCCGAACCATACCACTTGGGTTTTGGCCCACAAATCAATTCCTTTGGTCAATCCTTTCATATTGAACTTTGACTAGTATTTACGGTTTTGCCATTGACCTTAAACCATATTGAAACTAATATCCATAACTATTCCACCTTAGTGGGGTTCGGCCATACTACTTGGCCGAACCTCACTACCTTTCTTTGGTCCTTTACATCATACATACATACATCTCCCATTCATTATGAATTAGCACAAAGTCCATCAATAATCATTGGTGGGGTTCGGCCATACTACATGGCCGAACCTCACCCTATGTATTTTTTTATCCCATACTTCCTTATCTATCATGCTTGGTTATTTACTGATATTAAATACATAATATACATACATAATTCTTGAATCAAAATCATACAACCCAATCATAATCTCCAACAAAACAGTCTATGGGGTTCGGCCATTCATATGGCCGAACCCTATGATCCTCCTACTCAATGATCCATCATTTGTTTACAAGTTAGGCTCTACTCTTTAGCCATGTTAACTACATGGTTCAGCCATCCCATGGCCACCCAAAATAGTAACCCTTTTTTCCATTTAAATCACATAAGACTCTCTACCATTGGTATGGTTTTTATCTCTCCAAAAACCATACCAAATTATCAAATACTTTTATGGGGTTCGGCCATCCCATGTGGCCGAACCCTATGCCCATTTGTTAGACCTTTTTAACTTACATATTATGTCCATTCAATCACGTAAAAATCCCCATAGTATTGTACGGTTTTTACACTTCAACAACCATCAAATACCCATACAATTTCCATGGGGTTCGGCCATCCAAAATGGCCGAACCCAATGGTCCATTTTTTTATCATTTACACCACTTTGCCAAAGGTTTGAGCCCATGATGCATTCGGCCATTCCATGGCCCAAACCATGACATCCAAATCCATAATTTAAAAACCCTTTCAACTTGCATCTTAGGTCTAGTTAAACATACAAAAACAGTCCATCATTTTGCATGATTTAAACTTACAAAAACCATCATAATAACCATATTATATCATGGGGTTCGGCCAACCTAAGTGGCCGAACCCTATGGCCCATATCTTCTATCTTTGAAACTTCATCATACAATTTTTTAAAACATTGATTAATTTGGCCACAACATATATTTTGAGTCTCCTTAAGTCATGTACAAATCTCCATGGTTTTTGTATGGTTTTTAGCCTTCAAAACCATCAAACCAACCAAAATAATCTCATGGGGTTCGGCCATCCCATGTGGCCGAACCCTATGGTCCATTTCCATCTTTTAAACCATCAATATTCATATTCTAAACCCTTGGTAGATTCGGCCATCTCATGGCCAAATCATATTCCATGTAACCCATTTTACAATAAAAACTCTATGGATTACTTACCAATTTTCCAAGCCTTCCTTCTTGCCTTTTGATCCTCTTGCTTCCTTCCGTCTTTCTTCCTTAGTCTCAGCTAATTTAGAAGCATGAACCAATGGTGAAATCACCAAGGTAAAATTCAGCCAAGGAGGTGTTCTTGAGAGAGGGAAAGAAGATAGAATTCTAAGGCTTTTGCAATGTGGAATTCCGCCAAATGAGAGTGTTCATTCCTTTTGTATTTCAGCCCCCAAAACCCCTCCACTCCCTCATCAATTCTTGCCTAAAACGATGGGTCTTGGGTGCTATCCAAGGCACCCCTTGGCACCAACCAATGCAGCCATTCAGCTCTCCATGTATCTCATCTCAATCCCATCCATTTGCATTTAAACTTAGCATGGAAATCACCAAAACAAGTCCCCAACGTGTGGGACTTGTTTTGGTTGGTTTGAGACCAAGCCACCTCCTCATATTCCCTTCAACTCACTGATTTACAGCCCCTTTTGATTTCCATTTTGACTCACTTGAACTCAAGGTCCTTTTGATTTCCATCTCAACTCACCCAACTCACCATACTTAATGCATTTCATTTAATGCACATGAGTTAACTCACCACTTGATTTAATTCCAACTCACTTCAGTCCCACTCAAACTGATTTAACTCATGTTTTAGCTCCCTTGAGGGTGCACACGGTCAACCATAGTCAACTCGACCCGTTGGGTCCACCTTTAGCTCCTTGACTCGTTTTTGACTCCATGACCCAATTATGGGTATTTTGGTCATTTGTAATTGGTTTTTACATATGGATCAAGCCTACCCATTTTTTCTCCACTTGATTTCCAATCAAATCGGCTTAACCCCATTTAATTTAAATTCACAAAATGGTCAAATAATCCAATAAGACCCGATGGGTCCCATTTGGGCCCTTTGACCCATTTAGCCATTTTTGACCCAATTGCTGTAAATTACCCATCCAATCAAACCTAACATTCATAATGTGCTCATATGATCTTAATTTGAGCAATGGGCCCCACCATTTCCTTACTTAACTTCACAAAATAATTAATTTAACACATCAGGGGCATTTTCTTAATTATCCATTTCATTGAGAAATTGGGGTGTTACAGATGGAACAGGGAATAACAAGGAAACAAACATGAAACATGAAGGGAGTCAAGCATAGGAGCTTGGAATGAATGAAGTTAATTTATTTAGTTTTGATTGTTTATGATGTATTGGGAGGATTGATATTTTGGATTGTAATAACTTAGAATTATTTTGCTATGGTTTGATGATATTTAAGTTTCAAGTTAAGTATATTGTGATTGGCTTTCCTTGCCTTATAATATCATGTATATGAATAGTATATTATTCATATAAATAATTCCGCAATGTATTCAGAAAAGCATGCGAAATGTTTAAGTGGTCTTAGTCCACACACATGTAAAGGTTGCCAGTTAAGGGTCGGGTTTTGGAAACTCAAACTTAACTTGCGTCGTGATGTTCCCTCTCTCTCACTAAAATATATATATATATACACTCTGATTTGTGCCGAATGAAAAAGGGCGGGGCATTACAGAGATCTTCCCCAAATGCGATATGGTTACCCAAGGCTAGGAGAGTGGGTTAGATTGTGTTATGATATTTGGTATGAGATTTTGCAGGATTCTACGTTTCCATCTTGTGCATATGAATTAGAATCAATTACGAATGGTATACCTCTTAATTGCTTCGTTCATCCATGCTTTTGATGACTATATCTTGTTGATGATGTTTGAGTGTGAATATATGTCCTACTATGGTCAAAACTTGAAGCAAATATTTACATATCTTGGACCATTGCAACATGTCTTAATTGCAATTCGATTACTTGATTGTTACTTCTACAAGCAAGATTTGTAACGCTCCGCCCTCTCTGAGAAATCAGAGTCTAATTTTTTTTTAAAAAATAACTATAAGATAACACCGGAAGAGAGCGGGCAGCGTCACGACGCGAGCTAAGTCTGGACTTCCTAAGTCCGACCCTTAACTAGCCACCCATGTGTGCATGGACTAACCCCTTGATAACAATCCACACATGGAACTAAACAAGTTATGCGGAATAAGCTAGACTAACTGCGGAATTAGATTGAATAGATCGCAAGTACAAGTCTCAATTATTAAAATAACTTATCCAACCATCCATTGTCTAAATCATAAACAAACCATAGCAAAAGTATCAACTTATTACATGTCCATAAAATGTAGCTCAAAAGACAATAATAAAGACATCCCAATCATCAATCAAGCGCTTAAGCTTGGCTCCCCTCCAGGTCCACGACCTTCTCTTTCCCTTTTCCATTTCCTGCATTATCTTCTATGGATAGAATTAGGGCGTTAAGTCAACGCGCCCAGTAGGATTTTCGATTAGGGCTACCACATAGTTAGTATATAAAAACATGCATATATCATAATATATATGGTCATCAAAACAGGTAAATCAATGCTATGTACATATGCACATGTAATGAGTCCCTCCCAACATGCATATACATAGCCCTCACTTGATGAGACTCTCACCGTCAAGGTAAATCACAATAACATTTCTCCTGGTGGGACCTGCATCGCCTAAGGAGGCCAATGTATTTCTCATCATCATAACATTTCTCCTGGCGGGACCTGCATCGCCTAAGGAGATCAATGTATTTCTCATCATCGTAACATTTCTCTTGGCGGGACCTACATCGCCTAAGGAGACCAATGTATTATCATCGTCATGATACTACTCCTGGCAGGACCTGCATCACCTAAGGATTTCAACAAATCATCATCCCATGCCATGCATGAGGTGTCAATGCATTGTATGTCATTTGTAAATACATAATTCATCATTCAAAACCACCTTTGAAACATAAATCAAATACAACATATCTCATAAAAACATAATAAAACCAAATCATAATTGTGGTTACAAGTAGGTAGGAAACCTACTGAAGATTCACTTCAGTGTTCGTTCTTTCTTTAGCGTCACTCGTTCACGACTAGCGTGCCGTCAAAGAAAGTCTTGATACCTTATTTACATAGTGTAACGCCCACCCCTTTTCACCGAAATCAGAGTCTAGTTTTTTTTTTTTTGAAAATAACGAGTGACAAAGGGCGCGGACGTCACGACTCGAGTTAAGTCCGAGCTTCTGAGGCCCGACCGTTAACTGGCCAACCCTACGTGTGCGTGGAATGAAGTCCACGGAGAATGGTTCACACGTAGAAGTACGCTAGAGAAATATTGAATTAAATGTGGAATGATAATAGAGACTAACCTACAAATTTTAGATAGCAGGGAAGACACATTCATTTAATTACCAAAATATCTCAAAATCATAATGTGCAAACTAACATCCAAAACATAGTATGTAATCTATAATATTACATTCCGACAAGCTAAGCTACTCAAATACATTTCCAAAATCAACTTTAGATAAACTAAGTAGCTCGTTTCCCCAAGCTCCTAAGTTGGCTCCCGTCGTGCCCTTCTGCTGCGCCATCTCCTGCGTCATCAACTAGGGTAGAAGTAGGGCGTTAAACACGCGCCCAGTAGGACTCCGAGTAGGGCTAACACATGGATTAGTGATAACAGGCATACAGATAGTAATAAAACGAAAACCATAAAATGAATGCAATGCCATGGGTGTCTCATGTCATGTGTCCCACCCATCAACCATACCATCATGATGTCATATCCCCCTTGACGGCAAGGCCTCGTCAAAGTATCCCCATGTTTGTTTCTCGGTCTCCCCGACGGAGCATGGACTCCGGTTATAGCATATCAAACTATCCCCATGTCTGTTTCTCGGTCGCCCCGACGGAGCATGGACTCCGGTTATAGCATAAAAAGCTATCCCCATGTTTGTTTCTCGGTCGCCCCGACGGAGCATGGACTCCGGTTATAGCGCATTAGGCTATCCCCATGTTTGCTTCTCGGTCGCCCCAACGGAGCATGGACTCCAGGTTCATTATTTTCCCGCCCATGCCATGTATGAGATGTAGGTGCATTATGCTATGTAATATGTATAATCCATAACCTTAATATAGAATTCATAACTTAACATATAATTCATAGCCTTGCATTATGCCATATAATTTTCATAAATCATAATCTTACAAACCCATCATAAAACAAACCATATAATTACCAAAATAAATTAAAGAAACCATCCCATAATCCATGGCTAACAAAAAGGTAGGAATCCTACCGAATACCGACTAGCGTCCTTTTTCGTTTCCGTTTACGAATCCGGTCGCCGATCGCGCACCGATTACGATGTCTCGATACCTTATTATACATTACCAAATCAGTCCACATTTTATCCATGATTAAGTCCCTAATGCATGCCTTAGTGGGGTTCGGCCATACACCATGGCCGAACCCTACTAATTAGGTTTATGGGTCCCATTTTAATCCATTGACATTTCAATCACCTAAGTCTAAAAACCAGCCACCTTAGGCTTTATTTAACTATACATAAGTTTATTACTTTAAGCCCTTAAGTCCATGATCATCTTCCATGGGTTCTTAAACTTGGCCATTATTTACAGTTTTCCCACTACTCCTACATGGTTAGGCTCTCAGGTCATTTCTCCATTCTTAGGTCCATAGTTGATCCATAATCTTGGATCCATTTATGACCCATCAACCATGACATAAAATTATAAAAAAACAGTCCTTTATTTAATCTAATTCCCATCAATTAATCCATATGCATATACCTTAATCTTAGTCCATCAATTGGTTCACAAAATGGGTCCATTTATGTCTCATTAACCATGACACAACAACATTAGAATTCAGCCATTTAATTAACCTAATCTCCATGCATTTAAACATATACATAACACCAAATTTAATCCATAAATTGATCCATAAATGGGTCATAGGTTCGGCCATACACCATGGCCGAACCCATGATGTTTCTTTCCCCATTTTTTTAGGTCTACATACATCACTTAGTTCCATCACAAGTCTCTCCATTGAGAGAACCTAAACCATACATTCAATTCATCATTCCTTAATCATATTTAAGTCCATTAATTTAGCCACATTCCCATTACAACTATCAACATTAGATTCACTTTGGTTCATCAACACTACCAACATTCCCCATTTATTTTTCCATTATTTTATGCCCACTAAATCCACCATTTCATCACCATAGGGTTCACTTTCATCCACCATTTTTGAGGCCATTGAAATCACCAATATTTCCCATGATTTTTTCCTCATTTAAATCCATCTAAAAAATCACTCACATTCATTCATTTAAAACCCTAAGATCATTAACCACCCTCCATGTATTCCATTCTTTAAAACCCTAAAAAAATCATACCTCATTTACCATGGGGTTCGGCCATACTACATGGCCGAACCCTATGGCCCATGATTTCCTTCAAATCTTACATACATCCATGCTTAAAACAATTCTTAATACCAATGTCCTTAATGCATTTTTTTTTTCTTAACCTAATTTACCCATTAGGATTTTGTCCATTTTTCATCCTTACTTCATCTTTTGGATGGATTTAAATCCAAGGCCCATAACACTTTGGCCACCAACCAATCCAAGAAATGGATTCCATGCTCTCTCCTTAACCCTAAAAAAAATAACTTCTTGTTTAAGAATTACTTACAATCCGACGTCTCCTCCGGTTTTTCTTCCTCCTCTTGGACTCCTTGGCCTTCTTTCTTCTTCTTCACCTTGATCTTTGGGTCAAGATGCTTGATCAAGATGAAATCTCAACCTTGGGTTCGGCCAAGGTAGGGTTAGATTTGAGAGAGAAAGGAAGAATGGAGATGAGAAAGATGTCTCAAGGTCTTTGTCTTGAGGTGGAGGGCCAAGTCTTGCTCTTTCTTCTCTTCTTCTCTTCTTCTTCTTTTCTCCTTAGCTTTCTTCTTCCTTGTTTCCTTGGTGTAGGGGACGGTTTGAGAGGGCAAAAGAGGGAGGACGTGTGAAAGAGTTAGATGGAATGGAGAGAATGAGATGAAAAAGTCATCTCATCTTTTGGTTGCTTAAGATATACTCCACATTAACTCTCCCACCAACCCACCTAAGATATTTTCCATGCTTTATGGTGGTGGTTGGGATAATCACCACCAAGCCAACGTTGGTGTGTTTGAAAATAAGATGGCTTTTGGTCTTCCATCTTTGACCACCTTTTTTATTAGCTTAATTAATTTATTAATTAAATCATTAGGTTAATTAATTCCCATTTAACTTAATTCCATTTGCTTAAATTCCCTTCATGCATACACCGATGGTTGACCAATTCAACCATGGTGGCCGGCCCCACCAATCCTTGGTCCACACGCCACCTCACTTGGTGAGGTGGAGGTGGGTCCCATTTGGCCATGTCACCTAGGTTTTAAATAAATTCCAACTTAGGTGATTTAATTAAATCTATTTCAACTACTTGGATCACCATTGGGCCCATGGCCCAATCACACTCACTGTAACGTCCACCCCATTTTCACCGAAATCAGAGTCTATTTTTTTTTTTGAAATAAAAGTGACAAATGGGCGCGGACGTCACGACGCGAGTTAAGTCCGAGCTTCTAAAGCCCGGCCCTTAACTGGCCAACCCTACGTGTGCGTGGAACTAAGTCCACGAAGAATGGTTCACACGTAGAAGTAAGCTTGCGGAAATTTAACATTAACGTGGGGGTTATAATAGAACCTATTCTACCAGTTTTAGATAGAAGGGAAGATACATCGTTAAATTACTAAAATACCCCTATGTTCATAATTATGTCTCAAAATGATAACGTCCAGCGTATAGTCCAAACCATAGCAAGAAACAGTAATTATTACATGCCGACAAGCTATACTACTTAAATTACAACTTTTCCAAAATAAAACTTAAATAAAACAAAGTAGCTGCTTTCCCAAGCACCTACGCTTGGCTCCCGTCGTGTCCACCGTTTTCGCCGTCTCCTGCATCATTAGCTAGGGTAGAAGTAGGGCGTTAGACAACGCGCCCAGTAGGACTCCGAGTAGGGCTAGCACATGGATTAGTGAAACAATAATAATATGATAAATCCCATAAAATGAATGCCATACCATGGGTATCTATGTCATGTGTCCCACCCATCATCTATATCATCATAAAATGTCATATCCCCCTTGACGGCAAAGCCTCGTCAAGGTGTCCCCATGTTTGCTTCTCAGTCGCCCCGACGGAGCATGGACTCCGGTTATAGCATATCAAGTTATCCCCATGTTTGTTCTCGGTCGCCTCGATGGAGCATGGACTCCGGTTATAGCTCATCAAGTTATCCCCATGCTTGCTTCTCGGTCGCCCCGACGGAGCATGAACTTCGGTTCCTTTATTTTCCCGCCCATGCATTTAAAATCCATAGCATTGGAATATAATCCATAGCCTTAAAAATATCATCCATAGCATTAAAATATAATCCATAGCATTTAAAATATCATCCATAAAATAAACCATATAATTACCGAAATAAAATACGGAAACAATCACATACACATAATCCACGGCTTACAAAAAGGTAGGAATCCTACCGAATACCGCTTAGCGTCCCGTTACGTTTTCGTTCGATAATCCGGTCACCGACAGCGTACCGTTTGCGACGTCCCGATACCTTATTATACATTTACCAAATTAGTCGATATTTTATCCATGATTAAGTCCCTAATTGATCACAACCTTAGATCCATTAATGATCCCTAATCATGTTACAAGATTATCATAATTCAGCCTTTAACTTAGCCTCATTTCCATTGATTTAAATACATGCATAATTCCAAGTTCTAGCCCATTAAACATTCTCATTTGCGAGTCTAAAACGCAGCAACCCTAAGTTTCATTTAATCACTCATAATGTCATCTTAATGTACCCAAGTTCATGTCCAACCTACATGGGGTTCGGCCATGTACCATGGCCGAACCCATGGTTCTTCATTGTGGCCAATAATTACGGTTTTGCCACTATGCTTCCATGATTTAATATTTCCTCCATCTATGTACATTTTTGGTCCATACTTCATCCCTATACTTAGCCCCATTAATAATTCATTGACCATGACCTAACATTCCCTAAAATCAGCCACTTGATTTAATTAAATTTGCAATCATCTAATCTCATACATAATGCAATATTTAGCCCATAACATGACCTACAATTGGGTCATGGGTTCGGCCATACACCATGGCCGAACCCATGATGTCTTTTTTCCTACTTTTCTTGGGTCCATTTCACCTCATTTGGTCCCACCATAATTGAATTTAAAACATACATTTAAATCATCCTTTCATAATCATCATAAGATATACTTTGGTCCATTTAATTTAACCATCATTCCATTTTATTTTCCATGGTTCCAAGAACACTAAATTCCTCAAAGTCTCTCCATGGGGTTCGGCCATGTACCATGGCTGAACCCATGGTCCATAATTTTTATTTTAAAAACCTCATCTCTACTCATTTAAAACCTTGTTTAAAATACCTAACAAAAATCCACTTAATTACCATTAATCTCCTCCATTAATTTCCATGCTTTCATAACCATTTAATTCATCATTCCATCACCATGGGGTTCGGCCATACACCATCGCCGAACCCATGGTTCATGATTCTCCTTCATTCACCATTTTTTGGAGGCCATTAAATCATTTACATATCCTATGATTTTCTTGTTTAAAACCCCCTTTAAATTTTTCCAACATTTAATCATTTACAAGCCTACAATCATAATCATTCTCCATAGCCTTTAAACCTTAAAACCCTAATTAAATAATCAACCATTTACCATGGGGTTCGGCCACACTACATGGCTGAACCCTATGCTCCATCAATCCATTCAAAAACCCATTACTTCCATGCTTAAATCCATTTAATTTCATAACCTCCTTAATCCTTTTACTTATTATTTTTCTTAATCTATCTCTCCCCTTTTTCATCCATTTCTCATCTTATCATTGAATGGATCTTAGATATAAGGCCCATAACATTTGTGGCCACCATTCATTCTAAGAAATGGATTACATAAATATATCTTAACCTTTAAAGATATAAATTCTTGTCTAAGAATTTCTTACCACACCGACGACTCCTCCGGCTTTTCTTCCTCTTTTTGATGTCCTTAGGCCGTTCTCTTCTTCCTCTCCTTGTTATTCGGTGAAGATGTGCTTGATCAAGATGGAGTCTCCATGGTTAGGGTTTGGCTAAGGTAGGTTTAGATTTTTGAGAGAGGGAGAGGGGATGAGGATGGAAAAAAGATGCTCAAACCTTGGTCTTGAAGTGGTGGTTGGCCAAGCCTAGTTTTTTCCTTCTTTTATTCTAAGTTTCTTCTTCTTTCTTGGTGTTTTACTTGGGAGAGAGAGGGAGGACGGTTTTGGGAGAGGGAATGAAGAGATGGAGATGAGATGAGACCCTAGACCCATTCCCATCTCATCTTGGTGGCTTGGGTTACACTCCTCCATCATTCCATGTGACCAACCAACATGGGTAAGTATGGCTTGCATGTCCTTGGTGATGGTGGTTGGGATGAAACCACCACCATGCTAGTGGTTTTTGGGTCTTTAAGGTGGGTGATTTGGTCTTCCCATCAAGTCCATTGACTACCCATCATGGAGAGGGGTATGGGCTCTCATACCTTGAGTGGTGGTGGTTGAGATGAAACCACCACCCTAAGTCCATGGTTTCCTTTGTGTTTCCTTTGGTGGTTTCAATGGAATAAAACCACCCTTTGACTTGTCTCCTTGACTTATTCTTTTGACCCTAATTTGACCAATCTAATTAATTAAATTAAACCCTTACTTAGGTTAATTATTTCCTTTTTAATTTAATTCCATTAAATTCTCTTTCTAAGAAATCCACCCATGGTTGACCAAGTCAACCCAGGTGGATGGTCCCCACCAACACCTATCCTACCCGCCACCTCACTTGATGAGGTGGAGGTGGGCCCCATTCAGCCATATCACTTAAACCCCATTAATCTTAACTTAGATGATTTAAAATAATTTAATTAACTTAATCCACTTTAATTGTCCTTAGTCCCCTTAACCTATCCATGGTTGACCAAGTCAACCATGATAGTCGGCCCCACCTTTTCCTTGGTCCACACGCCACCTCACTTGATGAGGTGGAAGTGGGCCCCACTTGGTTAGGCCATCTTAATCATCTCATCATTAACTTAGGTGGGTTTAATTTCAATTCAACCCTTTCCATCAATCGGGTCACCATTGGCCCATGGCCCAATTAATTTATTTTCTACCTTTTACCTTAAAGTTTGAATCATTTTGATCCATTGGGTCCCACATGGTTGTCGGGCCCACTTTGACCATTATTGACCCTTTAAATGGATCCCATCCAATCCATGGTCCCTTGGGCCATACTTGGCCCTTTGCCCCAAAATTTGATCCATTTAACATCCATATATCAAAATTCCAATTTTTTTCATTATTAAAATAAATAAATGCCAGATATATGTTGATTTAAAAAATTCAGGCTATTACACTCACCTCCAACCCATTTACCTTAGAGCTTACACTATCTTGACCCATTGGGTCCCAAATGGGTATTGGGCCCAATTTGACCATCCTTGGCCCAATTGACCATCATTGACCATTTAAATGATTTTAAATCCAATCTATGGTCCATTGGGCCATACTTGCCTTTGACCATATTTTTTATCCATTTACCATCTACTCCATTAAATTTCCAATTTCCACCATTTAAAATAAATAATAACCACATATACCTTGATTTATAAATTCCGGGTCATTACACATAGCAGTAAATCAAACATTCATCCATATAATTCCAACTTGGTCTAAGTCCCAAAAATGCACTATGTGGGGTTCGGCCATACCCCATGGCCGAACCTCACCTATTTACAATTTTGCCACTATACACTCCTTTACTTAATTTTCCTTTAAAAACCAAAGTACATCGCCAAAACACCTTAGTGGGGTTCAGCCATACAACATGGCCGAACCCCCCCCCCCCCCCATCTTTATTTGCTCCTTTAAGTCCCTCATACATGTATCTCATTTGCTTAATTTCATTATGAATTGATCACCAAGTCCATCAATTGACAATTGGTGGGGTTCGGCCACATAGCATGGCCGGACCTCACCCTAGAGATTTTAATCCCATGTTCCATAATCTTTCATATTTAATCCCCTTAGTACTAAGTCCATAGTTGACATATGTGATTTCGAAATCATAAGCATATACCATTCATTATCATAATCCATTTATCCACCAAAACAATCCATGGGGTTCGGCCATACATATAGCCGAACCCAATGGTTCTCTTAACACAATAATTCCATCAATTATATACATAATAGGCCCTACATTTTAACCATGAAAACTACATGATTCAGCCATCCAATGGCTGACCCAAAACAGTACCCATATCTCCATTTTTAATCACATAGAAACCCATAGTAATGTATGGTTTTTATTTCTCAAAACCATCAACATTAACCATAAAATTATCACACCATTTCATGGGGTTCGGCCATACTCATTGGCCGAACCCTATGGCCTTTGATGTAAACCTCTTAAACATTTATCTTATGTCTAATTTAATCATCCAAAACAGTCCATCATTTGCATGGTTTTAACTTACAAAAACCATCCAAATACCAACATCATTTCATGGGGTTCGGCCATCCAAGGTGGCCGAACACAATGATCCATTTCATCATTTTATACCCAAGGTTTAGACCCATGATGCATTAGGCCATTCATGACATCCAAATCCATGTTATAAAACTTTTCAAAACATGCATCATAAGTCTAATTAAACATCTAAAACAGTCCCTTATTTGCAAGATTTTATCTTACAAAAACCATCCACATGATCATAACATTTCATGGGGTTCGGCCAGCCAAGGTGGCCGAACCCTATGATCCATGTTTCCTATCTTTTAAGCATCAATTTATATACTCCATACCCTTGGTAGATTCGGCCAACCCATGGCCAAATCATGTTCCATTAATCCCATTTTATTAAACCAAAATCCATGGAAATACTTACCAAATTTTCCAAGCTTTTCCTCTTGCCTTTGCTCTTTACTTCCTATCTTTCTTAGCCTTCCTTCCTTTGCTGGTTTATGCTTGATCAATTGGTGAAAACACCACTGCTGGTTCGGCCAAGAGAAAGAGTTTGGAGAGAGGGAGAGAGATGAGGATTCTTAGGATTTTCTTAGTGTGAAAATCGGCCAAATGGGGTGGTCTTCCTCTTTTGTAAATCAGCCACTATGGCCTCTCAATTTACCTCATAAATTCTTGATTAAACCAAAGGGTGACTTGGCACAACCAAGACACCCATTGGCATCAGCCAATGCAACCATTCAGCTCCCCATGTATCTCATCCAATTCCCATCCATTTACATTTAAAACTTAGCATGGAAACTACCATTACAAGTCCCCAACGTGTGGGACTTGTTTTGGTTTGTTTGAAACCAAGACACCTCCTCATATTCCCTTCAATTCACTGATTTTACAGCCGCTTTGATTTCGATTTTGACTCAACTAACTCAATGGCTTAACTCACCACATTAAATACCATACATTTATTACACTTGAGTCAACCCAACCATTTAATTTAAATGCAACTCATTCCAATCCAACCCAACCTGATTTGACTCACCATTGAGCTCATTTGAGGGCCCACACAGTCAGCTGTGGTCAATCTTGGTCAACCCGACCCATTGGGTCCCCATTTAGCTCCTTGACCCATTTTGTCAACATGACCCATTTATGGGCTGATTTAATCAATTGTATGTGGTTTTCCCATGTACCTCATGCCTGCCCATTTTTGCTCCGCTTAATTTCCAATCAATTCAGCTTAACCCCATTAAATTTGGGCTCACTCAATGGTCTAATAAGTCCATTATGACCCATTGGGTCCAATTGGGTCCTTTGACCCAATTACCCATATTGACCCAAATTGATATACATTACCCATCCAATCAAATTTGACATTTATAATGTGATCATGGGGTCTTAATTTGAACAATGGGCCCCACCATTTCCTAATTTACAATCACCTTTATTAAATTCACCAATCTAGTGGCATTTTCGTAAATATTCATATTATTGAGAAATTGGGGTGTTACAATATAACCCTCTTTTTAAAATTTTTGTCCTGAAAATCGAACGAAGTAGGGTTGTAAAATAAATTACACAAATAACTTAGGGTGAGCTATTCTCATCTCCGATTCAAGTTCCCATGTGGCCTCTTCAACACCATGTCGGTCCCATACCACTTTTACAAATTGAATCACTCTATTTCGCAACACCCTTTGTTCAGTCTCCAGTATCCTAACTGGTTTCTCGACGTATGTCACGTCGCTTTGTACTTCTATGTCTTGCACATTCAATATATGAGACGGATCGGGATTGTATTTCCTTAGCATCGACATGTGAAACACATCGTGTAACGCTGCCAATTGTGAAGGAAGTGCTATCTGATAAGCCACATCCCCCACTATTCTTATGATGGGAAACGGTCCCACAAATCTTGGTGACAGTTTCCCCTTCTTCCCAAACCTCATATGTCCTTTCCGTGGCGAGACCTTTAAGAATACCATGTCTCCCACTTCAAACTCTAGAAACCTTCTTTTTTTGTCAGCATAGCTCTTCTGCCGACTCTGTGCAGTCAATAAGTGCTGACGTATCAACTGAATTTGTGTTCTACTCTCCACGACTAGTTCAGGTCCAATCAGTACAGGCTCACCAGCCTCTGTCCAGCACACTGGTGATTTACAAGTCCTACCATATAAAGCCTCGAATGGAGCCATCTGAAGGCTTGCTTGATAACTATTGTTATACGAGAACTCCACCAGTGGCAAGTGGTCCTCCCATCCACCCTTGAAATCTAACATGCATGCTCTCAGCATGTCTTCCAAGGTTTGTATCGTCCTTTCTGACTGTCCATCAGTCTGTGGATGGAATGCGGTGCTAGTCAGTAGATCTGTCCCCATAGTTGACTGCATACCTTGCCACACTCTGCCGGTAAACCGGCCATCTCTGTCAGATACTATAGTTCGGGGAATGCCATGTAGCTGAATAATTTCCCTGATGTACCGCTAACCCAACATCTCAGATGAATCCGTCATCTTAACAGGAGTGAAATGCGCAGACTTGGTCAGTTGGTCTACCACGACCCATATGGCATCATTGCCCTTTGAAGATCTCGGCAACCCCGTCACAAAGTCCATGGAAATGTGCTCCCATTTCCATTCTGGCACTGATAAGGGTTTGAGTAACCCTGGTGGCTTTTGATGTTCAGTCTTAACTTGCTGACAAGTTAAACAATGTGCCACGAATTCTGCCACATCCCTTTTTAGTCCGTGCCTCCAATAATGCCTTTTCAGATCGTGATACATTTTGGTGCTACCCGGATGAATGGAGAGCTTGGATTGATGTGCCTCAAGTAACAGCTCTTTCCTACAACTCCTTGGCACATATATTCTTCCCCGGAATAAAAGACCCTGTCCTGGTCGTAATTCCCATTCTGGTATGACTACGTCAGTGGACATTTTGGCCCATATCTCTTCCACTTCCGGGTCTGCTCGTTGTTCTTGTTCAATCTTTGTGACCATATTGGACCGTATGATTAAATTATACATACTCCCACGGTTGTTGATATAAAGATTGAAATCTCGAATGGTGTTCAACATCTCCATTCTGTTCTTATCAAGCATGCTACTGATGCATGTGATAGGCGGCTGAGGGCATCCGCCACCTTGTTTGCCTTGCCTGGATGGTATCGAAGCGGAAACTCATAATCCACCAGATACGTCATCCATCTACGCTGCCTCAGGTTGAGCTCCTTCTGATCAAATAAGTATTTTAAACTCTTATGATCTGAAAATACTTCAAATTCCTCGCCGTAGAGGTAGTGTCTTCAATTTTTGAAGCGAAGACCACTGCAGCTAGCTCCAGATCATGTGTGGGATAAAGACGTTCGTGAATCTTTAACTGTCTTGACCCATAGGCCACCACACATTGACTTTGCATGAGTGAACATCCTAGTCCATCTCCTGAAGCATCGCATTGTACTTCATATCCTTTGCCCCTTTCCAGCAAAATTAAAATAAGAGCTCTTGTCAGTCTCTCTTTCAGTGTTTCAAATCTCCGGTTACACTGATCTGACCACTCATACTTGACTCCTTTCTGAGTGAGTCGAGTTAATGGAGTCGCTATTTTGGAAAAATCCATGATAAATTTCCGATAATAACCCGCCAATCCTAAGAAACTGTGGATTTCGATTACATTCTTGGGCGCTTTCCAATCTTTCACTGCCGCCACCTTAGCCGGATCCATGGCTATACCTCCCTTGGATATAACATGTCCCAAGAAATTTACTTGAGATAGCCAGAACTCACACTTACTGGCTTTGGCATACAGCTTATTCTGCCTCAAAGTATTCAGAACTATCCGTAGGTGCTCTGCATGTTCTTCCTGACTCTTGGAATAGATCAGAATATCGTCAATGAACACGATTACAAACTAATCCAGATACGGACGGAAGATTCTATTCATTAAATCCATAAACATAGCCGGCCCATTTGTGAGTCCAAATGGCATGAATACAAATTCGTATAGTCCATACCTCGCCCTGAAGGCTGTCTTTTCTATATCTTCCTCCCTAACTCAGATTTGATGATAACCAGACATCAAATCAATCTTTGAAAAATGGCTGGAATCCCTCAATTGATCGAACAAATCATTGATCCTAGGTAGAGGGTACTTGTTCCGGACTGTTAATTGATTTAGCTTCCAATAATCAACACACATCCGTAGTGAACCGTCCTTCTTCTTTACTAACAATACTGGAGCTCCCCATGACGAGGTGCTGTGTCGGATGCATCCCAGCCTAAGCAGTTCGTCGATCTGCTTCTTTAGTTCCGACATTTCTGCTGGTGCCATCCGATAGTGTGGTAAAGATACTGGTGAAGTACTAGGATACAACTTGATTTCAAAGTTGATCTCTTTCATAGGCGAACCAGGGAGTTCCTTTGGAAACACATCCGGAAATTCTTTTACAATTGCCGGAAGTTCAGTAATTGGTGCTTTATTTATAATCATATTATTCAATACCACGTGGTTCAACCCTTCCTGCACTCCACTCTGCTTGTCTGCATGAACCACGTATTGCTTTCCCTTGGGTGACCAAAATGTCACTCTTCAGCGATAGCAGTCAATGTTGGCCTGGAACTTAGCCAACCAATCCATGCCGAATATTATATCATACTCAGCCATGTCAAGCACCAGATAATTGAACTCAAATCTGAGTCCAGCTAGTTCAGTATTAACTGCCGTGCATATCAGTCCCAACGCCGAGTCTCCGACAGGGGACACAATTGTGAGTGCTGTGGCTAATCTTTGAACTAGAGTACCGGTAACAGTTATAAATGATGCAGCTATAAAGGAGTGAGAAGCTCTAGAATCAAATAGTGCATATGCATAAGAACTACTTACTACCGCCATACCTTGTATCACCGAATGATCCTCATCTTCTGGAGAAGTCAAGGTAAACAATCGTCCAGCTCCAGTAGGGTTGGGCGCCCATCTCGCCCGATTATATGTCCTGCCTCCTCTGGAGTTAACTAGTCTGAATGGTGGACGAGACGATCCTCTGGAGTGTGAAAGCCTGTTGAGTTTTGGACAATCCCTCCGGAGATGACCCGGTTGATCACAGTGATAGCAGGTGCTCACTCCTCTAGAAGCCTGAGTGACTGCTACAGATTGGGAGGGCTGATTGGGATGAAAGCCCCCAGTAGATCCAACAGATGGCGAGGGTCTACTGAAGTTCGGTCGGAACTTCTTGTTGGGTTGATAAGTACCCCTCCCACTCAGTGCTCAACGGTTGTCCACTCGTGTGAACTCAGCCAATTTTTGCTCAACAATGGTAGCTTTGCTGACCACTTCCGCCAGCATAGCCGCTTTGAACATGTTCACTCTGGCCCTAATGCTTGGCCGCAACCCACGCTCGAACTTGCGAGCTTTCCGATACTCCGTGTCCACAATGTAGAACACATAGCATGATAAACTCAAGAACTCCCGATGATACTCAGCTACTGTCATGGAGCCCTGCACCAATGACTGAAATGCTTGAGTCTGACGTTCCTTTTCCTCCTCCGGGAAATAGTGTTCCAAGAACGTCGAGAACTGCTCCCAGGTCATTTCAGTTCTCTCCCTCTCTGGCACAAACGCCCGTTGTTTCTCCACTACTTCCCACCACTTACCAGCGTCATTTATCAGTTGTGACGTGGCCAGTAGGATCTTGTGGGCATGACTCTTGATGTTCAGCAGAGTCAATATCTGGGAAATTTTCTTCAGCTAGTTCTCTGCTCCAACAGACGCCTCTCTTCCCTTGAAATAAGGTGGCCGCTGTTGTTGGAAGTCCCTGACCATATTCTGGTCACTGGCCTCACTGGTGCTTCAACCTCCTTTCAGATGTTGTTGGAGGGCGGAAGTCACTATGGCTTGTACCAAGCTTTGTAGTTCAGGCGGCACATATGGTATTGGTGTTTGTACGCCACTGTTGTTGTTCCCCTCTTCCTCCTTATCATGGAGTGATTTCTCAGACCCATGCTGAGGTTCTTCCTCACCTTTGTCACGTACAACTTTCTCCTTTGTAATTTGAGATAACTCCTCTTCATGTGGAATGAAGGATATCTCTTTTTCCTTTCCTTGATCATCTTGTCGGGTCTCCCTTTTTGAAGGCCCTTCGCCTAATCCAATTTGCAATACTTTCTCCTTTCCCTTTTGATTCTTTGGGATCTTTTTCTATGGTGCCATCTTTCCCTAATTCATGATAACATTATTGGCGTAGTTTTCTTCACAACATACGTTTAATACTAGCAATCCTCATAGAATCATAAAATGGCAAACTTTATATATATATATATATATATATATATATATATATATATATATATATATATATATATTCATAATTGATCTTTGTACCAGGGTTGATAGGGTAAAACAGACCCTTAGAATAACAAAATGCACCCTTACAAAATATTTCCATTTCCCTAACCTTTCTTTTTACCTCTTAACCTAGTCTTCCGTAGAAGACCCTGCATCATCAGTAAACTTGAAGCGATTATTAGGACATGTCATCTACATGTGTCCCAATACTCCACATGTCACGCAGGGTATTACCCCTGGTCCTCCAATATAAGGACAATTAGTCCTAGCCCTCCGTGCCCATGCAGTCCACAAACCAGGCAGGCAATGCCTAGAGGGTGAGGACAATACCTACAGTTGTGCCCGTCTTGGTTGCACAACTCGCACGTATAGACGGGATCTATCTCCCCACCCGATTCCATTATTATAAGAACATCTTCCATAGGATCCTCCGGTAGTGGTGCTAGATCCTCTTCATATTCCTCGGGAGGTTCCATTATCCAAGGAATGTGTTCAATATGATCCTCCGAAAAATGTGCTAGGTCCACGTCATCTTCCTCGAGAGGTCCCTCCTGAAGGTCCATGTTGACTTCCATGCTGGTATTGTTGGAAGCCGACACCAAATCTATTGGACAGCTAGGTGTCCCTTTATCCCATAACTCTGTATATTCCACGTTGCTTGACATATCTGTGCCACAACATATAAAACATATAAATCAACAACAACCGTTCCAATAAAGAACCAATCTTGGTTTTGGGGGATTTTTCATGTATAATCTCATGTGCTTTGTTTGGGGAAATTGCCAAATCTTCACACTTTGTTTTCCTTTGTTCCTAGGGAAATCTCTAAATTCCTGTTGTTTGTTTCTCAATGGGGAATATCAGGGGAGTACATCCTACTTTGCTATGTTTGATATGTCCAGTTATGATGACTGTACTTTACTTTGCTATCTTTCATTGTCGTTCTCAGATTGATTGTTCAGTCTGAGTCACTCGAAATAAATTAATCCGGCCCCCAGTCAGAGGACTCCGAAGAGTCAGTCAGTTGGGATTCTTATCTGTCAGTGAGACATGAAACCGTCTTAATCTTACTTCGATGATTCAACTTCCCGTTTTGCTCTGATACCAACTGTAACGCCCCGCCCTCTCCGAGAAATCAGAGTCTAATTTTTTTTTTTTTTAAATAACTATAAGATAACACCGAAAGAGAGCGGGCGGCGTCACTACGCGAGCGAAGTTCGGACTTCCTAAGTCCGACCCTTAACTGGCCACCCATGTGTGCATGGACTAAACCCACGATAACAATCCACACATGGAACTAAACAAGTTATGCAGAATAAACTAGACTAATTGCGGAATTAGATTGAATAGATAGCAAGTACAAATCTCAATTATTAAAATAACTTATCCAACCATCCATTGTCTAAATCATAATCAAACCATAGCAAAAGTATCAACTTATTACATGTCCATAAAATGTAACGCAAAAAACAATAATAAAGACATCCCAATCATCAATCAAGCGCTTAAGCTTGGCTCCCCTCCAGGTCCACGACCTTCTCTTTCCCTTTTCCATTTCCTGCATTATCCTCTATGGATAGAATTAGGGCGTTAGATCAACGCGCCCAGTAGGATTTCCGATTAGGGCTACCACATGGTTAGTATATAAAAACATACATATATCATAATATATATGGCCATCAAAACAGGTAAATCAATGCTATGTAAATATGCACATGTAATGAGTCCCTCCCAACATGCATATACATAGCCATCACTTGACGAGACTCTCACCGTCAAGGTAAATCACAATAACATTTCTCCTGGCAGGACCTGCATCGCGTAAGGAGACCAATGTATTTCTCATCATCATAACATTTCTCCTGGTGGGACCTGCATCGCCTAAGGAGACCAATGTATTTCTCATCATCGTAACATTTCTCTTGGTGGGACCTGCATCGCCTAAGGAGACCAATGTATTATCATCGTCATGATACTACTCCTGGCAGGACCTACATCGCCTAAAGAGACTTTCTACAAATCATCATCCCATGCCATGCATGAGATGTCAATGCATTGTATGTCATTTGTAAATACATAATTCATCATTCAAAACCACCTTTGAAACATAAATCAAATACAACATATCTCGTAAAAACATAATAAAAACAAATCATAATTGTGGTCACAAGTAGGTAGGAAACCTACTGAAGATTCACTTTAGTGTTCGTTCTTTCTTTAGCGTCACCCGTTCAAGACTAGCGTGCCGTCAAAGCAAGTCTTGATACCTTATTTACATTGCAGCAAATCAAGCATTCATCCATGTAATTCCAACTTGGTCTAAGTGACAAAAATGCACTATGTGGGTTCAGTCATACCCCATGGCCAAACCTCACCTATTTACAATTTTGCCACTATACACTCCTTTACTTAATTTTCCTTTAAAAACCAAAGTACATCACCAAAACACCTTAGTGGGGTTTGGCCATACAATATGGCCGAACCCCCCATCTTTATTTGCTCCTTTAAGTCCCTCATACATGTATCTCATTTGTTTAATTTCATTATGAATTGATCACCAAGTCCATCAATTGACAATTGGTGGGTTTCGGCCACATAGCATGGCCGGACCTCACCCTAGAGATTTTAATCCCATGTTCCATCATCTTTCATGTTTAATCCCCTTAGTACTATGTCCATAGTTGACATATGTGATTTCGAAATCATAAGCATATACCATTCATTATCATAATCCATTTATCCACCAAAACAGTCCATGGGGTTCGGCCATCCAAGGTGGCCGAACCCAATGATCCATTTCATCATTTTAGACCCATGATGCATTCGGCTATTCATGACATCCAAATCCATGTTTTAAACCGTTTCAAAACATGTATCATAAGTCTAATTAAACATCTAAAACAGTCCCTTATTTGCATGATTTTATCTTACAAAAACCATCCACATGATCATAACATTTCATGGGGTTCGGCCAGCCAAGGTGGCCGAACCCTATGATCCTTGTTTCCTATCTTTTAAGCATCAATTTATATACTTCACACCCTTGGTAGATTCGGCCAACCCATGGCCAATCATGTTCCATTAATCCCATTTTATTAAACCAAAATCCATGGAAATACTTACCAAATTTTCCAAGCTTTTCCTCTTGCCTTTGCTCTTTACTTCCTATCTTTCTTAGCCTCCCTTCCTTTGCTGGTTTATGCTTGATCAATTGGTGAAAACACCGCTGCTGGTTCAGCCAAGAGAAAGACTTTGGAGAGAGGGAGAGAGATGAGGATTCTTAGGATTTTCTTAGTGTGAAAATAGGCTAAATGGGGTGGTCTTCCTCTTTTGTAAATCAGCCACTATGACCTCTCAATTTCCATCATAAATTCTTGATTAAACCAAAGGGTCACTTGGCACAACCAAGACACCCATTGGCATCAGCCAATGCAACCATTCAGCTCCCCATGTATCTCATCCAATTCCCATCCATTTTCATTTAAAACTTAGCATGGAAACTACCATTACAAGTCCCCAACGTGTGGGACTTGTTTTGGTTTGTTTGAAACCAAGACACCTCCTCATATTCCCTTCAACTCAATGATTTTACAGCCCCTTTGATTTCCATTTTGACTCAACTAACTCAATGGCTTAACTCACCACATTAAATACCATACGTTTATTACACTTGAGTCAACCCAACCATTTAATTTAAATGCAACTCATTCCAATCCAACCCAACCTGATTTGACTCACCATTGAGCTCATTTGAGGGCCCACACGGTCAGCCGTGGTCAATCTTGGTCCACCCGACCCATTGGGTCCCCATTTAGCTCCTTGACCCGTTTTGTCAACATGACCCATTTATGGGCTGATTTAACCAATTGTATGTGGTTTTCCCTTGTACCTCAAGCCTAACCATTTTTGCTCCACTTGATTTCCAATCAATTCAGCTTATCCCCATTAAATTTGGGCTCACCCAATGGTCTAATAAGTCCATTATGACCCATTGGGTCCAATAGGATCCTTTGACCCAATTACCCATATTGACCCAAATTGATGTACATTACCCATCCAATGAAATTTGACATTTATAATGTGATCATGGGTCTTAATTTGAACAACGGGCCCCACCATTTTCTAATTTAGAATCACATTTATTAAATTCACCAATCTAGTGGCATTTTCGTAAATATTCATATTATTGAGAAATTGGGGTGTTACAAGATTAAACTCTTGCTGTGCCATGACAAGATGCCCTTGACTCTTAAAGCATTTGATAATATTATTCCTGACTGTAATATATCTCATGTTCAAAGAAGTCACAAATCCATGGACTTGATCTCATCAAAAGTCCAAAAGAATTTATTATTGGTTCCTTGATTTAATCATGATATCCTTTGTGATATTAACACATAATGATGAAGCATCTTTGGTTTCATTTTTTTCCTTATCCATCATTAAAATGAAGATTTCATGGAAAAGGATGTCATAGTAGTCATTGATTGATTATTTCCATGTTGCTTGATTATGTTGAAAATTATGAATATGAATTTGTTGCATCTTGTAACACTATATGCATGGATCAGGCGTGACATAAGTGTCTTCGTTAAAATCAAAGTAAATGCGTGATTATCTTAGCTCTAGGACCTAAAAACAACATTAGAAATACTCTTGGTAGATCCCTAGACTCTTGGGCTAAACCCCAAAACTCACAGAGAGCTTATTTGTAAATCATGGTTCAAAGACTAACTCTAAAAAACACTGAACTGTCTGAAAAAATGAACTCCTTAGAAGTTGATCTCGGAACTCGTCTCGGAACATAAAGATCTAGTTCTAAGACCCTTGGAAGGACTGAGACTGCCTTCTAAGCATGTATGTCTCGGAACCTGCTCTCTACATACCTCAGAACTCCCGAGGTTGGAAATCCATTGTTCCGAAGCTTCGAAAACTGTAGATGCTCGCACCCAGTCACTTTCATATCTAACTGGCCTCGGAACCTGTAACAACTTACCTCGGAACTTCTGAGGTTACGGACTGAGGTTCCAAAGGAAAGAAACATGCCGCTCCCCTCTTTCCATCATTTTCATCTTCGGTTCCTCGCTTTGGTTTCTTCTCTGTATTCCAAGACCCACCTGCAAACTTCCTCTCTCAGCAGGCTTTAATCCTTTCCTATTTCGTCATTTTCACTTGGGTTTCTCTTAAAAATCATTCCTCTCTCCTCGGGTAAGCCTCTACTTTCATCATTTTTCCTCTTTTCCATTGTACTTAACGTTTAAACTTTATATCTCTTGTTGATTTCATCTCAAAATTGACCCTAAATGTTGGGATTTCCCTGCATTCAGTGATAAATACTCTCATTCCTTAGTCTGGAACTGATGATGAGGGTTTTGGGTCTAAATCATAGCAATACCCCTAAAAATCCTATTTTCCACTGCTTTCCCTAAAATTCCTTGCCAAACAGTCCATTCTTGATAAGTTCTCTTCAAATGGCTGTAAGAAATCCTCACATTCGCTGATTTAGGACACCCCTATCAGTCCTTCACTTGATATTTTCCCATCCTGGGATTAGGATTCCATCTTAGAGGGTTTTTCTCTCATTTTCTTCCAATTTCCACAAAATGCATGGTGCCTCTTCAAGATGATCAATACCATTGAGATTTAGGAATTGAGGAGCTGCTTTCTGGTCTATGAGCGTCCATGCACTACAGTCTGTCCTTTCCAAGTCGACCACTATCTAGCTCAAGTCCACTGGTCCAAAATTTTGAATTAAGGAGGTCATGCATACGCATCTCTTGCAAGGGGGAGCAATAAAGGAAGTCTCATTTACTAACTACTCATTCACTATCAAATTTACCGATGGGTCAGAATTTCAAGTTACACCAGCGCACATCTCTGCACTCATCAATGTTCCTTATCCCATAATGGCCCAAAAACTGTTAGTGATGACATTCCTATGGAGGAAAAAGGAGTTTCTACCATACTTTTATGTGGAGACCCCGTTCAGTGGGTCGATGAACATGCCCACCGTGCCTCAAAAACCATTCCCCATTTTCATCTCATGCACCAAATATTCTCTTTCAATGTGTATCCTCGGAAAGGGAACCGAGGATACTTGACTACCTACATGATAAACATATTGAAGGCAGTATATGAAGGAACAAAAATATGTTTGCCTACCTTGATCAGTTGGACCATCATCAACCACTGGTTCAATCGGGATCACAGTGCAACACCTTTGGGTACCTTATGTCTGAATTAGATCAGAGACTGGGAGTTCCTGTTGAACCTGATGATGACATTGTTAGTGCCCCGACTTAGCCAAGTCCCTGTTTGTCAATTCCATGACTCGGGAAGAAGCACTTGCTAAGAAGATTGAAGACTCAAGATGATCAAGAGTGAAAATCATGCTCTACCAAGTTCTAAGCTGATATGTATAGCAATCATGAAAACATGTTTTTGGCCATAGATAACCTTAGGCGGTACCCACACCTGAGAGAGGACTATTCCTAGGCTTAATTGAACAAATGGTAAAACCATAAAGAAGCCTAGAGAGGAAACTGAACAGTGAACTTGGAAATATGAATTATGTTCACTGTCAGCTCGACCAGTCGATCTCACCGACCCCTCGATGGAGACAGGATTGACCCATTGTAGTCAAGGACTGGTCGGCCAGATTGACAGAGGTTCTAAATCAAACTACTTTCAATTCTGGGTATGCCTCTGACTTAGAGTCTCATATGCACCGACTCCTCGGTGATGAACTTAAACCACCCCTCGTGGTCAACGACTTGTCTGTAAAAGACTTATCTACTCTGGACTGTGAACTCAAATGGGCTCTCGAAGAAACAAACATATCGGTATATCTGTAACACCCGATTTCTCAAAGATATTGATATTTACAAAAATGCCATTGGAATGGTAAATTAGAAGGTTATGATCGTAGATAAGAAAATGGTGGGGCCCATTGTTCAAATTAAGGCCTATGGTACATATTATAAGGATCAAAATAGATTAAATGGTTATTGTACATCTAATTGGGTCAAGATGGTTATTTGGGTCAAAGGACCCAATTGGGACCCAATGGGTCATGATGGACTTATTTGACCATTGGGTGAGCCCAATTTTAATGGGGTTACGCTGAATTAATTTGGAGTTAAATGGAGGATAAATGGTAGACTTGAGGCAAATGTGTAAACCACATTTAAATGGGTAAACCACCCATAAATGGGTCATGGCGTCAAATTGGATCAAAGGACCCAATTGAGACCCAATGGATCGAGTTGACCATGGTTGACCGTGTGGACCCTCAAGTGAGCTCAGATGTGAGTTAAATCAGGTTGAGTTGGGACTGAAATGAGTTGGATTTGAATTTAGTAATGGAGTTGACTCAAGTGCATTAAATGAATGGCATTAAATGTGGTGAGTTGGGCTAATGAGTTGGGTGAGTTAAATTTGGAAATCAAAGGGGCCTTGAAATCCATTGAGTCAAATGGGGAGGTGAAGAGTTACCATGATCGTAAACACCACAAACCAAGTCCCACATGCTAGGTACTTGTGGGGTGGGTTTCCATGCATGGAATTCAATGGCATGAGATGAGAACTACCTTGGGAACTTGGAGGGTTTCCATCTCATCATGGAAACCCAAAGCTCCAACGTTGGGAGTGCCAAGGGGTGCCTTGGTTGGCACCAAATGTCTCCTTGGTTTGATCAAGGATTGATGAGAATTAATGAGAGGATATGGGGCTGTTTAACAAAAGCAACAAACCATATACTTTGGCCAAATTCATCACAAAGAAATCTTAAGAATTCTCATCTCTCTCCCTCTCTCAAGAACCTACCTCCTTGGCCGAATTATCCTTTGGTGTTTTCACCATTTTTCATGCTTCCAATCAGCTAAGGACCAAGGAAGCAAGAAGGAAGAAAGCAAGGACCAAAAGGAGAGGAGAAAAGCAAAGGAAGTTGGTAAGTACTCCATGGAATTTTGTTTAATAAAGTTGGTTAAATGGAACATGATTTGTAACACCCCGACTTTTCAAAGATATCAATATTTACAAAAATGCCATTGGAATGGTAAATTAAAAAGATATGATCGTAGATGAGAAAATGGTGGGGCCCATTGTTCAAATTAAGACCCAATGTGCATATTATAAGGATCAAATTGGATTATATGGGTAATGTACATCTAATTGGGTCAAGATGGTTATTTGGGTCAAAGGACCCAATTGGGACCCAATGGGTCATAATGGACTTGTTTGACCATTGGGTGAGCCCAAATTTAATGGGGTTATGCTGAAATGATTGGAAACTAAATGGAGCATAAATGGGTAGGCTTGAGGCACATATGAAAATCACATGCAAATGGCTAAAACAACCCATAATTGGGTCATGGCGTCAATTGGGTCATTAAGCAAAAGGGGGACCCAATGGGTCGGGTTGACCATGTGGACCATGGTTGACCGTGTGGACCCTCAAGTGAGTTCAAATATGAGTTAAATCAGGTTGAGTTGGGACTGAAGTGAGTTGGATTTGGATTAGATGGTTGAGTTGACTCAAGTGCATTAAATGAATGGCATTTAATGTGGTGAGTTGAGCTAATGAGTTGGGTGAGCCAAATTGGAAATCAAAGAGGACTTAAATTCCAAGTGAGTCAAATGGGATATGAGGAGTTGCCATGGTCTTAAACACCACAACACAAGTCCCACACGTTGGGTACTTGTGGAGTGGGTTTCCAATGCAAAAGGGTTTAATGAAATGGATAAAAATCTCATGGGAATTGGGAGGGTTTCCATCTCATATGGAAACCCAAGGCTCCAACGTTGGGAGTGCCAAGAGATGTCTTGGTTGTGCCAAATGACTCCTTGGTTAAACCAAAAGTTATGAGGGTGAATGAGAGGCCTTATGGGCTGATTGGCAAGATGGAAATACACCCTATTTGGTCGAATTTATCATTGCAAAAGCTTAGAATTCTCCCTCTCTCAAGAACATACCCCCCTTGGCCAAATTATACCTTAGTGTTTTCACAATTGATTCAAGCTTCTAATCAGCTGAGACTAAGGAAGAAAGAAGGAAGAAAGCAAGAGGGAAGAAAGCAAGGATCAAAGACAAGAGGAGAGGCTTAGAAAATTGGTAAGTACTCCATGGAATTTTTATTGAAAAATTGGTTAAATGGAACATGATTTGGCCATGGGATGGCCTAATCTACCAAGGGTTTAGAGTATGTATATTGATGCGTAAAAGATAGAAAACATGGACCATAGGGTTCGGCCACATTGGATGGCCGAACCCCATGAAGTATTATGGTTATGTTAATTGTTTTTGTAAGTTAAAACCATGCAAAATGATGGACTGTTTTGGATGTTTTAATTAGACCTAAGATGCAAGTTGAAAGGGTTTTTAAATCATGGATTTGGATGTCATGATTTGGCCATGGAATGGCTGAATTCATCAAGGACTTAAACCATGGTTAAAGGTTGTTTAAAATGGTAAACATGTATCATTGGGTTCGGCCACCTTGGATGGCCAAACCCCATGAAATTCATTTGGTTAGGTTGATGGTTTTGAAAGCTTCAAACCATGCAAAACCATGGAGGTTGGTACATGTTTTGATGAGGCAAAGTAATTGTTAAAAAGGTTTGAATTATAGGCCATAGGGTTCGGCCAATTGGGATGGCCGAACCCCATGAAATGGTATGATATTTTTATGGTAATTTGTGATGGTTTTTAAGAGATAAAAACCATACAAAATTATGGGGTTTTTATGTGATTTAAATGGAGATAAGCTTACTGTTCTGGGTCGGCCATGGGATGGCTGAACCATGTGGTTCTTATGGTTAAAAATGTTGAGCCTAAATTATATAAAAGATGGAATTGATTATGATAAGAGAACCATAGGGTTCGGCCATGTGTATGGCCGAACCCCATGGACCATTGTATGGGTTAAATGGACTAAGTTTATGGTTAGTATTTGTTGTTGGTTCCATGATGTTTTTAAAGGGTTTAATATAGCTGAAAGAGTGATGGATTTGGATGTTAATGGTTCATCAACAAGAATGGCAATGAAGCACCAAAACCAAAAAAGGGTGACGTTCGGCCATGGGGTATGGCCGAACCCCACCAAGTGATTTGAATGGCATTTGAATGTGATTAGAATGGATTAAGAGATCCAAATGGGATTGGTGAGGTTCGGCCATGTTGTATGGCCGAACCCCACTAAGGTGGATTAATTATGAATCTTGGTTATTAAGAACAAATTAAACAAGGCTTAGCCTAGTGGCATTATGGTAAATATGTATGAAAAGAGCAAAGGACTTAAAAGAGGGGCTCAAACCAAAATTGTGACGTTCGGCCATGTTGTATGGCCTAACCCCACCAAGTTATGGTTAGTAGATTAAGGTTTGTAAATAAAGTTATTTGGATGGTGTTGATCCAAAACAAATGAAGGACAAATTCAAAGTGGGTGAGGTTCGGCCATGCCCCATGGCCGAACCCCACAAGATGGCTTATGGGATCTAAACTTGATTAGAAATCAAGAAGATTAAGTATTAACTTGTTGTTGTATAAACAAGGAAACGGAAGTTGAACGGCGTGCGAGTCGTGATCGGGTGAAGCTTAAAAAGGAATGGACACTTAAGCGAAGTTTCAGTAGGTTTCCTACCTACTTGTAACCACTTTTATAATTGATTTTATATGGTTTTTATGAGTTATATTGTTATTGTATTATGTTTCAAATGGGTTTTTGAATAATGAGATATATTTACAAATGACATATATTCATTGACATCTCATGCATGGCATGGGGTGATGACTATGGAATAACTTAATGATGAGAGTCCTATCCAGAGGAAATGAGGAGTACTCTGGATTACCTTGACATGAAAGTTCTATTCAGAGGAAATGTGGAGTACTCTGGATTACCTTGTCGTAAGAGTCCCAATGAAAGAACACTGTGAAATAACTCAATGACGAGAGTCCTATCCACAGGAAATGAGGAGTACTGTGGATTACCTTGTCGTGAGAGTCCCAAAGAAAGAACACTATGAAATAACTCAATGATGAGAGTCCTATCCATAGGAAATGAGGAGGACTGTGGATTACCTTGTCATGAGAGTCCCAAAGAAAGAACACCGTGAAATAACTCAATGATGAGAGTCCTATCCACAGGAAATGAGGAGTACTGTGGATTACCTTGTCGTGAGAGTCCCAAAGAAAAAACACTGTGAAATAACTTGATGGCTATGTATACTTGTGGTGGGTGGGACTCATTACATTTGCACTTACATACATAGCATTGATTTTATATGTTTTTGATTATCATATATTATGATATATGCATGTTTTTATATACTAATCTTGTCGTACCCCTGATCGGAAAACCTACTGGGTGCGTTGATCTAACGCCCTAATTCTATCCTTAGAGGATGATGCAGGAAAAGGAAAGGGAAAAGGACAGGTTGAGGATCGCGAAGGAAGCCAAGCATAGGAGCTTGGGTGTTGGAATGGATTATTATTATTTATTCTTATTTGGACAAACTTCATGGATATGTATTAATGTAGATAATTGCCATGGTTTGATTTAAGTTTGAATGAAGGTTCAGTTTTAAGTAAATATGACTTGTACTTTGCTATCTGAGAATGTATGGTTAACTTAAGATTGATTATATTCCGCATCAGTTTAGTTCTGCAATTAGTTACTGCTATTCTGCATGTTTTACTTAGTTCCATGTGTGGTTTGTCTTTCATGGTTTAGTCCATGCACACATGGGTGGCCAGTTAAGGGTCGGACTTGGGTAGTCCGGAGTTAGCTAGCTTCGTGACGTCGCCCGTCCTATTCCGGTGTTATTCTATTATTATTTAAAAAAAAAAAATTAGACTCTGAATCTCGGAGAGGACGGGGCGTTACATGACTTGGCCATGGTATGGCCGAATCTACCAAAGGTCTAAATTATGCATAGTGATGTTTAAAAGATAGAAAACATGGACCATAGGGTTTGGCCACTTTGGATGGCCGAACCCCATGAAAGGAGTTGGTTAGATTAATGGTTTTTGAAGGCTAAAAACCATGGAGAGTTTTACATGTGTTAATCAGATACAAAATATATGTTATGGCCGAACTAATCAATGGTTTAAATTATGATAATGAGGTTTAAAAAGATAGAAAACATGGGTCATAGGGTTCGGCCACTTTGGATGGCCGAACCCCATGAAATAGTTTGGTTATGTTGATGGTTTTTGTAAGTTAAAAACCATGCAATATGATGGACAATTTTAGATTTTTTATTAGACATAAGATATATGTTTAAGAGGTTCAAATCATAGGCCATAGGGTTCGGCCACTTGTAAGGGTCGAACCCCATGAAATGAGTTGACAAGTTTATGGTTAATTGTGATGGTTTTTGAGAGATAAAAACCATACCATATTATAGGGTGTTTTTGTGATTTAAATGGAGTTAAGGCTAATGTGTAGGATCGGCCAATGTATGGCTGAATCATATTATGTTTATGATTAAGATATGTGTATGGTTCATCAACAAGAATGGCAAGTGGAGCACCAAAACCAAAAAGGGGTGAGGTTCGGCCATGGGGTATGGCCAAACCCCACCAAGTGATTTGAATGGCATTTGAATGTGATTAGAACGGATTAAGAGATCCAAAGGGGTTTGGTGAGGTTCGGCCATGTTGTATGGCCGAACCCCATTAAGGTGGTTTTTATGGATCTTGTTTTTCTAAGCAAGATTAAATATGGTTTAAGTTTAGTGGCAAAGCTGTAAATACAGGTAAAAATGGAAATATGGATAGAGAAGGATTAAAGAACTTAAAAGAGGGGTCAAACCAAAGTGGTATGGGTCGGCCATGTTGTATGGCCGAACCCTACCAAGTTATATTATGTAATAAAAGGTGTTTAGATGAATGATACTGATCAAATGAAAGGAGGATCAAATCCAAAGGGGGTGAGGTTCGGCCATGGGTACGGCCGAACCCCACAAGATGGTTTTTGGGACTTAGATGTAAATGGAAATCTAAATGATAGTATATTGACTTGCTGTTACATAACAAGGTTACGGAACGTGAACAATGCGCTAGTAGTGAACGGGTGACGCTTAAGAAGGGGCAGACTATTTAAGAGAACTTTTTGTACGTTTCCTGCCTACTTGTAACCACTTTTATAATTGGTTTTATCATGGTTTTTATGAGTTATATTATTATTGTTCTATGTTTCAAATGGGTTTTGAATAATGAGATATACTTACAAATGACATATATACATTGGCATCTCATGCATGGCATGGGGTGATGACTATGGAATAACTTAATGGAGTCCTATCTAGAGGAAATGAGGAGTACTCTGGATGACCTTGACATGAAAGTTCTATTCAGAGGAAATGTGGAGTACTCTGGATTACCTTGACGTGAGTGTCCCGCTAAATGATAGCTATGTATACTTGTGATGGGTGGGACTCATTACATTTGCACTTACATACATAGTATTGATTTCAGATATTTTTGATGATCATATACTATGACATATGCATGTTTTATATACTAACCATGTGGTAGCCCTGATCGGAAAACCTATTGGGCCGCGTTGATCTAACGCCCTATTTCTATCCTTAGAGGATAATGCAGGAAAAGAGAAAGGAAAAAAGAAGGTCGAGGACCGTGAGGAAAGCCAAGCTTAAGTTCTTGGGTGTTGGACTGGGTTTCTGTTTACTGTTGTTTGGATACATTTATATGGACATGTAATAGTCAGTAACTTTGCTATGGTTTGTTTATAGTTCTGATAATGGATATCTGATTTAAGTAGTTTTAATGGATGACTTGTACTTGCTATCTATTCAGTATAATTCCACAATCAGTTAGTTCTGCAATTTGTCTAGTATTATTCCGCATGACTTGTTTAGTTCCGTGCGTGTGTTGTTTATCATGGTTTAGACCATGCACACATGGTTGGCCAGTTAAGGGTCGGACTTTGGAAGTCTGAACTTAGCTCGCGTCATGACGTCCTCCGCCTTCTTCCACTTGACTTATTTATAAAACAAAAATAGACTCTGATTTTCGGAAGTTTTGGAAAAGGGCGGGGCGTTACAATATCAAGACCAATCAAGGGTAACAGGGCTGACCCAATGGTAAAGGGCAATAGGTCGTTCTGGGTAACATGTTTCTAAACTAAAAACTACTGTCAGCATGTCTTTGTCCTAGACGGAGCCTCTCGTATGGACCGACCTATTGGTGCCATAACTGTCGACTGATCGGCGACACTGACATGTCGACCGGGAAGTAATTATATCGTTGGGAGTGCATTTAATGATCAATGGTTGGGTGGTTGTCTGGTAATAAATATGAACACTGACCCATCGGTGCCACCGACCTGTCGGTCATGGACAGTCAAAAAGACTGTTAAGACTCCTCTATAAGTATGAGTGTTGGGTGATTGTTTTACCATCTTCCTTGAGCTGAAAATAGTTTATACATTCTAAGGAACGATCAACACTTTTGAGAGAAAGAGATGAGGAAAAAAACCTTTATCAACCAATTTATTGATTGAGTTTGTCAGTGAGGAAAAGAGGAAGAAAAGAACTAATCTAGGAAAGCTTTGGTTCAGTCAACTTTCTTTGTCACCCTGAGTTTGTGATTGCAATACAACGGCTATAAGGAAGAGAGTCAGAACTTAGTGGGTGGAATCTTCAAGAAGCACACATCAGCAAGAAAGAGCTTCAAGGCAAGTGCTTCTTGGTTTTATTTTATTTTAAAACCTTTGACCCAAAAGTGGATTAAGGGGGGTTTGCTCTGGAACCACTTTAAAAAACTCTAAAGCGTTATCTCTAGCACAGTGGTGGGTGAAATTCCCAGTCGATTGAGTGAGGTGGAATTCCTAGTCTATTGTGAGAATGTAAGTCCCCACAAAGTGAATTTGAGGATAGATCAAGGTTGAGCGAGTCCTAACATTGGATGTAGGTTGGCGAACCAAACCACTTTATATCTTGTGTCCTTTGTTTGTGGTGTTAGTGTTATTTCTTGTGTTGATTGTTTAATCACATTTTCTGACACATACTCACTTTATTGGTATATCCGCTGCACTTAATTAATCAATCAAGATAATTTAAAAAAAGGACCAACGATATTAGATTGACCTATTCACCCCCCCCCCTCTAGGGTCAATCGTATTGTTCTAGCTCCCAAAGGAACTCTCTCAATTGGTATCAGAGCTTAGTGCTCACCGTTTTCGTGGACTTAGTCCATACACACGTATGGTTGGCCAGTTAAGGGCCGGGCTTTGGAAGCTCGGACTTAGCTCGCATTGTAGTGTCCCGCTCTCTCTCACTCTTTATTTTAAAAAAAAAATAGACTCTGATTTTCGGCGAGTGAAAAAGGGCAGGACATTACAGTTGGTTAGTTAAGGGTCAGGCTTTGGAAGCTTGGACTTAACATCATGGGAAGGACAATCACTCTTTATTTAAAAAAAAATAAACTCTGATTTTCGGTGAGTGAAAAAGGCGGGGCTTTCACAGTTGATATCAGAGCGAAACCTGAAGTATCAATCTTTCAAAGTAAGATTAAGAAAGTATCATGTCTCACTGACAAGATAAGAATCCCAACTGACCAACTCTTCGGAGTCTGCTGCATGGGGGGGCCGGATTAATTTATTTTGTTAAGAATCAGACTGAAGCATTCAAACAGAGAAAAACACTATAACAACAAGGGAAGGACAATCACTATAAACACGGATTTATCAAACATAGCAAAGTAGGATATATTTCCCCGAAACAAGAAACATCAAGATTTCCCCAAACAAGAGACATTATGTGATACATAGGAAAGTTCTCCAAACAAGAGACATTATGTGATACATAGGAAAGTTACCCAAAAACAAGAAATACAAGATGCTGATTTAGCAATTCCCCAAACTATGTAAACACAAAACTTTAGGAGAAAGCTAAGTCAAGCGATGTTCCAATGACTTAGGAAAATGCCTCCGAGAAGAAGAACTCGACAAAACCCGCATGTGGAGGAAGAGATGCAGCAACCACACCAAGAAGAGGTGCAAAACAACGTAAATATTCCTGTGGTACCCCCCGAGCTGCAAAATTTAGTGCAGGCTATGGCCACCTCCGTTCTACAGCAACATATGAACGGCAATGGAAGTACGACCACCAATGAGGCACATGCTCGAAGCATGGTTAGAGACTTTCAATTGCAACGTCCCCCTCATTTCACAGGGGAAGAAGGACCTACAGGAGTGAAGAATTGGTTGAGAAATCACGAAGATCTTGACATTACTGAAGATCACTAGTAATGAAGATAGAATACTGCTAGCTACTTCGCAGTTGATCAATGATGCCGGCAAGTGGTGGGAAGTGAATGAACGACAATGGGCACAGATTCCAATAGGGAAAGGACTGAGATGACATGAGACCAGTTGTCTGCAATGTTCCTGGATCACTATTTTCCTGAAGAGGAGAAGGAGCGCCAGACACAAGCGTTCATATCTTTGGCACAGGGCACCATGACTGTGGCTGAGTATCATCAGGAGTTCTCCGTCTATCATGTTATGTTTTATACATGGTGGACACAGAATACAAAAAGTCTCGTAAATTTTAGCAGGGCCTTTGACCAAGCATCGGGGTAAAGTGACTATCTTCAAGTCACCTACGTTGGCGGAAGTGGTCAGTCGAGCTACCATAGCTGAGCAAGAGCTAGCGGAGACAGTTCGGTTTGTGGATAACAGCCGAGGCCTGTAATACCCGAGATTTTTCAATATATCAATATTTACGAAAATGCCATTGGATTTATAATTTGAAGGGTTATGACTATAGATGAGAAAAATGGTGGGACCCATTGCTCAATGTACTTGTATAAGGTTTAAATTAAGTTAAATGGGAAAGGTACATTTATTTGGGTCAAAGAGGTTAAACGGGTCAAAGGGACCCAAATGGGACCCAATGGGTCGAGATGGGCATGATTAATCATGAGTGAGCTCAAAGCTTAATTGGTTTAAGTTCATTAAATATTTGAGTTGGCTTGAGTTGAAGTAAATGATGGAGTTTGGATGGAGAGTTGAATTTATTAGTTGAGTTAGATTAAATGTTGGAGTGGGATTAAATGCAGAGTTGCATTAAAAGGTTGAGTTGAGTAAAGTGATGAGTTAAATGTGAGTTGAGTATTTGTAATTCCAAGTGTTAAAAACAATAAAAATGTTGGCTGCATGATTATTCCATGCATGTAACTCCCAAGCTAGAGATGAATGATAATGGCATCATATGGGAGTTACATAGGTGAGAAATATATTTCAAATTCAAGTGGGAAACACGTTGGAGTTGCATGGGATTGTTATCCCATGCATGTAACTTCTACAAAAGAGATGAATGAATGGCAGTTTGGGAGTTACAAATGGGGAGGAATTATGTTTTAAATTCAAACATATCACAACGTTGGTTGCATGGGGGTTTACCTCATGCTTGAAAACTCCAAAGATGGAGATAAATGGGGTGCCGTTTCATGGAGTTACATATTTGAGAGGTGGCTATTATTTAAGCTCAACAATGGCCACACGTTGGAATACAAGGGATTATTATTATTTGCATGTAACTCCAAGGATGGAGAGTGAATGGAGTTGTTGTTATGTGGAGTTTCAAAAGGGGTTTTTGACATTTTAAATTCAAAATACAAGACTACACATTGGAGGAGGGTGAAAGGTTTCATCTCAAATATGAAACCCCCATGTGAGATGATAATGAGAGGAGGAGGAAAAGGGGAGGTGTAACGCCCGCCCCTTTTCACCGAAATCAGAGTCTTATTTTTTTTTTAAAATGACAAAGGGCGCGGACGTCACGACGCGAGTTAAGTCCGAGCTTCTAAAGCCCGGCCCTTAACTGGCCAACCCTACGGGTGCGTGGAACGGAGTCCACAGAAAATAGTTTACCCGTAGAAGAAAGCTCACAAAAAGTTACATTAAATGCGGAAAGACATTACAGACTATCCTACCAAATTTTCTTTTCTAGATAGCAGGGAAGATTTCATCATTTAATTACCAAAATGCCATAACTTCATATGTTTACCACTAAATTCAAAACATAGCAATAAGTCTAAAATATTACATTTCCGACAAGCTAAACTATTTCAAATTACATTATCCAAAATAAACATTAGTAACTATCTAGCACTCCTTTCCAAGCTCCTTAGCTTGGCTCCCTTCTCGTCCTTCCGCTTCGCCACCTCCTGCGTCATCAACTAGGGTAGAAGTAGGGCGTTAGACAAAGCACCCACTAGGACTCCAAGTAGGGCTAACACATGTATTAGTGATAACAAAGCATATAAAAATATTATATCAAAATCATGCCATTTGGTACAATGTAATGCAATGGGTGTTTTATGTCATGAATCCCACCCATCAATCTCATCATCATTGTACAATGCCCCTTTTTCATCCATACATAATGTTCAAAATATAATCCATACCATCATCGTGCCGTGACCCTCTTGATGGAAAAACCTCATCAAGATATGATCCAATCGTAAAATATCCCCCTTGACGGCAAAGCCTTGTCAAGGTGTCCCCATGCCTGTTCTCAATCGCCCCGACGGAGCATGGACTCCGGTTTCATTTCATCCTTCCCCTGCCATATCCCTCCCGTGCCATGCATGAGATGTAGGTGCCATATGCCATGTAATGAATATAATAACAACCATGACATTCAAAAAATCCCATCAATCAAACATATGACTTGATTATCAAAAGTAGATCAAGTAAAGCCTCAGTAAACACATCATAGCTTTAAAAACCCGTTTTAAACCAATTATATGCTTACCAGAGTAAATCAAGTAAAAACCCCTACATAATACATAATTCAAAACCAATATTAAAACAACCCATATAATTTCCAAGATAATTCAAAGCAACCATCACTCAATCCATGGCTTACAAAAAGGTTAGAATCCTACCGAATACCGACTAGCGTCTTCGTTTCGTTTTTCGTCCGATAGTCCGGCTACCGTCACGCGTACTGCCCGCGATATCCAATACCTTATTAAATTTCCAAATCAGTTCAAGTTTTAACCATTTCTGAGCCCATATGAAAAACCGGTCACTATTTAGGTTTTGTGGGTCCCATGTCATCTATTAAACCTTTTAATCCCATAAGTCTTAAAATTCGGCCACCTTAGGCTTTGTTAATCACTTATAAGGTTATTACATTAGAAACCCTAAGTCCATGATCAATTTCCATGGAATTCTTGAATTTGGCCACTAATTATGGTTTTGCCACTACCTCATTTTCCATGATTAAACACTCGTTTATCCATGCATGATTTAATCCATAATTGATCATAGACTTAGATCCCTAACTTAGGTCCATTAATGACCCATTGAACCATGTCATAACATCATTAAAATTAGCCTTTTTATTAATTTCACCATTATTCATTTAAACCCATCCATAACCCCATACTTAACCCTTTAAATGGTTCACCAATGGCCATGGGTTCAAAATACCTAATTCATCAACTCTTCCCATGGGATTTACCTCATGTATTTAACTTTAATGCATCCATTACTCATTAATTTCCTTTGGAGGCCACACACACACCATTCATCATCCAATTTAACCCACCAAAACGGATCACAATTGGGCCATGGGTTCGGCCATACACCATGGCCGAACCCATGGTGTCCTTTCCCCATTTTTTCTTAGATCTATTTACACCATTTAGATCCAAAATAAATCCTTCCTTGAGGTGGTTTAAATCACACTTTTAAACCACTACTCTTAGCCCCATTTGGATCATTACATTTGTTCATTTGAAACCCTAACTCATTAACACATTAATCCATCTTTTCCATCCTTTAAACCCATCATTTGATCACCATTACATCGCCATAGGGTTCGGCCATTTACCATGGCCGAACCCATGGTTCATAATTCATTCTCTTTTATACCTTCCAATGCCATAAAATCCATTTGCATTTTCATCATAAAACCATTTTAAAAACTTACCCACATGCATTCATTTACAACCCTAAATTTCATTAGCTAAAAACCCTCATTGTCTTCCATTCTTTAAAACCCTAATTATTTACATCAACTAGCTAATCACCCACCATGGGGTTCGGCCATGCTACATGGCCGAACCCTATGGCCCATGATTTCCTTCCAATAACCTAATTCCATTCTTAATTTCATAAATTACCCAATGCACATAATCCATTTATTTATTTTCTTACCCTAACCCTAATTTACCCATTTAGGGTTTTCTCCATCTTCCACTCTCTCATTTGATGGGTTTAACATCCATGGCATAAATTTATGTAACCACCATTAAATTCTACAAAAATAAATCCCAAATCTTAAACCCTAAAAATCCAAAATTTCTTGTTTAAGAAATACTCTCAATCCGTCGTCTCCTCCGACTTCCGCCGCTCCCGTCGGTTTCCCTAGCCTCCTCTCTCCTTCCTCTTAATCTTTAATAGGTCAAGAGGCTTGATCAATGGTGGCAACCCCCAACCTTAGGACCGGCCAAGTTAGGGTTTAAATTAAGAGAGGGAGAGGGAGAGGTGATGAGAGAGGAGATGGTAACCTTGACCTTAGAGTAATTTCCCTCCAAATTCCACTTCTTTCTTCCCTTCTTCTCTTCTCTTCTCCTTAGCTCTCTTCCTCTCCTTCACTTAGAGCATGGGACGGCAATGGAGAATGAAAAATGGAGAGAGCACAATGAAGAGAGAATAAGAAATGGGAAAGAAAATGAGGTTTAACTTAACTACACTTTACCATTAATTACCCCAACAACCCTAAGATATTTTGAAGATATTTAAATTGCTTTATGGTGGTGGTTATCTAAACCACCACCAAGCCCAACGTGTTTCATATTTGAGGTGGGGTAGCTTGGCCTCCCATTTGACCAATTTAACCCCATTTGCTTAACTTAATCACTTGATTAAATTATTAATTTAGGTTAACTTATTTCCATTTAACCTAATTTCACCTCTTTAATTTACCTTCACACTTCCACCCATGGTTGACTAATTCCACCATGGTGGCCGGCCCCACCAATCCTTGGCCCACACTCCACCTCACTTGATGAGGTGGAGGTGGGTCCCACTTCCCACTTGGCCACATCACCTTGGTTTAATTCCAAATAACTTAGGTAATTTAAGTTTCATTCCATTCATTCTAAATGAATCACCATTGGGCCCATGGCCCAATTACACTTTCATCTTACCCATTTACCTTAGAGCTTAACCATCTTGACCCATTAGGTCCCAAATGGGTATTTGACCCAATTTGACCATTCTTGACCCATTTAACCCTCATTGCCCCTTTAAATGAATTTAAATCAACTCCATAATCCATTGGGCCATACTTGGGCCTTTGCCCAAACTTTGGCCCATTTACAATCTAATCCACAAATTTTCTAATTTCCATCACTAAAATCAATAATATCCACATTTATATTAATTTAAAAATTCCGGGCCACTACAGGAGGTTACACCAATGAATCCATGAGTGACGTTGGAAGCTTGGGGAGGTTTCATTTCAAAGATGAAACCCCCAAGTAAGCATAAAGGGCATTGGTTAATATGGGAGTTACATGTGAGGCAACTTTGGGCTGAATTTGAGTAGCCAAAAGAGGTTCAATTTTCTATCACTATCTCTCTCTCCCTTGGTCATCCTTCATCTTTCCAAAAGCAAGAACAGCAGCTGGTTACTGATTTGCAATCAGTCCTTAGTTGGTTTCTTTCACCAAGACAAAAGCACACATTGAGCAAAGGAGTTGGCACCAAGGCTTAAGATCAAAGTTTCCTTTCTCTCTCTTTCTCCCTCAAATCCATACCATCTAGCTGAAGTATTCCAAGGAGATTGCAACGAGGTTAATCTCAGTTAAGAGAACAAGAAGAAAGAAGGAGAGGCTAGGGAGGTAAAAGATCAAGGAAGGAGTCAAAGAACCAAAGGAGACGCGATATTGGTAAGTGCACTATGAACCTTGTCACATAAGTTGGTTAAGGGACGTGATCCGGCCATTGTGTGGCCAGATCCATCAATGGTTTAGATTAGGTATTATGTTGTCTTTAAATAACAAAATATGGACCATAGGGTTCGGCCCCTTGGATGGCCGAACCCCATGAGAAAACTTGGTGATTTTATGGTGTTTGAAAGACAAAATCCATATTATGAAATGGAAGTTTTTAAAGGATTTTAAATGGAGATAAGCTTGCTGTTTTGGACCAGTTATGGGATGGCTGAATGATGTGGTTTTCATGTTTTAAGCGTGGAGTCTCATATGTATATAATTGATGGAAGTATTGTGTTAAGAGAACCATAGGGTTCGGCCATGTGTATGGCCGAACCCCATGGACTGTTTTGATGGCATGATTGGGTAAAATCATATTGGAAATCTAAGATGTGTTTAATACTTTTGATTAAGGAATTATCTAGACTTAGTTATGGAGTTAATATTAAGTTTATCAACCATGATATTAGATGGAAGGTGGGGATACAAATCAGTTTGGTGAGGTTCGGCCATGTAGTATGACCGAACCCCACTAATGGTGATTGATGGACTTAGTAGTTAATTTATATGGATGTATGAAGGGTTTAAAAAGGACCAAAATTAAGTGGTGAGGTTCGGCCATGTGTATGGCCGAACTCCACTAAGATGGTTTTATTTTAGGCGATGGAAGTTAGCAAATTTAAGCATTGGTTAGACCAATGGCAAAACTGTAAATACAAGATAAATTGTATATGTGAATGGATTGATCAAAGGACTTGAAAAGAGGGGTCCAAAATCAAGTGGTAAGGTTCGGCCATGTTGTATGGCCGAACCCTACCAAAGTATGTTTAAGGTGTGAGGTGGATTAATTATGTCTAAATGGTGTTTAACATAAATTAAACAAAAGGATAGTCTAAATGGCATAATGGTAATTATAGATAAAATGATCATGTGATTGGATAAATGGGCCAAAACCAAAGTGGTAAGGTTCAGCCATAATGTATGGCCGAACCCTACCAAGGATCATTTGGAGGATTTGGTTATTTGGATGCTTATGGGTTAAATAAAAGAGACCAAAGTTTTAAATGGGTGAGGTTCGGCCATGGGGTATGGCCGAACCCCACATAATGGATTTTTGGGACTTAGACTAGGTTTGAATCTTATGGTTAAAAGCTTGACTTGCTGTTATATAAATAGGGCCACGGGATTTGCTTGAACAGCGTACAAGTTGTAAACAAGAGACAGTTCAAAAGAAGAGCCAAACTAAGTGATTATTGTGTAGGTTTCCTACCTTTTTGTAACCACATATGATATTTGCTATTTTATGTTGAGTTCGATAAGTTATTTGAATGTTATGTATATTTACAAATGGCATGATTGCATAGACATCTCATGCATGGCATGGGATGATGGTATTGTAACCGGAGGCCACACTCCGTCGGGGCGTCTGAAAGACCATTGTGGGGTACCTTGATGATGAGAATCCCATCAAGAGGAATCCGGAGGCCACACTCCGTCGGGGCATCCGAAAGACCATTGTAGGGTACCTTGACGATGAGAATCCCGTCAAGAGGAAGCGATGTAGAATGGTGATGGGTGCGACTCATTACATGTTCATTTCATACATAACATGTTTTATGGAATTTTGACACACATGTATTATTATATTATTTACATGTTTTTATGCTAACCTTGTGGTTGTAACGCCCCGCCCTTTTCACCCTTCCGAAAATCAAAGTCTAAAAATTTCTTTTGAAAGAAACATAGAGTGAAAAAGAGCGGGAGGCGCCACGACGCGAGCTAAGTTCAGACTACCCAAGTCTGAACCTTAACTGGCCACCCATGTGTACATGGATTAAACCATGATAATGAATCACACATGGAACTAACATCAACTTGCGGAATAAACTAGACTATTTGCGGAATAGAATGACTAGATAGCAAGTAACAGTCTCAAATATTAATTATCATAAATCAACCATCCAAAATTAATAACCTAATCAAACCATAGCAAGTATATAACTTATTACATGTCCACAATCTATAAATCAAATGACAGTAATAAAGAGGTCCAGTTCAACATTCAAGCGCTTAGGCTTGGCTCCCCTCCCGGTCAACGACCTTTTCTTTCCCTTTACTTGTACCTACATTCTCCTCTGAGGATAGAATTAGGGCGTTAGATCAACGTGCCCAGTAGGTTCCCGAGTCAGGGCTACCACATGATTAGCATATAAAAACATGCATATATATCATAGTACATGATTAGTAAAAACAGGTAAAACCATGCTATGAAGTATGCACATGCAATGAGCCTCCCCCATCATGTACATTCATAGCCACCATCATGTTACTCCTCCTAGCGTGACTTGCACCACCGAGGAAGGACGTAACTCATAACTTGAAACATTGTAGAACCTCATTCGTAATCCCATGTCTATGCATGAGATGCCAATGCCTGTATGCCATTTGTTAATGCATAATATATCATTTGAAACACATATAATAAAACAAGAGTCTCATAAGAAAACTGGGGTAAAACTGTGGTTACAAGTAGGTAGGAAACCTACTGAAGAATCACTTCAGCGTCCGTTCTTTCTTAGGCTTTATCCGGTCACGACTCGTTCGTCGTTCAACTCTCGTCACCTTGTGATACAACAATCAGTAAATCATATTGTCACTTAAATATCCATTCACATATAAGACCCAAAACATCTTGATTTGGTCCTTCTTTCAAGTCCTTCCATTATTGCCCATATTTACAATTTTTGCCATTGGCTCATCTTTTCTAATAATTTATGACCATAGAAATATTACCCGAAACAAATGTTTATAGGTGGGGTTCGGCCATACACCTTGGCCGAACCACACTTATTTCACTTAGGTCCATCTTTCATCTCATGATTGTGACCCTTATTTACAAACATGCTATTGGTTCCAATAACTTTAACCTAGGTATTTAACTTAGGCTATACCCTTTTTCCAAGGTTATTACATGGTTCAGCCATCCATAGGCTGAGCCAAATCAGTAAGCTTATCACATTTAAATCTCATAAGAAACCCATAAAGTTTAGTCCATTTATCCCAAAAACAGCCCCATTATTTAAATACCAATTGGCTCTACCCCTTAGCCATGTTAAACACATAATTTAGCCATCCTATGGCCAACCCAAAATCAGTACCCTTATCACATAAAAATCTCCCAAAAACAGTCCACAAAGGTCTATGGTTTCCATGTTTTCCAACAAGAAAACCAACCCTCTTTTACATGGGGTTCGGCCCTCCATGGTGGCCGAACCCAATGGTTATTCTTACTGTTTTAAAACCTCCAATTATCATGTAATTAACTGCATATTATTATTAAGTTTTACTAATCAAACATCATCGAATAATTAGCCCCAATTCATAGGGTTCGGTCATGCTCATTGGCCGAACACCATGACCTTTGGTAATGAACATTTAACCCTTTATCTTGGGTCTGAAACCAACACCCAAATCCATGTTTTAACCTCCTTAAAACATGCATTTTAAATCCAACAATAACATCTAATATCAGTCCCAAATCATATGGTTTTAATTTCCAAAAACTATAAAAAACAACCACTTGTTTCCATGGGGTTCGGCCATGCTAAGTGGCCGAACCCAATGGTCCATTTCCATCTTTTAATCCACTGGTTTTAAACCATATAAACTTCAGTCCCTATGTCATTCAGATCCATGTTTTTAACCATTCTAAAACATGTATTTAAATCTTAAATCAAAATCCAAAAACAGTCCACAAAATCCATGGTTTTCATGTTTCAAAACATGAAAACCAAGCCATCTCTCTTACATGGGGTTCACTTGATCTGATTGATCCCTCACTTCCCATGATTATTCATGATTTAATAATGTTAACACAACCATGAATTACACATGGTTCAGCCACATAACCAACCACCAAAACAGTAATTTAACTTCACCAAAACACATCACTTACTTACATGGGGTTCGGCCATTCAAGGTGGCCGAACCCAATGTCCATGTTTTGGTCTTTTAACCATGCTTTAGGCGTTATTTAAACATGCAATATCAGTATTATATTGCTGCCTTTAAACCTCTTAGAAACCATCTAATTAAATTCATTCAAAACAGTCCATAAAGTCCATGAAACACTTACCAAATTCCAAGCTCTTCCTATTGCCTTTGCTCCTTGCCTTCTTCCTTTTATTTCTTCCTTTCTTTTACTGTTTTGTGCTTGATCTACTGGTGCAAACACCTCTGCTGTTCTAGCTAGGAAAAACAAATTTGAGAGAGGGAAAGAGAGATGGAATTCTTGGCTTACCAATGGTGAAAAATGGCCAACCTTGGTGTTTGTTTCCTTTAGTAATTCAGCCCCCAAGACCCCTCCATTCCCTCATCAATTCCTACCAAAAACGATGGGTCTTGGGTGCTATTCCAAGCACCCCTTGGTACCTGCCTATGCAGCCTTTCCACTCCCCAAGCAACACCTCCCATTTCCATGCCTTTCATTTAAAACTTAACATGAAAAACACCCCAACAAGTCCCCAACGTGTGGGACTTGTTTTGGTGGTTATGACTGAGCCAAACTCCTCCTATTCCCTCTGAACTCACTGATTTACAGTCCCATTGACTTCCACTTTGACTCACCCAACTCACATGTCCAACTCACCTCATTAATTGACAATCATTTAATGCATTTGAATCAACTCATTTTTAATTCAAATTAAATAAAACCAGTTCATCTTAACCTGATTTAACTCATATTTTAGCTCCCTTGAGGGTCCACACGGTCAACCATAGTCAACTCGACCCGTTGGGTCCACTTTTAGCTCCTTGACCCGTTTTTTACTCCATGACCCAATTATGGTATTTTGGTCATTTGTAATTGGTTTTTACATGTGGATCAGGCCTACCCATTTTTACTATACCTGATTTCCTATCAGTTCAGCTTGACCCCATTTAATTTCAGCTTACACAATGGTCAAATCATCCATTTTGACTTATTGGGTCCAATTGGGCCCTTTGACCCATTTAGCCATTTTTGACCCAATTGATGTATATTACCCATCCAATCAAACTTGACATTCATAATTAGCTCATATGATCTTAATTTAAGCAATGGGCCCCACCATTTCCTTACTTAACATCACAAAATAATTAATTTAATACATCAGGGGCATTTTCGTAATTATCCGCTTCATTGAGAAATTACCCATCCATTATAATTTGACCCTTATAATATGTTCATAGGATCTTAGTTTGAGCAATGGGCCCCACTATTTTCTCATTTAACATCATAATTATTAAATTCACCAAATCCAGGGGCATTTTCATAATTATCCATTTCATTGAGAAATTGGGGTGTTACAGTGGTAGCCCTATTCGGAAACACTACTAGGTACGTTGATCTAACGGCCTATCTCTATCCTTAGTGGATGATGCAGGAAAGGAAAAGAACGAGGATCTTGAAGGAAACCAAGCCTAGAAGCTTGGGCTTTGAGTGGACTTTTAATGGATTGACTTATGGACTTTTATATGGACAATGTAATTTGATAATTAGTTATGTTGGCATGTAATAATGTAGTTAAGTAGTTACTATGGTTTGATCTATTTGGATGGTTTGGAATGAATGGTAGAGTAAGGTTATTTAAGTAATTTTGGAGAATATGACTAAGTGCTTTGCTATCTATTGATGTAAAATTGTATAGTCATAGGATTTATTATAATCTCAGTTAGAATAAGACTAAGTATATTCCGCATGCTGTATTTGGACCATGTGTGGATCGATTCTTATGGACTTAATCCATATGCACATGGGCTTGGGCAGTTAAGGGTCGGACTTTAGAAGTCCGAACTTAACTCATTTCGTGACACTCCGCCCCGACCACTTGAGTATTATTATTTATAAAAATAAAATAAACTCTGATGATTAGAGTGAAAAGGGCGGGGTGTTACAAGGCCAAAGCGGAGGAACTGTTTTTCGCCCAAACAAACGACCCAACTTTGGGAGACCTTCAGCCGCTACTGGTTCCACGGGAAGTTTTTGTTCCAATCATCCCTTCACATTAGGATCCGTCTCTCAGATTTGTCGAGGAGTGAACACCTGTTTTCAGTGTGGTCAACAGGGTCATTTCAAGAGGGAGTGTCCGTAGAACAACAGACCTCATCACTCCAAGGGTTCATTTCGTCCTCCAGCCCGATCAACTCATTCACAAGTATCCAGGGGATATAACCAGACAGGACGGGCACCTAATCCGCCAGGATCTGGACGACTGTACACTTTGGCTCCTCATCCAGAGACGGTGGATCACTCAGTGATTCAAGGTATGGCAGTAGTTTGTAGTTCATATGCTTAGGCGATATTTGATTTGGGAGCATCTCACACTTTTGTATCTACTTCCTTCACATCTATTACTAGCACGTTAGTACAACAAATGTTCACTGCATTTACTATAGTATCCCCTATTGGTAGATGATGACGACAATTGGTGGGTATATCGATCCCACGATAAATACAGTGGTCCCATGGTAGATATTATCTTCCCATGGATGTGGGTTTCCATGGTGGTTTGTGTAATACCCTAGACTTTTCAATATATCAATATTTACGAAAATGCCATTGGAGTTATAAATTGAAGGGTTATGATCATAGATGAGAAAAATGGTGGGACCCGTTGCTCAAGTAAGCCTCAATTCACTTGTGTAAGGTTTAAATTAAGTTAAATGGGTAAGGTACATTTATTTGGGTCAAAGAGGTTAAATGGGTCAAAGGACCCAAATGGGACCCAATAGGTCGTGAATGACATGATAAATCATGGAGTGAGCTCAAAGCTTAATTGGTTTAAGTTTCATTAAATATTTGAGTTGGTTTGAATTGAAATAAATAATGGAGTTTACTTGAGTTGAATTTATGAGTTGAGTTGCATTAAATTGATGAGTTAGATGGGTTGAGTTGAGAAAGGTAGATTAATTGTAAATGAGTGAAGTATGTGAATGAAAGTGGAGTATCTTAATTCCATTTTTAAAACAATGAAAAACGTCGGCTGCATGGTTATCCTATGCATGTAACTCCTAAGATAAAGATGAATGATAATGGCGTTACATGGGAGTTACATATGTGAGAAATGTATTTCAAATTCAAGTCTATATGCACGTTGGATTGGCATGAGGGTTTATTCCATGCTTGGGTCTTCAAAGGGACAACCAATGGATGGTTGGGTGGTCCAAAGTTTAAAGATCAAAACCGTTGCGTTCAAGGAGTTTCATCTCATGGATGAAACTCCCATTTGGGCAATTGATGATGAGTGACGGTTACACAAGGTTAAACAAGGGGCTAGCCGTTGGAGCCTATGAGAGTTTTATTTCAAAATGAAACTCTCACATGCAATGGTAATGAAAGATGGATAATGTAAGGAATGCATACAACAAGATGGTCTTGGAAAGCCGTTGGACACCTTGGGAGTTTCATCTCAAGGATGAAATCCCAAGGGAAGTATTAAACAAATGGGAGTTACAAAGTGTGTTCACATTTGGAGAGGTGATGGAGATGGGTGTCTCTAAGCAGCCAAGAGCCAAAACCGTTGGAGGGTTTCATCTCAAGGATGAAACCCCCAAATGAAATGAGTTATGGAAGTAAATGGGAGGGGAGTTACAAGTGGTACCTTAAGCTGAATTTCATTAGCCAAAGGAGCTTCATTTTTACTCTCTCTCTCTCTCTCTCTCCATTGGATGGTTTTCATCACACAAGACAACGATTGTTGGCTGATTGTATCTATACCAATCAGTCCTTGGTTGATCCTTTCATCAAGACAAAAATTAGCAAAGGAGTTTGGCACCAAGGTTTAAGACCAAATTTCTATCTCTCTCTCTCTCTCAAATCTATACCTTGGCTGAAGTATTCCAAGGAGGTTGCAGCAGGGTTAGTCTCCGCCAAAAGAACAAGAAGAAAGAAGGAGAGGCTAGGGAAGTAAAGGACCAAGGAAGGAGTCAAAGAACCGAAGGAGTCGCGGTATTGGTAAGTGCATCATAACCTTTGTTGAATAAAATGGATTAAGGTTTATGATCCGGCCATTACATGGCCGAATTTACCAAAGGTTTAGATCAAGGATTATGCTGTCTAAAAATGACAAAACATGGACCATAGGGTTCGGCCACTTGGGATGGCCGAACCCCATGAAAAGATTTGGTAATTTTTATGGTTTTTGATATATAAAAACCATACCTTGTTTGAAGGTTTAAAGGGCTTTTTAAATAGAGATAAGTTTACTGTTTTGGAGCGGCTATAGCATGGCTAAATCATGTTGATGCTATGGCTAATTTGCTGATCAAAACCATGGACAAATATTGGAGGGTTTACATCAAGGAAACCATAGGGTTCGGCTAAGTGTATGGCGGAACCCCATGGACTGTTTTTATTGGTTAGTTAGAGCAAGAACATGGTTGGAAATTATGGACTATGATATGCTTTTGATTTAAGAATTATATATGTCTATCTATGGATTTAGTATAGGTAAATATTCAGCCATCATGGATGATGGAAAGAGGAACAAAAACCAGTTTGGTGAGGTTCGGCCATGAAGGATGGCCGAACCCCCACTAATGGTCATTGGTGGCCTTAGTGTATAACTATCAATGTGATTGAAGATGTATGTAAGAATGATTTAAAAGGACCAAATTAAGATGGTGAGGTTTGGCCATGTTGTATGGCCTAACCCCACCAAGGTGGATTAGTTATGGTTATTGGTGTTTAAGGAAAATTAAACAAAAGGTTAGTCTAAATGGCATAATGGCAATTATGGATGAAATGATCAAAGATGAAATGATCATAGGATTGGATATATGGGCCAAAACCAAAGTGGTAAGGTTCGGCCATGTTGTATGGCCGAACCTTACCAAAGTCCATTTGGAAGTTTGGTTTAATTGAATGGTTTTAATTAAATAAAAGAGAGCCAAAATTTAAATGGGTGAGGTTCGACCATGGGGTATGGCCGAACCCCACAAAGTGGATTTTTGGGACTTAGACTAAGTTGGAATCACATGGATGAATGTTTGATTTGCTGTTATAAAATAGGGTATTGGGATTGCTAGAACGGTGTACAAGTTGTAACGGGAGACAGTTCAAAAGAAGGGTTGAACATTGTGTAGGTTTCCTACCTTTTTGAACCACACGTATATTTGATGTTTTATCGTAACTTGATGAATTATGTGCTACCTATTTATGTTTCAAAGTAGTATTATATGTTATGATGTGTTTACAAAATGGCATGACATCATAGACATCTCATACATGGCATGGGGTGGTGATTATGGAAACCGGAGGCCACACTCCGTCGGGGCGTCCGAAAGACCACTGTGGGGTACCTTGATGATGAGAATCCCATCAAGAGGAATCCGGAGGCCACACTCCGTCGGGGTGTCCGAAAGACCACTATGGGGTACGTTGACGATGAGAATCCCGTCAAGAGGAGGCTATGTATAATTGTGATGGGTGGGACTCATTACATGAGCATAACATACATAGCATTGTTTTTATGTGGTTTTGTTGAACATGTATTATTATATTATTTGCATGTTTTGTTACTAACCTTGTGGTAGACCTAATCGGAAACACTACTGGGCGCGTTGATCTAACACCCTATCGCTATCCTTAGTGGATGACGTAGGAAAGGGGAAGAACGAGGATCATGAAGGAAACCAAGCATTGGCGCTTGGGCTTTGAATGGACTATGAATTATGGACTTTTTATTTAAGTTATTTGGACAATGTAATTTGATAGTTAGACGTTATTGGCATGTAATAATGTAGTTAACTATGGTTTGGATGGTTTGGTATGAATGTTTAGTTTAAGTTTATCTTAGTAATTTTTGAGATAATGTTTATATGATTTGCTATCTAGAAATGGAAAATGGAGTAGTCTTAGGTTCTATTATAACCATCAGTTAGACTAAGTAAATTCTGCAAGTTCATTGTACCATGTGTGGATCAGTTCTTATGGACTTAGTCCATACACACATGGGCTTGGCCAGTTAAGGGTCGGACTTTAGAAGTCCGAAATTAACTCGCGTCGTGACACTCCGCCCCGATCACTTGTTTATTATTATTTAAAAAAGAAATAAACTCTGATTTTTATGGTGAAAAGGGCGGGGTGTTACAGTTTGGATTGATGCCGGATATTGGCATTATGGTAGACGTATTGGTAGTGTGAAGGACATTGTGGTCCCATAGTTGACATATTGTTCTTATGATAGACATTTTGATTCCATAGTCGACGTATTCGTCGTATGTTAGACTTGTTAGTCCTATGATAGACATATTTGTTCTATGAAGGTATTAGTCATGCCCATGAATGGATTATACCCATGGAGGGGTTACATTCATGGATCTGATGAACAAAATGTTTCGTCCTTGTTTGGACAAGTTTGTAATCGTCTTCATTAACGATGCCCTGATTTATTCCAACAATCAGTAGGAGAATGCAGAACATCTAAGAATAGTCTTAAACACCCTGAAAAAAAAAATCAGTTGTATGCCAAAGCAAACAAGTGCGAATTCTGGCTATCTGAGGTTAACTTCTTAGGGCATGTCACTCAGCGGAAGGAATAGCCGTGGACCCGGCTAAAGTGGCGGCAGTTAGAGACTGGAAAGCTCCAAGGAATGTGATCGAAATCCATAACTTTTTGGGATTGGCTAGTTATTATAGGAAGTTTATTATGGACTTCTCCAAGATTGCATCTCCGCTTACCCGACTCACTTAGAAAGGAGTCAAATTTGAATGGTCTGCTGTATGCAGCCGAATATTCGAAGAACTGAAGGAGAGGCTTACGACTGCACCTATCCTGATTTTGCCAGAAAGAGGCAAGGACTATGAAGTATATTGTGATGCTTCAGGTGAAGAACTTGGGTGTTCTTTTACCCAAAGTCATCACGTAGTGCCTTATGGTTCAAGGCAGTTGAAAATTCATGAACGCCACTATCCCACACATGATCTGGAATTAGCCGCAGTGGTTTTCGCTCTAAAAAACTGGAGACACTATCTCTATCTCGAGAAGTTTGAGGTATTTTTAGATCACAAAAGTTTGAAATATCTGTTTGATTAGAAGGAACTTAATATGAGGCAGCGAGGCAGCGCAGATGGGTGGAATATCTGCAAGACTATGAGTTTACGCTTCGATATCATCCTGGGAAGGCAAACAAAGTGGTGGATGCCCTCAGTCGCATGTCACATGCAACAGTGGCAAGTTTGATTATGAAGGAATGGGAAATGCTGAATGCCATTCAAGAGTTCAATTTGTACATCAAGAATCGTGGGAGTATGTATAATCTGATCGTACAATCCAACATGGATTCCAAGATTGAACAGGAACAACGGACAGATCCGAAAGTAGAAGAGATATGGGCTAAAATGTCTACTGGTGAGGTTGTACCAGAATGGGAATTACGACCGGGACAAGGTCTTTTATTTCGAGGCAGGACATATGTGCCTTAGAGCTGCGGAAGAGAGTTATTGATCGAGGTACACCATACCAAACTCTCTATTCATCCGGGTAGTACCAAGATGTATCATGAGCGGAAAAGACGTATGACGTTGTATGGTAGACCCTGTAGATCACCAGTGTATTGGACAGAGGCCGGTGAGCCTGCACTTATTGGACCCGAGCTAGTTGTAGAGACCACGGAACAAATTAAGCTAATACGACAACATCTGCTTACTGCTCAAAGTCGTCAAAAGAGCTATGCGGACAAGAGAAGGAGATTCCTTGAGTTTGACGTGGGAGACTTAGTGTTTTTTTTAAAGGTCTTGCCACAAAAGGGACATATGAGATTTGGAAAGAAAGGGAAAATGTCGCCTAGATTTGTGGGACCGTTCCCAATCCAAAAGAGGGTGGGGGAAATGGCTTATCAATTGGCACTTCCTCCGTAGTTGTCATCTTTGCACGATGTGTTTCACGTTTCTATATTGGGGAATTACAATCCTGATCCTTCGCACGTGCTAAATGTACAAGATGTTGATGTGCAAAGCGACATGACTTATGTTTAAAGGCCAGTTAGAGTGATCGGGAAAGAACAAAGGGTGTTACGGAGCCGAGCCATTCAGCTCGTCAAGGTAGTATGGGATCGACATGGTAATGAGGAAGCCACCTGGGAGCTTGAATCAGAAATGAGAGCAGCTCACCCTGACCTTTTCGTATAGTTGTTTGAAACCCTACTTCATTTGATTTTCGAGACAAAAATTTCAAAAAAGGGTAATATTGTAATATCCCGGGTTTTCAAATGCATTATTATATTGGGTATCATCTATTTTAATTGTTAAATTTAAGATTTATAGACGGAATGAAGGTTAGATGGGTAAGAATTGCGGCAATGGCCCAACTAGGATCCAACGGATCATGGATAAATTTTGATTCTAATTAATAGGGTAAATGTAGTTAATTGGGTCAAATACCCAATTGGGACCCAATGGATCAAGATGAATTGATGTTTAAGGTAAATGGGTAAGGAATTAATTTAATTGGGTCATGTATCCAATTAAGACCCAAGACATGGGATCCACCTCATCAAGTGAGGTAGCATGTGTATGAGGTGGCATGTGAGTGACATGGCCAAGTGGGACCCAAATCCACCTCATCAAGTGAGGTGGAAAATGATTTAATGCACATGCATGGTTGGCTAACCACGGTTGACTTGGTCAGCCATTGGTGAGTTCAAAAGGGTTAAGTGAAGTGAGTTCAGTTAAGGAATTAATCAATCAAGGAAACATGTGTCTCCTTGGTTGGGACACATGGGAAAGACAAAGCCCCAATTGTAAGCCATGCATATTCTTGGTTGACAAAGGAACAAGTGTAAGCGATGTGAAAGACAAGTCCCAAGTGTAAGCCATGTGAAAGACAAAGCCCCAAGTGTAAGCCATGCATATTCTTGGTTGACCAAGGGACAAGTGTAAGTGATGTGAAAGACAAGCCCCAAGTGTAAGCCATGGGAAAGACAAAGCCCCAAGTGTAAGCCATGCATATTCTTGGTTGACCAAAGGACAAGTGTAAGCCATGTGAAAGACAAGCCCCAAGTGTAAGCCATGGGAAAGACAAAGCCCCAAGTGTAAGCCATGCATATTCTTGGTTGACCAAGGGACAAGTGTAAGCCATGTGAAAGACAAGCCTCAAGTGTAAGCCATGTGTCTCCTTGGATGGGACACATGAGAAAGACAAAGCCCCAAGTGTAAGCCATGCACCTTCTTGTTTGACCAAGGGACACATGGGAAAGACCACATCTTAATGAGGATGGTGGAGAGGGTGTTGGGCAGATTTCAAAGAGCTCACACCACCCTTGGCGGATCCTCTCTTGGAGGGAAAAGAGATAAGAGTTTCATCTCAACCTCTCCCTCCCTCTTGAGCAAAAGAAATCTCATCTCCACTCCCATGTCTCTCTCCCTCTCTCAAACTACACTTAGCCTATTCTTGTCTCTCTCTCCCTCTCTCTCCCACATTTGGTCTTAACACTTAGAGGGCCAGCAAAGCATCAAGGAAATAGAGGAATTAACAAAGAAAGGAAGGAGTTTGGGGGTTGATTTCAAAAAGACCTCTTTGGCCGAACCCTCCATTAGGAGTTTTTCATCTCAATCTCTCTCCATCTCTCATCATCTTTGGCCGAATCCTCAAGGTGGAACAAGAGGTTGCATTGCCTCTTTTCATCTCTCTCGCTCTGTCTCACATTTCGGCTCTAGATTTGAAGGAACAACAAGGAGTAAGAAGGAGAAGGACGGAGGAGCAAAATCAGACCTAAAGAAATGGAGACGCGGAATAGGTACGTAATGCTTAACGAGGGTTTGTTGATTAAAAAGATTGAAAAGATTGGCCAAAATGTTATGGGCCATAGAATGTAAAAGAAAAACCCGTCCAAGAAGATGGTTAAGCGTTTGGAATGAAAAGAAAAGACCCTAACCTTGTTGGTGGGTAAAATAAGTTGTACAAATGAGCTGTGATAATAAGGACTATGTTTATACATGATTAATGGATCACATTAGTTGAAATATACGAAATAAATTTCATAAGGAATGGACAAGCCATGAAGGTGGATATCCATTTGAAGATGGAATACGTTTTGGAATAAATGATCAAAGAGTCAGTATCCATTCAAGGAATGGGTAGGTGTTGAGGACCAACAACTAAGGGATGGAATGAAGAAATATGGATGATGTTTAAAATGTTTTTAAAGAATAAGGAAATAAATTTTAAAAGGAAGGATTAAGTCTAACATCAAACAAATGAGGACTGATTTCGGGTTTTTATCATCCGCCGGATGGGTGGCGAACGGGAACCCCATGAATGATTTTATGAGTCCATGAATGATTTTATGAGTCCATGAATGATTGTATGAGTCCTTGAATATTTAAAATTTAATTGATTAACTACGGATTATCAAATTATGAAATAAAAAGAAAGGAATGATGGTGGACCCGTGGTATTTAAAATAAAACAAGGATTAAAGAAAAGAGGTCAAAAACCAAGGAGTGAGATTCGGCTATGTTGTATGGCCGAGCCCCATTGATGGGTGTTGGTGAACATGATCCCATCTTAGCCACGTCGTATGGTAGAGCCCCGTTGAGGGTCTTAACCGGTTTAAGGATTATGATGCGTAAATGCGACTAAAATGAAAGGTTGATTTTAAATTGATATATGTGTATGATTTAAATTGATAAGGTAAAGAGACGTGATTCGCTTTCACGTGACGGTTAGTGCCTGTTCATGCTAAACAAGATAATGACAGCAAATCAGACTTGGGTAGGATTCATACTTGTTGAAACACTTGGATTATGTACATGCAATGATTTTTATTTCCTTGATTGATGATCTAGTTTTGGTATAAAAAATGCTTATGTTTTAAGAATGGAATTCAAGGCTATTATGTAACTTAATATGAAATAGCATGTTTGCACTCACATCTCATGCATGGCATGGGAGGGAACATATGAGAGGAGTCCACGCTCCATTCAGGGTTTCCGATAAACAACCATGAGGAGGAATCCACACTGATTCCAATGGACATACGGGAAGAGATGTATGATGTTGAATTGTAAGAGGAGTCCACGCTCCATTTGGTGGAACCGATAAGGCATTCGTGGGGAGAGATATATTATGTTTACAATGTAAAAGGAGTCCACGCTCCATTCGGTGGGACCGACAAGGCATTCGTGGGGAGGCTGATAGAAATACTTGATGTGGCTTATTCATCAAGGGGACTACTAATGTGACTTGTGATATGGATGTTGGGGGGGGGTTGTTGTAAAACCCCGCCCTTTTCACTCTAATTTTCAGAGTTTATTTTTTTTTTAATATAATAATCATGTGATCGGGGCGAAGTGTCACGACGCGAGTTAAGTTCGGATCTCTAAATCCGACCCTTAACTGGCCAAGCCCATGTGCGTATGAACTAAGTCCATAAAACTGATCCGCACATGGTATATATATAACTTACGGAATTAACTTAGTCTAAATCTAACTGAGGTTATAATAGAACCTATGACTAATCCAATTTTCCATTCTTAGATAGGAGAGTACATAACTTATTTTCCAAAATTACTAATCAATCTTAACTAATCGTTTAATCAAAACATCCAACATAAAACAAACCATAGCATCTATCTTAACTACTTATTACAAGCCAACGTAACTAATTACCAAATTACATTGTTCAAATATATCAAATAACAAGTCCATAAATAATTCATTCATAGTCTTTTCCAATCATTCAAACCGCCCAAGTTTTCGTGCTTGGTCCTCTTCTCCAACCACGTTCTTTCTTTTCCCTGCATCATCCACTAAGGATATAGATAGGGCGTTAGATCAACGCGCCCAGTAGTGTTTCCGAATAGGGCTACCACATGGTTAGTCAAAAACATGCAAATAATATAATAGTAATACATGTGTGTCAAAATTCCATAAAACATGCCATGTATGAAATGAACATGTAATGAGTCCCACCCATCAACATTCAACATAGCCCTCACTTGACGGGATTCTCATCGTCAAGGTAACCCACAGTGGTCTTTCGGACGCCCCGACGAAGTGTGGCCTCCGGATTCCTCCTGATGGGATTCTCATCATCAGGGTACCCCACAGTGGTCTTTCGGACGCCCCGACGGAGTGTGGCCTCCGGTTACAACACCATTATCCCATGCCATGCATGAGATGTCTATGCAAACATGTCATTGGTAAATATCATTTCATTAAAATAACTTATTCAAATAAACATAAAACAGCGAATAAGATATGTGGTTACAACAAGGTAGGAAACCTACAATAGTTTACTTCGTTCAACCCTTCCTTTGGACCGTCTTCCGATCACGGCTTGTTCACCGTTCTAAAAATCCGAATACCCTATGTACATGGCAGCAAGTTAATCATTTATCCACCTAATTTCCAGCAAAGCTTAATGTTCCAAGAACCACCTAGTGGGGTTCGGCCAAAGCCATAGCCGAACCTCATCCATTAAAACTTTTGTCATTCTTTTATTTAATTAAAACCATCTAATTACCCAAACTTCTAAATGAACCTTGGTAGGGTTCGGCCATACATTATGGCTGAACCTTACCACTTTGGTTTTAGCCCATTTATCCCATCATATGATCATTTTATTTTTTGATCATTTCAGCCATAATTACGATTGTGCCATTGAGACCAACCTTTGCTTTAACTTAGCTAACTTCCATCACCTAACATAAAACCATCTTAGTGGGGCTCGGCCATACACACGGCTGAACCTCACCACTTAATTTGATCCTTCTTAAACCTTCCATATCTTCATATAAACTAACCATTATGTCCCACAATTACCATTAGTGGGGTTCGGCCATACACATGGCCGAACCTCACCAATGTGATTTTTATCCCCAATTTCCATCATTCATGTTGGCTGATTACTTACCCATACTAACTCCATAAACAACATGTATTATTCTTAAATCAAAGCATATAAATAATACCTAATGTCCATCATAAACTTAACCCAATTATTCCACAAAACAGTCAATGCGTTTTCATGGTTTCCATGGGGTTCACTACATGAAAACCAACATCCTTTTACATGGGGTTCGGCCCTCTATGGTGGCCGAACCCTATGGTTAAGTTTACTGTTTTTAAGCCTCAATTAATCATGTAATAACAATATATTAAAATCAGTCCAAATCATATTGTTTTAATTTCCAAAACTATCAAAAACAACCATTTGTTTTCATGGGGTTCGGCCATGCTAAGTGACCGAACCCAATGATCCATTTCCATCTTTTAATCCACTGATTTTAGACCATACAAACTTCAGTCCCTAGGTCATTCAAATCCATATTTTTAACCATTCTAAAACATGTATTTACATCTTAAATCAAAACCCAAATCCATCCTCAAAACAGTCCATGGGGTTCGGCCATACATATGGCCGAACCCTAGGGTTCTCTTTATGAAAATCCACCCATATTTATCAATGAAATTAATCAGCAAATTAACATAAGATAAATATTGTTCAGTCATGCCATATCTACTCCAAAACAGTGAGCTTAATTCTATATAAAAATCTCTTAAAAGCCCCACTCCAAAATATAGATTTTGACTTTCAAATACCATAGAATCCACCAATTTTCTCATGGGGTTCGGCCATCCAAAGGGCCGAACCCTATGGTCATATTTTTTTTATCTCATTAATAAACTTCCATCAAATATCTAACCCTTGTTAGATTCAGCCATCCAATCGCCGGATCATAATTCTTAATGAAAGATAGTTTATAGAAAACCTACCGTTTCCGCGACTCCTCCACTTGATCTTCACTCCCGCTTGTTCCTTCCCTTTTGCTGAACTTGTCTTGATGAAAAGGGATCAAACCAAAGACTGATCAACAACCAGCTGCTGCTCTTAGTGTTTGGGAAGACAGAGAACGGCCAAGAGAAAGAGAGAGAGAGAGAGAAATGGACACCCTTTGTTCAATCAAAACCAGCCCAAGGTTAACCTTGTGTAACTCCCATTGCCTTAACCCTAAACCTTATGTTACTTGGGGGTTTCATCATGAGATGGAACCTCCCCATGCTCCCAACGTCCCTTGTTAGTTGGACTTGTGTAACCCCCTTTCTTAACTCCTTCTCTCATTACCATTGCATGTGAGAGTTTCATTTGAAAATGAAACTCTCCTAGACTCCAACGGTTTTAGCCCTAGCTTAATTTGTATCACCTTCATCTTCCATTTGTGAACCGTTTGGGAGTTTACATCCTTGAGATGAAACTCCATGTCCATTCATTTCTCATGCTTGATTTGAATATTTGAAATAAGTAACTCCTCACCCTTGATGCAGCCCATGTGTAACCGCCACCTCTTAATGCTCATCACCATCCCATGTGATTCCATTTCATCTTTGGGATGAAACTCTTGCATTTGTAACTCTCCAAACAGCCATCCCACTAACTCCATTGTAGCTGTTACATGCATGCAATATTCTCATGCATCCAACGTCCCTATCAATTCCATGTAATTTCAAAATGTAACTCCCATTTTATTCATCACCTAAATGGGGGTTACATGCATGGTAATGTCTCCCATGCACCAACGTTTTTCCTTGCTCAAAATTTGGAATTAAAACACTTCTCCTCTCATTCACACACTTCACTCACTTACAATAAAAATACATATTCATCCAACTCATTTATTCAACTCACCCAACCTAAGTCATTCATTTAATTTAACTTAACTAATAAATTCAACTCAACTTAACCCATCATTCATTTCAACTCAAACCAACCTCAAGCAATTAATAAACTTAAATTAACTAAGCTTGAACTCAATCCATGGTTAATCATGCCATTCACGACCCATTAGGTCCCATCTAGCCATTTTGACCCATTTATCAAAATTTGACCCAAATATGATTCTTGACCCGTTTAAATTCATCTTATCCATTTATTTGTTTTGTAAACACACTACCCTCCTTTGGGTCTTCATTGAGCCATTGACCCATTTAAATTCAAATCAATTTTATTACAATGGCAATTCCGTAAATATGAATAATTTCATATAAAATAATAACTTTGAAATTCCAGGGTGTTACAGTTGTGATCATTGGCATATGACCCCATGACATGGCATTACATTGGCATGATTTTGTTATGAGTATCATGCACTGTTTTGGTTTTATCAGCATGATTATGATCTCTATTATCATGCTTTGTTTTTAGGTATTATGTTTTACAAGTACGGTATGATGTTTTGTATCTTGACTTTATACTAATCATATGTGTATAACCCCACTTGGAAAACCTAGTGGGCGCATTGACTAACGGCCTACTTCTACCTTAGATGATGATACAAGGAACAACATGGACGATGGACGCGAAATGAGCCAAGCTTAGGAGCTTAGGCAGCTTATTGCTTATATTTTTAAGTTTTAGTTTTGGACAATGTTTTTGAGTTAATTCCATTTTGGGATTGTAATGACTTAGATATTATTTTGCTATGGTTTGACGTTACCCTCAGATATTAAGTTCAGTTAAGTTTTGGGTGATTGACTTCCTTGCTAACTAAATGTTATGGTTGGTTTATGTAATCAAATATTAATACCGTAATATGGTAATTTCCACAAGTATAACCTTAAAAGTGTGAACCATTTTAGTGGACTCGGTTCATGCACACGTATGGTTGGCCAGTTAAGGGCCGAGCTTTGGAAACTCAGACTTAGTTCGCGTCGTGGCGTCTCGCTCTCTCTCACTCTTTATTTAAAAAAAAAAAATAGACTCTGATTTTCAGCCAGTGAAAAAGGGCGGGGCTCTCACAAAAGCATAATCAAAATAGTTCAATAAATAGGGTTAAGTTTCCCTCACCTAAACTTTGCAATTTATCAAGTTCAGACAACACCAAATCCAAGCTCCAACAAACTTTAGGTCCCCGAATTTACTGTCATCGATTAGAGTTTTGGACTATTATAACTTTATTTTATTTAAATACTTTTTAAATCAAGGAATTCAAAAAATATACCCAATTTATTATGTCCAAACAAATCAAATCGAAGGGTACTAAACAAAATACAATTAGTCTAAGGTTTAAAAGAGTTAAACACCGCAGAGTTTGACCTATCTTTCAAAATTTTATTGTATCAGATCGAATCAAACCAAGGTCTTATATTTGTACAATGGAAAGTCTTTGAGAGTGGATTTCAACGATATCCGGTTTGTCTAAAACGGACATTCGTAGCCGGAGTTATGATCAAAATACTCAGACATGTACATTGCTCAATAGTTTGCAATCTCATTCGAGGTTTTTGTCTTACAGACCATATTAGACCCTTCAAATCGATGATTTTCCCTATTATATTTTTACTGGAGCTATATTTCATCATGGGAATCATTTTAGGCTCAAATTTTGCACCATTTAGATGATCAGAGACCGAGATAAAAATTCCACAATCCAATGCTGTAAAATTGTCTGTTTTTCAGCAGTCAACAACTAGGTCTAACTTCCAGACTTAGTTTTGGGCATCAAAGCTCATTTAAAATTCATCATATTTTAACTTGAGATATTTCTCGTCATTATGATCAAAATAGGCACCAATTTTAAGTCGTTTCAATGCCAGGAGTAGAAGTTATGGTTTATTTAGTAAAATTGTATCTCAGATCAAAACAAGATTTTGGTCCTTGATTCAGATCAGATATGGGACATATAATCACCTTATATTTCTTCTGAATTTGGACTGCAGCTATATATATCAAATTAGAACCCAACAAAACAAATTTTATCTAATAATTCCATCGGATACCCGAGTTATGAAATTTTTCATGTAAGGTACGTAAATTGGGACTGCAAAGTGAATTTACTCGAATTTCTTTGAAAATCCAAACGAATTCTTTGATTTTTAATTGATTTCAATTTTTTTTATTAGTCGTTCTTTTTCCTTCTCTTTCTCTTACTCTCATCTCCAAGTTCAAATTTAATTAATAAAAATCATGGAGATCTGATCAAAGTTTGAGAGAGAAAACCAAAGGGAAAAGAGATGGAAAAATCAAGAAAACCCAAAGAAAATCACATAAGATTCATGGAAAATTTGAACTTACCTTTTGGCGAAGATGGAGATCCAAGACAAGAACCAAAGAAAAGGCACCCCAAAATCCAATGCTCTTCAGCGTATGCCAAGGAGAGAAAGAGGAGAGAGAAAATGATGGAGAGAGGAGAGAAAAAAGCTCCAAGGTCGTGTATTGCACTATGCAATACACAAATCCTTGTTTTATACTTGGGTATGGTCGGCCATGGGGGAAATCTTAATTGGATTTGGCCTCCTTTATTTTCTATTTTTTTAAGTCTTCTCTTAAAAAGAACTCCTTACTAAAAAGGATTTGTGCCACAAACGAATTCACTAGATTCTCTCTCCAACGAATTGTGGACTTTTGGGTTATATATATATATATATATATATATATTTGAAACTCTTTTCCAAAGAAAATCATGTTGGACCATGGCCCACCAAAACTCCAACTTGAATTTCCAAAATTAATTGGATTTTATAAAAACTAAATCTTGTTTCCAAAAAATATTTTTTTTTATTTTCTCAAAATAAGTTTTCAAATCTATCCTTCCAGATATAAAATAATTTGGTCCCACAAAATGCTAATTTTAGAACGTTCCCAAATTTGGATCCAAAATTTAAAATTTTTATAATATTATTCCAATAATTTTCCTTGACAATTATGGACCCCGATTGCACACCAATTTAGAAAATTTTAAATTTGGAAAGTTTCCAAAATTAACAACTTCCAAATTTATGAGGTTTCTAAAAGCGAATCCAAAATTAAAAATTTGGATAACAAAATTCAAATAAAATTCTTAACCATCGCGTCCTCCAAACTTCAATTTATACTGCTATAAACACATATGGGGGGTCTAGAGTTTAAAATTCTATTGTCTGACACACAATCAAACAATTTTGCTAAAATAAACGATTACCTGATTAGGAACTACCCGGTTTAACTCTGAAGTTCTCTTCAGAGATAAAACAACACGATTGACCCTAGGGGGGTGAATAGGTCAATCTAATATTGTTGGTCCTTTTTTAAAATTATCTTGATTAATTAATTAAGTGCAGCGGATATACCAATCAAGTGAGTGTGTATGAGTAAATGTGATTAAACAATCAACACAAGAAAATAGCTCTAACAGCACAAACAAAGGACACAAGATATAAAGTGGTTCGGTTCGCCAACCTACATCCAATGTTAGGACTCACTCAACCTTGAGCTATCCCTAAATTAACTTTGTGGGGACTTACACCCGTACAATTAGAGTAGAAATTCCACCTCACTCAATCGGCAGGGAATTCCACCCACCACTATGTTAGAGTTAACGCTCTAGAGTTTTTTATAGTCGTTCCGGAGCAAATCCGCCTTAATCCACTTTCAGGTAAAAGGTTTTAAAAACAAATTAAAACCAAGAAGCACTTGCCTTAAAACTCTTTATTGCTGATGTGTGCTTCTTGAAGATCCCACCCACTGAGTGCCGACGCTCATCCTCGTAGCCGTCGTAGAACAATCACAATCTCAAGGTGACAAAAAAATTGGTTTCAGGTTTCCTAGTTTATGTCTTTTCTCTCTCTTTTCCTAGCTGCAAAGTCAATCAATAGATTGGTTGTTTATGGTTTTTCCTCCTCTCTTTCTCACTTTCAAACACAATCAATAGATTGGTTGTTTATGATTCTTCTCATAAGAGTTTTGATCGTTCCTTTGAGTATATAACTCTTCTCAGCTCAAGGAAGATGGTAAAACAATCATCCAACACTCATATTTATAGAGGAGTCTTAATGATTTTTCTGACTGTCTAGAACCGACAGGGTGGCACCGATGGGTCAGTGTTCATATTTATTATAGCTCAACCACCCGACCGTTGCGCAATAAGTGCACTCCCAACGGCTTTAATACTTATCGGTCGACAGGTCAATGTCGCTGGTGGGTCGACAGTTATGGCACCGATAGGTTGGTCTATACGAGTGTCTTGATTTGGGACAAACCATACTGAGAGTAGTTTCAAGTCAGAAACTTGTCGACCTGTCCCCCTTTAGAAAGGGGTCGGTCCTGGTACTCTCTATCGGTCTTGAGCTACCGATATGTTTGTTTTATCGAGAGCCCATTTAAGTTCATAGTCCAGAACTCACAAGTCTTTTACTGAGGAGTCGTTGACCACGAGAGGTTGTTTAAGTTCATCACTGAGTGGTCGGTGCATACGAGACTCTAGGTCAGAGGCATACCCAGAATGACAGTTCTTTGATCTAGAACCTCTGTCAAACTGGTCGACCAATCCTTGACCACAATGGGTCTATCCTGTCTCCACCGAGGGGTCGGTGAGTAAGACTGGTCGAGCTGACAGTGAACTTAACTCATATTTCCAAGTTTGCTTCTATTTCATTGTCCAACTTCCTGTCTAGGCTTCTTTTTGGTTTTAACATTTGTTCAACTAAGCCTACGATTGATCCTCTCTAAGGTGTGGGTACCACCTAAAGTCATCTATTGCCAAATACTTATTTTTATGATTGCCATGACGATGAGCTTTGAACCTGGTGGAGCACGATCTTCATTCTTGATCATCTTAGGTCTTCAAGCTTCTTAGTAAGTGCTCCTTCCCGAGTCATGGAATTGACAAACAGGGACTCGGCAAAGCCGGGGCACTAACAATCTCCCCATTTGTCAAGTTCATGAGAAAAACTGTAATGCCCGCCCCTTTTTCACTCGCTTTTCGAAAATCAGAGTCTATTTTTTTTTTTGAAATAGAGAGTGAGAGAGGGCGCGGACGTCACGACGCGAGTTAAGTCCGAGCCTCTAAAGCCCGACCCTTAACTGGCCAACCCCACGCGTGCGCGGAACTAAGTCCACGAGAATGGTTCATGCGTAGGAAGTAAGCTCACGGATTATAATCATTGCGGAACATGATAATAGAGTTTATCCTACCGGTTTTTAGATAGAAGGGAAGATACAACATTGAATTACCAAAATGCCCCTATAATTCATATTTATATCACAAAATATAATCGTCCATATCTAAAGTCCAAAACAATGTAAGAAATGTAAATTTATACAATCTGACAAGCTAAGTTACTTTAAAATTACATCTCCAAAATGTAAACTTAAATAAACTAAGAATGCGCTTCCCAAGCTCCTAAGCTTGGCCTCCAGTATGTCCACCGTTTCCTGCCTCTCCTGCGTTATCAGCTAGGGTAGAAGTAAGGCATTAGTCAACGCGCCCAGTATGACTCCGAGTAGGGCTAGCATATCGATTAGTGATAACATGTATATCGATACAATAAAATATAACAAAATAAGCATGTAATCAGTGCTATGCCATGGGTGCAAATGTCATGTGTCCCACCCATCATCCATATGATCATACAATGTATTGTCCCCATGTTTGCTTCTCGGTCGCCCCGACAGAGCATGGACTCCTGTTATAGAACTATCCCCATGTTTGATTCTCGGTCGCCCCGACGGAGCATGGACTCCGGTTATAGCCCTCAGGCCATCCCCATGTCTGATTCTCGATCGCCACGACGGAGTATGGACTCCGATTTCATTATTTTCCCGCCCATACCATGCATGAGATGTACGTGCATTATGCTATGTAGTATATAGATAAACCATAATTTTGATATACCATACATAGCCATATAATGCATAATGTTAAAATATAATCCATATGATTCATAACTTAAAACTCGTCATAAGATAAATCATAATCATAAATCCATCATAAGCCAAATCAAAATAATTTAAAATACCATCATATATCCATCGCTTACAAAAAGGTAGGGATCCTACCTAATACCGTGTAGCGTTCCGTTACGTTTTTCGTTCGATAATCCTGTCGCCGATCGCGTACCATTTGCGACGTCCCGATACCTTATTACATTTACCGAATTAGTCCATACGTTATCCATGATTAAGTTCCTAAGTGATCATAACCCTAGATCCATTCAATGATCCTTAAATATATTACAAGTTTATCAAAAATCGGTCCTTAACTTAGCCCATTATCCATTGGTTAAAACACATACATAAATCCGATTTTGGCCATTTCAAATATTCCATTGAGCGAGCCTAAAACGCAGCATCTATACGTTTTATTTAATCATTCATAATGTCCTTTTAATATATCCAATTCCATGTTCAATCCACATAGGGTTCGGCCATGGTACATGGCCGAACCCATGGTTCTTCAAAGTGGCTTATAATTACCATTTTGCCACTCTCTCCTCCATGATTAATCATTCACCCACTTATGTCTATTTTAAGTCTAAATTTCATCCATAACTTAGACCCATTTATAATTCCATAACATATCCAAAATCAGCCACCTATTGTTTAATTTTGAAAAACATTCAATCCCCATATGTCCTTTCACATTTGGCCCTAAAGGTGGCCCACAAAGGGATCATGGGTTCATTTTACCCCCTTTAAAACTTCACATATTATTTTCATAAATCCATTAAAATCTAGCATTCTTCTCCATCATTTTTCATTTATAAAAACTACTAATCACCACCCTAGGGTTCACCTTTATTGGTGCCATTTTAAGACCAATGTTTTGTCCCAAAAATAATCCATTTTAAAATCAATAACCTTCATTCATTTTGGCCCTTTAAAAACATATCATACTTTCACCTTAGACTAAAAATTGATCTAAAATTGGGTCATGGGTTCGGCCATACACCATGGCCGAACCCATGATGCTTCTTTCTCCAAATGAAAATTAAATCATCTATTTACATCCTTATTTCCATGCCTAGAAATTCTAAAACATTACCATAGGGTTCGGCCATACACCATGGCCGAACCCATGGTTCATGGCCTACCTTTCTTAGAGCTATTTAAGACCAAAGTTCTACTAATATTTGTCCATAATTTTTCTTTGTTACAAATCCAATTTGAAATCACTAATATCATTCATTTGGTCCCTTTAAAACTTATGTCATACATTTTTGTAAATCCATTTAAAACTATCACTTCCTCCATCGTCTTCCATCTTTCCATTTTTATAAAAATAATTAACCATCACCATAGTTCCATTCTTATAAAAGAATTCTAAAATATAATCCATGGATTCCATCATAAAACTTTTTCCAAAAATTTGCCTACATTTAACCCTTGAAACCCTAACCATCATAAATCACTAACCACGGGGTTCGGCCACCTTGTATGGCCGAACCCTATAGTCCATGATTTTTCTTTAGAACATCATACCTCCATTTGAATTTAATCATCCATTTACATCACCATTTTAAATCATTTGAAAACTAATTATCATTAATCATTCTCCAACATTTTAGATTTGCCACCATGGGGTTCGGCCATGCTACATGGCCGAACCCTATGGCCCAAAGTTTCCTCACAAATCATAACAATTATTTTACATACTTAACATCCCTAATCCATTACTTAATACATTCCTCCATTTTATCCATTCCTTTTCCTACCATTGGATGGATTTTTAAATTCAAAGCCTATGATGGTTTGGCCACCATCCAATCCAAGGAAATGGATTCCAAACCTTAAAACCCTAAAAATTAAATTTCTTGTTTAGAACATACTTACTATCCGACGACTCCTCCGGTCTTTGTCGCTCTCGTCGACTTCCTTGGCCTCCTTTCTTCTCCCTCTCCTTGTTTGATCGGCTAGATGTGCTTGATCAATGGTGAAATATGCTTGGATCGGCTATGGTAGATGGGGTCAGATTGAGAGAGGGAGAGGGGAAGGTGATGGAAAACAAGATCTTAGCCTTTGATCTTGAAGGGGTGGACCAAGGCTTGCTCTCTCCTTCTCTTTTCTTCTCTTCTTCTTCTAAGTTTTCTTCTCTTTTTCTTCTCTCCAATGCATGGGACGGTTTTGAGAGTGGGAGGGAAAGATAGAGTGAAATGAGAGGGATGAGATGGAAAACCCATCTCATTCCTTGGTCTTACTTGGACCATACCCCTCCATCATGGCCTCACCAACCAAGCATGGGCTAGCTTGACTTTGGTGGTGGTGGTTGAGACCCAACCACCAAGCATGGCTCCCTTGTCCTCTTTGACTTGTCTATGTTGACCCTAATTAATCAACCTAATTAGTTAAGTTAAGTCCTCACTTAGGTTAATTAATTTCCATCCAATTTAATTCCATTAAATTATCTATCTAATAAATCCACCCATGGTTGACCAAGTCAACCATGGTGGACGGCCCCCACCTATACCTACCCCACCCACCACCTCACTTGGTGAGGTGGGGGTGGGCCCCACTTGGCCATGTCATTTTAATTCCATTGATTTTAGCTTAGGGCATTTTACAATAATTTTAATCAATTTAATTTACCTTAATCCACATTAGTCTTCTTAAATTAATCCATGGTTGACCAAGTCAACCATGATGGTTGGCCCCACTTTTTCCTTGGTCCACACGCCACCTCAATTGGTGAGATGGAGGTGGGCCCTATTTGGCCATATCACTTAACCTTGATACATCTTAACTTAGATAATTTTATAATTATCTAATCCATGTAATTTATCTTAATTGGATCACCATTGGGTCCATGGCCCAATTATATTTTTGTCTTACCCATATATCTTAGGGCTTACCTACCTTGGCCCATTGGGCCCGATATGGCTAGTTGACCCAATTATTTACCATTGACCAATTAAATGAGTTAATTCTAATTCATGGTCTATTGGGTAATCATTGGGCCCATGGCCCAATTAGATTCCCTCTTTACCCACTTACCCTAGGGTTGGAGCCGATTATTTTGATCCATTGGGCCCCACCTGGCTATCGGGCCCCCTTTGACCATCGTTGACCCGCTTGGTCCTCATTGACCCATTATAATGGACTTCATGCAATCCATGGCCCATTGGACCATTCTTGGACCCTTGTCCCAACTTTTGATCCATCTAGCATTCCATCATGTTAAAATTCAAATTAAAATCAATAAATGCCAAATATATTTTGATTCGAAAATTCGGGCTATTACAAAATCTAGAAGCTAACGAGATTTCCTAGCCAACAATACTACCTAGTGTTGAGAAGATTTTCTCCTCAATCTTCTTGAGTTTGATTTCCCAAACTCCAAGCAAGCATTGACATTCTCCCCATGTCCATTGGCTTCATTATATTACTCCCCTTTATGGATTTCTCTTTCAAGAGGCCCAAGCACTTCGGCTTTACCATGCAATCCCCCATGCACTAATTTTCTCCCCCATTTTATCATACAATTTGACAAAGATTTAGTAGATGTCAGCAACACTTCCTCTATGCTTTTGCACTTAGTGAATAACTAAGTTTTGCTGCAACTCATGGTTCTTCCCCATGGTTTAATGCATTTCCTTGTGCAACAAGGTTCATGTTTCTTTTGCTCAAGCTAAAAACTAGTTTAGTTGATTTGTTTCATGGGACAAGCTCATTTACGTATCTTCCCTAGAGTCTTTTCCTTCTTCTCCAAGCTATTTTTTGTAGCTTCTTTGACTCATTTTCCGATGGAGTAAGCTATATCTTCCAGCTTCTCCAGATTATCTCCCCCATAAACTTAGCTACCTCTAAGTTTACTTTTCAATCAAGTTTTCTTTCAGACTTGCATCCTCCTTCCTTCCTATGCTGTCATCACGAGTCACAGTAGTTAATCAGCACAAATTTGTGCTCCCCCATACTCCAAGGATGTGTGCCACCTTATCTCGATCTATATCTTCCTAACATGTCAATACAAAAAAAAAATCATTTAATCCCGCATGTTAGTCTATTTCACAAAAACCATGTAAACCATAGACAATAGATATAAGGCATTCAAGTACAACAATACACAGATCATACCAAACCATATCATTTCATTAAAAAAAATGTGCATTCAGTACATATGGCTTTTGATAAGGGGCCATTATGGATGCTTAGATAGAATATCAAAAATATAGTTTTTCGAAAAACAGAGGACATGAAAAACTACGCTGAGCAGAGCCATCTTGAGAAGGTGCTGGAGGAGGAGGAGACGGGGTGTCTGGAACTCTATCCAAGAGGGAGACAACAGAGACTAAATCCTGGACAGTCAACCGAATACTTTCTAGACTATTTTCAAGATAGTCCATTATTCTTTCTAGTCTTGAGACCTTTCTTCCCAAATTGACATTTTCTTAAGAAGGATGTTTGTATTCTTCTTCTTGATCGGAGTCTCTCCAAAAATCATCGGAACTGGAACTATCCTCTTCACTGCTGTCATTGGGAATATTAACATGGTTTTCATTACCAGTTCGAAGACCATTCCCTTCTTCAGCATCTTCTCTCATTTATTCACATCGCTCTTCGACGAAGAAGACACCTTTGTCTATGATGGGTTCTTCTTCCTCCTCTAGTTGGGTTTCCTGTTGATCCTTAACATACATAGGATTTTCAGAGCTTGACCCAGGGCACGACCAAAAGGCAGATCTTTTGGTTCGTTTGGCCCATCGACTTTTATGATTAGTTTCTCCTCGTTCTATAAAGGAATTAGGACGTGTCTGAGCTGCCATCTTTCTTGGCATGGTTTTTCCTAGAGGAGTATCTTAACCAGTGACTCGGGGATGGAAGAGACGAAGGTTGAGCCTAACCTGAGTTAGGAGAATCATAGAAACAGTGATTTTCTGGCTTCTGAGGACTAGAGGAACGAAAGCCTTATGGTTTCCGGTACTGAAATCGCTCCAAGAGGTCCTATCGATTGGTCTGTGGCACGGGAGGAGAATGAGGGAACAAGAGCTTCGCGGGACAAGGGACAATAGATTCGAATTGTCGCTTTCATAAAAAGGGTCCCTTTTTAATTAAAACTTTCTGTCTCACCGACATGTCAGTTCCATCGACAGGTCGACCTTTTCGACAATTTCCCTTTTCAACAGTGCTCAATTTAGCACAGTATCGACATGTCTGTCACACCGACCGGTCATATTCACACACATGTCAATTACACCGAGAGGTTCCAGATTGCAGTGCAATCATCCATGATATGTGCAACTTGATGAAGACTTAGTCTAAGCGTGGCATTTATAGATTCATTCCAATGCATAAATATGCCAAACATAATTCATCAAATCATTAGATATGCACATAATCAAAATTCACATTCCAAGGCACATATAATTCAAAATACTTTGAATGGAATGTATGGCTTTCCAAGTGGAATATGTACTATAGCCAGGAAGAGTAAATTCTCGACATGTATTTAGCCAATTTCTCACCTCATGTCACAACACTTTTTTGCTATATGAACTGACATTGTCTCTTGTGGGTCCATTTGTAGTGGTCTAAGATATGGAAGTGAATCTTAAACCACAACAAAACGTGATTAATGATCTATCTCCTACGTACGAAGATTGTGGCATTTGGTGTTGTATACACACCCCTACAATTGTACCTTTGATGACCAACCTTGGGATCCATCAACTCTTTTAAGACATGATTCATCTGTCTTAACAAAGTCTTGCCTTGTATCCACCTTCATTGGGTTTTTTTTTAAGGTTTGGTGTTGGTGGATGTCTTTTAAGCACAGGCTTTACTTGATTGTGCCTTTGTGCTTTCCTTTGCAAGTATCTCTTCAGATGATAGCAATTTCTTTTAAAATGCCCATCCTTGTGACAGAAATTGTACTTACCTTTCAAAGGGTGAGAGAAACTTGTTTTACTAAACACCACATGATGTATAGGTTCTTTGGTGGATGTTGCACCAAGACCAGACCTATCACCATATTGTTTGCCTGCCCCTAGGAGTCTTTTGAGTCTTTCATCTCCTTGGGTAAACTTGTCTTGGAATTTGTCTTTATGAAATGTTAATTCCCTAACTTCCAAAGACAGTTTTTTAACATCTTCTTCAAGAAGTTTGTAGTGATGCCATAAATTTTCGACATCCTTACAGAGGATACTTATCTCATCTTGAAGTCTTTTATTATCTTCTTTAAGCTTAGTGTTTTCAACATCTGAGAGGTTAAGCTTAGAAATTAAAAGAGATTTTTAATCTTTCAACTCTTCTTCTTCATTGGAGAGGTTAAGGTTTTCATTTTTAACCTTGTTGACTTTTTTAGCCAACCTCTCACGCTCAAGGAACAGGGCACTATAGGAGGCTTGAAGATTTTCATCTTCTTCACTCTCATCCTCCGTTACAATTGTGGGATTTTCTTGATCACATATGATAGAGGCAATAAGACCTTTTGATATGTCAATTTTTTGTTGAGTCTCATCATTTTAATCGCTCGCTAATTCAGAAGTTTCCACATGGGTCACGCCCACGTTCATAGCCCTTTTTATTTTATCTAAGGGACATTCAATCATGAAGTGTCCTCTTCCCCCACAATTGTAACAAGTTTGTTCCTTGACATCCTCTCTCTCTCTCCCTTTCCCTCTAATCTCCTTTTGCCTTCTTGGGTAATTTTTACTTGTTTCACCCATACCCATTATTCTCAAGTTATTTCTTTTTAGAAAGTTCATCTTCCGAAAAATTTTCATCACTTGAGAATTCATTTTCCGAAAAAAATTCTTTTTCTTTAGTCTTCTTTTGTTTTAAGGAAGATTTCAAGGAAATGGATTTATCCCTTAGTTGTTCAAAATGAAGTTCATAGGTTTGCAATGAACAAACATGTTAGTGCCCCGGCTTTGTCGAGTCCCTGTTTTTCAATTCCATGAATCGGGAATAAGCACTTGCTAAGAAGCTTGAAGACCCAAGGTGATCAAGAGTGAAGATCATGCTTCACCGGATTGAGGCTCATCGTTATGTAATTCATAAAACAAGTATTTTGGCCATAGATGACTTTATGTGGTACCCACACCTTAGAGAGGACTATCCCTAGGTTTAGTGGAACAAATGGTTAAATCATAAAAAGCCTAGAGAGAAAGCTTGACAGTGAATTGGAACGCAACTTGGAAATATGTATTTGGTTTCTGTAACACCCCGGATTTTCTTTAGAGTATAACTATATTGGATTGGTCCATTTGAATTGCGAATTAAATGAATTTGAGATTAAATGGTTGAAATGGACATTAGATGGGAAGTAAGTGGGTCAATTACCCAATTGAGACCCAATGGATCATGGGTAAGCTTGATTTTAAAGTAATTGGGTAAGTTTAAAGTAAATGGGTCAATTACCCAATTAAGACCCAATGCATTTAAGTCCACCTCATCAAGTGAGGTGGCATTGCCATGGGGCATACATGTCATCACATGAGAGACAACTAAGCAAGGATGACACATCATGAAGTGACATGGCCAAGATGGGACCCAAGTGCCATGTGGTGACCAAGTCACCACATGCATGGCCGGCCATGTCATGGTTGACTTGGTCAACCACAAGTGAGTTCAAGTGAATTAAGTTGTTGCTTGAGTTGGGAAGATGAAAGGTTTTCATCTCAAGAGGCATGAAACCAAGGGTCTCCTTGGTTAAACCAAGGGACACATTGATTAAATCAAGCTATGATGAGAGGAAATGAAGAGATTACGCTGTTATACAAAGACACAAACCAAGGGGCTCTCCACACCCTTTGGCTGACTCCTCCTCTTGAGCAAAGAGTTTTCTCTCTTCTCTCTCTCTCTCTTCTCTCTCTTCCACCTCTACCTCTATACTTGGAGACTTAGAAGAGCAAAGAAAGAAGAAAAAGGATTTAGGAAGAAAAGTTAGATCAAAAAGAAAAGAAAGAGACGGGAAGAAGGTATGTTTAAGGCTTAATAACATAGGAATGAATCCAAAGAAACCATAGGTTTGGCCATGGTGTGGCCAAACCCATGAGTTCCATAATTGGTTGGAATGGATGGCCAAATTGTTATAAAGCCATGGAGTTGGAAATCCATCCAAGAAATGGCAATGGGTTCAAACAAAAATAATGTGATATTCGGATCCATGATATGATACTAAGAATGGAATGAGTTATGGAAAAGACCCAAACCTTGTCTAGTGGGTAGAGTGAACTTACTAATTAAAGTATGAAAGATGAAATCCATGTTTAGATATGATAAAGGATGGATTTCATGAAGAAGAGCCTAACCATACATGCAAACAAAAGGATCTAACACCAAGTCAGTTGACTGAATCGTATGATTCAGTCGACTGAACTTGCGTTGGAAAAGCAAACAAAGGATATCTGGGTGTTTCAGCCGACTGAATCTTATGATTCAGTCAACTGAAAGTACACTGGGTAAACACAGATGAGGTCTATTGGTATTTCAGCTGACTTAATCTATGATTCAGCCGACTGAATGTATACGGACAAAACAAGTAAGTGATCTGGTGTGTTTCAGCCCACTGAATCCTATGATTCAGTCAACTGAAGGTATACTTACCAAACGCGTAAACGATTTATTGGTATTTCAGCTGACTGAATCTTTGAGTCAGTCGACTGAATTTATACTCGCTGAACACACAAATGATCTGATCCAATGTCAGGCAACTGAATGTGTACTGGCCGAGAACACAGAGGATTTGACCCAAAGTCAGCCGACTGAAACTATGATTCACTCGACTGAAAGTTTACGGGTCAAGTTTATACAGTACCCGGTTGTATGTTCAGCCGACTGAATCTTATGAAAGTAGGCACAGACCATGGATTACGGATCTCTTTCTTAGATCCAAATCAATCCAAGATTCTTTGACACATTTAATTCACCAAATTAAGTATATTGTCCAAGTGTGTGATGTCATAAGATGCGGCATTTCTGGGCTTTAAGCAAAGACAAGGCGTATATGAACATAATTCATTCCACATAATGTATAAATTTATGTCTATTTGAATGAAACTCAAAGCACATTAATCATACATTCATTTCCTAATTTGAGTACTTTGATCATGCATACAGAAATGAAGTATGACCCTACACACAACTCTTATGCCTATTATCATATTATTACACATGACATGATAAAAGCTTTTACCTTTCTTTCAAGAGAGCACCAATTCTTTGAAATGAACTGGTACTTAAAGGGATTCAGACAAGCACTTTTGGTAGGTCACACCAAAGATAATCCATTTAAGAGCATGGAGCATGTTTCATTCCACATGGGATTCACAAGTTTATGAACTTGGAATGAAATGACACTGTGTATGAATACCATAAACATCCTATATATGAGGTAATTCACATACTACATTTATTTCCTAAGGATGCACAAATCACATGGCATATGAAATGAAACGAGACAAGTATAATCCATTACTAGAGTGCAAACCTACATGTACAAACAAGTATCTTGCATAAGATTAATCCAACAATCAAACGAGAACATGGATTGAAGGCAAGATACAATGTGATTCCAAAAATATGTTTCAAATGTGAGTTCCTTTACATATTTGAACACGATCATTGTGAGACTTGGAATCTAAGTTCACAATCCAGTGTTGGCCTTTTCTTAAATCTGGTTTTAATTTTGGGTGCCTTCCAATTTGATTCTATGGTTCCACATTCCAGATTTTGTACCATGATGTTGGTCTCTAAAACATCTCGGTACAAGGCCTTATAGGATACTTGGAGGTTACCACCTTTTTCAAGTTCATGTCTCTGTCCTCTTCTCCTCTTAGAGGATACAACTTGGACTTTTTCAATGGATGAAATTGACCAATCACCTATATTTTTTAGGTCACAAATTTGTTGATAGGTGATGACATTCATTGGCCTATAAGAGGCAATTTTCAGTGGATTCTTTCAGCCTCTTTTGTTGTTTCATGTCTTTTAAATATTTGACAGCATGTCACAAAACAACATTGATGAATGCTACATATGTTTTGTTTCCGTGCATAGCCTATTCATCACTTGTCCAAACAGTTTTGGTCTTTGGCTGGGTGGTCATGGAAGTGAAAGGTTTACCCAATACTTCTTCCATAGGCACAGACCACTTTTTATTCTCCTATTTCCAACTATGTTTTATGATGAAAACATTTATACATTCACATAAAAAACAGAGACTTGGAAATATCATGGCTTTCTCTTATAGCCATTGTTCTAGCATGGATCAACTCGGATGGTTAGATTATTTCTCAAGAGCACCAGGCTCTGATACCAAATGAAAGTATCATTTACAGGGGTGCTAGGACACCTGGTTGACCCTAGAGGGGAGGGTGAATAGGTCGATCCCATTTTTCATGGTGTTTAAAAAGCAAAATGCAAAAATATTTGTTTTGTGTGATAATTTCATTAAATGATATTATTAAACTTTGATTATCGATGCTTGTGCGCTATGTATATAATAATCAATATGCAAAGTGACATTGTTTAAATACTTAATATTAAACAAACACACATAGATCAAACACCACAAGACCAATTTAAAGTGGTTCGGTTAGCCAACCTACATCCACTATTAGGACTCGCTCAACCTTAAGCAATCTCCAAAATCCACTAAGTGGGGACTTACACCCTCACAATTAGAGTAATATTCCATAACCTATGTCATTCGGGATGACCAGTCTTTTACCATGATGGCTTGATCTTGACTGCATCGAGGGGTTGGTGAGATACAGCTGGTCGTGCTGACAATGAAACCAAATACGTATTTCCAAGTTGGATTCAAATTCACTGTCAATCTTTCTCACTAGGCTTCATATGTTTTAACCATTTGTTTTACTAAGCCTAGGGATAGTCCTCTAAGGTGTGGGTACTACCTATAGTCATCCATGGCCATTTTACATGCTTTGTGATTGCCATAACGATGAGCTTCAATCCGGTGGAGCATGATCTTTTCTCTTGATCATCTTGGGTCTTCAAGCTTCCAGGAAGTGCTTCTTTCCGAGTCGTGGAATTGGCAAACATAGGAGTTCGGCCAAGCCTAGGCACTAACACAAAGAATTAAATAATGAATAAACGTACATACAAAAATAAAAACAAAGTAATGAACATAAATTGAACAATTAATATACAACAAACAAACAATGTAAAAGACATAACTAAATACTGGAAATAAATTGACAAATAAAGTAAATGACAGAATAAAGAAATGCATAGTTTAAAAGGTGGTTATTGGAATAGTCTATTCATTACCCAAAATGAATAAATAAATACAAAATCTATATGAAAGTCGCTTAGAAATCCAAATTTCAATTCATGCTCATCATCAAAGTTAAAAATCCATTAACTTTCATTTAAATAACGGAACCTTAGTAACTTAGATTTAACACTTACAACCTAAGTTCTAACTATTTTATGTCCAATTAAATAAACAAATATTATAAACTTTATAATTAAATCTAAACGATTATAATAGAAATCTGAAAATTGGATGTTTCAAGGTCTTAAAGGAATATCTCATATTTATTTCATAGAAGAATTAAAGTACAAGATTTGGGGAAATAAATAAAAGAAAGACAAATAAAATAAAATTACAATGATTGCTCACTTGTAAAAATAGTGTAAGCTCATTGTCTTCTTCTTTTTCCTCAATCTTCGGTTCTTCGGAGCTCCAGGTCAAATTCGAATTCTATGTTGTGCCTCAATGCTCTATTTATAGGCCCTGGGTTGGAATGAATGGTTGGGATTAAATCTTGGTTTAAGTTGTTAATGAAAGGCTAAGATTGGATCTCATTTAGAAGTGGATGGATGGGGTTGGAAGTTGAAAACTTAGGGCAAACATAGGTGTACACGAATTTAGGGGGCTGGGCTATAATAGCTGGATTTTAATGCAATAAATTTATTGGCTATTATTTATTTTTAATTGTTAAAAATTTAGATTTATAGTTGGAATGCATGTTAGATGGATCAAAGATGGGGCAATGGACCATGGATAGGATTAATTCTATTTAATTGGGTCAATGATGGTCACTTGGGTCAAATGCCCAATTGGGACGGTCAAGATGGATTGTTGATTAGGGTAAATGGGTAAGGAGTGGATTTAATCGGGTCATGGACCCAATTAAGATCAAAGGCAAGGGGTCCACCTCATCAAGTGAGGTGGCAAGTGTATGAGGAATTATCCAAGTGGCATAGCTAAGTTGGGTCCCACTCCACCTCATCAGGTGAGGTGGCGTGTGGACTATGGTACAAGTGGGGCCGGCCACCATGGCTGACTTGGTCAACCATGGGTGAGTCAAAGGTGAATTATAGAGGATTAAGTGTAGTGAGTGGAATCAAATTATTTAATTAAATCACCTAAGTTAAATGGAAATAAAGTCAATGCTTGAGTTAGGAGTCGAGTTTCATTTAAATGGAGTGAGTCAAATGGGGGTGAGTCACATGAAAGATAAAAAGATGGAGTGAGTCAAAGGAGAGGTGGGTGGTTTCCATCTCATGGAAACCACCAAGCCCAAAACCATTGGATGAGGGTGGTGTGTCCCATGTGGAGGGCATGCACCCTCTTGGCTAGACAAAGAACCCATGTGGAGGCATGCAAGATCATGGTTGGTCAAAGGAGAGGTGGTGGTTCCATCTCATGCATACCACTAGCCACCAAAGGAAACCACCAAGCCCAAGACCGTTGGATGAGGGTGGTGTGTGCCATGTGGAGGGCATGCACCCTCTTGGCTGGACAAAGAACCCATGTGGAGGCATACAAGATCATGGTTGGTCAAAGGAGAGGTGGTGGTTCCATCTCATGCAAACCACTAGCCACCAAAGGAAACCACCAAGCCCAAAACCGTTGGTTGAGGGTGGTATGTGCCATGTGGAGGCATGCAAGATCATGGTTGATCAAAGGAGAGGTGGTGGTTCCATCTCATGCAAACCACTAGCCACCAAAGGAAACCACCAAGCCAAAACCGTTGGAGAGGGTGGTGTGTGCCATGTGGAGGGCATGCACTCCCTTGTTTGGTCAAAGGACTCATGAGGAAGACTCCACATTGATGAGGGTGGAGTCTTGCCCAAGGAAACCCTAGACAAGATGGAAAGGGCTCTTTCCATCTCATTCATTCTTTCACTCTCTCCCTCTCCCAAGGCCGACCCTCCCCTCTAAGACAAAGAAAAAGACTTAGAAGTTTTCTACCTCGACTCCTCTCCCTCTTAAGTTGGCCGACCTATCTCTCACAAGACAAGGAAGAGACTAAGGGATTTTCCATTCTCTCCTCCTCTCCCTCTCTCAAACCTTCACCAAGGCCAAACCAGCTCTTTGGGGCTTTCATTTTAAACCCTCTCCCTATCAAGCAACACACGCTTTGGCCGAAGATCAAGAAGGAAAAAAGAAGAAAAACTAAGGAAGGAAAAGAGTGGAGGAGCCAGACAGAACGGAAGAAAACGGAGGAGTCGCGGAATCAGTAAGTAGTACTTGACAAGATTTTATTAAGTAAGAAAGTGGTTAAAGGAACATCCCATTTCGGATTGGAAAGTTGGCCAAAATATTATGGGCCATGGATTTAAAATCCGTCCAAGGAATGAAATGGAAAATGGACAAAGCCCTAATGGGTAAGATAGGTTATGTAAATGATGGATTACTAAGGACACTATTTATATATGGCTTAAGCATAAAAGAATGGGTCAAGGAACATGGTTCGGCCCTTGCATGGCCGAACCCTAATATTGTTATGCAAGAGGACCTCATGCATGGCCAATGTAAGAGATGGAAAATGATCAAAGATCATGGTTTGGGTCTTGCATGGCCAAACCCTAGGATTTTATGTATAATGACCATTGAGAACTAAAAAGCGATTGGATGAGGTTCTGTAACACCTCGGATTTTCAAGTTATTAATATTTATGGAAATTGCCCATTTAAATTGTAAATTAATGGAGATGGACCTTAGATAGGTAAGGTGTTGGGTCAATTGCCCAATTAAGACCCAACGGATATGATATAAGGTTCAATTTAAATTAAATGGGTAAGATGTATTCAAGTGGGTCAAAACTTGTTAATTGGGTCAAAATGCCCAACGGGACCCAATGGGTCATAGTGGACTTGGTTGGCCACCAAGTGAGTTCAAGTTTAAATTAAGTGGCACTGAATTAAGTTGGAAATGGAATCAAGGAAATGAGTTGATTTTAAGTGAGTTGAATAAGTTGAATTAAAGAGGTGATTGGAGTTAAGAAGATGAGTTGGATGGAAGATAATGGGACTTTCATATAAAGTGAGTTAGGTGATAAAATGGAGAGTTACATCTCATGAGATCAAACTTAATGGTTACACGTTGGATGCATGGGAGTTTCATCTCATGGATGAAACCCCCAATTGGATCATTAATGGAGACGTGAGGAGTTTTGTTGTTTCAAATATCAATTCAAGGATACACGTTGGTAACATGGGAGTTTCATCTCATGGGATGAAACTCCATGTGTATCATGAATGGGAAGATGAAAGGGTTCTGGGGTTACACAATTCAAACCCATAGCACCATTGAAGCCTTGCGAGTTTCATCTCATGGATGAAACCCCCAAGTGGAGTATTAAGGAGGGAAGTAAATGGAAATGGGAGTTACAAGGGGTGTCACTAAAGGACACCACCCTTGGCTGAATTTCATTAACCAAGAAAATAGTGGAGTTTCATTTCACTCTCTCCCTCTCCCTCTCTTGGCAGAATCACTCTCAAGGTAAGAACACTTAGAGAATTTTATCTCATTATCTCCCTCTCACTCAAGGCCGATTCTCTCAAGACAAAAGACTTAAGAGTTGTATCTCAAGTTGTCTCTCTTTCTCCCTCTCTCAAATCTATACCCTTGGCCGAACCACTCCAAGGGATTTCATCAAGATCGGTCTCGGCTAAAGATCAAGAAGGAAGGAAGGAGAGGCTAAGGAAGGAAAGGAGCAAGAAGGAGTGAAAGAAACCGGAGGAGACGCGGAATAGGTAAGTGCTCGATAAATTGCAAAAAATAAGAAAAAGGTGGTCAAGGACATGGTTCGGCCATTGCATGGCCCTAATGTTATTATGGATAAAGACTCTATGATGAACCATAGGGTTTGGCCATGTTGTATGGCCGAACCCCATCGAAGGACATTGGTTATTTTAATGGAAGTTTAGAGGATGAAAATCATAGAGTTATGTTTATAATTTTAAAAGGTTTTAAGGGGTGTAAATGGACTTGTGTATGAAAACCATGGACTATGGGTTCGGCTATGAGGTATGGCCGAACTCCATCAAAGACTTTGATCATGGTTATTTGATTTATGGGAGAAAAAGATGAATCATAGGGTTTGGCCATGTTGTATGGCCGAACCCCATGGGAAAGGTTATTTATGATTTTTAAAAAGGTTTTTGGATGTATGGTTGATGGTTTCAGATGCAATTAGATCATGAAAACCATGGAAATTGGTTAATAATTTTATTGGATTTCAAAGCATGAAAATTATGGATGTATGTATGAGAACCATCAAAGGATCAAACCATATAGGTTCGATATATTTTTAAGGAAAATAAGGAACCATAGGGTTCGGCCATGGTGTATGGCCGAACCCCATGTAAAGGAATTAAGGATTGTAAATGGGTTAAAATGATGTAAAGGATGGAGAACCATGGACTTTGGTTTCGGCCACGGTGAATGGCCGAACCCCATGAGGAATGTTTTGGTTATGGATTTGTATAAATGGCAAAGATGTAAATATGGGTGGAAATGATGGACCATGGGTTCGGCCACGGTGTGTGGCCGAACCCCATGGGAAATATTTTATGGACTTAGGTTATTATCAATGTTAAGTAATTGTTGTATAAGGGATGAGATCAGTGAATCAAAGGATGAATGATCTTAGACTTAATTAAAAGATCAAAGGACTTGAAAAGGGAACCAAAACCAAGATGGTGAGGCTCAGCCATGTTGTATGGCCGAACCCCACTAAGGTGTTGGTGGACTTAGGGTTTTTAAAATGGTTTACTTAGATGTGATTGGTTAAATAAAAAGAGGGACCAAATGCAAGTGGGTGAGGGTCGGCCATGGTGTATGGCCGAACCCCACAAGGATGGTTTATGGACTTAAACATAATAGGAAGGCAAATGGAACATGGATTTTAATTGATTGATATATTATAAGGTAATGGACCTCACAAGCGGTATACGATCGTGATCGATTTCCGGACGAAAGCGCAAGGACACGTTAGTGGTCTTTGGTAGGATTCTACCTCTTTGAAACCATGGGACATGTAATATGATTTTAAGATATATTGTGTTGAGTTGTTTTGTTTAAGTGATATGTTTTCAAGTATGGGATTTTAAATGCTATGATTTGTATAATTGCATAGCATGTGGACATTTGCATCTCATGCATGGCATGGGAGGGAGGATACGTAAGCGGAGGCCACACTCCGTCCGGGCGTCCAAAAGATCACTGTGGGGATACCTTGATGTGCATTTTCCATCAAGAGGTAACCGGAGGCCACACTCCGTCGGGGTGTCCGAAAGACCACTGTGGGGATACCTTGATGATTAGTTTTCCATCAAAAGGATACTATGTGTTTGATACATTGATGAGGAGCTTTCCATCAAGAGGATGCTTTGTATGGCTGATGGGTGAGACTCATGGCATATGGCACCCATGGCATGGCATTGCATCAGCATGATTATGATTTCTATTATCATGCACTGTTGCTGGTTTTATCTGTATGATTGGATCTCTATTATCATATATGATTTTGGATACGATGTTTTATAAGTATGGTATGATATATTATATGTGGATTTTTTGTACTAACCCATATGTTAGCCCTACTTGGAATACCTACTGGGCGCGTTGTCTAATGCCCTACTTCTACCCTAGTTGATGACACAGGGAATGGACGGAACGAGGAACGGGATCGAAGCCAAGCTTAGGAGTTTGGATGATTAAGTTATATTTTGTTAAAGTTATTCATAGACTATGTATTTGAATAACTAGCATTCGGGATTATAATAACGTAGATATATTTGCTATGGTTTGGATGATTGATTTTGGATAATTTAACTTAAGGTAATTATTATTAAGTGTTGGACTACTTTTGCTATCTAAAAATGGAATAGAATCGTTATTCTATTATTATTCCGTATGATTTATTTCTCATGTTAACTTGAGTACGTGTGAACCGTTGTGGTGGACTTGGTCCACGCACATGTATGGTTGGCCAGTTAAGGATCAGGCTTTGGAAGCTTGAACTTAGCTCGCGGCGTGACGTCCCGCTCTCTATCACTCTTTTATTTTTTTAAAAAAAAATAGACTCTGATTTTCTGAAAGCGAGTGAAAAAGGGCGGGGCGTTACAGGTTCAGCCATGATGTATGGCCGAACCCCATCAAAGGATATGATCATGGATATTTGATTGATAAGAGAAAATAATGAACCATAGGGTTCGACCATGTTGTATGGCCGAACCCCATGGAAGGAGGTTATTCATGTTAAAAGGGTTTTTAAGGGTGAGAATGATGGAAGAATATTAATGATGTTAAATGGTCTCAAATGTTGTAAATAATGAAGAACTATGGACCATGGGTTCGGCCATGTTGTATGGCCGAACCCCATGGAAGAAATGTTAATGGATTTTTGGGTTTTAAAATGATGGACCTAAGTATATGATTAAACCCCCATGGATGGACTTTGTTTGTGGGTCTAAATGTCGTAAATGATTTAAAGGAAAGGATGAAAATGAGACATCATGGGTTCGACCATGTTGTATGGCCGAATCCCATGAACCATTTTGATGGATCATTTGGCAGATCCATGCATGATTAAGAGATGGAATAATCAAGCTAAGGAATGGATGGATTTGGTATGGACCTATGTTATGTTAATAAATGATTTATGGATCTAAGTCATGTGTAAATAAGCTAAGTGATTAGCTATGGAAAGAATAATGGCTAAGATGGAAATATGGTGAAAATGAAGGACCATGGGTTCGGCCATGTTGTATGGCCGAACCCCATGGAGAATGTTTTGTGGACTTAGGGTTCTATTAATGTTAAATGATTAACTTATGTGTGTTTGGATTAATGCATCAAAAGATGGCATGATGTTGGACCCACTTTGTTTAAAATAAAAGACTATGGTTGTAAATGGAAAGGACATAGGATGATGAAGGAATGGTTGGAAATCAAATGGATCATTGGGTTGATTTAGTTATATGTAATAATGAAACGAGATTTCACAAGCGGTGTACGATCGGCTTGACGCGATCGGTGATCGATTTTTGGACGGAAACACAAGGACTCAATATTTGGACGTTGGTAGGATTCCTACCTGAATGAAAACCATGGAATATGTATATGTGATGTTTTTACTTGAATTATTTTGGTATCAAATGATATGTCTTCATGATGGGATTTTAAGGCTATGATGTTTATTATTGCTTACATGTTTGCACTTGCATCTCATGCATGGCATGGGAGGGATCAAATGAGGGGAGTTCACGCTCCACTCGGATTTCTGATAAATAATCGAGGGGAGGAATCTACACTGATTCCAATGGATGTATGATGGAGATGTAACCGCAGTCCACGCTCCATCGGGGCGACCGATAAACAACCGTGGGGAGATGTAACCGGAGTCCACGCTCCGTCGGGGCGACCGATAAACAACCGTGGGGAGATGTAACCGGAGTCCACGCTCCGTCGGGGCGACCGATAAAGCATTTGTGGGGAGTCATGACAATACCTTGATGAGGATTTTCCATCAAGAGGGATACTATGTAATTGTGATATGGATGATGGGTTGGACTCATGGCATATGACACCCATGGCATGGCATTGACTTTCATGGTTTTGATATTATTTATATATATGTGTTTTGTTTATACTAATCCATGTGTTGACCCAACTCGGAGTACCTACTGGGCGCGTTGTCTAACGCCCTGCTTGTACCTTACATGATGACACAGGAAATGGATGATGCGAAGGACGTGATCGGAGCCAAGCTTAGGAGCTTGGATGAGCTAGAGTTATTTATTTAAGTTTTATTCATGGAAATGTAATTTGAGTAATTAGCTCGTTGGGACTGTAATAACTTAGACTATTTGCTATGGTTTGGACTTTTATTTTGGACATTTTAAGTTAAGAAAATATTTGTGAAGTGATGTACTTCCTTGCTATTTAATAATTGGTATGATAGCAATTCTATTATAATATCCGCATTATGTTTAATTCCGCAAGCTTAACTTATTTCGTGTGAACCGTTTCTGTGGACTTGGTCCGCGTACACACATGGTTGGCCAGTTAAGGGCCGAGCTTTGGAAGCTCGGACTTATCTCACGTCGTGACGTCATGCTCTCTCTCACTCTTTATTTAAAAATACATATATAAATATATATACATATATATATATATATATACACTCTAATTTTCGCCGAGTGAAAAAGGACAGGGCGTTACATGGGCTTGGTGGTTAAGAAATAGTGGAGAAAAGAATGTGATTTGGGAAGAAAATATAGGGTAGGATCAAATTTTGCTAAGGAGATTAGGGTTTTATGGTTTAATGTAATGTAATGCATGGATGGTTGAGATCAAAAGATGACATGAATAATGGATGAGATGAAGTAGGTGACATGCCCTAAGGTTGACTAATGATATGGGCATGAGGTGTCTTGGATTTGTAAAAATCGTTTATGGGTTGGAAAGATTGGGATGATGAGGTGTTGGTGATTTAGGAATGAATCTGGATGGATTTTAGGTCAAAATGCATGGCTAGATTTTAGTTGCAAAAATTGTGTGGATGGAGATAGGGAAAATCGTGTGGAGATATGGATTGGATAAGGATGCAAGTTAAATAAAAATCTAGGGTTTTAATGCATGAATGGCTATGATTGAATGGGATCTAAATCTAATGGTTAGCTCATGGATGGCTAAGATTAATTATGGAAATGACGAGATGATTTATGAATGATTATGATTCTAAGGTTGATCTATATGATAAATGGATTGGATGGCCTAGTTCTAATATGATGAATGAATGCATTGGATATGGAAAGGTGGCTCTAGGTTTTACCTAATTTTGATGCATGAGATGAAGAGTTGCGATTGAAGATAGATGATTGATGGTAGATACGAATTTTGAATGGACAAGGCTTGGGCGTGTAAATGGGTTATGGACTTAGGGTTTTGAATCCCTAAATGAGCACATGGGCCTCCAGTGGAACTTGGACTTGAGTTTAAGGACTTGGGGCTTTGTTGATCTTCAAGTGCACATTGGCCTCCCCCATTGTGTAAAATGTGCATGGATTGCTTGTGGCCTGGCCCAATGTTGGCTTGTGAAGCTTAGCCTAGTCCAATTGAAGTGGATCTCTGGCCCATGGATCTTAAAATTCAAACTCATGTTCTCTTCCGGCCTCTTTAATTGCAAATTCTCTTTTCTAGAATTAAATAGTTAGTCATACACTTAAAATCTAAAATATTGAATTAATCTAGACTCTCATAAATGGATGCAGACTAATTAATTTACATTGAAAAACCTAAAAGTGGAGTGAAATTAATCATAAAAATTCTAGATCTTTCAAATTAAGATCTAAACTTGCAATTATCCACTGATTTGAGATTGTTTCCCTGCAGTTTCCATACTCATCTACAAAACTAAAGAGTGACATTAAATGCATCTAATAAAAACAAAATCAAGGCTAACTAATCCAAAATTAAAGGGTAAAAATGTAAACTTTCAGTGCTCAACATGAGTCACCAGGGATCAAGATTTGATTTGATGGAGATTTATTGTCCAAAATTCGTTTATTGCAATACTACATTGGATTTATAATTTTGCACATTATAAATAAGGGGTCAGACTACATGGTAAACTCGAATTTGGACTTCGGAACTCTGCACTAGGAGTGGACAAGGAGAGGAGGAAAAAAAGAGAAGACCAAGAAGAAGAAGAGGAATTCAAATTGTCAGGTTCTTAAGATTGGTGACTTTGAATTTTAACTTATTTTTCTTGTATTCTTTGATTTCCAATTCTAAGTTTTGTAATTCAAATTCCATGTTAACTGATGTTTGTGTGACGAATGTCATTCACTCAATTTACGTTCTTGAAATCTAATGTTGTTATCGAATTTACCACCCATCTTTAAAATTGGAAGCAATGAAAATTTAGCTTGGGTGAACCCCTGTTTCGGTTTCTAAGGCTCTTATCCGTAAGAGTGCAATGAAAATTTAGTACCAGAAGAGGAGCCTTACTTTTTCACTCAGGTCCAATTTTAGACTTCAATTGTTTTAATTCTTGAATAATTCAAATGGATGACATGAATGCAACGTTAATTAATTTACGTGAGCTCTAGGTTCTAGGCTTTAATTTTGTCAATAAAATTTAAAGCATAATGCCACCTTGATGTTCTGATCCAATTCCACTGTACCATATGTATTCTATTTGATTTCTTGTTTCTTTAATCTTTATTCTTATAAATCCTATTCATTGAACCAAGTTAGAATTATTATGTTTGCATCTTAATTTTTTTCTTCTTAATTGAGACATGGTTGTTTATAATGGTTAAATTTTAATTTTAGATGATAATTCAATTATTGGATTGACTTTAGGAATTTAGAAAAAATTCTAAATTCATAAAAATTTCTTGAACTACACAATTTCAATTTCATATATTTGCTTTTTCATATATTTTGAATGTTTATTGTGGGATCGACCTCGCACTCAATCGCTATACTATTTAATGGTTCGTGCACTTGCGAGTAAATAAATGTAAATCTTTTTATGCACAACAATGGGCCGACTTGTGCCTAGTGTTGTGAATTACCACTTTGACAATCAAGATCTCAAAATTAATTATCACAATTCAAACTCTCATAATTGGATTTGAATTATGACATTTTACAATAAATTCTAAAATTTGCGGTAATATTCACATTCTCTCCAAAATTAGCAATTATAGCCCACATTGAGCATTTTTTCTTCAATTTCACTTCACTTCCTTGTATTCTCATGAATAATCTACAAAACACAAAAAAACCATTAAACATATCTAATCTACATAAACTAAAGGCTAACTAATCCAAATATCAGAGGTAAAATAATAATTTTCTAGTGTTCAACAACTATTGCCAAGGTACATAAGACCATTCAAGATCTTGGACAAGATCGGTGGAGTCGCTTATCGTTTGGCTTTACCTCTGAGTTTGGCAAGAGTTCACAATGTATTTCATGTGTTGAATTGGGAAAACATCGACATCACAGATGACGTGGCTTTCAATGAAAGAGTGGTAGAGATCCAGGCCACTGGAAATCTTCAGCTCAGGAAGAAGATGATAACTCAAGTGAAGGTGCTTTGTAGGCATCATGGAGCTAAAAATACCACCTGAGAGCGAGAATCTACGATGTGGGAGTTGTATCCCTATCTACTTATGGAGAAAGGTATTGTTTTGGTTTAAAATTCGAGACGAAATTTCTTTAAGGGGAGTAGGATGTGAGACCCTGACCATTGTTTAGTATAATGATTGAATTTTCAGACTGTTAAACGTGTTTTGTGACTGGTTAATCTAGCAGAGCGCTGACTGAGCTTTTTGAAAAGCAAGAGTTTGACCCAATCTAAGCTCATTTGATCAGTGATCCATCTCGTTGAGGTCTGGAGGTCAAAATATTCATTTCCCAATATTGGTTGTTATATCAGAAAAACCCATGAATAATGTCTTGAAAACTACCAGTGTATGAAACCACTCTTCTTACATGGTCAGGCCTTGAAATTCGCAGGCCTTGAAATTCGCACACACATTGTAACGCCCCACCCTTTTTCACACTAAGAAAAATCAGAGTATATATATATATATTTATAAAAAGTGAGAGAGAGCGGGAACGTCACAACGGGAGTTAAGTCATGGTTTCCAAACCCGACCCATAACTGGCCAACGATACGTGTGCGTGGACCAAGTCCACTAAAACAGTTCACACGTTTTAAAAATTAATTGCGGAATTAATATATGAATAGAATACTATCCATATCCATGATATAAATAAGCAAGGAAGCCAATCACTATTAAATTAACTTAAGTTCAAATATCCAAAAATCATCATCTAACCATAACAAAGTAAACTAAGTTATTACAATCCCAAAATGCTAATTATCTCAAATACATTGTTCCAAAATCAATTATGTAGACATAAACATAAACTGCCCAAGCTCCTAAGTTGGCTTTCTTCACGTCCCATGCCCTTTCCATTTCCTATTTCAACATCTAAAGGGTAGAAGTAGGGTGTTAGTCAACGTGCCCAGTAGGAATTCCAAATAGGGTTATACACATAGGATCAATATAAAAATCAGAATAATAGCATCATATTAAAACTGTAACATATCATAGTACCAAAAACAACGCATGATAAACATATCAAAATCATGCAAATGTATGTGTCATGTCATGGGTGTCATATGCCAATGATCCCCCACCCAATCTCCATATCAACATCACACAAATCATAACAACATTTTCCTTGATATAATGAAACCATATCATGGTGTTCCCCTGACCATTTACGTATGCAGTGTTTTGTGACGGCACCACCAGGTCACTGTTATACCTCCCCACGTGTGTTAATCGGAATTACCGATGGAGTATGGACTCCTCCCTCTGCGCAGGGTTTTTGGACTGGTTACCTCGGAGCCCTTTGGCCCAATTACGCCGTACCCCTATTAGCAATCCCGGACAAGGCCAACAAATCAATGGTTCACATAGCTTCATATAAGCTAGTATCAAGCCCCAAGTCATGTCTGGACAACTCATAACTCGGTTTGCTGTCCCATATACTCCCTCCCATACCATAGCTGAGATCATGTATGCAAAAATGCCATATCATATCAAATCATATTGAAATTCAGTTCATAAAACTTATACCATTTGATTTACCAAAATGAACATTGTACTAAAATAAAAACCAGTAACATATAAGATCCATATGCATCTCAACAAGCTAGGAATCCTACCAAATCCCACTAAAGTATCCTTGCTATTTTGTGATGCGACGTGCAACGATTACGTCAAAACCAATCACACACCTGTTTAAGAAATCTCTTTACCTTAAATGAATTCAGTCATATACAATGATCAACTTAGTTATCCATTTGATTTAAATCATCCCTTACATCCTTCCAGTTAGACTAAAGTTTTTGGAAACATCAATTAAAAATCAACTTCTCATTTCAATCGACTAAATCACCCTCTGCTACAGTGTTTTGTCTTACCGCAAATTTTCAGTCGACTGAAATATACTTTCAGTCGAATGAAACCCAACTCAGTACTATTCTTTCCTTGACTGGCTACCTTTTAGTCGACTGAATCACAGATTCAGTCAGCTGACTCTAAGTCAAACCCTTTGTATTCTTGGTCAAACCCCTTTCAATCGGCTGACTTTTGATCAGATTAACTGTGTGTTCGGCTAGTACAGATTCAGTCGACTGAATCCATGATTCAATCTGCTGAAACATCAGCCAACAGTTTTCGCGTTTGCTAAGTAATCAATCAATCGACTGAATCAAAGATTCAGTCGGCTGAAACATGTCTAATCCTTTTACTTATTTGCTACGTCTATGTTTAGTCTACTGAATCACAGGTAAAAACTCCCAGAAACAGTTTTCTGTTACAGCGAACTCCAGTTCAGTCGACTGAATCAAAGATTCAGTCAGCTAAACATCTCAGAAACTCTTTGCCTTCTTCGGCCAGCACTAGTTCAGTCGACCGAATCCAAGATTTAGCTAACTGACTGTTTGTCAGTCTCTTTCGTTTGATCCTTTGGCTAGACCTTTCTTCATGGAACACATTCCTTATTAATTTAAAACATATTAAACCTCATCCATACAACTCTCAGTTGGTTTTACTCTTCCCTCTAACCAAAGTTAGAGTCCTCTCCATTTATCTTTTCAATCTTGTGCCATGGAAACAAGATTCTAAATTCTATTCTTTGGTTGTTGGTTTTCAATATCTATCCATTCCTTAAATGGATACCAACTCCATGATCATTTAACAGTTTGACCATTTTATTCTAACAGTCTTGGAGCCCATGGATTCGGCCACCCATGGCCAAATCCATGACTTCCTTAATTTCATTCCTATCTAAATAAACATGGAACATACCTTTACCTGTCTCCTCCTTTCTTTTGTTCTGTATTCCTTTCTTTTCTCATTCTTTCATTCCTTGTTTCTTCAGTAAGTCCTCTGGGTATCAATAGTGTAAGTGGTGTAGAGAGATAGAGGAGAAGATGAGGGATTTCCTTGTTTCAAAAGCTGAAATTCGGCCAAGAGTTTGGTGTGCCCCTTTGTATACCAGCCTAAGTCCTCTCACTCTCCTTTCATTACTATTTGTCCAACCAAGGTGTCCCTTGGTTTAACCAAGAGGACACTTGGCTTAAGCTCAAGGAGCCTTTCCATCTCCCAACGTGGGCATGGGTTTCCTCTCACATGAGATGGAAACCCTCCATCTTCCCATTCAACTCACTTGAGATGGAAATCTCTTCCACTTCCCTTTTAACTCAGCTCAATTCATTTTAATTAATTGAACTCATTTCCCACTCAACTCAAGTAATTTAATTTCCAACTTGAACAATTCAACTCAACACTTGAGCTCACCCATGGTTGACCAAGTCAACCAAGGCTTAGTCGACCATGCACCTTATTGTGTTTAGGTCCCATCTTGGCCATGTCATTTACATGCCACCTCATATACACGCCACCTCACTTGATGAGGTGGATCTATGCATTGGGTCTTAATTGGGTAGCTAACCCAATTAAATTATCCTTACCCATTTACTTACAATTAGCTCATTTATGACCCATTGGGTCCCAATTGGGTAATTGACCCATTTAATTACACTTACCCCATTATTTTCAATCGAACTCTATCCATGATCCATTGGATCTTAATTGGGTTTTTGACCCAACTCCTTCCCATCTAAGGTCCATTCCAACCAATAATTTTAATATTCAATCCATTTGCAATCCAATTTAGACCAAAATAATATATTATAAGTGATGAAAAATCGGGTGTTACATACATTATGTTATTTTGTCACAGTGGTATTTTCAATTTTTTACAACGATTTTCCGGGATATGATTTTTAAACGAGCATTATCTAAAAACCCCGATTTTTCAAATAACCCGTGATCCGAAAATTTGCAAAACTTGAATCACAGTCAATCTGTATTTGGTCAGAACCTTTGGCATTTTTAAAATTTTAATTTGATATTTTAAATGCCCATTTTTGGGACGTAAAACATAGACCGTCTATTTTGATAAAATATTTGTTTTGTGAAAAATAACCAACTTTTGGTATCAACATAAAAATCTGACATTACTACCCTTAGTAAACCCCGCATTCATAACATAGCTGCAGTTAGATTTTTGTTAAAGGATTTCGAAAATAATTGAATTTACAAAAGTTAGAAGGAAAGTTTGTTTCAAATCTTTATTCAGATATTTTGATTTTTTGGATCTTTTGGATTTTTTGGAAAATAAAAATGGAGAAGAAAATAGGTATAAGCTCCTTCAGATCCACCATTGATGAAATCAACGGTTGGGATCTTTCAGGTGAAATATATATATATCTGAACCTATAAATAGAAGCTTGGGTTTGGTAAAAAAATCAATTTTTTCATCATTGCCTCTCTTCTGCTCTCAGTCTTTGTTCTTCTGTTCATTTTAATCTTCTTCAAAACACTATATTTTCTGCTATGGTTTTTACTGATTCTACAACTTCAACTAAGAGGCTTCTATGATAATTTTCCCAAATTTTCTGAAGGTTTTCATTATGTCTTTCCACCCATATAATATTTTTAGTATGTAGATCTAACTCAGATGTACCTTTGGTTAAAATTTCACAGGAAATTACCTTGTAGTTTTTCAGTGAAAAATGGTCAAAGAAAATATCCGAAAAATTGAAAAACTACTCTACCAATTGAAAAATGCAGAGGATTTTATTGGAACTGGTCGACTAGCCGAACAGTTTACACATTTTTGGGGGATTTTAGAATAGTTCTACGGACAAAATGGTAATTTTTGTAAAATTTTGGAAATTTGCAAAAATGATTTGTTTTGATTTAAATTCATGAATTTGACAGATTGGGTGATTATTTTAAAGTCTTGTAATGTTTAAAAACTATGTTTTCTGAGGTCACTTGGCCAAACATTCTACCTATCTTCGGAAACGTGTAGTACTCTGTGTTTCCATATGTGCCATGTGCAAAATAGGTCCATTCTCAGACTTTTGTCCTAAGGGGTAATCTCTAGAGTTGCAAATGCCAATTCGGTATGTCGCAGAGGCATGTGCACCTGGTACTTGCAGAACTTCTCCATCTGTTGACCTCCTAGTTTGTTTCCCATATGAATGATGAACAAATTTTAGTGACTAATGTTCTATTCCGAACTAGTCTAGTGCAACGGGAAGAATGATGTGTAACTTAGTTGTGGATATTAAACTTCTTTTTTACTTTATTTGCTGGGACAGTCTCAATCAAGCTAACGGTTTCGCATTAAAAACGCGATAATATCGACAACGTCATTTTTAATAGGAATTAAATGTTAATATTGCGTTTTTAATGTGTAAAATGAAAATATCGCATTAAAAACGCAATATTAACGGTAACTTTGTAACACCCTGGATTTTCATTCCATGAATATATGCGAAAATTGTCCATTGAATTTGTAAATTAATGGAGATGGACCTTAGATGGGTATGGAGCTGGTCAATTGCCCAATTAAGACCCAACGGATTATGGATAAGGTTCAATTGAAATAAATGGGTAAGATTTATTTAATTGGGTCAAAGTTGTCAATTGGGTCAAATGCCCAATTGGGACCCAATGGGTCATAGATGAGCTAATTAGAAGTAAATGGGTAAGGTTTGATAATTGGGTCAAATAACCAATTAAGATACAAGACATGAGATCCACCTCATCAAGTGAGGTGGCATGTATGTGACATGGCTAAGTGGGACCCCAAGTGCCATGTGTCATGGTTGATTGGTCGACCACCAAATGAGTTCATGTTTAATTAAGGTGGCTGAATTAAATTGGACTAAGTTCAATTGAGTGAGTTCAAAATGGAATAAAGGAATTGAGTTAATGAATGAGTACAAGTCCTGAGTTTAAAAGAATTAAAAATATTTGAGTTAAGGTGAGTTGAATGGGAAGTTAATGGGACTTTCATTTTAAGTGAGTGGAGTGGGAAGATGGAGGGTTTCCATCTCAAAAGAGGAAACCCAAAAGTCACAATCAAGGTGCACACGTTGGAGGTGAATGGATGCCATGGTGAAGACCAAGGGACACCTTGGTTGGTCAATAGTTAAGATGGGGGGGTTTCCATCTTGAATGCACAAGTTGGGAAGGTGGAGGGTTTCATCTCATGAGATGAAACCCATGGATACACGTTGGGGAGATGGAGGGTTTCCATCTCATGATGGAAACCCAAGGGGCACATGGTTGGGGAGTTTCAGCTCATGGGATGAAACCCCAAAGGAAACATTAATGTGGGAGGTGAAAGGTTTTGGTTGTTACAAAGGGGCATAACCCAAAAGACACCACCCTTGGCCAAATTCCATTGCACAACAAAGGGAGTTCTTTTCTTCATCTCACTCTCTCCCTCTCTCTCTTGGCCGATCCCCCTCTCAAGACAAGAAACACTTAGAGTATTTTCTATCTCAAGATTGGCCGACCACTTTCATTGAACAAAGGAGAGAACACTTAGAGTTTTTATCTTAAATCTCCTCTCTCTCTCCCTCTCTCAAACATTCACCAAGACCAAGCCATCTGCATGGGGTTTCAACTTAGACCCTCTCCCTCTCAAGCTCACGCTTTGGCCGAAGATCAAGAAGGAAGGAAGAAGAGGCTATGGAAGGAAAAGAGCAGAGGACCAAGTCAGAACGAAGGAAATCGGAGGAGTCGCGGAATCGGTACGTACTTGATGAGATCTTAATAAGTAAGAAAAGAATGGTCAAGGATCATGGTTCGGCCCTTGCATGGTCGAACCCTAATTGTTGTATATATATGGAAAAGATCTCATGCATGTCTAAGATAAAGTGTTATGATCAAAGATCATGGGTTGGCCTTGCATGGCCAAACCCTAAGGTTGATATGCATGGACCATTCAGGAGAAAGGAAGGTTTAGATGAGGTTCGGCCATGATGTATGGCCAAACCCCATCAAAGGATATAAACATGGCTATATGATTTTTAAGAGAAAATAACGAACCCCATGCAGAAATAGTGGATTATTTACATATGTTTAGGCCATGAAAATAATGGAATTATTGGTGATTCTAAGTAGGTCTTAAATATTGCAAAACATGGTCTCAAGTGTTGTAAATAGTGAAGAACCATGAACCATGGGTTCGGCCATGTTGTATGGTCGAACCCCATGAAGAGATATTGATGGACTTAGATGTATTTGGACCATGAAATTGATGGAAGGATGTTGGTAAATGTTAAGGAGTGGTAAAGGATAAAAATCATGCAAATATGTTAGTGATTTTAAATAAGGTTTAAGTGTTGTAAATGATAAACTTGAAATGAGGAAATAAGGAAGAACCAAGGACCATGGGTTCGGCCATGTTGTATGGCTGAACCCCATGGAGAAATATTAATGGATTTATTATGGATCTTTGGGTTTTAAATGATGAATCTAAGTGTATGACTAAACCCCCCATGGAGGGACTTGGGTTATGGATCTAGTCTTGTAAATGATTTAAGAAAAAGGTGGAAACATGACATCATCGGTTCGGCCATGATGTATGGCCGAACCCCATGAACCATTTTAATGGGTCATTTATGGACCTATGCATGTTTAAATGAATGGTTTATGAAGCCAAGGAATGGATGGATTTGTTAGGGATTTATGTCATGATTAATGAATCGTTTATGGATCTATGTTTATGGATCAGTTACGGACCTAAGTATGTATAGATAAAAGAAGTGATTAGCTATGGAAAGAATAATGGCTAAGATGGAAAAATGGTGAAAATGAAAAGATCATGTGTTCGGCCATGTTGTATGGCGAACCCCATGAGGAATATTTTGTGGACTTAGGGTTTCTTAAATGGTTGACTTATGTATGATTGATTAATAAATAAAAAGAGAGACCCAAAACCAAGTAAGTGAGGTTCGGCCATGTTGTATGGCTGAACCCCACTAAGGCATGTTTATGGACTTAAACATGGTTGAAAATCAAAGGGATCATTGGCTTGACTTATTTATATGTAATAAGGTAACGGGATCTCGTAAGCGGTGTACGATTTGCTTGAAGCGATCGGTGAACGATTTTCAGACGAAAACGCAAGGACACATTAGTTGGTCATTGGTAGGATTCCTACCTCATTGAAAACCATGGAATGTGTATATGTGAATGTTTTACTTGAATTATTTTGGTATCAAATGATATGTCTTAATGATGGGATTTTAATGCTATGATTTGTATTATTACATAGCATGTTGGCATTTGCATCTCATGCATGGCATGGGAGGGATGAAATATAACCGGAGACCCACACTCCGTCGGGGCGTCCGTAAGGAATTCGTGAGGCTACCTTGATGTGCATTATCCATCAAGCGGGATGTATGATTGATTTGTAACCGGAGATCCACGCTCCGTCGGGGCGTCCGTAAGGCATTCGTGGGGGTACCTTGATGTGCATTATCCATCAAGAGGAATACTATGTGATTGTGATATGGGTGATGGGTGGGACTCATGGCATATGACACCCATGGCATGGCATTGCATCAGCTTGATTATGATCTCTATTATCATGCATTGTTTCTGGTTTTTCTCTGTATGATTGGATCTCTATTATCATACACTGTTTTGGATACGATGTTTTACGAGTACGGCATGATGTATTATATCTGGATTTTCATACTAATCCATGTGTTGACCCTACTCGGAGTACCTACTGGGCGCATTGTCTAACGTCCTACTTCTACCTTAGATGATGACACAGGAAATGGACGGAACAAAGGACGCAATCGAAACCAAGCTTAGAAGCTTGGATAATTTAGTTTCACTTTATTTAAGTTTATTCATGGACAATGTAATTTGTTTAGCTAGTATTTGGGAATGTAATACCTTAGACTATTTGCTATGGATCGAATGATGATTAATTTGGGTTAAGTTAATTTATATGGATTGCCTTCCTTGCTAAGCAAATGTTGTAATCCGATGTTATTTCCGCAATCCGCAAGTCATAGTACGTGTGAACCGTTTTAGTGGACTTGGTCCACGCACACGTATGGTTGGCCAGATAACGGTCGGGCTTTGGAAGCTCGGACTTAGCTCGCGTCGTGACGTTCCCGCTCTCTCTCACTCTTTATTTCCAAAAAAAAAAATAGACTCTGATTTTTGGCGAGTAAAAGGGTGGGGCGTTACAGTTGGTATCAGAGCGAAACGGGAAAGAAAAATCTTTCAAAGTAAGATTAAGATGGTATCATGTCTCACTGACAAGATTAGAATCCCAACTGACCGACTCTTCGGAGACCGCTGCACGGGGGCCGGATTAATTTACTTTGATTAGACTCAGACTAAAGCATTCAATCTGAGAGCAACAATTGATGAAAAAAGAATAACAGCAAGGGAAGGACAATCACTATAAATATGGATTTATCAAACATAGCAAAATAGGAGATATTTTCCCCGATTTCCCCAAATTGAGAAAACAAACACTTGATACTTAGGAAGTTTCCCCAAAAATGAGAAAAATACAAGATGCTGATTTGGCAATTTCCCCAAAATAAGGAATATCAAGATTTTCCCCAAAATAAGCAAAATTATGTGATACATAGGGAAATTCCCCAAAACAAAGATTAGTTTGATTAGAACTGTGGTTGTCATTGATATGCTTTTACTGTTATGATACAGATATGTCAAGCAACATAAAGTATACAGAGTTGTGGGACAAAGGAACCCCTAGCTGTCCTATAGATCTGTTTTCTTCTTCCAACAACTCCAACAGGCCAGACCGCACTGTGGGAGTTAACATAGACGTCCAAGTAGGATCACTCGAGGATGTCAAAGTGATTCCAGCCCCTTTTCCAGAAGAGAATATGGGAGATTTCCCAATGATAGGAGAATCCGTAGAGGAGATAGGCTTGCCCGGGTATATGTGTGAATTGTGCAACCAGGAGGGGCACAACTGTACTTTCTGCCCCTACCCCCTTGAGGTTAATTGCCCTGTTTGTGGACTTCACGGGCACGGGAAGGAGAGGACTAACTGTCCTTACATTGGGGGACCGGGAATAATACCCTGTCTAACTTGTGGAGTGTTAGGGTACACCTCGACGACATGCCCTGACAACTTCTTCAATTTTGGTGATGATGCAGGGTCTTCTACGGAAGGTTAGGCTAAGAAATGATAAGAAAATGTTGGGGAAAGGGGAGATTTTGTGAGGGTTGTGGGTATGTTTTGTTCTTTGAAGGGTTTTTTTTGACCCTACCAACCCTTGTATTGTGATGGAAGTTTGAATAATTTTTAATAAAGTATGCAACCTTAAGAGTTTATGAGGACTTTGGCACTGAGATGTATGTGACGAGGTCACTTGATTATATTGAGACATGGTATGGGTGCGTCCCTCACGTGATATTGATGATTGAGACGTGGTATGGGTATGTCCCTCACCTGATATTGATAACGTTATGCCATAGTCCGTTGGAAAAAGGACACTATCCTATTAGTAGATCATTGCGCCTCACCTTTGTGTAGCTAAAATGATGAGATAAGTATATAGATTCCATGAGTAAGGCCTAGAGTAACCGTGAGACCGTGGGAGCCTCGATATGAACATATGGAGACTTGGTCCGGTAGGGTTACCGTTGAGGAGTGGGTCCCTCACATGCTACTCGCTGGAGGGCACTCTCACGACTATTTTACACACTTGATGTGCGTTGATGCTCAGAGCTAGATACTATTTTACCCCATGGGGGTGATGCTAGCTTCCTTAGACGCAGTTCTACCGCCTTAGAGCTTGACTTAATCACCCTTGGGGTGAAGGGATGCAGGGCGAGGTAGACTTGATCACGTTGGACGTTGGTCTTCCGCTTAATAAGTCATGGGCCCTAAGCCTTGCTAGGGGTCGGCATATATTTATGATTTGATATTGTTACCACAGTCATGTATTGATTCATTCGAGTGTTGTTCCTACAGATCGAATATCTCATGGTAGATGATGTGCCCTGGATTAATTATGCCCAAGGATGGATTATGTCTATGGAGGGATTATATTCATGGATGGTTATTAACCATAGATAGATGATACTCACTGATAGAGTGATACCAGAGATGGACGTGTATAACCGTGGATGATGGTTCCCATGGTGGTTTGGATTGATGCCGGGTATCGGTACCATGGTAGACATGTTGGTAGTGTGATGGACATATTGGTCCCATAGATGACGTATTGCTCTAATGATTGGGACATGTTTCGATCTACATCCCATGCTATTAGAAAAAGGTGTTAGTCGTATTACGACTTGTATCACAGGAAAGTTAGTGTTGAGAGATACTCGGTATCGTAGAAGTTTTGAACAAAAGGTGTTAGTCACATAGTGACTTATGTGCAAATGAAGATATGCTTAATTTTGGAGATGTACTTAGTGGAAAAGATAAGAGTCTAGTGAAACTCGAATGGGAAGCTATGGGCGACTGCCGAGTTAGACTGGCCAGCTGACTCTATAGTTAGCCGATGGAGTTCCAGGAGAGTGCAGCTAGAAACCTAGTTAAAATGGAACCAGCGAAAGCCTAGCATAGGCTCACATTGGCAGGCTACCTCACTAACAAATTTTTAATGAGGGGCAAGGTCATCACTAACCTCACAAAGAGAGTAGACGAATGAACGTATTGAGCGAGTACGTATCTTGGTAGCAGGTAAAGTGAAACAGAGTACATTGATCTACATGAGATCACAAATGGGCTCACGAGAAAAAGAGATAACATGAGACAGAGTAAATTCTGCAAGAATGAAAGTCATAGGTTGATATGAGTGATTTTGATGTGATTAAGTGGTGTGGACCACGACAAGTTGTATAATATTATGGCCACTTGTGAAAGATGTAATGGATTACCAGAATGCTGGTTAGCAAATGTATTGGAAATTTAAATTCCAAATGTTGTATTGTAGTGCATAGGTCCTGTGATGGTTGCACTGTATATCCGTGTATAAGAGATGGTATGAATGGCATTGGGTAATCAAATTTAGAAATTATAACATGTGGCTTGTGGGAATAAGACCCCATATATGGATGAACGTGATATGAATGTGTAAAGAAATCCTTGAAATACATCAATTGAGGAGAGATCGTAGTAGACATAAAGGTATGATAGAAAACAGTGATAGCATAAATGCATGGACTTGTGTTCAGTGTATTGTCCTGAAGGGAGTACAATATCCATATTAGAGAAAAGCGTAATGAAGAGGTAAATACTAGACACTGTTGGTATAGGAAGTGACTATACAGAGATGTATGGAAACAACGAACATCGCTGATATGATGGTTGTGCTTCCCCATCTGGTTTTGAAAACCATATGGATAATGGGATGGTTACCAGGGAAGCGACATGACGATGAAGGAATGAACTTGAGAATATGATAGAAGATAAGAGTGTTCTATCTGAGATGGTTGGAATGGAAATAAGTAGAACCCAAGCCCTGTCGAATTTTTTCGGGACGAAAATTCTAAAACGTGTTAGTATTGTAAGACCCCAGATTTTCATTCCATGAATATATACGAAAATTGTCCTTTGAATTTGTAAATTAGTGGAGATGGACCTTAGATGGGTAAGGAGTTGGGTCAATCGCCCAATTAAGACCCAACGGATTGTGGATAAGGTTCAATTGAAATAAATGGGTAAGACTTATTTAATTGAGTCAAGGTTGTCAATTGGGTCAAATGCCCAATTGGGACCCAATGGGTCATAGATGAGCTAATTAGAAGTAAATGGGTAAGATTTGATAATTGGGTCAAATAACCAATTAAGATACAAGACATGAGATCCACCTCATCAAGTGAGGTGGCATGTATGTGACATGGCTAAGTGGGACCCCAAGTGCCATGTGTCATGGTTGATTGGTAGACCACCAAATGAGTTTTGTAACGCCCCGCCCTCTCCGAGAATTTTCAGAGTCTAATTTTTTTTTAAAGTAATAATAAAACATCGAAAAAGAGCGGGCGGCGTCACGACGCGAGCTAAAAGTGGACCCAACGGGTCTAGTTGACTATGGTTGACCTGTGGACCCTCTAGGGAGCTAAAATATGAGTTAAATCAGTTTGAGTGAGACTGAAGTGAGTTGGAATTAAATCAAGTGGTGAGTCAACTCATGTGCATTAAATGAAATGCATTAAGTATGTGAGTTGGGTGAGTTGAGATGGAAATCTAAATGACCTTGAGTTCAAGTGAGTTAAAATGGAAATTAAAGGGACAGTAACTCAGTGAGTTGAGTGGGAATTTGAAGAGGTGGCTTGGTCTCAAACCAACCAAAAGAAGTCCCACACGTTGGGGACTTGTTTTGGTGATTTCCATGATGAATGTTAAATGCAAATGATGGGTTTGAGATGAGATACATGGAAAGCTGAATGGCTGCATGGGTAGGTGCCAAGGGGTGCCTTGGATAGCACCCAAGACCCATCGATTTGTGCAAGAATTGATGAGGAAGTGGAGGGGTTTTGGGGGCTGAAATACAAAAGGATTGAACCCCCATGTTTGGCCGAATTTCACATTGCTAAAGCCTAGAATTCATCTCTCTCTCCCTCTCTCAAGAACACCTCCTTGGCCGAATTTTATTTTGGTGATTTCACCATTGGTTCATGCTTCTAACCAGCTGAGACAAAGGAAGAAAGAAGGAAGGAAACAAGAGGGAAGAAGGCAAGGAGCAAAGGCATAAGAAAAGCTTGGAATTTGGTAAGTATTTCCATGGACATTTGATTAATAAAATGGGTGTGTATTGGGCCAAGGTTATGGCCGATTACACCAGGGTTTTAACCTTGATTAATGGAGGATTTTAAATGGTAAAAATAACCATTGGATTTGGCCACCATGGAGGGCCGAACCCCATGTAAAAGATGGGTGGTTTTTCATGTTTTGAAACATGGAAACCATGGAGGTTTATGGACTGATTTTTGGGTTTTATTTAAGAATCAAATACATGTTATAGAAAGAATTATAAATCTGGATCTGAATGACAAAAAGACTGAAGTTAACATGGTCTAAAACAATGGTTTAAAAGATGGAAAACATGGACCATAGGGTTCGGCCACTTTGGGTGGCCGAACCCCATGAAATTTATTTGTTTAAAGTGATGGTTTTTGTAAAATCATGGACTGTTTTTGTATGATCTAAGATACAAGGTTAAAGGGTTTTTAAATCATGAAATTGGATGTCATAGTTTTGGGCCATGGAATGGCCGAATGCATCAAGGAATAAAACCTTGGATTAAGATTGATTAAAATGGTATAAAAGTGTCATTGGGTTCGGCCACATGGGATGGCCGAACCCCATGATCTTGTTTGGGTAGTTGGATGGTTTTTGAAGTGTAAAAACCATACAATAATATGTTGATTATTACATGATTTAATGGACATATAATGTAAGTTAAAAAGGGTCCAAAACATGGGCATAGGGTTCGGCCACATTGGATGGCCGAACCCCATAAAAGTGTTTGATAAGTTGGTATGGTTTTTGGAGAGATAAAATCATACCAATGAGAGAGATTTTTATGTGATAAGGTTACTGTTTTTGGTTGGCCGTTGGATGGCTGAACCATATGGTTTTTATGATTAAAGAGAAGGGTCTAAGTTATGACATTATGGTGAAGAATAATGGATAAAAGAATCATTGGGTTCGGCCAAATGTATGGCCGAACCCCATGGAGTAATTTTGGTAGACTAAAGGTTGGATGATTAAGGTGATTAAAATGGATTAAGAGATCTAAATGGGATGGGTGTGGTTCGGCCAAGTAGTATGGCCGAACCCCACTAAGGTGGAATGGTTATGAATGTTAGTTTCAATATGGTTTAAGGTCAATGACAAAACGGTAAATACTAGTCAAGTTCAATATGAAAGGAATTGGTTTGTGGGCCAAAGCTCAAGTGGTATGGTTCGGCCATGGTGTATGGCCGAACCCTACCAAGACATGTTTGAAGTATGAAATGTTTATCAAATGAAAAAGAAGGATTAAACCCCACAAGATATTTGGGTCTTATATGAGAATGGATATTTAAATATTAGTATGATTTACTTATTGTTACATCACAAGGTGACGAGAGTTGAACGAAGTGTAAGTCTTGACCAGGTGAAGCTCAAAAAGGAACAGACACTTAAGCAAAGTATCTGTAGGTTTCCTACCTACTTGTAACCACAGTTTTACCCCAGTTTTCTTATGAGACTCTTGTTTTATTTTATGTGTTTCAAATGATATATTATGCATTAACAAATGGCATACAGGCATTGGCATCTCATGCATAGACATGGGATGATGAATGAGGTTCTAGAGTGTTAAAATTATGGGTTACGTCCTCTTTCGGCGGTGCAATCAAGCCAGGAAGAGTAACATGATGATTATAGTCACAATGGTCTCCTTAGGAGATGAGAGTCCCGCCAGGAGGACTATTACGTGATATGAATCAGTCAGTGATGAAGAGATGGAAATGTGTTGTGAATTACCTTGTCGGTGCGTGGCACGTCAAGTGATGGCTATGAATGTACATGATGGGGGAGGCTCATTGCATGTGCATACTTCATAGCATTGTTTTACCTGTTTTTACTAATCATGTACTATGATATATATGCATGTTTTATATGCTAATGATGTGGTAGCCCTGATTCGGGAACCTACTGGGCGCGTTGATCTAACGCCCTAATTCTATCCTCAGAGGAGAATGCATGTACTAGTAAAGGGAAAAGGAAGGTCGATGACCGGGAGGGGAGCCAAGCCTAAGCGCTTAAATGTTGGACTGGACTTCTTTATATTACTGCCATTTGAACTATATTTTGTCGGACATGTAATAAGTCATTACTTGCTATGGTTTGATTAGGCTAATAACTTTGGATGGTTGATTTATGTTAATTAATGTTTGAGACTGTTACTTGCTATCTAGTCTTTTTATTCCGCAATTAATCTAGGTTATTCCGCATGTTGATGTTAGTTCTATGTGTGATTCATTATCATGGTCTACTCCATGTACACATGGGTGGCCAGTTAAGGTTCAGACTTGGGTAGTCTGAACTTAACTCACGTCGTGACGCCCCACTCTCTTTCGATGTTTTATTATTACTTAAAAAAAAAATTAGACTCTGATATTTCTCGGAGAGGGCGGGGCGTTACAGTTGGTATTAGAGCGAAACGGGAAGTTGAATCATCGAAGTAAGATTAAGACGGTTTCATGTCTCACTGACGGATAAGAATCCCAACTGACAGACTCTTTGGAGTCCGCTGACTGGGGTGTAACGCCGCCCCTTTTCACCGTAAAATCAGAGTATTTTTTTTTTTAAAATGACAAAGGGCGCGGACGTCACGACGCGAGTTAAGTTCCGAGCTTCTAAAGCCCGACCCTTAACTGGCCAACCCTACGCGTGCGTGGAACATAAGTCCACGAGTACGGTTCACGCGTAGAAAGTAAGCTTGCGGAATATAAAGTTACATGTGGAATGATAATAGAGACTGTCCTACCCATTTTCAGGTAGCAGGGAAGGAACATCTGTAAATTTACTAAAATTCCATTAACTGTATTGTCCAAAAATACAATTTAAACATAGCAAGCCATCTAGGTTATTACATTATCGACAAACTGAATTATATAATTACACATTTCCAAAATGAATTAATTCAACATAAACAAAATCACTAGTCCGCCTTCCCAAGCTCCTAAGCTTGGCTTCCGTCTTGCCCTTCCGGCCCGCCATTTCCTGCATTGTCAGCTAGGGTAGAAATAGGGCGTTAGAACAACGCGCCCAGTAGGACTCCGAGTAGGGCTAGCACATAGATTAGTAATAACAGCATACTGATAATAACCCATGAAAATTGATCAACCACAGATAATAAAAAAATATAAAATGTATGCCATGCCCTGGGTGTCTATATTATGAACCCCATCCATCATTCCTGACATATACTGTCATATCCCTCTTGACGGAAAAGCCTCGTCAAGACATATCCTACCGCACAATATCCCCCTTGACGGCAAGTCCTCGTCAAGGTGTCCCCATGCCTGTTCTCGGTAGCCCCGACGGAGCATGGACTCCGGTTTGTTTATTTTTTTCCGCCCATGCCATGCATGAGATGTAATGCATTATGCTATGTAATATATACGTCTCATAACTTTAGTTTATCATACATAGCCTCGGCATATAATGCATCATCTTAAAATATAAATCATAGTATTAACACCACATTCATAATCGTAAACAAACTCATCATAAGATAAATCCCATAGTCCATAAAATAAGATAAAAATACCATACATATCCATGGCTTACAAAAAGGTAGGAATCCTACCAATTACCGACTTGCGTCTTTACTTCGTTTTCGTCCGACAATCCGGCTACCGATTCGCGCTATCCGGTACCTTATTACACATTTACCGTATCAGTCCGTATTTTCTTTCATGATTAAATCTCTAACTGATCACAAACCTAGGTCCATTAATGATCTTTAATCATGTCACAAGATTATCATAAACCAGCCCTTATCTTAGCCTCTTTTTCCATTGATTTAAAACACATCCATAAATCCAATTTTGGCCATTTTAAATATTCCGATTTGCGAGCCTAAAACCCAGCATCTATCAGTTTCATTTATGTACATTCTAAGTCCAAAATTTATCCCTAACTTAAATCCATTAAGGATTCATTAATCATGATCTAGTATCATAAACTCAGTCCCTTTAATTTACATACTCTCCATTCCTCCTACTGGATTAACAACAACCTCTGAAGATGTTCAAAAAAAAAAAACTGTACATTTCAATTCAGTCGACTGACTTCGAATCCGAGTGTCTGCTTGTCCTGCCAGTTCAGTTTCAGTCGACTGAATTACACATTCAGTCGACTGAAACATGGTTCATACCCCTTTCAGTCGACTGAATCACAGATTCAGTCGGCTGATTTTGCATCAGGTCATCTGTTTGTTCTGTCAGTTTAGTTTCAGTGGACTGAATCATAGATTCAGTCGGCTGAACTTTCAATCATCCCTTTACACGTTCAAAAATCATCCCTTCAGTCGACTGAATCCCTAATTCAGCCGGCTGAAACTCCCAGAAACTTGTTTTTGATTCATTTATCACCAGTTCAGTCGACTGAATCATAGATTCAGTCGACTGACTATTCTGTCAGTCTTCTCCATTGCATATTTTGTATATTTTTCCTTCATGGTTTCCCTCATTTAAACTTCTTAAATTTACCCACTTCCTAATCACTTAAAATATATGTATATAAACTCTAGTTTAAGAAAATACTTACAATCCAACGTCTCCTCCGATTTCGGCACTCCCGTCGGTTTCCTTAGCCTCCTCTCTCCTTCCTTTTGATCTTTGGTAGGTTAAGATCTTTGATCAAGGGTGGCAGTCCCCAACCCTAGAATCGACCAAGGTAAGTTTAAATTGAGAGAGGGAAGAGTAAAGGATGATGAGAGGGGAGATGAACACCTTAACTTTAGAGTGAGTTTGTGTAATTTTCCACTTCTTTCTTCTCTCCTTCTTTTCTCTTTTCCCTAACTCTCTTTCTCTTCTCCTCCCTTGTGTGGGACGTCCATGGAGGATGAAAAATGGAGAGGAAGTTGAATGAAAGAAGCATGGGAAAAGGTAACAAGGCTTATCCCCATTTTTCTCTTTTTTCCTTTTTACTTTGCATTAATTACCCCCCACCAACCTTTAGATATTTTCAAGATATTTTCTTCTTTTCTTTAGATCTTTTATTTGCTTTTTGGCTTAAGCCTCTACCCTCTCTAAGTCCAAACGTGTTTGACCTTGGAGGTGGGGTAGCTTGGTCCCCATTTGACAAATTTTAACCCATTTAGCCACCAATTTAATAATTTAATTATTTAATTAATTAATTACTTTAATTCCCATTTACTTATTTAAATCACCTTAGGTTAATCAATTATACTTAACCTAATTGCATCATTCCACCCATGGTTGACCAAATCAACCATGGTAGTCGGCCCCACCACCAAACCTTGGGTCCACACTTGGCCACATCGCCATTGTTTAATTCCAAATAACTTAGGTGGTTACATTTTATTGAGCCCCCCCTCTAAATGGATCACCATTGGGCCCAATTACATTTCCATCTAGCCCATTTACCTAGAGCATAAGCATCTTGACCCATTTAAATAAATTTAAACACAAACCATAATCTATTGGGCCACACTTGGGTCTTTGTCAAATTTTTTTGGCCCATTTACCATTTTCTCCACCACTTTTCTAATTTCCATCAGTAAAATAAATAACATCCACATTCATATTAATTCCAAAATTCCGAGACCTTACATGGGGGCCGGATTAATTTACTTCGAGTGACTCAGAGTGAACAATCAATCTGAGAATGACAATGAAAGATAGCAAAGTAAAGTACAGTCATCATAATTGAACATATCAAACATAGCAAAGTAGGATGAACTCCCCTGAAACTCCCACACTAAAAAACAAACAACAGGAATTTAGAGATTTCCTCAGAAACAAAAGAAAACCAAGAGTGGTTAATTTAGAATTATTGTTGAATATTTTTGTGTTTTAAATGATGTGGCACAGATATGTCAAGCAACGAGGAATACACTAAGTTATGGGATAAAGGGACACCTAGTTGTCCGGTAGATTTGATATCGACTTCCAACAGTATCAGCATGGAAGTTAATGTGGACCTTCAGGAGGGACCTCCTGAGGAGGATGATATGGACTTAGCACCTGTTCCAGAAGATCTGATGGATGACATTCCTGAGATGGTGGAACCTCCTGAGGAAGGAGAAGATGATCTAGCACATTTTCTGGAGGATCCCATGGCTGATGTGCCTATTATATTGGAGTCGCTTGGGGAGATAGATCCCTATGACACTTGTGAGTTGTAGAATCAAGATGGGCACAACTGTCGGCATTGTCCTCACCCGCTAGGCATTGTCTGCCCGTGCTGTGGACTAATTGTCCTTATATCGGAGGACCTGGATTAATACCCTGCACGACATGTGAAGTATTGGGGCACACGGCGATGACGTGTCCTGATAACAGTTTCAAGTTCGCTTTTGATGAGGAGTCTTCTACGGAAGACTAGGATAGGAAGTAATATGAAGGGTATCAAAAAGAGGGTTATTTTGTAAGGGTGCATATTTTGCTATACATAGGGTTTTGTTTCACCCTACCCACCTTTGTACAAAGATGAAGTTTGAATTTATATATAAATGTGATTTTATGATTTTATGAGGATTCATGGCATTTGATTCATATTGTTAATGGAAACTAAGTCTATGATGTTTCCATGAATTAGGAATAAATGGCGCCACAAAAAAAGGTTGTAAAGGATCCGAAGGGAAAAGAAAAAGTCTTACAAATTGGATTAGGTGAGGGGGTATCAAAGAGAAGGACCCGACAAGACAGTAAAAAGAAGGATGAGGAGTTAATAAACACACCACAAGGGAAGGTGGTACCTCAACGCAAGAAGGTGGTACACGAGAAGGTGCCATCGGTACATGATGAAGAGCGGTCAATTCCTGATGAGGAGAGGTCAGTTCATGAACGATCGCGTGATGAGGAAGAGACACAACATTCCCGACGAGAGGAGGGGGATAGTGACCCTACGTATCAACGGGACGAAGAAGAATACGACTCGTCATATCGACGAGAGGAGGAAGAGAACAACAATCTGACTGTACCCTATGTGCCTCCTGAACTGCACAGCTTGGTGCAAGCTGTAGTAACATCTGTTCTCCAACAACATATGAACGGAGGGGGAAGCACGAGTGAAAATAATGACCGTAACATGGTCAGAGATTTTCAACAACAGCGCCCACCCTACTTCAAGGGCAGAGAAGGGCCAGTCGGAGCCGAGAACTGGTTGGAGAAGATTTCTCACATACTGACTCTTTTGAATATCAAGAGTCATGCTCACAAAATCCTATTGGCCACGTCACAGCTGATAGATGACGCTGCCAAATGGTGGAAAGTAGTGGAGAAACAGCAGGCACTTGTGCTAAGAAGAGAAAGAATTGCTATGACCTGGGAGCAATTCTCAGCGACATTCTTAGAGCACTATTTCCCGGAGGAAGAGAGGGAACGACAGATTCAGGCCTTTATGACATTAGTGCAAGGCATGATGACGGTGACTGAGTACCACCAAGAGTTTCTCAGCCTGTCTGTCTATGCATTTTATGTGGTGGACAAGGAATATCGGAGGGCTCGCAAGTTCGAGCGTGGGTTACGACCAAACATAAGGGCCAGGGTAACCGTGTTCAAAGCAGCCATGCTGGCGGAAGTGGTCAGCAGGGCAACCATTGTGGAACAGGAAATGGCGGAATTTGCAAAATTGGACAACCGCCAAGCTCCGAGTGGGAGGGGTGCGTACCAACCCAACAAGAGGTTCAGATCGAACTTCAGCAGACCTTCGTCGTCTGTTGGACCTAGTGGGGGCTTTCGCCCCAACCAGCCCACTCAAACTATAGCAGTCACTCAAGCTTCTCGAGGAGTGAACACCTGCTTTCACTGTGATCAACCAGGTCACTACAAAAAGGACTGCCCAAAGCTCAACAGGCTGTCATACTCCAGAGGATCATCTATTCCGCCAGCTAGACCGGTAAACTCCAGAGGAGGCAGAATGCAAAGTCGGGGAGGCCGAGGATCTAACCCTGCTGGAGCTGGACGATTATTTACTCTAACTACTCTAGAGGAAGAGGAACATGCGGTGATACAAGGTATGGCGGTAGTGAGTAGTTCTTATGCATATGCACTATTTGATTCTGGAGCATCACACTCCTTCATAGCTGCATCATTTATTACTGTTACCGGTACATTAGTTCAAAGATTAACCACAGCACTTATTATTGTATCCCCTGTCGGAGATTCGGTATTGGGACTTATATGTACGGCGATTAACACTGAATTAGCTGGACTCAGATTTGAGTTCAATTACCTAGTGCTGGACATGTCTGAAAATGATATTATATTCGGTATGGATTGGTTGGCGAAGTTTCATGCCAACATCGACTGTTATCGTCGAAGAGTGACATTTAAGTCACCCGAGGGCAAGCAATACGTAGTCCGTGCAGATAAACAAAGTGGATTGCAGGAAGGGTTAAACCACGTGGTATTAAATAATATCACCATAAATAAAGCTCGAGTTACTGAACTTCCGGCAATTGTACAAGAATTTACTTATGTATTTCCAAAGGAACTCCCTGGTTTACCGCCTATGAGGGAGATTAATTTTGAGATCAAGTTGTACCCTGGCACAACACTAGTGTCGTTACCACACTATCGGATGGCACCAGCAGAGATGTCGGAACTAAAGAAGAAGATTGATGAACTGCTTAGGCTGGGTTGCATCCGGAACAGTACCTCAGCATGGGGAGCACCAGTGCTGTTTGTGAAGAATAAGGATGGTTCATTTCGGATGTACGTGGACTACCGGAAGCTGAATCAGCTAACAGTCCGGAACAAGTACCCTCTACCCAGGATCGATGATTTATTTGATCAATTGAAGGGTTCCAGCCATTTTTCAAAGATCGACTTGATGTCTGGTTATCATCAAATACGGAGGAAGATATAGAGAAGACGGCCTTCCGGACACGGTATGGACTATACGAGTTTGTAGTCATGCCATTTGGACTCAAATGCGCCGGCAGTGTTCATGGATTTGATGACAGAATCTTCCGTGCCTATCTGGATCAATTTGTAATCGTATTTATTGATGATATTAGTCAGGAAGAACATGCAGAGCACTTACGGATAGTCTTGAATACCTTGAGGCAGCATAAGCTGTTTGCCAAGGCCAGTAAATGTGAATTCTGGCTATTCGAGCTCAATTTCTTGGGACATGTGATATCTGAGGGAGGTATAGCCGTGGATCCGGCTAAGGTGGCAGCAGTGAAAGATTGGAAAGCACCCAAGAATGTAACTGCAATTCGTAGCTTCTTGGGATTGGCTGGTTATTATAGAAGATTTATCATGGATTTTTCCAAAATTGCATCTCCATTGACTCAACTCACTCAGAAGGGAGTCAAGTACGAGTGGACAGATCTATGTAATCAAAGGTTTGAAGAGCTGAAGACAAGACTTACCACTGCCCCTATTTTAATTTTGCCGGTAAGTAGCAAGTGTTAAGAGGTATATTGCGATGCCTCGGGAGAGGGACTGGGTTGTACACTCAGTCAGAGTAATTGTGTGGTGGCGTATGGTTCAAGGGAGTTAAAAATACATGAACGTCTTTATCCCACCCACGATTTGGAATTAGCTGCAGTGGTTTTCGCCCTCAAGAGTTGGAGACACTACCTCTGCGGCGAGAAATTTGAGGTATTTTCTGATCATAAGAGCTTAAAATATCTTTTTGATCAGAAGGAGCTCAACCTCAGGCAAGGAAGATGGATGGAGTACCTGGTGGATTATGAGTTTGCGCTTAGATATCATCCAGGCAAGGCAAACAAGGTAGCGGATGCCCTCAGCCGTATACCATATGCATCCGTGGCATGTTTGATCAGATCGGAATGGGAGATGTTGAATACCATTCGAGAGTTTAAACTCTACTACAACAACTGTGGGACCATATACAATCTGGTCATATAATCTAACATGGTCACTAGGATTGAACAAGAACAAAGAGCAGACCCGGAAGTGGAGGACATATGGGCCAAGATGGCCACTGGCGTAGACATACCGGAATGGGAATTAAGACCGGGTCAAGGTCTTTTATTCCAGGGAAAAACATATGTGCCAAAGAGTTGCAGGAAAGAGCTACTGATTGAGGCACATCAATCTAAGCTTTCTATCCATCCAGGCAGCACCAAAATGTACCATGATCTAAAGAGACATTATTGGTGGCATGGACTAAAAAGGGATGTGGTGGAATTCATGGCACATTGTCTAACTTGTCAGCAAGTTAAGACTGAACACCAAAAGCCACCAGGGTTACTCAAACCCTTAGCAGTGCCAGAATGGAAATGGGAACACATTTCCATGGACTTTGTAACGGGGTTGCCGAGGTCTGCAAAGGGCAATGACCCCATATGGGTCGTAGTCGACCGGCTGACTAAGTCTGCACATTTCATTCCCATTAAGATGACAGATTCATCTAAGACGTTGGGTCGGCAGTATATTAAAGAGATCATTCGGCTACATGGCATTCCCCGAACGATAGTATCGGATAGAGATGACCGTTTTACCGACAGAGTACAGCAAAGTATGCAGTCAGCCATGGGGACATATTTATTGATTAGCACCGCTTTCCATCCACAGACTAACGGACAGTCAGAAAGGACAATACAAACCTTGGAAGACATGCTGAGAGCATGTATGTTAGATTTCAAGGGTGGATGGGAGGACCACTTACCATTGGTGGAGTTCTCGTATAATAACAGTTATCAGGCAAGCCTTCAGATGGCTCCATACGAGGCCTTATATGGTAGACCGTGTAGGTCACCGGTATGTTGGACAGAGGCAGGAGAGCCTGCATTGATCGGACCGGAACTAGTCGCAGAGACTACTGCACAAATTAAGTTGATACGTCAACACCTATTGATTGCACAGAGTCGACAGAAGAGTTATGCTGATAAAAGGAGACGGTTTCTGGAATTTGAAGTGGGAGATATGGTATTTTTAAAGGTCTCGCCGCGGAAAGGACAAATGAAGTTTGGCAAGAAAGGAAAATTGTCGCCAAGATTTGTGAGACCATTTTCCATCATAAGAAGAGTGGGGGAGGTGGCCTATCAGATAGCGCTCCCATCACAATTAGCAGCTCTACACAATGTGTTTCACGTGTCGATGCTAAGGAAATACAATCCAGATCCGTCCCATGTTTTGAATGTTCAGGATATTGAAGTACAAACCGACGTGACGTACGTCGAGAAGCCGGTCAGGATAGTGGAGACCGAACAAAGGGTGCTGCGAAACAGAGCGATTCAGTTCGTAAAAGTGCTATGGCACCGTCATGGTGATGAAGAGGCCACATGGGAACTTGAATCGGAGATGAGAACAGCTCACCCCGAATTATTTGTGTAATTTAATTTAAGAACCCTACTTCACTCGATTTTCGGGATGAAAATTTTAAAAAGAGGGTTATATTGTAACACCCCAATTTCTAAATGAAGTGGAAAATTACGAAAATGCCCCTGAGTTATTAAATTAATTATTTTATGATGACAAATAAGGAAATGGTGGGGCCCATTGCTCAAATTAAGGTCATATGAGCACATTATGAATGTTAAGTTTGATTTAATGGGTAATTTACATCAATTGGGTCAAAATTGGCTAAATGGGTCAAAGGGTCCAAATGGGACCCATCGGGTCTTACTAGATTATTTGACCGTTTTCTGAATTTAAATTAAATGGGGTTAGGCTGATTTGGTTGGAAATCAAGTAGAGGAAAAATGGGTAGGCTTGACCCATATGTAAAAACCAGTTACAAATGACCAAAATAGCCATAATTGGGTCATGAAGTCAAAAACAGGTCAAGGAGCTAAAAGTGGACCCAAAGGGTCGAGTTGACTATGGTTGACCGTGTGGACCCTCTAGGGAGCTAAAATATGAGTTAAATCAGTTTGAGTGAGACTGAAGTGAGTTGGAATTAAATCAAGTGGTGAGTCAACTCATGTGCATTAAATGAAATGCATTAAGTATGTGAGTTGGGTGAGTTGAGATGGAAATCTAAATGACCTTGAGTTCAAGTGAGTCAAAATGGAAATTAAAGGGACTGCAACTCAGTGAGTTGAGTGGGAATTTGAAGAGGTGGCTTGGTCTCAAACCAACCAAAACAAGTCCCACACGTTGGGGACTTGTTTTGGTGATTTCCATGATGAATGTTAAATGCAAATGATGGGTTTGAGATGAGATACATGGAAAGCTGAATGGCTGCATGGGTAGGTGCCAAGGGGTGCCTTGGATAGCACCCAAGACCCATCGATTTGTGCAAGAATTGATGAGGAAGTGGAGGGGTTTTTGGGGCTGAAATACAAAAGGATTGAACCCCCATGTTTGGCCGAATTTCACATTGCTAAAGCCTAGAATTCATCTCTCTCTCCCTCTCTCAAGAACACCTCCTTGGCCGAATTTTATTTTGGTGATTTCACCATTGGTTCATGCTTCTAACCAGCTGAGACAAAGGAAAGAAAGAAGGAAGGAAACAAGAGGGAAGAAGGCAAGGAGCAAAGGCATAAGAAAAGCTTGGAATTTGGTAAGTATTTCCATGGACATTTGATTAATAAAATGGGTGTGTATTGGGCCAAGGTTATGGCTGATTACACCAGGGTTTTAACCTTGATTAATGGAGGATTTAAAATGGTAAAAATAACCATTGGATTTGGCCACCATGGAGGGCCGAACCCCATGTAAAAGATGGGTGGTTTTTCATGTTTTGAAACATGGAAACCATGGAGGTTTATGGACTGATTTTTGGGTTTTATTTAAGAATCAAATACATGTTATAGAAAGGATTATAAATCTGGATCTGAATGACAAAAAGACTGAATTTAACATGGTCTAAAACAATGGTTTAAAAGATGGAAAACATGGACCATAGGGTTCGGCCACTTTGGGTGGCCGAACCCCATGAAATTTATTTGTTTAAAGTGATGGTTTTTGTAAAATCATGGACTGTTTTTGTATGATCTAAGATACAAGGTTAAAGGGTTTTTAAATCATGAAATTGGATGTCATAGTTTTGGGCCATGGAATGGCCGAATGCATCAAGGAATAAAACCTTGGATTAAGATTGATTAAAATGGTATAAATGTATCATTGGGTTCGGCCATCCCATGATCTTGTTTGGGTAATTGGATGGTTTTTGAAGTGTAAAAACCATACAATACTATGTTGATTATTACATGATTTAATGGACATATAATGTAAGTTAAAAAGGGTCCAAAACATGGGCATAGGGTTCGGCCGCATTGGATGGCCGAACCCCTTAAAAGTGTTTGATAAGTTGGTATGGTTTTTGGAGAGAAAACCATACCAATGGGAGAGATTTTTATGTGATAAGTTTACTGTTTTTGGTTGGCCGTTGGATGGCTGAACCATATGATTTTTATGATTAAAGAGAAGGGTCTAAGTTATGACATTATGGTGAAGAATAATGGATAAAAGAACCATTGGGTTCGGCCAAATGTATGGCCGAACCCCATGGAGTAATTTTGGTAGACTAAAGGTTGGATGATTAAGGTGATTAGAATGGATTAAGAGATCTAAATGGGATGGGTGTGGTTCGGCCAAGTAGTATGGCCGAACCCCACTAAGGTGGAATGGTTAGGAATGTTAGTTTCAATATGGTTTAAGGTCAATGGCAAAACCGTAAATACTAGTCAAGTTCAATATGAAAGGAATTGATTTGTGGGCCAAAGCTCAAGTGGTATGGTTTGGCCATGGTGTATGGCCGAACCCTACCAAGACATGTTTGAAGTATGAAATGTTTATCAAATGAAAAAGAAGGATTAAACCCCACAAGATATTTGGGTCTTATATGAGAATGGATATTTAAATATTAGTATGATTTACTTATTGTTACATCACAAGGTGACGAGAGTTGAACGAAGTGCAAGTCGTGACCAGGTGAAGCTCAAAAAGGAACAGACACTTAAGCAAAGTATCTGTAGGTTTCCTACCTACTTGTAACCACAGTTTTACCCCAGTTTTCTTATGAGACTCTTGTTTTATTTTATGTGTTTCAAATGATATATTATGCATTAACAAATGGCATACAGGTATTGGTATCTCATGCATAGACATGGGATGATGAATGAGGTTCTACAGTGTTACAATTATGGGTTACGTCCTCTTTCGGTGGTGCAAGTCAAGCCAGGAGGAGTAACATGATGATCATAGTCACAATGGTCTCCTTAGGCGATGAGAGTCCCGCCAGGAGGACTATTACGTGATATGAATCAGTCAGTGATGAAGAGATGGAAATGTGTTGTGAATTACCTTGTCAGTGCGTGGCACGTCAAGTGATGGCTATGAATGTACATGATGGGGGGAGACTCATTGCATGTGCATACTTCATAGCATTGTTTTACCTGTTTTTACTAATCATGTACTATGATATATATGCATGTTTTATATGCTAATGATGTGGTAGCCCTGATTCGGGAACCTACTGGGCGCGTTGATCTAACGCCCTAATTTTATCCTCAGAGGAGAATGCAGGTACTAGTAAAGGGAAAAGGAAGGTCGATGACCGGGAGGGGAGCCAAGCCTAAGCGCTTGAATGTTGGACTGGACTTCTTTATTACTGTCATTTGAACTATATTTTGTCGGACATGTAATAAGTCATTACTTGCTATGGTTTGATTAGGCTAATAACTTGGATGGTTGATTTATGTTAATTAATGTTTGAGGCTGTTATTTGCTATCTAGTCTTTTTATTCCGCAATTAATCTAGGTTATTCCGTATGTTGATGTTAGTTCCATGTGTGATTCATTATCATGGTCTAGTCCATGTACACATGGGTGGCCAGTTAAGGTTCAGACTTGGGTAGTCTGAACTTAACTCGCGTCATGACGTCGCCCACTCTCTTTCGATGTTTTATTATTACTTTAAAAAAAAAATTAGACTCTGATATTTCTCGGAGAGGGCGAGGCGTTACAAGTTCATGTTTAATTAAGGTGGATGAATTAAATTGGACGAGTTCAATTGAGTGAGTTCAAAATGGAATCAAGGAATTGAGTTAATGAATGAGTACAAGTCTTGAGTTTAAAAGAATTAAAAATATTTGAGTTAAGGTGAGTTGAATGGGATGTTAATGGGACTTTCATTTTAAGTGAGTGGAGTGGGAAGATGGAGGGTTTCCATCTCAAAAGAGGAAACCCAAAAGTCACAATCAAGGTGCACACGTTGGAGGTGAATGGATGCCATGGTGAAGACCAAGGGACACCTTGGTTGGTCAATAGTTAAGATGGGGGGGTTTCCATCTTGAATGCACAAGTTGGGAAGGTGGAGGGTTTCATCTCATGAGATGAAACCCATGGATACACGTTGGGGAGATGGAGGGTTTCCATCTCATGATGGAAACCCAAGGGGCACATGGTTGGGGAGTTTCAGCTCATGGGATGAAACCCCAAAGGAAACATTAATGTGGGAGGTGAAAGGTTTTGGTTGTTACAAATGGGCATAACCCAAAAGACACCACCCTTGGCCAAATTCCATTGCACAACAAAGGGAGTTCTTTTCTTCATCTCACTCTCTCCCTCTCTCTCTTGGCCAATCCCCCTCTCAAGACAAGAAACACTTAGAGTATTTTCTATCTCAAGATTGGCCGACCACTTTCATTGAACAAAGGAGAGAACACTTAGAGTTTTTATCTTAAATCTCCTCTCTCTCTCCCTCTCTCAAACATTCACCAAGGCCAAGCCATCTGCTTGGGGTTTCAACTTAGACCCTCTCCCTCTCAAGCTCAAGCTTTGGCCGAAGATCAAGAAGGAAGGAAGAAGAGGCTATGGAAGGAAAAGAGCGGAGGACCAAGTCAGAACGAAGGAAATCAGAGGAGTCGCGGAATCAGTACGTACTTGATGAGATCTTAATAAGTAAGAAAAGAATGGTCAAGGATCATGGTTCGGCCCTTGCATGGTCGAACCCTAATTGTTGTATATATATGGAAAAGATCTCATGCATGTCTAAGATAAGGTGTTATGATCAAAGATCATGGGTTGGCCTTGCATGGCCAAACCCTAAGGTTGATATGCATGGACCATTCAGGACAAAGGAAGGTTTAGATGAGGTTCGGCCATGATGTATGGCCGAACCCCATCAAAGGATATAAACATGGCTATATGATTTTTAAGAGAAAATAACGAACCCCATGCAGAAATAGTGGATTATTTACATATGTTTAGGCCATGAAAATAATGGAATTATTGGTGATTCTAAGTAGGTCTTAAATATTGCAAAACATGGTGTCAAGTGTTGTAAATAGTGAAGAACCATGAACCTGTAACGCCCCGCCCTTTTTCACCCATTTTCTGAAAAGCAGAGTCTATTTTTTTTTTTGAAATAGAAGAGTGAGAGAGGGCGCGGACGCCACGACGCGAGTTAAGTCCGAGCTTCTAAAGCCCGACCCTTAACTGGCCAACCCCACGCGTGCGAGGAACTAAGTCCACGAGAATGATTCACGCATAGGAAGTAAGCTCGCGGATTATAATCATTGCGGAACATGATAATAGAGTCTATCCTACCGGTTTTTAGATAGAAGGGAAGATACAACATTGAATTTACCAAAATGCCCCTATGTTCATGATTATATCACAAAATGTATCGTCCATAAGTAACGTCCAAACCATCGCAAGAAATGTAAATTTATACAACCCGACAAGCTAAGTTACTTTAAAATTACATCTCCAAAATGTAAACATAATATAAACTAGGACTGCACTTTCCAAGCTCCTAAGCTTGGCCTCCGGTATGTCCACCGCTTCCTGCCTCTCCTGCGTCATCAGTTAGGGTAGAAGTAGGGCGTTAGTCAACGCGCCCAGTAGGACTCCGAGTAGGGCTAGCACATGGATTAGTGATAGTGTTTTAAATTATTTGATGGTGTTTTAAATTATTTTGACTTGGCTTATTATGGATTTATGATTATAATTTATGATTTATGGGACTTGCACTATGATGGGTTTTAACTTATGAATTACATGATAGTATCATGGATTATATTTTAATATTATGCATCATATGACTATGTATGGTATATCGAATATGGTCTATCTATATACTACATAGCATAATGCACCTACATCTCATGCATAGCATGGGCAAAAAAAAATAAACAAACCGGAGTCCATGCTCCGTCGGGGCGACCGAGAATCAGACATGGGGATTGCCTGAGAGCTATAACCGAAGTCGATGCTCCGTCGGGGCGACCGAGAATCAGACATGGGGATAGCCTGAGGGCTATAACCGGAGTCCATGCTCCGTCGGGGCGACCGAGAAGCAAACATGGGGAACAGGATATTGTATGATCATACGGATAATGGGTGGGACACATGACATAAGCACCCATGACATATCATTCATCACATACATATTTTGTTGTATTTTATGTTATCGGTATGTGTGTATCACTAATCCATGTGCTATCCCTACTCGGAGTCCTAGTGGGCACGTTGACTAACGCCCTACTTCTACCCTAGCTGATGACGCAGGAGAGGCAGGAAGCGGTGGACATACTGGAGGCCAAGCTTAGGAGCTTGGAAAGCGCAGCCCTAGTTTATATTATGTTTACATTTTGGAGATGTAATTTTAAAGTAACTTAGCTTGTCGGGTTGTATAAATTTACATTTCTTGCGATGGTTTGGACGTTACTTATGGACGATACATTTTGTGATATAATCATGAACATAGGGGCATTTTGGTAAATTCAATGTTGTATTTTCCCTTCTATCTAAAAACCGGTAGGATAGACTCTATTATCATGTTCCGCAATGATTATAATCCGCGAGCTTACTTCCTATGCGTGAATCATTCTCGTGGACTTAGTTCTGCGCACGCGTGGGGTTGGCCAGTTAAGGGTCGGGCTTTAGAAGCTCGGACTTAACTCGCCTCATGGCGTCCGCGCCCTCTCTCACTCTTCTATTTCAAAAAAAAAAAAATAGACTCTGATTTTCGAAAAACGGGTGAAAAAGGGTGGGGCGTTACAGAACCATGGGTTCGGCCATGTTGTATGGTCGAACCCCATGAAGAGATATTGATGGACTTAGATGTATTTGGACCATGAAATTGATGGAAGGATGTTGGTAAATGTTAAGGAGTGGTAAAGGATAAAAATCATGCAAATATGTTAGTGATTTTAAATAAGGTTTAAGTGTTGTAAATGATAAACTTGAAATGAGGAAATAAGGAAGAACCAAGGACCATGGGTTCGGCCATGTTGTATGGCTGAACCCCATGGAGAAATATTAATGGATTTATTATGGATCTTTGGGTTTTAAATGATGAATCTAAGTGTATGACTAAACCCCCCATGGAGGGACTTGGGTTATGGATCTAGTGTTGTAAATGATTTAAGAAAAATGAGGAAAAATGACATCATCGGTTCAGCCATGACGTATGGCCGAACCCCATGAACCATTTTAATGGGTCATTTATGGACCTATGCATGTTTAAATGAATGGTTTATCAAGCCAAGGAATGGATGGATTTGTTAGGGATTTATGTCATGATTAATGAATTGTTTATGGATCTATGTTTATGGATCAGTTACGAACCTAAGTATGTATAGATAAAAGGAGTGATTAGCTATGGAAAGAATAATGGCTAAGATGGAAAAATGGTGAAAATGAAAGGATCATGTGTTCGGCCATGTTGTATGGCCAAACCCCATGAGGAATATTTTGTGGACTTAGGGCTTCTTAAATGGTTAACTTATGTATGATTGATTAATAAATAAAAAGTGGGGCCCAAAACCAAGTAAGTGAGGTTCGGCCATGTTATATGGCCGAACCCCACTAAGGCATGTTTATGGGCTTAAACATGGTTGAAAATCAAAGGGATCATTGGCTTGACTTATTTATATGTAATAAGGTAACGGGATCTCGCAAGCGTGTACGATCGGCTTGACGCGATCGGCAAGCGGTTTTCAGACGAAAACGCAAGGACACATTAGTTGGTCGTTGGTAGGATTCCTACCTCATTGAAAACCATGGAATATGTATATGTGAATGTTTTACTTGAATTATTTTGGTATCAAATGATATGTCTTAATGATGGGATTTTAATGCTATGATTTGTATTATTACATAGCATGTTGGCATTTGCATCTCATGCATGGCATGGGAGGGATGAAATGTAAACCGGAGACCCACGCTCCGTTTGGGCGTCCGTAAGGCATTCGTGAGGGTACCTTGATGTGCATTATCCATCAAGAGGGATGTATGATTGATTTGTAACTGGAGATCCACGCTCTGTCGGGACGTCGGTAAGGCATTCGTGGGGGTACCTTGATGTGCATTATCCATCAAGAGGGATGTATGATTGATTTGTAACTGGAGATCCACGCTTCGTAGGGGCGTCCGTAAGACATTCGTGAGGGTACCTTGATGTGCATTATCCATCAAGAGGGATGTATGATTGATTTGTAACCGGAGATCCACGCTCCGTCGGGGCTTCTGTAAGATATTCGTGGGGGTACCTTGATGTGCATTATCCATCAAGAGGAATACTATGTGATTGTGATATGGGTGATGGGTGGGACTCATGGCATATGACACCCATGGCATGGCATTGCATCAGCTTGATTATGATCTCTATTATCATGCACTGTTTCTGGTTTTTCTCTGTATGATTAGATCTCAATTATCATACACTGTTTTGGATACGATGCTTTATGACTACGGCATGACGTATTATATCTGGATTTTCATACTAATCCATGTGTTGACCCTACTCGGAGTACCTACTGGGCGCATTGTCTAACGCCCTACTTCTACCTTAGATGATGACAAAGGAAATGGACGGAACAACGGACGCGATCGAAACCAAGCTTAGGAGCTTGGATAATTTAGTTTCACTTTATTTAAGTTTATTCATGGACAATGTAATTTGAGTAGCTAGTATTTGGGAATGTAATACCTTAGACTATTTGCTATGGATTGAATGATGATTAATCTGGGTTAAGTTAATTTATATGGATTGCCTTCCTTGCTAAGTAAATGTTGTAATCCGATGTTATTTCCGCAATGGGTATTCCGCAAGTCGTAGTACGTGTGAACCGTTTTAGTGGACTTGGTCCACGCACACGTATGGTTGGCCAGTTAAGGGTCGGGCTTTAGAAACTCAGACTAGCTCGCGTCGTGACGTTCCCGCTCTCTCTCACTCTTTATTTCAAAAAAAAAAAAAAGATAGACTCTGATTTTCGGCGATTGAAAAAGGGCAAGGCATTACAAACTTATCTCCATGTATGGCTGCAGCACGGAGCGAGTGCGGATTCATAGCCTCGCATGTCTTCTAAGTTCTAAATGAGGAAGGGGAGAAATAGAAGGTGTGTGTGTCAGTAGTTTTTTAAATTGTGGCAAAATGTGTCTTAAAATTATTAAATTACTACAGAGAATTTTTTGGAAAAGTGCACATATAAATAGAGAGGTTGTGAAAATTACTTTCATTGGATTACCAAATTTTATTTGCTAGAATTTTTAGAATTTAAATTATTTTAATCTCTAAATATTTATGACCATTTAATTTATCCATTAACAATTCTATATTTGAATATAGAGCCCAATAATCGAAGTAACTAAATTAATCAAGTCATATTTATTAAACTCTTCAAAATTTGATTTTTAAAATTTTAGCCTTTTAAACTACATGTTGGGATAGGGATAGAAATTCACTTCAATTGGGTTAATAAATATTTGTTTATTAGGCCTTTTAAATTTTGAGTAATTTAAATTATTTTGTATCTCTAAACATTTATGACATTTTTAAGTGATGTTAATTAGACTTCTCAAATTTAGCCAAATCAATCAAGTTATGTTAATTAGACTTCTCAAATTTGATATTTTTTATACCCTTAAAATTTATGGCCCAACCAAAATTCTTAGCCACAAATATTAATTGAGATTGAGTTTCCAATTTTGAATTTCTTAATTAGTTGTGAACGTGTGATGACACTTAAAACTTATTTAATTATTTTTTTCCTTTTTTTTGTTACAATGATTTTATATGAATAATCGAGTACCATTATTGTAGGAATTAAATGCAAGTACTAATTGAGTTCATACAAGACGAGTCATTGCCAAAATTCATTTATTTCTCGAGTATTATTGTTTCTTTTAATTTCATTGGATGACATTGATATGATATTTAACAATGAATCCATGTAGAAATGTATGATGTTTTTTCTCAAGAAATATTAGATGATAATTATTTACTTATTATATTTATTTTTATTATTTTTAAATATTTTTATTTTCTGAGAGATTTTCCCATTAAATTTTCGATAAAAACCCGAGAATTTGAAAATATCCCATTATTAACAATTGCCATTAATATCCCGAGAACGGTATTTGTGATAATGGTCTCAATACATCGTGGTAACAATCACCCGCTGATAATACGAACCTGGCACTGAATTTTATTTCCTTTGTATTTTGACTGCCGAACCTTCTTGAAACACCATCTTCTCGGTGTTATTTTATTTTGTTAGTTTTCGGTCAGTTTTGATTCCACTTAGATTGTTGTTATTATTTAGCGTGTATTATCGCCCGCATATTCACCGAGCACTCTTTAAACGTGCACTTCTACGTTTGGATTTATCTGTTAAATAAAGGAGTAAAAATGAGAAAATATAAGAGATGGATTCTGAAAGTCACGGAGTGCTAGAACCTGGGGGGGGGGGGGGGGGAGGATAAATAGAACAATCCCCAATTTTATGACCTTTTTAAATTTCTTGATTAATTAGAGTTAGTCAAATTTAATAATGAAACTAATCAAGAATGTTGTAATGTGTTGTGAATAAGGGATGTGCCAATAAATAATTACACACACATATAGTCAAGCACATAGACACCCGATATATAGTGGTTCGGTTGAATAGCCTACATCCACTGCTAAGATTTACCTGATCTTGGGTTATCTCCAAATCACTGAGTGGGGAATTACACCCTAACTAATAGTGTAGGAGTTTTACTTACACACTCCTAGTTTTGAAAGGTTCGAGCAACACATTTCTACGTCCTTGTCCTCTATTTTTATAGTGGTTTGATCTCCTTGATCTAGTCCACTTTACAATGAAGATGAAAATAACAAACAAAGAAACACTTTCCTTTGAAGCTCAAGCTCTAAAAAGTGGTGTATCTTGAAGAGTCCTTCTATTGATCTTGTTGATGATGAAAATGTACCTTCATATGAAGCAATTACAAGATAGAGGGCGAGTTTCTAGGATATATGATTTTCCAAAGTAAATCCTAGACTAGATTTCTTCTTCTCTCTTTTTCTCAATCAACAAAGTGATTGAACCTCTAAAAGATTTACAAAATGTATAGATTAGAGAGAGTGTGAGGGAGGATAGGGTTCTCAAGATTTTTCTTCACTTTTTTTTTTTTATTTCACAAATCAAAGCTCTCACTATCTTAACAAATTTTGGGCTTCAAATAAAGATCTGAGAAATCTTGACATGGGCAATCAGTCGGCCTACACGATTGATCGTGTATTCAAATTTTCCGTTGAAATATGATCGTTGTGCATTAAATGTTCTCCCAATGGATAGAAAAGGTTCGTGCCCGATTGGTCTTGTCACACGATTTATCGTCGTGTTTACTGGCGACAGATCGAGACTTGGAGAATGTATCGTTCTAAGACTAGCTGTATTTTTCTAAGTCAAGTCTTATCCAGACCCAAGGTGATTGGTCGTGGAACCGATGTGTTTCTGCCATGTGTCGTCAATATCTCATGCGACCGATTGATCGTGCTCTATACCACACGAATGGTCGCCGCCCGACGAATGTATCATCCTGAGCCTAACTATAATTTTCCAGAGGGTGTTTAACCCAGGCTCTAGGCGATCGATCGCAAGGGTGATTGGTCGGCCCTGTACCCACACAAAGTATCGTCTGCACGATTGGTTGTCCTGATACATGACTGTGAATGACAGTCAAGATTCAATCCTACGTCCAGCCGATGGATTGTATTGCACGATTGGATTGGCCCTGTCCCAACAATGCATCTCTTGCACGAATGTATCATCCTAGGACCTTAGGTGTTTGACAGACCATTTCCAACCAGAACCTTTGTTTTCCAGGAAGATTGGTCGTATGACCACGATAGATCGTCCACTGTCAAAGACGATTGATTGCCAAACACGATGTGTCGGCGTGACAGTAAAATCAATATTTTTCATATTAAGTTCATGTTTTGGTTATGGGTCAAACACTTATTAGGCTATTTAAATTTTTCAGATGTTATCTCTAAGCCTAGGCAAGGTCATCCTATGGTGTGGTGGTCCACCTAGATTCTTTTATGGCCAATTTAACCTTGAATGATTGCCATAGATGTTGATGATACATTGAATCATGATTGATCTTCCATCTTAAGCATGATTCAACCACGACTTGATTCTTGATTCTTGAGCTTTTAACTTTAAGGCAATGCTTCACACGAGTCATGGATTTGACAAACAAGGGACTCGGCAAGCCGGTGTACTAACAATCTCCCCTTTTATCAAATTCATGACAAAACCTAGAAGCTAAGAATTACAGACTCAATGGACTTCCCAAAGCGTAAAATACATCATTTGAAAGTATGTAATATACAAATTACATTGCAAATTCAAATGACACAAGATGACACAAAAACTTGCTTAACTTGTTCCAATTTTGATGTTTACCTGTAAAACACAACAAGCAAGCAAAATGGAATCTAGAAATTCCCATTAGTATGTTAGTCCTGAACATAAAAATTACTCCCCCACAGTGTATGGACTAAACATTATTCTAACTCCCCCATAAGTATGTTTCCCCCATAAATGCTTAGCTTCTCCAAAAATTCTCCCCCATTTTGTCATAACATGACAAGGGACTACCAATGGGCTCAAATAAGTCCCAAATGTTGGACAACACATGGAGAAAAGGGGAAAGGGGCAAAGTATAAGACATGCAAAAAATACGCCAAAGTGAGATATTTGCATGAACATGAACAAAAACAAGTTAGGGAGAAACACAAATGCCTATGGACTTCCTAAGAAAGAGAAACCGAGTGGAGTCCAAGGGTCTGGTCATGATATCCGCCAATTGGTTCTATGTCCCAATGTGTTCAAATTCAATGGTCTTTTCTTCTACAAGCTTCCTGATAAAGTGATGCCTTATGACAATGTGCTTTGTTCTTGAATGTTGGACCGAAATCTTGGAGATGTTCATTGCACTTGTATTGTCCCAAAAGAGGATCATGACTTCTTGCTTAATCCCATAATCCGCCAACATTTGCTTCATCCAAATTAGTTGTGTACAACAACTCAAAGCTGCAATGTATTCTGCCTCTACTAGAGAGGGAAACTGATGATTGCTTCCGGCTATGCCAAGACACCAAACAATTTCCTATTTAGAAGCATCCTCCACTAGTTGATTTTCTATCATCAATGTGTCCAGCCCAATCTGCATCTGTGTATCCGACAATCTTGGATGAAGTGTCATATGGAAACCAAATCCCAAATAAAGACGTACCTGTTATATACTTGATTATCTTCTTGACAACTTTAATGTGTGACTCCTTGGGATTGCTTGAAATCTTGCACATGGTCCAACACTGAAGGAGATGTCAGGTCTACTTGCAGTGAGATAAAGTAGACTTCCAAGCATACTTCTATAGAGTCTAGGATCAACATCCTTCCCACACTCATCCTTAGACAACTTAACTGTGGTGCTCATGGGTGTAGCTGCTCATCCTTCACAAGTTCTCTAACGTACTTGGTTTGAGATATGAAACGCCCATCTTGTGTTGCTTAATTTGGAGTCAAAAGAAATAATTCAATTCTCCAACCATACTGATCTCAAATTCAGATTTCATGAGCTTGGAGAACTCCATAGCATTCTTCTCACAAGTAGATCCAAAAACTATATCATCTACATGGATTTGAGCAATAAAGATGGATCTCTTGGTCTATCGGACAAACAAGGTTTTGTCCACAGTTCTTTTTTGAAAATCATGGTCTAGCAAGAATTCAGTCAATCTTTCATACCATGCTCTAGGAGCTTGCTTGAGACCTGGAAAGTTAGGATCAATAAGGCCCATTGGTTGTTCCACATGCACTTCTTCATTTAAGAGTCCATTCAAAATAGCACTCCTAATGTCCATTTGATATAACTTAAATTTGAGGAAGCAAGCAACGGAAAGCATTACCCTAATGGATTCCAATCTAGACACGGGAGCAAATGTCTCATCAAAATCAACTCATTCAATTTGAGTATACCTTTGGGCTACCAGTCTTGCCTTGTTTCTTAAAATTGTTCCATGCTCATCCATTTTGTTCTTGTATATCCACTTGGTTCCTATCACATTGGTTTCCTTGGGTCTAGGCACCAAGTCTCAAACATCATTTCTAGTGAATTGACTAAGTTTCTCTTGCATGGCATTCACCCAATCCTCATCATTAATGGCCTCTTCAATTTTCTTGGGTTCTATTTGAGAGGTGAAGCATGCATAATTAGCAAATTTGCCATTTGCCTTCTTGTTCTAACTCTATAATGTGGGAGTGACACAGGTGTGGTGCCAGGAAACAACTTGATTTCAAAATCAATCTCCCACTTGGGAGGTAAACCTGGAAGTTTTGTTGGAAAGACATCAGCATAGTCTTTCACTACTGTCGGTAGGGTGGAGATGGGTGAATCCTCCAATTTGATGTTGTTTAACAGAACCCGTCTGACTTCATCTTAAGGCTTTCCACATATGGAAATTTTCTTCGTGTCCCCATAGACAATGAATTTTTGTTCTTCAGGTGAACAAAATGTTACTCCCTTGCGGTAACAGTTAGTGCCCCGGCTCGATCGAGTTCCTGTTTGTCAATTACATGACTCGGGTAGAAGCACTTGCCAAGAAGCTTGAAGACTAAAGATGGTCAAAGAAGAAGATCATGCTCCACCAAGCTCAAAGCTCATCATCATGGCAATCACAAGAATATGTATATGGCCATAGATGGCCTTAGGTGGACCTACACCTGAGAGAGGACTAATCCTAAGCCTAGTTGTATATGTTGGTAATAAACATCGCTTGACTAAAGAGGATGAAAAATAGTGAATTAGAAGTGAACTTGGAAACATGAATTATGTTCACTGTCAGCACGACCAATCTATCTCACCGACATCTTGGTGTAGTCAGGAATGACCCATCGTGGTCGAAGACTGGTCGACCAGTTTGACATAAGTTCTAGAACTTCGAACTATCATTCTGGATATGCCTCTGACTGAGAGCCTCAGTGATAAACTTGAACGACCCCTCATGGTCGACGACTCGTCGGTATAAAAGTTATGAGTTCTGGACTGTGACCCCTCAGCAAAGGGCGACAAGTTGTTCTAGGTAACAGGTTTCCAAATTGGAAACTACTGTCAAGCATGTTTTACACCAGAATGAGTCTCTCATATGGACCGACCCATTGGTGCCATAAGTGTCGACCCATCGGCGACAACTACATATTGGCCGGGAAGTAATTATGCTGTTGGGGGTGCATTTAATATGCAATAGTTGGGTGGTTGAACGGTAATAAATATGAACACCAACCCATCGGTGCCACCGACCTGTCGGTCCTAAGTCTAAATGACCGTTAAAACTCCTCTATAAATATGATTGTTGAGTGATCGTTTTACTATCTTCTTGAACTGAAAAGAGTTATACACTCTAAGGAAACGATCAACACTCTTTTGGGTAATTATCATAAACGACCAATCTTCGGATTGTGTTTGCAAGTGAGAAAGAGAGGAAGAGAGAAAGATCCTAACAACCAATCTTCGGATTGAGTTTACAAGTGAGGAAGCCATAAACTAGGAAAGCTTTGGTTTAGCCAAGTTTCCTTGTCACCTAAAGATTGTGATTGCTGTACGACGACTGTAAGAAGTAGCGTCGAAATAACTAGGGTGGGATCTTCAAGAAATACACATCAGATAGAAAAAGCTTTAAGGCAAGTGCTTCTTTGTTTTATCTTATTTTAAAACCTTTGACCCGAAAGTGGATTAAGGTGGGGATTTGCTTTGGAACCACTATAAAAAAAACTCTAGAGCGTCATCTTTGACACAGTGGTGGGTGGAATTCCCAAACGATTGAGCGACATGGAATTCCTACTCTAATTGTGAGGGTGTAAATCCCCACATAGTGAATTTGGGGATAGCTCAAGGTTGAGCGAGTTCTAACAGTAGATGTAGGTTGGCGAATCGAACTACTTTATATCTTGTACCTTTTGTTTGTGGTGTTAGATTTATTTTTTTTTGTTGATTGTTTAATCACATTTGCTAACTCACACTCACTTGATTGGTATATTCGCTACACTTAATTAATCAATCAAGATAATTTTAAAAAGGACCAACGATATTAGGTTGACCTACTCGCCCCCCCTTTAGGGTCAATCGTGTTGTTTTAGCTCCCAAGGAAACTTTCAATTGGTATTAGAGCCTAGTGCTCATTACAAGGATCTAATAATCCGAGTTGATCCAAGCTAGATGACCATAATGGGTACTCATTTTTATCTATTATTTGTTTATTCTTATTTGAAAACAAAAACAAAGAAAAAACATAAAACTGATGGTGAAAATAATTGTACATTTATCCAAGATAAATCTATTAAAGATTCTTGTACATTTTTGGATAATTCAACAGAAGGTTCCACTTTTAGTAACAAATTAAAGAATCAGGAGAAAGATGAAAAATTGAAATGTTTCATAGCATTTGTTGGTAATGATCAAAAGAGATACTCAAGTGGAGATGAGGATATTGCATAAAATCTTGATAAGGAAGATGACCTTCAAGAATCTTACAACGCTCTATATCTAGAAAGTGAGAAGTTGGCTAAGAAGGTAAACATGTTCAAATTTGAAAAATTAAATCTTACAAACCAACTAGAATTCTTGAGGAAATATTATCACTCTCTCACTTTAGAGTTAAAATCTTCCAATAAAGAAATCTTAAAAATCAAAGAAATTGAAATATTTCTCCATGAATCATTAAAAGGACAAAGGGATGACATCAAGTTGCTAAGTAACTGTAACACCCCGGATTTTCAATTTATTATTTTGTATGAAAATTATCCAATTAATTTGTGAAAATTAGTTATGGATCTTAAATTGGGTAAAGAGTTGGGTCATTGGCCCATTTAGGACCCAACGGTTTGGGAATTGGTTTCAATAAAAAATAGATGGGGTTGAATTTAATTAATAATGCAATGTTAAATAAATAAGGAAAGGGATAATTGAGCATGGCCATTATTAGGTTGCTTATCTATGAGTATGCGCATGACATATTTTATTTAGGACTATCCAAAGTGGGAAGCCAAGGTCGGCAATTGCCATATCTATGTTGGGCGCATAGATCATTTAAAAGATGCAACAATGGGCCCAAGGCATTAGGGAAGTGACGAAATTAAACGATTGCTCAGGCTATGATTAGTGTTATGCGCATAGCACCTTCTAAAAGAAGAGCACACGGCAATAGCAAATTAAGCAAAGGGCTCACAGCATTGCTATTGTTATTTTAGCATTGGCCGATTGGGAGGTTATTAAAGAGAGATAGGAAGGTCGGCAATGGCTATCTTAAGCACCTTCCAAAGTTGGGACCAAAGAAAGGCTTCATAAAGAGATGCATAGGAAAGGCACACGATTTACTCTCCATAGCCGAATTTCCTCTCCATCTCAAATCACATTCACGGCAAGAATAAGAGAAAGAAAGAGCAGCCAGCAAGAGGTGTTCTAAGTTTTAGAGGAAAAGATAGAGAAGGAAAAAGGATTGGAAGAGCAATAATCAATCGGAACCGGTTAGTATTTTATTTGATAAATTTGTTTTAAATAAAAGAACCACCATGGCCGAACCCCATGGAAGAGGATATGGAGATGAATGTATGAATTTTAATGGAAAGAAAGGACCATAGAGTTCGGCCATAGTGCATGGCCGAACCCCATGGAAAGACATGTTTAATTCGTTTGAGGATTGAAAACCATGGAGGAACATTGATTGATTAATGGAAGTTTGAATGATGGAAATAATTATGGGTTTATGTTCATAAATTTCAGATCATGGAAACCTTGGACAGTTAGGTGTTTTGGATTTAAAAGAGGGAATATGGAACCATAGGGTTCGTCCATAGTGCATGGCCGAACCCCATGGAAGGTCATTGGTTAATTTTAATGAGAGGTTGATGTTATCGGTATGTAATTTTTGAAGGGATTAAATGGTCAAGAGTATGAACCATAGGGTTCGGCCATGGTGTATGGCCAAACCCCATGGAGATGGTTACTAATTTAGAAGGTGAATGAAAAAGGATGGATTTGTCTCTATGGGTGAGGTTCGGCCATGGTGTATGGCCGAACCCCACTAGGGTTTATTTATGGAAACCTTCTTAGTATGGAAGGATTGATGATAAATATGGAGTTGTGTATTAAATTTGGAAACATTCTAAAAATAGAAGGAGGATATTAAAATGGGCTTCCTAATTTGGAAACTTTCAAATTATGGATCCAAGAATAGGATTTGATAAATTTAGAAAGTTTCTATTTAGGGACTTTCTAAGTATGGAAGTTGAATATTGAATTTAGAAAGTTTCTAAATATAGATCTTCTAAATAGGGACTTGTTAATTATAGATTTGCTAACAATGGAAGTTGATGAAAATGGGAGTTAGACATCATGGGTTCGGTCATGTGTATGGCCGAACCCCATGAACCAAATGTTATGGTTTGTATCTCATGGTCTATGGATCATGTATGGACTTAATAAGGTGAATGCATTAATGAAGAGACATAAACATAAGGTTGTGTTAATTTGGTAATATTGGCTGAAAAATGGAAGATCATGGGTTCGGTCATGGTGTATGGCCGAACCCCATGAACTTGGATTATTGGGTTAATTATTAGTCTAAGTACATTGTGAATGAGAATAATGGGTAATGTAAGCCATGGATGGCAAAGTTGTGAATATGTGGAAATATTGGACATAGGGTTCGGCCATGGTGTATGGCCGAACCCCATGAATTATTTATTGGACTATGTGTTTGGGTTAAAAGAAATATGTATGGACTATTTTGGAACCTAAGCAAGGAAAATGGCTATCGTTATGTACAATGGCATTATTGTAATTAACTGAATTAATGGACTATGGGTTCGGCCATGGTGTATGGCCGAACCCCCATGGGGTTTTGTTTATGGACTTAGAATGTTGAAAATCAAGTGGGACTTGGTTATGATTAATTGTTATATTATAAGGTAACGGGACCTCATAAGGTGTTTACGATGGTGAGCGGTTACCGAACGAAAGACGCAAGGACACGTAGCTGTCTTTGGTAGGATTCCACCTCTTTGAAACTATGGGTTTATGTACATTGTTTTATCTTATTTTTGATGAATATATGTTGCAAAGGAATGTTTCAAATTGTGATATTAAAATGCTATGTTTATATGATAAAATAGCATGTGTTGGATATGTTTCAAATTATGATTTTAAATGCTTTGTTTATATGATAAAATGACATGTGTTTCATTGGCATCTCATGCATGGCATGGGGTGAAGGATTTGTAACCAGAGGGGCCACACTCCGTCGGGGCGTCCGAAAAACCTATGTGGGGTACCTTGATGTGCTTTTCCATCAAGAAGAAACCGGAGGGTCCACACTCCATCGGAGCGTCCGAAAGACCTATGTGGTGGGTACTTTTATGTACATGTGATGGGTGGGACTCATTGCATTTGTCATCATTGCATGGCATTGTTTATATGATTTTTGACATCACGATATTATTATATATGTTTTGTACTAACTATGTGTTAGCCCTAATTGGAATACCTACTGGGCGCATTATTCTAACGCCCTACTTCTACCTTAGTGGATGACACAGGAAATCAGCGGAACGATGAACACAAGACGGGCCTGTAACACCCTGGAATTTCAAAGTTATTAATTTATATGAATTTATTCATATTTACGGAATTGCCATTGTGATTTATTTGATTTGAATTTAAATGGGTCAGTGGTTCAATCTAGACCCAAAGGATGGTAGTTTTGTTTACAAAACAAATAAATGTTTAAGATATACTTAAACGGGTCAAAAATCATAATTGGGTCAAATTTTGTTAAATGGGTCAAAATGGCCAAATTGGACCCAATGGGTCGTAGTTGACATATTTGACTATTTGGTGAGCTTAAAGCTTAATTGGGTTAAGATGAGTTAAATGTTTGAGTTGAAATAAATGTTTGAGTTGAGTTGAGTGGAATTTATTAGTTGAGTTACATTAAATGAATAGATTGAGTTGAGGGAGTTAAATTTATTGTAAGTGAGTGAAGTGTGTAAATGAGAGTGGAAGTGTTTTAATTCCAAATTTTAAGCAAGGAAAACGTTGGTGCATGGGAGGCATTACCATGCATGTAACTCCCATCTATGTGATGAATAAAATGGGAGTTACATTTTGAAGTTACATGAGTTGCATAGGACGTTGGTTGCATGATACATTTCATGCATGTAAAAGCTACTAAGGAGATATGAGGGGTGGTTGTTTTGAGAGTTACAAATGCAAGGATAATGAGAGGTGAATAAAGGAGAGAATGCAAACAATCACAAAGATATGCATAGGGACGTTGGAGCATGGAAGAGTTTCATGTCAAAAATAAATGAAACCCCCACTTTGGCGTTGATGAGTATCAAAAGGATGGGAGTTACACAGGGGCTGAATTACCTTGGCTGAACCGTTGAGGTCTTAGGAGTTTCATCCCAAGGATGAAACCCCTAAGTCAGCATAAAGGTTTATGTTGAATGCAAAGGGGAGTTACAAAGGTTGACACTTAGAGACACCATCCCTTGGGCTGGTTTTGATTAAACATAGAGGGCTCATTTTACTCTCTATCTTTATCTCTCTCTTCCTTGGACTGTTATCATCTCTCCAAAACCAAGAGCAGCAGCTGGTTGCTTAATCAGTCTTTGGATTGATCTCTTTTCATCAAGACAAGTTCAGCCAAAGGGTTTTGGCGTCAAGATTTAGTACATACATTCAAGGCCAAAGTTTTCTCTCTTTCTCCCTCAAATCCATATCATTTGGTTGAATTATCTCAAGGAGCTTGCAACAAGATCAGTCTCAGTTCAAAGAACAGTAAGAGAGAAGGAGAGGTCAATGAAATAAAGGGTCAAAGAAGGAGTCAAAAGAACCGAAGGAGACGCGGTATTCGTAAGTGCATTTTGAACCCTTGTTTAATAGATTGGTTAAGAAAATGAGATCTGGTCATCGTATGGCCAGATCCATCAATGGTTTAAATATAGGAATGTGATGTTTAAAAGTGGAAAAATATGGACCATAGGGTTCGGCCCTTTGGATGGCCGAACCCCATGAGAAAATTGGTGAATTCTATGGTGTTTGAAAGTCAAAAATCCATATTTTGGAGTGGGGCTTTTAAAAGATTTTTATATGGAATTAAGCGTACTGTTTTGGAGTAGATATGACATGACTGAACCATGTTTATCTTATGTTAATTTGCTGATTAATATCATAGATAAATATTGGCGGTTTTCATTAAGAGAACCATAGGGTTCGGCCGTGTGTATGGCCGAACCCCATGGACTGTTTTGTGGATTTTTGGATTGAGTTTTACAAAATAGAAATCATACAAGGTGATGGGCTTATTGGATGGTTTTGGAAGGGTAAAAAAATGGTAACATTATACAGTTAGCCTATGTCCAAATGAGACCCAAAAACATGTTTTAGAGGACCAAAACATGGACATAGGCTTCGGCCACCTTGGATGGCCGAACCCCATGTAAGTATTTGGTTGTTTGGTTTGGCTTTCAAGAAGATGGAAATCACATCAATTATGGACTTAGTACTAAGGTGGTTTGTTGATGGACTTTGTTTTCTAAGACAAAATTAAACAAAGGGTTAGTATAGTGGCGTTATCGTAAATATGGATGAAAAGATAAAATGATCAAATGAATGGACTTATGAGCCAAAACCTAAGGTGGTAAGGTTCGGCCATGTAGTATGGCCGAACCCTTCCAAGGTTCATTTGAAAGTTTGGGATACTTAGATGGTATTAATTAAATAAAAGAGTTACAAGGTTTAAATGGGTGAGGTTCGGCCATGGGGTATGGCCGAACCCCACAAAGTGGATTTTTGGGTTTTAGATCAAATTAGAATCATATGGTCAAATGATTAACTTGCTGCCATGTACATAGGGTATTCGGATTTCTAGAACGGTGTACAAGCTGTGATCGGAAGAAGGTTCAAAGGAAGGGTCGAACAAAGTAAACTAGAGTAGGTTTCCTACCTTTGTTGTAACCACTATTTCATATGCTGTTTTATGTTGATTTTGATATCTTATATGATTGTAAAGTTATGTTTTTAAATGACATGTTTGCATAGACATCTCATGCATGGCATGGGATGATGGTGTTGTAACCGGAGGCCACACTCCGTCGGGGCGTCCGAAAGACCACTGTGGGGTACCCTGATGATGAGAATCCCATCAGGAGGAATCCGGAGGCCACACTCCGTCGGGGCTTCCGAAAGACCACTGTGGGTTACCTTGACGATGAGAATCCCGTCAAGTGATGGCTATGTTGAATGGTGATGGGTGGGACTCATTACATGTTCATTTCATACATAGCATGTTTTTATAGAATTTTGTCACACATGTATTATTATTATACTATTTACTTGTTTTTGACTAACCATGTGGTAGCCCTATTCGGAAACACTACTGGGCGCGTTGATCTAACGCCCTATCTATATCCGTAGTGGATGATGCAGGGAAAGGGAAAAACGTGGAGCGAGAAGAGGACCAAGTACGGAAACTTGGGCGGTTTGAATGATTGGAATGGATTATGAATGGACTATTTTATGGACTTGATATTTGATATATTTGGACAATGTAATTTGGTAATTAGTTATGTTGGCTTGTAATAAGTAGTTAAGATTGAATAGCAATTTTGGAGAATAAGTTATGTACTTTGCTATCTAAGAATGGAAAATTGGATTAGTCATAGGTTCTATTATAACAACAGTTAGATTTAGACTAAGTTAATTCCGCAAGTTATATGTACCATGTGCGGATCAGTTTTATGGACTTAGTTCATACGCACATGGGCTTGGCCAGTTAAGGGTCGGATTTAGAAATCCGAACTTAACTCGCGTCGTGACATTCCGCCCCGATCACATGATTATTATATTTAAAAATTAAAAAAATAAACTCTGAAAATTAGAGTGAAAAGGGCGGGGCGTTACAGTTGGTATCAGAGCGAAACGGGAAGTTGAATCTTCTGAAGTAAGATTAAGACGGTTTCATGTCTCACTGACGGATAAGAATCCCAACTGACCGACTTTCGGAGTCCGCTGACTGTGCGCCAGATTAATTTACTTCGTGGACTCAGACTGAACAAATCAATCTGAGAACAACAGTGAAAGATAGTAAAAGTACAGTATTATAATTGATCTATCAAACGTAGCAAAATAAGATATACATCCCCCAATACTCCCCAATTGAGAAAAACAAACATAGGGAATTTAGAGACTCTCCCCTCAAAAACAAATAGAAAACCAAGTTTGCTTATTTGGAAATCTCCCCAAAATTGTGAAAAATACAAACTGTACGAGGAAACTAAGTCAATAATGTTTTCATGACTTAGGGAAATGGCTCCAAAGAAAAGGATTCCTCAGAACCAGAAAGGGAAGGAAAAGGTGTTGCAAATCACGCAACATGAGAAAGTGTTATCACAACACGAAAAATCTGTGCATGAGAAGGAGCCGTCTATACATGAGAAAGAGGTAACCCAACCTGATGAGGAGCGATCTGTTCATGAAAAGTCGCACAATGGGGAAGAATCACATCACTCTTGGAGGGAAGAAAAGGGGAGTGAGAATGCATCACGGAAGGAGGGAGAAGGGAACAGTGGTGTACATATACCACATGTGCCGCCTGAGCTTCAGGGCTTAGTCCAAGGAGTGGTAACCTTTGTACTCCAGCAACATATGAATGGGAGTGAAAGTTCCAGGGATGCCAGTGACCGGAGTATGGCACGAGAATTTCAACAACAGCGTCCTCCCTACTTCAAAGGGAAGGAAGGGGCTGTCGGAGCCGAGCATTGGCTGAAGAAGATCACTCAGATCTTAAAATTACTTAAGATCTCGAGTCATGCTGACAGGATTCTACTGGCTACTTCACAATTGATAGAAGATGCTGGTAAATGGTGGGAGGTGGTGGAGAAGCAGAGGGCACTCATACCAGTTAGGGAGAGAACGACCATGACATGGAATGAGTTTTCAGCAACCTTTCTGGAACACTACTTTCCGGAGGAGGAGAATGAGCGACAGACGGAACTTTTTCTGTCCTTGGTACAGGGCTCTATGACGGTGGCAGAGTATCACCGTGAATTTCTCAGTTTATCCATTTATGCATTCTATATGGTGGACACAAAACTTCGCAAGGCAAGAAAGTTTGAGAGGGGTCTATGGCCAAACATCAGGGCCAAAGTGACCATATTTAAGTGCACCACATTGCCTGAGGTAGTCAGCAAGGCCACAATAGCAGAACAAGAGTTGAATGCAATGGTACAGTTTGACAATCGCCGAGCTCCAAGTGGGAGTGGTGGGTTTCAGCCCAACAAGAGGTTCCGTCCGAACTTCAGTAGACCTTCATCATCTACAGGGTCCACGGGGGGCTTTCGTCCCAATCAGCCCTCCCCATCTGCATCAGTCACCCAGTCATTCAGAGGGGTGAACAACTGTTTCCACTGTGATCAGCCGGGTCACTTCAAGAGAGACTGTCCAAAGCTGAATAAGCTCTCATATTCCAGAGGATCTTTCCGTCCACCAGCTAGGTCAGCTAACTCCCGAGGAGGCAGGATTTATAATCAAGCAGGACGGGCGCCTAATCCTACCGGATCTGGACGACTATTTGCTCTGGAACCTTCTGAGGATGTGGATCACTCTGTGATTCAAGGTATGGCCGTTGTCAATAGTTCTTATGCTTATGCATTGTTTGATTCTGGAGCATCGCACTCTTTTATATCTGCATCCTTTATAACTGCTACTGGAACACTAGTTCAAAAGCTGTCCACCACACTCACAGTAGTATCCCCTGTCCGAGACACGTCTTTGGGACTCATATGCACGGCCATAAATACAGAACTCGCTGGACTCAGATTTGAGTTCAATTATCTGGTACTCGACATGACTGAGTACGATATTATATTCAGCATGGACTGGTTGGCTGGTTATGAAGCCAATATTGATTGTTATCGCCGAAGAGTGACATTTTGGTCACTCGAGGGAAAGCAGTATATAGTTCGTACCGACAAGCAAAGCAGACTGCAGGAAGGGTTGCATCATTTGGTGTTGAACAATATTGTCATCAACAAAGCACCAGTCACTGAACTTCCAGCAATTGTGAAAGAATTTGTTGATGTCTTTCCAAAAGAACTCCCTGGTTTACCACCTATGAGGGAGCTCAATTTTGAGATCAAGCTGTATCCTGGTGCTTCACCAGTGTCTCTACCCCATTATCGGATGGCACCAGCAGAAATGTCCGAGTTGAAGAAGCAGCTTGATGAGTTACTCAGACTGGATTGTATTCGGAACAGTACATCATCATGGGGAGCTCTAGTGTTGTTCGTGAAAAAGAATGATGGTTCACTCAGAATGTGTGTGGACTACCGGAAGTTGAATCAGCTAACTGTCCGGAACAAGTATCCTCTACCCAGGATCGATGATTTATTCGATCAGTTGAGGGGATCTAGTCACTTTTCCAAGATTGACCTGATGTCCGGTTATCATCAAATCCGGGTCAGGGAGGAAGATATCGAGAAGACAGCTTTCAGAACACGGTATGGACTATTTGAATTTGTAGTCATGCCATTTGGGCTTACCAACGCACCGGCTGTGTTCATGGACTTAATGAACAAAATCTTCCGTCCATATCTGGATCAGTTTGTTATAGTGTTCATTGACGATATCCTGATCTATTCCAAGAGTCAGGAGGATCATGCTGAGCATCTACGAATAGTATTGAACACCTTGAGACAGAACCAGTTGTATGCCAAAGCAAGCAAATGCGAATTTTGGCTACCTGAGGTCAAATTCTTGGGGCATGTTATAACAGCAGATGGTATAGCCGTTGATCCGACTAAGGTGGCAGCAATAAGTGAGTGGAAAGCACCAAAGAATGTCACTGAAATCCGTAGCTTTCTGGGTTTGGCTGGATATTATAGGAAGTTTATCATGGACTTCTCCAAAATTGCATTCATATTTGACTCGACTCACGCAGAAAGGAGTCAAATATGAATGGTCAGAGTTGTGCAATCAGAGATTTGAGGAGCTGAAAGAGAGACTTACAACTGCTCCTATTTTAGTTTTGCCGGAAAGAGGCAAAGGTTATGAAGTACAATGTGATGCATCAGGAGAGGGACTGGGATGTTCACTCATGCAACGTGATCGGGTGGTGGCATATGGTTCAAGACAACTAAAGATCCATGAACACCTCTACCCCACACATGATCTGGAATTAGCTGCGGTGGTCTTCGCTCTAAAAAGCTGTTGACACTATCTATATGGTGAGAAGTTTAAAGTATTTTCAGATCACAAGAGCTTGAAGTATTTATTTGATCAAAAAGAGCTCAACCTGAGGTAGCACAGATGGATGGAATATCTCGCGGACTATGAATTTGCGCTCCGATATCATCCGGGAAAAGCTAACAAGGTGGCGGATGCTCTCAGCCGCATGTCTCATGCATCAGTGGCATGTTTGATCAGGACCGAATGGGAGATGTTGAATTCCATTCGTGAGTTTAATCTATACATCACAAATCATGGGAGTATGTACAATTTGATCATACGATCCAACATGGTTACAAAGATTGAACAGGAGCAGCGAACAGATCCGGAAATGGCAGAGACATGGGCCAAGATGTCTATTGGCGAGGTTGTACTGGATTGGGAATTACGACCAGGACAGGGTCTTATGTTTCGGGGTAGAATTTATGTACCAAGAAGCTGCAGAAAAGAATTACTGATAGAGGCACATCAGAGCAAGCTCTCCATTCATCTGGGTAGCACAAAAATGTATCATGACTTAAAAAGAGATTATTGGTGGCATGGACTCAAGAAGGATGTTGCAGAGTTCGTGGCTCATTGTTTAACTTGTCAGCAGGTTAAGACGGAACACCAGAAGCCACCAGGGTTACTCAAACCCTTAGCAGTACCGGAATGGAAATGGGAGCACATTTCCATGGACTTTGTGACGGGGTTGCCGAGGTCCTCGAAGGGTAATGACGCTATATTGGTTGTGGTAGACCGACTGACCAAGTCCGCGCATTTTATTCCTATCAAGATGACGGATTCATCAGAGATATTGGGTCAGAGATATATCAAAGACATCATCAGATTACATGGTATCCCACGGACTATAGTGTCTGATAGAGATGGCCGATTCACCGGCAGGGTATGGCAGAGTATGCAGTCAGCCATGGGAACAAACTTACTGACTAGCACAGCGTTCCATCCACAGACTGATGGACAGTCGGAAAGAACAATACAAACATTGGAGGACATGCTGAGGGCGTGCATGCTAGACTTCAAAGGTGGATGGGAGGATCATTTGCCATTGGTGGAGTTTTCTGATAACAATAGCTACCAAGCAAGCCTTCAGATGGTACCATTCGAAGCTTTGTATGGTAGACCATGCAGGTCACCAGTGTGCTGGACGGAGGTCGGCGAACTTGCGTTGATAGGACCTGAGTTGGTTGCCGAAACTACTGCACAGATCCAGTTGATACGTCAACATTTGTTGACCGTACAGAGTCGGCAAAAGAGCTATGCTGATAAGAGGATGAGGTTTCTCGAATTTGAAGTGGGAGACATGGTATTCTTGAATGTCTCGCCACGAAAAGGGCACATGAGATTTGGGAAGAAAGGAAAATTGTCGCCAAGATATGTGGGACCGTTTTCAATTATCAGAAGGATGGGAGATGTAGCCTATCAGTTGGCACTTCCTTCGCAATTGGCGTCTCTACATGATGTATTCCATGTGTCGATGCTGAGGAAATACAACCCGGATCCATCTCATGTTTTGAATGTGCAAGATATAGATGTGCAAAGCGATGTCACTTATGTCAAGAAGCCGGTCAGAATATTAGAGAGTGAGCAAAGGGTGTTGCGTAACCGAGCGATTCAGTTCGTCAAGGTGGTATGGGATCGACATGGTGTTGAGGAAGCCACTTGGGAACTGGAATCGGAGATGAGAACATTTCACCCTGAATTGTTTGTATGATTTATTTTGAAATCCTACTTCGTTCGATTTTCGGGACGAAAATTATAAAAAGAGTATTGTATTGTAACACCCTGGAATTTCAAAGTTATCAATTTATATGAATTTATTCATATTTACGGAATTGTATTGTGATTTATTTGATTTGAATTTAAATGGGTCAGTGGTTCAATCAAGACCCAAAGGATGGTAGTTTTGTTTACAAAACAAATAAATGTTTAAGATATACTTAAACGGGTCAAAAATCATAATTGGGTCAAATTTTGTTAAATGGGTCAAAATGGCCAAATTGGACCCAATGGGTCGTAGTTGACATATTTGACTATTTGGTGAGCTTAAAGCTTAATTGGGTTAAGATAAGTTAAATGTTTGAGTTGAAATAAATGTTTGAGTTGAGTTGAGTGGAATTCATTAGTTGAGTTACATTAAATGAATAAGTTGAGTTGAGGGAGTTAAATTTATTGTAAGTGAGTGAAGTGTGTGAATGAGAGTGGAAGTGTTTTAATTCCAAATTTTAAGCAAGGAAAACGTTGGTGCATGGGAGGCATTACCATGCATGTAACTCCCATCTATGTGATGAATAAAATGGGAGTTACATTTTGAATGGGAGTTACATTTTGAAGTTACATGGGTTGCATGGGACGTTGGTTGCATGATACATTTCATGCATGTAAGGGCTACTAAGGAGATATGAGGGGTGGTTGTTTTGAGAGTTACAAATGCAAGGATAATGAGAGGTGAATAAAGGAGAGAATGCAAACAATCACAAAGATATGCATAGGGACGTTGGAGCATGGAAGAGTTTCATGTCAAAAATAAATGAAACCCCCACTTTGGCGTTGATGAGTATCAAAAGGATGGGAATTACACAGGGGCTGAATTACCTTGGCTGAACTGTTGAGGTATTAGGAGTTTCATCAAAAGGACGAAACCCCTAAGTCAGCATAAAGGTTTATGTTGAATGCAAAGGGGAGTTACAAAGGTTGACACTTAGAGACACCATCCCTTGGGCTGGTTTTGATTAAACATAGAGGGCTCATTTTACTCTCTATCTCTATCTCTCTCTTCCTTGGACTGTTATCATCTCTCCAAAACCAAGAGCAGCAGCTGGTTGCTTAATCAGTCTTTGGATTGATCTCTTTTCAACAAGACAAGTTCAGCCAAAGGGTTTTGGCATCAAGATTTAGCACATACATTCAAGGCCAAAGTTTTCTCTCTTTCTCCCTCAAATCCATATCATTTGGTTGAATTATCTCAAGGAGCTTGCAACAAGATCAGTCTCAGTTCAAAGAACAATAAGAGAGAAGGAGAGGTCAAGGAAATAAAGGGTCAAAGAAGGAGTCAAAAGAACCGAAGGAGACGCGATATTCGTAAGTGCATTTTGAACCCTTGTTTAATAGATTGGTTAGGAAAATGAGATCTGGCCATCGTATGGCCAGATCCATCTACTTTCAAGCACTATAGAATTCACCAATTTTCTCATGGGGTTCGGCCATGTAGTATGGCCGAACCCTTCCAAGGTTCATTTGAAAGTTTGAGATACTTAGATGGTCTTAATTAAATAAAAGAGTTACCAAGGTTTAAATGGGTGAGGTTTGGCCATGGGGTATGGCCGAACCCCACAAAGTGGATTTTTGGGTTTTAGATCAAATTAGAATCATATAGTCAAATGATTAACTTGCTGCCATGTACATAGGGTATTCGGATTTCTAGAACGGTGTACAAGCTGTGATCGGAAGACGGTTCAAAGGAAGGGTTGAACAAAGTAAACTAGTGTAGGTTTCCTACCTTTGTTGTAACCACTATTTCATATGCTGTTTTATGTTGATTTTGATATCTTATATGATTGTAAAGTTATGTTTTTAAATGACATGTTTGCATAGACATCTCATGCATGGCATGGGATGATGGTGTTGTAACCGGAGGCCACACTCCGTCGGGGCGTCCGAAAGACCACTGTGGGGTACCCTGATGATGAGAATCCCATCAGGAGGAATCCGGAGGCCATACTCCGTCGGGGCGTCCGAAAGACCACTGTGGGTTACCTTTACGATGAGAATCCCGTCAGGTGATGGCTATGTTGAATGGTGATGGGTGGGACTCATTACATGTTCATTTCATACATAGCATGTTTTTATAGAATTTTGTCACACATGTATTATTATTATACTATTTGCTTGTTTTTGACTAACCATGTGGTAGCCCTATTCGGAAATACTACTGGGCGCATTGATCTAACGCCCTATCTATATCCGTAGTGGATGATGCAGGGAAAGGGAAAAACGTGGAGCGAGAAGAGGACCAAGTACGGAAACTTGGGCGGTTTGAATGATTGGAATGGATTATGAATGGACTATTTTATGGACTTGATATTTGATATATTTGGACAATGTAATTTGGTAATTAGTTATGTTGGCTTGTAATAAGTAGTTAAGATAGATGCTATGGTTTGTTTTATGTTGGATGTTTTGATTAAACGATTAGTTAAGATTGAATAGCAATTTTGGAGAATAAGTTATGTACTTTGCTATCTAAGAATGGAAAATTGGATTAGTCTTAGGTTCTATTATAACAACAGTTAGATTTAGAGTAAGTTAATTCCACAAGTTATATGTACCATGTGCAGATCAGTTTTATGGACTTAGTTCATACGCACATGGGCTTGGCTAGTTAAGGGTCGGATTTAGAAATCCGAACTTAACTCGCGTCGTGACATTCCGCCCCGATCACATGATTATTATATTTAAAAAATAAAATAAACTCTGAAAATTAGAGTGAAAAGGGCGGGGCGTTATAGGGCCAGGCATAGGAGCTTGGATGATTTATTTTATATGTTTTGAATAAAGTTACTTATGGACATGTATTCGAGTAACTAGTTTCCAGGAATGTAATAACTTAGATGGTCGGATGTTTATTTGGATGATTAAGACGTTTTAATAATGATTAAGGACTTGACGTACTTTGCTATCTGAATGGAATAGAACTTGGTTCTATTATTATTCCGCATGATATGATTCAACAGTTATGATTTTTATTCCGCAAAGTTGATATTGTTATGTGTGAACCATTTTCGTGGACTTAGTCCATGCACACATAGGGTTGGCCAGTTAAGGGTCGGACTTTGGAAGTTCGGACTTAGCTCGCGTCATGACGTCCCGCGCTCTATCACTCTACTCTATTATAAAAAAGAATAGACTTTGATTTACGGGAAGAAGCGAGTGAAAAAGGGCTGGGCGTTACAGTTGGTATCAGAGTGAACCCGAAACATTGAATCTTTCGGAGTAAATTATCAGGTCTCGTGCATTAATTTACTTCGTTAGACTCAGAGGGATGATAGCAAAGGAAGTACAGTCAAGATAATTGGATTATCAAACATAGCAACATAGGATGTATTTCCCCAGAAACAAAGCAAAACTCAAGAGTGCTTATTTGGAAATTTTCCCCAACAAGTAGGAAATACAAATTTTATGATGGAAACTAAGTCTTGGTATGTTTCAATGGCTTAGGGAAAAATGGCTCCAAGGGAAAGGCCAAAGAGAAATACCCGACAAAATCCAAATGGGGGTGAAGAGGAGGAACGACAATCTCATCATGAGGAGGAACGACATTCTCATCATGACGAGGAAGAACAACAATCCCACCAAGAGGAGGAGCAACAAAGTAGCGTGAACATACCGGTGGTGCCTTCTGAATTGCAAAATTTGGTTCAAACTGTGGTCACTTCGGTGCTTCAACAACACTTGAATGAGAATGGAACCACCAAGGAGACCAATGACAAGAGGATGGTCAGGGATTTCCAACAACAACGCCCTCCTTACTTCAAGGGGAGAGAAGGGGTTGTCGGAGCGGAAAACTGGCTGAACAAGATTTCACAGATTCTGATTTTATTGAATATCACGAGTCATACTCACAAGATTTTACTGGCCACATCACAGTTGATTGATGATGCTGGTAAATGGTAGGAGGTAATAGAGAAGCAGCGAACACTTATTCAGGAAGGGGAGAGGACTGCAATGACTTGAGAGCAGTTCTCAGTGACCTTCTTGGAACATTATTTTCTTGAGGATGAGAAGGAGAGCCAGACACAGGCTTTTCTATCTTTAGTACAGGCTACCATGACAGTGGTAGAGTACCACCAGGAGTTTCTCAGTTTATCTGTATATGCATTTTATATGGTGGATACTAAGTATCGAAGGGCACGCAAGTTTGAGCAGGGCCTTCGGCCTAGCATAAGGGCCAAGGTAACTATATTCAAGGCAGCCACATTGGCAGAGGTGGTCAGCAGGGCCACTTTCCGGAAAGGGAAAGGACTACGATGACGTGGGAATGGTTCTCAGCTAGCTTTCTAGATCAGTATTTTCCCGAGGAGGAGAAGGAGCGTCACATTCAAGCTTTTCTGTCCTTGGTACAAGGCTCCATGATGGTGGCGGAGTATCACCGGGAATTCCTTAGTCTGTCTAGGCCAGTTAACTCCCGGGGAGGCAGGACATATAATCAGACGGGACGGGGTGCCTAACCCTACTGGATCTGGACGACTGTTTACTCTAGCTCCTCCATTGGATGTGGATCATTCTGTGATTCAAGGTATGGTTGTTGTCACTAGTTCCTATGCCTATACACTATTTGATTCAAGAGCTTCACACTGCTTTATATCTGCAACATTTATAACTGCTACCGGTACTTTAGTTCAAAAAGTATCCACAAGGCTCACAATTGTATCCCCTATCGGAGACATGTCATTGGGACTCATATGCACGGCAGTGAATACTGAACTCGCTGGACTCAGATTTGAGTTCAATTATCTGGTACTCGACATGACTAAGTACGATATTATCTTCGGCATGGATTGATTGGCTAGTTTTCAAGCCAACATTGATTGTTATCGCCGCAGAGTGACATTTTGGTCACCCGAAGGGAAGCAGTATGTGGTTCGTACAGACAAGCAGAGCAGACTGCAGGAAGGGTTGAACCATTTGATATTGAACAATATCATCATAAACAAGGCACCAGTCACTGAACTTCCGACAATTGTGCAAGAATTTGTGGATGTGTTCCCAAAAGAACTCCCTGGCTTACCACCCATGAGGGAGCTCAATGTTGAGATCAAGCTATATCGTGGTACTTCACCAGTGTCTTTACCACATTATCGGATGGCACCAATAAAGATGTCCGAGCTAAAGAAGCAGATTGATGAACTGCTTAGACTGGGTTGCATCCGGAATAGCACATCATCTTGGGGAGCTTCAGTGGTGTTTGTGAAGAAGAAGGACAGTTCACTCCTAATGTGTGTGGATTACCGGAAATTGAATCAGCTAACTGTCCGGAACAAGTACCCTTTACTCAGGATCGATGATTTATTCGATCAATTGAGGGGTTACACTCACTTTTCGAAGATTGATCTGATGTCCGGTTATCATCAAATCCGGGTTAAGGAGGAAGATATAGAGAAGATAGCCTTCAGGACGCGGTATGGACTATATGAGTTTGTAGTCATGCCGTTTGGACTCACCAATGCACTGGCTGTGTTCATGGATATAATGAACAGGATCTTCCGCCATACCTGGACCAGTTCGTGATTGTGTTTATTGATGATATTCTATGTCAGGAGGAACATGCTGAGCACCTACAGATAGTTTTGAACACTTTGAGAAAGAACAATTTATATGCCAAAGCCAGTAAATGTGAATTCTGGTTATCCAAGGTTAATTTCTTGGGGCATATTATATTCGAAGAAGGTATCGCAGCGGATCCGGCTAAGGTGACAGCAGTAAGTGAATGGAAGGCACCAAAGAATGTAACTGAGATCGGCAGTTTCTTGGGATTGGCTAGTTATTATAGGAAGTTTATTATGGACTTCTCCAAGATTGCATCTTCACTGACCCGACTCACTCAGAAAGGAGTCAAATTTGAATGGTCAGATTTGTGCAACCGAAGATTTGAAACACTGAAAAAGAGACTTACAAGAGCTCCTATTTTGATTTTGCCGGAAAGAGGAAAAGGTTATGATGTACAATGTGATGCTTCAGGAGAAGGACTCGGGTGTGTCCTCAGTCAAACTCAGCATGTGGTGGCTTATGGATCAAGACAGTTAAAAATTCATGAATACCTTTATCCCACGCATGATCTAGAATTGGCTGCAGTGGTCTTCGCTCTTAAAAGCTGGAGACACTATTATATGGTGAGAAGTTTGAAGTATTTTCAGATCATAAGAGCTTGAAGTACTTATTCGATCAGAGATAACTCAACCTGAGGCAGCGCAGATGGATGGAATACCTGGCAGATTATGAGTTCGCGCTCCAATATCATCCAGGTAAGGCAAACAAGGTGGCGGATGCTCTCAGCTGCATATCACATGCATCAGTGGCATGTTTGATCAGGACAGAATGGGAGATGTTGAATACCATTCGAGAGTTCAATCTGTATATCAACAACCATGGGAGTATGTACAATTTAATCATACGGTCCAACATGGTTACCAAGATTGAACAGGAGCAACAATCAGATCCGGAAGTGGAGGAGATATGGGCCAAGATGTCTACTGGCGTGGTCATACCAGAATGGGAATTACGACCAGGACAAGGTCTTGTATTCCGGGGTAGAATATATGTACCAAAAAGTTGCAGAAAAGAGTTGTTGATTGAGGCACATCAAACCAAGCTCTCCATTCATCCGGGCAGCACCAAGATGTATCATGACTTGAAGAGACATTATTGGTGGCACGGGCTCAAAAGAGATGTGGCGAAATTTGTGGCACATTGCTTAACTTGTCAACAGGTTAACACAGAACATCAGAAGCCACCAAGTTTACTCAAACCCTTATCAGTGCCAGAATGGAAATGGGAGTACATTTCCATGGATTTTGTGACGGGGTTGCCGAGGTCCTCAAAGGGCAATGACGCTATATGGGTCGTGGTAGACCGACTGACCAAGTCTGCACATTTTATTCCTATCAAGATGACAGACTCATCTGAGACTTTGGATCGGCCTTATATCAAGGATATCATTAGATTACATGGTATTCCTCAAACTATAGTGTCCGACAAAGATGGCCGATTCACCGGCAGAGTGTGGCAGAGCATGCAGTCGGCCATGGGGACCGATCTACTGACTAGCACAGCATTCCATCCATAGACTGATGGACAGTCGGAAAGGACAATACAAACACTGGAGGATATGTTGAGAGCGTGCATGCTAGACTTTAAGCGTGGATGGGAGGATCACCTGCCATTGGTAGAGTTTTCATACAACAACAGCTACCAAGCAAGCCTTCAGATGGCTCCATTTGAGGCTTTGTATGGTAGACCATGTAGGTCACCAGTGTCATGGACAAAGGCCGGTGAGTCTTCATTGATTGGACCCGAGTTGGTTGCAAAGACCACAGCACAGATACAGTTAATACGGCAACATCTATTAACTGCACAGAATCGTCAGAAGAGTTATGTTGACAAGAGGAGGAGGTTTCTTGAATTTGAAGTGGGGGACATGGTGTTCTTGAAAGTCTCGCCACAGAAGGGACACATGAGGTTTGGAAAGAAGGGGAAACTGTCGCCGAGATATGTGGGACTGTTTGCCATCATAAGAAGGATGGGGGATGTAGCTTATCAGTCAGCACTTCCTTCACAATTGGCAACTCTACACAATGTGTTTCATATATCGATGCTGAGGAAGTACAATCCTGATCCGTCTCATGTATTGAATGTGCAAGATATAAAAGTGCAAAACGACGTGACATACGTCGAGAGGCCTGTCAGAATAGTGGAAACTGAGCAAAGGGTGTTACAAAATAGAGCAATTCAGCTCGTCAAGGTGGTATGGGATCGACATGGTATCGAGGAAGCCACTTGGGAACTCAAATCAGAGATGAAAACAGCTCACCCTGAATTATTTGTGTAATTTATTTTGGAATCCTACTTCGTTCGAATTTCAGGACAAAAATTTCAAAAAGAGGATTGTATTGTAATACCCCAGATTTTGCAATATATCAATATTTACAAAATTGCCATTGAAATTATGAATTAAAAGGATATGACCGTAGATGAGTAAATTGTGGGCCCATTGTTCAAATAAGACCCAATGTACATGTTATAAGGATCAAATTAAAGTAAATGGGTAATGTGCATCTAATTGGGTCAAGGTGGTTAATTGGGTCAAAGGACCCAATTGGGACCCAATGGGTCGTGGTGGACATGATTGACCATTGGGTGAGCTCAAGTTTAATTGGGTTAGGTTGAATTGAATGGGAAAGTTAACAAGTATTTAGTTAACTCAAATTAAATGGAAGGGTTGAGTTTAAAGTTGGAGTTGAATTTATTGTTGGAGTTGCATTAAAATGATGAGTTAAATGGGTGAGTTGAGTGATATGAGTTGGATGGGAAATTATGGAGATATTTATCTCAAAGGAGTTAAGTGTGAAGTTGAAGGGCTATAGTTTCAAATTTAAACACCACTCCACACGTTGGAATGCATGGGAGATTATCTTATGCATGAAACTCCTAGTTAAGTAATAAATGATGGTGGCGGTTTTGTGGAGTTACATGTGGTGAGGAGTTGTGTTTCAAAATCAAAACTCTTATGCAAGTTGGATAGCATGGAAGTTTTATTCTATGCATGAGACTCTAAATGGACAGCCAATGGGAAGATGGTTTAGCACATGGGAGTTTCATTTCAAGATGAAACCCCACATGAAGATTTGAATGTAGAGTGGCGGTTACACAAGGCCAACAAAGGCTAGCCGTTGGAGCCTATGGGAGTTTTATTTCAATATGAAACTCTCACATGGAACGGTAATGAGAATTGGATGATGGAAGGAATGTATTCAACAAGATAATCCTTGTTAGCCGTTGGGTGCCTTGGGAGTTTCATCTCAAGGATGAAACCCCAAGGGAGGCATTAAGAATGGAGTTACAAAATGGGTTCACACATGGTGGGAGGATACACTTAGGCTACACGTTGGGTACCTTGGGAGTTTCATCTCAAAAATGAAACCCCCATATGGAGAAGTGATGGAGAAGGTTGCACCTGTAACGCTCCACCCTTTTTCACTCGCTTTTTCCTGTAAATTCAGAGTCTATGTTTTTTATAACAGAGTAGAGTGATAGAGAGCGGGACGTCACGACGCGAGGTAAGTCCGAACTTCCAAAGTCTGACCCTTAACTGGCCAACCCTATGTGTGCATGGATCAAGTCCATGACAAATGGTTCACACATAGCAATATCAACTTGCGGAATAAAAATCATAACCTGCGGAATCATAACATCAATTTGCGGAATCATAAATAGAACCAAGTTCTATTCCATTCAGATAGCAAAGTACGTCAAGTCATTAATCATCATTATCATAACGCAATTATCCAATAAGACATCTAACCATAGAAAATCCATCTAAGTTATTACAATTCGAATTCTAGATACTCAAAATACAAATCCCTGAGTATCTTAAACCAAATATAAAACTAAAAGCATTCCAAGTTCCTATGCTTGTCCTTTTCCGCATTCAATGTTTTCCTCATTTCCTGCATCATCCACTAAAGAGTAGAAGTAGGGCGTTAGTACAACGCGCCCAGTAGGTATTCCAGTTACGGCTAACACATGGTTAGTACAAAACATATATTATAATCATAATATATAAAACCAGGTAAAATCCATGCCATGCAATGATGACAGATATGCAATGAGTCTCACCCATCACATGTACATAAAGTACCCACCACATATTTCCGGACGCCCCGGCGGAGTGTGGACCCTCCGAAATCTTCTTGATGGAAATCACATAAAGGTATTGCACATAGGTTCTTCGGACGCCCCGACGGAGTGTGACCCCTCCGGTTATAAATCCTCCACCCCATGCCATGCATGAGATGCCAATGAAACACATGCTATTTTATAACATAAACATAGCATTTAAAAATCATAATATAAAACACATGCTCTTTCCTCATATAAACAAAGCATATAAAATCAACCTTTGAAATATATTAATATGTTATTTACAACCTGATCATAGCATTTAAAATCCATACTTTAGCATATCCTTTGAAACACATTTTCATCAAAATATACGATAAGAACAAAGTACATAATCCATGGTTTCAAAGAGGTGGAATCCTATCTAAGACCGTTCACAAGTCCTTGCGTTTCTGTCCAAGATTCGATCACCGATCGCACACCGCTGACGAGATCCCATTACCGTATAATATAATGATAAATCAACACAAAGTCTCACATAATTTCAAGATTCTAAGTCCATAAACAAAACCCCATGGGGTTCGGCCATGCACCATGGTCGAACCCATGGTTTACCATTTTTTATACATATTTACAAAAATGCCACTGTTGGTAACACTAGCCCCTTCTCTTTGCTTACGTTCCAAGTTTTCATTCATGCTTCTAAAATACATAATACCATACAATAACTCATGGGATTCGGCCATACACCATGGTCGAACCCAATGTCCAACATTCTCTCATATTTACCAAAATTCCATTGACTTCCTCTTCTCTGTAAATCTTTCATAATTAGACCTTAAAATTTCTCTAATCAAATAAGTTCATCAATCACATCTCATGGGGTTCGGCCATACATCATGGCCGAACCCATGGTTCTCCTACTTTGGTATTTTTTTAATTACATTTTTGCCATTACTTTCTCCATCAATTCATATCATACATTGTGCCCTTTATTTTATTTAAAACTAACATAACCTAACTCATAATGTAGGTTCATAATCTAATTCATAAATCAGCCCTTAAACCATAATTTAAAGACACCTTTAATCCCTTAATTTAGAACATGGGGTTCGGCCATATACCATGGCCGAACCCTATGGTGTATAATTTCCAATTAATCTCCACCTTTCTATAATTGAAAGGTCTCCAAATTTAGATTTCTCCTTCCAAGAATAGAACTTCCCTTTATTAATCTCTCCTACTATCATTAGAAGGTTTCCCAGTTTAACTTACCAAAATATAAACCTCCTTCCATAAATGGAAAGTTTTCTAAAAATAACTCTACCTTCCATTTTTAACCTAAGGTCCACATTTAGAAGGTTTCTTAATTAAACAACAACCCTTCTATGATTGAATATCTTATTCTAAAATTCACAAGGTTTCCAAAAACTAATCCTAGTGGGATTCGGCCATAACTATGGCCGAACCTCACTCATGGCAACCAATCCCTTCATTTAAATTAGGTTCCATAATCAAGCCTTATCTTCCATTCTTGGTATGGTTTCCATAAATAACTTTTATGGTCTTTAAGTAGATACTTTCTAATTTTAATATCCACTTCCAAAAATGGAAACTTTCCTTAATAAGTAACCTCCTTTCCATATTTGGAAACACCTTCCAAAATTAGATTGTTTTTCCATAATTAACCACTCCTTCCATATGTGGATTGCTTTCCAAATTTAGCAATACTCATAATAAGGTTTCCAAAAAAACTCTACTGGGGTTCGGCCATGCACTATGGCCTAACCTCACCCTTTTAGATCTAGGTCCATCTTTTACATTTTCTTTCCAATTTTAACCCATGGGGGTCGGCCAAGCACCATGGCCGAACCCTATGGTTCATGATCTTGGCCCTTGGTTTAGATCTAATCCAAAATTAATCATCAATCCATATAATGTTTGTGGGGTTCGGCCATATACCATGGCCGGACCTCACTCCTCCTTTTTATTATTTTAGATCCCCTCCATTAGCCATAAAACAGCCTTGGTTCGGCCATGCCATGGCCGACCCATAATCCATATTCTTTCATTGATTTTCTTGAATCCATACAATCACCAAAGGTTTTTATGATTTAAGATCTAGGAACATAAACCCACTTAATAAATCAACACTCTCCATGGTTTCCAATCTTTAAAACCAATTAATTAAGCAAATCTTTCCATGGGGTTCAGCCATGCACTCTGGCCGAACCCTATGGTTCTTTCTTCTCTTTTAAAAACATTTACCCATTTCTAATTTTCTCTTCATGGGGTTTGGCCAACCACCATGGCCGAACCCTATGGTTCTTTTGATTTCATAAATAAAATTATAACATTAATAATTAGATACTAACCTCTTCCTTGCTCTTCTAATCTTTCTCTTCCTTTCTCTTTGATTTTCTCCAAACAAAAACTCCTTCTAGTTGCTGCCCGTTATTCTCTTGCTCTTGTCGTGAAAGAGAGGACTTGAGAGAGGGAGAGAGAGAGAGGAATATAACTTGGTAATGGGGTTGTAAAAACCGTACACCCCTATGGATCTCTCCTTTTATTAAGCTCTCCTTAATCCCATATTAGAATGTTCTTAATAGAATTTTGCCCTCTTGTGTTTCCCATTTTTTTTACACGTATACTATATTGTAGCACAGTTTTAACCTTGTTAACTTCCGAATCAGTAAAAGTGGTAAACTACAGAGTTGTAGATCTTGAAATCTTCTTTCAAACAAAAAAAGAATCAAAGCAATCGGATATAAGAGTGAAAAGTTATAACCAAAACACTGGATATATATCAAACCTTCCTTATTTAACCATGGCCGACTTTCCCTCTTTAATTAGCCATATCCGACTTTTCCTTACCTTATTAAGACTTCCTTTAATTCTTATTAGAAAGTACTATGCGCATAACCCTAATCATAATCCAAATAATCTTTTAATTTAATTCATAGATATTTCATCCATTTTTAAATATCTAGCATATCATTGTGGATTTAAAAATCCCACATATCTCTCATGTGCATAATATGTAAATCACTATCTAAAATTCGGCCAAGATAATCTTTATTTGATTTTTTTAACATCTACTTGGATATTTCAAATCCACTACTCGGCCATAATATCCTTTATTCAAAATTGGGTATGATTCACCGCTAATTTAATCCTACCCATTTAAATTTTAGTAAAACCAATTCCAACATTGGTTGGGTCCTAATTGGGTCATGGCCCAATTCCTTAGCCATATAAGATTTAATTCCAAAATTCATAATCAAAATTAAATAAATAATAAACTGAAAACCCGAGGTGTTACAGCACCAAGGCAACCTAAGAGCCAAAAACCGTTGGAGGGTTTCATCTCAAGGATGAAACCCCCAAGTGGAATAATTGAAGGAAATGAATGGGGAAGGAAGTTACAAGTGGTGCCAACCTTAGGCTGAATTTGATTACCAAAGGAAAAGTTTTATTTCCACTCATTCTCTCCCTCTCTTAGCCGACCAACACTTTAAGGAAAGGAGATCAAACATTTTGAGAATTTTATCTCATTCTCTCCCTCACTCTCTCAAGGCCATTCTCCTCTTAAAGATCAAAAAGGGTTTGAAGCATTGTGCTAAGCTTCTTTCTCAAACCTATATCCATCTTGGCCGAATCAACCCTTAGTAATCTTATCTTGATCAAGCTCATATATTGGTCGAAGATCAAAGAGGAGCAAAAGGAAGGACTAAGAAAGGAATGGAAGAACAAGCCGGAGCAAAGATCAAATTGGAGGAGTCGCGAAAACGGTAGGTGCTCAATAAACTTTTATTAAGCAAGATAGCCAAGGAAACATGATCAGGCCATTGTCTGTTCAAGTCCTAAAAGGGATATACAAAAAAACCATTCAGTATGAAAAAGAGGTTGATTAGGTTCGGCCATGATGTAGGGCCAAACCCATCAAAAGGTATGATCATGGCTATGAAGTTTAAAGGAAGAGATAAGGAACCGTAGGGTTCGGCCATGATGTATGGCCGAACCCCATGGAAGAAAATGAAAGGATAATGATATGTTAAATGGAAGGTTATTATAGATTTCTAAAGGGACTAAATGGGAGTATGAACGGGAAACATCAAAGGATCAAATTATATAATTGTATGTTATAGTTTGAAGGAAAGTAAAGAACCATAGGGTTCGGCCAATTGTATGGTCGAACCCCATGGAGGGTTTTTGATGTTTTTAAAGGGTCTAAATATATGGAAAAGTGATGGACTTGGATGCATGTTGTTTAACAAAAATGGAAAAGAGGAGCACCAAAACCAAAGGGGTGAGGTTCGGCCATATTGTATGGCTGAACCCCACCAAGTGCTATGAATGGTGTTTTGTTTTAAAAGGTCTAAAAAGATTCAAATGGATAGAATTATGAGAATCAATCATAGATGAATAAAGGTTTTAATGGAAATAAGGAACTATAGGGTTCGGCCATGTGTATGGCCGAGCCCCATGGAGTGACAATGGTGGATGATTAAGGGCTAGATGATTAATATGTGAAAGCTTAGATGAATGGATTGGTAATTAGACTTATGTATGAAGGATTAAAATAACCAAATTTAAGATGGTGAAGTTCGGCCATGTTGTATGGCCGAACCCCACTAAGGTGGATTTGTTATGGACATTGGTTAGCAATGTTAAGCAAAGGTTAAACCAATGGCAAAACCGTAAATACAAGTTATTATGTAAATATGGAATGAAAGATTAAAGGAGCCAAAACCAAAATGGTGAGGTTCGGCCATACAAGAGGTTCGGCCATGTTGTATGGCCGAACCCCACCAAGGTATGTTTGGAGGTTTGAGGTTTTTATATAAGCTATTTGGATGTATTGGTTAAATAAAAAGGGAGATCAAATTAAAGTGGGTGAGGTTCGGCCATGGGGTATGACCGAACCCCATAAGGTGATTTTTGGGACTTAGAATTAATTGGAAATCAAGTGGATCTTGTGTTTGACTTATTGTTATATAAACAAGGTAACGGGACTTTTTGAACGGTGCACAAATCGTGAACGGGTGATGGTTTAAGAAGAGCAGATATTTCTAAGTGACTTTTGTGTAGGTTTCCTACCACTTTGTAACCACACTCTATACTTAGTTTTTATCTTGATTTTTATGAGTTATGTGTTAAACTATTATGTTTCAAAGTGGATTTGAATGTTAAGATTTATTTACAAATAGTATGTATTCATTGACATCTCATGCATGGCATGGGGAGATGGTTATGTAACCGGAGGGTCCACACTCCGTCAGGACGTCCGAAAAACCTATGTGGTAGTACCCTGATGATGAGAATCCCATCAAGAGGAAACCGGAGGGTCCACACTCCGTCTGGGCGTCCGAACAACCTATATGGAGGTACCTTGATGATGAGAATCCCATCAAGAGGAGGCTATGTATACTTACGATGGGTGGGACTCATTACATTTGCATACATACATAGCATTGTTTTTGCAAGATTTTGATGATCATGTACTATTATGTTATATGCATGTTTTTATACTAACCTTGTGGTAGCCCTAATCGGAAGACCTACTGGGTGCGTTGATCTAATGCCCTATTTCTATCCTTAGTGGATGACACAAGAAAGGGAAACGTCGAGGATCGCGAAGGAAACCAAGCATAGGAGCTTGGGCTTTTGAATGATTTAATTATGGATATTTTGGTTAAGTTTACATGGACATGTAATTTGTTAGTTAGATGTTGGCATGTAATAACTTAGTTAAATATTTGCTATGGTTTGGAATGGTATGAATGGATGTTTAAGTTTAAGATAACTTTGGATAAACGACTATGTACTTTGCCATCTAATAAAATGGAGTAGATTTAGGTTCTATTATAATCCTCAATTAGATTAAGTAATATTCCGCAAGTTTTAATTAGTAACATATGTGAATCGTTTTTCATGGGCTTAGTCCATGCACATATGGGTTTGGCCAGTTAAGGGTCGGACTTTGGAAGTCCGAACTTAACTCACGTCGTGACACTCCGCTCTTATCACTTGTTTATTTATTATAAAAAAAAAATAGACTCTGATTTAGAGTGAAAAGGGCGGGGTGTTACAGATAATTTAATAGAATGGGATGCAGCAAAGGCAACCAATACTTTAGCCCAAGTTCAAAAAATTAGGAGCATACCTTGCATAAGAACCGGTTGAATAATGTCACCAATATGTGGAATAACAACATAAACATGGCCCCGATTGGTTTGGGGCGGTCGTCCACGTCTTTTGTTTTGCTGATTGTTATTCTGCGGACGTGGATTCCCAATATTCGACTTATTTGGTTTTGGTCAATCCTTCAATATGTGACGGCGTTTACCACAATTATACACTGTGGTTTCCTCACCTGGTCGCACTTATTGGCTATATGGCCCCGCATCTTGCAATTGCAGCATTGCAATCACTCCTGATCATAATTAGTTGCCTCTCCAAAAGAAGAATTCTTTTGAGGAAAATGGTCAGTCTTTCTTTTCTTATTCTAGGTCCAATAAGAACTCATCTTTCTAGACTCATGTTTTGTTGCACCATGCAATGTAGCGACGATACCTTCTATCAACTTGGCTATTTGGACTACTTCGGAAAAAGTGGCCAACCTCATCGGAATCACTGAATATTGTTTCACCTCGTTTAAACCCGTCTCGAATTTCCTTGCCACTAACATCTTATTTTTTACCAGTTTAGGAGAATACCTGGCCAACTCAATAAATTTGGTCTTATATTGAGCCACTGTATCATTGCCTCGACGAAGGTTCAAAAATTCCACCACGTCTTCTCTAAGATTTTGAATACTCTCACAAGCTCCCATTTTAAGAGTAGTTACTGCTTTGCCTCTACGATTGCCTTTTCCTCCCATGTCTACGAAACTAGATTCCATCATTCTCACAAACATTCAAGAATTCAAATAGCAATCATCTTCAGGTCTAACTAAGCTACATTACTGACACCAAAAATTAACCTTCCGCTCTAAGAAGGATTTCTATCCCACTCAGCCTAAAGAGGAAAAACTAGATTCAACTTCTCTAATATTGGCCCAACACAACCTAAGGGTTGAACCAAAGCTCTGATAGCCATACCGTAAGGACCCACCCATTCTAACACAACAAACGGAGCCTTACACGAATCGAACACGATCCAATAATGGGAATAACATATTCATGATTCCATATTTGTGTTTTCTCTCAATTAACAATATTGTAAGTAATCAGAGTGCAAAATATTTCAATAAATTAACCATGTTCATTAATTGTCATTCCCATATAGGATTAGTCCTCATCTAGCATGGAATCAATCAATAGTCCAACAACTAAAATTTTCTATGAATAAAGAGGTCTAATATTAAATCATACGATAATTACATCAGAAAAATCAAATCAATGTTAATGCTTCCCCAACTACAAGTTGGAAACAGAAGCACAACTCAAACCCAAAATGCAAATAAACCAAAGTAATACTTGTTATGTCTCACTCCTCAAATAAAATCTAGAAAACTCTTAACAAATATTATTTAAGCCAACGCTACCAATAGAGTTCCTCCTATGGATTTGCCTGACGGGCTTCTCCTTCCAATGGATTTCTTGAAAAGTGGGGGATGAGCTCCATGCCCAGTGAAGGAAAATAACCATACAAATAATATGCATATATTAATAATAAACTAGGCATACAACAATAATTCCAAATAAATTCAAATATTATTTTTCAAAACGCATGCCATGCTATAATGCAATTATGATGCATGTGTCCCTTTCCCATGTATCTCAACAAATGAATCATGCAAAACTCGAATTACCTAAGCATAGCACATGTGCACAAATAGTCATAACCCAACGAATGTGCACGAAGAATGTCCACAGGGGAGTGCAAGGCAATCGAAACAAGAGCCAAACGAATGTGCACGACAAATGTCCCTAAAGGAGTGCAGGGTTAATGACCCGAGTCAACAATACAAATCACCCACCCAAACGTGGACGCTCATGCAGGACGAATCAACAAATATCTCATGCATGAATCCCATGTTATGTATGCCATTAACATGATCATAATAAACGATTAACAATATAACATGTGTTAACAAATCCAATAAACAAATGACCAATATAACATGTGTTAATAGTTTCAATGAACACACGACGAATAACAAGTATTACATTATTAATCAATTCAATGAACACAAGACGAATAATAAATATTACATGTGTCGAAAATTTCAATATACACAAGATATCCAACTAAGGCATTCACAAGATGCTCATACTAACAACTCAACAAACGATCAAAACATTCAAATCGAATTTCCGAACGATAAAAAATAATCAAAATTATTCAATAAACGAGGTTAAGTTTCCCTCACCTAAACTTCGCAATTTATAAAGTTCAGACACCACCAAATCCAAGCTCCAACAAGCTTCATGTCCCTGAATTTATTGTCATTGATTAGAGTTTTGGACCATTATAACTTTATTTTATTCAAATCCTTTTTAAATCAAGGAATTGAAAAAATATACCCAATTTGTTATGTTCAAACAAATCAAATCTAAGGGGTACTAAACAAAATACAATTAGTCTAAGGTTTAAAAGAGTTAAACAAAGCAAAATTTGACCTATCTTGCAGAAATTTCTGGTATCATCTCGAATTAAAACAGGGTCTTTTATTTGTACAGTGGAAAGGTATCTGAGAGAGGATTACAACAATATCTTGTTCGTTTGAAACGGATATTCGTAATCTGAGTTGTAATCAAAATATTCAGACATGTACATTGCTCAACAGTTTCCAGTCTCATCCGAGGTTTTTGTCTTACAGACTACATTTGACCCTTCAAATCGATGATTCTCGCTCTAAGATTTTAATTTGAGGTATATATCTTTATGAGATTTAGTTTAGACAAAAATTTTGTACCGTTTCTGTAACACCCCGGATTTTCAATTTAATATTTTGTATGTAAGTAATCCATTTAATTTGTGAACATTAGTTATGGATCTTAAATTGGGTAAAGAGTTGGGTCATTGGCCCAATTAGGACCCAACGATTTTGGAATTGTTTTCAATAAAAATTAAATGGAGTTGAATTTAAATTGGTATTGCAATATTATATAAATAAGGAAGGAGATAATATTGCATGGCCGTGTATAGAGAGATTCATATCTATGATAGGTGCATGGGATCTTTTAAAAATGGTATGCATATTGTCTAAAATTAAATAAAGAAGTGTCTAAATTAAAAGATTGCTTAGGTTATGATTAGTGTTATGCGCATAGCACCTTCTAAAAGAAGAGCACACGGCAATGGAAAATTAAACACAAGGGCACACGGCATTACTAATTAAGACAAGGGGCGGACGGCCTAAGGGGGCATTGTTTATCTTAAACACATTCTAAATATGGGAAGCCAAGGTCGGCAAGTGCTATCTTAATAGGATTGAGTGGAATGATAAAGGGAGAGATACAAGGGGCACACGGCCCTAAGAGGAAATTGTATCTAAAGCACCTTCTAAACTAAGATCAAGAGGGAGGTATTAAAAAGGAGAGAAGGACAAATGCGCACGGATTGCACATCTCTTTCTCCAATTTTCTTTCTCACTCTCCCTTTCTCAAGTTCTCATTCACGGTAAGAAGAAAGGAGAAGAAGAAGGCAGCCAGCATGAGGTGTTCTTGGTTTGGAGAAAGAATCAAGAAGAAAAGAGAAGGATTGGAAGAGCAAATATCAATCGGAACCGGTTAGTATTTTATTTGATAAATTTTGTTTGAAATAAAAGAACCATAGGGTTCGGCCATGGTGTTTGGCCGAACCCCATGGAAGAAGATTGGGAGATGGTTTGATGATTTTTAATGGAAAGAAAGAACCATAGGGTTCGGCCATAGTGCATGGCTGAACCCCATGGAAAGACATGTTTAATTCATGGGTTTTGAGGATTGAAAACCATGGAGGGTTATGTTATTTTGATTGCATTTGAAAAGAGGAAAAGAATGGAACCATAGGGGTTCGGCTATGGGTATAGCCGAACCCAATGTAAAGGAAATTAATAAGGTGATAAGATCATGGATTTATGCTTATGTTTTAAAGGATTTTTAAATGGAAATATGGTTGATGGTTTTAGATCCATGGAAAGACAAATTAATGGATGAATGGGAATGTGTGATTTCTAAAGAAATTAAAGAACCATAGGGTTCGGCCATGGTGTATGGCCGAACCCCATGGAGTTGGTTTCGTATATTGTTAATGTATCTTAATTAATTAAAATAGAAGGAGGATTGTGAACCACAGGGTTCGGCCATGGTGTATGGCCGAACACCATAGAGTTGCTTTGGTATGGTTGATGGATTTTGATTGGCTAAATTAGAAAGCTTCTAATTATGGAAGTTGGTTGCTAAATTTGGAAAGCTTCCAATTATGGATGGATGGGTGCTAAATTGGAAACCTTCTAAATATGGAAAGTGGAGTTTAATTTAGAAAGGATTTAAAAATAGAAGGAGGATATTGAATTTAAAAAGTTTCTAAATATGGACTTGTTAATTATGGATTTGCTAAGTTGATGAAAATGGAAACTTAGACATCATAGGGTTCGGCCATGGTGTTTGGCCGAACCCCATGAATCAATCTTGGATCTAATATATTCATGTGTTAATGAATGGAAGGTTTGAAAATGATAGACCATGGGTTCGGCCATGGCGTATGGCTGAACCCCATGGGGAATAATTTATGGTGTTAATGTTTGAAAGGATTGGATGATGGGTTAAGTTAGCCATGGATGGCATTTTGGTAATTACGTAGAATTAATGAACTATTGTATGCATTTTGGTCAAAAAATGGTAGACCATGGGTTCGGCCATGGTGTATAGCCGGACCCCATGGGGATTGGTTTATGGACTTTAAATATTTTAAATCAAGTGGGACTTGGTTTTTGATTAATTGAATATTATAAGGTAACGGGACCTCACAAGGTGTGTACGATCGTGAGCGGTTATCGGACGAAAGACGCAAGGACACGTAGCGGTCTTTGGTAGGATTCCACCTCTTTGAAACCATGGGTTTTTGTACATTTGTTTTATCTTATTTTTGATAAAATTATGTTTCAAAGGATATGCTTTATATTGAATTTTAAATGCTATGTTTATTTGTATAAATAGCATGTGTTGGATATGTTTCAAAAGGCGATTTTAAATGCTATGTTTATGTTATAAAATAGCATGTGTTTCATTGGCATCTCATGCATGGCATGCGGTAAAGGTTTTGTAACCGGAGGGTCCACACTCCGTCGGGGAGTCCGAAAAACCTTTGTGGGGTACCTTGATGTGCTTTTCCATTAAGAAGAAACCAGAGGGTCCACACTCTGTCGGGGCATCTGAAAGACCTTTGTGGTGGGTACTTTTATGTACATATGATGGTGGGACTCATTGCATTTGTCATCATTGCATGGCATGGATTTATATGGTTTTTGACATTACGTTATTATATATGTTTTGTACTAACCATGTGTTAGCCGTAACTGGAATACCTACTGGGCGCGTTGTTCTAACGCCCTACCTTTATCCTAGTTGATGATACAAGAAGCAAAGGGAACGATGAGTGCAAGGAGGGCCAGGCATAGGAGCTTGGATGCTTTATTTTATATGTTTTATATGCTTTATTTTATATGTTTTGAATAAAGTTACTTATGGATGATTATGACGTTTTAATTATGATTAAGGACTTGACGTACTTTGCTATTTGAATGGAATAGAACTTGGTTCTATTATTATCCACATGTTATGATTCCGCAGTTATGATTTTTATTTTGCAAATTGATATTGTTATGTGTGAACCTTTTTTGTGGACTTTGTCCATGTACACATAGGGTTGGCCAGTTAAGGGTCGGACTTTGGAAGTTCGAACTTAGCTCGCGTCATGACGTCCCGCGCTCTATCACTTACTCTGTTATAAAAAAAAAAGACTCTGATTTACAGGAAGAAGTGAGTGAAAAAGGGTGGGACGTTACAGTTTCATTGATCAGAGACCGAGATAAATATTCCACAATCCAACGCTGTAAAATTGTCTGTTTTTCAGCAGTATACAACTAGGTCGGACTTACAAACTTGGTTTTGTGTATCAAACCTCATTTAAAATTCATCATATTTTAACTGGAGATAGGTCACGTCGTTTTTATCAGAATAGGAACCAATTTTAAGTTGTTTCAACGAAATAAGTACAAATTATGGTTTATTTAGTAAAACCAAAAGAAATTGTGTCTCGGATCTAAACTAGATTTTGGTTCGTGTTTCAGATATCTGGGGCATCAAATCACCTTATTTTGCCTCCAAAATTGGATAGAAACTAGATATATGAAATTGGAATTTAACAAAATAAATTTCTTCAAAAACGTCCATTTGGAACTCCAGATATTAATTTTTTGTGACAATGTGCAGAGCAGATCTGAGAGACAGCCTTGCTCGTTTTAACCAAATAATTCAGATCCAAATTTGATCAAACTAATTCGAATCCTCCAATTATTTTTTTTCTACTTTTTATTTCCTTCTTCCCTTGTAATTATTTTAAACTAATCAAAGTATGAAGGAAAATAAGAAAATAAATAAAATACTAACCTTTTTTGACAAAACACCAAGTAGAAGGGGAGACATAGAGAGAGAGCTCTAACGATTTTGTGTTCCAAAGGCCTCCACTATTGCAAATTAATGTATGGCCCTTGGAGACTTATTTATAGGCTTCTCCCTATGCTATTTACTTAGTTTCCCTCACCTCCATACCCTAAATACTAGTTAGGAGGGGTAAATTAGTAAATGCTCAATTTATCAAGGAGGTGGCTAGGGTTCAAGCACAAATTCGAATTTAACTCATGTTTCCTCTTGCCAAACACGCCCAAGGTGGGGCCCACTCGACTTTGTTATTATACTTATTTACTATTGTTATTTTGTTTTTCTAGATATTTATTTTCAAGTAGTTAATTTATTAAACCACAAGATTCAAATATTTCAAACATGGTTTCCTTTATGATTTTTTTGCAACATCTCTTCCAGATCATACTTTTATAACTTAGACACCAATATCTCAATGGTCAAACAATAAAAATAAAAGTACAAGTTTCGAAATAATTCGAATTCTAAATTTAGAAACTCTCCAAAATTAACAACTTCCAAATTTAGAAAATTTCTATTTTTAGAAGTTCTAAATAAAACTAGGGTTTCAATCATGGTCACACCATTATGTCACAATCTCGAACAAATATGTGGGAATTACTGATTACCCGATTATGGTTTACTCGACTAACCTCTAGATTATTAGTGCCCCAGCTCGTCCGAGTCACCCATATTATCAATTACGTGACTCCTTTGGATATTGCCTTGGAAGAATATGAAAATGACAGAAGTTCTACTGTGCATTGAAGACTCTACCCAAATTTGTTATTGGCACATAGGTAAGTGAACCTTAGTAGACCTTAGATTAAGCCCAATAACTTAGAAATCAATAGTTTAGCAACTGAAAAATTAGAAAATGGTTGACTTCCAGCGTCGAGGCCTCAAGCAGTTTGTCAAGGCCTCAAAGACTGTTCTGAGCTGAGTGAAAATTGTGACCTCTGTAATTTAGCGAGAGACCACAAGGCCAAGTGTCCTTTGACTGAGTATCTTACAGATTTAGTTAGATAAATCTAAAAGGTTTTTTCTGATTTTGAAAAATCCTAAATTGGGAGTTTTATGGAAATAAGGAATATCTACAAGGGTCCTCTTTAGAATGAAACTCCAGTTGCCACCTCACACAGATTCAACAAATCTTTAGGCGCCTAGCATCATGGATGGCTATCTTTTACTGGTTTGGAAAGGCTCCTCGATTTGTCTAAGGATACACTTGTGTGATTGACAATCACGTGCAAACTCTAAGTAAATCACTGTTTTGAAAGATTTGGAAAACCATTTTGAGAATTTCGGTGATCTCAAAAGATTATTTAAAATCATGGTGTAATCTCATGATTGGTTGGTGAAATAATCTAATGATCTGTAACACCCCGGATTTTCAAGTTATAAATATATATGAAAATTACCCATTTAAATTGTGAATTATTAGATATGGACCTTAGATGGGTAAAGTGTTGGGTCATTGCCCAATTAAGACCCAACGGATTGTGGAAATGGTTTCAATAGAATTAAATGGGGCTGAATTAAAAAGGTAATGCAATATGTTTAAAAATTAAATCTAGATAGCTGTGGCCGTGTATGTGAGGTTAACATGGGAGCATGGAAAGATTTTTAGGAGTTGCATGGCCGTATATGAAGATATGCACATCCACGTGAATGTGCTAGAATATCTTTAAAAAAAAAAGGGATTGCTAAATAAATAAGATGTCTAAGATTAAATAAAGATCTTTGGCCGTGCATAGGAGATATGAGCATGTGCTAGAGTATCTCTTAAAAGGGTCCTTTCCCTTGATTAAGAGTGATACTAGGGGAATTGCTAAATAAAGAAGGTTGCTTGGGCGCATGAGAGATTGGCATATCCATGAGGAGGCGCTAAAAGGTGTCTATTTCCTTGGATAAAAATGGCATTAGGCAACTACTAAATTGAAGGGTCGGCAACTTCTAATTAAGACACAAGGAAGGGGCGCACGACACACACAAAATCTAGAAGGGTCTTGGCAACTTCTATGTATATTACATTGGCTGAAAATGAGGAATGGCAATTGCTACTTTAGCAAGTTAGGACCGAGTGGAATTTTATAAAGAAGAGACACAAGGGGGCGCACGGCATAACAAGAGAAGGAGAGGGTAGCCAACAAGTGTGCAAGGAAGAGAAGGATTGGAAGAGAAAGAACAAGCGAAGGAAAACCGGAGGAGTCGCGGAACTGGTTAGTAATTTTGATAATTTTGTTTAAAGAAAGGAACCATAGGGTTCGGCCATGGTGTATGGCCGAACACCTTGGAAGAAAATTGAGGGAATAATTATGGTGTTTTAATGAAAAAGGATGAACCATAGGGTTTGGCCATGTTGTATGGCCGAACCCCATGGAAGGACTTTGGTGATTTTTAATGGAAGTTTGGAGGATGAAAATCATAGAGTTATGCTTATGGTTTTAAAAGGTTTTACAAGGTTTGGATGAATGTAAGAAATTAAAGAACCATAGGGTTCGGCCATGTTTCATGGTCAAACCCCATGGAGGTGTGTTGGTAATGATTATGGCCTTTTGAAGGATGAACTCCATGGAAAATTATTCATATTCTTAAAAGGTTTTACATGGAGAAATGTAGAATTGGTTACATGTATTTAGATCATGGAAGATCAAGGATGAATGATTTTTAAAGAGAAGATTTTGAACCATAGAGTTCGGCCATGGTGTATGGCCGAACCCCATGGAAGATTTTATAAATTTAGAAAGTGATGGGAACAGTTGGATTGTCTCTATGAGTGAGGTTCGGCCATGGTGTATGGCCGAACCCCACTTGGGTTTTATTTATGGTTGTATGGTCGTGGATCATTGGTGGATCCATGTATGTAATGTCTAAATTTATGGAACCTAAACATAAGTTGTTGGAGGTAATGGCAATATTGTAATATAGGCTAAAAATGAAAGATCATGGGTTCGGCCATTCCACCCCAGCTTCTCAGGCCCGGTTGCTCGTGTGTCTCTTCCTTCAATCCTTCGACCTGTTTTCATCACTTGGATTTCAAAAACACACGCAGGTGAGGAGATTTATCCCAGTTTTAACATGCATTGCATATATCAAATATGTATCTCTGGACATGGAATAACCAGCGCGTAACCCTTTATTTATTTAGCCACTCGGTAAGGGAAAATTGTTGACATAAAAAAGATGTGGCAAAGGGTCCACTCGGGTGTACTCCTTTCAATTATATGCATTTGTGAGAAACTTTAACTTGATAAATTGATATTAAATATGAATTTTGGAGGACGTTATGATGCACTGTGTGTTTACGCATAAGATACAAATGTAACCATGTTGGACATAGAGGTGTGTTTAAGAACCTCTAATGTGACATTTTGGACCACATGATGAGGTATCTTATTGATTTTGGCTTATTATATCAGAAAACATTTATACCGTTATACTTGATCCTGACATTATGTGCATGCAAGGGAGGTAAACCACAACGAACAGTGTACCGTTGGGTGTTGAAATTGAGGAAATGCTTATATGTGTATATGTGTGTATGTTTATGATGAGATGATGATTTTGTTGTTAGGAGGACAAAACATGTTTATATTGTTAAACTTGATCCTGACATTATGTGTATACAGGGAAGGAAAACCGCAACAGTCAGTGTGCCGTTGGTTGTTGAGATTGAGGAATGGTTTATATGTGTATTTGTGTGTATGTTTTGATGAAATGATGATTTGGTTGTTGGGAGGACTTCCCCGTTACGCTCCGGCGGTCGAGACCCCCATAGGAGATGCTGGTTTCCCCGTTGCATTCAGGCAGTTGAGGTGTCTGCCTTTGAGATTGGCTTCCCGATTATGCTCCGGCAGTCGAGGCCCCATAGAGGATGCAGGTTTCCCCGTTGCATTCTGGCGGTTGAGGCGGTTGTGTATTGTGTGGTCTCCCGTTTGTATTGGCAGGGAGACCAAAGTTGTTGGGGAACCGTTGTGAGTTATGGAGGCGATGTCCCTGACTGATCAATGGGACCACTGGTTGGTAGTAGTACAATTGAGTACTCATGTACGTAGGTATCCATTCTATTATGACGTCCGTAAAATTTCATACATGATATATGTTTATGTTGTCGACATGTGATATGCTTTATCTTTTCATTGAGCTGGTTAGCTCCCCCCTTATCTTTTGGTAGGGAGACTGGAGCTTGTTGGAGGGCCTGAGGTGGGCTATCGAGATGATGTCTCGGATTTGATCGATGGACCATTAGTTGGTGGTGTGGTTGAATATTGTGCATATGAGCACTTTTGTTATTATGATATTCTTCCATTCGTACATGTGATGTCTATTTATGTTGCTAACTTGTGATAAACATTATCTCTTCACTGGCTAGTTAGCTCGCCACTTACCTTTCAGGTGCCCGATTGTGAAGAGGCCAGGTGGGCCCTTGAGGAGATACCTGGAGAGGAGTAGTAGTAGTTAAATGTCATGTATTATGCTCATGCTTTAGTTTTGGAGAGACTCTTGTTTATATGAACTCATTATCATATGTTTTGTTTGGACAACTGTATAACCTTTTGAACAATCGGTAGTAGTTTGTTGTGTTATTACTATATTGTTTGACTTTTGTTAGATTGTTGAGCCGGAGGTCGTTACCCTGTTTCAAAAAAAAAAATGCTCGATATCCTATTTTTCGATAATGTTTTGAGTTGTTTCAGAGATAACGCCCCCATAGCGGGATGGGGCTTTACAAAAATTGTGTCATAACCTTACCTCATGTTATCTATTATGCTAGCAAAACGTTGAATGATGCTCAGCTTCATTACTCCACCATGAAAAAAGAGTGGTTAGCTATCATATTTGCACTAGACAAATTTCGATCTTACCTAATTGGTTCTGTCATGATCAAGCCTGTGGAGGTCACTTTAGTGCTAAAAAGACAACTGCAAAAATCTTGCAGTGTAGATTTTACTGGCCCTCCATGTTTCGTGATACCCATACCTTCTGCATTTCATGTGATAAATGTCAAAAATTAGGAAGCATATCCCAACGAAAAATGATGCTTTTAAACCCAATCTTAACAGTTGAACTTTTTGATGTTTGGGGCATTGATTTCATGGGACCCTTTGCTAATTATTTTGACAATCTATATATCCTCGTAGTGTTGACTATGTGTCAAAGTGGGTAGAAGCGATGGCATGCAAAACCAATGAACACAAGGTTGTCACCCGTTTCTTGAATGAAAACATTTTCTCTAGATTTGGTGTTCCACGAACTATCATCAATGTTGGTGGTAAGCATTTTGTAATCGTCCGTTCGAGAAATTGATGAAATCATATGGGGTGATTCACAAAGTAGCTACTCCCTATCACCCACAAACAAGTGGACAAGTGGAAATATGAAATAGAGAAATTAAACATATTCTCGAGAAAACAGTCAATCCATCTCGGAAAGACTGGTCTTCCAGACTCACAGATGCACATGGGTATATCGAACTGCGTTCAAGACACCCAAAGGAGTGTCACCCTAGCGCATAGTGTATGGCAAGGCTTGTCATCTTCCAATTGAAATAGAACACAAAGCCTATTGGGCTATCAAGCATTTCAATTTTCCTCTGGACTCGGGTGGACAACTCAGAAAGCTTCAACTGGCTGAGTTGGAAGAAATACGGAATGAAGCCCATGATATATCCAGAAAGTACAAAGACCAAATGAAATTTTTTCATGACAAACACATTCTCCGGAAAGGGTTTACTGTCACGCCCCACCCTTTTCGACTCACCGAAAATCAGAGTCTATTTTTTTTTTTTTTTAAGTAAAAGAGTGAGAGAGAGTGGGACGTCACGACGCGAGCTAAGTCTGAACTTTTAAAGCCCGACCCTTAACTGACCAACCATACGTGTGCATAGACTAAGTCCACGAAAACGGTTCACACGCAATAAGTTATACATGCGGAATAAATCATAAGTGTGGAATTATAATAGAATCCAAATTCTATTCCATTTTAGATAGCAAAGTAGTTCGTCACTTAACCATAATTAACTTAAATTGAAATATCTAAAATCAACATTCAAACCATAGCAAATAATCTAAGTTATTACATGCCCAAATGCTAGCTACTCAAATTACATTGTCCATGAGTAACTTAAACAAAATTAAACTAAAGAAACATCCAAGCTCCTAAGCTTGGCTCTGATCACTTTCATCATTCCGTTCAATCCCTGTGTCATCAACTAGGGTAGAAATAGGGCGTTAGACAACGCGCCCAGTAGGTACTCCAATTAGGGTTAACACATGGTTAGTACAAAATCATATAGATAATATAATATTAAAACCTTGTAAAACAATGACATGCCATGGTGTCATATGCAATGAGTCCCACCCATCGCCCATATCACAAACATAATATCCTCTTGATGGAATCTCCTCAACAAGGTATCTCCACAGTTGCCTTACGGATGCCCCGACGGAGTGTGGCCTCCGGTTACTTTTTGATGAATAATGCACATCAAGGTCTTCCCACGAATGCCTTACCGACGCCCCGACGGAGCGTGGCCTGCGGTTACAAATCATCCCACCCATGCCATGCATGAGATGTAAATGTCCACATGCTATGTAATAGTACAAATCATAGCATAAAACTTCCATATTTGAAACATAACATTTGATACAAAATAATTCATCAAAAACATGAACTAAAATCATATTACATGTCCCATGGTTTCAAAGAGGTAGAATCCTACCAATGACCACTAAAGTGTCCTTGCATTTTTGTCCGGAAACTACTCAGTATCGTACACCCCTTGTGAGGTCCCGTTACCTTATAACATATCAATAAATCAAAACACCGTTCCATTTATCTCCAACCGTACTTAAGTCCATAAATATGTCTTAGTGGGGTTCGGCCATACAACATGGCCGAACCTCACTTACTTGGTTTTGAGTCCCTCTTTTTGATCTTTGATCATTCTAACCAATGTTGGTCCAAGATCATGCCATATTTGATTTATTAAACCAAACACATAGAAGTTAATCATTTAACCTTATTAACACCCTAAATGCATAAAACATTCCCTATGGCCGAACCCATGGTCCTTCATTTCCATGATTCAATCATACATCTAAGCCACTTATACACATCCATATCCAATAACATAATCCATGGGGTTTGGCCATACACCATGGCCGAATCCATGGTCCTTCAATTTTACCATTTGGCCATTTATTTCCTTCCATAGTTAATCACCTAATTTACTTAACCATACTCAAGTCCATAACATAGATCCATGAACATAGATATATAATTAAATCCCTCATTTCCTAGCTTAATCATCCATTCATTTAAACATGCATAAAAACTCTAAATGACCCTTTAAAATGGTCCAACAAATGGTTCATCAAATGGTTCATGGGGTTCAGCCATACGCCATGGCCGAACCCATGATGTCTTATCTCCATCTTCTTCTTTAAATAATTTACCATCTTAAGTTCATAAACAAGTCCCTCCATGGGGAGTTTAATCATACCCTTAGGTCATTATTTACAACTCAAAGTCCATTAACATGACTTCATTTAAATCTTCTACAATCATTAGTACTCTTCCATGGGGTTCGGCCATACAACATGGCCGAACCCTATGGTTCATCATTTCCATTAAAACACATCATACATCCATGATTGATCCTTTGATGGTTCTCATTCCTACATCCATTTAGACCCTTTAAAACCTTTTAAAATCATAAACATACATCTATGATTTTCATCCTTCAAATCCGTTAAAAATAACTAATGTCCTTCGATGGGGTTCGGCCAGACAACATGGCCGAACCCTATGGTTCATCGCTTCCTCTTGAAAATTATGTAACCATGTTCATAATCCTTGTTGGGTTCGGCCATACATCATGGCCAAACCTCATCCAGCCCTTCCTTTGTCCTTAATGGTTTTTATCATGAAACGCTATCAATCTCATCATGTACTTACCAATTCCGCGACTCCTCCGGTTTCTTTCCCTCTTTCTTGTTCCTTTGATATTCTTCTTCCTTAGCCTCTTCTTCCTCCTTGATCCTTGGCCGAGATTGATCTTGATAAAATCTCTTGGAGTGTTTTGGCCAAGAGGTATAGATTTGAGAGAGGGAGAAAGAGAGAAGATTTAAAATAACTACTCTTAGTGTTCTTCCTTTGTCTTGAGAGTGGTCGGCCTTGTGTGAGAGGGAGAGGGTGAGATGAAAATTCTCTAAGTGTTCTTACGTTGAGAGGGGGATCGGCCAAGAGAGAGAGCTTGAGAGAGTGAATTGAAACGAAAGTCCTTTCCTTGGTTAATGACGGTCGGCCAAATGTGGTGTCCTTTGGTGATACCCCTTTGTAACTCCCATGCCCCTTCACCTCCCTCCTTAATGATCCATTGGGACGTTTCATCCATGAGATGAAACACTCCCACCGTTTGACCCTTGGGTTTCCATCTTGAGATGGAAACCCACCATCTCATCCAATGTGTAAGCCTTTATGTAACCTCCAAAACCTTTCACCTCCTCATTAATGATCCATTTGGAGTTTCATCCCATGAGATGAAACTCCCATGTCTCCAACGTGTAATCTTGACTTGGGTCTCATGAGGTGCATCTCTCCACCTTCCCACTCCACTCACTTAAGATTAAGGTCCCATTAACTTCCACTCAACTCATCACTTTAACTCAACTCACCTCTTTAATTCAACTCATTTAACTCACTTAAATCAACTCAATTATTTAATTCCATTTCCAACTTAATTTAGTCCCAACCTAATTAAGCTTGAACTCACTTGGTGGTCAACCAAGTCAACCATGACCCATTGGGTCCTAATTGGGCATTTTGACCCAATTGACAATTTTGACCCAATTAAATAGGTCTCACCCATTTAATTCAATTGAACCGTATCCACCATCCGTTGGGTCTTAATTGGGCAATTGACCCAACACCTTACCCATCTAAGGTCCATATCCATTAATTCACAAATTAAATAGGCAATTTCCATAAATATTTATAACATGAAAATCTGAGGTGTTACAATACAACCCTCTTTTTTAAATTTTCGTCCCGAAAATCGAGCGAAGTAGGGTTTCAACCAAATTACATAAATAGCTCTGGGTGAGTTGTTCTCATTTCCGATTCAAGTTCCCAAGTGGCTTCCTCATTACCACGTCGATCCCATAACACCTTGATGAGCTGAATCTCTCGGTTTCGTAACACCCTTTATTCTGTCTCCACCATTCTGAAAGGTTTTTTGACGTATGTTACGTCGCTTTGTACCTCTATGTCTTATACATTCAGTACATGTGAGGGATCAGGATTATACTTCCTCAACATAGATATATGAAATATATCGTGCAAAGACGACAACTGTGAAGGAAGTGCCAATTGAAAAGCTACCTCCCCCATCCTCTTCAGGATTGGGAACGGCCCCACATATCTAGGTGGCAGCTTCCCCTTCTTTCCAAATCTCATGTGTCCCTTTCGTGGCTAGACTTTCAAGAACACTAAGTCATCCACCTCAAATTCAAGGAACCTTCTCCTCTTGTCAGCGTAGCTCTTCTAATGATTCTGTGCAGCTAGTAGGTACTGCTATATCAACTGAATCTGCGATATAGTTTCTGCAACTAACTCAGGTCCAATTAGTGTAGGCTCACCGGCCTCTGTCCGGCACACGGGTGATCTACATGGTCTACCATATAAGGCCTCGAATGGAGCCATCTGGAGGCTTGCCTGGTAACTGTTGATGTAAGAGAACTCCACCAGTGGCAAGTGATCCTCCCATCCACTCTTGAAATCTAGCATACATGCTCTCAGTATATCCTCCAATGTCTGTATTGTTCTCTCCGACTGTCCTTCAGTCTATGGATGGAATACTGTGCTAGTTAATAGATCTGTCCCCATGGCCGACTGCATGATCTGCCACACCCTGTCGGTGAATTGGCCATTCTGTCGGACACAATAGTCCGGGGAATACCATGTAGTCTGATGATATCCTTGATATACCGTCGACCTAGAGTCTCAGATGAGTCTGTCATCTTGATGGGAAGAAAGTGTGCCAACTTGGTCAATCGGTCTACCACCACCCATATTGCATCGTTGCCCTTGGAGGACCTTGGCAACCCTGTCACAAAATCCATGGAGATGTGTTCCCATTTCCACTCCAGCACTGGTAAGGGTTTGAGTAACCCCGGTGGCTTCTGATGTTCCGTCTTAACCTGCTCACAGGTTAGGCAATGAGCAACAAATTCTGCTACATCTCTTTTGAGTCCATGCCACCAGTAGTGTCTCTTTAGATCGTGGTACATCTTTGGTGTGTGTCGATCAACAACTCTCTTCTGCAGCTCTTAGGCACATATGTCCTACCACAGAATACAAGACCTTGTCCTGGTCGTAATTCCCATTCCGATATGACCACACCAGTAGACATCTTGGCCCATATCTCCTTCACTTTCGGATCTGTCCGCTGCTCCTGTTCAATCTTTGAGACCATGTTGGATCGTATGCTCAGATTGTACATACTCCCATGGTTACTAATATACAGATTGAACTCTCGAATGGAATTCAGCATCTCCATTCTGTTTTGATCAAACTGGCCACTGATGCATGTGATATGCGACTAAGGGCATCCGCCACTTTGTTTGCCTTACCAAAATGATATCGAAGCGCGAACTGTAACGTCCCGCCCTTTTCACCCTTCCGAAAATCAAAATCTGAAAATTTCTTTTGAAAGAAACATAGAGTGAACGAGAGAAGGAGCGCCACGACGTGAGTTAAGTTCAGACTACTCAAGTTTGAACCTTAACTGGCCACCCATGTGTACATGGACTAGACCATGATAATATATATCATGGTCTAGTCCATGTACACATGGGTGGCCAGTTAAGGTTTAGACTTGAGTAGTCTGAACTTAACTCGCATCGTGGCGCTCCCGCTCTCGTTCACTCTATGTTTCTTTCAAAAGAAATTTTCAGACTCTGATTTTCGGAAGGGTGAAAAAGGCGGGGCGTTACAGTTGGTATCAGAGCGAAACGGGAAGTTGAATCATCGAAGTAAGATTAAGACGATTTCATGTCTCACTGACGGATAAGAATCCCAACTGACCGACTCTTCAGAGTCCGCTGACTGGGGGCCAGATTAATTTACTTCGAGTGACTCAGACTGAACAATCAATCTGAGAACGACAATGAAAGATAGCAAAGTAAAGTACAGTCATCATAATTTGACATATCAAACATAGCAAAGTAGGATATACTCCCCTGATATCCACCATTGAGAAAGAAACAATAGGAATGTAGAGATTTCCCCAGAAACAAAAGAACACAAAGAGTGACGATTTGGTAATCTTCCCAAACAAAGTACATGATATTATGCATGATCAAATTCCCCTGAAAACCAAGAGTGGTTTATTGAGAATTGTTGTTGAATATTCTTGTGTTTTAAATGTTGTGGCACAGATATGTCAAGCAACGAGGAATACACAGAGTTATGGGATAAATGGACACCTAGTTGTCCAGTAGATTTGGTATCACCTTCCAACAGTATCAGCATGGAAGTCAATGTGGACCTTCAAGAGGGACCTCCCGAGGAGGAGGAATGGAACTTAGCACCATTGGAGGAGGTGAACCTAGCACCATTGCCGAAGTATCTTATGGAAGATATTCCTTGGTTAATGGGACCTCCTAAGGAAGAAGAAGAGGACCTAGCACCTTTTCTGGAGGATCCTATAGCAGATGTTCCTGTAATCTTGGAATCGCTTGGGGAGATAGATCCCTACGATACATGTGAGTTGTGCAATCAAGACGGGCACAACTGTATATATTGTCCTCACCCTTTAAGCATTGTCTGCCCGTTCTGTGGACTGCATGGGCATGGAGAGGCGATGACTAATTGTCCTTATATTGGAGGTCCTGGATTAATACCCTGCACGACATGTGAAGTTTTGGGGCACACAGCGATGACGTGTCCTGATAACTGTTTCAAGTTCGCTGATGATGCATGATCTTCTACTGAAAACTAGGCTAGGAAGTAATATGAAGGGGTATTAAAAAGAGGGTTATATTGTAAGGGTGTATTTTGTTCTATATAGGGTTTTGTTTCACCCCACCCACCTTTGTACAAGGATGAAGTATGAATTTATATAAAGTACGCGATTTTATGATTTTAATGAGGATTTATGGCATTTAATATATGTTTTGATGGAAGTTAAGTCTATGATGTTTCCATGAATAGGAAGAAATGGCGCCCCAGAAAAAGATTGTAAAGAATAAAAAAGGAAAAGAAAAAGTATTACAAATTGGAATAGGTGAAGGGGCATCAAAGAGAAGGACGCGACAAGACGGCAAAAAGAAGGAGGAAGTGTTAATAATCACGCCGCAAGGGAAAGTGATACCTCAGCGTGAGAAGATTGTACATAAGAAGGTGCAATCGGTACATGATCGGGAGCAGTTAGGTCATGACGAGGAGAGATCAGTTCATGAAAGATCAAGTAATGAGGAAGAATCACATCATTCTCGGTGAGAGGAGGAGGATAGTGACCCTACGTATCGACGGTACGAAGAGGAAGGTAATGACTCTTCATATCGACGGGACGAAGAGGAAGGTAATGACTCTTCATACCGACGGGAGGAAGAAGGAAACAACAACAGCAACGTGACTATACCACATGTACCGCATGAACTACAGAGCTTGGTACAGGCAGTAGTCACTTCTGTCCTCCAACATCATATGAATGGAGGTGGAAGCGCGAGTGAAACTAATGACCGTAACATGGTCAGAGATTTTCAACAACAGCGCCCACCTTACTTCAAGGGCAGAGAAGGGCCTGTCGGCGCTGAGAACTGGTTAGAAAAGATCTCCCACATACTGACTCTTTTGAATATCAAGAGTCATGCTCACAAAATCCTATTAGCCACGTCACAGCTGATAAATGACGCTGCAAAATGGTGGAAAGTAGTGGAGAAACAGCAGGCACTTGTGCCAGAAGGAGAAAGAATTGCTATGACCTGGGAGCAATTCTTAGCGACATTCGTAGAGCGTTATTTCCCGGAGGAAGAGAGGGAACGTCAGATTCAGGCCTTTATGACATTAGTACCAGCCTGTCAATTTATGCATTTTATGTTGTGGACACGGAATATCGGAGGGCTCGCAAGTTCGAGCGTGGGTTACGACCAAACATTAGGGCCAGGGTAACCGTGTTCAAAGCAGCCACGCTGGCGGAAGTGGTTAGCAGGGCTACCATTGTGGAACAAGAATTGATGGAATTTACAAGAATGGACAACCGCCGAGCGCCGAGTGGGAGGGGTACGTATCAACCCGACAAGAAGTTCAGATCGAACTTCAGCAGACCCTCGCCGTATGTTGGATCAACTGGGGGCTTTCGCCCCAACCAGTCCTCTCAATCTGTAGCAGTCACTCAAGCTTCTGGAGGAGTGAACACCTGCTATCACTGTGATCAACCAGGTCACTACAAAAAGGACTGCCCAAAACTCAACAGGCTGTGATATTCCAGAGGATCATTTCGTCCGCCAGCTAGACCGATAAACTCCAGAGGAGGCAGAATGCAAAGTCGGGGAGGTCGAGGGTCTAACCCTGCTGGAGCGGGACGATTATTTACTCTAACTTCTCCAGAAAAAGAAGATCATGCGGTGATACAAGGTATGGCGGTAGTGAGTAGTTCCTATGCACATGCACTATTTGATTCTGGAGCATCACACTCTTTCATAGCTGCATCATTTATTACTGCTACCGGTACATTAGTTCAAAGATTAGCCACAACACTTACTATTGTATCCCCTGTCGGAGATTCGACATTGGGACTTATATGTACGGCGGTTAACACTGAGTTAGGTGGACTCAGATTTGAGTTCAATTATCTGGTGCTTGACATGTCTGAGTATGATATAATATTCGGCATGGATTGGTTGGCTAAGTTCCAAGCCAACATTGGCTGTTATCGTCGAAGAGTGACATTTAAGTCACCCGAGGGCAAGCAATACGTAGTTTGTGCAGATAAACAGAGTGGGTTGCAGGAAGGGTTAAACCACGTGGTATTGAATAATATCACCATAAATAAAGCTCCAGTTACTAAACTTCCGGCAATTGTACAAGAATTTGCGGATGTATTTTCAAAGGAACTCCCTGGTTTACCGCCTATGAGGGAGATTAACTTCGAGATCAAGTTGTACCCTGGCACAGCACCAGTGTAGTTACCACACTATCGAATGGCACCAGCAGAGATGTTGGAGCTAAAGAAACAGATTGATGAACTGCTTAGGCTGGGTTGCATCTGGAACAGTACATCATCATGCGGAGCACCAGTGCTGTTTGTGAAGAAGAAGGACGGTTCACTACGGATGTGTGTTGATTATCGGAAGCTGAATCAGCTAACATTCTGGAACAAGTACCCTCTACCCAGAATTGATGATTTATTCGATCAATTGAAGGGTTCCAGCCATTTTTCAAAGATTGATTTGATGTCTGGTTATCATCAAATCCGAGTTAGGGAGGAAGATATAGAAAAGACAGCCTTTCGGACGCGGTATGGACTATTCGAGTTCGTGGTCATGCCATTTGGACTCACAAATGCGCCGGCTGTGTTCATGGATTTAATGAACAGAATCTTCCATCCCTATTTGGATCAATTTGTAATCGTACTCATTGATGATATCCTGATCTATTCTACGAGTCAGGAAGAACATGCAGAGCACTTACCCATAGTTTTGAATATTTTGAGGCAGAATAAGCTATATTTCAAAGCCAGTAAGTGTGAGTTCTGGCTATCTCAAGTAAACTTCTTGGGACATGTTATATCTGAGGGGGATATAGCCATGGATCCGGCTAAGATGGCAGTAGTGAAAGATTGGAAAGCGCCCAAGAATGTAACTGAAATTCGTAGCTTCTTGGGATTGGCTAGTTATTATAGAAGATTTATCATGGATTTTGCAAAAATAGCATCTCCATAGACTCGACTCACACAAAAAGGAGTCAAGTACGAGTGGACAGATCTATGTAATCAAAGGTTTGAAGAGCTGAAGACAAAACTTACCACTGCCCCTATTTTAGTTTTGCCGGTAAGTGGTAAGTGTTACGAGGTATATTGCGATGCCTCAGAAGAGGGACTGGGTTGTACACTCAGTCAGAGTAATTGTGTGGTGGCGTATGGTTCAAGGCAGTTAAAAATACATGAACGTCTTTACCCCACACATGATTTGGAATTAGCTGCAGTGGTTTTCGCCCTCAAGAGTTGGAGACACTCCTCTACGGTGAGAAATTTGAGGTATTTTCTGATCATAAGAGCTTAAAATATCTTTTTGATCAGAAGGAGCTCAACCTCAAGCAGCGAAGATGGATGGAGTATCTGGCGGATTACGAGTTTGCGCTTAGATATCATCCAGGCAAGGCGAACAAGGTAGCGGATGCCCTCAGCCGTATACCACATGCATCCGTGGCATGTTTGATCAGATCGGAATGGGAGATGTTAAATACCATCTGAGAATTTAAACTCTATTACAACAACCGTGGGACCATATACAATCTGGTCATACAATCTAACGTAGTCACCAAGATTGAACAAGAACAAAGAACAGATCCGGAAATGGAGGAAATATGGGCCAAGATGTCCACTGGCGTAGACATACCGGAATGGGAATTACGACCAGGACAAGGTCCTTTATTCCGAGGAAGAACATATGTGCCAAAGAGTTGTAGGAAAGAGCTACTGATTGAAGCACATCAGTCCAAGCTCTCTATCCATCCGGGCAGCACCAAAATGTACCATGATTTAAAGAGGCATTATTGGTGGCATGGACTAAAAAGGGATGTGGAGGAATTCGTGGCACATTGTCTAACTTGTCAGCAAGTTAAGACTGAACACCAAAAGCCACCAGGGTTACTCAAACCCTTAGCAGTGCCAGAATGAAAATGGGAACACATTTCCATGGACTTTGTATCGGGGTTGCCGAGGTCTTCAAAGGGCAATGATGCCATATGGGTCGTGGTAGACCAACTGACCAAGTCCGCACATTTCATTCCTATCAAGATGACAGATTCATCTAAGACGTTGGGTCGGCGGTATGTTAAAGAGATCATTCGGCTACATGGCATTCCCCGAACGATAGTATCGGAAAGAGATGGCCGTTTTACCGACAGAGTATGGCAAAACATGCAGTCAGCCATGGGGACGGACTTATTTACTAGCAACGCTTTCCGTCCACAGACTGATGGACAGTCAGAAAGGACGATACAAACCTTGGAAGACATGCTAAGAGCATGTATGTTAGATTTCAAAGGAGGATGGGAGGACCACTTACCGCTGGTATAATTCTTCTATAATAACAGCTATCAGGCAAGCCTTCAGATGGCTCCTTACAAGGCTTTATATGGTAGACCGTGTAGGTCGCCAGTATGTTGGGCACAGGCTGGAGAGCCTGCATTGATTGGACCGGAACTAGTCGCAGAGACTACCGCACAAATTAAGTTGATACATTAACACTTATTGACTGCACAGAGCCAGCAAAAGAGCTATGCTGATAAAAGGAGACGGTTTCTGGAATTTGAAGTGGGAGACATGGTATTTTTAAAGGTCTCGCTACGGAAAGGACACATGAGGTTTGGCAAGAAAGGAAAACTGTCACCAAGATATGTGGGACCATTTTCCATCATAAGAAGGATGGGGGATGTAGCTTACCAGTTAGCACTTCCTTCGCAGTTAGCAGCTCTACATGATGTGTTTCATGTGTCAATGCTAAGAAAGTATAATCCGGATCTGTCCCATGTTTTGAATGTTCAGGATATTGAAGTGCAAAGCGACGTGACGTACGTCGAGAAGCCGGTCAGGATAGTGGAGACCGAACAAAGGGTGTTGCAAAACAGAACGATTCAGTTCGTAAAAGTGGTATGGGACCGACATGGTAATGAAGAGGCACATGGGAACTTGAATCGGAGATGAGAACAACTCACCCCGAATTATTTATGTAATTTAATTTGAGAACCCTACTTCACTCGATTTTCGGGACGAAAATTTTAAAAAGAGGGTTATATTGTAACACCTCAATTTCTCAACGAAGTGGATAATTACAAAAATGTCCCTGATGTGTTAAATTAATTATTTTGTGATGTCAAATAAGGAAATGGTGGGGCCCATTGCTCAAATTAAGATCATATGAGCACATTATAAATGTCAAGTTTGATTGGATGCGTAATGAACATCAATTGGGTCGAAAATGGCTAAATGGGTCAAAGGGCCCAATTGGACCCAATGGGTCATAATGGATGATTTGACCATTGTGTAAGCTCAAATTAAATGGGGTCAAGTTGAACTGATTGGAAATTAGGTATAGGAAAAATGGGTAGGCTTGATGCACAAGTGAAAACCATTTAAAAAGTGGCAAAATCAGCCCAATTAATGGGTCAAGTTGTCAAACCGGGTCAAGGGGCTGATTGGGGACCCAATGGGTCGGGTTGACTAGGTTGACCACGGATGACCGTGTGGGCCCTCAATTGAACTCAAGTGTGAATTAATTCAGCTTGAGTTGGACTGATTTGGAGTGAGTTTGATTTAAGAAAAGAGTTGACTCAAACTTGGTGCATTAAATGTGATGAGTTGGATGAGTTGAGTTTGAATAAAAAGATCTTCAGCCAAATGAGTCAAGAGGAGGTGGAAAGGAGTTTAAATCTCACCCAACACTTAATCAAACCCATCCCAGCAGTTGAGAGTGAAGAGGTGCCTTGGCAAAGCCAAGGGACACCAAGCTTGGGCGGCATCATCTCATCCCATGAGATGCATGTGTTTAAAGGTGAAAGGTTGCAACGTTTGGATGAAGGGGTGTCTTGAATGACACCCAATACCCATCGGTTTTGGCAAGATTAAATGAGGGAAAATGAATGGAAGATGGGACTGAAATTACAAAAGGAAAAGGTTACCATTCTTGGCCGATTTCCACATTGAAAATCCAAGAAATTCCCATCACTCTCTCCCTCTCTCCAAATTTGTTTCTTAGCTGAACAGCAGAGGTTTGGCACCAGTTAATCAAACACAAACCAGCAAAGGATTAAGGAAGAAAGGAAGAAAATAGAGGGGAGAAGGCAAGGATCATAGGCAAAGGAAATTTGGTAAGATTTCTTAAGTGTTCAAGTTAAACAAGTGGTAAGAAAAGGGTGTGTATTGGGCCATGGTTATGGCCGAATGTACCAAGGTTTTAACCTTGAGTAATCAACGTTTTAAAATGGTAAAAATGATCATTGGGTTCGGCCACCATGGAGGGCCGAACCCCATGTAAAAGGTTGGTTGGTTTTGATGTTTTTGAAACATAGAAACCATGAAGTTTTGAGGACTGGTTTTTGATGCTTCTTTAAGATTCAAATACATGTTTTAAAGAGGGTTAAAACATGGACTTGAATGACATAAGGACTGAAGGTATCATGGGTCTAAATCATGGATTAAAATTGATGAAATGGACCATTGGGATCGGCCATCTTGGATGGCCGAATCCCATGAAGTGTTATGGTCATTTGGACAAAGTGATGAACTTATTTGGATGGTTTTGAGAGGTAAAAATGCAGTAATGTTATATTGATTAGTACTTGTCTAAATGAGACCTAAAACATATTCATAAGGACCAAGACATGGACATAGAGTTCGGCCACTTGGGATGGCCGAACCCCATGAAAGTATTTGATGATTTTGGTGAGTTAAAAACCATATAAATTATGGTGTTTTATGTGATTTGATGAAGATTAACTTGCTGTTATTGGTTGGCCAATATAGGACTGAACCATGTCAATGTTAGGGTTAAATTACTAATTCAAATCATGGGCTGATGATGGACCAATTAAATCAAGAGAACATTGGGTTCGGCCATGTGCATGGCCGAACCCCATGGGCTATTTTTGGAATAAATGGACTAAGTTCATGGGTTGTGTTTGATATTGTTTCCATGATTTTATAAAGGGTTTAAAGTATTTCAATGGAGAACCATTTGGTGATGGATAAGTGGGAATACAAGGTTCGGCCAAGTATAGGGCCGAACCCCATAAAATGACAATTGTTTTGATATGGTTTAGCCTAGTGGAAAAGCTGTAAATAAGGATGATAATGGATAGAGAAAGGTCATGAAAGAAGGTTAAACCAAGGAGGTATGGTTCGGCCATGATGTATGGCTGAACCCTACTAAGACATGTTTAAAGGGGTAAGTAATTAAGAACTGGTTAAATGGAAATGGAGATTAAATCCCAAGTTGATGATGTTCGGCCATGGGCATGGCCGAACCCCACATGATGTGGTTGGGTCTTAGATGTGAATGAATAAGTAAATGATAGTATGATTTACTGATTGTTATATGGACAAGGTACCGGAAGTTGAACGACGTGCGAGTCGTGACCGGGGTGACGCTAAAGAAAGATCAAGTACTGAAGTGAATCTTCAATAGGTTTCCTACCTACTTGTAACCACAGTTTTATCCTAGTTTTTATGAGACTCTTGTTTATTTTATGTGGTTTTGAATGATATATTATGTGTTTACAAATGACATACAATGCATTGAGATCTCATGCATGGCATGGGATGAAGGTTGTGGAACCAGGAGCCCACTCTCCGGTGATTTGCTGTGATGCAACTTTGAAACTCCTTAGGAGATGCAGGTCCCGCCAGGAGTAGAATTATGATATTGATAGGACATTGGTCTCCTTAGGCGATGCAGGTCCCGCCAGGAGAAATGTCAGGATACTGAGAAATACATTGGTCTCCTTAGGCGATGCAGGTCCCGCCAGGAGGAATGTTATTGTGATTTACCATGACGGTGCGTGCGAAGCACGTCAAGTGATGGCTATGAATGCGCATGTTGGGAGAGACTCATTGCATGTGCATATCTCATAGCATTGTTTTACCTGTTTTTGACAATCATATATTTGATATATGCATGTTTTACAAGCTAACCATGTGGTAGCCCTGATTCGGGAACCTACTGGGCGCATTGATCTAATGCCCTAATTCTATCCTCAGAGGAGAATGCAGGTACAAGGAAAGGGAAAGAGAAAGTCGATGACCGGGAGGGGAGCCAAGCCTAAGCGCTTGAATGTTGAACTGGACTTCTTTATTACTGTCATTTGAATTATAGTTTATGGACATGTAATAAGTTAATACTTTGCTATGGTTTGATTAGGTTATTAACTATGGATGGTTGTTTAGGTTAATTAATATTTGAGACTGTTACTTGCTATCTATTCATTCTATTCCACAATTAGTCTAGTCTATTCCGCAAGTTATTGTTTAGTTCCATGTGTGATTTATTATCATGGTCTAGTCCATGTACACATGGGTGGCCAGTTAAGGTTCAGACTTGAGTAGTCTGAACTTAACTCTCGTCGTGGCGCTCCCGTTCTCGTTCACTCTATGTTTCTTTCAAAAGAAATTTTCAGACTCTGATTTTCGGAAGGGTGAAAAGGGCGGGGCGTTACACAAACTCATAATCCTACAGATATTCCATCCATCTGCGCTGCCTCATGTTGAGTTCTTTTTTATCAAACAAGTATTTCAAGCTCTTATGATATGAAAACACTTCAAACTTCTCACCATACAGATAGTGTCTCCAGCTTTCGAGAGCGAAGACCACTGCGGCTAGTTCTAGATCATGAGTGGAGTAGAGGCGTTCATGTATTTTCAACTGTCTTGAACCGTATGCCACCACACGCTGACTTTGACTGAGAGAACACCCAAGTCCTTCTCCTGAAGCATCGCATTGTACCTCATAGCCCTTGCCTCTTTCCGGCAAAATCAGGATAGGAGCAGTTGTAAGTCTCTCCTTCAGCTCCTCAAATCTCCGGTTGCACACATCTGACCACTCAAATTTGACTCCTTTCTGAGTGAGTCGAGTAAGTGGAGATGCAATCTTGGAGAAGTCCATGATAAACTTCCTATAGTAACCAGCCAATCCCAGGAAGCTATGGATCTCAGTCACACTTTTCGGTGCTTTCCATTCTCTCACAGCCATCACTTTGGCCTAGTCCACGGCTATACCTTCTGCTGATATAACATGTCCCAAAAAGTTGACCTCAGATAGCCAAAATTCACATTTGCTTGCTTTGGTATATAACTGGTTCCTCCTTAAAGTGTCTAGAACTATCCGCAGGTGGTCAGCATGTTCCTCTTGACTTTTGGAATAGATCAGGATGTCTTCAATAAATACAATCACGAACTAGTCCAAGTAAGGACGGAAGATCCTGTTCATTAGATCCATGAACACAGCCGGTGCATTAGTGAGTCCAAACAGCATGACTACAAACTCATATAGTCCATACCGTGTCCTGAAGGTGGTCTTCTCTATATCCTCATCCTTAACCCGGATTTGATGGTAGCCAGACGTCAGGTCAATCTTTGAGAAGTGGCTGGAACCCCTAAGTTGATCGAATAGATCATCGATCCTGTGTAGAAGGTATTCATTCCTGAAAGTCAACTGGTTCAGTTTTCGGTAATCCACACACATCCGGAGTGTACTGTCCTTCTTCTGCACAAATAATACCGAGGCTCCCCAAGACGATGTACTGTTCTGGATGCATATTAGTCTGAGCAGTTCATTAATTTGCTTCTTTAGCTCGGACATCTCAGCTGGTGCCATTCGGTAATGTGGTAATGACACTGGAGCAGTGCTAGGGTACTGTAACACTTCGGAATTCCATGTTATCAATATTTACGGAATTTGCCATTTTAGTCATGAATTAACGGATATGAACCTTAGATGGGTAAGGTGTTGGGTCAATGGCCCGATCCAACGGTTATGGTATAAGGTTCAATTTAAAGTAAATGGGTAAGGCGCACTTAATTGGGTCAATGTTGCTATTTGGGTCAAAATGCCCAATTGGGACCCAATGGGTCGTGGTTGACTTGGTTGACCACCAAGTGATTTCAAGCCTAATTAAATGGGGCTGAATTAAAATGGGAATGCAATCAAGTGAGTGAGTTGACTTTAAAGTGATGAGTTAAGTGAGTTGAGTTGATTTGAAATGAGTTAAATTAAAGTGGTGAGTTGAATTAAAAAGTGAGTGAAATGTGAAGATGAAGGGTTGTTGTTTCAAAAATCAAACCAAGGGTTCACGTTGGAGAGGTGGGGAGTTTTGGTTTACAATTCAAATTCAAACAAGGCACACGTTGGAGCCTTGGAGTTTCATCTCATGGATGAAACTCCCACATGGAGAGATAATGGGGTGGACGGTTACACATTTCAAATTGAAACAAGGCACACGTTGGAGCCTTGGAGTTTCATCTCATGGTTGAAACTCCCACCTGGAGAGATAATGGGGTGGACGGTTACACATTTCAAATTCAAACAAGGCACACATTGGGCCTTGGAGTTTCATCTCATGGATGAAACTCCCATATGGAGAGATAATGGGGTGGACGGTTACACATTTCAAATTCAAACAATTTTGATATTCATCTCACTCTCTCCCTCTCCTCTTGGCTGTTTCTCTCCCTCAGACCCTCTCTTGGCCGATCACTCCTCAAGACCAAAGACATAGAGTTTCATCTCAAAGTTCTATCATTCTCACACAAGGTCGAACTCTCCCTCTCTCTCAAGCTTTACTCTCGGCCAAAGAAGTAAGAAGGAAGGAGGAAGAGGCTAAGGAAGGAAAGGAGCAAGAAGGAGTGAAAGAAACTGGAGGAGACACGGAATCGGTAAGTGCTCGATAAATTGTAAAAATAAGAAGAAAATGGTCAAGGTCATGAATGGCCGAACCCTAATTTTATTATGGCTAAAGACCCAATGATGAACCATAGGGTTCGGCCATGTTGTATGGCCGAACCCCATGAAAAGGAATTTTTATGGGTCAAAGTATTTTTAAGAGAAGATGATGAACCATAGGGTTCGGCCATGTTGTATGGCCGAACCTCATGGAAGAACATTGGTTATATTTTAATGGATCTTGAGGGATAAAAATCATGGACATATGGGTATGAGTTTAAAATGGTTTTAAAGGGTTTAACTGGATGTGTGCATGAAAACCATCAAAGGACTAAATCTTAGTTGCACGATTTTTTAAAAGAAATTAAGGAACCATAGGGTTCGGCCATGTTACATAGCCGAACCCCATGGAAGTGTGTTAGTAATGGCTTATGGACTTAAGTATTTTTTAGATCATGGTAAATGATGATCAAAAAGGATGAATCTAAACCTCATGGAGGGACCTTGGTTTTTGGACTTAAAAATGGTAATGGATTCAATGGAGAAATTGGAATTTAGACATCATAGGGTTCGGCCATGGTTTATGGCCGAACCCCATGAACCTTCTTAAATTGGTCATTTGTGGTTCATGTATGTGTAAAGGAAGGGATTATCAAAACAAGGAATAAAGGGAATTATTGGAGTTTTATGTTATGATTTATTAAACACTTATGTATCTAGGTTATGATCAATTTTGGACCTAAGAATGAAGTGATGGGAATAATGGGAAATGTGTAAATATGGGAGAAAATGATAGATCATTGGTTCGACCATGGTGTATGGCCGAACCACATGAGGAATGTGTTTGGTGGACTTAGATTATTATTAATGTTAAATAATTGTTGCATAAGTGATAAGATTAGTGAATCAAAGGATGAATGGTCTTGGACTTAATTAAAATATCAAATGACTTGAAAAAGGGACTAAAATCAAGATGGTGAGGTTCGGCCATGTTGTATGGCCGAACCCCACTAAGGTGTATTTGGTGGACTAGGTTTTTAAAGTGGTCTACTTGTATATGAATGATTAACAAATCAAAAGAGGGGTTAAAACCAAATAGGTGACTATGGCCGAACCCCACAAAGTGTATTTTTGGACTTTGATATTATTGCAAATCAAGTGGGTTATTTGTTTGATTCATGGATATGTTATAAGGTAACGAGACCTCATAAACGGTGCGAATTCGTGAGCGGTTGCCGGTTTAAGAAGCAAGGGCACTTCAGTGGTCTTTGGTAGGATTCTACCTCTTTGAAATCATGGATTTATGTATGCTGGTTTTTATCTTATTTTGATGAATTTATGTTGTAAAAGATATGTTCCAAATGTGAGTTTTAATGCTATGTTTATAATATAAAATAACATGTATTTCATTAGCATCTCATGCATGGCATGGGGTGAAGGATATGTAAGCGGAGGGGCCACACTCCATCGGGACGTCCGAAAGACCACTGTGGGGATACCTTGATGTGCATTTTCCATCAAGAGGTAACAGGAGGGGCCACACTCCATCGGGGTGTCCGAAAGACCTATGTGGGGTACCTTGATGATGAGAATCCCATCAAGAGGTGATATGTACTTGTGATGGGTGGGACTCATTGCATTTGACATCATGACATGGCATTGTTTTTATATGGTTTCGACATTATGTTATTATATATGATTTGTACTAACCAAGTGTAGACCCTAAATGGAATTCCTACTGGGCGCGTTGTTCTAACGCCTTACTTCTACCCCTAGTGGATGACACAGGAAAGGAAAGGGACGATGAACGTGATCGGAGCCAAGCATAGGAGCTTGGATATGCGATTGGTTTATATTTTATTTAAGTTACTCATGGACTTCTAATTTGATTAGCTAGATTCCGTGCATGTAATAACTTAAATAATTTTGCTATGGTTTAAATGGTTTGTTGGATATTTAAGGTAAGTTTAATTATGGTTAAAGAGTTGAAGTACTTTGCTATCTAAAAAGGAATACATCTAGGTTCTATTATAATCCGCAGTTTACATTTTTATTCCCCAAGTTAACTTATTACGTGTGAACCGTTTTTCATGGACTTAGTCTATGCACACGTAGGGTTGGCCAGTTATGGGTCGGACTTTAGAAGTTCGGACTTAGCTCGCGTCGTGACGTCCCGCTCTCTATCACTCTTTTATTTAAAAAAAGAAAATAGACTCTGATTTTTGGAAAGCGAGTGAAAAAGGGTGGGGCGTTACAGGTACAACTTGATTTCAAAATTAATCTCCCTCATGGGTAGCAAGCCAGGGAGTTCTTTTGAGAATACATCCGCGTAGTCTTTCACTATAGCCAGAAGTTCAGCCACCGGTGCCTTGTTTAATCTGATACTGTTCAATATGAGGTGATTCAACCCTTCATGCAGTCTTCTTCTTATAGGGATGTTGTGTTTGTTAGCATGTACTACATATTGCTTCCCCTCGGGTGACCAAAATTTCACCTTGCGAAGATGGCAATCGATGTTGGCCTGAACTCTAGTCAACCAGTCCATGCCGAAGATAATGTCGTACTCAGTCATATCGAGGTACTAGATAGTTGAACTCAAATCTGTATCCAGCGAGTTCAGTGTCCATTGCTATGCATATAAGCCCCAATGACATGTCTCCGACGGGGGATACAATAGTGAGTGATGTGGACAGTTTTTGTACTAATGTACCGGTAGCAGATATGAAGGAGTGGGATGCTCCAGAATCAAACAATGCAAAGGCATAGGAACTACTAACTACTGCCATACCTTGAATCACGGAGTGATCCACTACTACTGGAGGAGCTAAGGTAAACAACCGTCCAATTCATGTAGGGTTAGGCGCCCGTCCCGCCTGGTTGTATGCCCTGCCTCCTCGTGAATGAGTTGGTCTGACTGGTGGGCGAAAGGAACCCCTGGAATAAGAGGGTCTGCTAAGCTGTGGGCATTCCCTCTTGAAATACCCGGCTGGTCACAATGGAAACAGTTGTTCACACCTCTGGGAACCTGAGTGACTGATGCTGATGGGGAGGGTTGATTGGGACGAAAGCCCCCTGTTGACCTAGTGGAAGGTGAGGGTCTCCCAAAGTTAGTTCGAAACCTCTTGTTGGGATGAAATATACATCCCCCACTCTGACCTCGGCGGTTGCCCACAAACCGAACTATCTCGGCCATCTCTTGCTCCGCTACAGTGGCCTTGCTGACCACCTCTGCCAGTGTAACTGCCTTGAAAATGGTTACCTTGGCCCTAATGTTTGGTCGAAGGCCCCCTTCAAGCTTGCGAGCCTTTCGGTACTCTGTATCCACCATATATAGGGCATAACAGGACAGACTGAGGAACTCCTGATGGTACTCTGCCACTGTCATGGTGCCTTGCACCAAAGATAGGAACGTTTGGGTGTGGCTCTCCTTCTCCTCCTCGGGAAAGTAGTGGTCCAAAAATGTAGTTAAGAACTGCTCCCCATGTCATTGCAGTCATTTCCCTTTCTGGCATGAGTGCTCGCTGTTTCTCTATTACCTCCCACCATTTATCGGCATCATCAATTAGTTGTGATTTAGCCAGCAATATTTTGTCTTCATGACTCTAGATCTTTAGTAGAGTCGGGATCTGAATAATCTTCTTCAACCAGTTTTCTACTCCGACAGGCCCTTCTTAGTTTCTTCGTAAAGTTTGTGTTTTCACACTTTTGGGGAAATTGTCAAATAAGCACTCTTTGTATTTCTTTGTTTTTGGGGAAATTTCCTAAGTATCACGTGTTTGTTTCTCAATTTGGGGATATTGGGGAAATATCTCCAAATTTGCTATGTTTGATAAATCCAGTTTATAATGACTATCCTTCCTTTGCTATCATTCCTTGTTGTTCTCAGATTGAATGTTTCAGTCTGAGTCTAACGAAGTAAATTAATCTAGCCCCCGTGCAGCGGACTCCGAAGAGTCGTTCAGTTGGGATTCTTATCTATCAGTGAGATATGATACCGTCTTAATCTTACTTCGAAAGATTCAACCTTCCCGTTTCAATCTGATACCAATTGTAACGCCCCGCCCTTTTCCACTCGCCGAAAATCAGAGTCTATTTTTAAAAAAAATAAAAGAGTGAGAGAGAGCAAGACGTCACGACACGAGCTAAGTCCGAACTTCTAAAGCCCGACCCTTAACTGGTCAACCATACTTTTGCATGGACTAAGTCCACGAAAACGGTTCACACGCAATAAGTTATACATGCGAAATAAATCGTAAGTACGGAATTATAATAGAATCTAATTCTATTCCATTTTAGATAGCAAAGTAGTTCGTCACTTAACCATAATTAACTTAAATTGAAATATCCAAAATCAACATTCAAACCATAGCAAATAATCTAAGTTATTACATGCCCAAATGCTAGCTACTCAAATTACATTGTCCATGAGTAACTTAAACAAAATTAAACTAAAGAAACCTCCAAGCTCCTAAGCTTGGCTCCGATCACGTTTATCATTCCGTTCAATCCCTGTGTCATCAACTAGGGTAGAAATAGGGCGTTAGACAATGCGCCCATTAGGTACTCCAATTAGGGTTAACACATGGTTAGTACAAAATCATATAGATAACATAATATTAAAACCTTGTAAAACAATGCCATGCCATGGTGTCATATGCAATGAGTCCCACCCATCACCCATATCACAAACATAATATCCTCTTGATAGAATCTCCTCATCAAGGTATCCCCACAGCTGCCTTACGGACGCCCCAACGGAATGTAGCCTCCGGTTACTTCTTGATGAATAATGCACAACAAGGTCTTCCCACGAATGCCTTACGGACGCCCAGACGGAGTGTGGCCTCCGGTTACAAATCATTCCTCACATGCCATGCATGAGATGTAAATGTCCACATGCTATGTAATAGTATAAATCATAGCATAAAACTTCCATATTTGAAACATAACATTTGATACAAAATAATTCATCAAAAACATGAACTAAAATCATATTACATGTCCCATGGTTTCAAAGAGTAGAATCCTACCAATGACCACTAAAGTGTCCTTTCGCTTTTGTCCGGAAACCGCTCACAATCGTACATATCAATAAATCAAAACATCGTTCCCTTGTGACCCTTGTGAGGTCCTGTTACCTTATAACATATCAATAAATCAAAACACCGTTCCATTTATCTTCCAACCGTACTTAAGTCCATAAATATGTCTTAGTGGGGTTCGGCCATACAACATGGCCGAACCTCACTTACTTGGTTTTGAGTCCCTCTTTTTGATCTTTGATCATTCTAACCAATGTTGGTCCAAGATCATGCCATCTTTGATTCATTAAACCAAACACATATAAGTTAATCATTTAACCTTATTAACACCCTAAATCCATAAAATATTCCCTATGGCCGAACCCATGGTCCTTCATTTCCATGATTCAATCAGACATCTAAGACACTTATACACATCCATATCCATTAAAATAACCCATGGTCGTTCAATTTTACCATTTGGCCATTTATTTCCTTCCATAGCTAATCACCTAATTTACTTACCCATACTCAAGTCCATAACATAGATCCATAACATAGATATATAATTAAATCCCTCATTTCCTAGCTTAATCATCCATTCATTTAAACATGCATAAAAACTCTAAATGACCCTTTAAAATGGTCCAACAAATGGTTCATGGGGTTCGGCCATACACCATGGGCGAACCCATGATGTCTTATCTCCATCTTCTTCTTTAAATAATTTTACCATCTTAAGTTCATAAACAAGTCCCTCCATTGGGGGGGGGGGGGGGGGTTGGTTTAATCATACCCTTAGGTCATTATTTACAACTCAAAGTCCATCAACATGACTTCATTTAAATCTTCTACAATCATTAATACTCTTCCATGGGGTTCGGCCATACAACATGGCGAAACCCTATGGTTCATCATTTCCATTAAAACACATCATACATCCATGATTGATCCTTTGATGGTTCTCATTCCTACATCCATTTAAACCATTTAAAACATTTTAAAATCACAAACATACATCTATAATTTTCATCCTTCAAATCCATTAAAAATAACTAATGTCCTTCCATGGGGTTCGGCCATACAACATGGCCGAACCCTATGGTTTCATCACTTCCTCTTGAAAATTATGTAACCATGTTCATAATCCTTGTTGGTGTTCGGCCATACATCATGGTCGAACCTCATCTAGCCCTTCCTTTGTCCTTAATGGTTTTTATACATGAAACACTATCAATCTCATCATGTACTTACCAATTTCGCGACTCCTCCGGTTTCTTTCACTCCTTCTTGTCCCTTTGATCTTCTTTTTCCTTAGCCTTTTCTTCCTCCTTGATCCTTGGCCGAGATTGATCTTGATAAAATCTCTTGGAGTGGTTCGGCCAAGAGGTATAGATTTGAGAGAGGGAGAAAGAGAGAAGATTTAAAATAACAACTCTTAGTGTTCTCCCTTTGTCTTGAGAGTGGTCGGCCTTTTGTGAGAGGGAGAGGGTGAGATGAAAGTTCTCTAAGTGTTCTTGCCTTGAGAGGGGAATCGGCCAAGAGAGAGAGCTTGAGAGAGTGAATTGAAACCAAATTCCTTTCCTTGGTTAATGAGGGTCGGCCAAAGGTGGTGTCCTTTGGTGATACCCCTTTGTAACTCCCATGCCCCTTCACCTCCCTCCTTGATGATCCATTTGGACGTTTCATCCATGAGATGAAACACTCCCACCGTTTGACCCTTAGGTTTCCATCTTGAGATGGAAACCCACCATCTCATCCAACGTGTAAGCCTTTGTGTAACCTCCAAAACCTTTCACCTGCTCATTAATGATCCATTTAGAGTTTCATCCCATGAGATGAAACTCCCATGTCTCCAACGTGTAATCTTGACTTGGGTCTCATGAGATGCATCTCTCCACCTTCCCACTCCACTCACTTAAGATTAAGGTCCCATTAACTTCCACTCAACTCATCACTTTAACTCAACTCACCTCTTTAATTCAACTCATTTAACTCACTTAAATCAACTCAATTATTTGATTCCTTTTCCAACTTAATTTAGGCCCAACCTAATTAATCTTGAACTCACTTGGTGGTCAACCAAGTCAACCCTGACCCATTGGGTCCTAATTGGTCATTTTGACCCAATTGACAATTTTGACCCAATTAAATAAATGTCACCCATTTAATTCAATTGAACAATATCCACCATCCGTTGGGTCTTAATTGGGCAATTGACCCAACACCTTACTCATCTAAGGTCCATATCCATTAATTCACAAATTAAATAGGCAATTTCCATAAATATTTATACCATGAAAATCGGGGTGTTACATTTACTGTTGGACAAAAGGTTTTGTTGTACAATTCTCGGTTGCACCTTTTTCCTGGGAAATTGAAATCAAAATTTATTGATCCATACATTTTTCATTTCGTCTATCCACATGGAGCTGTGGAGATCAGACATCCTAGGAATAACCATGTTTTCAAAGTCAATAGTCATCGATTAAAACCATTCCTAGAGTTTCACAATCCCAAAGGAAAGGAAGAAGATCTGCTCATTGATCCAATCTACCAAGACTGATTTGCGCATCCTATTCCCTCCATTTACATATCCATCTACACAAACCCATCCACCCTTAACCATTCATCTTTCTTTACCCAGACCCACCGACCCATCTGTCTATGTCTGAGTTGGTCAGAGTCATCAGTGTCTAGTTTTTTATTTTGTTGAGTCTAGTTGTAGTTTTTCATTAAGACAGTCTAGCTTAGGAGTCAGTCATTCATCATCACAAGGTACATCTACATCCTGATTGTTCGTTTTCTAAGATATTTCTTCATTTACACCTCACCGATGTAGATTAGGGAACATTGAGGACAATGTTCAAATCGAGTTTGGGGGTACCAAGGTCATCATGTGTCATTTTCATAAAAAAAAAAAAACATTCTTAGGGGAGAGTAAGTTCAAAATTGAGACCCCTAAAAAAAAAAAATTTCAGCATCCATCATCCATCTTTGCCTTTGTGACCAGCAAACATTAAAAAATTGGATATAAGTCATGCACGTAGACGGTCGAGTTTTTGTTTTCGCAATTGTCTGTCTATAACACAAGTTCCCCCAGACTTGTGTAGGAAAATCTTTTCCTTGCTATGAGGGTGAGGAAGCTAGAAATCCAAGAGGAACAATCCAGACCTCTCATAGTCGAAGCACTCTAGCTGCAAAGAGGAAAGCTAAGAGGCTAGCTAGGTGTCAAAAATGTGGATGTTGCAATTGTAATGGAATAAGATAAGAATATGGAGTCCGCTGTGAGACAACAGTAAGTAGACTTGTAAGGAATAGACAGATCTATATTGATCTATGCAAGGGCAGAGTAAGTCCTGAAAAACTGAGGCACCTTGAACTACAGAGAACTGTTGATTTCTGACTAAGAGCTTACAATTGTCTTGACAATCTGTCGTTAAACGAATCATAATCTTGCTTAGACAAAAATAGGCAGAATCATTTTAAGGTAGAGTAAATGAGGATTGACACTTCTAGATCTTAAACACTGTTAATTTTAGTTTGAAAAAGATTACCCTCGTCTTGACGATCTGACGTAAAAATAGACACATTTTTAGCATTAATAGTTAGATAGAGATCTTTACATCATACTTTTTTGGAAAGATTTTATAAGATTTATACTTGGAAACTCTTGTACACAGCCATATTAAGATTAGTTTGAAAAAGAAAAATATTCATGATTTAAGAGATCACAAGAGGAATACCAATGGAGACTTAACCCAGAAAGCTTTAGAGTCATTCTTTCTTCTGAGGGTAACAAGTCAATTCCATTTTCTTTGGTAGCACATCAAGTCGTTGTTGATCTCATTATTCTTCATCTTAGCCATGTTACTCAGAACATCATCAAAATTGAGTTATTATGCTTGAAATTTTTCAAAATTTATTTGAAACAAGGAAACCACCTGTTGAAACTTAGGATATGATTTAGGTCATTTTTGGATCGTTTGAGTCTAAAAGCTCACCTATACTTGGTCATCTTATCTTGATAGTTCTCCAGTTGAGCCTTTAATGTAGCCTATTTTCTTGACCAACCATGTTTACCATACCCAACTCCAGTCAAGGAGTATGAGCCAATTACAAATATCCATGACCTATTCTTAGAAAATGTTAGAGATGAAAAACTAGGATGGTACTCTAAAAACAAGGGCACAAGAAAGAAAAAAAAAAAAGTAGGATCCAAAAAAGGAAACATCCAGATACCACAAGAAAGATGTGAAAAAAAGAAAAAGAAAATAAAGAATAAATAAATAAATATTTTGAAAAGTGCTAAAAAAAAATAAAGGAAAAATATCCCACTAAAAAATCATGAAGACCTTTAACCATTTCTATTCAAAGTATTTATTATTAGACTCTTCTATCCTTCTTTAATTTGACCCAATCCCAAGCCACGTTTCGTGCTAATAGGAAGTTCTATTGATCTTAGGTCTAAATAGGGTGTTTCATGTGGAGAATGAAGAAAGAAAACTGATGGTGTTTGACTCAACGTTCTCTGGAAAGTGGCATCTATTCATGAGATCAATTTTCTTTTACATGTTCCGTTTTTTATAATACATATGTGAGATATTTTTATTTTGAATACATAACTTCTGCCCACATATACCTTGAGAGAAAATGAAACCAAACCTCTGAGTGTTAATTTTTCTGAGAGATATATCTGGTGACGTTTGAAGTCAAAGCGCATTTTCCAACAGTATGAACAAAACTTGGGTCTATTTGGAAAATGAAGTCTATCTTAACATTGGCTAAGCACACATGAGTATAAGCCTTGCAAAGTGAAATTTAGAGTTGTATGATGTTTAGACCCCTTGTCTATATATTCTTATTAAAGATGTTGATATTTGTGGGTATTATCATTGTAAGCCCTCACGAGACTATAACTCGTCCACTAGTGGTGAGCTATAGGTTTAAAGGCTTGTTGCATACACTAAATGCTTTCGAAAGCACTAGCGAAAGTGGTGTAGTTTTAGGATTATTTTTTGTTTCAACAAAAGTTTTGTTTAGGTCAGTCTAGGATTATTTAAGTGTTTTCATTTGTTTTTAGCCTTTTTAGGTAGTTTTGTTCGAGGACTAGCAAAATCTGAGTTTGGAGGTATTTGTTGAACACTAAAATCCTACATTTTTACCCCTGATTATTGGACTTGCTAGCTCTAATGTTTGTATATATTGATGCATTTAATGTAGTTTTTTAGGTTTGTAGATAAAAATGGATAGTTCAGGAAAACCAAGCAATTCATCAGATAATTGCAAGATTAGAACTTTAAAATGAAGACCTAGGATTTTTATAATTGTTTCATTCCATTTTTAGGACTTTCATGTAAATTAATTAATCTATATCCAGTTATGAGAGTCTAGATTAATTAATAATTTTTACATTTTAAGTGGCTGAATAATTATTTAATTCTAGGTGATAGAAGCTGCAATCCAAGTGCCAAAGCCTAAATTTCAAGCCACTGGGCCAAAGAATCATTCAACGGGCCATGCTACATACAAGCCCATGCACATTTTACAGGTGTGCAAGCTTAGTCCAACTAAGGCCCAAGCTCTCAAATCCAATTTTAGTGGGCCTAAGTTGAGGTCTAGATCCAAGCCCAAGTCCAGGCAGCTCCATGGTCCATATTTGAATCCAACTAAGGCCATAAACCATAACCCATACCAATTTACCCAATGTCAGCTCCAATACCTAAACCCTGACCATCCCTCATGCGCATTCAATACCTGCCCTCCATCCTCCATCTTTCATCTCCACCTTCATATGTTTCATGCATTAATAGTAACCCCTAGAAGCCTCTATGTTAATATAGTCCATTCATTCTTCTGTCATTAGATCTAGGTTATTCATTATAATCATAAACATCTTAACCTTAGAATAATATTCATCCATGCATCACATGTTAATTCATGCATTCATTTCATGCATTGATCATCTTAGCCATTAGATATTAGGTCATCTAATCTTATCCATTCATTCATCTCTTAGAAACCTTAGAGCCTCCACATGCATCCATCACATAAATAAATTGTATTCAATTTAGGTCAGGCATTTCATTATTCATCTAAGATTAACCCCTGAATCCAAACCCTCCATCAACTATCATCCCTTTCCTATATTTTTTTACCTAAATAAACCTAGAACCATTAGATCTTAACCCCGTTTAATCTTAGCCACCACTCATAAAACCTCAAGTTTAGACAACTTGAAGAACAAGCTAGCCTCCATTCGAATTTGCCTCATTATCCATTGTCACATCACCCAATCCAATCCCCATATATCATATACGATTTTAGCACTAATTTTTCTCCATGCATTAGTTCCATTTTCCATGTAGATTCATTCATGCCACATCACCATCCTATCCCTTTGCATCCCACACGATTTTGTACAACTCTCATCCCATTCATTCACATACACCATGTTAACCCTCCACATCACCTCATATCATCTCCACCATTCAGTCATCTCAACTTCAAATCTCCACCATCCATTTATCATCACCCTAAACCCTAAAACCAACACTCCAAATTCATGTGAGCCTATCCCCATCCTAAATCCTCTCTAACTTTTCTTGTACTTAAAGCCAAGTCACCACACATAGCCAAATTCGTGTACACCCTTGTAAACCCTAACCTTTTGCAGCCTTTAATCCAATCCATCCCACACCATTGAGATTTAATCCAAGCCACTCCTTTGTAACTTAAACCTTGATTTAATCCCAGCCGTCCAATCCAACCTTGAGCTTATAAATACACCACTTCCTCAAAGCCAAAATTTGAATTTGATATGGAGCTCAAGAGGACCTAAAGTTGGAAAAATACACTGAAGATAGGAGCATACTAGCAAATTGCGAGTGAGATGTTTTATTTTGCAATTTATTTTTAAGTCTTTCATGTATTGAAATTCCATCTTTTGTACATTGAATTCTTCCATTTAATAAATAAAAAACGTCCATTTTAGATTCTTGAAAAATTTCGATTATTCATGATATCTTTTATGTTTCATTTTAATTTTAAAATTTATGATCTTTATTTGTTTAAAGTATTAGATTGTAAATGTTGAACCTAGGATCAAACTTTAATTACATCAAAGCGTGTAGATTTTAATTCAAATGTGTAAAATGAATTTTGAATTCTATGCATTGAATTTCAGATCTAGGTTTCTTGTTTATTTAATAATTTTGGGAGATGAGAGAAAAATTCCATAACCACCTTTAAATTATGCATTGATTTTATTCTTTCATTTACTTTTCATGTCAATTAAATTCTGTTATTTACTTTATTTAGTTAAGTCATTCATCTTGTATGTATGTTAATTAGTTTATTTTTAATGTTGTCTTTGATGTATGTTTATTTGTTTTGTAATTCATTTATGTTCAAACAATGTATATTATTTATTTGATTCTTAGTTTAACATTATATTCTTTGTTTAATAATTTATTCTTTCATGTATAAAAACAACCTCTCAAAAGATTCTTTAATTGGGATTGTGAATATATTATTTTAATTCGGAACTTTGTAATTTTAATTCAAGAGAGATGACTACATATCCATTGAATCACCAACGTAAAAGGTAAAAGAACTAATTTGATTCTCATGTTAAATAAAAGATGGTGTTCACTAGTTTTCCAATTAAAATTTGTCTTTTTATTTCAAACCCAGACTTAATCTATTTTTCTAAAGATTACATCTTTTTAAGAGGTACATATTTAATTTTAAGCATATATTTTGTGATTTCCTGTGGGTTCGACCTCACACTCATATGCTATACTATAAAATGGTTCGTACGCTTGCGAGATTTACAAATTTAAAACTGAAAGTTCCCTTGTGTTCTAGAACAAAGACAGAGATTGTCCCTAGGGGGATGAATACGACAATCCCCAATTTTTATTGTCTTTACAAATTTCTTGATTAATTAACAAATTTGAAGCGGATTAATAATGTTAATCAAGAGAGGTGGGTTGTGTGATCAAAAGTGTGCACAATTATAAGAACAATCACACAAGTAAAGATCAACACCCACAAGACCAATTTATAGTGGTTCGGTTAAACAACCTACATCCACTCCAAGGACTCAATTAACCTTGGGTTATCCGGAATTCACTATGTGGGGACTTACACCCTCACAAATAGAGTAGAACTTCCACCGTACTCAATTGGTTGGGAATTCCACCCACCACATGTGTTAGAGAAAATGCTCTAGATCTTTTATAGTGGTTCCGGAGCAAAGCCTCCTTAATCCACTTGTCCTAGATTTTGAAAGGTTCGACCAACCCAAGGTCTAATTCCTTATCCCTCTATTTTTTATAGTGGTTCCAGCTTCCTTGCCTTAGTCCACTTCACAAGATGATTTATAAAATAAAATTACTAAGAAGCACTTGCCTTTGTATGAGCTCACTTGTAGATGTATGCTTCTTGAGGATGCTCTCTCAATGTGATGTCGATGATGTCGAAGATGTGCCTTGTGTATGCTCAATCACAATCTATGGGAGGTATCTAGGATTTAGATGTGACAATGGATTCCTAGATCTATATTTCTTTTTCTCTCTCTCTCAATCACAATAAAGAAGATTGGATATTTGATTCACCAAGTGTAGTGCATGGAGAGGAGGTGGAGAAATGTGTGGGAGTGTATGAGACCTCTAGGAATGCCTTAGAGTATTTTCATATTCAATGCTCCAACTCAAATCAAATGAGTTTGGAGTATATATAGGTATATAAATGAATCTCGAGTATCACATGGGCGATGGGTCGTGCTCACGACGGGGGTGCTAACTGTTTTCAGCAAAATCACTCTCAACTATAATGGCCCTATATTGGGTTCCCAAACTCCATTTTGAGTGTTCTTGGGCTCTATGAAAAGCTCTTTCAATGCTCTATCCAACCATGGTGGTCTTGAAAGTATATTTCTGCATTTGGTTGGTTGAAAGATCTCCCAAGTCATGACATTTCCACAACTCAACATTTGTCCTAACATTTGTTCATATATGCTACAAGTCTTTGGTCCGTTTCCCCTATGCATGCTTATGATTTTCCAATGAGTTTTCTAAGCCTAGGGAGGGTCTCTGTCACCGATGGGTCAACAGCCATGGAACCAAGGGGTCGATCCATACGAGAGTCTCAGTCTGGAACAACACTTTGTAGACAGAGTTTCAAGTCCCGAAACTTGCCCTGCCTAGAACAATTTGTCATCCCCACCGAGGGGTCTGTCTTGGTAATCTCGACCAGTTTGTCTACTGAGGGCTTTGTGTTCTCAAGAGCACCCCTTTCACTTCTAAGACCCAGAGCTCACCTTGTTCAGATCGAGGAGTCGATGACCACGATGGGTCGATAAGCTCATCACCAAGGGGTCAGTGCATACAAGACTCTCGATTAGAGGCATACCCAGAATGACAGTTTTTTTATTTAGAACCTTTGTCAATCTGGTCGACCAGTCTATGACCATGATGGGTCGATCCTGTCTCCACCGAGGGGCGGTGAAATGACTGGTCGTGCTGACAATGAAACCAAATACATTTTTCCCATTTAGGATCCTTCACTGTCAAACAACCTATAGGCTTGTTTATGTACATTACCAACATATTCAACTGATCTTAGGCAAGGTCATCCTAAGGTGTTGGGTTCCCCCTAAAGTCATCTATGGCCAAATTACCTTGCCATACATAGTGATGATGATTCCGCACTTGATCCTGCTTGAGTTCTTGATTCAATCTTCATCACTTGAGTCATGATCATTGTTTAAACTTCCAAGACAATGCTTCACCTAAGTCATAGAATTAACAAATAGGTTACTCGGCAAGCCGGGGCACTAACAATCTCCCCCTTTGTCAGTTTCCATGACAAAACACCTAGAAGCTAATGAATACAGACTCGATGATTTAGCCCAACCCATATACATCATTTGAATACAAAATATACAACAATTATAAGTACATATTCAAATGAAAAGATGCTAGACTCTATGCTTCGGTTCCTTCTTGTTTTGCTTAGCTTACTTCCCCTCACGGTGTGTCAAATGTACCTCTACACACAAACAATTCAAGCAATGGTGGAAGCATAGAAATCTCCCCCTCAAATGTTAGTCCATAAGTACATAGTGCTCCCCCATAACACATGGACTAAACCCCCCTCTTAGTCTTGATTAATCTCCCCCTTAATCAAAGACTATCCTCCATTAAAGATCTTTCTCCTTAAGATCTTTAAGCTTCACCTCCAAAGCTTACATCAAGCTACTAATCTTTCTCCCCATTAACACAAGCTTTCTTTCAAGCTTCCAAAGTCTCCCCAAAGCTTTCATAAAGCTTCAAAAATTCTCCCCCTTTTTGTCATAAATTGACAAAGGGTATTAAGCCCAAATATACCAATTTTAGTGTGCTTCAACAAGTCCCAATTGTTGGACTAAGAGGAGATGGAGAAGGAGGGGATCATGCATTTGGTTTTTCAAAAATGCCAATATGAAACCAACTAATGCATGTTAAAATGAGGGAATCACTCATACCAGGAATTTTCCATGAAAAGATCATATGAGTAAGTACAATGATGCATAACCATGTACATATGTGAGTACAAATGCATCCAAGACAATGCTTCACCTAAGTCATCTATGTCCAAATTGTAACACCCGGATTTTTCAATATATAAATATATTGGATTTCGTTTATTCAAATTGTCTAATGGGTTGAATTTTAGATTTATGAATGGAATGGACCTTAGATGGGTAAAGGAATTGGTTCAATAACCCAATTAAAATCCAATGGATCATGGATAGGATCTGATTTGAAAGTAATTGGGTAAATGTGATTAAATGGGTCAATTACCCAATTGGGACCCAATGGGTCATAGGTGGATTGATTTTAGGGTAAATGGGCAATGCTAATTTAATTGGATCAGCTATCTAATTAAGATCCAAATCCACATCATCAAGTGGGTGAGGTGGCATGTAAGTAACATGGTCAAGGTGGGACCCCAAGGGCCATGTGTTATGGTCGACCATGTCATGGTTGACTTGGTCAACCACCAAAGGGATTAAAGGGTTGCATGAGTACAAATAAGTTAAGGTGTTAGTTGAGTTGGAAAATGAGTACAAATAAATTAAAGTTGTTTGAGTTAAATGAGCCCAAATGGGTGAGTTCAAAGGATTGGGGTAATAACTGATAAGTTGAGTTGAAGGGGAAATTGAGGAGACTCCCATTTAAACGTGAGTTAGGAGGGAAGATGGAGGGTTTCCATCTCATGAGAGAGGAAACCCATGCACACGTTGGAAGACCAAGGGTCTCCTTGGTTTGACCAAGGGACTTCTTGGTTAGTTAACCCATTAAGAAAGGAAGGGGAAAGGGTAGGACTATTATACAAGAGACACAGCCCAAGGGACACTTCACACCCCTTGGCCAAATTTCATATTGCACACAAGAGGATTCTTTCATCTCCTCTTCTCATCTCTCTCCCAAATCGTCTACACCTTAGAGAAATTAACAAAGAAAGACCAAGGAAGGAGAAGGACTGAGGAACAAAGTCAGAACAAAAAGAAATGAAGGAGACGGGAAAGAAGGTAAGGTTCTATGTTTCATAGTGTTAGATTTAAGACTAAGGGAAACAATAGTTTTGGTCTCAGTATGGCCGAAACTATGGGCTTTGGATTGGGTTGGAATGGATGGCTAAATCGTGTTAGAGCCATGGAATTGGTAATCCATTCAGGGAATGGATAAGTGTGGTAACAAACAACCAAAGGTTTGAATGCAAAACTATGTTGTAATGGTATAAATTGAATGAATTTGAGAAATAGTCCTAGCCTTGGCTAGTGAGTAGAGTAAATCCATCTAGGATTTACATGGATGATGTTTAATATGATGCAATAATATTAGGTGGGAATTTCATGAAGGAAGGATGTACAAATATGCAAATAGAAAAGACTGACAGAACAGTCAGTCGACTGAATGGATTCAGTCGACTGAATGGATTCAGTCGACTGAACTGGTGTGGCAGAAGACAGAAAACCAATTTTGGGAGTTTCAGCTTACTGAATCCAAAGATTCAGTCGACTGAACCATGTCTGGATTAAAATATCAAGGGTATAATGACATTTCAGTGAATCGACTGAATGATTAGTAAGCAAACACGTAAACTGTTGACTGATGATTCAGCCGAGTGAATCATGGATTCAGTCCACTGAATGCATACTGGCTGAACACACAGTTTATCTGGTCCAAAGTCAGCCAACTGAATCTCTGACTCAGTCGCCTGAAAGAGGATTGACCAGGGATATGAAGGGTTTGACTTAGAGTCAGCCGACTAAATTCGTGATTCAGTCGACTGAAAGGTAATGAGTCAGGGTAAGAACAATTCCGAGTTGGATCTCAGCCGACTGAAAGTCTGCGGTAAGGAAGAACACTGTAGCAGAATGTGATTCAGTCGACTGAAATGAAAAGTTGATTTTTATTTTGATGTTTCTAGAAACCTTAATCGAACTGGAAGGATGTAAGGGATAACTTAAATCAAATGGATAATTAAATTGATATATGTTAATGATTATATTGATAAGGTAAAGAGGTGTGATTCATTTTCACGCGACGGTTAGCGATTGTCCGTGCGAAACAAGAAAAGGACTGTAAATTGGACTTGGGTTAGGATTCCTACCTTGTTGAGATGCATATGGGTCTTTTATGTTACTAGTTTTTATTTCAGTACAATATTAATTTTGTTAAATCAAATGGAATATGTTTTATGAACTGTTTTCAATGTTATTATGTAATTTTGATACGAAATGACATTTGTGCATCCATAATCTCATGCATGGCATAGGAGGGAATATATGGGATAGCAAGCCAAGTTATGAGCTATCCGGACATGGCTTGGGGCTTGAGACTAGCTTATGTAAAGCTATGTGAACCATTGATTATTGGCCTTATCTGGGATTGCTAGATAGGGGCACGGCGTAATTTGGGACATAAAGCTCCGGGGTAACAGTCCAAAATCCTTGCGCAGAGGGAGGAGCCCACGCTCCATCGGTAATTCCGATTAACACGTGTGGGGAGGTATAATAGTGACTTGGTGTGCCGTCACAAAAAACTGCGGACGTAAATGACCAAAGGAATACCTTTATATGGTTTCATTATATCAAGGAAAATGTTGTGATGATATGTATGATGTTTGACATGGAGATTGGGTGGGGGATCATTGGCATATGACACCCATGGCATTGACATATACATGAGCATGATTTGCATATGATTATCATGCGCTGATTTTGATTCTATGATATGTTTATAGTTTCTAATATGATACTCTTATTCTGATTTTTACATTGATCCTATATGTTTATGACCCTATTTGGAATTCCTACTGGGCGCGTTGACTAACTCCCTACTTTTACCCTTTAGATGATGGAATAGTAAATGGAAAGGACTATGGACGTGAAGAGAGCCAAGCTTAGGAGCTTGGATAGCTCATGCTTACTTTATTTAATATTGATTTTGGAACAATGTATTTCAGATATTTAGCATTTTGGGATTGTAATAACTTAGTTTACTTTGCTATGGTTGGATGATGATTTTTGGATATTGAACTTAAGTTAATTTAATATTGATTGGCTTTCTTGCTTATTAATATCATGGTTATGGATAGTATTTTATTCATATAATAATTCCGCAGTTAAATTATGAAGCGTGTGAACTGTTTTAGTGGACTTGGTCCACGCACACATATTGTTGGCCAATTAAGGGTCGGGTCTGGAAACCTGGACTTACCTCGCGTCGTGACATTCCCGCTCTCTCTCACTCTTTATTTAAAAAAAAAAATATATACTCTGATTTTAGGCTAGTGAAAAAGGGCGGGGCGTTACAGTTGGTGTCAGAGCGAAACCAGAAGTGTGAATCATTCAAAGGAAGATTAATATGGTATCATGTCTCACTGATAAGATAAGAATTCCAACTGACCGACTCTTCGGAGTCTGCTGCACGTGAGCCAGATTAATTTGCTTTGTTGAGAATCAGACTAAAGCATTCAATCTGAGAGCAACAATTGATGAAAAAGGAATAACAGCAAGGGAATGATAATCACTATAAGCATGGATTTATCAAACATAGGAAAGTAGGATATATTTCCCCAAAGCAAGAAACATCAGGATTTCTCCAATTTGAGAAACAATATGTGATACATAGGAAAATTTCCCCAAAACAAGAAATGCAAGATGCTGATTTGGCAATTTCCCAAACTGTGTAAACACACAACTCTATGAGAAAACTAAGTCAAGCGATGTTTTAATGACTTAGGAAAATACCTTCGAGAAAAAGAAGAACCCGACAAAACCCGCATCAGGAGGAAATGTACAACACCCACACCAGGAAGAGGGGCAAAACAGTGTTAATATTCCTGAAGTACTTCCTGAGTTGTAGAGCCTAGTACAGGTAGTGGTCACTTCTGCTCTACAGCAACATCAGAACGACACTGGAAGCGCAACCTCCAATGAGGTACAGGACCAGAATATGGTCTGGGACTTCCAACAGCAGTGTCCCCCTTATTTCAAAGGGAAAGAGAGACCCGCAGAAGCAGAAAACTGGGTAGAGAACATCACAAAAAACTTGAAACTACTCAAGATCACCAGTAATGAGGACTGGATATTGCTGGCTACCTCACAATTGGTAGATTATACCGATAAATGGTGGCGTGTTATTGTAACGCCCCGCCCTTTTCACCCTTCCGAAAATCAGAGTCTGAAAATTTCTTTTGAAAGAAACATTGAGTGAACGAGAGCGGGAGCGCCACGACGCGAGTTAAATTCAGACTACTCAAGTCTGAACCTTAACTGGCCACCCATGTGTACATGGACTAGACCATGATAACAAATCACACATGGAACTAAACAATAACTTGTGAAATAAATTAAACTAATTGCGGAAATAGAATGAATAGATAGCAAGTAGCAGTCTCAAATATTAATTAACCTAAACAACCATCCATAGTTAATAACCTAATCAAACCATAGCAAAGTATTAACTTATTACATGTCAACAAACTATAATTCAAATGATAGTAATAAAGAAGTCCAGTTCAACATTCAAGCGCTTAGGCTTGGCTCCCCTCCCAGTCATCGACCTTCTCTTTCTCTTTCCTTGTACCTGAATTCTCCTCTGATGATAGAATTAGGGCGTTAGATCAACGCGCACAGTAGGTTCCCGAATCAGGGCTACCACATGATTAGCTTGTAAAACATGCATATATCAAATATATGAATATCAAAAACAGGTAAAACAATGCTATGAAATATGCACATACAATGAGTCTCTCCCAACATGCACAGTCATAGCCATCACTTGACGTGCCTCGCACCGTCAAGGTAAATCACAATAACATTCCTCCTTGCAGGACCTGCATCGCCTAAGGAGACCAATGTATTTCTCAGTAACCTGACATTTCTCCTGGCGAGACCTGCATCGCCTAAGGAGGTTCAAAGTTGCATTACAGCAAATCACCGGAGAATGGACTCCGGGTTCCACAACCTTCATCCCATGCCATGCATGAGATGTCAACGCATTGTATGTCATTTGTAAACACATAATATATCATTCGAAACCACATAAAATAAACAAGAGTCTCATAAAGGAAACTAGGATAAAACTGTGGTTACAAGTAGGTAGGAAACCTACTGAAGATTCACTTCAGTATTTGATCTTTCTTTAGCGTCACCCGGTCACGACTCGCACGTCGTTCAACTTCCGGTACCTTGTCCATATAACAATTAGTAAATCATACTGTCATTTACTTATTTATTCACATCTAAGACCCAACCACATCATGTGGGGTTCGGCCATGCCCATGGCCAAATTTCATCAATTTAGGATTTAATCTCCTTTTCCATTTAACCAATTCTTAAATACTTACCCCTTTAAACATGTCTTGGTATGGTTCGGCCATACATCATGGCCAAACCATACCTCCTTGGTTTAACCTTCTTTCATGACCTTTCTCTATCCATTATCATCCTTATTTACAGTTTTGCCACTAGGCTAACCATATCAAAACAATTGTCCTTTTATGGGGTTCGGCCCTATACTTGGCCGAACCTTGTATTCCCACTTATCCATCACCAAATGGTTCTCCATTGAAATACTTTAAACCCTTTATAATGTAACACCCCGCCCATTTCACTCTAAATTTCAGAGTTTATTTTTTTTTTTAAATATAATAATCATGTGATCGGGGCAGAGTGTCATGACGCGAGTTAAGTTCGGATCTCTAAATCCGACCCTTAACTGGCCAAGTCCATGTGCGTATGAACTAAGTCCATAAAACTGATCCGCACATGGTACATATATAACTTGCGGAATTAACTCAGTCTAAATCTAACTGAGGTTATAATAGAACCTATGACTAATCCAACTTTCCATTCTTAGATAGCACAGTACATAACTTATTCTCCAAAATTACTAATCAATCTTAACTAATCGTTTAATCAAAACATCCAACATAAGACAAACCATAGCATCTATCTTAACTACTTATTACAAGCCAACATAACTAATTACCAAATTACATTGTCCAACTATATCAAATATCAAGTCCATAAAATAGTCCATTCCAATCATTCAAACCGCCCAAGTTTCCGTACTTGGTCCTTTTCTCGATCCACGTTCTTCCCTTTCCCTGCATCATCCACTAAGGATATAGATAGGGCGTTAGATCAACGCGCCCAGTAGTGTTTCCGAATAGGGCTACCACATGGTTAGTCACAAACATGCAAATAGTATAATAATAAAACATGTGAGACAAAATTCCATAAAAACATGCTAAGTATGAAATGAACATGTAATGAGTCCCACCCATCACCATTCAACATAGCCATCACTTGACGGAATTCTCATCGTCAAGGTAACCCACAGTGGTCTTTCCGACGCCCCGACGGAGTGTGGCCTCCGGATTCCTCCTGATGGGATTCTCATCATCAGGGTACCCCAGAGTGGTCTTTCGGACGCCCCGACGGAGTGTGGCCTCCGGTTACAACAACATCATCACCCCATGCCATGCATGAGATGTCTATGCATACATGCCATTTGTAAATATACATAACATTCAAATAACTTATCGAAATCAACATAAACGGCAATATCATATGTGGTTACAAAAAGGTAGGAAACCTACACCCAATTCACTTAGATTGATTCTTCTTTTGAACCGTCTCCAGTTCACGACTTGTACACCATTCTAGCAAATCCAATACCTTATTTACATAGCAGCAAGTTAACATTCAGAACTGTACATTTCGATTCAGTCGACCGAATTACTCGTTCAGTCGACTGAATCAGAAGTTCAGTCGACTGAACCACAGATTCAGTCGGCTGACTTCGAGTCAGATTGTCTGTTTGTCTTGCCAGTTCAGTTTCAGTCGACTGAAATACACATTCAGTCGGCTGAAACATGGTTCGTACCCTTTCAGTCGACTGAATCACAGATTCAGTCGGCTGACTTTGAATCAGGTCATCTGTTTGTTCTGCCAGTTTATTTTCAGTCGACTGAATCATATATTCAGTCGGCTGAACTACCAATCATTCATTTACGTGTTTAACAAGCATCCATTCAGTTGACTGAATCGTATATTCAGTCGGCTGAAACTTCCAGAAACTCTTTCTGCTTCCAGTCACCGTTAGTTCAGTCGACTGAATCCCTCATTTAGTCGGCTGAAACTCCCACAAACTTATTTCTGATTCGTTCATCATCAGTTCAGTCGACTGAAACCATAGTTCAGTCGGCTGAAACTCCCAGAAACTTGTTTCTGATTCATCCATTGTCAGTTCAGTCGACTGAATCAATGATTCAGTCGACTGACTGTTTTGTCAATCTTCTCCATTGCATATTTTTGTTCATCCTAATCATGCACTTCCAACCAATATTTAACCCTTGTTAGATTCGGCCATCCAATGGCCGGATCATGATTTAAAAATTGTTTATCGAAAACCTACCGTTTCCGCGACTCCTCCAATTGATCTTCACTCCGGCTTGTTCCTTTCCCTTTCTTAGCCTCTCCTTCTTCTTGATTTCTTGATGGTCAAGGACTGATTAAGCAACCAGCTGCTGCTCTTGGTGTTTTGAGAGATTATAACAGTCCAAGGAAGAGAGATAGAGAGAGAGTAAAATGAAAAGACCCTTTGTTTAACCAAAATCAGCCCAAGGTTAATCTCACATGTAACTCCCACATTAACCCCAAGTCCTTTATGCTTACTTGGGGGTTTCATCTATGCAATGAAACCTCCCCAAGCATCCAACGTCCCTTTTTGGATTGAATTTGTGTAACCCCCCTCCTTGGCTCCTTCTCTTATTAATAAACCAAATGGGGGTTTCATCTTGAGATGAAACACCAAGGGTTCCCAACAGTTTTTGCTGTGTGCATTCCTCACACTATCCATCTTGCATTAATTTTGCATGTGAGAGTTTCACATGTAAATGAAACTCCATGTGCTTCACCCTCTCTCCATTGGTTGTCTCTTTGAATACCTAAACATGGAATAAACCCTCTTGCCCTTTCCAACGTGTAGTCTAACCTTTTTGAATTTGAAAAGTCAAGAACCCCTTTTGTAACAACATGAAACGGCAACTCCAATTGTCTCCATCTTTGGAGTTTCATGCATAGGCCATAATTTCCATGCAACCAACGTTCTCCTTGCTTAAAGTTTGGAATTAAAACACTTCCACTCTCATTCACACACTTCACTCACTTAAAATAAATTTAACTCCCTCAACTCAACTTATTCATTTAATGTAACTCAACTAATAAATTCTACTCAACTCAACTCCAACATTTATTTCAACTCAAACCAAACTCAAACATTTAACTCATCTTAACCCAATTAAGCTTTGAGCTCAATTATGGTCAAACATGTCAACCACAACCCATTGGGTCCAATTTGGCCATTTAGACCCATTTAACAAAATTTGACCCAATTATGATTTTCGACCCGTTTATGTACATCCTATCCATTTAGTGTTTTGTAATCAAAACTACTAACCATTGGGTCTTGTTTGACCCATTGACCCATTTAAATTCAACTCAAATATATCACAATGGCAATTCCGTAAATATGAATAAATTCATATAAAATGATAACTTTGAAATTCCAAGGTCTTACAATACAATATTCTTTTTATGATTTTCGTCCCGAAAATTAAACGAAGTAGGATTTCAAAATAAATCATACAAACAATTCAGGGTGAGATGTTCTCATCTCCGATTCCAGTTCCCAAGTGGCTTCCTCAACACCATGTCGATCCCATACCACCTTGGCAAACTGAATCGCTCGGTTACGCAACACCCTTTGTTCACTCTCTAATATTATGACCGGCTTCTCGACATAAGTGACGTCGCTTTGTACATCTATATCTTGCACATTCAAAACATGAGACGGATCAGGGTTGTACTTCCTTAGCATCTACACATGGAATATATCATGTAGAGACGCCAATTGCGAAGGAAGTGCCAACTGATAGGCTACATCTCCCATCCTTTTGATAATTGAAAACGGTCCCACATATCTTGGTGACAATTTTCCTTTCTTCCCAAATCTCATGTGCCCTTTTCATGGCGAGACCTTCAAGAATACCATGTCTCCCACTTCAAATTCGAGAAACCTCCTCCTCTTATCAGCATAGCTCTTTTGCCGACTTTGTGCGGTTAACAAATGTTGACGTATCAACTTGATCTGTGCAGTAGTTTCAGCAACCAACTCGGGTCCTATCAATGCAGGTTCACCGACCTCGGTCCAGCACACTGGTGACCTGCATGGTCTACCATACAAAGCTTCGAATGGTGCTAGCTGAAGGCTTGCTTGGTAGCTATTGTTATAAGAAAACTCCACCAATGGCAAATGATCCTCCCATCTACCTTTGAAGTCTAGCATGCACGCCCTCAGCATGTCCTCCAATGTTTGTATTGTTCTTTCTGACTATCCATCAGTCTGTGGATGAAACGCTGTGCTAGTCAGTAAATCTGTTCCCATGGCTGACTGCATACTCTGCCATACCCTGCCGGTGAATCGGCCGTCTCTATCAGATACGATTGTCCGAGGAACACCATGTAATCTGATGATGTCTTTGATATATCTCCGACCCAATGTCTCAGATGAATCCGACATCTTGATGGGAATAAAATGCGCGGATTTGGTCAGTCGATCCACCACGACCCATATAGCATCATTGCCCTTCGAGGACCTCGGCAACCCCATCACAAAGTCCATGGAAATGTGCTCCCATTTCCATTCCGGCACTGCTAAGGGTTTGAGTAACCCTGGTGGTTTCTGGTGCTCCATCTTAACTTGCTGACAAGTTAAACAATGCGCCACAAACTCTGCAACATCCTTCTTGAGTCCATGCCACCAATAATGTCTTTTTAAGTCATGATACATTTTTGTGCTACCCGGATGAATGGAGAGCTTGCTCTGATGTGCCTCTATCAGTAATTCTTTTCTGCAGCTTCTTGGCACATAAATTCTACCCCGGAAAATAAGACCCTGTCCTGGTCGTAATTCCCAATCCGGTACAACCTCGCCAATAGACATCTTTACCCATGTCTCTGCCATTTCCGGATCTGCTCGCTGCTCCTGTTCAATCTTTGTAACCATGTTGGATTGTATAATCAAATTGTACATACTCCCATGGTTTGTGATGTATAGATTGAACTCACAAATGGTATTCAACATCTCCCATTCGGTCCTAATCAGACATGCCACTGATGCATGAGACATACGGCTAAGAGCATCTGCCACCTTGTTGGCCTTTCCCGGATGATATCGGAGCGCAAATTCATAGTCCGCCAGATATTCCATCCATCTGCGCTGCCTCAGGTTGAGCTCTTTCTAATCAAATAAATACTCCAAGCTCTTGTGATTTGAAAATACTTCAAACTTCTCACCATATAGATAGTGTCTCCAGTTTTTGAGAGCGAAGACCACCGCAGCTAATTCCAGATCATGTGTGGGGTAGAGGCGTTCATGTATCTTTAATTGTCTTGAACCATATGCCACCACCCGATCCCGTTGCATGAGTGAACATCCCAGTCCCTCTCCTGATGCATCGCATTGTACTTCATAACCTTTGCCTCTTTCCGGCAAAACTAAAATAGGAGCAGTTGTAAGTCTCTCTTTCAGCTCCTCAAACCTATGATTGCACAACTCTGACCACTCATATTTGACCCCTTTCTGAGTGAGTCGAGTCAATGGAGATGCTATTTTAGAGAAATCCATGATGAACTTCCTATAATATCCAGCCAAACCCAGAAAGCTATGGATTTTAGTGACATTCTTTAGTGCTTTCCACTCATTTTACTGCTGCCACCTTAGTCGGATCAATGGCTATACCATCAGCTGTTATAACATGCCCTAAGAATTTGACCTCAGGTAGCCAAAATTCGCATTTGCTTGCTTTGGCATACAACTGGTTCTGTCTCAAGGTGTTCAATACTATTCGAAGATGCTCAGCATGATCCTCCTGACTCTTGGAATAGATCAGGATATCGTCAATGAACACTATAAAAAACCGATCGAGATATGGACGGAATATTCTGTTCATTAAGTCCATGAACACAGCCGGTGCGTTGGTAAGCCCAAATGGCATGACTACAAATTCAAATAGTCCATACCGTGTTCTGAAAGCTGTTTTCTCGATATCTTCCTCCCTGACCCGGATTTGATGATAACTGGACATCAGGTCAATCTTGGAAAAGTGACTGGATCCCCTCAACTGATCGAATAAATCATCGATCCTGGGTAGAGGATACTTGTTCCGGACAGTTAGCTGATTCAACTTCCGATAGTCCACACACATTCTGAGTGAACCATACTTCTTTTTCACGAACAACACTGGAGCTCCCCCTGATGATGTGCTATTCCGAATGCAACCCAGTCTGAGTAACTCATCAAGCTGCTTCTTCAACTCGGATATTTCTGCTGGTGCCATCCAATAATGGGGTAGATGTAACACCCCAATTTCTCAATGAAGTGGAAAATTACCAAAATGCCCCTGAGTTGTTAAATTAATTATTTTGTGATGTTAAGTAAGGAAATAGTGGGGCCCATTGCTCAAAATAAAATCATATGAGCACATTATGAATGTTAAGTTTGATTGGTTGGGTAATTTTCATCATTTGGGTCAAAAATGGCTAAATGGGTCAAAGGGCCCAAATGGGGCCCATCGGGTCTTGCTGGGTTATTCGACTGTTTTGTGATTTTAAATTAAATGGGGTTAAGCCTATTTGATTGGAAATCAAGTGGAGGAAAAATGGGTAGGCTTGATCCATATGTAAAAACCAATTAGAAATGACCAAAATACCATAAATGGGTCATGTTGTCAAAACGGGTCAAGGAGCTAAAAGTGGACCCAACGGGTCGAGTTGACTATTGTTGACCATGTGAACCCTCAAGGGATCTCAAACACGAGTCAAATCAGTTGAGTGGGACTGAGGTGAGTTGGAATTAAATCAAAAGGGAGTTAACTCATGTGCATTAAATGAAATGCATTAAATGTGATGAGTTGGGTTGGAATAAAAATACCTTGAGTTGGGTGAGTCAAAATGGAAATTCAAGGGACTGTAAATCAGTGAGTTTAAGGGTAAGTTGAAGAGGTTGGCTGGCCTCAAACCAACCAAAACAAGTCCCACACGTTGGGGACTTGTTTTGGTGAGTTCCATGGTGAAAATTAAATGTAAATGCATGGATTTGAGGTGAGTTGTTTGGGAATATAAATGGCTGCATGGGTAGAATGTCAAGGGGTGCTTTGCTTGGCTGCAAGTTACTCCTTGGTTTGTGCAAGGCTTGATGAGGAGTAATGGGGGTGTTGATGGCTGAAATACAAAATCAATGAACACCATCACTTGGCCAATTTATCATTGCAAAGCCTAAGATTTTCCTCATCTCTCTCTCCCTCTCTCCTCTCTCCAATTCGTCGTTCTTCTTGGCTGGAATAGCAGAGGTTTTGGCATCAAATATTCAATCACAAAACAGCAAAAGAAAAGAAGAAATAAAAGGGAGAAAACAAGGATCAAAGACAAGGAGGAAGTTTGGAAAATTTGGTAAGTATCTTTATGATATTTTGGTTTAAAAACATAAAACAAGTAGGGTATGTATTGGGCCATGGTCATGGCCGAATACACCAATGTTTAACCTTGATTATGGAGGATTTAAAATAGTAAAAATAACCATTGGGTTCGGCCACCATGAAGGGCCGAACCCCATGTAAGAGATGGCTTGGTTTTCATGTTTTGAAACATGAAAACCATGGATTTTGTGGACTATTTTTGGGTTTTGATTTAAGATTTAAATGCGTGTTTTAGAATGGTTAAAAAACATGGGTCTGATTGACATAGGGACTGAAGTTTATATGGTCTAAAATCAATGGATTAAAAGATGGAAATGGACCATTGGGTTCGGCCACTTAGCATGGCCGAACTCCATGAAAACAAGTGGCTAGTTTTGATGGTTTTTAGAAGTTAAAACCATATAAGTTGGGACTGATGTTAGATGTTTGTAATATATTTAAAATACATGTTTTAAAGAGGGTTAAAACATGGGTTTGGATATCAGAAAAGGTGGAAGTTATGTGGTCTAAATCAGTGGATTAAAATTGGAAAAAATGGACCATGGGGATCGGCCATCTTGGATGGCCGAATCCCATGGAGTTGTGTTGATTTTGGATGTTTGTTTGAAAGGTAAAACCTGATTTTTATTTACTGTTATTACATGATTATCTGAGGTTTAAAAACAGTAAACATAACCATTGGGTTCGGCCACCATGGAGGGCCGAACCCCATGTAAAAGAATCTTGGTTTTCATGTTGGGAAACATGGAAACCATGGACTTTATGGACTGTTTGGATGAATTAATTAGAGGGTTTCTAAGAGGTATAAGGGCAGCAAAAGGGTACTGATATTGCATGATTTAAATAACACCTAATGCATGTTTGAAGGATCAATTCATGGAGATAGGGTTCGGCCAACTTGAATGGCCGAACCCCATGAAAGAGATTGATGATTGTTGTGAAATCAAAGAGTTAGATACCATGCAATACCATGGGGTTTCTATAGGAGTTTAAATAGAATTAGGTTTGCTATTTTTATGCCTAAGATACAGGATAAATGATGAAAGATTATTAGAAGAATTGAATCCCAAAGAGCCATGAGGTTCGGCCATGTGAATGGCCGAACCCCATGGGTTGCTTTATGGTTTTTATTTGGTTTACTTAGGGTTATGGTTACTGATTTGGGTCAGCCTTTGGATGGCTGAACCATGTATGGATCATGGTTGAATTAGCATGATTAAACCATGAGTGATCATGGTGATGATTGGATCAAGTGAACCCCAGGGTTCGGCTATGAGTATGGCCGAACCCCATGGGGCTGTTTTGATAATTAATGGGCTGTTTTAAATGGGAGCTTATGGTTGTTTTTAATTAGGGGATCATTCATGATAATTATGGACCATGGCATGGGTTAAATAGGCTAAGCTTATGAGTCGTAATTGTTAATAGTTCCATGTTGAATTAAAAGGTTTAAAATATCCTAATGGAGAACCATATGGTAATGGATAATAGAACCCCATGGAGTAATTTCGGTATATTAAAGAGATCCAAATGGGATTTGGGTGGTTCGGCCAAGTAGTATGGCCGAACCCCACTATGGTGGAATGGTTATGAATGTTGGTTTCAATATGGTTTAAGGTCAATGGCAAAAACTGTAAATACTAGTCGAATGATCAATGATGGAAATGATCATAGGGTTGGATGTACGGACACGAACCCCACATGATGTGGATGGGTCTATGATGTGATTAAATAAGTAAATGATGTTATGACTTATTGATTGATTTATGGATAAGGTACCGGAAGTTGAACGACGAGCGAGTCGTGACCAGGTGAAGCTCAAAAAGGAACGGACACTTAAGCAAAGTTTGAGTAGGTTTCCTACTTACTTGTAACCACGGTTTTTACCCAGTTTGTGTTATGATACTCTTGTTTTAATATATGTGTTTCAAATGATATATTATGCATTAACAAATGGCATACAGGCATTGGCATCTCATGCATAGTCATGGGATAATGAATGAAGTTCTATAGTGATGGCTACGATTGTACATGATGGGGGTTGCCCATTGCATGTACATATTGTATAGAAGAGATGAATGTTGTTGTAATTTACCTCGTTGGTGCAAGGCACGTCAAGTGATGGCTACGATGGTATATGATGGGGGTTGCTCATTACATGTACATCGCTTATAGAAGAGATGAAGGTGTGCTGTAATTTGCCTTGTCGGTGCAAGGCACGTCAAGTGATGGCTATGAAAGTACATGATGGGGGATGCTCATTGCATGTGCATATTTCATAGCATTGTTTTACCTGTTTTGATGATCATGTATTATGATATGTATATGCATGTTTTATATGCTAACATGTGGTAGCCCTGATTCTGGAACCTACTGGGCGCGTTTATCTAACGCCCTAATTCTATCCTCAGAGGAGATTGCAGGTACAAGCAAGGGGAAAGGAAAGGTCATTGACCGAGAGGGGAGCTGAGCCTAAGTGCTTTAATGATGGATTTGGATTACGTTATATTACTGTCATTTGAATACTATTGTTGGACATGTAATAATTCGTTATTTGCTATGGTTTGATTAGGATAATAACCTGTGGATGGTTGATCTATGTTATTTAATATTTAAGACTGTTACTTGCTATCTCGTCTTTCTATTCCGCAATTAATCTAGATTATTCCGCATGTTGACGTTAGTTCCATGTGTGATTCACTATCATGGTCTATTCCAGTACACATGGGTGGCCAGTTAAGGTTCAGACTTGGTTAGTCTGAACTTAACTCGCGTCGTGACGCCGCCCGCTCTCTTTCGATGTTTTATTATTACTTTTAAAAAAAAATTAGACTCTGAAATTCTCGGAAAGGGCGGGGCGTTACAGTAGAGACACTGGTGAGGTACCAGGATACAGCTTGATCTCAAAATTTAGCTCCCTCATAGGTGGTATACCAGGGAGTTCTTTTGGAAAGACATCAACAAATTCTTCCACAATTGCTGGAAGTTCAGTGACTGGTGCTTTGTTGATGACAATATTGTTCAACACCACATGATGCAACCCTTTCTGTAGTCTGCTTTACTTATCGGCACGAACTATATACTGCTTTCCCTCGGGTGACCAAAATGTCACTCTTCGGCGATAACAATCAATATTGGCTTCATAACCAGCCAACCAGTCCATGCCGAATATAACATCGTACTCAGTCATGTCGAGTACCAGATAATTGAACTCAAATCTGAGTCCAGCGAGTTCTGTATTTATGGCCGTGCATATGAGTCCCAAAGACGTGTCTCTGACAGGAGATACTACTGTGAGTGTGGTGGACAGCTTTTGAACTAGTGTTCTAGTAGCAGTTATAAAGGATGCAGATATAAAAGAGTACGATGCTCTAGAATCAAACAATGCATAAGCATAAGAACTATTGACAACGGCCATACCTTGAATCACAGAATGATCGACATCCTCAGGAGGTTCCAGAGCAAATAGTCGTCCAGATCCGGTAGGATTAGGCGCCCGACCCTCCTGATTATAAGTCCTGCCTCCTCATGAGTTAGCTGGCCTAACTGGTGGACGGAAAGATCCTCTGGAATATGAGAGCTTATTGAGCTTTGGACAGTCTCTCTTGAAGTGACCCGGCTGGTCACAATGGAAACAATTGTTCACCCCTCTGAATGACTGGGTGACTGATGCAGATGGGGAGGGCTGGTTGGGACGAAAGCTCCCCGCGGACCCAGTAGATAGTGAGGGTCTACTGAAGTTCGGACGGAACCTCTTGTTGGGCTGAAACCCACCCCTCCCACTTGGAGCTCGACGATTGCCAAACCGCACTATTGCATTCAACTCCTGTTCTGCTATTGTGGCCTTGCTGACCACCTCAGCCAATGTGGTGCACTTAAATATGGTCACTTTGGCCCTGATGTTTGGCCGTAGACCCCTCCCAAACTTTCTGGCCTTGCGAAGTTCTGTGTCCACCATATAGAATGCATAAATGGATAAATTGAGAAATTCACGGTGATACTCTGCCACCGTCATAGAGCCATGTACCAAGGACAGAAAAAGTTTCGTCTGTCGCTCCTTCTCCTCCTCCGGAAAGTAGTGTTCCAGAATGGTTGCTGAAAACTCATTCCATGTCATGGTCGTCCTCTCCCTAACTGGTATGAGTGCCCTCTGCTTCTCCACCACCTCCCACCATTTACCGGCATCTTCTATCAATTGTGAAGTAGCCAGTAGAATCCTGTCAGCATGACTAGAGATCTTAAGTAATTTTAAGATCTGAGTGATCTTCTTCAGCCAATGCTCGGCTCCGACAGCCCCTTCCTTCCCTTTGAAGTAAGGAGGACGCTGTTGTTGAAATTCTCATGCCATACTCCGGTCACTGGCATCCCTGGAACTTTCACTCCCATTCATATGTTGCTGGAGTACAGAGGTTACCACTGCTTGAACTAAGCCCTGAAGTTCTGGCGGCACATGTGGTATATGTATACCACTGTTCCCTTCTCCCTCCTTCCGTGATACATTCTCACTCCCCTTTTCTTCCCTCCAAGAGTGCTGTGATTCTTCCCCATTGTGCGACTTTTCATGGACAGATCGCTCCTCATCAGGTTGGGTTACCTCCTTCTCATGTATAGACGGCTCCTTCTCATGCACAGATTTTTCGTGTTGTGATAACACTTTCTCATGTTGCGTGATTTGCAACACCTTTTCCTTCCCTTTCTGGTTCTGAGGGATCCTTTTCTTTGGAGCCATTTCCCTAAGTCATAAAAACATTATTGACTTAGTTTCCTTGTACAGTTTGTATTTTTCACAATTTTGAGGAGATTTCCAAATAGGCAAACTTGGTTTTCTTTTGTTTTTGGGGAAGTTTCTAAATCCCTATTTGTTTGTTTTCCCAATTTGGGGAATATTGGGGGATGTATATCCTATTTTGCTACGTTTGATAAAAATTATAATACTGTACTTTTGTTATCTTTCACTGTTGTTCTCAAATTGATTTGTTCAGTCTGAGTCCACGAAGTAAATTAATCCGGCCCCCATTCAGAGGACTCCGAAGAGTCGGTCAGTTGGGATTCTTATCCGTCAGTGAGACATGAAACCGTCTTAATCTTACTTCGGAACATTCAATTTCCCGTTTCGCTCTGATACCAACTGTAACACCCCGCCCATTTCACTCTAAATTTCAGAGTTTATTTTTTTTTTTAAATATAATAATCATGTGATTGGGGCGGAGTGTCACGACGCGAGTTAAGTTCAGATCTCTAAATCCGACCCTTAACTGGCCAAGTCCATGTGCGTATGAACTAAGTCCATAAAACTGATCCGCACATGGTACATATATAACTTGCAGAATTAACTCAGTCTAAATCTAACTGAGGTTATAATAGAACCTATGACTAATCCAACTTTCCATTCTTAGATAGCACAGCACATAACTTATTCTCCAAAATTACTAATCAATCTTAACTAATCGTTTAATCAAAACATCCAACATAAGACAAACCATAGCATCTATCTTAACTACTTATTACAAGCCAACATAACTAATTACCAAATTACATTGTCCAACTATATCAAATATCAAGTCCATAAAATAGTCCATTCATAATCCATTCCAATCATTCAAACCGTCCAAATTTCCGTACTTGGTCCTTTTCTCGATCCACGTTCTTCCCTTTCCCTGCATCATCCACTAAGGATATAGATAGGGCGTTAGACCAACGTGCCCAGTAGTGTTTCCGAATAGGGCTACCACATGGTTAGTCACAAACATGCAAATAGTATAATAATAAAACATGTGAGACAAAATTCCATAAAAACATACTATGTATGAAATGAACATGTAATGAGTCCCACCCATCACCATTCAACATAGCCATCACTTGACGGAATTCTCATCGTCAAGGTAACCCACAGTGGTCTTTCCGACGCCCCGACTGAGTGTGGCCTCCGGATTCCTCCTGATGGGATTCTCATCATCAGGGTACCCCACAGTGGTCTTTCGGACGCCCCGACGGAGTGTGGCCTCCGGTTACAACAACATCATCACCCCATGCCATGCATGAGATGTCTATGCATACATGCCATTTGTAAATATACATAACATTCAAATAACTTATCGAAATCAACATAAACGGCAATATCATATGTGGTTACAAAAAGGTAGGAAACCTACACCCAATTCACTTAGATTGATTCTTCTTTTGAACCGTCTCCCATTCACGACTTGTACACCATTCTAGCAAATCCAATACCTTATTTACATACCAGCAAGTTAACATTCAAAACTGTACATTTCGATTCAGTCGACCGAATTACTCGTTCAGTCGACTGAATCAGAAGTTCAGTCGACTGAACCACAGATTCAGTCGGCTGACTTCTAGTCAGATTGTCTGTTTGTCTTGCCAGTTCAGTTTCAGTCGACTGAAATACACATTCAGTCGGCTGAAACATGGTTCGTACCCTTTCAGTCGACTGAATCACAGATTCAGTCGGCTGACTTTGAATCAGGTCATCTGTTTGTTCTGCCAGTTTATTTTCAGTCGACTGAATCATATATTCAGTCGGCTGAACTACCAATCATTCATTTACGTGTTTAACAAGCATCCATTCAGTTGACTGAATCGTATATTCAGTCGGCTGAAACTTCCAGAAACTCTTTCTGCTTCCAGTCACCGTTAGTTCAGTCGACTGAATCCCTCATTTAGTCGGCTGAAACTCCCACAAACTTATTTCTGATTCGTTCATCATCAGTTCAGTCGACTGAAACCATAGTTCAGTCGGCTGAAACTCCCTGAAACTTGTTTCTGATTCATCCATTGTCAGTTCAGTCGACTGAATCAATGATTCAGTCGACTGACTGTTTTGTCAATCTTCTCCATTGCATATTTTTGTTCATCCTAATCATGCACTTCCAACCAATATTTAACCCTTGTTAGACACGGCCATCCAATGGCCGGATCATGATTTAAAAATTGTTTATCGAAAACCTACCGTTTCCGCGACTCCTCCAATTGATCTTCACTCCGGCTTGTTCCTTTCCCTTTCTTAGCCTCTCCTTCTTCTTGATTTCTTGATGGTCAAGGACTGATTAAGCAACCAGCTGCTGCTCTTGGTGTTTTGAGAGATTATAACTGTCCAAGGAAGAGAGATAGAGAGAGAGTAAAATGAAAAGACCCTTTGTTTAACCAAAATCAGCCCAAGGTTAATCTCACATGTAACTCCCACATTAACCCCAAGTCCTTTATGCTTACTTGGGGGTTTCATCTATGCAATGAAACCTCCCCAAGCATCCAACGTCCCTTTTTGGATTGAATTTGTGTAACCCCCCTCCTTGGCTCCTTCTCTTATTAATAAACCAAATGGGGGTTTCATCTTGAGATGAAACACCAAGGGTTCCCAACAGTTTTGCTGTGTGCATTCCTCACACTATCCATCTTGCATTAATTTTGCATGTGAGAGTTTCACATGTAAATGAAACTCCCATGTGTTTCACCCTCTCTCCATTGGTTGTCTCTTTGAATACCTAAACATGGAATAAACCCTCTTGCCCTTTCCAACGTGTAGTCTAACCTTTTTGAATTTGAAAAGTCAAGAACCCCTTTTGTAACTCCATGAAATGGCAACTCCAATTGTCTCCATCTTTGGAGTTTCATGCATAGGCCATAATTTCCATGCAACCAACGTTTTCCTTGCTTAAAGTTTGGAATTAAAACACTTCCACTCTCATTCACACACTTCACTCACTTAAAATAAATTTAACTCCCTCAACTCAACTTATTCATTTAATGTAACTCAACTAATAAATTCTACTCAACTCAACTCCAACATTTATTTCAACTCAAACCAAACTCAAACATTTAACTCATCTTAACCCAATTAAGCTTTGAGCTCAATTATGGTCAAACATGTCAACCACAACCCATTGGGTCCAATTTGGCCATTTAGACCCATTTAACAAAATTTGACCCAATTATGATTTTCGACCCGTTTATGTACATCCTATCCATTTAGTGTTTTGTAATCAAAACTATTAACCATTGGGTCTTGTTTGACCCATTGACCCATTTAAATTCAACTCAAATATATCACAATGGCAATTCCATAAATATGAATAAATTCATATAAAATGATAACTTTGAAATTCCAAGGTCTTACATATAAAATCATGGAAACAATGTCAAACACAACCCATGAACTTAGTCCATTTATTCCGAAAACAGCCCATGCATGGCCGAACCCAATGGTTCTCTTGATTTAATTGGTCCATCATCTACCCATGATTTGAATCAGTAACTTAACCCTAACATTGACATGGTTCAGCCCTATATTGGCCAACCAATAACAGCAAGTTAATCTTCATCAAATCACATAAAACACCATAATTTATATGGTTTTTAACTCACCAAAATAATCAAATGCTTTCATGGGTTTGGCCATCCAAAGTGGCCGAACCCTTTGTCCATGTCTTGGTCCTTATGGATATGTTTTAGATCTCATTTAGACAAGTACTATTCAGCATAACATTACTGCATTTTTACCTCTCAAAACCATCCAAATAAGTTCATCACTTTGTCCAAATGACCATAACACTTCATGGGATTCGGCCATCCAAGATGGCCGAGCCCGATGGTCCATTTCATCAGCTTATATCCATTGTTTAGACCCATGAAAACTTCAATCCTTCATGTCATTCAAGTCCATGTTTTTAACCCTCTTTAAAACATGCATTTGAATCTTAAAGAAACATCAAAAACCAGTCCTCAAAACATCATGGTTTCTATGTTTCAAAAACATCAAAACCAACCAATCTTTTACATGGGGTTCGGCCCACCATGGTGGCCGAACCCTATGATCAATTTACCATTTTAAAACCTTTATTACTCAAGGTTAAAACCTTGGTGCATTCAGCCATAACCATGGCCCAATACACACCCTTTTCTTACAACTTGTTTAACTTGAACACTTAAGAAATCTTACCAAATTTCCTTTGCCTATGATCCTCGCCTTCTCCCCTCTATTTTCTTCCTTTCTTCCTTAATCCTTTGCTGGTTTATGCTTGATTAACTGGTGCCAAAACCTCTACTGTTCAACCAAGAAAAACGAACTTGAAGAGGGGGAGAGAGAGATGGGAATTTCTTGGATTTTCAATGTGAAAATCAGCAAAGAATGGTAACCTTTTCCTTTTGTAATTTCAGTCCCATCTTCCATTCATTTTCCCTCATTTAATCTTGCCAAAACCGATGGAATATTGGGTGTCATTCAAGACACCCCTTCACCCAAACGTTGCAACCTTTCACCTTTAAACACATGCATCTCTTGGGATGAGATGATGCCGCCCAAGCTTGGTGTCCCTTGGCTTTGCCAAGGCACCTCTTCACTCTCAACGGCTGGGATGGGTTTGATTAAGTGTTGAGTGAGATTAAAACACCTTTCCATATCCTCTTGACTCACTTGATTCATGGTATTTTTATTCCAACTCAACTCATCCAACTTATCATATTTAATGCACATAGTTTTGAGTCAACTCTTTTCTTAAATCAAACTCACTCCAAATCAGTCCAACTCAAGCTGAATTAATTCACACTTGATTTCAATTGAGGGCCCACACGGTCATCCGTGGTCAACCTAGTCAACCCGACCCATTGGGTCCCCAATCAGCCGCTTGACCCGTTTTGACAGCTTGACCCATTAATGGGCTGATTTTGCCACTTTTTAAATGGTTTTCACTTGTGCATCAAGCCTACCCATTTTTGCTATACCTGATTTCCAATCAGTTCAGCTTGACCCCATTTAATTTGAGCTTACACAATGGTCAAATCATCCATTATGACCCATTGGGTCCAATTGGGCCCTTTGACCCATTTAGCCATTTTCGAACCAATTGATGTTCATTACCCATCCAATCAAACTTGACATTTATAATGTGCTCATATGATCTTAATTTGATCAATGGGCTTCACTATTTCCTTATTTTGACATCTCTAAATAATTAATTAATCACATCAGGGTCATTTTCGTAATTATCCACTTCGTTGAGAAATTTAGGTGTTACAATATAACCCTTTTTTTAAAATTTACGTCCCGAAAATCGAGTGAAGTAGGGTTCTCAAATTAAATTACATAAATAATTCGAGGTGAACTGTTCTCATCTCCGATTCAAGTTCCCATGTGGCCTTTTCATCACCATGTCGGTCCCATACCACTTTTACGAACTGAATCGTTTTGTTTTGCAACACCCTTTGTTCGGTCTCCACTATCCTGACCGGCTTCTCGACGTACGTCACGTCGCTTTGCACTTCAATATCCTGAACATTCAAAACATGGGACGGATCCGGATTATACTTTCTTAGCATTGACACATGAAACACATCATGTAGAGCTGCTAAGTGCGAAGGAAGTGCTAACTGGTAAGCTACATCCCCCATCCTTCTTATGATGGAAAACGGTCCCACATATCTTGGTGACAGTTTTCTTTTCTTGCCAAACCTCATGTGTCCTTTCCATGGCGAGACCTTTAAAAATACCATCTCTCCCACTTCAAATTCCAGAAACCGTCTCCTTTTATCAGCATAGCTCTTTTACCGGCTCTGTGCAGTCAATAAGTGTTGACGTATCAACTTAATTTGTGCGGTAGTCTCTGCGATTAGTTCCGGTCCAATCAACGCAGGCTCTCCAGCCTCTGTCCAACATACTGGCGACCTACACGGTCTACCATATAAAGCCTTGTAAGGAGCCATCTGAAGGCTTGCCTGATAGCTGTTATTATAGGAGAATTCTACCAGTGGTAAGTGGTCCTCCCATCCTCCTTTGAAATCTAACATACATGCTCTTAGCATGTCTTCCAAGGTTTGTATCGTCCTTTCTGACTGTCCATCAGTCTGTGGATGGAAAGCGATGCTAGTCAATAAATTTGTCCCCATGGCTGGCTGCATGCTTTGCCACACTCTACCGGTAAAACGGCCATCTCTTTCTGATACTATCGTTCGGGGAATGCCATGTAACCGAATGATTTCTTTAATATACCGCCGACCCAACGTTTTAGATGAATCCGTCATCTTGATAGGAATGAAATGTGCGGACTTGGTCAGTCGGTCTACCATGACCCATATTGCATCATTGCCCTTTGAAGACCTCGGCAACCCAGATACAAAGTCCATGGAAATGTGTTCCCATTTCCATTCTGGCACTGCTAAGGGTTCGAGTAACCCTGGTGGCTTTTGGTGTTCAGTCTTAACTTGCTGACAAGTTAGACAATGTGCCACGAATTCCGCCACATCCCTTTTTAGTCCATGCCACCAATAATGCCTCTTTAAATCATGGTACATTTTGGTGCTGCCCGGATGGATAGAGAGCTTGGATGATGTGCTTCAATCAGTAGCTCTTTCCTGCAACTCTTTGGCACATATGTTCTTCCTCAGAATAAAAGACCTTGTCCCGGTCGTAATTCCCATTCCGGTATGTCTACGCCAGTGGACATCTTGGCCCATATTTCCTCCATTTCCGGATCTGTTCTTTGTTCTTGTTCAATCTTGGTGACTACATTAGATTGTATGACCAGATTGTATATGGTCCCACGGTTGTTGTAATAGAGTTTAAATTCTCGGATGGTATTTAACATCTCCCATTCTGATCTGATCAAACATGCCACAGATGCATGTGGTATACGGCTAAGGGCATCCGCTACCTTGTTTACCTTGCCTGGATGATATCTAAGTGCAAACTCATAATCCACCAGATACTCCATCCATCTTCGCTGCCTAAGGTTGAGCTCCTTCTGATCAAAAAGATATTTTAAGCTCTTATGATCAGAAAATACCTCAAATTTCTCGCCGTAGAGGTAGTGTCTCTAACTCTTGAGGGCAAAAACCACTGCAGCTAATTCCAAATCATGCGTGGGGTAAAGACGTTCATGTATTTTTAACTACTTTGAACCATACGCCATCACGCAATTACTCTGACTGAGTGTACAACCCAGTCCCTCTCCCGAGGCATCGCAATATACCTCGTAACATTTGCCACTTACAGGCAAAACTAAAATAGGGGCAGTGGTAAGTCTTGTCTTCAGCTCTTCAAACCTTTGATTACATAGATCTGTCCACTCGTACTTGACTCCTTTCTGTGTGAGTTGAGTTAATGGAGATGCTATTTTTGCAAAATCCATGAAAAATCTTCTATACTAAACAGCCAATCCCAAGAAGCTACAAATTTCAGTTACATTCTTGGGCGTTTTCCAATCTTTCACTGCTTCTACCTTAGCCGGATCCACGGCTATACCTCCCTTAGATATAACATGTCCCAAGAAGTTTACTTGAGATAGCCAGAACTCACACTTACTGGCTTTGGCATATAGCTTATTCTGCCTCAAAATATTCAAAACTATGCGTAAGTGCTCTGCATGTTCTTCCTGACTCGTAGAATAGATCAGGATATCATCAATGAATACGATTACAAATTGATCCAAATAGGGATGGAAGATTCTGTTCATTAAATCCATGAACACAGCCAGCGCATTTGTGAGTCCAAATGGCATGACCACGAACTTGAATAGTCCATACCGCGTCCGAAAGGCTATCTTTTCTATATCTTCCTCCTTAACTCGATTTGATGATAACCAGACATCAAATCAATCTTTGAAAAATGGCTGGAACCCTTCAATTGATCGAATAAATCATCAATTCTGGGTAGAGGGTATTTGTTTCGGATTGTTAGCTGATTCAACTTCCGATAATCAACACACATCCGTAGTGAACCGTCCTTCTTCTTCACAAACAGCACTGGTGCTCCCCATGATGATGTACTGTTCCTGATGCAACCCAGCCTAAGCAGTTCATCAATCTGCTTCTTTAGGTCTGACATCTCTGCTGGTGCCATCTGATAGTGTGGTAACGACACTGGTGCTGTGCCAGGGTACAACTTGATCTCGAAGTTGATCTCCCTCATAGGTGGTAAACCAGAGAATTCCTTTGGAAATACATTCGCAAATTCTTGTACAATTGCCGGAAGTTCAGTAACTAGAGCTTTATTTATGGTGATATTATTCAATACCACGTGGTTTAACCCTTCCTACAATCCACTCTGTTTATCTGCACGAACTACGTATTGCTTGCCCTCGGGTGACTTAAATGTCACTCTTCGACGATAACAGTCGATGTTGGCTTGGAACTTAGCCAATCAATCCGTGCCGAATATTATGTTATACTCAGACATGTCTAGCACCAGATAATTGAACTCAAATCTGAGTCCAGCTAATTCAGTGTTAACCGCCGTACATATAAGTCCCAATGCCGAGTCTCCGATAGAGGACACAATTGTAAGTGCTGTGGCTAATCTTTGAACTAATGTACCGGTAGCAGTAATAAATGATGCAGGGTTAGTCCCTCGACCTCCCCGACTTTGTATTTTGCCTCCTCTGGAGATTACCAGTCTAGCTGGCGGACGAAATGATCCTCTAGAGTATGACAGCCTATTGAGTTTTGGGCAGTCCTTTTTGTAGTGACCTGGTTGATCATAGTGATAACAGGTGTTCACTCCTCTAGATGCTTGAGTGACTGCTACAGATTGAGTGGGCTGGTTGGGGCGAAAGCCCCCACTAGATCCAACAGACGGCGAGGGTCTGCTCAAGTTCGATCTGAACTTCTTGTTGGGTTGATACGCACCCGTCCCACTCGGCACTCGGCGGTTGTCCACTCTTGTAAATTCCGCCAATTCCTATTCCACAATGGTAGCCCTGCTGACCACTTCCGCCAGCGTGGCTGCTTTGAACACGGTTACCCTGGCCCTAATGTTTGGCCGTAACCCATGCTCGAACTTGCGAGCCCTCCGATATTCCGTGTCCACAACATAAAATGCATAAATTGACAGGCTGAGAAATTCTTGGTGATACTCAGCAACCGTCATCGAGCCTTGCACTAATGTCATAAAGGCTTGAATTGGATGTTCCCTCTCTTCCTCCGGGAAATAGCGCTCCAAGAATGTAGCTGAGAATTGCTCCCAGGTCATAGCAATTCTTTCTCCTTCTGGCACAAGTGCCTGCTGTTTCTCCACTACTTTCCACCATTTAGCAGCGTCATCTATCAGCTGTGACGTGGCCAATAGGATTTTGTGAGCATGACTCTTGATATTCAAAGAGTCAGTATGTGGGAGATCTTTTCCAACCAGTTCTCAGCTCCGACAGGCCCTTCTCTGCCCTTGAAGTAAGGTGGGCGCTGTTGTTGAAAATCTCTGACCATGTTACGGTCGTTAGTTTCACTCGTGCTTCCACCTCCATTCATATGTTGTTGGAGGACAGAAGTGACTACTGCCTGTACCAAGCTCTGTAGTTCATGCGGTACATGTGGTATAGTCACGTTGCTGTTGCTGTTTCCTTCTTCCTCCCGTCGGTATGAAGAGTCATTACCTTCCTCTTTGTCCCGTCAATATGAAGAGTCATTATCTTCCTCTTCGTACCATCGATACGTAGGGTCACTATCCTCCTCCTCTCGCCGAAAATGATGTGATTCTTCCTCATTATGTGATCTTTCATGAACTGTCTCTCCTCGTCATGAACTGACTGATCCCGATCATGTACCGATTGCACCTTCTTATGTACAATCTTCTCACGTTGAGGTATCACTTTCCCTTGCGGCGTGATTATTAACACTTCCTCCTTCTTTTTGCCATCTTGTCGCGTCCTTCTCTTTGATGCCCCTTCACTGACTCCAATTTGTAATACTTTTTCTTTTCCTTTTTGATTCTTTACAATCTTTTTCTGGGGCGCCATTTCTTCCTATTCATGGAAACATGATAGACTTAATTTCCATCAAAACATATATTAAATGCCATAAATCCTCATTAAAATCATAAAATCGCATACTTTATATAAATTCATTCTTCATCCTTGTACAAAGGTGGGTAGGGTGAAACAAAACCCTGTATAGAACAAAATACACCCTTACAATATAACCCTCTTTTTAATACCCCTTCATATTACTTCCTAGCCTAGTCTTCCGTAGAAGATCCCGCATCATCAGCGAACTTGAAATGGTTATCAGGACACGTCATCGCCGTGTGCCCCAATACTTCACATGTCGTGCAGGGTATTAATCCAGGTCCTCCAATATAAGGACAATTTGTCCTCGCCTCTCCATGCCCATGTAGTACACAGAACGGGCAGACAATGCCTAAAGGGTGAGGACAATACATACAGTTGTGCCCGTCTTGATTGCACAACTCACATGTATCGTAGGGATCTATCTCCCCAAGCGATTCCAAAATTACAGGAACATCTGCTATAGGATCCTCCAAAAAAGCTGCTAGATCCTCTTCTTCTTCCTCAGGAGGTCCCATTAACCAAGGAATATCTTCCATAAGATACTCCGGTAATGGTGCTAGGTTCACCTCCTCCAATGGTGCTAAGTTCCATTCCTCCTCCTCGGGAGGCCCCTCTTGAAGGTCCAGATTGACTTCCATGCTGATACTGTTGGAAGTCGATACCAAATTTATTGGACAACTAGGTGTCCCTTTATCCAATAACTCTGTGTATTCCTCATTGCTTGACATATCTGTGCCACAACATTTAAAACACAAGAATATTCAACAACAATTCTCAATAAACCACTCTTGGTTTTCAGGGGAATTTGATCATGCATAATATCATGTACTTTGTTTGGGAAGATTACCAAATCATCACTCTCTGTTTCTTTCGTTTCTAGGGAAATCTCTAAATTCCTGTTGTTTATTTCTCAATGGGGGATATCAGGGGAGTACATCCTACTTTGCTATGTTTGATATGTCCAGTTACGATGACTGTACTTTATTTTGCTATCTTTCATTGTCATTCTCAGACTGATTGTTCAGTCTGAGTCACTCGAAGTAAATTAATCCTGCCCCCAGTCAGCGGACTCCGAAGAGTCGGTCAGTTGGGATTCTTATTCGTCAGTGAGACATGAAACCGTCTTAATCTTACTTCGATGATTCAACTTCCCGTTTCGCTCTGATACCAACTGTAATGCCCTGCCCTTTTTACCCTTCCGAAAATCAGAGCCTGAAAATTTCTTTTGAAAGAAACATAGAGTGAACGAGAGCGGGAGCGCCACGACGCGAGTTAAGTTCAGACTACTCAAGTCTGAACCTTAACTGGCCACCCATGTGTACATGGACTAGACCATGATAACAAATCACACATAGAACTAAACAATAACTTGGGGAATAAATTAGACTAATTGCGGAAATAGAATGAATAGATAACAAGTAACAGTCTCAAATATTAATTAACCTAAACAAGCATCCATAGTTAATAACCTAATCAAACCATAGCAAAGTATTAACTTATTACATGTCCACAAATTATAATTCAAATGACAGTAATAAAGAAGTCTAGTTCAACATTCAAACGCTTACGCTTGGCTCCCTTCCCGGTCATCGACCTTCTCTTTCCCTTTCCTTGTACCTGCATTAGAATTAGGGCGTTAGATCAACGCGCCCAGTAGGTTCCCGAATCAGGGCTACCACATGATTAGCTTGTAAAACATGCATATATCAAATATATGATTATCAAAAACAGGTAAAACAACGCTATGAAATATGCACATGCAATGAGCCTCTCCCAACATGCACATTCATAGCCATCACTTGACGTGCCTCGCACCGTCAAGGTAAATCATAACATTCCTCCTGGCGGGACCTGCATCACCTAAGGAGACCAATGTATTTCTCAGTAACCTGACATTTCTCCTGGCGTGACCTGCATCGCCTAAGGAGACCAATGTCTTATCATCATCATAATTCTACTCCTGGCGGGACCTGCATCGCCTAAGGAGTTTCAAAGTTGCATCACAGCAAATCACCGGAGAGTGGACTCCGGGTTCCACAATCTTCATCCCATGCCATGCATGAGATGTCAATGCATTGTATGTCATTTGTAAACACATAATATATCATTCGAAACCACATAAAATAAACAAGAGTCTCATAAAGAAAACTAGGATAAAACTGTGGTTACAAGTAGGTAGGAAACCTACTGAAGATTCACTTCAGTATTTGATCTTTCTTTAGCCTCACCCGGTCAAGACTCGCACGTCGTTCAACTTCCGGTACCTTGTCCATAAAACATCAAAACCAACAAATCTTTTGCATGGGGTTCGGCCCACCATGGTGGCCGAACCCTATGATCAATTTACCATTTTAAAACCTTTATTACTCAAGGTTAAAACCTTGGTGCATTCGGCCATAACCATGGCCCAATACACACCCTTTTCTTACAACTTGTTTAACTTGAACACTTAAGAAATCTTACCAAATTTCCTTTGCCTATGATCCTCGCCTTCTCCCCTCTATTTTCTTCCTTTCTTCCTTAATCCTTTGCTGGTTTATGCTTGATTAACTGGTGCCAAAACCTCTACTGTTCAACCAAGAAAAACGAACTTGAAGAGGGGGAGAGAGAGATGGGAATTTCTTGGATTTTCAATGTGAAAATCAGCAAAGAATGGTAACCTTTTCCTTTTGTAATTTCAGTCCCATCTTCAATTCATTTTCCCTCATTTAATCTTGCCAAAACCGATGGAATATTGGGTGTCATTCAAGACACCCCTTCACCCAAACGTTGCAACCTTTCACCTTTAAACACATGCATCTCATGGGATGAGATGATGCCGCCCAAGCTTGGTGTCCCTTGGCTTTGCCAAGGCACCTCTTCACTCTCAACGGCTGGGATGGGTTTGATTAAGTGTTGAGTGAGATTAAAACACCTTTCCATATCCTCTTGACTCACTTGATTCATGGTATTTTTATTCCAACTCAACTCATTGAACTCATCATATTTAATGCACCTAGTTTTGAGTCAACTCTTTTCTTAAATCAAACTCACTCCAAATCAGTCCAACTCAAGCTGAATTAATTCACACTTGATTTCAATTGAGGGCCCACACGGTCATCCGTGGCCAACCTAGTCAACCCGACCCATTGGGTCCCCAATCATCCCCTTGACCCATTTTGACAACTTGACCCATTAATGGGCTGATTTTGCCACTTTTTAAATGGTTTTCACTTATGCATCAAGCCTACCCATTTTTGCTATACCTGATTTCCAATCAGTTCAGCTTGAACCCATTTAATTTGAGCTTACACAATGGTCAAATCATCCATTATGACCCATTGGGTCCAATCGGGCCCTTTGACCCATTTAGCCATTTTTGACCCAACTGATGTTCATTACCCATCCAATCAAACTTGACATTTGTAATGTGCTCATATGATCTTAATTTGAGCAATGGGCCCCAACCATTTCCTTATTTTGACATCTCTAAATAATTAATTAATCACATCAGGGGCATTTTCGTAATTATCCGCTTCGTTGAGAAATTGAGGTGTTACAGTTATCGAACGCCAGCAAGCACGGATTCCAGCGGAGGAAAGAACCAAGATGACATGGGACCAGTTCGTTGGAATGTTTCTGGATCATTATTTTCCAGAGGAGGAAGGAGCACCAAACCCAAGCAATTATATCTCTGGTCCAGGGCACTATGACGGTTGCGGACTACTATCAAGGGTTTCTCCGTTTATCATGTTATGCTTTGTACATGGTAGACGTAGAATATCGAAAGGCTCGGAAGTTTGAACGAGGCCTACGACCTGGACTAAGGGCTAAGGTCACAATATTCAAGTCAGCTACTTTGGCGGAAGTGGTCAGCCGAGCTAGTATAGCAGAGCAAGAGTTAAAGGAAATGGCCAAGTTTGTGGACAATCGCCGAAGGCAAAGCAGGGGAAATGTTTTCTGCCCTAACAAGAGATTTAGACCCAACTTTGGGAGACCATCACCTTCTACTGGGTCAACTGGAGGTTTTCGTCCCAATCAGCCCTCCACATCAGGATCCGTCTCCCAGGTTCCGAGAGGTGTTAGCAACTGTTTTCAGTGTGGCCAGCTGGGCCATTTCAAGAGGGAGTGCTCACAGATCAGTAGACCTCCTCACTCCAGGGGTACCTTCCGTCCTCCAGTACGACCAGATCATTCTCAAGCATCCAGAGCATATAACCAGATAGGACGGGCACCTATACTGACAGGATCTGGACGGCTGTATACTTTGGCTCCTCCTCCAGAGACAGTGGATCACTCGGTGACTCAAGGTATGGCAGTAGTTGGTAGTTCTTATGCTTTTGCATTATTTGATTCAGGAGCCTCCCACTCCTTTGTATCTACTGCCTTCATATCTGTTTCTGGCTCTTTAGTACAACAATTGTCCACTGCACTCACTATTGTATCCCCCATTGGAGAGAAATCACTTGGTCTGATCTACTCTTCGGTAGACACTGAACTTTTTGGGTTCAGGTTTAAATTCAATTATCTGGTACTCGAGATGACAAAGTACGACATCAAATTTGGCATCGATTGGCTGGCTAACTTCCAAGCGAGCATTGACTGCCATCTCTGCAGGGTGATATTCTGGTCACCCGAGGGAAAACGATATGTGGTACATGCCCACAGATAGAGCATTCCAATGACTAGAAGATTGCACGAGGAAATGAACCGTCCAGTACCGAATAACATCAGACTAGACAAGGCACCATTGGCTGAACTACCTAGGATGGTGAAAGAGTATGCAGAGGTATTCCCGACAGAACTCCCGGGATTGCCTCCAAAGAAGGAGATTGATTTTGAGATCAAACTATTTCCCGGTACAGCTCCAGTATCATTGCTGCATTATCGGATGGCCCCAACAGAGATGTCTGAGTTGAAGAAACAAATTGATGAACTGCTCAGACTGGGATGCATCCGGAACAACACATCATCTTGGGGAGCACCGGTGTTATTTGTGAAGAAAAAGGATGGTACACTTCGGATGTGTGTGGATTACAGGAAATTAAACAAGCTGACAGTCAGAAACAAGTACCCTCGACCCAGAATTGATGATCTATTAGATCAACTCAGAGGTTCGAGTCATTTCTCCAAAATTGATCTGATGTCAGGCTACCATCAAATTTGTGTCAGGGATGAGGACATAGAGAAGACGGCTTTCAGAACTCGGTATGGACTATATGAGTATGTGGTCATGCCGTTTGGACTCACCAATGCACCAGCTGTGTTCATGGATCTGATGAACAGAATCTTTCGTCCGTATTTGGACAAGTTTGTAATTGTCTTCATAGATGATATTTTGATCTACTCTACCAGTCAGGAGCAACATGCTGAACATTTGCGGATAGTCTTGGACACCCTAAAGAAGAATCAATTGTATGCCAAAGCAAGCAAGTGAGAGATTTGGCTCTCTGAGGTCAATTTCCTAGGACATGTCATATCAGCGGAAGGAATAGTCGTGGACCTGACTAAAGTGGCCGCAGTTAGAAACTGGAAAGCTCCGAAGAACGTGACCGAAATCCCCAGCTTTCTGGGATTGGCCGGTTATTATCGGAAGTTTATTATGGAATTCTTCAAGATTACGGCTCCACTCACAAGACTCACTGAGAAGGGAGTCAAATTCGAATGGTCTGATGTGTGCAGCCGAAGGTTCAAAGACCTGAAGGAGAGATTTATGACTGCTCCTATTCTGATTTTGCCGGAAAGTGGCAAGGGCTATGAAGTATATTGTGATGCTTCAGGAGAAGGACTTGGGTGTTCTCTTACTCAAAGTCAACACATAGTGGCTTATGGTTCAAGGCAGTTGAAAATTCATGAACGCCACTATGCCACAAATGGTCTGGAATTAGTCGCGGTGGTCTTCGCTCTAAAAAGCTAGAGATGTAACGCCCGCCCCTTTTCACTAAAATCAGAGTCTATTTTTTTTTTTTTTGAAATAAAAGTGACAAACGGGCGCGGAAGTCACGATGCGAGTTAAGTCCGAGCTTCTAAAGCCCGGCCCATAACTGGCGAACCCTACGTGTGCGTGGAACTAAGTCCACGAAGAATGGTTCACACGTAGAAGTAAGCTTGCGGAAATTTAACATTAACGCGGGGGTTATAATAGAGCCTATCCTAACAGTTTTAGATAGAAGGGAAGATACATCGTCAAATTACTAAAATACCCATATGTTCATAATTATGTCGCAAAATGATAACATCCAGCGTATAGTCCAAACCATAGCAAGAAACAGTAATTATTACATGCCAACAAGCTATGCTACTTAAATTACAACTTTTCCAAAATAAAACTTAAATAAAACAAAGTAGCCGCTATCCCATGCTCCTACGCTTGGCTCCCGTCGTGTCCACCGTTTCCGCCGTCTCCTGCGTCATTAGCTAGAGTAGAAGTAGGGCGTTTTACAACGCCTTTGGTGGTTGGGATGAAACCACCACCATGCCAATGGTTTTGGGTCTTTAAGGTGGGTGGTTTGGTCTTCCCATCAAGTCCATTGACTACCCATCATGGAGAGGGCTATGGGCTCTCATACCTTGAGTGGTGGTGGTTGAGATGAAACCACCACCCTAAGTCCATGGTTTCCTTTGTGTTTCCTTGGGTGGTTTCAATGGAATGAAACCACCCTTTGACTTGCCCCTTTGACTTATTCATTTAATCCTAATTTGACCAACCTAATTAATTAAATTAATTCCTTACTTAGGTTTATTAATTCCTATTCAATTTAATTCCATTAAATTCTCTTTCTAAGAAATCCACCCATGGTTGACCAAGTCAACCATGGTGGACGGCCCCCACCAACACCTACCCTACCCACCAGCTCACTTGATGAGGTGGAGGTGGGCCCCATTCGGCGATGTCACTTAAACCTCATTAATCTTAACTTAGATGATTTAAAATAATTTAATCAACTTAATCTATTTTAATTCTCCTTAGTCCCCTTAACTTATCCATGGTTGACCAAGTCAACCATGATGGTCGGCCCCACCTTTTCCTTGGTCCACACGCCACCTCACTTGGTGAGGTGGAGGTGGGCCCCACTTGGTTATGCCATCATCTCATCATTCACTTAGGTGGTTTAATTCCAATTAATTGGGTCACCATTGGGCCCATGGCCCAATTAAATTATTTCCTATCATTTACCTTAGAGTTTGACTCATTTTGATCCATTGGATCCCATATGGTTATCGGGCCCACTTTGACCATTGTTGACCCTTTAAATGGATTCCATCCAATCCATGGTCCATTGGACCATACTTGGGCCTTTGCCCCAAAATTTGATCCGTTTAATATCCATAACATCAAAATTCCGATTTTTTTTATTAAAATAAATAAATGCCATATATATATATGTTGATTTAAAATTTCGGGCTATTACAATAGAATCCTCTTTTGAAATTTTCGTGCCGAAAGTTCGAGCGAAGTAGGGGTTCAAAACAACTCATGCAAAGAGTTCCGAATAAGCGGCTTTCATCTCCGACTCAAGTTCCCAGGTGGTTTCTTCATTGACATGTCGTTCCCATACCACCTTGATGAACTGAATGGCGCGGTTCCGCAGCACCCTTTGTTCGCTCCCGATCACTCTGACCGGCTTCTCCACATATGTCACATCGTTGTGTACATCGATGTCTTGAACATTCAACACATGAGAAGGATTGGGGTTGTACTTCCTTAACAAGGACACATGGAATACATCATGTAAAGATGATAATTGTGGAGGGAGCGCCAACTGATAAGCTACTCCCCCCACCCTCTTCAGGATCGGAAACGGCCCCACAAATCTAGGCGACAGTTTCCCTTTCTTCCCGAACCTCATGTGCCCCTTCCGTGGTGAGACTTTTAAGAATACTAAGTCTCCCACCTCAAACTCGAGGAACCTTCTCCTCTTGTCGGCGTAGCTCTTCTGACGGCTCTGTACAGTGAGTAGATGTTGCCGTATCAACTTAATCTAGGTTGTAGTCTCAGCAACCAAATCCGGTCCAATCAACGCAGGCTCACCGGCCTCTGTCCAACACACTGGCGATCTACACGGCCTACCATACAAGGCCTCAAATGGAGCCATCTGAAGGCTTGCCTGGTAACTATTATTGTAAGAGAACTCCACCAGTGGCAAATGATCCTCCCATCTGCCCTTGAAGTCTAGCATGAATGCTCTCAGCATATCCTCCAGTGTCTGTATCGTCCTCTCCGACTGTCCATCAGTCTGTGGATGAAATGTTGTGCTAGTCAATACGTCGGTCCCCATAGCCGACTGCATGCCCTGCCATACTCTACCGGTGAATCGGTCATCCCTGTCGGACACAATAGACCGGGGAATGCCATGTAACCTGATGATCTCCCAGATGTACCGTCGACCCAAAGTCTCTGATGAATCTATCATCTTGATGGGAAGGCAATGTGCAGACTTGGTCAACCGGTCCACTATGACCCATATTGCATCGTTGCCCTTCGATGACCTTGGCAACCCTGTTACAAAATCCATGGAGATGTGCTCCCATTTCCATTCTGGCACCAGTAAGGGTGCGAGTAAGCCCGGTGGTTTCCGATGTTCTGCCTTAACCTGCTGACAAGTTAGACAACAAACAATAAATGATGCTACATCTTTCTTAAGCCCACGCCACCAATAGTGCCTCTTAAGATCATGATACATCTTGGTGCTGCCCGGGTGGATAGAGGGTTTGGTTTGGTGTGCTTCAATCAGCAACTCTCTTCTACAATTCTTAGGCACATATGTCCTGCCTCGGAACATAAGACCTTGTCCCGGTCGTAACTCCCACTCCGGTACAACCTCACCGGTAGACATCTTAGCCCAAATCTCCTCCACCTCCGGATCTGTCCGTTGTTCCCGTTTAATCTCAGAGACCATGTTGGATCGTATGCTCAGATTATATATGGTCCCATGATTATTGAGGTAGAGTTTAAACTCTCTGATGGTATTCAATACCTCCCATTCCGTCCTGATCAAGCTGGCTACTGTCGCATGTGACATGCGGCTGAGGGTATCCACCACTTTGTTCACCTTGCCAGGATGATACTGAAGTGTGAATTCATAATCCGCCAGATATTCCATCCATCTGAGTTGTCTCATGTTGAGTTCCTTCTGATCAAATAAGTACTTCAGGCTCTTGTGATCCGAGAACACCTCAAACTTTTCACCATGGAGGTAGTGTCTCCAGCTTTTGAGAGCGAAGACCACCTCTGCTAGTTCTAAATCATGGGTGGGATAATGGCGTTCATGAATTTTCAACTGTCTTGATTCGTATGCCACCGTACGATTACCTTGGCTGAGTGTACACCCCAGTCCCTCTTCGGAGGCGTTACAGTACACCTCATAATTTCTGCCTCTTTCCTGCAAGATCAGACTAGGAGCGGTCGTAAGCCTCTCCTTTAGCTCCTCAAATCTCTGGTTGCATAGGTCTGACCACTCAAATTTGACTCCTTTCTGAGTGAGTCGGGTAAGTGGAGCTGCAATCTTGGAGAAGTCCATGATGAATTTCCGATAGTAACCGGCCAATCCCAGAAAACTGCGGATCTCGGTCACATTCGTCGGCGCTTTCCACTCCTTCACTGCCGCTACTGTAGCCGGGTCCACGGCTATACCTTCCTCTGATATGATGTACCTTAAGAAGTTGACTTCAGATAGCCAGAATTCACACTTGCTGGCTTTGGCATACAATTGGTTCTTCCTCAAGGTGTCTAAGACTATCCGCAGATGCTCGGCATGTTCCTTCTGACTTTTGGAATAGATCAGAATATCATCAATGAATACAATCACAAAACGATCCACGTAAGGACAGAATATCCTATTCATTAGGTCCACGAACACCGCCGTTGCGTTTGTAAGTCCAAACGGCATGACCACATATTCATATAAGCCATACCGTGTCCTGAAGGATCTCTTCTCTATGTCCTCCTCCCTAACCCGGATTTGATGGTACCAAGACATTAGATCTTGGAGAAGTGAGAGGATCAAACAAATCATCAATCTGGGGTAGGGGATACTTATTCCTGACAGTCAGCTGGTTCAACTTTCTATAATCCACACACATTCGCAGGGTACCATCTTCTTCTTCACAAATAATACCGGGGCTCCCCATGTGGATGTGTTGTCCGAATAAAACCCAGTCTGAGCAGTTCATCAATTTGCTTTTTCAACTCGGTCATCTCAGCTGGTGCCATCCTATAATGGGGTAACGATACTGGAGCGGCGCCGGGGTATAACTTGATCTTAAAGTCTATCTCCCTCTTAGGTGGTAAACCAGGGAGCTCTGTTGGGAATACCTCGGCATATCTGCTACTACCCCCGGAAGTTTAGTTATTGGTGCCCTGTCTAATCTGAGGCTGTTCAAGGCAAGATGGTTCAATTCTTCCCGCAGCCTTCTAGGGATGCCCTGTCTGTCAGCGTGTACCACATACCGTTTTCCCTCGGCTTACCAAAATATCACCCTACGAAGATGGCAATCAATATGGGCCTGATATGTAGTCAACCAGTCCATGCCAAATATAACATCGTATTCAGCCATGTCGATTACTAAATAGTTGAACTCGAATCTGAATCCCGCGAGTTCCATGTTCAATGCCGTACATATGAGTCCTAATGATGTGTCTCCGACGGGGGATACAATGGTGAGTGATGTGGACAGGTTTTGTACTAATGTGCCCGTAGCAGATATGAATGCAGCAGATATAAATGAATGTGAAGCTCTAGAGTCAAATAATGTAACAGCATAGGAACTACCAACTACAGCCATACCTTACATCACCGAACGATCCACCGCTACTGGAGACGGTATGGTGAAAAGTCGTCCAGATCCTGTAGGGTTTTGCGCCTGTCCCGCCTGGTTGTATGTTCTGCCTCCTCGCGACTGAGTTGGTCTAGTTGGAGGGTGGAAGGAACCCCTTGAGTTAGAGGGTTGGCTGATCTGTGGACACTCTCCTCTTGAAGTGGCCCTGTTGGCCACACTGGTAACATGTGTTCCCACCCCGGGGAACCTGTGTGACTGATGCTGATGGGGAGGGCTGATTGGGGCGAAAGCCCCCTGTAGATCCCATGGAGGGTGAGCGTCTGCTAGAATTTGGGCGGAACTTCTTGTTGGGTTGAAATGTACCCCGCCCACTTTGTCCTCGGAGGTTGTCAAACCGCACTATCTCATTCAATTCTCGTTCTGCGATAGTGGCCCTGTTGACCACCCCTGCCAGTGTAGGTTCCTTGAAAATGGTTACTCTAGCCTTGATGTTCGGCCGAAGGCCCCGCTCAAACTTGCGGGCCCTTCGGTGCTCGGTATACACCATATAAAATGCATAGACGGATAGCTTAAGAAATTCTCTGTGGTATTCTGCTACTGTCATGCTGCCTTGTACCAATGAGAGGAAGGCTTGAGTCTGGCTCTCTATTTCCTCCTCCGGAAAATATTGTTCTAGGAAGGTGGCTGAGAACCATTCCCATGTCATGGTGATCCTTTCCCCTTCTGGTACCAGTGTTTGTTGCTTTTCCACAATTTCCCACCAACTACTGGCATCCTCGATCAGTTGAGAAGTGGCCAGTAAGATCTTATCAGAGGGACTGGTAATCTGGAGCAGATTTAAGATCTGAGTGATCATTTTTAACCAATGCTCCGCTCCGACAGCCCCTTCTTTTCCCCTGAAGTAGGGAGGGCGCTCTTGTTGGAAATCTCTAACCATGTTCCGATTGTTGGAGTCGCTGGTGGTTGCGTCCCCATTTAAGTGCTGTTGGAGAACAAAGGTGACCACCGCTTGAACTAACTCCTTCAGCTCGGGAGGCACAACAGGTATGTTTACACTATTTTGTCCCTCCTCTTGATGAGGTGGCGGTACCTCCTCTTCCTGATGAGGTTGTTGCACCTCTTCCTCCACCCGTGGGTTTTGTCGGGTTTTTCTCTTCCGAGGCATTTCGTAAGTCATTGAACAATATTTATTGATTTAGTTCCTTCATAAAATTGTCAGATTCATAGTTTTGGGGAAAATTTTCCTAAGTATCAAATATTTTCTTCAACTTGAGGAAAATTACCAAATAATGATACTTAGTTTTCGGGGGGTTTTTCATGTATAGTACAATGTATCTTTGTGGGGGAAATTGCCAAATATGCATTCTTGGTTTGGGGAAAACTTCCCAAGTATCTATGTTTTGTCCAGTTTGGTGAAATCGGGGAGATTTTTCCTATGTTCGATAAATCAATCAATGTTCCATCAATTTGGGGAAAAATCTAGATTTTGTTTTCTCATTTTGGGGAAAGTAAGCCCTATTTGCTATGTTTTGTTAAATCCATTCCTTCTAATGATTGTCCTTCCCTTGCTATCATTTCGTTACGTCGAATGTTGCTTTCAGATTGAATGCTTCAGTCTGAGTCAATCGAAGTAAATTAACACGGCCCCCGTGCAGCGGATTCCGAAGAGTCGGTCAGTTGGGATTCTTATCCGTCAGTGAGACATGAAACCGTCTTGATCATACTTCGAGAGATTCATTCTTCCGATTTCGTTCGGATACCAACTGTAACGCCCGCCCCTTTTCACTAAAATCAGAGTCTATTTTTTTTTTCTTTTGGAAATAAAAGTGACAAATGGGCGGGGACGTCACGACGCGAGTTAAGTCCGAGCTTCTAAAGCCCGGCCCTTAACTGGCCAACCCTACGTGTGCGTGGAACTAAGTCCACGAAGAATGGTGCACACGTAGAAGTAAGCTTGCGAAAATTTAACATTAACGCGGTGGTTATAATAGAGCCTATCCTACCAGTTTTAGATAGAAGGGAAGATACATCGTTAAATTACTAAAATACCCATATTTCATAATTATGTCTCAAAATGATAACATCCAGCGTATAGTCCAAACCATAGCAAGAAACAGTAATTATTACATGCCGACAAGCTATGCTACTTAAATTACAACTTTTCCAAAATAAACTTAAATAAAACAAAGTAGCCGCTTTCCCAAGCTCCTACGCTTTGCTCCCGTTGTGTCCACCGTTTCCGCCGTCTCCTGCGTCATTAGCTAGGGTAGAAGTAGGGCGTTAGACAACGCGCCCAATAGGACTCCGAGTTGGGCTAGCACATGGATTAGTGAAACAAGCATACCAATAATAATATGATAAATCCCATAACATGAATGCCATGTCATGGGTGCATATGTCATGTGTCCCACCCATCATCTATATCATCATAAAATGTCATATCCCCCTTGACGGCAAAGCCTCGTCAAGGTGTCCCCATGTTTGCTTCTCGGTTGCCCCGACAGAGCATGGACTTCGGTTATAGCATATCAAGCTATCCCCATATTTGTTCTCGGTCGCCCCGATGGAGCATGGACTCCGGTTATAGCGCATCAGGCTATCCCCATGTTTGCTTCTCGGTCGTCCCGACGGAGCATGGACTCCGGTTCCTTTATTTTCCCACCCATGCCATGCATGAGATGTAAGTGCATTATGCTATGTAGTATATATATGATTCATATCACTAATATAAAATCCATAGCATTGGAATATAATCCATAGCCTTAAAAATATCATCCATAGCATTAAAATATAATCCATAGCATTTAAAATATCATCCATAAAATAAACCATATAATTACCGAAATAAAATACGGAAACCATCACATACACATAATCCACGACTTACAAAAATGTAGGAATCCTACTGAATACCGATAACGTCCCTTTCCGTTTTCGTCCGATAATTCCGGTCGCCGATCGCGTACCGTTTGCGATGTGCCAATACCTTATTATACATTTTCCAAGTTAGTCCATATCTTATCCATGATTAAGTCCCTACCTGATCATAAACCTAGATTCATTAATGCTCCCTAGCCATGTTATAAGATTATCATAAATCGGCCCTTAACTTAGCCTCATTTCCATTGCATAACTCTAAATTTTAGCCCATTAAACATTCTAATTTGTGAGCCTAAAACGCAGCAACCCTAAGATTCATTTAATCACTCATAATGTCATCTTAATGCACCCAAGTTCATGTCCAACCTACATGGGGTTCGGCCATGGTATAGTTCTTCATTGTGGCCAATAATTACGGTTTTACCACTATGCTTCCATGATTTAATATTTCCTCCATCTATGTACATTTTTGTCCATAATTCATCCATATACTTAGCCCCATTAATGATTTAATGCCCATGACACAATATCCCTAAAATCAGCCACTTAATTTAATTAAATTTCAAATCATCTAAACCTATACAAAATTCCAATTATTGCCCATATCATGACCTACAATGGGTCATGGGTTCGGCCATACACATGGCCGAACCCATGATGTCTTTTTTCCTACTTTCTTGGGTCCATTTCACCTCATTTGGTCCCACCATAATTGAATTTAAAACATACATTTAAATCATCCTTTCATAATCATCATAAGATATACTTTGGTCCATTTAATTTAACCATCGTTCCATTTTATTTTCCATAGTTCCAAGAACACTAAATTCTTCAAAGTCTTTCCATGGGGTTCGGCCATGGTATAGTCCATAATTTTTATTTTAAAAACGTCATTCTACTCATTTAAAACCTTGTTTAAAATACCTAACAAAAATCCACTTAATTACCATTAATCTCCTCCATTAATTTCCATGCTTTCATAACCATTTAATTCATCATTCCATCACCATGGGGTTGGCCATACACCATGGCCGAACCCATGGTTCATGATTCTCCTTCATTCACCATTTTTTAGGAGGCCATTAAATCATTTACATATCCTATGATTTTCTTGTTTAAAGCGCCCTTTAAATTTTTCCAACATTTAATCATTTACAAGCCTACAATCATAATCATTCTCCATAGCCTTTAAACCTTAAAACCCTAATTAAATCATCAACCATTTACCATGGGGTTCGGCCACACTACATGGCCGAACCCTATGGTCCATCAATCCATTCAAAAACCCATTACTTCCATGCTTAAATCCATTTAATTTCATAACCATGGCCCAATACACACCCTTTTCTTACAACTTGTTTAACTTGAACACTTAAGAAATCTTACCAAATTTCCTTTGCCTATGATCCTTGCCTTCTCCCCTCTATTGTCTTCCTTTCTTCCTTAATCCTTTTCTGGCTTATGCTTGATTAACTGGTGCCAAAACCTCTACTGTTCAACCAAGAAAAACGAACTTGAAGAGGGGAGAGAGAGATGGGAATTTCTTGGATTTTCAATGTGAAAATCGGCCAAGAATGGTAACCTTTTCCTTTTGTAATTTCAGTCCCATCTTCCATTCATTTTCCCTCATTTAATCTTGCCAAAACCGATGGAATATTGGGTGTCATTCAAGACACCCCTTCACCCAAACGTTGCAACCTTTCACCTTTAAATACATGCATCTCATGGGATGAGATGATGCTGCCCAAGCTTGGTGTCCCTTGGCTCTTCCAAGGTACCTCTTCACTCTCAATGGCTGGGATAGGTTTGATTAAATGTTGAGTGAGATTAAAACACCTTTCCATATCCTCTTGACTCACTTGATTCATGGTATTTTTATTCCAACTCAACTCATCCAACTCATCATATTTAATGCACCTAGTTTTGAGTTAACTCTTTTCTTAAATCAAACTCACTCCAAATCAGTCCAACTCAAGCTGAATTAATTCATACTTGAGTTCAATTGAGAGCCCACACGGTCATCCGTGGTCAACCTAGTCAACCCGACCCATTGGGTCCCCAATCAGCCCCTTGACCCGTTTTGACAACTTGACCCATTAATGGGCTGATTTTGCCACTTTTTAAATGGTTTTCACTTATGCATCAAGCCTACCCATTTTTGTTATACCTGATTTCTTGACCCCATTTAATTTGAGCTTACACAATGGTCAAATCATACATTATGACCCATTGGGTCCAATTGGGCCCTTTGACCCATTTAGCCATTTTCGACCCAATTGATGTTCATTACCCATTCAATCAAACTTGACATTTATAATGTGCTCATATGATCTTAATTTGAGCAAAGGGCCCCACCATTTTCTTATTTTGACATCTCTAAATAATTAATTAATCACATCAGGGGCATTTTCGTAATTATCCACTTCGTTGAGAAATTGATGTGTTAAAGTTATCGAACGTCAGCTAGCACAGATTCTAGCAGAGGAAGGAACCGAGATGACATGGGACCAGTTCGTTGGAATGTTTCTGGATCATTATTTTCCAGAGGAGAAGGAGCACCAAACCCAAGCATTTATATCTCTGGTCCAGGGCACTTGTGGACTACTATCAAGAGTTTCTCCGTTTATCATGTTATGCTTTGTACATGTTAGACGTAGAATATCAAAAGGCTCAGAAGTTTGAACGAGGCCTACGACCTAGTCTAAGGGCTAAGGTCACAATATTCAAGTCAGCTACTTTAGCGGAAGTGGTCAGCCGAGCTAGTATAGCAGAGCAAGAGTTAAAGGAAATGGTCAAGTTTGTGGACAATCGCCGAGGGCAAAGCAGGGGAAATGTTTTCTGCCCTAACAATAGATTTAGACCCAACTTTGGGAGACCATCACCTTCTACTGGGTCAACTGGATTCGTCCCAATCAGCCCTTCACATCAGGATCCGTCTCCTAGGTTCCGAGAGGTGTTAGCAACTGTTTTCAGTGTGGCCAGCTGGGCCATTTCAAGAGGCAGTGCTCACAGATCAGTAGACCTCCTCACTCCAGGGGTACCTTCCGTCCTCTAGTACGACCAGATCATTCTCAAGCATCCAGAGCATATAACCAGACAGGACGGGCACCTATACTGACAGGATCTGGACGGCTGTATACTTTGGCTCCTCCTCCAGAGACAGTGGATCACTCGGTGATTCAAGGTATGGCAGTAGTTGGTAGTTCTTATGCTTTTGCATTATTTGATTCAGGAGCCTCCCACTCCTTTGTATCTACTGCCTTCATATCTGTTACTGGCTCTTTAGTACAACAATTGTCCACTGCACTCACTATTGTATCCCCCATTGGAGAGAAATCACTTGGTCTGATCTACTCTTCGGTAGACACTGAACTTTTTGGGTTCAGGTTTAAATTCAATTATCTGGTACTCGAGATGACAAAGTACGACATCATATTAGGCATCGATTGGCTGGCTAACTTCCAAGCGAGCATTGACTGCCATCTCTGCAGGGTGATATTCTGGTCACCCGAGGGAAAACGATATGTGGTACATGCCCACAGATAGAGCATTCCAATGACCAGAAGATTGCACGAGGAAATGAACCGTCCAGTACTGAATAACATCGACTAGACAAGGCACCAATGGCTGAACTACCTAGGATGGTGAAAGAGTATGCAGAGGTATTCCCGACAGAACTCCCGGGATTGCCTCCAAAGAAGGAGATTGATTTTGAGATCAAACTATTTCCCGGTACAGCTCCAGTATCATTGCTGCATTATCGGATGGCCCCAACAGAGATGTCTGAGTTGAAGAAACAAATTGATGAACTGCTCAAACTGGGATGCATCCGGAACAACACATCATCTTGGGGAGCACCGGTGTTATTTGTGAAGAAAAAGGATGGTACACTTTGGATGTGTGTGGATTACAGGAAATTAAACAAGCTGACAGTCAGAAACAAGTACCCTCGACCCAGAATTGATGATCTATTAGATCAACTCAGAGGTTCGAGTCATTTCTCCAAAATTGATCTGATGTCAGGCTACCATCAAATTTGTGTCAGGGATGAGGACATAGAGAAGACGGCTTTCAGAACTCGGTATGGACTATATGAGTATGTGGTCATGCCATTTAGACTCACCAATGCACCAGTTGTGTTCATGGATCTGATGAACAGAATCTTTCGTCCGTATTTGGACAAGTTTGTAATTATCTTCATAGATGATATTTTGATCTACTCTACCAGTCAGGAGGAACATGCTGAACATTTGCGGATAGTCTTGGACACCCTAAAGAAGAATCAATTGTATGCCAAAGCAAGCAAGTGAGAGATTTGGCTCTCTAAGGTCAATTTCCTAGGACATGTCATATCAGCGGAAGGAATAGTCGTGGACCTGACTAAAGTGGCCGCAGTTAGAAACTGGAAAGCTCCGAAGAACGTGACCGAAATCCCCAGCTTTCTGGGATTGGCCGGTTATTATCGGAAGTTTATTATGGAATTCTCCAAGATTGTGGCTCCACTCACAAGACTCACTGAGAAGGGAGTCAAATTCGAATGGTCTGATGTGTGCAACCGAAGGTTCAAAGACCTGAAGGAGAGATTTATGACTGCTCCTATTCTGATTTTACCGGAAAGTGGCAAGGGCTATGAAGTATATTGTGATGCTTCAGGAGAAGGACTTGGGTGTTCTCTTACTCAAAGTCAACACAGAGTGGCTTATGGTTCAAGGCAGTTGAAAATTCATGAATGCCACTATGCCACACATGATCTGGAATTAGTCGCAGTGGTCTTCGCTCTAAAAAACTGGATATGTAACGCCCGCCCCTTTTCACTAAAATCAGAGTCTATTTTTTTTTTTTTTGAAATAAAGTGACAAATGGGCACAGACGTCACGACGCGAGTTAAGTCCGAGCTTCTAAAGCCCGGCCCTTAACTGGCCAACCCTACGTGTGCGTGGAACTAAGTTCACGAAGAATGGTGCACACGTAGAAGTAAGCTTGCGGAAATTTAACATTAACGCGGGGGTTATAATAGAGTCTATCCTACCAGTTTTAGATAGAAGCGAAGATACATCGTCAAATTACTAAAATACCCATATGTTCATAATTATGTCTCAAAATGATAACATCCAGCGTATAGTCCAAACCATCGCAAGAAACAGTAATTATTACATGCCGACTGTAACACCCCAATTTCTCAATGAAGTGGAAAATTACCAAAATGCCCCTGAGTGTTAAATTAATTATTTTGTGATGTTAAGTAAGCAAATAGTGGGGCTCATTGCTCAAAATAAAATCATATGAGCACATTATGAATGTTAAGTTTGATTGGTTGGGTAATTTTCATCATTTGGGTCAAAAATGGCTAAATGGGTCAAAGGGCCCAAATGAGGCCCATCGGGTCTTGCTGGGTTATTTGACCGTTTTGTGATTTTAAATTAAATGGGGTTAAGCCTATTTGATTGGAAATCAAGTGGAGGAAAAATGGGTAGGCTTGATCCATTTGTAAAAATCAATTAGAAATGACCAAAATACCATAAATGGGTCATGTTGTCAAAACGGGTCAAGGAGCTAAAAGTGGACCCAACGGGTCGAGTTGACCATTGTTGACCGTGTAAACCCTCAAGGGAGCTCAAACACGAGTCAAATCAGTTGAGTGGGACTGAGGTGAGTTGGAATTAAATCAAAAAGTGAGTTAACTCATGTGCATTAAATGAAATGCATTAAATGTGATGAGTTGGGTTGGAATAAAAATACCTTGAGTTGGGTGAGTCAAAATGGAAATTCAAGGGGCTGTAAAATCAGTGAGTTGAGAGGGAATTTGAAGAGGTTGGCTGGTCTTAAACCAACCAAAACAAGTCCCACACGTTGGGGACTTGTTTTGGTGATTTTCATGATGGGTTTTAAATGAGAATACATGGAAATTGGATGAGATGCTTGGGGAGTTGAAGGGCTGCATAGGTAGCTGCCAAGGGGTGCCTTGGATGGCACCCAATACCCATTGGTTTGTGCAAGAAGTTATGAGGGAGTGGAGGAGTTTTGGGGGCTGAAGTACTAAAGGAAATAAACACCAAGGTTGGCCATTTTTCACATTGGAAATCCAAGAATTTCCATCTCTCTCTCTCTCTCTCTCAAATTCGTTTTTCCTAGCTGGAATAGCAGAGGTGTTTGCACCAGTAGATCAAGCACAAAACAGCAAAAGAAAGGAAGAAATAAAAGGGAGAAACCAAGGACCAAAGGCAAAGAGAAAGATTGGAAGTTTGGTAAGTATTTATTTGTTATTTTGGTATAATAACATGGAGCAAATGGGGTGTGTATTGGCCATGGTTATGGCCGAATACACCAAGGTTTTAACCTTGATTAGTGGAGGATTTAAAATGGTAAAAATAACCATTGGGTTCGGCCACCATGAAGGGCCGAACCCCATGTAAAGAGATGGCTTGGTTTCATGTTTTGAAACATGAAAACCATGGATTTTGTGGACTGTTTTGGGTTTTGAATTAAGATTTAAATAAATGTTTTAGAATGGTTAAAAACCATGGATCTGAATGACATAGGGACTGAAATTTATATGGTCTAAAATCAGTGGATTAAAAGATGGAAATGGACCATTGGGTTCGGCCACTCCATGGAAACAAATGGTTGTTTTTGATATTTTTTAGAAGTTAAAACCATATAAGTTAGGACTGATGTTAGATGGTTATAATAGATTTAAAATGCATGTTTAAAGAGAGTTAAAACATGGGTTTGGATATCAGAAAAGACTGAAGTTATGTATTCTAAATCAGTACATTAAAATTGGAAAAGATGGACCATGGGGATTGGCCATCTTGGATGGCCGAATCCCATGATATGATGTTGGTTTTTGGATGCTTTCTTTTAAAGTTAAAACCTGATGTTAATATACTGTTTATACATGTTTATCTGAGGTTTAAAAGCAGTAAACATAGCCATTGGGTTCGGCCACCATGGAGGGCCGAACCCCATGTAAAAGAATGTTGGTTTCATGTTGGAAAAACATGTAAACCATAGACTTTTTATGGACTGTTTTGGATGGTTTCTTTGAGAGTTAAAACCTGATATTAATATAATGTTTATACATGATTATTGGAGGTTTAAATAGAGTAAGAATGACCATTGGGTTCGGCCAACATGGAGGGCCGAACCCCATGTAAAAGAGGGTTGGCTTTCATGTTGGAAAACATGGAAACCATAGACCTTTGTGGACTGTTTTTGGGAGGTCTTTATATAATAAGGTTACTGATTTTGGGTTGGCCATGGGATGGCTAAATCATGGGCTTAATATGGCTAAGGGGTAGAGCCAATTAGTATTTAAACAAAGGACATCATTGAGCAAAGAACCATAAGGGTTCGGCCATGAGTATGGCCGAACCCCATGGACCGTTTTCATGGGTCATTTTATGGATGTAGGTGTGATTAAAAATGGGAATCAAATAAAGTAAGGGATTAAAAGTTGGTCCATGATTTATGTGAATAAGGTGACGGATATCTGTGACGGTGCACGACTGCGAGCGGTGACCAAATAAAGCCTAAGAAAGAACAGACACTGAAGTGATTCTTCAGTAGGTTTCCTACCTACTTGTAACCACGGTTTTACCCAGTTTTTCTTATGATACGCTTGTTTTAATATATGTGTTTCAAATGATATATTATGCATTAACAAATGGCATACAGGCATTGACATCTCATGCATAGCCATGGGATAATGAATGAAGTTCTAAAATGATGGCTACGAATGTACATGATGGGGGTTGCTCATTGCATGTACATATTTCATAAAAGAGATGAATGTTGTTGTAATTTACCTTGTCGGTGCAAGGCACGTCAAGTGATGGCTATGATGGTACATGATGGGGGTTGCTCATTACATGTACATATTTTATAGAAGAGATGAAAATGTGTTGTAATTTACCTTGTCGGTGCAAGGCACGTCAAGTGATGGCTATGAAAGTACATGATGGGGGATGTTCATTGCATGTGCATATTTCATAGCATCGTTTTATCTGTTTTTTTGTGATCATGTATTATGATATGTATACGCATATTTTATATGCTAACATGTGGTAGCCCTAATTCGGGAACCTACTGGGCGCGTTGATCTAACGCCCTAATTCTATCCTCAGAGGAGATTGCAGGTACAAGCAAGGGGAAAGGAAAGGTCATTGACCGGGAGGGGAGCTGAGCCTAAGTGCTTTAATGATGGATTTTGGATTACGTTATATTACTGTCATTTGAATACTATTGTTGGACATGTAATAATTAGTTATTTGCTATGGTTTGATTAGGATAATAACATGTGGATGGTTGATCTATGTTATTTAATATTTAAGACTCTTACTTGCTATCTCGTCTTTCTATTCCGCAATTAATCTAGATTATTCCGCATGTTGATGTTAGTTCCATGTGTGATTCACTATCATGGTCTATTCCAGTACACATGGGTGGCCAGTTAAGGTTCAGACTTGGTTAGTCTGAACTTAACTCGCGTCGTGACGCCGCCCGCTCTCTTTCGATGTTTTATTATTACTTTTAAAAAAAAAATTAGACTCTGAAATTCTCGAAGAGGGCGGGGCGTTACAGTTGGTATCAGAGCGAAACGGGAAGTTGAATCATCGAAGTAAGATTAAGACGGTTTCATGTCTCACTGACCGATAAGAATCCCAATTGACCGACTCTTCGGAGTCCACTGCCTGGGGGCCGGATTAATTTACTTCGAGTGACTCGGACTGAACAATCAATCTGAGAACGACAATGAAAGATAGCAAAGTAAAGTACAATCATCATAATTGGACAAATCAAACGTAGCAAGGTAGGATGAACTCCCCTGAAATCCCCACACTGAGAAACAAACAGTAGGAAATTAGAGATTTCCCCAGAAAACAAAAGAACACAAAGAGTGATGATTTGGTGATCTTCCCAAACAAAGTACATGACTTTATGCATGATCAAATTCCCCTGAGAACCAAGGTTGGTTTATTAGAATTGTTGTTAAATATGCTTGTGTTCTATTGATATGATACAGATATGTCGAGTAATGTGGAGTACTAAGAATGGCACAACGGAACTCCTAGCCATCCCATAGACTTGGTGTCTGCTTCTAGCAACACCGACGTAGAAGCTCAAGTGGACCTTCAGGAGGGACCTCCTGAAGAAGTTGAGATGGACTTAGCACCTGTTGCAGAGGATTTGGGATGATATTCCTGGGATGGTGGAACCTCCTGAGGAAGAAGAGGAGGAGGATCTGGGATTTTTCTTTTATGAGGATCCGATGGAAGACTTTCCTATAATATTGGAATCGGCGGGGGAAGTAGATCCCTATGATACCTGTGAGTTGTGTAATCAGGACGACCACAACAGGTTGTATTGTCCTCATCCATTGGGAGTTGTATGTCCGGTTTGTGGACTACACGGGTATGGAGAGGCAAGGACTAATTGTCCTTGTATTGGAGGACCTGGAATAATCCCCTGCACGACATGTGAAGTATTGGGGCACACGGCGATGACGTGTCCTGATAACCGATTCAAGTTCGCTTTTGATGCAGAGTCTTCTACGGAAGACTAGGATAGGAAGTAATAGTAGGGGTATTAAAAAGAGGGTTATTTTTGTAAGGGGGTATATTTTGTTATACATAGGGTTTGTTTCACCCTACCCACCTTTGTACAAAGATGTAGTTTGAATTTATATAAATATGTGATTTCATGTTTTTATGAGGATTCATGGCATGTGTTGCATATTGTTAATGGAAACTAAGTCTATGATGTTTCCATGAATTAGGACTAAATGGCGCCACAGAAAAAGGTGGTAAAAGATCCGAAGGGAAAATAGAAAGTTTTACAGATCGGACTAGGTGAGGGGGTATCAAAGAGAAGGACTCGTCAGGACGATAAAAAGAAGGATGACGTGCTCATTATCACACCACAAGGGAAGGTGGTACCCCGAAGCAAGAAGGCGTCATCGGAACCTGAAAGAGAGCCGTCCATTCATGACAAAGAGAGATCTGTTCATGAACGATCTCACAGTGAGGAAGAGTCTCACCACTCTCGGCCGGAAGAAGAAGGGAGTGACCCTACGTATCAACAGGACGACGAGGAGGAATATGACTCGTCATATCGACGCGAGGAGGAGGAGAATAGTAACATGACTGTACCCTTTGTGCCCCCTGAACTACACAGCTTGGTGCAAGCCGTGGTTACATCTGACCTCCAACAACATTTGAACGGAGGGGGAAACACGAGCGAAAATAATGACCGAAACATGGTCAGAGATTTTCAGCAACAGCGCCCACCTTACTTCAAGGGCAGAGAAGGGACTATTGGGGCCGAGAATTGGTTGGAGAAGATTTCACATATATTGACTCTTTTGAACATCAAGAGTCATGCCCATAAAATATTATTGGCCACGTCACAGCTGGTGGATGACGCTGCCAAATGGTGGAAGGTGGTGGAGAAACAGCAGGCACTTGTGCCAAGAAGAGAAAGAGTTGCTATGACCTGGGAGCAATTCTCCGCGACATTTCTAGAGCGCTACTTTCCAGAGGAAGAAAGAGAACGTCAAATTCAGGCCTTTATGACGTTAGTACAAGGTTCAATGACGGTGGCTGAGTATCACCAAGAATTCCTCAGCCTGTCAATCTATGCATACTATATTGTGGACACGGAATATCGAAAGGCTTGCAAGTTCGAGCGTGGGTTACGGCCAAACATTAGGGCCAAGGTAACTGTGTTCAAAGCAGCCACATTGGGGGAAGTGGTCAGCAGGGCCACCATTGTGGAACAGGAGATGGCGGAATTTGCCAGAGTGGACAACCGCCGAGCACCGAGTGGGAGAGGTGTGTACCAACCCAACAAAAAGTTCAGATCGAACTTCAGCAGACCCTCACCGTCTATTGGATCAAATGGGGGCTTTCGCCCCAACCAGCCCACTCAATCTGTTGCGGTCACTCAAGCATCTCGAGGAGTGAATACTTGCTTTCACTGTGATCAACCGGGTCACTACAAAAAGGACTGCCCAAAGCTCAACAGGCTGTCTAACTCAAGAGGATCATTTCGTCGGCATACTCCAGAGGAGGCAGAATGCAGGGTCGGGGAGGTCGAAGGTCTAACCCTGCTGGAGCGGGAAGATTATTCACTCTAACTTCTCCAGAGGAAGAGGAGGAGGATCATCCTGTGATACAAGGTATGGCGGTAGTGAGTAGCTCATATGCATATGCACTATTTGATTTCGGAGCATCACACTCCTTTATAGCTGCATCGTTTATTACTGCTACTGGTACATTAGTTCAAAGATTAGCCACAGAACTTACTATTGTATCCCCTGTCGGAGATTCGGCATTGGGACTTATTTGTACTGCGGTTAACACCGAATTAGCTGGACTCAGATTTGAGTTCAATTATTTAGTGCTGGACATGTCGGAATATGATATTATATTCGGAATGGATTGGTTGGCAAAGTTTCATGCCAACATCGACTGTTATGGTCGAAGAGTGACATTTAAGTCACCCGAGGGCAAGCAATATGTAGTTCGTACAGATAAACAAATTGGATTACAGGAAGGGTTAAACCACGTGGTATTGAATAATATCACCATAAACAAAGCTCCAGTTACTGAACTTCCGAAAATTGTACAAGAATTTGTGGATGTGTTTCCAAAGGAACTCCCTGGTTTACCACCTATGAGGGAGATTAACTTCGAGATCAGGCTGTACCCTGGCACAGCACCAGTGTCGTTACCACACTATCGGATGGCACCAGCGGAGATGTCGAAGCTAAAGAAACAGATTGATGAACTGCTTAGGCTGGGTTGCATCCAGAACAGTACGCCATCATGGGGAGCACCAGTGTTGTTTGTGAAGAAGAAGGACGGTTCACTACGGATGTGCGTGGACTACCGGAAGCTGAATCAGTTAACAATCCGGAACAAGTACCCTCTACCCAGGATTGACGATTTATTTGATCAATTGAGGGGTTCTAGTCATTTTTCAAAGATCGATTTGATGTCTGGTTATCATCAAATCCGAGTTAGAGAGGAAGATATAGAAAAGACAGCTTTTCGGACGCGATATGGACTGTTTGAGTTCGTGGTCATGCCTTTTGGACTCACAAATGCGCCGGCTGTGTTCATGGATTTAATGAACAGAATCTTCCGTCCCTATCTGGATCAGTTTGTAATCGTATTCATTGATGATATCCTGATCTATTCTAAGAGTCAGGAGGAACATGCAAAGCATCTACGGATAGTTTTGAATACTTTGAGGCAGAATAAACTGTATGCCAAGGCCAGTAAGTGTGAATTCTGGCTATCTCAAGTGAATTTCTTAGGACATGTTATATCCGAGGAAGGAATAGCCGTGGATCCGGCTAAGGTGACGGCCGTGAAAGACTGGAAAGCGCCAAAGAAGTTAACCGAGATCCGCAGTTTCTTAAGATTGGCAGGTTATTATCGAAAATTTATTATGGATTTTTCCAAATTGGCGTCTCCATTGACTCGACTCACTCAGAAAGGAGTCAAGTATGAGTGGTTAGATCTGTGCAACCAAAGGTTTGAAGAGCTAAAAGACAGACTTACAACCGCTCCTATTTTGATTTTGCCGGAAAATGGCAAGGGTTATGAAGTAGAATACGACGCTTCGGGAGAAGGACTGGGGTGTGTCCTCAGTCAAGATCATCGTGTGGTGGCTTATGGTTCAAGACAACTAAAAATACATGAACGCCTCTATCCTACGCATGATCTTGAACTAGCCGCAGTGGTCTTCGCTCTCAAAAGCTGGAGACATTATCTTTATGGCGAGAAGTTTGAAGTGTATTCTGATCATAAGAGTTTGAAATATTTATTTGATCAGAAGGAGCTTAATCTAAGGCAGCGTAGATGGATGGAGTATCTGGTGGATTATGAGTTCGAGCTTCGATACCATCCAGGCAAGGCGAACAAGGTGGCTGATGCTCTTAGCCGCATATCACATGCATCCGTGGCATGTCTGATCAGAACCGAGTGGGAGATGTTGAATACCATTCGAGAGTTCAATCTATACATTACAAACCATGGAGTTTTGCACAATTTAATCATACGGTCCAATATAGTCACCAAGATTGAACAAGAACAAAGAGCAGACCCCGGAAGTGGAGGACATATGGGCCAAGATGTCTACTGGCACAATTGTACCGGAATGGGAATTACGACCGGGACAAGGTCTTTTATTCCAGGGAAGAATGTATGTGCCACAGAGTTGCAGGAAAGAGCTACTGATTGAGGCACATCAGTCCAAGCTCTCTATTCATCCGGGTAGCACCAAAATGTATCACGATCTAAAGAGGCATTATTGGTGGCATGGACTAAAAAGGGATGTGGCAGAATTCGTGGCACATTGTCTAACTTGTCAACAAGTTAAGACTGAACACCAAAAGCCACCAGGGTTGCTCAAACCCTTAGCCGTGCCAGAATGGAAATGGGAACATATTTCCATGGACTTTGTATCTGGGTTGCCGAGGTCTTCAAAGGGTAATGACGCCATTTGGGTCGTAGTCGACCGGCTGACCAAGTCTGCACATTTCATTCCTATCAAGATGACGGATTCGTCTGAGACGTTGGGTCGGCGTTATATTAAAGAGATCATTCGACTACATGGTATTCCCCGAACGATAGTATCGAACAGAGATGGCCGTTTTACTGGCAGAGTATGGCAAAGCATGCAGACAACCATGGGGACTGAGCTATTGACTAGCACCGCATTCCATCCACAGACTGATGGACAGTCTAAAAGAACAATACAAACCTTGGAAGACATGCTGAGAGCGTGTATGTTAGATTTCAAAGGAGGATCGGAGGACCACTTACCATTGGTGGAGTTCTCCTATAATAACAGCTATCAGGCAAGCCTTCAAATGGCTCCTTATGAGGCTTTATATGGTAGACCGTGTAGGTCACTGGTATGTTGGACAGAGGCAGGTGAGCCTGCATTGATCGGACCGAAACTAGTCGCAGAAACTACTGCACAAATTAAGTTGATACGTCAACACTTGTTGACTGTACAGAGTCGGCAGAAGAGCTATGCTGATAAAAGGAGACGGTTTCTGGAATTTGAAGTGGGAGACTTGGTGTTTCTAAAAGTCTCACCACGGAAGGGACATATGAGGTTTGGTAAGAAAGGAGAACTGTCACCAAGATATGTGGGACCATTTTCCATCATAAGAAGGATGGGGGATGTAGCTTACCAATTAGCACTTCCATCGCAATTAGCAGCTCTACACGATGTGTTCCACGTGTCGATGCTAAAGAAATACAATCCGGATCCGTCCCATGTTTTAAATGTTCAAGATATTGAAGTACAAAGCGACGTGAGGTACGTCGAGAGGCCGGTCAGGATAGTGGAGACCGAACAAAGGGTGTTACGAAACAGAGCGATTCAGTCCGTAAAAGTGGTACGGGACCGTCATGGTGATGAAGAGGCCACACGGGAACTTGAATCGGAGATGAGAACAGTTTACCCCAAATTGTTTGAGTAATTTAATTTGAGAACCCTACTTCACTCGATTTTCGGGACGAAAATTTTAAAAAGAAGGTTATATTGTAACACCCCAATTTCTCAATGAAGTGGAAAATTACCAAAATGCCCCTGAGTGTTAAATTAATTATTTTGTGATGTTAAGTAAGCAAATAGTGGGGCTCATTGCTCAAAATAAAATCATATGAGCACATTATGAATGTTAAGTTTGATTGGTTGGGTAATTTTCATCATTTGGGTCAAAAATGGCTAAATGGGTCAAAGGGCCCAAATGGGGCCCATCGGGTCTTGCTGGGTTATTTGACCGTTTTGTGATTTTAAATTAAATGGGGTTAAGCCTATTTGATTGGAAATCAAGTGGAGGAAAAATGGGTAGGCTTGATCCATATGTAAAAACCAATTAGAAATGACCAAAATACCATAAATGGGTCATGTTGTCAAAACGGGTCAAGGAGCTAAAAGTGGACCCAACGGGTCGAGTTGACCATTGTTGACCGTGTAAACCCTCAAGGGAGCTCAAACACGAGTCAAATCAGTTGAGTGGGACTGAGGGGAGTTGGAATTAAATCAAAAAGTGAGTTAACTCATGTGCATTAAATGAAATGCATTAAATGTGATGAGTTGGGTTGGAATAAAAATACCTTGAGTTGGGTGAGTCAAAATGGAAATTCAAGGGGCTGTAAAATCAGTGAGTTGAGAGGGAATTTGAAGAGGTTAGCTGGTCTTAAACCAACCAAAACAAGTCCCACACGTTGGGGACTTGTTTTGGTGATTTTCATGATGGGTTTTAAATGAGAATACATGGAAATTGGATGAGATGCTTGGGGAGTTGAAAGGCTGCATAGGTAGCTGCCAAGGGGTGCCTTGGATGGCACCCAATACCCATTGGTTTGTGCAAGAAGTTATGAGGGAGTGGAGGAGTTTTGGGGGCTGAAGTACTAAAGGAAATAAACACCAAGGTTGGCCATTTTTCACATTGGAAATCCAAGAATTTCCATCTCTCTCTCTCTCTCTCTCAAATTCGTTTTTCTTAGCTGGAATAGCAGAGGTGTTTGCACCAGTAGATCAAGCACAAAACAGCAAAATAAAGGAAGAAATAAAAGGGAGAAACCAAGGACCAAAGGCAAAGAGAAAGATTGGAAGTTTGGTAAGTATTTATTTGTTATTTTGGTATAATAACATGGAGCAAATGGGGTGTGTATTGGCCATGGTTATGGCCGAATACACCAAGGTTTTAACCTTGATTAGTGGAGGATTTAAAATGGTAAAAATAACCATTGGGTTTGGCCACCATGAACGGCCGAACCCCATGTAAAGAGATGGCTTGGTTTCATGTTTTGAAACATGAAAACCATGGATTTTGTGGACTGTTTTGGGTTTTGAATTAAGATTTAAATAAATGTTTTAGAATGGTTAAAAACCATGGATCTGAATGACATAGGGACTGAAATTTATATGGTCTAAAATCAGTGGATTAAAAGATGGAAATGGACCATTGGGTTCGGCCACTCCATGGAAACAAATGGTTGTTTTTGATATTTTTTAGAAGTTAAAACCATATAAGTTAGGACTGATGTTAGATGGTTATAATAGATTTAAAATGCATGTTTAAAGAGAGTTAAAACATGGGTTTGGATATCAGAAAAGGCTGAAGTTATGTAGTCTAAATCAGTAGATTAAAATTGGAAAAGATGGACCATGGGGATTGGCCATCTTGGATGGCCGAATCCCATGATATGATGTTGGTTTTTGGATGCTTTCTTTTAAAGTTAAAACCTGATGTTAATATACTGTTTATACATGTTTATCTGAGGTTTAAAAGCAGTAAACATAGCCATTGGGTTCGGCCACCATGGAGGGCCGAACCCCATGTAAAAGAATGTTGGTTTCATGTTGGAAAAACATGTAAACCATAGACTTTTTATGGACTGTTTTGGATGGTTTCTTTGAGAGTTAAAACCTGATATTAATATAATGTTTATACATGATTATTGGAGGTTTAAATAGAGTAAGAATGACCATTGGGTTCGGCCAACATGGAGGGCCGAACCCCATGTAAAAGAGGGTTGGCTTTCATGTTGGAAAACATGGAAACCATAGACCTTTGTGGACTGTTTTTGGGAGGTCTTTATATAATAAGGTTACTGATTTTGGGTTGGCCATGGGATGGCTAAATCATGGGCTTAATATGGCTAAGGGGTAGAGCCAATTAGTATTTAAACAAAGGACATCATTGAGCAAAGAACCATAAGGGTTCGGCCATGAGTATGGCCGAACCCCATGGACCGTTTTCATGGGTCATTTTATGGATGTAGGTGTGATTAAAAATGGGAATCAAATAAAGTAAGGGATTAAAAGTTGGTCCATGATTTATGTGAATAAGGTGACGGATATCTGTGACGGTGCACGACTGCGAGCGGTGACCAAATAAAGCCTAAGAAAGAACAGACACTGAAGTGATTCTTCAGTAGGTTTCCTACCTACTTGTAACCACGGTTTTACCCAGTTTTTCTTATGATACGCTTGTTTTAATATATGTGTTTCAAATGATATATTATGCATTAACAAATGGCATACAGGCATTGACATCTCATGCATAGCCATGGGATAATGAATGAAGTTCTAAAATGATGGCTACGAATGTACATGATGGGGGTTGCTCATTGCATGTACATATTTCATAAAAGAGATGAATGTTGTTGTAATTTACCTTGTCGGTGCAAGGCACGTCAAGTGATGGCTATGATGGTACATGATGGGGGTTGCTCATTACATGTACATATTTTATAGAAGAGATGAAAATGTGTTGTAATTTACCTTGTCGGTGCAAGGCACGTCAAGTGATGGCTATGAAAGTACATGATGGGGGATGTTCATTGCATGTGCATATTTCATAGCATCGTTTTATCTGTTTTTTTGTGATCATGTATTATGATATGTATACGCATATTTTATATGCTAACATGTGGTAGCCCTAATTCGGGAACCTACTGGGCGCGTTGATCTAACGCCCTAATTCTATCCTCAGAGGAGATTGCAGGTACAAGCAAGGGGAAAGGAAAGGTCATTGACCGGGAGGGGAGCTGAGCCTAAGTGCTTTAATGATGGATTTTGGATTACGTTATATTACTGTCATTTGAATACTATTGTTGGACATGTAATAATTAGTTATTTGCTATGGTTTGATTAGGATAATAACATGTGGATGGTTGATCTATGTTATTTAATATTTAAGACTCTTACTTGCTATCTCGTCTTTCTATTCCGCAATTAATCTAGATTATTCCGCATGTTGATGTTAGTTCCATGTGTGATTCACTATCATGGTCTATTCCAGTACACATGGGTGGCCAGTTAAGGTTCAGACTTGGTTAGTCTGAACTTAACTCGCGTCGTGACGCCGCCCGCTCTCTTTCGATTTTTTATTACTTTTAAAAAAAAAATTAGACTCTGAAATTCTCGAAGAGGGCGGGGCGTTACAGTTGGTATCAGAGCGAAACGGGAAGTTGAATCATCGAAGTAAGATTAAGACGGTTTCATGTCTCACTGACCGATAAGAATCCCAATTGACCGACTCTTCGGAGTCCACTGCCTGGGGGCCGGATTAATTTACTTCGAGTGACTCGGACTGAACAATCAATCTGAGAACGACAATGAAAGATAGCAAAGTAAAGTACAATCATCATAATTGGACAAATCAAACGTAGCAAGGTAGGATGAACTCCCCTGAAATCCCCACACTGAGAAACAAACAGTAGGAAATTAGAGATTTCCCCAGAAAACAAAAGAACACAAAGAGTGATGATTTGGTGATCTTCCCAAACAAAGTACATGACTTTATGCATGATCAAATTCCCCTGAGAACCAAGGTTGGTTTATTAGAATTGTTGTTAAATATGCTTGTGTTCTATTGATATGATACAGATATGTCGAGTAATGTGGAGTACTAAGAATGGCACAACGGAACTCCTAGCCATCCCATAGACTTGGTGTCTGCTTCTAGCAACACCGACGTAGAAGCTCAAGTGGACCTTCAGGAGGGACCTCCTGAAGAAGTTGAGATGGACTTAGCACCTGTTGCAGAGGATTTGAGGGATGATATTCCTGGGATGGTGGAACCTCCTGAGGAAGAAGAGGAGGAGGATCTGGGATTTTTCTTTTATGAGGATCCGATGGAAGACTTTCCTATAATATTGGAATCGGCGGGGGAAGTAGATCCCTATGATACCTGTGAGTTGTGTAATCAGGACGACCACAACAGGTTGTATTGTCCTCATCCATTGGGAGTTGTATGTCCGGTTTGTGGACTACACGGGTATGGAGAGGCAAGGACTAATTGTCCTTGTATTGGAGGACCTGGAATAATCCCCTGCACGACATGTGAAGTATTGGGGCACACGGCGATGACGTGTCCTGATAACCGATTCAAGTTCGCTTTTGATGCAGAGTCTTCTACGGAAGACTAGGATAGGAAGTAATAGTAGGGGTATTAAAAAGAGGGTTATTTTTGTAAGGGGGTATATTTTGTTATACATAGGGTTTGTTTCACCCTACCCACCTTTGTACAAAGATGTAGTTTGAATTTATATAAATATGTGATTTCATGTTTTTATGAGGATTCATGGCATGTGTTGCATATTGTTAATGGAAACTAAGTCTATGATGTTTCCATGAATTAGGACTAAATGGCGCCACAGAAAAAGGTGGTAAAAGATCCGAAGGGAAAATAGAAAGTTTTACAGATCGGACTAGGTGAGGGGGTATCAAAGAGAAGGACTCGTCAGGACGATAAAAAGAAGGATGACGTGCTCATTATCACACCACAAGGGAAGGTGGTACCCCGAAGCAAGAAGGCGTCATCGGAACCTGAAAGAGAGCCGTCCATTCATGACAAAGAGAGATCTGTTCATGAACGATCTCACAGTGAGGAAGAGTCTCACCACTCTCGGCGGGAAGAAGAAGGGAGTGACCCTACGTATCAACAGGACGACGAGGAGGAATATGACTCGTCATATCGACGCGAGGAGGAGGAGAATAGTAACATGACTGTACCCTTTGTGCCTCCTGAACTACACAGCTTGGTGCAAGCCGTGGTTACATCTGACCTCCAACAACATTTGAACGGAGGGGGAAACACGAGCGAAAATAATGACCGAAACATGGTCAGAGATTTTCAGCAACAGTGCCCACCTTACTTCAAGGGCAGAGAAGGGACTATTGGGGCCGAGAATTGGTTGGAGAAGATTTCACATATATTGACTCTTTTGAACATCAAGAGTCATGCCCATAAAATATTATTGGCCACGTCACAGCTGGTGGATGACGCTGCCAAATGGTGGAAGGTGGTGGAGAAACAACAGGCACTTGTGCCAAGAAGAGAAAGAGTTGCTATGACCTGGGAGCAATTCTCCGCGACATTTCTAGAGCGCTACTTTCCAGAGGAAGAAAGAGAACGTCAAATTCAGGCCTTTATGACGTTAGTACAAGGTTCAATGACGGTGGCTGAGTATCACCAAGAATTCCTCAGCCTGTCAATCTATGCATACTATATTGTGGACACGGAATATCGAAAGGCTTGCAAGTTCGAGCGTGGGTTACGGCCAAACATTAGGGCCAAGGTAACTGTGTTCAAAGCAGCCACATTGGGGGAAGTGGTCAGCAGGGCCACCATTGTGGAACAGGAGATGGCGGAATTTGCCAGAGTGGACAACCGCCGAGCACCGAGTGGGAGAGGTGTGTACCAACCCAACAAAAAGTTCAGATCGAACTTCAGCAGACCCTCACCGTCTATTGGATCAAATGGGGGCTTTCGCCCCAACCAGCCCACTCAATCTGTTGCGGTCACTCAAGCATCTCGAGGAGTGAATACTTGCTTTCACTGTGATCAACCGGGTCACTACAAAAAGGACTGCCCAAAGCTCAACAGGCTGTCTAACTCAAGAGGATCATTTCGTCGGCATACTCCAGAGGAGGCAGAATGCAGGGTCGGGGAGGTCGAAGGTCTAACCCTGCTGGAGCGGGAAGATTATTCACTCTAACTTCTCCAGAGGAAGAGGAGGAGGATCATCCTGTGATACAAGGTATGGCGGTAGTGAGTAGCTCATATGCATATGCACTATTTGATTTCGGAGCATCACACTCCTTTATAGCTGCATCGTTTATTACTGCTACTGGTACATTAGTTCAAAGATTAGCCACAGAACTTACTATTGTATCCCCTGTCGGAGATTCGGCATTGGGACTTATTTGTACTGCGGTTAACACCGAATTAGCTGGACTCAGATTTGAGTTCAATTATTTAGTGCTGGACATGTCGGAATATGATATTATATTCGGAATGGATTGGTTGGCAAAGTTTCATGCCAACATCGACTGTTATGGTCGAAGAGTGACATTTAAGTCACCCGAGGGCAAGCAATATGTAGTTCGTACAGATAAACAAATTGGATTACAGGAAGGGTTAAACCACGTGGTATTGAATAATATCACCATAAACAAGCTCAGTTTACTGAACTTCCGAAAATTGTACAAGAATTTGTGGATGTGTTTCCAAAGGAACTCCCTGGTTTACCACCTATGAGGGAGATTAACTTCGAGATCAGGCTGTACCCTGGCACAGCACCAGTGTCGTTACCACACTATCGGATGGCACCAGCGGAGATGTCGAAGCTAAAGAAACAGATTGATGAACTGCTTAGGCTGGGTTGCATCCAGAACAGTACGCCATCATGGGGAGCACCAGTGTTGTTTGTGAAGAAGAAGGACGGTTCACTACGGATGTGCGTGGACTACCGGAAGCTGAATCAGTTAACAATCCGGAACAAGTACCCTCTACCCAGGATTGACGATTTATTTGATCAATTGAGGGGTTCTAGTCATTTTTCAAAGATCGATTTGATGTCTGGTTATCATCAAATCCGAGTTAGAGAGGAAGATATAGAAAAGACAGCTTTTCGGACGCGATATGGACTGTTTGAGTTAGTGGTCATGCCTTTTGGACTCACAAATGCGCCGGCTGTGTTCATGGATTTAATGAACAGAATCTTCCGTCCCTATCTGGATCAGTTTGTAATCGTATTCATTGATGATATCCTGATCTATTCTAAGAGTCAGGAGGAACATGCAAAGCATCTACGGATAGTTTTGAATACTTTGAGGCAGAATAAACTGTATGCCAAGGCCAGTAAGTGTGAATTCTGGCTATCTCAAGTGAATTTCTTAGGACATGTTATATCCGAGGAAGGAATAGCCGTGGATCCGGCTAAGGTGACGGCCGTGAAAGACTGGAAAGCGCCAAAGAGGTTAACCGAGATCCGCAGTTTCTTAAGATTGGCAGGTTATTATCGAAAATTTATTATGGATTTTTCCAAATTGGCGTCTCCATTGACTCGACTCACTCAGAAAGGAGTCAAGTATGAGTGGTTAGATCTGTGCAACCAAAGGTTTGAAGAGCTAAAAGACAGACTTACAACCGCTCCTATTTTGATTTTGCCGGAAAATGGCAAGGGTTATGAAGTAGAAACGACGCTTCGGGAGAAGGACTGGGGTGTGTCCTCAGTCAAGATCATCGTGTGGTGGCTTATGGTTCAAGACAACTAAAAAACATGAACGCCTCTATCCTACGCATGATCTTGAACTAGCCGCAGTGGTCTTCGCTCTCAAAAGCTGGAGACATTACTTTATGGCGAGAAGTTTGAAGTGTATTCTGATCATAAAGAGTTTGAAATATTTATTTGATCAGAAGGAGCTTAATCTAAGGCAGCGTAGATGGATGGAGTATCTGGCGGATTATGAGTTCGAGCTTCGATACCATCCAGGCAAGGCGAACAAGGTGACTGATGCTCTTAGCCGCATATCACATGCATCCGTGGCATGTCTGATCAGAACCGAGTGTGAGATGTTGAATACCATTCGAGAGTTCAATCTATACATTACAAACCGTGGAGTTTTGCACAATTTAATCATACGGTCCAATATAGTCACCAAGATTGAACAAGAACAAAGAGCAGACCCCGGAAGTGGAGGACATATGGGCCAAGATGTCTACTGGCACAATTGTACCGGAATGGGAATTATGACCGGGACAAGGTCTTTTATTCCGGGGAAGAATGTATGTGCCACAGAGTTGCAGGAAAGAGCTACTGATTGAGGCATATCAGTCCAAGCTCTCTATTCATCCGGGTAGCACCAAAATGTATCACGATCTAAAGAGGCATTATTGGTGGCATGGACTAAAAAGGGATGTGGCAGAATTCGTGGCACATTGTCTAACTTGTCAACAAGTTAAGACTGAACACCAAAAGCCACCAGGGTTGCTCAAACCCTTAGCCGTGCCAGAATGGAAATGGGAACATATTTCCATGGACTTTGTATCTGGGTTGCCGAGGTCTTCAAAGGGTAATGACGCCATTTGGGTCGTAGTCGACCGGCTGACCAAGTCTGCACATTTCATTCCTATCAAGATGACGGATTCGTCTGAGACGTTGGGTCGGCGTTATATTAAAGAGATCATTCGACTACATGGTATTCCCCGAACGATAGTATCGAACAGAGATGGCCGTTTTACTGGCAGAGTATGGCAAAGCATGCAGACAACCATGGGGACTGAGCTATTGACTAGCACCGCATTCCATCCACAGACTGATGGACAGTCTAAAAGAACAATACAAACCTTGGAAGACATGCTGAGAGCGTGTATGTTAGATTTCAAAGGAGGGTGGGAGGACCACTTACCATTGGTGGAGTTCTCCTATAATAACAGCTATCAGGCAAGCCTTCAAATGGCTCCTTATGAGGCTTTATATGGTAGACCGTGTAGGTCACTGGTATGTTGGACAGAGGCAGGTGAGCCTGCATTGATCGGACCGAAACTAGTCGTAGAAACTACTGCACAAATTACGTTGATACGTCAACACTTGTTGACTGTACAGAGTCGGCAGAAGAGCTATGCTGATAAAAGGAGACGGTTTCTGGAATTTGAAGTGGGAGACTTGGTGTTTCTAAAAGTCTCACCACGGAAGGGACATATGAGGTTTGGTAAGAAAGGAAAACTGTCACCAAGATATGTGGGACCATTTTCCACTGTCACCAAGATATGTGGGACCATTTTCCATCATAAGAAGGATGGGGGATGTAGCTTACCAATTAGCACTTCCATCGCAATTAGCAGCTCTACACGATGTGTTCCACGTGTCGATGCTAAAGAAATACAATCCGGATCCGTCCCATGTTTTAAATGTTCAAGATATTGAAGTACAAAGCGACGTGACGTACGTCGAGAAGCCGGTCAGGATAGTGGAGACCGAACAAAGGGTGTTACGAAACAGAGCGATTCAGTCCGTAAAAGTGGTATGGGACCGTCATGGTGATGAAGGGGCCACACGGGAACTTGAATCGGAGATGAGAACAGTTCACCCCAAATTGTTTGAGTAATTTAATTTGAGAACCCTACTTCACTCGATTTTCGGGACGAAAATTTTAAAAAGAGGGTTATATTGTAACACCCCAATTTCTCAATGAAATGGAAAATTACCAAAATGCCCGTGAGTGTTAAATTAATTATTTTGTGATGTTAAGTAAGCAAATAGTGGGGCTCATTGCTCAAAATAAAATCATATGAGCACATTATGAATGTTAAGTTTGATTGGTTGGGTAATTTTCATCATTTGGGTCAAAAATGGCTAAATGGGTCAAAGGGCCCAAATGGGGCCCATCGGGTCTTGCTGGGTTATTTGACCGTTTTGTGATTTTAAATTAAATGGGGTTAAGCCTATTTGATTGGAAATCAAGTGGAGGAAAAATGGGTAGGCTTGATCCATATGTAAAAACTAATTAGAAATGACCAAAATACCATAAATGGGTCATGTTGTCAAAACGGGTCAAGGAGCTAAAAGTGGACCCAACGGGTCGAGTTGACCATTGTTGACCGTGTAAACCCTCAAGGGAGCTCAAACACGAGTCAAATCAGTTGAGTGGGACTGAGGTGAGTTGGAATTAAATCAAAAAGTGAGTTAACTCATGTGCATTAAATGAAATGCATTAAATGTGATGAGTTGGGTTGGAATAAAAATACCTTGAGTTGGGTGAGTCAAAATGGAAATTCAAGGGGCTGTAAAATCAGTGAGTTGAGAGGGAATTTGAAGAGGTTGGCTGGTCTTAAACCAACCAAAACAAGTCCCACACGTTGGGGACTTGTTTTGGTGATTTTCATGATGGGTTTTAAATGAGAATACATGGAAATTGGATGAGATGCTTGGGGAGTTGAAGGGCTGCATAGGTAGCTGCCAAGGGGTGCCTTGGATGGCACCCAATACCCATTGGTTTGTGCAAGAAGTTATGAGGGAGTGGAGGAGTTTTGGGGGCTGAAGTACTAAAGGAAATAAACACCAAGGTTGGCCATTTTTCACATTGGAAATCCAAGAATTTCCATCTCTCTCTCTCTCTCTCTCTCAAATTCGTTTTTCCTAGCTGGAATAGCAGAGGTGTTTGTACCAGTAGATCAAGCACAAAACAGCAAAAGAAAGGAAGAAATAAAAGGGAGAAACCAAGGACCAAAGGCAAATAGAAAGATTGGAAGTTTGGTAAGTATTTATTTGTTATTTTGGTATAATAACATGGAGCAAATGGGGTGTGTATTGGCCATGGTTATGGCCGAATACACCAAGGTTTTAACCTTGATTAGTGGAGGATTTAAAATGGTAAAAATAACCATTGGGTTCGGCCACCATGAAGGGCCGAACCCCATGTAAAGAGATGGCTTGGTTTCATGTTTTGAAACATGAAAACCATGGATTTTGTGGACTGTTTTGGGTTTTGAATTAAGATTTAAATAAATGTTTTAGAATGGTTAAAAACCATGGATCTGAATGACATAGGGACTGAAATTTATATGGTCTAAAATCAGTGGATTAAAAGATGGAAATGGACCATTGGGTTCGGCCACTCCATGGAAACAAATGGTTGTTTTTGATATTTTTTAGAAGTTAAAACCATATAAGTTAGGACTGATGTAAGATGGTTATAATAGATTTAAAATGCATGTTTAAAGAGAGTTAAAACATGGGTTTGGATATCAGAAAAGGCTGAAGTTATGTAGTCTAAATCAGTAGATTAAAATTGGAAAAGATGGACCATGGGGATTGGCCATCTTGGATGGCCGAATCCCATGATATGATGTTGGTTTTTGGATGTTTTCTTTTAAAGTTAAAACCTGATGTTAATATACTATTTATACATGTTTATCTGAGGTTTAAAAACAGTAAACATAGCCATTGGGTTCGGCCACCATGGAGGGCCGAACCCCATGTAAAAGAATGTTGGTTTCATGTTGGAAAAACATGTAAACCATAGACTTTTTATGGACTGTTTTGGATGGTTTCTTTGAGAGTTAAAACCTGATATTAATATACTGTTTATACATGATTATTGGAGGTTTAAATAGAGTAAGAATGACCATTGGGTTCGGCCAACATGGAGGGCCGAACCCCATGTAAAAGAGGGTTGGCTTTCATGTTGGAAAACATGGAAACCATAGACCTTTGTGGACTGTTTTTGGGAGGTCTTTATATAATAAGGTTACTGATTTTGGGTTGGCCATGGGATGGCTAAATCATGGGCTTAATATGGCTAAGGGGTAGAGCCAATTAGTATTTAAACAAAGGACATCATTGAGCAAAAAACCATAAGGGTTCGGCCATGAGTATGGCCGAACCCCATGGACCGTTTTCATGGGTCATTTTATGGATGTAGGTGTGATTAAAAATGGGAATCAAATAAAGTAAGGGATTAAAAGTTGGTCCATGATTTATGTGAATGAGGTGACGGATATCTGTGACGGTGCACGACTGTGAGCGGTGACCAAATAAAGCCTAAGAAAGAACAGACACTGAAGTGATTCTTCAGTAGGTTTCCTACCTACTTGTAACCACGGTTTTACCCAGTTTTTCTTATGATACTCTTGTTTTAATATATGTGTTTCAAATGATATATTATGCATTAACAAATGGCATACAGGCATTGACATCTCATGCATAGTCATGGGATAATGCATGAAGTTCTAAAATGATGGCTACGAATGTACATGATGGGGGTTGCTCATTTCATGTACATATTTCATAAAAGAGATGAATGTTGTTGTAATTTACCTTGTCGGTGCAAGGCACGTCAAGTGATGGCTATGATGGTACATGATGGGGGTTGCTCATTACATGTACATATTTTATAGAAGAGATGAAAATGTGTTGTAATTTACCTTGTCGGTGCAAGGCACGTCAAGTGATGGCTATGAAAGTACATGATGGGGGATGTTCATTGCATGTGCATATTTCATAGCATCGTTTTATCTGTTTTTTGTGATCATGTATTATGATATGTATACGCATTTTTATATGCTAACATGTGGTAGCCCTAATTCGGGAACCTACTGGGCGCGTTGATCTAACGCCCTAATTCTATCCTCAGAGGAGATTGCAGGTACAAGCAAGGGGAAAGGAAAGGTCATTGACCGGGAGGGGAGCTGAGCCTAAGTGCTTTAATGATGGATTTTGGATTACGTTATATTACTGTCATTTGAATACTATTGTTGGACATGTAATAATTAGTTATTTGCTATGGTTTGATTAGGATAATAACATGTGGATGGTTGATCTATGTTATTTAATATTTAAGACTGTTACTTGCTATCTCGTCTTTCTATTCCGCAATTAATCTAGATTATTCCGCATGTTGACGTTAGTTCCATGTGTGATTCACTATCATGGTCTATTCCAGTACACATGGGTGGCCAGTTAAGGTTCAGACTTGGTTAGTCTGAACTTAACTCGCGTCGTGACGCCGCCCGCTCTCTTTCGATGTTTTATTATTACTTTTAAAAAAAAATTAGACTCTGAAATTCTCGAAGAGGGCGGGGCGTTACACCGACAAGCTATGCTACTTAAATTACAACTTTTCCAAAATAAAACTTAAATAAAACAAAGTTGCCGCTTTCCCAAGCTCCTACGGTTTGCTCCCGTCGTGTCCACCGTTTCCGCCGTCTCCTGCATCATTAGCTAGGGTAGAAGTAGGGCGTTAGACAACGCGCCCAATAGGACTCCGAGTTGGGCTAGCACATGGATTAGTGAAACAAGCATACCAATAATAATATGATAAATCCCATAACAAGAATGCCATGTCATGGGTGCATATGTCATGTGTCCCACCCATCATCTATATCATCATAAAATGTCATATCCCCCTTGACGGCAAAGCCTCGTCAAGGTGTCCCCATGTTTGCTTCTCGGTTGCCCCGACAGAGCATGGACTCCGGTTATAGCATATCAAGCTATCCCCATATTTGTTCTCGGTCGCCCCGACGGAGCATGGACTCCGGTTATAGCGCATCAGGCTATCCCATGTTTGCTTCTCGGTCGCCCCGACGGAGCATGGACTCCGGTTCCTTTATTTTCCCACCCATGCCATGCATGAGATGTAAGTGCATTATGCTATGTAGTATATATATGATTCATATCACTAATATAAAATCCATAGCATTGGAATATAATCCATAGCCTTAAAAATATCATCCATAGCATTAAAATATAATCCATAGCATTTAAAATATCATCCATAAAATAAACCATATAATTACCGAAATAAAATACGGAAACCATCACATACACATAATCCACGGCTTACAAAAATGTAGGAATCCTACTGAATACCGATAACGTCCCTTTCCGTTTTCGTCCGATAATTCCGGTCGCCGATCGCGTACTGTTTGCGATGTGCCAATACCTTATTATACATTTTCCAAGTTAATCCATATCTTATCCATGATTAAGTCCCTAACTGATCATAAACCTAGATTCATTAATGCTCCCTAGCCATGTTATAAGATTATCATAAATCGGCCCTTAACTTAGCCTCATTTCCATTGCATAACTCAAAATTTTAGCCCATTAAACATTCTAATTTGTGAGCCTAAAATGCAGCAACCCTAAGATTCATTTAATCACTCATAATGTCATCTTAATGCACCCAAGTTCATGTCCAACCTATATGGGGTTCGGCCATGTACCATGGCCGAACCCATGGTTCTTCATTGTGGCCAATAATTACGGTTTTGCCACTATGCTTCCATGATTTAATATTTCCTCCATCTATGTACATTTTTGTCCATAATTCATCCATATACTTAGCCCCATTAATGATTTAATGCCCATGACACAATATCCCTAAAATCAGCCACTTAATTTAATTAAATTTCAAATCATCTAAACCTATACAAAATTCCAATTATTGCCCATATCATGACCTACAATGGGTCATGGTTCGGCCATACACCATGGCCGAACCCATGATGTCTTTTTTCCTACTTTTCTTGGGTCCATTTCACCTCATTTGGTCCCACCATAATTGAATTTAAAATATACATTTAAATCATCCTTTCATAATCATCATAAGATATACTTTGGTCCATTTAATTTAACCATCGTTCCATTTTATTTTCCATGGTTCCAAGTACACTAAATTCTTCAAAGTCTCTCCATGGGGTTTGGCCATGTACCATGGCCGAACCCATGGTCCATAATTTTTATTTTAAAAACCTCATCTTTACTCATTTAAAACCTTGTTTAAAATGCTTAACAAAAATCCACTTAATTACCATTAATCTCCTCCATTAATTTTCATGCTTTCATAACCATTTAATTCATCATTCCATCACCATGGGGTTCGGCCATACACCATGGCCGAACCCATGGTTCATGATTCTCCTTCATTCACCATTTTTTGGAGGCCATTAAATCATTTACATATCCTATGATTTTCTTGTTTAAAACCCCCTTTAAATTTTTCCAACATTTAATCATTTACAAGCCTACAATCATAATCATTCTCCATAGCCTTTAAACCTTAAAACCCTAATTAAATCATCAACCATTTACCATGGGGTTCGGCCACACTACATGGCCGAACCTATGGTCCATCAATCCAGTAAAAAACCCATTACTTCCATGCTTAAATCCATTTAATTTCATAACCTCCTTAATCCTTTTACTTATTATTTTTCTTAATCTATCTCTCTCCTTTTTCATCCATTTCTCATCTTATCATTGAATGGATCTTAGATCTAAGGCCCATAACATTTGTGGCCACCATTCATTCTAAGAAATGGATTACATAAATATATCTTAACCTTTAAAAATATAAATTCTTGTCTAAGAATTTCTTACCACACCGACGACTCCTCCGGCCTTTCTTACTCTTTTTGATCTCCTTAGCCCTTTCTCTTCTTCTTCTCCTTGTTATTCAGCGAAGATGTGCTTGATCAAGATGGAGTCTCCACAGTTAGAGTTTAGCTAAGGTAGGTATAGATTTTTGAGAGAGGGAGAGGGGATGAGGATGGAAAAAGATGCTCAAACCTCGGTCTTGAAGTGGTGGTCGGCCAAGCCTAGTTTTTTCCTTCTTTTCTTCTAAGTTTCTTCTTCTTTCTTGGTGTTTTACTTGGGAGAGAGAGGGAGGACGGTTTTGGGAGAGGGAATGAAGAGATGGAGATGAGATGAGACCCTAGACCCATTCCCATCTCATCTTGGTGGCTTGGGTTACACTCCTCCATCATTCCATTTGACCAACCAACATGGGTAAGTATGGCTTGCATGTCCTTGGAGGTGGTGGTTGGGATGAAACCACCACCATGCCAATGGTTTTGGGTCTTTAAGGTGGGTGGTTTGGTCTTCCCATCAAGTCCATTGACTACCCATCATGGAGAGGGGTATGGGCTCTCATACCTTGAGTGGTGGTGGTTGAGATGAAACCACCACCCTAAGTCCATGGTTTCCTTTGTGTTTCCTTGGGTGGTTTCAATGGAATGAAACCACCCTTTGACTTGCCCCTTTGACTTATTCATTTGATCCTAAATTGACCAACCTAATTAATTAAATTAGTTCCTTACTTAGGTTTATTAATTCCTATTCAATTTAATTCCATTAAATTCTCTTTCTAAGAAATCCACCCATGGTTGACCAAGTCAACCATGGCGGACGGCCCCCACCAACACCTACCCTACCCGCCACCTCACTTGATGAGGTGGAGGTGGGCCCCATTCGGCCATGTCACTTAAACCTCATTAATCTTAACTTAGATGATTTAAAATAATTTAATCAACTTAATCTATTTTAATTCTCCTTAGTCCCCTTAACTTATCCATGGTTGACCAAGTCAACCATGATGGTCGGCCCCACCTTTTCCTTGGTCCACACGCCACCTCACTTGGTGAGGTGGAGGTGGGCCCCACTTGGTTATGCCATCATCTCATCATTCACTTAGGTGGTTTAATTCCAATTCAACCCATTCCAATTAATTGGGTCACCATTGGGCCCATGGCCCAATTAAATTATTTCCTATCATTTACCTTAGAGTTTGACTCATTTTGACCCATTGGATCCCATATGGTTATCGGGCCCACTTTGGCCATTGTTGACCCTTTAAATGGATTCCATCCAATCCACGGTCCATTGGACCATACTTGGGCCTTTGCCCCAAAATTTGATCCATTTAATATCCATAACATCAAAATTCTGATTTTTTAATTATTAAAATAAATAAATGCCATATATATATATATGTTGATTTAAAATTTCGGGCTATTACAGGAGACACTATCTCTATGGCGAGAAATTTGAGGTACTAATAGATCACAAAAGTTTGAAATATCTGTTTGATCAGAAGGAACTCAACATGAGGCAACGCAGATGGATGGAGTATCTGCAAGATTATGAGTTTGCACTACGATATCATCCTGGTAAGGTGAACAAAGTGGCGGATACCCTCAGTCGCATGACACATGCAACAGTGGCCAGTTTGATTATGAAGGAATGGGAGATGCTGACAACTATCTGGGAGTTTAATATGTATATCAAGGACCGTGGGAGTATGTACAATCTGATGGTACGGTCCAGCATGTTCACCAAGATTGAGCAAGAACAGTGGGCAGATCAGGAAGTGGAAAAAATATGGGCTAAGACGTGTACTGGTGAGGTTGTACCGGAATGGGATTTACAACCGGGACAAGGTCTTTTATTCCAAGGCAGGACATATGTGCCTCAAAGCTGCAGAAGAAAGCTATTGATCGAGGCACACCAAACAAAACTCTTTATTCATCTGGGTAGAACTAAGATGTACCATGATTTGAAGAGACACTATTGGTGGCATGGACTTAAAAGAGATATAACTGATTTTGTTGCTCATTGCCTGACTTGTCAGCAAGTCAAGATGGAACATCAGAAACCACCAGGATTACTCAAACCCATACCAGTGCCATAGTGGAAATGTGAACATATTTCCATGGATTTTGTGACAGGGTTACCAAGGTCAGCAAAGGGCAACGATGCAATATGGGTTGTGGTAGATCGATTGACTAAGGTTGCACACTTTCTTCCAATCAAGATGACGGATTCATCTGAGACTTTGGGACGACGATACATCAAGGATATCATCAGACTACATGGTATCCCCAGGACCATTGTGTCCGACAGAGATGGCCAATTCAGTGGCTGGGTGTGGCAGAGCATGCAGTCGGCTATGGGGACCAACTTGTTGATCAACATAGCTTTCCATCCACAAATGGACGGACAGTCAGAGAGGACGATACAGACGTTGGAAGATATGCTGAGAGCATGCATGCTAGACTTCAAGGGTGGTTGGGAAGATCATTTACCACTGGTTGAGTTCTCGTACAACAACAATTACCAGGCAAGTCTCAAGATGGCTCCATTGAGGCGTTGTATGGTAGAACCTGTAGATCACCAGTGTGTTGGACAAAGGCCGGTGAGCCTACTCTTATTAGACCTGATCTGGTTGCAGAGACTACAGAACGGATTAAGGTGATACGAAAACATTTGCTCACTACACAGAGTCGTCAGAAGAGCTACGCTGACAAGATAAGGAAGTTCATTGAGTTTGAAGTGGGAGACTTAGTATTCTTGAAGGTCTCGCCACGAAAGGGACACATGCGATTTGGAAAGAAAGGGAAACTGTCACCTAGATTTGTGGGACCTTTTCCAATCCAAAAGAGAGTGGGGGAAGTGGCATATCAATTGATACTTCCTTCGCAGTTATCATCACTGCACGATGTGTTCCATGTGTCTATGTTGAGGAAGTACAATCCGGATCCCTCGCATGTGCTGAACGTACAGGACATATAAGTGCAAAGCGACGTGACTTAGATTGAGAAACCTGTCAGAGTGGTGGAGACAGAACAAAGGGTGTTACGGAACGAGCAATTCAGTTCATCAAGGTGGTGTGGGATTGGCATGGTAATGAGGAAGCCACTTGGGAACTTGAATCGAAAATAAGAGCAGCTCATCCTGAGTTATTTATGTAATCGGTTTGAAACCCTACTTTGCTCGATTTTCGGGACGAAAATTTCCAAATAGGGTAATATTGTAACACCCGGATTTTTCAATACATAAATATATTGGATTTCGTTTATTCAAATTGTTAAATGGGTTGAATTTTTTATTTATGAATGGGCAATGCTAATTTAATTGGATCGTCTATCCAATTAAGATCCAAATACACATCATCAAGTGGGTAAGGTGGCATGTAAGTAACATGGTCAAGGTGGGACCCCAAGGGCCATGTGTTATGGTCGACCATGTCGTGGTTGACTTGGTCAACCACCAAAGGGATTAAAGGGTTGCATGAGTTCAAATGAGTTAAGGTGTTAGTTGAGTTGGCAAATGAGTACAAATAAATTAAAGTTGTTTGAGTTAAGTGAACCCAAATGGGTGAGTTCAAAGGATTGGGGTAATAACTGAGTTGAGTTGAGTTGAAGGGGAAATTGAGGAGACTCCCATTTAAACATGAGTTAGGAGGGAAGATGGAGGGTTTCCATCTCATGAGAGAGGAAACCCATGCACACGTTGGAAGACCAAGGGTCTCCTTGGTTTGACCAAGGGACTTCTTGGTTAGTTAACCCATTAAGAAATGAAGGGGAAAGGGTAGGACTGTTATACAAGAGACACAGCCCAAGGGACACTTCAAACCCCTTGGCCGAATTTCATATTGCACACAAAAGAATTCTTTCATCTCCTCTTCTCATCTCTTTCCCAATTCGTCTAGACCTTAGAGAAATCAGTGAAGAACAAAGAAAGACCAAGGAAGGAGAAGGACTGAAGAGCAAAGTCAGAACAAAAAGAAACAAAGGAGACGGGAAAGAAGGTAAGGTTCTATGTTTCATAGTGTTAGATTTAAGACTAAGGGAAACCATAGTTTTGGTCTCGGTATGGCCGAAACTATGGGTTCTGGATTGGGTTGGAATGGATGGCTAAATCGTGTTAGAGTCATGGAATTGGTAATCCACTCAGGGAATGGATAAGTGTGGTAACAAACAACCACAAGTTTGAATGCAAAACTATGTTGTAATGGTATAAATTGAATAAATTAGAGAAATAATCCTAGCCTTGGCTAGTGAGTAGAGTAAATCCATCTAAGAGTTACATGGATGATGTTTAATATGATGGAATAATATTAGGAGGGAATTTCATGAATGAAGGATGTACAAATAGAAAAGAGTGACAGAAGAGTCAGTCGACTGAATCAGGGATTCAGTCGACTGAACTGGTGTGGCTGAAGATAGAATTCTGGGAGTTTCAGCTGACTGAATCTATGGATTCAGTCGACTGAACCATGTCTAAATTAAAATATCAAGGGTATAATGAGGTTTCAGCAGACTGAATATGGGATTCAGTCGACTGAAAGAAGACGTATAAAAGAAGTAAAGGGATCTGACGTGTTTCAGCCGACTGAATGATTACTTCGCAAACACGTAAACTGTTGGCTGATGATTCAGCCTACTGAATCATGGATTTAGTCGACTGAATGCACACTGGCCGAACACACAGTTTATTTGGTCCAAAGTCAGCCGACTGAATCTCTGATTTAGTTGACTGAAAAAGGATTGACCAGGGATACGAAGGGTTTGACACAGAGTTAGCCAACTGAATCCGTGATTCAGTCGACTGAAAGGTAATAAGTCAAGGTAAGAATAGTTCCGAGTTGGATTTCAGCCGAATGAATATTATGTTTTGCCGACTGAAAGTCTGCGGTAAGGCAGAACACTGTAGCAGAATGTGATTCAGTCGACTGAAATGAAAAGTTGATTTTTATTTTGATGTTTCCAGAAACCTCAGTCCAACTGGAAGGATGTAAGGGATGACTTAAATCAAATGGATAATTAAATTGATATATGTATATGATTATATTGATAAGGTAAAGAGGTGTGATTCACTTTCACGCGACGATTAGCGATTGTCTGTGCGAAACAAGAAAGGGACAATAAATCGAACTTGGGTAGGATTCCTACCTTGTTGAGATGCATATGGATCTTTTATGTTACTAGTTTTTATTTCAGTACAATGTTTATTTTGGTAAATCAAATGGAATATGTTTTATGAACTGTTTTTCAGTGTGATTATGTAATTTTGATACGAAATGACATTTGTGCATCCATAATCTCATGCATGGCATGGGAGGGAATATATTGGACAGCAAGCCAAGTTATGAGCGGTCCGGACATGACTTGGGGCTTGAGACTAGCCTATGTAAAGCTGTGTGAACCATTATTATTGACCTTGTCCGAGATTGCTAGATAGGGGCACGACGTAATTTGGGCCAGAGAGCTCCAAGGTAACCAGTCCAAAAACCCTGCGCAGTGGGAGGAGTCCACGCTCCATCGGTAATTCCGATTAACACACCTGGAGAGGTATAATAGTTACTTGGTGGCGCCGTCACAAAACACTGCGGACGTAAATGGCCAAGGGAACACCTTGATATGGTTTCATTATATCAAGCAAAATGTTGTGACGATATGTATGATGTTTGATATGGAGATTGGGTGGGGGATCATTGGCATATGACACCCATGGCATTGATATATACATGAGCATGATTTGCATATGATTATCATGCGCTGATTTTGATTCTATGATATGTTTATTGTTTCTAATATGATACTCTTATTCTGATTTTTACATTGATCCTATATGTTTATGACCCTATTTGGAATTCCTACTGTGTGCGTTGACTAACGCCCTACTTCTACCCTTTAGATGATGGAACAAGAAATGGAAAGGACAATGGACGTGAAGGGAGCCAAGCTTAGGAGCTTGGGCAGCTCATGCTTACTTTATTTAATATTGATTTTGGAACAATGTATTTGAAATATTTAGCATTTTGGGATTGTAATAACTTAGTTTACTTTGTTATGGTTGGATGATGATTTTTGGATATTGAGCTTAAGTTAATTTAATAGTGTTTGGCTTCCTTGCTTATTAATATCATGGTTATGGATAGTATCTTATTCATATAATAATTCCGCAACTAAATTATTAAGCGTGTGAACTGTTTTAGTGGATTTGGTCCACTCACACGTATTGTTGGCCAGTTAAGGGTCGGGTTTGGAAACCAGGACGTAGCTCGCATCGTGATGTTCTAGCTCTCTCTCACTCTTTATTTTAAAAAAAAAATATACTCTGATTTTCAGCGAGTGAAAAAGGATGGAGCGTTACACAAATTACCCTTGTGACTACCATTCATAGTGATGTTAAAAATACACACTTGATCCCCCAATGCTTGAGTTCTTGATTCAATCTTCAGCACTTGAGTCTTGATCATTGCTTAAAATTCTGAGACAATGCTTCACCTAAGTCATGGAATTGACAAATAGGTTACTCGGCAAGCCGGGGCACTAACAAAAACATCAACAAGTTTTCGGCGCCGTTGCAGGGCAAAAAACATTTAAAATATGTGCCATTCAAAAATTTTGTAATTTTTGAAATATTGCTATTTTTGGAACATTTCTATTTTTGGTAACTTTTTAAAATTGGAAACTTCTTTTTGGAAAGTTCTAATTTTAGAAACTTTCCTTTAATAAGAGATTTTTAAAATGTCAATTTCTGAATTAAGCCTATTTTTGAAGATTTGCAAACCTTTGAAACTGCCACATTTAGAATTTTCTATTTTTGGAAATTTTCTAATTGTTAGTTTCTTATTTTAGCGAATATGTGTTAATCTTTGAAATCTGTTTTATTTTGGAAAAAAATATTTTTAGAAAGTTTCTATTTTTTTTAAAATCCATTTTTTGAAAGTTTCCTATTTTTGGAAACAATCCATTTTTAGAAAATTTCCAAACTTAAAAGTTTCATAGATTTAGAAAATCTTATTTAACTTGTGAATCTAATCAAATCAAATCTTGGAATCAAATTTGTGACTCTCAAATTTAATTTTCTTAGTCGCATATTCATTAAAATTGCGGTTTAGGATTTTGAATAGTATATTTCTTTCGCTAGTTGTAGTTTTAGGAAAACATCATTTTGTAACGTCCCGTCCTTTTTCACTCGTTGTTTTCTGTAAATCAGAGTCTATATATTTTTTTTAAATATAACAGAGTGCGCAAAAGCGGGACGTCACGACGCGAGCTAAGTCCGAAGTTCTAAAGTCCGACCCTTAACTGGCCAACCCTATGTGTGCATGGACTAAGTCCATGGAAACGGTTCACACATAACAATATAAACATGCGGAATAAAATCATGATTGCGGAATTATAATAAAACCTAGTTCTATTCCATTTTAGATAGCAAAGTACGTCAAGTCCTTAATCATCATTAACACAACATAATTATCCAAATAAATATCCACCCATAGCAAATTATCTAAATTATTACATGTCCGAAGTCTAGTTACTCAAAATACAAGTCCATAAGTAACTTAATCAAAATATAAACTAAAAGCATCCAAGCTCCTATGCTTGGTCTTTTTCGCGTTCATCGTTCTCCTTGTTTCCTGTATCATCCACTAGAGTAGAAGTAGGGCGTTAAAACAACGCGCCCAGTAGGTATTCCAATTAGGGCTAACACATGGTTAGTACACAACATATATAATAATATCATAATGTCAAAAACAATATAATCCATGCCATGTCATGATGTCAAATGCAATGAGTCTCACCCATCACAAGTACATATAAGTACCCCCACATAGGTCTTTCGGACGCCCCGACGGAGTATGGCCCCTCCGGTTTCTTCTTGATGGAAAAGCACATCAAGGTATCCCACATAGGTTTTCCGGACTTCCTGACGGAGTGTGGCCCCTCCAGTTACATATCCTTCACCCCATGCCATGCATGAGATGCCAATGAAACACATGCTATTTTATATAATAAACATAGCATTAAAACTCACAATTTGAAACATATCTTTTTCAACATAAATTCATCAAATAAGATAAAAACATTGTACATAAACCTGTGGTTTCAAAGAGGTGGAATCCTACCAAAGACCACTAACATGTCCTTGCGCTTCCGTCCGGTAACCGCTCACGATCGTACACACCTTGTGAGGTCCCGTTACCTTATTACACAACAATTAATTAAACCCATGTTCCAATTGATTTCTTATCATATCTAAGTCCAAAAGCACCTTAGTCCATAAAACATAACTTTGTGGGGTTTGGCCATACAACATGGCCGAACCTCACCCCCTTAAGTTAATCATTTAATCACTTCCCATTACGTTTAAGTCCATAAACATTCCTCATGGGATTCGGCCATACACCATGGCCGAACCCATGGTCCAGTAATTCATTTAATTACAATTTTGCCATTATACCTATCCATAACCAATAACATAAACCATGAACATAGGTCTATGTATAATTTAAATCCCTCATTTCCTTAAACACGCATAACCACTCTAAGTGTCCCTTACAATATTCCAACACATGGTCCATCAAATAGTTCATGGGGTTTGGCCATACACCATGGTCGAACCCTATGTCCATCATTTTCACCTATTTACCTTTTTGCCATTTCCTTCATCACCTTAGGTTTAGGTTCCAAACCATAAGTCCAGTCATTTATTTACTCATATTAGATCCATAGTATTGGTTCATGGGGTTCAGCCATACACCATGGCCGAACCCATGATATCATTACTCCATCCTCCTTCTTAATTTATTTACAATAATAAATCCATATTTGAACCATAGAATTGATTCATGGGGTTCCGCCAAACACCATGGCCGAACCCTATGATGTATAACTTTCCAATTATAACAATTTCCATACTTGAATCCATAAATCAAGATTCCCTCCTTTTTGATCCAAAAGTCTATCATTAATTTCTTTCTAAATAAATAACCATCTTCCATTAAGTAAACCCTAGTGGGGTTCGCCCATACACCATGGCCGAACATCACTCACAGTGACAATCCAACCATTCCCATCACTTTCTAAATTAATAACATCTTCCATGGGGTGTAACGCCCTGCCCTCTCCGAGATTTAGAGTCAAATTTTTTTTTTTAATAACAATAGAATAACATCGGAAGAGAGCAGGCGGCGTCACGACGCGAACTAAGTCCGGACTACCCAAGTCCGACCCTTAACTGGCCACCCATGTGTGCATGGACTAAACCCATGAAAGACAAACCACACATGGAACTAATCAAGTTATGCGGAATAAACTAGACTAATTACGGAATTAAACTGAATAAATAGCAAGTGCAAGTCTCAATTATTAAAACAGCTAATCCAACCATCCATTGTCAATATCATAAACAAACCATAGCAAAGGTATCAACTTATTACATGTCCATAAAAATGTAACTCAAAAAGACAGTAATATAAAAGTCCCATATGTCATTCAAGCTCTTAAGCTTGGCTCCCCTCCTGGTCATCAACTTTCTCTTTCCCCTTCCTTGTTCCTGCATTATCCTCTAAGGATAGAATTTGTAACACCACGATTTCTCAATGAAGTGGATAATTATGAAAATGCCCCTGGTTTGTTAAATTAATTATTTTGAGATGTCAAAAAAGGAAATGGTGGGGCCCATTGCTCAAATTAAGGTCATATGAGCACATTATAAATGTCAAGTTTGATTGGATGGGTAATGAACATCAATTGGGTCGAAAATGGCTAAATGGGTCAAAGGGCCCAATTGGACCCAATGGGTCAAAATGGATGATTTGACCATTGTGTAAGCTCAAATTAAATGGGGTCAAACTGAACTGATTGGAAATCAGGTATAGCAAAAATGGGTAGGCTTGAAACACAAGTGAAAACCAATTAAAAATGGCAAAAATCAACCCATGAATGGGTCATGTTGTCAAAATGGGTCAAGGGGCTGATTGGGGACCCAGTGGGTCGGGTTGACTAGGTTGACCACGGATGACCATGTGGGCCCTCAATTGAACTCAAGTGTGAGTTAATTCAGCTTGAGTTGGATTGATTTGAAGTGAGTTTGATTTAAGAAAAGAGTTGACTCAAACTTGGTGCATTAAATGTGATGAGTTGGATGAGTTGAGTTAGAATAAAAATATCAAGTGTCAAGTGAGTCAAGAGGAAGTGGAAAGGTGTTGTTAATCACACACAACCCTTGGAGAATCAATCCCAACCGTTGAGAGTGAAGAGGTGCTTTGGTAAATCCAAAGAACACCAAGCTTGGGGCGGCATCTTCTCATCCCATGAGATGCATGTGTTTAAACATGAAAGGTTGCAACGTTTGGTGAAGGAGTGTCTTGGTTGACACCCAATACCCCATCGGTTTTGGCAAGATTAAATGAGGGAAATGAATGGAAGATGGGATGGAAATTACAAAAGGAAAAGGTTACCTTTCTTGGCCGATTTTTACATAGAGTATCCAAGAAATTCCCATCTCTCTCTCCTTCTCTTCAAGATCATTTTTCTTGGCTGAACAGTAGAGGTTTTGGCATCAGTTAATCAAGCATAAACAGCAAAGGAAAGAAGGCAAAGAAGGATTGGAAGTAAAGATTAAAAGCAAGGGAGTTTGGTAAGTTTTTACTCAAGTGTTTGGTTTAATTAAGAGCTTGAAGTTATAAAATTTGGAAGACATAATTTGGTCATGTATGGCCGAATTTGTCATAGGTCTAAACCTGAGATTAGATGGCTTAAAAGGATAAGAAATTATGCATTGGGTTCGGCCAGCTTGGTTGGCCGAACCCCATGAAAAATATGGATTTGATTTGGATGGTTTTTGGAATTTAAAACCATACAAGTATGGGATTGTTTTTAGATGATTTATTAGATTTAAAGTGTATGTTTTAAAAGGTTAAAACATAAATATGGAAGTTGATTTAGACCTAGATGAATGATTAAGAAATTCAAAACCAAAGGTCATAGAGTTCGGCCACCATGGAGGGCCGAACCCCATGCAAATGATTGTTTGGTTTTGATGTTTTTGAAACATATAAACCATGAAGTTGGTGGACTGTTTTTGATGTTTCATTAAGACTCAAATGCATGTTTTAAATAGGGTTAAAAACATGGATTTGAATGACATAAGGACTGAAGTTATCATGGGTCTAAACAGTGGATTAAAATTGATGAAATGGACCATTGGGATCGGCCATCTTGGATGGCCGAATCCCATGAAGTATTATGGTCTTTTGGACAAGTTGATGAACTTATGTGGATGTTTTAAGAGGTAAAAATGCAGTAATGTTATGCTGATTATTACTTGTCTAAATGAGATTTAAAACATGCTTAAGAGGACCAAAACATGGACATAGGGTTCGGCCACTTTGAATGGCCGAACCCCATGATAGTATTTGATGATTTTGGTGAGTTTAAAACCATATAAAATATGGTGTTTGATGTGATTTGATGAAGTTTAAACTTGCTGTTATTTGTTGCCCAATATAGGGCTGAACCATGTCAATGTTAGGGTTAAGTTACTGATTCAAATCATGGGTAATTGATGGATCAATTAGATCAAGAGAACCATTGGGTTCGGCTATGTGCATGGCCGAACCCCATGGGCTGTTTTGGGAAAAAATGGACTAAGTTTGTGGGTTGTGTTTGATATTATTCCCATGATTTTATAAAGGATTTAAAGTATTGTAATGGAGAACCATTTGATGATGGAAGAGTGGGAATACAAGGTTCGGCCAAGTATAGGGTCGAACCCCATAAAATGACAAATTCTAAGTTGATGATGTTCGGCCATGGGCATGGCTGAACCCCACATGATGTGGATGAGTCTTAGATGTGAATGAATAAGTAAATGATGCTATGATTTACTGATTGTTATATGGATAAGGTACCGTAAGTTGAACGACGTGCGAGTCGTGACCGGGTGACGCCAAAGAAAGATCAAATACTGAAGTGAATCTTCAGTAGGTTTCCTACCTACTTGTAACCACATTTACATCTGTTTTCATGAAGGGTTTTATGAGAAATTGACATACTATTACTTGCCATATTTTGAATGATGAATTATACATTTACAACTGACATACAAAGCATTGGCATCTCATGCATGGACATGGGATGATGACTGAGGATATGCTGTGTTGCAATTATGAGTTACCGTCCTCCTTAGGCGATGAGAGTCCCTCCAGGAGGAGTAACATGATGATCATAGTCACATTGGTCTCCTTAGGCGATGAGAGTCCCGCCAGGAGGACTAATATGTGATATGAATCAACTCAATGATGAAGGGTCTTTCCACAGGTAACGAGGATTACTGTGGATTACCTTATCATGTGAGATCCAAATGGAAATGTATTGTGATTTACCTTGACGGTGAGAGTCCCGTCAAGTGATGGCTATGTATGTGTGATAGGGTGGGGCTCATTACAATTGCATACATACATAGCATGGTTTTATATGTTTTTGATGATCATGTAATATGATATATATGCATGTTTTATATGCTAACCATGTGGTAGCCCTGATTCGGGAACCTAGTGGGCGCGTTGATCTAACGCCCTAATTCTATCCTCAGAGGAGAATGCAGGTACAAGGAAAGGGAAAGAGAAGGTCGATGACCGGGAGGGGAGCCAAGCCTAAGTGCTTGAATGTTGAACTGGACTTCTTTGTTACTGTCATTTGAATTTATAGTTTGTGGACATGTAATAAGTTATTAATTTGCTATGGTTTGATTAGGTTACTAACTATGGATGGTTATTTATGTTAATTAATATTTGAGACTGTTACATTGCTATCTAGTCATTCTATTCCGTAATTAGTCTAGTTTATTCCGCAAGTTATTGTTAGTTCCATGTGTGTATTATCTTTCATGGTCTAGTCCATGTACACATGGGTGGCCGGTTAAGGTTCAGACTTGAGTAGTCTGAACTTAACTCGGGTCGTGGCGCCCCCGCTCTATTTCACTCTGTGTTTCTTTCAAAAGAAATTTTCAGACTCTGATTTTCGGAAGAGTGGAAAGGGCGGGGTGTTACAGAATTAGGGTGTTAGATCAACGCGCCCAGTAGGTTTTCCGATCAGGGCTACCACATGGTTAGCATATAAAACATGCATATATATCATAGTATATGATTATCAATAAAACATCTGAAAACAATGCTATGTATGTAAGTGCATATGTAATGAGTCCCACCCATTACCAGTATACATTGCCATCAAGTTATTTCACAGTGTTCTTTCATTGAGACTCTCACGATAAGGTAATCCACAGTAATCCTCATTTCCTGTGGAAAGACTCTCATCATTGAGTTATTTCACAGTGTTCTTTCATTGGGATTCTCACGATAAAGTAATCCACAGTAATCCTCATTTCCTGTGGAAAGACTCTCATCATTGAGTTGTTTCACAGTGTTCTTTCATTGGGATTCTCACGATAAGGTAATCCACAGTAATCCTCATTTCCTGTGGATAGGGTTCCAGTTTCCCATAGTCATACCCCATGCCATGCATGAGATGTCAACGCATTATATATCACTAGTAAATGTAAATTTCATCATTCAAAAACCAATTGCAACATAATAATGATAACAACATATCTCATTTAAATCATGATAAAACCAAAACATAATTGTGGTTACAAGTAGGTAGGAAACCTACCGAAGATTAGTTTCGGTGTTTGTTCCTTTTCACTTGATCACGACTTGCACGCCGTTCACGTTCCGTTACCTTGTTTATACAATCAGCAAGTCAATACTTGATCTTCTTGATTTCTAATCAAGTTTAGGTCTCATATACCATCTTGTGGGGTTCGGCCATACCCATGGCCAAACATCACCAACTTGGAATTTAATCTTCCTTTTCCATTTGATAAATATTTCACACTTCAAAAATGTCTTTGTAGGGTTCGGCCATACACCATGGCCAAACCATACCACCTTGGTTTAACCCCTTTTTCATGTCCTTTTAATCTTTTTCTACATATTTACAAAACTGCCATTGCTACCCATACATAATTACATCATGCTTAAAATTTAAAACCACTAATCATTTCCATGAAATTGATTCATAAAACCCATAATCATGGTCCATGGGGTTCGGCCATACACATGGCCGAACCCAATGGTTCCCTTGATTCAATGATTCTATCCTATGTACTTAACTTAGGCTCTACTCTTTGATCATAAGAACCATATGGTTCAGCCATCCAATGGCTGACCCAAAACAGTACCCATATCTCCATCTTAATCACATAGAAACCCCATAATATTGCATGGTTTCTATCCCTCAAAACCATTACAAATCACCATAAAATTATCACCCCATTTCATAGGGTTCGGCCATCCTAATTGGTCGAACCATATGGCCTATAATTTTAAACATTTTAACATGTAATTTGTGTCTCATTAAAACATATAAAATCACCATAGTATTGTATGGTTTGTAGACTTCAAAACCATCAAGCCAAACAAATAAATTTCATGGGGTTCGGCCAACCAAGGTGGCCGAACCCAATGATGCATCTTTACCATTTTAAACAACCTTTATCCAAGATTAAATTCCTAGATGCATTCAGTCATTCCATAGCCCAAAACATGATACTCAAATCCATGATTAAAACCTTTTCAACATGCATCTTAAGTCTAATTTAAACATCCAAAACAGTCCATCATTTGCATGGTTTTAACTTACAAAAACCATCAATATGACCATAACATTTCATGGGGTTCGGCCAACCAAGGTGGCCGAACCCTATGGTCCATGTTTTCTATCTTTTAAACATCAATATACCTACTCTTTACCCTTGGTAGATTCGGCCAACCCATGGCCAAATCATGTTTCATTTATCCCATTTTATTAAACAAAAATCCATGGAAATACTTACCAAATTCCAAGCTTTTCTTCTTGCCTTTGCTCTTTGCCTTCTTCCCTCTTGTCTTCTTCTTTCTTCCTTAGCTTCTAGCCGAATTAGTGCTTGATCGAAAGGTGAAAAACACCACTGCTGGTTCGGCCAAGGAGGGGTGTTCTTGAGAGAGAGGGAGAGAGACGGAAACACCAAGTTTTTGCAATGTAAAATTCGGCCAAGTGATGGGTGTATTCCTTTTGTATTTTCAGCCCCTTAAACCACTCAACCAGCCTCATCACTTCTTGATCAAACCAAAGGGTCACTTGGCATAACCAAGACACCCCTTGGCATCAACCAATGCAACCTCTCAGCTCCCCATGTAATCTTATCTCATTCCCATCAATTCCATTTAAAAACTTAGCATGGAAGCCCACACCACAAGTCCCCAACGTGTGGGACTTGTCTTGTGTGGCTTGAGACCCAAGTACCTCTTCATCTCCCCCTTTAACTCACTAAATTTACAGCCCCTTTGATTTCGATTTTGACTCACCCAATTCACAAGCCTAACTCACCACATTAAATGACACTCATTTAATGCACTTGAGTCAACTCATTTCTTAATTCAAAACCAACTCAATTCAGTCCCACTCAACCTGATTTAATTCCCAATTGAGCTCATTTGAGGGCCCACATGGTCAACCATGGTCAACATGGTCAATCCGACCCATTGGGTCCCCATTTAGCTTGTTGACCCGTTTTGACGCCATGACCCATTTATGGGTTGTTTTAGCCATTTGCATTTGGTTTTCACATGTGCAACATGCCTACCCATTTATGCTCCACTTAATTTCCAATCAATTCAGCTTAACCCCATTAAATTTGGGCTCACCCAATGATCTAATAAATCGATTATGACCCATTGGGTCCCAATTGGGTCCTTTGACCCAATTAACCATATTGACCCAATGTGATGTTCATTACCCATTCAATCAAATTTGACACTTAAAATATGCTCATAGGGTCTTAATTTGAGCAATGGACCCCACCATTTTCTCATTTACAATCACATTTATTAAATTCACATCCAGTGGCATTTTCATAAATATTCATATTATTGAGAAATTGGGGTGTTACATGGGGTTCGACCATACACCATGGCCGAACCCTATGGTTCAAAATCTTCTCTTTAAAAATCATTCACCCTTGATCTTCCATGATCTAAATACATATGACCAATTCTATATTTCTCCATGTAAAACCTTTTAAAAATATGAATTATTTTCCATGGAGTTCATCCTTCAAAAGCCCATAATCATTACCAACAAACTCCCATGGGGTTTGGCCATACAACATGGCCGAACCCTATGGTCCATTAATTCCTTTTTAAATCATATATATAAACTTATGATTTTTACCCTTCAAACTCCATTTAAAAATTACCCAATATTCTTTTCATGGGGTTTGTCCATGCACTATGGCTGAACCCTATGTTTCCTCCTTTCCATTCAAAATACCATGATCATCCAATTTCCTTCCACCATGGCCGAACCCTATGGTTCCTTTCTTTTAAACAAAATTATCAAAATTACTTACCGGTTCCGTGACTCCTCTGGTTTTCCTTGGCTCCGACGTGTTCTTCCAATTCTTTTCTTCCTTAGTCTTTTCCTCCTTCTTCTTGATCTTTCCCATTTGCTGGCTACTCTCTCCTTCTCTTGTTATGCCATGCGCCCCTCTCTTAATTTTGGGTGTGCCGTGTGCCCCTTGTCTTTCTTTTATAAAACTTCCACTCAATCCTAATTAGAAGGTACCAAGTCCTCTTAACTTAGCAATTCCCTCATGCCGTTTTTAACCAATGAAGGGACTCCCTTTTGGAGCATCAACATGGATTGCGCCTATCCCACACACGGCAAAGCAATCTCTTTTTTTTTTCTTAGATTTCTTCTTTATTTAGCAATTCCCTTAGTATCGCTCTTAATCAAGGGAAAGGACCTTTTTTAGAGATACACTAACACATGCGCATATCTTGGATATATGCAATATCACACACGGCCAAGCAACTTCTTTATTTAGCAATCTCCTAGTTTCAAGGAAAGGACCTCTTTTTAAATGATCTTATGCGCATCCCCATGGATGTGCAAATCCCACACACACGGCCACGCAATCTTTTATTTATAGATATTGCATTACCATTTTAATTAAGCCCCATTTAATTCAACTGAAACCATTTCTATAATCCGTTGGGTCTTAATTGGGCAATGACCCAACACTTTACCCATCTAAGGTCCATATCTAATAATTCACAAATTAAATGGGTAATTTTCATATATATTAATAACTTGAAAATCCGGGGTATTACACATTTAGTTTAGGATCATGCATTTTTTTTATTTAGACTCTACACCAAAATTTATTTGTTCTGTTTTGCAAGATTTTTAAAATGCGCGCTTAAAAATTGCTGAAAAAATGCATACTAGGCTAAGGTGAGTGCCTAATCACCTTCTTTTAATTTTTATTTTTATCACGCATTCATATAGAATTTTTAGGATGTTCATTAATTGCTTTGCTTTAATTAGTTTGCATTTCAATTGCTCATGCATATTAAGGTGCTAGCTTCATGCATTGGTTAGAATTGTTTTGTTATTGTTTTGCATATTTGCTTGATGTTTGTGTGGTAAAGTAAGATTGCATTCACAATATCTAGAAAAACAAGGTAGTAACATGGTTCATGCATTTCCTAATAAAATCAATTGAGCAACCATTAGACTAGAATTTTAAGGCTTCATGCTCATTAGGAACCTTTTCAATTCAAATCAATTTTTGTAACCACTGAATAGTTTATCTTCAATAATGGTATCTAAGGCTAGTTCTGTAACAAAGACATGCGGTCGAGCATCGTCTATGGATAAGTTGGGACAAGGTGCCGTCTGTAATCCTCCACTTACTTGGGAATTTACCTGGCCATCTTGTGGTTAAACTCTCATTGGAAACTTAGATTATTTGGAAAGAAAAGTAGGAGCAAGTCTAGGGAAAATCCTTAGGGTCCTATTAGCCAAATAAAAATTTGATTGCATTAGTGCAAGTCAAATCTAGATATAGGCATTTCTTGTGTGATTTTTGTTCGAACCTGCAAAACAATACATACAAGCCTTAGCGTAGAGTCTAAATCAAATAATGCATGATTCTGAACTAAATGAATTTTTCCTAACCTACAACTAGTGAAGGAGATTTAATATTTACAACCTTAAACATGAATTTTAAATGAGACAGAATAATAAGAATTAAAATTAAGTTCACCAAATTAAATCTTTATTTCATGATTTCCAAGATTTGATTAGACATCTTATTTTGAAATTTTCATAAGCTACATAAAATTTCTAAATCTAGAAAACTTCTAAGGTTGTAATTTTTTCTAAAATTGGATGGATTCCAAAAATAGCTTAATTACCACAAATATATTTTTCTAAAAATAGAAAAGTTTCCAAAATATATTTTCAAAACTAAGATTTTACTAAAACAAATTCCAAGAATAGAAACTTTTGCTAAAATAGAAAACTAATAAATTAGAACATTTCTAAAAATAAAAAATTCTAAATATAGCAGTTTCAAAAATTAGAAACTTTCCAAAAATAAATTGATTCTAAAATATTGATAATTTAAAAAAATTACTTATTTTAGGAAACTTTCTAAAATTAGAACTTTTACAAAATAAAAGTTTCCAATTTTAAAGAGTTGCCAAAAATAACATTTTTTTCTTAAAAATATATAATTTTAAAGGTGCACAATTTAATTTTATGATTTTCCCCAGCAACGACGCCAAAAACTTGTTGTTATCAAATTTTACATTTATAACCACAAGCGCACGAACCATTTATAATGTAGCAGTTAGAATGCGAGGTCGAACCAATGGAAAATCACAAAATATTTGCACTTAAATTAAACTAGCATTCTTTTAAAAAGATATATTATAAGAAAAAAATCCCAATGTTTAAATCAAAGAATTCTAACACTTGGATTTTAATTAATCTTAGATCTAAAAATAACGTCCTTATCTCACTTGTATCGAACTTGTAAAATTAACAAAATAAGATGTTTGAATTAAATTCAATTTATTTTCAAGAATCAAATCCATGTCCTTTTTATTCAAAGTAGCAAACTAAAATGATAATCTTGTTTACATATTAAAATTACATGTCCTAAGATCAAAATAACACATATCCAACTTTAGTTAATTAAATTTTGAGAGGGGGAGAGTTTGGATACAAAGAATTAAAGAATAAATAAATGATCGTACAAAAATTAACATAAAGAGATTGAAAATACAATGAACTATGATCATACAACAAACAAACAAAGAAAAAGACATAACTAAATACTGGAAATGGATTGACAACTAAAGTAAATGATAGAATAAATAAATGCATAATTTAAAAGGTGGTTATTGGAATAGACCGCTCATCACCCAAAATAAATAAATAAATACAAAATCTAGATTTGCAATTCACGTAAAAATCCAAATGTCAATTCATGGTCATCATCAAAGTTAAAAATCTATAATCTTCAATTTAATTAATCGAACCTTAGTAACTTAGATTTAACACTTATCACCTAAGTCCTAACTATTTCATGTCTATTTAAATAAATAATGAATACAAACTTTAAAATTAAATCTAAACAATCATGAAAGACATCTGAAAATTGGATGTTTCAAGGTTCTAAAAGAATATTTCATATTTATTTCATGGAAGAATTAAAGTACAATATTCGGGAAACATAAATACAAGAGAGACAATTAAAATAAAATTTACAATTAATTGTTCACTTGTAAAAATCATGTAGGCTCCTTGTCTTCTTGCTTTTCCTCTAATCTTTTGGTCCTTTTGAGCTGCAGGTCACATTTGAATTCTATCATTGTCTCAGTACTCTTATTTATAGGCTACAGGAATTAATGGATGGTTGGATTAAATCTAGGTTTAACTTATTAATGGAGGGCTAAGATTGGATCTTGCTTAAAGGTGGATCGATGGGATTTAAGATGAAAAAACTAGGGCAAACATAGGTATACACGAATTTAGGGTTGCTTGGATTGAGGATGGCTTGGTGGTTAAGCAATAGTGGAAAAAAGATTGAGATTTAGGAGAGAAAATAGGGTAGGATTGAATTTGACATGTAGGATTTAGGGTTTTATGGTGGAGATCTAAAGATGAAATGAATGAATGGATGAGATGATAGATAGTGATGTGGAGGTTGACTAGTGAAATTCGAATGAGGTGTTTAATTGATATGGGAAAATCATGTGGAGGAGAAAAGATTGGGAGATGAGGTGTTTAGAGATTTTAGGAATGAACTGAACTTGGTTGGATTTTTCGTCAAATGCATGGAGAATTTTTAGTTGCAAAAAACGTGTGGAGTATGTGTGTGATTTGTCAAAATCGTGTGGATTGGGATAGGGTTGCTTGGGTCCCAAGTTGAATTATATCTTAGGTGGATGGCTATGATTGGTTTGGGTTTAGATCTAATGGTTCAACTAATGGATGGCTAATCTATATTTATGAATGATAAAATAATGCATGAATGATTTTGATTCTAAGGTTAATCTACATGATGGATGGATTGGATGGCCTAGATCTATTACGAATTATGAATGCATTGGATATGGAATGGTGGCTCTAGGTTTTACGTAATTTTGATGCATGAGATGAAGTGTTGAGATTGAAGATAGAGAATGTATGGTGTGGATGACATGGAAATGGAAAAGGCTTTAGGCGTGTAAATGGGTTATGGACTTAGGGTTTTGAGCCTCTAAATGAGCACATGGGCCTCCAATGGAACTTAGACTTGAGCTTGAGGACTTGGGCCTTTGTTGGACTTGAAGTGCACATTGGCCTGGCCCATTGTGTAAAATGCGCATAGACTGCTTGTGGCCTGGCCCAATGGTGGCTTGGGAAGCTTAGCTTGGCCCTATTGAAGTGGATCTATGGCCCATGGATCTTGAATTTCATCATTTGGCTCTTGAATTGCATGTTCTCTCTTCCAGAATTTAATAATTAAATTCACCACTTTAAAATCTAAAATATTGAATTAATATAGACTCTCATAAATAGATCTAGACTAACCAATTTACATGAAAAACCAAAAAGTGGAATGAAATTAATCATAAAAATTCTAAGTCTTCCGAATTAAACTTTAAACTTGCAATTACCCACTGATTTGATATTGTTTCCCTGTACTTCTCAAATTTATCTACAAAACTAAGAACTGACATTAAATATACCTAATGTATACAAAATTGAAGGATAAAAATGTAAACTTTCAATGCTCAACAATTTTCTAAGATGGCACACTTCATTCCATGCAAGAAGTCTTCTGATGCTTCATTTGTGGCGGCATTGTATTTGAAAGAGGTAGTCAAATTGCATGGCATTCCCAAGTCTATCGTCTCCGACAGAGATACGAAGTTCATGAGTCATTTCTGGCTTTCTCTATGGTGACAGTTGGGTACAGAGTTGAAGTTTAGCAGTGCTTATCATCCACAGACTGACAGTCAAACTGAGGTGGATAACAGGACTTTGGGTAATCTACTAAGAAGGTTGATTGGACGGAAACCAAGACATTGAGATTTGATTTTACCACATGCTGAATTCGTCTATAATCGCTCGACAAGTCGTACGACAGGTCACAATCCATTTCAGGTTGTATATGGTTCCAATCCCAGCAGTGTGTTAGATTTGGTTCCATTACCTTCAAAGGGACCAAAATCTCTAGCAGCCGACGATTTGATTGCAGAGATCAAACAGTTGCATAGACAGGTACGTCGTAAGATTGAACAGAGCAATCTCAAGTTCAAAGAAGCTACAGACAGGCACAGGCGACGGGCCATTTTTTATGCAGGTGATATGGTATGGGTACATCTCCGGAAGGAGAGATTTCCAACATGTACTTATGGTAAACTGAAGATGGGCAATATAGGTCCTTGCAAGGTTCTAAGGTGAATCAATGATAATGCTTATCAGGTGAAGTTACCAGAAGGTCTTAGTATTCTCGATGTTTTCAATTTGTCCGACTTGAGGGCGATGAAGACTTCAGTGATACAAACTCGAGGACGAGTTCTTTCCGGGAAGAAGAAAATGATGAGGACATCAGTGATAAAGAAGATGAGATTTTGACATTGGCATTAGATTTTTATGAAAAGTTCCATGAGAAGTCCAATTGCAATGAATTCTATCAAATGGACCAAGAAATCCGGCCCACGAACAGGCCCAACATGGCAGGCCCAATGACCAAAGAGGACCAGTTGTTCGGTGGGATAAAATACAGTCCTAATCAGATTGGGATTTAGTTGTTTCGGCCAGTTAGTAGTATTTTTAAAGTTACTCAGTGGTAGTAATTAGTATTTTACTTTATTTTACAATTAGGTAGTTGTCTCCATTTATAATTATGTTATTTTGGGAATTCAAAGGAGGGTTGACTCCTTGTTTTTAGGATAGGGTTAATTTTACTTTCCTTGTTATCAGTCAGTAGAAATTGTCTATTTAATAGTCGTATTCAGCCAGATTTTGACACAGAAGTTTTAGAATAATAAAATTGAATCTTATTTCGTTCTTAGCAAAAAAAATAATGGGTTTTGCTTTTGAGTTCCTGTAGCGATAGCGAGAAGCATCCCAACCAGGTTTCGTTAAAAGGAAGCCTCGAATAACAGACAGAGCATCGTTTAAAGGTTACCAGGTCCCAGGTTGGGCGGTATTCTGTTCCTTCACTTTGAATCAGTCTGCAAAGCGTTTACACAATTGCCGTCGAAATAGCAAAGCAGCGTCTGGGAGTAGCACGCCTTCTGAAGTGACGATACCCCAACAGTTGGATTGGTGTATTTGCTGAGTTTTGAAGAAGCAAGACAGAGAAGACGGTGGTTCTATTTGGAGCTAGACATGCAATACAAAGCAGCCAAAAGAGGTTTCAGATCGTGTGGCGAAGCAACTGCTGCAATGATAAACCGCCATGACGTTCCCACCGTCTTCCTAAACCAAACCCAAAGTACATGGCGTAAGAACATGCATGACGAATCGTCGTGGAGCTGATCCAAATCTGTTGCTGGGCTGATGCAGTTGTGGAAGAACGTGGTTTAGTCCTAGGCTTAAGAATAGGACAAAGTTTGTTTGCATTTGTTAGCTATTATTTAGCATTTGTTGTTTAAGTCTTTTATTCGTACAGAATGGTCTCGTAAGTTTAGGAAAAGTAGTTGAACTTTGTTTATTTAAAGTCCAGGAAGTGCAGTAATAAAGAAAGGAATTTTTCATCCAACACTTGTGGTTTATTTCTCACCCGAAGAGAATTACTTACCTTACTATTATTACTCAGCCTTGATTGGGACCTTATCATTGGTATTAGAGCTGTGAAAACAATGGCATCTAACAAGGAAAGGATCGAGAGTTTAGAGGCAGGGCTTGGCGGACTTTGAGAGAGCATGTCGAATGGATCTTGGTGTTGTTAAGTTACAACAAATGGAAGAAACTATCAACAGGTTGTCCGAAGCATTATTCTCAAACAAAGAAGGAACCAACAACAACAATAGTAGCCGAGATGGTTACTCTCGTGTCAACAGGGAGGATAATCGAGAGGAGCCGGAAGGGAATCGACAATTTTTTTCATCCAAAATGGCTAGGCTAGAGTTTCCAAAATACTCCGGTGACGGTCCAACCGAGTGGTTCAATCTCGTTGATCAATTCTTTGAGTTTCAAGGCACTATTGAAACAAAAATGTATTTCTAGCTTCATTCCATCTTGAAGGTGAAGCCAACCAGTGGTGGTAGTGGCTACGACGAGCTTACACAGAGGAAGGTAGAATGGTGACATGGTCAATTTTTGAAGAAGAACTGTGGGCTCGATTCGGACCTACGGAATGCGAAGATTTTGACGAGGCACTATCACGGGTTAGACAGATGGGCTCCCTGCGAGATTATCAGAAAGAATTTGAAAAATTGGGCAATCGAGTACATGGATGGACGCAGAAGGTGTTGGTAGGGACCTTCACGGGAGGTCTCAAGCCTGAGATTTCAGAAGGCGTCAGGATGTCAAACCAAAATCACTGAAAGAAGCCATTAGTCTTGCACGCATGAAAGAAGACCAACTTCTTCGCCAACGGAAGTTCACAAGACCACCTCAATTTAACCGACCACAGCAGGACTCTCCTCCTCCAACTAGATCCAACGTAGCACCTCCGGTGAAACGACTGTCTTGGGAAGAAATGCAAAAAAGGCGTGCTCAAGGTTTGTGTTTCAATTGCAATGATAAATTCACTGCGGGCCATAAATGCCAAGGACCACAACTCGTTTTGCTCGAAGGATTTTCTGGCGAAAGTAGTATTAAACTCAAGGAGATCACAGGTGACACAACAGAGGACACCATACCAGACTTCCAATCCGAACCAGAAATATCATTACATGCTCTGACTGGGTGGTCGACCTCCAGAACCATGCGAGTCACGGCCAAGATAGGACACCATGAAGTTGTTGTACTCATTGACAGTGGGTCTACTCACAACTTCATAAGTGAGAAGGTAGCTTATTTGCTGCATTTACCAGTAATTCCCACCGAATCATTTACTGTCCGAGTGGCTAATGGAAATCGACTACAATGCCAGGGAAGATATGAACAAGTACATGTCATCCTTCAAGGCATTCCTTTTTTCCTTACCCTATATTCCTTACCACTAACGGGTTTGGACTTGGTATTTGGTATATAATGGCTGGAACAATTGGGGTCAGTTGTCTGTAATTGGAAACAGATGACGATGGAGTTCCAATGGGAGAATCAAGCTCGAAAATTACAAGGTACCGATGCGCAAACCATTCAATCCGCATCTTTGAAGGCAGTCACTAAAGAAGTGAGACAAGGAAGTTCAGCTTTTGCAATTTGCTTGTAGTCATTGGAAGAATTGTCACAACCACAGTTTTACAAAGACATGCAACCAATATTGGAGGTCTATGCTGATATTTTCCAAGAACCTACACAGCTACCTCCGACAAGAGACATCGACCACTGTATTCCCCTTAAGGAAGGCATCGATCCAGTCAATGTACGACCCTACAGTCATGCCTATTTCCAAAAAGTTGAAATTGAAAAACAAGTTCTTGACATGGTAAAATTGGGGCTTATAAGACCTAGTACCAGTCCATTTTCATCTCCTGTTTTACTGGTTAAAAAGAAAGATGGTACCTGGCGCTTTTACACCGATTATAGAGCTCTTAATGCCGTTACTATTAAAGACCGATTTCCCATTTCCATAGTCGATGACATGCTAGATGAACTTCATGGGGCAACTTACTTCACAAAATTAGATCTAAGGGTCGGCTACCATCAGGTACGAGTACAGTCCTCAGATATTTTTAAAACTGCTTTTCGTACTCATAATGGTCATTATGAATATTTAGTTATGCCCTTTGGCCTTTGCAATGCTCCATCTACTTTTCAAGCTATTATGAATTCCATATTCCGCCATCACCTTCGTAAATTTATCTTGGTCTTTTTTTATGATATTTTGATTTATAGCCCCAATTGGACCATGCATCTTGAACATGTTCAACAAGCTTTGGAAATTCTAAGGCATAACCAATTTTTTATTAAAGTCAGCAAATGTGCATTTGGGGAACAAGAATTAGAATATCTGGGTCATATTGTTACTCATCAAGGAGTAAAGGCAGACCAAAGCAAAATTAAGGCAATGCTCAACTGGCCTAGACGTACTAATATTTCGAAATTACGTGGTTTCTTAGGTCTTACAGGGTATTACAGGAAATTTGTTCGCCATTATGGCATCTTGGCTCGACCACTCACAACCTCTTGAGGAAGGGACAGTTTGGATGGATAGACAAGGCAGAAGCTACCTTCAATTCCCTCAAACAGGCCATGACATCCACTCCTACTCTTGCTATGCCTAACTTCAATGAACTCTTTGTTATTGAATCTGATGCGTCAGGTGATGGGATTGACGCAATTCTAACTCAACAAAATAAATCGATTGCCTTCATGAGTCGGGCCTTGGGAATTTCGAAACGATCATGGTCTACATACGCCAAAGAGATCCTAGCTATTATTGAAGCAATACGAGTTTGGTGACCATACTTGTTAGGCAGGAAGTTCTACATACAAACAGACCAACGTAGCCTCAAATATTTGTTAGAGCAACATGTAGGTACACCAGAACAGCAAAAATGGGTGGCCAAGCTGCTTGGATATAACTATGAAATACATTACAAACCTGGCCGAGAAAACTCAGCAGCAGATGCCCTCTCCCGAGTACTTGGAAGCCCAATTCTTCATGCATTGTCTGTTTTATAGGTCCACTTATGGGATGAAATTAAAGCTACAGCAATTGGACATTCCTATATGGAGAAAATTGGCAAGTTGGCTACCGCAAAACCAAAAGCTCCTTATACATGGCGCTGTGGACTGGTTTTCTACAAAAATCAGGTGGTGGTTCCTCCAACTCCCCCATAGTTGACCAACTATTGAAAGATTTCCATGACTCACCACTTGGGGGCCACTCCGGCGTGCTGCGAACATTCAAACGACTTGCCCAACAATTTTATTGGCCCTCTATGTATCATGTGGTGCACAACTACGTTTCATCATGCAATGTTTGTCAACAAGCCAAGGCATCAACATTAGCACCGGCGGGTCTCCTACAACCACTACCTATTCCGTGCCAAGTATGGGATGATATAACCATGGATTTCATCGAAGGTCTACCCTCATCCAACGGCAAAAATACCATCCTAGTTGTTGTGGATAGACTCAGCAAATTTGCACATTTCTTAGCTTTGGCTCATCCGTTTACAGTAAAAACAGTGGCTGAAAGTTTGTAGAGGGTGTGGGTAAGCTTCATGGAATGCCTAGATCAATTATCAGTGACCGTGACCCAGTTTTCTTTGGTGAGAATTCTTCAAGTTGTCCGAAACTCAACTGAAGATGAGTTCAGCCTACCACCCTCAAACGGATGGACAATCAGAAGTTCTCAATAGGTGTGTGGAGCAGTATCTACGTTGCCTGGTCCATCAACAGCCGCGAAAGTGGAGTTCCCTTCTTACGTGGGTACAATTTTGGTATAACACAACTTATCACGCCTCCACAGGGATGACACCTTTTCAAGCATTGTATGGTCGGCTACCTCCAGCTATTCCTCACTACCAGGTTGGCCAATCTCCAGTCCATGAGGTAGATTAACAGCACATGTCACGGGATGTGTTGCTGCGCCAATTAAAGGACAATTTGCATACAGCTAGTAATCGAATGAAGCAGGTGGCTGACTCTAAGCGGCGCGACATCAAATTTCAATAAGGGGATTTAGTTTTCCTTAAACTATATCCTTATCGGCAACAACCAGTTTTTAAACAGGCATCTCAAAAATTGGCTAGCCAATTCTACGGACCGTATCTAATTGAGAAACGTATTGGAAAAGTGGCTTATCAACTCAAGCTGCCAGAAGGGTCCTGTATCCTTCCTATTTTCCATGTCTCTTTACTTAAGAAGAAATTAGGTGAGTCATGTACAACAAGTACCAATTTACCTCCTATTACTGATGAAGGGCAACTTGATATGTCTCCAGAAGCTATTTTGGATACTCGTTGGATTAAACAAGGATCTAGATTTGTTGAAAAGAGTCTAGTTTAGTGGCATGGATTACCAGCAGAAGACGCCTCATGGGAAAGCACTACTGAGCTGCGGGAGAGGTTCCAGAACATGGATCTTGAGGACAAGGATCCAGTGAAAGAGGGGGGTATTGATAAACCGCCACGACGTTCCCACCGTCTTCCTAAACCAAACCCAAAGTACATGGCGTAAAAACATGCATGACGAATCGTCGTCGAGCCGACCCAAATCTATTGCTGGGCTGATGCAGTTGTGGAAGAACGTGGTTTAGTCCTAGGCTTAAGAATAGGACAAAGTTTGTTTGCATTTGTTAGCTATTATTTAGCATTTGTTGTTTAAGTCTTTTATTCGTGCAGTATGGTCTCGTAAGTTTAGGAAAAGTAGTTGAACTTTGTTTATTTAAATTCCAGGAAGTGATGTAATAAAGAAAGGAATTTTTCATCCAACACTTGTGGTTTATTTCTCACCCGAAGAGAATTGCTTACCTTACTATTATTACTCAGACTTGATTGGGACCTTATCATGCAACACTCGCAGACTTCTTCCAAGTTTAGGCCAGCATTTCGTGACTGTTTTCCAAAAGGGCAGCCACGTGTTGTATAAATTCAGGTCCAAACATTAGTTTGGACGGCCTGGCTGTTTGTTCGCCAACCTAGTTCATGAACAGAAATTCATATGTTTTTTGAAATGGAACAGAAATTGATATGTTAGCAGATAATAATTTGTTTATGAGACTAATCATTGATACATAGGTTTGCTGCAAACTGATCTATCTTAAACTCTCAGATCTACGAACTGTACTGTGTTTCTTCGGCATCTTATCAAAATCTTAATTGAAGCTTCCGCTATATCTTATTTGAGTCAGCTATTGTTTATTCCACACAGCCTACATCAAGAACATTGTATGGTATTGTTTTCTTTATTGGACGATGGAGTTTATCCCTTACATTATAGGAAACTCTCAGGAGTTGGGATCGGGTGAAGCTCAAATGCAAACTTAGGAAATTCTTAGAGTTGTTAGATCGAAGAAATTACTATTTTTTTTATAGTTTTATTGAGACATTAGACTTTATCTATGGTTTGTTAAGTTGCGACACAATAAGTATCATTGGATTTGGATTTAAGTCATTGTCTATTTCTATGGACTAAAGTTATTTTAAGTTTATTTGAGGACATGGTTTTATTCGGGTTTTGGCTTCATTATTATGGGTTGTGAATGGCGTGATTAGATTGCCTAATTTCGTTAGTTTATTTGTTGTTGTTAGCTTAATAAATCCACACGATGTTAATGATAAATCCAATGTGGGAATGTGATATTTTAGATATGGCAAATTTATTAAATTATTTTGCAACTCTGATTATTTGTTGGAAACCATGTGAATTATTGTTTGTTTTCTTTTTTGTAAAAAGAAAAATGTGATGTAATTGGTTATTGCCACACTTGGATCAATTTGACATGTGTAATGCCTCATTTACTGATGTGGGAAGGGCTGGGTATTACAGAGGCTTAAAGATGCATCACACTAAACATGGATTTTAAAGAAAACTAGGTGACCTTAAGCGGATTTTAAGTTTCCTTACGCTCACTTAATTGAGGAAAGAGTGTGCAAGTTTCAGGGTCTAACTAATCAGATTGAAGATAATATTGAAAATCAAAGTTTGAAAACACTATTCATCAATTTTTGGAATTTATTTTTAAAAACAAATCTAATTTTCTTCGGTCGTCCAATCGAGTTTTTTACAAAACGGGTGCTCTCTGATTTTCTATCCGAGCACACAGTCGGTTAAGCAATCTATTAGTTGTTTGATTTGTCCCATCAGTTGACCGATCAAGCTGTATTTCAAATTTAAAAGGCTTGTATCTTGAGTCCACTAACTCATATTAGGTCAAGCTTTGTAACACCCCGATTTCTCAATGAAGTGGATAATTATGAAAATGCCCCTGGTTTGTTAAATTAATTATTTTGAGATGTCAAATAAGGAAATGGTGGAGCCCATTGCTCAAATTAAGGTCATATGAGAACATTATAAATGTCAAGTTTGATTGGATGTGTAATGAACATCAATTGGGTCGAAAATGGCTAAATGGGTCAAAGGGCCCAATTGGACCCAATGGGTCAAAATGGATGGTTTGACCATTGTGTAAGCTCAAATTAAATGGGGTCAAGCTGAACTGATTGGAAATCAGGTATAGCAAAAATGGGTAGGCTTGAAACACAAGTGAAAACCAATTAAAAATGGCAAAAATCAGCCCATGAATGGGTCATGTTGTCAAAACGGGTCAAGGGGCTGATTGGGGACCCAATGGGTTGGGTTGACTAGGTTGACCACGGATGACCGTGTGGGCCCTCGATTGATCTCAAGTGTGAGTTAATTCAGCTTGAGTTGGACTGATTTGAAGTGAGTTTGATTTAAGAAAAGAGTTGACTCAAACTTGGTGCATTAAGTGTGATGAGTTGGATGAGTTGAGTTAGAATAAAAATATCAAGTGTCAAGTGAGTCAAGAGGAAGTGGAAAGGTGTTGTTAATCACACACAACCCTTGGAGAATCAATCCCAGCCGTTGAGAGTGAAGAGGTGCTTTGGCAAAGCCAAAGGACACCAAGCTTGGGGCGGCATCATCTTATCCCATGAGATGCATGTGTTTAAACATGAAAGGTTGCAACGTTTGGTGAAGGGGTGTCTTGGTTGACACCCAATACCCCATCGGTTTTGGCAAGATTAAATGAGGGAAATGAATGGAAGATGGGATGGAAACTACAAAAGGAAAAGGTTACCTTTCTTGGCCGATTTTTACATAGAGTATCCAAGAAATTCCCATCTCTCTCTCCCTCTCTTCAAGTTCGTTTTTCTTGGCTGAACAGCAGAGGTTTTGGTACCAGTTATTCAAGCATAAACCAGCAAAGAATTAAGGAAAGAAGGAAGAAATAAAAGGGAGAAGGCAAGGATCCTAGGCAAAGAAAATTTGGTAAGATTTCTTAAGTGTTCAAGCCAAATAAGTTGTAAGAAAAGGGTGTGTATTGGGCCATGGTTATGGCCGAATGCACCAAGGTTTTAACCTGGAGTAATAAAGGTTTTGAAATGGTAAAAATTATCATAGGGTTCGGCCACCATGGAGGGCCGAACCCCATGTAAATGATTGATTGGTTTTGATGTTTTTGAAACATAGAAACCATGAAGTTTTGGTGGACTGTTTTTTATGTTTCTTTAAGATTCAAATGCATGTTTTAAAGAGGGTTAAAAACATGGACTTGAATGACATAAGGACTGAAGTTAGCATGGGTCTAAACAGTGGATTAAAATTGATGAAATGGACCATTGGGATCGGCCATCTTGGATGGCTGAATCCCATGAATTAATATGGTCATTTGGACAAGTTGATGAATTTATTTGGATGTTTTAAGAGGTAAAAAGAATGTGGTAATGTTATGCTGTTTATTACTTGTTTAAATGAGATCTAAAACATATTTAAGAGGACCAAAACATGGATAGAGGGTTCGGCCACTTTGGATGGCTGAACCCCATGAAAATATTAGACGATTTTGTGTGATAAAAACCATGCAAGAGTATGATGTTTTATGGGAATTAAATGAGGATATGGTTACTGTTTTTGGCTGGCTGGTATAGGGCTGAACCATATCAATGTTAGGGTTAAGTGATTGATTCAAATCATGGGTAGATGATGGACAAAATAAATCAAGAGAACCATTGGGTTTGGCCATGTGCATGGCCGAACCCCATGGGCTGTTTTTGGAATAAATATACTAAGTTCATGGGTTGTGTTTGATATTATTCCCATGATTTTATAAAGGGTTTAAAGTATTGTAATGGAGAACCATTTGATGATGGCCGAACCCCATGGGGAAGGTTTGATGGACTTAGGGTTTATGTATGTTAGAATAAATGAATGAGAAGTGATATGATCTTGGACTTAAGTTAAATGAGCAAAAAGAGAACTAAAACGAAAAAGGTGAGGTTCGGCCATAGTGTATGGCCGAACCCCACAAAGTTGAGTTTATGGACTTAGATATAAATAGAAATCAAATTGAATTGTTGTGTAATAAGGTGACGGGACCTCACAAACGATGCGCGATCATGAGCGGTTGCCGGATTAAGAAGCAAGGACACTTAGTGGTCTTTTCGTAGGATTCTACATTTTTGAAACATGGTTTATGTATGATGGTTTTTATCTTAATTTGATGAATTAATGTTGTAAAGGATATGTTTCAAATGTGGGTTTTAATGCTATGTTTATAATATAAAATAGCATGTGTTTCATTAGCATCTCATGCATGGCATGGGGTGAAGGTTATGTAACCGAAGGGGCCACACTCCGTCGGGGCGTCCGAAAAACCTATGTGGGATACCTTAATATGCATTTCCACCAAGAAGAAACCTGAAGGGCCACACACCGTCAGGGCATCCGAAAGACCTATGTGGGGGTACTTATATGTACTTGTGATGGGTGGGACTCATTGCATTTGACATCATGACATGGCATGGTTTATATGGTTTTTGACATTATGATATTATCTATGATTTGTACTAACCATGTGTAGACCCTAATGGAATACGTACTGGGCGCGTTGTTCTAACGCCCTACTTCTACCCTAGTGGATGATACAGGAAAGGAAAAGGACGATGAATGCGAAAAGGGCCAAGCATAGAAGCTTGGATGCTTTTGGTTATTATTTGCTTAAGATACTCATGGACTTGTAATTTGACTAGCTAGAATGGCATGTAATAATTTAGATAACTTTGCTATGGTCTGAATGGTTTGTTGGATATTTTAAGTTAACTTTAATTATGATTAAAGACTTGACGTACTTTGCTATCTAAAATGGAATAGAATTAGGTTATATTATAATTCCGCAGTTATGATTTTAATCCGCATGTTTATATTGTTATGTGTGAACCGTTTTCATGGACTTAGTCCATGCACACATAGGGTTGGCCAGTTAAGGGTCGGACTTTAGAAGTTCGGACTTAGCTTGCATCGTGATGTCCTGCTCTCTATCACTCTTTCTTTTTAAAAAAAATACTCTGATTGTCGGAAAGCAAGTGAAAAAGGATGGGGCGTTGCATGGTAGATATGTAAAATTTGACTTTATTATAGTAACCTTTTTTAATCCAATCATTTATCTATTTTTTATTATCTCTAATTATTGAAATGCATTATAAATGTGAATTCTATATGATATTTTACGTGACATGGATAGTTTTCTTTATCACTAACTTTAATAATGGATATAGTGCATTCTTTTAATTTAACATCTATTTTGTTATCTTTGGTTAAATATTCAATAAGTACATCTCGTATCCATTTTATAATGTTTGTTTATAATACTATTCATGTATTTATACATTATAATAAATCTAAATGAATCATCATCATTATAATAGTCAAAACTCCATTTATTGAGAGTCAGCTTTTCGAGATCTATTTCTCCATCTCACCATAGCATAAAAAAGCATACAACACTCGGTTCATTGTCTATCATATATCTCTTGAATTCTTTTCCTTTCATTAATGGCACGGCCCTTATAATTATGGATATATGACGTCATAATAGAGGTTATACATGCGAACCGTGTGGGGGTCCCATGTGGGTCCCATCAGAGTACGCGTGGCTTGTAGAGAACACCCCTGTCAGAAATGAGTTGGAAAATTTAATAATTAATAAAATTTATGGATGTGTCAGTTTGACCGACAGTAAGGTGATTTTCGTTCGATCGACCGAGAGTAAGACGTTTTCCGTCGGATCAAACGAGGCTGAATCTTGGATCGACCGATGACGGGATGTGTGTTCGTGTAGTTTTCCGAGCAGTGTCGGCTCGACCGACGACAAAACTTAAAGTCCGTATTTAAACTGTGTTTGCACGAAAATTTGGTTCATTTCACCTTCTTCCCCATTCAGCAACCAACCATCCTTTCTTCTCCAACAATAAACCCTAGTTACCTTTACCTTCCCTCCATTGATTTTTCACCCATCAAAGGTGTTGTGTTTTAAATTTATATTTACTCGCAAGTGCACGAATCAAATTGGAGTACAGAGATATGTAAGTGCGAGGTCGAACCCACAAGGACTTGATTTATGAATGAACGGGAAAACAAATTAAAAAGTCTAATATTTTAATCTTAACCTATGTAATGGCCTAGCCCTAATATATATATATATATATATATATATATATATATATATATTAAAATATTAAATCAGTACATAACTCCGTATTTGCACGAAATATGGCTTATTTCACCACCTCCTTCCTCTTCCAAACAACCTTCCCTTCTTCCCTAACTGCAAACTCTTGCTTCTTCTACCTTTCCTCTATTGATTTTCACCCACTAAAGGCGTTGGATTCAGATTTCCTACGCTTGGAATGCCCTTTTGCACGCTTTCTTCTCCTCCAAAGGTAAGATCTATGATCCTTCTTTTTCCCTTTCTTCTTACTTGATGAGATCTTAATGGAATGTGTTGGGAATGGAGTATGTGATGGCTTTTAGGCCTCATTTGGAGAGGAATCCATGGAAGTAATTGGGGATTTTTGTTATGGAACCTTGTTTGGGTGTAGATCTAAATTGAAATTGAGTTTTGAACCCATGGGAAGGGAAGTAAATTGGGGAAAAGGGTATATGCTAATTTTTGGAGATGATTCATGAGAGGAGATTTGGGGATTTCCCTTAGATTGAAGGGATTAAACCAGATTAGGGGTAAATCTTGGGTCTAAATTTGGGGGTTTTGTTTATATACTATACTTAGAACTAATCCATGAACTAATGATGGCATATTATGTTCTTTTGGCATGATTAGAACCTTCGAACCCCGAACTTATTGAGGTACGACGCGAAGATCAACCCGAAACATTGTGATTTTGAAGTGAGGACTGCTACACACATTGTATGAATACATTTATGTTATTTCCTTGATTTAGGGAATGTATTGTGTTATTTATGTGTTTAACGCATGTTAAATAGGATGGATGTGCATTGTGCTATGCATGAGATGTTATTAATTCCTTCTTGTGTGATTTGTAGCATGTCTATTATCTTGTTATGATGATATAAAAATTGTGATAATTGTTGGAGATCCTTGTGGAGGGCCGAAATGATTTATTGATAAAATTAATTGGGTTTATGCTGTAAAAAAGGAGTTATTGGACTTAAGATGTTCAAACAACCATGAGACGGGTTGACTAAATTGCAAGGATTAAGAATATGTGTAAATAAACCCGATGTGTGTATATCAAATTTGGTGTGTAGTCCATGTCCCTAAAATAACCCAATGTGATAATTATGTTGATTGTATGAAACGTAATGGAATGTGCTATGCTGCTATCATTGTAAAATTATGGTCATTATGTGATTATGACATATATGTTGCCTACGTAATTGTGAATATGATCCTTTTTTGTATTACTGACTGATATGTTGCCTACGTGAGTATGGGATATTGTGTTAATAGGTATGATGATATTGAGAATTACTAGTGTTGGGATGAGACCCAAAGAGTTTATAGGACTTGATGATGTACATTTCTCTTGTTTGGGGCCCATTAGTATGAGTCCCCACTCCCTAGAGGAGGTTGGTGTGACAGGATAATGATTTTGTTTAAGGAACCCTATTGGAACGGTGGCGTTGGCCATGGGACTTGATCTTGTTGTGGTTTCCGCGAAGGAGTATAGCTCTTATTATGCTTCGCGCTGTATGTCTCTCTCACGACTGTTTTGTACAGTCGTGAGCCTAAGCAAGTGGTACTAACTTAGTAAGATTCATTGCGCAGGGTTAGATACTCTTGAGCCTATGCAGGTAGTACTGACTTAGTAAGACGGATTACGCAAGGTCAGATACATGTGAGCCTAAGCGAGCGATACTAACTTAGTATGACGCATTGCGTAGGGTTAGATACTCGTGAGCCTATGCAGGCGGTAATGACTTAGTAAGATGGATTACGCAAGGTTAGATACTTGTGAGCCCTACTTGGGCGGTATTAACTTGTTAAATCGTATATTGATCACCTTAGAGTTGACTTACTCACTTGAGTGGTGAAGGGACGCATGGTGAGGTAGATTATCTATGTTGTATGGAGATCTCTCACTTGTAAGTCGTGGCCTATGTCCCTTAAGGGATCATGATGATTGACAACCCGTTCCATAGAGGTGTCCTTGGGTGGACATTATGTTCACAGTGATGATGTTGATAGCATAGAAAAATTTTTGCTCCAGTTCATACATTATTATTATGTGGATGCGAGAGTGTGTGGCATGCATATTTTCTCGCTGAATATTGTTTGTACTCATGTCCTTACAATTTCAGGTAATATTACACCTGATGGGCCCAAGGGACCACGAGGAAGATCTTAGTTACTATGCTGTTTAGGACGCCCTACATATTTGAGCTGATTATTTTATTTATTTGATTTGAGTTGGTGACTTTGTTTTTACTATTTTATTCTTTGAGGGTTTGTTGTAATAAATTCTAAAATGTTTGAGAACATTTATGGTAGAGAATTTATATCCCCTTTGAGAAGTTAATGGTATTTAAGATCATTTATGGATTTTGAGTTTGAGTGTAAGCACACGTGTGTTTCCCACGTGTGATATCCGAGAAAGTAAAAATTATTCCACGTCACGTGCCTATGTTTTGGGTCAGGGCGTGACATCTTGGTATCAGAGCATAGGCTCGGTTTCCCCTAGGACTATGTGTGTGGAGATGACCGCTAATCGTCTAGGGTAGCAGTTACTTTGGTTCGAGTTGTCTTTTATTAAGTGGTGTGTAGTTGGTTATTGATACTTTGTGTGTATCATAACGTTGTGGTCTGTACTACTTAGTGAACAATGAATGTCTGTGTGGAGGACGATGCTGCCGCTCAAGAGGCAGCAATTCAAGCTGAAGTTGAGAGTCGACTTAAGGAAGCCTTAGCTAGGTAAGCCGGAGGAACAAGCCTGAGTGTGGTCAAAGAGACCTAGGAAAATTCAAAAGGAAATTCATCGGCTCAGAATCGCACTTCAGTGCCTCTTGCAGACTTCAAGAAGCAAATCCCTCCAACTTTTAAGGTTGATCATAATCCTATGGTCGCAGAAGAGTGGTTGGAGGACATTGAGATGATCTTTGACACCATGGACATCATGGATGACATCATTCGCGTCAAGTTTTCCACATCTCAGTTGGGTGGCGAAGAATGCCACTGGTGGAAAGCAATGAAGATTGCTCAAGCAAACAAACAAGTTACATGGGAAGAATTTAAAGAAATGTTCTTGGCACAATATTTCCCTATAGTGATCAAAGAGAGCAAGTTGACAGATTTCCTTGCATTAGTGCAAGGCAACATGACAGTTGTCCAGTATTTGACTCGTTTCAATGAGTTGGCCCGTTTTGCACCAAATATAGTTGTGGATGACAATGCCAAGGCTCATAGATTTGAGCAGGGTATACACCCTAGCATTATGAGTCAGATTACCCTCTTGAGACTTAAGACATTTGCAGAAGTGGTGGACATAACCCTTTTAGCTGAGGCTACTATAAAAAGGACAGGACCAGTGTAGATTTAGACTTCTTCTGATGGCGGACAGAGGGTATTCCACAATGACAAGAATAAGAACAAAAAGAACAACAACCCTTATCCATCCCGTGGATCTTCTAACAAATCAGCATGAAAAGATGATGAGTCTAGGACTCGTTCTATAGAGTGTCAGATATGTGGCAAGCGCGGACATTCCACTAAGACTTGCTATAAACGAGGTGGATCAGAAAAAAGCTTTGTTTTAATTGTAATCAAGAAGAACATGTTTTCAGAGATTGTCTTAAGAGATCTGGCACCAATAGGGCATCGGCCCCTCAGCAGAATATGAGGGTGGCACCCATTGTTGCCGAACAGCATGCACCTCAGACTTCAGCAGATGGGCCTAGACAGAGGACTGGTCGAGGCAGAGGTAGAGGCCAATAGGGCCAAAGTTCTTGTAGCAGGATGCTTGCTGCTTTGCCACAGACTGAGATGTTGCTGACCCTCTAGTGATACAAGGTATTTTACCTTTTTACAATTCATGGGCATGTGTTATTTGATTCTAGTGCATCACATTTATTCATTGCATCATGGTTTGTTTATCTTTTGGGGCTTCAAATTAATTCAATCATACACCCTTGAGTGTTACTTCCCCATTGGGACGAGAGACTGTGGTTGGCAGAGTGTGCAGGAACTGTGTTATAACAATTGGCCCCTTAGATATTGAGTTTGATCTGTTGGTGTTGGACATGTCTAGTTTCAACATAATTTTGGGCATGGACTAGTTGTCTGCCCATCAGGTAACTATGGATTGTTTTGAGAGAAAGATAATTGGTCTGTCTTTGATGGGTAAAGAGTTTGCCAGTAGACTGAGTCTGATTCTTAGTCCTGCTGCTAGTGTGTTTCGCAGTGATGCAATCGTACATGGCATGATTGCTACCTTGGGTTGGGAGGATGTGCATGATACTCATATTCTTATGCCTCGGGCAGTGCAGGAGTTTCCAAAAATGTTTCCTGAGAAACTTACAGAGTTGCCTCCACCCTGAGAGGTTGAGTTTGTGATTGAGTTGATGCTTGGCACCTCACCCATTTCTATTACACCATATCGCATGGCGCCAGCAGAGTTGAGAGAGTTAGGGACTCAGATTACCAAGCTTTCTTCTATTGGCTTTATTCGCCCGAGTATTTCTCCTTGGGTTGGGCCAACTTTGCTTGTTAAGAAGAAAGATGGCACTATGAGAATGTGTATTGACAACCAGAAGTTGAACCGGGTGACAGTCAAGACTAAATATCCACTGCCCATAATCGACATCTCTTCGTCAGTTGAGAGGATCCAAGTACTTCTGTAAGATATATCGCCGGTCAGGTTATCACAAGTTGAGGGTGAGGGAGAGCGATATTCAGAAGACCGCCTTTTGTACCCGATTTGGACAGTTTGAATTTGTTGTGATGCCATTTGGGTTGACAAATGCACCGGCTACTTTCATCAATTTGATGAATCGTGTCTTCTGACAATTTTTGGATCCTTTATTGAAGTGTTTATTGACGATATTCTGATCTATTCTGCTACTAAGGCAGAACATGAGCAGCACCTACGCATAGTGTTACAGACTTTGTAAGAACACAAATTAAATGCAAAAGTCAGTAAATATGACTTTTGGCTGGGAGAAGTGCATTTTCTTGGTCATGTGATTTCAGTAGATGGTATGGTAGTTGATCCTGCCAAGATAGAATCAGTGATTAATTGGGAAAGACCGAGGAATGTAGTGGAAATCCGTAGCTTCTTGGGGTTAGCGGGTTATTACTGGAGATTTGTTAAAGACTTCTCCAATATCACGACACCGATGACTAAATTAACTCATATGGGAGTTGCTTTGTTTGGAATGAGGTTTGTGAGTAGGCTTTCACAGATTTAAAAGATAAGTTGACTATATCACCTGTTTTGGTAGTGTCGGAGCCTGGTAAGGGATATGTTGTGTATTGTGATGCTTCTCATATTACTTTAGGTTGCGTGTTGATGCAGTATGACCGTGTGGTAGCGTATGCATCACAACAGTTGAAACCCCACGAACAAAATTATCTTACTCACAACCTTGAGTTAGCTGCAGTAGTGTATGCATTAAAAGTTTGGCGGCATTACCTGTTCGGTGAAAGATTTGAAGTGTTTTCCTACTACAAGAGTCTCAAATATTTTTTTACTCAGAAAGACAAAAATTTGAGACAGCGGCGATGGGTGGAGTTCCTGGAGGATTATTACTTCCAAATTTCATACCACCCTGGCAAAGCCAATGTTGTAGTAGATACGTTGAGCCAAAAATCTCGAGGCACAGTGGCTAGTATCGGGATTGGTTAGTGACAGATGCTTGAGATAGCAACAAATTATAACCTTCAGTTGGTAGAACATAGTGGTTCAGTTTGGGTACAGAATTTGGTTGTGCAACCCATACATGTAGATAAAGTGATGAAAGCATAGGGATGAGATCAGATGGTGGATTGGTTCTTCAAGGACGATTGTTTGTACCTACCACGGATCAGTGTAGGGATGAGATACTTAGATCGTTTCACCATTCTCATTTTGCAATACACGCAGGCCGTACAAAAATGTATCAAGACATTCGACGACAGTTTTGGTGGAAAGGTTTGAAGCGAGATGTAGCTAAGTGTGTAAAGCCATTGCCTTACATGTCAGCAAGCTAAGTGTAACACCCCAATTTCTCAAAGATATGAATATTTACGAAAATGCCACTGAAATGGTAAATTTAATAGATGTGATTGTAAATGAGAAAAGGGTGGGGCCCATTGTTCAAATTAAGACCCTATGAACATATTATAAGGATCAAGTTTAAGTAAAGGGGTAATGTACATCAAATTGGGTCAAAATGGTTAATTGGGTTAAAGGACCCAATTGGGACCCAATGGGACATGGTGGACTTATTTGACCATTGGGTAAGCTCAATTTTATTATGGTTAAGCTGAATTGATTTGAAACTAAATGGAGCATAAATGGGTAGGCTTGATGCAAATATGAAAATCACATTTAAATGGGTAAACCACCCATAAATGGGTTAAGGCGTCAAAGTGGATCAATGAGCTAAGTTGGGACCCAATGGGTCGAGTTGACCATGTTGACCAAGGTTGACCGTGTGGACCCTCAAGTGAGCTCAAATGTAAGTCAAATCAGGTTGAGTTGGGACTGTAATGAGTTGGATTTGAATTAAGTAATGGAGTTGATTCAAGTACATTAAATGAATGGCATTAAATGTGGTGAGTTGGGCTAATGAGTTGGGTGAGTTAAAAATGGAGACCAAAGGGACCTTGTAATTGCATTGAGTCAAATGGGAGATGAAGGAGTTGCCATGGTCTTAAACACCACAAAACAAGTCCCACACGTTGGGTACTTGTGGAGTGGGTTTCCCATGAAAAATTGAATGGAATGGCATGGGGAATTTGGAGGGTTTCCATCTCATATGGAAACCCAAAGCTTCAACGTTGGGAGTGCCAAGGGATGCCTTGGTTGGCACCAAATGTCTCCTTGGTTTAATCAGGAGTTGATGAGGGTAATGAGGGGTCCAAGGGCTGTTTAATAAAAACAAAACACCACACCCCTTGGCCAATTGTCACCCAAAGAAACCTTAGAATTCTTATCTCTCTCCCTCTCTCAAGAACCTACCTCCTTGGCCGAACCAGCTACTGGTGTTTTCACCATTGATCAAGCACAAATTCGGCTAGAGACTAAAGAAGCAAGAAGGAAGGAAGCAAGATCAAAAGGAGAGAAGTGAAGCAAAGGAAATTTGTAAGTGTTTACATGGAATTTTGTTTAATAAAGTTGGTTAAATGGAACATGATTTCGCCATGGTATGCCAGAATCTACCAAGGGTTTAGAGTATGAATAATGATGTTTAAAAAGATAGAAAACATGGACCATAGGGTTTGGCCACTTTGTGTAATGGCCCGAAATTTTTAAATCAATAGATATGTGAATATTATTTATTTTAATGATGAAAATTGGAAATTGGAGGAATAAATGGTAAATGGGCCAAAATTTGGACAAAGGCCCAAATATGGCCCAATAGACCATGGATTGTATTTTAAAGTTATTTAAATGGTCAATGATGGCCAATTGGGCCATGGGTGGACAAATTGAGTCAAATACCCATTTGGGACCCAATCGGTCAAGATGGTTAAGCTCTAAGGTAAATGGGTAAGATGGAAATGTAATTGGGCCATGGGCCCAAATGGTGATCCATTTAGAATGAATTCAATGGAATTTAAATCACCTAAGTTAAGTTAAAATCTAACCAAGGTGATGTGGCCAAGTGGGACCCACCTCCACCTCATCAAGTGAGGTGGCGTGTGGGCCAAGGTTTGGTGGGGCCAACCACCATGGTTGATTTGGTCAACCATGGGTGGAATAATGGAGTTAGGTTAAGTACAATGAATTAACCTAAGGTGATTTAAATAAATAAATGGGAATTAAAGTAGCCAAAATATCTAAATATAAAATGATTAAAAAAATTATACAAATGAGGTGGTCAAAGTGGGGTCAAAGGGTGAAAACCAAATCACCTCATCCCAAACCCAAAATAAAATACGTTGGGGCTTGGTGGTGGTTTAGATAACCACCACCATAAAGCAAATTAAATATCTAAAAAATATCTTAGGGTGGGTGAGATCATTAATGTAAAGAAAAAATGGGGATAAGCCTTGATTCTTTTCTCATTTCTTATCCTCTCTTCATTTGTGCACTCTCCATTTTTCATTCTCCATGGTCGTCCCCTACATCCAAGTGAAGGAGAGAAAGAGAGCTAAGGAAAAGAGAAGAGAAGGAGAGAAGAAAGAAGTGGAAATTGAAGGGAAATCACTCTAAGGTTAGGGTTTAACATCTCTCCTCTCATGATTTTTCCCTCTCTCTCTCACACAAACCCTACCTTGGCCGATCCTAAGGTTGGGGGTTGCCACCATGGATCAAGTGTCTTGGCCTATCAAAGATCAAGAGGAAGGAGAGAGGAGGCTAAGGAGACCGACGGGAGTGACGAAAATCAGAGGAGACGACAGATTGTAAGTATTTCTTAAACAAGAAATTTTGGATTTTTAGGGTTTAAGAATTGGAATTTATTTTTGTGAAATTAATGGTGGATAGATAATTTTATGCTATGGATTTTAAATCTATCAAATGGAAGGAATGGAAGGTGAAGGAAACCCTAAATGGATGAAGTAGGGTTAGGGAAAAGAAATAAGTAAATGTAGTATGTGCATTGTGTAATTTATTAAATTGAGCATGGAATTGGGTGATTGGAATAAAAAAAATCATGGGCCATAGGGTTCGGCCATGTAGCATGGCCGAACCCCATGGTGGGTGTTTAGGTGTTTGGTTTAATTAGTTAGGGTTTAAGGAATGGAAAGTGGGTAAAACCCTAATGGAGAAAAAAATTAGGGTTAAGGAAAAAAAAAAAAGGACTAAGGATAGTACATGCTTAATGTGATCAAACATAGAGGTATATGCAATTTTTTTGAGTCAAGGACCATAGGGTTCGGCCATGTAGCATGGCCGAACCCCATGGTAAGTAATGTATGATTTATTAGGGTTTGAAAAATGGAAGGCAATGAGGATTTTTAACTAATGAATTTTAGTAAATGAATGAATGTGGGAAAGTTTTAAAATGGTGTTATGATGAAAATGCAAAGAGGTGTATGGCCTTGAAAGGCATGGATGAAATGAACCTTGAACCCTATGGTAAGGTGTTACAAATTTTAAATGGGTTTAAAAAGCCATGGAAAATGGGAAGATTAGTGGATTAATATTTTGGTGAATGTAAATATTTTGGAGCAATGAAATGAATAAGAGAATATGGTTTAGATGCATGATTTAAACCCCTCAAGAAAGGATTATTGGTGGATCTAAAATGTTATGAATGGATCCAAGAAAAATGGAGAAAGAAACATCATGGGTTCGGCCATGGTGTATGGCCGAACCCATGACCCAAATTTTAGATCATTAATGGGTCTAAAGTTAAATGTGTATGTATAAGTTTAAATTAATGGAATTAGGTCAATAAGATGGTTGAGGTAAGTGATCTTGTAATGTGGTAGAGGAATCAATTATGGACTCAAGGTATGACTAAGAGTAATGATTTAATGGAAGGTCAATTTTTATGGGTTAATGAAGGATGTAGGTATGTGATTAGTTAATGGGGGGTTGGATTAATTAAATGGTTAATTTTAATGGCTATGTGACATGGTTCAATGGGTCATTAATGGACCTAAGTTGGGGATCTAAGTTTATGATCAATTATGGACTTAATCATGCATGGATAAGTGAGTGATTAAGCATGAAAAATGAGGTAGTGGCAAAACCGTAATTAGTGGCCAAATTCAAGAATTCCATGGAAATTGATCATGGACTTAGGGGATCTAATGTAATAACCTTATAAGTGATTGATAAAGCCTAGGGTGGTCGAATTTTAAGACTTATGGGATTAAAAGGTTTAATAGATGATATGGGACCCACAAAACCTAAATAGTGACCGGTTTTTCATATGGGCTTAGAAATGGTTAAAACATGGACTAATGATGAATGTGTAATAAGGTACTGGACATCGCAGGCGGTGCGCGATCGGCGACCGGGTTTATCGAACGGAAAACTTAAAAGGACGCGGGTCGGTATTCGGTAGGATTCCTACCTTTTTGTAAGCCATGGATTTGGGTGATGTTTTCTTTAATCTATTTTGGAAATCATGTGGTTGTCTTTAAGATAAGTTTTGGATTATGTATCATGTGATGTTTTACTCTAAATTATTTTGGAAATTATGTGAATGCTTATGGTGGGTTTTGGATTAAATATTGTGGGATGGTTTCGCTTTGATTTAGTTAGTAATCTTTTAATTGTTTTAAGATGGGTTTTATTACTATTGAATTTTATATATTACATGGCATATGGCATCTACATCTCATGCATGGCATGGGAGGCATATGACAAGGGAAGGATGAAATGAAACCGGAGTCCATGCTCTGTCGGGGCAACCGATAAACAACATGGGGACATTTCACATATGTTATTATTTTACCTTGATGAGGCTTTGCCATTAAGGGGGGACTCTTGTAATTATGATACCTTGATGATGGTTTTCCATCAAGGGGGATGTTGTATGTATTGGTATACCTTGATGATGGTTTTTCCATCAAGAGGGTCATAGCACGATGATGGTATGGATTTTATTTGGGACATTATGGATGGTTGAAAAAGGGACATTGTAGAATGAGGATGAGATTGATGGGTGGGATTCATGACATAGAACACCCATTGCATGACATTGCCCAAAGTGCATGATTTTTTTTTTACAATATTATCTGCATGCTGTTATTGTTAACCCATGTGCTAGCCCTACTCGGAGTCCTACTGGGCGCGTGTTCTAACGCCCTACTTCCACCCTAGCTGACGATGCAAGAGATGGTGGAACGGAAGGACAGGACGGGAGTCAAGCTTAGGAGCTTGGGAAGGCGGACTAATTATTTTGTTTAAGTTTATTTTGGGGAAATGTGTATTTGTATAATTTAGCTTGTCGGAAATGTAATAACTTAGATGTCTTGCTATGTTTTATAAATTATTTTGGACAGTACGGTGTGAGGGCATTTTAGTAATTTAATTGATATCTCTTCCCTGCTATCTGAAAATTGGTAGGATAGTGTATATTATCATCCGCATTAATTTTTATGTGTTGCGAGCTTACTTTCTATGCGTGAACCGTACTCGTGGATTTATGTTCCACGCACGCGTAGGGTTGGCCAGTTAAGGGCCGGGCTGTAGAAGCTCGGAACTTAACTCGCGTCGTGACGTCCGTGCCCTTTGTCACTTTTATGTAAAAAAAATAAAAAATAGACTCTGATTTTCGGTGAAAAGGGGCGGGCGTTACACTTTGGATGGCCGAACCCCATGAAATAATATGGTTACGTTGATGGTTTTTGTAAGTTAAAAACCATGCAAAATGATGGACAGTTTTAGATGTTTTAATTAGACCTAAGATGCAAGTTGAAAGGGTTTTAAATCATGGATTTGAATGTCATGATTTGGCCATGGAATGGCTGAATTCATCAAGGGTTTAAATCTTGGGTAAAGGTGGTTTAAAATGATAAAAATGGACCATTGGGTTCGGCCATCCATGAAGTTATTTGGGTATTTGATGGTTTTTGAAGGCTAAAAACCATGCAATACTATGGAGTTTTATATGTTTTTAATAAGACACAAATTATATGTTAAAAAGGTTTAAATTATAGGCCATAGGGTTCGACCAATGGGGATGGCCGAACCCCATGAAATGATATGATAATTATATCGTAATTTGTGATGTGTTTTGAGAGAGAAAAACCATACAATATTATGGGGTTTTTATGTGATTTAAATGGAGATAAGGTTACTGTTTTGGGTCGGCCATGGGATGGCTGAACTATATGGTTATTATGGCTAAAAGTATTGAGCCTAAGTTATGTACATATGATGGAATCATTGAACCAAGGGAACCATAGGGTTCGGCCATGTGTATGGCCGAACCCCATGGACAATTGAATGGGTATTTGGATTCAAGTATATGGGTAGAAATTCTTGTTGGTTTTGTAATATTTTCAAAAGGTCTAAAAATATGATTAAATGGTGAAGTATGAGGAATGGATAAAAGAACCAAGGATGATATATTGGGTTCGGCCATGCTCATGGCCGAACCCCATAGAAAGAGGTATATGTCATGATTGGGGGTTAGAAGGATTGAAATGAGACCTAATTTGGATTGGTGAGGTTCGGCCAAGTAATATGGCCGAACCCCACTAAGGTGGTTTTTATGGAACTTGGTTTAATATGGTTTAAGTCTAGTGGCAAAGCTGTAAATACAGGTAATAATACAAAAATGAATAGATAAGGATTAAAGGACTTGAAAGAGGGGTCAAACCAAAGTGGTATGGTTCGGCCATGTTGTATGGCCGAACCCTACCAAGGTATGTTTGTAATATGAGATGTTTTAATGAGAATTAAATAAAAAGAGAGATCAAATTAAAGTGGGTGAGGTTCGGCCATGGGTATGGCCGAACCCCACAAGATGGTTTATGGGATCTAGACTTGATTAGAAATCAAGAAGATATGTTATTAACTTGTTGTTGTATAAACAAGGTAACGGAATTTGAACGGCACGCGAATCGTGATAGGTTGAAGCTTAAAAGGAACGGACACTTAAGCGAAGTTTCAGTAGGTTTCCTACCTACTTGTAACCACTTTTATAATTGGTTTTATCATGGTTTTTATGAGTTATATTGTTATTGTATTATGTTTCAAATGGGTTTTGAATGATGAGATATATTGCAAATGACATATATATACATTGACATCTCATGCATGGCATGGGGTGATGATTATGGAACAACTTAATGATGAGAGTCCTATCCAGAGGAAATGAGGAGTACTCTGGATTATCTTGACATAAGAGTTCTATACATAGGAAATGTGGAGTACTCTGGCTTACCTTGATATGTGAGTTCTATTCAGAGGAAATGTGGAGTACTCTAGATTACCTTGACGTGAGAATCCCGTCAAGTGATAGCTATGTTTACTTGTGATGAGTGGGACTCATTACATTTGCACTTACATCCATAACATTGATTTTAGATGTTTTGTTGATCATATACTATGAGATATGCATGCTTTATATACTAACCATGTGGTAGCCTTGATCGGAAAACCTAATGGGCGCGTTGATCTAACGCCTTAATTCTATCCTTAGAAGATAATGCAGGAAAAGGAAAAGGGAAAGAAAATGTTGAGGACCAGGAGGGGAGCCAAGCTTAAGAGCTTGAGTGTTGGAATGAACTTCTATTTTACTGTCATTTGAATTACATTTTATTGACATGTAATAATTAGTAACTTTGATATGGTTTATTTATAGTTTTGATAATGGATATCTGAGTTAAGTAGTTTTAATGGATGACTTGTACTTGCTATCTATTCAGTATAATTCCGCAATCAGTAGTTTCGCAATTTGTCTAGTATTATTCCGCATGACTTGTTTAGTTCTGTGTGTGTGTTGTTTATCATGGTTTTGACCATGCACACATGGTTGGCTAGTTAAGGGTCGGACTTTGGAAGTCCGAACTTAGCTCGCGTCGTGACGCCTCCCGCTCTCTTCCACTTGACTTATTTTAAAAAAAAAAATAGACTCTGATTTCTGGAAGGTTGGAAAAGGGCGGGGCGTTACAGTTGGTATCAGAGCGAAACGGGAAGTTGAATCATCGAAGTAAGATTAAGACGGTTTCATGTCTCACTGAGAGATAAGAATCCCAACTGACCGACTCTTCGGAGTCCGCTGACTGGGGGACGGATTAATTTACTTCGATTGACTCAGACTGAACAATCAATCTAAGAGAAATAATGAAAGATAGCAAAGTAAAGTACAGTCATCATAACTGGATATATCAAACATAGCAAAGTAGGATACATTTCCCCGATATCCCCACATTGAGAAACAAACAACAGGAGTTTAGAGATTTTCCCCCAGAAACCAAAAGAAAACAAAGTGTGAAGATTTGGCAATTTCCCAAACAAAGTACATGATATTATGCATATGAAATCCCCCAAAACCAAGATTGGTTTTATGAGAATTGTTGTTGAATATTTGCGTGTTCTATGTTATGATACAAATATGTCAAGCAACGTCGAGTATACGGAGTTATGGGACAGAGGAACCCCCTAGCAATCTAGTAGACTTGTTGTCTGCTTCCAACAACTCCAGCTTGGAAGTTAACATGGAGTTTCAGGAGGGACCTCCCGAGGAAGATGAAGTGGATCTAGCACTTTTTCCGAAGGATCCTATGGAAGATATCCCTTTGATAAGGGAATCGGTAGGGGAGGTAGAGCCTGATTATATGTGCGAGTTGTGCAACCAGGATCGGCACAACTGTACATATTGTCCCCACCCTCTGGAAGTTTTTTACTCGGCTTGTGGACTTCATCAGCACGGAGAGGCAAGGACTAATTGTCCTTACATTAGAGGACCGGGGATAATACCATGCTTGACATGTGGAGTACTGGGTCACATGTCAATGACATGCCCTGACAATTACTTTATGTTTGCTGATGATGTAGGATCTTCCACGGAAGATTAGCTTAAGAGGTAGAAAGAAAAGTCAGGGAAAGCGGAATATTTTGTAAGGGTGCATTTTGGTCTTTAAAGGGTTTGTTTTAACCCTACCAACACTTGTACAAAGATGAAATATGAATATATATATATATATATATATATATATAAAGTATGCAATTTCATGATGTTATGGGATTTCTAGCATTTAATGTATGTTACGAAAAAAACTAAGTCCATAATGTTTCCATGATTTTGGAAAAAATGGTTCAAACGAGAAAGAGCCTACAAAATCAGAAAGGGAAGGAGAAATTGTTACTAATTGGATTAGGCGAAAAGGCGCCAAAAAGAAAGACTCGACAAGACGATAAAGGGAAGGAGAAAATTGTACATGAGAAAGAGCAATCCGTACATGAGAAGGAACCATCAGTACATGATAAGGAGAAATCAGTACATGATAAAGAGAAGTCAGTACATGGGAAAGAAAACTTGTACAATGAGAAAGACGATCGGTACTCTCGGCGAGATGAAGAGGATAGTGAACATTCATCTCAACGGGAGGAAGAAGGGAACAACAACAACAACGTGACTATACCACATGTGCCGCATGAACTACAGAGCTTGGTACAAGCAGTAGTTACTTCTGCCCTCCAACAACATATGAATGGAGGTGGAAACACGAGTGAGGCTAATGATCGGAACATGGTTAGAGACTTTGAACAACAGCGCCCTCCTTACTTCAAGGGGAGAGAAAGGCCTGTTGGAGCGGAGAACTGGTTGAAGAAAATGTCCCAAATATTGACTCTACTGAATATTAAGAGTCATGCCCACAAGATTCTACTGGCCACGTCACAGCTGATAGATGATGCTGGTAAGTGGTGGGAAGTAGTGGAGAAATAGCAGGCACTTGTGCCAGAAAAGGAAAGGACCGCTATGACCTGGGAGCAATTCTCAATGACGTTTCTAGATCAGTATTTCCCGGAAGAAGAGAAGGAACGTCAGACCCAAGCTTTTTTGTCATTAGTGCAAGGCTCGATGACAGTAGCTGAGTACCACCGATAATTCCTCAGTCTATCAATCTATGCATTCTACATAGTGGATACAAAGTACCGGCGGGCTCGTAAGTTTGAACGTGGTCTACGGCCAAACATTAGGGCCAGAGTGACCGTGTTCAAGGCAGCCACATTGGCAGAAATGCTCAGTAGAGCCACCATTGTTGAGCAGGAATTGGCTGAGTTCACACGAGTTGACAACCGTCGAGCACCGAGTGGGAGGGGTATGTATCAGCCTAACAAGAAGTTTCGACCGAACTTCAGCAGACCCTCACTATCTGTTGGATCTACTGGGGGCTTTCGTCCCAACCAGCCCTCTCACTCTGTAGCAGTCACTCAGGCGTCTAGAGGAGTGAACAATTGCTTCCACTGTGACCAGCCAGGTCACTTTAAGAAAGACTGCCCAAAGCTCAACAAGCTTTCATATTCCAGGGGATCATTCCGTCCACGGGCCAGACCAGTTAGCTCCCGGGGAGGCAGGACGTAACCAGGCAAGACGGGTGCCTAACCCTACTGGAGCTGGACGATTGTTTACTTTAACTTCTCCAGCGGATGAGAATCATTCGATGATTAAAGGTATGGCGGTAGTGAGTAGTTTTTATGCATATGCACTATTTGAGTCTGGAGCTTCACACTCCTTCATAGCTGCATCATTTATAACTGCTACCGGTACCTTAGTTCAAAAATTAGCCACAACACTCACAATTGTATCCCCTGTCGGAGACTCGGCATTGGGACTTATATGCATGGCAGTTAATACTGAACTAGCTGGACTGAGATTTGAGTTCATTTATCTGGTACTCAACATGAATGAGTATGATATAATCTTCGGCATGGATTGGTTGGCTAAGTTCCAGGCCAACATTGACTGTTATCGCCGAAGAGTGACATTTTGGCCACCCGAAGGAAAGTAATATGTGTTTCGTGCAGACAAGCAGAGTGGACTGCAGGAAGGGTTGAACCACGTGGCATTGAATAATATTATCATAAATAAAGCACCAATTACTGAACTTCCAGCAATTGCAAATTTATTCGCGGATGTTTTTCCAAAAGAACTCCCTGGTTTACCGCCTATGAGGGAGATCAACTTCGAAATCAAGCTTTATCCTGGTACTTCACCAGTGTCTCTACCACACTATCGGATGGCTCCAGTAGAGATGTCTGAGCTAAAGAAGCAGATTGATAAACTGCTCAGGCTGGGTTGCATCCGAAACAGCACATCGTCTTGGGGAGCTCCAGTGTTGTTTGTAAAGAAGAAGGATGGTTCACTCCGAATGTGTGTGGATTACAGGAAGCTGAATTAGCTAACGGTCAGGAACAAGTACCCCTTACCCATGATCGATGACCTATTCGATTAATTGAGGGGTTCCAGCCACTTTTCGAAAATTGATTTGATGTCCGGATACCATAAAATCCTGGTTAGGGAGAAAGATATAGAAAAGACAGCCTTCAGAATGTAATGGCCCAAAATTTTTAAATCAATAAATATGTGGTTATTATTTATTTTAATGATGGAAATTTGGAAACTTGATGGAATAAATGGTAAATGGGCCAAAATTTGGATGAAGGCCCAACTAGGGCCCAATGGATTATGGATTGGATTTAAGTTTACTTAAAGGGTCAATGGTGGTCAATTGGGCCAAGGATGGTCAAATTGGGCCCAATACCCATTTGGGACCCAATAGATTAAGATGATCTAAGCTTTAAGGTAAATGGGTAAGATGAAAATGTAATTGGGCCATGGGCCCAATGGTGATCCAATTAGAATGAATTGAATGGGTCTAAATCATCTAAGTTAATTTAAAGTTGACCAAGGTGACATGGTCCAATGGGACCCACCTCCACCTCACCAAGTGAGGTGGCATGTGGACCCAAGGTTTGGTGGGGCCGACCACCATGGTTGAATTGGTCAACCATGGGTGGATGTATGAAGGTGAATTAAGTAAATGGAATTAAATTAAAGTAGGAATTAATTAAATTAACCTAATGATCTAATTGAGTAATTAATTAAGCTAAGTTAAAATGGTGGTCAAAAGGTGGTCAAATGGGAGACCAAGCTATCTTAGCTCTAAACTCCATGAAACAAGTTGGAATTGGGTGGTGGTTATCTCAACCACCACCATAAAGCAAGATAAATATCTAAGCTTGGTTGGTGGGAGACTTAATGTGGAGTATATCTTATTACTTTTTCATCTCATTCTCTCCACTTCACTCTCATTTCATTCTCTTTCTCTCTTGCTCTCCCACACCACCGTCCCTCATCTCTAAAGAAAAAGAAGAAGAAAATTAAGAAAGGAAGAGGAGAAGAGAAGAAAGAAAAGAAGAGGTGCAAGCATGGTCCACCATTTTAAGGTCAAGATCTACCATCTTCTTCTCATCATCTCCTCATTTCCCTCTCTCAATTCAAACCCTATTATGGCCGATCCTAAGATTGGAGGTTGTCACCATTGATCAAGCTTCCTAGCCGATCAAACAAGGAGAGGAAGGAGAAAGGAGGCTAAGGAAGCCGACGGGAGTGGTAAAAGTCGGAGGAGGCGTCGGATTGTAAGTATTTTCTTAAACAAGAAATTTTGGATTTTTAGGGTTTAAGATTTGGGATTCATTTTGTAAATTTAATGGTGGTCAAATGATTTTATGCCATGGATTTTAAATCCATCAATTTGAATGATGGAAAGTGGACAAAACCCTAATGGGTAAATTAGGGTTAGTTTAAGGAAAAATAAATGGATAAGGAATGTAATGTAATTAAGTTATTAAGCATGGAATTATGTGGAATTGGAAGGTAATGTGTGATTTTCTTAGGGTTTTAAGGAATGGAGGACATTGTGTAATTTAAATTAATTAAGAATGGAAACATGGAGAATGGTTAGAATTTTAAGTGCTTAATGATTAAATGTTGCAAATTTTAAAAGAATTATGAGGGAGTGTATGAATGATGTGAATGATTTGGTGGCCTTAAAAAGGCATGAATGGATAATGAACCCTATGGTGATCCAATGCTGGACTAATGGTTATGAATTATGGAAAAATAAATGGGAAATGTGGGTGGTGTTGATGGACCAAAAGGGACCCAATGTTATTAGTTGTAATGGGAATATGGCTAGGTTTATGGACTTGAATGTGATTAAGAATGATGATTTAAGTGTATAAATTAAACCCTTCATGGAAGGGCTTGTGATGGGTGCAAATGTGGTAAATAGGCCTAAGAAAATAATAGGAAATTGGGATGGACTAAGTATTTTGGAACCATGGAAAACAAATGGGGAATGTAGCTAAGTTGATGGACTCAAAATATATTTAATGTTGGTGGTTTTGGAATGTACCAAAATGAACCTAGTGTTGATATTTGTAATGGACTCCAATGTAGTAAAAGATGAGGGTTTAAGTGTGTGAATTAAACCCCTTCATCGAGGGACTTGTGATAAATTCAAATGTGTAACAATGGACCCAAGAAAAATGGGAAAAGGACACCATGGGTTCGGCCATGGTGTATGGCCGAACCCATGGCCCAATTGTGAGCATTTTGATGGGTTAAATTGGAGGGTGAATGATGTTTATGGCCTCCAAAGGGTATGAATGGATAATAGACTCAATGTGGTTTAAATGCATGAGGTAAACCCCATGGGAAGATTTGATGAATTGGGTATTTTGAAACCATGACCCATTGTATGAACCATTTAAAGGGTTAAGTATGGGGTTTTGTATGGGTTTAAAGGAATAAGGATTATGTCAAGAAAAGGACTAATTTTATGATCACATGATATGATTGCTGGGTCATTAACGGACCTAAGTTATGGATCATTAATGGGTCTAAGTTATGGATCCATTATAGACCATAATGTATGTGGAAGAGGGAATGAATTATCCATGGAAGGGTATTGGCAAAACCGTAAATATTGGCCAAAATGAGGAAAACCCACTAAGACATGATGTATGGGCTTAGAAATGGGTAAAACATGGACTAATTGTTAATATGTAATAAGGTACCGAACATCGCAAGTGGTACGCGGATCGGCGACCGGGTGTATCGGGCGGAAACGAACGAAAGAACGCTAGTCGGTATTTGGTAGGATTCTAACATTTTTGTAAGCCATGGATTGAGTGATGGTTTCTTTGAATTATTTTGGAAATTATATGGTTTGTTTTAAGATTGGTTTTGAATTATGTATTATGTAGGGGTTTTTACTTGATTTATTCTGGTAAGCATATGAGTGGTTTAAAATGGGTTTTAAGGCTATGATGTAATTATTGAGGCTTTGCTTGATCTACTTTTGATAATCAAGTTATATGTTTTACTGATGGAATTTTTAAATGTCATGGTTTGTTATTATATTCATTACATGGCATATGGCATCTACATCTCATGCATGGCATGACAGGAGAAGGATGAAATGAAACCGGAGTCCATGCTCCGTCGGGTCGACCGATAAACAACCATGGGGATATTCTGATGTGTTTGATTCATCAGGGAGGTTACTATGGGCTCTATGATATGTTGATAAGGTTATTCAAACAAGAATGTTACTTTGTGTTATTATACCTTGATGATGGTTTTTCCATCAAGGGGGATGTGGTATTTATTGTTATACCTTGATGATGGTTCTTCCATCAAGGGGGATGCCTAGTGTCGACCGCATCTTGATGAGGCTTTTCCATCAAGAGGGTCATGGCACGATGATGGTATAGATTTTATTTGGAATACTATGTATGGTTGAAAAAGGGACATTGTACAATGATGATGAGATTGATGGGTGGGATTCATGACATAGAACACCCATTGCATGCCATTGCCCAAAGTACATGGTTTTATTATAATATTATCTACATGCTTTGTTATCACTAATCCATGTGTTAGCCTTACTCGGAGTCCTACTGGGCGTGTCTAACGCCCTACTTCTACCCTAACTGATGACGCAGGAGGTGGCGAAGCGGAAGGACTAGACGGGAGCCAAGCTGAGGAGCTTGGAAAGGCGTGCTAGATAGTTTACTAATGTTTATTTTGGATAATGTAATTTGAAATAGTTTAGCTTGTCGGAAATGTAATATTTTAGACTTATTGCTATGTTTTGGATTTTGTGGTAGACGTATGATGTTATGGCATTTTGGTAATTAAATGATGAAATCTTCCCTGCTATCTAGAAAAATTGGTAGGATGGTATCTAATTGTCATTCCGCATTTAATGTATTATTCCTCGAGCTTACTTCTACGGGTGAACCATTCTCCGTGGACTCCGTTCCACGCACCCGTAGGGTTGGCCAGTTAAGGGCCGGGCTTTAGAAGCTCGGACTTAACTCGCGTCGTGACATCCGCGCCGTTTGTCACTTCTTATAAAAAAAAAAAATAGACTCTGATTTAGGTGAAAAGGGGCGGGAGTTACACAGAACGCGGTATGGACTATACGAGTTTGTAGTCATGCCCTTTGGACTCACAAATGCATCGGCGGTGTTCATGGATTTAATGAACAGGATCTTTCGTCCGTAATTGGATTAGTTCGTTATCGTGTTCATTGACGATATCCTGATCTATTCCAAAAGTCAGGAGGAACATGGGGAGCACTTACGGATAGGCTTGAACACTTTGAGAAAGAACAAGCTATATGCCAAAGCCAGCAAATGTGAATTTTGGCTATCTGAGGTTCATTTCTTGGGGATGTTATATCCGAAGGAGGTATAGCCGCGGATCCGGCTAAGGTGGCGGCAGTGAAAGATTGGAAAGCACCCAAGAATGTAACCGAAATCCGTAGTTTCTTGGGATTGGCTGGTTACTACAGGAAATTTATTAAGGATTTCTCCAAGTTAGCATCTCCACTAACTCGACTCACTCAAAAAGGGGTGAATGGTCAAAATTGTGTGACCAAAGATTTGAAGAGCTGAAGACAAGACTTACCACTGCCCCTGTTTTAGTTTTGCCGGTAAGTGGCAAGTGTTATGAGGTATACTGTGATGCCTCAGGAGAGGGACTAGGTTGTACACTCAGTCAGAGTAATTGCGTGGTGGCTTATGGTTCAAGACAATTGAAAATACATGAACGCCTTTATCCTACGCATGATCTTGAACTAGCCGCAGTGGTCTTCGCTCTCAAAAGTTGGAGACACTATCTCTATGGTGAGAAATTTGAGGTATTTTCTGATCATAAGAGTTTGAAATACTTGTTTGATCAGAAAGAACTCAACTTGAGGAAGCGCAGATGGATGGAGTATCTGGCAGATTATGAATTCGTGCTTCGATATCATCCAGGCAAGGCAAACAAGGTGGCGAATGTCCTCAGCCGCATATCACATGCAGCCGTGGCATGTTTGATCAGAACGGAATGGGAGATGTTAAATACCATTCGAGAGTTTAAACTCTACCTCAATAACCATGGAACCATATACAATTTGGTTATACAATCCAACATGGTTACCAAGATTGCACAAGAACATCGAGTAGATCCGGAACTGGAAGAGATATGGGCTAAGATGTCTACGGGCATAGTAGTACCGGAATGGGAATTACAACCAGGACAGGGTCTTTATTCATGGGAAGAGTATATGTGCCAAAGAGCTCTAGGAAAAAGCTATTGATTGAGGCACATCAATCCAAGCTCTCCATTCATCCAGGCAGCACCAAAATGTATCACGACCTGAATAGACATTATTGGTGGCACGGACTCATAAGAGATGTGGCAGAATTTGTGCCACACTGTTTAACTTGTCAGCAAGTTAAGACGGAACATCAAAAGCCACCAGGGTTACTCAAACCCTTACCAGTGCCCGAATGGAAATGGGAGCACATTTCCATGGACTTTGTGACGGGGTTGCCGAGATCCTCAAAGGGCAATGATGCTATATGGGTCGTGGTAGACCGACTGACCAAGTCTGCTCATTTCATTCCTATCAAGATGACGGATTCATCTGAGACGTTAGGTCGGCGGTATACAAGGTAATCATTCAGTTACATGGCATTCCCCGAACTATAGTATCTTACAGAGATGGCCGATTTACCGGCAGAGTGTGGCAAAGCATGCAGTCAGCTATGGGGACAAATCTACTGACTAGTACTGTATTTCATCCACAGACTGATGGACAGTCGAGAGAATGATACAAACCTTAGAAGACATGCTGAGAGCATGCATGTTAGATTTCAAGGGTGGATGGGAGGATCACTAGCCACTGGTAGAATTTTCATATAACAACAGTTATCAGGCAAGTCTCCAGATGGCCCCATTCGAGGCTTTATATGGTAGGCCTTATAGATCACCAGTGTGCTGGACAGAGGCTGGTGAGCCTGCACTGATTGGACCTGAGCTAGTCGTAGAGACTACAACACAAATTCATTTAATACGTCAGCACTTATTGACTGCACAGAGTCGGTAAAAGAGCTATGCTGACAAAAGAAGAAGGTTTCTGGAATTTGAAGTGGGAGACATGGTATTCTTAAAGGTCTCGCCACGGAAAGGACACATGAGGTTTGGAAAGAAGGGGAAACTGTCACCAGGATTTGTGGGGACCGTTTCCTATCATAAGAAGAATGGGGGAGGTAGCATGCCAATTGGCACTTCCTTCACAATTGGCATCCCTACATGATGTGTTTCATGTATCGATGCTGAGGAAGTATAATCCCGACCCTTCCCATGTGTTGAATGTGCAAGACATAAAAGTGCAAAGCGATGTGACATACGTCGAGAGGCCTGTCAGAATAGTGGAGACTGAGCAAAGGGTGTCCCGAAACAGAGTGATTCAGTTCGTCAAAGTGGTATGGGATCGACATGGTATTGAAGAGGCCACTTGGGAACTTGAATCGGAGATGAGAACAGCTCACCCTGAGTTATTCATGTAATTTATTTTGGAACCCTACTTCGTTCAATTTTTGGGACAAAAATTTTAAAAAGAGGGTTATATTGTAACACCCCAATTTCTCAAAGATATGAATATTTACGAAAATGCCACTAGAATGGTAAATTTAATAGATGTGATTGTAAATGAGAAAAGGGTGGGGCCCATTGTTCAAATTAAGACCCTATGAACATATTATAAGGTTCAAGTTTAAGTAAAGGGGTAATGTACATCAAATTGGGTCAAAATGGTTAATTGGGTCAAAGGACCCAATTGGGACCCAATGGGTCATGGTGGACTTATTTGACCATTGGGTAAGCTCAATTTTATTATGGTTAAGCTGAATTGATTTGAAACTAAATGGAGCATAAGTGGGTAGGCTTGATGCAAATATGAAAATCACATTTAAATGGGTAAACCACCCATAAATGGGTTAAGGCGTCAAAGTGGATCCATGAGCTAAGTTGGGATCCAATGGATCGAGTTGACCATGTTGACCATGGTTGACCGTGTGGACCCTCAAGTGAGCTCAAATGTGAGTCAAATCAGGTTGAGTTGGATTTGAATTAAGTAATGGAGTTGACTCAAGTGCATTAAATGAATGGCATTAAATGTGGTGAGTTGGGCTAATGAGTTGGGTGAGTTAAAAATGGAAACCAAAGGGACCTTGTAATTGCATTGAGTCAAATGGGAGATGAAGGAGTTTCCATGGCCTTAAACACCACAAAACAAGTCCCACACATTGGGTACTTGTGGAGTGGGTTTCCCATGAAAAATTGAATGGAATGGCATGGGGAATTTGGAGGGTTTCCATCTCATATGGAAACCCAAAGCTTCAACGTTGGGAGTACCAAGGGATGCCTTGGTTGGCACCAAATGTCTCGGTTTAATCAATAGTTGATTAGGGTAATGAGGGGTCCAAGGGCTGTTTAATAAAAACAAAACACCACACCCCTTGGCCGATTGTCACCCAAAGAAACCTTAGAATTCTTATCTCTCTCCCTCTCTCAAGAACCTATCTCCTTGGCAGAACCAGCTACTGTTGTTTTCACCATTCATCAAGCACATATTCGGCTAGAGACTAAGGAAGCAAGAAGGAATGAAGCAAGGATCAAAAGGAGAGAAGAGAAGCAAAGGAAATTGGTAAGTGTTTACATGGAATTTTGTTTAATAAAGTTGGTTAAATGGAACATGATTTGGCCATGGCATGGCTGAATCTACCAAGGGTTTAGAGTATGAATAATGATGTTTAAAAAGATAGAAAACATGGACCATAGGGTTCTGTAAGACCCCAATTTCTCAATGAAGTGGATAATTACGAAAATGCCCCTGGTTTGGTAAATTAATTATTTCGAGATGTCAAATAAGGAAATGGTGGAGCGCATTGCTCAAATTAAGATCATATGAGCACATTATAAATTTCAAGTTTGATTGGACGGGTAATGAACATCAATTGGGTCGAAAATGGCTAAATGGGTCAAAGGGCCCAATTGGACCCAATGGGTCATAATGTATGATTTGACCATTGTGTAAGCTCAAATTAAATGGGGTCAAGCTGAACTGATTGGAAATCAGGTATAACAAAAATGGGTAGGCTTGAAACACAAGTGAAAACCAATTAGAAATGGCAAAATCAGCCCATGAATGGGTCATGTTGTCAAAATGGGCCAAGGGGCTGATTGGGGACCCAATGGGTCGGGTTGACTAGGTTGACCACGGACGACTATGTGGGTCCTCAATTGAGCTCAAGTGTGAGTTAGTTCAGCTTGAGTTGGATTGATTTGGAGTGAGTTTGATTTAAGAAAAGAGTTGACTCAAACTTGGTGCATTAAATGTGACGAGTTGGATGAGTTGAGTTGGAATAAAAATACCATGAGTCAAGTGAGTCAAGAGGAGGTGGAAAGGAGTTCTAATCTCACTCAACCCTTAATCCAATCAATCCCAGCCGTTGAGAGTGAAGAGGTACCTTGGCAAAGCCAAAGGACACCAAGCTTGGGCGGCATCATCTCATCCCATGAGATGCATGTGTTTAAACATGAAAGGTTGCAACGTTTGGTGAAGGGGTGTCTTGGATGACACCCAATACCCCATCGGTTTTGGCAAAATTAAATAAGGGAAATGAATGGATGATGGGACTGATATTACAAAAGGGAAAGATTACCATTCTTGGCCGATTTTGACATTGCAAATCCAAGAAATTCCCATCTCTCTCTCCCTCTCTTCAAGTTCGTTTTTCTTGGTTGAACAGCAGAGGTTTTGGCACCAGTCAATCAAGCATAAACCAGCAAAGAATTAAGGAAAGAAGGAATAAATAAAAGGGAGAAGTCAATGATCCTAGGCAAAAGAAATTTGGTAAGATTTCTGAAGTGCTCAAGCCACATAAGTTGTAAGAAAAGGGTGTGTATTGGGCCATGGTTATGGCCGAATGCACCAAGGTTTTAACCTTGAGTAATAAAGGTTTTGAAATGGTAAAAATTATCATAGGGTTCAGCCACCATGGAGGGCCGAACCCCATGTAAATGATTGATTGGTTTTGATGTTTTTGAAACATAGAAACCATGAAGTTTTGGTGGACTGTTTTTGATGTTTCTTTAAGATTCAAATGCATGTTTTAAAGAGGGTTAAAAACATGGACTTGAATGACATAAGGACTGAAGGTATCATGGGTCTAAATCATGGATTAAAATTGATGAAATGGACCATTTGGATCGGCCATCTTGGATTGCCGAATCTCATGAAATGTTATGGTCATTTGGACAAAGTGATGAACTTATTTGGATGGTTTTGAGAGGTAAAAATGCAGTAATGTTTTACTGATTATTACTTGTCTAAATGAGACCTAAAACATGTTTAAGAGGACCAAAACATGGACATAGGGTTCGGCCACCTTGGATGGCCGAACCCCATGAGAGTATTTGATGATTTTGTGAGTTAAAAACCATATAAATTATGGTGTTTTATGTGATTTGATGAAGATTAACTTGCTGTTATTGGTTGGCCAATATAGGGCTGAACCGTGTCAATGTTAGGGTTACGTTACTGATTCAAATCGTGGGAAGATGATGGACCAAATTAAAACAAGAGAACCATTGGGTTCGGCCATGTGCATGGCCGAACCCCATGGGGCTGTTTTTGGGATAAATGGATCATGGTATGGGTTAAATGGACCACTTCATATGGAGTATTTTGTGTGGAAGGTTTGTATTGAATTAAAAGGTTTCAAATGTAAAATCATGGACCATGATAATAGGTTTTGGTGTGGATCCATTACATGGAATGGATCGGCAGTTTTAAAAGGTTAAATCCTAAGTTGGTGATGTTCGGCCATGGGCATGGCCGAACCCCACATGATGTGGTTGGGTCTTAGATGTGAATGAATAGGTAAATGATAGTATGATTTACTGATTGTTATATGGACAAGGTACCGGAAGTTGAACGATGTGCGAGTCGTGACCGGGTGACGCTAAAGAAAGATCTAATACTGAAGTGAATCTTCAGTAGGTTTCCTACCTACTTGTAACCACAATTATGATTTGGTTTTATCATGTTTTTATGAGATATGTTATATTTGATATTATTTTTCAAATATGGTTTTGAATGATGACATATGTATTTACAAATGACATACATGGACATTGGCATCTCATGCATAGACATGGGATGATGACTAAGGTTATACAGTGTTGCAATTATGAGTTACCGTCCTCCTTAGGCGATGAGAGTCCCTCTAGGAGGAGTAACATGATGATCAGAGTGACATTTGTTTCCTTAGGCGATGAGAGTCCCGCCAGGAGGACTAATATGTGATATGAAACAACTTAATGATGAAGCATCTTTCCACAGGTAACGAGGATTACTGTGGATTACCTTATCATGTGAGACCCAGATGGAAGTGTATTGTGATTTACCTTGACGGTGAGAGTCCCGTCAAGTGATGACTATGTATGTGTGATGGGGTGGGGCTCATTACAATTGCATACATACATAGCATTGTTTTATATATTTTTGATGATCATGTACTATGATATATATATATATATATATATATATATATATATATATATGCATGTTTTATATACTAACTATGTGGTAGCCCTGATCGGGAACCTACTGGGCGTGTTGATCTAACGCCCTAATTCTATCCTCAGAGGAGAATGAAGGTACAAGGAAAGGGAAAGAGAAGTCGATGACCGGGATGGGAGCCAAGCCTAAGCGCTTGAATGTTGAACTGGACTTCTTTATTACTGTCATTTGAATTTATAGTTTGTGGACATGTAATAAGTTATTAATTTGCTATGGTTTGATTAGGTTACTAACTATGGATGGTTACTTATGTTAATTAATATTTGAGACTGTTACTTGCTATCTAGCTATTCTATTTCGCAAATAGTCTAGTTTATTCCGCAAGTTATTGTTAGTTCCATGTGTGTATTATCTTTCATAGTCTAGTCCATGTACACATGGGTGGCCAGTTAAGGTTCAGACTTGAGTAGTCTGAACTTAACTCGCGTCGTGGCGCTCCCGCTCTCGTTCACTCAAAAGAAATTTTCAGACTCTGATTTTCGGAAGGGTGAAAAGGACGGGGCGTTACAGTTGGTATCAGAGCAAAACGGGAAGTTGAATCATCGAAGTAAGATTAAGACGGTTTCATGTCTCATTGACGGATAAGAATCCCAACTGACCGACTTTTCGGAGTCCCCTGACTGGGGGCCGGATTAATTTACTTCGAGTAACTCAGACTGAACAATCAATCTGAGAACGACAATGAAAGATAACAAAGTAAAGTACAGTCATCATAATTGGACATATCAAACATAGCAAAGTAGGATGCACTCCCCTGAAACTCCCACACTGAAAAACAAACAACAGGAATTTAGAGATTTCCCCAGAAAGAAAAGAACACAAAGAGTGATGATTTGGTAATCTTCCCAAACAGGAATATTCTTGTGTTTTAAATGTTGTGGCACAGATATGTCAAGCAACAAGGAATACACAGAGTTATGGGATAAAGGGACACCTAGTTGTCCAGTAGATTTGGTATCGACTTCCAACAGTATCAGCATGGAAGTCAATGTGGACCTTCAAGAGGGGCCTCCCGAGGTGGAGAAATGGAACTTAGCACCATTGGAGGAGGTGAACCTAGAACCATTACTGGAGTATCTTATGGAAGATATTCCTTGGTTAATGGGACCTCCTGAGGAAGAAGAAGAGGATCTAACACATTTTCTGGAGGATCCTATGGCAGATGTTCCTATAATCTTGGAATCGCTTGGGGAGATAGATCCCTACGATACGTGTGAGTTGTGCAATCAAGACGGGCACAACTGTATGTATTGTCCTCACCCTTTAGGCATTGTCTGCCCGTTCTGTGGACTGCATGGACATGGAGAGGCGAGGACTAATTGTCCTTATATTGGAGGACCTGGGTTAATACCCTGCACGACATGTGAAGTATTGAGGCACACGGCGTTGACATGCCCTGATAACCGTTTCAAGTTCGCTGATGATGTAGGATCTTCTACGGAAGACTAGGCTAGGAAGTAATATGAAGGGGTATTAAAAAGAGGGTTATTTTGTAAGGGTGCATTTTGTTCTTTATAGAGTTTTGTTTAACCCTATCCGCCCTTGTACAAAAATGAATTATGAATTAATATAAACTATGAGATTTTATGATTTTATGAGGATTTATGGCATTTAATGCATATTGTTAATGGAAACTAAGTCTATGGTGTTTCCATGAATTAGGAATAAATGGCGCCATAGAAAAAGGTTATAAAGAATCCGAAGGGAAACGAAAAAGTTTTGCAAATCGGATTAGTTGAAGGGACTTCAAAAATGAAGACCCGTCGGGACGGTAAAAAGAAGGATGAGGTGTTCATAATCACACCACAAGGGAAAGTGGTACCTCAACGCAAGAAGGTGGTACATGAAAAGATGCCATCGGTACATGACAGAGAGCGGTCAATTCATGACGATGAGAGGTCAGTTCATGAATGATCGCGCAATGAGAAAGAGTCACATCATTCTCGGCGAGAGGAGGAGGATAGTGACCCTACGTATCGACGGGACGAGGAGGAAGAATATGACTCGTCATATCGACGAGACGAAGAAGGGAACAACAATGTAATAGTATCCTATGTACCACTTGAACTACACAGTTTGGTGCAAGCTGTAGTTACCTCTATCCTCCAACAACATATGAATGGAGGTGGAAGCACGAGTGAAACTAATGACCGTAACAATAGCGCCCACCTTTCTTCAAAGGCAGAGAAGGGCCTGTCGGGGTGGAGAACTGGTTGGAAAAGATCTCCCACATACTGACTCTTTTGAATATCAAGAGTCATGCTCACAAAATTCTATTGGCCACGTCACAGCTAATAGATGACGCTGCTAAATGGTGGAAAGTAGCGGAGAAACAGCAAGCACTTGTGCCAGAAGGAGAAAGAATTGCTATGACCTGGGAGCAATTCTCAGCGACATTCTTAGAGGGTTATTTTCCGGAGGAAGAGAGGGAACGTTAGATTCAGGCCTTTATGACATTAGTGTAAGGCTCGATGACAGTGGCTGAGTATCACCAAGAATTTCTCGGCCTGTCAATTTATGCTTTCTATGTTGTGGACACGGAATATCGGAGGGCTCACAAGTTCGAGCGTGGGTTACGGCCAAACATTAGGGCAAAGGTAACCGTGCTCAAAGCAGCCACGCTGGTGGAAGTGGTCAGCAGGGCTACCATTGTGGAACAAGAATTGGCCGAATTTGCAATAGTGGACAACCGCCGAGCGCCGATTGGGAGGGCTGCGTATCAACCCAACAAGAAGTTTAGATCGAACTTCAACAAACCCTCGCCGTCTGTTGGATCTAGTGGGAGCTTTCGCCCCAACCAGCCCACTCAATCTGTAGCAGTCACTCAAGCATCTAGAGGAGTGAACACCTGCTTTCACTGTGATCAACCAGGTCACTACAAAAAGGACTGCCCAAAACTCAACAGGCTGTCATACTCCAGAGGATCATTTCGTCCGCCAGCTAGACTGGTAAACTCCAGAGGAGGCAGAATGCAAAGTCGGGGAGGTCGAGGGTCTAACCCTGTTGGAGCTGGACGATTATTCACTCTAACTTCTCCGGAAGAAGAGGACCATGCTGTGATACAAGGTATGGCGGTAGTAAGTAGTTCTTATGCATATGCACTATTTGATTCTAGAGCATCACACTCCTTCATAGCTGCATCATTTATTACTGCTACCGGTACATTAGTTCAAAGATTAGCCACAACACTTACTATTGTATCCCCTGTTGGAGATTCGGCATTGGGACTTTTATGTACGGCAGTTAACACTGAATTAGCTGGACGCAGATTTGAGTTCAATTATCTGGTGTTTGACATGTCTGAGTATGATATAATATTCGGCATGGATTGGTTGGCTAAGTTTCATGCCAACATCGACTGTTATCGTCGAAAAGTGACATTTATGTCACCCGAGGGCAAGCAATACGTAGTTCGTGCAGATAAACAGAGTGGATTGCAGGAAGGGTTAAATCACGTGGTATTGAATAATATCACCATAAATAAAGCTCCGGTTACTGAACTTCCGGCAATTGTACAAGAATTTGCGGATGTATTTCCAAAGGAACTTCCTGGTTTACCACCTATGAGGGAGATTAACTTTGAAATCAAGTTGTACCCTGGCACAGCACAAGTGTAGTTACCACATTATCGGATGGCACCAGCAGAGTTGTCAGAGCTAAAGAAGCAGATTGATGAACTGCTTAGGCTGGGTTGCATCCGGAACAGTACATCATCATGGGGAGCACTAGTGTTGTTCGTGAAGAAGAAGGACGGTTCACTACGGATGTGCGTGGACTACAGGAAGCTGAATCAGTTAACAGTCTGGAACAAGTACCCTCTACCCAGAATTGATGATTTATTCGATCAATTGAAGGGTTCTTGCCATTTTTCAAAGATTGATTTGATATCTGGTTATCATCGAATACGGGTTAGGGAGGAAGATATAGAGAAGACGGCCTTTCGGACGCGGTATGGACTATATGAGTTTGTAGTCATGCCATTTGGACTCACAAATGCATCGGCGGTGTTCATGGATTTAATGAACAAAATCTTCAGTCCGTATCTGGACCAGTTTGTAATCATATTTATTGACGATATTCTGATATATTCCAAGAGTCATGAAGAACATGCAGAGCACTCACGGTACTTTGAGGCAGAATAAGTTGTACGCCAAAGCCAGTCAGTGTGAGTTCTGGCTATCTCAAGTAAATTTCTTAGGACATGTTATATCTGAGGGAGGTATAGCCGTGGATCCGGCTAAGGTGGCAGCAGTGAAAGATTGGAAAGCGCCCAAGAATGTAACTGAAATTCGTAGCTTCCTAGGATTGGCTGGTTATTATAGAAGATTTATCATGGATTTTGCAAAAATAGCATCTCCATTGACTCGACTCACACAGAAAGGAGTCAAGTACGAGTGGACAGATCTATGTAATCAAAGGTTTGAAGAGCTGAAGACAAGACTTACCACTGCCCCTATTTTAGTTTTGCCGGTAAGTGGCAAGTGTTACGAGGTATATTGCGATGCCTTAGGAAAGGGACTGGGTTGTACACTCAGTCAGAGTAATTGTGTGGTGGCGTATGGTTCAAGGCAGTTAAAAATACATGAACGTCTTTACCCCACACATGATTTGGAATTAGCTGCAGTGGTTTTCGCCCTCAAGAGTTGGAGACACTACCTCTACCGCGAGAAATTTGAGGTATTTTTTGATCATAAGAGCTTAAAATATCTTTTTGATCAGAAGGAGCTCAACCTCAAGCAACGAAGATGGATGGAATATCTGGCGGATTATGAGTTTGCGCTTAGATATCATCTAGGCAAAGCAAACAAGGTAGCGGATGCCCTCAGCCGTATACCACATGCATCCGTGGCATGTTTGATCAGATCGGAATGGGAGATGTTAAATACCATCCGAGAATTTAAACTCTATTACAACAACCGTGGTACCATATACAATTTGGTCATACAATCTAACATGGTCATCAGGATTGAACAAGAATAAAGAGCAGATCCGGAAGTGGAGGACATATGGGCCAAGATGTCCACTGGCGTAGACATACCGGATTGGGAATTACGACCAGGACACGGTCTTTTATTCCGGGGAAGAACATATGTGCCAAAGAGTTGCAGGAAAGAGCTACTGACTGAGGCACATCAGTCCAAGCTTTCTATCCATCCGGGCAGCACCAAAATGTACCATGATCTAAAGAGGCATTATTGGTGGCATGGTCTAAAAAGGGATGTGGCGGAATTCGTGGCACATTGTCTAACTTGTCAGCAAGTTAAGACTGAACACCAAAAGCCACCAGGGTTACTCAAACCCTTAGCAGTGCCAGAATGGAAATGGGAACACATTTCCATGGACTTTGTATCGGGGTTATCAAGGTCTTCAAAGGGCAATGACGCCATATGGGTCGTAGTCGACCAGTTGACCAAGTCCGCACATTTCATTCCTATCAAGATGACAGATTCATCTGAGACGTTGGGTCGGCGGTATATTAAAGAGATCATTCGGCTACATGGCATTCCTCGAACAATAGTATATGACAGAGATCGCCGTTTTACCGACAGAGTATGGCAAAACATGCAGTCAGCCATGGGGACAGACTTATTGACTAGCATTGCTTTCCATCCACAGACTGATGGACAGTCTGAAAGGACAATACAAACCTTGGAAGACATGTTGAGAGCATGCATGTTAGATTTCAAGGGTGGATGGGAGGACCACTTGCCACTAGTAGAGTTCTCCTATAATAACAACTATCAGGCAAGCCTTCAGATGGCTCCTTATGAGGCTTTATATGGTAGACCGTGTAGGTCACCGGTATGTTGGACAGAGGCTGGAGAGCCTGCATTGATTGGACAGGAACTAGTCGCAGAGACTACCGCACAAATTAAGTTGATATGTCAACACTTATTGACTGCACAGAGTCGGCAAAAGAGCTATGCTGATAAAAGGAGACGGTTTCTGGAATTTGAAGTGGGAGACATGGTATTTTTAAAGGTCTCGCCACGAAAGGGACATATGAGATTCGGAAAGAAGGGGAAGCTGTCGCAAAGATACGTGGGACCGTTTTCCATCATAAGAAGGATGGGGGATGTAGCTTACCAGTTAGCACTTCCTTCGCAGTTAGCAGCTCTACATAATGTGTTTCATGTGTCAATGCTAAGAAAGTATAATCCGGATCCGTCCCATGTTTTGAATGTTCAGGATATTGAAGTACAAAGCGACGTGACGTACGTCGAGAAGCCGGTCAGGATAGTGGAGACCGAACAAAGGGTGTTGCAAAACAGAGCGATTCAGTTCGTAAAAGTGGTATGGGACTGACATGGTGATGAAGAGGACACATGGGAACTTGAATCAGCGATGAGAACAGCTCACCCCGAATTATTTATGTAATTTAATTTGAGAAACCTACTTCACTCGATTTTCAGGACGAAAATTTTAAAAAGAGGGTTATATTGTAACACCCCAATTTCTCAGTGAAGTGGATAATTACGAAAATGCCCCTGGTTTGGTAAATTAATTATTTCGAGATGTCAAATAAGGAAATGGTGGGGCCCATTGCTCAAATTAAGATCATATGAGCACATTATAAATGTCAAGTTTGATTGGATGGGTAATGAACATCAATTGGGTCGAAAATGGCTAAATGGGTCAAAGGGCCCAATTAGACCTAATGGGTCATAATGGATGATTTGACCATTGTGTAAGCTTAAATTAAATGGGGTCAAGCTGAACTGATTGGAAATCAAGTATATCAAAAATGGGTAGGCTTGAAACACAAGTGAAAACCAATTAGAAATGGCAAAATCAGCCCATGAATGGGTCATGTTGTCAAAATGGGTCAAGGGGCTGATTGGGGACCCAATGGGTCGGGTTGACTAGGTTGACCACGGATGACCGTGTGGGCCCTCAATTGAGCTCAAGTGTGAGTTAGTTCAGCTTGAGTTGGATTGATTTGGAGTGAGTTTGATTTAAGAAAAGAGTTGACTCAAACTTGGTGCATTAAATGTGACGAGTTGGATGAGTTGAGTTGGAATAAAAATACCATGACTCAAGTGAGTCAAGAGAAGGTGGAAAGGAGTTCTGATCTCACTCAACCCTTAATCAAATCAATCCCAGCCGTTGAGAGTGAAGAGGTGCCTTGGCAAAGCCAAAAGACACCAAGCTTGGGCGGCATCATCTCATCCCATGAGATGCATGTGTTTAAACATGAAAGGTTGCAACGTTTGGTGAAGGGGTGTCTTGAATGACACCCAATACCCCATCGGTTTTGGCAAAATTAAATAAGGGAAATGAATGGATGATGGGACTGATATTACAAAAGGGAAAGGTTACCATTCTTGGCCGATTTTGACATTGCAAATCCAAGAAATTCCCATCTCTCTCTCCCTCTCTTCAAGTTCGTTTTTCTTGGTTGAACAGCAGAGATTTTGGCACCAGTTAATCAAGCATAAACCAGCAAAGAATTAAGGAAAGAAAGAAGAAATAAAAGGGAGAAGTCAAGGATCCTAGGCAAAGGAAATTTGGTAAGATTTCTTAAGTGTTCAAGCCAAATAAGTTGTAAGAAAAGGGTGTGTATTGGGCCATGGTTATGGCCGAATGCACCAAGGTTTTAACCTTGAGTAATAAAGGTTTTGAAATGGTAAAAATTATCATAGGGTTCGGCCACCATGGAGGGCCGAACCCCATGTAAATGATTGATTGGTTTTGATGTTTTTGAAACATAGAAACCATGAAGTTTTGGTGGACTGTTTTTGATGTTTCTTTAAGATTAAAATGCTTGTTTTAAAGAGGGTTAAAACATGGACTTGAATGACATAAGGACTGAAGGTATCATGGGTCTAAATCATGGATTAAAATTGATGAAATGGACCATTTGGATTGGCCATCTTGGATGGCCAAATCTCTTGAAATGTTATGGTCATTTGGACAAAGTGATGAACTTATTTGGATGGTTTTGGGAGTTAAAAATGCAGTAATCTTTTACTGATTATTACTTGTCTAAATGAGACCTAAAACATGTTTAAGAGGACCAAAACATGGACATAGGGTTCGGCCACATTGGATGGCCGAACCCCATGAGAGTATTTGATGATTTTGTGAGTTAAAAACCATATAAATTATGGTGTTTTATGTGATTTGATGAAGATTAACTTGCTGTCATTGGTTGGCCAATATAGGGCTGAACCGTGTCAATGTTAGGGTTAAGTTACTAATTCAAATCGTGGGAAGATGATGGACCAAATTAAAACAAGAGAACCATTGGGTTCGGCCATGTGCATGGCCGAACCCCATGGGGCTATTTTTGGGATAAATGGACCATGGTATGGGTTAAATGGACCACTTCATATGGAGTATTTTGTGTGGAAGGTTTGTATTGAATTAAAAGGTTTCAAATGTAAGATCATGGAACATGATAATAGGTTTTTGTGTGGATCCATTACATGGAATGGATCGGTAGTTTTAAAAGGTTAAATCCTAAGTTGGTGATGTTCGGCCATGGGCATGGCCGAACCCCACATGATGTGGTTGGGTCTTAGATATGAATGAATAGGTAAATGATAGTATGATTTACTGATTGTTTTATGGACAAGGTACAGGAAGTTGAACGACGTGCGAGTCGTGACCAGGTGACGCTAAAGAAAGATCAAATACTGAAGTGAATCTTCAGTAGGTTTCCTACCTACTTGTAACCACATTTACATCTGTTTTCATGAATAGGTAAATGATAGTATGATTATGATTTGGTTTTATCATGTGTTTATGGGATATGTTATATTTGATATTATATTTCAAATATGGTTTTGAATGATGACATATGTATTTACAAATGACATACATGGACATTGGCATCTCATGCATAGACATGGGATGATGACTAAGGTTATACAGTGTTGCAATTATGAGTTACCGTCCTCCTTAGGCGATAAGAGTCCCGCCAGGAGGAGTAACATGATGATCAGAGTCACATTGGTCTCCTTAGACAATGAAAGTCCCGCCTGGAGGACTAATATGTGATATGAAACAACTCAATGATGAAGCATCTTTCCACAGGTAACGAGGATTACTGTGGATTACCTTATCATGTGAGACCCAGATGGAAGTGTATTGTGATTTACCTTGACGGTGAGAGTCCCGTCAAGTGATGACTATGTATGTGTGATGGGGTGGGGCTCATTACAATTGCATACATACATAGCATGGTTTTATATGTTTTTGATGATCATGTACTATGATATATATATATATATATATATACATGTTTTATATGCTAACTATGTGGTAGCCCTGATTGGGAACCTACTGGGCGCGTTGATCTAACGCCCTAATTCTATCCTCAGAGGAGAATGAAGGAACAAAGAAAGGGAAAGAGAAGGTCGATGACCGGGAGGGAAGCCAAGCCTAAGCGCTTGAATGTTGAACTGGACTTCTTTATTACTGTCATTTGAATTTATAGTTTGTGGACATGTAATAAGTTATTAATTTGTTATGGTTTGATTAGGTTACTAACTATGGATGGTTATTTATGTTAATTAATATTTGAGACTGTTACTTGCTATCTAGTTCTTCTATTCCGCAAATAGTTTAGTTTATTCCGCAAGTTATTGTTAGTTCCATGTGTGTATTATCTTTCATGGTCTAGTCCATGTACACATGGGTGGTCAGTTAAGGTTTAGACTTGAGTAGTCTGAACTTAACTTGCGTCGTGGCGCTCCCGCTCTAGTTCACTCAAAAGAAATTTTCAAACTCTGATTTTCGGAAGGGTGAAAAGGGCGGGGCGTTACAGGTTCGGCCACTTTGGATAGCTGAACCCCATGAAGTAATATGGTTATGTTGATGGTTTTTGTAAGTTAAAAACCATGCAAAATGATGGACAATTTTAGATGTTTTAATTAGACCTAAGATGCAAGTTGAAAGGGTTTTAAATCATGGATTTGAATGTCATGATTTGGCCATGGAATGGCCGAATTCATCAAGGGTTTAAACCTTGGGTAAAGGTGGTTTAAAATGACAAGAATGGACCATTGGGTTCGGCCATTTTGGATGGCCGAACCCCATGAAGTTATTCGGGCATTTGATGGTTTTTGAAGGCTAAAAACCATGCAATACTATGGAGTTTTATATGTTTTTAATAAGACACAAATTATATGTTAAAAAGGTTTAAATTATAGGCCATAGGGTTCGGCCAATGGGGATGGCCGAACCCCATGAAATGATATGATAATTATATGGTAATTTATGATGTGTTTTGAGAGAGAAAAACCATACAATATTATGGGGTTTTTATGTGATTTAAATGGAGAAAAGGTTACTGTTTTGGGTCGGCCATGGGATGACTGAACCATATGGTTATTATGGCTAAAAGTATTGAGCCTAAGTTATGTACATATGATGGAATCATTGAACCAAGGGAACCATAGGGTTTGGCCATGTGTATGGCCGAACCCCATGGACAATTGAATGGGTATTTGGATTCAAGGATATGGGTAGAAATTCTTGTTGGTTTTGTAATATTTTCAAAAGGTCTAAAAATATGATTAAATGGTGAAGTATGAGGAATGGATAAAAGAACCAAGGATGATTTATTGGGTTCGGCCATGAGTACGGCCGAACCCCATAGAAAGAGGTATATGTCATGATTGGGGGTTTGAAGGATTGAAATAAGACCTAATTTGGATTGGTGAGGTTTGGCCAAGTAATATGGCCGAACCCCACTAAGGTGGTTTTTATGGAACTTGGTTTTAATATGGTTTAAGTCTAGTGGCAAAGCTATAAATACAGGTAATAATACAAAAATGAATAGAGAAGGATTAAAGGACTTGAAAGAGGGGTCAAACCAAAGTCGTATGGTTCGGCCATGTTGTATGGCCGAACCCTACCAAGGTATGTTTGTAATATGAGATGTTTTAGTGAGAATTAAATAGAAAGAGAGATCAAATTAAAGTGGGTGAGGTTCGGCCATGGGTATGGCCGAACCCCACAAGATGGTTTATGGGATCTAGACTTGATTAGAAATCAAGAAGATATGTTATTAACTTGTTGTTGTATAAACAAGGTAACGGAATTTGAACGGCACGCGAATCGTGATCGGTTGAAGCTTAAAAGGAACGGACACTTAAGCGAAGTTTCAGTAGGTTTCCTACTTACTTGTAACCACTTTTATAATTGGTTTTATCATGGTTTTTATGAGTTATATTGTTATTGTATTATGTTTCAAATGGGTTTTGAATGATGAGATATATTGCAAATGACATATATATACATTGATATCTCATGCATGGCATGGGGTGATGATTATGGAACAATTTAATTATGAGAGTCCTATCCAAAGGAAATGAGGAGTACTCTGGATTATCTTGACATAAGAGTTCTATACAGAGGAAATGTGGAGTACTCTGGCTTACCTTGACATGAGAGTTCTATTCAGAGGAAATGTGGAGTACTCTGGATTACCTTGACGTGAGAATCCGGTCAAGTGATAGCTATGTATACTTGTGATGGGTGGGTCTCATTACATTTGCACTTACATATATAGCATTGATTTCAGATGTTTTGTTGATCATATATTATGATATATGCATGTTTTATATACTAACCATGTGGTAGCCTCGATCGGAAAACCTACTGGGCGCATTGATCTAACGCCCTAATTCTATCCTTAGAGGATAATGCATGAAAAGGAAAAGGGAAAGAGAAGGTCGAGGACCGGGAGGGGAGCCAAGCTTACGAGCTTGAGTGTTGGAATGAACTTCTATTTTACTGTCATTTGAATAACATTTTATGGACATGTAATAATTAGTAACTTTGATATGGTTTGTTTATAGTTTTGATAATGGATATCTGAGTTAAGTAGTTTTAATGGATGACTTGTACTTGCTATCTATTCAGTATAATTCCGCAATCAGTTAGTTCCACAATTTGTCAAGTATTATTCCGCATGACTTGTTTAGTTTCGTGTGTGTGTTGTTTATCATGGTTTGGACCATGCACACATGGTTGGCTAGTTAAGGGTCGGACTTTGGAAGTCCAAACTTAGCTCGCGTCATGACGCCTCCCGCTCTCTTCAACTTGACATATTTTAAAAAAAAATAGACTCTGATTTTTAGAAGGTTGGAAAAGGGCGGCGCGTTACACTAAGCTTAAGCACCAAAGGCCAGGCGAAGAAATACAGAACCTTCCAGTGTCTCAGTGGAAATAGGAGCATATTAAAATGGACTTTGTGACAAATTTACCGAGGTCACTTAAAGGAAGAGATTCTATTTTGGTGATTGTGGATCGTCTTACGAAATCAGCCCATTTCGTTCCTATGAAGGTGACAGATTCAATGGAGACTTTGAGTAAGTTGTACATCAAAGAGATAGTTGCTCATCATGGAGTGCCAGTTTCAATTGTTTCAGACAGAGATCCCAGTTTTGTATTGAGATTTTGGCAGAGTTTACAGAGAGAGTTGGGGAGCCAATTGTGTTTCAGTACAACATACCACCTGCAAACGGATGGTTAGTCAGAGAGGACCATCCAAATTCTTGAGGACATGCTTCGATCTGGTGTAATGGACCTAGGGGGAAATTTGGAAGAGTACTTACCCTTGGTAGAGTTTATTTATAGTAATAGCTACCAGTCCAACATACAAATGGCTCAATATGAGGTTTTGTATGGCAGACCATGTTGTTCTCCACTATGTTGGTCAGAGGTGGGAGATAAAACTTTACTAGGCCTTGACATGGTGCAACAGACTTCAGAGCAGGTGGTAGTTATCAGAAAATGCATGTTAGCAGCGCAGAGCCGCCATAAAAGTTATGCGGACCGTAGGCGACGACTTGTGAAGTTTGCTGTAGGTGGTCATGTTTTTCTCTAGGCTTCTCCACGGCATAAAGTTAGACGTTTTGGATGCAAGTGGAAGTTGTCTCTTAGATATATCGGTCTTTTTCAGATTCTGGAGCGGATAAGTGAGGTGGCTTATGGGCTAGCTTTGCCCGCCACAACTTGCCCGAATCCACAACGCGTTTCACGTGTCCATGCTTCCAAAGTATCAGCACGATCCTTCTCATGTGGTCAATTGGGAAGATGTAGAGCTCGATGAAGATGTGACATTCGAGGAAGGTCCCATCAAGATTTCTTGGACTAGTTTCAAGAAACTCCATAGGCGGACTATTTTGTTGGTCAAGGTTGAGTGGAAGCATCGCGGAGCAGAGAATACCATTTGGGAGCTCGAGTTGGCAATTCGGGAGTTGTACCCACATCTGTTTGATATTCCAGGTATATTTTAATTTGGTAATTCAAATTTCGAGGATGAAATTTCTTTTATGAGGGGAAGAATGTAATGGCCCAGCCCAAAAAAAAAAAATATTAAGTATGTACATAAGTCGGTGTTTGCACGAAAATGGGCTTATTTCACCTCCTTCCTCTTCCAAACAGTCTACCCTTGTTCCTTAACAGCAGACCCTTGTTTCCTCTACCTTCCCTCTATTGATTTTCACCCATTAAGGGCGTTGGATTCGGATTTCCTACGCATGGAACGCCCTTTTGTACGGCTTCTTCTCCTCCAAAGGTAAGATCTATGATCCTTCTCTTTCCCTTTCTTCATACTTGATGAGATCTTAATGGGATGTGTTGAGAATGGAGTATGTGATGAATTTAAGGCCTTATTTGGAGAAGAATTCATGGAAGTAATTGGAGAATCTTGCTATGGAACCTTGTTTGGGTGTAGATCTGAATTGAAATTGAATTTTGAACCCATGAGAAGGGAAGTAAATTGGCGAAAAGGGTAAATGTTATTTTTTGGAAATGATTCGTGGGAGGAGATTTGGGGATTTCCCTTATATTAAAGGGATTAAATCATATTAGGGGTAAATCTTGGGTCTAAATTTGAGGGTTTTGCTTCTATACTGTGCTTAGGCCTAATCCATTAACTAATGATGGTATATTATGTACTTTTGGCATGATTAAAAGCTTCGAACCACGAACCTGTCGAGGTACGACCCGAATATCAACCCTAAACATCGTGATTTTGAGGGAGGATTGCTACACACATTTTGTATGAATGCATGTATGCCATTTCCTTGATTTAGGGAATATATTGTGTTATTGATGAGTTTAATGCATGTTAATAAGATGGATGTGCCCTATGCTATACATGAGATGTTATTAATTCCCTCTTATGTGATTTGTAGCATGTCTATTGTCTTGTTATGATGATAGAAAATTTGTGATAATTGTTGGAGACCCTTGTAGAGGGTTGAAATGATTTATTGATGAAATTAATTGGGTTTATACTGTAAACAGGGAGTTATTGGACTTACGATGTTAAACCACCATGAGACGTATAACACCCCGGATTTTCACGTTATAAATATTTATGGAAATTGCCCATTTAATTTGTGAATTAATGGATATGGACCTTAGATGGGTAAGGTATTGGGTCAATTGCCCAATTAAGACCCAACGAATTGTGGGTATGGTTCAATTGAAATAAATGGGTGAGATTTATTTAATTGGGTCAAGGTTGTCAATTGGATCAAAAGTCCAATTGGGACCCGATGGATCATATATGAGCTAGTTAGAAGTAAATGGGTAAGGTTTGATAATTGGGTCTAATAGCCAATTAAGATACAAGACATGAGATCCACCTCATCAAGTGAGGTGGCATGCACATGAAATGGCTAAGTGGGACCCTAAATACTATATGGTTCATAGTCGGCTAAGCCATGGTTGACTTGATCATCCATGGGTGAGTTCAATAGAGTTGAGTTAATGAATGAGCTCAAGTGGGATAAACAATACTTGAATTGGAAGTGAATTCACATGAGTTGAGAATTTATTAATGTGAGTTCAAGTGCTTGAGTTGGAAAATGAGTGCATTTAAGTTGAGTTGAATTAAAATGGGTTGAATGGGAAGTCAATGGGACATTCATTTTAATGAGTGGAGTTGGAAGATGGAGAGTCCCATCTCAATTGACACCATCATTATGAGGAAGGTGAAGGGTTGTGGTGGTTACACAAGCCTATACAAGGCATACACGTTGGAGATGGGAGTTTCATCTCATGGGATGAAACTTCAAATAGATCATTTATGAGGGAAGTGAAGCGTTGTGGTGGTTACACAAGCCTACACAAGGCATACACGTTGGAATGGTGGGAGTTTCATCTCATTTGATGAAACTCCAAAAGGATTTTTAATGAGGGAGATGAAGAGACATGGTGGTTACAAAGGGGTATCACCAAAGGACACCACCCTTGGCCGACCCTCAATGATCAAGACAAGGAAGGTGGACGGTTTTGTTGTTGTTACACAAGGTAACCAAAGGCAACACGTTGGAACATGGAGGATTTCCATCTCATGATGGAAGCCCAAGGGTCATATAGTTGGAGCGTTTCATCTCATGGGATGAAACTTCCAAATGGAACATTAAGGAAGGAGGTGAAAGGTCATGGGAGTTACCAAGGGTATCAACCAAAGGACACCACCCTTGGCTGATTTACATTGGGCAGCAAGAAGAATTCCTTGTTTTATCTCACTCTCTCCCTCTCTCACTCAAGGCCGACCACTCTCAAAGGAAAATGACTTAGAGTAGTTTTTGATCTCAAGCTCTCTCTCTCTCTCTCTCTCTCTCTCTCAAACCTACACCCTTTGGCCGAACCTTCTCTTTGGGTTTTCCTTCAAGACCTCTCAAGCACTCTCGGCCAAGGATCAAGGAGGAAGAGGAGGCTAAGGAGGGAGAAGATTGGAAGAACAAGAAGGAGTGAAAGAAACCGGAGGAGTCGAGGAATCGGTAAGTACTCGTTAAGATTGCATAAGTGAGAAAAAGATGGTCAAGGACATGCCATGGCCGAACCCTAATCTTGTGATAGTTAAAGGACCTTATGCATGAACCATGTATGGAATGGTGAATGATCAAGGATCATGGTTTGGCCCTTGCATGGCCAAACCCTAAGTTTATGTATGAAAATCATCAAGGACAAAAAGGGGATTGATGAGGTTCGGCCATGGTGTATGGCCGAACCCCATCAAAGGATTAAATCTTGGATGCTTGATTTTTTAATGGAATTGATGAACCATAGGGTTCGGCCTTGTTGTATGGCCGAACCCCATGGAAGAACATCATTGGTTTAAATGGTGTTAAAGGTGGTTAACCCCATGGAAGATTATTAATGTTTTAAATGGAGGGATGTTGATGGACTTAGATGCATTTTGATCATGAAAATAATGGAAATCATATTGATGGACTTAGATGTTTTGGACCATGAAAATGATGGGAGAATATTGGTAATTTTATAGGTTGTTAAATATGGTTAATGATGATCTATAAGGATGGACCTAAGTGTATGGTTAAATCCCTATGGAGGGACTTGTTTATGAACCTAAGATTGTGAATGATTTAAAAGGGGAAGATGGAAAAGAAAATGACATCATGGGTTCGGCCATGTTGTATGGCCGAACCCCATGGACCATTTTAATGGGTCATGTGGAGATTTATACATGTTTAAATGAATTAATGATTAAGCTAGGAAATGGAGGATTCATTTATGGATCTATGTTTGGTTATGGATCATGTATGGATCTAAGTATGGGTAAATGAATTAGGTGATTACCTATGGAAGGAAAGAATTGCCAAATTGTGAAATTAAAGGACCATGGGTTCGGCCATGGTGTATGGCCGAACCCCATGGATCATATTTTTGGATTAAAGAATCATGTATGGATCATTTTTGGGACTTAAGTCATATGTAAATAAGCTAAGTAATTAGCCATGGAAAGATTAATGGCAAAGAGGTAAATATGGGTGAAAATGATGGACCATGGGTTCGGCCATGGTGTATGGCCGAACTCCAAGGGGAAAGTTTTATGGACTTAGGGCTTTTATGAATGTTAGATGTTTAACTCATGTATGATTGGTTAATGTAAAACAAATGGAATGATCTTGGACTTAATGTAAAGATCAAAGGACTAAAAGGAGACCCAAACCAAGTGAGTGAGGTTCGGCCATGTTGTATGGCCGAACCCCACTAAGGAATATTTGTGGACTTAGGGTTCCTTAGATGGTTGAACTTATGTGGATTGGTTAATAAATAAAAGAGGGACCCAATGTCAGGTGGGTGAGGTTTGGCCATGTTGTATGGCCGAACCCCACTAAGTTATGTTTATGGACTTAAACATGGTTGGAAATCAAAGGGGTCATTGGTTTGACTTATTTATATGTAATAAGGTAACGGGGTCTCACAAGCGGTGTACGATCCGCTTGACGCGATCGGTGAGCGGTTTTGGACAAAAACGCAAGGACACATAAGTTTGTCATTGGTAGGATTCCTACCTCATTGATACTATGGAATATGTATGATGTTTTAATTCCTATTTGGATAAGTTATTCTGTGTAAATGATATGTTTCAAATATGAGATTTTAATGCTATGATTTGTATAATTGCATAGCATGTGGACATTTACATCTCATGTATGGCATGGGAGGGATGATATGTAACCAGAGACCACACTCCGTCAGGGCGTCCGTAAGGCAACTGTGGGGGCACCTTGATGTGCATTATCCATCTAGAGGTAACCGAAGACCCACGCTCCGTCGGGGCGTCTGTAAGTCGTGAAGGGTACCTTGATGTGCATTATCCCATCAAAAGGTAACCGGAGGCCACACTTCGTCAGGTCGTCCGTAAAATAATTGTGGGGATACCTTGATGAGGAGTTTTCCATCAAGACGATACTATGTGTTTGATACCTTGATGAGGAGTTTTCCATCAAGAGGATGTTTTGTATGGCTGATGGGTGGGACTCATGGCATATGGCACCCATGGCATGGCATTGCATTAGCATGATTAAGATCTCTATTATCATGCATTGTTGCTGGTTTTATCTGTATGATTAGATCTCTATTATCATACATGATTTTGAATACGATGTTTTACAAGTACGGTATGATGTATTATATCTGGATTTTTATACTAACCCATGTGTTTGACCCTAATTGGAATACCTATTGGGCGCGTTGTCTAACGCCCTACTTCTACCCTAGTTGATGATACAGGGAATGGGCGGAACGAAGGAATGGGATCTGAGCCAAGCTTAGGAGCTTGGATGATTAAGTTTCATTTTGTTTAAGTCACTCATGGTTGATGTATTTGAGTAATTAGTTCGTGGGACTGTAATAACGTAGATTATTTGCTATGGTTTGAATGTTAATTTTGGGATATTTTAACTAAAGGTAATTACTATTAAGTGATGGATGTCCTTGCTATCTAAAATGGAATAGTATTGTTATCCTATTGTATTTTCGCATTTTGATTTATTCCTCATGTCTAACTTGAGTACGTGTGAACTGTTTTAGTGGACTTGGTCCACGTACACGTATGGTTGGCCAGTTAAGGGTCGGGCTTTGGAAGCTCGGACTTAGCTCGCGTCGTGGCGTCCCGCTTTCTTTCACTCTTTATTATAAAAAAAAAAAATAGACTCTGATTTTCGGCGAGTGAAAAAGGGCGGGGTGTTACAAGATGGGTTGAATAAATTGCAAGAATTAAGAATATGTGTAAATAAACCCGATGTGTGTATCTCAAGGTTGGTGTCTAGTCAATGTCCCTAAAATAACCCAATGTGATACTTATGTTGATTGTATGAAATGTAATGGAATGTGCCATGCTGCTACCAATGTAAATTTATGGTCATTATGTGATTATGAGATATATATTGCTTACGTAATTGTGAATATGATCATTTTTGTATTACTCACAGATATGTGCCTAGGAGGTTATCTAGGACGTGAGTATGGGATATTGTTTTAATAGGCATGATGATATTGAGAATTACTAATGTTGGGATAAGATCTAAAGAGTTTTTAGGACTTGATGATGTACATTTCTCTTGTTTGGGCCTCATTAGTATGGGTCCCCACTCCATAGAGGAGGTTGGTGTGACAGGAGAATGGTTTTGTTTAAGGAAACCTATTGGAACGATGGCGTCGGCTATGGGACTTGGTCCTATTGTGGTTGCCATCGAGGAGTATAGCTTCAATTATGCTTCGCGTTGTAGGTCGCTCACACGGTTGTTTTGTACACTTGGTGTGCAGTTACGCAGGATCAGATACTCGTGAGCCTAAGCAAGCGGTACTAACTAAGTAAGACACATTTCGCAAGGTTAGATACTCATGATTCTATGTGGGCGGTGCCGACTTAGTAAGACGGATTACGTAAGGTTAGATAGTCGTGAGCCTAAGAGGGCAGTACTAACTTAGTAAGACGCATTGCGCAGGATTAGATACTCGTGAGCCTATGCGGGCACTACTGACTTAGTATGATGGATTATGCAGGGTCAGATACACGTGAACCTAAGTGGGTGGTACTAACTTAGTAAGATGCATTGCTCATGGTTAGATACTTGTGAGCCTATGCGAGCAGTACGGACTTATTAAGATGGATTACACAGGGTTAGATACTTGTGAGCCCTACTTGGGCAGTTTTAACTTGGTAAATCGTATATTGATCACCTTAGAGTTGACTTAATCACCAGATTAATGAAGGGACGCATGGTGAGGTAGATTATCTATGTTGTATGGAGATCTCTCACTTGTAAGTTGTGGCCTATGTCCCTTAAGGGATCATGATAATTGACAACCCGTTCCGTTGAGTGTCATTGGGTGGACATTGTGTTCAGAGTGATGATGTTGATAGCATAGCAGTGTTGCATAGCATAATTTATGTTCCCATACTACATTATTATGTGGGTACGGTGAGTGTGTGGCACGCATATTACCTAACTGAGTATTGTTTGTACTCATGTCCTTCCAATTTCAGGTAATATTACATCGAATGGGTCCAAGGGACCACGAGGAAGAACGTAGTTATTATGCTGCTTAGGACGCCCTACATATTTGAGTTGATTATTTTATTTATTTATTCATTTGATTTGAGTTGGTGACATTGCTTTTACTATTTTATTCTTAGGGGGTTTGTTGTAATAAATTCTAGAATGTTTGATAACATTTATGGTAGAGAATTTATATCCCTTTTGAGATGTTAATGGTATTTAAGATCATTTATGGATTTTGAGTTTGTGTGTGAACAAACGTGTGTTTCCAACGTGTGATATCCGAGAAAGTAAAATTATTCCGCGTCACGTGCCTATGCTTTGGGTCAGGTAGTCCAGGGCGTGACAACCTAGTTAACAAAATTTAAGAAGAATGATTGATTTAAAACAACTAAAAATGGAAATTAAATCAAGTGAGAGAAATTACTAGAGTATCGGATTCCACCACCAATAAATCTATAATATTCTAATTATTTATTTATTTATTTCCAATTTTTAGAGATTTAAACATTTAAGTTCATTAATATGGTGTTCAAAAATCATATTTTCTGTCGCTTAAACATACAAAATCCTAAGCATCTAATGTATTCAATTTTAATTTAAAAGACAATGAATCAAAGAAATCAACCTAAGTATTCAATGTATCTAATTAAATTGAAAAACATTAAATCAAAAGAAATTGCATCTTTCACTTAAAATGCCAAGTAAAAATTAATCAAATATAATTATTAACTACCACAAACACATAATATTAGTGGTGAAAATAATTTATATTTATTAATCGAATGAAGCCAAAATCAAAACACACATATTTGGGAATTAAATAAATAAATAAAAGAGCATTATTTCATTAATGGGGCTTCCTCTTCAACCTCAATACAAAAAATTAGCCGGACATTATGAAATTAAAAGCAAAAGAGATGAAAATATAGAACCTGATCAATAATCGGAGGTCCTAAGCACAACAACCACGGTCTCTCTACTCATCCCTCTTCACGCCTCTGTCCAGTTCGAGTTTTCTATAGGAGAGGCTCTGAATTTATAGATGTTGGGAAGATGGAATTTAGTAAGTCAAGTGGGTCCCATCAGCTAATTTCAACTGATCGTGCTTCTTTCAATTATTTCATTCGGCTAACACCCTCCCATTATTTTCCATGCGTACGTTTCTTTTGTGCTATTTTACCTCCTCTTTTATCCTCTCTTTTATTTTTAACTTAAGCAGATTTCTCTTTGTTCGACTGAATCGGATCTTTATCCTCTTACCCTTCTTTTATAATTCTACTTTCCACTTTCTTTTCAGCAACAATGTCACTTGAAAATTCCTGTATTTGCTAGCAGGACAACAACTTCATTCTTATTTGCATTTCCATTAGTCTTTTTTTTCTCTATTGATCTGTCTGGATTTTCTCTGGAGAACAGGAAAAGAATCCCCCAACCCTCTTCTTTTTCTCTTCTATCTTTCATTTTGTCGCTCATGGTTTGGATTTTCCATTGAAAAAGTTTCCAAAATTTCTAGTCCAAGTATCATCATCATCATAGGATGCCAAAATTTTCTTTATTTTTGCTTTCAAATGTATTAATATAGTGTGCACAAATAGAAGAAAATGATATATGAATTTTTGGACATCCATGGGTTGTTCTAGCATAGAGATCAACTCAGATGGTTAAATCCTTCTAAGAACATGAGGCACTGTTACCAATTGAAAGTTCCGGAGTGCTTGAACCCAATTGTCTAGAGGAGGAGGGAGGGAGGGGGGGCGGGACCGGGGTGTGTGGTGGGAGGGTGATTAATTATAATTACTCAAATGGAATAGTGAAATTAATCAAGATGTTCCAATGTGTGTGAACAAGAGATGTGCCAATTAATAATTACACATATATATATATATATATATATAATCAAGTACATAGGCAACCAATCTATAGTGGTTCGGTTAAATAACCTACATCCACTATTAAGATACACCCAACCTTGGGTTATCTCCAAATCATTAAGTGGGGAATTACATCCCCACTAATAGTGTAGGACTTTCACCTACACACTTCTAGTTTTGAAAGGTTCGACAAACACAGTCTACTTCTTTGTGCCTCTATTTTTTATTGTGGTTTGATCTCCTTGATCTAGTCCACTTTACAATGAAGATGAAAATAAACAAATAAAGAAACATAAGTCCCTGAAGCTCAAGCTTTGATGAAGTAGTGTTTCTTGAAGAGTCCTCCTTTTGATCTTGTTGATGATGAAGACACACTTTTGGCTAAGAAGATTCATAAACTTAGAAAAGAGAATGCCAAACCTTCAACCATTCTTGAAATTGAAAAATGTGAGAAAGATGGTCTCTAAATAAAATTAAAAAATTCACATGATGAAAAATCAAAGTTGAGAGAAATTGAACAATCTCTTCAAGGAAAATTAAACTCATGTGAAAAGAATCTCAACAATCTCTTGGAAATGAAGAGATGCCTTGAAGATAAAATCTCGATTTTGAGCTCAGATTTGGAAAAGTTGAAACATCACAAAACTCAATTTCAAGACAAATTTACTCAAGGTGAGGAGAAATTAGAAAAACTCTTAAATCTTGGGAAGAAGTATAAGGATAGATTTGGGCTTGGTTACAATGAAGAAGATGATATAACAAATCCAAAATTCCTATTATTATTGTCAAAAGTAAATCCTCCATCCTTCCAAATAATATGTGCTATTATTATGGTAAATTTGGACATTTGAGATTTGATTGTCACCCTAGAAGAAGTCATATGAGAAAACATTCCCTAGTCCATCAATCCAATCTTGTGAATCATGGAAGGCAAAGGGAAAAATGAAAAACCAAATTTCAATGCCTTGAATCAAAAGTTGAGCACTATCTTAATGATAACTCCCACTCTTTATGAAGGGGTTCCTAGTGCCAAAAGTCTCATGATTCATACGGCCTTGAATGTTGAAAGGCAATCAAAATGGTACTTGGATAAGGCAATCAAAAGTCTTATGCTATTTTGGTTTGATTAGAGCTTTCAAATCCCGAACCCGTCGTCGAGGTACGACCCGAAGACCAACTCGAAACATCGTAACTTTTGAGGTCAGGATTGCTACACACATTGTATGAATGCGTGTATGCTATTATATTGATTTAGGGAACGTATTGTGTTATTGATGTCTTTATTGCATGATAGATAGGATGGATGTGCCCTATGTTATCCATGAATTACTATGAATTCCCTGTTATATGAAAAGGGACTGATTGGACTTAGGATGATAAACCACCATGACACGGGTTGAATAAATTGCAAGGACTATGAATATGTGTAAATAAATCCGACGTCTATATCTCATGGTTGGTGTGTAGCCCATGTCCTTAAAATAACCCAATGTGATAATTATATTAAATGTATAAAATGTAATGGAATGCGATGTGCTTGCTATCATTGTCAAATTATGGTCATAATGTCATTATGATATGTGTATTGCCCATGAAATTATAAATATATTTCCCCTTAGTATTACTCACTGATAATTACCTAAAGTATTGTCTAGGATGTAAGCATGGGATGTTTAGTTAATGGGCCTGATGAGATTGAAAATTACTAGTGTGGGATTAGACCCAAAGGGTATATAGGACTTGGTGATGTGCATTTCCTGTAACGCCCCGCCCTTTTTCACTCTCTTCTTCTCGTAAATTCAGAGTATATTTTTTTTTATATAATAGAGTAGAGTGATAGAGCGCGGGACGTCACGACGCGAGCTAAGTCTGAACTTCCAAAATCCGACCCTTAATTGGCCAACCCTATGTGTGGATGGACCAAGTCCAAGAAAAACAGTTCACACAAAGCAATACAATACACATGCGGAATAAATCATAACATGCGGAAAATAATAGAACCAAGTTCCATTCCATTGATAGCAAAGTACATAGTCAAATAAATCACATTAATCATTATCCAAATAAACATCCATCCAACCATAGCAATTCATCTAAGTTATTACATTATGAAAACTGGATACTCTAAATACAAAATCCTTGAGTATCTTAAACAACATATAAGACTAAAAGCGTTCCAAGCTCCTATGCTTGTCCTTTTCCACGTTCAGCGTTTTTCCTTGTTTCCTACATCATCCACTAAAGGGTAGAAGTAGGGCGTTAGTACAACGCGCTCAATAGGAATTCCAGTTAGGGTTAACACATGGTTAGTACAAAACATATAATATTATCATAGTGCCAAAAAGGCCATACAAACCTTGTCATGAAATCATATAAACCATGCCATAAAACCATGTAATCCATGCCATGTCATGATGTCAAATGCAATGAGTCCCACCCATCATTAGTACATATAAGTCCCTCCACATAGGTCTTTTGGACGCCCCGACGGAGTGTGGATCCTCCGGCTCCTTCTTGATGGATAATGCACATCAGGTATACCACATAGGTTGTTCGGACGTCCCCCAACTGAGTGTGGACCCTTCGGTTCCCTCTTTATGGATAATGCACATCAAGGTATACCACATAGGTTGGTCGGACGCCCCGACGGAGTGTGGACCCTCCAGTTCCCTCTTGATGGATAATGCACATCAAGGTATACCACATAGGTTGTTCGGACGCCCCAACGGAGTGTGGACCCTCCGGTTCCCTCTTGATGGATAATGCACATTAAGGTATACCACATAGGTTGTTCGGATGCCCCGACGGAGTGTGGACCCTCCGGTTCCCTCTTGATGGATAATTCACATCAAGGTATACCACATAGGTTGTTCGGACGCCCCGACGGAGTGTGGACCCTCCGGTTACCAAATCCTTCACCCCATGCCATGCATGAGATGCCAATGAAACACATGTTATTTTATAACATAAACATAGCATTATTAAAATCACCTTTGAAACATAATCAACACCTGCTATTTTATACAAATAAACATAGCACTATAAATCACCTTTGAAACATAATCAACACATGCTATTTTATACAAATAAACATAGCATTATTAAAATCACCTTTGAAACGTAATCAACACCTGCTATTTTATACAAATAAACATAACATTATTAAAATTCGTAGAAAGCATTTCTTTTGAAACATAATTTCATCAAAACATAAGATAAAACTGATGTACATAGACCATGGTTTCAAAGAGGTGGAATCCTACCGAAAAACCGTTCACAAGTCCTTTCATTCCCGTCCAAGATTCGATCACCGATCGTACACCGCTTGCGAGAACCCGTTACCTTATAATATAATGATAAATCAACACCAAGTCTCACCTAATTACAAGGTTCTAAGTCTATAAGCAAAACCCCATGGGGTTCGGCCATACACCATGGCTGAAACCCATGGTCTACCATTTTTGTCCATAATTACAATAATGCCATTGAGCCTAACCATAGACTTCTTTCTTGCTTAGATCTCAAATAATCATTCATACTTCCAAAGAACATAATCCCATAAAATAATTCATGGGGTTCGGGTGTATGGCCGAACCCAATGTCCAATATTCTCTCATATTTACAAAAATGCCATTGGTTTCCTCTTTCCTTTAAATCTTACATAATTAGACCTTATAAATTTCCCTAACCAAATAAGTCCATCAAACACAACTCATGGGGTTCGGCTATACATCATGGCCGAAACCATGGTTCTCCACTTTGGTGTTTAATTACATTTTTGACATTCCTTTCTCCATCAATTCCTAACACATATTGTATCCTTTATTTTATTTTAAAACTACACATAACCTAACTCATGACATAGGTTCATAGTCTGATTCATAAATCAGCCCTTAAACCATGAATTAAAGATGCCATTAATCCCTTAATTTGGACCATGGGGTTCGGCCATACACCATAGCCGAACCCTATGGTGTATAATTTCCAACTATGACATTAAATTCATATTATCCATCTCCTTTGATTCAATTATACATGAGCCTAAACCATATATTTAATTCTATAATTAAATAGGTTTTCAAAAACTAAACTTTAGTGGAGTTTGGCCATACACCATGGCCGAACCTCATTCATGGCATCCAATCCATTTATTTAATCCAAGTTCCATAATCAAACCCCACTTTCCATTCTTGGATAGTTTCCATAAATAATCTTCATGGTCAATAAGTAGATATTTTCTAATTTTAATAACAACTTCCAAGATTAGAAACTTTCTTAATATTCAATCCTCCTTTCCATAATTGGAAACACTTTCTAAAAATAGATTGTTTCCAAAAATAACCACCTTCCTTCCGTTTTTAGATTGCTTTCCAAATTTAGCAATCCTTACCATACTTAGATGTTTTCTGGTTTTTGCAGTACTAACCATATTTGGAACCTTTCCATATTTGGATTACTCTCCAAATTTAGCAACCATTTTCATCTAACATTCCAAACTTAACCCATGGGGTTCGGCCAAGCACCATGGCCGAACCCTATGGTTCATGATCTTAGTCATTAGCTTAGATTCAATAAAACCTTTACTCATAACATTAATCGATTATTATCCATAAAATGTTTGGTGGGGTTCGGCCATGCACTATGGCCAAACCTCACCCCTCCTTTTTATTATTTTAGATCCACTCAATTAGCCATAAAACAGCCATGGTTCGGCCATGCCATGGCCGACCCATATTCCATATTCTTTCATTGATTTTCTTGAATCTAAAACATACAATCACCAAAGGTTTTTATGATTTAAGATCTAGGAACTTAAACCCAATTAATAAATCAACACTCTCCATGGTTTTCAATCTTTAAAACCCAATAACTAATCATATCTTTCCATAGGGTTCGGCCATGCCATAAGGCCGAACCCTATGGTTCTTTTTCTCCATTTAATCATTTAATACTTATCACCAATCTTTCTCCATGGGGTTTGGCCATGCACTATGGCCGAACCCTATGGTTCTTTTTGTTTCAAAACATAAAATTATTAAGTAAGATACTAACCTTTTCCCCTTTGGTTTCTTGTTCTTCCAATTTTCTTTCTTTTTCCTTTGCTTTTCTCCAAACAAGAACTCCTTCTTGTTGCTGCCCTTTCTTCTCTTGCTCTTGGCGTGGAAGAGAATGATGAATTGAGAGAGGGAGAGAGAGGAATAAACTCAACAATAAAAGGATGTCCAAAACCGTGTATCCCTCTTGATCTCTCCTTTTATAGCCTTTCTTAATCTAATATTAGAATGTTCTTAAGATAAGCAACTCTTAGCCGTGCGCCCCTTGTGTTTCCTGTTTTTTTTTTTTTTTACACGTATACTATATTGTAGCTCAGTTTCGACCTTGTTAACTTTTGAATCAGAAAAAGTGGTAAACTACGAAGTTGTAGACTTGAAGTCTTCTTTCCAACTCAAAAAGAATCAAAGCAATCGAATATTGGAGTGAAAAGTTATAACCAAAACACTGGACATATGTCAAACCTTCCTTATTTAACCATGGCCGACTTTCCCTCTTTAATTAGCCATAGCCGACTTTCCCTTGTCTTATTTAGCCATGGCCGACCTCTCCTTCTTAATTTAAAACTTCCCTTTAACTCTAATTAGTAAGTACCATGCGCATACCTTAATCATAATCCAAATAATCTTTTAATTTAATTTAAGACAATCTACCTTCCCTTTTAGAATATTCTATGCGCATAATATGGATATTATTATCCAAATTTCAACCATGCTTAGTCTTTTATTCATTTCATAGATATTTCATCCCTTTTTAAATATCTAGCATATCATTGTGGATTTAAAATCCCACATATCTCTCCTGCGCAAAATCTATAGGTTTCACATTCAAAATTCGGCCATAAAAATCTTTTGTTTAAAATTAGATATAATTCATCACTAAATTAATTCAACCCATTTGCATTTAATAAAAACAATTTCAACATTGGTTGGGTCCTAATTGGGTCATGGCCCAATTCTTGATCCAAATAAGGTCCAATTCTAAAATCCACCATTTAAAAGAATAATTGTCATATAAAATTATTGTCTGAAAATCCGAGCTGTTACACCAATCAAGTGTGTGTGTGTGTGTGTGTATTTTAGCAAATGTGATTATACAATCAACACAAAAAATTAGCTCTAACACTAACACAAGAAATTAGCTTTAACACCATAAGCACAAGGACACAAGATATAAAGTGGTTCGGTTAGCCAACGTATATCCACTGTTAAGAGTAGCTTAACCTGGAGCTATCCCCAAATTCACTTGGTGGATACTTACACCCTGACAATTAGAGTATGAATTCTACCTCACTCAATCGGCCAGGAATTTCACACACAAAATGTAAAATAGGAATTTCACCTGTTTGAATTGGCTGGGAATTCCACCCACCGTATGTGCTATAGATTTTTTATAGTAGTTCCAGAGCCAAGCCTCCTTAATTCACTTTCACAGGATAAAGGTTTTAAAGAAAAATTATAACTAAGAAGAACTTTCCTTGAAGTATTTTCTTGAAGAAGTGTGCTTCTCAAAGATCCACCTAATGTGTGCCTGAGTTAATCCCCATGCTCTGCCTTGTAGCCGACGTTTAGCAATCACAATCTCATTATGACTAGGAAACTGGTTCTACCAAAACTTTCCTACTTTGTATATTTTCTTTCCTCCTCTCGTTCTCTCTTTTACTAATTCAATCAATAGATTAGTTGTATTTGATTCTCAGGTGTAGGCATAAAAGAATTGATCGTTCCTTAGAGTGTGTGACTCTTCTCAAATCAAGGAAGATCATTAAATGATCACACAACACTCATATTTATAGATTAGTCATCACAGTTTTTCAAACTGTCTAGTACCCATAGGTCTGGGGCACCGATGGATCGGCGTTCATATTTATTACCGTTCAACTACCCGATCGTTGAGCATTAAATGCACTTCCAATGGCACAAATTATTTCTGACCGATAGGTCTGTGTTACGGATGGGTCGACAGTGTAACGCCCCGCCCTTTCCGAGATTCAGAGTCTAATTTTTTTTTATAATAATAATATAACAACACTGGAAGAGGGCGGACGACGTCACGACGCGAGCTCAGTCCGGACTACCCAAGTCCGACCCTTAACTGGCCACCCATGTGAGCATGGACTAAACCCATGAAAGACAAACCACACATGGAACTAACTTAAAACATGCAGAATAACAATAACTAATTACGGAACTAAACTGATGCGAAATATAATCAATCTTAAGTTAACCATACATTCTTAGATAGCAAAGCACAGTTAATCCATTATAAACGACTTATACCAAATCAAGGTTCATCAAACAGTTCCCGAACCATAGCAAAGTTTACTAGTTACTACATGACCATAAAAATGTAATTCAAAAGACACTAATATAGAAATCCCAATCATCATTCAAGCACTTAAGCTTGGCTCCCCTCCACGTCCACGACCTTCTCTTTCCCTTTTCCTTTTCCTGCATTATCCTCTAAGGATAGAATTAGGCCGTTAGATCAACGTGCCCAGTAGGATTTCCGATTAAGGTTACCACATGGTTAGTATATATATCATGCATATAACATAGTATATATGGTAATCAAAAACAGATAAATCAATGCTATGTATGTATGCACATGTAATGAGTCTCTCCCATCACACAAATACATAGCCATCACTTGACGACACTCTCATCGTCAAGGTAAGACACATTACTCTTTCATTTCATGTTGATGATATTCCTCCTTGCGAGACCCTCATCGCCTAAGGAGGCCAATATGGCTCTCATCATCAAAGTATTTCTCCTGGCGGGACCCTCATCTCCTAAGGAGACCAATGTGGCTCTCATCATTATAACATTCCTCCTGGCGAGACCCTCTGGAGATTCGGGAGGTCATGTAATTATCATCATGATACTAAAGATCATAACTAGGGCTTTCCATAATCATCATCTCATGTCCATGCATGAGATGCCAATGAATATATGAAGCATGTAAATAAATCTCATGATTCAAAAACCAATTGAAACATAATAGTAATAACAATATATTTTATCAAATTATGATAAAACCAATCATCATAGTGGTTACAAGTAGGTAGGAAACCTACTAAAAATTCGTTTAAGTATTCATTCCTTCCAAACGTCACCCGTTCACAACTAGCATGCCATCAAAGAGATTCGTCACCTTATTCACATAAACCATGAATCAACTTTAATCCCATACTTCATTTGGATGGGGTTCGGCCATACAACATGGTCGAACCTCATCATCTAAGTATGGTCTCTATTTCCCATTTTTGTCATTGTTTTAAAGTCCCCAAATCAAGTCCCTTGATTTAATAATTCCATCCATTAGCTTCATTAAAACAGTCCATTAAAATTAATATCCAAAAATATTTATAAGTAGGGTTCGGCCATACACCTTGGCCGAACCTCACTTATTTACTTGGGTCCCCTCTTTCAACTCTTGATGGTTACCCTTATTCACAAAACTGCCATTGCTACCAATACATAATTATATCATGCTTAAATATTAAAACCACCAATTATTTCCATGAAATTGATTCATAAAACCCATAACCATGGTCCATGGGGTTCGGCCATACATATGGCCGAACCCTATGGCTTTCACATTTGAATCTCTTTGTCATAACTTAGCCATAGTAACCCCATGGTTCGGCCATGAAATGGCCGACCTATGTCTTGTCCAAATGTTCACTTAGATCCCTTTTTAAACACTTCATATTGTTCCATGATCTTCAAGTTTGAAACCCTTTAATTCAACAAAACAGTCCATATAACTCACCATCCTTTCCATCCTTTAAACCCATATAAAATGGTCCATGGGGTTCGGCCATACACATGGCCGAACCCAATGGTTCCCTTGGTTCAATGATTCCACCATGTGTTCTTAACTTAAGCCCTACCCTTTAATCATAAGAACCATATGGTTTAGCAATCCAATGGCCAACCCAAAACAGCAACCCTATTTTCATTTAAATCACATAAAAGTTCTCCACCATTGGTATGGTTTTATCTCTCCAAAAACCACACCAAATTATCCAACACTTTCATGGGGATCGACCATCCAAGGTAGCTGAACCCTATGTCCATGATTTGGTCCTCTTAAACACATATTTTATGTCTCATTAAAATATGTAAAAATCAGCATAATATTACATGGTTTTTACCTTTCAAAAACCAACGAAATACCAAAACAATTTCATGGGGTTCGGCCATCCAAGGTGGCCAAACCCAATGATCCATTTTATCAATTTATACCACCTTTACCTGAGGTTTAGACCCTTGATGAATTCGGCCATTCATGGCCAAATCATGACATCCAAATCCATGATTTATAATCCTTTATCTTGCATCTTAAACACATATAATTCTCCATAATTTTTGCATGGTTTTTAGCCTTCAAAAACCATCAAAACACCCAAATAAATCTCATGGGGTTCGGCCATCCAAAGTGGCCGAACCCAATGATATCTTTTTACCACTTTAAACAACCTTTAACCAAGGTTTGGGTCCTTGATGAATTCGGCCATTCCATGGCCAATTCATGTTCCATTTAATCTAATTTATTAAACAAAATTGTATGGAAATTCTTACCAATTTCTCCAAGCCTTTCTTCTTGCCTTTGCTCTTTGCTTCCCTCTTGCTTCCTTCGGATGGCCGAACCCAATGATATCTTTTTACCACTTTAAACAACCTTTAACCAAGGTTTGGGTCCTTGATGAATTCGGCCATTCCATGGCCAATTCATGTTCCATTTAATCTAATTTATTAAACAAAATTGTATGGAAATTCTTACCAATTTCTCCAAGCCTTTCTTCTTGCCTTTGCTCTTTGCTTCCCTCTTGCTTCCTTCCTTCTTCCTCAGCTTCTAGCCGAATCAGTGCTTGATCAATGGTGAGAAACACCAATGCTGGTTCGGCCAAGGAGGGGTGTTCTTGAGGGAGAGAAAGAAGATGTAATTCTAAGGCTTTCTTTGGAATAAAATTCGGCCAAATGAGGTTGTTTGTTGTTTTTGTTTAACAGCCCCCTCTCCTCTCATTAATCCTCATCAAAACTTGATCAAACCAATGGGATATTTGGTTCCAACCAAGGTACCCCTTGGCACCAACCAATGCATCCTCTCAGCTCCCCATGTAATCTTATCTCATTCCCATTCAATTCCATTTAACCATGTACATGGAAATTACCATTACAAGTCCCCAACGTGTGGGACTTGTTTTGGTTTGTTTGAGACCAAGGCACCTCCTCATATTCCATTTGACTCAATGGAAATAAGACCTCTTTGATTTCCATTTTAACTCACCCCAACTCAATGGCTTAACTCACCACATTAATTGCCATTCATTTATTACACTTGAGTCAACTCAACCATTTAATTTAAATGCAACTCATTCCAGCTCCAACTCAACCTGATTTGACTCACAATTGAGCTCACTCAAGGGTCCACATGGTCAACCATGGTCAACATGGTCAACATGACCCATTGGATCCCCATTTAGCTTATTGACCCAATTAACGCCTAGACCCAATTATGAGTGGTTTAGCCCCTTTGAATGTGGTTTACCCATTTTCATCAAGCCTACCCATTTATGCTCCACTTAATTTACAATCAATTCAGTTTAACCCCATTAAATTTGGGCTCACCCAAAGGTCAAATAAGTCCATTATGACCCATTGGGTCCCAATTGGGTCCTTTGACCCAATTAACCATATTGACTCAATTTGATGTTCATTACCCATTCATGATAAATTGGCCCTTATAATATGTTCATATGGTCTTAATTTGAACAATGGGCCCCACCATTTTCTCATTTATAATCACATTTACTAAATTCACTAATCCAGTGGCATTTTCGTAAATATTCATATTATTGAGAAATTGGGGTGTTACAATATAACCCTCTTTTAAATTTTTCATCCCGAAAATCGAACGAAGTAGGGTTCCAAAATAAACTACATAAATAATTCGGGGTGAGATGTTCTCATCTCCGATTCAAGTTCCCATGTGTCCTCTTCAACACCATGTCGGTCCCATACCACCTTTACAAACTGAATCGCTCTATTTCACGACACCCTTTGCTAAGTCTCTAGTATTCTAATTGGTTTCTCGACGTATGTCACGTTGCTTTGTACTTCTATGTCTTACACATTCAATACATGGGACGGATCGGGATTGTATTTCCTTAGCATCGACACGTGAAACACATCATGTAACACTGCCAATTGTGAAGGAAGTGCTATCTGATAAGCCACATCCCCCACTCTTCTTATGATGGAAAACGGTCCCACATATCTTGGTGACAGTTTCCCCTTCTTCCCAAACCTCATGTGTCCTTTCCGTGGTGAGACCTTTAAGAATACCATGTCTCCCACTTCAAATTCCAGAAACCTTCTTCTTTTTTCAGCATAGCTCTTTTGCCGACTCTGTGTAGTCAATAAGTGCTAACGTATCAACTGAATTTGTGCTGTAGTCTCTGCGACTAGTTTGGGTCCAATCAGTGCAGGCTCACCAGCCTCTGTCCAGCACACTAGTGATCTACATGGTCTACCATATAAAGCCTCGAATGGGGCCATCTGAAGGCTTGTTTGATAACTATTGTTATACGAGAACTCTATCAGTGGCAAGTGATCCTCCCATCCACCCTTGAAATCTAACATGCATGCTCTCAGCATATCTTCCAAGGTTTGTATTGTCCTTTCTGACTGTCCATCAGTCTGTGGATGGAATGCGATGCTAGTCAGTAGATCTGTCCCCATGGCTGATTGCATGCTTTGCCACACTCTGCCGGTAAACCGACCATCTCTGTCAGATACTATAGTTCGGGGAATGCCATGTAGCCGAATAATTTCCTTGATGTACCGCCGACCCAACGTCTTAGATGAATCCGTCATCTTAACAGGAATGAAATGCACAGACTTGGTCAGTCGGTCTACCACGACCCATATGGCATCATTGCCCTTTGAGGATCTCGGCAACCCCGTCACAACGTCCATGGAAATGTGCTCCCATTTCCATTCTGGCACTGATAAGGGTTTGAGTAACCCTGGTGGCTTTTGATGTTCAGTCTTAACTTGCTGACAAGTTAAACAATGTACCATGAATTCTGCCACATCCCTTTTGAGTCCGTGTCACCAATAATGCCTCTTTAGATCATGATACATTTTGGTGCTGCCCGGATGAATGGAGAGCTTGGATTGATGTGCCTCAATCAATAGCTCTTTCCTACAGTTCTTTGGCACATATACTCTTCCCCAGAATAAAAAGACCCTGTCCTGGTCGTAATTCCCATTCCGGTATGACTACGCCAGTGGACATCTTGTCCCATATCTCCACTTCCGGATCTGCTTGTTGTTCTTGTTCAATCCTGGTGACTATATTGGACCGTATGATTAAATTATACATACTCCCATGGTTGTTGATATACAGATTGAACTCTCGAATGGTGTTCAACATCTCCCATTCTGTTCTGATTAAGCATGCTACCGATGCATGTGATAGGCATCTGAGGGCATTCGCTACCTTGTTTGCCTTGCCTGGATGATATCAAAGCGCGAACTCATAATCCGCCAGATACTCCATCCATCTACGCTGCCTTAGATTGAGCTCTTTCTGATCAAATAAGTATTTCAAACTCTTATGATCAGAAAATATCTCAAATTTCTCGCCGTAGAGATAATGTCTCCAACTTTTGAGAGCGAAGACCACTGCAGCTAGCTCCAGATCATGTGTGGGATAAAGACTTTAACACCCCAATTTCTCAATGATTGGAATAATTACGAAAATGCCCCTTGATTGGTGAATTCAATAAAATGTGATTGTAAATAAGGAAATAGGGTTAGGGGGGGGGGGGGGGGGGGGGGGCATTGTTCAAATTAAGACCATATGAGCATATTATAAGTGTCAGATTTGATTGAATGGGTAATGAACATCAAATTGGGTCAAAATGGGTAATTGGGTCAAAGGACCAAATTGGGACCCAATGGGTCATGGTGGACTTAATTGACCATTGGGTGAGCGCAAATTTAATGGGGTTAAGCTGATTTGATTAAAAATTAAATGGAGCATAAATGGGTAGGCTTGATGCACAAATGAAAACCACAACTAAGATGGCTAAACCACCCATAATTGGGTCATGGCACCAATTGGGTCAACGGGCTAAGTTGGGCCCAATGGGTCGGGTTTGTAATGGCCCGGAATTTGTAAATCAATGAATAGGGGAATATTATTTATTTTAATGATGAAAATTGGGAAAATTGGAGGAATAAATGGTAAATGGGCCAAAATTTGGACAAAGGCCCAAGTATGGCCCAATAGACTATGGATTGGATTTAAATTCATTTAAAGGGTCAATGATGGTTAAATGGGTCAAGAATGGTCAAATTGGGTCAAATACCCATTTGGGACCCAATGGGTCAAGATAATTAAGCTCAAAGGAAAATGGGTAAGATGAAATGTAATTGGGCCATGGGCCCAATGGTGATACAACTAGTGGGAATGGGCTTAATGAAATTTAAATCACCGAAGTTAGCGATAAATTGACCAAGGTGACATGGTCCAATGGGACCCACCTCCACCTCACCAAGTGAGGTGGCGTGTGGACCCAAGGTTTGGTGGGGCCGACCACCATGGTTGAATTGGTCAACCATGGGTGGATTTATAAAGATGATGATTTCAGTAAATGGGAATTAAAGTAACTAAAATATCTAAATATTAAATGATTAAAATTATCCAAATGAAGTGGTCAAAGTGGGGTCAAAAGGTGAAAACCAAATCACCTCATGTTAAGAAGTGAAACACGTTGGGACTTAAGGGTGGTGGAGTCATAAGCCATAAAGCAAGATAAATATCTTGTTGGTTGGTGAAAATAATTAATGTAAATTGTAATTTTAAGTCACCAAATGGGGATAAGTCTTGAGTTTCTTTCCCATTTCTTATCCTCTCTTCATTGTTACTCTCTCCATTTTTCATTCTCCATTGCCGTCCCATGCTCCAAGTGAAGGAGAGAAAGAGAGCTAAGGAGAAGAGAAGAGAAGGAAGAAATGGAAATTTAAGCAAAATACTCTAAGGCTAAGGTTTATCATCTCCCCTCTCATCATTTTTCCCTCTCCCTCTCTCACACAAAACCTACCTTGGCCGATCCTAAGGTTGGGGGTTGCCACCATTGATCAAGCCTCTTGACCTATTAAAGATCAAGAGGAAGGAGAGAGGAGGCTAAAGAAACCGACGGGAGCGGCGAAAGTCGGAGGAGACGACGGATTGTGAGTATTTCTTAAACAAGAAATTTTGGATTTTTAGGGTTTAAGATTTGGGATTTATTTTTGTAGAATTTAATGGTGGTTACATAAATTTATGCCATGGATGTTAAACCCATCAAATGAGAGGGTGGAAGATGGAGGAAACCCTAAATGGGTAAATTAGGGTTAGGGTAAGAAAATAAATAAATGGATTATGTGCATTGGGTAATTTATGAAATTAAGAATTGAATTAGGTTATTGGAAGGAAATCATGGGCCATAGTGTTCGGCCATGTAGCATGGCCGAACCCCATGGTGGGTGATTAGCTAGTTGATGTAAAAAATTAGGGTTTTAAAGAATGGAAGACAATGAGGGTTTTTAGCTAATGAAATTTAGGGTTGTAAATGAATGCATGTGGGTAAGTTTTTAAAATGGTTTTATGATGAAAATGCAAATGGATTTTATGGCGTTGGAAGGTATAAAAGAGAATGAATTATGAACCATGGATTCGGCCATGGTGTATGGCCGAACCCTAGGTTGTTGTGTGTGAAGTTAATTAGGGTTTTAGGGTATGAAGCCATGGAAAAAAAAATGGGAAGATTGATGAAATTAATATTTTGGTGAATGTAGGTATTTTGGAACAATGAATGGTGGATCATGAACCATGGCCGAACCCTATGGTGATGATCAAATGATGGGTTTAAAGGATGGAAAAGATGGATTAATGTGTTAATGAGTTAGGGTTTCAAATGAACAAATGTAGTGATCCAAATGGGGCTAAGAGTAGTGGTTTAAAAGTGTGATTTAAACCACCTCAAGGAAGGATTTGTTTTGGATCTAAATGGTGTAAATAGATCCAAGAAAAAATGGGGAAAGGACATCATGGGTTCGGCCATGGTGTATGGCCGAACCCATGGCCCAATTGTGATCCATTTTGGTGGGTTAAATTGGATGATGAATGGTGTGTGTGTGGCCTCCAAAGGAAATGAATGAGTAATGGACTCATTGAAGTTAAATACATGAGGTAAATCCCATGGGAAGAGTTGATGAATTAGGTATTTTGAACCCATGGCCATTGGTGAACCATTTAAAGGGTTAAGTATGGGGTTATGGATGGGTTTAAATGAATAATGGTGAAATTATTAAAAAGGCTAATTTTAATGATGTTATGACATGGTTCAATGGGTCATTAATGGACCTAAGTTAGGGATCTAAGTCTATGATCAATTATGGATTAAATCATGCATGGATAAACGAGTGTTTAATCATGGAAAATGAGGTAGTGGCAAAACCGTAATTAGTGGCCAAATTTCAAGAATTCCATGGAAATTGATCATGGACTTAGGGGGTCTAATGTAATAAACTTATAAGTGATTAATAAGCCTAGGGTGGCCGAATCTTAAGACTTATGGGATTAAAAGGTTTAATAGATGACATGGGACCCACAAAACCTAAATAGTGACCGGTTTTTCATATGGGCTTAGAAATGGTTAAAACTTGAACTGATTTGGAAATTTAATAAGGTATTGGATATCGCGAGCAGTACGCGTGACGGTAGCCGGACTATCGGACGAACGAAACGAAGACGCTAGTCGGTATTCGGTAGGATTCTAACCTTTTTGTAAGCCATGGATTGAGTGATGGTTGCTTTGAATTATCTTGGAAATTATATGGGTTGTTTTAATATTGGTTTTGAATTATGTATTATGTAGGGATTTTTACTTGATTTATTCTGGTAAGCATGTAATTGGTTTAAAAGGGGTTTTTAAAGCTATGATGTGTTTATTGAGGTTTTACTTGATCTACTTTTGATAATCAAGTCATATGTTTGATTGATGGGATTTTTTAAATGTCATGGTTGTTATTATATTCATTACATGGCATATGGCACCTACATCTCATGCATGGCATGGGAGGGATATGGCATGGGAAGGATGAAATGAAACCGGAGTCCATGCTCCGTCAGGGCGACCGAGAACAGGCATGGGGACACCTTGAAGAGACTTTGCCGTCAAGGGGGATATTTTACGATTGGGTCATATCTTGATGAGGTTTTTCCATCAAGAGGGTCACGGCACGATGATGGTATGGATTATATTTTGAACATTATGTATGGATGAAAAAGGGGCATTGTACAACGATGATGAGATTGATGGGTGGGATTCATGACATAAAACACCCATTGCATTACATTGTACCAAATGGCATGATTTTGATATAATATTTTTATATTCTTTGTTATCACTAATCCATGTGTTAGCCCTACTCGGAGTCCTACTGGGCGCGTTGTCTAACGCCCTACTTCTACCCTAGCTGATGATGCAGGAGGTGGCGAAGCGGAAGGACGAGACGGGAGCCAAGCTAAGGAGCTTGGAAAGGAGTGCTAGATAGTTACTAATGTTTATTTTGGATAATGTAATTTGAAATAGTTTAGCTTGTTGGAAATGTAATATTTTAGACTTATTGCTATGTTTTGAATTTAGTGGTAAACATATGAAGTTATGGCATTTTGGTAATTAAATGATGAAATCTTCCCTGCTATCTAGAAAAGAAAATTTGGTAGGATAGTCTGTAATGTCATTCCGCATTTAATGTAACTTTTTGTGAGCTTTCTTCTACGGGTAAACTATTCTCTGTGGACTCCGTTCCACGCACCCGTACGGTTGGCCAGTTAAGGACCGGGTTTTAGAAGCTCGGACTTAACTCGCATCGTGATGTCCGCGCCCTTTGTCACTTTAAAAAAAAAATAGACTCTGATTTCGGTGAAAAGGGGCCGGCATTACGGGGTTGACCATGTTGACCATGGCTGACCGTGTGGGCCCTCAAATGAGCTCAATTGTGAGTTAAATCAGGTTGAGTGGGACTGAATTGAGTTGGTTTTGAATTAAGAAATGAGTTGACTCAAGTGCATTAAATGAGTGTCATTTAATGTGGTGAGTTGGGCTTGTGAGTTGGGTGAGTCAAAATGGAAATCAAAGGGGCTGTAAATTCAGTGAGTTAAAGGGGGAGATGAAGAGGTGCTTGGGTCTCAAGCCACACAAGACATGTCCCACACGTTGGGGACTTTTGGTGTGGGCTCCCATGCAAAGTGTTAAATGAAAAGTATGGGGATTGGATGAGATACATGGGGTTTGTAACGCCCCGCCCTCTCCGAGAAATCAGAGTCTAATTTTTTTTTTAAATACTAATAAAATAACAACGGCAGAGAGCGGGCGGCGTCACGACGCGAGCTAAGTCCGACCCTTAACTGGCCACACATGTGTACGTGGACTAAACCCACGATAACAAACCACACATGGAACTAAACAATGTCATGCAGAATAAACTAGACTAACTGCAGAATTAGATTGAATAGATAGCAAGTACCAGTCTCAATTAATAGATAACATAAACCAACCATCCATTGTTAATATCCTAGACAAACCATAGCAAGGTATCAAATTATTACAAGACCACAAAATATTCAGCTAACAGCAATTATAATCCATTCCAGCATTCAAGCATTTATGCTTGGCTCCCCTCCATATCATCAACCTTCTCTTTTCCTTTCCTTGTACTTGCATTCTCCTCTGAGGACAGAATTATGGCGTTAGATTAACGCTCCCAGTAGGTTCCCGATCAGGGCTACCACAAGGTTAGCTTATAAATCATGCATATAACCAATGTCTGATTATCAAAAACATATAAAACCATGCTATGTATGTATGCAAATGTAATGAGCTTCACCCCATCACACATACATATAGCCATCACTTGACATGTCTCATATCAACCTATTAATTCTCCTGGTGGGACTTTCACCACCTAAGGAGGCCCCTATAATATGTTCATATGGTCCTAATTTGAACAATGGGCCCACTATTTTCTCATTTACAATCACATTTATTAAATTCACCAATCCAGTGGCATTTTCGTAAATATTCATATTATTGAGAAATTGGGGTGTTATAGACAGTCATGGCATCGAGAGGTCGGTCCATAAAAGAGGCTCGATCTGGGGCAACACCATGCTGACAGAGTTTCAAGTCCAGAAACTACTCTTACGCAGAACGACCTGTCACCCTTTATCATGGTGTCGGTCCTGGTACTCTCGGCCGGTCTGTATTACCGATATGTCTGTTTTCTTGAGTTCACCTGAGTTCTAAGTTCCAGAACTCATAAGTCTTTATCGAAGAGTCGTTGACTATGAAGGGTCGTTTCAGCCTTTCGTCGAGGGGTCGGTACATACTAGTGTAACACCCTGGATTTTCAAGTTATTAATATATATGAAAATTACCCATTTAATTTGTGAATTATTAGATATGGACCTTATATGGGTAAAATGTTGGGTCATTGCCCAATTAAGACCCAACGGATTGTGGAAATGGTTTCAATAGAATTAAATAGGGCTTAATTAAATTAGTAATGCATTATGTCTATAATTAGTTATTATGAGCATAAAGAAACTAGGAATGGGATATTTTGCATGGCCGAATATTAGATTTGCATATCCAAGAAGATATCTAAAAATTAAATAAAGATTACATTGGTCGTGCATGAGATATGTGCATGATGTGTTGGAGTATTTTTAAAAGGAGTCCTTTCCCTTGATTAAGAGTGATATTAGGGGAATTGCTAAATAAAGAAGATGTCCAAAAAAAGATAGGATTACCTTGCCATATAGGAGTTGTACGCAATCCATGAGATGCGCTAAAAGGAGTCCTTCTTTGATTAGAAACGGCACTAAGGGGAATTGCTAAATGAAGGGCTCGGCATTTTCCAAAAATATGTAGGACCGGTTGGGAGTATTACATAAGAGAGGGGTGCACGGCAATTGCTATCTCAGAACCTTCTAAGTTGGCACCAAGTAGAGGTTTTATAAAAGAGAGGAAGGAAGGTGGTGTGCACGGCATACTCATTCAAAGAGAGGCAGCTGCAAGACCAAGGGGCGCAAGACATATCAAGAGAAAGAGAGGGCAACCAACAAGTGTGCAAGGAAGAAAAGGATTGGAAGAGCAAGAACAAGCGAAGGAAAACAGGAGGAGTCGCGGAACCAGTAAGTAATTTCGATAGTTTTGTTTAAAGAAAGGAACCATAGGGTTCGGCTATGGTGTATGGCCGAACCCCATGGAAAAAAATTGAGGGAATAATTATGGAGTTTTAATGGAAAGGATGGACCATAGGGTTCAGCCATGGTGCATGGCCGACCCCCACGGAAAGACATGGTTTAATGTATGGATTTTTAATGATGAAAACTATGGGAGTTGGTTAATAAATTCATATGGGTTTAAATGGTTTAAGATAAGTTGATGAACCATAAGGTTCAGCCATGATGAAGGGCTGAACCCCATGGAGGAAAATTGGTTATGTTTAATGGATTTTTGAGGGATGAAAACGATGCAATGTTATTAAAGATGTTAAAGGGTTTTAATGGATGTTTTTGGTGAAGATCCTTAGACCATGGGTTCGGCCATGGAGTATGGCCGAACCCCATAAATAATTATGGAATTATGTTCATGTATGTAGATCATGGAAAATGAGAGGAAAGGTTATTTATGATTTATTTTAAATGGATAGAAGGTTTTATGGTTTTAGATGCAATTGGATCATGAAAACCATGGAGGGTTATGATGTTTTGATTGCATTTAAAAGAGAAGATTACGAACCCCGTGGAGGATGGTTATTAAATTAGAAAGTTTCTAATTATGGACTTTTGGATAAAAAAGGAAGGAACTTTGATTTATGGATTCAAGAATGAGAATTGATATAATTAGAAAGTTAGACATCATAGGGTTCGGCCATGGTGTATGGCTGAACCCCTTGAAGTAATTTTTAATGGGTCCTTCATTGGTGGATCCATGTATGTAATGTCTAAATTTATGGACCTATGTTTATGGACCTAAGATTATAAGTCATGTAAATGGTGAATGAATTATGTATGGATCACTCTTGGACTTGGCGTAGTAAATAAATGAATGGACCTATGTTTTGGAACCCAAACATAAGTTGATGGAATCAATGGCAAAGTTGTAAATAGGTGAAAATGATGGACATAGGATTCGGGCATGGTGCATGACCGAACCCCATGAACTATTTAATGGATCATGTATTTGGATTAAAGAATTATGTATGGATCGTTTTTGGAATGTTTTGGTTATGCATAGGTATAATGGCAATATTGTAATTAAGTGAATTAATGAACCATGGGTTCGGCCATACACCATGGCCGAACCCCATGGGAATTATTTGGTGGACATAGGGTCTATGTATGGCAGAATAAAATGAATGAAATATTAACTAAAGATTAGACCAATGGCAATGTGGTAAATAAGTGTGAAAATGATAGACCATGGATTCGGCCATGGTGTATGGTCGAACCCCATGAGGAATGGTTTATGGACTTAAACATAATAGGAAATCAAATGGAACATGGTTTTAATTGATTGTTGTATTATAAGGTAACGGGACCTCACAAGGTGTGTACGATCGTGAGCGATTACCGGACGAAAGTGCAAGGACACGTTAGTGGTCTTTGGTAGGATTCCACCTCTTTGAAACCATGGGTTTATGTACAATGTTTTTATCTTATTTGATGAATTTATGTTGAAAAAGATATGTTTCAATTGTGAGTTTTAATGCTACGTTTATTAAATAAAATAACATGCGTTTCATCGGCATCTCATGCATGGCATGGGGTGAAGGATATGTAACCGGAGCACACTCCGTCGGGGAGACCGAAAAACCTATGTGGGATACCTTGATGTGTTTTTCCATCAGGAAGAAACCGGAGGGGCCACACTCCGTCGGGGCGTCCGAAAGACCTATGTGGGGGTACTTATATGTACTTGTGATGGGTGGGACTCGTTGCATTTGACATCATGACATGGCATGGTTTATATGGTTTTTACATTATGATATTATTATATATGTTTTGTACTAACCATTTGTTAGCCCTATTTGGAATACCTACTGGGCGCGTTGTTCTAAAGCCCTACTTCTAACCTAGTGGATGATACAGGGAACAAGGAGAATGATGAACGCGAAACGGGCCAAGATAGGAGCTTGGATATGTGATTGGATTATATTTTATTAAGTTACTTATGGACTTGTAATTTGAATAACTAGACTTCGGACATGTAATAATTTATATGGTTTGCTATGGTTGGATGTTTATTTGGATAATTGAGCTAACTTTAATTATGATTAAAGACTTGACGTACTTTGCTATGTGAAGTGGAATAGAACTAAGTTCTATTATAACTCTGCAGTTATGATTTTAATCCGCATGTGTATATTGTTATGTGTGAACAGTTTTCATGGACTTAGTCCATGCACACATAGGGTTGGCCAGTTAAGGGTCAGACTTTAGAAGTTTAGACTTAGCTCGCGTCGTGACGTCCCGCCCTTGTTCACTCTGTTATAAAAAAAAGAAAATAGGCTCTGATTTACTGAAAGCTTAGCGAGTGAAAAAGGGTGGGGTGTTACAACTAGACTCTTGATCAGAGGCATACCCTAAATGACAGTTCAATGTTGCAGAACCGTTATCAATTTGGCCTACCAGTCTTTGACCACGATCGGTTGATCCTGTCTCCACCGAGGGGTTGGTGAGAACGACTGGTCGAGCTGACAGTGAACATAATTCATATTTCCAAGTTCACTTCCAATTCAATGTCAAGCTTCCTCTCTAGGATTTTTATGATTTTACCATTTGTTCAACTAAGTTTAGGGATGGTCCTCCTAAGGTGTGGGTACCACTTAAAGTCATCTATGGCCAAATACCTGTTTTGTGATTGCCACAACGATGAGCTTCAATCCAGTGGAACATGATCTTCAATCATGATCACCTTGAGTCTTCAAGCTTCTAGCAAGTGCTTCTTCTCGAGTGATGGAATTGACAAACTTAAGGACTCGGTAAACCGGGGCACTAACAATCTCCCCCTTTGTCAATTTCATGACAAAACCTATAAGCTAACCCAACTACAAACCTACCCTTATTATATCACATTTGAATAAGCTAACCCAATTACATGTACATATTCAAATGGAAACAACAAGACTATGATCTTCGCATTTTCAAATCATGTTTTCATGTTCAATCGCATCAGCAAGCAATATTAGAAAAATCATTAGAGGGGTTAGTCCAAAATATAAATATGCATTCATGGACTAAACCAGATTAGTATTCATACTCCCCCATACACCAATTATTCCCTATAAACCAACACTATTCATAGCTTAAGCTTATCATCAAGCCTATCCAAGCTAACAGTGTTGATGCGATTTTCTCTCAAATCTTCTTTCGTTTGATCCCCCAAACTCCAAGCATAGACATTCCCTTATACGTATTGGCTTCTTCGTGTTCTTCTCCTTTATGGCTTTATCTCTTTCTAGAGGCCCAAGCACTTCGGTTTCACCAATTACTCACGATAATTGGTTTTGATGTCTTGTAGCTTCTACTAATTTCTCTCCCATTTTGTCATATAATTGAAAAAGGTTAGTAGGTAGTCATCGAGTTCCCCTTCATTTTGAAGGATTTGGATTTCAAGCACTTCTCCCTGCTTCTTGCATTTAGTGTTTCTATGAGTTCACTTTCAACTCATTTAATCTTTCCATTGATCAATGCATGTTTCTCATGCATTCAAGCATTGATCTCCCCCACAGTACAATGCAAATTTCGTTGCATTATTGTTTTTCTTCTTCTTCCCCTTTAAGAGTTGTGCTGTCTTAAAGGTGTTCTCCCAATGGGGTCAAGCTAACTTACCTAGCTTCCCATTTTGGATCTTTTTTCCCATTCTCCAAGCAATGTTTTTTAGTTGTTTCTAGCGCTATCCTTATCTCTCTAACATGCCAATGCAAAACCAACTCATTCAAACCTACATGTTAGTCTATTTAACAAAAAACATGTTAACCATAGAGAAGAGAAAAAAAGCATTCAAACACAGCAATACACACATCAAACCATACATTGATGCATAGAAGTAGAGTTTACACCCAATGTGCTTAATGTTTACATAACAAAAACAAAATGTGAGAAGCTATGTTGGTGTAACATTAAGAGGAGATAGGGGAGGAGCAGAAGTAGAAGGTTGAGAGCCTGATGGAGGAGGTTGTGACTAGCTGGAGGTAATGGCAGCAAGAATTTGTTTTAGAAGGAGTTTATCCTCATCGAGTTTGTTTGAAAGATGTTTGAACTGAACTTGGAGTCATTCTTCTAAAGATATCAAACTTGTAAGAGAATATTCAACTGTTTTTCCCTCTTGTTCTTCTTCATATTTTTCTTCTGGTTCTTCAAACACAGGCTGGTAAGAGGAACAAGGATCATTTTTCCCAAAGATGGACTCAGCTAAACTTCTGGGAAGACTTTTTCGAAGAATGGCCTCGTCAATGGGTCTGGTGAATCTTGACACTTCCCTTTTTCTTGGTTTGATTTTGAGGTGCTCAGCTAGTTTAGACACGAGGTAACAAAAAAGAGGGTATCATTTACTTACTGATTTCCAGCACATTGAGATGGAATGGCACATCCAAGTAGACAGACAAAATTTCTTATTGCGAGCAACGCTGTCCAGGAGAATAATCATGGGAGGATTTAAATCAACCATGTTCCCATGTCTAGGATACAAATTAAAGCAGAAGAAAAGATGGAGAACTTTGTATGGCGGTAGTAAGCCTGCACTTCTAATCCATATATTTTTCTTCCACTCTATTTATTTTCCACACAGTCTTTTGGCAATTTTTTTTTTGATCTAGTACTTCTATCTTCGGAGGAGTGATGGGTAGAGTAGTATTTGGCACAATGGGGATCCCAATAAGTTCAGAAATAAGCTGAGGAGAGACTCGTACTGATTCTCCATTTTTAAACAGAATTTTGAAACAATTTGTTTTTGAATCATCTATGATGGAGCAGTACATTCTCATGGCCAAGGAATAATACATATTTCCACCCAAGTGTACCAAATTCGACCAATCCATGTCATGTATCAGTTACATAGCCCCACATTTATGCAAATCAGCTGCACAACTAGTTTGTTCTATATTGAAGTCTTTGAAACACCTATGTCGAAATAGGGGTTGAAGATATGAACCAACACCTTCTTCATCTGAGGATTCTCCTTCCTGATCACTTACACCAGAAGCCCTAACTTTTTCTTCATTCCTAATGTCGGTCCCTTCTTCTTCCTCATCCATGTCTCTTTCTCCTCTAACTTCTTCTTGGTCAATGTGTTCTTCTACTATAGGTTCTTCTATCCTTTCAGATGGGATTTGAGGATGAGGTTGGTGTACAAATTTGGTTCTCACGAAGGAAGTTTTGCTAGAGGAGTATTTTCAGAATCAGAATCCCTAAATCTTAGAGGGATACCTCTAGGTCATGAGGAAGCAAGTGTTTTTTCCCTAGGAGGTTGAGAACTAGCCTCAACCTATTTCTCCAAATCAGGAGTTCGGAAGTTCTTTGGCATGGTTTGTTTGTGTAAAGATGACTCAAAGAAAAACTAAGGAGGGAGGAGTTTCTGAGCTTACCTGAACACGAAAAATAACAATATCTGTGACACCTTTGTTTCTTAAGGTGAGAAGAATAAAAACCCCTTGTTTTTCTGGTGAGAAATCACTCCAAGAGGTATCAACGACGGGTCTAGGGCACGTGATGAAAGGAAGAAAATCGCCTGAGCCAAGGGAGGGACGAGAGGAATTTGATTTGTTTTTTTTTTTTTTTATTTCGCATAGGGAGATATTTTAACTTAAAATTTTTGTTCCATCGACATGTCGTTAAATACCGACCCCTTTCTTGATAATTTTCCATCTTTTCGACAGTGCTTTAATTTAGCACAGTATCGACATATCTGTCACACCGACTAGTCTATTCACCGACATGTCGGCTATACCGAGATGCTTAGACAACAGCGCAATCATCCTTGATTTGTGTAACTTGATGAAATCCTATTCTAAGCATGGCATACACAGAGTTATTCCAATATGATAAAACACAAATATGCTAAAAATAATTCATCAAATCATTAAAACATGCACAAGATCAACATTTACATTCCAAAACACATAAGGTTCAAAATACTTTGAATGGAATGTATGGTTTTCCAAGTAGAATATGTACTATAGCCAGGAAGAGTACATTCTAGACTTAAGTCACCAAAAAATCTGACTTTCTGGGAATACCTTGAAGGTTTCTGCATTGGATATCTCAACTTCTTCAAGATTTGATCAAGTTGTCTTAACAGGCTGTCATGCTTTGGGTTCTCTTTCACTGGAGGTATCCTACCATTAGGCCTTGGTGAATATGTGTTAGTCTTTACTTTAGGATTCTGTGGATGTCTTTTAGCTTTAGGATTTGGAGCTTGGTTTTTGGCTTTATCATCTATGTGCCTCTTTCTAAGATTGCATTCCATCTTGTAATGTCCAACTTTATGGCAATAAAAACACTTACCCTTGGGGGTCTTAGGCACATTTCCCTTAGTAAATACCCTTTGGCCAATAGGTCCATTAGTTTCCAATGAGGAACTAAGACCCGACCTATTGCCAAACCTTTTACCCATTTTTAAGAGTTTTTTCAATTTTTCTTCACCTTCGGTAGATTTATCATGAAACTTCTCTTTATGTTTTTTAAGTATTGTACCTCTAGAGTCAATTTCATCACATGATCTTCAAGATCTTCTTTGACATTATTCAGGATCTTGATGTCATCCCTTTGTTTTTTTAATGTTTCTTGAAGGCATACTTCAATTTCTTTGATTTTCAAAACTACTTCATTTGGAGAATTCATTTCCATGGTAAGATTCTCATAGTCATCTGTCAAGGTTTCAAATTGATTTGCAAGGTTTAGTTTTTCAGATTTAAACTCATTTATTGTAACGCCCAGCCATTTTTCACTCGTCGAAAATCGAAGTCTATTTTTTTTTTTTTGAAATAAAGAGTGAGATAGAGAGCGGGATGCCACGACGTGAGCTAAGTCGGAGCTTCCAAAGCCCGGCCCTTAACTGGCCAACCATACGTGTCCATGGACTAAGTCTACTTAAACAGTTCACACGCATTAAGGTTATACTTGCGGAATAAATGTAATGCGGGATTAATATAAGATTGTGTTACCATCCCTATCCATTTTTAAGCAAGGATGTCCATCACAAATAATTAACTTAAGTTCAAATGTCCAAAAATATAACCAAACCATAGCAAGATAGTTCTAAGTTATTACAGTCCCAAAATGCGAATAACTCAAATTACATTGTCCGAAAATAAAACTTAACTAAAGTAAGTCTAAATTATCCAAGCTCCTAAGCTTGGCTCCTTTCGCGTCCTTCGTTCCATCCATTCCCTGTATCATCATCTAAGGTATAAGTACGGCATTAGTCAACGCGCCAAGTAGGTATTCCGAGTAGGGTCAAACACATGGATTAGTATAAAAACAAAATAGATACATAATATCAAAATCACGCTAAGTCCATGCCAAGCCTGTAACGCCCCGCCCTTTCCGAGAATATCAGAGTCTAATTTTTTTTTTTTTTTTTAAAGTTATAATAAAACATCGAAAGAGAGCGGGTGGCGTCATGATGCGAGTTAAGTTCAGACTACCCAAGTCTGAACCTTAACTGGCCACCCATGTGTACATGGAATAAACCATGATTGCGAATCACACATGGAACTAACATCAACATGCGGAATAACCTAGATTAATTGGGGAATAGAAAGACCAGATAGCAAGTAACAGTCTTAAACATTATTTAACATAGATCAACCATCCAAATGTTATCAACCTAATCAAAGCATAGCAAGTAGTGAATTATTACATGTCCAACAAAAGTATTCAAATGACAGTAATATAAAGTAATCCAATCCATCATTCAAGCACTTAGGCTTGGCTCCCCCTCCCGGTCAACGACCTTTCCTTTCCCTTTGCTTGTACCTGCAATCTCCTCTGAGGATAGAATTAGGGCGTTAGATCAACGCGCCCAGTAGGTTCCCGAATCAGCGCTACCACATGTCAGCATATAAAACATGCATATATATCATAATACATGATCATTAAAAACAGTTAAAGCAATGCTATGAAATATGCACATGCAATGGGCATCCCCCATTATGTATTTTCATAGCCATCACTTGACGTGCCTTGCACCGACAAGGTAAATTACAACACACTTTCATCTCTTCTATATACATGCAATGAGCATCCCCCATCATGTACATTTGTAGCCATCACTTGACGTTCCTTGCACCGACAAGGTAAGTTACAACACACTTTCATCTCTTCTATAAAATATGTACATGCAATGAGCAACCCCCATCATGTACATTTGTAGCCATCACTGTAGAGCTTCATTCATTATCCCATGTCTATGCATGAGATGCCAATGCCTGTATGCCATTTGTTAATGCATAATATATCATTTGAAACACATATATTAAAACAATAGTATCATAAGAAAAAACTGGGTAAAAACCGTGGTTACAAGTAGGTAGGAAACCTACTGAAGAATCACTTCAGCGTCCGTTCTTTCTTAAGCTTTAACCGGTCACGACTCGTTCGTCGTTCAACTTTCGGTACCTTATTATGCAACAATAAGTAAATCATAATCTTATTTACATGTCCATTCACATATGAGACCTAAAACATCTTATAAGTCCTTTTGATCAATCTCTTCATTTGGCTTGTATTCACAGATTTGCCATTGCCACCAATACCTTGATTAAATTCTACAACCTTAACCGTAACCTTAACATGGTTCAGCCATGTTTTGGCCGACCAAATCAGCAAACAAAATTCCATTTTTAATCACACCCACATCCATAAAATGACCCATGAAAACGGTCCATGGGGTTCGGACATACTCATGGCCGAAACCCTTATGGTTCTTTTGCTCAACAATGTCCTTTATTTACATACTAATTGGCTCTACCCCTTAGCCATGTTAAACCCATGGTTTAGCCATCCCATGGCCAACCCAAAATCAGTAACCTTATCACATAAAAATCTCCCAAAAACAGTCCACAAAGGTCTATGGTTTCCATGTTTTCCAACATGAAAACCGACCCTCTTTTACATGGGGTTCGGCCCTCCATGGTGGCCGAACCCAATGGTCATTCTTGCTGTTTTTAAACCTCCAATAATCATGTATAAACAGTATATTAATATCAGGTTTTAACTTTCAAAAACTATACAAAAACAGTCCATAAAAAATCTATGGTTTACATGTTTTTCCAATATGAAACCAACATTCTTTTACATGGGGTTCGGCCCTCCATGGTGGCCGAACCCAATGGCTATGTTTACTGTTTTTAAACCTCAGATAATCATGTATAAACAGTATATTAATATCAGGTTTTAACTCTCAAAGAAACCATCCAAAGCAGTCCATAAAAAGTCTATGGTTTACATGAAAACCAACATTCTTTTACATGGGGTTCGGCCCTCCATGGTGGCCGAGCCCAATGGCTATGTTTACTGTTTTTAAACCTCAGATAATCATGTAATAACAGTATATTAAAATCAGATTATAACTTTCAAAGAAACCATCCAAAAATTAGCCCATTTTCATAGGGTTTTAATTTCCAAAAACTATCAAAAACAGTCCACAAAATCCATGGTTTTCATGTTTCAAAACATGAAAACCAAGCCATCTCTTACATAGTTTAGACCCTTGTCAAATTCGGCCATAGCATGGCGAAATTATGACATTCAAATCCATGCTTTCAATCTTTCCAAAGTATGTATCTTAAACCTCCAAAATCAGTCCTATACTTGCATGGTTTAAATCTTACAAAACCATCAAGATTAACCATAATATTTCATGGGGTTCGGCCATCCAAAGTGGTCGAACCCTATGTCCATGTTTTCCTTCTAATTGGGCATACAAAAATCATACTTTAACCCTTTGATAGATTTGACCATCACATGGCCGAATCATGTCTTATTTTACCCATTTTATTAAACATAAATCAATGGGAAAAACTTACCACTTTCCTTTGCCTTTTGCTCTTGACTGTTAATCCTTGCTTCCTTAACTCCTTGCTGGTTGTATGCTTGAATATTTTGTACCAAAATCTCTACTGTTCCAGCCAAGAAGAACAACGAATTGGAGAGAGGAGAGAGGGAGAGAGAGATGAGGAAAGTCTTAGGCTTTGCAATGATAAATTGGCCAAGTGATGGTGTTCATTGGTTTTGTATTTCAGCCATCAACACCCCTCCACTTCCTCATCAACTCATGCACAAAAACGATGGGCATTGGGTGCCCTCCAAGGCACCCCTTGGCAGCTACCCATGCAACCATACAGCTTCCCAAGCAACTCACCTCAAACCCATGTATTTACATTTAATATTCACCATGGAACTCACCAAAACAAGTCCCCAACGTGTGGGACTTGTTTTGGTTGGTTTGGGACCAGTCAACCTCTTCTAATTCCCATTAGACTCACTGATTTACAGCCCCTTCAATTTCCCTTTTGACTCACCCAACTCAAGATCATTTAAATTTCCATTTCAACTCACCCAACTCACATACTTAATGCATTTCATTCAATTCACATGAGTTGACTCATAACTTGATTTAATTCCAACTCACCTCAGTCCCATTCAACTGATTTGACTCGTGTTTTAGCTCCCTTGAGGGTTCACATGGTCAACAATAGTCAACTCGACCCGTTGGGTCCACTTTTGGCTCCTTGACCCGTTTTTGACTCCATGACCCAATTATGGGTATTTTGGTCATTTGTAATCGGTTTTTGCATATGTGTCAGGCCTACCCATTTCTTCTCCACTTGATTTCCAATCAAATAATCTTAACCCCATTTAATTTAAATTCATGAAACGGTCAAATCATCCATTTTGACCCGATGGGTCCCATTTGGGCCCTTTGACCCATTTAGCCATTTTTGACCCAAATGATGAAAATTACCCAACCAATCAAACTTAACATTCATAATGCTCATATGATTTTTATTTGAGCAATGGGTCCCACTATTTCCTTTCTTAACATCACAAAATAATTAATTTAACAACTCAGGGGCATTTTGGTAATTTTCCATTTCATTGAGAAATTGGGGTGTTACAATGCCATGGTTGTTATATGCCATGATTTCCCACCCATCAACCATATCTCAAACACATAGATAATCTTCTTGATGAACAAGCCACATCAAGGTATTCATTGTCATTACTCCCCACGTATGCCTTATCAGTCCCACCGAATGGAGCGTGGACTCCTCTTTCTTTTCAAACATCATATACCATTTCTCAATCGGAATCAGTGCGGATCCCTCCTCACGTTTGTTTATAGGATACCCGAATGAAGCGTAGACTTCCCTCATTTGTTCCTCCCATGCCATGCATGAGATGTGAGTGCAAACATGCTATTTCATATTAAACATAATAACATTGAAATTACATCCTTAAAACATAAGCATTTGATACCAAAATAGATCATCAAACATGGGATTAAAAACCATTACATATACATAGTCCAAGTGTTTCAACAAGGTAGGAATCCTACCAAAGTCCGATCTACTGTCCTTATCTTGTTTCGCACGAACAGTCGCTAACCGTCACGTGAAAACAAATCTCGTCTCTTTACCTTATCAATTTAAATCATACACATATATCAATTTATAATTAACCTTTCATTTCAGTCTCATTTACGCATCATAATCCTTAAACCGGTTAAGACCCTCAACGGGGTTCGGCCATATGATGTGGCTAAGATGTGTTCATGTTTACCAAGACCCATCAATGGGGTTCGTCCATACAACATGGCCGAACCTCACTCCCTGGTTTTTGACCCATTTTCTTTAATCCTTGTTTTATTCTAAATACCGCGGGTCCACCATCATTCCTTTCTTTTTATTTCATAACTTGATAGTCCATAGTTAATTAACTTTTTAAACATACCTAGATCCATAAAATCATCCATGGGGTTCGGCCATACAACATGGCCGAACCCATGGTTCTTCCTTTTCCTCTTCTTTCCATCTTATATCACCTTGATGATGGGTTTTTCTTAAAAATTTACATCCAATATGTTTTAGGTCACTTGATGGGGTTCGGCCATACAACATGGCCGAACCTCATCTAGTCTCTCTTAAGTCCTCAAATGAACCCCATAAAAAAATAGGGTTCGGCCATGCAAGAGGCCGAACCTTGTTCTTTGATTATTTTCTCCTAATCTTAGTATTACATCATAATTTTGAATATCCTTCCACATTTGTTTCAACCATTTAACCATTGTCCTCATCATCATCCATTAATCATGTATAACCATAGTCCTCATCATCATAACTCATTTGTACAACTTATCTTGCCCACCAACAAGGTTTGGGTCTTGTCCATTTTTAAATCTCTAAAACCATATTTCGGAATTTGAACAATACTTTACTTTTATGTCCATCTCATTGCTATTCCTTGAATGGATTTTTACATTCTATGACCCATAACACTTTGGCCATTCTTTTCAATCCGAAATGGAACCCCATGGTTTCGGCAATTCCTTGGCCAAAACCATGGTTCCCTCAGTTTCTTTTTAATCATTAAACCCTCGTTAAGCAATACATACCTATTCCGCATCTCCTCCGTTTCTTTAGGTCTGATTTTGCTCCTTCCTTAGTGTTTTCTTCTTCCTCCTTCGTTCTTCGGTTTCTCTAAGTCTAGAGCCAAAAATGTGTGTGAGAGAGAGAGATGAGAAGAGGCAGTGCAACCTCTTGTTCCACCTTGAGAATTCGGCCAAGTATGATGAGAGAGGGAGAGGGACTGAGATGAAAAACTCCTAATGGAGGGTTCGGCCAAAGAGGTGTGGGTTGAGAGGGGGAGAGAGGGAGAGGATGAGATGGAACTCTATCTTTTCTTTGTCTCAAAGAGAGGATCGGCCAAGGATGTAGAGAGAGGGAGAGAGAGGATAAGATGAAACAATCTCTAACTCTTTTGTCTAAGGGAGGATCGGCTAAAGGTGTTTTGGTGTGAGTCTTGTGTAAGCCCTAATCTCCCAACCACCCTCATCACTTCTTGGTCTTTCCCATATGTCCCTTGGTTGACCAAAGAGACACATGGCTTACACTTGTAGCCTTCTCCCCAATCCCAACAGCTTTGTCTAGGGTTTCCTCTCCCATGAGATGGAAACCCTCCACCTCCCTTTGACTCTTTTCGAATGGGAGTCTCTTCACATCCCTTTCAACTCAACTGACTTTAAATGAAACTCACTCCTCTAACTCAAGCTATTGAACTCATCCATGCAACTCAAGACTTCAATTTATTTCTTAATTAAATAGTTCCTTAATTCAACTCACTTCACTTAACCCTCTTGAACTCACCTATGAACTCACCCATGGTTGACCAAGTCAACCACGGTAGCCGACCCTGCATGTGACCCTAGACCATTCGCCACCTCACTTAATGTGGTGGATTTCGGTCTCACTTGGCTATGCTACTTCCATGTCACCTCATACACTTGCCACCTCACGTGATGAGGTGGATCCCATGCCTTAGGTCTTAATTGGGTAGATGACCTGATTAAATCAATTCCTTGCCCATTTACCTTTAAACATCAATTCATCTTGACCCATTGGGTACCAATTGGGTATTTGACCCAATTGACCACATTTACCTAATTAATTAGAATCAAACTCTATCCATGATCCGTTGGATCATAATTGGGCCATTGTCCCATTTCTTATCCATCTAACATTTATTCCATCTATAAGTCTTAAATTTAACAATTAAAATGGATAATATCCAACATAATAATTGCATTGAAAATCTGAGATGTTACAATATTACCCTCTTTTGAAATTTTCGTCCCGAAAATCGAGCGAAGTAGGGTTTCAAACAACTATACAAAAAGCTCAGGATGAGCTGCTCTCATTTCTGATTCGAGTGCCCGGGTGGCTTCCTCATTACCATGTCGATCCCATACCACCTTGACGAACTAAATGGCTCGGTTCTGTAATACCCTCTGTTCTTTCCCGATCACTCTGACCGGCCTTTCAACATAAGTCACGTCGCTTTGCACAATAACATCTTGCACATTAAGCAGGTGTTAAGGATCAGAATTGTATTTCCTCAACATAGAAACGTTGAATACATCATGCAAAGATGACAACTGTGGAGGAAGTGCCAATAGATAAGCCACCTCCCCCACCCTCTTTTGGATTGGAAACGGCCCCACAAATCTTGCCGACAGTTTCCCTTTCTTACCAAATCGCATGTGTCCCTTTCGTGGTGAGACTTTCAGGAACACTAAGTCTCCCACTTCAAACTCAAGGAACCTCCTTCTCTTGTCAGCGTAGCTCTTCTGATGGCTTTGTACAGTAAGTAGATGCTGTCGTATCAACTTAATCTGTTCCATGGTCTCTGCAACTAGCTCGGGTCTAATAAATGCAGTTCACCGACCTCTATCCAACACACTGGTGATCTACAGGGTCTACCATACAACGCTTCGAATGGAGCCATCTAGAGACTTGCCTGGTAACTGTTGTTGTAAGAGAACTCAACCAGCGGTAAGTGATCCTCCCATCCACCCTTGAAGTCTAACATACATGCTCTCAGCATATCCTCCAATGTCTGTATTGTAATCTCTGACTGTCCATCAGTCTGTGGATGGAACGTTGTACTAATCAATAACTCTGTCCCCATAGCCGACTGCATGCTCTACCACACCCTGCCGGTGAATCGGCCATCCCTGTCGGACACAATAGTCGTGGGGATACCATGTAGTCTGATGATATCCTTGATATACCTGTCGTCCCAAAGTCTCAAATGAATCTGTCATCATGATGGGAAGAAATTGTACAGACTTGGTCAATCGATCTACCACGACCCATATTGCATCGTTGCCCTTTGATGACCTTGGCAACCCTGTCACAAAATCCATGGAAATATGTTCCCATTTCCACTCCGACACTAGTAAGGGTTTGAGTAATCCTGGTGGCTGTTGATGTTCAGTCTTAACTTGCTGACAAGTCAGGCAGTGAGTAACCAATAGTGTCTCTTCAGATCATGATACATGTTGGTACGCCTTGATCAATAACTCTCTTCTGCAGCTCTGAGGCACATATGTCCTACCTCGGAATAAAAGACCCTGTCTCGGTCGTAACTCCCATTCCGAGAATAATCTTACCAGTAGACATTTTAGCCCATATCTCTTCCACTTCCGGATCTGTCCGTTGTTCCTGCTCAATCTTGGAAACCATGTTGGACCGTACGATCAGATTATACATACTCCCATGGTTCTTGATGTACAAATTGAACTCTCGAATGGTATTTAGCATTTCCCATTCCTTTCTTATCAAACTGACCACTGTTGCATGTGACATGCAACTGAGGGCATCCGCCACTTTGTTCGCCTTGCCAGGATGATATCGAAGCGCAAACTCATAATCTTGCAGATATTCCATCCATCTGCGCTGCTTCATGTTGAGTTCCTTCTGATCAAACAAATATTTCAAACTTTTGTGATCTGAAAATACCTCAAACTTCTCTCCATAAAGATAGTGTCTCCATCTTTTGAGAGTGAAGATCATTGCGGCTAATTCAAGATCATGTGTGGGATAGTGGCGTTCATGAATTTTCAACTGCCTTGAACCATAAGCCACTACGTGTTGACTTTGAGTGAGAGAACATCCAAGTCCTTTTCCTGAAGCATCACAATATACTTCATAGCCCTTGCCTCTTTCCGGCAAGATCAGAATAGGAGCAGTCGTAAGCCTCTCCTTCAGTTCTTCGAATCTTCGGTTGCATACATCAGACCATTCAAATTTGACTCCTTTCTGAATGAGTCGGGTAAGTGGAGATGCAATCTTGGAGAAGTCCATAATAAGCTTCCTATAATAACCTGCCAATCCCAGAAAGCTGCGGATTTCGGTCACATTCTTTGGAGCTTTCCAGTCTTTAACTGTCGCCACTTTAGCCAGGTCCACAGCTATTCCTTCCGTTGATATGACTTGCCCTAAGAAGTTAACTTCAGATAGCCAGAATTTGCACTTGCTTATTTTGGCATACAACTGATTTTTATTCAGGGTGTCCAGAACTATCCGCAAATGTTCAGCATGCTCCTCCTGACTTTTAGAATAAATCAGAATGTCATCAATGAAAATAATTACAAACTTGTCCAAGCAAGGACGGAAGATCATGTTCATCAGATCCATGAACAATGCTGGTGCATTGGTAAGTCCAAACGGCATGACCACATACTCATATAGTCAATACCACGTTCTGAAAGCAGTTTTTTCTATGTCTTCATCCCTGACCCGGATTTGATGGTAGCCTGACATTAGATCAATCTTGGAGAAGTGACTGGAACCCCTGAGTTGATCGAATAGATCATCAATCCTGGGTAGAGGGTACTTGTTTCTGACTGTCAGCTGGTTCAATTTCCTGTAATCTACGCACATCTGAAGCGTACCATCCTTCTTCTTCACAAATAACACTGGTGCTCCCCAAGATGATGTGCTGTTCCGGATGCATCCTAGTCTGAGCAGTTCATCAATTTGCTTCTTTAACTAAGACATCTCAACTGGGGCCATCCGGTAATGCGGTAATGACACTGGAGTAGTGCCAGGATATAGCTTGATCTCAAAATCAATCTCCCTCTTGGGTGGCAAGCTAGAGAGTTCTGTCGGGAATACCTCTGCGTAGTCTTTCACTGCCGCAGGTAGTTCAGCCACCGGTGCCTTGTCTAATTTGATGTTGTTCAATACAAGGTGGTTCAATTCTTCATGTAGTCTCCTAGTTATAGGAATGCTCTGTTTGTCGGCATGTACCACATATCACTTTCCCTCGGGTAACCAAAATATCACCCTGCGGAGATGGCAGTCAATGCTGGTTTGAAAGTTAGCCAACCAATCCATACCAAAAATGATGTCGTACTCAGTAATCTCGAGTACTAGATAATTCAAATCAAATCTGAATCCAACAAGTTCAGTGTTTACAGCTATGCATATCAGTCCTAGTGATGTGTCTCCAATGGGGGATACAATGGTAAGTGCAGTGGACAATTGTTGTACTAAAGCGCCAGTAGTAGATATAAATGCAGCAGATACAAAAGAGTGGGATGCTCCGGAATCAAATAATACGAAAGCATATGAACTACCAACTACTTCCATTCCTTGAATCACTGAGTGATCCACCTTCTCTGGATGAGGAGCCAAAGTATACAGTCGTCTAGATCCTATCGGATTAGGTGCCCATCTTGTCTGGTTATATGCCCTGGATACTTGTGAATGAGTTGATCGGGCTGGAGAGCGAAATGAACCCCTGGAGTGAGAAGGTCTATTGTTCTGCTGACACTCCCTCTTGAAATGGCCCTGCTGGCCACACTAAAAACAGGTGCTCACACCTCGAGGGACCTGAGAGACTGATACTGATGTGGAGGGCTGATTGGGACGAAAGCCTCCAGTTGACCCAGTAGAAGATAATGGTCTCCCAAAGTTGGGTCGAAATCTCTTGTTTATACAAAAACACTTCCCCCGCTTTGGCCTCGGCGGTTGTCCACAAACTGCACTGTCTCTGTTAGCTCTTGCTCCTCTATGGTAGCTTGAATGACCACTTCCTCTAATGTAGGTGACTTGAAGATTGTGACTCTGGCCTTGATGCTTGGTCGAAGGCCCCGCTCAAATTCACGAGCCTTTCTGTATTCTGTGTCCACCATGTATAAGGCATAACGTGATAGACGGAGAAACTCCTGATGATATTCAGCCACAGTCATGGTGCCCTATACCAAAGATATGAACGCTTGTGTCTGGCGCTCCTTCTCCTCTTCTGGAAAGTAGTGATCCAAGAACATTGCAAAGAACTGGTCCCATGTCATCTCAGTCCTTTCCCCTGCTGGAATCTATGCCCGCTGTTGCTCAATCACTTCCAACCACTTGTCGGCATCATTGATCAACTGTGAACTAGCCAACAATATTCTATCTTCATTACTAGTGATCTTCAGTAAGGTCAAGATCTTGGTGATGTTCCTCAACCAATTCTCCGCTCCGGCAGGTCATTCTTTCCGTTTGAAATGAGGGGGACGCTGCTGTTGGAAGTCTCTAACGATACTTCGATCATGTACTTCATTGGTGGTCGCATTTTCATTGCCGTTCATATGTTGCTGTAGAACGGAAGTGACCACAACCTATACTAAGTTCTGCAACTCAGGAGGTATTGCTGGAATATTTATGCTATTCTACTCCTTCTCCTGGTGTGGTTGTTGCACCTCTTCCTCCACATGTGGGTTTTGTCGAGTTCTTCCTCTCAGAGGCATTGTCCTAAGTCATTGAAATATCATTTGACTTAGCTTCCTCGTAAAGTTTTGTGTTTACATAATTTGGGGAATTGCCAAATAAGCATCTTGTATTTCTTGTTTTTGAGGAACTTTCCTATGTATCAAGTGTTGTTTCTCAATTTGGGGGAAATCCTGATGTTTTCTTGTTTCGGGGAAATATGTCTTATTTTGCTATGTTTGATAAATCCATTTTTATAGTGATTGTCCTTCCCATGCTATCATTCCTTTTTCGTCACGTGTTGCTCTCAGATTGAATGCGTCAGTCTGAGTCTTAACAAAGTAAATTAATCCAGCCCCCGTGCAGCGGACTTCGAAGAGTCGGTCAGTTGGGATTCTTATCTTGTCAGTGAGACATGATACCGTCTTAATCCTACTTCGAAAGATTCATACTCTAGTTTCGATCTGATACCAACTGTAACGTCCCGCCCTTTTTCACTTGTCAAAAATCAGAGTCTATTTTTTTTTTTAAATAATGAGTGAGATAGAGAGCGGGACGCCATTACGCGAGCTAAGTCCGAGATTCCAAGCCCGGCCCTTAACTGGCCAACCATACGTGTGCGTGGACTAAGTCCATGAAAACGGTTCACACGCATTAAGGCTATACTTGCGGAATAAACTTAATGTGGAATTAATATAAGATTGTGTTACCATCCCTATCCATTCTTAAGCAAGGAAGTCCATCACAAATAATTAACTTAAGTTCAAATGTCCAAAAGTATAACCAAACCATAGCAAGATAGTTCTAAGTTATTACAGTTCCAAAGTGTGAATAACTCAAATTACATTGTCCGAAAATAAAACTTAAATAAAGTAAGTCTAAATTATCCAAGCTCCTAAGCTTGGCTCCTTTCGCGTCCTTCGTTCCATCCATTCCCTGTATCATCATCTAAGGTAGAAGGAGGGCTTTAGTCAACGCACCCAATAGGTATTCCGAGTAGGGTCAAACACATGGATTAGTATAAAAACAAAATAAATACATAATATCAAAATCATGCTAAGTCCAAGCCATGCCATGGGTGTTATATGCCATGATTTCCCACCCATCAACCATATCTCAAACACATAGATAATCCTCTTGATGAACAAGCCACATCAAGGTATTCATTGTCATGACTCCCCACTTATGCCTTATCAGTCCCACCGAATGGAGCATGGACTCTTCTTTCTTTTCAAACATCATATACCATTTCTCAATCAGAATCAATGCGGATCCCTCCCCACGTTTGTTTATCGGATACCCGAATGAAGCGTGGACTCCCCTCATTTGTTCCTCCCATGCCATGCAAACATGCTATTTCATATTAAACATAATAACATTGAAATTACATCCTTAAAACATAAGCATTTGATACCAAAATAGATCATGAAACATGGGATTAAAAACCATTACATATACATAGTCCAAGTGTTTCAACAAGGTAGGAATCCTACTAAAGTCCGATCTATTGTCCTTATCTTGTTTCCCACGAATAGTCGCTAACCGTCACGTGAAAGCAAATCAAGTCTCTTTACCTTATCAATTTATAATTAACGTTTCATTTCAGTCGCATTTACGCATCATAATCCTTAAACCGGTTAAGACCCTCAATGGGGTTCGGCCATACGACGTGGCTAAGATGTGTTCATGTTTACCAAGACCCATCAATGGGGTTCGGCCATATCGAACCCCACAACGTGGCCGAACCTCACTCCTTGGTTTTTGACCCCTTTTCTTTAATCCTTGTTTATTTTAAATACCGCAGGTCCACCATCATTCCTTTCTTTTTTATTTCATAACTTGATAATCCATAGTTAATCAATTAACTTTGTAAACATACCTAGATCCATAAAATCATTAATGGGGTTCGGCCATACAACATGGCCGAACCCATGGTTCTTCATTTTCCTCTACTTTCCATCTTATATCACCTTGAGGATGGGTTTTTCTTAAAAATTTACATCCAGCATGTTTTAGGTCACTTGATGGGGTTCGGCCATACAATATGGCTGAACCTCATCTAGTCTCTCTTGAGTCCTCAAATAATCCCCATAAAAAAATAGGGTTCGGCCATGCAAGAGGCCGAACCTTGTTCTTTGATTATTTTCTCCTAATCTTAATATTACATCATAATTTTGAATATCCTTCCACATTTGTTTCAACCATTTAACCATTGTCCTCATCATCATCCATTAATCATGTATAACCATAGTCCTCACCATCACAACTCAATTGTACAACTTATCTTGCCCACCAACAAGGTTAGGGTCATGTCCATTTTTCAATCTCTAAAACGATATTTCGGAATTTGAACAATACTTTACTTTTATGTCCATCTTATTGCTATTCCTTGAATGGATTTTTACATTCTATGGCCCATAACACTTTGGCCATTCTTTTCAATCCGAAATGGAACCCCACGGTTTTGGCCATTCCATAGCCGAAACCATGGTTCCTTTAATTTCTTTTTAATCAATAAACCCTCGTTAAACAATACATAACTATTCTGGTTCTCCTCCGTTTCTTTAGATCTGATTTTGCTCCTTCCTTAGTGCTTTCCTCTTCCTCCTTCGTTCTTCTGTTTCTCTAAGTCTAGAGCCGAAAATGTGTGAGAGAGATGAGAAGAGTCAGTGCAACCTCTTGTTGCACATTGAGAATTCGGCCAAGTATGATGAGAGAGGGAGAGGGATTGAGATGAAAAATTCCTAATGGAGGGTTCGACCAAAGAGGTGTGGGTTGAGAGGGTGAGAGAGGGAGAGGATGAGATGGAACTCTATCTTTTCTTTGTCTCAAAGAAAGGATCGGCCAAGGATGTAAAGAGAGGGAGTGAGAGGATGAGATGAAACAATCTCTAACTCTTTTATCTAAGGGAGGATCTGCCAAAGGTGTTTTGGTGTGAGTCTTGTGTAAGCCCTAATCTCCCAACCACCCTCATCACTTCTTGGTCTTTCCCATGTGTCCCTTGGCTAACCAAAGAGACACATGGCTTACACTTGTAGCCTTCTCCCCACTCCCAACAGCTTTGTCTAGGGTTTCCTCTCCCATGAGATGGAAACCCTCCACCTCCCTTTGACTCATTTCAAATGGGAGTTTCTTCACATCCCTTTCAACTCAACTGACTTTAAATGAAACTCACTCCCCTAACTCAAGCACTTGAACTCATCCATGCAACTCAAGACTTGAATTTATTTCTTAATTAAATAGTTCCTTAATTCAACTCACTTCACTTAACCCTCTTGAACTCATCTATGAACTCACCCATGGTTGACCAAGTCAACCATGGTAGCCGACCCTACATGTGACCCTAGACCACTCGCCACCTCACTTAATGAGGTGGATTTGGGTCCCACTTGGCTATGCTACTTCCATGTCACCTCATACACTTGCCACCTCACGTGATGAGGTGGATCCCATACCTTAGGTCTTAATTGGGTACATGACCCGATTAAATCAATTCCTTACCCATTTACCTTTAAACATCAATTCATCTTGACCCCTTGGGTCCCAATTGTGTATTTGACTCAATTGACCACATTTACCCAATTAATTAGAATCAAACTCTATCCATGATCCGTTGGATCATAATTGGGCCATTGCCCAATTCTTATCCATCTAACATTTATTCCATCTATAAATCTTAAATTTAACAATTAAAATAGATAATATCCAAGAATAATTGCAATGAAAATCCAGGATGTTACAATATTACCGTCTTTTGAAATTTTCGTCCCGAAAATCGAGCGAAGTAGGGATTCAAACAACTATACAAAAAGCTCAGGATGAGCTGCTCTCATTTTTTATTCAAGTTCCCAAGTGGCTTCCTCATTACCATGTCGATCTCATAGCACCTTGACGAACTAAATGTAACGCCCCGCCCTCTCCGAGAAATCAGAGTCTAATTTTTTTTTTTAATAATAATAATAGAATTACTCCGGAAGAGAGCGGACGGCGTCACGACGCGAGCTAAGTCCAGACTACCCAAGTCCGACCTTTAACTGGCCACCCATGTATGCATGGACTAAACCCACGATAAATAATCCACACATGAAACTAAGTAAAACTTGCGGAATAGACATAATTGATTGCGGAATAAGTCAAATATACAGAATTATAATCAGTACTCAGACTGCTCTATTATCAGATAGCAAAGTACAAGTCAAGTTTGCTTTAACATATAACCTCATTAGACTATTCTCAAACTTAGCATCTATCCACAATAACGTAATTATATATCCAACATCAAGATTATAATTCAAACCATAGCAAAGATACTAGCTATTACATGTCCATAAAGTTGTATTCAATATAACAGTAATATAGAAATCCCAATCATCATTCAAAACTTAAGCTTGGCTCCCCTCCAGGTCCACGACCTTCTCTTTCCCCTTCCTTGTTCCTGCATTATCCTCTATGGATAGAATTAGGGCGTTAGATCAACGCGCCCAGTAGGATTTCTGATTAAGGCTACCACAGGGTTAGTGTATAAAACATGCATATATCATAGTATATATATATGGTCATCAAAAACAGATAAATCAATGCTATGTATGCAAATGTAATGAGCCCCTCCCCATCACACATATACATAGCCATCACACATATACATAGCCATCACTTGACGGGACTCTCACCGTCAAGGTAAATCACAATACACTTTCATTTGGGACTCACACGATAAAGTAATCCACAGTAATCCTCATTTCTTGTGGAAAGACACTTCATCATTGAGTTGTTTCACAGTGTTCTTTCATTGGGACTCTCAAGCCAAGGTAACCCATAATCATCACACCCCATGCCATGCATGAGATGTCAATGCATTGTATATCATTTGTAAATACATAACTCATCATTCAAAAACCACATTTGAAACATAATATCAAATACAACATATCTCATAAAAACATGATAAAACCAAATCATATTTGTGGTTACAAGTAGGTAGGAAACCTACCGCAGATTAGCTTCGGTGTTTGTTCTTTCTTAAAGCGTCACTTGCTCACGACTTGCACGTCGTTCAACTTCCGTCACCTTGTGATGTAACAGTAAGTAAATCATATTATCAATTAAATGTCCATTCACATCTAAGACCCAAAAACCATCTTGTGGGGTTCGGCCATACCCATGGCCGAACCTCACCCACTTAATTTGATCTCTTTTAATATGGATTAACACCATCCAATTAATTTATAGACAACCTCAATCCACAAAATATCACTTGGTGGGGTTCGGCCATACTACATGGCCGAACCACACCATATTGGTTTGAGTCCATACATCCAATCCAATGATCATTCCATCTTTGATCATTTCATCAATAATTACCTTTATGCCATTGCTACTAATAAATAATTTTATCATGCATTAACTTTAAAACCACCAATTATTTCTATAAAATTGATTCACAACACCGTAACCATGGTCCTTGGGGTTCGGCCATACATATGGCTGAACCCTATGGCTTTCCCATTTAAACCTCCATGTCCTAACTTAGCCATAGTACCCCATAGTTCAGCCATGAAATGGCCGACCCATGACTTGTCCAAATGTTCACTTAACAATCATTTATCAACCACGCAAGATGTTCCATGATCTTTAAATTTGAAACCATTTGATTCAATAAAATAATCTACATAAAATGATCCATGGAGTACGGCCAACACATGGCCGAACCTAATGGTTCCCTTGGTTCAATAATTTCCACCTATGTAGTTACTTAGGTTCCACTCTTTTACCAAGTTAGATGCATGGTTCAGCCATCCAAAGGCTGACCCAAAACAATAACCATAACTCCAATTAAATCGCATAAAACTTCCATAAGATTTTCCCTGGGGTTCGGCCATTCACATCGCCAAACTTTATGGCCCTTTTGGTGTAATTCTTCCAACAATTCCACATTATTTATCTACTGTTTCTTAGCCATAAAAACAGCAAGGTTTAACCATCCATTGCCGATCCCATACAATTAATTAATTCCATTTTACAATCCTTTAGCAATCTTCACACATGGTATGGTTTTTATCCCCAAAAACCATACCATTTAATCAATTACTTTCATGGGGTACTGTAACGCCCGCCCCTTTTCACCGAAAATCAGACTCTAATTTTTTTTTTTTATGAATTATTAAGTGACAAAGGGCGCGGACGTCACGACGCAAGTTAAGTCCGAGCTTCTAAAGCCCGACCCTTAACTGGCCAACCCTATGGGTGCGTGGAACGAAGTCCACGAAGAACAGTTCACACGTAGAAGTAAGTGTGCGGAATGTTACATTTAATGCGGAACGATAATAGAGGCTAACCTACAATTTTTGAATAGAAGGGAAGATTTCATCATTTAATTACTAAAATGCCATAACATTATATGTCTACAATAAAATCCAAAACATAGTAATAAGTCTAAAATATACAGTCCGACAAGTTAACTATTCAAATATACATTTTCAAAATAAAACTTAAAAACAAAGTAAATAATCCGTCTCCCCAAGCTCCTAAGCTTGGCTCCCGTCTCTTCCTTCTCCTTCACAAATAATACCGGGGCTCCCCATGCTGATGTGCTATTCCGAATAAAACCCAATCTGAGCAGTTCATTAATCTGCTTCTTCAACTCAATCATCTCAGCTGGTGCCATCCTATAATGTGGCAACGATACTGGAGCAGTGCCGGGATATAACTTGATCTCAAATTTATCTCCCTCTTGGGTAGTTTGTGCTTGTTAAAAACCACAATTTGACTTATTTGACCAACTTAACTAATGTGATTAATTAAACCCTTAGCCTAGGTTAATTATTTCTTATTTAATCTAATTACCTTTCCTTAAATTCCCTCCATGTATCCACCCATGGTTGACCAATTCAACCATGGTGGTCGGCCCCACCAAACCTTGGGTCCACCCGCCACCTCACTTGGTGAGGTGGAGGTGGGTCCCAATTTGCGACATCACCTTGGTCTAATTCCATCACCAACTTAGGTGATTTAGATTTAACTAAGTCCATTCCAACCAATTGGATCCTCATTGGGCCCATGGCCCAATTACATTTATTCATACCCATTTATCTTAGGGCTTACATTATCTTAATCCATTGGGTCCCAAATGGGTATTGGGCCCAATTTGACCATCCTTGGCCCATTTGACCATCTTTGACCCTTTAAGTAAACTTAAATCCAATCCATAGTCCATTGGGCCCTAGTTGGGCCTTTGTCCATATTTTGGTCCATTTACCATTTATTCCATCAAATTTCCAATTTTTACCATTAAAAATAAATAATAACACATATGTATTGATTTACAATTTCCGGGCCATTACAGGTTCGGCCATCCAAAGTGGCCGAACTCCATGCTCTAAATTTTCATCCTTTAAACCTCATCATAATACTTTACATCAGTACTTAATTCGGCCACAAAATGACCCAATTAACATATGTAAAAATCACCATAGTTGACATGGTTCTTGACTTTCCAAAACATTAAACTAAAACCTTTCTTTTCATGGGGTTCGGCCAACCAAGATGGTCGGACACTATGGCCTTTGGTTTGAACCTCTTAGACATTCATCTTATGTCTAATTTAATCTTCCAAAACTGTACATCATTTGCATGGTTTTCACTTTATAAAAACTCAATCCAAATAACCATAACATTTCATGGGGTTCGGCCAGCCAAGGTGGCTGAACCCAATGATCCCTTTCATCATGTTATACCCAAGGTTTAGACCCATGATACCTTCAGCCCTTCAAGACATCCAAATCCATGTTTTAAACCTCTTTAAAACATGCATTTTAAATCTAATAGAAACATCTATAACAATCCCACAAATTGCATGGTTTTTATGTTTCAAAAACCATCAAAACCAACCAATTATTTCCATGGGGTTCGGCCATGCCCAATGGCCGAACCCAATGATCAAGTTTCCATCTTAATTATGAACTTCCATTTAAGGTCTAATCCTTGATGCATTCGGCCAAATGATGGCCCAATCACACCCTTTTCACAATTTATTTAACTACATAACCTTTAAGAAAGTCTCACCAATTTTCCTTTGCCTTCTTCCCTCTTGTTTCCTTTCTTCTTCCTTAATCCTTTGCTGGTTTATGCTTGATCAATTGGTGCAAACACCATTGCTGGTTCAGCCAAGAAAAGAGTTAGGAGAGAGGGAGAGAGAGATGAGGATTCCTTAGGATTTCTTGTGTGAAAAACGGCCAAATGATGTGGTCTATCCCTTTTGTAATTCAGCCACAACATCCATTCATTTCCCTCATTAAACTTTGATAAAATCGATGGGATATTGGGTGCCATCCAAGGCACCCCTTGGTGCCAAACGTTGCATCCATTAACTTCAGCCCATGCATCTCATGAGATGAGATGCATGCCTCCCAAGCTTGGTGTCCCTTGGCTTTGGCAAAGGTACCCCTTCACCCAACGGCTAGGATTTGTCTATCTAAGAGTTGTGTGAGATTATAACTCCTTTCCACTTCCTCTTGACTCACTTGACTCATGATCTTTTTATTCCAACTCAACTCATCCAACTCAATACATTTAATGTACCATATTTGAGTCAACTCTAGTCTTAATTAAAACTCACTCCAAATCAGTGCAACTCGAGCTGCACTAGCTCATACTTGAGTTCAATTGAGGGCCCACACGGTCAGCCGTGGTCAATCTTGGTCAACCCGACCCATTGGGTCCCCATTTAGCTCCTTGACCAGTTTTGACAACATGACCCATTTATGGGCTGATTCAACCATTTGTAGGTGGTTTTCACATGTGCATCAAGCCTACCCATATTTGCTCCACTTGATTTCCAATCAATTTAGCTTAACCCCATTAAATTTGGGCTCACCCAATGGTCTAATAAGACCATTTGACCGATTGGGTCCAATTGGGTCCTTTGACCCAATTAACCATATTGACCCAATTTGATGTTCATTACCCATTCATGATAAATTGGCCATTATAATATGTTCATATGATCTTAATTTGAACAATGGGCCCCACCATTTCCTCATTTGCAATCACATTTATTAAATTTACCAATCTAGTGGCATTTTCGTAAATATTCATCTTATTGAGAATTTTTGACCCAATTAACCATTTTGACCCAATTTGATGTACATTACCCATCCATTATAATTTGACCCTTATAATATGTTCATAGGATCTTAGTTTGAGCAATGGGCCCCACTATTTTCTCATTTAACATCATAATTAATAAATTTACCAATCCAAGGGCATTTTCGTAATCCATTTCATTGAGAAATTGGGGTGTTACACTAAATGGCTCGGTTCTGTAATACCCTCTGTTCTTTCCCGATCACTGTGACCGGCCTTTCAACATAAGTCATGTCGCTTTGCACATCAACATCTTGCACATTCAGCACGTGCAAAGAATTAGAATTGTATTTCCTCAACATAGAAACGTGGAATACATCGTGCAAAGATGACAACTGTGGAGGAAGTGCCAATAGATAAGCCACCTCCCCCACCCTCTTTTACATTGGAAACGGCCCCACAAATCTTGCAGACAGTTTCCCCTTCTTCCCAAATCGCATGTGTCCCTTTCGTGGTAAGACTTTCAAGAACACTAAGTCTCCCACTTCAAACTCAAAGAACCTCCTTCTCTTGTCAGCGTAGCTCTTCTGACGACTCTGTGCAGTAAGTAGATGATATCGTATCAACTTAATCTGTTCCGTGGTCTCTGCAACTAGCTTGGGTCCAATAAGTGTAGGTTCATCAGCCTCTGTCCAACACACTGGTGATCTACAAGGTCTACCATACAACGCCTCGAATGGAGCCATCTAGAGGCTTGCATGGTAACTGTTGTCGTAAGAGAACTCAACCAGCGGTAAGTGATCCTCCCATCCACCCTTGAAGTCTAACATACATGCTCTCAGTATATCCTCCAATGTCTGTATTGACCTCTCTGACTGTCCATCAGTCTGTGGATGGAACGCTGTGCTAATCAATAACTTTGTCCCCATAGCCAACTGCATGCTCTGCCACACCCTGCCGGTGAATCGGCCATCCCTGTCGGACACAATAGTCCTGGGGATACCATGTAGTCTGATGATATCCTTGATGTACCTGTCCCTTTAAATAAATACAATTTAAGTTAAGGTAATAGTGTTAAAATGATATTTTTGTTTACAGCAATTTATTTTAATAAATTATAATTCTCCAAAATTTTATGATATGTAGAGTTTTTGAAACTCAACATTTTGGGTAAGATGGATTAAGTTAAACAAATCTTTTAATTAGTTAAATATTGAAAATAATTAAAATAGGACTTATATGAAAATAAATTTTGAGGGACTTAACTGTAAATACCCAAAAATCTTAAATCAACTGCGCATCAGGTGATGAGCAGCTACATGGGCGTCGGATTTGGTTGAGTTTTTACTCTTGAAATCAGTTTTGAAGTTTAGTGGAAATCCTGAATTTTCATGTGTTTTACTGATTTTCCACTTAAAATTTGATGGTTTTCATTGTTGTTAATTGTTTAATTTATTTCGAAATTAAACTAGACTATCAAAGGGACACATCTGACCAGAGAAATGTGAAAAACGAATTCAGAAAATCCATTGTTTTCAAATTCGTATTTCATGTTCACTGTCCCGTCACTGCTCTATTGCAGGTGACAGATGAAGAAGACGACTCTCGGGAGTTCCGAGAATCGTCCTTCGGAAGTTCTGAAGGTGAGACTTCGGAAGTTCCGAACTTTTGTTCAGGTTTCCGAAGCACTCAGAGGCCAAATATTCTTTCTGCCTCTGCTGTTCATATAATGCTGCTCCCTTTTTCACTTGCATAAATCAGAGTGTGTTTTTTTTTTTTTTTCAAAATAAGTGAGACAGGACATGTTGTCACAATGTGAGTCAAGTCTGAGTTTCCAAAACCCGACCCTTAACTGGCCACCATTACGTGTGCGTGGACTAAGTCCACTAAAACATTTTCACACACTTTTCTTGATACTTGCGGAATATTTTATATGAATAAGATGTTATTCATTCTCTTGTCATCATTAGGTAAGAAAAGCCAATCACTATGCAATATCAATAAAACTTAAAGATTATCAAACCATAGCAAATAAGTCCTAAGTTATTAAAATCCAAAATATAAGTCCTCTGAATACATCATCGAAATCAAAACTAAGTAATTTTAAAACTTAAATCTTCACAAGCTCCTACGCTTGGCTCCTTTGCGGTCCCACGTCTTTTTCCTTATCATTTCTTGATCCATCATTTATAGGGTAGAAGTAGGGCATTAGTCAACATGCCCAGTAGGTATTCCAATTAGGGTTAGGGTACACAGGACTAAAATTAGATTAAATAAATGAAGGGTATATACATCAATAATGTAATATTTGTAAAACATCTTGTATGTAATAAAACAATGCATGACGTCCATATCATAATCATGCTAACATAAGTGTCATGTCCTGGGTGTCAGTGCCAAATACAATCCCACCCAATCTCCATACTCAATCACATCATAAATCAATCAATGATTTCCTTGGCCAATTATGTCCACAGTGTTTGAGGTAGCAAACTCCAGGGCACTGGATACCCATTCACAAATTAATCGGGATTACCGATGGATTGTGATCTCCTCCCTTTGCACAGGGTTTCGGGCCTGACTACCCAGGAGCTCTTTGGCCCAATTACGTCGTACCTTTTCTGTCAACTAGACGTGGCAAAATCTCAACAATTCATATAGCTTCATATAAGCTAATCTCAAGCCCAAGTTATGTCTAGACCGCTTAGAACTTGGCTTGCTGGTCATAATGACAGTTGAAAATTCATGAACGCCACTATCCCACGCATGAACTGGAGCTAGCCGCAGTGGTCTTCGCTCTCAAAAGCTGGAGACACTATCTTTATGGCAAGAAGTTTGAGGTATTTTCATATCACAAAAGTGTGAAATATTTGTTTGATCAAAAGGAACTCAACATGAGGCAGCACAGATGGATGAAATATCTGCAAGATTATGAGTTTGCGCTTCGATATCATCCTGGCAAGGAGAAAAAAGTGGTGGATGCCCTCAGTCCCATGTCACATACAACAATGGCCAGTTTGATTAGGAAGGAATGGGAAATGCTGAGTACCATTGAGAGTTCAATTTGTACATCAAGAACCATGGGAGTATGTATAATCTGATCATACGGTCCAAAATGGTTTCCAAAATTGAACAGGAACAACGGACAGATCCAGAAGTGGAAGAAATATGGGTTAAAATGTCTACTGGCGAGGTTATACCGGAATGGGAGTTACGACCGGGACAAGGTCTTTCATTTTGAGGCAGGACATATGTGCCTCAGAGCTGTAGAAGAGAGTTATTGATCGAGGTACACCAAACCAAACTCTCTATTCATCCGGGCAGCACTAAGATGTATCATGATCTGAAGAGACACTATTAGTGGCATGGTCTTAAAAGAGATGTGGCAGAGTTTGTTGCTCACTGCATGACTTGTCAGCAAGTTAAGACTGAACATCAGAAGCCACCAGGATTACTCAAACCCTTATCAGTGCCGGAGTGGAAATAGGAACATATTTCCATGGATTTTGTGATAAGGTTGCCAAGGTCAGCAAAGGGCAATGATGCAATATGGGTCATGGTAGATCGATTGACCAAGTCTGCACACTTTCTTCCCATCAAGATGATAGATTCATCTGAGACTTTGGGACGATGGTACATCAAGTATATCGTCAAACTACATGGTATCCCCAGGACAATTGTGTCCGACAGAGATGGTCGATTCACCGGCAGGGTGTGGTAGAGCATGTAGTCGGCTATGGGGACAAATTTATTAATTAGCATAGCGTTTCATCCACAGACTGATGGACAGTCAGAGAGGACAATACAGACGTTGGAGGGTATGCTGAGAGCATGTATGTTAGACTTCAAGGGTAGATGGGAGGATCACTTACCGCTGGTTGAGTTCTCTTACAACAACAGTTACCAGGCGAGCCTCCAGATGGCTCCATTCGAGGCGTTGTATGGTAGACCCTGTAGATCACCAGTGTGTTGGACAGAGGTCGGTGAACCTGCACTTATTGGACCCGAGTTAGTTGCAGAGACCACGGAATAGATTAAGTTGATATGATAGCATCTACGTACTGCACAGAGTCGTCAGAAGAGCTACGCTAACAAGAGAAGGAGGTTCCTTAAGTTTGAAGTGGGAGACTTAGTGTTCTTGAAAGTCTCACCACGAAAGGGACACATGCGATTTGGGAAGAAAGGGAAACTGTCGCCTAGATTTGTGGGACCGTTTCCAATCCAAAAGAGGGTGGGCGAGGTGGCTTATCAATTGGCACTTCCTCCACAGTTGTCATCTTTGCACGATGTATTCCATATTTCTATGTTGAGGAAATTCAATCTATATCCTTCACACGTGTTGGATTTGCAAAGCGACGTAACTTATGATGAAATGCCAATCAGAGTGATCGGAAAAGAATAGAGGGTGTTACGGAACCGAGTCATTCAGTTCAAGGTCGTATGGGATCGACATGGTAATGAGGAAGCCACCTAGGAACTTGAATCAGAAATGAGAGCAGCTCATCTTGAGCTTTTTGTATGAGTTGGTTGAAACCCTACTTCGCTCAATTTTCGAGACGAAAATTTCAAAAGAGGGTAATATTGTACCATCCCGGATTTTCAATACAAATATTATATTGGATATTATCTATTTTAATTGTTAAATTTAAGATTTATAGATGGAATGAATGTTAGATGGATAAGAATTGGGGCAATGGCCCAATTATGATCCAATGGATCATGGATGGAGTTGATTCTAATTAATTGGGTAAATGTAGTTAATTGGGTCAAATACCCAATTGGGACCCAATGGATAAAAAAGAATTGATGTTTAAGGTAAATGAGTAAAGAATTGATTTAATCGGGTCATGTACCCAATTAAGATCTAAGGCATGGGATCAGGTGGCAAGTGTAGGAGGTGACATGGAAGTGGCATAGCCAAGTGGGACCCAAATCTACCTCATCAAGTGAGGTGGCGAGTGGTCTAAGGTCACATGTAGGGCCGGCCACCATGGTTGACTTGGTCAACATGGGCGAGTTCATGGGTGAGTTCAAAAGGGCTAAGTGAAGTGAGTTAAGGAATTAATTAATTAAGAAATAAATTCAAGTCTTGAGTTGCATGGATGAGTTCAAATTCAAGTCTTGAGTTGCATGGATGAGTTCAAGTGTTTGAGTTAGGGGAATGAGTTTCATTTAAAGTAAGTTGAGTTGAAAGGGATGTGAAGAGACTCTCATTTGAAATGACTCAAAGGGAGGTGGAGGATTTCCATCTCATGGGAGAGGAAACCCTAGACAAAACCGTTGGAAGTGGGGAGAAGGCTCTGTAACACCCCGCCCTTTTTCACTCTAATAATCAGAGTTTATTTATTTTTTTTAAATAATAATAAACAAGTGATCGGGGCGGGATGTCACGACGCTAGTTTAGTTCGGACTTCTAAAGTCCGACCCTTAACTGGCCAAGCCCATGTGCGTATGAACTAAGTCCATAAGAATCGATCCACACATGGTACAAATAAAACTTGCGGAATAAACTTAATCTTAATCTAACTGCAGGTTATAATAGATCCTAAGACTACTCCATTTTCCATTTTTATATAGCAAAGTACATTATCATCCAAAATTACCAAAATAACCTTAAAGTAAGCATTCATTCTAAACCATCCAAATCCTACCAACCATAGCAAATAGTTAACAACATTATTACATGCCAACCTCATCTAACTATCAAATTACATTGTCCAAATAAACTTAAGTAAAAAGTCCATAAATCAAAGTCCATTCAAAGCCCAAGCTCCTATGCTTGGTTTCCTTCAAAATCCTCGTTCTTCCCCTTTCCTGCGTCATCCACTAAGGATAGAGATGTAACACCTCAATTTCTCAATGAAATGGATAATTATGAAAATGCCCCTGGTTTGTTAAATTAATTATTTTGTGATGTCAAATAAGGAAATGGTGGGGCCCATTGCTCAAATTAAAATCATATGAGTACATTATAAATGTCAAGTTTGATTGGATGGGTAATGAACATCAATTGGGTCGAAAATGGCTAAATGGGTCAAGGGGCCCAATTGGACCGATGGGTCATAATGGATGATTTGACCATTGTGTAAGCCCAAATTTAATGGGGATAGTCTAAATTGATTGGAAATCAAGTGGATCAAAAATGGGTAGGCTTGAAACACAAGTGAAAACCAATTAAAAATGGCAAAATCAGCCCATGAATGGGTCATGTTGTCAAAACGGGTCAAGGGGCTGATTGGGGACCCAATGGGTCGGGTTGACTAGGTTGACCACAGATGACCGTGTGGGCCCTCAGATGAGCTCAAGTGTGAGTTAGTTCAGCTTGAGTTGGATTGATTTGGAGTGAGTTTGATTTAAGAAAAGAGTTGACTCAAACTTGGTGTATTAAATGTGATGAGTTGGATGAGTTGAGTTGGAATAAAAATACCATGAGTCAAGAGGATATGGAAAGGTGTTTTAATCTCACACAACACTTGGGAAAACAAATCTCAGCTGTTGGAATGAAGAGGTGCCTTGGCAAAGCCAAGGGACACCAAGGTTGGGCGGCAACATGCATCTCATGAGATGCATGTGTTGTGAATGAAAGGTTGCAATGTTTGGGTGAACGGGTGTCTTGAATGACACCCAATATCCCATCGTTTTTGCCAAAATTAAATGAGGGAAAATGAATGGAAGATGGGGCTGAAATTACAAAAGAGAAAGACCACCATTATTGGCCGATTTTCATATTGAAAATCTAAAGAATTCCCATCTCTCTCTCCCTCTCTCCAAATTCGTTTTCTTGGCTGAAATAGCAGAGGTGTTTGCACAACTGGTCAAACATAAAACAGCAAAGGAAGGAAGGCAAAGAAGGACTGGAAGTAAAGATTAAAAGCAAGGAAGTTTGGTAAGTGTTTAGTTGTTATTTTGGTTTAATAAAATGGAACAAATGGAGCATGTAATGGGCCATGGTTATGGCCGAATGCATCAAGGTTTTAACCTTGGATTAGATAGCTTAAAAGGATAAGAAATTATCCCATTGGGTTCGGCCATCTTGGTTGGCCGAACCCCATGAAAAATGTGGATTGGATTTGATGTTCTTAAAGGTCAAAAACCATGTCAAGCCATGCTGATTTATACACATGTTAATTGGGTCATTTTGTGGCCGAATTAAGTAAGGTTGTAAAGTGTGTTTATAAGGTTTAAAGGATGGAAATTTAGAATATGGAGTTCGGCCACTTGGGATGGCCGAACCCCATAGAAATAATTGGTTGATTTGGATGGATTTTGGAATTTAAAACCATTCAAGTATGGGACTGGTTTTAGATGTTTTATTAAACTTATAGGGCATGTTTTAAAAAGGTTAAAACATGGACTTGAAGGTCATGAAGGACTGAAGGTACCATGGATATAAATTGATAAATTGACCATTGGGCTCGGCCATCTTGGATGGCCGAACCCCATGAAGTGTTATGGTCATTTGGATTGTGTTTTCATAAAGTGAAAACCATGCAAAGTAATGGACTGATTTAGAGGGTTTTGAGAGGTAAAAACCCGGTATTGTTTTACTGATTGTTACATGTTTAAATGAGACTTAAAACATGTTTATAAAGACCAAGGCATGAACATAGGGTTCAGCCACTTTGGATGGCCGAACCCCATAAAAGTATTTGATGATTTTGGTGAGTTAAAAACCATATAAGATTATGGTGTTTTATGGGAATTAAATGAGGATATGTTTACTGTTTTTGGTTGGTCAATATATGACTGAACCATGTATGGTTCATGGTTGAATTAGCATGTTAAAAACATGAGTAATCATGGTGAATATTAAATCAAGAGAACCATTGGGTTCGGCCATGTGCATGGCCGAAACCCATGGGCTGTTTTTGGGATAAATGGACTAAGTTTATGGGTTGTGTTTGTTATTGTTTCCATGATTTTATAAAAGGTTTAAAGTATTCCAATGGAGAACCATTTGGTGATGAATAAGTGGGATTACAAGATTCGGCCATGTATAGGGCCGAACCCCATGGAAATGACAATGGTTTTGATATGGCTTAGCCTAGTGGCAAAGCTGTAAATACGGGTGATAATGTAAATATGGTTAGATAAAGTTAAAAGGACTTGAAGGAAGGATTAAATTAAGGTGGTATGGTTAGACCATGGTGTATGGCCGAACCCTACCAAGACATGTTTAAAGGGTTAAGTATTTAAGAATTGACCAAGCGAAAAAGGAGGTTAAATTCTAAGTTGGTCATGTTTGGCCATGGGCATGGCCGAACCCCACAAGATGTGGTTGGGTCTTAGATGTGAATGAACATTTAAATGATAGTATGATTTATTTACTGTTACATCACAAGGTGACGGAAGTGAACGGCGGGCAAGTCTTCAGCAAGTGACACTAAAGAAAGATCGAACACTGAAGTGAATCTTCAGTAGGTTTCCTACCTACTTGTAACCACAACTATGATTTGGTTTTATTACGTTTTTATGAGATATGTTGTAATTGATTTATGTTTAAAATGTGGTTTTGAATGATAGATCATGTGTTTACAAATGACATACAATGCATTGACATCTCATGCATGGCATGGGATGAAGATTGTGGAACCCGGAGCCCACTCTCCGGTGATATGCTGTGATGCAACTCTGAACCTCCTTAGGCGATGCAGGTCCCGCCAGGAGTAGAATTATGATGATGATAAGACATTGGTCTCCTTAGGCGATGCAGGTCCCGCCAGGAGAAATGTTATGATGCTGAGAAATACATTGGTCTCCTTAGGCGATGCAGGTCCCACCAGGAGAAATGTTATTGTGATTTACCTTGATGGTGCGAGTCACGTCAAGTGATGGCTATGAATATGCATGTTGGGAGGGACTCGTTGCATGTGCATATTTCATAGCTTTGTTTTACCTGTTTTTGATAATCATATATTTGATATATGCATGTTTTACAAGCTAACCATGTGGTAGCCCTGATTCGGGAACTTACTGGGCGCGTTGATCTAACGCCCTAATTCTATCCTCAGAGGAGAATGCAGGTACAAAGAAAGGGAAAGAGAAGGTTGATGACAAGGAGGGGAGCCAAGCGTAAATGCTTGAATGGATTTATAATTGCTGCTATTTGATACTTTATCATGGACATGTAATAATGTAATTACTTGCTATGGTTTGTTTAGGATATTATCGATGGATGGTTAGTTTATGTTATTTACAAACTAAGACTGGTACTTGCTATCTATTCAACCTAATTCCGTAGTTAGTCTGGTTTATTCCGCAAGTCATTGTTTAGTTCCATGTGTGTATTATCTATCATGGTTTAGTCCATGTACACATGGGTGGCCAGTTAAGGGTCGGACTTTGGGTAGTCCGGACTTAGCTCGGGTCGTGACGCCGCCCGCTCTCTTTCGATGTTTTATTATTATTTAAAAAAAAAATTAGACTCTGATTTCTCGGAGAGGGCGGGGCGTTACAACAGATAGGGCATTAGATCAACTTGCCCAGTAGGTTTTTCCGATTAGGGCTACCACAAGGTTAGTATAAAACATGCAAATAATATAATATTACATGTTCATCAAAACCTCATAAAAACAATGCTAGCTATGTAATGCACATGTAATGAGTCCCACCCATCACAAATATACATAGCCTCCTCCTGACGGGATTCTCATCGTCAAGGTATCCCACAGTGGTATTTCGGAGGCCCCGACGGAGTGTGGCCTCCGGTTTCCTCTTGATGGGATTCTCATCATCAAGGTACCCCACAGTGGTCTTTCGGACGCCCCGATGGAATGTGGCCTCCGGTTTCCATAATCATCACCCCATGCCATTTGTAAATACATCTTAACATACAAAACCACTTTGAAACATAATAACTTAGCACATAATTCATCAAAATTAAGATAAAACATCAAACATAAGTGTGGTTACAAAAAGGTAGGAAACCTACACAAAGTTCACTTAGATCGACCACTCTTTTAAACCGTCACCCGTTCACGACTTGTATACCGTTCAAGAAGTCCCGTTACCCTATTTATATAACAGCAAGTCAAACATATGTCCATATAATTTCCAACTTAGTCTAAGTCCCAAAAACCACTTTGTGGGGTACGGCCATATCCCATGGCCGAACCTCACCCACTTAAATTTGATCTTTTTAATCTTGTGGGTCTAAAATCAGTCATCCTTTGATTCATTTACCTAACACATAGGGTCATTATTAAGAGTCGCTAAGTCCACAACCATCCCCCATGTGGTTCAGCCATATACCATGGCCGAACCCATGGTTCTTCATTTTTGGCCATATTTACATTTTTGCCACTCCTTCTTCCATGGTTAAACACTTCTTCCAATCATACACATCTATGTCCATAACTGATCCATAAACATGGATCCATCATTGACTCATCAATCATGACATGAAATCACTGTACACCATTCATTTCCTTAACTTAATACCCATTCATTTTAGTACATACATAGACCTAAACTTAGCCCATAAAATGACTCATAAAATGGTCATGGGGTTCGGCCATACACCATGGCCGAACCCATGATGTTATTTTCCTCATTTTCCTTGAATCTTTTTCAACCATTTTGATCCACAGCAAGGTCCCTTCTTAAAGGGGATTCCATCATACATTTTGGACATCATCTTTATCCACTTTTAAACCTTTTAGACTCAACCATATTCTCCATCATCTCCATGGTTCCAAAAAACACTTACATCCATCAAAATCTCTCCATGGGGTTCGGCCTGTAACACCCCGCCCTTTTCACTCTCATAATCAGAGTTTATTTTTATTTTTTATATAATAATCAACCAAGTGATCAGGGCGGAGTTTCACGACGCGAGTTAAGTTCAGATCTCTAAATCCGACCCTTAACTGGCCAAGCCCATGTGCATATGAACTAAGTCCATAAAACTGATCCGCACATGGTACAAATACAACTTGCGGAATTAACTTAGTCTTAAACTAACTGAGGTTATAATAGATCCTAAGTCTAATCCATTTTTTTAACTTAAGATAGCAAAGTACTTAATCATAATCTCCAAAAATTACTAACAATCTTAACTGATCGTTCAATCAAACCATCCAAAATAAACCAAACCATAGCATCTACTTAACTACTTATTACATGCCAACACATCTAATTACCAAATTACATTGTCCAAATAAATCAAATAACTAGTCCATAAATAGTCCATTCAAAGTCCATTTAAATCATTCAAACCACCCAAGCTTCTTTGCTTGGTCCCCTTCTCGATCCTCTTTCTTTGACTTTCCTGCGTCATCCACTAAGGGTAGAGATAGGGCGTTAGATCAACGCGCCCAGTAGTGTTTCCGAATAGGGCTACCACAAGGTTAGTATAACACATACAAATAATATAATAATACATATATGTCAAAATTCCATAAAACATGCTATGTATGAAATGAATATGTAATGAGTCCCACCCATCACCATTCTACATAGCCTCCTCTTGACGGGATTCTCATCGTCAAGGTACCCCACAGTGGTCTTTCGGACGCCCCGACAGACTGTGGCCTCCGGATTCCTCTTGATGGGATTCTCATCATCAAGGTACCCCACAATGGTCTTTCGGACGCCCCGACGGAGTGTGGCCTCCGGTTACAACACCATCATCCCATGCCATGCATGAGATGTCTATGCAAACATGTCATTTGTAAATATAACATTTCATTCAAATAACTTATTCAAATAAACATAAAACAACGAATAAGATATGTGGTTACAACAAGGTAGGAAACCTACACTAGATTACTTTGTTTGACCCTTCCTTTGAACCATCTTCCGATCACTGCTTGTACACCGTTCTAGAAATCCAAATACCTTATGTACATAGCAGCAAGTTAATCATTTATCCACCTAATTTCCAGCAAAGCTTAATATTCCAAGAACCATTTAGTGGGGTTCGGCCAAAGCCATGGCCAAACCTCACCCATTAAAACTTTGGTCATTCTTTTATTTACTTAAAACCATCTAATTAACCCAAACTTCTAAATAAACCTTGGTAGGGTTCCACCATACATTATGGTTGAACCTTACGACTTTAATTTCAGCCCATTTATCCAATCATATGATCATTTTATTTTTTATCATTCACCCATAATTACGATTGTGCCATTGAGACCAACCTTTGCTTTAAATTAGCTAACTTCCATCACCTAACATAAAACCATCTTAGTGGGGTTCGGCCATACACATGGCCGAACCTCACCACTTAATTTGATCCTTCTTATACCCTTCATATCTCCATATAAACTAACCACTATGTCCAACAATTACCATTAGTGGGGTTCGGCCATACACATGGCCGAACCTCACCAATCTGATTTTTATCCCCCTTTTCCATCATTCATGTTGGCTGATTATTTACCCATACTAATTCCATAAACAAACATGTATTATTCTTAAATCAAAACATATAAATATTACCTAATGTCCATCATAAACTTAACCCAATTATTCAACAAAACAGTCCATGGGGTTCGGCCATACATATGGCCGAACACTATGGTTCTCTTTACACAATGCTTCCATTAATTATGTACGTGTTAGGCTCCACATCTTAACCATGGAAACTACCTGATTCGGTTATCTCATAATTGATCCAAAATAGCAACCTTAATTCCATATAAAAATCTTTTAAAACCCCCACTTCAAAATATGGATTTTTGTCTTTCAAACATCATAGAATTAACCAAATTTTCTCATGGGGTTCGGCCATCCAAAGGGCCGAACCCTATGGTCCATATTTTACTGCTTTTAAACATCATATTCCTATATTTAAACCATTGATGGATCTGGCCATACGATGGTCAGATCACATTTTCTTAATCAATCTATTAAACAAGGGTTCAAAATGCACTTACTAATACCGCGTCTCTTTTGATTGATCTTCACTCCGGCTTGTTCCTTCCCTTTCTTAGCCTCTCCTTCTTCTTGATTCCTCGGCCGAAGATGATTTTGTTGCTATCCTTAAAATGATTCGGCTAAGATATGAATTAGAGAAAGAGAGATAGAAGATTGGCTTTGAATGGAAAACCTTGATGCCGACTCATTTGCTCAATGTATGCTTTTGTCTTGGTGAAATAAATCAACCAAGGACTGATTTCATATCAGTAACCAGCTGCTATTCTTGATCTTAGAGAGATGATAACCGTCCAAGGGGGAGAGAGATAGAGAGAGTAAAAATGAGAACCCTTTGTTTAACCAAAACCAGCCCAAGATTAACATCGTGTAACTCACCTCACCTTAATCAAAGTGCTTTATGTTACTTGGGGGTTTCATTATGAAATGAAACTCCCCAACCCTCCAACGTCTCCATGCATGGTATTTGTGTAACCTCTCCTTTTCTTCCTCCTCTCATTATCATCTCACATGGGGGTTTCATCTAGAGATGAAACCTTACCCCCTCCTCCAACGTGTAGTCTTATCATATTTGAATTTGAAAAGTCAAAACCTCTTTTGTAACTCTATAATACAGCATCTTCATTCAGCCCATTTGATCCTCATCAATGTCCCATGTGAGAGTTTCATTCTTGAAATGAAACTCCCCTCCTCCAAGTGTGAACACACTTTGTAACTCCCATTGGTTTAATATCTATCTTGGAGTTTCAACTTTTAAATAAAACTCTCCATGTTCCAATGACTAGCCCATTGGTTAACCTTGTATTTGTAACTCTCAAAACAACCACCCCACTTATCTCTTTAGTAGATGTTACATGCATGAAAAGCCTCATGCAAGCAACGTCCCCATGGTTTTGAATTTGAATTTTTTGAAGTCAATAACTTCTCACCCTTGATGCAGCCCATGTGTAACCGTCCCCTCCTTAATGCTTATCAACGTCCCATGTGGGAGTTTCATTCTTGAAATGAAACTCCCCCTCCCTTGTTACCTTCCAACATGTAAAACATTTGAAATTGAGTCACAACTCTCATGTAACTCAATAATAAATTCAACTCATAAGTTTAGTTCAACTAAACTCCACTATTCATTTCAACTCAAACCAAACTCGATTAATGAAAACTTAAATCAACTTAGTTTTGAGTTCACTCCATGATTAATCATGTCCATCACGACCCATTGGGTCCCATTTGGCCATTTTGACCCATTTGACCCAATTACAACTCTTGACCCATTTAAATTCAAATCAAATATATCACAATGGCAATTCCGTAATTATGAATAAATTCATGTAAATTGTTATCTTTGAAATTCCAGGGTGTTACAATACAATCCTCTTTTTATAATTTTCGTCCCGAAAATCGAACGAAGTAGGATTCCGACATACATCACACAAACAACTCAGGGTGAGCCGTTCTCATCTCCGATTCTAATTCCCAAGTGGCTTCCTCAACACCATGTCTATCCCATACCACCTTGACGAACTGAATCGCTCGATTCTGCAACACCCTTTGCTCACTCTCTAATATTTTGACTGGCTTCACGACATAAGTGACGTCACGTTGCATATCTATATTTTGCACATTCAAAACATGAGACGAATCAAGGTTGTACTTCCTCAGCATCGACACACGGAATACATCATGTAGAGACGCCAATTGCGAAGGAAGTGCCAACTAATAGGCTACATGTCCCATCCTTCTTATAATTGAAAACGGTCCCACATATCTTGGCGACAATTTTCCTTTCTTCCCAAATCTCATGTGCCCTTTTCGTGGCGAGACCTTCAAGAATACCATGTCTCCCACTTCAAATTTGAGGAACCTCCTCCTTTTATCAGCATAACTCTTTTGCCGACTCTGTGCAGTCAACAAATGCTGACGGATCAACTGAATCTGTGCAGTAGTTTCTGTAACTAGCTCTGGCCCAATCAGTGCAGGCTCGCCGACCTCGGTCCAGCACACTGGTGACCTGCATGGTCTACCATACAAAGCTTCGAATGGTGCCATTTGAAGGCTTGCTTGGTAGCTATTGTTATAAGAAAACTCCACCAATGGCAATGTAACGCCCCACCCTTTCCGAGAATTTCAGTCTAATTTTTTTTTTAAAGTTATAATAAAACATCGAAAGAGAGCGGCGGCATCACGACGCGAGTTAAGTTCAGACTACCCAAGTCTGAACCTTAATTGGCCACCCATGTGTACATGGACTAGACCATGATTACGAATCACACATGGAACTAACATCAACATGCGGAATAACCTAGATTAATTGCGGAATAGAAAGACCAGATAGCAAGTAACAGTCTTAAACATTATTTAACATAGATCAACCATCCAAATGTTATCAACCTAATCAAACCATAGCAAGTAGTGAATTATTACATGTCCCACAAAAGTATTCAAAAGACAGTAATATAAAGTAGTTCAGTCCTTCATTCAAGCACTTAGGCTTGGCTCCCCTCCCGGTCAACGACCTTTCCTTTCCCTTTGCTTGTACCTGCAATCTCCTCTGAGGATAGAATTAGGGCGTTGATCAACGCGCCCAGTAGGTTCCCGAATCAGGGCTACCACATGTTAGCATATAAAACATGCATATAAATCATATTACATGATCATTAAAAACAGGTAAAACAATGCTATGAAATATGCACATGCAATGGGCATCCCTCATTATGTACTTTCATAGCCATCACTTGATGTGCCTTGCACCAACAAGGTAAATTACAACACACTTTCATCTCTTCTATAAAATATGTACATGCAATGAGCAACCCCCATCATGTACATTCGTAGCCATCACTTGACGTGCCTTGCACCGACAAGGTAAATTACAACACAGTTTCATCTCTTCTATAAAATATGTACATGCAATGAGCAACCCCCATCATGTACATTCGTAGCCATCACTGTAGAACTTCATTCATTATCCCATGACCATGCATGAGATGCCAATGCCTATATGCCATTTGTTAATGCATAATATATCATTTGAAACACATATATTAAAACAAGAGTATCATAAGAAAAACTGGGTAAAAACCGTGGTTACAAGTAGGTAGGAAACCTACTGAAGAATCACTTCAGCATCCGTTCTTTCTTAGGCTTTAACCGGTCACGACTCGTTCGTCGTTCAACTTTCGGTACCTTATTATGCAACAATAAGTAAATCATAATCTTATTTACATGTCCATTCACATATGAGACCTAAAACATCTTATAAGTCCTTTTGATCAATTCTTCATTTGCCTTGTATTCACAGATTTGCCATTGCCACCAATACCTTGATTAAATTCTACAACCTTAACCGTAACCTTAACATGGTTCAGCCATGTTTTGGCCGACCAAATCAGCAAACATAGTTCCATTTTTAATCACACCCACATCCATAAAATGACCCATGAAAACGGTCCATGGGGTTCGGACATACTCATGGCCGAAACCCTTATGGTTCTTTTGCTCAACAATGTCCTTTATTTACATACTAATTGGCTCTACCCTTTAGTCATGTTAAACCCATGGTTTAGCCATCCCATGGCCAACCCAAAATCAGTAACCTTATCACATAAAAATCTCCCAAAAACAGTCCACAAAGGTCTATGGTTTCCAAGTTTTCCAACAAGAAAACCAACCCTCTTTTACATGGGCTTTGGCCCTCCATGGTGGCCGAACCCAATGGTCATTCTTACTATTTTTAAACCTCCAATAATCATGTATAAACAGTATATTAATATTAGGTTTTAACTTTCAAAAACCATATAAAAACAGTCCATAAAAAGTCTATGGTTTACATGTTTTTCCAATATGAAACCAACATTCTTTTACATGGGGTTCGGCCCTCCATGGTGGCCGAACCCAATGGCTATGTTTACTGTTTTTAAACCTCAGATAATCATGTATAAACATTATATTAATATCAGGTTTTAACTCTCAAAGAAACCATCCAAAACAGTCCATAAAAAGTCTATGGTTTACATGAAAACCAACATTCTTTTACATGGGGTTCGGCCCTCCATGGTGGCCGAACCCAATGGCTATGTTTACTGTTTTTAAACCTTAGATAATCATGTAATAACAGTATATAAAAATCAGATTTTAACTTTCAAAGAAACCATCCAAAAACTAGCCCATTTTCATAGTTTTTTAATTTCCAAAAACTATCAAAAACAGTCCACAAAATCCATGGTTTAGACCCTTGTCAAATTCGGCCATAGCATGGGCAAATTATGACATTCAAATCCATGCTTTCAATCTTTCCAAAGTATGTATCTTAAACCTCTAAAATCAGTCCTATACTTGCATGGTTTAAATCTTACAAAACCATCAAGATTAACCATAATATTTCATGGGGTTCGGCCATCCAAAGTGGCTGAACCCTATGTCCATGTTTTCCATCTAATTGGGCATAAAAAAATCATACTTTAACCCTTTGATAGATTTGACCATCACATGGCTGAATCATGTCTTATTTTACCCATTTTATTAAATATAAATCAATGGGAAAAACTTACCACTTTCCTTTGCCTTTTGCTCTTGACTTTTAATCCTTGCTTCCTTAACTCCTTGCTGGTTGTATGCTTGAATATTTGGTACCAAAAGCTCTGTTGTTCCAGTCAAGAAGAACAACGAATTGGAGAGAGGAGAGAGGGAGAGAGAGATGAGGAAAGTCTTAGGCTTTGCAATGATAAATTGGCCAAGTGATGGTGTTCATTGGTTTTGTATTTCAGCCATCAACACCCCTCCGCTTCCTCATCAACTCATGCACAAAACGATGGGCATTGGGTGCCCTCCAAGGCACCCCTTGGCAGCTACGCATGCAGCCATACAACTTCCCAAGCAACTCACCTCAAACCCATGTATTTACGTTTAATATTCACCATGGAACTCACCAAAACAAGTCCCCAACGTGTGGGACTTGTTTTGGTTGGTTTGAGACCAGCCAACCTCTTCCAATTCCCATTAGACTCACTGATTTACTGCCCCTTCAATTTCCCTTTTGACTCACCCAACTCAAGATCATTTAAATTTCCATTTCAACTCACTCAACTCACATACTTAATGCATTTCATTTAATGCACATGAGTTGACTCATAACTTGATTTAATTCCAACTCACCTCAGTCCCATTCAACTGATTTGACTCGTGTTTTAGCTCCCTTGAGGGTTCACACGGTCAACAATTGTCAACTCGACCCGTTGGGTCCACTTTTAGCTCCTTGACCCATTTTTGACTCCATGACCCAATTATGGGTATTTTGGTCATTTGTAATCAGTTTTTGCATATGGGTCAGGCCTACCCATTTCATCTCTACTTGATTTCCAATCAAATAAGCTTAACCCCATTTAATTTAAATTCACAAAACGGTCAAATCATCCATTTTGACCCGATGGGTCCCATTTGGGCCCTTTGACCCATTTAGCAATTTTTGACCCAAATGATGAAAATTACCCAACCAATCAAACTTAACATTCATAATATGCTCATATGATTTTAATTTGAGCAATGGGCCCCACTATTTCCTTTCTTAACATCACAAAATAATTAATTTAACAACTCAGGGGCATTTTGGTAATTTTCCATTTCATTGAGAAATTGGGGTGTTACAGGCAAATGATCCTCCCATCCACCTTTGAAGTCTAGCATGCCCTCCCTCAGCATGTCCTCCAGTGTTTGTATTGTCCTTTCTGACTGGCCATCAGTCTGTGGATGGAACGTTGTGCTAGTCAGTAAATCGGTCCCCATGGCTGACTGCATACTCTGCCATACCCTACTGGTGAATCGGCCATCTCTATCAGATACGATTGTCCGAGGAATACCATGTAATCTGATGATGTCCTTGATATACCGCCGACCCAATGTCTCAGATGAATCCGACATCTTGATAGGAATAAAATGCGCGGATTTGGTCAGTCGGTCTACCACGACCCATATAGCGTCATTGCCCTTCGAGGACCTCGGCAATCCCGTCACAAAGTCCATGGAAAGGTGCTCCCATTTCCATTCTGGCACAGATAAGGGTTTGAGTAACCCTGGTGGCTTCTGGTGTTCCGTCTTAACTTGCTGACAAGTTAAACAATGAGCCACAAACTCTGTAACATCCTTCTTGAGTCCATGCCACAAATAATGTCTTTTTAAGTCATGATACATTTTTGTGCTACCCGGATGAATGGAGAGCTTGTTCTGATGTGCCTCTATCAGTAATTCTTTTCTGCAGCTTCTTGGCACATAAATTCTACCCCGGAACATAAGACCCTGTCCTGGTCGTAATTCCCAATCTGGTACAACCTCGCCAATAGACATCTTGACCCATGTCTCTGCCATTTCCGAATCTGCTCGCTGCTCCTGTTCAATCTTTGTAACCATGTTGGATCGTATGATCAAATTATACATACTCCCATGGTTTGTGATATATAGATTGAACTCACGAATGATATTCAACATCTCCCATTCTGTCCTGATCAGACATGCCATTGATGCATGAGACATGCGGCTGAGAGCATCCGCCACCTTGTTGGCCTTTCCCGGATGATATCGGAGCGTAAATTCATAGTCCGCCAGATATTCCATCCATCTGCGCTGCCTCAGGTTGAGTTCTTTCTGATCAAATAAATACTTCAAGCTCTTGTGATATGAAAATACTTCAAACTTCTCGCCATATAGATAATGTCTCCAGCTTTTGAGAGCGAAGACCACCGCAGCTAATTCCAGATCATGTGTGGGGTAGAGGCGTTCATGTATCTTTAGTTGTCTTGAACCATATGCCACCACACGATCACGTTGCATGAATGAACATCCCAGTCCCTCTCCTGATGCATCGCATTGTACTTCATAACCTTTGCCTCTTTCCGGCAAAACTAAAATAGGAGCAGTTGTAAGTCTCTCTTTCAGCTCCTCAAACCTCTGATTGCACAACTCTGACCATTCATATTTGACCCCTTTCTGAGTGAGTCGAGTCAATGGAGATGCTATTTTAGAGAAATCCATGATGAACTTCCTATAATATCCAGCCAAACCCAGGAAGCTACGGATCTCAGTGACATTCTTCGGTACTTTGCACTCCCTCACTGCTGCCACCTTTGTCGGATCAACGGCTATACCATCAGCTGTTATAACATGCCCTAAGAATTTGACCTCAGGTAGCCAAAATTTGCATTTGCTTGCTTTGGCATACAGCTTGTTCTGTCTTAAGGTGTTCAATACTATTCGTAGATGCTCAGCATGATCCTCCTAACTCTTGGAATAGATCAGGATATCGTCAATGAACACTATAACAAACTGATCCAGATATGGATGGAAGATTCTGTTCATTAAGTCCATGAACACAGCCAGTGCGTTGGTAAGTCCAAAAGGCGTGACTACAAATTCAAATAGTCCATACCGTGTCCTGAAAGCTATATTTTCTATATCTTCCTCTCTGACCCGGATTTGATGGTAACCGGACATCAGGTCAATCTTGGAAAAGTGACTGGAACCCCTCAACTGATCGAATAAATCATCGATCCTGGGTAGAGGATACTTGTTCCGGACAGTTAGCTGATTCAACTTCCGGTAGTCCACACACATTCTGAGTGAACTGTCCTTCTTTTTCAAGAAGAACACTGGAGCTTCCCATGATGATGTGCTATTCCGAATGCAACCCAGTCTGAGTAACTCATCAAGCTGCTTCTTCAACTCGGACATTTCTGTTGGTGCCATCCGATAATGGGGTAGAGACACTGGTGAAGTACCAGGATACAGCTTGATCTCGAAATTGAGCTCCCTCATAGGTGGTATACCAGGGAGTTCTTTTGGAAAGACATCAGCAAATTCTTTCACAATTGCTGGAAGCTCAGTGACTAGTGCTTTATTGATGACAATATTGTTCAACACCAAATGGTGCAACGCTTCCTGTAGTTTGCTTTGCTTGTCGGCACGAACTATATACTACTTTCCCTCGGGTGACCAAAATGTCACTCTTCGGCGATAACAATCAATATTGGCTTCATAACTAGCCAACCAGTCCATGCCGAATATAATATCGTACTCAGTCATGTCGAGTACCAGATAATTGAACTCAAATCTGAGTCCAGCGAGTTCTGTATTTATGGCCGTGCATATGAGTCCCAAAGACGTGTCTCCGACAAGGGATACTACTTTGAGTGTGGTGGACAGCTTTTGAGCTAGTGTACCAGTAGCAGTTATAAAGCATGCAGATATAAAAAAGTACGAAGCTCCAGAATCAAACAATGCATAAGCATAAGAACTATTGACAACGGCCATACCTTGAATCACAGAATGATCCACATCCTCAGGAGGTTCCAGAGCAAATAGTCGTCCAGATCCGGTAGGATTAGGCGCCCCATCCGCCTGATTATAAGTCCTGACTCCTCGGGAGTTAGCTGGCCTAGCTGGTGGATGGAAAGATCCTCTGGAATATGAGAGCTTATTGAGCTTTGGACAGTCTCTCTTGAAGTGACCTGGCTGATCACAGTGGAAACAGTTGTTCACCTCTCTAAATGACTGAGTAACTGATGCAGATGGGGAGGACTGATTGGGACGAAAGCCCCCCGTGGACCCCGCAGATGGTGTGGGTCTGCTGAAGTTCGGTCGGAACCTCTTGTTGGGCTGGAACCCACCCCTCCCACTTGGAGTTCAGCGGTTGTCAAATCGTACCATTGCATTCAACTCCTGTTCTGCTATTGTGGCCTTGCTGACCACCTCAGCCAATGTGGTGCACTTGAATATGGTCACTTTGGCCCTGATGTTTGGCCGTAGACCCCTCTCAAACTTCCTTGTCCTGCGAGGTTCTGTGTCCACCATATAGAATGCATAGATGGATAAACTGAGAAATTCCCGGTGGTACTCTGCCACCGTCATAGAGCCCTGTACCAAGGACAGAAAAATTTGCGTCTGTCGCTCCTTCTCCTCCTCTGGAAAGTAGTGTTCCAGAAAGGTTGCTGAAAACTCATTCCATGTCATGGCCGTTTTCTCCCTAACTGGTATGAGTGCCCTCTGCTTCTCCACCACCTCCCACCATTTACCGGCATCTTCTATCAGTTGTGAAGTAGCCAGTAGAATCCTGTCAGCATGACTCGAGATCTTAAGTAAATTTAAGATCTGAGTGATCTTCTTCAGCTAGTGCTCAACTCCGACAGCCCCTTCCTTCCCTTTGAAGTAGGGAGGACGCTGTTGCTGGAATTCTCGAGCCATACTCCGGTCACTGGCATCCTTGGAACTTTCACTCCCATTCATATGTTGCTGGAGTACAGAGGTTACCACGGCTTGAACAAAGCCCTGAAAGTTCAGGCGGCACATGTGGTATATGTAAACCACTGTTCCCTTCTTCCTCCTTCCGAGATGAGTATTCCCGTTCCCTCCTTTCTCGCCGAGAATGATGTGACTCTTCAGAATGGTGTGACCTTTCAGAGTGATGTGACCTTTCAGAATGATGTGACTCTTCCTCATTATGTGATTTTCCAGCCCCTTCTTTAGGTTGAGAATGCTCTTCCTCTGGTGGAGATCTTTCCCTTCCTTCCTCATACTGAATAAGTGGTATCTCTTTTTCTTTCCCTTTCTTGCTTTGTGGGATCTTTCTTTTTGGTGCCATTTTCCCTAAGTCATGAAAACATAATTGACTTAGTTTCTTCATACAGTTTGTGTTTCACTATTTTTGGGGAGATTTCCAAATAAGCAATCTTGGTTTTCTTTTGTTTTTGGGGAAAATTTTCTAAGTACCTATTGTTTGTTTTCATTCTCAATTTGGGGAATATTGGGGGATGTATATCCTATTTTGCTACGTTTGATAGATCAATTATAATACTGTACTTTTGCTATCTTTCACTGCTGTTCTCAGATTAATTTGTTCAGTCTGAGTCCACGAAGTAAATTAATCCGGCCCCCAGTCAGCGGACTCCGAAGAGTCTGTCAGTTGGGATTCTTATCCGTCAGTGACACATGAAACCGTCTTAATCTTACTTCGGAAGATTCAACTTCCCGTTTCCCTCTGATACCAACTGTAACACCCCGTCCTTTTCACTCTAATAATCAGAGTTTATTTTTTTTATATATAATAATCAACCAAGTGATCGGGGCGGAGTTTCACGACGCGAGTTAAGTTCGGATCTCTAAATTCGACCCTTAACTGGCCAAGCCCATGTGCGTATGAACTAAGTCCATAAAACTTATCCGCACATGGTACAAATACAACTTGCGGAATTAACTTAGTCTTAAACTAACTGAGGTTATAATAGATCCTAAGTCTAATCCATTTTTTTAACTTAAGATAGCAAAGTATTTAATCATAATCTCCAAAAATTACTAACAATCTTAACTGATCGTTCAATCAAACCATTCAAAATAAATCAAACCATAGCATCTACTTAACTATTTATTACATGCCAACACATCTAATTACCAAATTACATTGTCCAAATAAATCAAATAACTAGTCCATAATAGTCCATTCAAAGTCCATTTAAATCATTCAAACCGCCCAAGCTTCTTTGCTTGGTCCCCTTCTCGATCCTCATTCTTTGACTTTCCTGCGTCATCCACTAAGGGTAGAGATAGGGCGTTAGATCAACGCGCCCAGTAGTGTTTCCGAATAGGGCTACCACAAGGTTAGCATAACACATGCAAATAATATAATAATACATATATGTAAAAATTCCATAAAACATGCTATGTATGAAATGAACATGTAATGAGTCTCACCCATCACCATTCTACATAGCCTCCTCTTGACGGGATTCTCATCGTCAAGGTACCCCACAGTGGTCTTTCGGACACCCCGACGGAGTGTGGCCTCCGGATTCCTCTTGATGGGATTCTCATCATCAAGGTACCCCACAATGGTCTTTCGGACGCCCCGACGGAGTGTGGCCTCCGGTTACAACACCATCACCCCATGCCATGCATGAGATGTCTATGCAAACATGTCATTTGTAAATATAACATTTCATTCAAATAACTTATTCAAATAAACATAAAACAGCGAATAAGATATGTGGTTACAACAAGGTAGGAAACCTACACTAGATTACTTTGTTTGACCCTTCCTTTGAACTGTCTTCCGATCACGGCTTGTACACTGTTCTAGAAATCCAAATACCTTATGTACATAGCAGCAAGTTAATCATTTATCCACCTCATTTCCAGCAAAGCTTAATGTTCCAAGAACCATTTAGTGGGGTTCGGCCAAAGCCATGGCCAAACCTCACCCATTAAAACTTTGGTCATTCTTTTATTTACTTAAAACCATCTAATTAACCCAAACTTCTAAATGAACCTTGGTAGGGTTCGGCCATACATTATGGCTGAACCTTACCACTTTGATTTCAACCCATTTATCCAATCATATGATCATTTTATTTTTGATCATTTCACCCATAATTACGATTGTGCCATTGAGACCAACTTTTGCTTTAAATTAGCTAACTTCCATCACCTAACATAAAACCATCTTAGTGGGGTTCGGCCATACACATGGCCGAACCTCACCACTTAATTTGATCCTTCTTAAACCCTTCACATCTCCATATAAACTTGTAACGCCCCGCCCTCTCCGAGAATATCAGAGTCTAAATTTTTTTTTATAATAATAATAAAACATCAGAGGAGAGCGGGCGGCGTCACGACGCGAGTTAAGTTCAGACTACTCAAGTCTGAACCTTAACTGGCCACCCATGTGTACATGGACTAGACCATGATAATGAATCACACATGGAACTAACAACAACATGCGGAATGAACTAGATTAACTGTGGAAATAATATGAAAAGATAGCAAGTAACAGTCCCAAATGATAATTAAGATAAACAACCATCCATAGTTAATAGTCTAATCAAACCATAGCAAGTATTAACTTATTACATGTCCATCAAAATATAATTCAAATGACAGTAGATAAGTAATCCTGTTCATCATTCAAGCACTTAGGCTTGGCTCCCCTCCCGGTCATCGACCTTCTCTTTCCCTTTCCTTGTACCTGCATTCTCCTCTGAGGATAGAATTAGGGCGTTAAATCAACGCGCCCAGTAGGTTCCCGATCAGGGCTACCACATGGTTAGCATATAAAACATGCGTATATATCATAGTACATGATTAGAAAAAAAAGGTAAAAGAATGCTATGAAGTATGCACATGCAATGAGTCTCTCCCATCATGTACATTCATAGCCATCACTTGACGTGCCTCGCACCGTCAAGGTATATCACAAAACACTTCCCTCTCTTCATCGTTGAGTTGATTCATATCACATGTTGGTCCTCCTGGCGGGACTCTCATTACCTAAGGAGACCAATGAGACTATGATCATCATGTTACTCCTCCCGGCGGGACTCTCATCGCCTAAGGAGGACGGTAACTCATAATTGCAACACTATATAACCTCAGTCAACATCCCATGTCCATGCATGAGATGCCAATGCTTTGTATGCCATTTGTAAATGCATAACATATCATTCGAAACCACATAAAAATATACAAGAGTCTCATAAAGAAAACTAGGGTAAAACTGTGGTTACAAGTAGGTAGGAAACCTACTGAAGATTCACTTCAGTACTTGATCTTTCTTTAGCGTCACCCGATCACGACTCGCACGTCGTTCAACTTCCGGTACCTTATCCATATATCAATCAGTAAGTCATAACATCATTTACTTATTCAATCACATCTAAGACCCATCCACATCATATGGGGTTCGTGTCCGTACATCCAACCCTATGATCATTTCCATCATTGATCATTCCATCAATAATTACTTTTATGCCATTTAGGCTAACCTTTTAGTTTAACCATATCTAAACCAACTTAGTGGGGTTCGGCCATACAACTTGGCCGAACCTCACCTTTTTTAATTTGGGTTCTTCATTCATCACCTTGAATCCCATTTATTACTTAACCCAATTCTATCAAATACTCATTGATAGGGTTCGGCCATGCCACATGGCCGAACCACATCCTATAGATTTTTATCCACAATCCATCATCATCAATGGTTGATTATTTTCTTACACATAGTCCATAACTTATCATGTGTGATTCCTTAATTAAAACAACCATATCCTCCCACCCAAAACAGTCCATTTATTTCAAAACAGCCCCATGGGGTTCGGCCATTCTCATAACCGAACCCTAGGGTTCACTTGATCCAATAATCGCCATGATTACTCATGGTTTAATCATGCTAACTCACCCATGAATTATACATGGTTCAGCCACATAAAAATCCACCAAAACAGTAAACATGTTAATCCATTAATTTCCATAAGAACACCATAACTTTATATGGTTTTTAACTCACCAAAACCATCTAATATTTTCATGGGGTTCGGCCATCCAAAGTGGCCGAACCCTATGTCCATGTTTTGGTCCTCTTTAGCATGTTTTAAGTGTCACTTATTCATATAAAAATCAGTACATCATTGCTGCATTTTTACCTCTCAAAGCCATCCAATAAATTCATCACTTTGTCCAAATGACCATAACACCTCATGGGATTCGGCCATCCAAGATGGCCGATCCACATGGTCCATTTCATCAGTTTTACACCACTGTTTTAGACCCATGATACCTTCAGTCCTTATGTCATTCAGATCCATGTTTTTAAACCTCTTTAAAACATGCATTTGAATCTCAAATAAAACTCAAAAACAGTCCACAAAAACTCCATGGTTTCCATGTTTCAAAACATGAAAACCAACCAATCTTTTACATGGGGTTCGGCCCTCCATGGTGGCCGAACCCAATGGTTATTTTTACCATTTTTAAACCTTTATTAATCAAGGTTAAAATTAAAACCTTGGTGTATTCGGCCATAACCATGGCCCAATACACACCCCATTTGTTCCATGTTATTAAACCAAAATAACATATAAATACTTACCAAACTTCCAATCTTTCTTCTTGCCTTTGATCATTGGTTTCTCCCTTTTATTTCTTCCTTTCTTTTGCTGTTTTGTGGTTGATCTACTAGTGCAAACACCTCTGATGTTCCAGCTAGGAAAAACGAATTGGAGAGAGGGAGAGAGAGATGGAAATTCTTGGATTTCCAATGTGAAAAATGGCCAACCTTGGTGGTCATTTGCTTTAGTACTTCAGCCCCCAAGACCCCTCCATTTCCTCATCAATTCATATAAAAAACGATGGGTCTTGGGTGCTATCCAATGCACCCCTTGGTACCTGCCTATGCAGCCTTTCAACTTCCCAAGCATCACCTCCAATTCCCATGCATTTCATTTAAGATTTATCATGGAAATCACCCCAAGAAGTCCCCAACGTGTGGGACTTGTTTTGTTAGTTATGACTAAGCCAAACTACTCCTATTCCCTCCGAACTCACTGATTTATAGTCCCATTGATTTCCATTTTGACTCACCCAACCCACATGTCCAACTCACCTCATTAATTGACAATCATTTAATGCATTTGAGTCAACTCATTCTTAATTCAAATTAAATAAAATCAGTTCCACTTAACTTGATTTAACTCACCATTGAACTCATTTGTGGGCCCACACGGTTGGCTGTGGTCAACAAAGTCAACCCGACCCGTTGGGTCCCCCTTTAGCTCCTTGACCCGTTTTTGACTCCATGACCCAATTATGGGTATTTTGGTCATTTGTAATTGGTTTTCACATGTGCATCAGGCCTACCCATTTTTACTCCACTTGATTTCCAATCAAATCAGCTTAACCTGATTTAAGTTCACACAACGGTCAAATAATCCATTAAGACCCGTTGGGTCCCATTTGGGCCCTTTGACCCATTTAGCCATTTTTGACCCAATTGATGTACATTACCCATCCAATCAAACTTGACATTCATAATGTGCTCATATGATCTTAATTTGAGCAATGGGTCCCACCATTTCCTTACTTAACATCACAAAAAATTAATTTAACACATAAGGGGCATTTTCGTAATTATCCACTTCATTGAGAAATTGGGGTGTTACAAAACTAACCACTATGTCCAACAATTACCATTAGTGGGGTTCGGCCATACACATGGCCGAACCTCACCAATCTAATTTTTATCCCCCTTTTCCATCATTCATGTTGGCTGATTATTTACCCATAATAATTCCATAAACAAACATGTATTATTCTTAAATCAAAACATATAAATATTACCTAATGTCCATCATAAACTTAACCCAATTATTCAACAAAACAGTCCATGGGGTTCGGCCATATGTGGTTCTCTTTACACAATGCTTCCATTAATTATGTACATGTTAGGCTCCACATCTTAACCATGGAAACTACCTGATTCGGTTATCTCATAATTGATCCAAAACAGTAACATTAATTCCATATAAAAATCCTTTAAAACCCCCACTTCAAAATATGGATTTTTGTCTTTCAAACACCTTAGAATTCACCAAATTTTCTCATGGGGTTCGGCCATCCAAAGGGCCGAACCCTATGGTCCATATTTTACTACTTTTAAACATCATATTCCCATATTTAAACCATTGATGGATCTGGCCATACGATGGCCAAATCACATTTTCTTAATCAATCTATTAAACAAGGGTTCAAAATGCACTTACTAATACCGCGTCTCTTTCGATTGATCTTCACTCCGGCTTGTTCCTTCCCTTTCTTAGCCTCTCTTTCTTCTTGATTCCTCGGCCGAAGATGATTTTGTTGCTGTCCTTAAAATGATTCGGCTAAGATATGAATTAGAAAAAGAGAGATAGAAGATTGGCTTTGAATGGAAAACCTTGATGCCGACTCCTTTGCTCAATGTATGCTTTTGTCTTGGTGAATTAAATCAACCAAGGACTGATTTCATATCAGTAACCAGCTGTTGTTCTTGTTCTTAGAGAGATGATACTCGTTCAAGGAAGAGAGAGAGATAGAAGAGTAAAAATGAGAACCCTTTGTTTAACCAAAACCAGCCCAAGATTAACATCGTGTAACTCACCTCACCTTGATCAAAGTCCTTTATGTTACTTGGGGGTTTCATTATGAAATGAAACTCCCCAACCCTCCAACGTCTCCATGCATGGTATTTGTGTAACCTCTTCTTTTCTTCCTCCTCTCATTATCATCTCACATGGGGCTTTCATCTAGAGATGAAACCTTACCCCCTCCTCCAACGTGTAGTCTTATCATATTTGAATTTGAAAAGTCAAAACCTCTTTTGTAACTCTATAATACAGCAACTCCATTCAGCCCATTTGATCCTCATCAACATCCCATGTGAGAGTTTCATTCTTGAAATGAAACTCTCCTCCTCCAAGTGTGAACACACTTTGTAACTCCCATTGGTTTAATATCTATCTTGGAGTTTCAACTTTTAAATAAAACTCTCCATGTTCCAATGACTAGCCCCTTGGTTAACCTTGTATTTGTAACTCTCAAAACAACCACCCCACTTATCTCTTTAGTAGATGTTACATGCATGAAAAGCCTCATGCAACCAACGTCCCCATGGTTTTGAATTTGAATTTTTTGAAGTCAATAACTTCTCACCCTTGATGCAGCCCATGTGTAACCGTCCCCTCCTTAATGCTTATCAACGTCCCATGTGGGAGTTTCATTCTTGAAATGAAACCCCCCCTCCCTTGTTACCTTCCAATGTGTAAAACATTTGAAATTGAGTCACAACTCTCATGTAACTCAACTAATAAATTCAACTCATAAGTTTAGTTCAACTAAACTCCAGTACTCATTTCAATTCAAACCAAACTCAATTAATGAAAATTTAAATCAACTAAGTTTTGAGCTCACTCCATGATTAATCATGTCCATCACGACCCACTGGGTCCCATTTGGCCATTTTGACCCATTTGACCCAATTACAACTCTTGACCCATTTAAATTCAAATCAAATATATCACAATGGCAATTCCGTAAATATGATTAAATTCATGTAAATTGTTATCTTTGAAATTCCAGGGTGTTACACGGCCATACACATGGCCGAACCCTATGGTTCCTTATTTCCATCAATTTTATATAAATTAGACTCTACACTTTAGCCATGATAACCATATGGTTCAGCCATCCAATGGCCAACCCAAAATATTAAACTTATCTTCATTCAAAACCCTTTTAAAACCTTCATTACATGATATGGATTTTATCCCTTAACAACTATAAAAGTCACCACATCCTTTCATGGCGTTCGTCCATCCAAAGTGGCCGAACCCTATGATCCTTGAGTTTCCCTTTCTAAACAACATAATCCATGATCCAATCCCTTGATAATTTGGCCATACAAAGGCCGGATCATATTCCCTTAACCAACTTATTTAACAAGGGTTCATATTGCACTTACCAATACCGCGACTCCTTCGGTTCTTTGACTACTTGATCCTTCATTTCCTTAGCCCCTCCTTCTTCCTTTAGCTGAGACTGATCTTGCTTGGAGACTCCTTGAAATGGTTTAGCCAAAGTATTGATTTGAGAGAGAGAGAGAGAACTTTTAGCCTTGGATGAGAGTGATAAGCCTTGATGCCAAACTCCTTTGTTGAATTTTGTCTTGGTGGAAGGATCGGCCAAGGACTGATTGGTATGAGATACAATCAGCCAATGCCTTTGGTCTTGAGAGGTGAAAACGTCCAAGAGAGGGAGAGAGAGAGAGTGAAAATGAAACCCTTTTTGGCTAATGAACTATTGCCCAAAGTTGGCACCACATGTAACTCCCCTCCCGTTCATTTCCATTACTTATTTCATTTGGGGGTTAAGTGTAAGTCATGTGTCTCCTTGGTTAACCAAGGGACACATGGGAAAGACCAAGAAGTGATGAGGGTGGTTGGGAGATTAGGGCTTACACAAGACTCACACCAAAACACCTTTGGCCGATCCTCCCTTAGACAAAAAAGTTAGAGATTGTTTCATCTCATCCTCTCTCTCCCTCTCTACATCCATGGCCAATCCTCTCTTTGAGACAAAGAAAAGATAGAGTTTCATCTCATCCTCTCCCTCTCTCCCCCTCTCAACCCACACCTCTTTGGCCGAACCCTCCATTAGGAGTTTTTCATCTCAATCCCTCTCCCTCTCTCATCATACTTGGCCGAATTCTCAAGGTGGAACAAGAGGTTGCATTGCCTCTTCTCATCCCTCTCTCTCACACATTTTTGGCTCTAGATTTAGAGAAACCGAAGAACGAATGAGGAAGAAGAAAGCACTAAGGAAGGAGCAAAATCAAACCTAAAGAAACGGAGGAGACGCTGAATAGGTATGTATTGCTTAATGAGGGTTTATTGATTAAAAAGAAACTAAGGGAACCATGGTTTCGGCTATGGAATGGTTGAAACCATGGGGTTCCATTTCGGATTGAAAATAATGGCCAAAGTGTTATGGGCCATAGAATGTAAAAATCCATTCAAGGAATAGCAATGAGATGGACATAGGTTTTAGAGATTGAAAAATGGACAAGACCCTAATCTTCTTTGTGAGCAAGATAAATTGTACAAATGAGTTGTGATGATGAGGACTATGGTTATACATGACTAATAGATGATGATGAGGACAATGGTTAAATGGTTGAAACAAATGTGGAAGGATATTCAAAATTATGATGTAATACTAAGATTAGGAGAAAATAATCAAAAAACAAGGTTCGGCCTCTTGCATGGCTGAACCCTATTTTTTTATGGGGATCATTTGAGGCCTGAAGAAAGACTAGATGAGGTTCGGCCATGTTGTATGGCCAAACCCCATCAAGTGACCTACAACATGTCGGATGTAAATTTTTAAGAAAAACCCATCATCAAGGTGATATAAGATGGAAAGAAGAGGAAAATGAAGAATCATGGGTTCGGCCATGTTGTATGGCCGAACCCCATGGATGATTTTATGGATCTAGGTATGTTTAAAAAGTTAATTAATTAACTATGGATTATCAAGTTATGAAATAAAAAGAAAGGAATGATGGTGGACCCGCGATATTTAAAATAAAATAAGGACTAAAAAAAAAGGGGTGAAAAACCAAGGAGTGAGGTTCGGCCATGTTGTATGGCCGAACCCCATTGATGGGTCTTGATAAACATGAACACATCTTAGCCATGTCGTATGGCCGAACCTCGTTGAGGGTCTTAACCAGTTTAAGGATTATGATGCGTAAATGCGACCGAAATGAAAGGTTAATTATAAATTGATATATGTGTATGATTTAAATTGATAAGGTAAAGAGATGTGATTTGCTTTCACGTGACGGTTAGTGACTGTTCATGCGAAACAAGATAAAGGCAGTAAATCGGACTTGGGTTGGATTCCTACCTTGTTGAAACACTTGGACTGTGTATATGTAATGGGCTTTAATCCCATGTTTGATGATCTATTTTGGTATCAAATGCTTATGTTTTAAGGATGTAATTTCAATGCTATTATGTTTAATATGAAATAGCATGTTTGCACTCACATCTCATGCATGGCGTGGGAGGTAACAAATGAGGGGAGTCCACGCTCCATTCGGGTATCCGATAAACAAACGTGGGGAGGGATCTGCACTTATTCTGATTCAGAAATGGTGTATGATGTTTGAAATGAAAGAGGAGTCCATCTCCATTCGGTGGGACCGATAAGGCATACGTGGGGAGTCATGACAATGAATACCTTGATGTGGCTTGTTTATCAAGAGGATCATTTATGTGTTTGAGATATGGTTGATGGGTCGGAAATCATGGCATATGACACCCATGGCATGGCATTGACTTAGCATGATTTTGATATTATGTATCTATTCTGTTTTTATACTAATCCATGTGTTTGACCCTACTCAGAATACCTACTGGGCGCGTTGACTGACACCCTACTTCTACCTTAGATGATGATACAGGGAATGGACAGAACGAAGGACGCGAAAGGAGCCAAGCTTAGGAACTTGGATATTTTAGACTTACTTTATTTAAGTTTTATTTTCGGACAATGTAATTTGAGTTATTCACATTTTGGGACTGTAATAACTTAGATCTATCTTGCTATGGTTTGGTTATATATTTTGGACATTTGACCTTAAGTTAATTATTTGTGATGGACTTCCTTGCTTAAAAATGGAAAGGGATAGTAACACAATCTTATATTAATTTCGCATTACGTTTATTCCACAAGTATAGCCTTTAGCGGACTTAGTCCACGCACACGTATGGTTGGCTAGTTAAGGGCTGGGCTTTGGAAGCTCGGACTTAGCTCGCGTCGTGGCTTCCCGCTCTCTATCTCACTCTTTATTTCAAAATAAAAAATAGTCTCTAATTTTCGGCGAGTGAAAAAGGGCGGAGCGTTACACGTCAGGGATGAGGACATAGAAAATACGGCTTTTAGAACTCGGTATGGTTTGTATGAATATGTGTCCATGCCTTTTGGACTCACAAATGCACTAGCCATGTTCATGGATCTGATGAACAGAATATTCCGTCCTTACTGGGATAAATTCGTGATTGTCTTCATTGATGATATTTTGATTTATTCCGCCAATCGGCAAGAGCATGCTGAACATCTGAGGATAGTTCTAGACACACTGAAGAAGAATCAGTTATATGCACAAGCAAGAAAGTGAGAGGTCTGGCTATCTGAGGTCAACTTTTTGGGACACGTCATATCAATAAAAGGAATAATCGTGGACCCAGCTAAAGTGACAGCTGTTAGGGACTAGACAGCTTCGAAGAATGTGACCAAAATCCGTAGATTTCTGGGACTAGCTGGCTACTATCGTAAATTTATTCAGGACTTCTCCAAGATTGCAGCTCCACTCACCCGACTAACTCAGAAAGGAATCAAATTTGAATGGTCTGACGTGTGCAACTGAAGGTTTGAGGACCTGAAATAAAAGCTTACGACTGCTCCCATCCTGATTTTACCGGAGAGAGGCAAGGGATATGAAGTATATTGTGATGCTTCAGGAGAAGGACTCGGGTGCTCTCTCACTCAAAGTCATCATGTAGTGGCATATGGTTCAAGGCAACTGAAAATCCATGAACGTAACTATCCCACTCATGATTTGGAATTAGTTGCAGTGGTCTTCGCTCTCAAAAGCTGGAGACACTATTTATATGGTGAGAAATTTGAGGTGTTTTCAGACCGTAAGAGTTTAAAATATTTGTTCGATCAAAAGGAGCTCAATTTGAGACAGCGCAGATGGATGGAGTGCCTTCAAGATTATGAATTTGCACTGCGATATCACCCTGGGAAGGCAAACAAAGTGGCGGATGCTCTCAGCTGCATTTCACATGCAACTGTGGCCAGTCTGATTATTAAAGAATGAGAAATGTTGACGACCATCCGAGAGTTCAATTTGTGCATCAAAGATCATGGGAGCATGCATAACCTGATGGTACGGTCCAGTATGGTGTCCAAGATTGAACAGGAACAATGGACAGATCCTGAAGTGGTAGAAATTTGGGTCAAGATGTCGACTGGAGAGGTCATACCTGAATGGGAATTATGACCTGGACATGGTCTCTTATTCCGAGGCAGGACATATGTGCCTCAAGGCTGCAGAAGAGAGCTGTTGACAGAAGCTCATCAATCAAAACTCTCTATTCATCCGGGTAGGACCAAAATGTGCCATGATCTGAAAAGACATTATTGGTGGCATGGACTCAAACGAGATGTAGCTTGTAATAGCCCGGAATCTTTAAATCAATGAATATGTGGCTATTATTTGTTTTAATGATGGAAATTGGGAAATTTAATGGAATAGATGGTAAATGGATCAAAACTTGGACAAAGGCCCAAGTATGGCCCAATGGCCCATGAATTGGATTAAATTCATTTAAAGGGTCAATGATGGTCAATTAGGCCAAGGATGGTCAAATTGGACCCAATACCCATTTGGAACCCAATGGATCAAATAATGTAAGCTCTAAGGTAAATGGGTAGGAGGTGAGTGTAATTGGGCCATGGGCCCAATGGTGATCCAAGTAGTTGAAGTGGATCTAATTAAAAATTAAATCACCTAAGTTAGTGGTGAATAGATCAAGATGGCATAACCGAATGGGACCCACCTCCACCTCACCAAATGAGGTGGCGTGTGGACCAAGGATTGGTGGGGCCGGCCACCATGGTTGAATTGGTCAACCATGGGTGGATACATGGAGAGAATTAGGTTAAGTGGGAATAAATTAACCCAAGTTAATTATCTAATTAATTAAATAATTAAACTATTCAAAAGGTGGTCAAATGGTCAAAGGTGGGAGACCACACCACCTCATCTCCAAAAGACCAAAAATGTTGGCTTGGGTAGTGGTTATCCCAACCACCACCATAAAGCGTAAAAAATATCTCATGCTTGGTTGGTGAGAGACTTAATGGTGGAGTATAAAGTAAGCAACCAAAAAGAGATAGTTTTCATCTTATCTCTCAAATCCCACTCTTATCTCAATCTCTTCCTCTCTTTCTCCCTCTCATTACCGTCCCACACCAACAAGAGAAAGAAGAAGAAAAACTTGGAAGAAGAAGAGAAGAAAAGAAAGGAAAAAGGTGTAAGCATAAGCCACCACTTCAAGGCCAAGAGTTAGGGCATTCTTTCTCATCATCCTCTCCCACTCTCTCTCTCTCAAATCTACTCCATCTTAGCCCACCCAAGGATTGGAGTTTTTCATTAGGTCAAGCACATCTCAGCTGACCAATCAAGGAGAATAAGAGAAGAGAAGGCCAAGGAATCCGAGAAGGGAAGGAAAAGTCGGAGGAGCCGTCAGATTGTAAGTATTTCCTAAACAAGAATTTACATTTTTTTTTAAGTGTTAAGAAGAGACCATGGAATCCACTTTTCTTAGATGTAATAGTGGCCAAAATATCATGGGCCTTGGATCTCAAATCCATCCAAGGAAAGGATGAGGAATGGACAAACCCTAATGGGTAAATTAGGTTACGAAAAAATAAATGGATTAAGGACATTATGTATTTAAATTATTTAAGCAATGGATGTATGGAATTTTTGAAGGGATTAATGGACCATGAACCCTATGGTGATGTAATAGTGGTTTTAATAGGTGAAGAGATGAAAAAAATGATTAAGAATGTTGATAGTTTAAATGGATTTTTAAGTGTAGTATATAATGTTTTAAAGGGGCTGATTTTAATGGAGATTAGGTTACTTAAATGGCTGATTTCTAATGTTGTTATGTCATGGTTAATGAGACATCAATGGACCCATTTTGTGAACCAATTGATGGGCTAAGATTAAGATCTATGTATATGCATTAATTAATGGGGAATGTAGCTAAGTTGATGGAGTCATAATATATTTATTGTTGATCAAAAGGAGTGATTTAAATGCATGATGAAAACCCCTCATGGGAGGACTTATTATGGATCTAAATGTGGTGAAATAGACCCAAGGAAAATGAGGAGAAGACATCATGGGTTCGGCCATGGTGTATGGCCGAACCCATGACTCATTTGAGAGTCATTTTGGGCTAAGAATTAAGGTATGTGCATGTGTTTAAAATTAATGGGGTTTAGATTAAATTAAGGACTGATTTTAATGTGTTCATGTTATGGTTGGTGGGTCACTAATGGATCTAAGTGATGGATCAATTTTAGACTTAAGTGTGCATGGGTAAATGAGTAATTAATCATGGGAAGGAGTAGTGGCAAAATCGTAAATAATGGCCAAATTCAAGAACTCCATGGAAAATGATCATGGACTTAAGTGCAATTATGGTAACCTTAAGTATGAGATTAATAAAGCCTAGGGTGGCTGATTTTTAGACTCATGTAATTAAAATAATTAGTGAACTTAAATGGTTAAAAATATGGGCTGATTATTCATATGTAATAAGGTATCGGACATCGCAAGCGGTATGCGATCGGCGACCGGATTATAGGACGGAAAACGAAAAAGGATATTAGTCGGTATTCGGTAGGATTCCTGCCTTTTTGTAAACCATGGATTTACGTGTTATATGATGGTTCGAGTGATTTATTTGGTAATTTATATGATTTGTTTTGTGATGGGTTTTAAGATTATAATTTATATATATTATATGGCATATTGCCAGGCTATGATTTATATGATTAGGCTATGAATTATATATGAAGGCTACAAATTATATATATTACATAGCATAATGCACCTACATCTCATGCATGGTATGGGCGGGAAATAAAGAAACCGGAGTCCATGCTCCGTCGGGACGACCGAGAAGCAGACATGGGGATAGCCTGATGCGCTATAACCAGAGTCCATGCTCTGTCGGGGCGACCGAGAAGCAAACATGGGGATAGCCTGATGCGCTATAACCAGAGTCCATGCTCCGTCGGTGCGACCGAGAAGCAAACATGGGTGATAGCCTGATGCGCTATAACCGTAGTCCATGCTCCGTCGGGGTGACCGAGAAGCAGACATGGGGATATCTTGATATGTGGAGATATAACCGGAGTCCATGCTCCGTCGGGGCGACCGAGACGCAAACATGGGGATATCATGATGGTATGGATGATGGGTGGGACTCATGACATAGACACCCATGGCATAACATTCATTTTATGGTTTTCATATATTATTATCTGTATGCTTGTTATCACTAATCCATGTGTTAGCCCTACTCGGAGTCCTGCTGGGCTCGCTGTCTAACGCCCTACTTCTACCCTAGCTGATGACACAGGAGATGGCGGAACGGAAGGGCGCGACGGGAGCCAAGCGTAGGAGCTTGGGAAAGCGAGCTACTTAGTTTATGTAAATTTATTTTGGAATATGTAATTGAGTAGTTTAGCTCGTCGGACTGTATAATTTATATTTCTTACTATGGTTTGGTCTTTACTCTGCACATTGTCACTTTGAGGTATAATTATGAATTTTGGGGTATTTTAGTAATTTAAGCGATGTACTTCTTGGCTATCTAAAACTGGTAGGATAGTCTCTATTATAATGTTCCGCATTAAGTTATATTCCGCGAGCTTACGTCTACGTGCGAACCGTTCTCGTGGACTTCGTTCCACGCGCACGTAGGGTTAGCCAGTTAAGGGTCGGGCTTTAGAAGCTCGGACTTAACTCGCGTCGTGACGTCCCACGCCCTTTGTCACTCTTCATTCAAAAAAAAAAAAAAATAGACTCTGATTTCGGTGAAAAGGGGCGGGCGTTACAGTTGGTATCAGAGCATAATCAGAAGAATGAATCTCTCGAAGTATGATTAATACGGTTTCACGTCTCACTGACGGATAAGAATCCCAACTGACCGACTCTTCAGAGTCCGCTGCACGGGGGCGAGGTTAATGTACTTCGATTGACTCAGACTGAAGCGTTCAATCTGAGAACAACATTTGACAGAAAGGAATGATAGCAAAGGAAGAACAATCAGTCTAAGTTGGAATCATCAAACATAGCAAAGTAGGGTGTACCTCTCCGGTATCCCCAAATTGAACAACAAACAATAGGAATTTAGAGAGACCCCCCTAGAAACAAAGGAAAACCAAGTGTGCTTATTTGGCAATTTCCCCAACAAAGATACATTGTATTGTACATGAAAAATCCCCCAAAAACTAAGTATGATTATTTGATGATTTCCCCCAAGATGAGAAATAATAATAGTTGATACTTAGGAAAAAAAATTTCCCCAAAAATATGAACACGACAATTTTGTGAAGGAACTAAGTCAATATTTTTCGATGACTTAGGAAAATGCCTTCGAAGAGAAGGACTCGTAAAAACCCACGGGTCGAGGAAGAGGTGCCACCAGCTCGTCAAGAAGAGGAGGTACGACCACCCCATTAGGAGGAGGGACAGAATAGTGTGAACCTGCCGGTTGTGCCTCCCGAGTTGAAAGAATTGGTTCAAGCAGTGGTCACCTCTGTCCTGCAACAGCACCTGAATGGGAATGCGACCGCCAGCGACTCCAACAACTGGAACATGGTTAGAGATTTCCAGCAACAGCGCCCTCCCTACTTTAGGGGAAAAGAAGGGGCTGTCGGAGCAGAGCACTGGTTGAAAAAGATCAGTCAGATTTTGAATCTGCTTCAGATTTCCGGTCATGCTGATAGGATCTTACTGGCTACATCTCAACTGATCGAGGATGCCGGTAATTGGTGGGAGATTGTAGAAAAGTAGCAAGCACTTGTACCGGAAGGGCAAAGGATTGCCATGACATGGGAAGGGTTCTCAGCTACCTTTCTAGAGCAGTATTTTCCGGAGGAGGAAAGAGAATACCAGACTCAAGCCTTTCTATCATTGGTACAAGGCAATATGACGGTGGCAGAATATCATAGGGAATTCCTTAGGCTATCCATCTATGCAAATTATATGGTGGATACCGAGCATCGGAGGGCCCGTAAGTTTGAACGGGGACTTCGGCCAAATATCAGGGCCAAGGTAACAATATTCAAGGCAGCCACACTGGCTGAGGTGGTCAGCAGGGCCACTATAGCGGAACGAGAGTTGAATGAGATGGTGCGGTTTGACAACCACCGAGGGCAGAGTGGGCGGGGTGCATTTCAACCCAACAAGAAGTTCCGCCCGAACTTTAGCAGACCCTCACCCTCCACTGGATCTACAAGGGGCTTTCGCCCCAATCAGCCCTCCCCATCAGCATCAGTCACTTAGGTTCCACGGGGTGGGAACACTTGTTATCAGTGTGGCCAACAGGGTCACTTCAAGAGGGAGTGTCCACAGATCAGTCGACCCTCTCCCTTCAGGGGTTCCTTCCGTCCTCCAGCTAGACGAGCTCAGTCACGAAGAGGCAGGACCTACAACCAGAGGGGACGGGCGCCAAACCCTATAGGATCGGGACAAGTTTTTACAATAGCTCCTCCAGCAACGGCGGATCACTCGGTGATTCAAGGTATGGCCGTAGTTGGTAGTTCTTATGATGTTGCATTATTTGATTCTGGAGCTTCCCATTCATTTATATTTGCTGCATTCATTTCTGCTACGGGCACATTAGTACAAAACCTGTCCACATTACTTACCATTGTATCCCCCGTCGGAGACACATCTTTGGGACTCATATGTACGGCATTGAACACTGAACTCGCGGGATTCAGATTCGAGTTCAACTATTTAGTAATCGATATGGCTGAGTACGATGTTATATTTGGCATGGACTGGTTGACTACATTCCAGGCCCATATTGATTGCCATCTTCGTAGGGTGATATTTTGGTCACCCGAGGGAAAGCGGTACGTGGTACACGCTGACAGACAGGGCATCCCTAGAAGGCTGCAGGAAGAATTGAACCATCTTGCCTTGAACAACCTCAGATTAGATAGGGCACCAATAACTGAACTTCCGGCTGTAGTAACAGATTATGCCGAGGTATTCCCAACAGAGCTCCCTGGTTTTCCACCGAGGAGGGAGATAGACTTTGAGATCAAGTTATACCCCGGCGCCGCTCCAGTATCATTGCTCCATTACAGGATGGCACCAGCTAAGATGACCGAGTTGAAGAAGCAGATTGATGAACTGCTCAGACTGGGTTTTATTCGGAACAACACATCCGCATGGGGAGCCTCGGTATTATTTGTGAAGAAGAAAGACGGTACCCTTTGGATGTGTGTGGATTATAGAAAGTTGAACCACCTGACTGTCAGGAACAAATATCCTCTACCCAGGATAGATGATCTGTTTAGTCAACTTAGGGGTTCCTCTCACTTCTCCAAGATTGATCTGATGTCTGGATACCATCAAATCCGGGTTAGAGAGGAGGACATAGAGAAGACAGCCTTCAGGACCCGGTATGGCTTATATGAGTATGTGGTCATGCCATTTGAACTTACAAATGCACCGGCTGTGTTCATGGATTTGATGAACAAGATCTTCCGTCCTTACTTGGACCAATTTGTGATCGTATTTATTGATGACATCCTGATCTATTCCAAAAGTCAGGAGGAACATGCCGAGCACCTGCGGATAGTCTTGGACACCTTGAGAAAGAACTAGTTGTATGCCAAAGCCAGTAAGTGTGAGTTCTGGTTATCTGAGGTCAACTTCTTGGGGCACATTATATCGGAGGAAGGTATAGCCATGGACCCGGCTAAAGTAGCGGCAGTGAAGGAGTGGAAAGCGCAGACGAATGTGACGGAGATCCGCAGTTTTCTGGGATTGGCCAGTTACTACAGGAAATTCATCATGGATTTCTCCAAGATTGCAGCTCCACTTACTCGACTCACTCAGAAATGAGTTAAATTTGAGTGACCGGATCTGTGCAACCGAAGATTTGAGGAGCTAAAGGAGAGGCTTACAACTGCTCCTATTCTGATCTTGCCGGAAAGAGGCAGAAATTATGAGGTGTACTGTGATGCCTCAGGTGAGGGACTGGGGTGTACACTTAGTTAAGGTAATCATGCGGTGGCGTACGGATCAAGGCAGTTGAAAATTCATGAACGCCATTATCCCACACATGATCTAGAACTAGCAGCAGTGGTCTTCGCTCTCAAAAGCTGGAGACACTACCTTTACAATGAGAAATTTGAGGTATTCTCAGATCACAAGAGCCTGAAGTATTTATTTGACCAGAAGGAACTCAACATGAGACAACACAGATGGATGGAATACTTGGCGGATTATGAGTTCGCACTTCGGTATCATCCGGGCAAGGCGAACAAGGTGGCAGATGCCCTCAACCGTATGTCACATGCGATAGTAGCCAGCTTGATCAGGACGGAATGGGAGGTATTGAATACCATTAGAGAGTTTAAACTCTACCTCAATAATCATGGGACCATATATAATCTAATCATACGATCTAACATGGTCTCCGAGATTGACGGGAACAACGGACAGATCCAGAGGTGGAGGAGATATGGGCTAAAATGTCTACCGGTGAGGTTGTACCGGAGTGGGAATTACGACCAGGACAGGGTCTTGTGTTCCGAGGCAGGACATATGTGCCTAAGAGCTGTAGAAGAGAGTTGTTGATTGAAGCACACCAAACCAAGCTCTCTATCCATCCGGGCAGCACCAAGATGTATCATGATCTTAAGAGGCATTATTGGTGGCGTGGACGTAAGAAAGATGTGGCAGAGTTTGTTGCTCGTTGCCTAACTTGCCAGCAAGTTAAGGCGGAACATCAGAAACCACCGGGTTTACTTGCACCCTTGCCAGTGCCAGAGTGGAAATGGGAGCACATATCCATGGACTTTGTAACAGGGTTGCCAAGGTCATCAAAGGGCAACGATGCGATATGGGTCGTGGTAGACCAGTTGACTAAGTCTGCGCATTTCCTTCCCATCAAGATGACGGATTCATCGGAGACCTTGGGTCGACGGTACATCAATCAGACTACATGGTAATCCCCGGACTATTGTGTCTGACAGGGATGGCCGATTCACCGGCAGAGTATATAGCAGGGCATGCAGTCAGCTATGGGGACCGACATATTGACTAGCACAACATTTCATCGACGGACTGATGGACAGTCAGAGAGGACGATACAGACACTGGAGGATATGTTGAGAGCATGTATGCTAGACTTCAAGGGTGGATGGGAGGACCATTTGTCTCTGGTCGAGTTCTCTTACAACAACAGTTACCAGGCAAGCCTCCAGATGGCTCCACTTGAGGCCTTATATGGTAGGCCGTGTAGATCGCCAGTGTCTTGGACAGAGGCCCGTGAGCCTGCGCTGATTGGACCGGAGTTGGTTGCGGAGACTACAGCGCAGATGAAGTTGATACGGCAACACTTACACACCTCGCAGAGCCGTCAGAAGAGTTATGCCGACAAGAGGAGAAGGTTCCTCGAGTTTGAGGTGGGAGACTTGGTGTTTTTGAAAGTCACACCACGGAAGGGACACATGAGATTGGGGAAGAAGCGGAAACTATCACCTAGATTTGTGGGACCATTTCCAATCCTGAAGAGGGTGGGGGGGGGGGTAGCCTATCAGTTAGCGCTCTCCCTCCACAGCTATCATCTCTACATGATGTAATCCATGTGTCCATGTTGAGGAAGTACAACCCCTGATCCTTCACATGTCCTGAGCGTGCAAGACGTCGATGTGCAAAACGACGTGACGTATATGGAGAAGCCAATCAGAGTGATCAGGAGAGAACAAAGAGTGTTGCGGAACCGCGTTATTCAGTTGGTCAAGGTTGTACGGGAACGACATGGGAATGAGGAAGCCACCTGGGAACTTGAATTCGAAATGAAAGCCGTTCATCTGGAGCTCTTTGTATGAATTTTTTTGAACCTCTACTTCGCTCGAATTTTCGGGACGAAAATTTCAGAAGAGGATTGTATTGTAATAGCCCGGAATTTTTAAATCAATGAATATGTGGCTATTATTTGTTTTAATGATGGAAATTGGGAAATTTAATGGAATAGATGGTAAATGGATCAAAACTTGGACAAAGGCCCAAGTATGGCCCAATGGACCATGAATTGGATTAAATTCATTTAAAGGGTCAATGATGGTCAATTGGGCCAAGGATGGTCAAATTGGACCCAATACCCATTTGGAACCCAATGGATCAAGATAATGTAAGCTCTAAGGTAAATGGGTAGGAGGTGAGTGTAATTGGGCCATGGGCCCAATGGTGATCCAAGTAGTTGAAGTGGATCTAATTAAAAATTAAATCACCTAAGTTAGTGGTGAATAGATCAAGATGGCATAACCGAATGGGACCCACCTCCACCTCACCAAATGAGGTGGCGTGTGGACCAAGGATTGGTGGGGCCGGCCACCATGGTTGAATTGGTCAACCATGGGTGGATACATGGAGAGAATTAGGTTAAGTGGGAATAAATTAACCCAAGTTAATTATCTAATTAATTAAATAATTAAACTATTCAAAAGGTGGTCAAATGGTCAAAGGTGGGAGACCACACCACCTCATCTCCAAAGACCAAAAACGTTAGCTTGGGTAGTGGTTATCCCAACCACCACCATAAAGCATAAAAAATATCTCATGCTTGGTTGGTGGGAGACTTAATGGTGGAGTATAAAGTAAGCACCCAAAAAGAGATAGTTTTCATCTTATCTCTCAAATCCCACTCTTATCTCAATCTCTTCCTCTCTTTCTCCCTATCATTGTCGTCCCACACCAACAAGAGAAAGAAGAAGAAAAACTTGGAAGAAGAAGAGAAGAAAATAGAGGAAAAAGGTGTATGCATAAGCCACCACTTCAAGGCCAAGAGTTAGGGCATTCTTTCTCAACATCCTCTCCCTCTCTCTCTCTCAAATCTACCCATCTTAGCCGGCCCAAGCATTGGAGTTTTTCATTAGGTCAAGCACATCTCAGCCGACCAATCAAGGAGAAGAAGAGAAGAGAAGGCCAAGGAATCCGAGAGGAGAAGGAAAAGTCGGAGGAGCCGTCAGATTGTAAGTATTTCCTAAACAAGAATTTACATTTTTTTTAAGGGTTAAGAAGAGACCATGGAATCCATTTTTCTTAACTGTAATAGTGGCCAAAATATCATGGGCCTTGGATCTCAAATCCATCCAAGGAAAGGATGAGGAATGGACAAACCCTAATGGGTAAGTTAGGTTAAGAAAAAATAAATGGATTAAGGACATTATGTATTTAAATTATTTAAGCAATGGATGTATGGAATTTTTGAAGGGATTAATGGACCATGAACCCTATGGTGATGAAATAGTGGTTTTAATGGGTGAAGAGATGAAAAAAATGATTAAGAATGTTGATAGTTTAAATGGATTTTTAAGTGTAGTATATAATGTTTTAAAGGGGCTGATTTTAATGGAGATTAGGTTACTTAAATGGCTGATTTCTAATGTTGTTATGTCATGGTTAATGAGACATCAATGGACCCATTTTGTGAACCAATTGATGGGCTAAGATTAAGATCTATGTATATGCATTAATTAATGGGGAATGTAGCTAAGTTGATGAACTCATAATATACTTATTGTTGATCAAAATGAGTGATTTAAATGCATGATGAAAACCCCTCATGGGAGGACTTATTATGGATCTAAATGTGGTGAAATAGACCCAAGGAAAATGAGGAGAAGACATCATGGGTTCGGCCATGGTGTATGGCCGAACCCATGACTCATTTGAGAGTCATTTTGGGCTAAGAATTAAGGTATGTGCATGTGTTTAAAATTAATGGGGTTTAGATTAAATTAAGGACTGATTTTAATGTGTTCATGTTATGGTTGGTGGGTCACTAATGGATCTAAGTTATGATCAATTTTAGACTCAAGTGTGCATGGGTAAATGAGTAATTAAGCATGGGAAACAGTAGTGGCAAAATCGTAAATAATGGCCAAATTCAAGAACTCCATGGGAAATGATCATGGACTTAAGTGCAATTATGGTAACCTTAAGTATGTGATTAATAAAGCCTAGGGTGGCTGATTTTTAGACTCATGTAATTAGTGAACTTAAATGGTTAAAACATAGGCTGATTATTCATATGTAATAAGGTATCGGACATCGCAAGCGGTGCGCGATCGGTGACCGGATTATCGGACGGAAAACGGAAAAGGACATTAGTCGGTATTCGGTAGGATTCCTGCCTTTTTGTAAACCATGGATTTACGTGTTATATGATGGTTCCAGTGATTTATTTTGGTAATTTATATGATCTGTTTTATGATGGGTTGTAAGATTATGATTTATATATATTATATGGCATATTGCCAGGCTATGACTTATATGATTAGGCTATGAATTATATATGAAGGCTACAAATTATATATATTACATAGCATAATGTACCTACATCTCATGCATGGCATGGGCGGGAAAGTAATGAAACCGGAGTCCATGCTCGGTCGGGACGACCGAGAAGCAGACATGGGGATAGCCTGATGAGCTATAACTGGAGTCCGTGCTCCGTCGGGGCGACCCAGAAGCAAACATGGGGATAGCCTGATGCGCTATAACCGGAGTCCATTCTCCGTCAAGGCGACTGAGAAGCAGACATGGGGATATCTTTATATGTGGAGATATAACCGGAGTCCATGATCCGTCGGGGCGACCGAGAAGCAAACATGGGGATATCATGATGGTATGGATGATGGGTGGGACTCATGACATAGACACCCATGGCATAGCATTCATTTTATGGTTTTCATATATTATTATCTGTATGCTTGTTATCACTAATCCATGTGTTAGCCCTACTCAGAGTCCTACTGGGCGCATTGTCTAACGCCCTACTTCTACCCTAGCTGATGACGCAGGAGATGGCGAAACGGAAGGGCGCGACGGAAGCCAAGCGTAGGAGCTTGGGAAAGCAAGCTACTTAGTTTATTTAAATTTATTTTGGAATATGTAATTGAGTAGCTTAGCTCATCGGACTGTATAATTTATATTTCTTACTATGGTTTGGTCTTTATTTTGCACATTATCACTTTGAGGTATAATTATGAATTTAGGGGTATTTTAGTAATTTAAGCGCCGTACTTCCTTGCTATGTAAAACTGGTAGGATAGTCTCTATTATAATGTTCCGCATTAAGTTATATTTCGCGAGCTTACATCTACGTGCGAACCGTTCTCGTGGACTTCGTTCCATGTGCACGTAGGTTGGCCAGTTAAGGGTCGGGCTTTAGAAGCTCAGACTTAACTCGCGTCGTGAAATCCCGCGCCCTTTGTCACTCTTCATTCAAAAAAAAAAAGAAATAGACTCTGATTTCGGTGAAAAGGGGCGGGCGTTACATAGCTAACTTTGTCTCTCACTGCCTTACTTCTCAGCAAGTTAAGACAGAACATTAGAAACTGCCAGGACTGCTCAAACCCTTACATGTGCCCAATTGGAAATGGGAACACATCTCCATGGACTTTGTGGTCGAACTGTCGAGGTCTTCATAGGGTAACGATGCAGTCTGGGTAGTAGTGGACCGTCTGATCAAGTCTACACATTTTCTTCCTATCAAGATGACAGACTCGTCTGAGACTTTGGGACAGCGGTATATCAAAGACATCATCAGGCTACATGGTATACCCACGACTATTGTATCCGACAGAGATGGCAGATTCACTGGCAGGGTGTGACAGAGCATGCAGTCGTCTATGGGGACAAAGCTGCTAATCAGCAAAACTTTCCATCCACAAACTGACGGTCAGTCAGAGAGAACAATACAAACCTTGGAGGATATGTTGAGAGCTTGCATGTTAGACTTCAAGGGTGGTTGGGAAGATCATCTACCACTGGTCGAGTTCTCATACAACAATAGTTACCAGGCAAGCCTCAAGATGGCTCCATTTGAGGCATTATATGGTAGACCCTGCAGATCTCCAGTGTGTTGGACAGAGGCCGGTGAGCCAGCTCTTACTAGACCTGATCTAGTTGCATAAACTATGGAACATATCAAGGTGATACGACAGCATTTTCTCACTGTACAGAGTCGTCAGAAGAGCTACGCTGATAAGAGAAGAAGACCTCTTGAGTTTGAAGTGAGAGACTTAGTATTCTTGAAGGTCTCGCCACGAAAAGGACATATGAGGTTTGAAAAGAAAAGAAAACTGTCACCTAGATTTGTGGGACCCTTCTCAATCCATGAGAAAATGGGGGAAGTGGCTTATCATTTGATACTCCCTCCACAGTTGTCAGGTCTGCACGATGTATTCCATATTTCCATGCTAAAGAAATACAACCTTGACCCATAGCACATGCTAAATGTGCAAGACAAAGAAGTGCAAAACGATGTTTCTTACGTCGAAAGGCCTGTTAGAGTGATTGAAACGAAACAAAGGGTGTTACGGAACCAAGCAATTTCGTTTGTCAAAGTGGTATGGGACCGACACAGTAATGAGGAAGTGTAACACCCAGGATTTTCAAGTTATTAATATACGTGAAAATTACCTATTTAATTTGCGAATTATTAGATATGGACTTTAGATGGGTAAAGTGTTGCGTCATTGCCCAATTAAGACCCAATGGATTGTGGAAATGGTTTTAATAAAATTAGTAATGCATTATGTCTATAATTAATTATTATGCCCATAAAGGGAACTTGGAAGATTACATGGCCGTGTATGAAAAATAGCACATCTATGAGATATGCGCATGTGTTAGAATATCCCCAAAAGGAGTCCTTACCTCATTGGGAGCGGCACCAAGGAAATTGCTAAATTAAAGGACTCTCCAAAGTGAGAAGCAAGAGGGGCGCATGGAAACTTCTATGTATATTACACAGCTGAAATTGTGACTTCCTATCTAAGCCAGATAGACCGATTAGAAGTTGATAAAAGGAGAGACAAAGGGGCGCATGGCACCTTCTAATTAGGATTAAGTGGAGGATTTATAAAAGAAAGAGGGAAAGGGCGCATGGCAATACACACAAAATCAAGAAGGTGTTCACGGCATACTCATTCAAGGAGAGGACAACCAGCAAGTGAAAGATCAAGAAGGAGAAGGATTGGAAGAGCAAGAACAAGCGAAGGAAAACAGGAGGAGTCGCGGAACCGGTTAGTATTTTGATGTTTTTGTTTAAAGAAAAGAACCATAGGGTTCGGCCATGATGTATGGCCGAACCCCATGGAAGAAAATTGAGGGATGAATGTTGAGGTTTTAATGGAAAGGATGGACCATAGGGTTCGGCCATGGTGCATGGCCGAACCCCATGGAAAGACATGGTTTAATTTATGGATTTTTAATGATGAAAACCATGGAGTAATTATGTATGTTTTAAAAAGGGTTTAAATGGTTTAAGAGAACTTGATGAACCATAGGGTTCGGCCATGATGAAGGGCCGAACCCCATGGAGGAACAATGGGTTTGTTTAATGGGTTTTTGAAGGATGAACTCCATGGAAAATTATTCATATTTTTAAAAGGTTTTACATGGAGAAATATAAAACTGGTTACATGTATTTAGATCATGGAAGATCATGGATGTATGATTTTTAAAGAGAAGATTTTGAACCACAGGGTTCGGCCATGGTGTATGGTCGAACCCCATGGAAGATGTTATTAATTTAGAAAGTAAAGGGAACGGTTGGATTGTCTCTACGAGTGAGGTTCGGCCATGGTGTATGGCCTAACCCCACTAGGGTTTATTTTATGGAAGATGGTTATTAAATTAGAAAGTTTCTAATTATGGACTTTTGGATTAAAAAAGGGAAAGAACCTTGATTTATGGATTCAAGAATGGGAATTGCTATAATTGGAATTTAGACATCATGGGTTCGGCCATGGTGTATGGCCGAACCCCTTGAATCAATTCCATGGATCGTTTATGGAGGGTTTTGTTTATGGTTCTATGGTTATGGATCATTGGTGGATCCATGTATGAAATGTCTAAAATTAAGGAGATGAAAGATCATGGGTTCGGCCATGATCTATGGCCGAACCCCATGAGATTGGTTTGTAGATCAAAACATGGACTTAGTCATTTGTTAATGAATGAAAGGATTAGTTATGGAATGTTAGCCATAAATGGCAATATGGTAATTTAAATGGAAATAAGGGACCATGGGTTCGGCCATGGTGTATGGCCGAATCCGATGGGAATAATTTGGTGGACTTAGGGTCTATGTTATGGTAGATTAAAATGAATGAAAAGTTAACTAAGGATTACACCAATGGCAAAGTTGTAATAAAATAGCTTTTACATTTTTTTTGTAGTTTCTATTTTTGTTTTTATAACATGTGTTAGCATAATGACCTGTCTTTCCACATTTATAACACTTATCATTAGGTGTTGGTTTTCTTTTACCTGATTCAGTTTTATCTTGTTTTTTAAATGTTCTTTTGTATTTTTTCTTTTGAGGGTTTGTATAATTTTGTGTATATGGTTGTTTATTTCTTTTATTGATATAATTTCTTTTGTATCGGAAAGTTTTATTTTTGCTTTCTAAAATTTTTCTTTTTCAGTTTTAAAGGGATCAAACTAATCATAGAAATCACCCATCTCTTTTCTATTAAAGTATTGTTCAATTTTTATTTTTTTTTTCTAGTTTTAGATTATTACAAATTTCTAATCCTACTTGATTAATTACTTGATGTAGGTCGGCTAGGGTGTATTTCCTATATTGTATTTCTCCAATCTCATTTTTTGTCAATTTTTCTTTTACCTTTTTCCCAAATAGAGGAGGTAAACCAACAATATATTTTTCTTTCCAAAAAACGTTAGAAGAATCAGTCATTTTGTAAACAGTATTTGTAAAATATTCATTATATTCTAAAAATTGTGACATGGATCTACATCTTAAATTAATTAAATAATCTCTCATGTTTTGTTCAAGTCTTTGATATCTTCCTATGAATTGTCTTGCTATGTTAAAAACTAAGCATTCAACACTATAGTTTATGATCGTCCATTGGCTAATAACAGAATTTCTCCACTTTCGTCTTTTCTTTGATTTTCTTTTATTAATTTCTTTTGTTCATCAAATAAATAACTAGTCCACCAATCATATAATTGACCTGTAAATCCTGATATTATTAATTCACATATGTCTATTTCTTTATTTTGATTTGTTCTAAGAATATTAGCGTACATATGCATTTTTTGAAGTACCTGCATTTTTTGTCCTATTGATAATCCATCTATATTCCATTCATATATACTACTTCCTTCAAAAGAATGTGGATTTAAAGTTTGAGGTTGTTCTAATTTTAAGAAATTTGCTTTTCGATTATTTGGATTATTAAATTTTAATTTATTAATTTCTATTGTTTCAATATCTTCTTCAAAATCTTCTATTTTTATCATGGATACACTAGGATTTTCATTTAAAGTTTTTAATTTTTTTTAGGTGCATTATTAATTCATTTTCAGAATCTAACTGGATTGGGTCTTTTTTAAGAATAACATTAGGACTTATTTTCATTGGACTTGTAAAGCTTTTTTCTATTACTAATTTTTCTTTTTCTGGTTTTACTTCATTTAAATTTTTATTTTCAATTTTTTCTTCTATTCTATTTGTTTGTTCAGCAATTGATTTTAGATATAAATTGGTAAAGTTATTTTGTTTCATTATATGAGCAAAAAATTCAGGCTTTAAGGGTGTTTTGTTATTTATTGTTGAAACATCTTTATAAGGTGTTGCATCTATTGTTGGAGATAGTTTAATATTTTCTTGTGGAGGATGAAACCTTTTATTTTTTCGCCTTTAGTTGTTATCCATATGTTTTCCTTTTCTTTTAACATTTGCAAATATTTTTGTTCTTGTTGGTTATTTTTATTTAGTTTAAAGTCATACCATTCAAAGAAACTCATATGTTTTCGCAAGATTTTTAAGTCTTTTATGAAGGTTTCTTGAAATTTTTTAATTTTTTCTATGTCAAATTTTTCTAATAATTCATTTATTCTAGGATCAAACATCATTTCAGTTTTTAAAACAACTTCATCTATTTTAAAATTTTCTTCTATTAACAATTCTTCTAGATTATCTATTTTTATTACTCCTACCATGTCTTCATGTGTTAAATTTACTGTTTCGGGATTAGATCTTTGAGATTTTGTTCTACGGTAAACAGGTTGAGCGACTCCAGCTTGTTTATAATCTTGGTTAGTATGATAGCTGAAATTTGAGTATGTATTATACATAGGAGGTATGGGAGCATGTGTTCTAGAAGTTGGTTTTTCATCTTCAAATTTTATTTCAATTGTTCCATCATCATGTTGTATCATGCTACTAGCTTTTGTTTCTATTTTGGGAGTTGGTAGCCAAAATTCAGTTAATTTCCAGTCTTTTAACATTTTTATTTTATCAGGTGTTGGTCTATGGGGAATTATTGCTTTATTTCGAAAATCTATTTGGAAAAGAGTACATTCATTTTTAATTAAATTACTATAAGCAATATTTGAATTAAAAGATTTCATGGCTTTATAATAAATTCTATACATTATTCCAATGTTGTCACTTCCTGGATCCATAACAAACCCTTGTGTTTTAACAACTAATTCTACAGCTTTATGTATGTTGTTGCTTGTTAAAGGAATTGTTAAGTCGGGAATACAATTATAAAAAATTGGGCCTTCAACAAAATTAGAGGAAACTATACCATATAAAGCATCTTCAAATTTGTTGTGTCTTGCATCCCTCAGAAAAGATAAGCAGGGAATGTTTAATCCTTTTTTTGTTAATGGCTTGATCGCAATTTGAACTAAACCTATGTGAAGATAATTATATCACATTCTTAATCTGTCAATTTTTTCTTTATCATCAAGAAGGAAAAGAAAAGCTTCATCTTGAGAGGAATATGTTCTTTCTACAGTTTGAATCATAAAATCAAATGTGTCTTCAAATGATCCTATGTAAATTTGTTCAGCTGGTATTTTAGAAATTGACCATCTTTCTAAAGATTGTTCAACATCTTTAAAATTTATTTCTTCAGAATTTTTTAAATCCATTGTTACAATTTGAGTAGCTACAGGTGTTCCAGAATCAGGATTAAAAGCAGTATTAAAAGAAGAACTAGATATTCTAGATAGCAGGCTATCTTTAGCAGTTCTATATGTTGCAGAAGTAGAAGTAGAAGCATTATCAGATTTATTTTCCTTTTTTCTTAATTCTTTTAAAACCTTTTTAATTGCTTTCTTCATTATTTCTTGTACAAAAGTGCAAAGTGAATAGTTGTTTTGTAGAGGTATCGGTCAATAACAGAAGCACAAAGTGCAACAGTCCAACTCCAAGGCAGAAGCCAAGATTCCAATGCCAAAACAGTCCACCAAATGCCTCACACGGCGTATTGATTTCTAGGCATTTTTGAAGTTTTTTGGTGTATGATTTTTAATTCATTCTGTGGGGATCAGATCAATGCCAAATTTGTCCATAAAGTCAAGCCCACAAAGAGAACTATCCCCAAAAAAAGTTTTAGACTTAAATTCAATTGCATGATAGGTATAAATTGGCTTGCAACCAAGGTCTCTTGGATAAACTGCAATTTGTTTGGTAGTGCGACTGTTTGAGTAAAATGATCATATCTCGGGCTAGGAACATCGTCATGGGCCAACCGGGATATCGTTGGAATCGTAGCTGAGAGCTATATTTGCTATAAAAAATTTAGGGCTCAAATAAAAATTGAATTGTTCCCAATAAATTCTACAAGAGGGATGAATTTTGGGTATTGTTTGTTTTTTGAGGACTAAAATTAATCATGGAAAATTATTGTACTTTGGGCTTTAATCTTTTGGGACAAAACCATAATTATTTAATTAGAGATTAATCTAATTATGAGAAGTTGGAGTAATTTTTTTTTAATTGGATCAAACCTTAAACCAAATTGCAGTGAATTTGGACTTGGACGATCGATTTAAAAGGTGATTTTTCAGCATTGTTTGATTTAGCATCTTGAGGTGAGGGAAACAAACTCTTACATGTATTTACTTTAATTGTAACACACCCGCTACATGCATGTATACAGCTAGCATCCACCGTGCTTTCATTAGTCTAGATTAGCATTATCTATTGATGAGTTGTTATCTCTTAGTTGTCTATTGCATCTTATCTTCTATCTAGATCCTCAATTAGTGCCTAATATCTTGTAATTGCCACCGTTAACAGTGGAGTAGTCTTTATAATCAAGGAAGGAAGGAATAAGAAAGCACAAGAGAAATTTTGGCAAACAAAGACTAAGAAGGGTGGGCACCCTCGAGATCAACCCGTGATTTTTCTCTCTCCTCTTTCCATCTCTCCCACTCTCTTCTTCTCTCCATGGCCAGGATCCTATGATTTCCTCTCTGAGCTTTCAAAACTCAGTGGGTTCACCGCAAGGTATCAGAACCAGGTTCCATATTTGATGGCGGAGGCTGCGAGGAAAGCGAAGATCGAGGAAATGATGGTTCTCTTAAGGAATCCATGGCAACACAAGCACGGCGAATGGACGAGTTAGCTGGCAAACTAGCAATGGTGGACTCTCGCCTCAACGGGATAGCCGAGATCCAAGCTAGTGAGATCGGCACGTCCATTCTACCACCGTTCGGTAGTGGGAGCCAACGGTCTAGAGAGACGAACCACTCCAACCGATTGGCAATGCTAGACTTCCCTTGTTTCGAGGGAACCGACCCATCCGAATGGGTATACGTTGCAGAAAAATTATTTCTGCACCAACAGACGCATGTATTACAAAAATTCCTGATGACTTCTTTCCATTTGGAAGGGAAAACACTATAATGGTTCCAATTAATGGAGAAATCCAATGCGATAGCCAGTTGGGATGACTTCACGCACGACCTAATGGTTCGATTCAGACCATCCCCTTACACGGACGCCACTTCTTCTTTGACCAAGCTGCGTCAGACAGGGTCAGTCAAGGACTATCATACCCGATTCGAAGAACTCGCAAATCAAACCGAAGGCCTTCATGAGCCTTTCATGTTGAGTTGCTTCTTCGGGGGTCTGAGAGACGACATCCAACTCAGTGTTAGAATGCTGAAACCGCGGACACTATCAGAAACTATTGGATTGGCCAGGCTATAAGAGGAGAAGGTTCTCGCCAGAAGACGGAAATTCCGTACTGACCAGTCACGACTGGGATACCAACCAGTCTCGGTCTCGACAGGGTCCATCAAGTCTCCCCTACTTATCATCAAAAAGCTCATGCCCTTAGAAATGAAAGAAACACGACATGAAGGACTTTGTTACAACCGCGATGAGAAATTCGTGTCGGGACACAAATGCCGCACTCAAAAAGTATTCTTGATGGAAGGCAGTTGGCCCGAGGATGACATGGAAGTTGGGCCAGAGGAAGAAGTTGACATGGGTCAAGACGGGAATGGTGAATCTGTCTATCAGCTGAAAATCTCTTTACACGTTGTGACTGGGAGTCATGCTCTCCAGACCATGCGCATACGAGGACAGCTGAGCCAAACAACTATGATGATAGTGGACACGGGTAATGCTCAGAACTTTATTAATTGCGTATTGCCATCAAAACAGTATTACCCGTGTCAACCGACACCACCTTCAAGGTTGTGGTAGCTAATGGCGATCGGATACAATGTCATGGGATTTGCAGGGGCATCAAAGGTAAGGTGCAAGGGCTAAAGGTGGTAGCCGACTTCTACATGCTTCCCTTGGGAGGGTATGATGTGGTCATCGGCGCTCAATGGTTGCAGACTTTCAGTCCCATCACATGGGTCTTCCAGAAATTAACTATGGTGTTTCATCTTCACAACCGATCCTTGCTATGGCAAGGTGAGAACACGCAGGAGGTACGGATAGTTAAAGAAGGACGGGTAAAACACTTGGACCCTAGTCATAACCCGAGTTTCCTTCTCCAGATCTACTCTCTTCACTCCATCCTGGATGGGAATTCTCCAAAGATAGAGCCAACGCCGCTGGATGATCTGCTAAGCCAGTTTCAAGACATCTTCAACGAGCCTCAAGGACTGCCTCCCTGTCGATCACACGACCACCACATTCCCTTGCTGCCGAAAGCCAAGCCTGTAAGCACCCTCCCATATCACTACCCGTATTATCAGAAGATCGAGGCAGAAAAGTTTGTACAAGAACTCTTGTAAAGTGGGGTCATTCGCCCAAGCCAAAGCCACTTCTCCTCCCCAATACCGTTGGTGCACAAAAATGATGGTTCTTGGAGGATGTGCATTGATTACTGTGCACTCACCCAATAGACAGTCAAGGATCGGTTTCCGATTCCAGTGATTGAAAAGCTATTGGATGAACTTCTAGGGGCTCGAGTTTTTTCCAAACTTAGATCTCCGCTCAGGCTACCATCCGATTCGGGTCAAACCAGAAGATGTGCTTAAAACAGCCTTCAGGACTCATGATGGGCACTACGATTTCTTAGTAATGCCCTTTGGTTTGACTAATGATCCAGCCACCTTCCAAAGCCTGATGAATGAGCTCTTTCGGCCCTATCTGCGACGCTTTGTCTTAGTCGTTTTTGATGATATCCTACGTAACAACCCGCCCTTTTTCCATTGATAAAATCAGAGTAATTTTTTTTTTTATAGAAGAAAGGATAGAGACGTCACGACGCGAGCCAAGTCCGAGTCCGAAGAACCGACACATGACTGGCCCAACTAGGATGTACATGATAATATTTGCACACACCCTGATAATCCTGCAAAATTTAAACATTTATAGCATTCATGAGTTACCAATCACATCTCATAGCAAAATAAGGAATTCACCAAAATGATTATACATCAAGTCAAATACAAATAAACTTAAATACATGAATCCAAATCATAAATATACATTCCCCAAAAATATTACATTCTTATACAAAAGTATAATGTTCTCACATCTCCCACAACATCAAAATAATTCTAAGTCCATAAGGCTTCGTTCTTTGATCTTTATCTCATCTAGGCTCAGCCAACACTTAGTTCGATGTCATCTACATCTTCCAAAACCTGCATACAAAACTGGTGGGGGGGATTTATGGGATTAGTCAACTTGCTCAGTAGGAATTCCGATCACATAGTATGCCTACGGTGTGCCATATCTAGACACTACATATACTTGTACTTGAAAGTCCCTTTCTCATGGTGTTAGAACAACATGATTGACCCTAGAGGGGGGTGAATAGGTCAATCCCATTTTTCTTGGTGTTTACAAATTTCTTGATTGTTTAAAATTTAAGTGCAATGGAATATTTATCAAGAGATTTGTATAGTGTGATAGATTGTTTTTATTATTTAAATGATCACATTAAAATCAGAACCCTTTACATATTATTTGATTATTGATGCTTGTGCACAATGTGTAAAATAAGATAATCAATATGCAAAGTGATGTGTGTTGAGAAAAGTACTTAAATACTAAATACGAACGCACAAAAATCAAACACCATAAGATCAATTTAAAGTGGTTCAGTTAGCCAACCTACAACCACTGTTAGGACAAACTCAGCCTTGAGTTATCCTCAAATCCACTAACTGGGGCTTACACCCTAACAATTAGAATAGGAATTCCAAGTCACTCAATCGGCTAGGAATTTCACCCACCACTGTAGAATAGGAATTCCACCTATCCATTTGGCTAGAAATTCCACCCACCACTATGCCAAAGACACGCTCTAGAGTTTCCTATAGTGGTTCCAGAGCCAATCCACCTTAATCCACTTTCGAGACAAAGGTTTTAAAACAAAATTAAAACCAATAAGCACTTGCCTTTGTTGCTCTATCTCTTGATGTGTGCTTCTTCAAGATCCACTCAATGTGTGCCGATGCTCCGCCTTGTAGCTGTCGTAAAGCAATCACAATCAAGGGCGACAATGAAACTGGTTTCACCAAAGTGTTTCTAGTTTATGTATCCTTTCCTCCTCTCTCTCTCACAAACTCAATCCATATGATTGGTTGTATTAGATTCCCCAAGTGTAAGCACGAGAGAGAGAGAGAGAGTGATCCTTCTCTTGGCCCTTGTTTAAGCTTACTGATAATGATGAGGGTCCAATTGATTTGTCAAAGGATACCAACAGGTTGCATAAAGATCGATATTTATAGAGAAGGCAACCAGTTGTATCAACGGTAATGTACCGACAGGTCGGTCGTACCGAGGGGTCCCTAGAAATGTTACGTTAAAAACCCGACTGTTGTGCATTAAATGCACTTCCAACGATAATAATCTTTCTCGGTAGACAGTCATGGCACCGAGAGGTCGGTCCATACGAGAGGCTCGATCTGGGGCAATACCATGTTGATAGAGTTTTAAGTCCAGAAACAAGTCTTACCCAGAATGACCTGTCGCCCTTTATCGAGGGTAAATACTGATACTCTCGATCAGTCTAGAACCATCGATATGTCTGTTTCCTCGAGAGTCCACGTGAGTTCAAAGTTCCAGAACTCATAAATCTTTATAGAAAAGTCGTTGACCATGAGGGGTCGTTTCAGCCTTTCACGGAGGGGTCAGTGCATACAAGACTCTCGATCACAGACTTTCCCAGAATAACAGTTCTATGATTCAAAACCTGTGTCAATCAGGCCGACTAGTCTTTGATCACGATGAGTCGATCCTGTCTCTACCGAGGGCTCAGTGAGAACGATTGGTCTAGTTGACAGTGAAACCAAATACATATTTCCAAATGGGGTTCCAATTCAATGACAAGCTTCTTCTCTAGGCTTTTTATGATTTTACCATTTACTCAACTAAGTCTAGGGATGGTCCTCTCTAAGGTGTGGGTACCACCTAAAGTCATCTATGGACATAATACCTGTTTTGTGATTACCATAATGATGAGCTTCAATCATGTGGAGCATGATCTTCACTCTTGATCACTTTGGATCTTCAAGCTTCTAGCAAGTGCTTCTTCCCGAGTCATGGAATTGACAAACTTAGAGACTCGGCCAAGCCGGGGCACTAACAATACTTTTATCAAATCCCGATCATATCGTACTTCATATTATACGAAACCATACTTAGGTCATAAATCCATATCTATTCACAAACAATCTTATTCAAGATATACTTAGTACTTTTCTCAAACTATTTACTTATATTACAGATCTCAGATTTGACTAATTTTAGATATATCATAATTGAAAACATATGTACATACTTCTTTACAAGGTACTCATACCTAATTCACCTCTTACTTTCATTCCCAAAGGTATAGTAAAAACAATACTTATAAAGAAAACATATTCACTTTTCCTTTCAAAATACTACATGTCAACCATGTATCATAATACATTTCTCAAGATATATTTCTAAATGAAGATAGAAAATTCAAGGCAAAGCCTTAATCATTTTATTATGAAAAATGTCTCATCATAAACTTATTCATAAAACCTTTCACAAAGCCACACTTTTTTCATTATCAAATACCATATTTAGTTCATATGAATGATTATTTATATGTAACATGTCATGCCATGGGTGCCATGATATATGCATACCCTTATCATGTCCAATGCAAGGTACCTCAATTTCTCATATGGAACAACGGGGCATTTCCCATCCCGTATACACATTTCATAATTCGTTCTCTTGGGGGAGTCTCGATACACATCATCATAGAACTCAACCGGTTCCACCGGTGAAACAATACTTTCTTTCAATCAACCATGCGCGTGTATGACATCAAGATCTGCCTGGGTCCATTTAGCACCTTGATTCGCCAAATCATAACACGACACCAAAGTCCGTTCGGACATTCAGCACTTTGGTTCGTTACTCAACCCCATAACCGTAGTTCATGACCCTAAGGTCCATTTGTTCTCATTTCATGCATTTCCCATCCCATGCTTCATGCATGAGGAATATGAATGCATTTGATGTCCATGATTCATGCTATGTGTTATCAACTATTCCCTTCATATTACAAATACTCTTTTCATCATAAGTGTTTTATATATTCCAAACATATCGACTTTATTGATGATTTTCATATAGATGCTTTATACATAATTTTCAGATCTCAAAGTAGTAAAAAACTCCATATAATTGGAATCTATCATTTTCTCATACTATCTCATATTCAAAATATCTCAAAACATCTTATTTTCATGTGATATAAAATCATTTGAGATACTTTCATAAGCCTATTCTTTGACACTTATAAGGTCATAAGTCATAAATCAAAATACATGACTTTCAAAGGAAATCAATTCATCATTTCTTCTCTCATTTATTAACAAAATAAACTTAACTCCACACCCAATTGCATTTCAACGAAGTAGGAAACCTACCTAATTATAGCCGATTAGTGAATGAAGGTAATCCACAGACTAGCTCGTTCGATTCCGGGTTTACTCTTTGACCCTTCTTTCATCGTTCACGCATAGGAAACATAACATACATATTATTAGAATTTCTTTCTAATTGTTCTTAATTCTCTAATCCTTATATTTCGTTTCTCCACCTCTAGGGTCTCATTAAGCCTCATAGGTCCCCATTGGGTGAAGGCTAACGTAGCCTAGGTGATCGCATAAAACATTTCGGGTCCATTTAAATCAATTCCACAAAATTGACCATTTCTCTGCCCAATACATCGAGCAAAGTCGATGTATCCTGAAATACTGAACCGACACAGTCGATGTGTCCAGTTTTTGGATTTCTGTTCGGGCACCTATTTTCTTCCCTCCTTTTCTAGGGCTTGTACATAGCATTTGGCCTATCTCTTTTACTGAATTTAACAATGAAATATTCTTTTCCATTTACTTCATTCATTCATCAGAGGGACGCCTTGAAACAACTGATGTGTCCCTTGGAAATAGCCTACCCGTCAATCAGTACATTCTCAAAAGTCTTTACAAAACTGATATTTTCTTTGGTATACATATTGACCCTAGTAGATACATACACCAGGATATACATCGACACAAGTCGATACATATTCCTGGGTAAAACCCAAAAATCAATGTTTCAGTCCTCTTCTCCACTTCCATTCCGGGAGATACATATCGACCAAAGTCCATATGTACGCTTGAGATTTCTGCGACTCCCTTATTTCGGGTTGCATGTTTCTCTACTTTATTTCATCCTCTTCCAATCTTATTTAAAGGTCCTATTATACATTCTAGTGTGATTATTTTACTCTAAATCATTGTTAACATCATAGATATCACATACCTTGGGGAATCCTTGGGGATTTCGATGACCAAAAGAACTTTGAGCCTACGCTTGGTGTTTTCCTCTTTCTTTCTTCCTTGCTTGATCCTTGCTTGGTCTCTCCTTCCTTTCTTTCTTTTATTCCATGTTCCTTCATTTTCTCTTCTTTTTATGTTCATCTCTTGCTATCCCTAGACTCTTAATTGAGTCCTTGAAAATCGAAGAGGCATTGTGAATGCCCATGCATGGAAAGATGGAAGGTGGTAGACAGAGTGTCTGCTGAAGACGTTCGGGTTACTCGACACATCCAATTTGTCGATGTTTGGTCCATTTGATTGTCTTTTCCCTGATACATCGATACGGTTAGTAGGTACACTTTCTGGATAATACCATGTATCAACCGAATACGATATGTCTCATCCAAAATGCAAGCTTCGGGTTCTCTATCACACATATCGACCAACTCGATATGTACACTTCTGGATACATCGACACCTATCGATATGTACACCTAGGATTCCTTCCTCCTCCTCGGTCAACACACCAGACACGTGGAGGCCATCCATTGGTCCTCCAGGACAGTGGTAGGTGTGGTAGATGGGTGATGAGACAGCATAGCTGTTGGATCTCAGACATTGAGCAGTGGGACATTTCCCAATACATGTCCATGGGTCGATACATACCAATAATTATAAATCGACAGAGCTCAACGCATCCTTCTGGAATACTTAGTAATCAGGTCTGTTTGTTGACACATGTTCCAAAGTCGATACATACTACATGTCGACATATCGACCAGGTCGATATGTCCATCTAGAAATCTTTAGTTCATTCTATTTCTTTCTTCTCATTTCTTTTCTCACTTGGTTCAATACCCATTCCCATCTCCAATCTATTCATTTAAGAGGGGATTTATATTAATTCACCGGTGTAAGATTTTTGGGGTGTTACATCCTAGTCTACAGCGTCTCGATGGATGAACATAGATCTCATCTGACTTGTGTTCTGAGAACCCTAAGCAAACACCAGTTGTACGCAAAAAGGAGTAAAGGCCAGTTTGGTTGTTCATCGGTGGAATACTTGGGTCATAATATATCACATGACGGGGTAGCAGCCGACCCTGACAAAATAAAAAAGTATGGTGGATTGGCCTCAACCAAAAACCATTCGAACATTACGTGGGTTTCTCGGGCTCACAGGCTATTATAGGCGCTTCATCAAAGACTATGGCCTTATTGTACGACCCTTAACGGACATGCTTAAGAAGGACTCATTCCAGTGGACCCTAGAAGCATTTCAGTGGACTCATTCGTGACTTTCCTGTCTCATCTCTCTTTCTCCCACTCTCTTATTCTCTCCATGGCCAGGAACCTGTGATTTCCTGTCTGAGCTTTCAAAACTTAGTGGGTTCACTGCATTAATTTTGAATTCCAATATTTATTTTGGTGTGATTGATTGGATTGAATGAGTATAAACAAAGGACTAAGAATTCGATTTTTGAAACGGGTGAGTCAGGTGCTTCTCACCGAATGTAAATGGGGATTTTTGGTTAAATATTTTAAACCAGTGAGTGACTCAGTCAGACTGACTGTGTGTTCGACTCGTTTATCTTGTTGAAAAACCCAGGATATGGATTCAAAATTTTTCATAGGGACTGCCTATGTTTGTGTTGGAATTTTAGTGGATTCGGATTACCATAATTAATTATGTTATTATATGTTGTGTTTGATAAGCCATTGTTGTTTGCACATGTTCTTTGATATAAATGTGTATGGATTTAATTTAGTGTTGAGCATGCTAAATTAATAGGTGGGTTTATTATGGCTTTATTGGCATATTTACATGTGGAAATCTCCATATTTATTTTTTGTCATGGCATTCATGCATGAGTGGTATGGTTGGTTATTGTTAGTGCCCCAGCTCGCCGAGTCACCCGTTTGTCAAGTTCGTGACTTAGGAGAAGGCTTGCCTTGAAGAGAGAAGCTCAAGACTCAAACTCAAGTGTTGGTTGAAATATGAAGACTCAAAGGGATCAACACATGTATGGCAATCACAGAAGGTATTTTGCCATAGGTAACCTTAGATGTAATCCAAACCTTAGATGGACCATCCCTAGGCTTAAACATCATATCTGGAAAAATAACCAAGCCTAAAAAGTTTTTGACACCAAGAGGAACCTATCTTGGAAATGTGTAAACAAACTCTCAGGGATAACACATTATCTAGGCAAACCGTCTCCATCGACAGAGTACAACAGGTCGTGGTCATACGACCCCTTGTCTACATGTCTACCGACCCATTAGTCACACCGACTTGTTGGCGCGACTCAGCCTTGATCTGGATTTTCATTCACAGGCAAGCTCAGGACGATCAAATCGTCTGGCGGTGACCTTTCATGTGGTATAGCACGAGCCTTCAGTCCTACGACCAATCGCCAGGACATGGCAATATCACATCGGGCACACGACCTGTTGCCCTGGGTTCGGGTGAGGTATGTCTTGACAAAGAGCTGTCACAACAGGATAACCTCAGGCCGATTCGATCGCAAAAACATGATATGTTATTAGGAACATGGACGATCAGTCTTGTATAAAACCGATCGCGTAGGTTACTGTTATTATGCCGTTGCATGGCATTTAATGCGCAACGGTTGGGTTGGTGAGCATGAACTTAAACACGGACAATCGATCGTGTGGACACGACCAATCATATGGTTCTACTGTCCGAAATTTTTGTATTTGCCTATAAATACTTCTTTTGTTGGTGAGTTATGTGAGACCCCTCAGAGCATAAAAATAACCACATTCTCAAGGTAAAACTCCCAAGAAACAAAGGCAAAACATTCAGGCTTATTCTCTTTGGAAAATCAAAACAAAATCATTCAAGTATCCGATCCATTGAGATTGAGATTAAGAGAGAAGGACTAAGCACATCTTGCTAGGATAGATATTGGTGTATCCAATTTCGTAGTCACCAAAGGACTATGATTGCTCTACACGACTAGTCTACAAGGCGGAACGTCGGGATTGTACGAGTACACAAAATGTGTACTTTCAAGAAGCACACTTCATCGGAATCGAGCTTCAAGGAAAGTGCTTCTTGGTTTTTAATTTTATTTTTAAAACCATATCAGTGTAAAGTAGATTAAGGGGGATTTGCTCCGGAACCACTATAAAAACTCTAGAACGTCGTCTCTGGCACAGTGGTGGGTGGAATTCCCAGCCAAATGGATAGGTGGAATTCCTATTCTACAGTGGTGGGTGAAATTCCCAGCCGATTGAGTGAGGTGAAATTCTTACTCTAATTGTGAGGGTGTAAGTCCCCACTTAGTAGATTTGGGGATAATTCAAGGTTGAGTTAGTCCTAACAGTGGATGTAGGTTGGCTAACCGAACTACTTTAAATTGGTCTTATGGTGTTTGATCGTTGTGTGTTTATATTTACTATCTGAGTACTCTTCTCAACACACACCACTTTGCATGTTGATTATCCTATTCTACACGTTATTCACAGGCATCGATAATCAAGCAAAATGTAAAGGGTTAAAATCTTAGTGTGATTGTTTAAACAAATTAGAAACAATCTATCACACTAAACAAATTTCTTGATTATTGTTCCGCTGCACTTAAAATAATCAAGAACTTTGTAAACACCATGGAAACTGGGATTGACCATTCACCCCCCCCCACCTCTAAGGTCAATTATGTTGTTCTAGCACCGTGTGAAAGGGACTTTCAGTTATCTTGCATGAGCATCCATGATTGGTTGGGTGGTGAGGTTAGAGAATGACTATTGACCGAATGAAAGTTCGTACTTAGTCAAGGGAATGGCTATAGACTGAGCGAAAGGTCGTACATAGCCAAGGAAATGACTATGGACCGAGCGTGTAATAGCCCGGATTTTCAATGCCATTATTAAATTGGTTATTATCTATTTCAATTGTTAAAAATTAAGATTTATAGATGGAATGGATCTAAGATGGATAAGAATTGGGGCAATGGCCCAAGTATGGTTCAATGGATCATGGATAGGGTTGATTCTAATTAATTGGGTAAATGTGGTCAATTGGGTCAAATGCCCAATTGGGACATAATGGGTCAAGATGAATTGATGTTTAGGGTAAATGGGTAAGGAATTGATTAATCGGGTCATGTACCCAATTAAGATCTAAGGTATGGGATCCACCTCATCAAGTGAGGTGGCAAGTGTGTGAGGTAACACGGAAGTGGCATAACCAAGTGGGACCCAACTCCACCTCATCAAGTGAGGTGGTGTGTGGGTCTAAGGTAACTTGTGGGGCCGGCCACCATGGTTGACTTGGTCAACCATGGGTGAGTTCATAGGTGAGTTCAAGAGGGTTAAGTGAAGTGAGTGGAGTTAAGGAATTAATTAACTAAGAATGAATTCAAGTGCTTGAGTTAGGGGAATGAGTTTCATTTATGTGAAGTGAGTTGAATGGGTGGTGTGAGTCACATGGAAGTTGAAAAGACTAGGTGAGTCAAAGGGGAGGTGGAGGGTTTCCATCTCATGGAAACCCTAGACCAAAAACCATTAGGAAGGGGGAGAAGGCCAAGTGTAAGCCATGTGCCCTCTTGGTTAGCCAAGGGACACATGGGAGAGACCCCATCATAATGTGGGTGGTTGGGAGATTAGGGTTAGACAAAGGGCTCTCACCCAAAACAACTTGGCCGACCCTCTCCTTGAGACATTCATCTCATTCTCTGCCTCTCTCCATCTTTCTAAACGCTAGGGCTGATCCCCTCTCTTAGACAAAAAAGAGTTAGAGGTTTTTCATCTCTTCTCCTCTCAAACCTTCACCCATTTGGCCGAACCCTCCCTTAGGGTTTTCATCTCAAACCCTCACTCTCTCTCAATCCATACCATGGCCGAAATACTACATTAAAGATCAAGAAGATCAAGTTAAGAAAGGAGAAGAGGGAAATGAGGAATCATGGGTTCGACCATGTGGTATGGCCGAACCTCATGAATTATTTTTATGGATCATTTTGTGGGTCTATGTATGTTTAAGAAATTAAATGATTAACTATGGGTGATCAAGCTAAGAAATAAAAGAAAAAAAAATGATGATGGAATGGAAGAACCATGGGTTCGGCCATGTTGTATGGCCGAACCCCATGGAGGATATTTTTATGGACCTAGGTTGTTTTATCAAGTTAAATGTTTAACTATAGAATATTAGTAGATAAAGGAAGCAAAGAATGAATAATGTTGGACCCGCTTTGTCTAAAATGAACAAGGACTAAAAAGAGAACCAAGAAGACAAAAAAATGAGGTTCAGCCATGTTGTATGGCCAAACCCCATTGGTGGGTTTTTGTTGTGGACTTAAAACATTTTTCAGCCCTAATGTATGGCCGAAACCCCTTGGGGGACTTAACTGGATAAAAGACTACGATTGTAAATGGAAATGAACATAGGATGATATAGGGATTGATGGAAATTAAATGGATCACCAAATGGATGTATGTATATGTGTTAAATGTAATAAGGTAACGGGATTTCACAAACGGGTGTCCGATCGGCTTTGACATGATCAGTGATCGGTTTTGACGAAAACGTAAGGATACAATATTTGGACGTTGGTAGGATTCCTACCTTATTGATAACCTTGGACTATGTATATGAATGGTCTTTATTTCCATGTGATTATTGTCACACCCCAACCCGAAGGGTGAGCCCGGAACGCAACTGAATTTTTTTTTAAAAGCTAAGACAACACTCGAGAATTCTAACTGGGCCGGATCAACAGTTGGGCTCAGAGGTCACACATGATCCCAACATGTGGACTCAAACATATACCATAAGTCTACCCAACAAATAGACATAAAAATAACACATTGCATGATCACATGATTCCAACGATTGAATTATCATTTCAAAATCACATCAGAGTAACTACAGAAACATAGTAATCTTAATACATAACATTTAAACAAATTAAGTACCACAACCAGTACTTTACAAAGGAAAATGGTTCCAAGAACCAAAAAGCAAAGACAAGGGTATTCCCCTCAGTGGGAATCCCAAAACAACGCCGCAGCTTATCCACCCTAAGCTTCATATAGAGGGTTCTCCTCCTCGAGTTCATCTCCTGAAAGGTGAGTGGGGTGAGCTAACTAGCCCAGTGAAGGAAATATAATAGTGCAGTTTTAAAGTAAACAACAGGTTAGTAATAATCAATAGTTGCAATATAATATCTCATGCTTGATAATAAATTCACAATATCAAGTAAAGTCTCAACATCATTTCCATCATTCCATCATTTTTCCATTACTGCTGTTATCCAACGTAACGCCTACCGACTACACTGAGACCATTGGATTAAGTCCCGACACGGTTAAAATACATCCTTGAAAGTACATCTCCTGCTCTCCCATAGCCGATACTGTAACGCCCCGCCCTCTCTGAGAATTTCAGAGTCTAATTTTTTTTTTTTTTAAAGTAATAATAAAACTCGAAAGAGAGCGGACGGCGTCACGACGCGAGTTAAGTTCAGACTACCCAAGTCTGAACCTTAACTGGCCACCCATGTGTACATGGAATAGACCATGATAGTAAATCACACATGGAACTAACATCAACATGCGGAATAATCTAGATTAATTGCGGAATAGAAAGACGAGATAGCAAGTAACAGTCCTAAACATTATTTATCATAGATCAAACATCCAAATGTTATCAACCTACTCAAACTATAGCAAGTAGCGAATTATTACATGTCCTACAAAATATTCAAAAGACAGTAATATAAAGTAGTTCAGCCCTTCATTCAAGCACTTAGGCTTGGCTCCCCTCCCGGTCAACGACTTTTCCTTTCCCTTTGCTTGTACCTGCAATCTCCTCTGAGGATAGAATTAGGGCGTTAGATCAACGCGCCCAGTAGGTTCCCGAATCAGGGCTACCACATGTTAGCATATAAAACATGCATATACATATCATAATATATGATCATCAAAACAGGTAAAACAATGCTATGATGTATGCACATGCAATGAGCCTCCCCCATCATGTACATCCATAGCCATCACTTGTCGTGCCATGCACCGACAAGATAAATCACAATACAACTTCCATCTCTTCATCACTGACTGATTCATATCACGTATTAGTCCTCCTGGCGGGACTCTCTTCGCCCAAGGAGACCATTGTGACTATGATCATCATGTTACTCTTCCTGGTGGAACTCTCATCGCCTAAGGAGGACGTAACCCATAATTGTAACACTGTAGAACCTCATTCATCATCCCATGACCATGCATGAGATGCCAATGCCTGTATGCCATTTGTTAATGCATAATATATCATTTGAAACACATATTAAAACAAGAGTATCATAAGAAAACTGGTAAAAACTGTGGTTACAAGTAGGTAGGAAACCTACTGAAGAATCACTTCAGTAACTGATCTTTCTTTCGCATCACCCGGTCAGACTCGCGCGTCGTTCGACTTCCGGTACCTTATCCATATATCAATCAGCAAGTTATAACTTATTCAATCACATCTACGACCCATCCACATCATGTGGGGTTCGGCCATGCCCATGGCCGAACATCATTAACTTAAAGTTTGTCATTTTATGGGATTCGGCCCTATACTTGGCCGAATCTTGTATTCCCACTCTTCCATCATCAAATGGTTCTCCATTACAATACTTTAAACCCTTTACAAAATCATGGGAATAATATCAAACACAAACTATGAACTTAGTCCATTTATTCCAAAAACAGCCCATGGGTTCGGCCATGCACATGGCCGAACCCAATGGTTTTCTTGATCTGATTGATCCATCAATTACCCATAATTTGAATCAGTAATCTTAACCCTAATATTGACATGGTTCAGCCCTACATTGGCCAACCAATAACAACAAGTTAAACTTCACCAAATTACATCAAACACCATATTTTATATGGTTTTAAACTCATCAAATCATCAAATACTAACATGGGGTTCGGCCATCCAAGGTGGCCGAACCTCATGTCTATGTTTTGTTCTTTCAAACAGTTTTTAGGTGTCATAGTATCAGTATAACTTTGCTGCCTTAGTACCTCTCAAGACCATCCAACTAAGTTCATCAATTTGTCCAAATGACCATCAAACTTCGTGGGATTCGGCCATCCAAGATGGCCGATCCTGATGGTCCAATTCATCAATTTTAAACCGTTGATTAGACCCATGGTACCTTCAGTCCTTATGTCATTTAAATCCATGTTTTAACCCTCTTTAAAACATGCATTTGAATCTCAATAAAACTCAAAAACAGTCCACCAAAAACTCCATTTTCCATGTTTCAAAACATGAAAACCAACCTAACTTTTGCATGGGGTTCGGCCCTCCATGGTGGCCGAACCCAATGGTCATCTTTACCATTTTAAAGCCTCTCTTAATCAAGGTTAAAACCTTGGTATATTCGGCCATAACCATGGCCCAATTCACCCCCATTCATTCCATGTTATTAAACCAAATAACACATAAAATACTTACCAAATTTTCCAAGTTTTCTTCTTGTCTTTGATCCTTGATTTCTCCCTTTTATTTCTTTTTTCTTTCCTTAATTCCTTGCTGTTTTAGGCTTGATTAACTGATGCCAAACCTCTGCTGTTCAGCCAAGAAAACGAATTGGAGAGGGAGAGAGAGATGGGAATTCTTGGATTCTTTGGTGTGAAAAACGGCCATGTATGGTTAGGTTTTCTTTTATAGTTTCAGCCCCCCAACTCCCATTCATCCTCCCTCATTAATGTTGTTAAAAACGATGGGGCAAAGGGTGTTAACCAAGACACCTCTTGGTGCCAAACATTGCACCCCTTGGTGCCAAACATTGTATCACATGGGAAATGAACCAATGCAACCCTTCATGAAGAGGTGCCGCCCAACCTTGGTGTCTTTTGGCTTTGCCAAAGCACCCTTTCATACCAACGGCTGAGATTAATTCAGATTAATTGTTGTGTGAGAATACAACTCATTTCCATCTCCTCTTGACTCACCTAACTCGGAATATTTTTATTCTAAACCAACTCATCCAACTCATCACTTTTAATGCACTAAGTTTGAGTCAACTCATTTCTTAAATCCAATTCATTTCAAATCAACCCAACTCAAGTTGAATTAACTCACACTTGAGTTCAATTGAGGGCCCACACGGTCATCCGTGGTCAAACTGGTCAACCCGACCCATTGGGTCCCCCCTTTAGCTCCTTGACCCATTTTTTTTACTCTATGACCCAATTATGGTATTTTGGTCATTTGTAAGTGGTTTTCTCATATGGATCATGCCTACCCATTTCTTCTCCACTTGATTTCCAATCAAATAAGCTTAACCCTATTTAATTTAAGCTTACACAATGGTCAAATCATCCATTTTGACCCATTGGGTCCAATTGAGCCCTTTGACCCATTTAGTCATTTCCAACCCAATTGATGTACATAACCCATCCAAATCAACTTGATATACATATAATGTGCTCATACGACCTTAATTTGAGCAATAGGCCCCAACATTTCTTATTTTGACATCACAAAATAATTAATTTAATAATTCAGGGGCATTTTTGTAATTTTCCATTTTATTGAAAAATTGGGGTGTTACTGATACTGACACCCTCAAGTCAGCAACTGTTGACACCCATGGTCCAATAGACGTAAACCATCTTTCATATGGCCGATATTGGTTCAATAGTCAAGGACACGTGGAAGCAGTATTACACGTTTCATATGATCAACATCATAGCATTTACCAGCATCATAAGCACTCTTACCATAGTGCGTCAAGTCTAGGCACATGAGTGGGTTCATCAAATCTAAAACCACTCATTGCTCAAGATCCATTTCAAATAACAAAACCTGTTTACATTTTAACCACAAAGTTAAGTTCCCTCACCGTAACTGTGTGGTTTCGCGGTCTCTGTTCAAACAAGCAAACAAGTGAACAATCATTATCACGTCAATATACATAGCATCAAACACATACACACAAGTAGTATTTCGAAATTATACTTGTTTTCCCAAAAATATCAAAGGTACATGGAATTAAGTCTCCTACTTGGTTTCTATCCCTTTTAAATTATAATAATCCACAGTATAGTAAATAAAAGGGTGCTTAGTCCAAAACTCATATTGTGTTCTAGGCATTGACCAGATTGATTTATTGAGATAGGTCTAGATTCTCAGGTCACTTCTCGGTTGTCTTCTGGATAGGACCAGATCTTACATTTTGAGTAAGGCCTCGAGGTCACTCATTGCCTGAAAAATATAGCGTCGGCCTGGAAGTGAGATCACTCAGTGCCCGACCAATAGAGTCGGCCTGGAAGTGAATACAATAGTATATACACTATAGTAATAAGAGAAAGGTGTTAGTACAATTTTTAATTTAACAATGGGGTACTAACATCACATGCAATCAATAACCATCAAACAAGAACATTTTACACTTCAAAAATTGGGCCCTCGGAACATGCCTTGGAACCAGGTACTATGGCTTCGGATCATCCGAACCACACCTAAACTAGTCATTGACCTCGGATCATGGGTCTGACTTCGGATCGTCCGAAGATCGGGTCTCGAATCATCCGAAGTCCTTCCGAACTGAAAAGATCTGAAAAATGGGTCTCGGTGGGTCTGTGAGTCTCGGAACATCTGAAGTGAGGCTCGGATCATCCGAGTGGGGTTGGTCCTTCCGAGCTCTACTCGGAACATCTGGGCGAGTCAAGCTAGCCTCAGGCACTTCTGGGCTTCGGTTGAAGCTCGGAACGTCGGAGGGGTCCTCTCTGACAGTCCGAGAGTCGTCTTCCTCACTGTCTGCACCAGAGACAGTGACGGCAGACACATTGTGAAATACGAATTCGGAAACAGTGGGTTTCCCGGATTCGGTTTCCACATCCAACAGGTCCGATGGACTCCTCTGGGAGTCCTCTTTCCATAGGGAAAGGTTTGGAGCTTTGAAGCTCAGCAGGCCACTGGATTTTAACATTGAAAGCTTACGGGTACAAGAGAACCCATGGTTTTTCTTGAACTTCAAACTGGTTTTTCTTACTCAAAACAGGGCCAAATTCAGTTTTTCTTTATTCTAAATCGACTGGAATTGAAAGAGGAACACAGTGGTTACCTTCACTGGAGTTCCTGGGCTAAAAATCTGATTTTTGAAAAACTCTTCCTTCTTAAGCTACGGTGGACAAACTGGGAAACAGAAGGGCAAGAATCGGCTGGTTTTTCTCAGAGAGCAGTTGGGACAGAGACTGAGACAGAGAAGAGATAGATTTGCTGGGAGTTTGATCTGCTGATTGAGGTCCAATTTATAGAAAATTGGCCGGAAGAAGTGGTCGTTGAGCCGCTGCATGCAGGTGCGGCTTACGTCCGTAATAGTAACCAGAGAGTTTGGGTTGGTTGCAGATCAGCCCTCCAAAAGCTTCCATTTTGCAAAAAGGCCCCTATTTTGATAAAAACTGGATTTTTAACTAAACATAAGATTTTGAAAGCTCAAAAACTTAATCCAACCATACAGATAAGTTGGGTTTTGAAAACCTTAATCACCATAAAAATTTTGGGATTTAATTCTTACTAAAAACCATTGATTTAAATAAAAATCACAAATTAACACTATTTGCTTAATTAAACAAATGTTAAATAAAGCAATTTAGAGACCTCATTTTGGGCTATCAAAGAATAACTAGACCATTCTTAAAATGGTCTAACATAAAATATTTGTTTCAAAATTTATCTCATCTCCAAAATCATTTAAAATAATTATATTTCCCTTTCGGGGTTTTGACGGGCGATTTTAAATACCATTTTCTGAAAATAAAATTATTTTAAAATTAGAAATACAAATCCTTGATTTAATGAGAATAATATCATCCAATAATAATCACATAACAACATAATTTATAAAAATAATAACAAGAAGCAGTAAATTACCATTTTGCCCCTCCAGCTGGACGAGCTGGATCACTGAGCTTTCGAGCTCGGATTAGGCCACACCTGGGCTTTCCTCAAAGCCCTAACGATAATCTTCGAGATTAACTGGTTCAAGCAAGATTATTAAGCTAAACTACGCCAAATCTGGGTCAGGGTATTACATCCTACCCCCCTAAAAGAAATTTCGTCCTGAAATTTAAAACAAACTTATACCTTTTTGGCATGTAAACAAGCCAGGGTGCAGCTTCCGCATCGTCGATTTAGGTTTCCACGTCTCACATACTAGATCAGGTCCCAGCAATGCTTTGTCTTCTACCTCTGACGACGAAAAGATCAAGATATCATCTATGAAGACTATCACAAACTCTCGCAGATATGGTCAGAACACACGGTTCATCAAATCCATAAACATGGTTAGCGCGTTCGTCAAACCGAAAGGCATCACGACAAACTCGTACGAACCGTACTGAGTCCGGAGAACAATCTTAGGAATGTCTTCCTCTCGAATCCGCAACTGATGGTAACCCTACCTTAAATCGATTTTCGAAAAACACCTCGATCCCCTTAAAAGATCAAAGAGGTTGTCTATTCTAGGCAACGGATACTTATTCTTAATAGTTACCTGGTTAAGCCGCCAGTAATCTATACACATCCTCATCGATCCATCCTTCTTTTTCACAAAGAGAGCAGGTGCGCCCCACGGCGAGTTGCTCTGACGGATAAAACCAAGTCTAAGAAGCTCATCTACCTGCGTAGCTAGCTCTCTCTGTTCAGCCGGCGCCATCCGGTAAGGTGCCATAGAAATTGGAGATGTCCCTGGCTGTAGGTCTATAACAAACTCTATCTCTCGGCGTGGAGGTAACCCAGCCAACTGGTCAGGAAACACATCCATAAACTCACACACCACCCAAGGAGTAATAGACCCTACACCACCTACATATTCCCAACCCATACTAGCCACCACACTACCAGGATACGCCCTAAGGCCAGAGAAAGTGACTCTTATCTTCTCATAGGGTACTAACTTCTCCACAAACCTCTCATTGGTTGAGGAGACCCCACGAATTCTCCTCTGAGAGCAGTCTATCAAAACCTCAAAAATTGACAACCAATCCATGCCAAGGATGATGTCAAAGTCCGTCATTTCCAACACAAGAAAATCATAGGACAACTCTACACCGGTAATCTGCAAAACACAAGATCTGCACTCTTGGTTCACCAAAGCCTTCTTACCCAAGGGTGATACTACCATTAACGGGTTAGCTACTTCTACCGGTCTCAAACCCAATCTATCACAACAAGTTCTAAAAATAAAGGAATGCGAAGCACCGGTATCAAAAAGCACTAGGGCCAAAAGGCTAAAAAGATTAAGGGTACCTTCCATCACGGTATTCTCCATTGGCTCTTCCTTCTGAGTTCTAATCGTGTAGACTCTCTCCTGAGGACGTTCTTGTCCTCTCCCCTGACTATTCCGTGGTGGTCCGTTCCTTGGTGCCACCGAGCCTTTGGAGGTCTGCTGAGAACCTCGACCAACAGACGGCTGCGCCACAGAAAAAGAAACTCCTGCGCCTTGCGGAGGTGCTGCTCCACCGAGATAAGGGCAGTCTCTAAACAGGTACCCCGTTTACATGCAGTGAAAGCACGCCTTCTCTCCTCCAAATGGGCAGAACTTAGAAGTATGCCCAGGCTGGTTGCAGGTGTAGCACATGAATTGCTGTGAGTCAGACTGACTCGACTGCCCTGCACTAGGCTGGCTCTTCTTGAAGAAAGTCCTCTTCTGGTTGAGCTTGGCCTTCTTGTTGGAAGAAGGTTTCTAAGAGTTGTCGACGCTCTGGTTGATGGAGTCCACTGCCTCTACCTTTGAAGCTCGATCAATGATCTCCTCCAAAGTGTCGAAGACTAGGCCGGCCACTAACGGCTGTAGAAACGGTCGGAGTCCATCTATGCTGGACCTTCTCCTCTTCGTTCGCTGCGATCTAAGGCACTAACTGCATCAAGTCGATGAAGGGCATGGCATACTGTGCCACAGAGTCGGATCCTTGCTTGATGTTGAGGAATTCCCTCTTTGTCGCTTCCTGCACGGTCTTCGAAAAGTAACGGGCCAGAAAGGCTGCAGAGAACTCTTCCCACGACATTGGCTCGTGGTTACGAACCAAGTTCTTCGCTTCCCACCACTCATAAACAAATGTTAAATAAAGAAATTTAGAAACCTCATTTTGGGGTGTCAAAGGATAACTAGACCATTCTTAAAATGGTCTAACATAAAATACTTATTTCAAAATTTATCTCATCTCCAAAATCATTTAAAATAATTATCTCTTCCTTCCGGGGTTTTGACGGGTGGTTTTAAATACCATTTTCTGAAAATAAAATTATTTAGAATCAAAAATACAAATCCTTGATTTAAGGAGAATAATATCATCCAATAATAATGACATAATAACATAATTTATAAAAATAATAACAAGAAGCGGTAAATTACCATTTTGCCTCTCCAGCTGGACGAGCTGGATCACTGAGCTTTCAAGCTCGGATTGGGCCACACCTGGGTTTTCCTCAAAGCCCTAACCATAATCTTTGAGATTAACTGGTTCAAGCAATATTATTAAGCTAAACTACGCCTAATCTGGGTCAGGGTATTACAATTATGATCTATTTTTTGTTTCAAAGTGCTATGTTTTAAGAATGAGATTTCAATGCTATATGTTTAATATGAAGTGGCATGATGCATTCACATTTCATGCATGGCATGGGAGGGAACAAATGAGGGGAGTCCACACTCCATTCGGATATCTGATAAACAAACGTGGGGAGGGATCCGTACTGATTTTGATTATAATGTTTGAAATGAAAGAGGAGTCCACGCTCCATTCGGTGGGACCGATAAGGCATACGTGGGGAGTCATGACAATACCATGATGTGGCTTATTCATCAAGAGGATTATTTATGTGATTGAGATATGGTTGATGGGTGGAAATCATGGCATATGACACCCATGGGATGGCATTGACTTGCATGATTTTGACATTATATATCTATGTGATTTTTTTATACTAATCCATGTGTTTGACCCTATTCGGAATACCTACTGGGCGTGTTGACTAACACCCTACTTCTACCTCAAATGATGACACACGGAATGGATGGAACGAAGGACGTGAACGGAGCCAAGCTTAGGAGCTTGGATAATTTAGATTTATTTTATTTAAGCTCTTATTTCGGACAATCTAATTTGAGTTATCCGCATTTTGGGACTGTAATAACTTAGAACTATCCTGCTATGGTTTGGTTTTAATTTTGGACATTTTTAAAGATTAATTTATGTGATGGACTTCCTTGCTTAAAATGGATAGGAATATTAACTCTATTATAATTCCGCTTTACGTTTATTCCGCAAGTTTAGCCTTAATGCGTGTGAACTATTTTAGTGGACTTAGTCCACACACACGTATGGTTGGCCAGTTAAGGGCCGGGCTTTGGAAGCTCGGACTTAGCTCGCATCATCACGTCCCGCTCTCTCACTCTTTATTTCAAATAAAAAAAAATAGACTCTGATTTTCGGCGAATGAAAAAGGGCGGGGCGTTACATTGGTATAAGAGCGAAACTGGAAGTATGAATCTTTCGAAGTAAGATTAAAACAATATCATGTCTCACTGACAAGATAAGAATCGCAACTGACTAACTCTTCGGAGTCCGCTGCACGGGGGCCAAATTAATTTACTTTGTTAAGACTCAGACTGAAGCATTCAATCTGAGAGCAACACTTGACGAAAAAGGAATGATAGCAAGGGAAGGACAATCACTATAAAATGGATTTATCAAACATAGTGAAATAGGAGATATTTCTCCGAAACAAGAAAACAACAGGATTTCCCCAAATTGAGAAACAATGATGGATTTATCAAACATAGCAAAATAGGAGATATTTCCCCGAAATAAGAAAACATCAAGATTTCCCCCAAATTGAGAAACAACACTTGATATTTAGGAAAGTTTCCCAAAAACAAGAAATACAAAGATGTTTATTTGGCAATTTCCCCAAAACATGTAAATACGGAACTTTACGAAGAAGGTAAGTCAAACGATGTTTCAATGACTTAGAAAAATGCCTCTGAGAAGAAGAACTCGACAAAACCCGCATGTGGAGGAAGAGGTGCAGCAACCGCATCAGGAGGAGGAACAGAATAGTGTGAACATTCCCGTGGTACCTCCCGAGCTGCAGAACTTGGTACAAGCTGTGGTCACTTCCGTTCTACAACAACATATGAACGGCAATGGAAATACGACCACCCATGAGGCACATGATCAGAGTATGGTTAGAGATTTCCAACAGCAGCCTTCCCCTCATTTCAAAGGGAAAGAAGGACCTGCCGGAGCGGAGAATTGGCTGAGGAACATCACCAAGATCTTAACATTACTGAAGATCACCGGTAATGAAGATAGAATATTGCTGGCTACTTCGCAGCTGATCGATGATGCCGGCAAGTGGTGGGAAGTGATTGAGTGACAACGGGCACAGATTCCGGAAGGGGAAAGGATTGAGATGACATGGGACCAGTTTTCTGCAATGTTCCTAGAGCACTACTTTCGAGAGGAAGAGAACGAGCGCCAGACTCAAGCGTTCATATCTTTGGTGCAAGGCACCATGACTGTGGCGGAGTATCATTAGGAGTTCCTCTGTCTATCATGTTATGCTTTATACATGGTGGACATGGAGTACAGGAAGGCTTATAAATTTGAGCGGGACCTTAGACCGAGCATCAGGGTCAAAGTGACTATCTTCAAGTCACCTACCTTGGCAGAAGTGGTCAATTGAGCTACTATAATTGAGCAAGAGCTGACAGAGACAATGCGGTTTGTGGACAACTGCCGAGGCCAAAGCGGGGGAAGTGTTTTTGTCCGAACAAGAGGTTCCGACCCAACTTTGGGAGACCATCACCTTCTACTGGGTCAACTGGAGGCTTTCGTCCCCATCAGTATCCGTCTCTCAGGTCCCTTGAGGGGTAAGCACCTGTTTTCAATGTGGCCAGCAGGGCCATTTCAAGAGGGAATGTCCACAGAACAATAGACCCTCTCACTCCAGGGGTTTTTTTCGTCCTCCAGCCCGATCAACTCTTTCACAAGTAGCCAGGGCGTACAACCAGACAGGATGGGCACCTAATCCGACAGGATTCGGACGACTGTATACTTTGGCTCCTCATCCAGAGACGGTGGATCACTCAGTGATTCAAGGTATGGCAGTAGTTGGCAGTTCCTATGCTTTCGTATTATTTGATTTCGGAGCATCCCACTCATTTGTATCTGCTACATTTATATCTGCTACTGGCACTCTAGTACAAAAATTGTCCACTGCACTCACTATTGTATCCCCCATTGGAGACACATCACTGGGACTTATATGCATAGCGGTAAACACAGAACTCTCTAGATTTTTCAGATTTTAGTTCAATTATCTTGTACTCGAGATGATTGAGTACAACATCATCTCTGGCATGGATTGGTTGGCTAACTTCCAGGCCAGCATTGACTGCCATCTCCGCAGGGTGATATTTTGGTCACCCGAGGGAAAGCGATACGTGGTACATGCCGAGAAACAGAGCATTCCTATGACCCGGAGACTGCATGAAGAATTGAACCACCTTGTTTTGAACAGCATCAGACTAGAGAAGGCACCGGTGGCTGAGTTGCATGCGGTAGTGAAAGACTACGCGGAGGTATTCCCTACAGAACTCCCTAGCTTGCCACCCAAGAGAGAGATTGATTTTGAGATCAAGCTGTATCCTGGCACTACTCCAGTGTCATTGCTGCATTACCGGATGGCCCCAGCTGAAATGTCAGAGTTAAAGAAGCAAATTGATGAACTGCTCAGACTAGGATGCATCCGGAACAACACATCATCTTGGGAAGCACCAGTATTATTTGTGAAGAAGAAAGATGGTACGCTTCGGATGCGCGTAGATTACAGGAAATTGAACCAGCTAACAGTCAGAAGCAAGTACCCTCTACCCAGGATTGATGATCTATTCCATCAACTCAGGGGTTCCAGTCACTTCTCCAAGATTGATCTAATGTGAGGCTACCATTAAATTCGGGTCAGGGATGAAGACATAGAGAAGACCGCTTTCAGAACGCGGTATGGACTATATGAGTATGTGGTTATGCTGTTTGGACTTACCAATGCACTAGTTTTGTACATGGATCTGATGAACAGGATCTTCCGTTCTTACTTGGACAAGTGTATAATTGTTTTCATTGATGACATCCTGATTTATTCCAAAAGTGTAACGCCCGCCCCATTTTCACCGAAATCAGAGTCTATTTTTTTTTTGAATTAAGAAGTGACAACGGGTGCGGACGTCACGACTCGAGTTAAGTCCGAGCTTCTAAAGCCGGCCCTTAACTGGCCAACCCTACGCGTGCGCGGAACTAAGTCCACGAGAACGGTTCACGCGTAGGAAGTAAGCTCGCGGAATGTAATTATATACAGAACATTATAATAGAGACTATCCTACCAGTTTTAGACAGAAGGGAAGATACATCATTAAATTACTAAAATACCCCTATGTTCATAATCATATCTCAAAATGATAACGTCCAGAGTACAGTCTAAACCATAGCAAGAAACAGTAATTATTACAAACCGACAAGCAAAGCTGCTTAAATTACATTTCCAAAATAAAACTTAAATAAAAGTAAGCATCCGCTTTCCCAAGCTCCTAAGCTTGGCTCCCGTCGCGTCCACCGTTTCGGCCGTCTCCTGTGTCATCAACTAGGGTAGAAGTAGGGCGTTAGACAACGCGCCCAGTAGGACTCCGAGTAGGGCTAGCACATGGATTAGTGGAAACAAGCATACTGATAACAATATAATAAAACCATATGATGAATGCCATGCCATGGGTGTCTATGTCATGTGTCCCACCCATCATCTATATCATCATAAATGTCATATCCCCCTTGATGGCAAAACCTAGTCAAGGCGTCCCCATGTTTGATTCTCGGTCGCCCCGACAGAGCATGGACTCCGGTGATAGCCTATCAGGCTATCCCCATGTCTGTTCTCGGTCGCCCCGACGGAGCATGGACTCCGGTTATGGCCTATCAGGCTATCTCCATGTTTGTTCTCGGTCGCCCCGACGGAGCATGGGCTCCGGTTTCATTTCATCCTTCTCATGCCATATCCCTCCCATGTCATGCATGAGATGTAGATGCCATATGCCATGTAATGAATATAATAACCAACCATGGCATTTAAAAATTCCATCAATAAAACATATGACTTGATTATCAAAAGTAGATCAAGCAAAGCCTCAATAAACACATCATAGACTTAAAACCCATTTTAAACCAATCATATGCTTACTAGAATAAATCAAGTAAAAACCCCTACATAATACATAATTCAAAACCAATCTTAAAACTAACCATATAATTTCTAAAATAATTTAAAGAAACCATCACTTAATCCATGGCTTACAAAAAAGGTTAGAATCCTACTGAATACCGACTAGCGTTCCTTTGCGTTTTCGTCTGATAAATCCGGTCGCTGATCGCGCACCGTTTGCGATGTCCCGATACTTTATTATACATTACCAAATCAGTCCTTAACTCATTTAATTTTCCATTTATCTAATTACCTACCTAATTCTAATTTTAACCCATAACATGACCTACAAGTGGTTCAATATTAACCATACTTAAGGTCCATTAATTCCATTACCATAAGATCATTTTTTAACATACTCAAGTCCATGGTCATCCTCCCATAGTGTTCTTGAATTTGGCCAATATTTACCATTTTGCCACTCTTCCTTTCCATGATTATCATTCATTTAATCCATGCATAATTAAGTTCATAATTGATCCATCTACTTAGATCCATTAATGACCATTAACTATGTTACAAAATTATCAAAAATCAGCCCCTTTAAAACATTACATACCATACTAAAAAAAAGTCCATTTAAATTTACAACACAACACCCTAGGGTTCGGCCATACAAACCATTTACCTCTTCCATGAATTTCATCATAAAAACCCCTTTAAAAATTACTTACATTTAATCATTTAAAATCTTAAAAATCATGAATCATATTCCATGGTTTCCATTCACTAAAACCCCACTAAAAATCATTTAAAAACCTACCATGATTTTCTTCACTAAGATCCCTTTAAAATTACAACCATTTGATCCTTTTAAGCCTCCAATTTAATAACACCTACTCCATATTTTTCATCCTTTTAAACCCATTTACAACCATCATTACACCACCATAGGATTCATGGTTCATTCCATCCATGCCTTTTAGGCCATTAAGAATCATCAATATTTCCCATGAGTTTTTTTTTTTATTTTTTTTCTCATAAAAATCCCTTTAAAATTACCCACATTAAATCAATGAAAACTTAAAACCCTAAATCATCCTCCATGGCTTCCATTCTTCATAATCTTATTAAATCACTTAATTACCTCCATCATTCATTCAAACATCACATATATCCATGCTTAAATAAATTTTAATACATAATGTCCTTTTATGTCCATTTATTTTTCTTAATCAATCTCTCCCATTTTATCCATTTTTCACTACATCTTTTGGATGGATTTTAAATCCAAGGCCCAAGATGTTTTTGGCCACCATCCAATCCAAGGAAAATGGATTTCATGATCTCTTTTTAAATCTTAAAAAAATGTAACCTCTTGTTTAAGAAATACTTACAATCCGGTCGGCTCCTCCGACTTTCTTTCTCCTCTTGATCTCCTTAGCCTTTCTCCTTCTTCTTCTCTAAGTCTTTTTCTCTTCTTCTTCTTGTGCTATCCTTGGAAGAGAGGGGACGGTTTTGGGAGAGGGAGTGAAGGAGAGAATGAGATGAGAAAGGAATGGAGACAAGTGATGAGAACCCTAGACCTTTCCCTCCCCTTTTGGTTTGCTTGGATTTCTTTCTTCTCTTTTCTTTTCTTCTTCTCTTCTTAGCTTTCCTCTTTTCTTTTCCTTGGGTAAGGGACGTTTTTTGAGAGTAAGAAAGAGAGTGAAACGGTGGAGAGGTTTAAAGAATGAGATGAAAACATCTCATTTGGTTGCTAACTCATCATTAGGTCCCCCACCTACCACACATGGGTTAATGTGTTTAATGGTGGTGGTTGGGATAAAACCACCACCTTTAAGCACATGGTTTATTTTGTGTTTGTTTGGGTGGTTTGTGTTTCTTAGAGTGGTTTTGACCATTTGACCATGACTAGATTAGCTTAGTCAACTTAATCAATTTGATCATTAAATTAAGTTAATTAATTTCCACTTAAATTGATTTCATTAAATTCCCTCCATGAAATCCACCCATGGTTGACCAAGTCAACCATGGTGGCCAGCCCCACCAATTTTTGGTCCACACGCCACCTCACTTGGTGAGGTGGATGTGGGTCCCATTTGGCCATGTCACTTAGGTCCAATTAATATTAACTTAGATGATTTAATTTCCAATGCAATCGATTCTTCTTATTGGATAACCATTGGGCCCATGGCCCAATTAAATTCCCTCCTATCCATTTACCTTAGGACTTATCTATCTCGACCCATTGGGTCCCAAATGGGTATTTGACCCAATTTGACCATTCTTGACCTAATTAATCATCATTGACCAATTAAATGAAGTCCATCCAATCCATGGTCCATTGGACCATACTTGGGCCTTTGCCCCAAAATTTGATCCATTTCACATCCATAACATGAAAATTCCTATTTTTCCATTATTAAAATAAATAAATACCATATATATGTTGATTTAAAAATTCGGGCTATTACAAAAAGTTGGGAGGAGCATGCTAAGCATTTGCAGATAGTCCTGGACACCCTGAAGAAGAATCAGTTGTATGCCAAAGCAAGCAGGTGTGAATTTTGGCTATTTGAGGTTAACTTCTTGGGCATGTCATATCAGTAGAAGGTATAGCCGTGGACGCAGCTAAAGTGGCGGCAGTCAGAGAATGGAAAGCACCGAAGAATGTGACCGAAATCCACAGCTTTCTGGGATTGGCAGGTTATTATAGGAAGTTTATCATGGACTTCTCCAAGGTTGCATCTCCACTTACCCAACTCACTCAAAAAGGAGTCAAATATGAATGGTCTGATGTATGCAACCGGAGATTCGAGGAACTGAAGGAGAGGCTTACGACTGCTCCTATTCTGATTTTGCCGGAAAGAGGCAAGGGCTATGAAGTATATTGTGATGCTTCAGGAGAGGAACTTGGGTGTTCTCTCACTCAAAGTCAACATGTGGTGGCTTATGGTTCAAGACAGTTGAAAATCCATGAACACCACTATCCCACGCATGATCTGGAATTAGTCGCAATGGTCTTCGTTCTCAAAAGCTGGAGACACTATCTTTATGGCTAGAAGTTTGAGGTATTTTCAGATCACAAAAGTCTGAAATATTTATTTGATCAGAAGTAACTCAACATGAGGCAGCGCAGATGGATGGAATATCTGCAAGATTATGAGTTTTCACTTCGATATCATCCTGGCAAGCGAACAAAGTGGCGGATGCCCTCAGTCGCATGTCACATGCAACAATGGTCAGTTTGATTAGGAAGGAATGGGAAATGAGGAATACCATCCGAGAGTTCAATTTGTAAATCAAGAACCATGGGAGTATGTATAATCTGATCATACGATCCAACATGGTTTTCAAGATTGAGAAAGAACAACGGACAGATCCGAAAGTCGAAGAGATATGAGCTAAAATGTCTACTAGTGAGGTTATACCGGAATAGGAGTTACGACCGGGACAGGGTCTTGTATTCCGAGGTAGGACATATGTGCCCCAGAGCTGTAAAAGAGAGTTATTGATCGAGGCACACCAAACCAAACTCTCTATTCATCTGGGCAGCACCAAGATGTATCATGATCTAAAGAGACACTATTGGTGGCATGGACTCAAAAAAGATGTGGCAAAGTTTGTTGCTCACTGCCTGACTTGTCAGCAAGTTAAGACTGAACATCAGAAGCCACCATGTTTACTCAAACCCTTACCAGTGCTGGAGTGGAAATGGGAACATATCTCCATGGATTTTGTGATAGGGTGGCTAAGGTCATCAAAGAGCAACGATGGAATATGGGTCGTGGTAGATCGATAGACCAAGTCTGCACACTTTCTTCCTATTAAGATGACAGATTCATCAGAGACTTTGGGTCGACGGTACATCAAGAATATAATTAGACTACATGGTATTCCCCGGACTATTGTGTCCAACAGAGATGGCCAATTCACCGGCAGGGTATGGCAGAGCATGCAGTCGGCAATGGGGAAGATTTATTGATTAGTACAACGTTCCATCCACAGATTGATGGACAGTCAGAGAGGACAATAAAGACATTGGAGGATATGCTGAGAGCACGTATGTTAGACTTCAAGGGTGGATGGGAGGATCACTTACCTATGGTTGAGTTCTCTTACAACAACAGTTACCAGGCAAACCTCTAGATGGCTTCATTCGAGGCGTTGTATGGTAGACCCTGTAGATCACCAGTGTATTGGACAGAGGCCTGTGAACCTTCACTTATTGGACCTGAGCTAGTTGCAGAGACCACGAAACAGATTAAGTTGATACGACAGCATCTACTTACTGTACAGAGTCGTCAAAAGAGCTACGCTGACAAGAGAAGGAGGTTCCTTGAGTTTGAAATGGGAGACTTAGTGTTCTTGAAAGTGTAACGCCCCGCCTTTTTTCACTCGCCGAAAATCAGAGTCTATTTTTTTAAAAAAAATAAAAGAGTGAGAGAGAGCGAGACGCCAAGACGCGTGCTAAGTCCGAGCTTTTAAAGCCCGACCCTTAACTAGCCAACCATACGTGTGAGTGGACCGAGTCCACTAAAACGGTTCACACGTACTAAGGTTAATACGCGGAATAAACATAAATGCGGAAATATAATAGAATAACTATCCTATTCCATTTTAGATAGCAAAGGAGTCCATTACTTAAACATAATTACTTTAAGTTAAAATATCCAAAACAAACATTCCAAACCGTAGCAAATAATCAAAATTATTATAGTCCGAATGCTAGCTACTCAAATTACATTGTCCATGAATAATTTTAAGTAAAAACGAAGCTAAAACATCCAAGCTCCTAAGTTTGGCTCCGATCACGTTCCTCGTTCAGTTCAATTCCTGTGTCATCAACTAGGGTAGAAGTAGGGCGTTAGACAAAGTGCCCAGTAGGTACTTTAGTAGGGTTAACACATGGGTTAGTACCAAAAATCACATAAAATAATAAAATATCAAAACCATGTAAAACAATGCCATGTCATGGGTGCCATATGTCATGAGTCCCACCCATCATCCATATTACACACACATAATATCGTCTTGATGGAATCTCCTCATCAAGGTATCCCCACAATTGCCTTACGGACGTCTCGACGGAGTGTGGTCTCCGGTTACCTCTTGATGGATAATGCACATCAAGGTGCCCCCACAAATGCCTTACGGACACCCCGACGGAGTGTGGTCTCCGGTTACATATCATCCCTCCCATGCCATGCATGAGATGCAAATGAACACATGCTATGTAATATTACAATCATAGCATTAAAATCTCATATTTGCAATATATCATTTATACAAAATAACTCATCAAAATATGAATTAAAATCATCATACATATCCCATGGTTTCAATGAGGTAAGAATCCTACCAATGATCAACTAACGTGTCCTTCCGTTTTTATCTGAAAATCGATCACCGATAGTATACCGCTTGTGAGTTCCCGTTACCTTATTACATATCAATCAATCAAACCCATGTTCCATTTGATTTCCAATCATGTCTAAGTCCATAAACACACCTTAGTGGGGTTCAGCCATACAACATGGCCGAACCTCACTCACTTGAATTTGGGTCCCTCTTTTTATTTATTAACCAATCCCACATAAGTTTAACCATTTAAGAAACCCTAAGTCCACAAGATAATCCCCATGGGGTTCGGCCATAAACCATGGCCGAACCCATGGTCCATCATTCTCATCCCATTTACATCTTAACCATTATTTCCATCACCTCATACTTAGATCCAAAACAAGATCCATAACTACACATTTCATGCATGGATCCACAAATGATACATCAACATAAAACCCATACTAAAAATCCTTCCATCTCTTAGCATAATCATTCATTTATTAAATCATACATAGATCTCTAAATGTCCATAAAATGGTTCATGGGGTTCGGCCATACAACATGGCCGAACCCATGATGTTCATCATCATCCTCCCTTTGCATCATTTACAACATTTAGTCCCATAATAAAGTCCCTCCATGGGGGGTTTAATCATTCATTTAGATTCATCATTTGAAACCCAAAGATCCATAATAAATCCCTTGAAATTTCTCCATGGGGTTCGGCCATACAACATGGCCGAACCCATGGTCCTTGGTTCTTCCTTATTTCCTCATTTCAAGCTTATCATTTACAACATGTAAACCTTATTTAAAATCACTAACATATTTGCATAATTTTCATCTTTTACCACTCATTAACATTTACCAACATCCATCCATCATTCTCATCCTTAAAACCCTTTAAACATCAACAATACACCTCCATGGGGTTCGGCCATGGTGTATAGCCGAACCCATGGTCCAAGGTTCTTCACCATTATAACATTTCAGACCATTTAGAATGATTAACAACTCTCCATTATTTCCCTCCTTTAAAACCCTTTAAAATCCTTAACATACATCTATAATTTTCATCCTTCAAAACCCATTAAAATCATTAATATATCTCCATGGGGTTCGGCCATACACCATGGCCGAACCCTATGGTTCATCATCTTCTCTTAAAATCATTTACTTATGAATATATCCCTTGATGGGGTTCGGCCATACAAGGCTGACCCATGATCCATGGTCATAATCCTTATATGGTTCATGCAAGAGGTTCTTAGCCATAACAAGATCAGGGTTGGGCCATGCAATGGCCGAACCATGTCCCTTGACCATTTTTTTCTTACTTTACAAAATCTTATCAAGTACTTACCGATTCCGCGACTCCTCCGGTTTCTTTCACTCCTTCTTGCTCCTCTGTTCTTTTCCTTCCTTCTTGATCCTTGGCCAAGAGTGATCTTGATTAAGCTAAAATCTCTAGGAGTGGTTCGGCCAAGAAGTATAGGTTTGAGAGAGGGAGAGAAAGAAGATTTAAGATAAAAACTCAAAGTCCTTTCTTCTTTGTCAATGAGAGTGATCGGCCTTGACTGAGAGGGAGAGAGTGAGATGAAAATACTCTAAGTGTTCCTTGTCTTGAGAGGGGGATCGGCCAAGAGAGAGAGGGAGAGAGTGAAATGAAACTCCAAGTCCTTTCTTGATCAATGAGGGTCGGCCAAGGGTGGTGTTGGTGATACCCCTTTTGTAACTCCCATGACTCTTCACCTCCTCATTGTAATTACTTTGGGGGTTTCATCCCATGAGATGAAACTCTCAACCGTTTGCCCCTTGGGTTTCCATCATGAGATGGAAACCCTCCATCTCCTCAACGTGTGCTATGGGTATGCCTTATGTAACCACCAAAACCATTCACCTCCTTCATTAATGATCCATTTGGAGTTTCATCCCATGAGATGAAACTCCCATCTCCCAACCGTGTGAACACCTTGAGTTTGGTTTTATGAGGTGTAACTCTCCATCTAATCATCTAACTCACTTAAGATGAAAGTCCCATTAACTTTCCATTCAACTCATCTCTTTAACTCAACTCATATCTTTAATTCAACTCTAGTTAACTCACTTAAAATCAACTCATTTTCTTGATTCCATTTCCAATTTAATTCAGGCCCAATTTAATTAAGCTTGAACTCACTTGGTGGTCGACCAAGTCAACCATAACCCATTGGGTCCCAATTGGGCATTTTGACCCAATTGACAACCTTGACCCAATTAAATAAATCTTACCCATTTATTTTAATTGAACCTTATCCAATATCCGTTGGGTCTTAATTGGGCCATTGACCCAACTTCTTACCCATCTAAGGTCCATCTCCATTAATTCACAAATTAAATGGACAATTTCCATATATATTCATAAATTGAAAATCTGGGGTGTTATAGAAAATCTCACCACGAAAGGGACACATACGATTTGGGGAGAAGGGAAACTATCGCCTAGATTTGTGGGGCCGTTTCCAATCCTAAAGAGGGTGGGGGAGGTGGCTTATTAATTGGCACTTCCTCCACAGTTATCATCTTTGCACTATGTATTTCATGTGTCTATGTTGAGGAAATACAATCCTGATCCTTCACACATGTTGAACGTGCAGGCTGTTGATGTGCAAAGCGACGTGACTTATGTTGAAAGACCGGTCAGAGTGATCGAGAAAGAATAGAGGGTGCTACTGATCCGAGCCATTCAGTTCGTCAAGGTGGTATGGGATCAACATGGTAATGAGGAAACCACTTGGGAACTTGAATCAGAAATGAGAGCAGCTCATTCGGAGCTTTTTGTATGAGTTGTTTGAAACCCTACTTCGCTCGATTTTCGGGACAAAATTTTCAAAAGAGGGTAATATTGTAATAGCTCGGATTTTCAATGCAATTATTATATTGGTTATTATCTATTTTAATTGTTAAAAATTAAGATTATAGATGGAATGGATGTTAGATGGATAAGAATTGGGGAAATAGCCCAAGTATGGTCCAAGGGATCATGGATAGGGTTGATTCTAATTAATTGGGTAAATGTGGTCAATTGGGTCAACTACCCAATTGGGACCCAATGGGTTAAGATGAATTGATGTTTAGGGTAAATGGCTAAGGAATTGATTTAATCGGGTCATGTACCCAATTAAGATCTAAGGCATGGGATCCACCTCATCAAGTGAGGTGGCAAGTGTGTGAGGTGACATGGACGTGGCATAGCCAAGTGGGACCCAACTCCACCTGCGTGTGGTCTAAGGTAACTTGTGGGGCCGGGCACCATGGTTGACTTGGTCAACCATGGGTGAGTTCATAGGTGAGTTCAAGAGGGTTAAGTGAAGTGAGTGGAGTTAAGGAATTAATTAACTAAGAATGAATTCAAGTGCTTGAGTTAGGGGAATGAGTTTCATTTAAGTGAAGTGAGTTGAATGGGTGGTGAGTCACATGGAGTTGAAAAGACTAGGTGAGTCAAAGGGGAGGTGGAGGGTTTCCATCTCATAGAAACCCTAGACCAAAAACAGTTGGGAAGGGGGAGAATGCCAAGTGTAAGCCATGTGCCCTCTTGGTTAGCCAAGGGACACATGGGAAAGACCCCATCTTAATGTGGGTAGTTGGGAGATTAGGGTTAGACAAAGGGCTCTCACCCAAAACACCTTGGTCGACCCTCTCCTTGAGACATTCATCTCATTCTCTCCCTCTCTCCCTCTCTCTACACCCTAGGGCTGATCCCCTCTATTAGACAAAAAGAGTTAGAGGTTTTTCATCTCTTCTCCTCTCTAACCTTCACCCATTTGGCCGAACCCTCCCTTAGGGTTTTCATCTCAAACCCTCACTCTCTCTTAATCCATACCTTGGCCGAAATACTCTATTAAAGATCAAGAAGGCTCTCAATCTCTCTTCCTCTCATTTCGGCACTATACTTGGAGAAACCGAAGAACGGAGGAGGAAAAAGAAAGGACTAAGGAAGGAGAAGAACGGAGGAGCAAAATCAGACTTAAAGAAACGGAGGAGTCATGGAATAGGTATGTATGATTAACAAGGCTTATTGATTAAGAAGGAAACTAAGGAAACCATGGGGTTCCATATGGGATTAAAAAGGTCGGCCAAATGATTACAAGGCCATGGATTTAAGATCCATTCAAGGAAAGACAAGATGAGGTTCGGCCATGTTGTATGGCCGAACCCCATCAAGTGTTGAACATGTTGGATGTAAAGACTTATAAGATGGAAATAAGATGAAATGTAAGAACGATGGGTTCGGCCATGTTGTATGGCCGAACCCTATCAAATGAGTTTTGTATGTTAAATATAAGGGATCAAGTTCATAAAGGAAATAACCAAGAACAAGGGTTGGCCTCTTTCATGGCCGAACCTCAAATTTTATGGAGATCATATGAGGGCTCAAAAAGAGTTTGGATGAGATTCGGCCATGATGTATGGCCGAACCCCATCAAATGACCTAAAACTTGTTGTATGTGATTTTTAAGAAAACCATCCTCAAGGTGATATTAAAATGGAAAGAGGATGAAAAATGATGAACCATGGGTTCGGCCATGTTGTATGGCCGAACCCCATGGAGGGATTTTTATGGATCTAATATATTTTAAAGGATTGAACTACGGACTATCAAGTTAAGAAAGGAGAAGAGGGAAATGAGGAATCATGGGTTCGGCCATGTGGTATGGCCGAACCCTATGAATCTCCACATGGCCGAACCCTATGAATCATTTTTATGGATCATTTTGTGGATCTATGTATGTTTAAGAAATTAAATGATTAACTATGGGTGATCAAGCTAAGAAATAAAAGAAAAAGAAATGATGATGGAATGGAAGAACCATGGGTTTGGCCATGTTGTATGGCCGAACCCCATGGAGGATATTTTTATGGACCCAGGTTGTTTTATCAAGTTAAATGTTTAACTATAGAATATTAGTAGATTAAGGAATCAAAGAATGAATGATGTTGGACCCGCTTTGTCTAAAATGAATAAGGACTAAAAAGAGGACCAAAAAGACAAAAAAATGAGGTTCAACCATGTTGTATGACTGAACCCCATCGGTGGGTTTTTGTTGTGGACTTAAACATTTTTCAGCCCTAATGTATGGCTGAAACCCCTTGGGGGACTTAACTGGATAAAAGACTACGATTGTAAATGGAAATAAACATAGGATGATATAGGGGTTGATAGAAATTAAATGGATCACCACATTGATGTATGTATATGTGTTAAATGTAATAAGGTAACGGGATTTCACAAATGGGTGTACGATCGGCTTTGACGCGATCGGTTATCGGTTTTGACAAAAACGCAAGATACAATATTTGGACGTTGGTAGGATTCCTACCTTATTGATAACCTTGGACTATGTATATGAATGGTCTTTATTTCCATGTGATTATGATCTATTTTTGGTATCAAAGTGTTGTGTTTTAAGATTGAGATTTCAATGCTATATGTTAAATATGAAATGGCATGATGCACTCACATCTCATGCATGGCATGGGAGGGAACAATTGAGGGGAGTACGCTCCATTCGGATATCCGATAAAGAAATGTGGGGAGGGATCCGCACTGATTTCGATTATAATGTTTGAAATGAAGGAGTCCACGCTCCGTTCGGTGGGACTGATAAGGTATACGTGGGGAGTCATGACAATACTTGATGTGGCTTATTCATCAAGAGGATTATTTATGTGATTGAGATATGGTTGATGGGTGGAAATCATGGCATATGACACCCATGGCATGTCATTGACTTGCATGATTTTGACATTATAAATCTATGTGATTTTTTTATACTAATCCACGTGTTTGACCCTACTTGGAATACCTACTGGGCGCGTTGACTAACGCCCTACTTCTACCTTAGATGATGACACAGGGAATGGACGGAGCGAATGACGTGAACGGAGCCAAGCTTAGGAGCTTAGATAATACAGATTTATTTTATTTAAGTTTTTATTTCGAACAATGTAATTTGAGTTATCCGCCTTTTGGGACCGTAATAACTTAGAACTATCCTACTATGGTTTGGTTTTAATTTTGGACATTTTTAAAGATTAATTTATGTGATGGACTTCCTTGCTTAAAATGGATAGGAATAGTAACTCTATTATAATTCCGCTTGACGTTTATTCCGCAAGTTTAGCCTTAATGCGTGTGAACCGTTTTAGTGGACTTAGTCCACGCACACGTATGGTTGGCCAGTTATGTAACGCCCCGCCCTTTTTCACTCGCTTCTTCCCGCAAATCAGAGTCTATTTTTATTTTTTTTTATAAACGAAGAGTGATAGAGCTCGAGACGTCACGACGCGAGATAAGTCCGAACTTCCAAAGTTCGACCCTTAACTGGCCAACGCTATGTGTGCATAGACTAAGTCCACGAAAATGGTTCACACATAGCAATATAAACACACGGAATATTAACATCAAAATTGCGTAATCATAATAGAACCAAGTTCTATTTCATTTAGATAACAAAGTACGTCAAGTCCTTAATCATCATTCAAATACCATAATTATCAAAATTAACATCCATCCACCTAAGTTATTACATTCCGAAACCTAGATACTCAAATACAAGTCCATGAGTAACTTTTATTAAAAATAATAAACTAAATCATCCAAGCTCCTATGCCTGTCCCGTCTTACGTTCATCGTTCCCTTGATTTCCTGTATCATCAACTAGGGTAGAAGTAGGGCATTAGAACAACGCGCCCAGTAGGTATTCCAGTTACGGCTAACACATGGTTAGTACAAAATATATAATAATATCGTAATGTCAGAAACCATATAAAACCATGCCATGCAATGATGACAAATGCAATGAGTCCCACCCATCACATGTACATAAAAGTACCCACCACATACGTCTTTCGGACGCCCCGACGGAGTGTGGACCCTCCGGATTCTTCTTGATGGAAAAGCACATCAAGGTACGCCACATAGATTTTTCGGACGCCCCGACGGAGTGTGGACCCTCCGGTTACCAAAACCTTTACCCCATGTCATGCATGACATGCCAATGAACATATGCTATTTTATAATATAAACATAGCATTTAAAATCACCTTTTGAAACATAATCAACACATGCTATTCATAGAATTAAACATAACATTTGAAATTCAATATTAAAGCATATCCTTTGAAACATAATTTCATCAAATATAAAATAAAACATATGTACATAAATCCATGGTTTCAAAGAGGTGGAATCCTACCAAAGACCATTACGTGTCCATGCGTCTTCGTCTGTAACCGCTCACGATCGTAAACACCTTGTGAGGTCCCGTTACCTTAAAAATATAACAATCAATCAAAACCAAGTCCCACTTGGTTTTCAATGTTCTAAGTCCATAAACAAAACCCCATATTTACAAGATTGCCATTCATGGCCAACCTTCCATCTTAGCATGTATTCACAACTTTGCCCTTGGTTTAATCATTTCAAACCTTCCACTCCTTAACACATAAACACAATGGACCCATAACTGATTCATGCGGTTCGGCCAAGCACCATGGCTGAACCCTATGATGTCTAAGTCCAAACCGATCCGTAATCATAGATTCATGATTCACAAATAAGACTCTAATCCTTCCCTTCATTTAATCATATTAGGTCCATATAAATTTCATAACCACTCAAATCCATAAGAGAGACCTCATGGGGTTCGGCCGTACATCATGGCCGAACCCATGATCTTTCACTTTAGGCTATAATTACAACTTTGCCATTGGTCTCATCCATAGTTAACATTTCATTCAATTACAAACACCTAATCCATACTTTGATCCACAAACCATAAAATTGGTTTATGGGGTTCAGCCATACACATGGCCGAACCCATGATGCCTAAGTTTCCATTTTCATTAATAATCCATAATTAGCAAGTTTCCAAATTTATCATCCATCCTTCCACAATTAGAAGGTTTCCATAAATAAACCCCATCCTTCCATAATTGGAAGCTTTCCAAATTTATCTCCACCTTCCATAATTAAAAGGTTTCAAATTTAGCAACTTTCTAAATTTAATATACCATCTCCATAAATAAAAGCTTTTTAATTTAGCTACCTCCTTCCATAAATAGAAACCTTCCCATTTTAAACTCCTCCTTCTATTTTTAGAAGGTTTCCAAATTTAAAACATAAATCCTTCCATACTTAGAATGTTTCCAAGATAATCATCCAACCTTCCAAATTAGTAACCATCTCCATGGCATTCGGCCATACACCATGGCCGAACCCTATGGTTCATGATCTTGACCATTATTTCAGTCCATTAAAATTCAACAATAATACCTACACAACTACATGGGGTTCGGCCATACACCATGGCCGAACCCTATGGTTCAAGATCCTCTCTTTACAAATTACCAATCATTGATCTTCCATTTAATCCCTTCAAAATCACATAACATTAACATCAAACACTTATTTAACAATTAACCAAACACCTTCCATGGGGTTCGGCCATGCACTATGGCCGAACCCTATGGTTCCATATTCCCTCTTTTAAATCCAAAATATCTAACCGTCCAAGGTTTCCATGATCTGAAATTTATGAACATAAACCGAATAAAATAAACCATAACTTTCCATGGGGTTCGGCCATGCACTATGGCCGAACCCTATGGTTCTTTATTTCCATTAAAATCATCAAACCATCTCCCAATCTTCTTCCATGGGGTTCGGCCAAACACCATGGCCGAACCCTATGGTTCTTTTATTTCAAAACAAATTTATTAAATAAAAATACTAACCATTTCCGTCTGATTTCTTGCTCTTCCAATCCTTCTCCTTTCTTCTTAATTTTTCCAAACCAAGAACACCTCTTGCTCGCTGCCTTTTTCTTCTCCTTGCTCTTGCCGTGAATAAGAATAGAGAGGGAGAAAGAGAATTCGGCAATGTGTGTGTAAACCATGTGCCCTTGTCCTTCTCTCCTTTTATAATCTTCCCTTGATCCCATGTTTAGAAGGTGCTTAAGATAGCCAACCCCCTTAGGCCGTGCGCCCCTTGTCTATTTAATTGGGACTTGCCGACCTTGGCTTCCCATATTTAGAATGTGCTATGCGCATATCACTAATCCTAGCCTAAGCAATCTTTTAATTTAGACACTTCTTTATTTAATTTAAGACAATATGCATTCCCTTTTAAAAGATCCCATGCGCCTATAATAGATATGAATCTCTCTATACACGGCCATGCAATATTATCTCCTTCCTTATTTATATAATATTACAATACCAAATTAAATTCAACTCCATTTAATTTTTATTGAAAACATTTCCAAAACCGTTGGGTCCTAATTGGGCCAATGACCCAACTCTTTAGCCAATTTAAGATCCATAACTAATGTTCACAAATTAAATGGATTATTTTCATACAAAATAATAAATTGAAAATCCAGGGTGTTACAATACAACCCTCTTTTTAAAATTTTTGTCCTGAAAATGGAGTGAAATAGGGTTTCAAACATTAACATAAATAGCTCAGGATGAATTTTTCTCATTTCCGACTCGAGTTCCCATGTGGCTTCCTCAATGCCATGTCGATCCCATACTACCTTGACAAACTGGATCGCTCGGTTCCGTAACACCTTTTGTTCTGTGTCCACTACTCAGATAGGCTTCTCGACGTATGTCACATCGCTTTGGATCTCTATGTCTTGTACGTTCAGTACGTGAGAAGGATCAGGATTGTACTTCCTCAACATTGATATGTGGAACACATCGTGTAAAGATGCCAACTGTGATGGGAGTGCCAATTGGTAAGCCACGTCCCCCATCCTTCTTATGATTGAAAAGGGTTCTACATATCTTGGCGATAATTTTCCTTTCTTTCCAAATCTCATGTGTCCCTTCTGTGGCGAGACTTTCAAGAACACCATGTCTCCCACTCCAAATTCAAGGAACCTCCTCCTCTTGTCAGCATAGCTCTTCTGACTACTCTGCGCAGTCAATAGGTGCTGCCGTATCAACTGTAATAGCCTGAAATTTTTAAATCAATATATATGTGGCTATTATTTAATTTTAATGATGGAAATTGGGAAATATGATTGAATAAATGTTAAGTGGATCAAAATTTGGACAAAGGCCCAAGTATGGTCCAATGGGCCATGAATTGGGATGAGTTCACTTAATTGGGCCAAGGATGGTCAAATTGGGCCCAATACCCATTTGGGACCCAATAGGTCAAGATAATGTAAGCTCTAAGGTAAATGGGTAGGAGGTGAATGTAATTGGGCCATGGGCCCAATGGTGATCCAAGTAATTGAAGTGGATTTAATTAAATTTAAATCACCCAAGTTGGTGATGGAATGATCAAGGTGATATGGCCGAATGGGGCCCACCTCCACCTCACCAAGTGAGGTGGCGTGTGGACCAAGGATTGGTGGGGCCGGCCACCATGTTGAATTGGTCAACCATGAGTGGATACATGGAGGGAATTTAAGAAAATGGAATTAGGTTAAGTGGGAATTATTTAACCTAAGTTAATTATCTAATTAATTAAATAATTAAACTATCCAAAAGGTGGTCAAATGGTCAAATGGAAGACCAAACCACCTCATTGCAAGACACCAAAAAACGTTGGCTAAGGGTGGTGGTTTATCCCAACCACCACCACTAAGCACATGAACCCATGCTTGGTTGGTGGGAGAATTAAATGGTAGAGTGTAGGTCACTCAACCAAATGAGATGAATCTTATCTCTTTTCTCCATCTCTTTCCATCTAACTCTTTCACTCTCTTACTCTCTCATTGCCAACCCACACCAAAGAGAAAAAAAGAAGAAGAAAAACTAAGAAGAGAAGAAGAGAAGAAAGAAGCTCAAGCTTGGGCACTCCACCTCAAGACCAAAGCTTGAGACATCCTCTCCCCATCTCTCTCTCTCTCAAATCTACTCCATCTTAGCCGACCCAAGCTTTGATGTTTTTCATTTGATCAAACACATCTTGGCCGACCAACAAAGGAGAAGAAGAAGAAAGAAAGCCAAGGAATCCAAGAGGAGAAAGAAAAGTCGGAGGAGTCATCGGATTTGTAAGTATTTCTAAACAAGAGGTTAGATTTTTAAGGTTTCAGATTTGGAATCCATTTCTTGGATTTAATGTGGCCAAAAATATCATGGGGCCTTGGATTTAAAATCCATCTAAAAGATGAAGTAAGAAATGGACAAAATGGGAAGGAGAGATTAAGAAAAATAAATGGAGATATTAAGGACATTATGTAATAAGGTTTATTTAAACATGGAAGGTGATTAGGAATTTAATGGGGTTCTTAAAGAATGGAAACCATGGAATATGATTTATGATTTTTAGGGTTTTAATGATTAAATGTGGTAATTTTTAAAGGGATTGTAAATGAGGAAATTTATGGGAGATGTGAATGATTTTTGTGGCCTTAAAAAGGCATGAATGAATGATGGACCATGAATCTTATGGTGATGGTGTTAGAATTTTAATGGGTTTAGAGAATGGAGGCTATGTTAAGTGGTTAATGATTTTTAAAGTTTTAAATGAATGAATGTTAGTGATTTTTAAAGGGGTTTTTAAATGAGGAAAACCATGGAGAGATTTTATGGATGGAATGCTTTGAACCCTATGGTAATGTATTCATAATTTTAATTGATATGAAAAGATGGAAATAATGTTTTAAAAATAAAACCATGGAGAGATTTTATGGAGGGAATGTTTTTGAACCCTATGGTGGTATATTGGTGACTTTGATGGGGGTAAAAGATGGAAAAAAATAATGGGGGAGTATTGGTAGTTTTGATGGACCAAAATGTACCAAATTGATGATCAAAGTTGATGATTTAAAGGTATGATTTAAATCCCCTCATGGAGGGACTTGTGATGGATCTAAAGTGTAACAAAAGACCCAAGGAAAAATGGGGATTAGGTTGAATTAAAGGGGCTGATTTTAATGATACCCATGACCCAATTTATGAGCCATGTGATGGGCTAAGTATGGGGTATGTATGTGTTTGAATGAATAAGGATTAAGTTAAGAAAATGGCTAATTTTAATGATCATATGACATGGTTGATGGATCATTAATGGATCTAGGTTTGTGATCAGTTATGAACTTAATTATGCATGGATGAATGAGTGATTAGTCATGGAAAAAAGGTAGTGGCAAAACCGTAAATAATGGCCAAATTCAAGAACCATGGCATTGCCGAACTCCATGGGAGATGATCATGGACTTAGGGGCTCTAAGTAACAACCTTATATGTGATTAATAAAGCCTAAGGTGGCTGGTTTTTAGACTCATGTAGTTAAAATAATTAATGGATTAAATGGGACCCACAAACCTAGTTAGTGAGGTTCGGCCATGGTGTATGGCCGAACCCCGCTAAGGTATGATTAATAGACTTAAATGGTTAAAAACATGGACTGATTATTCATATGTAATAAGGTACCGGACATCGCAAGCGGTGCACGTAACGGTGATCGGATTATAGGACGGAAACGTAAAGGGACGCTAGTCGGTATTTGGTAGGATTCCAATCCTTTTGTAAGCCGTGGATTATGTGTGTACGAATGTCTTATTAATTTAATTTAATAATCATGTGATATGTTTATGATGGATTTTTAGACTATGATTTACATATAATATATGGCATATTGCAAGGCAATGAATTATATGTTAAGGTTATGAATTCTATATTAAGGCTATGATTTATATATATTACATAGAATAATGCATCTACATCTCATGCATGGCATGGGCGGGAAAATAATGAAACCGGAGTCCATGCTCCGTCGGGGCGACTAAGAAGCAAACATGGGGATAGCCTGATGCGCTATAACCGGAGTGCATGCTCCGTCGGGGCGACCGAGAAGCAGACATGGGGATATCTTGATATGTGGAGACATAACCGGAGTCCATGCTCCATCGGAGTGACCGAGAAGCAAACATGGGGATATCTTGATGAGGTTTTTCCATCAAGGGGGATATGGCATCATGATGGTATGGATGATGGGTGGGACACATGACATAAGACACCCATGGCATGGCGTTCATTTTATAGTTTTCATTATATGATTACCTATGTGCTTGTTATCACTAATCCATGTGTTAGCCCTACTCGGAGTCCTACTGGGCGCGTTGTCTACCCTTAGCTGATGACGCAGGAGATGGCGGAATCGAATGACGAGATGGGAGCCAGGTGTAGGAGCTTGGGGAAGCGAGCTACTTAGTTTATTTAAATTTATTTTTGGAAATGTAATTTAAGTAGCTTAGCTCGTCGGTTTGTAATATTTCAGATTACTTGCTATGGTTTGGATTTTATTTTGTACATTGTGATTTTGAGGTATTTTAGTAATTAAATGAATATATCTTCCATGCTATCTAAAAATCGGTAGGATAGCCTCTATTATAATTCCTCACTTGGCCTAATATTCCGCAAGCTTTCTTCTACTTGTGAACCGTTCTTCGTGGACTTAGTTTCCACGCACACCTAGGGTTGGCCAGTTAAGGGCCGGGCTTTAGAAGCTCGGACTTAACTCGCGTCGTGACATCCCGCGCCCTTTGTCACTCTTTATTTTCAAAAAAAAAAATAGACTTTGATTTTAGTGAAAAGGGGCGGGCGTTACTTCAACTGTATCTGTGCTGTAGTCTCTACAACCAACTCAGGTCCAATCAGTGCGGGCTCACTGGCCTCTGTCCAGCACACTGGTGACGTACATGGTCTTCCATATAATGCCTCAAATGGTGCCATTTGGAGGCGTGCCTAGTAACTATTGTTGTATGCGAATTCTACCAACGGCAAGTGATCCTCCCATCCACCCTTGAAATCTAGCATACATGCTCTCAGCATATCCTCCAGTGTTTATATTGTCCGCTCAGACTGTCCATCAGTCTGTGGATGGAATGCTATACTAGTCAATAAGTTTGTTCCCATGGCCGACTGCATACTCTGCCATACTCTACCTGTGAATCGACCATCTCTGTCAGACAAAATAGTCCGAGGTATAACATGCAATCTGATGATATCCCTAATATACCGTCGACCCAAAGTCTCAAATGAGTCTGTCATCTTGATGGGAATGAAATGTACAGACTTGATCAGTCGGTCTACCACAACCCATATCGCATCGTTGCCCTTTGAAGACCTTGGCAACCCTGTCACAAAATCCATGGAAATGTGTTCCCATTTCCATTCCAGCACTGGTAAGGGTTTGAGTAACCCTGGTGGCTTCTGATGTTCAGTCTTAACCTGCTGACACGTTAAGCAATGAGCCACAAATTCTGCCACATCTCTTTTGAGTCCGTGCCACCAATAATATCTCTTTAAGTCGTGATACATCTTGGTGCTGCCCGGATGAATTGAGCGTTTGGTCTGATGTGCCTCAACCAATAACTATTTTCTGCAGCTCTTTGGTACATGTACCCTTCCTCGGAATACAAGACCCTGCCATGGTCGTAACTCCCATTCCGGTATGACTTCACCAGTAGACATCTTGGCCCAAATCTCCTCCACCTCCGGGTCTGTCCGCTATTCTTGTTCAATCTTGGTAACCATGTTGGACCGTATGATCAAATTGTATATAGTCCCATGGTCATTGAGGTAAAGTTTAAACTCTCAAATGGTATTCAGCATCTCCCATTCTGTCCTGATCAAACATGCTACTGATGCATGTGATAAATGGTTGAGGGCCTCTGCCACCTTGTTCGCCTTGCCAGGGTGATAACAAAGTGTGAACTCATAATCCGTCAGATATTCCATCCATCTGCGCTGCCTTAAGTTGAGCTCTTTCTGATCAAACAAGTACTTCAAGCTCTTATGATCTGAAAACACTTCAAATTTCTCACCATAAAGATAATGTCTCCAGCTTTTGAGAGCGAAGACCACTGCGGCTAGTTTCAGATCGTGCGTAGGATAGAGACATTCATGTATTTTCAACTGTCTTGATTCGTATGCCACCACACGATTACTTTGACTGAGTGTACACCCCAGTCCCTCTTCTGAAGCATCGCATTGTACCTCATAACATTTGCCTTTTTCTAGCAAAACTAGGATAGGAGCAGTGGTAAGTCTCTTCTTCAGCTCTTCAAACCTCTGGTTGCATAGATCTGACCACTCATATTTGACTCTTTTCTGAGTGAGTCGAGTCAATGGAGATGCAATTTTAGAAAAGTCCATGATAAACTTCCTATAATAACCAGCCAATCCCAAAAAGCTACAGATCTCGGTTACATTCTTTGGCACTTTCCAATCTCTTACTGCCGCTACCTTAGCCGGGTCCACGGCTATACCTTCTTCTGATATAACATGTCCCAAAAAGTTGACCTCAGATAGCCAAAATTCACATTTACTGGCTTTAGCATATGTTTGTTCTTCCTCAAGGTGTCCAAAACTATTCTTAGGTGCTCAACATGTTGTTCCTGAGTTTTGGAGTAAATCAAAATATCATCAATAAATACAATGACAAATTGGTCCAAGTAAGAACGGAAAATCTTGTTCATAAGATCCATGAACACAGCCGGTGCATTGGTGAGTCCAAACGGCATGACTACAAACTCATATAGTCCATATCGCGTTCTGAAAGTTGTCTTTTCTATGTCCTCCCTAACCCGGATTTGGTGATATCCGGACATCAAGTCAATTTTAGAAAAATGACTGGAACCTTTAAGTTGATCAAATAAATCATCGATCCTGGGTAGAGGGTACTTGTTTCTGACCGTTAGCTGGTTCAGTTTTTTGGTAATCCACACACATACGGAGTGAACCATCCTTCTTCTTTACAAATAAAACCGGAGCTCCCCAAGCCGATGTACTGTTCCGAATGAACCCCAATCTGAGCAGTTCATCAATCTGCTTCTTTAACTGGACATCTCTACTAGTACCATCCGGTAATGTGGTAATGACACTGGTGCAGTGCCAGGGTACAACTTGATTTCAAAATTGATCTCCCTCATTGGAGGCAAACCAGAGAGTTCCTTTGGAAAAACGTCTGTATAGTCCCTTACTATTTCCGAAAGTTCAACCACCGGTGCCTTGTTGATTCTGATAATGTTCAATACCAGATGATTCAACCCTTCATGCAGTATGCTTTGTTTATCAGTACGCACCACATGTTGTTTTCCCTCGAGCGACCAAAATGTCACCCTGCGACGATAACAATCAATGTTGGCCTTAAAGCTAGCCAACCAATCCATGCCAAAAATAATATCATATTCTGACATATCGACAAATAATTGAACTCAAATCTGAGTCCGACAAGTTCAATATTCACTGCTGCGCATATAAGTCCCAATGATATGTCTCCGACGGGGGATACAATGGTGAGTAATGTGAACAGTTTTTTTACCAATGTACCAGTAGCAGTTATAAATGCAGCAGATATGAAAGAGTGAGATGCTCCCAAATCAAATAATGCAAAGGTGTAGGAACTACTGACTACTGCCATACCTTGAATCACAGAGTGATCCTCTGCTGCTGGAGGTGCTAAGGTGAATACCCGTCCAGATCCTATAGGTGGTCGTCCCGCCTGATTAAATGTCCTGCCTCCATGTGAGTTAGCTAGCCTAACTGGTGGACGAGATAAACCTCTGGTATTAGAGGGTTTGTTAAGTTGTGGATATTCCCTCTTAAAATGGCCAGGCTGATCATAATGAAAGCAGTTGCTCCTACCTCTGGGAGCCTAAGTGACTGATGCAGATGGGGAGGGATGATTGGGACGAAAGCCCTCTGTTGACCCAGTAGATGGTGAGGGTCTGCTAGAGTTCGGTCGGAACCTCTTGTTGGGCTGAAATGTACCCCTCCCACTCTGAGCTCAGCGATCGTCAAAACGCATCAACTCAGCCATCTCCTGCTCTGCTACGGGTGGCCCTGACCACCTCTGCCAATGTGGCTACCTTGAATATAGTTACCTTGGCCCTTATGCTAGACCGAAGGCCCCGCTCAAACTTGCGTGCCCTCCGATACTCTGTATCCACCATATAGAATGCATACACAAACAAACTGAGAAATTCCTGGTGGTACTCTACCACGGTCATGGTACTTTGTACCAAAGATAGGAAAGCCTATTTCTGGCGCTCCTTCTCCTCCTCAGGGAAATAATGTTCCAGGAAGGTTGCTGAGAACTACTCCCAAGTCATGGTAGTCCTCTCCCCTTCCAGAATAAGTGCTCGCTGCTTCTCTATCACCTCCCACCATTTACCAGCATCATCAATCAGTTGTGATGTGGCCAGTAAAATCTTATGAGCATGACTCGTGATATTCAATAAAGTCAGAATCTGTGAAATCTTCTTCAGCCAGTTTTCTGCTCCGACAGCCCCTTCTCTCCCCTTGAAGTAAGGAGGGCACTGTTGCTGGAAGTCCCTGACCATGCTCTTGTCATTGTTTTCCTTGGTGGTTCCATTCTCATTCAAGTGTTGTAACGCCCGCCCCTTTTCACCGAAAATCAGAGTCTATTTTTTTTTTTTAAAGTGACAAAGGGCGCGGACGTCACGACGCGAGTTAAGTCCAAGCTTCTAAAGCCCGGCCCTTAACTGGCCAACCCTACGGGTGCGTAGAACGGAGTCCACAGAGAATAGTTCACCCGTATAATAAAGCTCACGGAAAGTTACATTAAATGCGGAAAGGCATTACAGACTATCCTACCAAATTTTCTTTTCTAGATAGCAGGGAAGATTTCATCATTTAATTACCAAAATGCCATAACATCATATGTCTACCACAAAATCCAAAACATAGCAATAAGTCTAAAATATTACATTTCCGACAAGCTAAACTATTTCAAATTGCATTATCCAAAATAAACATTAGTAACTATCTAGCACGTCTTTCCAAGCTCCTTAGCCTGGCTCCCGTCTCGTCCTTCCGCTTCGCCACCTCCTGCGTCATCAACTAGGGTAGAAGTAGGGCGTTAGACAACGCGTCCAGTAGGACTCCGAGTAGGGCTAACACATGGATTAGTGATAACAAAGCATATAGAAAATATTATATCAAAATCATGCCATTTGGTACAATGTAATGCAATGGGTGTTTTATATCATGAATCCCACCCATCAATCTCATCATCATTGTACAATGCCCCTTTTTCATCCATACATAATGTTCAAAATATAATCCATACCATCATCGTGCCATGACCTTTTTGATGGAAAAACCTCATCAAGATGTGATCCACACTAGGCATCCCGCTTGATGGAAGAACCATCATCAAGGTATAATAACACATAGTAACATTCTTGTTTGAATAACCTTATCAACATATCATAGAGCCCATAGTAACCTCCCTGATGAATCAAACACATCAGAATATCCCCATGGTTGTTTATCGGTCGCCCCAACGGAGCATGGACTCCGGTTTCATTTCATCCTTCCCCTGTCATATCCCTCCCATGCCATGCATGAGATGTAGGTGTCATATGCCATGTAATGAATATAATAACAACCATGACATTTAAAAATCCCATCAATCAAACCTATAACTTGATTATCAAAAGTAGATCAAGTAAAGCCTCAATAAACACATCATAGCTTTAAAACCCATTTTAAACCAATCATATGCTTACCAGAATAAATCAAGTAAAAACACCTACATAATACATAATTCAAAACCAATCTTAAAACAACCCATATAATTTCCAAAATAATTCAAAGCAACCATCACTCAATCCATGGCTTACAAAAAGGTTAGAATCCTACCGAATACCGACTAACGTCCTTTCTCGCTTCCGTTCGATAAATCCGGTCGCTGATCGTCCACCGCCTTCGATATCCAATACCTTATTACATACACATAATCAGTCCATATGAACAATCGGTCACTATTTAGGTTTTGTGGGTCCCACTTAATCCATTAGACATTTTAATTACATGAGTGTAAAATCAGCCTGCCAGGCTTTATTTCACCCTACATAATGCTATTACTTAGAATCCCTAAACCCATGATCATCTCCCATGGAGTTCTTCATTTTAGCCATTATTTACGATTTTGCCACTACCTCTTCTCCATGGTTAATCACTCATTCATCCATGCATGATTAAGTCCATAGATGATTCATAGATTTGGATCCATCAATGACCCATCACCCATATCTTAAAATCATTAAAGTCAGCCACTTAATTTAACCTAAAGTCCATTACTTTAAACATGTACAAACACATTAACCTTAGGCCATAATGATCTACAATTGAGTCATTAAATTCAGCCTTTAAACTTAACCAAATCTCCATTGTCCTTGGTCTTGGTTACACATTAAATTCATCATAAGTCCCTCCATTGAGAGAACCTAAACCATACACTTGACTTATCATTCCTTAATCACATTTCCATTACAAACTAACAACACTAAATTAGCCACTTAAACACTCTAATCCTCATTCATTTCTCACATACATCATACCAAAATTATCCATAAGTTTACCCACAAATGGGCCATGGGTTCGGACATACACCATGGCCGAACACATGATGTCTTTTTCCCATTTCTTTCTTTGGCCTATCTACACATTTGGACCCATTATAAGCCCTTCAATGAAGGGGCTTAACTTATACATTTAAATCACCATCCTTAATCACATTTAAATCCTTTTTACAACCATCATCAAACCATCATAAAACCATCATTTTCCCCATTTTTTTGTACTCATTTAAAACTACCCTTACACCACCATAGGGTTCGGCCATTCACCATGGCCGAACCCATGGTTCATGATCCAATATTCCTTTATGCCATTTTAGACCACAACACAATTACATTCATCCATGAATTCCATCATAAAAACCTCTTCAAAAATTACATACATTTAATCATTAATAACATCAAAACCCTAAATCATTCTCCATGCTTCCATTCTTATAAACCCTAATAAAATACTCCATCATCTACCATTGTTAAGGCCATCAACATCATTCACTTCTCCCATGCATTTCTTCATTTACCATCCCTTTAAACAATTTTCCAACATTTAATCATTAAACCCTAAAACCATAATTCATCCTCCAAAACTTTAACCCTAACACTCCATTAACATTTCCTCAATTATTTACCATGGGGTTCAATCATTCATTCATGCTTCTTAATGCCATAACAGCCATTTACATTCCCCATAAATTTCCTCATTTACAATCCCTTAAAAAAATTACTACATTAACCATTAAAACCCTAAAATTACAAACTATCCTTCCATGATTTTTAAACCTTAAAATTCCATTAAATCTCCAAATTAGCTTACATGTCTTCCACTCCTTAAAACCTTAAAAAAAAAAATCATACATTACCTATCACCCACCATGGGGTTCGGCCATGCTACATGGCCGAACCCTATGGCTCACAATTTCCTTCCAAATCTTTATAATTCCATGCTTAATAACTTAACTACATTACATTCCTTAATCCATTTATTTTTCCTTAACCTAACCCTAATTTACCCATTAGGGTTTTGTCCACTTTTCATCCTTCAAATTGATGGATTTAAAACCTATGGCATAAAATCATTTGGCCATCATTAAATTTAACAAAAATGAATCCCAAATCTTAAACTCTAAAAATCCAAAATTCTTGTTTAAGAAATACTCACAATCTGTCGTCTCCTCCGACTTCCGCCACTCCCGTCGGCTTCCTTAGCCTCCTTTCTCCTTCCTCTTGATCTTTGGTCGGTCAAAATGCTTGATCAATGGTGAGAACCCCCAAGCTTGGGTTTGGCCATGATAGGGTTTGATTTGAGAGAGAAAAGGGAAGAGAGGATAAAGAGGTGACTAGCTTCCTTGGCCTTGAGGTGGAGGGCCCAAGCTTAACCCTTTCTTCTCTTCTTCTCTTCTTCTTTTCTTCTCTTCCAAATTTTCCTTTTTTTTTTTTTTTTTCTTTCCTTAGAGATGAGGGACGGCCACGAGAGAGTGGAAGAGAGGAAAAGAATGAAATGAGAGTGAAAAGAGAGGGAGAAAAGAAAAGGTAAGGCTTATCCTACTTGGTTTCTTAAATTACACTTTACATTAATTTCTTACCAACCAACAAGATATTTTCCATGCTTTATACTTTATGGTGGTTGGGATAAACACTACAAGCCAACGTTTTGGCCTTTGAAAATGAGGTGGTTTAGTCATTCAATTTTGGCCATTTGACCACCTTTATGATTATTTAACCATTTAATTAATTCGATAATTAGGTTAATTAAATTCCCATTTTAACTTAATTCCATTTGTTTAAGTTCCTTCATGCATCCACCCATGGTTGACCAATTCAACCATGGTGGCCGGCCCCACCAATCCTTGGTCCACATGCCACCTCATTTGATGAGGTGAAGGTGGGCCCCAATTGGCCATGTTACTTAGGTCTAATTAATACTACTTAGGTGTTTAAAAAATCAATTCAATCCACTTCCCTTATTGGATCACCATTGGGCCCATGGCCCAATTAAGTTCTCTCCTATCCATTTCCTTAGAGTTTGCATTATTTTGACCCATTAAGTCCCAAATGGGTATTGGGCCCAATTTGACTACCCTGGCCCATTTGACCATCTTTGACCCTTTAAGTGACTTTAAATGCAATCCATAGTCCATTGGGCCCTAGTTGGGCCTTTGTCCAAATTTTGATTCATTTACCCTCTATTCCATCAATTTTCCCAATTTCCACCATTAAAAATAAATAATAACCACATATTTATTGATTTAAAAATCTCGGGCCATTACAGGTGTTGTTGAAGCACCGAGGTGATCACCGCTTGAACTAAGTTTTACAATTCAGGAGGCACCACCTGTATGTTCACACTGCTTTGTTCCTCCTCCTCGTGGAGGGATGGTTGTTCCTCCTCTCGGTGGGATGGTTGTTGTTCCTCTTCTTCGTGGAGGAATGGTTGTTCCTCCTCATTTCGAGGATATTCTACCTCCTCTTCACCCCCATTTGGGTTTTGTCTGGTATTTCTTCATGGTCTTCCCCTTGGAGCCATTTTTTCCCAAAGCCATTGAAAACATCAAGACCTAGTTTCCATAATAAAAATTTGTATTTCCTACTTGTTAGGGAAAATTTCCAAATAAGCACTCTTGATTTTGTTTTGTTTCTGGGGAAATACATCCTATGTTACTATGTTTGATAATCCAATTATTTTGACTGTACTTCCTTTGCTTTCATCCGTCTGAATCTAACGAAGTAAATTAATGCACAAGATCGGATTAATTTACACTGAGAGATTCAATGTTTCGGGTTCGCTCTGATACCAACCGTAACGCCCCGCCCTTTTTCACTCGCTTCTTCCCGTAAATCAGAGTCTAATTTTGTTTTATTTATAAACGAAGAGTGATAGAGCGCAGGACGTCATGACGCGAACTAAGTCCGAACTTCCAAAGTCCGACCCTTAACTGGCCAACCTTATATATGTATGGACTAAGTCCGCGAAAATGGTTCACACATAGTAACATAAACATGTGGAATATTAACATCAAAATTGCAGAATCATAATAGAGCCAAGTTCTATTTCATTTAGATAGCAAAGTACGTCAAGTCCTGAATCATCATTCAAATACCATAATTATCAAAATTAACATCCATCCATCTAAGTTATTACATTCCGAAACCTAGATACTCAAATACAAGACCATGAGTAACTTTTATTAAAAATAATAAACTAAATCATCCAAGCTCCTATGCCTATCCCGTCTTGCGTTGATCGTTCCCTTGATTTCCTGTATCATCAACTAGGGTAGAAGTAGGGCGTTAGAACAACGCGCCCATTAGGTATTCCAGTTACGACTAACACATGATTAGTACAAAACATATAATAATATCATAATGTCAAAAACCATATAAACCATGCCTTGCAATGATGACAAATGCAATGAGTCCCACCCATCACATGTACATAAAAGTACTCACCACATAGGTCTTTCGGACACCCCGACGGAGTGTGGATCCTCCGGATTCTTCCTGATGGAAAAGTACATCAAGGTACGCCACATAGGTTTTTCGGACGTCCCGACGGAGTGTGGACCCTCCGGTTACCAAAACCTTCACCCCATGTCATGCATGACATGCCAATGAACATATGCTATTTTATAATATAAACATAGCATTTAAAATCACCTTTTGAAACATAATCAACACATGCTATTCATAGAATTAAACATAGCATTTGAAATTCAATATTAAAGCATATCCTTTGAAACATAATTTCATCAAATATAAAATAAAACATATGTACATAAATCCATGGTTTCAAAGAGGTGGAATCCTACCAAAGACCATTACGTGTCCATGCGTCTTTCGTCCGGTAACCGCTCACGATCGTAAACACCTTGTGAGGTCCCGTTACCTTAAAATATAACAATCAATCAAAACCAAGTCCCACTTGGTTTTCAATGTTCTAAGTCCATAAACAAAACCCCATATTTACAAGATTGTCATTCATGGCCAACCTTCCATCTTAGCATGTATTCACAACTTTGCCCTTGGTTTAATCATTTCAAACCTTCCACTCCTTAACACATAAACACAATGGACCCAAAACTGATTCATGCGGTTCGGCCAAGCACCATGGCTGAACCCTATGATGTCTAAGTCCAAACCGATCCATAATCATAGATTCATGATTCACAAATAAGACTCTAATCCTTCCCTTCATTTAATCATATTAGGTCCATATAAATTTCATAACCACTCAAATCCATAAGAGAGACCTCATGGGGTTCGGCCGTACATCATGGCCGAACCCATGATCTTTCACTTTAGGTTATAATTACAACTTTGCCATTGGTCTCATCCATAGTTAACATTTCATTCAATTACAAACACCTAATACATACTTTGATCCACAAACCATAAAATTGGTTTATGGGGTTCGGCCATTAATAATCCATAATTATCAAGTTTCCAAATTTATCATCCATCCTTCCACAATTAGAAGGTTTCCATAAATAAACCCCATCCTTCCATAATTGGAAGCTTTCCAAATTTATCTCCACCTTCCATAATTAAAAGGTTTTCAAATTTAGCAACTTTCTAAATTTAATATACCATCACCATAAATAAAAGCTCTCTAATTTAGCAACCTCCTTCCATAAATAGAAACCTTCCCATTTTAAACTCCTCCTTCTATTTTTAGAAGGTTTCCAAATTTAAAACATAAATCCTTCCATACTTAGAATGTTTCCAAGATAATCATCCAACCTTCCAAATCAGTAACCATCTCCATGGGGCTCTGCCATACAACATGGCCGAACCCTATGGTTCATGATCTTGACCATTATTTCAATCCATTAAAATTCAACAATAATTCCTACACAACTACATGGACCATGGCCAAACCCTATGGTTCGGCCATACACCATGGCCGAACCTTATGGTTCAAGATCCTCTCTTTAAAAATTACCAATTATTGATCTTCCATTTAATCCCTTCAAAATCACATAACATTAACATCAAACACTTATTTAACAATTAACCAAACACCTTCCATGGGGTTCGGCCATGCACTATGGCCGAACCCTATGGTTCCATATTCCCTCTTTTAAATCCAAAATACCTAACCGTCCAAGGTTTCCATGATATGAAATTTATGAACATAAACCCAATAAAATAAACCATAACTTTCCATGGGGTTCGGCCATGCACTATGGCCGAACGCTATGGTTCTTTCTTTCCATTAAAATCATCAAACCATCTCCCAATCTTCTTCCATGGGGTTCAGCCAAATACCATGGCCGAACCCTATGGTTCTTTTATTTCAAAACAAATTTATCAAATAAAAAAATTAACTGTTTCCGTTTGATTTCTTGCTCTTCCAATCCTTCTCCTTTCTTCTTAATTTTTCCAAACCAAGAACACCTCTTGCTGGCTGCCTTCTTCTTCTCCTTGCTCTTGCGGTGAATAAGAATAGAGAGGGAGAAAGAGAATTCGGCAATGTGTGTGTAAACCGTGTGCCCTTGTCCTTCTCTCCTTTTATAATCTTCCCTTTATCCCATGTTTAGAAGGTGCTTAAGATAGCCAACCCCCTTAGGCCGTGCGCCCCTTGTCTATTTAATTGGGACTTGCCTACCTTGGCTTCCCATATTTAGAATGTGCTATGCGCATATCACTAATCCTAGCCTAAGCAATCTTTTAATTTAGACACATCTTTATTTAATTTATTAAATGAATTAAATCTATCTACTAGTGAAAGCGAAAATGAATCTGAATATTCTAAACAATCTAGTGAATCAGAAAGTGATAACAATTTAATTAATAAACTAATGGATCAATTTGATATAAATAAAACAAAAAATTGTAAAGAAAATCCTGACTGTAAATGTAATATTTGTTTAATAAGAACTTATGAAGATTCTGATGGATATGAAGATATAGATTTAGAAGACTCTGATTCCCCTTCTATAAATGTTTTAAGTAAAAGGTCCAATTAACTTTAGATACTATTATGCAAATAAAATCCTGAAAAACAAAAAGAAATGATATCCAAAACAATAGAATTACAAAATGAAAAATCTGTAAAACCAACAACACAAAATATAATAAGACCAATACAAATGAATAATATATACAAAATGCTAGATGATTATGAAGAAAAACAAAATCCTATAACCATAACAGACTTACAAAAGGAAGTTAAAACCTTAAATAATGAAATCAAAAGAATTAAAGAAAAGCCTAGATGTACACAAAATGAGACTAGAAATATTAGAAATAAATGCTAATATCCATGTTAAAGACAAAACTGAAAGTTCAAACCCTGAAAATATAGGAAATATAGAAGATATTTTACTAAATGAATTAACAACCATAACATATAGAAAATGGCATGTTAAAATAAATTTAAAATTAAAAGATGGATATAATAAAAAATTAATAGCATTATTAGATACAAGAGCTGATATAAACTGTATTAATGAAGGAATTCTACCATTAAAACATTTTGAAGAAACAAAATATAGTTTTAATTCTGCTAATGGAAAAGAAATTAAATTAGCTTATAAAATACCTAATGTAACAATTTGTAAGAAAGACAAATGTATTCCTAATATATTATTATTTCAAATGAAAGGAATGTCTGAAGATCTAATATTAGGAAATCAATTCTTAACACAAATTGCTCCCTACTTAACAACAAATGAGGAATTTTAACAACATCATCAGATGGAACCGAAATTATATTTAAATTTGTTTCTCAACCTAAAACAAAAGTTATTAATCAAATTAACAAAATCATAGTTCAAAAAGAAACTTTCAAGCTTGACCTTCAATCTTCTATAAAAAATTTAAAAATTTCTGAACAAATTAAAGAACCTTCCTTTTTAGCACAAAAACATCAATTCGAATCAACACTTGCATTAAAACGCTGTTCTGATTTTCCAAACGCATTTTGGGGGACGTAAGGAACATATTGTCTCTTTACCCTATATAAAAGAATTTAGTGAAGCAAAAATTCCAACAAAAGCTAGAGCTGCTCAAATGTCTATTGAACAACAAGAAATGTGTAAAAAAAAAATAATGGATTTAAAAAAGAAAAATAAATAAGAGAAAGCAATTCTCCCTGGAGCTGCACTGCTTTTTACGTAAACAATGCTGCTGAACAAGAAAGAGGAGTTCCTCGACTTGTAATAAATTTCAAACCATTAAATAAAGTCTTACAATCAATTCCCCAACATTCAAGACATCTTACATAGAATTATGATGCTAGAATATTCTCCAAATTTGATCTAAAATTTGGTTTTTGGCAAATTCAAATAAAAGAAGAAGATAAATATAAAACAGGTTTTGTTGTCCCTTCTGGACATTATGAATTGAATGTTATGCCTTTTGGTTTAAAAAATGCTCCTTCTGAAATTCAAAGAATTATGACTGAAATATTCAATCCCTTTAGTCAATTTATGCTTGTTTACATTGACGATATTTTAATTTATTCTGACTCTATATCTCAACATTGGAAACATTTAGAAATCTTTAAAAAGGTATTAATAAAAAATGATTTAGTTCTAAGTCAAAGAAAAATGAAATTATTTCAAACTGAAATCAACTTTGTAGGATTTAAATTAAAAAACAACACCGTCGAACCCGTGAATAGAGTAATAGAATTTAGTGATAAATTTCCTGATGAAATAAAAAACATTAAACAATTGCAAAGATTTTTAGGATACTTAAATTATGTTTCAAATTTTTATAAAAACCTAGCGGAAGATAGAAAAATTCTACAACAAAGATTAAAAAAGAATCTGCCTGCTTGGAATGATCTTCATACCAAAGCAGTTCAAAGAATTAAACAAAAAGGTTAAAAATATTCCTTGTCTAAATTTAGCAAATCTTGAAGCTTTTAAAATTGTTCAAACAGATGCCTAAGAAATTGTGTATGGTGGAATTTTATTACAAAAGGAAAATAATGAAGAAAAAGTTGTTAGATTTATCTCAAGAACATGGAATCAAACTCAAACAAATTATTCAACAATTAAAAAGGAATTGTTAGCAATTGTTCTTAGCATTCAGAAATTTCAACTTGACCTCTTAAATAAAAAATTCTTATTAAAAATAGATTGCAAATCTGCCAAAGAAATCATAGAAAAGGATGTTAAAGATTTAACAAATAAGCAGATATTCGTCAGGTGGCAAGCTATCCTTGCGTGTTCGATTTTGACATTGAATATGTTAATGGAATAAACAATTCCCTCGCTAACTTTTTATCAAGAGATTTTTACAGAAAACATCGAAGAATTCTACAACGAAGGACAAAGGATTGTGAGATTATATCTCTATTTCCTTTGGATTGTCCTTTCAATCTTCTTTTTAAAATTCCTCTTCAAAAACTGTCTTAAAATCATCTTGATTTTCATCATTGTCAAATTCATCCTTAAATTTTGAAAAACATGCACTTTGGGGAAATCCTTCTCCTCCCCAATTTCATTTTCCAACAATTGCTCTAATTGCCAAGCCTTCCGAACCAGCATCTGAATTCCAAACAACATTTAATAGATATAATCAGTTTATTTATACTCTTCCTGATGTCTGCCATCCTGAATCTACCACTATCCAAGAAATCATTCAATTTTGCTTTGCTCCTGGAAATTATGTCCGAACATCTCATCTTTATCATTTTCATCTTGCCATCTTGATCGAAACAAATAGTTGTGCTTTTGATCACTTTTCTAAGAATCAAAACCAAAATTATTTTGAAGGATATTTTCCAAACAACTGTGAAATTGCTTATTCAAAAATAAAGATTTTGAAAATCATTTCTAAAGATCAATGGGAAGCTCCCCTCTTTCAACATAAAACAATTTCAAAACCTGGTTTTCATAATTTAACTTTTAACTACTGGGATTATATGAATGCTTGGGAAAATATTTTATTTTATCAAAATACTGTTTTTCTTCACTCTTGGTTTATCAGAATAAAAGTTGAAAAAATTGACGAAATTCCATTATGGTGGTTTAACAAATTTTGGACTCCGTTTGGAGCCCAACGACAGGCTCTTCCAACACATGTTCAATCAACATTTCAAAAATATGTTTCTCTTTTGAAAACTGAAAACAAAAGTCTTTTTTATTACATTAATCTTACTTTTGATGATTGGTCCACAATGATGTTTTATGCTTATTTTAATATCCCTTGGATTTGCAAGTGGGTATTTGAAAAAAGAATGGATTTAGCTCCTCCTGTGTTATCAAGAAAAATTGAAATTAGAAATTGGGAAAAAATTTCATTTGATGAAATTATTGCCTTTGGGGCTGAAATCTGTAAAACACCTGCAACAAATGTAATAGTTGAAACATCTGCAACAACTGCCGTTAGATCTAGTGGTAGTTTCTTAGAAGCACTTAATGCTTCTTCAACAAAAGTAACAACTGCAACACCTGATAGGATAGCCTCCTCTTTTTCAAAAAAGTCTTTAACATCTCCCTCTTCCTCTTCCCCTTCTCAACATATTTCAAAAGAATCTCTTTTCACTACTGCTGATATGCTCAAATTGAAAGATGATTGGATGAAAGAAGTCCTCGCTCAAATTGGAAAATCTGAGCAATCTGAAAAATCTGAAGAATCTTTTACAACAAAAGCAAAGAATTTTTTAGCTAAAAATCAATTTGCTGCCCTTCAACGGCTGCCTGAAGATGACAAAATTGAAGATGAAGAAAAAACATCTGTCAAGACAAATCCGTTCATTTCGGTCAAAGGAAAAAAGAAGTAGAAAATACGTATAAATACAACACTTGTATTTTATACTGTATTCCGACAACCAGACAACATCTAATGACTGCTTTTGAAAAATGAACAACCACACAGTAAAAAGATGCCTCCACCGACTGTCGGCAAAATCCTAACTCTCAAAGAAAGATGCTCTCTCCATCAAGCAACACATGGCTTCCACTTCCACCGAAAAATTGTCTTCACCCAACAGCTGCCCAACAAATGATGCTACCTCTTTTATTTCTTTTCTCTAGATGTAAACACTTGTCCCTTAAGAGAACCATCATTTCCTCAATCTTCGCGTTCCTTGTAGCCTCCGCCATCAAATACGGAACCTGGCTCTGATACCTTGCGGTGAACCCACTGAGTTTTGAAAGCTCAGAGAGGAAATCATAGGATCCTGGCCATGGAGAGAAGAAGAGAGTGGGAGAGAGAAAGAAGAGAGAGAAAAATCACGGGTTGATCTCGAGGGTGCCCACCTTCCTTAGTCTTTGTTTGCCAAAAATTCTCTTGTGCTTTCTTATTCCTTCCTTCCTTAATTATAAAGACCACTCCACCGTTAACGGTGGCAATTACAAGATATTAGGCACTAATTGAGGATCTAGATAGAAGATAAGATGCAATAGACAACTAAGAGATAACAACTCATCAATAAATAATGCTAATCTAGACTAATGAAAGCACGGTGGATGCTAGCTTTATACATGCATGTGGCGGGTGTGTTACAATTAAAGTAAATACATGTAAGAGTTTGTTTCCCTCACTTCAAGATGCTAAATCATACAATGCTAAAAAATCACCTTTTAAATCGATCGTCCAAGTCCAAATTCACTGCAATTTGATTTAAGGTTTGATCCAATTAAAAAAAAATTACTCCAACTTCTCATAATTAGATTAATCTCTAATTAAATAATTACGATTTTGTCCCAAAAGATTAAAGCCCAAAGTACAATAATTTTCCATGATTAATTTTAGTCCTAGAAAAACCAAACAGTACCCAAAATTCGTCCCTCTTGTAGAATTTATTGGGAACAGTTCAAATTTTATTTGAGCCCTAAATTTTTACAGTAAATATATCTCTCAATTACGATTCCAACGATATCCCGATTGGCCCATGACGATGTTCCTAGCCCGAGATATGATCGTTTTACTCAAGCAGTCGCACTACCAAACAAATTGCAGTTTATCCAAAGACCTTGGTTGCAAGCCAATTTATTCCTATCATGCAATTGAATTTAAGTCTAAAACTTTTTCTGGGGATAGTTCTCTTTGTGGGCTTGACTTTATGGACAAATTTGGCATTGAACTGATCTCCACAGAATGAATTAAAAATCATCCACCGAAACGCTGCAAAAATGCCCAGAAATCACAAATCTGCAACTGGATCCACTTGTAGCCCAAATTCAATCAATCAAACCAACGAATTTTGCTCTCATGTTTTTATTGGAGATAAATCTCGTTGCTTTGATCTGAATGGACATAAATTTCGCATTGTTTCGATAATCAAAAATCGAGTTATAAAATAATTACTAAACTACTACAAAACTGTCCACAAATATGAACCAGGATTATGGTCAGACTTGCAGACCTTGATTCAAGTATCAAATCTTATCCAATGGATCCGAAATTTCTACAGAAAGTAGATAGACATAAATTTTGAAGCATTTCGATATTCAAAGGTCGAGTTATAAATTATTTACTTGAAGGATGTAAAACTGTCTCAGATTTTGGATCTAAAATTTGGTCTTTCTTGCACGACCGATCTGAGGCACCTAACCCTGCTCTTTGCCTCTCAAAAATTTTCTGGAACTAGATCTATAAGTCTGGCTTCCAGTAAAGAAAGTTTCACTTAAAAATTTGTTTGATAGGCGCAGATACACTTTTTCTCGCGTCGATGAGCAGAAAGCGAATTTCAGATCCAAAAGACAATTCCATAACGATTTTGCCATCCAAACATGGTTCTAAACTTTTTTTAAATCTCAGAGATATATTAATGGGTATATAATCAAATCAAATGTCTTAGAAATCAGAGAATTAATAAGGAGGCGAAATATAAATAACTTTTTGGAGAAGAAGATTGAATCCAAAAACCCAAACTTGAAGAGGAGTGAGAGACGGACGTCCAATAGAGAAGCTTTTTTTTTTTTTTCCTTCGTTGGTTTCTTGTAAATTTTCCTTAGCATCCAACAAAAGCCCTTGTATTTACTATGCATAGTCGGCCATGGAGAAGAATTCTCTCCTTTATTTTAGTATTTTCCATTTTTTCTCTCTCTCAAACTAGCATATCTAAAAATACCCATAGCCTCCAATGTGTGATGGTTTTTCTCCCTATCCTCCATCGTGTAATTGGATAAAATCTTGGGCTTCCAATGAATTTGGTTTGGGTCACAAGAAATTATAATAAAATTGGAGCTAAAATATGACAGATATGAAGTGTCCAAAATACCCTTGCAAAAATTTAATGAACTCGTCCAAGGTCTGGGTAATCTTGTAAAGTTATTTCTAAATTTTGGAGCCAAAAGGAAAAATTAATATTTCGAATAATGAATTTTACAAGGCTAGATTAATCACAATATTTGTCCAAAGTTGTGTGTCCCAATGGCCCACACGAATTTTCGACAATTGCTTTCAAAATTCAATTTAATTCAAAATTTTGTTTTTCCCAACTAAATTCAAAATTTAACAAATTTGAATTCCTAAATCTTGAATTTCAAAATTATTTTCAAACAATTTAATTCAACAAATGTGGATCCTACAAGTGTGCTAAAATTGAAAGGTTTTCAAATTTGGCCCATTTTTTGTTTCAAATTTATAAATCTTGAATGTACTTTTCTCATATCTCCCAATTTATTAGACATGGGCTCCACAAGTATGCTAAATTTTACACACCTACTATATTTTTTCTTTTTCAATTCGAGTCAAAATTTTGTTTTCATCTCAAACATGTAATTTAGATTAGGGTAAACATCCACTGGGTGTCTAAAACTCAGAATTTTATCATTTTCTGTTAGAAACAAGTCTTAGACTATTTATTTTTAGAATGGAAATTAATAGTTTAGTTTATTTTTTTTGTTTTGATTCACTTTAAGTGTCATTTGAGGATTGTAATAATTTAGATGGTTTGAGACTTGGATAGTATTATTATTCTTTGCCATGGGTGTGAGACAGTGTGTAATGACCCGATCCAATTTTTTGGGATTTTAGAAGTTTGGTAGCAGTAGGGAAAGTGTGGACTCTGTGGTGAGCCCCAGTTTCAAATTTCAAGTTCCAAAGGGCATTTTGATAATTTTTAATTATTGAATATTTTATCAAACAAAAAGTTTAAAAATCACACGTTTTCTTATCCAATGTTCGACGTTTGATTTTTTTAATAGGTTCTAAATTATTTTTGAAAATTTAATATTCTGGTTTTTTTATGCACTTTAAAGTTTTGAAAAAGAAGCACCACCCCCCCCCCCCCCCCTTTTTTAAAAGCTCTCATCAATATAGCGTTGTGCTATAGTGCCGCGTCTCTCCCTCACTCGCATCTCCCTCTTTCAGCTCGCCCTCTCTTATCTCCTATGGAAATCCTAACCCTAAAATCTAGCCGCCGCCATCTCCACTTTCTCTCTCCTCTTCCCTTTGGAAACCTAGCCACCCCAACCCCCTTCTTCTTTTCCTTCTCCTTACCCCTTTTTCCTTTCTAAAAACCCCAATCATTTCCTCCCCCTTTTTGTAGCTGCCGTCACCTCCCCTCTGTTCTCTTTCCCTTCTCTCCTTGTCCTCCGATCAGTGTAACCCTAACCCTAGATCTAAAACCCCCAATGTGTTGTGTTGTCGCCCTTTGCTTGCTTTCTCCTTCTTGCTTTCTCTCTCTCCCCTCATCCGAGTCGAACCCTAATCTTCGCCGCCTCTCTATCACAGTCAGTCGGTTTTTCCCTTCCTCTCCCTTCTCTATCGCCATTCGTAGGCCCTGTTATAGGTCAGCCCAAAGCCTGGTCTGCCAGTGTAGCCCAGTTTCAACAAGTCCAGCTCACCCAAGTTCGCCCCAACTTGATCTAAGCCCATTGACCCAGGCTCAATTCAGCCAGCCCAGGCCCAGCTCATCTTTAGGCCCAGTTGAACAGATCCATCAGATTTGACTCAGTTTCTCAGGCCCAACTCGAGCCCAGCCTCTCGGATGCAGGCATCTGTGGTGGTGAAGAGAATCGTGTTTTTAATTCAGGTCCAATACCCAACACAACAGGCCTTGCAGTCCAACCTGTGTACACATCACACGTGCCATGTGGCTTGTGAGTCAAGTTCAATGGAGAGTTTGGGTAATAATTAAGTGGATTGTTACATTTTTAAGTTACTAGAGTCATTTACATTAGGAATATTTATTTTATTTAAGTTGCTAGAGTCTATTACATTAGGAATATTTATTTTATCAAAACTGTATGTAACCCATTGGCATAAACTCATGAATTGGCCGTTATGTTTTTCCTTATTATAAAAGGACAATATGTAGCAAACTAAAGGAAGAGATTTGATAATATGAAATAAAGTGTGTTTTCATTTTCCATTGTAAAAAGGTGGAAGGCCTGAGCTTCCCTTGCCGTCAAGCATGTAGCAAATGTTGCTGAATCCCCTTGAACAAATCAGGGACGTTGGGGTTGATCTGAGATCCTCCAAAAAAATCAGCCAAAGAGTATTTGAAGGCAGCAACCCAGATTGCAGCAAATCCTGCGAGTGTTGCTGACTCCTGAACAGTCAGGGACATGTGATGCTGATTTGATACAGGTAGATCCATACTCATATAATTTCTTGAGCTAATTGAATCAGATATTTTTCAGAGTTGTTTTAACCCAGCATCGATGTGAGCTGGACTAATTCTTAAGAGTTTAAAAAATCAGTTTCCAGGAGTGATTTTCATTAAAACTTTACTCAGTATTGAAACAGGTCTTTTGAATGAATTTAAGAATTTAAAATCAGATTTAAAGGACCGTTTATGAGGAGTTTTAGAGTGGTATTTAAAACTGATTTTGGAGGGATTACAACCAACTCTTGAACAATGATTTGGTTTGATTTAAGGACCATAAAATCAGTTTTGAACTTGAGATTAGAACCATGTCTGGAGTTATTTCTAAACAGCGTTTTGAAATATTAATGTGGATTGATTTAAAGGATTTAATACCAGTTTAAAAACGGTTCTGAGCTGATTTGTGGGAATTACTACCAGTTTTTTAGGGTGGGTAAAGTCTGAGGTGTGGTATTCCAGGCTATGATGTAACGACTCGTCCCGTTAGCACAATATTATCCACTTTGGGCCATGCACAGTTTTGCATTGACGAGTCAACCCAATGTTGCTCCCAAAAAGCCTTATCCTATAAGAAGAAGGAATTCCAACTTATATCCTACAGAACAACTCTCCTCATAAGCAATGTGGGACAAGTAGCACACAACCTGGCTACTTTTTCTCTCCCATCAATGCTTACACAAACACGGGTATTACAATCCACCCCTCTTAAAACCAGAGCCGTCCCCGATAAAGAGTTGAACCGTGGTCTGATATCATTTGTAACGACCTGTCCCGCTAGCATACTATTGTCCGCTTTGAACCCACACACATGGGCCCGCACAGTTTTACATTGGCGAACCAACCCAATGTTGTTCCCAAAAAGCTTGTCCTAAAAATAGGAGGGATTCCAATTTATGTCTCACAAAACAACTCTCCTTCTATGTAATGTAGGACAAGTAGCACCCAACCTGATTACTTTTTCTCCCCCATCAAATGCTTACACAAACACGAGGTATTATTTCGGAGCTAACGCGTCCACAGCGGGACGGAGCCTTACAGTTGATGTCAAAGCATGGTTCAACTCTTGGACTGTGCATGAGTCAGAGATAGATGTGATGTTGACTAGATAATAGGCTCATCCCATGTGTGATGGGGTAAATGGAACTGGGTTATGGCGTATGCGTCACCTTTCGGTTAGCATACTTGAGACGTGTCTTGTAGCGGATTCTCGCTCAATTTGAGACTCCCCAGCTGTTGATTTGTGGGTGAGCTAGTGGTGAGATAGATCACTCGTTTGAATGGGTGGTGCACCGTGACGTGGCCACGAGAGTTGTGGGATACGAATTTCTAGATTTTGAATCACATTGGTCTTACTCCCTAGAGTAATTAGAGGTGTTCCTCGGTGGGACCAACGTTAGGTGGCTTGGGTGTGTTCTCGAAGATCTTTTCGATTATGTGTAGATGCTCCAATGAAGACAAAACCAAGGGATAGGAGAAGAGGTCTAGGGATGGCAGAAAGTTTTCCTACGAGGACAATCTAACCCTAGAAATTCTTTCAAATGCACATTCAAAAGTGAGCCTAAGATGCTCAAAATTTGCCTACGAGTGTTTTGAATGTAAGAGAGAATGAATTTCAAAAGCTTAGAATGATCTTCCTAAGATTGTAGAATGCTCTTGAGGATGTTAGGACACTTGGTTTTTTGTATGGAAAAGTTTAAGGCATGTTTCCTAATCATTTTCCTCCAAGAGAGCTCTCAATTTATAGAAAAATAAATCTGAACAGCCAGTTTGACTTTCCCAACAACTAGTTTGATTTTTTACTTTCCCAACAACTAATTTGACTTATGATTTTCCCAGCGACTAATTTGATTTTCCAACGACTAATTCGAAAGATCTATCAGCTCACAAAATTTCAGCAATATTAAAGGGTAAATTTGATAGTTAAAATATCTCCTCACTTTGATAGTTAAAATATGCTCTCAAAGTGAGGGTAAATTTCATCTTATTCAGGAATCTCCATGTTTTGCACTATGTTACTAAATTGCTCATAACTTGAGTTATACAAGTCAAATTTGGGTGAACAAATTAATAATAAACATTTCACACATATTTGAGCATATTTGATAAAATGCAAAAGCTTCTCAGAATACAGGGCAAGTTCCAACTAACTTAGAAATCTAATTAAGTTCTGCTAAAATTTAAACCATGGATTCTAAGGTCTTTCTAGGTCTTATCCTAAAGTCCATTTGCCTGAATTTGGTTGGTATATAGAGTTTGATTTGTTTGGAGCAATGCCTTCCAATCTTCACTGCTCTTAGACTTCAAGCTTGATTTTATCTTGTTGGTCTTTTAGAGGTGAGGTATAGGACATATGGACATAGTCACAAATTAATCACAGAATTGACAACTCAAGATTCAGTCGGACTCAGCCACAAAATTGACAACTCATTCTAAATCAGGAGATGCAGATGTAACTTTTAGGCCAAGAATCTCTCTCTTTTTCAATTTTGTGACAAAACCTAGACATATACCATATACAAACCCAGTAGACCCATAAAAACAAGTCTTGAATAGAAATACAAATGCAATATAATTACATTCAAATACAAGACACTTATGACTAAACTAAGATGGTCTGAAGGCTCCCCTTTAGAAAATACCTGTAAAAGATATTCCTGTAAAAAACATATAGCATAAATTGGTGGGTTAATTTCCCCTATTGTTAGTTGCAATAAGCATTAATTATTCAATATTAGAATTCCTTAAAACCACCATTACTCCCCCTAGGTCTTTGATACTGACATTGAATATTTCTACCCCTGTCAAAATGTCTTTTATGCTCATTGCATAACATGTCTCCAAATACCTCACCAAATACTTCTCCCGTTTTTTTTTGGGATTGATCCACAATTTTGATCATGGAGTATGTATAGATGAAGTACATATCATGGAGCACATACATTCAAAGAGCATACTTCTCCCCCTTTTGTCATAACCCTCGTCATTTATATTTTTCATATTTGCCCTCCGTTCATTGCATAGCATTTCATCATTCATATTTAACCATTTAACAGAAATCTCTAATGAATGAGGATAAGAAAGTGCATTTCTCCCCAATTATACTAATTGATACCATATGCTATTTAATATAACTTGTGAACATGTTTAAGGGAACCAGTTGTTTGATTATATACCTATAAGCTTGGGGAAGGGGACAGGGAGGGGAGAGGAAAAATAGAGTGAACAATGACAATTTCAGGATAACTTAAAATATACCACATTGTTATACAGATTTAACTTTGAGGTCAATTTTAATGATACCATTTGAATAACAAACATATATACATATTGCCAAAATGAAAATGATATACCTATGAAGTACATTAGGGGCACATATCACAAGTGAACATGAATATATAGAAAGACATGTACACAAGTAACCAAATAACTAGCCAACCCATCCATTCTTTCATGAACAAATAAGGATACACAAATCATTCAAGTATCATGAAGACATATGTGAAGCCAACCATTCATTCTAATTTTCTACGAATACATTAATAGATTTGATCATGTAAGAGTAAGATATTCATGAAAAATAATTACTTAGCCCATTTTCATTCAAGCATCATGCATATAACAATAAACAATTCATACATTGAATGGATAATATTAAGTACCAAGGAGTGGATACCAAATACAAAAATATAATGCATATACCTTGTATATGACTGCTATCCAAGACTAGATCATTCATGAAGATAGATAGGAGAAAGGTGGTCTTTCATCTATACTCAAAAAGGGTATTCAGTCATTATCCATGTATACTCGTGACTGATTCAACTCATCTTTCATGAATATATTGAAGGAGTCAACCATATGATAGCACCAATATTCATAAAGATATGAGGATTTTGCAAGATTTCATTTAAGCACTTGTGCATATAACACTAGTCATGTAATTTCTTGAAGAGTTTGCAAGATTTCATTTAAGCACTTGTGCATATAACACTAGTCATGTAATTTCTTGAAGAGTTTAGAGTCAGCTTCGTGCCCAACATTTTGACTGTAAGATAGAGCAGCCATCCATTCATTTATCATCCACAAAACTCATGAAGTCATAGAAGATATTGGAGTTCTCCTTTTCAACATGTTCTAATTAATAGAGTTTTATGAGTATTATATGGGGCATATAAGTATGATAACTGACAAACTATTATGAATATTCAATCATTTACCATTCAAGCATCATTCATGAGCATCCATCATTTTTAAACTCATACAAATATGTAACCATTAAGGAACTAGAGTTTAATACAAAGTAGATGGAGTTGGGAAGTTGACTAGATTTGAGGTCCTAGAGTCTAGTTCTCATAAAATTAAATTCCATTAAAAAATGGAGTATATGAGAGTTCTCAAGTGTTTTCGTATGATTTTCAAGTATGTGATGCTTAGATCACTAATCATTAATGCTAGCATTTATTTTTGTTTTCAAGTTTATGACTGCTAATTAGCAATTAATGGCAAACAAGATCGTTTGGAAGAGACTTATTGCTTAACACTTAACAGAGTTGTTAAGATCACATTAATCAAGCCCAAGAATGGCCGTTGCCTGCAAACCGGGAGCCCTCTCCCAAGGAGCGGTGGTCCGCTCATTCAAAAATGAACTGCAGGTCGAAAGATCGGTCGCCCGCTTTATGAAGAACGGTTGCCCATTTTTAACTGCGAGCAAGCATATTATAATCTGTGAAGGACCAGTCAACTGCAGATAAAGAGCAGTCACCCGTTCTACCCTGTTTAATGAGATTTTCAACCTTACATTGTTTTAGGGTCTTGGGGTATATTCAATGGGTCACTGGGACTTAGCCAAAACATTATGGACCTATCCAAGATATTATCTATGAAATCTTGAGGTCTGAGAATCATGCATCCAAAACATTTTAATGAAGACAATCAAGCATGATTCACATATACAAAGTTGCAAGAAACAAGATGTCAACAAATTTGGCATAATCAAGCAACATAGATACAATCAATGACTACCATAGAATTCTTTCCAACTTAAGATTAGGGTAGCATGATTGAGCACACATTTCACAATCAATATTTAGGATACTTGAGTAACTCAAGTCCACAAATTTGCGACTCTACAAGCATGATAAGTATTATAGCCAAGAAGAATACTATCATATGCTTTTGGAGTCAAATGTACTATAATATTTCTAGGTCTCTTAAGAATATACCAACCATTTCTAAGACCTTTACATTGGAGGGTAAATTTCACCCTATTCGGGAATCTCCCTATTTTGCACTCTTTTAATAAAATTGTTCATAACCTGAGTTATACAAGTCGGATTATGGTGAATAAATACATTTCAGAAAACTCTTAAAGAGTGCTCAAACTAATAATGAACATTTCACACATATTTGAGCATATTTGATAAATGCAAGAGCTTCTCCAAATACAAGGCAAATTCCAACTAACTTAGAAATCCAATTAAGTTCTACTAAATTTTAAGCAATGGATTCTTAGGTCTTTCTAGGTCTATCCTAAGGTCAATTTACCTGAATTTGGTTGGCATACATGAAGTTTGATTTGTTTGGAGCAATGCCTTCCAATCTTCACTATTTCTAGACTTCAAGCTTGATTTTACTTTGTTGGTCTTCTTGACGCAAGATTTAGGACACATGGACACAATCACGACTTAATCACAAAATTGACAACTCAAGATTCAGTCTGACTCAGTCAAGGAATTGACAACTCAATCTAACTAAGGGGAGACAAATTTAACTTTTAGGCCAACAAATGGACTCGTCCAACTACTGAAGCACGGAAATGAACTTCAAAGGAAGTTAGATTAAAAGATTTCACAAAATGGACAGAGTGAAAAAGGTTCTTATGTGGCAAATGGCAAGGCTTTGAATGCCATAACTGTGCCTTCTCCCCTGATGAATTGCAAAGAATTCTCACGTGAGAAATCGCAAAAGAAGCATGGGATATTCTACAAAGAACCCATGAAGGTATCAATTTGGTGACAAGATCCAAGCTTCAAATCCTTAACTCAAGGTTTGGAACTATTAGAAAGGATGATAGTGAGACCTTCTTAGAGTTCAACTCTCAAATTAGTAATATAGTTAACTCTGTGTGGGCTTTAGGCGAAAAGGTTCCAGAACCCACCATATACACTAAGATTCTTAGGTCCTTACCAGATAGATTCACACCGAAGGTCATCTCTATTGAAGAAAATTGAGATGTTGCCACCATGAGTGTAGATGAGTTGGTCGAATCACTACAAACCTTTGGATTGCACTTTAATGTGCAACCTAAAAGTAAAGGAAACACCACAACCTTGAAAACCTCTAGTAAAGTAGAAAAGGATGGTAGTGTGACTCGGATGATGAGTCAAAAGAACATCTTGCATTGGTTGCAAAGAAATTCTTCAGAAATCTGAACAGAAAGAAGTTCAGAAAGTTATTGCAAGATGAATCCAAAGAGAATCAAAAGGATAATATGATAGTGTTTAAAAACAAAAAGGGAATCACTTGCTTTAAGTGCAGTAAGTAAGGTCATGTAAGGGTTATGTGTCCAACCTTGGACAAGAAAAAGAAAGCCAAGACTGCCGCTTGGGATGAAGCTTCTAAATAGTTGATAAAAGTGTAATTTATCAGTTTGAATTACATTTAGAGTCACTCAAACCAACCCTCCACCCAGCACACTCTTAGCGTATGAAGTCCATGTGCACCGATGAGCGGGTAAATATTTATGTAATCAGTTATAGTTAAAGCACAATGAGGTAAGGTTGAGAAGATCCCATATTGAATAGTTTGAAAGTCCATATTATTCTGCATCTTTCTATGTCAAGAGAGAAGATTTTATAGATGTATTGATTCATTAATAAACAATATACATATATATATATATATATATATAAACACATGGAATACTAATAGACAAACTCAAACTTTAAACAACTTGTATATCTAATAAGAGATAACCACAAACTTAGACTTTAATCTAACATGCTTCGACTTATTTTAATATTCTCATGTCTTGAGCAGTCCATTCTGATTGTATTCGACGTGATTTATGTTGAGAAGATGGTAACAAGAGCAGAAGGATTACTCGGTCGGTAACTGAACTGTCGAGGGAGAAGTGGAGCCTGCCTGAGAAAGTCTTCTTCTATTTTAGGCGCTTTTAGAATGATCTTCAACAATCCAAGAAATCATATTTAGTCTAAAGTTCTAAATATTCTTGCCTCAACATGAAATTGGTTAACAACATACTTGAACATTTTTGGCTAATCCATACACATCCAAAGAACCGACTACCTCCCTCACACTCAATTCTCAGAGCAGCCGATCCAGTTTCCCATGAAAAGTGATTATGGAAGCGGAAGGTTGCAGCTTGGTTGTAACAGGCTGGGCCACATTAGGCCTACGGATGCAACTAGGCCAGGTCAGTCCAGGCTTTGATGCACCTAAACATATTATAGAGGGCCGGCGTTGTGGACCTTGTCGGCTAAGGGCCACATCAATATTGAGAGATGGTAATGGATAAGATTCAGACTACGCACAACAAGAGCTAAAACCTGTTAATTGAGGGCTCAGAATTTTAAGGCATTGGGGCTTTTGCCTTTCAAACTGAATCCATGGCTAGTTGGACTAGGTCCTAGTCCCACCCACCATCGGAAGCATTCATTGTACCTTTAGGTCAAATAATTTTTGCTCATCACTGACTATGACTGTGAAACGGCCCGACACGCCCAACACAAAAATCATCTCACTTACCTCTGCTATGTCAAAGTGAGTAATTTGTGTGCCAACCACCTTGAAACTTTTTCATCATTAATCTGGTGTCGCTATAGAATCAGATCCAAGGTTGTGCATAATCATTTCAAATACTCCTTTCATGGCCCATGCATGCATTCACTTTTGCCAATAATGCGGAGCATTTTGGAGCATATGATTCATCTTTTTATTTTTTATTATTTATTTGGTTTGATGTATTTTAGTTGAGGGTATTTTTATCTTTTTACACTTGAGGGTATTTTAGTCTTTTTTTAATTCTTTTTATTCCCATTGTATAAATACTCTCAAAAGCCCCATTAGGGGATGGATGATGAATAACGAAAGATGAAAATTTTCCATTGCATACATGCGCATGGTGTGATGAGGGAATCCATGGAACTTCGGTGAGAAATCGAAGCAGCGAGAATCCCGAATATGTGAAAATCTTCAATCCCTTACAGGTATTTTCTATCTCTCATGTCCCCTCTCTTTTTTTCTTTTTTGTTTCTTCTTCCCTCCCATAGACTTTCTGATGGGGAGCATTTTGGAGCATATGATTCTATCATTCTTATTTTTATTACTTTTTTGGTTTGATGTATTTTTTATTTATTTATCTGAGGGTATTTTGTTTTATTTTACATTTAGGGATATTTTCGTCATTTTGTTGGTGTGTTTATTATAAATACATTGTAAGCCTCTTTAGGACAATCAGTTGATGAATGAAATTGAAGTTTTCTTCCGCTGTTTGTGCGACGAAAATACTTTGGAGCGATTCCTTTGGCGTGAGGCTATCCTTCCATCGTCTTCAGGTACTTCTTCTATCTTCTTCCTCTTCCACATCCTCTTTAATTTTCCTTTTGATTTCACAAACCAAACAGCCCTTTCCAGTTGCCATAAGGCCAAAACTCCCTTCTTTCCCATCCTACCATCGCCAGAACTTCCCCCAAACCCCTGTACTGTTTTCGTTTCCCTCTCCTAACCCAATATGGGTTTTCGTCCAGCCCCAAACTCCTTAATACAGCCGGCGTTCCCTCATCCTTAGCCCTTTACACATTGCTGCAACGTTTTCTAACCCTTTACCATACTGCCACATACCCTTCAGTCTCTCTTTAGACCTGCCGCAAGTCTAGAATCCCTCCCTAGCCTATTCGCCATCTCTTGTAGCCTTCTACAGCCATCACCTTGCCCCTTGTTGACTTCCGCCTCCCCTTTCTTGGATTTACTCGCTGCTGCAATCCTAATACCCATTGCCAGTCCTTGTTTACTTTCGTAAGCCCACCTACCTTTGCCGTAAGCCTTTTTTTTCCTCTCTATTGCATCGACCCTTCCTCCTTTCTTTATTTACTCATTTAAAACCATATGCAGTAAACCATATGCTACGTGACATCATATCCAGATCATAAAATCACATGGCCTTTTGGTTAAAACCATTCCATCCCTTTTTATTTAATCTTTCATGTAATTGTTTATATTAGATTCGTAGGACATTTGCATGATTATGCATGGTAATTTTATATTAATTAATTGCATGTGTTAATTGATATTTAATTTCAGCTCATATTAGATTTAGGGTGCATTAATTTCATCCCCTTTTAATTTTTAGGGAACCATATTAGGCATTTAGGGTCACTCTATACTCTGTCCTACATCACTTTCACCCCCTTTCCTTTGTCCCAAATTCTTTGTTGCCATTCCCAGATCTTTCCCTTTGCTGCCGGACCCTCCACAACCCTCTCTTGTTGTCGTCACCCTCCCAAAGGTGCCCTACCTGTGTCGTCTCCCTCTCTAGTGACCTTTACCCTTGTCACCCCATCTCCTTGGACAAAAAAAGACCCCTTCTGGCCCTCTGCTCTCAGCCATTACCTATTCTGCCCTGGTCCCATCACCATCTCCCTAACCTTTTCCTGTACCTTTCGCCCTCCCTTTCACTTGCCTTGACTTCCGCCCCACCTGTGACACCCCCATATGGCCTTCGCCTTCCCTCCTAGCCTCTGCTAGCTTGCCGTAATCCAAATCTACCCCTTGTAGCCCCTTTCCATCGCTATCACCTCTTGTCCTTGTCGTTGACCTTCGCATCTAGCCCTTTCCGCTAGTTTCCATTCGTGTCCCCTCCTTCTTTTATCTCCTCTTTTAAACCATATGCTATTTAAAACCATACATCCATTCGATTTAAATCCATATGCCATTTCATTTAAATCACGTATGCTCATTTCAAACCATCCACCCTTTTATTTAAGTTTTCATGTATTTGTTTACATTAGATTTCCAAGAATTGCTTTAATTATTTGTGGTAAATTTATAATATTGAATTGCAAGTATTAATTGGAATTTAAATTCAGTCCATTTTAGATTTAGTGTGCATTATTTTCATCCATTTTAATATTTTCATAATCACATTAGGCATTTAGAGTTGTCCTATCTCCTGTCCTGCATCAGCCAACCTAAGTAAAGAATAACCCACTCCTTAGTGTTTACAGTAATGAACACTCCCTTCTCTTAGAGGGACCGCTCCTGACATAGGACCGATTACATCAGTTTATCTAGCTTATTCTCTTGTTGGGAATGAAGAAAGGTTGTTCTAACCTTCTTGGGCTACCTTACTGACTGAATACCAAAAATCCAAGTGAGAACTTCATTTCTTACTCCTAATGATGGGTTGTTTGTGGTGGTAGGGGGCAGGGGGGTTGCGGTTAAGGGGGAACCATTAGCACTTGCTTTCCATAAGAGCCATTTGGTTTCACCTGTTGATCGGATAAAAAATCCACATAAAGAGACTCTAATGATCAAATAAAAAATGAGTCAAAAAATAAAGTGAAGCCTATCTCACCAGTGCAAATATAAAAAATCCAAATATTAAAAGGATCTATAATCAACTAAAACTAGAAGTCTTGTAAACCTGTGTTACATTAGTACGAGGCTATGAGCACAACATACCTTTTAATAGATCCACAATTAAGAGGAAGCAACAGCAATTTGCCAAATTAAAGTTAAATAAAAGTAGCAATTCCACCTTGTTCTTCATGTCCCCACGATGAGCAGCAGAAGTCTGATGTGGATTAAACCCGCAAATAAAGTAAAGAGACTAACAGTGTTGCCTCCAACAATATCAACTCCTTGAGAGAGTTCGAACCAAACAAAAGGTCAAAGCAATATCGAGAGTGTAAGCATGATAAAAGGATAACTACAATCATGTTTCCGTTAATGATCACAATGCTGGATAAGCTGCACAAGTCGAACATGCAGTGGATCTGCAAACAAGTAGGCTGCAAACAATATCAGCTCCTTCAAAGAGTTTGAATCGAACAGATGGCAAACCAACCAAGTCACTTTGGCAAGGACAGAGATCTGATTTCACAAGCCAAAACCAATATGGAGAGCATGTGCTTGATAAGAAGGTGACTACATCATATTTCCATTAATGATCTGCAATGCAAGGTGACCTTGATTCTGATTTTTTTTATGTAAGCATTTTGAGCCATAACACTCTCTACACAAATAACAACCAATGTAGATTGTCGTTTCTTGAAAAAAGTCCTAATGGCACAACGGAAGTTCCTTTTAAATCAATCCAATCATCAGTGAAAATTGTAGCTTCATGCACCATTGCAACTTTGAACCATCTGAGATTTTCATTGATTTGGCATATGTGGACTGACCTCCTTTTATAATGAACAAGATATAATAAGATAAGAAGAGCCATATACAGCACTATGGCCACTTAGATTACGGTCAATATGCACATACATAAGAGATATCCAAATAATTAGCCTTCAATGCTAACAATTAAGAACATCAACCGTTAAGTTCCATTCACTACAAAGATCAAAACCAGAAAGGCCCATAACCTCTGCTCCTTGAAGGCCCCATTTGATGAAGATCCTTTCACCAACTTACCAAGTGACAATTGGTAGGGCTTTATCCTGAAAAATTCACTAGTTTTTTTCCTTCCAAAGATGCCAAGCAATAGCAAGTGGTCGAAATTTCCAAATCACACCTTTCGCATTACGAGATACAGAACCTGGAGCAAGCAAATTATCCCTATGAGTCTGCTCACTATGTAGAAGACAAGAATACAATGAAGGAGTAAATGATTTACCAACTCTTCATGGAATCAATAACTAATAAAATATTTGGGCACTTAATTTTCACTGTCTCCGATTATCTAGAGATGGGAAATAGGTTCAAAATGCGGGAGAGAAGTTTGACAAACGGCCAAATAGAGTCAGATAGACAGGTTTGCTTGAAAAAAAAAGCACATCGGGATCTTTCAGCAACAGTCTTCTATCCGTTCCTCTGAGGAATGAATTAACTTCATGTAATCTCAGAAACAACTCCCCTAACTTCATGTACATAAGGAACGAGCATCACCTTCTATCAAGCTCCATCCCGGCACCTTACCTACATTCCTTCCTTTCATGAATCCCCTTACCCTATCTGCATCATCGAATCTACCAGCAGCCGCATAAATGTTGGCCAAAAGCACATAGTAGCCACTCTTATCAGGATCTAATCTAAGTAGCCTCTTTGCAACTCTTTCCCCAACCTCAACATTTCCATGAACTCGACATGCACTCAAGAGCGCCCCCAAGACAGCCCCATCAGGTTCAATTGGCATTTCTTCAATAAACTTCTCTGCCTCCACCAAAAGCCCCACTCTTCCCAAAACATCAGCCATGCAGGCATAGTGCTTCAGTTCAGGAACCACCTCATAGTCCTTCATGATACTGAAAAAGGTCCATGCCTCCTCCACCAGACCAGTATGACAACAGGCAGATAGAACCCCTAGGAAAGTCACTGAATTAGGCTTCAGACCCTCAATGAGCATCTTCTCGAAAAGACACAAAGAAACATCTACCTGTCCATTAAACCCATACCCCAATATCAATGCACTCCAAGAGATCACATCTCTTACAGGCATCCCATGAAACACCCTATGTGCATAATCAAGCTCACCACATTTCACATACATATCTACAAGTGCATTCCCCAAACTCAAACCCAATCCCAAGAAGCTCCTAATGCTCCAACCATGGATACTCTTCCCATGCCTTGGCCACCCCAACTGGCTACAGACTAGAAGCAAGCTCACCATGACTACTCCATCAAGATCAACCGCCGCATCCACCATCTCCCTGAACAACCCCAAAGCCAATGTGGGCTCCCCATTTTGTGCATACCCACCCAACAAGGACGTCCAAAGCACCTTATCTCTTTGAGAGATTACATCAAACACCTGTCGCGCAGACACAGATTTCAACAACGTCACATAGAAGAACACTAGAGCTGACGCAACAAAGACATTGCCATCAAAACCCAACTTTAAACAATACCCATGCATGCATTCACCACAACCACTCTCTCCTACGCTGGCGCAAGCCCTTAGAACGATGGGGAGGTTGAACACATCCGGAGCGACAGCACCGGAGCGAAGCATTTCCACAAACAGCTTAAGGGCTCTATCCGCAAAGCCCCATCTGGCGAATTCGCCGATCATGATGTTGCAAGAGTAGGTGTTTCTCCGGGGCATGTGGAGGAAAACAGAGAGCGAATGAGGGAGGAGCTTGTTGTGCTTGGAGTACATGATAATGAGCTTCGAGGTCAAGACGACGTTGTTGTAGAGGCCAGTACGGAGCAAGCGGGCGTGGAGGTGGCGAAGATATGTAGAGTTTGGGGAGGAATGGAGGAGGGAGAAATGGGAGGAGACTGGATTCGGTGCTTCAATCGGCGTTGTGGAGTAAGGGACTGAAAAGAAAAGCCTGCTGTCGTACTTGCATAGCAAACGCTTCAGGTGTAGGTGCATGGCCTTAAGTCATGCCGTTCATCCTAAAGACCTAAACTCGAATTAAAAAAAGAGATCATGGAATATATATTGGCATGTCCTATCTAAAATGCAGTTTAAATTGGAAAAACTAAAACGGCAAGTCATATAGATATTCGATTTTTCTACTTTTACACTGAAATTACTATTCTACCTCTCTATGTATCATCATATAAATGAACTGTCAGTTCTTTTTTAGTTCGTTCGGAAGAATATACTCATCTGAATGAACAAATCAGTGTAATTTCAGTTCGTTTAGATGAATATATTCGTCCGAACGAAGTGAAATTACACTGATTTGTTTGTTCAGACGAGTGAACTTATATATGTTCATTCATTCGAATAATCATTTAGGATCATTGAAACGAATATGCATTCTCATTCACTTCCTCAAGCTTGTTCTCTTCAGACTTAGCCCATATTTTTACTGCATCCCTATATTCAACTGCTTTGCTTTGAAATCTGCCAGCAAACATAGTACTGCTTTCCTTTTTAAAGACAGAATCCGAAATAGCACACCAAAAACATGTACTGCAAGAGCTGCCAAAATTACTTTGAGGAATTGCTGACTGATACTTGGTATCTCCAAAACTAACTCTCCATTGTGTGTCTTGTGCACTACATTTACTCCAGCATTCTTTGATATTTACCATTTCACATTGTTTATTCATCAAAGGAACATACTATTCTTAGGATATATCTAAACTGATCATTCGAACGAATGAACTAGGAATTGTTGACTAATACTTGATATCTCCAGAACTAGCTCTCCATTGTGTGTCTTGTACACCACATTTACTCCAGCATTCTTTGACATTTACCATGTCACATTGTTTACTCATCAAAGAAACATACTATTCTTAGGGTATATCCAAACTGATCATTCGAACGAATGAACATATATAAGTTCATTCATCCGAACGAACTGAAATTGCACTGTTTTGTTCGTTCGGATGAGTATATTTGTCCAAACGAACTGAAATTACACTGATCAGTTCGTTCAGATGAGTATATTCGTCCGAACGAACTGAAATTACACTGATTTGTTCTTTTGAATGAGTATATTTATCCGAACGAACTAAAAATGAACTGACAGTTAATTCAGATGATAAAATACGGAGGGGTAGAATGGTAATTTCACCCAATTCTTTTTGAAATCAGGTCTATAGAGATAGAAAAATCGGGTGTCTATATGGGGCGCCAAACAAAATTTGTATATTTTAACTCAAAATGCTCCAATAAACTCATTATATAAATAAATGGAATTGCGCGTAAGGGTTGAAAGTTTAAATAAATAAGTAAATGATAGCAATTTAGACACTCCATTTTTCTTTTAAGAGATAGTCTATTTTAAAATTTTATGTGAAATTACCATTTTACTCCTTAATTTTGTGTGGAGAAATATTTAAAAAAAATTGAAGGGCAAAATGGTAATTTTGATATAAAATTTTGAAATAGAGTGTGTTTTTTTTTAAAAAAAAGTGGGATGTCTAAATGGCCACCCTAAGTTAACCAATTTGAGAAGGGAACACTACTTCCCCGATTCAATGAACTCAAACTGTGTTGCCACCTGTGTTCACTCTTGTATGGAATAATTTTTTAAAATTAAACAGTAAACTAAACTTTTCTTATCACAATCTCGTTTAATTATATTTTAACCACTTTGAATTGTAATGTAATGTAATATTATATATTACTATAATTAATTATAAATTATTAAAGAGATAAGAAATTAAAAATCATATTGCAACCTGATATTATAAAATAAAATAAATAAAAAATCTAATTGTTTTTAAAAAAGCCAAACTATTTTAAGAATTAGAGTGTCTTATGGACTGCTCTAGTCCAACCAAGTTGATGTAGATTGTTGAATTTAATATTTTAAAACACTTATACAAGATGTTTGTGGCATGTGGGAACTGTATCCATTCGGAATTTTACACAGGGCTCTCATACTAAGAGAGAGGAGGGGTCTTGAGCTACAATATGCTAAAAAGTCAAAGCTTAATGTGAAAATCCATTGTTCTTACTGGAAAGGAAAAAAAAAAAAAAGAACGTGAAATACATAAAATAAAATAAAAAATAACAGAGAGATGAAAAAACTAACAAATATAAAGTAGAAATTACTAAAATATACTCTATAGATAATGAGAAAATAGTGTAAATGACAGAAAGTAAACCATAGAATAATTTATGATAAAATAGACTTTCTTTTAAAAATATAATTTAACTAACAATAATGAAGAAAATAAAGTAGGAAATGTAAAAAAGAAATAGAAATAAGGAGCTCCAAGGCAAAATTTTTGATATTGAGTTTTAAAGAATTTTCATGTTAAAAATATTATTATAAAAGAGAAGGGAATTGCTTTGGATAACATTTTTTAATAAACGGATACCTCCAGTACTTTTTTATCAAATAACAAAAATTATTTAACATGATTTTAATGCAAAAGATTATTATGCTTTTGAAAAAATAGAATAATTTATCGGAAGTGCAAACTAGGGAGTTCCTTTTTTTCATGTAAAAGCTTCTTCGAGTCAATCTGCTAAAGGAAATTAGTTGAAACATGAAAATTAAAAATTAAATATGAAATCAAAATGAGACAATAAATAATATGATAAAGAAAATATAAAAAAAATAAAAAATAGACATCCTGAATAAAAATATATTGAATTGATCAATTTCATTCGTAAAGTACTTGGGAATAGATAGAAACTCTGATGATTTTAACATATTTGATAGTATAATCTACCTAAGCTCAATTTTTGCCCAAAACACAACAAAACCAAAAGTCTGAAACAAGCCCAGGTATACAATTGGGTTTAACTCGACCTAACATGCACACTGAGTCTTTTATCGAATTTCCGTCAAATTCAACCAAACTCAGCTGAATCTCTAGAGTCAGTTCCTATCGAGTTTGAGTTGAGCCACATATATATCGCAACAAATTAAGCGAGGATGCAATAAATCTCTTCAAAACATGCTTCGTCCCTTCCCAAACCAATTAAATTGACAATATATTACCCTAAAAAAATGGATCAGATGAAGATGTACCTTGATATAAGCATATCCTACCCATTTACATTTCTCTGTGAGAAAAAAAAGGATTAAAATAGATGAATGGCCTTAACCTATGCATTGTGTAGCATATGTTCAAATATTAGTCGATATGAATTGGTTTTCGATTATTCTTATATATTTTAGCCGATATGTATAGTATATGGTTCATTTAGTCATATGTCGCTGACATTTTATACTAACGATTGCCTTATATGATATATGGTTGATACGATTTGTATCATTGATACACCAATTTTTTACGTATCAATTTTAATTCAATATTTAGACCCTTATTCTAAAGTGTTGTCAACTCCATTATGAAGAGGGCAGGTAAAAGGCCAATTGAGCTTCACTCATTTGATACATGTCTAATTTGGATACACTTTTAGTTACAAGTCTTCTCCAAGTCTTCAACAAAATAATAATTTAGACCTAACTTCAACAAACTGAGTCAAGAAATTCAATACTTAGAATCCCTAATTCACCAACAGTCAAACAACTCTCGTTAGGAGATAACTCGAATCTCAGATGGATTACACAAACCAAGTTCACATATATAAAATAGAATTCGGCTCAAAATGTCAATAAGAAAATTGTCACCTTGCAAATTCCACTAATGAAATTAAAAATTCAATAGAATCTGAAAGTTCCAGGTGTGTTAGAACATAATTGACCCTATAGAGGGGTGAATAGGGAAATCTTGATTTTAATGACTTTTTCAAATATCTTGATTAATCAAAATAATATGCAGTTGAATAACAAGATTAATCAAGTATTGTGTGATAAGAGAGTGTGCAAATACTAGACCAATCACAACAACAAAAAGGTAAGCACCCACAACACTAGATGTATAGTGGTTCAAAGTAAATCCCTCATATGTCCACTGTTGGAACCACCCAACCTTGGTGTTAGTGCCCCGGCTTGGCCATGTCCTTGTTTGTCAATTTCATGACTCGGGAAGAAGCACTTGCTAAAGAAGCTTGAATACTCAAGATGATCAAGAAAGAATATCATGCTCCACCAAAGCTCAAAGCTCATTATAATGGCAATCACAAAAATGTATAATGGCCATAGATGACTGTAGGTGGAACCCACACCTGAAAAAGGACTATTCCTAGGCTTAGTTGAACAAATGATAAATCATATAAGTCCTAGAGGTAGCTGAACAGTGAATTGGAAATGAACTTATAATTATGTTCACTTTCAGCTCGACCCGTCTATCTCACCGACCGTTCGGTGGAGACAGGACAGACCCATCATGGTCAAGGACTAGTCGATCAGTTTGACATAGGTTCTGGAACTTAGAACTGTCATTCTGAGAATGTCTCTGACCGAGAGTCTCATATACACTGACCCCTCGGTGATGAACTTAAACGACCCTTCGTAGTCGACGACTCGTCGGTGAAAGACTTGTGAGTTCTGGATTGTAAACTCAAGTAGGCTCTCAAGAAAATAGACATTTCGGTGATTTAAGACTAATCGAGAGTAACAGGACCGACCCCTCAGTAAAAGGCAACAGGTCGGTCTGGATTTGACTAGTTTCTGTGTTGAAACTCTGTCAGCATGGAGTAGCCCCACATTGAGTCTCTCGGTTGAACCGACCTCTCGATGCCATAACTGTCAATCCATCGGCGACACTGACCTGTCGACCGAAAGTAATTATACAGCTGGGAGTGCATTTAATGCACAACGGTTGGGTGGTTGAATGATAATAAATATGAACATCGACCCATTGGTGCCACCGACTTGTCGGTCCTGAACAGTATGAAAAACCGTTGAGACTCCTTTATAAATATGAGTGTTGTATGGTCATTTGGGCATCTTCCCTAAACTAAGGAAAATCATACACTCTGAAGAACGATCATCTCTATTGTTCCAATACCCAAAATCAAATACCCAATCTCTGATAAAAGATTGTGAGAGAGAAAGAAATGAGAGGAAATAAAATATATACTAGGACTTGAACCAATTTCCTAGTCTTATTGAATCTGTGATTGATGTACGATATCTTCAAGAAAGAGCATCAACATAGGTTGGGTGAATCTTTGAGCAGCACACTTCAACAAGTAAAGAGCTATAAGGCAAGTGCTTATTGGTTTTAAAATTTATCTTTAAAACCTTTCTCCTGAAAGTGGATTAAGGAGAGGTACTCCTGAACCACTATAAAAAATTCTACAGGGTCGTCTCTGGCACAGAGGTGGGTTGGAATTCCTGGCCAATTGAGTGAGCTGGAATTTCTACTCTAATTGTGAGGGTGTAAGTCCCCACATAGTGAATTTGGAGATAGCTCAAGGTTGGGCGAGTCCTAACAGTGGATGTAGGTTGGTTAACCGAACCACTATATATAGTGTGTCCTTGAGATTGTGGTGTTATATCTAACTTCTTATGTTGATTGTTTAAATATCTTTGCTAACACACACTTATTTGATTGTCATATCAGTCACACTTACACTAATCAATCAAGTTAATTTTAAAAGGGAACAACAATTTGATATTGACCTATTCATCCCCCTTTAGGGTCAATCATGTTCTAGCACATTGGGATTTTCACTTGGGTTATCCCAAATACACTATGTGGGGAATTACGCCCTCACGAATATAGTAGGAATTCCACCTACACAATTGAATGAGAGTTTCACCAACTAGCCTAAGATTTTGAAAGATTTAACCAACCCCGATCTACGTCTTTATCCCTCTATTTTAATAGTGGTTCAAGTACCTTGCTTTAATCCACTGTACAGTATGATTTATACAATTAAATCAAATTAAGAAGCACTTACCTTTTGGAAGTTCACTTGTAGATGTTGTGCTTCTTAAAGAGTTCTTCCGATGCAATCTCATTGATGATGAAGATATGCCTTTGTATGTACAATCACAAGCTTGGGAGGTTTCTAGGATTATGGATTTGCAAGTTGAATCCTAGACCTATTTTTCTCTCTCTTAATCTCAATCAAGGATTTGATTGGATTATCAAATGATTCACCTATTTGAAGTTCATAGAAAGAGATTGGGAAATGTTGGGATCTCTGGGAATGCCTTAAGATTTTCCTATCTGAGATGGTTCCAAGGCATCCCACTAATTTCTCCAAAATCCAAAGTATAAATAGGCATAAAGAATTTTCTCGAATTGACATGGCGATCAGTCGTGGGTCACGATGGATCGTGGCACAAAAGTTTCCGTTGCAATATGACTGTTATGTATTTAATGCAGTCCCAACGGACAGTCCACAATGGGTTGTGGCATGGCGACGGATCGTGGCCCCTAAGTTTGGCCTACCAACAAGATGAACATTGTTAGTACCCCGCCTTTGCCGAGTCCCTATATTTGTCAATTCTATGACTGGGAAGAAGCACTTGATAGAAGCTAGAAGACTCAAGATGATCAAGACTGAAGATCAACTCCACTAGGTTCAAAGCTCATCGTTGTGGCAATCACAAAACATGTATTATGGCCATAAATGACTTTAGGTGGAACCTACACCTTAGGAGGACCATCCTTAGGTTTAGTTGCATATGTTGGTAATGGATATAATAAGCCTAAAGAGCAAGCTTGACAGTGAATTGGAAGCGAACTTGAAAATATGAATTAAGTTCACTGTCAGCTCGACCAGTCGTTCTCACCGACCCCTCGGTGGAGAGAGGATCGACCCATCGTGGTCAAAGACTCGTCGAGTAAATTGACAAAGGTTCTGGAATATTGAACTGTCATTCTGGGTATGCCTCTAATCGAGAGCCTCGTATGCACCGACCCCTCGATGATGAACTTAATGACCCCTTATGGTCAATGACTCATCGTTGATAACTTATAAGTTCTGGAACATAAAACTCAAGTGGGCCCTCGAGAAAACAGACATTTCGGTATTTGAAGACCGATCGAGAGAACCAAGACCGACCCCTCGGTAAAGGGCGACAGGTCATTCTGGGCAGGAAGAGTTTCGGGACATGAAACTCTGTCTGCGTGGTGTTGCCCTAGATCGAGACCCTTGTATGGACCGACCTCTCAGTGCCATGACTGTCGACCCATCGGCGACACTGATCGGTCGACAGGAAAATAATTATACCGTGGGAATGCATTTAATGCGCTACAGTTGGGTGGTTGAACTGTAATATTCTTAGTCACCGACTCCTCGGTGCGCCCGACCTGTCGGTATATGACAAATTCTGCAACTGGTTGCCTTTTTTGTAAATACCAATCTTTGTGTAACCAGTTGATATCCTTCGAAAAATTCATTGAACCCTTGTCATTATTAGTGAGCTTAAATAAGGTCCAACAGAAGGATCACTCTATCTCTTGTGCTTACACTTGGGAAATCTAATATAACCAATCGTAGTGATTGAGGTTGTGAAAAGAGAGAGAGGGGAAATGATATACAACTAGGATAGATATTGGTAGAACCAATTTCCTAGTCACCCTGAAATTGTGATTGCTCAACAACAGATACAAAGTGAAACATCGGGATTAACTCGGGCACATATTGGGTGGACCTTGGAGAAACACACATCAACGAGATAGAGGTATAAAGGCAAGTGCTTCTTGGTTTTAATTTTATTTAAAACCTTTATCCTGTGAAAGTGGATTAAGGAGGTGAAAGTTTCCCCTTGGTACTAGAACACGATTGACCTGAGAGAGAAGGGGGGGGGTGTGAATAGGTCTCCTTTTAAAAATGACTTGATTGATTAATTAAGTGTAGCGGAAATAACAATCAAGTGTCTGTGTGTTAGCAAATGTGATTAAGCAATCAACACAATGAATTAGCTCTAACAACACAAGCACAAGGACACAAGATATATAGTGATTCGGTTAGCCAACCTACATCCACTGTTAGGACTAGCTCGACATTGAGCTATCTCCAAATTCACTAAGTGGGGATTTACACCCTTACAATTAGAGTAGGAATTCCGCCTCACTCAATCGGATGAGAATTTCACCCACCACATGTAAAATAGGAATTCTACCTATTTGAATTGGATGGGAATTCCACTACCATGTGTGCTAGAAACGACGATCCAGATTTTTTATAGTGGTTCCGGAGATAAGCCTCCTTAATCCACTTTCACAGGATAAAGGTTTTAAAAAAAAATTAAAACCAAGAAGCACTTGCATTGTAGCTTTTTCTCGAAGATGTGTGCTTCTCAAAGATCTACCCAATGTGTGGCTGAGTTAATCCCGAGCTCCGCTTTTTAGCCGTCGTTGAGCAATCACAATTTAAGGGTGACTAAGAAACTGATTCTATCCTAGTTGGTATCTTTTCTTTCCTCATCTCTTTCTCTCTTTTACTAACTCAATCAATAGATTGGTTGTATATCGATCTGTCTCAATTGTATATGATTCTCAGGTGTAGGCATAAGAGGGATGATCATTCCTTAGAGTGTATGAATTTTCTTAGTTTAAGGAAGACAATTAAATGGTCACAACTCTCATATTTATAGAGGAGTCAACACAGTTTTTCAAACTCTCCAGTATCGACAGGTCGGTGGCACCTATGGGTCGGCGTTCATATTTACTACGGTTCAACCACCCGACCATTACGTATTAAATGCACTCCCAACGACATAATTAATTCCTAGTCGACAGGTTGGTGTTACCGATGAGTCAACAGTCATGCCACTGAGAGGTCGGTCCATACGAGGGTCTCGATCTGGGGCAGTACCATGCAGACAGAGTTTCATGTCCCGAAACTTTTTCTGCCCAGAACGACCTGTCGCCCTTTACCGAGGGATCGGTCTTGGTACTCTCGATTGGTCTTGAATTATCAAGATGTCTGTTTTCTCGAGAACCCACTTGAGTTATACGTTCCAGAACTCATAATTTATCCTCGACGAGTCGTTGACCACGAGGGGTAGTTAAGTTCATTACCGAGGGGTTCGGTGCATACGAAACTCTCGATCAGAGGCATACTCAGAATGACAGTTCAATGTTCCAGAACCTTTGTCAATCTGGCCGACCAGTCTTTGACCATGATGGGTCGATCCTTTCTCCACCGAGGGGTCGGTGAGAATGAATGGTCGAGCTGACAGTGAGCTTAATTCATATTTCCATGTTTGCTTCCAATTCAATGTCAAGCTTCACCTCTAGGCTTATTATGTCTATTACCAACATATGTAACTAAGCATAGGGTTGGTCCTCCTAACGTGTGGGTTCCACCTAAAGTCATCTATGGCCATGTAACGCCCGCCCCTTCTAAAGCCCGGCCCTTAACTGGCCAACCCTATGTGTACGTGGAACTAAGTCCACGAGAATGGTTCACACGTAGAAAGTAAGCTCACGGAATATAACTTAATGCGAAAATTATAATAGAGTCTATCCTACCAATTTTAGATAGCAAGGAAGATACATCATTTAAATTACTAAATTACCTCAAAAGGATAACATCCGAAAGTAAAGTCCAAACCATAGTAGAAATATAAATTATTACAGTTCGACGACCTAAGTTACTCAAATTACATTTCCAAAATAAATTTAAGTAAACTATCTAGCCCGCTTCCCCAAACTCCTACGCTTGGCTCCCGTCGCGTCCTCCGTTTCCGCCATCCCCTGCGTTATCAGCTAAGGTGGAAGTAGGGCGTTAGACAACGCGCGCAGTAGGACTCCGAGTAGGACCAACACATGGATTAGTGACAACAAGCACATAGGTAATAATATAATGGAAACCATAAAATGAATGTCATGCCATGAGTGTCTTATGTCATGAGTCCCACCCATCATCCATACCATCATTGTGCCATGTCCCTCTTGATGGAAAAGCCTCATCAAGATATGATCAACACTAGGCATCCCCCCTTGATGGCAAAGCCTCATCAAGGAATCCCCATGCTTGCTTCTCGGTCTCCCCGACGGAGCATGTACTCCGGTTGTACCTTATAGTACCCCTCTTGATGGATGAATCACATCAAGATATCCCCATGCTTGCTTCTCGGTCGCCCCGACGGAGCATGGACTCCAGTTTCATTATTTTCCCGCCCATGCCATGCATGAGATGTAAATGCATTATGCTATGTAATATATATAATTCATAGCCTTAATATATAATTCATAGCCTTAACATATAATCCATAGCCTTAAAACCCATCTTAAAACAATCACATAATTACCAAAATAGATCAAGGAAAACAATCATACAACACATAATCCATGGCTTGCAATAAGGTAGGAATCCTACCGAATACCGACTAATGTCCCTTTACGTTTCCGTCCGATAATCCGGTCACCAATACGCGCACCGCTTGCGATGTCCGATACCTTATTACATATGAATAATCAGCCCATGTTTTTAACCATTTCTAAGCCCATTAATCATACCTTAGTGGGGTTCGGCCATACCCCATGGCCAAACCTCACTATCTAGGTTTTGTGGGCCCCATTTAATCCATTTAATTATTTTAATTACATGAGTCTAAAAATCAGTAACCTATGCTCCATAAATCAGCAAATAAGGTTATTATTTAGAGCCCTTAAGTCCACCAACATCCCCCATGGGGTTCGGCCATATACCATGGCCGAACCCATGGTTCTTCATTTTTGGCCAAAATTACAATTTTGCCACTACTCCTTCCCATGGCTAATTACCTATTTAACCATGCACACTTAAGTCTATAACTGATCCATAACTGGGATCCATTAATGATCCATCAACCATGATATGTACATTAAAAATCAGTCCTTAACTTAGCCTAATTTTCCATTCATCTAACCACATGCATAATCCCAAATTTAACCCATAAAATGACCTACAAAGGGGTCATGGGTTCGGCCATACACCATGGCATGGCCGAACCCATGATGTCTTCTCCCCATTTTTCTTGGACCTTTTTACATCATTCAGCCCCACCATAAGTCCCTCCATGAGGGGGTTTAAATCATACCTTTAAATCATTAACTTTGATCATCATTTGGTACATTTTTGAGTCCATTAATGACTCATTTAATCATGCCACATTCCCCATTATTTTCATGGTTTCCAAAATACCTAAACAATCAAAATCTCCCCATGGGATTCGGCCATACACCATGGCCGAACCCATGGTCCATGGTTTTATTTTTAAGACATTTATTTATGATGCTTAAAGTCCATTTAAAACTAACAACCTTTTTCCATCAATTTCCATCTTTTTCACATCCATTAAAATTATTAAACATCACCATAGGGTTCGGCCATACACTATGGCTGAACCCATGGTTCATGGCTCACCTTCATCCACCACTTTTGACGCCCTTAAAAATCATTAATATCCTCCATGATTTTTCCTCATTAAAACTCCTTAAACTTTAACCATTTTGAGCCTCAATATCCTTAACCATCCTTCCATGGTTTTAATCCTTTAATCCATTAAAATCTCCTAATCACCTTCCATGGGGTTCGGCCATATATGGCCCATGGTTCCTTCAAAAATTACATTTCTATAGTTGAATAAATCTTAATACTTAGTGTCCTTAATACATCCTTTATTTTTTTTTTAACCTAATTTATCTTTCCCATTTTGTCCATTTCTCATCCTTTCCTTGGATGGATCTTAGATCTATGGCCCATAACACTTTGGCCACCATGTAATCTAAGAAATGGATTCCATGATCCCTTTTTAATCTTAAACAAAATGTAAACTCTTGTTAAGAATTTACTTACAAATCCGACGGCTCCTCCGACTTCCTTTTCTCCCTTTGGATTCCTTAGCCTTTCTCCTTTCTTATTTTCCTTGATCTTTGGCCAAGATGTGCTTGATCAAAATGAGATTATCAAGGTTTGGGTCGGCCAATGATGGAGTGGTTTTGAGAGAGAGGGAAAAGAGGAGAGGATGGGAAAAACTATCCCAAGGTTTGGTCTTGAGGTGGTTGGCCAATGCTTGAATTTTCTTCTCTTTTCTTCTAAGTTTTTCTTCTTCTTTCTCCTTGTAAGAGTAAGGGACGGTTTTGGAGGGTGAGAGATGGAGAGAGAGATAGAAAAGAGATGAAGGAATGAGATCAAAACTCATCTCATTTGGTTGTTTGAGTTAGGCTCCATCATCATTCCCTTCCACCCACCAAGCATGGGCTCACATGCCTTAGTGGTGGTGGTTGGTGGTGGTTGAGATAAAACCACCACTAAGCCAACGATTTTGGGCCTCTTGAGATGGAGTGGTTTGGTCTTTCATCTTGACCATTTGACCACATCATGGACAGGTATGGGTCATCATGCTTTGGGTGGTGGTGGTTGAGATGAAACCACCACCCTTAGTCCATGGTTTTGTTGTGTTTTCTTTGAGTGGTTTGGGTGGTTTCAATGAGATGAAACCACCCATTGACTTATCTCTTTGACTCCCCATTTGACTAACTTAATTAATTAATTAATTGGATCCTTAACTTAGGTTAATTAATTAATTCTCAATTAACCTCTTTAATCTCCTTGATTCTTCTTCATTAATCCACCCATGGTTGACCAAGTCAACCATGGTGGCCGGCCCCACTAACTCCTAGCCTACCCACCACCTCACTTGGTGAGGTGGAGGTGGGGCCCATTCGGCCATGTCACCTAGGCTTAATCAAAATTAACTTAGGTGATTCACATTAATTAAATCACATTAATTCACTTTGATCCTCTTTAATTCCCTTTGGCTTATCCATGATTGACCAAGTCAACCATGATGGTCGGTCCCACCTATGCCTTGGTACACACGCCACCTCACTTGATGAGGTGGAGGTGGGCCCCACTTGGTTATGCCATCTTGACAATTTCATCACTAACTTAGGTGATTTAATTCCAATTCAATCCATTCCAACCAATTAGGTCACCATTGGGCCCATGGCCCAATTAATTTATTTCCTACCTATTTACCTTAGAGCTTAAATCATCTTGACCCATTGGGTCCCAAATGGGTATTGGGCCCAATTTGACCATCCTTGGCTCAATTAACCATCATTGACCATTTAAATGAATTCAATCCAATCCATGGTCTATTGGACCATACTTGGGCCTTTGCCCAAATTTTGATCCACTTAACATTTATTTCATCAAAATTCCCAATTTCCATCATTAAAATAAATAATAGCCACATATATATTGATTTAAAAATTCTGGGCTATTACAGGCTATAATACTTATTTTGTGATTGTCATAATGATGAGCTTTTAACTTGGTGCAGTTGATCTTCAATCTTGACCATCTTGAGTCTTCCAGCTTCTAGCAAGTACTTCTTCATGAGTCATGGAATTGACAAGCATATGGAGTCGACAAAAGCCGGGGCGCTAACGATGTCCCCCTTTGTCAATTTCATGACAAAACGTAGAAGCTAATTTTGTCCAATCGGTACATCAGGGACATTGTCCGATTGCATGGGATACCCAGGACAATTGTGTCCGATCGGGACAGATTTACAGGCAGAGTGTGGCAGAATTTACAGACAACACTGGGAACAGATCTGTTATACATCACAACATTTCATCCTCAGACGGATGGGTAGTCAGAAAAGACCATATAAACATTGGAAGATATGCTGAGAGCTTATATGTTAGACTTCCAGGGTAGTTGGGAGGATCATCTTCTACTAGTGGAGTTTTCATACACCAACAGCTATCAGGCGAGTCTTCAAATGGCTCCATTTGAAGCATTATATGGTCGATGATGCAGATCTCCAGTTTGCTGGACCGAGGCAAGTGAAACTGTACTCATTGGACCGGATTTGGTCTCAGAGACAACCAATCAGATCAAAGTTATTCAACAACATCTGTTGACTGCTTAGACTCAACAAAAAAACTATGTTGATAAGAGAAGGAGACCTCTGACATTTGAAGTGGGAGACTTAGTGTTTCTAAAACTCTCACCAAGAAAAAGGAAGATGAGATTTGGGAAGAAAGGGAAGCTGATCCCAAGGTTTATAGGACCATTCTCAGTCTTTGATAAGATTGGCGAAGCTGTATATCGCATAGAACTTCCTTCATAGTTATCCAACATGCACAATGTATTACATATCTCAATGCTACGAAAATACAAACCTGATCCCTTGCATGTTTTGGATGCAAAAGAATTGGATGTTCAAAGCGCCGTAACCTACGTCGAAAGACCTATCAAAATCATAGGTACATAACAAAAACTACTAAGGAACAAGGTGATCCCTTTTGTCAAAGTGGTCTGGGAGAGACACGGAAATGAAGAACCCACTTGGGAAATGGAATCGGAAATGAGAGCCTCTCATCCTGAGTTATTTGTGTAGAAATTTGTTTTTCTTTTGAAATCTAACCTTCGTCTAAAAGGTCGATGTATTGTAAGGACCCAGAATTTAAATACTCATTTTATGTAATTTATTTATCATATAAATGAAATATATCATTTTGGTCCAAATAATGTAAATGTTTATTAAAAGAAATAAAGGGAAACTAAAGTTTCCTCAGACGATACATCGACTTGGTCGATGTGCAGACAAAGCTCAATGTTCCCAGACGACGCATCTATTGGATCGACGTGTCGGGGAGAACTGAGATCTACTAAGTTTAACATACCTTATTTTCCCATCTCCTTCTTTTCTTTAAGATCTGAATTCCTTCCTCAGTCCTTCTCCTTCCTTGGTTCTTCACTGATCCTCTAAATGTCGAAATGTAGTTGAGAGAGAGAGAGAGAAGAGAAAAAATAACTCTTGAGTGCAAGAAATGAGATGATTGGCCAAGAAAGATGGGAGCCTCTTTGGCTGGTGACCTTTGTATCAGCCCAAGTCCTTCCATCTCCTTCCTTAAAGTTTTGTCTATCTCATGTGTCCCTTGGTTTAACCAAGGAGACCTTGGCTAAAACCAAGGCATCCCTTTGACTTCCAACGTGTGTACCTTGAGTTCCATCCATTGAGATGGAAACTCTCCATCTTCCCATTCAACTCACTTGAGATGGAAGTCTCCTCAACTTCCACTTTAACTCATCTCCAACTCAAGCCTTATTTACTCACTTGAACTCATTCATTTGGACTCACTTAACTCAAGCAACTTAATTCTTTTAAACTTAACATCAATTCAATTTGAACTTAATTTAATTGGAACTCAGTTGAGCTCACTCATTCATGGTTGACCAAGTCAACCATGACTTAGCCGACCATGCAGGTCACCACATGGCATGTGTGTCCTATCCTTGCCATGTCACCTATGATGTGGCACCCTACCTAGTTGGCTTCCTTGCATGCCACATGGCAATGCCACCTCACTTGATGAGGTGGATTTATGCATTGGGTCTTAATTGGGTAGCTGCCCCAATTAATTTAACTTTACCCATTTACCTAAAATTAGCTCATCTATGACCCATTGGGTCCCAATTGTGTATTTGACCCATTTAATTACATTTACCCAATTACTTTCAATCAAACTCTATCCATGATCCATTGGATTTTAATTGGGTTATTAACCCAACTCTTACCCATCTAAGGTCCATTTCGTCCATTAATCTTAAATTCAATCAATTTGTAATTCAAAATAGGCCAAATCTAATATATTATAAGTGATGAAAATTCGGGGCGTTACAAGAAAATCATTAGAGGGGTTAGTCCCAAAACATAAATATTCATTCATGGGCTAAACAAGATTTGTATTCAAGCTCCCCCATACTCTCTGATTTCCTAGTGATCAACACTACCCCATAGCTTATCCAAGCTATCAATGTTGAGAATATTTCTCCCCCAATCTTTTTGAGTTTGATCTCCCAAACTCCAAGCATAGACATACTCCAATGTCTAGCACTAATATGTCTTCTAGCTTCTACTAATTTCTCCCCCATTTTATCATATAATGGGCAAAGATTAGTAGGCAGACATCGATTTTTAAAGCACTCCCCCATGCTTCTTGCATTTCGTGCTCAACTAAGTTCTGCTCTAACTCATGGTTCTCCCCTATGGTTCAATGCACACTTTACGTACATTAAGGTTTGGTTGCCCATTCACAAGCTAAATTCCAGCTTAACTGATTTCTTTCATGAGTCAGGCTATTTTCCTAGCTTCCCTAGAATCTTCTCCCCCATTCTTCAAGCTACATTCTATAGTTTTTTCTGCTCAGCTCCCCCATAAACTCAGCTGCCTCTAAGTTTATTTTTCATCAAGCATCCAAGCTTGCATTCACCTTCCTCCTTAAGCTATCATGATCAGTGATAGGTGCTAATCAGCACGAATTTTGTGCTTGTAACTCCCCGCCCTTTTTCACTCGCTGAAAATCAAAGTCTTTTTTTTTTATATAAGGAGTGAGAGAGAGCGGGAACGTTACGACGCGAGCTAAGTCCGAGCTTTCAAAGCCCGACCCTTAACTGGCCAATCATACGTGTGCGTGGACCAAGTCCACTAAAATGGTTCACACGTACACAAGTTAACATGCGGAATAAAACATAAGTGCGGAATTACAATAGGATAACAATCCTATTCCATTTTAGATAGCAAGGACATCCATCACTTAATAATAATCATCTTACGTTAACATATCCAATATTAACATTCCAGACCATAACAAGTAATCTACGTTATTACAGTCCCACGAAATAATTACTCAAATACATTATCCATGAGTAACTTAAACAAAATGAAAACTTAAACATCCAAGCTCCTAAGCTTGGCTCCGATCACATCCTCGTTCAGTTCATTCCCTGTGTCATCAACTAGGGTAGAAGTAGGGCGTTAGACAACGCGCTCAATAGGTATTCCAATTAGGGTCAAACACATGGGTTAGTATAAAATCCAGATATAATACATCATGTCATATCTGTAAAAACATTGCATCCAAAACATTGTATGATAATAGAGATCTAATCATATAGATAAAACCAGAAACAACGCATGATAATAGAGATCATAATCGTGCTGATGCAATGCCATGCCATGGGTGCCATATGCCATGAGTCCCACCCATCAGCCATAACACAATCACAAAATATCCTCTTGATGGAAAGCTCCTCATCAAGGTATCCCCACAATTATCTTACGGACGCCCCGGCGGAGTGTGGCCTCCGGTTACCTCTTGATGGAATAATGCACATCAAGGTACCCCTCACGACTTACGGACGCCCCGACGGAGCGTGGGTCTCCGGTTACCTCTTGATGGATAATACACATCAAGGTACCCCCACAGTTGCCTTAGGACGCTCCGACGGAGTGTGGTCTCCAGTTACATATCATCCATTCCATGCCATGCATGAGATGCAAATGCCAACATGCTAGTAAATAATACAAACCATAGCCTTAAAAGTCCATATTTGAAACATAACATTTGATACAAAATAACTCATCAAAATATAAATTAAAACCATCATACATATTCCATGGCATCAATGAGGTAGGAATCCTACCAATGATCAACTAACGTGTCCTTGCGTTTTCGTCCGGAAACCGCTCACGATCGTACACCGCTTGTGAGGTCCCGTTACCTTATTACATATCATTAAGTTAAACCAACGTTCCGTTTAACTTCCAACCGTACTTAAGTCCACACAACACCTTTGTGGGGTTCGGCCATACAACATGGCCGAACCTCACTCCCTTGGTTTTGAGTCTTCTTTTTAGTCCTTTGATCTTTTCATTAAGTCCAAGATCATTCCATTAGTTTTACATTAACCAATTCAATATTTCTCCATGGGCTTCGGCCATACAACATGGCCCAACCCATGGTTCATGGTTCTCCACCCTTTTATGTCATTTAGAACCATTTACCACCATTAACATTTACCAACATCCATCCATTATTCTCGTCTTTAAAACCCTTTAAACATCAACAATATTCCTCCATGTAAAACCTTTTAAAATCATTAATAACCTTCCATGGGTTAACCACCTTTTACACCATTTAAACTAATGATGTTCTTCCATGGGGTTCGGCCATACAACATGGCCGAACCCTATGGTTCATCAATTCCATTTAAAAATCATGCATCCAAGATTTAATCCTTCGATGGGGTTCGGCCATACACCATAGCCGAACCTCATCAATCCCCTTTTTGTCCTTGATGAATCTCATACATAAACTTAGGGTTTGGCTATGCAAGGGCCAAACCATGATCCTTGATCATTCACCATTCCATACATGATTCATGCATAAGGTCCTTCAACTATCACAAGATTAGGGTTCGGCCATGCCATGGCCGAACCATGTCCTTGGCCATCTTTTTCTTCCTTATGCAATCTTAACGAGTACTTATCGATTCCGTGGCTCCTCCGGTTTCTTTCACTCCTTCTTGCTCTTCCAATCTTCTCCCTCCTTAGCCTCCTCTTCCTCCTTGATCCTTGGCCGAGAGTGCTTGAGAGGTCTTGAATGAAAACCCAAAGAGAGGGTTCGGCCAACGGGTGTAGGTTTGAGAGAGAGAGAGCTTGAGATAAAAAACTACTCTAAGTGCTTTGTCTTTGAGAGTGGTCGGCCTTGGGTGAGAGAGGGAGAGAGTGAGATAAAACAAAGAATTCTTCTTGCTACCCAATGTAAATCAGCCAAGGGTGGTGTCCTTTGGTTGATACCCTTTGGTAACTCCCATGACCTTTCGCCTCCCTCCTTAATGTTCCATTTGGAGGTTTCATCCCCTGAGATGAAACACTCCAACTATATGACCCTTGGGCTTCCATCATGAGATGGAAACCCTCCATGTTCCAACGTGTAGCCTTTGGTTACCTTGTGTAACAATAACAAAACCGTCCACCTTCCTTGTCTTGATCAATGAGGGTTGGCCAAGAGTGGTGTCCTTTGGTGATACCCCTTTGTAACCACCATGCCCCTTCACCTCCCTCCTTAATGATCCATTTGGAGGTTTCATCCATGAGATGAAACACTCCCATCATTTAATTCTTGGGTTTCCATCTTGAGATGGAAACCCTCCATCTCCTGTAACGCCCCGCCCTCTTCGAGAATTTCAGAGTCTAATTTTTTTTTTTTTTTTTAAATAAACATCAGAAGAGAGCGGGCGGCGTCACGACGCGAGTTAAGTTCAGACTACTCAAGTCTGAACCTTAACTGGCCACCCATGTGTACATGGAATAGACCATGATAGTGAATCACACATGGAACTAACATCAACATGCGGAATAATCTAGATAATTGCAGAAAAGAAAGACGAGATAGCAAGTAACAGTCTTAAATATTTTATAACATAGATCAACCATCCACAGGTTATTATCCTAATCAAACCATAGCAAATAACGAATTATTACATGTCCAACAATAGTATTCAAATGACAGTAATATAACGTAATCCAAATCCATCATTAAAGCACTTAGGCTCAGCTCCCCTCCCGGTCAATGACCTTTCCTTTCCCCTTGCTTGTACCTGCAATCTCCTCTGACGATAGAATTAGGGCGTTAGATCAACGCGCCCAGTAGGTTCCCGAATCAGGGCTACCACATGTTAGCATATAAAACATGCATATACATATCATAATACATGATCATCAAAACAGGTAAAAACAATGCTATGAAATATGCACATGCAATGAGCATCCCCCATCATGTACTTCCATAGCCATCACTTGACGTGCCTTGCACCGACAAGGTAAATACAACACACCTTCATCTCTTCTATAAGCGATGTACATGTAATGAGCAACCCCCATCATGTACCATCGTAGCCATCACTTGACGTGCCTTGCACCGACAAGGTAAATTACAACAACATTCATCTCTTCTATACAATATGTACATGCAATGGGCAACCCCCATCATGTACAATCGTAGCCATCACTGTAGAACTTCATTCATTATCCCATGACTATGCATGAGATCCAATGCCTGTATGCCATTTGTTAATGCATAATATATATTTGAAACACATATATTAAAACAAGAGTATCATAAGAAAAACTGGGTAAAACCGTGGTTACAAGTAGGTAGGAAACCTACTGAAGAATCACTTCAGTGTCCGTTCTTTCTTAGGCTTTAACCGGTCACGACTTGTTCGTCGTTCAACTTTCGGTACCTTATTATGCAACAATAAGTAAATCATAATCTTATTTACATGTCCATTCACATATGAGACCTAAGACATCTTATAAGTCCTTTTGATCAATCTCTTCATTTGGGTATTTTAAACCTTTTAAAACAACATAGAACCATTACCAACTACTACTCATAAGCTTAGGCTATTTAACCCATTCATTATGAATTAGCATAAAGTCCAATTCTCCTAATGATCTCTCATCATTTATCATACATCTTAGCCATAAAAACAGCAACCATAATTCTTTTAAAATCACATATACATCCATAAATTGACCCATGAAAACAGTCCATTAATTATCAAAACAGCCCCATGGGTTCGGCCATACTCATAGCCGAACCCTAGGGTTCACTTGATCCAATCATCACCATGATCACTCATGGTTTAATCATGCTAACTCAACCATGAATTAAACATGGTTCAGCCACATACTAATCCACTAAAACAGTAACATATTAATCCATTTATTACCATAAGAACACCATATTTTCATATGGTTTTTAACTCACCAAAAACATGAAAGACTTACATGGGTTCGGCCATCCAAGGTGGCCGAACCCTAGGTCCATGTTTTGGTCTTTCATACATATTTTTTGGTGTCACTTATTCATATAAAAATCAGCACATCATTGCTGCACTTTAACCTCTCAAAACCATCTAATAAATTCATTATTTTGTCCAAATAACCATAACACCTCATGGGATTCGGCCATCCAAGATGGCCGATCCCCATGGTCCATTTTTCCAGTTTTAATCCACTGTTTTAGATCAGTAACTTAACCATAACATTATCATGGTTCAGCCATATATTGGCCAACCAAAATCAGTAAACAATCTTCATGTAAATCACATAAAAACCCCATGGTAATGTATGGTTTTTATCTCTCAAACCATCACCATTACCCATAAAATTATCACACCATTTCATGGGGTTCGGCCATGCTCATTGGCTGAACCCTATAGCCTTTGGTTTGAACCTATTAAACATTTCACCTTATGTCTAATCTAATCATCCAAAACAGTAAAACATTTGCATGGTTTTGACTTACAAAACCATCAAAAATTCCAACATCAATTCATGGGGTTTGGCCATCCAAGGTGGCCGAACCCAATGAACCCTTTCATCATTTGATACCCAAGGTTTTAGACCCATGATACATTCAGCCATTCATCATTCAGATCCATGTTTTAAACCTTTCTAAAACATGCATTTGCACCTTAAATAAAACCCAAAACAGTCCACCAAAACTCTATGGTTTCCATGTTTCAAAAACATCAAAACCAAACATCATTTGCATGGGGTTCAGCCCTCCATGGTGGCCGAACCCTATGACCTTTAGTTTTGAATTTCTTAATCTTCTTCTAGGTCTAAATCAGACTTCCTTACTTATGTTTAAACCTTTTTAAAGCATATAGTTTAAATCATTTAAAAACAGTCCATAAAACTCCATGGTTTTCATGTTTCAAAACATGAAAACCACCAATCTTTTACATGGGGTTCGGCCCTCCATGGTGGCCGAACCCAATGGTTATTTTCACCATTCTTAAACCTCTGTTAATCAAGGTTAAAATCTTGGTGTATTCGGCCATAACCATGGCCCAATACACACCTCATTTGTTCCATGTTATTAAACCAAATAACATAAAAATACTTACCAAACTTCCAATCTTTCTTCTTGCCTTTGGTCCTTGGTTTCTCCCTTTTATTTCTTCCTTTCTTTTGCTGTTTTGTGCTTGATCTACTGGTGCAAACACCTCTGCTATTCCAGCTAGGAAAAACGAATTTGAGAGAGGGAGAGAGAGAGAGATGGAAATTCTTGGATTTCCAATGTGAAAAATGGCCAACCTTGTGTGCTTATTGTTTTTGTAGTTCAGCCCCCAAAACTCCTCCACTCCCTCATAACTTCTTGCACAAACCAATGGGTATTGGGTGCCATCCAAGGCACCCCTTGGCAGCTACCTATGCAGCCATTCAAATCCCCAAGCATCTCATCACAATCCCATGTATTCCCATTTAATACATCATGGAAATCACCCCAAACAAGTCCCCAACGTGTGGGACTTGTTTTGGTGGTTAAGACTAAGCCAAACTCCTCCTATTCCCTCTGAACTCAGTGATTTACAGTCCCATTGACTTCCACTTTGACTCACCCAACTCAAGGTATTTTTATTCCAACCCAACTCATCACATTTAATGCATTTCATTTAATGCACATGAATTAACTCACCTTTTGATTTAATTCCAACTCACCTCAGTCCCACTCAACTGATTTGACTCGTTTGAGCTCCCATGAGGGTTCACACGGTCAACAATAGTCAACTCGACCCTTGGGTCCACTTTTAGCTCCTTGACCCGTTTTGACAACATGACCCATTTATGGTATTTTGGTCATTTCTAATTGGTTTTTACATATGGATCAAGCCTACCCATTTTTCCTCCACTTGATTTCAAATCAAATAGGCTTAACCCCATTTAATTTAAAATCACAAAACGGTCAAATAACCCAGCAAGACCCGATGGGCCCCATTTGGGCCCTTTGACCCATTTAGCCATTTTTGACCCAAATGATGAAAATTACCCAACCAATCAAGCTTAACATTCATAATGTGCTCATATGATTTTATTTTGAGCAATGGGCCCCACTATTTCCTTACTTAACATCACAAAATAATTAATTTAACAACTCAGGGGTATTTTGGTAATTTTCCACTTCATTGAGAAATTGGGGTGTTACAATATAACCCTCTTTTTAAAATTTTCGTCCCGAAAATCGAGTGAAGTAGGGTTCTCAAATTAAATTACACAAATAACTCGGGGTGAGCTGTTCTCATCTCCGACTCAAGTTCCCATGTGGCCTCTTCATCACCATGACGGTCCCATACCACTTTTACGAACTGAATCGCTCTGTTTCGCAACACTCTTTGTTCGGTCTCCACTATCCTGACCGGCTTCTCGACGTACGTCACGTCGCTTTGTACTTCAATATCTTGAACATTTAAAACATGGGACGGATCCGGATTGTATTTCCTTAGCATCGACACGTGGAAAACATCGTGTAGAGCTGCTAATTGCGATGGAAGTGCTAATTGGTAAGCTACATCCCCCATCCTTCTTATGATGGAAAACGGTCCCACATATCTTGGCGACAGTTTTCCTTTCTTACCAAACCTCATATGTCCCTTCCGTGTGAGACTTTTAGAAACACCAAGTCTCCCACTTCAAATTCCAGAAACCGTCTCCTTTTATCAGCATAAACTTTTCTGCCGACTCTGTGCAGTCAGTAAGTGTTGACGTATCAACTTAATTTGTTCAGTAGTTTCTGCGACTAGTTCCGGTCCGATCAATGCAGGCTCACCTGCCTCTGTCCAACATACCGGTGACCTACACGGTCTACCATATAAAGCCTCGTATGGAGCCATTTGAAGGCTTGCCTGATAGCTGTTATTATATGAGAACTCCACCAGTGGTAAGTGGTCCTCCCATCCTCCTTTGAAATCTAACATACACGCTCTCAGCATGTCTTCCAAGGTTTGTATTGTTCTTTCAGACTGTCCATCAGTCTGTGGATGGAATGCGGTGCTAGTCAATAGCTCAGTCCCCATGGCTGTCTGCATGCTTTGCCATACTCTGCCAGTAAAACGGCCATCTCTGTCCGATACTATCGTTCGGGGAATACCATGTAGTCGAATGATCTCTTTAATATAACGCCGACCCAACGTCTCAGATGAATCCGTCATCTTGATAGGAATGAAATGTGCAGACTTGGTCAGCCGGTCGACTACGACCCAAATGGCGTCATTACCCTTTGAAGACCTCGGCAACCCAGATACAAAGTCCATGGAAATATGTTCCCATTTCCATTCTGGCACGGCTAAGGGTTTGAGCAACCCTGGTGGCTTTTGGTGTTCAGTCTTAACTTGTTGACAAGTTAGACAATGTGCCACGAATTCCGCCACATCCCTTTTTAGTCCATGCCACCAATAATGCCTCTTTAGATCGTGATACATTTTGGTGCTACCCGGATGAATAGAGAGCTTGGATTGATGTGCCTCAATTAGTAGCTCTTTCCTGCAACTCTGTGGCACATACGTTCTTCCCCGGAATAAAAGACCTTGTCCCGGTCGTAATTCCCATTCCGGTACAATGGTGCCAGTAGACATCTTGGCCCATATGTCCTCCACTTCCGGGTCTGCTCTTTGTTCTTGTTCAATCTTGGTGACTATATTGGACCGTATGATTAAATTGTGCAAAACTCCACGGTTTGTAATGTATAGATTGAACTCTCGAATGGTATTCAACATCTCCCACTCGGTTCTGATCAGACATGCCACGGATGCATGTGATATGCGGCTAAGAGCATCAGCCACCTTGTTCGCCTTGCCTGGATGGTATCGAAGCTCGAACTCAAATCCGCCAGATACTCCATCCATCTACGCTGCCTTAGATTAAGCTCCTTCTGATCAAATAAATATTTCAAACTCTTATGATCAGAATACACTTCAAACTTCTCGCCATAAAGATAATGTCTCCAGCTTTTGAGAGCGAAGACCACTGCGGCTAGTTCAAGATCATGCGTAGGATAGAGGCGTTCATGTATTTTAGTTGTCTTGAACCATAAGCCACCACACGATGATCTTGACTGAGGACACACCCCAGTCCTTCTCCCGAAGCGTCGCATTCTACTTCATAACCTTTGCCCTTTTCCGGCAAAATCAAAATAGGAGCGGTTGTAAGTCTGTCTTTTAGCTCTTCAAACCTTTGGTTGCACAGATCTGACCACTCATACTTGACTCCTTTCTGAGTGAGTCGAGTCAATGGAGACGCTAATTTGGAAAAATCCATAATAAATTTCCGATAATAACCCGCCAATCCTAAGAAACTGCGGATCTCAGTTACGTTCTTTGGCGCTTTCCAGTCTTTCACGGCCGTCACCTTAGCCGGATCCACGGCTATTCCTTCCTCAGATATAACATGTCCTAAGAAATTCACTTGAGATAGCCAGAATTCACACTTACTGGCCTTGGCATACAGTTTATTCTGCCTCAAAGTATTCAAAACTATCCGTAGATGCTTTGCATGTTCCTCCTGACTCTTAGAATAGATCAGGATATCATCAATGAATACGATTACAAACTGATCCAGATAGGGACAGAAGATTCTGTTCATTAAATCCATGAACACAGCCGCCGCGCATTTGTGAGTCCAAATGGCATGACCACGAACTCAAACAGTCCATATCGCGTCCGAAAAGCTGTCTTTTCTATATCTTCCTCTCTAACTCGGATTTGATGATAACCAGACATCAAATCGATCTTTGAAAAATGACTAGAACCCCTCAATTGATCAAATAAATCGTCAATCCTGGGTAGAGGGTACTTGTTCCGGACTGTTAACTGATTCAGCTTCCGGTAGTCCACGCACATCCGTAGTGAACCGTCCTTCTTCTTTACAAACAACACTGGTGCTCCCCATGATGACGTACTGTTCCGGATGCAACCCAGCCTAAGCAGCTCATCAATCTGCTTCTTTAGCTCCGACATCTCCGCTGGTGCCATCCGATAGTGGTAACGACACTGGTATTGTGCCAGGGTACAACCTGATCTCGAAGTTAATCTCCCTCATAGGTGGTAAACCAGGGAGTTCCTTTGGGAACACATCCACAAATTCTTGTACAATTTCCGGAAGTTCAGTAACTGGAGCTTTGTTTATGGTGATATTATTCAATACCACGTGGTTTAACCCTTCCTGTAATCCACTTTGTTTATCTGCACGAACTACATATTGCTTGCCCTCGGGTGACTTAAATGTCACTCTTCGACCATAACAGTCGATGTTGGCATGAAACTTTGCAACCAATCCATTCCGAATATAATATCATATTCCGACATGTCCAGCACTAAATAATTGAACTCAAATCTGAGTCCAGCTAATTCGGTGTTAACCGCAGTACAAATAAGTCCCAATGCCGAATCTCCGACAGGGGATACAATAGTAAGTTCTGTGGCTAATCTTTGAACTAATGTACCAGTAGCAGTAATAAACGATGCAGCTATAAAGGAGTGTGATGCTCCGGAATCAAATAGTGCATATGCATATGAGCTACTCACTACCGCCATACCTTGTATCACAGGATGATCCTCCTCCTCTTCCTCTGGAGAAGTTAGAGTGAATAATCTTCCCGCTCCAGCAGGGTTAGACCTTCGACCTCCTCGGCCCTGCATTCTGCCTCCTCTGGAGTATGCCGGTCTAGCTGGCGGACGAAATGATCCTCTTGAGTTAGACAGCCTGTTGAGCTTTGGGCAGTCCTTTTTGTAGTGACCAGGTTGATCACAGTGAAAGCAAGTATTCACTCCTCGAGATGCTTGAGTGATCGCAACAGATTGAGTGGGCTGGTTGGGGCGAAAGCCCCCACTTGATCCAACAGACGGTGAGGGTCTGCTGAAGTTCGATCTGAACTTTTTGATGGGTTGGTACACACCCCTCCCACTTGGAGCTCGGCGGTTGTCAACTCTGGCAAATTCCGCCATTTCCTGTTCCACAATGGTGGCCCTGCTGACCACTTCTGCCAGTGTGGCTGCTTTGAACACGGTTACCCTGGCCCTAATGTTTGGCCGTAACCCACGCTCGAACTTGCGAGCTTTTCGATATTCCGTGTCCACAATATAGTATGCATAGATTGACAGGCTGAGGAATTCCTGGTGATACTCAGCCACCGTCATTGAGCCTTGCACCAAAGTCATAAAGGCCTGAATTTGTCGTTCTCTTTCTTCCTCTGGAAAGTAGCGCTCTAAGAATGTCGCTGAGAATTGCTCCCAGGTCATAGCAACTCCTTCTCTTCTTGGCACAAGTGCCTGCTGTTTCTCTCCACCACCTTCCACCATTTGGCAGCGTCATCTACCAGCTGTGACGTGGCCAATAATATTTTATGAGCATGACTCCTGATGTTCAGAAGAGTCAATATGTGGGAAATCTTCTCCAACCAGTTCTCGGCTCCGACTGGCCCTTCTCTGCCCTTAAAGTAAGGTGGCCGCTGTTGCTGAAAATCTCTGACCATGTTACGGTCATTATTTTCGCTCGTACTTCCCCTCCGTTCAAATGTTGTTGGAGGACGGATGTAACCACAGCTTGCACCAAGCTGTGCAGTTCAGGAGGCACACAGGGTACAGTCATGTTACTGTTCTCATCCTCCTCGCATCGTATGACGAGTCATATCCCTCCTCTTCGTCCTGTTGATATGTAGGGTCACTCTCTTCTTCTTCCCGCCTAGAGTGGTGAGACTCTTCCTCACTGTGAGATCGTTCATGAACAGATCTCTCTTTGTCATGAACGGACGGCTCTCTTTCAGGTTCCGATGACGCCTTCTTGCGTCGGGGTACCACCTTCCCTTGTGGTGTGATAATGAGCACGTCATCCTTCTTTTTATCGTCCTGACGAGTCCTTCTCTTTGACACCCCCCACCTAGTCCGATCTGTAAAACTTTCTCTTTTCCCTTCGGATCTTTTACCACCTTTTTCTGTGGCGCCATTTATTCCTAATTCATGGAAACATCATAGACTTAGTTTCCATTAACAATATGCAACACATGCCATGAATCCTCATAAAAACATGAAATCACATATTTATATAAATTCAAACTGCATCTTTGTACAAAGGTGGGTAGGGTGAAACAAACCCTATGTATAACAAAATATACCCCCTTACAAAAATAACCCTCTTTTTAATACCCCTACTATTACTTCCTATCCTAGTCTTCCGTAGAAGACTCCGCATCAAAAGCGAACTTGAATCGGTTATCAGGACACGTCATCGCCGTGTGCCCCAATACTTCACATGTCGTGCAGGGGATTATTCCAGGTCCTCCAATACAAGGACAATTAGTCCTCGCCTCTCCATGCCCGTGTAGTCCACAAACCGGACATACAACTCCCAATGGATGAGGACAATACAACCTATTGTGGTCATCCTGATTACACAACTCACAGGTATCATAGGGATCTACTTCCCCCGCCGATTCCAGTATTATAGGAAAGTCTTCCATCGGATCCTCATAAAAGAAAAATCCCAGATCCTCCTCCTCTTCTTCCTCAGGAGGTTCCACCATCCCAGGAATATCATCCCTCAAATCCTCTGCAATAGGTGCTAAGTCCATCTCAACTTCTTCAAGAGGTCCCTCCTGAAGGTCCACTTGAGCTTCTACGTCGGTGTTGTTAGAAGCAGATACCAAGTCTATGGGATGGTTAGGAGTTCCGCTGTGCCATTCCGAGTACTCCACATTACTCGACATATCTGTATCATCAATAGAACACAAGCATATTTAACAACAATTCTAATAAACCAACCTTGGTTTTCAGGGGAATTTGATCAGGCATAAAGTCATGTACTTTGTTTGGGAAGATTACCAATTCAACATTCTCTGTTTTCTTTTGTTTCTGGGGAAATCTCTAATTTCCTATTGTCTGTTTCTCAGTGTGGGATTTCAGGGAGTACATCCTACCTTGCTACGTTTGATTTGTCCAATTATGATGACTGTACTTTACTTTGCTATCTTTCATTGTCGTTCTCAGATTGATTGTTCAGTCCGAGTCACTCGAAGTAAATTAATCCGGCCCCCAGGCAGCGGACTCCGAAGAGTCGGTCAGTTGGGATTCTTATCCGTCAGTGAGACATGAAACCGTCTTAATCTTACTTCGATGATTCAACTTCCCGTTTCGCTCTGATACCAACTGTAACGCCCCGCCCTCTTCGAGAATTTCAGAGTCTAATTTTTTTTTTTTTTTTTAAATAAACATCAGAAGAGAGCGGGCGGCGTCACGACGCGAGTTAAGTTCAGACTACTCAAGTCTGAACCTTAACTGGCCACCCATGTGTACATGGAATAGACCATGATAGTGAATCACACATGGAACTAACATCAACATGCGGAATAATCTAGATAATTGCAGAAAAGAAAGACGAGATAGCAAGTAACAGTCTTAAATATTTTATAACATAGATCAACCATCCACAGGTTATTATCCTAATCAAACCATAGCAAATAACGAATTATTACATGTCCAACAATAGTATTCAAATGACAGTAATATAACGTAATCCAAATCCATCATTAAAGCACTTAGGCTCAGCTCCCCTCCCGGTCAATGACCTTTCCTTTCCCCTTGCTTGTACCTGCAATCTCCTCTGACGATAGAATTAGGGCGTTAGATCAACGCGCCCAGTAGGTTCCCGAATCAGGGCTACCACATGTTAGCATATAAAACATGCATATACATATCATAATACATGATCATCAAAACAGGTAAAAACAATGCTATGAAATATGCACATGCAATGAGCATCCCCCATCATGTACTTCCATAGCCATCACTTGACGTGCCTTGCACCGACAAGGTAAATTACAACACACCTTCATCTCTTCTATAAGCGATGTACATGTAATGAGCAACCCCCATCATGTACCATCGTAGCCATCACTTGACGTGCCTTGCACCGACAAGGTAAATTACAACAACATTCATCTCTTCTATACAATATGTACATGCAATGGGCAACCCCCATCATGTACAATCGTAGCCATCACTGTAGAACTTCATTCATTATCCCATGACTATGCATGAGATGTCAATGCCTGTATGCCATTTGTTAATGCATAATATATATTTGAAACACATATATTAAAACAAGAGTATCATAAGAAAAACTGGGTAAAACCGTGGTTACAAGTAGGTAGGAAACCTACTGAAGAATCACTTCAGTGTCCGTTCTTTCTTAGGCTTTAACCGGTCACGACTTGTTCGTCGTTCAACTTTCGGTACCTTATTATGCAACAATAAGTAAATCATAATCTTATTTACATGTCCATTCACATATGAGACCTAAGACATCTTATAAGTCCTTTTGATCAATCTCTTCATTTGGGTATTTTAAACCTTTTAAAACAACATAGAACCATTACCAACTACTACTCATAAGCTTAGGCTATTTAACCCATTCATTATGAATTAGCATAAAGTCCAATTCTCCTAATGATCTCTCATTTATCATACATCTTAGCCATAAAAACAGCAACCATAATTCTATTTAAAATCACATATACATCCATAAATTGACCCATGAAAACAGTCCATTAATTATCAAAACAGCCCCATGGGGTTCGGCCATACTCATAGCCGAACCCTAGGGTTCACTTGATCCAATCATCACCATGATCACTCATGGTTTAATCATGCTAACTCAACCATGAATTAAACATGGTTCAGCCACATACTAATCCACTAAAACAGTAACATATTAATCCATTTATTACCATAAGAACACCATATTTTCATATGGTTTTTAACTCACCAAAAACATGAAAGACTTACATGGGGTTCGGCCATCCAAGGTGGCCGAACCCTAGGTCCATGTTTTGGTCTTTCATACATATTTTTTGGTGTCACTTATTCATATAAAAATCAGCACATCATTGCTGCACTTTAACCTCTCAAAACCATCTAATAAATTCATTATTTTGTCCAAATAACCATAACACCTCATGGGATTCGGCCATCCAAGATGGCCGATCCCCATGGTCCATTTTTCCAGTTTTAATCCACTGTTTTAGATCAGTAACTTAACCATAACATTATCATGGTTCAGCCATATATTGGCCAACCAAAATCAGTAAACAATCTTCATGTAAATCACATAAAAACCCCATGGTAATGTATGGTTTTTATCTCTCAAAAACCATCACCATTACCCATAAAATTATCACACCATTTCATGGGGTTCGGCCATGCTCATTGGCTGAACCCTATAGCCTTTGGTTTGAACCTATTAAACATTTCACCTTATGTCTAATCTAATCATCCAAAACAGTAAAACATTTGCATGGTTTTGACTTACAAAACCATCAAAAATTCCAACATCAATTCATGGGGTTTGGCCATCCAAGGTGGCCGAACCCAATGAACCCTTTCATCATTTGATACCCAAGGTTTTAGACCCATGATACATTCAGCCATTCATCATTCAGATCCATGTTTTAAACCTTTCTAAAACATGCATTTGCACCTTAAATAAAACCCAAAACAGTCCACCAAAACTCTATGGTTTCCATGTTTCAAAAACATCAAAACCAAACATCATTTGCATGGGGTTCAGCCCCCATGGTGGCCGAACCCTATGACCTTTAGTTTTGAATTTCTTAATCTTCTTCTAGGTCTAAATCAGACTTCCTTACTTATGTTTAAACCTTTTTAAAGCATATAGTTTAAATCATTTAAAAACAGTCCATAAAACTCCATGGTTTTCATGTTTCAAAACATGAAAACCACCAATCTTTTACATGGGGTTCGGCCCTCCATGGTGGCCGAACCCAATGGTTATTTTCACCATTCTTAAACCTCTGTTAATCAAGGTTAAAATCTTGGTGTATTCGGCCATAACCATGGCCCAATACACACCTCATTTGTTCCATGTTATTAAACCAAAATAACATAAAAATACTTACCAAACTTCCAATCTTTCTTCTTGCCTTTGGTCCTTGGTTTCTCCCTTTTATTTCTTCCTTTCTTTTGCTGTTTTGTGCTTGATCTACTGGTGCAAACACCTCTGCTATTCCAGCTAGGAAAAACGAATTTGAGAGAGGGAGAGAGAGAGAGATGGAAATTCTTGGATTTCCAATGTGAAAAATGGCCAACCTTGTGTGCTTATTGTTTTTGTAGTTCAGCCCCCAAAACTCCTCCACTCCCTCATAACTTCTTGCACAAACCAATGGGTATTGGGTGCCATCCAAGGCACCCCTTGGCAGCTACCTATGCAGCCATTCAAATCCCCAAGCATCTCATCACAATCCCATGTATTCCCATTTAATACATCATGGAAATCACCCCAAACAAGTCCCCAACGTGTGGGACTTGTTTTGGTGGTTAAGACTAAGCCAAACTCCTCCTATTCCCTCTGAACTCAGTGATTTACAGTCCCATTGACTTCCACTTTGACTCACCCAACTCAAGGTATTTTTATTCCAACCCAACTCATCACATTTAATGCATTTCATTTAATGCACATGAATTAACTCACCTTTTGATTTAATTCCAACTCACCTCAGTCCCACTCAACTGATTTGACTCGTGTTTGAGCTCCCATGAGGGTTCACACGGTCAACAATAGTCAACTCGACCCGTTGGGTCCACTTTTAGCTCCTTGACCCGTTTTGACAACATGACCCATTTATGGTATTTTGGTCATTTCTAATTGGTTTTTACATATGGATCAAGCCTACCCATTTTTCCTCCACTTGATTTCAAATCAAATAGGCTTAACCCCATTTAATTTAAAATCACAAAACGGTCAAATAACCCAGCAAGACCCGATGGGCCCCATTTGGGCCCTTTGACCCATTTAGCCATTTTTGACCCAAATGATGAAAATTACCCAACCAATCAAGCTTAACATTCATAATGTGCTCATATGATTTTATTTTGAGCAATGGGCCCCACTATTTCCTTACTTAACATCACAAAATAATTAATTTAACAACTCAGGGGTATTTTGGTAATTTTCCACTTCATTGAGAAATTGGGGTGTTACATCTCCAACGTGTATGCCTTGTGTGGCTTGTGTAACCACCACAACCCTTCACCTCCTTCATCAATGATCTATTTGGAGTTTCATTCCATGAAATGAAACTCCCTCCCTTTCCAACGTGTACACCTTGATTGTGCCTTTTGGGTTTCCTCCTTTGAGATGGAAACCCTCCATCTTCCTACTCCACTCACTTAAGATGAAGGTCCTATTAACTTCTCATCCAACTCACCATAACTCAATTATTTTTAATTCTTCTAAACTCAACTCACTTAACTCACTTAAAATCAACTCAATTACTTGATTCCATTTTCAACTTAATTCAACCCTAATTAAGTAAGATTGAACTCACTTGGTGGTCAACCAAGTCAACCACGACCCATTGGGTCCCAATTGGGCATTTTGACCCAATTGACAATTTTGACCCAATTAACTAAATCTCACCCATTTAATTCAATTGAATCATATTCACTATCCGTTGGGTCTTAATTGGGTAATTGACCCAACACCTTACCCATCTAAGGTCCATATCCATAAATTCACAATTTAAATGGGCAATTTCCATAAATATTTATAACTTGAAAATACGAGGTGTTACAGTGCTCCCCAAACTTCAGTGATGTGTGCATTCTTACATCCCGATTCCTATCTCTTTAACAGGCCAATACAAAACCAACTCATTCATCCCTGCATGTTAGTCAATTTAACATATACCATGTTACACATATACAAGAGATAGAAGGCACTTCATCATATTAGCACATACAATAAATTAAACCATATCATTTCATTGATAAGCAAATTAGTACATATGGTTTAGGAGGAGGGGCAAAGTGATGCTTAGCCAAAACATTAACATAGTTTTTTCCAAAATATGAAACATAAGTCATGAAAAACTATCCAAAACAGAGCCATCGGGAGGAGGAGATGCTGGAGGGGAAGAGGATTTTTGTCGGGTACTCTTTTTGAGTCCTTCCATGAATGTGGAGAGATTTTGAATTGATTCATTGATGGAGGTTGCAAAGGCTCCAATCTTTCTTTCCAACTCTCGACGTTTTTCAAGGAAGAAATAGGTTCTCCTTATAAGAGCTCTATCAGATTCGGCTTTAGTATCTTCCACCTGCTCTTTTTTTTTCTCCTTTCTTATTTTTCTAGTAGCACCCCTCTTAGGTGTAACCTCATTACAGCTTGATTCTACTGGAGGAGTGAGATTCTTTCGACCTTTCCCTTTTCCACTCACTTCTTCTACATTGGCCCCAGTCGGAAGTGTAGGTTCCTTAATGGTCACTCCTCTTGGCCCTTATGGGAGGAGGCAATTTCTTCTTGTGAGATTTCCTCGAGAGGGTCTTGACTTGACGGCCTATAATATTTAGGAGACACGAAAATTCTCCTCAATACCACTGAGATTTAGGTTTCTCAGGCAGGATGGCATCATCATTCTCAAAGTCGGAGGGCACAATAATGATCAAGGAATTGTTCCTTGTCATTTCCCACCAATGGAATAGAAAGGAATGTACTGAGCTTACCCGATCAATGGAAATCACAGAATCCGTGATTTTCAAGCTACTGGGGACAGAGAATCAGAAGCCTTCTGATTTTATGGCGAGCTTTTGCTCAGGGAAGTCCTATTGACTGGTCTAGGTCAAGCTAGGAGAGGAGGAAATTTCCAGAGCTTAGCGATAGGAAGAACGACAAGTTTGTAAATGATCTGTCGTTTTCACATAAAAGGGACTTTTTAACCTAGTCTTTCTGACTAACCGATCGGTCGTGACCAATGACCTATCTGTGTCGATATGTATCGACCTGTCTCCCCTTTTGATTTTTCTCCCTTTCAGATAGTGCTCTGACTTCCAACAGTACGGACCTGTCTGTTCCTCTGACTAGTCTATCCTTTGACCTGCGTTTCAACTGGAGGATAACTGGGTATGTGTGTGCTTGCGATGTTCATAGTTCATTGAGCTTTGCTTATACACCTTTTAATGCCAGTGATGATACATACATTCACACTGCATCTGTGCCTTTTGAAGATTCAATTCACCCTTCTGAAGATAGGCACAGACCATGGATTACAGATCTTTTTTCATGGATCCAATTTAATCCAAGATTCTTGGACACATTTAATTCACCAATCCAAGTGTATTTCCCAAGTGTGTGATGTCATTAGATGGAACATTGTCAGGATTTAACACATGCAAGGTGTCTATGAACATGAGTCATTCCACATAATGTACAGACTTAACGAATATTGGAATGAGACATAAAGCACACTGATCATACATTCATTTCATGTTTTTGAATATGGCTACCGAGCATATGGAAGTGAAGTATGATGCTACACATACAACTCTTATGCCTGTTATCATGTTATTACCCAAAACATGATAAATACATTTACCATTCTTTCAAGTATACTCCAATTCCTTGAAAGTGCTGGTACATGAATGGATTTAAACAAACACTTTTGGTAGGTCACACCAAAGATAATCCATTTAAGGGCATAGAACATCTTTCATTCCAAATGAGATTCACAAGTTTATGAACTTGGAATGAAACGACACTGTGTATGAATACCATACACACCCTATACATGAGGTAATGCACATACTACATTCATTTCCTAAAAATGCACAAATCACATAGCATATGAAATGAAATGAGACAAGTATAATCCAATATTAGAGTGCAAACCAACATGTACAAACAAGTATCTTGCATAAGATCAATCCAACAATCAAACAAGAACATGGATTGAAAACAAGATATAAGGTGATTCCAAAAACATGTTTCAAATGTAAATTCCTTTACACATTTGAACACGATCGTTGTGAGACTTGGAATCTAAGTTCACAATCCAGTGTTAGCCTTTTTCTTAAATATGGTTTTAATTTTGGGTGCCTTCGCATTTGATCTTCTGAATCAAAATTTCAAGATTTTGTACCATGATGTTGTCCCCACAAACATATTAGTACATGGCCATAAAGGATACTTGAACTTTTAACAAGTTCCTTTTATCTATCCTCTTCTTCTCTTGGAGGATTTAGCTTGAACTTTTTCAATGGATGGACCATTCACCTATATTCTTAGTACACACATTAGTCAAGATAGGTGGTGTCATCCATTCAACTAGAAAAAGGTAAATTTTCAGTGGATTCTTTCAGCCTCTTTTGTTGTTTCATGTCTTTTAAATATTTTTACAGTATATCATGAAACAACACTGATGAATGCTACATGTATTTGATTTACGTGCATAGATAATTCATCATTAGTCCAAACAGTTTTTGGTCTTTGGGCTGAGTGGTCACGGAAGTTGAAGTTTTATCCAATACTTCTTCCATAGGCATAAACCACTTTTTATTCACCTATTTCCAACCATATTTAATGATGAAGACATTTTATAGTTCTTTTTTCCATTTTCATCACAAAATAGGGGTTTGGAAATATCATGGCTTTCTCTCATAACCATTGTTCTAGCACGGATCAACTCGGATGATTAGATCCTTTCTCAAGAGCATGAGGCTCTGATACCAATTGAAAGTTCTCAATCTCAATGTGCTAGAACAACATGATTGACCTTAGAGATGGGTGTGAGGTGGGTGGGTTTTGAATAGGTCAATCCCATTTTTCATGGTGTTTGCAAATTTCTTGATTGTTTAGAGTGCAGCGATCACACTAAGATTATGACCCTTTACATAATGTTTAATTATCGATGCATGTGTACAATGTGTAAAATAAGATAATCAATATGCAAAATGATGTGTGTTGAGAAGAGTACTTAAATAGTAAATACAAACACACATAGATAAATCACTATGAAACCACTTTATAAGTGGTTCAGTTGGCTAACCTACATCCACTGTTAGGACTCGCCAACCTACATCCACTGTTAGGACTTGCTCAACTTTGAGCTATCCCCAAAATCTACTAAGTGGGGACTTACACCTTCACAATTAGAGTAGGAATTCCATTTCACTTATTCGGCATGGAATTTCACCCACCACTGTCGAATAGGAATTTCACCTATCCATTTAGCTGGGCATTCCACCCACCACTGTACAGGAGACGACGCTCCAGATTTTTTATAGTAGTTCTTGAACCAAGCTTCCTTAATCTTCTTTCGGAACAACGGTTTTAAAAGAAAATTAAAATCAAGAAGCACTTGCCTTTGAAGCTCTCTCTCCTGATGTGTGTTTCTTCAAGATTTCACCCAATGTGTGCCGGTACCAACGCTCCACCTCGTAGTCGTCAATATAGAGATCACAATCTAGGGTGTCAAGGAAACTGGTTTTACCAAAGGTTTCCTAGATATGATCCTTTTTTTTTTCTCTCTTTCTCACTTTCAAACCCAATCCTTAGATTGGTTGTTTATGAGTTTACTTCCTTCCTCTCTTTCTTACAACTCAATCTATCTGATTGATTGTATTTGATTCCCGAAGTCTAAGCACGAGAGAGAGTGTGTGATCCTTCTGTTGGCCCATCTTTAAGCTCACTGGTGAAGATGAGGGTCCAACTGATCCTATCGAATAATACCAACTGGTTGCATAAAGATTGATTTATATAGTGAAGGCAACCAGTTGCAGTAACGGTAATGTACCGATAAGTCAGGTGCACCGAGGGGTCGGTGACTAGAAATGTTACTGTTCAACAACCCAACCGTTGTGCAATAATGCACTCCCAACAGTAATTTTCTTTCTTGGTCGACATGTCATTATCGCCGATGGGTCGACAGTAATGGCACCGAGAGGTCAGTCTATACGAGAGGTTCGGTCTGGGGCAAAAACATGCTGACAGTAGTTTCATGTCTAGAAACCTATTACTCAGAACGACCTGTCGTCCTTTTCCCAGGGGTCGGTCCTAGTACTCTCGATCGATCTTTGATTGCCGATAAGTCTGTTTCTTCGAGAGTCCACATGAGTTCAAAGTTTCAGAACTCAAGATTTTTTATCGAGTAGGTCTTGACCACGATGGGTGGTTTCAGCCTTTCACCGAGGGGTCGGTGCATACGAGATTCTCGATGAGAGGCATACCAAGAATGACAGTACAATGATCCAAAACCTATGTCAATCTGTCCGACCAATCTTTGACCACAATGGGTTAATCCTGACTTCACCGCGGGGTGGGTGAGATAATTGGTCGAGCTGACAGTGAAACCAAAATATATATTTCCAAGTTGGGTTCCAATTCACTATCAAGCATCCTCTCTAAGGTGTGGGTACCACCTAAAGTCATCTATGGCCATAATACCTATTTTGTGATTGCCAATACGATGAGCTTCAATTCGGTGTAGCATGATCTTTACTCTTGATCACCTTGGGTCTTCAAGCTTCTGGCAAGTGCTTCTTTTTGAGTCATGGAATTGACAAATTTAGGGACTTGGCAAAGCCGAGGCACTAACATTGTGTTATCGGGACGGGTTGTTACAATAATAACAAAGTATTCAGGGTCACAACCTAGTGCTTCAATAATGTAGGAAAACCTACCTGATTGAAGGTGATTAGCCGAGAGAAATGAATCACAAAGTAGCACCAACGATGTTGGAGTTACTTTCGGTTCTTTGTTCATTTTTCATGTATGACAAAATATAACAATCACATCATTAAAACTAAATTAAATGATTGTATTTAGTTTCTAATCTTTATTTTATAATTTTAATATGTTTAAGAACCAAGTTTGAAACCATTGGATTGGATAGTAAACCATCTAAGCTTAATTTGGAAAACATGTGTTGAACAGAGTCGACACATTGGTCAGGACAGAATCGACACATCGACGTACTCGATGTGTCGACTGGGCTTGTTTGAGTTCTGGATGGAAGGCTTTATATTTTCCATTTACTCTCAGGTCGATATTAACATCCCCGACGATTTATCGACTGGGTTCGCTCGATACATAGTCAAACACAATTTGTCGGCCTGGGTTTCTCCACACATCGTGAGGCACGACATGTCGGCCTGGGAAATCAGGTTTTTGTTTGGGAAGGTAATGCCAAAATGGCTTACTCTTAGATCGATAATATCGTGTTCATCAATACATCAATAAGGACAGGGTCGACACATCGGTAAATTCAACATGTCGACCTGGGTTCCTTCGAGTTCTGTTCGAGGGAACTCTTTACTTTTTGTGACTCTCGTTATTTCATTCTCCAACCGATACATCAGCTCAGTTGACACATCGATCGAATATGCTTGACACATCGGTCAGCTCGACATGTTCGACCTAGGTTGGTCTTAGTTCTGTTCTTTTTTGTATAAGTCTCAGGTCGATATTATCGTGTTTGTCAATCGATCAAACAAGGGTTCATCGACACATCGACGAACATCAATGTATCGTCCTGGGGAACTCGAAACCCATCAATTCCCATTTTACATGTTTCTCATTTTTTATTATTTTCATCCACATTCGTATCTACACTACTTCTAAACATCCTCATGGGTTTATTTTACCCTAAATTACAATAAAAATTGACAACGTCGAGAGATTTGGGGATTTCGTTGGTGAATGGGCGATGAGCTCCGATTGAGTTTCTCCTTTCTATTGAGGGAGTGTTTAACTCGTAGGGATGTGCTTTTTCTTCAAATGTTTAGAGAGGAGGGAAGGGGGGTAGAACAGAAGAAAAATAGCTCAGCCCTTCTTCTCTTGCTTCAGATTTTCTTCCTTTCCTTCTTTAGGCTTTCTCCTCCAAATTTTTTAGAGAAGAGAAGAGAGGAAGAAGGCATACCACTGATTGAGGGAGAGGAAAATAGAGAGGGATGAGCTTAAGGTTTCAGCTCATTTCTCTCTCTCTCTTCTTATTCAAAGGCAAGGGAGGGGTGAAGTGTAGGGTTGCCTCATGCATTTAATGCATGAAGTAACACAAGAGGGTGGTAGTTGTGTGCGTGAGACTGTAAGACGTTGGACAGAGTCTACCATCAACTCTATTGATACATCGAGCGATGAGTTAGTCGACACATCGACCTGGGTGAACTCTGTATTTTCTCAATTTACTCTCAGATTGATACTATTGGTATTGTTGACATATCGATTGAAGGTAATCGACACATCAGCGTTGTGGATGTATCGACCTGGACGAACTCTGCACTTTCTTACATTACTCTTAGATTGATGCTATCGGTATTGTCGACATATTGAGCGTGGTTTCGTCGACACTTCGCGAGATCCTTGTGTCGACCTGGTGAATTCAGAATTTTTCTTATTTTATTTTATAAACATTAAAAAATTTCATCTACTTCCAACTTGGAGTTTAAAACTCCACATTTCATTCAACTCATTTCAGGAAAATTACCTTAAGTTACGAAGTTGAAATTCCAGTTTGTTACAATACTAACACCTTTTTGGATTTTTCATCCCGAAAATTTAACGAAGCTTGGGTCTAAAACAAAATCATATACACCGTTCCGGGTGAAATATTTGCATCTCCGATTCTAATTCCCAAGTAGGTTCCTCACTACCGTATCGTTCCCAAATTATTTTGGGTAGTGATATTGCTCTTTTTCAGTACCTCTATTGTGAATCCACAATAGAACCCATCTAACGTGCCTATCTCAATATCATACTTATAACATAACTCATTAATATTAGGCACTCAGTCATCAGATCAACCAACCAAAAAGTGCAATTGATATAATATCCCATTCTACTATAACTCAACAGATCTCTCATCACTTAGCACAATGATATTCTCAATTCATATCATACACCACGCGTTCACTTATCTGCTCTCAATATGAGATTAGTAATAACCTCACCCATCACCTGCAACCTGTCAATGAGGTAGCCTGCCAGTGTGGTACTATATGCTCACCTATCACCCGCCCACACATCATCCACCCACAAGGACTGGTGGTCTGTTGGCCTCACACCTCCCCATCAGAAAGACAGATAAATATCACGCTCTTAATCAAATTTCACACATGGGATCTTATCTAACAAGCCACAAATCACAAATAAATAATCTGATACATAATGTCCTCCATAAAATCCATCACACGTGGATACACAGTGCGGCCCATCACATATACATAAGACCCAAGCACTATTACTTAGCGCGTGGGAATCAAATCCAACGAACATGTCAATTGGCATTATAGTAACCAGATATGTCATCCACAAGTGACTAACACATCACACCTGTTAGTGCCCCGGCTTGACGGAGTCTCTGTTTGTCAATTACATGACTCGGGTAGAAGCATATCCCAAGAAGCTTGAAGGCTCAAGATGATCGAGGAAAAAGATCATGCTCCACCAAGCTCAAAGCTTGTTGTCATGGCAACCACAAGAACATGTATATGGCCATAGATGACCCTAGGTGGAACTCACACCTGAGAGAGGACTACTAGGCTTATTTGCATATGTTGGTAATAAACATAAAATGCATAGAGAGGATGTTGAACACTGAATCGGAAGTGAACTTGGAAACATGAATTATGTTCACTGTCAGCACGACCAGTCTGTCTCACCGACCCCTCGGTGTAGTCAGGATCGATCCATGGTGGTCAAAGACTGGTCGGTTAGATTGACATTGGCTCTGGAACTTCGAACTATCATTCTGGAAATGCCTCTGACCGAGAGTCTCATATGCATTGACCCCTCGGTTATGAACTTGAATGATGCCTCGTGGTCAACGACTTGTCGGTATAAAACTTATAAGTCCTAGACTAGGAACTTATAAAGGCTCTCGATGAAACAAACATATCGAAAATCAAAGGCCGATGTAGAGATACAGGACCGACCACTCAGCAAAGGGTGATAGGTCGTTCTGGGTAACTGGTTTTCAAAATGGAAACTACTGTCAAGCATGCTTTGCACTAGAACGAGCCTATCGTATGGACCGACCTCTCGGTACCATAAGTGTTGAACCATCAGCGACAACGACATGTCGGTCGGGAAGTAATAATGTCGTTGAGGGTGCATTGAATGAGCAATGGTCGGGTGGTTGAACCGTAAAAAATATGAACACCGACCTGTCGGTCCTGAATAGTCAATATGGCTGTTAAACTCCCCTATAAATATGAGCGTTGGGTGATCATTTTACTATCTTCCTTGAGCTTAAAAGAGCTAAACACTCAAAGGAATGATCAACAATCTTGAGAGAAAGATCATAAACAACCAATCTTCGGATTGAGTTTGCAAGTGAGAAAGCTATAAACTAGGAAAACTTTGGTTTAGCCAAGTTTCCTTGTCACCCACAAATTGTGATTGCTACACGACGATTAGAAGAAGGAGTGTCGATACAACTTTGGTGGGATCTTCAAGAAGCGCACATCAACGAGAAAGCGCTTTAATGCAAGTGCTTCTTGGTTTTTAATTTTCTTTTTAAAAACCTGTAACCCGAGACTGGATTAAAGGGAGGTACCTTGGAACCACTATAAAAAACTTTAGAGTGTCATCTCTGGAATAGTGGTGGTAGAATTCTCAGCCAATTGAGTAAGGTGGAATTCTTACTCTAATTGTGAGGGTGTAAGTTCCCACAGAGTGAATTTGGGGATATCTCAAGGTTGAGCAAGTCCTAACATTGGATGTAGGTTGGCGAACCGAACCACTATATATATATCTTGTGTCCTTGTGTTTGTCATGTTAGAGCCAAATTCTTGCGTTGATTGTTTTAATCACATTTGCTAACACACACACACACTTTTGATTATTGTTTCCGCTGCATTTGAACTAATCAATCAAGTAAAATTAAACAGGATCAACGAATTTGGATTGACCCATTCACCCTCACCCCCCCCCCCCCCCCCCCCCCCCCCTCCCCTCCCCTTTCTAGGGTCAATCGCATTGTTCTAGCTCCCGTGTAAAGGGTACTTTCAACACCATCTTATGTGACATCACAATCACTCATATCAACCTATGAGTCTCAAACACTTCCATCCATCTACCAACATACTGTTCCAAACTCATACTTGAGGAATTCACTCAATCTCACATTGGTCTATACATTGATCAAACTACAGACTTTCATAGTCGTCGGATATGTCACATCACCACAAAATCTTCACCTTTACCTTCAGTAATCCTTATACGAGTACCTTTACCACTCACGACATGGTAAGGTTGTCTACCTTCAGCATTGGTAGTTCTTGTGGTGTTTGTCACATATCACAACGTAACTATTCATACGTCAAGTATATCTTAACTTCTCATCTTAATTTTTATCTCTTGGCAATACATTCAATAATCCAACCATAACAAATGAGGTCTTCTAATACTACTTTACTCAACTTATTCAAGGGTAAAATTATTAAATCTAGTCATACCTTATATCAGTCTAATAATACTCCAGTTGTGTAACTCGTTAATCGTGATCCTTTACATTTGCGTACAAGTAACGACACAACTTAGACAATTTTATCTATAATCTTTGTGAAGTAAACTATTAATTAAATACATCTTAAGATTCAAGTTCTATGGGTCTCAAAATAAGACAAATCAATATTTTCATATGACTCCATTGCTTCTCACGCTAAACTAATAATTTTAATTATCACCATTTAACACTCTAATGTCTAATCCTGCTCTGACTAAAATCATTTCCAAGCCTACTAATGACAACTTATAATTGCTATATTGGTCTCAAAATTATTGTTGACGTTCTAAATGACACATCGTTTTCATCTCAACACCAAATGTTATGGAGTCACCCCAACTCCATTTACGACATTTTGTTACTCCATTTCTAAAGGCTTAGGGAAAATTCAATCTCTTTCACTCAAAGTATTCTACCTCAACACTCAAGACTGTTCATTGTCTACCCATCCACAGTGCACCAACTTTGACTTTAATTCGTATAACTCATCCCTTCAGGTGACAAAGAAGTTACTCTTTTAATATAACAATCGTGCAAGCTTGATATGTGTTTCCAACGGGTGAAACTATAGTGAGGTAGATGACAATGATTGTATAAATGAACCCGTAGCAAAAACCATAGAAGTGAACAAGTTGAAATGCAATGCTCCAGAATCAAATACTGTTACTGCTTATGAACTACCAATGATCTCCATGCCTTGGATCACTGAGTGATTATCTGTTTTTGGTGTTGGGCGAGAGAATACAATCGTCATGAGGTCACTGGAGTAGGTGTTCGTCCCGGTTGAGTCTGGGGTCGGGACATATGTGACTGTGTAGGTCTACTCGGTGCGAAGAAAAGTTTGCGCTTGAGGCCCTTGGAGGAGTTGTGGACAATTTCTCTTGTTGTTGTTCGTTTATCCACAATAATAGCATGAGAAAACAATTCTAGAAGGCAGTACTATAGGGTATGGAGGCTGAAGGAAACTTAGGATTCGTACGGGATTTCTTACGGGGTGGAAAAGAATTTCTGCCACTCTGTCTCTTTCTATTTTCCATGAAACTAGTAGAATCTGTAGTGGTCATGCCCCTTTGCATCAGATTCAAAAATTCTTGTGCCTTAACCTCTTTTTCAGTCTCAATGAGATAACTTCACAGGAATAGGTCCTTGAAATTCTTCCAAGTCATTTCTGTCATCACAAGGTTTTCTTTAGTGGATCTCCACCATTGGCCAGCATCGTCGATAAGTTGTGAAGTAGCCAAGAGTATTTTGTCTTGACCTTCAGTGATTCTTAGTAGTTCAAAAATTTGGGTGATGTTTCCAATCCAATTTTTAGCTCCACAGGTCCTTCAATTCCGTTAAAGTGAGGTGGGCGTTGTTGTTGAAAATCTCTCACAATAGCCCAAATTTATGAGTTAGCAGTGCTAACTGAGTTGGGTGTTGTCTTATTTGTAATGCCTTGCCCCTTTTTCACTCGCCAAAAATTAGAGTCTATTTTTTAAAAAAAAATAAAGAGAGAGAGCGAAACGCTACGACGCGAGCTAAGTCCGATCTTCCAAAGCCTGACTCTTAGCTGGCCAACAATACGTGTGTGTGGACCGAGTCCACTAAAACAGTTCACATGTATTAAAGTCACCTTGCGGAATAACCACATTGCAGAATTATCATATGATTAGAATTACTATCCCTATCCAATAATTAGCAAGGAAGTCAATCACCATATAATAACTGAACTTAATTATCCAAATGTAACGTCAAACCATAGCAAAATAATATCTAAGTTATTACAGTCCCAAATGCAATTATCTCAAATTACATTGTCCAAAATAAAACTTAAATAAAATAAGCATAAACTATCCAAGCTCCTAAGCTTGGCTTCTTTCACGTCCATCGTCCCTTCCATTCCCTGTACCATCATCTAAGGTAGAAGTAGGTCGTTAGTCAACGCGCCCAGTAGGAGTTCCAAGTAGGGTCATACATGGGATTAGTATAAATCAATATAGAAAAACATATCATACTTATAAAACGTTTTGTAGTATTAAAACAGTGTATGATACTCATATCAAATCATGCCAATGTAATGCCATGTCATGGATCCTATACCAATGATCTCCCACCCACTTCCATTTTAGACATCATGCATTTCTCCCTATGTGTGTTAATCGGTCCCACCGAATGGAGCGTGGACTCCTTTTACATTTCAAACATCATAATCTCTCCCCACTATGTTAATCGGTCCCACCGAATGGAGCATGGACTCCTCTTTCATTTCAAACATCATGTATCATTTCCCGTATGTCAATCGGAATCAGTGCGGATCCCTCCCCACGTTTGTTTATCGGATACCCCGAATGGAGCGTGGACTCCTCTCATATGTTCCCTCACATGCCATGCATGAGATGCTGAGTGCAAAGATGCCATTTCTTTCAAATTACAATATGCCATTGGAAACAGTTCATATACATATATATTTCATAATTCAAGTAAGACATCATGTTGAAGCGTGACAAAACCATATAAAATCCACATGTAGTTCAATAAAGTAGGAATCCTATCAACGTCCAAGTACTGTATCCTTGATGTTTTCGTGAAGATATCGATCACCAATCACATCAAAGCCAATCGTACACCCGTTTGTGAAATCCCGTTACCTTAACGAATTCATCACACACATATGTGAATTTAATTACCCAATCAATTTCCATCATCCTTTACTCATCTTAAACAATCTAGAAAAATTATATTAAAATTTCACTTTTAAAATTCAGTCGATTACCCGTCCGCTGCCTCATCCTGCGGACGACAGAAACCCGTCTGGGGACAGTAGAAAATCTTCCGGCGGACGGCAGAAACCCGTCCTACAGACTGTAACCCGTCCGCGGACAGCACTATGCTCAAGTCTGTTACCCATCCGCGGAATATGATACCCGTCCTCAGACAGCGTACAACCGTGGTCCATTACCCGTTGTCCGCTACCCGAGGACAGTTCACACCCGGTACCCATCCTGCAGATGGTCCACACCTGTCCGCGAACGATAAAAACCCGTCCCTCGGACGGTAGACACCTGTCCCACAGAGAGTGTAACCCGTCCGCAGACAACCCTTGTCCAGTTTATGACCCGTCCGCGGATGGTCGAAACCCGTCCTGCGGACGATAGGAACCCATTCGCAGGCATGCAACCCGTTCGCAGACAGTGCACACCCGTGGATAGTCCTCTTGTTAGCATGTTTTACATTCTTTTTCTTCATGACATTCTCCTTTAAAACATATTATTCTTATTAGTCCTAATGTTCCAATTTCATCCCCCTAGCGAAGGCTAAGGTCTTTTCCTTAGTTCATTTACTCTCATGTCATCAAACATACTTTTTCGTTCAATCCCCTTTGGTTGTTGGTCCTCAACACCTACCTATTCCTTGAATGGATACCAACTCTATGATCATTCAACGGTTTTGACCATTTATTCCAACCATTCTTTTCTTCAATCATTTAACCCTTCTTCGATGGATTTCAAGGTCCATGGCCTTAACATAATTTTTGCCATCCTTTTTCAATCAAAATGGAACCCATAGGTTCGCCTACAACATAGCCAAACCTATGGTTTCCTTTGTCATAATCCCATAACATTAAACTCAACACATACCTCTTCCACGTCTCCTTCGTTTCTTTTTCTCTGAATTCTTCCTTAGTTCTTTTCCTTCCTTAGTGTTTTCTTCTTCCTCCTTTGTTCTTCGGTTTCTCTAAGTCTAGAGCCGAAAATGAGAGAGAGAGAGAGAGAGAGAGAGAGAGAGAGATGAGGACCTCTTTGTTCTTCAATAGAGCATTCGGCCAAGGCAGTTGAGAGAGGGAGGGAGAGAGATGAGAGAAACTCTTTGTTTCTTAGGGATGCAATCGGCCAAAGAGTGTAGCTTGAGAGAGGGAGAGAGAGAGACGTGTATGTCTAGGGTTTCCTCTCCAATGAGATGGAAACCTTCCATCTCCTCTTGACTCATTTCAAATGGGAGTTTCTTCACATCCCTTTCAACTCAACTCACTTTAAATGAAACTCATTCCCCAACTCAAGCACTTGAACTCATCCATGCAACTCTTAATTCAAGACTTGAATTTATTTCTTAATTAAATAATTCCTTAACTCAACTCACTTCACTTAACCCTTTTGAACTCACTCATGGTTGACCAAGTCAACCATGGCTTAGCCGATCATGTAGGTTACCTTAACCATTTGCTACCTCACTTGATGAGGTGGATTTGGATCTTAATTGGATAGTTGACCCAATTAATTTAATCCTACCCATTTACCTTCAAAATCAATTCATCTTGACCCATTGGGTCCCAATTGGGTAATTGACCCAATTAATTTACATTTACCCAATTACTTGAAATCAAACTCTATCCATGATCCATTGGATCATGACTGGGCCATTGACCCTATTCTTACCCATCTAAAGTCCATCACATCCATAAATCTTAAATTCAACCAATTTAATAATTTAAATAGACAAATCCAATATAATAATGCATTGAAAAATCCTGGGTGTTACATTATTAGATTGTACCATAATATTCATCATTGCTTGCACAAAACTTTGGATTTCAGGTGGCACGAAAGAAGTATTGCCACTGTTCTTACCAGTGTTCACCGGATCAGTATGGCTTCGTCGAGATCTTCCTCTTGGTACCATTGCCTATGTTCTATAAACAAAAATTATAACTCTGTTCACTGGATACTTATGAGAGGATTTACACCAGATTTATACCATATTGACTTGGGGAAACTCTATGATTTAGTTCATCATTCCTTATTTTTCATTTGTATCTCACTTGGGGAAATCCTATGTTTTGTTTGAATTTGACTCAGGAAGTTTCCTAATTTTTCTTTTGATTCACCATTGCTTTAATACCAACTGTGACCCCCCACCCTCTCAAAAATTTAGATCATAGTAATTATGGTAATAAAAAGGAGAGGGACGAAGTCCCACAACGTGAGCCGATTTTGAGTCCGAAGACTCAGACCTCGACTGGCCCAACCTAGCATGTACATGGACTGATGTCCATGATAATATTTACACACACTAGAATAATCAACGGAAATTTAAAACATTTGCAAAAGAATATAGGATCGCACAGGAAGGAAAGTTAAGGATCCTCCAAAGTCAAAAACATCAACCAAATACATAAGGTAAAAGATCTAGGAGTCAATGAAAGTTCCTGGGTATCCTAGAACATGAGTCAAAATTGAACCTAGAGGGGGGTGAATAGGGCAATACCAATTTTAATGGTCTTTAAAAAATTTTTGATTAATCAATTGATTTTGCAGTGGATTAAATTAGATTAATCAAGTGTGTGATAAAAGAGTGTGCCAATTTAAAAGTGTAATCACACAATAAATTGTAACACCATAAGGCCAATTTATAGTGGTTCGGTTATCTAACCTACATCCACTGTTAAGACTCTCCCAACCTCGGGTTATCTCCAATTCACTAAGTAAGGAATTACACCTACACTAATAGATTAAGACTTCCACCTAATCAATTGGTTGGGAATTTCACCCAACTCCTATCCCTCTATTTTTTATAGTGGTTTAAGAGCCTTGCTTTAGTCCACTTCACAATGATTTGAAAATTAAAATCAAACCTAAGAAATACTTACCTTTTGATAGCTCAACCTTTTAGATGTGTGCTTCTTGAAGATTCTTCCCAACTTGATGTCCTTAAATTAGATGTGCCAATGTATGAGCAATCACAAGCTTTAGAGGAGGTTCTAGGATTTGGGTATGCAAGTTGATCCTAGATGGTTTTTCACTCTCACTTAATCACAATCAAGAGGTTGATTGGATTTTCTAATTGATTTACCTATGTGAGTGCATGGAGAGAGGTTGGCAGAGGTTTGGGATCACTAGGAATGACTTAAGATGTTCCAAGTTGAAAGGTCCAAGGTCTCCAACCAAAACACAACATGGTTTGGTGTTTAAATAGGCAAACCAAAAAATCCCAAAGTTACAACATGCAATTGATCGTGAGTTCAAGAGAGTTGTTGTAAAGTGACCATTGGACATTAAATGTTTTCCAATTGCTAGAAAATGGTTACACACCATTGATCGTCCGTGTTTATTGGCGATTGATCGTGGGTCGGCGAATGTATTCGCCAGAGACTATCCTGTTTTGACAGTTCTCCCTTGCAAAATTCCAAATTCTTTCAGGCTAATATGCAGATTTTGGTACTGGTGGAGCTGGGTTCATTAGCTCTCATTTAGTAGACAAACTGATGGAGAGCGGAAAAAAAAAACAGAGAGGTCCTGTATTAAAAAGGGACGATGCTAGCAAAGCACAAGAGAAAGTGCAGCAGTAACAAGCAAGGCCTACAATCCTTCAGAGGAAGCACAACACTACAGAGTCATAACCAATCAATGATGCAAACTAGGAGCAAAAATCCAAGGGATCAACCGATCTCTACCAGACCTGGTTGTAGGAAAAATCTAAACAATCTCTCTATGCCTAGCCAATGCAATACAATAGGAAAGCGAACAGATCTCTCTCAGATCTGCTAGAGAGAGAAGATGTAATAGTGTTGTCTAGGTTCTAGTAGATAGATCTGCTAGAGAGAGAAGATGCGCTGTCTGGGTTCGTGTAGATCTGAGAGTTCTTGAGCATCTGTACTCTTGCAAGAACTGGCCTAGCAGCGGTTGGTTTTTTTTTTGTGAGCAGATCTGGCAACCCCAACGACAAAGAGGACAGCAATCAACGGCGGCAAAGTGACGCTACAAAGAGGGCTGCAGTGAGGTGACGCTGCAAATAGGGTTGCGGCTGGTGGTGGTGTTGTTTCAGTGGAAAAGGGAGCAGACTTCAATAATGCAGCAAACCAAAAGATGCAAGAGGAGGCAGTGCAAGGAGCGGCAGGCAGGAAGGCAGAGGTCGCCGATGCAAAACCTAAGCTCTCGATACCTTGAAAACAATCGACCAAATCATTGATGCTGCATGGAGTATTTATTCAACATAACACCCTAATTGGGATAGAAGGAAAATACTAAACTACCCTCAATATATATACTCTAATACAATCTAACTCGTTGATCTTGATGATCATGTTCACTACATTGATCGCACATTGATTGTTATGGAAAGGGTAGTGGTGGTATTTTTTTTTCCTTCCTTTTCCCTTTCTCATCTGTTTGCATGTGTGCACATGTATGTCTAGATCGGTCAAGCTACGATTGAATGAACGAGAATGAGATTGCTAATGTTGTGATACAATTGAAATGGATAATTCCATGTTAAACCTTTGTGAGAAGCTCTAGACATATGCATTAGAGAAATTTGTATTTGAGTTCAATAATTTTTCTTTTATCGTGGAAAGTTAGTGATCAAGTTCACTACATTGATCGCACAGTGATTGTCATGGAAAGGATAATGGTGGTGTTTTTTTTTAATCCCTTCCTTTTTCCTTTTCTTGGTGTTTGCATGTGTGCATATGTATGTCCAGATCGGTCAAGCTACGATTCAATGAACGAGAATGAGACAGGTAATGTTGTGATACAATTGAAATGGATAATTCCATGTTAAACCTTAGTGAGAAGCTTTAAACATGCGTATTGGAGAAATTTGCATTTGAGTTCGCCAATTTTCTTTTTACTATGGAAAGTTAGTGATCATGTTCACTACATTGATCGCACATTGATTGTCATGGAAAGGGTAGTGGTGGTTTTTTTTTTTTTATCCATTCATTTTTCCTTTCTTTGTGTTTGCATGTGTGCATATGTATGTCCAGATCGGTCAAACTACGATTCAATGAACAAGAATAAGACAGGTAATGTTGTGATACAATTGAAATGGATAATTCCATGTTAAACCTTTGTGAGAAGCTCTAGACATAAGCACAGGGCCGGCTGAAGGGTAAGGCACCTAAGGCAACTACCTTAGGCCCCCATTTAGGAAAGGCCCCAATTCTCCTTAGCTAGAGCTCTTCGCTACCTTGGTTCTCATTTCCACCATTGTTAGGGTTTTTGAGTTATTTTTCTCCATTTTGAGGAGGGAGGAGGGAGAAAGAAATGGCAGGGGAAACGAAAACAAGAGTTAGATGGGAGCAGGGAGAAATGGCTCCAATCTTCAAGAAAATAACGGTCATGCCACTCCTTTTGTGTAACAATTGTACTATTGCTATTTTATATGCCGTTGCGCCGTGTTATTGGGAGTCGAGGGTTTTTTCTCACGTATAATTTTTTTTATTTTGTATATTATTGTAATAAAATATATAGTATTGTATGAATAATATTCTCCCCTTAAACCTCTACATGGGCCCTCTAAAGTTCAAGGGTCTTGATTTTTTGAAATAATTTTTTCATTTTTCTGTCCAAAGGTGAAAGCAAAAAATGAAAAAAAAACTAGTTTTATATTTTTTTAATCCAAAGAAGGCTCCATTCAAAATTTTTGCCTTTAGCCTCAACTTATGTCGAAACGGCCCTACATATGCATTGGAAAAATTTGCATTTGAGTTCGCCAATATTTCTTCCACTGGGAAAAGTTAGCTTTGTCATTTGCAAAAGAATAATATATAGTCCCTCTGTCCATTTTAGATGTCCCATTTTAAAATTTTGAATTTTTTAAGGAATGACTCTCAAAAGGCTTATGAACTTCTCTCTAACATCCTATAAGTCTTCTAAAATGCATATTAGACAACTGTTTTGGGACAGTCTGAAAATGTATATGAGACAACTAAATTGGGACAGAGGAAGTATCAGGTACACTTTATCGAAGCTTTTTATCTAAAATTGTAGTGGTGGTTGAGATTTTGATGAGACATTGGTGTTTCAAGGTAAATATTCCTCAGGATATTAGAGTGATAGTCGACTTTAAAGGACTGATTGTCATTTTTTAACTGATAGAAAATGAAGAACAGGAAAAATGGGAACCCAAAAATAATATTTTTCTCTTTTATTTTGAGGAATTCGTTTCTCAGAGGAAGGATAGGAAAATTAAATGAGAAAAAGAGATTTTCTTCATTCATCAAAAAAAAAACCATTCAATTTCAAAACAAAAAGTTTAACTCAACCAATAATGGGGTTTACACACGTTAACATAAAATCAGATTTTATAGTATTTATTAGATGACATAGGCAAAATTTGAACATAATTTTTCTCTATGAAATTGATTTCTTTTAAGAAAATAAAAGAACAGCTTGTAAAGAAAATGAACTCCTTATAAGAACTTGACAGATAACAGAATATGTTGACTATTACGTAACTGTGATCAATTTGGTAAATGTATTGTTGCCTTACAATACATAAGAAGTAAAGACTAAAGGGATATATTTATAGACAGGGCCGGCTCTGAGATTTCAGGGGCCCTAGGCGAGATTTTTAAGATGGGGCCTTTATATACTCGTAAAAAATAAAATTATATAATTTTTTTACAATACGTGAAACTAAATAAAATATTATAACAAAGTATTATTTAAAATTTATTCTTATTTTGAGAAGCAAAATTACTAATTAAATTACAATATTTAAGTTTTTTTAACATTTATTTTTCAATAGATAAGATAGCTAATTTATTCAATATTTCTTGTGACATTTTAGACCGAAGATAAGATTTTATCAATTTTAATTTTGAAAAACTTATTTCTGCATAGGTAACTGTAATTTGTATAATTAATATTATTTTATAAGCAATTCATGCATTTAGAAAACAACAATTCATTCTTTTGGTAATGCATCTTTTATCATATGGAGTGTGACATTAATGCAAATTCTCATTTGAAACGAATATTATTATTATTTTTAATTTTTCATTTTTTGTATTTTTTAAAAAATTAAAAATTATCTTAATTATAATGATTTATAATTGTATATTAGTAAAATATCATTGATCAAATGAATAAAGTTATGTTTTTTCATCTCTTCAAATTTTAAAAGCTTTAAATTATTTTTAATTCAAAATTATCAACTCAATATAGATTTTTCTTTCTCTTTATTTAGATGATAGATATATTTTAAAAGAGTCTTTATTAATTAAAATTATTTTATTATTATTATTATTATTAAACTCAATAAAATGATTATTCTGATTGTTAGTATCATTATTTTAATTTTTTAAGAAATCTAAGCTTTTTCATTATTATTATTAAATAATTTGATAAAAAAAATTTACGAAATTATTATTACACAGCTGGGATTTGATCCCAATCCTTTTTCTATTAGAGGGAGAATTTTAACCAACCAGACAAGAATGTATATCTGCTTTAAATAGACATTATTAAATATTTAACATATAGTAAAAGAACTTATGGACTTGGGGGCCCTTTTTTATTTGGGGGCCCTAGGCGACCGCCTATTTCGCCTATACCCAGGGCCGGGCCTGTTTATAGAATCGCTATGGGTTGTAATTCAACTGAGTCTAGCTTATTTTGTGTTGAGAGGAAACGTGTTTTCTACTTCACGGAAATAGTAATATCGAAGATAAAAAAGAGAAATCAACAAAGAAGCAAAACCACAACACAAACATTTTACGTGGTCCTATTTTGATACGTCTGAGGGGTTCAAACTCATCCATTATATTTGAAAAAAAAAACGAAGAATAAGCGGCTCTTGTTACATATGTTCGGCTCTCTCTCACACAAAACGAAAATATATACTACCCTAATTAGGGTTACATAATACGCAATGTGAAATTACAAAATTGCTCTCCAATAAAAATATACTATCCTAATTAGGGTTTACATAAGGTTCTTGACCTACAACTGGATCTACAAGTACATCTCTGATAATCAGGCTCCACAACACTTAACATTTTGAAATATATACATGGATGATACATGGTTGATGGAAAAGATGCCAATGTTGTTAACATTTGGAGTCCCAACTTGATTCGAAAATTATAGCCATAAACCAAGAACATAAGATTCCACCTATTGAGAAGGTCCCTCTATCGAATACGATCTTCAAATTAAGGTCATCATCTTCTTATGAAACTGAATAATTAAACGTATTCAGTCTATATTCGCATTGTTTTTCTCCTTCACTATCACTACAAGAATTGAATTTATACTCAATTTGATTAGTGTCACATGGACATTTGAAATAACATGTTCAAATTGAATTTATCATACTTCGTAGCGAAGGTAGATACGTCGTATTAACTCATTTTCATCATTGAAAATAAATCCTATAAAAAAAAATAATTGTTCAATTTACAATGATCAATTCATAATCGATAATTTCTCCAAACAGTATAGGATCCATATAATACATGGATTTGTCGCTTTCTTGACAAACCTCCTTCCAATGTATTTTCCGAAATTTTAATATGCGACCAACTTAATGGACAAGGTGGTGCTTGGTGGACGATGTGACGCAGATACTTGGCAAATTAAATAGATGAAAGTCGACTCAACACCCCATTGCTTCCCACTATGCAAATTCAGCGTTAGAACCTATGTGAACCTTCTATTTGGATAGATTGGGTTGTTTTTCTTCTCTTTTTTTCTTTTAAAAGTCCAACAAAAATAGTTAATTAACAACTCTCAAGAATTAACTGGTTGCTTGGATATTAAAGTATTACATTGTATGGGATAGGTAAATTATGTAAAAACAAAGATGTGCTTTTTATGAAATTTTGTCATTGGTTAAAAACTTAAAATATGTCTATGAAAATTTGAAAGTTTGTGATTAACCTCAGCTGATTTTTAATAATGATGTTTAAAAACTCGAAGCTCGGACTCAAAAAACTCCGCTAAGTTTTAAAAAAAACTCAAATATAATTGCTAGCTTGCTCGATTGGCTCAAGATACTATCGAATTGAGTTGATTCAAACTGACTCACTCATGCCATTTTAAGTTTTTTAACTTCTTATATTGCCATTTTCTATCTTAGAGTTGATTTAGCTGAAACGATCACTTGTTTACACTTGCTGGTTCCCAATTTTTCCACTGACAAAAATCTATATTGGAGAGGATTTCGAGAGAAAAATCTAAATGTTACGAAAATGTTTATGATTCCCGTATCTTTTCAAATCCCTATAGAGAATGCTCACTATATCCTCTTGAAGCCCTTAATTCAACATGCTCTCAATAAAATGAAGTTTTTTTAGTTCTTAATCATTACTTTTCACGCATAGAAAATCATTTTCGACAAAGCAGAATAAAAATTTATCCTGCACTCTGGCATTTTCGTTGTGTATTATGATCTCTCTCTCTTGACTACACAAGAAATTTCCTTTTGCGAAAAGCCAAATCATTTATTTATTTTTTAAAGCTAATATGTACCACATTTTTTCCATATGCACATTTCCATCACGTGGATTGGATTTATCTCTCATTTGAACTTATTTAGAGATAAATTTACCTTTGAATTAAACTGAAGCCATGTGAACAAAACTTGAAAACCTTCAAAATTATATTAAAAATAACACTTTCAAGTGGAATTTTGGTACTCTATTTATTCAAGATAAGATCTATCAAACCAACTTATTCCCAGCATCTAATATAATTCTTATAAAAAGTTATTAATTCCATTTCACAACAGAACAAACCAGTTCAACCTGTCTGCCATGTTATTGTTGATGAGGGCATCACACCGAAAATTAAGAAAGGACATTGTGTTATTTTTTATCGTAGCAAGTGGAGGAATAAACTAACCAATTTAGACTCCAAATTAATATATTCAATGCATGTGAACTCCACACATGAGCCTCAAGCCTACTCTAGAGCAAATCTCTCAAATGGTTGCACTTTTAAAAAAAATCTCTCCATTGGTTAATATGTGGCAAAGAGCTCATTGGTTGGTGTTACACTCACCCATGGTGTGCAAGCTTCTTCACCGAATTGTTGGCTCTCCAATTTGATCCATCCTCTATCATGGTCCAGTGAGTTGAAGACTCCTGATGGAAAGGGACAAATTACAACTCCAAGGTTACATTAATTTCTTTGTTTTTGATTGGTTACATATAAGATGATAGGATTAGGGTTTGGGAATGGCTTCCATGCCACAACCCCTTGTTTTTCTTTTTTCTTTTTCTTTTTCTTTTTACGCCAAGACTTCTTGGTTAACCATTGTAATTACCACCTCAATTAGCATAAATAAAGGTTGGATGTTCACTGGTGAGTAAAAGTAAGCTTTTCAATTGAATTCTTAATTTCCTTATTTATTTCAATTAATTTGTTGTTGCTTTTTCATTTAATTTTCGGCACTTAGTTAAGGTGAAATTGTTCAAAAAGAATTATATATTTTTATTTTTCAATTTAATTCACTTAAACCATAAACTAGTTTCATTCAAAACTAGTCATCTTCCTTAGACTTAGTAAGCACAGGTTAAAATATCATATGATACATATCGGCCAATACGGTATCGTACATTTATGATATCACCCAGGGGTTTAAATACCGTTATCGGCCGATATTTTTCTCTCTCCAGCCGATATCGGCCGATATATCGACCGAGAAGGTGAATATCGGCCGATAACGATATATATCGACCGATATTCACTCCTTCAAAACCGATACATATCGGCCGATATTTGTACCCCCGATATCACCCAATATATCAGCCAGAATATCGTCGATATTATAAAATATCAGTGAAAAAAGATTTTTTAAAAAATAAACGACGTTATCGGTGAAGAAATATGTTTGTTTATAAATGATTTTCAGGTCTTGTAATTTTCAGAATTATCTTAATTTTTTAAAAAATGACAATTTCAGCCTGATTTTCTATTTTTTTAATTCCATTTTTTTTAAAAAAATGCCAACATCAATATTTTATTAAAATTATATAATATCATGTTAAAAATCATAAAGATATCTCCAAAAATATCATATTGAATCATAATATATATATATATAATCTTGAGTGTGTAACTTAAAAAAATCATTTGAGCGTGTAAATGATCAGTATTTAAAGAAAAAATTACATATCGATGAAGCCCATAAATTTCTTCATTTCCTGAAAAAAAATAGGAATAAATTGAATGAGACAAAGATATCGCCGATATATCAGATCACCTATCCCCAGGCGATATTTTTACCCCAGCTTGCAAGTACTCTTTCTTTAGGAAAGAAACCACTTAGATTCTTCTGAGAAAGGCATTTCAATTTGATTTATTTAATTGAAGACTAAGAAAGGTGCAGAATACTATATTAGCCTTCATCAATTGTAGACTGCTGAGAAATCTAATATGCTTCATCAATTGTAGACTGCTGAGAAATCCAATGAGACCAAAACTGCAAATCCACGGGAATACTCACATTGCACAAGGGATGGACTTCACAAAGGATGCCAGTTTCCGGTGTCATCACGCATAGAATAGCATCTTTCTGCATGATATATTCTACATGAACGTAGCTAACAAACATTTTGAAACATCCCATTGAAACACAAATTAGAAGAAGTATAGAACAACGAAAGTTCGGTCAGAATTGGTTCAACCCGAGCCAAAAAATGACGAGCGTGATTCAAAACCAATGGAACACCATTAGCTAATACCAATTCTGCCTAGGACCCTTTAGTCCATAAGTGCAGTTTTGAAAGGAACGTCCGGTAAACCAGGTACCTCAAGATAATCTGGTTCAGAAAGAATATCAACTTTGGCAGCAACAATAGATTAGTTCATTACTCAACATCATGATGGAAATGGAGAATACGCAAACAATATTAATACAAATGAAACAAAACCAGTTAATTTGTCAGAAACGAGAATTGTAGATGGCAACAAAAACATAGTATCCTGTACATAAGGTGGAGGATACAAACAAAGCCTGTGGCTGCCCAAGTGCCTATAAACAAAGTTTTGGGTCCTTGCAGGTGCTAAGGTCTAGAATGACCTACACCATACCAAACAAAATCACATCTAAGAGTTGATTGAGGATGAATACTTGAATACAACCAAAAAGAAAAAGAAAAAGTAAACAAGACTGCAAAGATGTGATCTTAGTAATCAAAAGGCCATCCAGAATAACTCATCTCGTTACTGCTTCCACTTGATTCATGATGAGAATTTGAGTTTGATGAACGAAATGGCCATAAGAAGGAAAATGGACTACGCCTCCCATTACTCTCTTCACCATTCTCCCTGCCAGATGGCTGATTAATGGCATTGCTTCTGCTGCCACCACCAGAACTATGAGTACTTGATCTAGTATAAACAGCACTGGAGCCTTGTGGTGGCAATTCATGGCGACATACAGGGCAAGAATTGTGCTGCACCAACCATGGGACGATACAATCAGAGTGATATATATGGTCGCATGGCATTTGTCGTGCTTCAGAACCCAATTCAAATCTTTCTTTACAAACTGCACAATGTGAGTCCCCATGCAAATGTCTATGTGTGATCTCTACAGTTGGCATTGCATCAATTGCAGATCTTGGGGCTGGAGGTGGCCCACAACGGTCATTCCGAGTAAGCTGTTCAATCAGCTCCTCCAATCCTGAGCCCGTGATATACTCACTGATACTGGCATGCCTCAATCCAACTCCTGGACCTCCATTGAAAAGTACTTCAATTCCCCCATTTTCAGAGATCCGAATAGGGATTTGGCCACGTAATATAAACCAAGGATTGGAACCATATTCAAGCTCTTGTTCTGGAACCGTACTTGATCTTCTTCTAACATCAATCTCATGACTTCTTCCTGCCAACCGTTGCCTCATTAGAGCAGACAAAGCTTCCAATATTCCAAATCTATGTTCCCCCTCTCCACCAGAATCCAACCCAAAGAAATCCACAGGGCTGATGTCATCCATCTCATTCAGTTCTTGTATAAAACCGCCATTGCAAGTAGGGCAGACCACATCTCGACCTCCGATACAAACCGTGCGCCTGCATCTGTAACACCAATGTGTGCGTCCACCACTTGACATTCTTTTCTTCTCTTGGTATCCTAACAGAATCCCTTGGGAGAAACCTAATGGAAAAACAATAGCAAAGAAACACCCACGACCTGTGTCCTCAATCACTTCCTTTATTCCAATTGGGAATTCAATCAGCAGTCAACAGTGCAAAAAATAAAGAAGGTACATGAATAAACAAATATTACCACATACATGGACAAGCAAAAAATTAAGAAGAACGAACCAATTCATTAAGTAAATGGATATAATAATCACTGCCATGTTCAACAAAATATTAACATAGGGTCTCATCTTTCTAGTAGTTGCTTTTATAAAATAGATGTTTGCCTAGAGTATCTCATGGTGCAATTCATAAGCACATAGGACCTCAGTCCATGAACCAAACATTTATTCAATGCAATCAATTAGCTTGCAAATGATATCATACCAATTGGTGAAACAGATATTAATCAAATGAGAAATTCAGATTGTGGAAGGCGGCCTTAGAGACAAACTGATTTAGAATTAGTGGAGCAAAAATAGAACATATCGTGGGAACTTGAATAGGGTATAGAGATGGCATAAAATTAGAAATTATTTGGTTTCATGATTTGATAAATCCAGATACTTAGGTGGAACAAACAAAACACATAGAGGATCAGATTTGAACAAAGCTAACAAGACGGAAGAAGGGAAAGGCCATGTGTAGGCAAGCTAGCAAAGTGTTATGTGATAAAAAAGTATTATAAAAATTAAAGGGGAGGTTCTATAACATGACCATCAGGTTGGCAATGCCTTATAGAGTTTAGAGTTGGATAATAAAGATAAACAAGTAAACATAGTAATAGTGACAGATGCATATCCCAAGATGGATGAGTAGGGTAATTGATGCGGGTGCATTCCCAAGCACCTTCCATTTTCCTTTTTTTTTTTTTCTATTTTCGTGGTTTACTATTTCCATAGTTTCCTTTTTTTTTTTTTTTTTTTAGCAAGGATTTATTTTTAGTAGGTTGAAAGTTTATATATGATGTAGCACTTTGAGGCAAAACACACGATTGAATGAAATAAAGATTGAGATTTTCGCAAACCTTTGTGCGATTGAGATTCATGCGATTCCAGTTTTAGCGTGAGGTCCTTTTTAGCGTGAAGCTTGACATGAGGTTATCCTACCATCATCTTCAGGTACTTCTAATTCTTCTCTTCTCTTCTTCCCTCCTTTTCCTTTTCTTTCATACCACTGCCGAGACCCTGTTTGGAGCCCCTCCCTTTCCGCCTCCCTGTTTGGAGCCCAAATCTGTAGCCGAGACCTCTTCCTTGATTCCCTCTTGCTGCCAGAACTCCTCCTTGAGCCAAATCAGCCCAGAAACTTTCACCTCTTGCTGCCTTTTCCCTCCTAGGATCCCTCCTTGCCGCCATCTCTGCTCCATCCCCTTCTTTTCGTTGTTTCCCTTTTTTCTTTCACTTCCACCTCCTTAGCCTTATTTCATTTTTACCCTAGGAGCCCAATGTACCCACGTGTCTAAGTCATCACTTAAAACCTCACCTTTTTTCTTTCATTTAATTACATATTATTCCCTCTTTACATGCTATTTCTCTCATACCAGCCATTTAAAACCATTTCAACTCATTGTATTTTTGGTATTTGCATGATTATTTGTAATCATTCTTATATTAGTTAATTGCATTTATTAATTGAATTTTAATTTCAGCCCATATTAGTTTTAGGTGCATTATTTTCATCCCTTTTAACTTTTACGGAACAAATTTAGACATTTAGAGTTACCCTATTAGTTGTCCTGCATCAGTAATATTAAAAGATAGAATTGGGACTGAATATATTGAGGAGAACCTTAAAAATAGACTCAATATATGAGAAAATGAGAGAAGCCATTTCAATGGTTTGAGCACATATATAGGAAACCAAAAAATGTCTTATGTATGAGTAATTGAAAGTTAAGTAGAAGTTATGCGGAGCATACCAGTCCCACAATGTTTCAGTGCAGTGTTTCCATGTCTTTTTTTAGTAGGTATTTTAGTTTATTTTTAGAAGAGTAATGTAATTTCTGAGTTTCTTATTTGGGGTAAGATGAAACTATATAAGCCCCTCTCTTGTAAACTAGTTTTACACACAAATGAAATAAGAATTGAAGTTTTCGCATATACTTGTTCATGGTGCGACCGCTTTCCTTTACCTGCCGACCCCCCAAAACCAACCCAACCCTTTCAGATCTTGTTGCTGCCCCTTGTTTTCCCTGTTCTTGTTTTCGCCACCCCCTTAGGCCCTTCTAAGGCCATCACCGACCCTGCTATACCCCTATCAGTCATCTCTCATCTCTCTCTAACCCAGATTTGTGTCGTCACCAACCCAAATCCCACCCTAGGCTATCGCTCTGATGCGGACCACCACACGAGTTTCCATATTTTGCAAGTTTTTATATTTAGATTTGGGATTTCCAGTTTTTCACGATTGTATTTTTTCTTTCATTTATTTGTTTAGTCTAATAGTTTGTTTTGTTTGGGGAAATTTAGTGATTTTACATGTAATTAGGGCTTTCTAATCATTGGGGATAGTTTAGTATTTGTTTATTTGAGGGTATTTTGGTATTTTCATACTTTTAAGTCATTATATAAATAATGTAACCCCTCCATACGGGATTGACACTTAATGAATGAAAGAAGCTTTGAAGTTTTCTCTGCAAAACTTGTCTCTTGCGAAAGGAATCGGTGAGAAACCACAAAGGTGAGAAATCTCCAAGAACAAGAAGGTGAGAAACCTTCCTCTTTCCAAGTACTCTTTCTATCTCTTCTATCTCTCATACCTCTCTCTTGTTTCTTTTCTTTTCTTCCAAGAACAAAAATCCCTTGAACCATTGCCGTCACCTTTCATAGCCACGCTTGCTGTCCCAGATCCGACCCATATCCATCCCATAATCATCCTATTATTGTCCCAAATCTGTCCCAGAACCGTCCTATTGTTGTCCCAGATCTGTCCCAGAAAAAATCCTTATTTACCATCTTGATCTGTCCCAGATCCCATCCAGACTCGTCCCAAGCCCTTCCCTATCCCTAACAGCCCTATAAACTGTTGTCACAACCCATAACAGTCCCATATATGACTGTTTATTGCTGTCCTATCCATTGAGATCCCCTATCTTATTGTCCCATACCATTAAGATCTCATATTACTGCTGTCCTACAATTTCTCCTTTCCAAACAACCAATTTAATTCCTATTTCTGATGATAGATCTACATATTTATGGGATTTGACAAACCCCTTTGTTTTGAGGGACCTTTACTGCAGATGTAACTTGGTTTGGATTGTCTTATAATCACTTATATTAGATTTCAAGAATTTACATGATTCTTTGTGGTAAATTTTTATATTATTTAATTGCATATATTAATTGGTATTTAATTTCAGCCCATTTTAGATTTAGGGTGCATTATTTTCATCTATTTAATCCACATTTAGGCATTTAGAGTTACCCTATCCTTTGTCTTGCGTCAAATTGGTTTCAGAGCAAGCTTAGGGTATTTCCTTAAACATCCACGGTCCTAGATATGCATTTAGTGTAAAAAAAATTAATTAATTAATTAAAAAAAAAAAATCATGGTATAGAGTTTAGGATACAGCATCTAGACATGTCAGGAGAACAACCCCCAGCTTGGTTCAATAAATTCCTCACCCAGTTGACTACCCAGACGATTGAATTTCAGAGGAGACTAGAAGCCATAAATGCTAAATTCATTCTTGTACAACCCAAGAGCACCCAGTTGACTAAACTCCAAAGAGTTGATCGTGGTGAGTACCGTCAGCCTCATAAGCCTCAGGAATTTACCAAAAATGAAGAACGTGTCTTGAAGATTGTTCCTATCATGTCCCAAAATTTTGATGGACGTCTAGATCCCAAAGTTTTTCTCGATTGGCTATCGGACATGGAACTCTACTTTGAGTGGTATGACATGTCAGAAAGTCGACGAGTCCGTTATGCTAAATTGAAATTGGTGGAACAAACCCGAACTTTCTGGATGACAGTGGAACATAAAAGTAGAAGGTTAAGAAAAGACCCTCTAGATTTGACATGGGACGAAATGAAAGAGTTGTTAATTGAGAAATATATCCCTCCCTTCTACCGTCGCAAGCTCATTAATCACCCAATTCTTCATAAACTTGATATATATGGTGAAAGTAATGATGAATCAGGGGTGATACAATCTCATGGGTTACCCAAAACCATTGCGTCAAATAGAAAACCTCTAGATCCCATCCCAGTGCCAGTGTCACCTAGTCCATATGAGTCTTTACATGCATCTGCACTGCACATTCATGATTTGCATGCTGAAGTTACCTATCAAATTAATATAAGCAATGAAGAATATGAGTTTGCTGCAGATAATCATTGTGGATCCAAAGAATCTGATGTGGATGATCATGTGGAGGACCTCACACCCTGTCCGGTTCCAGCACCTTCACCTCCAGACCCCACCCCACATCAGCGTGACCCTACCCCACATATTGGCCTTCATGACCATCCTATTGGCCTTCCTGATCTATAGCCTGATCCACAGCATGACCTGCTCCATGACCCATGTCACGTACCAATACAGTCCCCTCAGCCTTTACATGTGCCACCAACTAAGCCTCTCCCTTGTGTCCCTCTTGGCCTTCTTGATCCATTCCATTACCTGTGCTATGCACCAGTCCAATCCATTCAGCATGTACCTCCCTCACCTTTTCAAAGACCAACAACTGCACCATCTAGCCCACCCTCACAGTTTAGAGTTGTCTTCAATCCTGATCTTCACCTTGACCCTCCTACTAGCTTTCCGGAACCACTTCATAACACATGGCATGCACTTGTACAGCCTTCACCAATCCTACCTTCTTTACCTTCTTTGCCACTCGAAAGAGAAAAGATAGAATTTATCTTGGTTGAAGAAGTTGTTTCCACAGTTGCAGGAGGACATGAGCTACATCCTGTGACGAGGAAGCCCAGGACCATGACAGATATCACTTGGTTGCCTGAGTTTGACCTACATCGATTTGCTCTGGATTTACGGGTAAGACTTCAGAGTTTTGTCTCGGCGGAGGAGCATTATACTCACATCTTGTTGTTGTCGCCACCCAGAGTTGTTTGTGCCTTCAGTGTCGGATTCAGAGCATACCATCGATGGCGCATGAAAGCCGATCCAGAATTCTTATTGCGGCCAGTTGCTAGTCTGTTTGATTTATACCTGAAGACCTCACGTGCGTGTGATTACACTTTGAAGACCCCAAACTGGGAAGACGAGTGCGTGGGTAAATCTGTGTCTTTTCATCTGTTTGAACTCGAGGTCGAGTTCTTTTTCAGATGGGGAGATTGATGCGGACCACCACATGAGTTTCCATATTGAGCAAGTTTCTATATTTAGATTTGAGATTTCCAGTTTTTCACGATTGTATTTTTTCTTTCATTTATTTGTTTTGTTTGGAGAAATTTAGTGATATTACATGTAATTAAGGCTTTCTAATCATTGGGAATAGTTTGGTATTTGTTTATTTGAGAGTATTTTGGTATTTTTCATGTTTTTAAGTCATTATATATATGATGTAACCCTTCCATACGGGATTGACACTTAATGAATGAAAGAAGTTTGGAGTTTTCTCTGTAAAACTTGTCTCCTGCGAAATTGGTGAGAAGCCACAGAGGTGAGAAATCTCCAAGAACAAGAAGGTGAGAAGCCTTCCTCTATCCAGGTACTCTTTCTATCTCTCGTACCTCTCTCTTTGTTTCTTTTCTTTTCTTCCAAGAACAAAAAGCCCTTGCATCTGTCCCAGATCCATTCCAGATCCGACCCATATCCATCCATAACCATAACCATCCCAGATCTGTCCCACAATCATCCTATTGTTGTCCCAGATTTGTCCCAGAACCGTCCTATTGCTGTCACAGATATGTCCCAGAAAAATCCTTGTTTACCATCTTGGCATGTCCCAGAATCCCATCCAGACTTGTCCCGATCTGTCCCAGATCCCATCCAGACTCGTCCCAAGCTCTTCCCTATCCCAAACAGCCTATAAATTGTTGTCCCAACCCATAACAGTCCCATATATGACTGTTTATTGCTGTCCTATCCATTGAGATCCTCTATTTTGTTGTCCCATACCGTTAAGATCTCATATTACTACTGTCCTACAATTTCTCCTTTCTAAACAACCAATTTAATTCCTATTTCTGATGATAGATATACATATTTATGGGATTTGACAAACCCCTTTGTTTTGAGGGACCTTTACGGCAGATGTGACTTGGTTTAGATTGTCTTTTAGTCACTTATATTAGATTTCAAGAATTTGCATGATTTTTTGTGATAAATTTCTATATTAATTAATTACATATATTAATTGGTATTTAATTTCAGCCCATTTTAGATTTAGGATGCATTATTTTCATCCTTTTAATCCACATTTAGGCATTTAGGGTTACCCTATCCCTTGTCCTGCGTTACGCTCCCTCCAATACCCACCCCTACTGTTGTCATTTCACTCCTAAGCACATCCCCTTGCTACCGTGAGCCCCTAAATTCATCCCCAAATCCCACCCTAGGCTATCACTCCCTCCAATACCCACCCCCTATTGTTGTCGTTTCACTCCTAAACACATCTTCATGCTGTGAGCCCCTAAATCCATCCCCTTGCTTTTGCCCATCGAACTGCCTTTCACCGTTGCCCATCGAACTGCGTTTCACCCTTTCCGTTCGCAGCCACACCTCCGTTCCTATTTTTCTTTAATTCCATTCGTACCATTTTCCAACTCATTAAGTAAACACGTGCCTAAGTTTCCAGCTTATTAACCTTTGTGCCATTTAATTCATTCAATTTTTGAATCATTTATTTCTATTCACACGTTAGATTCTAAGTATTTGCATGGTTATCTATGATAAATTTTATATTAATTAATTGTAAGTATTAATTAGAATTTAATTTAAGCCTAATTTAGATTTAAAGTGCATTATTTTCATCCCCTTTAATCTTTATGTAACCATATTAGGCATTTAGGGCTACCCTATTCTTTATACATCAAGTAACAACGTCGATGGGGAGGCCTTAAAAACTAAGGTTGCAACTCGGATCAGACCAGGTCAAGTTTATGTTAATCCATTTGGAACCATGATTCTCAAATCTGAACCCAACCCAACTAGAGGTACCCAAGATGCCTGCCTTTTCAGAACTAACCCAATACGAGAAAAATACTGGAGACCCAAGAAATGGACCTGAAAAGCAACTTTTTTAATAGATTGCCCAAAAAACCCTAACCATGGAGACAAGAAAAATCTATGATAAATCCCAAAAATGCAAATAAAATAAAAGGTGGCACAAAGTTGAAAATAAAGAGATCCAAAATGAAAGAAATAAAATATCTTTATATAATTGCATGGGGGGAAACTAGAATTTATAAAATGTCTTTATGTTATTATGTCAATATATTATATTTTTCATTAAAATATTTCAGGTTGGATCTTAGGTCTTCAGTTTTTTCCACTTAACCCAACACAATCCAAGAAAATTTTGGTCCTTCAAAACTTGAAACCCATTGGATCCACTAATCCTAGCTATTTTCGGGTTGGGCCCATGCAAGCAGTTTTTACCAAAAGGTATAAAAATCAGCCGATACGTATCATATCGACTGTATAGTATATGTATCGGCCCATATAGACCATTAAACAGCCAAAAAGTTCCAGCCCATATAGGACAATAAGGCATAAAATCGGTTGTATTCAATCTTTTGTCAGTTTTTGAGGAAAGATCGTCATTTCGCCTTTTCTTTTTTATTTTTTGATTCTTGGATTGGATACAATTTTAAGAAGGTTTAGAACAAGTTCTTTTAATTGTGAAAGACACTTGTCCATTCCAATCTTTAATTTGTCCATTTCGAGTTATTTTCATCAATTTAAAAATTTTTGCTCTTAACATAATCCAAATTTTGCAGTTTTTGTGAAAAAATTTAACAAAATGATTTTGAGTATTTATGTAATTAATGAAGATCTAGGAAGTAAATTTTTGACACATTTTGTGGTCCCCTAGATGACAAAAAAATCAACAGATAAATCGACCATATCATACAATATTTGTAAAAAAAAAAAATTAAAATAAATTAAAAAATAGGAAATACTAAAGAAACTTAAAATAAATTATTTAAAACATAACACTATAAAGTTTCTCAAATATCATTTATTTCTGTTATTTATAGATTCGTATATAGTATTTGCTAAAATGCAAGGGAAAATTAAAAACACGTTTAAAAATGTAATAGGATAGATATAATAGATTAAATATACTTTTCATATCTGCCATATGGAATTTCAGGCTACATTTCTGCCATATGGAATTTCAGGCTACAGAGTACAAAAAAAAATCAAATTTTGGCTAACCAAAATTTCCATCTAAAATGGACCAAAATTTCACCTGAAATTTTATCCAATAATGGGGGCAATTTTCTCGATGAATAAGAAACTTTGGGCTACATGCAGGGATAAAGGTCGTAACTACAAGAAATCGACATCACCGGCGGGGACAGTTGAAATCTCACAGACTTCCTTAAACCTTGCAACTTAAGATAGAATTTAGATCCGACTTCTACAATTCCCTAAGAACCAACTCTCATTCCTCTTGATCACTCTTAGGAAAAGAAAGAGCACTAAACTCAACAAGATAATTTTGACTGAGTAAAATTTCACCGACGAAATTAGGTGTTCAATCGAAAGCAAAACAAACAAGGAATTGTTATTCCTAATGCAATAATTCAAGCAATTAATTGAGATCCACAATTAAATGCAATTTAAACAATTATATTCATGCATAGAACTTAAATCCGATACTAATTCAAATTGACATTTCTTAAACCTTCTTAACTCAATTTGGTTGTGGAATTGTAATTTAATTAATGTCTTGGGATGAATACAAGACATGAAATTAAATTCACCATGCAAAAATAAAACCAACACTTAAAATTAAATTAAATCAAACACAAACACAAATTAAAAATTAAGAACCAAACTAGAACTCACCTCACTAGTGAGACTCTAAACCAAAACTCAAAGCTTCAAATAAACTTCAATTCAATTGTACCGGTTACAATGCTTAGCCTAAGGTTAAATTTATAGGCCTTATTTCATATTAAAAAAAAATTAAAAGGAAAATGGGAAAAAAATCAAAGCTGGTTCGTTCGCTATATCTCCCACTCTCTATTTCAGCTTACCTGCAAAAGCAACTTCTTTCTTCCTTCTTTCCTTTTCGCTCGTTCTTCACTCGGGTTGAGCCAGCACCCAATTTGCTTGCTGTTTTGCAGCCCCATTCTTTCCTCCTCAACCGTCTGCAGTTCTTCTCTCTCTTGTCAGATTTCTTTCATTAATGTTTTCTTTCTATTTTTTCTTTTACATTTTTTTTTTTTTTGAAAATTAACTCCATTGATCAAAGAAAGGAAAAATACAAACAGACCAAGCAAGCATAAGAAGCTTGCCACCAAGGAAAAGAAACCTACAACACCCAACCTTGGATTACATAAAATTATTTGCAATTTCCGATGACAAAGATACTCCGTGACGAGCCAACACATCTGCCTCCTAATTGGAAGACCGAGGAGCCCAATAAACCAAATAGCCAAAATCCTTAATACAATGGCGAATTCTTTTAACTTTATCCCAGTAAGTCCATGGACACAGGGAACCCAAAGCCCAACCAACCACTATCTTAGAATCACCTTCTAAGATACTCCCAACAGCCCCAAGCTCTTCCAGAACGAGAACACCTCTCCATAAAGCATGCAATTCCACATCTAGAACGGAACCATTGGGGAAAGGGCCTGCAAAGGAGATCAAAGTATTCTCCATTTCAAATCACACCCCCAAAACCTAATAATCCAAAATCACAAATACAACTTCCATCAAAATTAAGCTTTAGGAAACTCGTTTCTAGAGAAGTCCAAACAACATGCGTCACAGAATCTGTATGAGACATAGAATAATCCACCGAATCCCAAACCCTGCAGATATCTGAGATGTTAACACCTCGAATAATATACATAACAGAAGCCTCTTTACCCTTAAAAATTCTGGAATTCCTTTTTAACCAAATTGACCATACAATACTTAGAACAATCACTACCCAAAGAGATCGTCAAAAAGAACTACCAACCATTAGCACTTCCTCATTAAAAATATCTACCCAAGCTCGTGGCAAACAAAACGTCATCCCTAACATCTGAAAGAAGTGACACCAAATCTGATACGCATACCTACAATGCAGAAGAAGGTAGTTCACTGACTCTTCATTAGCCAAGCATAGCGAACATACATTGACAATGAGCATTCGTCTCACTCGCAAATTATCTATCGTTAAAATCTTTTCCAACCCATTCAACCACCCAAAAGCCTTCACCTTGAAGGGAGCAACACCTTTCCAAATTTTCAAATGCACTCTTGGCACATCTCCAACTCAAATTAATACAAAAGGATTTAACTGAAAATAGCCCGTGAGGATTGGGCTCCCAGATGCACCAATCATCACCACTACCCACAACAAAAATATTGTTCGACGAGTCGACTCGTATGATTTGCGATTCAATCGCATGAATTAGTAGCTCGTGCGATTCAGGTGGAAGAAGGGAAAAAAGAGGGAAAGACGTATCTTGCCTTGCAACCATCTGGCCTTCGAACTTGCAACATTCGAACCAAAACCCTTTGATCCAAGGTATTTTTCTTCTTCTTTGTCTGATGCTCTTCCTTCTTTTTTTCTTCCTTCTCTTCTTTGTTTTTATTTTTTTTCCTTCCTTTTATCTTTTGTCTCTCTGCCCTCCTTTTCGTTTTTCTTCGTTTATAAACTTAGGCTGATATATTTAATGGGAAAGATAAGTTCGCAAGTCCTCGTTCGTGGACCTGGAACAATGTTTTCCTCGGACGAGGACTATTTCTGGGTTTTTACTACCGTCAGACAGTGTTTTCAAAGTTTTGTAATCAGCCCACCTCAATTATTAATTATTAATTTCATTATAATTATCACTGTATAATAATTTTCATGATATTATTCAATGTTATCAAACTCGACTCGGATTGTGAATCGATCTAGGGGTGTGACTCGTTAATCGTAAATTGCAAATCGTAGACTCGTAAGAGTTTTAAATTTTTTGACTTTTTTTACTATAATTATTATTTATACTACAATTACATATAAAATGACATAGAATACGAATATCATAAAATTGCTAACATTTAAATCATCATTATTCATAAAATTGTATTATCCAAAATTACAAAACATCTGAACTCTAAAGAATATCAGTCTCATCAATGTCATCTAAAACATCTAAGTAAGATGAAGGTTCAGTGTCGCCTCCATCTGCTACATCTCCATCGCTAATTTCTTCAACGCTTTCTTCCTCTCCTTCAACACCTTTGTTTCCTTCAACGCTCTTTCGCTTTCTTGAATAAACCCCTGTTAATTACAAAATTCAAATATTGTATAAATTGTGACTTCTAAATTTTAAATATAATGTAATAATCTTCTAGATTTTAAAATACTTACTCGTTCCTTTTCTAAGATTAGTCTCTTCCTCATTAAACATCTCGTCCGCATTCAACCAAGAATTGTCTTGTGGAAGAGCTGGATCTTCCTTTTCCGTGATCCATTCATCATCAGATTCCACATCCGATAAGCAAATAGGATCATAGTCTTGCTTTGAACTCCTTAATGTCTGTCTCACTTGTAGTTGTAAATTGTATTTTACATATACAAGGGCATTCATCCTCTTTGCCTCTAGCCTATTTCTCCTCTTCGTATGAATCTATAAAAAAAAACATAAAACATTTATAACTTCACTTCTTATATGTTAAGAAATTGCATGAATATATTTAAAGTTAAAAATAAAACATACTTGTTCAAATACACTCCAATTTCGCTCACAACCTGTTGCGCTGCAAGTTAAACTCAAAATCCTTATTGCAACACGTTGCAATTCTTTAGTATCCTCTCCATAATCTTCCCACAAAATGACTATAAAACATGAGATAATAAATTAAAAAAATTAAATTGAAAGTTTAGATACTAAATAAGTAAATATTAAATAACTAAATATTAAATACCTGGCTGTTTTCTTTTCCTTGTTAATTTGGCCATGTTATCCCCAAAGAATCCTCTTTCAGTTCTGAATGCAAGCAATTGCTCATCGATTTTAATCCTGTCATCTATGTCTATGGCCAACTTATCAAGACATGTATACAGCCCTCTTTTAATTTCAGCATCGGGACAAAATGATTCTTCGTAGTAGAAAGAAGGATTCAGATAATATGCAGCGGCATGCAATGGATGGTGGAGTTGATCATTCCAACGAACATCTATCAACTTCCAATATGGCATGTATTTCTTTTCATCTTTGTTCAATCTTTTTGCAATTTTCTCCTTGGCTTGATCCATGCCCTCATATATGTATCCCATTGCAGGCTTGTCCTCTCCATCAACTAACCGAAGCAATTTTACAATTGGCATTCCAACCTTCGTACAAAATTGAACACGTTTCCAAAACTTACTATAAAAAATTAGATCATTCACTTTTTTCCCCTCTTCAGTCTTGGACAGCGGCATTCTATCCCATTCGTCCGAACTAAACATTTTTCGTAGACCAACTCTACATCTCAGTATGCTTTTTAATGTAAGGTAGCATGTTGCAAATCTCGTTATTGCTGGCCTAATTAACTCATGATTGTTCGTGAATTTTCTCATTAAGTTTAACAAAACACCATGGTTATAAATGAATTTGGCAATTGCTTTTGCATCAGCAATAGTAGATGACTCCAATTTCCTTTTCCCTGTATCTTCCAACATGAGATCAAGGCAATGTGCTGCACATGGAGTCCAAAATAAACTTTTCCTTCTCGCCATCAAGATTTTTCCAGCCTTTACATATGGTGTTGCATTATCAGTAACAATTTGCACCACATTCTCCACACCTACCTCTTCTACGACCGAATCTATAAGGTCGGCCAAGTTCTCTCCATTTTTGTAGATCGAAGATGTGTCAACACTTTCAAAAAAACACTCCCCATTGGACTATTTACAAGAAAATTAGTAATGGACCGATTCTTTCCATCAGTCCAACCATCTATCATTATTGTGCACCCTTTTTTGTTCCATTCTTTCCTATGTTTTTCCAACATTTTCTCCACATCTTCAACTTCACTTTTGAGTAAAGAATTTCTCATTTCATGATATGATGGAGTTTTCAATCCAATTCCATATCTTGCAATTAATTCACACATGGGTTGGAAAAATGGACTCTTCACCAAATTGAAGGGTAGTGCATTTGCATAGAAAAAACGAGCAATACCTTTGCAAACTGTGATTCTGTCTTCTTTTTTCCAAACTCTTTTAAGAGTTGCTTGTTTCTTATCATCCTCCACATTAATAAATTTTTCCATCGGTCCCTTCCCTTTTGGGTCTTGATCATCAAAATAACAATCAGGTCTCCCAGCCTGCATTTGTGCATCCTTTTTTCTTCTTTTTGTGTCCAAATTATTCCCCATCAATTCAAGGCATTTTTGAGTCACCGACTCGGGACATTTAGGACATGCCGCTACGTCTTTTTTTGTTTTTGCTAGATAGTGTTTCATTCGATAAATACCACCACTCATTTTTTTTTTACAATAGTTGCATTGTACATGCACATGATCTCCCGGTTCCAATCTAGTGCAAAACTGCCATGCTTCATCTTGTCCCTCATTTCCAGTGCCTCGAACCATTTTAACAATCTTTACAAAGATCCATTTATCATCCACAAAAATAAAAAAGGACAAAAAAATATTAATCATGCATTCTAATCTAGCATTGAGGTAATGTAATTGAAAAATAATTATATGAAATTTACGTAATGGAAAGTTTTGATGTTTTGGAGAAGGCTGGAAAATACAGCATGAAGCCATGAATGAGGAACATGCATATAGGTTATTATTTCCCATAACTTAAATTTGTAATGAGAAGGGAGTAGAGATGGTACAGGCTTATCAGGTAAGTCTTACAAAAATTTCAAACACTTTCATGATTTAGTATTTTAGACTTTAGTTATTCATCATTTCATTTAATGATTTAAAATAACTGATTTAGTTTAATAAAATATATTTTTATAATATAGTAAAAAATACTATATTCAATAAAATACTTTTATAGTCAATATAATATTATAATCAATTAATAATTAAGTACTATCAGTTCTATTTATTTAAATAAATATATAAATATTTTTCAATTAAAACTTATTTTTATAGTCAATATAATATTATAATCAATTAATAATTAAGCACTATCAGTTCTATTTATTTAAATAAATATATAAATATTTTTTAATTAAAACTTATTTTTATCGTCAATATAATATTATAATCAATTAATAATTAAGCACTATCAGTTCTATTTATTTAAATAAATATATAAATATTTTTCAATTAAAACTTATTTTTATAGTCAATATAATATTATAATCAATTAATAATTAAGCACTATCAGTTAAATAAATATATAAATATTTTTCAATTATAACTTATTTTTATAGTCAATATAGTAAAAAAAAATTAATTTATTTTGATAAGATGCTATGGTCTTGATGAACTATAGCCTGTTAAAAACTTAAAATCATTACAATCCTCACACGACTGTATGTTATACTCGTGTGAGGATTGTCTATGTAAACAAAAAAAAAAAAAGCCACTTTCTCTCTCGATATCCTCGTACGAGGACCCTCTCACCTAACCACTACATTTCTAAATATCTATTCCTCTGGTTTCGAAACAACAAAACCCGAAGAGAAAAGGGAAGAAGTAGGTAGCAAAGAAGAAGAAAGCCGAGAAGAAGACGAAAGCGAAACCAGAGAGGAGAAAGCGAAATCAGAGGCTGGCGAATCCAGAGAGGAAGCCGAGAAGAGGGATGCAAAAACCAGAGAGGAAACCGAGAAGAGGAAAAGAAGAAAAGAGATGAGCATACCTCGAACCCGAAGTCTCGAACTGTTGAAGGCTTGAAGGACTTCCAGAGAGAGCAGACGCCACGGCTTGAAGGAGAGGCGATGGATGAAAGGGTTTTTTTGTTTGCTTGAAAGAAACAGTAAGAGGGCCAAGTATTTATCAATTGTGTTTTAGACTTTAATAGGTAATCAAATACTTTCGATCTTGCATGCCATGCACGTCTTTTCTTATTCCCCTGATTTCCCTCTCTTTTTTCCCCTCTTTTAGCTAATTTTCCCTTTTCTTCCTTTTTCTTCAACATCGCACAATGGTGCGATTGAAGAGTTCGGCATCGCACGATCTGCGATTTCGGAAAAAATCGGACGATTGATACCACTTTTCGAGTTGACCAGTGAGTTGACTCGATTGACCATCCGAGTCGAGTCGACTCGTCCGAGTTGCCTCGCAACTCGGACGATTTTGACAACACTGATATTATTATTAAACCCATAATAATTATTAGATTAATGCAACATATCAGTTGTAACTGACCCCATAATTCCAATATCTAATTACACTAATCAGATTTCATTTAAATAGTTATTATTTAAAATAGTATGTTAGTCGAGCTAGTCCAATCTCAAGAATAGTCCTAGGAGGGGGAGGGGGAGGGGGGGGGGGAGGGGTTGAATAGGACTATAGAGGAATTTTAAAATTCTTTAAAATGTAAGTCAATTGATTAATTGGTCTTAATAAATTAATCCAATTAATCTCCAATTTGTGCAATAATAATGGAAGATAAAACATAAACACAACAATGAGAGGAGATAAGAGAAGATGGAATATCTTGACACAGTGATTTTTACGTGGTTCGGCAACCTTGCCTACGTCCACGCCTCAAATACATCACTTGAGGATTTCACTAAACTTCTCCTTCACAGGTGGAGAATAAACCTATTACAACCTTTGATCTACTTCAAGGGTGTAGATCAAATCGTGAATTACAAACACCAAGAAAACACCTTTCTTGGATTTCACTAGGGTTACACCAACCCTTTACGATAATCTTAATGATTGAAAGTAGTAAGTTCAATGTTACCAAGAACGCTCGCCGCTTGATGTCGAAGTGGTTGTGGCGCGTTCTTGAAGTTCCTCTCCTTGCTTGGCTCTTTGGTGAAGTGAAAATCTTCCAATTATGCACAACCAAGAGTAGGAGAAGAGGTTTCTAGGGAAAGGGAGAGTTTTTCCTATAGTTTAGGCTTACCCTAGAGAGATCTCTAATCACATTCAATGTGAGCTTTAGATGCTCAATTGATTTGCCTATGAATGCTTCAAATGTGATTGAGAGAGGGATTACAAGAGCTTAGATGATCTTACTATGGTTTGGTTGAGCTCTTAGAGTGCTTGGGACAAGGTTTTTTCTCTTTGAAAAAGCTCTCCAATAATTCTCTAACCTTTGCACAAGAAATGGCATTGGTTTTTATAAAAAAAAAATCCCAACGGATGTGTCAGTTCGACCGATACAAGATGTAGGTCGAACCGACGCCTAACGGCTATATTTTGAAAGACAAAGGTCACATATCGATTCGACCGATACACTTTGTCGGTCGATCCAACAAATAACAGAGAGCAAGATTAAGTTACTGTGTTTTGTCGGTCAAACCGATGCACATTGACGGTCAATCCGACAAAACCTAGGAATGTTACTTTCAATTCTGGGCTTCGTAAGTTGTCGAACCAATGAATCAGAAAAATGTCCATAACTTTTATTCTGAAAATCCGATCTTGATGATTTTGGACATTCTGAAAAGCTCTCTTGATGCTCTACCATATTAAAATAGTTTTACTTATATTAAAATATATTTGGTAGATAGCAAGAGCTCTCAAAGAGGGGTAGAATCCTATCAGTCTTAGAAAAACACTAGATGGTCTTCTATAGTGTCTAAGGTTTCTCTAGGTTCATCATATGGTTTGTTATACCTTCATGGTTTGCATTCACGGAGCCTTTCTGACTTAATGCGTTGATTTGCTGCTTCCGGAGCTTTAATGCTTGATTTGACTTTGATGGTCTTCCAGAAACACGGTCTTGGACACATTCCAACTCAACTTTAACTCGGTCATGAACATTACAATATATGACACAATCAAACTCAGTCACGGAATTGACAACTCAATCTGACACAGGAAAGTAAGATTTAACTTTTAAATCAACATAGTACACTAACTATTTTAACATAATTATTATTTAAAATAGTAGACATCTCAATTAAACAGCAAACTATTTTGACATATTTTCCATTACCTAGTCAGATATTTTAAAATATCTGATCCCCCTTCCCATAACTCTATGTAACCAAACATTATTATTAATTTTCATAATTTAATATCACATGCACCCAATATTTTAATTTGTAACTAACTGTATTATAAAAAATTGTTTGAAATTGTGCTAGATGTTTTAAAAATATATGTTTGCTACAGTAAATTCAACATCTTTGAAAAATCTATATAGTATCAAATTTTCATGCCAACCATATCTAAATCCGAAAAAATCATCTTCAAAATATTTGATGGATGTTACTACTTATTATGGCTTATTTAAATTGTGTTTATTTATTCGCTAGTTTCTTAAATTTATCAATACTTAATATTTATATTTAAATCTCATATTAATGCATTTTGATTTAATTTTGCATTGGTACATTTAGCCATATACTCGTGTGTTTGCATATTTACTTATATATTATGACGAAATGAACAATGCATCTTATTATTCTATCATTTTATATGTAATTATAATATAAATAATAATTTTAGGAAAAAACGTTATAAATCTTACAATTCTACGATTTCCGATTCACGGTTCATACTCCTAAACCGATTCATGATACGATTCGAGTTTGACAACATTGCTCTTGGCGATCAGGCCAAACAATGTCTATTGGGTTTCCATTCCTGGCAACACCTGCCCTTTCTTTTTTTTTAACGTCAACATATTATTATTTTTTTATTTTTTATTGTCCATTCGGCATTCAATGGGGTCCACATGGAGCTAATGTGGACTCAAAGTGGGGCCCTAACTTCCCCCCATCCATCCGAGCATGGAATCCAAGAGCAAGTTTCTCTATTTCATCCAATCGGGTCATTCTTGGGTTCATCGGATTTGATGACCACATCATTCCCTCCTCGTTGGAAGAAACTTGTCCTCGAGTTTAATTAATGTGTGAGGGAGATAGCATTCTGCACTTTCGACCACCACTGTCTACGTTGTTTTGACTGGTGTTGATGAGAAGGTATGTGAATTTGCTCACCATCCCTGATAGAATCACGAACTCTCTCAGCAGATGTCATTTTTTTTCTTGCCAAACACAAAATTAATCGAAAGAAGATTGTTTGTCAGTTCACGTAGGGTTCCCACATAAGTCAAGCGTCCTCAACATGATGTGTTTAAGGAAATGAGGGTTCCACCAACCTTTCCAGTTCACAACCGCTTTCAAATCTAGAGCTAAAGGTTCAACGACTGCAACTTGAAATTCTGCTCATCTTCGACTTTCGATGTAGGTATAGATGTGGTCAAACAATCAACACCACATTCTCCCTCATGGAGAGAATTTTGTCTCAAATCTGAGTCTTTCCAAAGACAAATGTCATTAAGTCTTTCTTCTTGCACTAGATCTGTCGACTAAACTAGATCAAGTGTTTGCTCACTCTCCATCATACTAGTCTCAACATTCAATAGTGTCTCCAATGGTCCCTCAACTAAATCATCCCCCACATGTTCCAACAATGTAAATACATCTACAAAATTGTCAATGTCGGGATAATCATCATACACTGATGTGGCTAGATCTAGGTGTTCATCCTTCGTCGAAGAACTTGAAACTTCTTCGCCAAAGATCGACTCCTCGTCAAATCTCGGTGAATTTCTCTCTCCTCTTCTTTTTTTTGAAAAACAAGGTGTAGAATGTCTCAAAGCTCTAACTTCATTCAATTCTTGTTGAATCTCTAGTAACTTATTAGCTACTTTGATAAGTTGCTTCTTCCATTTTCTGATCTCCCAATCTCGTTGGCTTTTTCTCTGTTTCTCTACACCATTTAAGTTGTAGTTTGTTCTTTCCATCGTTACTGATGGACGAAAGGCACAGGTAGAGAGAATCCTAATAGAATCTGTCTAAAAGTAAAACACCACTACTTTTCAAACAAGATAATTAATGCATACAGAAAGAAATAGTGTTCCACTTATCTATATAGGAAACAAGCTCTAATACTAACTGATGCAGGGATAACGGTCGTAACTACAAGAAATTGAGATCACCGGCAGGTGATAGTTGAAATCTCACACTTCCTTAAACCTTGCAACTTAAGATAGAATTAAGATCCGAAATCTACAATTTGAATCAAGGATTTCGATAATGGAATCCCCAAGAACCAACTCTCAATCCTCTCGATCACTCTCAAGAAAATAAAGATAGCATTAATTTCAACAGGATAATTTTGACCGAATCAAAATTCATCAAAGAAATTAGGTGTTCAATCAAAAGCAAAACGAACGTGAAATTGTTATTTTGAATGCAATGATTCAAGAAATTAATTGAGATTTACAATTAAATGCAATTTAAACAATTATACGCATGCATGGAACTTAAATCTGGTACTAATTCGAATTGACATTCGTTGAACCTTCTTAACTTAATTTGGTTGTGGAATTGAATTTAATTAAGAATTGTGATGAATGCAAAACATGAAATTAAATTCACCATAAACCAACACTTAAATTCAATTCAATTCAAATACAAACACAAATTAAAAATTAAGAACCAAACTCGAGCTCACCTCACTGAGGAGACTCTAAACCAAAGCTCAAAGCTTCAAATAAACTTCAATTCAACTGTACCAGTTATAATGCTTGGCCTAAGGTTGAATTTATAGGCCTTATTTCATATAAAAAAAGAAGAAATTAAAAGGAAAGGGAAAAAAATCAAAGTTGGTTCGTTCCCCATCTCTCTCTTTCTTCATTTCGGCTTACTCGCAAAAGCAATTTCTTTCTTCCTTCCTTCCCTTACACTTCAATCCAACCAGTGCCCAATTTGCTTGCTGTTTTCATCCCCTGTTCTTTCCTCAGTCGTCTGCAGTCCTTCTCTCTTCTCAGATTTTCTCTTTCATGTTTTTTCTTGTACCTTTTTGTTGTTGGTCGAATACGGGTCTTATCCCATCTTCTCCGCTTGAATCTCTGTTGGATTTTTTTCTTGTAAAACTCTCGTCCTTGCTTCTCTCTCGGATTTGTTTCTCTTTTTGCCATTCCTAACGCTTAGGCCAAACAACACCTACTAGGTTTCCATTCTTGGCAGCACTTGCCCTTTCTTTTTCTTTTTTAACATCAACATATTATTATTATTAGTAATATTAATATTAATATTAATATTATTATTATTATTATTATTATTATTATTTTATTGCCCATTCGGCATTCAGTGGGTCCACATGGTGCTGATCTGGACTCAAAGTGGGGCCCTATGGAAAATCCCTCTCTGCATTGGTGGCAATTTCAATGTTGTCCATTATCCACATGACAGATCTTCGGGTACTGGTTTGGCTGTGCCTGTGGGAATGTGATCCTTCTTGGGTTGGATTCTGAGGAATAAGTTTCTGGGCCTCTTGGTGATGATTCCTTCACTTGGTCTAATCATCAAGATGATTCTATTCTGTCCAGAATTGATAGGTTTCTTATTTTGAGGATTGGCTAGATTTGTTCCCTAAGGTAATTCAATTGGCCCTTCATAAACCAGCTTCTGACCATTGCCATATTATTATTGACTGTTGTTGCGAGAGATGGGGCCCTTCTCTGTTCAGATTTGAACTGGCATGGTGTGAAGTGAAAGGGCTTAAGGAGATGGTTAGCAAATGGTGGAAGGAGGAGGATGTAAAGTGGATGACCAGGTGAAAAACCGGCATTGAAGCTTAAGAAAATGAAACAAAAGCTGAGAGAATGGGAACAACGTCTTGTGGTGACATAGTGATGGTGAAAGAGGCTATTTTGACATATTTGCAAGCTTTGGACCGGTTGGAGAAAAGTCAAGGCCTATCTCAAGAAGATATGAACAGAAGATGATGTTGAAAGAGCATTTTCAAAGCGAAGTCAAGGGAGAAGGGATTAAATAGAGACAAGGATCTCGGGCTCTACGGTTAAAAGAAGGAGATAGAAACACCAAGTTCTTCCATAGAATGGCTTCAGCTCGAAGAAGAAGGAATAGGATATCCTCACTAAAGGTTGGTGAAAGAGTTCTTGAAAACAATGTAGATATTTGTAGTGACGTTATACACTTTTTCCAGTCATTGTATATGAAGGAGGAGCGCATCAATGCAAATTTGGATAACCTTCATTTTGACTTGATTAGCCTCGAATGGAAGACAGGTTAGAAAGGCAATTTGAGGAGCATGAAGTCAAAGAAGCAGTGTTTGAGGTAGCAAGAGACAAGTCTCCAGGTCCAAATGCTTTTCTATTGGCCTTTTTCCCAATTTTTTGGGAGGAGATCAAAGATTATGTGGTTGGCTTTTGCAAGATTTCCATAGAAATGATAGCCTCTCAACAATATTGGGGCAATATTCAATACCTTAATAGCCAAGAAAATGGTGCACAGAGTCAGAGTGATTTTCACCCAATAAGTCTCATTGGCAGCTGTTTTAAAATCCTAGCTAGGGTGCTAGCCTCCAGACTCCATGGAGTTGGGACATGACCATCTCTCCTTCCCAAAATGCCTTCGCCTCTGGTAGACAAATCCTGGACAGTCTGGTTGCTGCTTCAGAGTGTCTTCCTTCTAGGAAGATGGATGGAACGCCAGGGTTTCCGTGTAAGTTAGATTGGGAGGAGGCTGATGACAGGGTAGACTGGAGTTTTTTGTTATACTTACTTGGAAGGATGGGTTTTGAGCAGTTTGAATTTATCACTGAATAGACCCCACATAGAGCCATACACTTAGACAGACAGCACCGGGCAGACTGTAGTTTCATCCTAGAAACAGATGCAGCTCAAATAGACAAACCCCAATCATCATCATACTAAGTAAAAGAACTTAAAACCTTGATTTCAAAAATTCAAAGCACAATTCGGGATCAACTAACGAAAAATAACAATCTCAACAGTTAAACAAACATATCCTTAATAAATGGAATGAAAAACCAAAATAAAAGCAAAAAGATAGTGAGCCTTCGATCCTCAACCGTGCAAAAAATCCTACTCCAGTCACTGACACCTAGCATAGCAAAACCCTAAATACGACCAAAACCAATACAAGCCCCATTTTTTCTCGATTTCGATCATCTACATGCAAAAATAATAAAAATCAGGAAGACAAAAATAATGAAAATACCCAAAATTCAATAAGACGAAATACCTTTGACCCCGAATTTCCAACATTACGTTCCGTTTGGAAACATGGAAAGTAAACTGCTTTCTCAGAAAAAAAAAACACAAGTAACTTTTAACTAGAAAAGAAGTGGATAGTACTATTTTTGGTTAAAAAAAATGTTAGAGTTCATTTTCTAGGAAAGTATTATCCTTTCTGTACAACCAAACGTAGCCTTCAGAGTTATACCATGCGGCAAGCCAGAATCAACAAAGACTTGATAAAAAGGGAAACAATCAAAGAAAAAATAGCAAAAAGATGAAAGAGAATGAGAACCGAGATTGAGGAAAAGGAGAAGCATTAGTGCAGTACCTTGAAGAAGAAGACGATGAAGAAGAAGATCTAGAAATAAAAATCCATGGGGGAATCCAAGAAAGAGTAAGAGAGCTGAAGATGGATGGTCATAGGGCTGGCACTTGGGATTTGACAGCCGTGAAAAGATGAAAGTGACGGGATATGGAAATGACTACACCAACATGCTTCCAAGTTCCAAATCCTTTCGACCGAGTGGGCCCGTGCTTAATTATATCAAAAAATAATTTAAAACATTATATCCATAACTGACATGTATTTCACCGGTGAATTTATATTCTAATACTTGAATGTAAAATTGTAAAAAATCTGTCACTGAAACTAACGTTAGTTAAAATTAATAATTATTAAATTTTAAGGTGTCATATATTGGTAATGTTAAATACATGAGGATAACTTGAATATACAACAATTTTAAATTTTTCCTATTTTACCCTCTTCATTTCCCTAGCACTGCTCTCAATTTCCTAAGTAGGCAATTTCTCTTCCTACTCATATTTCTCCTTTCAATCTATCCACTCTTCCTGATTTTATCTTTTTAAAAACCCATCTACTAGGACTGCAACTTGAGTCGAACGAGTCAGATTTTGATAAACCCAACTCTAATTTATGTCACAACACATTAAACTTGACTCGACTCGACCCGAATTAAAACCTGATTTAGTCAACCCTATTAGTGCACCGGCTTTATCGAGTCCCTATTTATCAATTTCATAAATTGGAAAGAAGCACTTGTTAAAAAGCTTGAAAACTCAAGATGATCAAGAGTGAAGATCATGCTCTACAGGTTCAAAGCCCATCATCATGGCTATCAAAAAACATGTATTTGGACATAGATGACTTTAGGTGTTACCCACACTTTAGAGAGGATCATTACTAGACTTAATTGAAAATATGGTAAATCCATAAAGAAAACTAAAAGAAGAAGCTTGACAATGAACTAGAAGTGAACTTAAAAATATGAATTATGTTCACTGTCAACTTGACTAGTCGTACTCACCGACGCCTCGGTGGGGGCAAGATCGACCCATCGTGGTTAAGGACTGGTCAGCCAGATTGACAGAGGTTCTGAATCAAAGAACTGTCATTTTAAGTAAATCTTTAACCGAGAGTCTCGTATGCACCAACCCCTCGGTGATGGCTTTAAACGACCCCTCGTGGTCGACGACTCATCGGTAAAAGACTTGTGAATTTTGGACTGTGAACTCAAATAGGCTCTCGTGAAAACAGACATATCGGTAGTTCAAGACCGACGAGAGTACTAGGACCGACCCATCGGTAAAAGGCGACAAGTCGTTCTGGGTAAAACAAGTTTTTAATTTGAAACTACTGTCAACATGGTGTTGCCCCAGATCGAGACACTCGTATGGCCCGACGTCTCGGTGCCATAACTGTCGACCCATCGACGACACCGATCTATCGACCGGGAAATAATAAAGCTGCTGGGAGTGCATTTAATGTGCAACGGTAGGGTGGTTGAACGGTACTAAATATGAACACCGACACATCGGTGCCACCTACCTATTGATACTGGACAGTTATAAAAACCGTTAAGAATCCTCTATAAATATGAATGTTGTGTGATCGTTTTACTATCTTCTTGAGTTGAGAAGAATTATATACTCCAAGGAACGATCAACACTCTTATACTGAGAATCATAAACAACCATTCTATTAATTGAGTTTGAAATTGAGAAAGAGATGAGGAAAGAAAAATCATAAACAACAAATCTATTGATTGAGTTTGAAAGTGAGAAAGAGAGGAGAGAGATAAACTAGGAAATATGTGGTAAAACTAGTTTCATTGTCACCTTGAGATTGTGATTGCTCTACAACGGCTAAAAGGAGGAGTGTCGGCACACATTAGGTGCATCTTCAAGAAGCACACATCAGCGAGAAAAAATTTCAAAGGCAAGTGCTTCTTGGTTTTAGTTTTATTTTAAAACCTTTGACTCGAAAGTGGATTAAGGGGGATTTGCTCCGGAACCATTATAAAAAACTCTAGAGCGTCGTCTCTGGCACAGTGGTGGGTGGAATTATCAGTTGATTGGGTATATGGAATTCCTATTATACAATGGCGAGTGAAATTTTCAGTCGATTGAGAAAGGTGGAATTCCTACTCTAATTGTGATGGTGTAAGTCCCCACTTAGTGAATTTGGAAATAGCTCAAGGTTGAGCAAGACTTAACAGTGGATGCAGGTTGGCTGTTAGTGCCTCGGCTTGGCCAAATCCTTATGTTTATCAATTCCATAACTCGGAAAGAAGCACTTGCTAGAAGCTCGAAGACCCAAGGTAATCAAGAGTGAAGATCATGCTCCACCGGATTGAAGCTCATCATTATGGCAATCACAAAACATGTATTATGACCATGAATGACTTTAGGTGGTACCCACACCTTAGAGAGAACTATCCCTAAGCTCAGTGGAACAAATGGGTTAAATCATAAAAAGCCTAGTAAGAAAGCTTAACAGTGAAATGGAAGCAAATTTGGAAATATGAATTATGTCCACTGTTAGCTCGACCAGAATTATCTCACCTACCCCTAGGTGCAGTCAGGATCGACCCATCGTGGTCAAAGACTAGTCGGCCCGAATGATGTAGGTTCTGGAACGTTGAATTGTCCTTCTGGGTATGCCTCTGATCGAGAGTCTCGTATGCACCGATCCCTCAGTGAAAGGTTAAAACGACCCCTCGTGGTCAACGACTCCTCAATCAAGATTTATGAGTTCTTGACTTAGAACTCAGGTGGGCTCTCTAGAAAACAAACATATCCGTAGTTCAAGACCTGTCGAGAGTAGCCAGGACCGACCCCTCGATAATGGGCGACAAGTCGTTCTGGGTAACATGTTTCTAAGTTGAAATTATTGTTAAGCATGTTTTGCACCAGAACGAGCCTCTTGTATGGACCGATCCCTCGGTACCATAAGTGTCGACCCATAGGCGATAACGACATGTCGACCGGGAAAGAATATTACCGTTGGGAGTGCACTTAATGCACAACGGTCGGAATTGTAACGGTTACATTTCTAATCACCAACCCCTCGTTGAGACTGACCTGTCGGTACATTACTGTTACTACGACTGGTTGCCTTTTCGCAATATAAACCAACCTTTATGCAACTAGTTGGTATCATTCGGATGGATCAGTTGGACCCTCATTTTTACCCGTGAGCTTAAAAATGGCCAACAAAAGGATCACTCTCTCTGTCGTGCTTACGCTAGAGGAATCAAACACAACCACTCAAATGGATTAAGTTGTGTGAGAGAGATGAATGATGAAAACTCATAAACAACCAATCTGAGGATTGAGTTTGAAAGTGAGAATGAGAAAACCATAAAGTGGCAAACCTTTGGTAGAACCAGTTTCCTTGACATCCTAGACTATGATTGCTAAATGACAGCTATAAGGGGGAGCGTTGACATAAATGGGTAGGATCTTAAAGAAGCACACATCAGAAGAAAGAGCTTCAAAGGCAAGTGCTTATTGGTTTTAATGTTATTTAAAACCTTCGTTCCGAAGTGAATTAAAAAGAGGTACCCTGGAACCATTATAAAAAATTCTGGAGCGATGTCTTCGGTACAGAGGTGGGTGGAACTCCCGGCCAAATGGATAGGTGGAATTCCTATTCGATAGTGGTGGGTGAAATTCCCAACAGATTGAGTGAGGTGGATTATTCTAATTGTGAGGGTGTAAGTCCCCACTTACTGCATTTTGGAGATAGTTTAAGGTTGAGCGAGTCCTAACAATGGATGCAGGTTGGCTAACTGAACCACTTTAAATTGGTATTGTGGTGTTTGATATATGCATGTTTGTATTTAGTATTTAAGTACTCTTTTTATCACACATCACTTTGCATATTGATTATCTCATTATACACATTAGTGCACAAGCAACGATAATCGAAGTTTATGTAAAGGGTCATAATCTTAGTGTGATCGCTTAATAAAATTATGACACTAAACAAATCTCTTGATAAACATTCCGCTGCACTTTAAATTAAGAAATTTGTAAACACCATTAAAAATGGGATTGACCTATTCACCCCCTCCCTTTCTAGGGTCAATCACAATGTTCTAGCACATTGAAAATTGAAACTTTTAATTGGTATCAGAGCCTGGTGCTTTTGAGAAATGATCTAACCATCCGAGTTGATCCGTGATAGAACAATGGCTATAAGAGAAATCCATGATATTTCTGAGTCTCTGTTTTTTATGAAAAATAGAATGAAGAACTATAAATGTTTTCATCATAAAACATAGTTGGAAATAGGTGAATTGAATGTGGTCTCTGCCTATGGAAGAAGTATTGGGTAAACTTTCAACTTCCATGACCATTCAGCCCAAAGACCAAAACTGCTTGGACAAGTGATAAATATGCTATGCACAAAAAACAAAACATATGTAGCATTCATCAGTGTTGTTTCATGACATGCTGTCAAAATATTTAAAAGACATGAAACAGCAAAAGAGGCTGAAAGAATCCACTGAAAATTGTCTCTTGTAGCCAAATGGATATCATCACCTATCAATAAATTTGTGAGCTGAAAAATATAGGTGATTGGTTACTTTCATCCATTGAAAAAGCCCAAACTGTACCCTCTAAGAGAAGAAAAGGACCGATGAAGGAACTTGAAGAAGGTAGTAACCTCTAAGTATCCTATTAGGCCATGTACCGACATGTTTTAGAGACCAACATCATGGTCCAAAATCTAAAATGTGGAACTATATGATCAAATGGGAAGGCACCCATGGATAAAACCAAATTTGACAAAAGGCCATCACGGAATTGTGAACTTAGATCCCAAGTCTCACAATGTTAGGTTCAAATGTATAAAGGGATACCACTGTTGGTACCACATTTGAAACATGTTTTGGAATCATCATCTATCTTATTTTTAATCCATGTTCTTTTTTGATTGTTTGATTAATTTTATACAAGATACTTGTCTATACATGTTGGTATGCACTATTGTATTGGAATATACTTATTTTATTTCATTTCATATGCCATATGATTTGTGTATCGTTAGGAAATGAAGAAACCTCATGTATAGGATATGTATGTGATTACAACTGGTTTAATACACATATACAATGTCGTTTCATTCCAAGATTCTAAAACATGTGAATCACATGTGGAATGAAACATGCTCTATGCCCTTAATTGGATTTCTAAGTTGGTGAGACCTACCAAAAGTAATGGCCGAATAATCCATTTAAGTACCTACTCCTTTCAAGAAATTAGAGCCTCCTTGAAAGATTGGTAAAATAATCATGTTCTGGGTGATAACATGATAATAGGCATAAGAGTTGTGTGTGTAGGGTCATACTTCATTCCTATATACTTGATCAATGTACTCAAATCAGGAAATGAATGTATAACTAGTGTGCTTTGAGTTTCATTCCAATATACATTAATTTATACATCATGTGTAATAAATTAAGTTTATATATGTCTTGCCTTGCTAAAGCCTGGAAATGCCGCATCTCATGATATCACACACTTGGGCAATATACTTAAATTAGTGAATTAAATGTGTCCAAGAATCTTAGATTAATTTGGATATAGGAAAGAGATCCGTAATCCATGGTCTGTACCTATTTTCAGAAGGGTGAATTGAATCTCCAAAAGGCACAGATGAGGTGTGAATGTAATTATCATCACTGGCATTAAAAGGTTATAAACAAAACTTGAAGAACTATGAACATCACAAGTACACACACACATACCATGTCTTCCTTCACTATAAAACACAGGTCCAAGGATAGACTAGTCGGAGGTATAGACAGGTTGGTACTGTTGGATTTTAGAACACTGTCTGAAAGGGGGAAAATCGAAAGGGGAGACAGGTTGATACATATCGACATGTCGACACAGACATGTTGTTGGTCATGACCGGTTGGTGAATCAGAACAAGTAAATTAAAAGGTCTTTTTCTGCGAAAACGATAGAACATTTTGAAATCGTCGTTTTCCCTCCCGTTGAAGCTCTGCGATTTCCTCCACTCCTCCTGTACCCTAGAGTAGCCATTATGACCTCTTGGAGCAAAATCTCGCCTGAAGAACAGAGGGTTTTTGTTCTTTTTTGTCTCTAGTGGTTGAAAATGACCAGGGACAAAACCACAGTCATTATCGTGTCTTCTGATTCTGAATAACCGTGCCACCCAGCCTAAGAAACCAAAATCTAAGTGATTTCAAGGAAAATCATCGTCTCTCCTGAATACTATAGGATGACAGGTCAAAATTCTCACAAGGAAATCTCATAAGAAGAAATCATCTCCACTCCTAACAAGAAAGTCCAATGGAGTGATTATTAAAGAACCTACACTTCTGGTTAGGTCCAGTGTAGAAAAAAGTGAGTGAAAAAGGGAAAGGTAGGAAGGATGTCACATCTCCAGAAGAAGTAAAAAGTGATGAGGATACACCTATCAGGAAACCTGTTACTGGTAAGGAAAGAGAAGAGAAAACCTCCCTTCTTAACCATATGTACCAATTTCTCATGAATGAAATGATATGGTTATGTGTGCTGATTTGATGAAATATGCTCTATCTCATGTCTATTTGATCAAATGGATTTTGTAAAATAGACTAACATGCAAGTTGTTAAGGAGCTTAGGATCGGGCTGTGAAATTGCACACACCTTGGAGAATGGGGAAGCACAAAATATGTGCTAATTAGCATCTGTCACTGGTCATGACAACTTAAGAAGGAAGATGATGCAAGCGTGTCATAAAGTTTAGAGAGAAATAAACTTAGAGGCAATTAAATTTATGGGGGAGCTAGGTCGAGACACCTATAGAATATAGCTTGGAGAATAGGGGAGAAAACTCCGGAGAGGAGAGCTGGGAAAAATCGCTTTAACCCCACAAAAGAAAGGAGAAAAAACAGTAATGCATGAGACAACATTGGACTGTAGGGAATGTGTAAATGAGTTGGAAGAAAAACTCATGGAAGCACTAAATGTAAGAAGTATGGATGAGTGCTTAAAACTCGATATTTGGCTACTAATCTTTGTCAATTGTATGACAAAATGGGAGAAAAATTATTAGAAGCTAAAAGACATTAAAGTCAATGGACATAGGGAGAATGTTTATGTTTGGAGTTTGATGGAGTTTGGAAGATCAAACTTAAGAAGATTGGGGGAGAAATCTTCTCAGCACTGATAGCTTGGATAAGCTATGGTTAGTGTTGGTCATTAGGAAATAAAAGAGTATGGGGAGCTTGAATACAAATCTTGTTTAGTCTATGAATGAATATTTATATTTTGGGACTAACCCTTTTAATGATTTTCTAGTGTTGCTTGCTTATGTAATTGAACAGGAAAAATGAAATGAAGCAAGTTGAACAAGAATATGCAAAGACTATAGTCATGTTTTCCATTTAAATATGTACATGTAATCAATGTAATAATTATGTATTCAAATGTGTTAGAATAATGGTGGGATTGTAAATGGGTTAGCTTCTAGGTTTTGTCATGAAATTGACAAAGGAGGAGATTGTTAGTGCCACAGCTTAGGCAAGTCCCTATGTTTGTCAATTACATGACTTAGAAAGAAGCACTTGCTAAAAGCTTGAAGACCTAAGGTGATCAAAAGTGAAGATCATGCTCCACCGAATTGAAGCTCATCGTTATGGCAATCACAAAACATTATTATGGTCATAGATGACTTTAGGTGGTATCTACACGTTAGAGAGGACTTTCCCTAGGCTTAGTGGAACAAATGGTTAAATCATAAAAAACCTAATGAGAAAGCTTGATAGTGAAATGGAAGCAAATTTGGAAATATGAATTATCTTCACTGTTAGCTCGAGCAGTCTTATATCACCAATCCCTCGGTGTAGTCAAGATCGACCCATTGTGGTCAAAGACTGATCGGCCCAAATGACATAGGTTCTGGAACGTTGAACTGTCATTCTAGGTATGCCTCTGATCGAGAGTCTTGTATGCACCGATCCCTCGGTGAAAGTCTAAAACGACCCCTCGTGGTCAACAACTCCTCGATCAAGATTTATGAGTTTTAGACTTAGAACTCAGGTGTGCTCTCGAGAAAATATACATATCGGTAGTTTAAAACCGATTGAGAGTAGCCAGGACCGACACCTCGGTAATGGGTGACAAGTTGTTCTGGGTAACAGGTTTCTAAGTTAAAACTACTGTCAAGCATGTTTTGGACCAGAACGAGCCTCTCGTATGGATTGACCCCTCACTACCATAAGTGTCGACCCATCAACGACAATGACATGTCGACCGGAAAAGAATATTACCATTGGGAGTGCACTTAATGCACAACGGTCAGAATTGTAACAGTAACATTTCTAATCACCGACCCCTTGGTGCGACCGACCGTCGGTACATTACTGTTACTACCACTGGTTGCCTTCGCTATATAAACTAACCTTTATGCAACCAGTTAGTATCCTTCGAACGGATCAGTTGGACCCTTATTTTTACTAGTGAGCTTAACAAGGGCCAACAGAAAGATCACGCTCTCTCTCATGCTTACACTAGGGTAATCAAATACAACTAATCAAATGAATTGAGTTGTGAGAGAGAGAGGAATGATGAAAACTCATAAACAACCAATCTGAGGATTGAGTTTGAAAGTGAGAAGGAGAGAACCATAAACTAGGAAACCTTTGGTAGAACCAGTTTCCTTGACACATTGGACTATGATTGCTAAACGACAGCTACATGGGGGAGCGTCGACATAAATGGGTGGGATCTCAAAGAAGCACATATAAAAGGAAAAAGCTTCAAAGGTAAGTGCTTATTGGTTTTAATTTTATTTAAAACCTTTATTTCAAAGTGGATTAAGGGCTGGTACTCCGGAACAACTATAAAAAATTCTGGAGCGGTGTCTCCGACACAGAGGTGGGTGGAACTCCCGACCAAATGGATATGTGGAATTCCAATTCGACAGTGGTGGGTGAAATTCCCAATCGATTGAGTGAGGTGGAATTCCTACTCTAATTGTGTTGGTGTAAGTCCTCACTAAGTGGATTTTGGGGATAGCTTAAGGTTGAGCGAGTCCTAACAGTGGATGTAGGTTGGCTAACAGAATCACCCTAAATTGGTCTTGTGGTGTTTGATCTATGTGTGCTTCTTGTATTTAGCATTTAAGTACTCTTTTTAACACACATCACTTTGCATATTGATTATCTCATTATATACATTGCGCACAAGCATCGATAATCAAAGTTTATGTAAAGGGTCATAATCTTAGTGTGATCGCTTAATGAAATTATCACACTAAACAAATCTCTTGATAAACATTCCGCTGCACTTTAAATCAAGAAATTTGTAAACACCATTAAAAATGGGATTGATCTATTCACCCCCCTCTAGGGTCAATCACGATGTTCTAGCACATTGAAAAAGGGAACTTTCATTGGCGAACCAAACCACTTTATATCTTGTGTCCTTGTGTTTGTGGTTTTAGAGCTATTTTTTGTGTTGATTGTTTAATCACACATTTGCTAACACACACTCACTTGATTTGTATATCCGCTGCATTTAAACTAATCAATCGAGTAAATTTAAAAAAAGGACCATCACTTTTAGATTGACCTTTTCACCCCTTCTAGGGTTAATTGTGTTGTTCTAGTTTCCAAGGGAAGTTTCAAACCTGACCCGACTCGAGCTTGTAATACCCTCAATTCGACTGTTGGTCCGACCCGACCCGATCTGACCTGAGTTGGACCTATTGTCCAACTAATACGGTGATTGCAGTACACCAAAAAGCTTATCATGGGGATAGAGGGGCTTCAGCAATGATGTTGATTTATCAAATTCAAAATAATCCAGATAGAGGGTTTATGCAGATAGGGAGGGTTTAGGTTTGATATTTCTTAACAATTCCAGATGAAATCAATACCTTTCTTAACAAAACCAAATGAGAGAGAAAGTAAAGAAGAAAAGTGGAACAATTTAATGCATGAGAGTTCATTTACAAGAATGCAATACTCCCTCTGAATAACAGTCACTGCAAACAAAATAATCCTCTTCCTCGAATGCAATGTTTGATTAGCAGGAACCCCATGACAAATGTGCATCATGAGAATCCCTAATAGGGCCTCACCTCTTTGGATCTCTCTCTTCTTTTCTCGCTCGCTTGCTTCCATGAGGAGGCGAGATCCATCAATGGTGTTCTTCTATTTGTAAAGATACTTTAACAGAAGAAAAAAAATAAGAGAAAGAATGGAAGAGATGTATGGAGATGTGATGCAGATGCTGAGGAAGCCCGGCTGATAATAAAACTTGTGAATGTGATTAGCAGATTAGATTTGAGGGTGGAGGGGTTTTATATAAGTTAGGAAATTCTGGTCGGGTCGGGTTGGGTTGAAATTTAAATATCTCAGCTCGACCCGACTCGAGTTTCGTTCGGGCTTTGTCTTCTCAACCCGACTCGACCCTTATGAAATTCCCATTTCGCACTGTGCTAGAACAACATGATTGACCCTAGAAGGGGGGGGGGGGGGTTGAATATGTCAATCCCATTTTGCATTGTGTTTACAAATTTCTTGATTGTTTTTAGTGCAACAGAACATTAATCAAGAGATTTGTTTAGTGTGATAGATTGTTAATAAATTCTTTGAACATTCACACTAAGATTATGACCCTTTACATATTGTTTGATTATCGATGTTTGTGCACAATGTGTAATATAAGATAATCAATATACAAAGTGATGTGTGTTGAGAATAATACTTAAATGATAGAAACAAACACACAACGATCAAACACCATAAGGCCAATTTAAAATGGTTCGATTAGCTAACCTACATCCATTGTTAGGACTCACTTAACCTTGAGTTATCTCTAAAATACACTAAGTGGAGACTTATACCCTCACAATTAGAGTAGAAATTCCACCTTACTCAATCGGTTAGGAATTTCATCCACCACTGTAGAATAGGAATTTCACCTATCCATTTGGCTAGGAATCCCACCCACCACATGTGCGGGAGACGACGCTCCAGATTTTTTATAGTGGTTCTGGAACCAAGCTTCCTTAATCCACTTTTGGGATAAAGGTTTTAAAACAAAATTAAAACCAAGAAGCACTTGCCTTAGAAGCATTTTCTTTCGATGTGTACTTCTTTAAGATCCCACTCTATGTGTGTCGACGCTCCTCCTTGTACCCGTTGTAAAGCAATCACAATCCAGGGTGACAAGGAAACTGGTTTGATCACAACTTTTCTAGTTTATAATCTTTTATCCTTTTCTCACTTACAAACTCAATCAATAGATTGGTTGTTTATGATTTTTCTTTTCTCATCTCTCTCTCACAAACTCAATCCATATAATTAGTTGTATATGATTCCCCAAGTATAAGCACGAGAGAGAGAGTGATCCTTCTTTTGGCCCTAATTTAAGCTCATTGATAATGATGATGGTCCAACTGATTTTGCCAAAGGATATCACCTGGTTGTATAAAGATCGGTTTTTATAGAAAAGGAGACCATTTGCAATAACGGTAATGTACCGACAGGTCGGTCGCACAGAGCATGTCGGTGTCACATATGGGTCGACAACTATGGCACCGAGGGCTCGGTCCATACGAGAGGCTCGATCTGGGACAACACCATGCTGACAGAGTTTCAAATCCATAAACTAGTCAAACCCAGAATGACCTGTCACCCTTTACCGAGGGGTCGGTCCTGGCTACTCTCGATCGGTCTTTGAACTACCGATATATCTATTTTCTTGAGAGCCCACCTGAGTTCTAAGGTCCAGAACTCATAAATCTTATCGAGAAGTGTCATTGACCATGAGGGGTCATTTCAGCCTTTCACCGAGGGGTCGGTGCATAAGAGACTCTCGATCAGAGGTTTTCCTAGAATGACAGTTCAATGATCTAGAACCTATGTCAATCTCGTCGACCAATCTTTGACCATGATGGGTCGATCCTGTCTCTACCGAGGGGACGGTGAGAACGACTGATTGAGCTGACAGTGAAACCAAATACATATTTCCAAGTTGGGTTCCAATTCACTGTCAAGCTTCTTCTCTAGGTTTTTTATGATTTAACCATTTGTTTCACGAAGCCTAGGGATAGTCCTCTCTAAGGTGTGGGTACAATCTAAAGTCATCTATGGCCATAGTACTTGTTTTGTGATTGCCATAATGACGAGCTTCAATCTGGTGGAGCATGATCTCTACTCTTGATCACTTTGGGTCTTCAAGCTCCTTAGCAAGTGCTTTTTTCCGAGTCATGGAATTGACAAACTTAGGGACTTGGCCAAACCGAGACACTAACACCTTGTAGCCTGACCCGCATGATTTCTTAGCTTGGGTCATTCGGATCGAGCCAAAACCCAACCCGAGTTGCAGCCCTACCATCCACCTCCATTGTTGGACTCGACAGTGCTTCCAATCATGCACACTACTCTTATTCTTTGTTGCTGATGCAATAGATGTGACAAGTCTCACACAGTGAGATGCGGTTGGTGTGAGACCCTGACCTGGTCCAGACGGTCGAGTCCACTAAGGGCGAGGCCCAAGTGAAGAGAGTGGAGTGGGCGTGCGGTAGTGTGGCAGAGTGGGAAGGAGAGAGTCCCAGATCGGATGTTTCAGATTTTCGCACGGGGTTTATATGAGATTCCCCCCCTTCAAAACCAGTGGACACATTTTGGGCCGGGTCTCTGGACCTCGGCCCGAAAGCAAACCCGTGCGTGCGCAAGTGTGGGCCCAAAGCAGACAATTTCCACTGAGTTGGACCCTGAGCCCTGTGTGTGGGCCGGGTCGTTACAAATGGTATCAGAGCCGAGTTCTGCACTCGGACTTCGTGGGCCTATTGCTTTCCACTAAATTCATTGGGTCAAGCCGGGGACTTCTCTGGGCTTAGGGGGTGGATTGTGAGACCTTGACCCGACCCAAACGGCTACTAAGGGCCAGGCCCAAGTGAAGAGAGTGGAGTGGGAGTGCGGTAGTGTAGTAGAGTGGGAAATAGAGAGTCCCACATTGGAAGTTTCAAATTTTTGTATGGGGTTTATATGAGATTGCCTCCCCTTCAAAACCAGTGGACGCGTTTTGGGCCGAGTATCTGGACCTCGGCCCAAAGACAAACCCGTGTGGGCTCGCGCGGTTGGGTGAGCATGTGTGTAACGCCCCGCCCTCTCTGAGAAATATCAGAGTCTATTTTTTTTTAAAATAATAATAATAAAACATCGAAAGAGAGCGGGCGGCGTCATGACGCGAGTTAAGTTCAGACCACTCAAGTCTGAACCTTAACTGGCCACCCATGTGTACATGGACTAGACCATGATAATAAATCACACATGGAACTAAATAACAACATGCGGAATAACTAGACTAACTGCGGAATAGAAAGACTAGATAGCAAGCAACAATCTCAATTGTTAATTAAGGTATACTACCATCCATAGTTAATAATCTAATCAAACCATAGCAAGTATTAACTTATTACATGTCCAACAGAATATAGTTCAAATGACAGTAATAAAAGGAAGTCCAGTCCAACATTCAAGCGCTTAGGCTTGGCTCCCCTCCCGGTCAACGACCTTTCCCTTCCCTTTCCTTATACCTGCATTCTCCTCTGAGGATAGAATTAGGGCGTTAGATCAACGCGCCCAATAGGTTCCTGAATCAGGGCTACCACATGATTAGCATATAACATATGCATATATATCATAGTACATGATTAGTAAAAACAGATAAAACAATGCTATGAAGTATGCACATGCAATGAGCCTCCCCCATCATGTACATTCATAGTCATCACTTGACGTGCCTTGCACCGACAAGGTAAATCATAATACACTTCCATCTCTTCATCATTGACTTGGTTCATATCACGTATTAGTCCTCCTGGCGCGACTCTCATCGCCTAAGGAGACCAATGTGACTATGACCATCATGTTACTCCTCCTGGCGGGACTCTTATCGCCTAAGGAGGACGTAACCCATAAATTGCAACACTGTAGAACCTCATTCATCATCCCATGTCTTTGCATGAGATGCCAATGCCTGTATGCCATTTGTTAATGCATAATATATTATTTGAAACACATAAAATAAAACAAGAGTCTCATAAGAAAACTGGGGTAAAAACTGTGGTTACAAGTAGGTAGGAAACCTACTGATACTTTGCTTAAATGTCTGTTCCTTTTTGAGCTTCACCTGGTCACGACTTGCACTTCGTTCAACTCTCGTCACCTTGTGATGTAACAATAAGTAAATCATACTAATATTTAAATATCCATTCTCATATAAGACCCAAACATCTTGTGGGGTTTAATCCTTCTTTTTCATTTGATAAACATTTCATACTTCAAACATGTCTTGGTAGGGTTCGGCCATACACTATGGGTGAACCATACCACTTGAGTTTTGGGCCACAAATCAATTCCTTTCATATTGAACTTGACTAGTATTTACGGTTTTGCCATTGACCTTAAACCATATTGAAACTAACATTCATAACCATTCCACCTTAGTGGGGTTTGGCCATACTACTTGGCCGAACCACACCCATCCCATTTAGATCTCTTAATCCATTCTAATCACCTTAATCATCCAACCTTTAGTCTACCAAAATTACTCCATGGGGTTCGGCCATACATTTGGCCGAACCCAATGGTTCTTTGATCCATTATTCTTCACCATAATGTCATAACTAGACCCTTCTCTTTAATCATAAAAACCATATGGTTCAGCCATCCAACGGCCAACCAAAAACAGTAACCTTATCACATAAAAATCTCTCCCATTGGTATGGTTTTATCTCTCCAAAAACCATACCAACTTATCAAATACTTTTATGGGGTTCGGCCATCCAATGTGGCCGAACCCTATGCCCATGTTTTGGACCGTTTTTAACTTACATTATATGTCCATTAAATCATGTAATAATCAACATAGTATTGTGTGGTTTTTACACTTCAAAAACCATCCAATTACCCAAACAAGATCATGGGGTTCGGCCATCCCATGTGGCCGAACCCAATGATACATTTATACCATTTTAATAAATCTTAATCCAAGGTTTTATTCCTTGATGCATTCGGCCATTCCATGGCCCAAAACATGACATCCAATTTCATGATTTAAAAACCCTTTAACCTTGTATCTTAGATCATACAAAAACAGTCCATGATTTTACAAAAACCATCACTTTAACCAAATAAATTTCATGGGGTTCGGCCACCCAAAGTGGCCGAACCCGATGGTCCATGTTTTCCATCTTTTAAACCATTGTTTTAGACCATGTTAACTTCAGTCTTTTTGTCATTCAGATCCAGGTTTATAATCCTTTCTATAACATGTATTTGATTCTTAAATAAAACCCAAAAATCAGTCCATAAACCTCCATGGTTTCCATGTTTCAAAACATGAAAAACCACCCATCTTTTACATGGGGTTCGGCCCTCCATGGTGGCCGAACCCAATGGTTATTTTTACCATTTTAAATCCTCTATTAATCAAGGTTAAAACCTTGGTGTAATCGGCCATAACCTTGGCCCAATACACACCCATTTTATTAATCAAAAGTCCATGGAAATACTTACCAAATTCCAAGCTTTTCTTATGCCTTTGCTCCTTGCCTTCTTCCCTCTTGTTTCCTTCCTTCTTTCTTCCTTTGTCTCAGCTGGTTAGAAGCATGAACCAATGGTGAAATCACCAAGATAAAATTCGGCCAAGGAGGTGTTCTTGAGAGAGGGAGAGAGATATGAATTCTAGGCTTTAGCAATGTGAAATTCGGCCAAACATGGGGGTTCAATCCTTTTGTATTTCAGCCCCCAAAACCCCTCCACTTCCTCATCAATTCTTGCACAAATCGATGGGTCTTGGGTGCTATCCAAGGCACCCCTTGGCACCTACCCATGCAGCCATTCAGCTTTCCATGTATCTCATCTCAAACCCATCATTTGCATTTAACATTCATCATGGAAATCACCAAAACAAGTCCCCAACGTGTGGGACTTGTTTTGGTTGGTTTGAGACCAAGCCTCCTCTTCAAATTCTCACTCAACTCACTGAGTTGCAGTCCCTTTAATTTCCATTTTGACTCACTTGAACTCAAGGTCATTTAGATTTCCATCTCAACTCACCCAACTCACATACTTAATGCATTTCATTTAATGCACATGAGTTGACTCACCACTTGATTTAATTCCAACTCACTTCAGTCTCACTCAAACTGATTTAACTCATATTTTAGCTCCCTAGAGGGTCCACACGGTCAACCATAGTCAACTCGTCCCGTTAGGTCCACTTTTAGCTCCTTGACCCATTTTTGACTTCATGACCTAATTATGGGTATTTTGGTCATTTGTAACTGGTTTTTACATAGGGGTCAAGCCTACCCATTTTTCCTCTACTTGATTTCCAACCAAATCAGCCTAACCCCATTTAATTTAAATTCACAAAACGGTCAAATAATCCAGTAAGACCCGATGGGTCCCATTTGGACCCTTTGACCCATTTAGCCAATTTTGACCCAATTGATGTAAATTACCCATCCAATCAAACTTAACATTCATAATGTGCTCATATGACCTTAATTTGAGCAATGGGCCCCACCATTTCCTTATTTGACATCACAAAATAATTAGTTTAACAACTCAGGGGCATTTTCGTAATTTTCCACTTCATTGAGAAATTGGGGTGTTACAACGTGTGGGCCCAAAGTGGACAATTTCCATTGAGTTGGACCCCAAGCCCTATTTGTAGGCCGGGTCGATACAGTTGGAACGCAGAAATAGAAGATAGAAAGTATCCTTTTCCCAGTTGAAGTGTCAATCCAATCTATACCTACAAAATTGACGGAATCGACTCCTAGAAACCGACGGTTCAAGAACCAACTTTTCTTTCCTTTTTCTATTTTTCTGCTTTATATCCCTTCTATTTTTCTTTTCTATTTTTAGTAGATAGTTTAGGTATGATACCCCTTTGAGGCTTGTAGAGGGAACACCAATCAATAAGATATGAATTTGAGTTTGTGCAAGTTTTTTTCTTCTTCTTCTCTTGTTTGCGTTCTCAGAAGTTCTTGTTGCTGCTGGCGTACGACAGCCCCTTTGGAGTTTCATCATCTTCTCTTTGCGAATTGAGAGAAGGCCTGTTTCTTTCTCTCCCAACCAGCGTTGCTTGATGAACAAGGAAAAATGACAAATTTACCCCTAATATTTAGATTAGTTACCTCTTGAATTTTGTTTAAATTGTTTTATTAATGGGATTTACAAGCTCTGTAGGTAAAATTAGAGATGTTATTGAAATAGAGGAAAAGCAGAAAGATATGCATAAGTTTTACAAGCATGTGCATTTGATGTTGATTTTTCACTAGTGGCTGGTGGTGATCAAGCAAATATTGGAGAGAAAAGGAATAAACTTATTAGGTGGTCAAAGAGCACGTATTGCACTGGCATGGGCTATTTATCATGGCTCTAATGCTTACTTGCTTGATGATGTCTTGAGTGCAATTGATGCACATGTTGCTAGCTCGATTTTACATAATGTTATAATGGGCCATCTAATGCATCAGAAGACATGTTTGTTGTGTACTCATAATATTCAAGCAATTTCTTGTGCTCATGATTATTGTCATATATAAAGGATGTATAAAATGGGCTTCAGGTTTGGTTGATTTGTAATACCCTAAGCCAAATTAAGTCTAATTAATCTGATTTATTTTAATAAATCATGTTTTGACCCATTATTCATGAAGATTACGGTTTGGGCTTTTAGAAAAGTACAGGATTGGCCTAATCGGAACTCTATAGCTCGTTGATCAACCCAATTTAGTTGGAAGGGCAAAATGGTAACAGTGTTACTTTAATAATTTTAATTATTGATTGAATGTGATTGAGTTAATTTGATTTATTTGATAGGAATGTAAATTATGGAATTATAGGGTCTTTTACCCATATTTTGGATTTCAGAATTATTATTATTTTGACCCAAAAAAGTCTCAATCTTTACAGATTAATTATTTTAAATAATTTTAGAAGTTAGAAAATTCTAAGAAAATATGTGTTATTTAATCCATGTTTAAACCTATCATTTTGTATTTTGGATTTTGAAAATAAAGGTGTTAAACCCTTTAAATAAATGGAATTTGATTTAAGGAAATAGTGTAAAAATGTGATTTTTATTTAGATCTATTAATTTTAAAGAGTATGGTTCTCCAAAAATTTATGCTGATTATGGATTTTAAAACCCAATAATTTAGATCAGTTAGATCAAATTAAATTAAACCTTTTAATAGTTAAAAGAGGAAATAAAAAAAATTGGACTTAAATATAAATAAGTTCCATGGGCTAAAATGCAAATAACCCAAAAATCTAAAACGACTTGCGCAGCAGGTGATGAGCTGCATGCAAGCTACGAACGTAGCTTGCAGATCATCGTGTATCCTCCTCAGGCCAGTGGGAAGCCTAGTACCCTACTTTCCTCAAGTCTATTTAAACACCATCTTCCAACAGATTTTTACCTTTCCATTGTTGCTTCCTTTGTTTCTTTTCCTTTGCAAATCTTCTTCCGTTTTAAAACTTTAGCTTTAGTGGAAGTTTTCTCAAGTTGCTGAATATCAACCCAATTTCAGAAGCGAATGTAACCATTGTGTTTATTTTTAAATTATAACATGTTTAGGATCAAACAGAGCTTAATTTGGTTAAGATTTGAGTTTCAAAATTAGTTTCGAAATTTAGTGGAAACTTTGATTTCTTAAGTGTTTTACTGGTTTTTCTCTCAAAATCAAAGGTTTTTAATTGGTGTTTATTATTCAATTTAATTCGAAATTGAAGAGCACCCACTGAAGAACATATCTGACCAGTAGGATGTGAAAAACGAACTAAAAAAATACACTGTTTTTGAATTCGTATTTCACTCTGTCCGTCCCGTCACTACACTACACTGGTTGCACGTGACAGAGGAAGAAGACAATCTTCGGAAGATCCGAGGTTTGTCTTGGAACTTCTGAAGACCACAGTTAGGAAGTTCTGAACTTTTGTTCGAGGTTCTGAAGCAGGCTGTAACGACCTGACCCGATTTTTGGGATTTTAGGGTCTTAGTGGAAGTGTGAAGAGTGTGGGCCCCCGCGGTGGGTCCTGGTTTGTCTAATTTCGAGTTCAGAGACTCGAAGAACATTTTAGTAATTTGGATTATTTAATGTATGGTCATGCCAAAACTTTTTTTTTTAAAAAAAAAACACACAATTTTTTCCCTCGTCCTTCAATATGTTAGTTTTATCGGGTTTTAAATCATTTTAAAAGCTTTGAATTTGATTTTGTTTTTTTTAATTAAAAAAAAAAAATTGCCCCAAACCCCCAAAACCGTAGATCCCACCCTTTATATTTCCTCTTTGTGTAACGCCTCGACCCGGAGGTGGGCCCGGAAAGCTACTAATTTTTTTTTTTTTTATAACTTCTAACTTGGCTTGATCAAACGTTAGGCCCAGAAATAAATGTCACACATGTTCTTTACATGTGGACTCAAACATATACCATATATCTATCCATTTACAAGCATATATCATACCAACAAATATTCCCATCATAAAAAGGCAGTATCATTCAAAATAGAGTTACTAGCAGTAACATGGTGGTTCAATACATGATTACAAATTAAGTACCACATGAGATACTTTACATAAAACATAGTTCAAAGAACCAATAGTCAAAATAAATGAAATTCCCATCCATGGAATTCTAAGTAACTGCAACAACTTATCCATCTTTAAGTTTGAAATGGAGGTTCCTCCTCATAGGGTACATCTCCTGAAATGTGAGTGGTGTGAGCTAACCAGCTCAGTGAAAAGAACATAACAATGCAGTGTAATGATTATCATGTTAGCCAAAATCAACATTTTCATCATAATATATTTATCATATCAAAATATCAAATCATCCTCATATTACTGCTGATATCCAACGTAACACGTAGACACTACACTGACTATAAGCATTGAGTTCCGACACAGTAAAAATGCTGAACATTGCAAGTACATCTCCGACACACTTGAGCCGGTACTGACACACCTGGGCCAGCAACTGACACACTTGGCCCAGTAGATGCAAACAGATACATTTGGGTCGGTAATCGACACACTAGGGCCGATAATAGTTCAGTAGTTAAGGGTATGTGGAAGCAGTATCAATAACATCATAGCTCATAAGCATTTCATCATCATAGTCACAATATATGATAAACATCGTTAGTATCAATAAGCATTTTTCACAATAGTGCATCATGTCTAGGCATATAAGTGTGTTAATTAAGTCTGACTCTTGAAACCACTCATTGCACTAAATCCTCTTAATGTGATTTACTCCTACTGCAATGTTAAGTCTCCTCACCGAATGTGTGGGGTATTGAAGTATCTGTCAAACATGCAAACAGAAATACAATCAATAATCAACCAATATACACAGATATGATATAACACATATTCCTAGTATTTCAAGTCCCTCTATCCTATTTTCCAGAAAAATTCCAAGGGAAATGGATCTGTGTCTCCTAAATGGGTTACTATTCATTTTAAAATCACAATAATCAGCAATATAATAAGGTGCTCAGGCCACTACACATATTGCCTCTTGGAAATGACCATAGAGACATATTAAGTTAGGCTTAGAGATATAAGATGCTCAGGCCACTAATCATATATTGAGTTAGGCCTAGAGATATAGGATGCTCAGGCCACTACTCGTATAACGAGTTAGGCCTAGAGATCACTTTATTCCAGAATCCTTCTTTTCTACCGAGCAGCGAAGTTAATCACTCAGCTACTGATAGCCATCGGCCTGCGTCAGCCACAGATAGAGAGTATCGGCCTGTAAGTAAATACATAGTAAATGGTTACATAAGAATACTAATAAAAAAAGGTTAGTATCATTTTAATTATTAAATTGGCATAAACATCACATTAAAATTTAGGATCTAAATTTAACATGAAATCCTAACTTAGACTAAGTTTCAAAACCTGTTGTGGGTTTCTCGGAACATGACTCAAAACCAGGTACTGTGGCTTCAGAACTTCTGAGCCACTGTCTACAATCTAAGCCTTTACAGAACCTTCGGAACTTTGGATTCTTTCCTTCGGAACTTCTGAAGTTCGGGTCTTGGAACTTCTGAGCCTGCTTCCGAATAGAAGCAAAAATAGGAAAATCAATCAGTCTCAGTGTGTCTCGGAACTTACCGAGGTCTGCTCGGAACTTCCGAACAGTTCGGGACATCCGAGGGGTCTCAGAACATCATGGTCTGATAAGCAGAGGTAGAAAGAAATATTTGGCCTCTGGACGCTTCGGAATCCCGAACAGAAGTTCGAAACCTTCGAAGTCTCACCTTTGGAACGTCCGAAGGCTGATTCTCGGATCTTCGGAGAGTCGTTTTCTTCTTCTGTCACCTGTAACAGAGCAGTGATGGGAGGGGCTGTGGGAATTACAAATCCAGAAACATTGGGTTTTCTATGTTCGTTTTTCAGACCTTTCTGATCAGATAGACTCTCCAATGAGTCGTCTTCACTTTGAAAATCAATGGGACCATAAATACTGATTAAAAACATCAGATTTTAAATGGAAAACCGGTGGAACACATAAAAATCCATGTTTTCCATTGTACTTCAAATCTGATTTTAGGATTCAAAACTTAACCAAATTGAATTTTATTTGATTCTAAACTGATTAGAATTTAAAAATAAAGACAATGGTTACCTTTGTTTTTGTTCTTGGGTTGCAATTCAGCAACTGGAAAAACTTCCACTTAAGCTAACGGTGAAAACAGATAGACTAAAACAATGGTTTTCTTCTTGAAAATTTAGTGAAGAATTCCTTTGGGAATGGCCTGAATTTATAGGGAATGGGAGGTAGGGTAGTAGACTTCTATGCAGAGTCATGGAGTGACCACATCACTCTGCAAACTATGATCGTAGCTTGCATGAGTCGATACTCATGCACCTACTTCATCGCATCACCTGTTATGCAGGTGTTTGCAATTTTTTTTTTTGATTTTTGTGTTTTAGTCCTCTATTTTCTTTATTTGCATTTTAACCATTTTTCATTAAATTTTCAATATTTAACTATTAGGGGAATTAATTATTTTAATCCATCTTAACCAAAATGTTGGGTTTTAAAATCTAAAAGTACTATAAAATTTTGGAGATTTATATTTTATCAAAATTACTTGATTTAAACAAAATTCATGGTTTAATACTATTCACTTAAATCAAATTTGTATTTATTATAAGAGTTTAAAATCTCTATTTACAAAACCTAGAAATATAAAGTAAAATCTAACTATACATATTTTTCTTAAGATTTTCTAACTTCTAAAATTATTTAAAATATCATTTCCTAGCTTTCGGGACTTTTTTGGATAGTTTTTAATAACATTTTCTAAAATTAAAAATGAAATAAAGATACTTATATATTTCAGAATCTAAATCCCTAATAAGAAAATCTATATCATCCAAATAATAATCAAACAATTATTCAAACAATAAATATACTGTTAATGGTAAATTACCATTTTGCCTTTTTAATTAAAATGAGTTAGATCAATGAGTTGTCGAGCTCTAATTGGGCCAATCCTGGAAATATTCACAAATCCATTACTGTAATCTATGTGATTAACTGGTCAAATCACGATTTATTAAAGTAAATCATATTGTTTAAGCCTAATTCGGGTCAGGGTATTACATCCTACCCCCTTTAAAGAAATTTCGTCCCGAAATTTAAAATAAACCTTATGTCTTTTTATTCAGTGTATAGACTAGGGTACGCCTCCGCATTGTCGACTCTGGTTCCCACGTCACCTGTTGTATGTCACGATGTTGCCACAACACTTGTAAGAGTGGTATGGACTTCCTTCTGAGTACTTGAGTTTGAGATCTTTGTATCTCCACGGGTACTTCATTGAATGTCAAATCTTCTGGGACTTCAATGTCCTCATAACTTAACACATGAGATGGATCAGGCTCGTACTTTTTCAACATAGATACATGGAATGTACTATGTACTCTTGCTATTGTCTGAGGGAGACCCAGTTGATAGGCTACTTCCCCTATTCTTTTCAAAATTTCAAAGGGTCCAATATATCGAGGTGATAGTTTTTCTTTATGACAGAACCGCTGAACTCCATGGCGTGGTGCCACACGTAAGAATACTCGGTCACTGACTGCAAACTTCAAATGTCTTCGCCTTTTGTCAGCATAACTTTTCTGTCTGCTTTGGGCTATCTTGAGACATTGTCATATCACTTCGACTTATTCAGACGTCTTACGTACCAAATCTGGACCCAACAGTGCTTTGTCCCATACTTCTGTCCAACATAGAGGTGACCTACAGAGTCTACCATGCATGGCTTCATAGGGTGCCATTTGTATACTAGAGTGATAACTATTGTTGTATACAAACTCAATCAATGTTAAATGATCTTCCCAGCTTCCGTGCATATCCATGACACAAGCCTTTAGCATATCTTCCAAAGTTTGGATGGTCTTTTTCGATTGACCATCAGTTTGGAGATGGAAAGTAGTGCTAGAACATAGCTTAGTTCCCATCTCTTCCCGTAATCTTTGCCAAAATCTAGATATAAATCTAGGGTCTTTATTAGATAAAATAGAAACAGGTACCCCATATAATCTAATTATATCCTTTAGATACATCCTACTTAGGGTAGTCAAAGAATCATTCTTTTTAATGGGCAGAAAATGAGCTGATTTTGTTAGTCGATCGACTATTACCCAAGTGACATCTTTTTCTTAGAAGACTCTAGGAAACTAGTCACAAAGTCCATAGTGATATGCTCCCATTTCCATTTAGCCACCTGAAGAGGTTGAGTCTTTCCACCAGGTCGTTGATGTTCTACCTTAACTTATGGACATGCTAGACATTTAGATACAAATATCTGCCACTTCCCGTTTCATACCTTTCCACCAGAATAGTCGTCGCAGATCATGATACATTTTTATACCACCCAGGTGTACTGCAAATAGAGAACTGTGAAAGTGATCAAGTATTTTTTCTCTGCATTCACCTGATTTTGGTACAAACAATCTTTCTTTGAAAGTCAGACTTCCATCAGTCCTGATCCTCCATTTTTCCAAAGTAGTTCTTCCTGCAAGCTGAGTCACCAAATCCTTTGCTTTTTGATCATTCTTTTGTTCTTCCATCATTAATCTGATTATTTCGGCCTGCAGAACCAAGTTTTGAATTCTTGCTAGCCCGTTTCCTTCGATCAACTTCAGATCATAGTTAGATAAGATTTCCAACATCTTCCACTGCAAAGATGTCATGCACACAATATTGCCATGTGACTTCCTACTCAAAGCGTCTGCCACCACATTAGCCTTTCTTGGATGGTAGGAGAGACAGAAATCTTAATCTCCTAGATATTCCATCCATCTTCGTTGTCTCATATTCAGATCCTTCTGAGTAAACAAATATTTGGGACTATGGTGATCAGAAAATACATTAAAATTTTCACCATACAAGTAATGCGTCCAAAGTTTTAATGAGAAGACAACAACTGCCAGTTCCAGATCATGAGTTGGTTAATTTTGTTCATATCTCTTCAGTTGTCTAGAACTGTAAGCTACTACTTTTCCTTCATGCATTAAAACACATCCTAATCCAAACTTCAAAGCATCACAAAACACATCATAACCTCATCCTTGTTTAGGTACTATCAGTACTGGAGAGGTGGTCAACTTTTCCTTCAATTCCTGAAATGTCCTTTCACAAGCTTCACTCCATTCGAACTTGACGTTTTTCCTCGTCAATCTGGTCATTGGTACCACAATCTAGGAAAAGTATGGGATATATTTTTTGTAATATCCTGCTAATCCCAAAAAGCTTCGGATTTCAAACACATTCTTGGGGCTTTCCCAATTCTTCACTGTTTCTACCTTTGCTGGATCTATCGAGATTCCTTCTGTAGACACTATGTGTCGAAGAAATTGCACTTGAGTTAACCCAAACTCACACTTGCTCAGCTTGGCGTATAACTGGTGATCCCTAAGAGTCTGAAGAATAATGCGTAGATGACACTCATGCTCTTCCTCAGATGATGAATATATCAAAATATCATCTATAAAAACTATCACAAATTCCCTCAAGTTGGCCGGAAGGCATGATTCATTAGATCCATAAACATGGCTGGCGCATTGGTTAATCCAAATGGCATTACCAAAAACTCATATAGACCATACTGCGTTCTGAAAGCAGTCTTAGAGATGTCTTCCTCCTAAATCCATAACTGATGATATCCTGACCTCAAATCTCTTTTAGAGAAACATTTTGATCCCCTTAATAGATCAAAGAGATCATCTATCCTAGGCAATGGATACTTGTTTTTTATAGTTACCTGATTGAGTCGTCGGTAATCTATACACATTCTCATCGATCGATCTTTCTTTTTCACAAAGAGAGCGGGTGTGCCCCAAGGCGGATTACTTTGTCGAATAAAACCAAGATTGAGAAGCTCATCTACTTACGTAGCTAGCTCTTTCTGTTCAGCTGGCACCATCCGGTAAGGTGCTATGAAAATTGGAGATGTTCCTGACTGTAGATCAGTAACAAATTCTATCCTCGGCGTAGAGGTAGCCCAGTTAACTGGTTAGGAAACACATCCATAGACTCACACACCACCCGAGGCAAATCAGACACTACGCCACCTACATCTTCCCGTCTCATGCTAGCCACCACACTAACAGGATAAGCCCTAAAACCAGAAAATTTACTTCTCATCCTCTCATAAGGTATTAATTTTTCTATGAATCCTTCATTAGTTGAAGAGACTCCAAAAATTCTACTTCGAGAACAATCAATCAAGATTTGATAAATTGTCAACCAATCCTACCTAAGATGATGTCAAAGTCTGTCATTTCTAAGATAAAAAAGTCATAAGACAAATCTACACCGCAAATCCTTAATGTGCATGACTTGCATTTTTGGTTTACTAACGCCTTCTTACCCAAAAGGTGCACTACCATTAAATGGGTACTTACTTCTACCGGTTGCAAATCCAATTTATCACAGCAAGATCTACAAATAAAGGAATGTGAAGCACCGGTATAAAAAAGTACTCGTGCCAAATAACTGAAAAGGGTCAGTGTACCTTCCATCACTGTATTTTCCATCGGCTCTTCTACCTGAGTCACAATCGTGTAAACTCTCCCCTGGGTGATTTGAGGACGTCCCTGTCCCCTTCCCTGTCTGTTCCGTGGTGGTCCGTTCTTAGGCACCACCGAGCCTCTGAAAGTTTGTTGTGAACCTCTGCCCAAAGATGATTGTGCAATAGATTGAGTTGGACCCGTATTCTGTAAATGTACGTTTTGCCAAGATAAGGACAATCCTAAACACATGTTCTATTTGTTTGCAGTGATAGAACGTCCTTTCTTTTCCGGTTGGACAAATCTTAGTTGTATGCCCAGGATAGTTGCAGAAATAACACACTAGCTGTCGTGAGTCAGATTGGCTTGTTTGTCCTGCAGCAGGTTGGGTTTTCTTAAATAATGAGCTTTTTTGGTTGAATTTGGCCTTCTTATTGGATGGAGGTTTCTGGAAATTTTCGGTATTCCTAATGGTGGAATCTGTAGCTTCCGCTTTCCCGCTCAATGATTTCCTCCAAAGTGTTGAAGGTTAGCCCAGCCACTTGCCGTTGTAGGAAACGTCGAAGTCCATTTTCAAAATGTTGGATCTTCTTTGCTTCATTTGCTGCACTTAGGTCTTCAATCCCCGAAAAACTTGTAGGATTCAACCGTTTGAATTCTTTTAGAGCCGAAGTGGCTCTCTTTTCTGGGGTCCTAATAGGAGGACGTTGTATATTCTCGGCAATCCTTTGGAATGCCTACATTGCTACGCGTAAGGCCTCGTAGGGTACATCTGGATTTATAAGGGGTGGAGGACCTGTTCTCCTGCCTCGGCCTCTAATATTTTAAAATGGTCCTGACATTCTCCTGTCATTCACATTTTTAATATCACTTAATAATTCAAAAAAAAAAATGAAACTTATCAAGATAGACCATATGAGTTGTGTAAATTATAAACATACATCTATTATACAAATAAACATAACTCGAATTTTATTTATTCACAGGAGTTAGTAGGGTTTGTAAAAACCCTCAGTACAACACGCAGATATATACATATTAACATTTTTACATTCCTTTCTCCATCCCTTCCCCTACATTCCCGGCCTTAATCATCTGTAAAAGACTCCATATCAGTATCGATTGAACATGATATTGTCAGGATATGCCGCTGACATATGACTCAACACTCCACAGGTTAAGCATGACACTATCCCTGGACCTCCAATGTAAGAACAGTTGGTCCTTTCCCTTCCATGCCCACAAAATCCACATATTGGACATACCACATTAATAGGTTAGGGACAATAGGTGTCGTAGTGCCCTTCCTGATTGTATAGCCCGTAAACATATGTCATCATATCATCAACATTGGGAGTGGATGGTGTATACTCGGGTGAGCCTATTTGCCCTACTGATGATGACTCCTCTATAGCTGGGAATACTCCAAAATTTTCATGTTGAACACTGGAGTTGTTGATGGATGAATCTAATACTATTGGGCAGCTAGGGTTCCCTTGTCCCAAATCTCCGTATATTCCTCGTTCCTTGACATATCTGTATAGCACAATTTAATCAATATTATTAGATAATGTCAATAACATATACAGTTCTAATAAAAAAATAGGTTCTAATCATGTATTACCCATCACAGTTATAGAGTTTGTGTAACGCCCCGCCCTTTTCACTCTAATAATTAGAGTTTATTTTTTTTTTTAACAATAAACAAGTGATAGGGCTGAGTGTCAAGACCCGAGTTAAATTCGGACTTCTAAAGTCCGACCCTTAACTGGCCAACCTTATGTGTGCATGGACTCAGTCCATGAGAATGGTTCACACATAGTAAAATATAATCTTTGCAGAATATAACATATCTGATTGCGGATTATAATGGAACCTACATCTACTCCATTTTTAGATAGCAAAGTACATAGTCATATTCTCCAAAATTACTAAAATAACCTTAACTAATCATTCAAACCAAACCATCCAAACTATAGTTAACTACATTATTACATGCCAATAACGTCTAACTATCAAATTACATTGTCCAAATAACTTAAATAAAAAGTCCATAATTCATAGTCCATTCAAAGCCCAAGCGCCTATGCTTGGTTTCCTTCATGATCCTCGTTCTTCCCCTTTCCTGCGTCATCCACTAAGGATAGAGATAGGGCGTTAGATCAACGCGCCCAGTAGTGTTTTCGATTAGGGCTACCACAAGGTTAGTAAAACAACATGCAAATAATATAATAATACATGTTTATCAAAACCTCATAAAAACAATGCTATGTATGTTATGCTCATGTAATGAGTCCCACCCATCACAATTATACATAGCCTCCTCTTGACGGGATTCTCATCGTCAAGGTACCCACAGTGGTCTTTTGGATGCCCCGACGGAGTGTGGCCTCCGAATTCCTCTTGATGGGATTCTCATCATCAAGATACCCCACAGTGGTGTTTTGGACGCCCCGACGGAGTGTGGCATCCGGTTTCCATAATCACCACCCCATGCCATGCATCAGATGTCCATGATGTCATGCCATTTGTAAATATATATCACCATACAAAACTACTTTGAAACATGATAACTTAGCACATAACTCATCAAAATTACGATAAAACATCAAATATAAATGTGGTTAAAAAAGGTAAGAAACCTACACAATGTTCACTTAGTTTGACCCTTCTTTTGAACCGTCTCCCGTTTACAACTTGTACACCGTTCTAACAATCCCGATACCCTATTTTATAACAGCAAATCAAACATTCATCCATGTGATTCCAACTTAGTTTAAGTCCCAAAAATCCACTTTGTGGGGTTCGGCCATACTCCATGGCCGAACCTCACCCACTAAAACTTTGGTCTATTTTTTTTATTTAACTATAACCATTCAATTAACTCAAACTTCCAAATGAACCTTGGTAGGGTTCGGCCATACAAAATGGCCGAACCTTACCACTTTGGTTTTGGCCCATATATCCAATCCTATGATCATTTCATCTTTGATCATTTCTTCCATAATTACCATTATGCCATTTAGACTAATCTTTTGTTTAATTTTCCTTAAACACCAATAACCATAACTAATCCACCTTGGTGGGGTTCGGCCATACAACGTGGCCGAACCTCACCATCTTAATTTGGTCCTTTTAAATTATTCTTACATACATCTTCAATCACATTGATAGTTATACACTAAAGCCACCAATGACCATTAGTGGGGTTCGGCCATCCTTCATAGCCGAATCTCACCAAACTGGTTTTTGTTCCTCTTTCCATCATCCATGATGGCTGATTATTTACCTATATTAAATCCATAGATAGACATATATAATTCTTAAATCAAAAGCATATCATAGTCCATAATTTCCAACCATGTTCTTGCTCTAACTAACCCATAAAAACAGTCCATGGGGTTCGGCCATACACTTAGCCGAACCCTATGGTTTCCTTGATGTAAACCCTCCAATATTTGTCCATGATTTTTGATCAACAACTTAGCATAATAACCACATGGTTCAGCCATGTAATAATTGGTCCAAAACCGTAACCTTATCTCCCTTTAAAAACCATTTAAACCTTCAAAACATAGTATGGTTTTTATCCCTCAAAAACCATAAAAATTAACACATTCTTTCATGGGGTTCGGCCATCCAAAGTGGCCGAACCCTATGATCCATGTTTTGTTATTTTAAAACATCATAATATTTGATCTAAACCATTGATGGATCTGGCCATATAATGGCCGGATCACATTCCCTTAACTAACTTATTTAACAAGGGTTCAAAGTGCACTTACCAATACCGCGACTCCATTGGTCTTTTGACTCCTTCCTTGGTCCTTTACTTAACCTCTCCTTCTTTCTTCTTGTTCTTTTGGCCGAGACTGACCTTGCTGTCAACACCTTGGAATAATTTGGCCAAGGTATAGATTTGAGAGTGAAAGAGAGAGAGAAATTTGGTCTTAAACCTTGCTGCCAAACTCCTTTGCTCTATGTGTACTTTGACTTGGAAAGATGATCAGCCAAGGACTGATTGGTATGAAAGACAATCAGCCAATGCCTTAGGTCTTGAAAGATGAGCAACGTCTAAGAGAGGGAGAGAGTGAAAATGAAACAATCCTTGGGTAAATGAAATTCAGCCCATGTGATCTCTTTGGTAGCATCAATTGTAACTCTCATTTACATTCATCTACAGCACTTATTTCATTTGGGGGTTTCATCCTTGAGATGAAACCCTCCAACTGTTTTGGCTCTTGATATACCATCTAAGATGGGTAATCCCCATTTCTTCCAACGTGTGGTGTATCTTAGTGTAACCTCCCTTGGGGTTTCATCCTTGGGATGGAAACTCCCAAGGTACCCAACGGTTCAATGAAACTCTCATAGGCTCCAACGGCTAATTTTGGTTGACTTTGAGTAACTCCAATTGCTTATTTATCTTCCATCTTTTACCCATGTGGGAGTTTCATCCTTGAGATGAAACTCCTACATGCTAACGGTTTTTATGTCTTAATCTTTTACCCAACCATCCTTCTCATTGGGTGCCCATTTGATGTCCCATGCATGGAATAAATCCTCATGCCATTCCAACGTGCATATGGACTTGAATTTGAAAAACAATTCTTACCTATGTAACTCCCATTTAACGCCATTTCATTTATCACTTAGGTAGGAGTTACATGCATGATAAAGCCTATCCATGCAGCCAACGTTTGCTTTGTTTAGAATTGGAATTTAAAACACTCCACTCTCATTCACACACTTCACTCATTTACAATTAATTTACCTTTCTCAACTCAACCCATTTAACTCATCAATTTAATGTAACTCAACTCAACTAGACTCCATCATTTATTTCAACTCAAACCAACTCAAATATTTAATGAAACTTAAACCAATTAAGCTTTGAGCTCACTCCATGAATAATCATGTCATTCACGACCCATTGGGTCCCATTTGGGTCTTTTGACCCAATTAACCTCTTTGACCCGAATAAATGTACATTACCCATTTAACTTAATTTAAACCTTATACAAGTACATTGAGTGTTACTTGAGCAACGGTCCCACCATTTTTCTTATCTATGATCATAACCCTTCAATTTATAACTCCAATGGCATTTTCGTAAATAATAATATATTGAAAAATCTAGGGTATTACAGTTTGAGCCAAAGCTCTGATACTAAGCTGTAACGCTTCGACCCAGAAGTGGGCCCGGAACGCTATTAAATATATATATATTTTTTATTTATAACTTCTAGCTGGGCTTGATCAAACGTTAGGCCCAGAAATAAATGTCACACATGTTCTTTACATGTGGACTCAAACATGTACCATATATCTATCCATTTACAAGCATATATCATACTAACAAATATTCCCATCATAAAAAGGCAGTCTCATTCAAAATAGAGTTACTAGCAGTAACATGGTGGTTCAATACATGATTACAAATTAAGTACCACATGAGATACTTTACATAAAACATGGTTCAAAGAACCAATAGTCAAAATAAATGAAATTCCCATCCATGGAATTCCAAGTAACTACAACAACTTATCCATCTTTAAGTTTGAAATGGAGGTTCCTCCTCATAGGGTACATCTCCTGAAATGTGAGTGGTGTGAACTAACCAGCTCAGTGAAAAGAACATAACAATGCAGTGTAATGATTATCATGTTAGCCAAAATCAACATTTTCATCATAATATATTTATCATATCAAAATATCAAATCATCCTCATATTACTGCTGATATCCAACGTAACACATAGACACTACACTGACTATAAGCATTAAGTCCCGACATAGTCAAAATGCTGAATATTGCAAGTACATCTCCGACACACTTGGGCCGGTACTGACACACCTGGGCCAGCAACTGACACATTTGGCCCATTAGACGCAAACAGACACACCTGGGTCGGTAATCGATACACTAGAGCCGATAATAGTTCAGTAGTTAAGGGTACGTGGAAGCAGTATCAATAACATCACAGCTCATAAGCATTTCATCATCATAGTCACAATATACGACAAACATCGTTAGTATCAATAAGTACTTTTCACAATAGTGCATGATGTCAATGCATATAAGTGGGTTCATTAAGTTTGACCATTGAAACCACGCATTGCATTAGATCCTTTTAACCTGATTTACTCCTACTGCAATGTTAAGTCTCCTCACCGAATGTGGGGTATCGAAGTATATGTCAAACATGCAAACAGACATACAATCAATAATCCATCAATATACACAGATACAATACAACACATGTTCCTAGTATTTCAAATTCCTCTATCCTACTTTCCAGAAAAATTGCATGGGAAATGGATTTGAGTCTCCAAAATGGGTTATTATCTATTTTAAAATTAAAATAATCAGCAATATAATAAGGTGCTCAGGCCATTACACGTATTGCCTCCTGGAAGAAGATGACTCTCGGAAGATCCGAGAATCGGCCTTTCGGAAGTCTAATCAAGGTCTAATCAACAGAGGCAAAAAGAAATATTTGGCCTTTGGGCGCTTTGGAATCCCGAACAGAAGTTCGAAACTTCTGAAGTCTCACCTTCGAAACTTCCGAAGGCCGATTCTCGGATCTTCTGAGAGTCGTCTTCTTCCTCTGTCACCTACAACAGAGCAGTGACGGGAGGGACTGTGTGAGTTACGAATCCAGAAACAATGGATTTTTTGGGATCGTTTCTCAGACCTTTCTAATTAGATGGACTCTCCAATGAGTCATCTTCACTTTGAAAATCAATTGGACCATTAATATTGATTAAAAACATCAAATTTTAATTGAAAAACTGGTGGAAACACATGAAAATTCATGTTTTTCACTAAACTTCAAATCTGATTTTAGGATTCAAAACTTAACTAACTTGGCTTCTATTTGATTCTAAACTGACTAGAATTTAAAAACAAAGACAATGGTTACCTTCGCTTTTGTTCTTGAGTTGAAATTCAACAACTGAAAAAATCTTCCACTTAAGCTAACGGTGAAAACAGACAGAGTAAAACAATGGTTTTCTTCTTGAGAATTCTGTGAAGAATTCCTCTGGTAATGGCCTGAATTTATAGGGAATGGGAAGTAGGCTAGTAGGCTTCTATGCATGGTCATGGAGTGACCACATCACTCTGCAAGCTATGATCGTAGCTTGCATGAGTCGATACTCATGCACCTACTTCATCGTATCACCTACTATGCAGGTGTTTGCAATTTTTTTTATTTATTTTTGTGTTTTAGTCCTCTATTTTCTTTATTTGCATTTTAACCATTTTTCATTAAATTTTCAATATTTAACTATTAGGGGAATTAATTATTTTAATCCATCTTAACCAAAATGTTGGGTTTTAAAATCTAAAAGTACTATAAAATTTTGGAGATTTATATTTTATCAAAATTACTTGATTTAAACAAAATTCATGGTTTAATACTATTCACTTAACTCAAATTTGTATTTATTATAAGAGTTTAAAATCTCTATTTACAAAACCTAGAAATATAAAGTAAAATCTAACTATACATATTTTTCTTAAGATTTTCTAACTTCTAAAATTATTTAAAATATCATTTCCTAGCTTTCGGGACTTTTTTGGATAGTTTTTAATAACATTTTCTGAAATTAAAAATGAAATAAAGATACTTATATATTTCAAATCTAAATCCCTAATAAGGAAATCTATATCACCCAAATAATAATCAAAATAATTATTCAAACAATAAATACATTGCTAATGGTAAATTACCATTTTGCCCCTTTAATTTAAATGAGTTGGATCAATGAGCTATCGAGCTCTGATTGGAGCAATCCTAGACTACTCACAAATCTCTCACTGTAATCTACGTGATTAACAAGTGAAATCAAGATTTATTAAAATAAATCATATTATTTAAACCTAATTCAGGTAAGGGTATTACACTTTGCGTCACACTGTAGCTGCGCCTCTGCTTTCGCTCCATCTCATTCCTTCTCTCTCTCCTCTCGGCTCTTTCATCCTCATTCCCTTTTTCGTTTCTCTGACCTCTCCCTTTCTCTGCCGCTCCCTCCCTCGCTTGGACCCGACCGAGAACCACCTCAGAAAACCGCCGTCGCCACTGCCTCTTCTGACCGAATCAGGTATTTCTCTCGCTCTTATCCTCTAGCCCTTCTTCTCCCTTTTTTCGTTTTCTTACCTTCCCCGTTTTCTTCCATTTCCCCTATTTTCACTTCCTCATTTTCCCTCATCTTCTTCTTTTCGTTTTTCCTTCATTTCCTTTTTTTTTTATTTTTTCCCTTGTCTTGTTTTCCCCTTTTCTCTCATTTTCCCAGATTCTACTCGATTTTCCCTAGTTTTCCCTTTCCCCCTTTTTCCTCCTTTTTTCCCCTGTTTTCCTTCTACTGGGTTACTGAGTCAACTCGGCTGAGCAGCCAAGCCGACTCAGTTGAGTCTAAATCTGAACCCCGATGAATCGGGCTCAGGTCGGCTTGTCTTTGGGCCCAGTTCGGCCCAACATGTCTGGTATATTATGCTCTTTTGCCATGATTAGAGCTTTCGAACCCCGAACCTGTCGAGGTACGACTCGAAGATCAACTATAAATATCATAATTTTCTAGGTAAGGATTACTACACACACATATTGTATGAATGCTTGTATGTTATTACATTGATTTAGGGAATATACTGTGCTGTTGATGCATTTAATGCATGATAAATAGGATGGATGTGCCCTATGCTATGCATGAGATATTATAAATTCCCTATTATGTGATTTGTAGCATGCCTATTATCTTATTATGGTGATAGAAAATTATGATATTTGTTGGAGACCCTTGTGAAGGGCTGAGATGATTTATTGATGAATTTAATTGGGTTTATATGGTGAAAAAGGGAGTGATTGGACTTAAGATGTAAACCACCATGACACGGGTTGAACAAATTGAAAGGACTAAAAATATGTGTAAATAATTCTGATGTGTGTATCTTAGAGTTGGTGTGTAGTTCATGTCCCTAAAATAACCCAATGCGATAATTATGTTGAATGTATGAAACGTAATAGAATGCGTTATGCTTGCTATCATTGTGAAATTGTAGGCATAATATGATTATGATCTGTGAAAGTTCCCTAGTTCTTAGAACCTGATTATCCCAAGAGGGGGGTGTTAGTGCCCCGGCTTTGCCAAGTCCTTAAGTTTGTCAATTTCATGACTCGGGAAGAAGCACTTGTAGAAGCTTGAAGAACTCATGTTGATCAAGAAAGAAGATTATGCTCCATCGGGTTGAAGCTCATCGTTATGGCAATCACAAAAAACAGGTATGTGGCCATAGATGACTTTAGGTGGTACCTACACCTTAGGAGGACCATTCCTAGCATAGTTGAACAAATGGGAAAATTATAAAAATCCTAGAGAGAAAGTTTGACAGTGAATTGGAAGCGAATTCAAAAATATGAATTAAGTTCACTGTCAGCTTGACTAGTCGTTCTCACTAACCCTTCGGTGGAGACAGGATCGACCTATCATGGTCAAAGACTGGTCGGCCAGATTGAAAAAGGTTCTGGAACATTGAACTGTCATTCTAGGTATGCCTCTGATCGAGAGTCTCATATGCACTGACCCCTCGGTGATGAACTTAACGACCTCTCGTGGTCAACGACTCGTTGATGATAAATTATAAGTTCTAGAACCTAGAACTCATGTGGACTCTCGAGAAAATAAATATCTAGGTAATTCAAGACCAATCAAGAGTACCAAGACCGACCCATCGATAAAAGGTGATAGGTCGTTCTGGGGAAGACAAGTTTCGAGACATGAAATTCTATCTGCATGTTGTTGCCCCAGATCGAGACCCTCGTATGGACCGACCTCTCGGTGCCATGATTGTCGACCCATCGGTGACACAGACATGTCGTCCGGGTATAAATTATGCCTTTGGGAGTGCATTTAATGGGCAACGGTCGGGTGGTTGAACTGTAATATTCTTAGTCACTGACCACTTGGCGCGGCCGACCTGTAGGTTCATGACAGTTTCTGAAACAGGTTGCCTTCTCTATAAATACCAATCCTTGTGCAACTGTTTCACATCCTCTTGGTAAATCGGTTAGACCCTCATCATTATCAGTGAGCTTAAACAAGGGTCAACAAAATGATTACTCTCTCTCTTGTGCTTACACTAGGGAAATCTAATACAACCAATTATAGTGATTGAGGTTGTGAAAAGATAGAGGAGAAATGATATACAACTAGGATAGATATTGGTAGAACCAATTTCCTAGTCACCTTGAGATTGTGATTGCTCAACGATGGCTACGAGGCGGAACGCTAAGATTAATGCGGGCACACATTGAATGGATCTTTGAGAAGCACACATCATTGAGAAAGAGCTACAAAAGCAAGTGCTTCTTGGTTTTAATTTTTGTTTAAAACCTTTATCCTGTGAAAGTAGATTAAGGAGGCTTGGCTCTGGAACCATTATAAAAAATTTAGAGCGTCGTCTCTAGCACACGTGGTGGGTGGAATTCCCACCTAATTCAAATAGGTGGAATTCCTATTTTACATGTGGTGGGTGAAATTCTCAACCGAATGAGTTAGGTGAAATTCCTACTCTAATTGTGAGGGTGTAAGTCCCCACTTAGTGAATTTAGGGACAACTCAAGGTTGAGCTAGTCCTAATAGTGGATGTAGATTTGCTAACCGAACCACTATATATCTTGTGTACTTTTGCTTGTGGTGTTAGAGCTAATTCCTTTTGTTGATTCTTTAATCACATTTGCTAATACACATACACACACTTGATTGTTATATCCGCTGCACTTAATTAATCAATCGAGTAATTCTTAAAATGGACCAACGAATTGAGATTGAACAATTCACCCCCTCCCCCTCTAGGGTTAATCGTGTTCTAGCACCCAAGGGATTTTCATTTGGTATCAGGGTCTCGTGCTCTTCGTAAAGGAGTTAACCATCTGAGTTGATCCGTGCTAGAACAATGGCTATGAGAGAAAACCATGATATTTCTAGACCTCGATTTGTGATGAACAATGGGATGAAAAACTTTAATTATTTTCATCCATAAATATGTTTGGAAATAGGTGAATAAAAAGTGGTCTAAGCCTATAGAAGAGAGATTTGATTAACCCTCAGAATTCCATGACCACTTAGTCCAAAAATTCGAGTAACTTGGACTTGTGATGAAATGATTATGCACTTTACTTAAATACTAGTAGCTTTCATCAGTGTCGAAACATCATAAGAGGCTGAAAGAATCTATGAAAAAATTGCTCGTCTATCTCAATGGATGAAATCACCTATCTTGACCAATTAGTGTACCGAGAGAAAATGTAACTAATTAAGTTCATCAATTGAAGAAGTCCAAGTTGAATCCTCTAAAGAAGAAGAGGATGGAGTAAAGGAACTTGGTGAGGGTGGTGACCTCCAAGTGTCCAATAAGGCCGTGTGCCAAGAGAGTTTAAAATAGGCTAGGGACCTTCACACAATAAATTTTAAGGATGCCTAACTCTCTAATCAACTTCAAAATGGAAAATGAAGTTGGAAAATGTCTTGAAGTTAATAATCTGAATTTGGGATCAGATTTGAAGTTGTCTCAAGACATGGTTGTCCAAGGTGATTGTCCTCTCATGTTGGGATAACTAACGGTACAAAATCTGGTGTTTTGATTCACAAAGTTAAGTGGGAAGGCATCCAATATCAAAACGAGAATTGATAAAAGGCCATCATGGTGTTGTGGACTTAGATTCCAAGTCCCACAATGTTTGTTCAAATGTGTGGAGGGATACCATTGTTGGTATCACATTTGAAACATGCTTTGGAATCATCATTGTATCTTGTATTCAATCCATGTTCTTGTTTGATTGTTGGATTGATCTTGTGCAAGCTACTCGTGTGTACATGTAGGTTAGCACCATAGTATTGGATTATACTTGTTTCATTTCATTTCATATGCCATATGACTTGAGCATCTTTAGGAAATGAATATAGTTTGTGCAATACCTCATGTATGGGGTGTGTATGGTACACATACACAGTGTCGTTTCTTTGCAAGTCCATAAATTTGTGTATCTCTTGTGGAATGAAATTTGCTTCATGCCTTTAAATGGATTTTTCAACTTGGTATGAATTACCAAAGGTGTTGATAAAAGTGATCAAATGTGTTTATTTGTAATCCATTTATGTACTAGCTCTTTCATAGGAAGGATTATGTTTGAAAGAATGGTAGAATTGTTTATTATGTTTGAGTGATAACATGATAACAGACATGATATCTGCATGGGTTGCATCATACTTAATTTCCATATGTATGCTAATCGTATTCAAAACGGGAAATGAATGTACGGTTTGTGTGCTTAGTGTGTCATTCCAATATCCATTATTTTATACATTATGTTGAATTATTTATGTTCATAGACATCTAGTCCTTGTTAAAGCCTGGAGATGCCGCATCTCGTGACATCGCACACTTGGAAAATATGTTTGAATTAGTAAATTAAATGTGCCCAAGGTCCTAGGACTGGATTGTCATTGGTGTAACGCCGCGCCCTCTTTCACTCGCCGAAAATCAGAGTATTTTTTTTTTGGAAAGAAAGAGTGAGAGAGAACAGGACGTCACGATGCGAGCTAAATCCGAGCTTCCAAAGCCCGTCCCTTAACTTGCCAACCATACGTATGCGTGGACCAAGTCCACGAGAATGGTTCATACGTAATAAGTTAAGCTTGCGGAATTAAACACAATGCGGAAATTATAATAGAGATCTATCCTACCAATTATTAAATATCAAAGAAGTACATCACTTAATGATAATAACCTTAAATTAGAATGTCCAAAATAAAAGTCCAAACCATAGCAAATAGTCTAAGTTATTATAGTCCAACGAGCTAATTACTCAAATTACATTTCCATGAATAAAACTTCAATGAAATAGATTATCCAAGCTCCTAAGTTTGGATCCGATCGCGTCCTTCGCTTCGTCCATTTCCTGTGTCATCATCTAAGGTAGAAGTAGGGCGTTAGACAACGCGCCCAGTAGGTACACCGAGTAGGGTCAACACATGGATTAGTATAAACAAAAACACATAAATATAAGTAATATCAAAACCATGCAAGTCAATGCCATGCCATGGGTGTCATATGCCATGAGTCCCACCCATCATCCATATCACAATCACATAGTATTCCTCTTGATGGAAAATCCTCATCAAGGTATTGTCATAACTCCCCGCGAATGCCTTATTGGTCGCCCCGAACGGAGCGCACACTCCGGATTCATTTCAAACATAGTATCCCTCTTGATGGATAGTGTACATCAAGGCATCCCCATGAATGCCTTACGGATGCCTCGACGGAGCGTGGACTTCGGTTACAATTCAATCATACATCCCTTGGAATCAGTGTGGATTCCTCCCCACGGTTGCTTTATCGGAAATCCGAATGGAGGATGGACTCCTTTCATTTGATCCCTCCCATGCCATGCATGAGATGTAAGTGCCACCATGCTATGTAATAATAAACATCATAGCAATTAAAATCCCATCATTAAGACATATCATTTGATACCAAAATAATTCAAGTAAAAACATCACATATACATTTTCCATGATTTTCAATGAGGTAGGAATCCTACCAATGACCAAATATCGGGTCCTTATGTTTCCGTCCAAAAACTGATCACCGATCGCGTCAAGCCGATCGTACACCGCTTGTGAGATCCGGTTACTTTATTAAATATCAATAAATCAAACCAATGCTCCATTTGATTTCCAACCATGTTTAAGGTCACAAAATACCTAAGTGGGGTTCGGCCATACAACATGGCCGAACCTCAATCTCTTGGTTTTGGGCCCCTCTTTTTAGTCCTTTATCATTTTAATCAATGTGGGTGCAAGACCATTATTCATTCTATTATTTCTTAAATCAACATCCCCATAGTTAATCATTTACATTAATAAAAGCCTAAGCCCATAAAACATTCTCCATGGGTTCAATCATACACTTAGGTCACTTACACATACCTAAATCCAAAAACATGATCCATGGGGTTCGGCCATACATCATGGCTGAACCCATGGTCCTTTAATTTCACCATTTAGCCATTGTTTCCTTCCATAGGTAATCACCTAATATATTTACCCATATTTAGGTCCATAAATGATCCATAAACATAGATCCATAATTAAATCCCTCCATTTCCTAGCTTGATCATTCCATTTTCAACATGCATGGATCCATAGTGTCCATAAAATGGATCATGGGGTTCGGCCATACAACATGGCCGAACCTATGGTGTCCCATTTTCATCCTCCCTTTAAATCATTTACAACATTTAAACCAATTAACAAAGTCCCTCCATGGGCGGGGGTTTATGTAATGCCCCGCCCTTTTTCACTCTACGCTTTTCGAAAATCAGAGTCTATTTTTTTTTTTTTTAAATAACAGAGTGAGAAAGAGCGGGATGTCACGACGCAAGCTAAGTCCGAACTTTTAAAGTCCGACCCTTAACTGACCAACCCTATGTGTGCATGGACTAAGTCCATGGAAACGGTTCACACATAACAATATAAACATGCGGAATAACATCATGATTGCGGAATTATAATAGAACCTAGTTCTATTCCATTTTAGATAGCAAAGTACGTCAAGTCCTTAATCATCATTAGCATAACATAATTATCCAAGTAAACATCCAACCATAGCAAATTATCTAAATTATTACATGTCTGAAGTCTAGTTACTCAAAATACAAGTCCATAAGTAATTTAATAAAAATATAAACTAAAAGTATCTAAGCTCCTATACTTGACCCTTTTCGCGTTCATCATTCCCCTCGTTTCCTATATCATCCACTAGGGTAGAAGTAGGGCGTTAGAACAACGCGCCCAGTAGGTATTTCAATTAGGGCTAACACATGGTTAGTACACAACATATATAATAATATCATAATGTCAAAAATCATATGATCCATGCCATGTCATGATGTCAAATGCAATGAGTCCCACCCATCACAAGTACATATAAGTAACCCCACATAGGTCTTTCAGACGCCCCGACGGAGTGTGGCCCCTCCGATTTCTTCTTGATGGAAAAGCACATCAAGGTATCCCACATAGGTTTTTCGGACGCTTCGACGGAGTGTGGCCCCTCCGGTTACATATCCTTCACCCCATGCCATGCATGAGATGCTAATGAAACACATGCTATTTTATATAATAAACATAGCATTAAAACATCATATTTGAAACACATCTTTTACAACATAATTCATCAAAATAAGATAAAACATTGTACATTAAACCCATGGTTTTAAAGAGGTGGAATCCTACCAAAGACCACTAACGTGTCCTTGCGCTTCCGTTTGGTAACCGCTCACGATCGTACGCACCTTGTGAGGTCCCGTTACCTTATTACACAACAATTAATTAAACTCATGTTCCACTTGATTTCTTATCATATCTAAGTCCAAAGCACCTTAGTCCATAAAACATAACTTTGTGGGGTTCGGCTATATAACATGGCCGAACTTCACCCCCTTAAGTTAATTATTTATCACTTCCCATTATGTTTAAGTCCATAAACCATTCCTCATGGGGTTCGGCCATACACCATGGCCGAACCCATGGTCCATTAATTCATGTAATTACAATATTGCCATTATACCTATCCATAACCAATAGCATAAACCATGAACATAGGTCTATGTATAATTTAAATCTCTCATTTCCTTAAACATGCATAACCACTCTAAGTGTCCCTTACAATATTCCAACACATGGTCCATCAAATAGTTCATGGGGTTTGGCCATACACCATGGCCGAACCCTATGTCCATCATTTTCACCTATTTACCTTTTTGCCATTTCCTTCATCACCTTAGGTTTAGGTTCCAAAACATAAGTCCATTCATTTATTTACTCATATTAGATCCATAATATTGGTTCATGGGGTTCGGCCATGCACCATGGCCGAACCCATGATGGCCGAACCCATGATATCATTATTCCATCCTCCTTCTTAATTTATTTACAATAATAAATCCATATTTGAACCATAGAATTGATTCATGGGGTTCGGCCAAACACCATGGCCGAACCCTATGATGTATAACTTTCCAATTATAACAATTTCCATACTTGAATCCATAAATCAAGGTTCCTTCATTTTTGATCAAAAAGTCTATCATTAATTTCTTTCTAAATCAATAACCATCTTCCATAAAATAAACCCTAGTGGGGTTCGGCCATACACCATGGCCGTACCTCACTCATAGTGAAAATCCAATCGTTCTCATCACTTTCTAAATTAATAACATCTTCCATGGGGTTCGGCCATACACCATGGCCGAACCCTATGGTTCAAAATCTTCTCTTTAAAAATCCTTCACCCTTGATCTTCCATGATCTAAATACATATAACCAATTCTATATTTCTCGATGTAAAACCTTTTAAAAATATGAATAATTTTCCATGGAGTTCATCCTTCAAAAACCCATAATCATTGCCAACAAACTCCCATGGGGTTCGGCCATACAACATGGCTGAACCCTATGGTCCATTAGTTCCTTTTTAAATCATATATATAAACTTATGATTTTTACCCTTCAAACTCCATTTAAAATTACCCAATATTCTTTCATGGGGTTCGGCCATGCACTATGGCCGAACCCTATGTTTTCTCCTTTCCATTAAAAATACCATGATCATCCAATTTCCTTCCATGGGGTTCGGCCATACACCATGGCCGAACCCTATGGTTCCTTTCTTTTAAACAAAATTATCAAAATTACTTACCGGTTTCGCGATTCCTCCAGTTTTCCTTCTTTCTGATGTGTTCTTCCTATCCTTTTCTTCCTTAGTATTTTCCTCATTCTTCTTGATCTTTCCCACTTGCTAGCTGCCCTCTCCTTCTCTTGTTATGCCGTGCGCCCCTCTCTTAATTTTGGGTGTGCCGTGTGCCCTTTGTCTTTCTTTTATAAAACTTCCACTCAATCCTAATTAGAAGGTGCCAAGATCCTCTTAACTTAACAATTCCCTTATGCCGTTTTTAACCAAAGAAGGGACTCCTTTTTGGCGCATCAACATGGATTGTGCCTATCCCACATACGGCAAAGCAATCTCTATTTTTAATCTTAGACTTCTTCTTTATTTAGCAATTCCCTTAGTATCACTCTTAATCAAGGGAAATGACCCTTTTTAGAGATACACTAACACATGCGCATATCTTGGATATGCAATGTCACACACGGCCAAGCAACTTCTTTATTTAACAATCTCCTAGTTTCAAGGAAATGACCTCTTTTTAAATGATCTTATGCGCATCCCCATGGATGTGCAAATCCCACACACACGGCCATGCAATCTTTTATTTATAGATATTGCATTACCATTTTAATTAAGCTCCATTTAATTCAATTGAAACCATTTCCACAATTCGTTGGGTCTTAATTGGGCAATGACCCAACACTTTACCCATCTAAGGTCCATATCTAAAACCCATTAAAATTAAATGGGTAATTTCCATATATATTAATAACTTGAAAATCCGGGTGTTACGGTTTAATCATACACTTAGGTCCATCATTTTAAATTATCATCTACCATATTTAAAACCCATTAAAATTACCAACATTCTTCCATCATTTTCATAGTCTAGATACATGTAAATACCTCAATATATCTCCATGGGGTTCGGCCATACAACATGGCCGAACCCATGGTCCATGGTTCTTCACCATCTCCTCATTTTAAAACATGTTTTACAACATTTCAAACCCACTTAAAATCAACAAAAATGTTCCATCATTATCATCCTTTAAAACCTTTTAAAATCACTAACATACATCTATGATTTTCATCCTTAAAAACCCATTAACAATTACCAACATCCTTCCATGGGATTCAGCCATACAACATGGCCGAACCCTATGATTCATTATTTTCTCTTATCCATCAAATACCAATGGTTAGATCACTTGATGCGGTTCGGCCATACACCATGGCCGGACCTCATCCAATCCCTTTTTAGTTCTCAATGGTCCATGCATAACAATCTAGGGTTTGGCCATGCAAGGCCAACACATGATCTTTGATCATAATCCATCCCTTACATTAAACATGCATGGGGTCCTTTTGCATAACAATATTAGGGTTCGGCCATTGCATGTTCCTTGACCATCTTTTTCATGCTTAAGCCATATATACATAGTGTCCTTAGTAATCCATCATTTACATAACCTATCTTACCCATTAGGGTTTGTCCATTTTCTATCTTATTTCTTGGATGGATTTTAAATCCATGGCCCATAATATTTTGGCCAACTCTCCAAACCAAATGGAATTCCATGGTTTCCTTTAACTTCCTTTTAATTTATAAACCATACTAAACCATACGTATCGATTCCGCGACTCCTTCGTTTTCTTTCACTCCTTCTTGCTCCTCCGATCTTCTCTTTCCTTAGTCTATTCTTTCTTTCTCCTTGATCTTCGACCAAGATTGAGCTTGATTAAAATAAAACCCTAAGAGTGGTTCATCCAAGAAGTGTAGGTTTGAGAGAGGGAGAGGAGGAGAGGATAGAAAACCCTAAGTCTTTTTCTTTTGTCTTGTGAGAGAGGTCGGCCCTAGGGTTTCTTTGTGAGAACCCCTTTCTATCTTGCCTTAGGATTTTGGAGAGGGAGAGGAGCTTGAGATGGAAAATACTCTTAAGTGTTTCTCTGTCTTGTGAGGGTCGGCTTTGAGTGGGAGGGAGAGAGTGAGAGAGTGAATGAGATGAAAAGCTTCTTTCCATCTTGTCTAGGGTTTCCTTGGGTAAGACTCCACCCTCATCAATGTGGAGTCTTCCCCATGAGTCCTTTGACCAAACAAGGGAGTGCATGCCCTCCACATGGCACATACCACCCTCATCCAGTGGTTTTGGCGTGTGGTTTCCTTTTGGTGGTTAGTGATTTGCATGAGATGGAACCACCACCTCTCCTTTGACCAACCATGTCTTGCATGCCTCCACATGACATACACCACCCTCATCCAACAGTTTTGGGCTTGGTGGTTTCCTTTGGTGGCTAATGGTTTACATGAGATGGAACTGCCACCTCTCTTTTGACCAACCATGGTCTTGCATGCCACCACATGGCATAAACCACCCTCATCCAATGGTTTTGGGATTGGTGGTTTCCTTTGGTGTCTAGTGGTTTGCATGAGATGGAACCACCACCTCTCCTTTGACCAACCATGGTCTTGCATGCCTCCACATGGCACACACCACCATTATCCAACGGTTTTGGGCTTGGTGGTTTCTGTGAGATGGAAACCACCCACCTCTCCTTTGACTCACTCCATTTAAATGAAACTTAATTCCTAACTCAAGCAATGATTTTATTTCCATTTAACTTAGGTGATTTAATTAAATAATTTAATTCCACTCACTACACTTAATCCTCTTTAATTCACCTTTGACACACCCATGGTTGACCAAGTCAACCATGGTGGCCGGCCCCACTTGTACCATAGTCCACAAGCCAGCTCACTTCATGAGGTGGAGTGGGACCCAACTTGGTTATGCCACTTGGATATTACCTCATACCTTTGCCACCTCAGTTGATGAGGTGGCCCCATGCCTTTGATCTTAATTGGGTCCATGACCCAATTAAATCCATTCCTTACCCATTTACCCTAATCATCAATCCATCTTGACCCATTGGGTCCCAATTGGGCATTTGACCCAATTGACCACTTTGACCCACTTAAATAGAATTAATCATATCCATGGTCAATTGGACCATACTTGGGCCATTGCCCCAACTTTGATCCATCTAATATCCATCTTATCAATGAATCTTAATTTTTAGCAATTAAAATAAATAATAGCCAATATATTTATTGCATTAAAAATCAGGGCTATTACAATATTATCCTCTTTTGAAATTTTTGTCCCGAAAATCGAACTAAGTAGGGTTTCAAACGACTTATACAAAAAGCTCGGGATGAGCTGCCCTCATTTCTGATTTGAGTTCCCAGGTGGCTTCCTCATTTCCATTTCAATCCCATACCACTTTGATGAACTGAATGACGTGGTTCCGTAGTACTCTTTGTTCCTTCCCGATCACTCTGACCTGCTTGTCCACATAGGTTACGTCGCTTTGCACATCAACATCTTGCACGTTCAACACGTGTGAAGGATCTGGGTTGTATTTCCTCAACATGGAAACATGGAACACATCGTGCAAAGATAATAACTATGGAGGAAGTGGCAGCTGATAAGCCACCTCTCCCACCCTCTTTAGGATTGGAAACGACCCACAAACCTAGGCGACATTTTCACTTTCTTCCCGAATCGCATGTGTCCCTTCCGTGGCGAGACTTTTAAGAACACTAAGTCTCCCACCTCAAACTCAAGGAACCTCCTCCTCTTGTCAGCGTAGCTCTTCTGACGACTCTGTGCAGTAAGTAGGTGTTGTCGTATCAACTTAATCTGCGTTGTAATCTCTACAACTAGCTCGGGTCCAATAAGTGCAGGCTCACCCGCCTCTGTCCAGAACACAGGTGATCTACATGGTCTACCATACAAGGCCTCGAATGGAGCCATCTGGAGGCTTGCCTGGTAACTTTTGTTGTAAGAGAACTCCACCAGCGGCAAGTGATCCTCCCATCCACCCTTGAAGTCTAGCATACATGCTCTCAGCATATCCTCCAATGTCTGTATTGTCCTCTCCCACTGTCCATCAGTCTGTGGATGGAATGCTGTGCTAGTCAATAAGTCTGTCCCCATGGCCCGACTGCATGCTCTACCACACTCTGTTGGTGAATCGGCCATCCCTGTCGGACACAATAGTCCGGGGAATACCATGTAGTCTGATGATATCCTTGATGTACCGTCGACCCAAGGTCTCAGATGAATCTTTCATCTTGATGGGAAGGAAGTGTACAGACTTGGTTAATCGATCTACCACGACCCATATTGCATCGTTGCCCTTTGATGACCTTGGCAACCCTGTCACAAAATCCATGGAGATGTGTTCCCATTTCCACTCCGGCACTGGTAAGGGTTTGAGTAAACCCAGTGGCTTCTGATGTTCCGTCTTAACCTGCTGACAAGTTAGGCAGTAAGCAACAACTCTGCCACATCTCTCTTGAGCCCATGCCACCAATAGTGCCTCTTCAGATCATGATACATCTTAGTGCTGCCCAGATGAATACAGAGTTTGGTCTGGTGTGCCTCGATCAATAACTCTCTTCTGCAGCTCTTAGGCACATATGTCATACCTCGGAATACAAGACCCTATCTTGGTCGTAACTCCCATCCGGTATAACCTCACCAGTAGATATCTTAGCCCATATCTCCTCCACTTCTTGATCTGTCTGTTGCTCCTGTTCAATCTTGGAGACCATGTTGGACCGTATGATCAAATTATACATACTCCCATGGTTCTTGATATACAAGTTGAACTCTCTAATGGTATTCAGCATCTCCCATTCCTTCTTGATCAAACTGGCCACTGTTGCATGTGACATGCGGTTGAGGGCATCCGCCACTTTGTTCGCCTTGCCAGGATGATATCGAAGTGCAAACTCATAATCTTGCAGATATTCGATCCATCTGCACTGCCTCATGTTGAGTTCCTTCTGATCAAACAAGTATTTCAAGCTCTTGTGATTCGAAAACACCTCAAACTTCTCGCCATAAAGATAATGTCTCCAGCTTTTGAGAGCGAAGACCACTGCTTCTAGCTCCAGATCAGGCATGGGATAGTGGCGTTCATGAATCTTCAACTGTCTTGAACCATAAGCCACCACACGTTGACTTTGAGTGAGAGAACACCCAAGTCCCTCTCCTGAAGCATCACAGTATACTTCATAGCCCTTGCCTATTTCCAGCAAAATCAGAATAGGAGCAGTTGTTAGCCTCTCCTTCATATGCAATCTTGGAGAAGTCCATGATGAATTTCCTATAGTAACCTGCCAATCCCAGAAAGCTGCGAATTTCGGTCACATTTGTCGGTGCTTTCCATTCTCTCACTGCCGCCACCTCAACCGGGTCCACGGCTATATCTTCCTCTGATATAATATGCCCCAAGAAGTAAACCTCAGATAGCCAGAATTCACACTTGCTGGCTTTGGCATACAATTGGTTCTTCCTCAGGGTGTCCAGGACTATCCGTAGATGCTCCGCATGTTCCTCCTGACTTTTGGAATAGATCAGGATGTTATCAATAAATACAATTACAAACTGGTCCAAGAAGGGACGGAAGATCCTGTCATCAGATCCATGAACACAGCTGGTGCATTAGTAAGTCCAAACGGCATGACCACATACTCATATAGACCATTCCGTGTCCTGAAAGCTGTTTTATCTATGTCCACCTCCCTAACCCGGATTTGATGGTAGCCGGACATCAGGTCAATCTTAGAAAAGTGAGTGGAACCCCTAAGTTGATCAAATAAATCATCGATCCTGGGTAGAGGGTACTTGTTCCTGACAGTCAGCTGGTTCAATTTTCTATAATCCACACACATCTTAAGTGTACCATCCTTCTTCTTCACAAATAATACCAGGGCTCCCCATGATGATGTATTGTTCCGGATGAATCCCAGTTTGCAGTTCATCAATCTGCTTCTTCAACTCGGACATCTCAGCTGGTGCCATCCGGTAATGTGGCAATGACACTGGAGTAGTGTCAGGATATAGCTTGATCTCAAAGTCAATCTCCCTCTTGGGTGACAAGCTAGGGAGCTCTGTTGGGAATACCTCCGCATAGTCTTTCACTACCGCCGGAAGCTCAGCCACCGGTGCCTTGTCTAATCTGATGTTGTTCAATACCAGGTGGTTTAGTTCTTCATGCAGTTTTCGGGTCATAGGGATGCTCTGTTTGTCAGCATGCACCACATACCGCTTTCCCTCTAGTGACCAAAATATCACCCTGCGGAGATGGCAATCAATGTTGGCCTGAAAGCTAGCCAACCAGTCCATGCCAAAGATGATGTCGTACTCAGTCATATTAAGTACCAGATAGTTGAACTCAAATCTGAATCCAGCGAGTTTAGTGTTCACTGCTGTGCATATAAGACCCAATGATGTGTCTCCGACGAGGGATACAATAGCAAGTGATGTGGACAATTTTTGTACTAATGTGCCAATAGCGGATATGAATGCAGCAGATACAAATGAGTGGGATGCTCTAAAATCAAATAATGCAAAGGCATATGAACTATCGATTACTGCCATACCTTGAATCACGGAGTGATCCACCGCTGCTGGAGGAGCTAAGGTATACAGCTGTCCAGATCCCGTAGGGTTAGGCGCCCATCCCACCGGTTGTATGCCCTGGTTCCTGGTGAATGAGCTGGTTTGGCTGGAGGGCGAAAGGAACCCCTGGAGTGAGAGGCTCTGCTGATTTGTGGACAGTCCATCTTGAAATGGGCCTGTTGACCACACTGGAAACAGGTGGTCACACCTTGGGGGACCTGAGAGACTGATGCTGTGGGGAGGGCTGATTGGGACGAAAGCCTCTAGTTGACCCAGTGGAAGGTGAGGGTCTCCCAAGGTTAGGTCAGAACCTCTTGTTGGGGCGAAATGTACCTCCCCCGATCTGGCCTCGGCGGTTGTCCACAAACCGCACTGTCTCGGCCATCTCCTGCTCTGCTATGGTGGTTCTGCTGACCACCTCCGCCAGTGTAGGTACTTTGAAGATGGTCACCTTGGCCCTAATGCTCGGTCGAAGTCCTCGCTCAAATTTGTGAGCCCTTCAGTACTTCGTGTCCACCATACATAAAGCATAACAAGAGAGGCGGAGGAACTCCTGGTGGTACTCCGCCACAGTCATGGTGCCTTGCACCAAAGATAGGAATGCTTGGGTGTGGTGCTTCTTCTCCTCCTCTGGAAAGTAATGATCCAAAAACATAGCCGAGAATTACTCCCACGTCATTGCAGTCCTTTCCCCTTCGGGAATCAGCGCCCGCTGTCGCTCTATCGCCTCCCACCATTTGCCAGCATCATCAATCAATTAGGAGGTAGCTAGCAATATCTTATCTTCATTACTCGAGATCTTTAGTACTGTCAAGATCTGAGTAATTTTTCTCAGCCAGTTCTCTGCTCCAGCAGGCCCTTCTTTCCCTTTGAAGTAAGGGGGACGCTACTGTTGGAAATCCTTAACCATCCTCCGGTCATTTGCCTCGCTGGTGGTCACATTTCTGTTTCCGTTCATGTGCTGTTGAAGAACGGAAGTGACCACCGATTGCACCAAATTCTGTAGCTCGGGAGTCACTACAGGAATGTTCACGCTATTTTGCCTCTCCTCTTGTTGAGGTTGCTGCACCTCTTCCTCCCGATGTGGTGGTTGCACCTCTTCCTCCACATGTGGGTTTTATCGGGTTCTTCTTCTCAGAGGCATTTTCCTTAGTCATTGAAAACATCATTGACTTAGCTTCTTTGTAAAGTTTGTGTTTTCATATTTTGGGGAAAATTGCCAAATAAGCACACTTATTTTTGGGGAAAACTACCTAAGTATCAAGTGTTGTTTCTCAATTTGGGGGAAATTGGGGAAATGTCTCCCATTTTGCTATATTTGATAAATCCATCACTATTTCTCAATTTGGGGAAAAATTTGGATGTTTCTCATTTTCGGGGAAATTTTCCTACTTATCAAGTGTTGTTCTTTAGTTTGAGGAAAAAATCATTGATGGTTCTCATTTTTGGGGAAATATGTCCTATCCTTCTACGTTTCATAAATCCAACTTATAGTGACAGTCCGTCCTTTGCTAGCATTCCTTTTCGTCAAATGTTGCTATCAGATTAAATGCTTCAGTCTGAGTCTAACAAAGTAAATTAATCCGGCCCCCGTGCAGCGGACTCCGAAGAGTCGATCAGTTGGGATTCTTATCTGTCAGTGAGACATGATACCGTCTTAATCTTATTTCGAAAGATTCATTCTTCCGGTTTCGCTCTGATACAAACTGTAACGCCCCGCCCTCTTTCAATCGCCGAAAATCAGAGTCTATTTTTTTTTAAAAAGAAAGAGTGAGAGCCATCCCCTAACTTGCCAACCATACCTATGCGTGGACCAAGTCCACGAGAACGGTTCACACGTAATAAGTTAAGCTTGCGGAATTAAACACAATGCGGAAATTATAATAGAGATCTATCCTACCAATTATTAAATATCAAAGAAGTACATCACTTAATGATAATAACCTTAAATTAGAATGTCCAAAATAAAAGTCCAAACCATAGCAAATAGTCTAAGTTATTATAGTCCAACGAGCTAATTACTCAAATTACATTTCCATGAATAAAACTTCAATGAAATAGATTATCCAAGCTCCTAAGTTTGGATCCGATCGCGTCCTTCACTTCGTCCATTTCCTGTGTCATCATCTAAGGTAGAAGTAGGGCGTTAGACAACGCGCCCAGTAGGTACTCCGAGTAGGGTCAACACATGGATTAGTATAAACAAAAACACATAGATATAAGTAATATCAAAACCATGCAAGTCAATGCCATGCCATGGGTGTCATATGCCATGAGTCCCACCCATCATCCATATCACAATCACATAGTATTCCTCTTGATGGAAAATCCTCATCAAGGTATTGTCATGACTCCCCGCGAATACCTTATTGGTCGCCTCGAACGGAGCACGGACTCCGGATTCATTTCAAACATAGTATCCCTCTTGATGGATAATGCACATCAAGGCATCCCCAGGAATGCCTTACGGATGCCCCGACAGAGCCTGGACTCCGGTTACAATTCAATCATGCATCCCTTGGAATCAATGTGGATTCCTCCCCACAGTTTCTTTATCGGAAATCCGAATGGAGCATGGACTCCTCTCATTTGATTCCTCCCATGCCATGCATGAGATGTAAGTGCCAACATGCTATGTAATAATAAACATCATAGCATTAAAAATCCCATCATTAAGACATATCATTTGATACCAAAATAATTCAAGTAAAAACATCACATATACATATTCCATGGTTTTCAATGAGGTAGGGATCCTACCAATGACCAAATATCGGATCCTTGTGTTTCCGTCCAAAAACCGATCACCGATCGCATCAAGCCAATCGTACACTGCTTGTGAGATCCAGTTACCTTATTAAATATCAATAAATCAAACCAATGCTCCATTTGATTTCCAACCATGCTTAAGTCCACAAAATACTTTAGTGGGGTTCGGCCATACAACATGACCGAATCTCACTCTCTTGGTTCTTCTTTTTAGTCCTTTATCATTTTAATCAATGTGGGTCGAAGACCATTATTCATTCTATTATTTCTTAAATCAACATCCCCATAGTTAATCATTTACATTAATAAAAGCCTAAGCCCATAAAACATTCTCCATGGGTTCAATCATACACTTAGGTCACTTACACATACCTAAATCCAAAAACATGATCCATGGGGTTCGGCCATACATCATGGCTAAACCCATGGTCCTTTAATTTCACCATTTAGCCATTGTTTCCTTCCATAGGTAATCACCTAATTTATTTACCCATACTTAGGTCCATAAATGATCGATAAACATAGATCCATAATTAAATCCCTCCATTTCCTAGCTTGATCATTCCATCTTCAACATGCATGGATCCATTTCCATAAAATGAATCATGGGGTTCGGCCATACAACATGGCCGAACCCATGGTATCCCATTTTCATCCTCCCTTTAAATCATTTACAACATTTAAACCCATTATCAAAGTCCCTCCATGTGTGTGTGTGTGTGTGTGTGTGTGTGGGTTGGGGGGGGGGGGGTGCGGCGCGGAGAGGTGGGTTTTATCATACACTTAGGTCCATCGTTTTAAATCATCATCTACCATATTTAAAACCCATTAAAATTACCAACATTCATCCATCATTTTCATGGTCTAGATACATGTAAATACCTCAATATTTCTCCATGGGGTTCGGCCATACAACATGGCCGAACCCATGGTCCATGGTTCTTCACCATCTCCTCATTTTACATCCTGCTTTACAACATTTCAAACCCACTTTTAAAATCACCAATAATCTTCCATCATTATCATCCTTTAAAACCTTTTAAAATCACTAACATACATCTATGATTTTCATCCTTAAAAACCTATTAACAATTACCAACATCCTTCCATGGGGTTCGACCATACTGTAACACCCTGGATTTTCAAGCTATGGATATATATGAAAATTGTCCATTTAATTTGTGAATTAATAGAGATGGACCTTAGATGGGTAAAGAGTTGGGTCAATTGGTCAATTAAGACCCAACAGATTATGAATATGGTTCAATTGAAATAAATGGGTAAGATGTATTTAATTGGGTCAAGGTTATCAATTGGGTCAAATACCCAATTGGGACCCAATGGGTCATGGTTGACTTGGTCGACCACCATATGAATCCAAATGTAATTAAAGTATGGCTGAATTAAGATGGAAATGGAATCAAGTATTTGTGTTGATTTTAAGTGAGTAAATGAGTTGAATTAAAGTTATGAGTTGAGTTAAAGAGATGAGTTGAATGGGAAGTTAATGGGACTTTCATCTTAAGTGAGTTAGGTGATAAGATGGCAAGTTGCACCTCATGAAACCCAAATCAAGGTAACGCACGTTGGAGGTGGGAGTTTCATCTCATGGGATAAAACTCCAAAGGAAATATTAATGAGGTTTAATGAGGAGGTGAAAGGTTTTTGGTGGTTATACAAGATGTACACGTTGGCAGATGGAGGGGTGTGCCATCTCAAGTGGTGTCTTTATGAGGAAGTTGGAGAGTTGTGTTGTTACACAAATACACAGAAGGGTACACGTTGGGAGGTGGAGGGTTTCCATCTCATGATGGAAACCCAAGGGTCATATGGGTGGTGTTTCATCTCATGGGATGAAACCCCCAAAATAAGTATCAATGAGGAGGTGAAGAGTCATGGGAGTTACAAAAGGGGTATCAACCAAAGGATACCACCCTTGGCTGATTTACATTGGGCAACAAGTAGAATTCCTTGTTTTATCTCACTCTCTCCCTCTCACTCAAGGCCGACCACTCTCAAGACAAAGGGAGAACACTTAGAGTTGTTATCTTAAATCTTCTCTCTTTCTCCCTCTCTCAAATCTATACCTCTTGGCCGAACCACTCCAAGAGATTTTATCAAGATCAATCTCGGCCAAGGATCAAGAAGGAAGGAAGAAGAGGCTAAGGAAGGAAAAGAGCGGAGGAACAAGAAGGAGTGAAAGAAACCAGAGGAGTCGCGGAATCGGTAAGTACTCAATGAGATTTTATTAAGTAAGATGGTCAAGGAACATGGTTCAGCCATTGCATGGCCGTGTGGCTAGGGACTTATGCATTACCATATGGGAAATGGTGGATGATCAAGGATCATGGTTTGGCCCTTGCATGGCCAAACCCTAAAATGTATGTATAAGAACCATCAAGAACAAAAAGGGGATTGATGAGGTTCGGCCATAAAAGGATTAAATCTTGGAAGTTTGATTTTTAGAATAAATTGATAAACCATAGGGTTCGGCCATGTTGTATGGCCGAACCCCATGGAAGAATATCATTGGTTTAAATGGTTTTAAAAGTGGTTAAACCATGGAAAGGGTTAAGGATATTAAAAGGTTTTAAAATGGAAGTATGTTAGTAATTGTTATGGGTTTTGAAGGATGAAAACCATGGAAGTTGGTTGATGATCTTAATAGGTTTTCAAAAGGATCAATCATGGAGTTATGATTTATTAAACCATAGGGTTCGGCCATACATGGAAGGTTATTAATGTTTTTAAAAGGTTTTAAATGGAGGGATGTTGATAGACTTAGATGCATTTGGATCATGAAAATAATGGAAATCATGTTGACGGACTTTGGGTTGTAAATGATGACCTAAGGGTATGATTAAACTTCCCCATGGAGGGACTTTATTTATGGGTCTAAATATTGTAAATGATGCAAAGGGAGGATGAAGATGAACATCATGGGTTCGGCCATGTTGTATGGCCGAATCCCATGAACCAATTTTTATGGACGTTATGGAACTATGCAAATTTAAATAAAGGAAGGATCAAGCCAAGGAATGGAGGGACTTGGTTTATGTATTCTAGTGTTGGGAATGATTTAAGAAAAAAAAGGAAAGAAATGACATCATGGCCGAACCCCATGAACCATTTTTAATGGGTTATTTATGAATCTAGGCATGCTTAAATGATGAAACGTTTAGTCATGGATCTATGTTATGGACTTAAGTATGGGTAAGTAAAGTGATTACCTATGGAAGGAAAGAATGGCCAAAAGGTGAAATTAACGGACCATGGGTTCGGCCATGGTGTATGGCTGAACCCCATGGATCATGTTTTGGTTCTAGACATGCATAAATGGCTTAAGTGAATGATTGAAGCGTAGAAAATGTTTTATGGATTTAGGGCTTCCATTAATGTAAATCTAATGGAATGATTTTGGGACTTAAGTCATGTATATATAAGCTAAGTGAGTAGCCATGGAAAGATTAATGGCAAAGAGGTAAATATGGGTGAAAATGATGGACCATGGGTTTAGCCATGGTGTACCCCATGGAGAAGGTTTTGTGGACTTAGGGTTTTATGAATGTTAGATGTTTAACTTATGTATGTTTGGATTGATGAATCAAAAGATGGCATGATCTTGGAGCCACTTGTATTTAAAAGATCAAGGGATTAAAAAGAGGGACCCAAACCAAGTGAGTGAGGTTCGGCCATGTTGTATGGCCGAACCCCACTAAGTTATGTTTATGGACTTAAACATGGTTGGAAATCAAAAGGGTCATTTGTTTGACTTATTTATATGTAATAAGGTAACGGGACCTCACAAGTGGTGTACGATCGGTGATCGGTTCCGGACAAAAACGCAAGGACGCGTTAGTTGATCATTGGTAGGATTCTACCTCATTGATACTATGGGATATGTATGATGGTTTTAATTCATATTTTGATGAGTTATTTTGTATCAAATGTTATGTTTCAAATATGGATTTTTAATGCTATGGTTTGTATTATTTCATTCCATGTTGGCATTTGCATCTCATGCATAGCATGGGTGGGATGATATGTAACCGGAGACCACACTCCGTCGGGGTGTCCGTAAGGCAACTGTGGGGGTACCTTGATGTGCATTTTCCATCAAGAGGTAACCGAAGACCACGCTCCGTTGGGGCGTCCGTAAGTCATGAGGGATACCTTGATATGCATTATCCCATCAAGAGGTAACCGGAGCACTCCGTCGGGGCGTCCGTAAGACAACTGTGGGGATACCTTGATGAGGAGCTTTCCATCAAGAGGATGTTTTGTGATTGTGTAATGGCTGATGGGTGGGACTCATGGCATATGACACCCATGGCATGGCATTGCATAAACATGATTATGATCTCTATTATCATGCACTGTTGCTGGTTTTTATCTGTGTGATTGGATCTCTAGTATCATACACTGTTTTGGATACGATGTTTTACAGATACGACATGATGTATTATATCTGGATTTTTATTCTAACCCATGTGTTTGACCCTAATTGGAATACCTACTGGGCGCGTTGTCTAACGCCCTACTTCTACCCTAGTTGATGACACAGGGAATGGACTGAACGAGGACGTGATTGGAGCTAAGCTTAGGAGCTTGGATGATTAATGCATTTTGTTTAAGTTACTCATGGATAATGTATTTGAGTAATTAGTTCGTGGGACTATAATAACGTAGATTATTTGCTATGGTTTGGAATGTTAACTTTGGATATTTTAATGTAAGATGATTATTATTAAGTGATGGACTCCTTCCTATCTAAAATGGAATAGGATTGTTATCCTATTGTAATTCCACAACTTTGATTTTATTCCGCATGTTTAACCTGAGTACGTGTGAACTGTTTTAGTAGACTTGGTCCATGCACACGTATGGTTGGCCAGTTAAGGGTCGGGCTTTGGAAGCTCGGACTTAGCTCCCGTCGTGGCTTCCCGCTCTCTCTTACTCTTTTATTCAAAGAAAAAAATATACTCTGATTTTCGGTATAGTGAAAATGGGCGGGGTTTTACACATACAACATGGCCGAACCCTATGGTTCATTATTTTCTCTTATCCATCAAATACCAATGGTTAGATCACTTGATGCGGTTCGGCCATACACCATGGCCGAACCTCATCCAATCCCTTTTTAATCCTCAATGGTCCATGCATAACAATCTAGGGTTTGGCCATGCAAGGCCAACCCATGATCTTTGATCATAATCCATCCCTTACATTAAACATGCATGGGGTCCTTTTGCATAACAATATTAGGGTTCGGCCATGCAATGGTCGAACCATGTTCCTTGACCATCTTTTTCATGCTTAAGCCATATATACACAGTGTCCTTAGTAATCCATCATTTACGTAACCTATCTTACCCATTAGGGTTTGTCCATTTTCTATCTTATTTCTTGGATGGATTTTAAATCCATGGCCCATAATATTTTGGCCAACTCTCCAATCCAAATGGAATTCCATGGTTTCCTTTAACTTCCTTGTAATTTATAAACCATACTAAACCATACGTACCGATTCCGCGACTCCTTCGTTTTCTTTCACTCCTTCTTGCTCCTCTGATCTTCTCTTTCCTTAGTCTATTCTTTCTTTCTCCTTGATCTTCGGCCAAGATTGAACTTGATTAAAATAAAACCCTAAGAGTGGTTCGTCCAAGAAGTGTAGGTTTGAGAGAGGGAGAGGAGGAGAGGATAGAAAACCCTAAGTCTTTTTCTTTTGTCTTGTGAGAGAGGTCGGCCCTAGGGTTTCTTTGTGAGAACCCTTTCTATCTTGCCTTAGGATTTTGGAGAGGGAGAGGAGCTTGAGATGGAAAATACTCTTAAGTGTTTCTCTGTCTTGTGAGGGTCGGCTTTGAGTGGGAGGGAGAGAGTGAGAGAGTGAATGAGATGAAAAGCTTCTTTCCATCTTGTCTAGGGTTTCCTTGGGTAAGACTCCACCCTCATCAATGTGGAGTCTTCCCCATGAGTCCTTTGACCAAACAAGGGAGTGCATGCCCTCCACATGGCACATACCACCCTCATCCAACGGTTTTGGCCTGTGGTTTCCTTTTGGTGGTTAGTGGTTTGCATGAGATGGAACCACCACCTTTCCTTTGACCAACCATGGTCTTGCATGCCTCCACATGCAATACACCACCCTCATCCAACGGTTTTGGGCTTGGTGGTTTCCTTTGGTGGCTAATGGTTTGCATGAGATGGAACCACCACCTCTCCTTTGACCAACCATGGTCTTGCATGCCTCCACATGGCATACACCACCCTCATTCAAAGGTTTTGGGCTTGGTGGTTTCCTTTGGTGGCTAGTGGTTTGCATGAGATGGAACCACCACCTCTCCTTTGACCAACCATGGTCTTGCATGCCTCCACATGGCACACACCACCCTTATCCAACGGTTTTGGGCTTGATGGTTTCCATGAGATGGAAACCACCCACCACTCCTTTGATTCACTCCATCTTTTTATCTTTCATGTGACTCACCCCCATTTGACTCACTCCATTTAAATGAAACTCAACTCCTAACTCAAGCATTGATTTTATTTCCATTTAACTTAGGTGATTTAATTAAATAATTTAATTCCACTCACTACACTTAATCCTCTTTAATTCACCTTTGACACACCCATGGTTGACCAAGTCAACCATGGTGGCCGGCCCCACTTGTACCATAGTCCACACGCCACCTCACTTGATGAGGTGGAGTAGGACCCAACTTGGTTATGCCACTTGGATATTACCTCATACCTTTGCCACATCACTTGATGAGGTGGACCCCATGCCTTTGATTTTAATTGGGTCCATGACCCAATTCAATCCATTCCTTACCCATTTACCCTAATCATCAATCCATCTTGACCCCTTGGGCTAATTGGGCATTTGACCCAATTGGCCACTTTAACCCACTTAAATAGAATTAATCATATCCATGGTCAATTGGACCATACTTTGGCCATTGCCCCGACTTTGATCCATCTAACATCCATCTCATCAATGAATCTTAATTTTCAACAATTAAAATAAATAATAGCCAATATATTTATTGCATTAAAAATCTGAGCTATTACAATTGGATCCCTGTAAAAGTGATCCATGATCAATGTTTTTGTGCCTACCTTTAGAGGGATGTATTGAATTTTCTAATGGCACAAAATCTGTGTGAATGTATGTATCTACACTGGCATTGAAAGGCGTATAAGCAAAGCATGATGTACTGTGGACATCTCAAGCACACACACCCACATTCATTTAAAATTTTCAATTCGTAGCGAATGATAGACTACTCAGAGGAATAGACATCTCGTTAATGTTTTAAATTAGAACACTGTCTGAAAGAGGGAAAAATCTAAAGGATAGTCTGGTTCGTATTTCTCACATGTTGATGCAGACCGGTTGTTGGTCACGACCTATCGGTGAGACAGAAAGATTAAGTTAAAAGGGATCCTTTCTGCGAAAATGAAAATTCATTCGAATTTGTCGTCTCCTCTCTTTCGAAGGTCTGATGATCTCCCTTTCACCTCCAGTTCCCTAGACCAATCGACACGACCTCTCGGAGTGATTTCTCGTCGGAAAACTATAGGGTTTTTGTTCCTCCCGTCTCTAGAAGCCTAAAAATCACGGTTTTAGTGATTTTTTTATATTAGTTTAGGCTCAATCTTCACCCCATCCCCCTCCAAAACCATATGTACTGCACATTTTGATTATCAATGATATAATATGGTTTGCTATGGTTTGATATGTGTATTGCCATGTTTGAATGCCTTCTATTTCTTGTCTATGGTTAACATGGTTTTTGTTAAATAGACTAACGTGCAAGTTTGAATGAATTGGTTTTATATTGGCATGTTAGGTAGATAGGGATCGGGTTGTGATGTTGCACACATCCTTGGAGTTTGGGGGAGCACAAAATATGTGCTGTTTAGAACCTGTCACTGGTCATGATAGCGTGGGGAATTAAGTAAAAAAAACTAGAAAAGATAGCTTAGAGAATGTGGGAGAAAACTCCAAAAAAGGAAGCTAGGTAAGTTAACTTGAACCCATTGGGAGAACACCTTTAAGACAACACATCTCTTAAAGGGAAAGAAGAAGAAAAACAGTAGTGCAATGACAATTTACATTATACTGTGGGGGAGATCAATGCTTTGATGCATAAGAAGCATGCATTGGTCCACGAGAGAGATTTAATGAGTTTGGATATGAACTCATGGAAACACTAAATGTAAGAAGCGTGGGAGAGTGCTTGAAATCCAATTCCTTCAAAATGAAGGGGAACTCGATATTTGCCTACTACTCTTTGTCAATTGTATGACAAAATGGGGGAGAAATTAGTAGAAGCTATTATACATTAAATCCAATTAGGGGGAGTAATTGGTACGATTGGAAGAAGCCTAAGTGCTTGGACCCCTTGGAGAATAGAGGAGAAATAGGGAGAAGCAATGGACATGGGAGAATGTCTATGCTTAGAGTTTGGGACTTCAAACTCAAAGAAGATTGGGGGAGAAAATTTTCTCAACACTGTTAGCTCAGATAAGCTATGGGTAGTGTTGGTGGCTAGGATATCATGGTATTTGGGGAGCACGAATACAAATCTAGTTTAGTCCAAGGATGCATATTTATGTTTTGGACTAACCCTGTAATGATTTTCTAGTGTTGTTTGCTTATATGCGAAGATCATAGTATTGTTTTTCCATTTGAATATGTACATGTAATTGATGTAATTTTTTATTCAAATGTGATATAATAAGGGTGGGCTTGTATTTGGATTAGCTTATAGGTTTTGTCCTGAAATTGACAAAGGGAAAGATTGTTAGTGCCCCGGTTTTGCCGAGTCCCTAAGTTTGTCAATTCTATGACTCGGGAAGAAGCATTTGCTAGAAGCTTGAAGAACTCAAGGTGATCAAGAAATAAGATTATGCTCCACCGGATTGAAGCTCATCGTTATGACAATCACAAAAAGGAGGTATGTGGTTATAGATGACTTTAGGTGGTACCCACATCTTAGGAGGACCATTCCTAGGCTTACTTGAACAAATGGTAAAATCATAAAAAACTTAGAGAAGAAGCTTGACAGTGAATTGGAAGCGAACTCGGAAATATGAATTAAATTTACTCTCATCTCAACCAAGCATTCTCACCGACCCCTCGATGGAGATAGTTGACCCATCGTGGTCAAAGACTAGTTGGCCAGATTGACAAAGGTTCCAGGACATTGACCTGTCATTTTGGGAATTCCTCTGATCGAGAGTCTCGTATGCACTTACCCCTCAGTGATGAACTTAACGAATCCTCGTGGTGAATGACTCGTCGATGATAACTTATGAGTTCTGGAACCTAAAACTCATGTGGACTCTTGAGAAAACAGACATCTCGGTAATTAAAGACCGATCGAGAGTACCAGGACCGACCCCTCGGTAAAAGACAACAGGTCGTTCTGGGTAAGACAAGTTTCGGGACATGAAACTCTGTCTGCATGGTGTTTCTCTAGATTGAGACCCTCGTATGGACCGACCTCTCAGTGCCATGACTATCGACTCATTGGTGACATAGACATGTCGTCCGGGTATGAATTATGCCATTGAGAGTGCATTTAATGCTCGTCAGTTGGGTGGTTGAGCGGCAATATTCTTAGTCACCGACCCCTCGGTGCCCCCGACCTGTCGGTACATGATAGTTTTTGAAACAAGTTGCCTTCTCTATAAATACCAATTCTTGTGCAACTGTTTTACATTCTTTTGGTAAATCCGTTGGACCCTCATCATTATCAGTGAGCTTAAATAAGGACCAACAAAATGATCACTCTCTCTCTTGTGCTTACACTTGGAAATCTAATACAACCAATCATAGTGATTGAGGTAGTGAAAAAAGAGAGCGGGGAAATGATATACAACTAGGATAGATATCGGTAGAACCAATTTCCTAGTCACCCTAAGATTGTGATTGCTCAACAACGGCTACGAGGCAGAACGTCGGGATTAACTTCGGCACACATTGGGTGGATCTTTGAGAAGCACACATCATCGAGAAAGAGCTACAAAGGAAAGTGCTTCTTGATTTTAATTTTTGTTTAAAACATTTATCCTGTGAAAGTGGATTAAGGAGGCTTGGCTCCAGAACCACTATAAAAAATCTAGAGCGTCGTCTCTGGCACACGTGGTGGGTGAAATTCCCTGTCAACTCAAATAAGTGGAATTCCTATTTTACATGTGGGGTGTGAAATTCTTAGCCGATTGAGTTATGTGGAATTCCTACTCTAATTATGAGGGTGTAAATCCCCACGTAATTAATTTGGGGACAACTCAAGGTTGAGCTAGTCCTAACAGTGGATGTAGGCTGGCTAACCGAACCACTATATATCCTATGTCCTTGTGCTTGTGGTGTTAGAGTTAATTCCTTGTATTGATTGCTTAGTCACATTTGCTAACACACACACACACACTTGATTGTTATATCCGCTGCACTTAATTAATCAATCAAGTAATTCTTAAAAAGGACCAACGAATTGAGATTGACCTATTCACCCCTCTCTAGGGTCAATCGTGTTCTAGCACCCAAGGGACTTTCAGGGGGTAAATAGGACAATCTCCAAATATGTGTTCTTTTCAAATTTTCCTTGATTAACAATTAAAAGTGCAGAATTAAATAATATTAATCAAGTGGTGTCTGAACAAGAGAATGCACAAATAAGTAAAATCACACACAAGACTCTTAACACCATGTGCACAAGATTTATAATGGTTCAATTTAGACAAACCTACTGTAACATCTCGGATTTTCAGACTATTATTTTATATGACAATTATTCTTTTAAATGGTGGATTTTAGATTGGACCTTATTTCGATCAAGAATTGGGTCATGGCCCAATTAGGACCCAACCAATGTTGGAATTGGTTTTATTAAATACAAATGGGTTGAATTAATTTAGTGATGAATTATTTCTAATTTTAAACAAAAGATTTTTATGGCCGAATTTTGAATGTGAAACCTATAGATTTTGAGCATGAGAGATATGTGGGATTTTAAATCCACAATGATATGCTAGATATTTAAAAAGGGATGAAATATTTATGAAATAAATAAAAGATTAAGCATTGCCGAAATTTGGATAATAATATCCATATTATGCGCATAGGATATTCTAAAAGGGAAGGTAGATTGTCTTAAATTAAATTAAAAGATTTTTTGGATTATGATAAAGGTTATGTGCATAGTACTTACTAATTAGAGTTAAAGGGAAGGTTTTAAATTAAGAAGGAGAGGTCGGCCATGGCTAAATAAGACAAGGGAAAGTCGGCCATGGTTAAATAAGGAAGGTTTGATATATGTCTAGTATTTTGGTTATAACTTTTCACTCCGATATCCGATTGCTTTGATTCATTTTGCGTTGGAAAAAAGACGTTAAGAGCTACACTTTTGTTGTTTACCACTTTTTCTGATTCGAAAGTTAACAAGGTCGAAACGGAGCTACAATATAGTATATGTGTAAAAAAAAATGGAAAACACAAGGAGCGCACGGATAAGAGTTGCTTATCTTAAGAACATTCTAATATTGGATTAAGAAAGGCTATAAAAGGAGAGATCAATAGGGATACACGGTTTTGGACATCTTTTATTGTTGAGCTTATTCCTCTCTCTCCCTCTCTCAATTCATCATTCTCTTCCACGCCAAGTGCAAGAGAAGAAAGGGCAGCAACAAGAAGGAGTTCTTGTTTGGAGAAAAGCAAAGGGAAAAGAAAGAAAATTGGAAGAACAAGAAACCAAAGGGGAAATGGTTAGTATCTTGCTTAATAATTTTATGTTTTGAAACAAAAAGAACCATAGGGTTCGGCCATAGTGCATGGCCGAACCCAATGGAGAAAGATTGGTGATGAGTATTAATGGATTAAATGGAGAGAAAGAACCATAGGGTTCGGCCATAGTGCATGGCCGAACCCCATGGAAAGATTTTATTTAATTGTTGATTTTAAGATTGAAAACCATGGAGAGACTTGATTTATAAATTGGGTTTATGTTCTTAAATTTTGGAACATGGAAAGACATGGTGATTTCATGATAAAAACCATGGGGATTTATGGTTTAGATTTACAAAATTTGAAAGACGGAAATCCATGGAAGATTTGGATAATTTTAAAGGGATAATTGGATAGAGATGTGGGTCGGCCTTGGTATGGCCGAACCATGATTTCTAGATGGCTAAGTTATTGGATCTAAAGTAATGAAAGGAAGAGGTGAGGTTCGGCCATGGTGTATGGCCGAACCCCACCAAACATTTTATCGAATGATGATCGGTTTTGATTGGATCTAAACCAATGGCCAAGATCATGAACCCATGGGTTAAGTTTGGAATGTTAGATGGAAATTGTTGCTAAATTTGGAGAGCAATCCAAATATGGAAAGGTTCCAAATATGGTTAGTATTGCTAAAACTAGAAAACATCTAAGTATGGTAAGGATTGCTAAATTTGGAAAACAATCTAAAAATGGAAGGAAGATGGTTATTTTTGGAAACAATCTATTTTTAGAAAGTGTTTCCAATTATGGAAAGGAGGATTGAATATTAAGAAAGTTTCTATTCTTGGAAGTTGTTATTAAAATTAGAAAATATCTACTTATTGACCATGAAGATTATTTATGGAAACTATCCAAGAATGGAAAGTGGGGTTTGATTATGGAACTTGAATTAAATAAATGGCTTGGATGCCATGAGTGAGGTTCGGCCATGGTGTATGGCCAAACCCCACTAAGATTAGTTTTTGAAAACCTATTTAATTATAGAATTAAATATATGGTTTAGGCTCATGTATAATTGAATCAAAGGAGATGGGTGATATGAATTTAATGTCATAGTTGGAAATTATACACCATAGGGTTCGGCCATGGTGTATGGCCGAACCCCATGGTCCAAATTAAGGGATTAATGGCATCTTTAATTCATGGTTTAAGGACTGATTTATGAATCAGATTATGAACCTATGTCATGAGTTAGGTTATGTGTAGTTTTAAAACAAAATAAAGGATATAATGTATGTTAGGAATTGATGGAGAAAGGAATCGCAAAAATATAATTAAACACCAAAGTGGAGAACCATGGGTTCGGCCATGATGTATGGCCGAACCCCATGAGTTGTGCTTGATGGACTTATTTGATTAGAGAAATTTATAAGGTCTAATTATGGAAGATTTAAAGGAAAGAGGAAACCAATGGCATTTTTGTAAATATGAGAGAATATTGGACATTGGGTTCGGCCATGGTGTATGGCCGAACCCCATTAATTATTTTATGGGAATTGTTTTGATGAACATAGGGTTACGTATGTTAGATTAAATGAATGAAATGTTAACAAAGATTTAGGCCAATGGCATTATTGTAATTATGGACAAAAATGGTAGACCATGGATTTCGGCCATGGTGTATGGCCGAACCCCATGGGGTTTTGTTTACAGACTTAGAACCTTTTAATTAGGTGAGACTTGGTGCTGATTTATCATTATATTATAAGGTAACGGGATCTCGCAAGCGGTGCGCGATCGGTGATCTAATCTTGGACGAAAGACGCAAGCACGGGTTAACGGTCTTTGGTAGGATTCCACCTCTTGAAACCATGGATTATGTACTTTGTTTTATCTTATGTTTGAGGAAAATATGTTTCAAAGGATATGTTTTATTATGGATTTTAAATGCTATGTTCATGTTGTAAATAGCATGTATTGATTATATTTCAAAGGTTGATTATATATGCTATGTTTATATGAGGAAAGAGCATGTGTTTTCAAGATGATTTTTAAATGCTATGTTTATGTTATAAAATAGCATGTGTTTCATTGGCATCTCATGCATGGCATGGGGTGGAGGATTTATAACCGGAGGGGTCAAACTCTGTCGGGGCGTCCGAAAAACCTATGTGCAACACCTTGATGTGATTTCCATTAAGAAGATTTCCGGAGGGTCCACACTCCGCCGGGGCATCCGGAAGACCTATGTGGTGGGTACTTTATGTACATGTAATGGGTGGGACTCATTTCATATCTGTCATCATTGCATGGCATGGATTTTACGTGGTTTTATATGTTATGTTATAATATATGTTTTGTACTAACCATGTATTAGCTGTAACTGGAATACCTACTGGGCGCGTTGTTCTAACGCCCTACTTCTACCCTTTAGTTGATGATACAGGAAACGAAGGGAACGATGAACGCGAAATGGGCCAGGCTTAGGAGCTTGGAGGATTTTAATTTATATTTGTTTAAAGATACTCACGAGCTTGTATTTTGAGTATCTAGAGTTCGGATGTAATAACTTAGAGATGAATTTGCTATGGTTGGATGTTTTACTGAATAATTATGTTATGATAATGAAGATTAAAGACTTGACGTACTTTGTTATCTGAATGGAATAGAACTTGGTTCTATTATGGATTCCGCAAATTGATGTTATGATTCCGCAGGTTGTGATTTTTATTCCGCATGGTGATATTGCTATGTGTGAGCCATTTTCATGGACTTGATCCATACACAGATAGGGTTGGCTAGTTAAGGGTCGGACTTTGGAAGTTCGGACTTAGCTCGCGTCATAACGTCCCTCGCTCTATCACTATACTCTGTTATAAAAAAAATAGACTCTGAATTTACGGGGAAAAACGAGTGAAAAAGGGCGGGGCGTTACACCTACATCCATTGTTAAGATCATCCAACCTTGGGCTATCTCGAAATTCACAAAGCGTTTGAATTATACCAACATAATAGAATATGACTTCCACCTATCCAATTGATTGAGACTTTCACCCAATTCCTATCCCATTATTTTTTATAGTGGTTCAAGAGAAGAACACTCTCCTTAATCCACTTCACAATGATAAATTGATTTTTAAAGTAAAATCTTAAGTAGAAGCACTTGCCTTAAAGCCTTGTAATGTGTAGATGTGCTTCTGAAATGTTCCACCCAATGTGATGTCCACGAAGACGTAGACTCGTCGTGTAGAGCAATCACAATACTTGGGAGGCCTTCTAGAAAATTGGGTTAGCAATTTCTATCATAGAAGATGGCTTAATCTTTCTTTCTTAATCTCAATTTAAACCGATTGGATTCTTGAATGATTTTCAAAATGCTTAGCCAAGAGAGAAGAAGCCAATTAATGTCTTAGGTGTTTGAGTGATTAATTCTGGTAGATGTGGAATAAATGCTCTCCAAGATTTATATCTCAAACACACCAAACAATGTTGTCTTTATAGGCAAACAAAATTTGTCGAATCTCTGAAAAACATGATTGATCGTGTCCTGGCGATCAATCGTATGTGTTTGAATTACTTTCCACCAACCTGACTGTTGTGCATTTAATGCACAGTAACGATACAAAAATGGTAACCTACGATTGATCGTGCCACACAACTAATCATCTGTGTTTACTGGCGATTGATTGTGGGTTGGTGAATGTATCGGCCTGAGACTATAACTCCTACAAAAATTATATCTAGGAGTTTATACATCATTGATCAGATTTCCATTCAGATAACTCCTACAAAAATTACATGTTCTCAATATAGACAAAAAGAATGATGTCATTTTCTATCTCCAAAATATCAAAATGAAAGTAATTTTCCCAAGCTCTTCCTTTCTGTTTTCTTTCTACTCATGCCTGGCTATTACTGTAGGGCCTCTCCCTCTCACCATCAGATCAGAGTGATTATTTAAGAATGTTTGGATGGGAAGAGAGGGGAGAGTGCCACGACGTGAGTCAAGTCCGAGTCCGATGAACCGACCCTTGATTGGCTCAACTAGTATGTGCGCATGGACAAAGTCCATTTTAACATTTGTAACACTAACATAAAACCTGCATAAGCACATATATAGCAGTTGATACATTTGAAAGATAATCATTCTCAATCCAAAGCAAAGTATGAAGATTCCATGTAAGTTAAATGTCAAATAATAAGTCTAACATCATCATCTATGAGTTTATACATCATTGATCATATTTCCATTCACATAACTCCTACAAAAATTACATGTTCTAAATATAGACAAAAAGAATGATGTCATCTTCTATCTCCAAAATATCAAAATGAAAGTAACTTTCCTAAGCTCTTCCCATCAAGTGGGTACCAACATGTGATGTAATATCATATATTGAAAACAAAACATATGTTAAGCAATAGTATAATTCTCATTTGAAAATCATACCCCATCCCATATTTCAAAATTATCTCATAATTCATACTAAGAAATCATTCAAGTTCATTTCATAATCATCTCATACAAATCAGAATCATAAATATCTTTAAAGTACTTAGAATCATTATGATGTACTATGCCATGGTGACATGAATTGATGAATGCCCTTCTTATGCCCCATGCATTAATCAATATTTCATTATCATTCAATGATTATGAACATTGGCCATTTTTGTCCATAGCTTTCCAGAGGCACCAGTTGGGAGTTACTACCCAATACTAGCATTTAACCGAGACTACCGGGGGAATGCTACAAACTCATACTCCTGCGTAGGTTTCGAGACTTTTTCTGACCCTCGAGCTTTCTGCCTAATTAGTATGCCATATTTCTGTAACCCATGGACGTGGCCATATACAATGGTTAAACATTTCATACATGTCTAAATGTTTCCAGGTAAAGTACATCGTCTGTTGATGGTTTTACATTTGTAAATCTCGCAAGTGCACGAACCATTCATAGTGTAGTAATGTGAGAGCGAGGTCGAACCCAATGAAAACTCTCAAAGTATATGAATTTAAATTAATGTCTTCTAAAAGTGAATTGTTTTTAAGAAATTAAATCATTATATGAGTCATGTATCTAACTTGAAAAATCAGCAAATAAGATGTGTGATTTCTTATTCTAATATGGTGAATCAAATTTTAATCTTAATCATGACTAGGATTTCAAGTTACAAAATTATTTACACATCTTCCTAACTTTAATTGAATGGATCTTTGAGAGAGAGAGTGGTTTAAGAGAAAGAGAATCAAAGAATTAAAGAATGAATTAAATAATTTTAAAGAATGAATTAAAGAGTTACAGAATTAAAGATTAGATTATACAAGATTTGGGTTAAAAAAGCTATTGCATTGCAAACATGAGATTTAACATAATTAAAAGCAGAAAGTTAAATTGCATGAATTTAAATGACTGAAATTAAATGTGCAGTAACAGAAAGGTTGATTGTTTAGAATAGACCGTTCATCACCGAACATATGTAATTAAAGTAAAGGCCTAGATCTAAAATTCACGTAAAGATCTAAAATACAATTAATATTTATTAATAAAACAAGATTCACAACTTTTAATTTAATTAATCAAAACCTTAGTAATCATGATTCAAGTCTTACAATCAAGATCCTAATTGTTGCATACGCTCATGTGCAATCAAATAAATAAAAGTTGTGTTCTTGGAATTAAAAATAAAATAATCATAAAAGTATTTTAGAAATTGGATGTTCTAGGGTTCTAAATAAATGATTTACTTTATTAAATGGAAGAATTAAGGTACAAGGCTTTTCTAATTCAATATAAGAAAGACAACTTAAAAGATAAAAATCTACACTCTCACTTGTAAATTCGAATGGTGCTCATTGTCTTCCTGTCTTTTGCTCCAGCCTTTAGTCCTTTTGAATTCCAGGTCATGTTCGAATTGTACCCTTGGAGTAATTAGGTATTTATGGGTTTTGAAAAGAGATGGATGACTTGGATTAAATCAAGGTTTAAGGTGGGAAATCAAAGGACTGGATTGAATCTAAATGGGAATGGATGATGGGGATTTAAACTTGGATTTTAGGGTTGCACAAGGAGGGTCACACGATTTTTGTGTGGCTTTCCTTGGTGGTTAAGTGAAGGTGGAGAGAAGATAGGAGAATAGGAGGGAAATTAGGAATTGGATTGGTTTGGGATTGGGAAAAATCATGTGGGATACTTGGGGATTGGATTGTGAGGTGTTTTTGGATCTTAGGAATCTATCTATATGGTTTTTAGTCTAAGTGCATGGAGAGGTTTTAGGTTTAAAAAATCATGGGATGATGAGGTGTGATATGCGCATGGGGGCTAGCTTGAACTACAAGTTGTTCATAGCTTAGGGTTTTATGAATGGAGGGCTTAGATTAAATGGGTTTTGATCTAATGGCTCTAAGGTATTTTGGGTAAAATAATTATAAAAATGGGTAGATGGTTGATGAAGGGTTTAGATGCATAGTGTAATATCCTAGATTTTTCAATATAGCAATATTTACGAAAATGCCATCGGATTTATAAATTGAAGGGTTATGATCATAGATGAGAAAAATGGTGGGACCGTTGCTCAAGTAAGACCCAATGTACATGTTATGTGGATTAAACTAAATTAAATGGGTATTGTACATTTATTCGGGTCAAAGAGGTTCATTGGGTCAAAAGACCCAAATGGGACCCAATGGGTCGTGAATGACATGATTAATCATGGAGTGAGCTCAAAGCTTAATTAGTTTAAGTTTCATTAAATATTTGAGTTGGTTTGAGTTGAAATAAATGATGGAGTCTAGTTGAGTTGAATTTATGAGTTGAGTTACATTAAATTGATGAGTTAAATGGGTTGAGTTGAGAAAGGTAAATTAATTGTAAATGAGTGAAGTGTGTGAATGAGAGTGGAGTGTTTTAAATTCCAATTCTAAAAAAAGCAAATGTTGGCTGCATGGATAGGCTTTATCATGCATGTAACTCCTACCTAAGTGATGAATGAAATGGCGTTAAATGGGAGTTACATAGGTAAGAATTTTTTTTCAAATTCAAGTCCATATGCACATTGGAATGGCATGAGGATTTATTCCATGCATGGGTCTTCAAAGGGACAGCCAATGGATGGTTGGGTGGTCCATGGATTAAGACCAAATAGTTGGCATGTAGGAGTTTCATCTCAAGATGAAACTCCCACATGAGCATATAATGAAAGGTGGCTGTTATGGATTACCAATTCAAACATGACCGTTGGAGCTTATGGGAGTTTCATTTCAAAATGAAACTCTCACATGCAATGGTAATGAAAGATGGATAATGTGAGGAATGCATACAGCAAGATGGTCTTGGAAAGCTATTGGACACCTTGGGAGTTTCATCCCAAGGATGAAACCCCAAAGAAGGTATTAAACAAATGGGAGTTACAAAGTGTGTTCACATTTGGAGAGGTGATGGAGAAGGGTGTATCTAGGGCAGCCAAGAGCCAAAACCGTTGGAGGGTTTCATCTCAAGGATGAAACCCCCATATGAAATGAGTTATGGAAGTAAATGGGAGGGGAGTTACAAGTGGTGCTTTAGGCTGAATTTCATTAGCCAAAGGAGCTTCATTTTTACTCTCTCTCTCTCTCTCTCTCTCTCTCCCTTGGACGGTTTTCATCTCACAAGACAAAGGTTGTTGGCTGATTGTATCTCATACCAATCAGTCCTTGATTAATCCATTCACCAAGACAAAATTCAGCAAAGGAGTTTGACACCAAGGCTTACCACTCTCATCCAAGATCAAAGTTCTTTTTCTCCCTCTCTCTCTCAAATCTATACCTAGGCCGAATTATTCCAAGAAGGTTGCAACAAGGTTAGTCTCAGGCAAAAGAACAAGAAGAAAGAAGGAGAGGTTAAGGAAGTAAAGGACCAAGGAAGGAGTCAAAAGACCGAAGGAGTCGTGGTATTGGTATGTGCACTTTGAACCCTTGTTAAATAAGTTGGTTAAAGGAATGTGATCCAGCCATTGTATGGCCAGACGCATCAATGGTTTAGATCAAGTATTATGTTGTCTTAAAATAACAAAACATGGATCATAGTGGCCGAACCCCATGAAAGAATGTGGTAATTTTTATGGTTTTTGAGGGATAAAAACCATACTATGTTTTGAAGGTTTAAAGGGTTTTTAAAGGGAGATAAGGTTACTGTTTTGGACCAGTTATTAAATGGCTGAACCATGTGGTTATTATGCTAAGTTGCTGATAAAAAACCATGGACAAATATTGGAGGGTTTACATCAAGGAAACCATAGGGTTCGGCTAAGTGTATGGCCGAACCCATGGACTGTTTTTATGGATTAATTAGGGTAAGATCATGGTTGGAAATTATGGATGATGATATGTTCTTAATTTAAGAATCACATATGTATACCTATGGACTTAGTATCAGTAAATAACCAACCATGATAGATGATGGAATATGGGACAAAAATCCATAGGGTGAGGTTCGGCCATGTAGTATGGCCGAACCCCATCAATGATCATTTGGTGGACTTAGTGCTAATTTATAATGTATTGGAGATGGGTTAATGAAGGATTTAAAGGACAAAAACTAAGTGGTGAGGTTTGGCCATGTTGTATGGCCGAACCCCACTAAGCTGGTTTGGTTATGGATTGTGGTTTTTAAACAAAATTAAACAAAGGGTTAGTATAGTGGCATTATTGTAAATATGAAGGAAATGATCAAAGGTGAAATGATCAAAGATGAATGATCAAAGAATTTGGATATATGGGCCAAAACCAAAGTGGTAAGGTTCGGCCATGTTGTATGGCTGAACCCTACCAAGGTTCATTTGGAGGATTTGGTTATTTGGATGCTTTTGGGTTAAATAAAAAAAAAGACCAAAGTTTTAGTGGGTGAGGTTCGGCCATGGAGTATGGCCGAACCCCACAAAGTGGTTTTTGGAACTTAGGTTTAGTTGGCAATTAGATGGATTTATGTTTAACTTGCTGTTATGTAAATAAGATATTGGGATTGCTAGAACGGTGTACAAGTTGTGAACGGGAGATGGTTCAAAAGAAGGGTCAAACTAAGTGAACATTGAATAGGTTTCCTACCTTTTTGAACGACACGTATATTTGATGTTTTATCGTAACTTGAAGAATTATGTGCTAAGTATTTATGTTTCAAAGTAGTATTATATGTTATGATGTGTTTACAAAATGGCATGACATCATAGACATCTCATGCATGGCATGGGGTGGTGATTATGGAAACTGGAGGCCACACTTCGTCGGGGCGTTCGAAAGACCACTGTGGGGTACCTTGATGATGAGAATCCCATCAAAAAGAATCCGGAGGCCAAACTCCATCGGGGCGTCCGAAAGACCACTGTGGGGTACTTTGATGATGAGAATCCCATCAAGAGGAGTCCGGAGGCCACACTCTGTCGGGGTGTCCGAAAGACCACTGTGGGATACTTTGATAATGAGAATCCCGTCAAAAGGAGGCTATGTATAATTGTGATGGGTGGGACTCATTACATGAGCATAACATACATAGCATTGTTTTTATGTGGTTTTGTTGAACATGTATTAATAGATTATTTGCATGTTTTGTTACTAACCTTATGGTAGACCTAATCGGAAACACTACTGGGCGCGTTGATCTAACGCCCTATCTCTATCCTTAGTGGATGACGCAGGAAAGGGGAAGAACAAGGATCATGAAGGAAACCAAGCATAGGCGCTTGGCCTTTGAATGGACTATGAATTTTATTTAAGTTATTTGGACAATGTAATTTGATAGTTAGATGTTATTGGCATATAATAATGTAGTTAACTATGGTTTGGATGGTTTGGTATGAATGTTTAGTTTAAGTTTATGTTACTAATTTTGGAGATAATGTTTATATGATTTGCTATCTAGAAATGGAAAATGGAGTAGTCTTAGGATCTATTATAACCATCAGTTAGACTAAGTAAATTCCCCAAGTTTATTGTACCATGTGTGGTTCAGTTCTTATGGACTTAATCCTTATGCACATGGGCTTGGCCAGTTAAGGGTCGGACTTTAAAAGTCCGAACTTAACTCGCGTCGTGACACTCTGCCCCGATCACTTGTTTATTATTATTTAAAAAAAAAAAAAAACTCTGATTATTATGGTGAAAAGGGCGGGGTGTTACACATAGGTGGATCTTAAATAGATGATGAAACGCATGACCTAAATCTAAGGTAATGTGTTTGTGTGATGGATGCATGTGGAGGCTCTAGGGTTTCTAAGAGATGAATGAATGGATGTGATTGGATCACCTAATATCTAATGGTTAAGATGCTCAATGCATGAAATGAATGTAAGGATTAATAGGTGATGCATGGATGAATACTAATCTAAGGTTAAGATGATCATAATGATGATAGATGACCTAGATTTAATGATAGATGAATGGATGGGTTAGATTTGATGGTGGATCTAAAGTTTGACCTAATTGGGTATGTGAGATGGAAGGTTAAGATCTAAGATGGAAATTGGATGGTGTAGATGTGAAGTTGGGTAATGGGGTTTGGACATAGGTAGTTGGGTTGGACTTAGGTAAATTCAAACATGGACCATGGAGTTCATTGGACTTTGGGCTTTGGATTTGGATCTAGACCTCAACTCAGGCCCATTTAAATTGGATTTGAGAGCTTGAGTCTTAGTTGGACTAAGCTTGTACACTAGCCTGGCGCAGAGTGTGAAATGCACATGGGCTTGCTTGTCGCTTGGCCCATTGAAGCTTTGTGGAGCATAGCTTGGCCCATTTGAACTGAATCTTGGCCCAATGACTTGAAATTCAGGCTTTGGCACATGGATTGGTGCTTTTAACCTCTAGAATTAAATAATTAGTTAGCCACTTTAAATCTAAAAATTATTAATTAATCATAGACTCTCGTAACTGGATCTAGATTAATTAATTAATTTACATGAAAATCCTAAAAAGTGACATAAAATAATTATAATAATTCTAGGTCTTCTCTTCAGAGCACTAAACTTGCAATCTTCTGTTGTTTTAACTTGATTTTTCTAAACTTTCCATTTTTGACTTTAAAAATGATAAACTACATTAAATGCATCATTATGTACAAAATTGAGGATTAAATGAACCAATAATCGGGGGTAAAAATGTAATATTTCAATACTCAACAAATACACCTAAACTCAGATTTTGCTAGTCCTCGAGCAAAACTAAAGCTAAAAATTCTAACGACACACAGAAATCCTATTCTAGATCAACTGAATAAAATGAAAATCCTAAACTGAAACACTTTCACTGGTACTCTCGATTGCATTTAGCGTATACAACAAGCCTTTAAACCCCTATTTCACCACTACTGGACGAGTTATAGTCTCGTGAGGGCTTTTAGTAATAATACCCACAAATATCAACATGTTTAACATGAACAAGGATGAGAGGTTTAGACATCATACAACTCTAAAATTCAGTTTACAAGGCTTATACTTGGAGTGTAGTGTGTGCTTAACCAACATTAAGATAGACCTCTATTTCCAAATAGACCCAAGTTTTGTTCACACCATTGGAAAATGCGCTTTGATTGCAAACCTCACTAGATATATCTCTCGGAAAAATTAACACTCATAGGTTTGGGTTCGTTTTCTCTCAAGTATATGTGAGCAGAATTTATGTACTCAAAATCAAAATATCTCACATATGTTTTAACAAAGACGGCTCATATCAAATAAATGAATGATCTCATGAATGGATGTCACTTTCTTGAGAACGTTGAGTCAAATACCATCATTTTTCTCCCTTTATTCTCCACATAAAACACCCTATTTAGATTTAAGATCAATAGGACTTCATTTTAGGACGAAACGTGACTTAGAATCGATTCAAATCAAAGAAGGATAGATGGCATTAAAGATAAATACTTTGAATTGGTTAGAGGTCTTCATGATTTTGAATGGGATATTTTTCCTCTTTTCAGCACTTTTCTAAGTTTTTTTTTTTTTCATTTTTTTTTCTTTTTCACATCCTTCTTTTGGATTTTGGATGTTTCCATTTTTGGATGCTAATTGTTTTTTTTTTTTTTGTTGTCTTTTCTTGTGCCCTTTGCTTTTAGAGTACCATCCCTTTAATTTTTCATCTTTAACATTTTCTAAGAATAGGTCATGGATATTTTTTATTGGCTTATACTCCTGAACTAGAGTTGGGTATGGTAAACATGGCTAGTCAAGAAAACATGCTATTTTGAAGGCTCAATCGGGGAACTAACAAGATAAGATGACCAACAATAGGTGGGCTTTTAGGCTCAAATGATAAAAAAAAAATGGCCTAAATCATATCCTAAGTTTCAACAGGTGGTTTTATTGTTTCAAATAAATTTGGAAAAATTTTGGGTATAATAACTCAAATTTTTATGGTGTTCTCAGTAATATGACCAAGATGAAGAATAATGAGATCAACAATAACCTATTTGCGCTATCAAAGAAAATAGAATTGACTTATAACCCTCAGAAGAAAAGAATGGCTTTAAAGCTCACTGGGTTAAGTCTCCGCTGGTATTCCTCTAGTGATTACTCGACTCGTGAATATTTTTCTTTTTCAAACTAAACTAAATATGGCTGTGTACAAGGTTTCCAAATATAAATCATATAAAAATCTTTCCGAAAAAGTATGATATAAAGATCTCTATCTAAGTATTAATGCTCAAAATGTGATTCTTTTTACGTCAGATTGCCAAGACGCGGGTAATTTTTTTCAAACTAAAAATTGACAGTGTTTATGCTCCAGAAGTCTCAGTCCTCACTTACTCTTCTCTAAAATGATTCTGCTTATTTTTGTCTAAACAAGATTATGACTCGTTTAACGTCAGATCGTCAAGACGTTTGTAAACACTTAGTCGGAAATCAACAGTTCTTTGGAGTTGAAGGCGTCTTAGTCTTTTTCGACTTACTTTGCCCTTGCATAGGTCTACACAGACCTGTCGGTTCCTTACAAGTCTATTTACTGCTGTCTCACAACTGACTCCATAATCTGATCTTATTCCATTACAATTCAAACCTCCGTATTTGTGACAGATACCCAGCCTCGTAGCTTTTCCTTTGCAGCCAGAGTGCTTCGACCACAGAGGGGTCTAGGTCCTTCCTCACCCTCATAGCTAAGGAAATGATTTTCCTACACAAGTCTGGGGGAACTTGTGTTCTAGACAGACACAATGCAAAACTGAAAACTCGACCCTCTACGTGCATGACTTCTATCCAGTTCTTTAACGTCTGCTGGTCACAAAGACAAAGATGGATGATGGATGCTAAAATATTTTTGTTTCAGTTGTGAACTTACTCTCCCCTAAGAATTTTTATGAAAAATGACACACGATGTCCTTAGTACCCCCAAACTTGAACTGAACATTGTCCTCAATATTCCCTAATCTACACTGTCCAGGTGTAAACGAAGAAATATCTTAGAAAATGAACAATCTAAGTATAATTTGTAGTGTGGTATTAAATGACTGGCTTCTAGGCTAGAACAACTAGACACTGACGACTCTGATGAACTTAGACCAACTCAGACATAGACAAATGGGCTGGTGGGTCTGCGTAGAGATGAGTGAGTAAGGGTAAATGGGAGGATAATGGATGTGCAAATCAGTTTTGGTAAATTGGGTCAATGAACAGGATTTCCTCTGTTCCCTTTAGAGTGTTGGACTTTAAAAATGGTTTCAAATGTTGACCATTAACTTTGAAAGGATGAGCATTTTTAGGATGCTTGATGTGGATAGCACCATGTGGAAATATGGCTGTGACGATGAATGGACCGGACCATTTGGATTTCAATTTTCTAGGAAAAATATGCAACCTAGAATTGTACAATAGGACGTTTTGAGCAACAATAAACTCTTTTCGGAGAATGTGTTTGTCATGAAAGACTTTCATTCGGTCTTTGTACTTTCTAGCCGTACCATAAGCTTCATTTCTAATATCTTCCAACTCATCTAATTAAAGCTTTCTGAGTTGTCTAGCCAAGTCTAGAGCACAATTGAAACGCTTGATTGCCCAATAGGCTTTGTGTTCTATTTCGACTAGAAGATTACAAACCTTTCCATACACTAAGTGATTGGGTGACATTGCTATGGGTATCTTGAACACAGTTCGATAAGCCTATAGTGCATCAGTGAGTCTGGAAGACCAGTCCTTTCGAGATGGATTGACTGTCTTCTCCAGGATCTGTTTGATTTCTCTATTTGATATTTCCACTTGTCCACTTCTTCGAGGATGATAGGGGGTAGCTACTTTGTGAATCACCCCATATGATTTCATCAATTTTTTGAATGGGTTTTTATAAAAATGCTTATCACCATCACTGATGATAGTTCATGGAATACCAAATCTAGAGAAGATATTTTCTTTCAAGAAGCGAGTGACAACCTTATGATCATTGGTTTTACATGCCACTGCTTCTACCCACTTTGATACATAGTCAACTCCTACGAGGATATATAGATTGGCAAAAGAGTTAGGAAAAAGTCCCATAAAATCAATGCCCCAAACATCGAAAAGTTCGACAATTACGATTGGGTTTAAAGGCATCATGTTTCGGTGAGATATACTTCCTAATTTTTGACATCTATCACATGAAACACAAAAGGTATGTGTATCACGAAACATTGAGGGCTAGTAAAATCTGAAACGGCCTCCACAGGCTTGATCATGACAAAAACTTATGACACTTTGTTGTTCTTCTTTAGGAACACAATGATGAATAATTTGGTCCGCATAATGCTTAAAAAGATATGGATCATTCCAAATGAATTTTTTAACTTGTGCCAAAAATTTAACTCTATCTTGTTTAGTCCAATGAGGAGGCATTTGACTAGTTACAAGATAATTGACAATGTCTGCGAACCATGGTACATGGGAAAGAGACATGAGTTGCTCGTCAGGGAAGGAGTCAGTGATAGGACGATTCTCTTCAGTGAACTCAGTTACCAATCTAGACAAATGATCGGCTACCACATTTTCGGAACCTTTCTTATCCTGAATTTTAATATCAAATTCTTGTAGCAAAAGTATCCATCTGATCAGGCGGGACTTGCATATTTCTTAGAAAGAAGATACTTTAGTGCAGCGTGATCTAAATAGATAACGACCTTCGAACATACTAAGTAAGATCGAAATTTGTCTAGTGAAAATACCACAGCTAACAAGTATTTTTTCGTGGTGGAATAATGAAGTTGAGGCGTTATTCAACGTTGTGCTAGCATAGTAGATATCATGAGGTAATCTGTTCATTCTTCGTCCTAACATGACTCCTACTGCATAGTCAGAGGCATCTCATATAATTTCAAAAGGTACAGACCAATTAGGTGGCTGTATGATTGGAGCAGAAGTCAAAGTGATTTTCAATTTTTTAAAGGCTATGACACATTTTTCATCAAAATTGAAAATGGCATCCTTGGTCAGGAGTCTACAGCGAGGTCTTGATATGTCACTGAATCCTTTGATAAACCTTCTGTGAAATCCAGCGTGACCTATGAATGACCTAATCTCTTTAACAATCTGTGGTTTTGGTAAATTAGAGATTATGTTAACCTTGGCTTTATCCACTTCAATTCCTTTTTCTGAGATGATGTGCCCAAATACTATGCCTGATTTCACCATAAAGTGACATTTTCCCCAATTGAGTACTAAGTTCTTTTCTTTGCATTTGACTAACACAAGGGTTAGATGGTGCAGGCACTGGTCAAAGTTGATCCAAAGACTGAAAAATCGTCCATAAAAACTTCCAGGAAACGTTCTACCATGTCGGAGAAAATACTGATCATGCACCTTTGAAAGGTGGCAGGTGCATTACAAAGTCCGAAAGGCATACGACGATAGACGAATGTATTGAATGGACAGGTGAATGTTGTTTTCTCCTGATCGTCAGGAGCAACATAGATCTGGTTATAGATGGAATAACCATCAAGGAAACAATAGAATGCATGATCGGGTAAAGGTTCAAGCATCTGATCAATGAATGGAAGAGGGAAGTGATCTTTTCGAGTGGCAGTTTCAGTTTCCGATAATCAATACAAACTCTCCAACCTGTTTGAGCGCGTTTTGGAACCAACTCATTTTCCTCATTTTTTATTATCATGAAACCAGACTTTTTCGGGACAACTTGGATTGGACTTACCCATGCATTATCTGAAATTGGGTAACTGATTCCAGCTTCGAGAAGTTCCAAATTTCAGCTCTCACTACTTCCTGCATTGCTGGATTTAACCGTCTCTGTGGTTTCCTAGATCTTTTAGAATTTTCTTCCAGATAAATTTTGTGCATGACCATAGAAGGGCTAATTCCTTTGAGATCAGCAATGGACCATCCTATAGCTTCACGATGATCTTTTAAAATAGTAAGAAGTTTAGACTCTTGCTCAGAAGTTAAGTCTGAAGTTATGATAATTGACAACGTGTTTGAAGGTCCAAGATATGAATATTTGAGAGTTTCAGGAAGATCTTTGAGTTCTAATTTTGGTGGCTTCATGATAGACGGGATTGACACTGATGGATTGAAAGAAAGAGGTTCAAATTTGGTGATAACATTCACTTCATTGAAATTGTTGTCTAAGTCAGACAATGATTTTTCGAATTAATCATAACAAATAGAGTGAAAGAAAAATTCATCAACTGAACTCTGAATTAAGTTAACCTCGCATGGATCATCCGTGCATAGAGGTTGTCGACAAAGGCCAAAGACATTGAGTGCAGTTGTCAAATTTCCAAATGATAATCTAAATATACCATTTTGGCAATTGATAACTGCTTTTGCAGTGCCCAGAAATGGTCGTCCAAGAATGACTGGGATATGTCCACTATCGTCCTAAGTTGATGGTGTATGCAATACCACAAAATCTACAGGCAAGTAGAAATTGTCAACCTTAACTAGAACATTTTCTATCACACCTCTTGGAATTTTTATTGAGCGATCAACTAACTGTAGTGTGATAGAAGTAGCTTTTAATTCTCCCAAACCTAATTGCTCATAGAAAGAATATGGCAATAGGCTGACACTAGCTCCAAGATCTAATAAGGCCTTGTCAATTGTGTATATACCAATTGTACATGCAATTGTTGGACATCTAGGATCCTTATGTTTGATTGGAAATGTTAGTTGGAGCAGTGCACTCACATTTTTCTACTAAGAAAGCCTTTATAGGAACATTGGTTCTCTGTTTCACCGTACATAGGTCCTTGAGAAATTTGGCATACGAAGGTACCTGATTGATGGCATCCAATAGAGGGAAATTGATACTAACATGTTTAAAAATCTCTAGTATGTCACCATAAGGTATCTTTTGTTTTGCAGATAACCTATGAGGATATGGAGCCCTTGGTGAAAATGTTTTCTTTGCAGATAAATTCGATGGGTTTTGGACAGGGGATGAACTCAGTGAGTTATTTGATTCCTTTGATTGATCATTGATTGTTTCTTTAGGTATTTTCACTTTGTTATCTACCCGTTTCCCTAATCTCAATGTAGTAATTGATTTAACATCTCTGGCTTGGATGATGAAACTTCATATTGTCCCTTAGGATTTGGAATAGGTTGACTGGGAAATTTTGCCTTGTTTTCTATCACCAATAGCAGTGGATAATTGTCTAAGTTGTGTTTCGAGCTTGTGAATAGCCTGCTCGGTAGATTGCATGAATTGCTGCAACGTATCCTCAATAAAAGGTTTACGTTGTTGTGATGGATTAGACTGATTTGGATGGTATGGCTGATTTTGTGGTGGTGGCTGATATGGAGGTGGTCGAAATGACTGATTTTGATATTGAGGAAAATTTTGATTCAATGGAGGTTGATTCTATCGTCAAGAAAGATTGAGATGATTTCGCCAATTAGGATTATATGTAGTAGAGAACGGTGTTCCTTGCTGTCTTCCAAAATTATTGAGTACATTTACTTGTTCAGTTGAACATTTAGAATTTGATTCTAAGGAAGAGCAATTTTGAGCGGTGTGTCCTGGACTAGAACACATAGCACGAAATTCAACATTTGCTCCTATTGATGGATTCATCGCCTGAGTTATTACTAATGAGTCGACTTTTTTCGTTAGGTTTGCGATTGCTAACTTAACGTCAAAATCACTACTAACTTTGTACAAACCCCCTTTTCTTGAGGTCTCTGCTAGAATATCTTTCTTGGAAAAATCTCATTGCTAAGAATTTTCCGCCAATGTTTCCAGGAATGTCCATCCATTATTTTCAGTTAGCTTCAAAAAGTCCCAATTTTACATAGACTCGACCATTTGACACGTTGATGTGTTAAACCATCAAAGAAAAATTGGACAAGTCTCCATGTTTCAAAACCATGGTGGGGGCATTTTGCTAATATTTCTTTGAACCTTTCCCATGCTTCACAGAATTGTTCACGCTCCTTTTGATTGAAGTTTATCATTTCTTTCTTGAGAGCGTTTGTTTTTTATACTAGGAAAAACTTATTTAAAAATTTATTAAATTGCTGATCCCAAGTGGTGATGGTATTCGCAGGTAAAGTATTTAGCTATGATTTCACTTTTTCTTTTAGAGAAAAATGAAATAATCAAAGTCGAATAGATTCATCAGTAATTCTTTGGATTTTAATGGTGCGCAGATCTCTAAGAATTCTTTCACATGAAGGTACAGATCCTCTCTATGAAGACCATGAAAGGCTGGTAGTAGATGTAGAAGTCCTGGCTTAAGTTCAAAGGTAACATTGGTTGCAGGTACAACTATACTTGGTGGTGAATTGGTTGTGATTGGTAAGAAGTAATCTTGGAGAGTTTTCTCTGCAATTTTTTTTGCCATGGGAGATGATGGAGGAGTAGATGAGGTTGATGATGATGATGAAGTAGGTGAATCTTCTATGTCTATGATTGAGCTCCGGACGCAACAATCGATGTACTGATGGGAAGTGTAACTTTGACCAAGCGATTAGAGGAGTTACGTGACCAAGGATGCATACACAGACACGATCATATATGCTAAAGCAAAGTCACACAAGAAAATGCCTAGATCTAAATTTAAATTGCACTAATGCAATCAATTTTTTTATTGAGTAATAGGACCCTAAATATTGTATCTAGACTTGCTCCTACTTTTTTTTTGTCCATACAATCTAAGTCTCCAATGAGAGTTCAACCACAAGATGGACAGGTAAGTTCCCAGTTAAGTGAGGGAGCACTAGACATCTCTTCCCAGTTTATCCTTAGGTCATGCTCAACCGCAATGCCTTGGTGACAGAAGACACCATTCTTGAGGATGAACTAGTCATTGGTTCCAAAAATTGATTTGAATTAAAAAGGTTCCTATTGAGTATGAAACCCTAAAATCTAGCCTAATGGTTCCTTAATTGATTTTATTAGGAGATGCATAAACCATTTTACTGTCTTGTTTTTCTAGATATTGTGAATGCAATCCTACTTTACCACACAAACATCAAGCAAATATGTAAAACAATAATAAAACAAATCTAACTAATGCATGAATCTAACATCCTAATATGCATGAGCAATTTGAATATGCAATTAAATTAAAGAACATCCTAGAAAATTTCTATATGAATGCATGATAAAAGTGAAAATTAAAATAAAATGATTAGGCACTCACCTTAACCTAGCTTGGATGTTTTGCAGTAATTTTTAAGCATTTTTTTTTTTTTAGCAATTTCCAAGCATTTTGCAAGCGATTTTCAAGCGATTTTCAAGCACGCATCCTATAAAAGAACACAAGCAAACTGTGGTGTAGAGTCCAAATCAAACAATGCATGATTCCTAAACTAAAAGAATTGTTCCTAATCTATAATTAAAGAAGGAGATGTGACATAATCTATAAATAAGAATTCCAAACTATGACAAGATTATGGAAGTTAAATCAAAGTTCACCATAAAATTTAAATTATTATTTTTTAAATGAAACCCAAGATTTGATATCTTATTTTGAAGATTTTATAACTTAGATAGAAGTTCTTAGTTTTAGAAAAGTTCTAAGTTTGGATTTTTTTCTAAAATTGGAAGGTTTCCCAAAATAGATCAATTACCAAAAATAGATTTTTCTAAAAATAGAAAACTTTCCAAAAATAATTTGATTCAAATAATTTAGATTTTGAAGAATTCTTATTTAAGGTAACTTTCCAAAAGTAGAAAAAGTTTCCATTTTAAAGAGTTGCCAAAAATAGAACCTTCCAAAAATAATAATTTTTCCTAAAAATAATTAATTTTTAAAGAGGACATAATTGAATGATTTTCTCCGGAAACGGCGCCAAAAACTTATTGTTGGTTTTAAATTTGTAAATCTCGCAAGTGCACAAACCATTCATAGTATAGTAATGTGAGAACGAGGTCGAACCCAATGAAAAATCTCAGAGTATATGATTTTAAATTAATATCCTCAAATAATTGTTTTTAAGAAATTGAATCATTATATGAGTCATGTATCTAACTTGAAAAATCAGCAAATAAGATGTGTGATTTCTTATTCTAATTTGGTGAATCAAATTTTAATCTTAATCATGATTAGGATTTCACGTTACAAAATTATTTACGCATCTTCCTAACTTTAATTGAATGGAACTTTGAGAGAGAGAGAGTGGTTTAAGAGAAAGAGAATAAAAGAATTAAAAAATGAATTAAATAAATTTAAATAATAAATTAAAGAGTTACAGAATTAAAAATTAGATTATACAAGATTTGGGTAAAAATAACTATTGCACAACAAACATGAGATTTAACATAATTAAAAGGTAGAAAATTAAATTGCATGAATTTAAATGACTGAAATTAAATGTGCACTAACGGAAAGGTTGGTTGTTTGGAATAGACCGTTCATCACCCAAGATATGTAATTAAAGTAAAGGCCTAGATCTGAAATTCACGTAAAGATCTAAAATATAATTCATATTTATTCATAAAACAAGATTCACAACTTTTAATTTAATTAATTAAAACCTTAGTAATCATGATTCACGTCTTACATTCAAGATCCTAATTGTTGCATACGCTCATGTTCAATCAAATAAATAAAAGTTGTTTTCTTGAAATGAAAAATAAAATAATCATAAAAGTATTTTAGAAATTGGATGTTCTAAGGTTCTAAATGAATACTTTACTTTATTAAATGGAAGAATTAAAGTACAAAGCTTTTCTAATTAAATATAAGAAAGACAACATAAAAGATAAAAATCTGCACTCTCACTTGTAAATTCGCATGGTGCTCCTTATCTTCCTCTCTTTTGCTCCAGCCTTTAGTCCTCTTGAATTCCAGGTCATGTTTGAATTGTACCCTTGACGTAATGGGGTATTTATAGGTTTTGAAAAGAGATGGATGGCTTGGATTAAATCAAGGTTTAACGTGGGAAATCAAAAGGACCAGATTGGATCTAAATGGGAATGGATGATGGAGATTTAAACTTGGATTTTAGGGTTGCACAAGGAGGGTCACACGATTTTTGTGTGGCTTTCCTTGGTGGCTAAGTGAAGGTGGAGAGAAGATAGGAGATTAGGAGGGAAATTATGAATTGGATTGGTTTGGGATTGGGAAAAATCGTGTGGGATACTTGGGGATTTGATTGTGAGGTGTTTTTGGATCTTAGGAATGTATCTAGATGGTTTTAGTCTAAGTGCATGGAGAAGTTTTAGGTTGAAAAAATCATGGGATGATAGAGGTGTGATATGCGCATGGGAGCTAGTTTGAACTATAAGTTGTTCATAGCTTAGGGTTTTTTGAATGGAGGGCTTATATTAAATGGGTTTTGATCTAATGGCTCTAAGGTATTTTGGGTAAATTAATTATAAAAATGGGTAGATGGTTGATGGAAGGTTTAGATGCATAGGTGGATCTTAAATGGATGATGAAATGCATGACCTAAATCTAAGGTAATGTGTTTATGTGATGGATGCACGTGGAGGCTCTAGGGTTTCTAAGAGATGAATGAATGGATGTGATTGGATTACCTAATATCTAATGGCTAAGATGCTCAATGCATGAAATGAATGCAAGGATTAATAGGTAATGCATGGATGAATACTAATCTAAGGTTAAGATGATCATGATGATGATGGATGACCTAGATCTAATGATAAATGAATGGATGTGTTAGATTTGATGGTGGATCTAAAGTTTGACCTAATTGGGTATGTGAGATGGAAGGTTAAGATCTATGATGGAAATTGGATGGTGTAGATGTGAAGTTGGGTTATGGGTTTTGGACATTGGTAGTTGGGTTGGACTTCGGTAAATTCAAACATAGACCATGGAGTTCATTGGGCTTTGGGCTTTGGATTTGGATTTAGACTTCAACTCATGCCCATTTAAATTGGATTTGAGAGCTTGGGCTTTAGTTGGATTGAGCTTGTACACTCGTTTGGCCTAGATTGTGAAATGCGCATGGGCTTGCTTGTAGCTTGGCCTATTGAAGTTTTTCGGAGCATAGCTTGGCTCATTTGAACTGAATCTTGGCCCAATGACTTGAAATTCAGGCTTTGGCACTTGGATTGCAACTTTTAACCTCTAGAATTAAATAATTATTTAGCCACTTTAAATCTAAAAATTATTAATTAATCATAGACTCTCATAATTGGATATAAATTAATTAATTTACATGAAAATCCTAGAAAGTGACATAAAATAGTTATAATAATTCTAGGTCTTCTCTTTAGAGCACTAAACTTGCAATCTTTTGTTGTTTTAACTTGATTTTCCTGAACTTTCCATTTTTTACTATAAAACTGACAAACTACATTAAATGCATCATTATATACAAAATTGAGGATTAACTGAACTAATAATCAGGGGTAAAAATGTAATATTTCAATGCTCAACATTGTCCTTTTACCTCGGTCTCATGTTTCCGCAACCCATGCAAATGCATGAGTTTCATGTCTATGCAATGATAAATCAAATACCTTTGACAATATATAAGATATATTGTATTCAAAACTACAGTTTACAAAATCCTCATCAAATCATGCTTTCAAATCAATTCACAATTCAAATATACATTAAGTAATCACTTGGCACTCCAAAGAGGTAGGAAAACCTACTTGATCAACGGGATTAGCGAAAGAACGAACTACAACGTGGTGTCTCATTAATCCTGCATTCATGCTCTGGTTATTTCCATGGATCAAAATACATTAAGTCACATGATTACTTTATTTCCTTGTTTTCCAAACCTAAGACTTATCACCTTTATTAATTCTCATTTAGTGGTGTCTCATTAATCCTGCATTCATGCTCAACCGAAGAGTGTGGAGTTAAGGGTCATATAGCCTCATTACTGTTGGTTTAGAACTTGGGTCACCATTTTCTCTGAACTTCCGAAGCTTGTTCCGAAGCTTCAGAACATCAGGGTCTCCTTCGGATCGTTCCGAAGTATACAACCTCACTGGTCTTCTCGGAATTTGACCTCAGCACTTCCGAGTCAAGTTCCGAGACTTCGGAACTTCAAGCCCTTTCTCGGTACTTCCGAGGCTTATAGGTTTCAGTTTTATATTATAGTGCTCGGAACTTGGTCTCGGCATGTCCGAGCCAGGTTCCGAGACCTTGGGTTCTCTTTTGGACTTTAAGAAAATCTGTAAGTGTTTTCTTTCTGATTTCACAAGTCTCCTCGGAACTTGGCCTCAGAACGACTGAGCCAGGTTCCGAGACTTCATTCTTTCCGAGGGTCCTCGGAACACTACTTATTCCTTCGAACTGTTCCGAGCCTTTGGAGCTTGTCTCGGAGGTTCATAAACAGGCTCCGAAGCCTGTCTTCTTCAGACAGTCATTTGCAGAACTCTGCAGATTTCTGTATGTGGGAACCGAGTTCTTTAAACTCGAAAATCACACTTAGGTGGATTGTTGGTCCTATTTTCTCAACCTAATCCCTTAGATTAATTCCTTATGTGATTTGTCACATCTTTATAGGTTAATAATCATAATTAGATGCACAAATTCATTAATTTAAATTGAATTTCATGAATTGGGGAAAACCCGAAAATCCCCAAATTTTCCAATCTTTATTTCCTTAACTCAAATTCACCTAAGGTTGGTTCTAAATTATCATAAACCTTAAATTGAACATAAATACTAAGTTTAGAGGGGTGAAGCTTTCCAAACTTTCTTCCTCTTTTCTTCTTCTTTTTTCCTTCCCTTCTTTTTGATTTCTTCCTTGCTTGAGTTCTTTTAATGGATGAGAAGAGAGGGAGGGGAAAATCGTGTGAGCGAGTGGAAGAGTGGGGTGTACATGGTGGAGAGGGATTGAGAAGAGAGTTGCCATATGGAGAGGGAGAGGAAAGAAGGTGTCGTGCGAATGGGATAAGGAAAGTGGGGTTTGCCTTGTGTGGGTAAAATAATACAAGGAGAGAGTGTCTTGTCCTCTTTGTGGTTGCCCTAAGTCATAGGGTGGGGTATTGGATCACACTTCTCCATGGGGCCCACCATGTCATCGTCCATGTGGCGTGATGCCACATCACCAATTCACTTTCTATAAATCTCATAAGTTGATTTCTCATCATGCCACTCGACATTAAATTATATTTTAATTTCTAAATTAAATCTCACTTAATTTCTTTTAATTACTTAATTAAATCTCCTTAATCTCAATTAATTATCAAAAAATATTTTCTCATAAATCTTAAAATTTCGGGGTGTCATAAGACCTTTGTCAAGAGAAGCCTTATCCAGACCTAGGGTAACTGATCGTGATGCTGATGTGTTCCAGCCCTATACACACGATTGATCGCAGACTCGATTAATAATTCACTTACATGATTGTATCGTCAAGGTACCGGACGATTGATCATGGCCACGAACGTATCATCCTGAGACCATGTGTGTTTAACAGTCCATTCGAACCAGAACGTTCGATTTTCCAGACGATTGATTGTATAGCCATGATTGATTGTATGTTGTCACTGGCGAACGATCACCGATACAATGTGTCTTCCTGACAGCAATTTCAGATGTTTGAATTGTGTCCTTTGGTTTTGATTTGGTGTCAAACACATGTTAGGCTTGATTAATTATCCAGATGTGATCTCTAAACCTAGGCAAGGTCAACCTAAGGTATGAGTTCCACCTAAGGTCGTCTACGGTAACTTACCATCTGTGATTGCCATACATTGTTGATCCGTTGAGTCCTCAAACTTCAACCAACACTCGAGATCTTGTGTCTTGATGTAACGCCCCGCCCTCTCCGAGAATTTCAGAGTCTAATTTTTTTTTTTTTTTTAAAGTAATAATAAAACTTGAAAGAGAGTGGGCGGCGTCACGACGCGAGTTAAGTTCAGACTACCCAAGTCTGAACCTTAACTGGCCACCAATGTGTACATGGAATAGACCATGATAGTGAATCACACATGGAACTAACATCAACATGCGGAATAATCTAGATTAATTGCGGAATAGAAAGACGAGATAGCAAGTAACAGTCCTAAACATTATTTATCATAGATCAAACATCCAAATGTTATCAACTACACAAAAAACCACGTAGTGAATTATTACATGTCCACAAGTATTCAAAAGACAGTAATATAAAGTAGTTTCAGTCCTTCATTCAAGCACTTAAGGTTGGCTCCCCTCCGGTCAACGACCTTTCCTTTCCTTTGCTTGTACCTGCAATCTCCTCTGAGGATAGAATTAGGGCGTTAGATCAACGCGCCCAGTAGGTTCCCGAATCAGGGCTACCACATGTTAGCATATAAAACATGCATATACATATCATAATCTATGATCATCAAAACAGGTAAAACAATGCTATGATGTATGCAATGCAATGAGCCTCCCCATCATGTACATCCATAGCCATCACTTGTCGTGCCATGCACCGACAAGATAAATCACAATACAACTTCCATCTCTTCATCACTGACTAATTCATATCACGTATTAGTCCTCCTGGCGGGACTCTCTTCGCCCAAGGAGACCACTGTGACTATGATCATCATGTTACTCTTCCTGGCGGAACTCTCATCGCCTAAGGAGGACGTAACCCATAATTGTAACACTGTAGAACCTCATTCATCATCCCATGACATGAGATGCCAATGCCTGTATGCCATTTGTTAATGCATAATATATCATTTGAAAACATATATTAAAACAAGAGTATCATAAGAAAACTGGGTAAAAACCGTGGTTACAAGTAGGTAGGAAACCTACTGAAGAATCACTTTAGTAACTGATCTTTTTTCGCGTCACCCGGTCACGACTCGCGCGTCGTTCGACTTCCGGTACCTTATCCATATATCAATCAGCAAGTCATAACTTATTCAATCACATCTACGACCCATCCACATCATGTGGGGTTCGGCCATGCCCATGGCTGAACATCTCAACTTAGAGTTTGTCATTTTATGGGATTCGGCCCTATTGGCCGAATCTTGTATTCCCACTCTTCCATCATCAAATGGTTCTCCATTACAATACTTTAAACCCTTTTATAAAATCATGGGAATAATATCAAAACACAAACTATGAACTTAGTCCATTTATTCCAAAAAGCCCATGGGGTTCGGCCATGCACATGGCCGAACTCAATGGTTCTCTTGATCTGATTGATCCATCAATTACCCATGATTTGAATCAGTAATCTTAACCCTAATATTGACATGGTTCAGCCCTACATTGGCCAACCAATAACAACAAGTTAAACTTCACCAAATTACATCAAACACCATATTTTATATGGTTTTAAACTCATCAAAATCATCAAATACTAACATGGGGTTCGACCATCCAAGGTGGCCGAACCTCATGTCTATGTTTTGTTCTTTCAAACATGTTTTTAGGTGTCATAGTATCAGTATAACTTTGTTGCCTTATTACCTCTCAAGACCATCCAACTAAGTTCATCAATTTGTCCAAATGACTATCAAACTTCGTGGGATTCGGCCAATCAAGATGGCCGATCCTGATGGTCCAATTCATCAATTTTAAACCGTTGATTTAGACCCATGGTACCTTCAGTCCTTATGTCATTCAGATCCATGTTTTTAGCCCTCTTTAAAACATGCATTTGAATCTCAATAAAACTCAAAACAGTCCACCAAAAACTCATGGTTTCCATGTTTCAAAACATGAAAAAACCTAACTTTTGCATGGGGTTCGGCCCTCCATGGTGGCCGAACCCAATGGTCATCTTTACCATTTTAAAGCCTCTCTTAATCAAGGTTAAAACCTTGGTGAATTCGGCCATAACCATGGCCCAATACACCCCCATTCATTCCATGTTATTAAACCAAAATAACACATAAAAAACTTACCAAATTTTCCAAGTTTTCTTCTTGTCTTTGCTCCTTGATTTCTCCCTTTTTTTTTCTTCTTTCTTTCCTTAATTCCTTGCTGGTTTAGGCTTGATTAACTGATGCCAAACCTCTGCTGTTCAGCAAGAAAAACGAATTGGGAGAGGGAGAGAGATGGGAATTCTTGGATTCCTTGGTGTGAAAAATGGCCATGTATGGTTAGGTTTTTTTTTATAGTTTCAGCCCCCCAACTCCCATTCATCCTCCCTCATTAATGTTGTTAAAAACGATGGGGCAAAGGGTGTTAACTAAGACACCTGTTGGTGCCAAACGTTGCACCCCTTGGTGCCAAACATTGTATCACATGGGAAATGAACCAATGCAACCCTTCATGAAGAGGTGCCGCCCAACCTTGGTGTCTTTTGGCTTTGCCAAAGTACCCTTTCATACCAACGGCTGAGATTAATTCAGATTAATTGTTGTGTGAGATTACAACTCATTTCCATCTCCTCTTGACTCACCTAACTCGGAATTTTTTATTCTAAACCAACTCATCCAACTCATCACTTTTAATGCACTAAGTTTGAGTCAACTCATTTCTTAAATCCAACTCATTTCAAATCAACCCAACTCAAGTTGAATTAACTCACACTTGATTTCAATTGAGGGCCCACATGGTCATCCGTGGTCAAACTGGTCAACCCGACCCGTTGGGTCCCCCCTTTAGCTCCTTGACCCGTTTTTGACTCTATGACCCAATTATGGTATTTTGGTCATTTGTAAGTGGTTTTCTCATATGGATCATGCCTACCCATTTCTTCTCTACTTGATTTCCAATCAAATAGGCTTAACCCTATTTAATTTAAGCTTACACAATGGTCAAATCATCCATTTTGACCCATTGGGTCCAATTGGGCCCTTTGACCCATTTAGTCATTTCCAACCCAATTGATGTACATAACCCATCCAAATCAACTTAATATACATATAATGTGCTCATACGACCTTAATTTGAGCAATAGGCCCCAACATTTCTTATTTTGACATCACAAAATAATTAATTTAATAATTCAGGGGCATTTTCATAATTTTCCATTTTATTGAAAAATTGGGGTGTTACAATATAACCCTCTTTTGAAATTTTCGTCCCGAAAACCGATCGAAGTAGGGTTCTCAAGTAATTACATAAATAGTTCGGGGTGAGCTGTTCTCATCTCCGACTCAAGTTCCCATGGCCTCTTCATCACCATGACGATCCCATACTACTTTCACGAACTGAATCGCTCTGTTTCGCACACCCTTTGTTCGGTCTCCACTATCCTGACCGGCTTTTCGACGTACGTCACGTCACTTTGTACTTCAATATCTTGAACATTTAAAACATGGGACGGATCCGGATTGTATTTCCTTAGCATCGACACGTGAAACACATCGTGTAAAGATGCTAATTGTGATGGGAGTGCTAACTGATAAGCAACATCCCCCATCCTTCTTATGATCGAAAACGGTCCCACAAATCTTGGTGACAGTTTTCCTTTCTTGCCAAACTCATATGTCCCTTCCGTGGTGAGACTTTTAGAAACACCATGTCTCCCACTTCACCAAAAAAACCGTCTCCTTTTATCAGCATAGTTCTTCTGCCGACTCTGTGCAGTCAGTGATGTTGACGTATCAACTTAATTTGTGCAGTAGTCTCTGCGACTAGTTCCGGTCCGATCAATGCAGGCTCTCCTGCCTCTATCCAACATATCGGTGACCTACACGGTCTACCATATAATGCCTCGTATGGAGCCATCTGAAGGCTTGCCTGATAGCTATTATTATACGAGAACTCCACCAGTGGTAAGTGGTCCTCCCATCCACCCTTGAAATCTAACATGCATGCTCTCAACATGTCTTCCAAGGTCTGTATTGTCCTTTCAGACTGTCCATCAGTCTGTGGATGGAAAGCGGTGCTAGTCAATAAGTCTGTCCCCATGGTGACTGCATGCTTTGCCATACTCTGCCGGTAAACGGCCATCTCTGTCTGATACTATCGTTCGGGGAATACCATGTAGTCGAATGATCTCTTTAATATAACGCGACCCAACGTTTCAGATGAATCTGTCATCTTGATAGGAATGAAATGTGCGGACTTGGTCAGTCGGTCGACTACGACCCATATAGCGTCATTGCCCTTTGAAGACCTCGGCAATCCCGATACAAAGTCCATGGAAATGTGTTCCCATTTCCATTCTGGCACTGCTAAGGGTTTGAGTAACCCTAGTGGTTTTTGGTGTTCAGTCTTAACTTGCTGACAAGTTAAACAATGTGCCACGAACTCTGCCACATCCCTTTTTAGTCCATGCCACCAATAACACTTTTTCAGATCGTGATACATTTTGGTGCTACCCGGATGAATAGAGAGCTTGGATTGATGTGCCTCAATCAGTAGCTCTTTCCGACAACTCTTTGGCACTTATGTTCTTCCCCGAAATAAAATACCTTGCCCGGGTCGTAATTCCCATTCCGGTATGTCCACACCAGTGGACATCTTGTCCCATATGTCCTTCACTTCCGGATCTGCTCTTTGTTCTTGTTCAATCCTGGTGACTATATTGGACCGTATGATTAAATTGTGCAAAACTCCACGGTTTGTAATGTATAGATTGAACTCCCGAATGGTATTCAACATCTCCCACTCGGTTCTGATCAAACATGCCACGGATGCATGTGATATGCGGCTAAGAGCATCAGCCACCTTGTTCGCCTTGCCTGGATGGTATCGAAGCTCGAACTCATAATCCGCCAGATACTCCGTCCATCTACGCTGCCTTAGATTGAGCTCCTTCTGATCAAATAAATATTTCAAACTCTTATGATCAGAATACACTTCAAACTTCTCGCCATAAAGGTAATGTCTCCAACTTTTGAGAGCGAAGACCACTGCGGCTAGTTCAAATCATGCGTAGGATAGAGGCGTTCATGTATTTTTAATTGTCTTGAACCATAAGCCACCACACGATGATCTTGACTGAGGACACACCCAGTCCTTCTCCCGAAGCATCGCATTCTACTTCATAACCCTTGCCTTTTTTCGGCAAAATCAAAATAGGAGCGGTTGGAAGTCTGTCTTTAGCTCTTCAAACCTTTGGTTGCACAGATCTGACCACTCATACTTGACTCCTTTCTGAGTGAGTCGAGTCAATGGAGACGCTATTTTGGAAAAATCCATAATAATTTCCGATAATAACCGCCAATCCTAAGAAACTGCGGATCTCGGTTACATTCTTTGGCGCTTTCCAGTCTTTCATGCTGTCACCTTAGCCGGATCCACGGCTATTCCTTCCTCGGATATAACATGTCTAAGAAATTCACTTGAGATAGCCAGAATTCACACTTACTGGCCTTGGCATACAGTTTATTCTGCCTCAATGTATTCAAAATTATCCGTAGATGCTCTGCATGTTCCTCCTGACTCTTAGAATAGATCAGGATATCATCAATGAATACGATTACAAACTGGTCCAGATAGGGACGGAAGATTCTGTTCATTAAATCCATGAACACAGCCGGCGCATTTGTGAGTCCAAATGGCATGACTACGAACTCAAACAGTCCATATCGCGTCCGAAAAGCTGTCTTTTCTATATCTTCTCTCTAACTCGGATTTGATGATAACCAGACATCAAGTCGATCTTTGAAAAATGACTAGAACCCTCAATTGATCAAATAAATCGTCGATCCTGGGTAGAGGGTACTTGTTCCGGACTGTTAGCTGATTCAGCTTCGGTAGTCCACGCACATCCGTAGTGAACCATCCTTCTTCTTCACGAACAGCACTGGTGCTCCCCATGATGACGTACTGTTCCGGATGCAACCCAGCCTAAGCAGTTCATCAATCTGCTTCTTTAGCTCCGACATCTCTGCTAGTGCCATCCGATAGTGTGGTAACGACACTGGTGCTGTGCCAGGGTATAACTTGATTTCAAAGTTAATCTCCCTCCTAGGCGGTAAACCAGGGAGTTCCTTTGGAAATACATCAGCAAATTCTTGCACAATTGCCGGAAGTTCAGTAACTGGAGCTTTGTTTATGGTGATATTATTCAATACCACGTGATTTAACCCTTCCTGCAATCCACTTTGTTTATCTGAACGGACTACATATTGCTTGCCCTCGGGTGACTTAAATGTCACTCTTCGACGATAACGGTCGATGTTGGCATGAAACTTAACCAACCAATCTATACCGAATATAATATCATATTCTGACATGTCCAGCACTAGATAATTGAACTCAAATCTGAGTCCAGCTAATTCAGTGTTAACCGCCGTACATATAAGTCCCAATGCCGAATCTCCGACAGGGGATACAATAGTGAGTGTTGTGGCTAATCTTTGAACTAATGTACCCGTAGCAGTAATAAATGATGCAGCTATGAAGGAGTGTGATGCTCCCGAATCAAATAGTGCATATGGATAAGAACTATTCACTACCGCCATACCTTGTATCACAGCATGGTCATCTTCTTCCTGAGAAGTTAGAGTAAATAATCATCCAGAACCAGCAGGGTCAGACCTTCGACCTCCCCGACTTTGCATTCTGCCTCCTCTGGAGTTTCCCGGTCTAGCTGGCGGACAAAATGACCCTCTGGAGTATGACAGCCTGTTGAGCTTTGGGCAGTCTTTCTTGTAGTGACCCGGTTGATCACAGTGAAAACAGGTGTTCATTCCTTGAACTTGTGTGACTGCTACAGATTGAGTGGGCTGGTTGGGGCGAAAACCACCACTTGATCCAACAGACGGCAAAGGTCTACTAAAGTTCGTTCTGAACCTCTTGTTTTGGTACCACCCCTCCCACTCGGAGCTCGACGGTTGTCCACTCTGGCAAATTCCGCCATCTCCTGTTCCACAATGGTTGCCCTGCTGACCACTTCTGCCAGTGTGGCTGCTTTGAACACGTTACCTTGGCCCTAATGTTGGCCGTAACCCACGCTCGAACTTGAGCCTTTCGATATTCCGGTCCACAATATATGCATAGATTGACAGGCTGAGGAATTCTTGGTGATACTCAGCCACCGTCCATTGAACCTTGTACTAACGTCATAAAGGCCTGAATTGAACGTTCTCTTTCTTCCTCTGGAAGTAGCGCTCTAGAAATGTCGCGGAGAATTGCTCCAAGGTCATAGCAACTCTTTCTCTTCTTGGCACAAGTGCCTGCTGTTTCTCCACCACCTTCCACCATTTGGCAGCGTCATCTACCAGCTGTGACGTGGCCAATAATATTTTATGAGCATGACTCCTGATGTTCAAAGAGTCAATATGTGGGAAATCTTCTCCAACCAGTCTCGCTCCGACTGCCCTTCTCTGCCCTTAAAGTAAGGTGACCGCTGTTGCTGAAAATCTCTGACCATGTTACGGTCATTATTCTCGCTCGTACTTCCCCTTCCTCAAATGTTGTTGGAGGACAGACGTAACCACAGCTTGCACCAAGCTGTGCAGTTCAGGAGGCACAAAGGGTACAGTCATGTTACTGTTCTCCTCCTCCTCTCGTCGATAAGACGAGTCATATTCCTCCTCGTCGTCCTGTTTGATATGTAGTCACTCCTTCTTCTTTCCGCCGGGAATGTTGTGACTCTTCCTCATCGAGTGAACGTTCATGAAACTGATCTCTCTTCGTCATGAACGAAAGCTCATCATCATGTACCGATGGCACCTTCTCCTGTACCACCTTCCGCGTTGGGGTACACCTTCCCTTGTGGTGTGACTATGAGCACCTCATCTTTCTTCTTATCGTCCTGACGGGTCCTTCTCTTCGATGCCCCCTCAACTAATCCGATTTGTAAAACTTTTTCCTTACCTTCGGATCTTGTACCACTTTTCTCTGTGGCGCCATTTAGTCCTAATTCATGGGAAACATCATATACTTAGTTTCCATTAACAATATGCATCACATGCCATGAATCCTCATAAAAACATGAAATCACATATTTTTATATAAATTCAAACTTCATTTTTTGTACAAAGGTGGTAGGGTGAAACAAACCCTATGTATAACAAAAAAAATATACCCCCCTTACAAAAATAATCCTCTTTTTAATACCCTTTATATTAATTCCTATCCTAGTCTTCCGTAGAAGACTCCGCATCACCAGCGAACTTGAAACGGTTATCAGGACACATCATCGCTGTGTGCCCCAATACTTCACACGTTGTGCAGGGTATTAAACCGGGTCCTCCTATGCTAGGACAATTAGTCCTCGCCTCTCCATGCCCGTGCAGTCCACAGACTCGACAGACAATTCCTAATGGATGAGGACAATACAACCTGTTGTGATCGTCCTGATTAAACAACTCACAAGTATCGTAGGGATCTACCTCCCCCGCCGATTCCAATATTATAGGAAAGTCTTCCATAGGATCCTCATAAAAGAAAAATCCCAGATCATCCTCTTCCTCCTCAGGAGTTCCACTAACCAAGGAATATCCTCCATCTGATACTCAGGTAACGGTGCTAGATTCACCTCCTCCATTTGTGCTAAGTTCACTCTTCCAATGGTGCTAGATTTCCATTCCTCTTCCTGAAGGTTCACAATTAGCCTCCATGTTGGTGTTGTTAGAAGCAGACACCAAGTCTATGGGATTGCTAGAGTTCCACTGTAACACTCGAGTACTCCACATACTCGACATATCTGATCATATCAATAAAACACAAGAATATTCAACAACAATTCTAAATAAACCATTCTTGGTTTTCAGGGGAATCTGATCATGTATTATATCATGTACTTTGTTTGGAAGATTGCCAAATCATCACTCTTTGTGCTCTTTTGTTTCAGGGGGAAATCTTTAATTTCCATTGTTTGTTTTCTCAGTGTGGGGATTCCAGGGAGTTCATCCACCTTGCTATGTTTGATTTGTCCAATTATGATGACTGTACTTTACTTTGCTATCTTTCATTGTCGTTCTCAGATTGATTGTTTCAGTCTGAGTCACTCGAAGTAAAGTAATCCGGCCCCCAGGCAGCGGACTCTGAAGAGTCGGTCAGTTGGATTCTTATCCGTCAGTGAGACATGAAACCGTCTTAATCTTACTTCGATGATTCAACTTCCCGTTTCGCTCTGATACCAACTGTAACGCCTCGCCCTCTCCGAGAATTTCAGAGTCTAATTTGTTTTTTTTTTTTTTTTAAAATATATAAAACTCGAAAGAGAGCGGGCGGCGTCACGACGCGAGTTAAGTTCAGACTACCCAAGTCTGAACCTAACTGGCCACCCATGTGTACATGGAATAGACCATGATAGTGAATCACACATGGAACTAACATCAACAGCGGAATAACTAGATTAATTGCGGAATAGAAAGACGAGATAGCAAGTAACAGTCCTAAACATTATTTATCATAGATCAAACATCCAAATGTTATCAACCTACTCAAACTATAACCAAGTAGTAATTATTACATGTCCCACAAAATATTCAAAAGACAGTAATATAAAGTAGTTCAGTCCTTCATTCAAGCACTTAGGTTGGCTCCCTCCCGGTCAACGACCTTTCCTTTCCCTTTGTTTGTACTGCAATCTCCTCTGAGGATAGAATTAGGCGTAGATCAACGCGCGCCAGTAGGTTCCCGAATCAGGGCTACCACATGTTAGCATATAAAACATGCATATACATATCATAATGTATGATCATCAAAACAGGTAAAACAATGCTATGATGTATGCACATGCAATGAGCCTCCCCCATCATGTACATCCATAGCCATCACTTGTCGTACCATGCACCGACAAGATAAATCACAATACAACTTCCATCTCTTCATCACTGACTGATTCATATCACGTATTAGTCCTCCTGGCGGGACTCTCTTCGCCCAAGGAGACCACTGTGACTATGATCATCATGTTACTCTTCCTGGCGGAACTCTCATCGCCTAAGGATGACGTAACCCAATTGTAACACTGTAGAACCTCATTCATCATCCCATGACCATGCATGAGATGCCAATGCCTGTATGCCATTTGTTAATGCATAATATATCATTTGAAACACATATATTAAAACAAGAGTATCATAAGAAAACTGGGTAAAAACCGTGGTTACAAGTAGGTAGAAACCTACTGAGAATCACTTTAGTAACTGATCTTTCTTTCGCGTCACCGGTCACGACTCGCGCGTCGTTCGACTTCCGGTACCTTATCCATATATCAATCAGCAAGTCATAACTTATTCATCACATCTACGACCCATCCACATCATGTGGGGTTCGGCCATGCCCATGGCTGAACATCATCAACTTAGAGTTTGTCATTTTATGGGATTCGGCCTATACTTGGCCGAATCTTGTATTCCCACTCTTCCATCATCAAATGGTTCTCCATTACAATACTTTAAACCCTTTATAAAATCATGGGAATAATATCAAACACAAACTATGAACTTAGTCCATTTATTCCAAAAACAGCCCATGGGGTTCGGCCATGCACATGGCCGAACTCAATGGTTCTCTTGATCTGATTGATCCATCAATTACCCATGATTTGAATCAGTAATCTTAACCCTAATATTGACATGGTTCAGCCCTACATTGGCCAACCAATAACAACAAGTTAAACTTCACCAAATTACATCAAACACCATATTTTATATGGTTTTAAACTCATCAAAATCATCAAATACTAACATGGGGTTCGGCCATCCAAGGTGGCCGAACCTCATGTCTATGTTTTGTTCTTTCAAACATGTTTTTAGGTGTCATAGTATCAGTATAACTTTGCTGCCTTATTACCTCTCAAGACCATCCAACTAAGTTCATCAATTTGTCCAAATGACCATCAAACTTCGTGGGATTCGGCCATCCAAGATGGCCGATCCTGATGGTCCAATTCATCAATTTTAAACCGTTGATTTAGACCCATGGTACCTTCAGTCCTTATGTCATTCAGATCCATGTTTTTAGCCCTCTTTAAAAACATGCATTTGAATCTCAATAAAACTCAAAAACAGTCCACCAAAAACTCCATGGTTTCCATGTTTCAAAACATGAAAACCAACCTAACTTTTGCATGGGGTTCGGCCCTCCATGGTGGCCGAACCCAATGGTCATCTTTACCATTTTAAAGCCTCTCTTAATCAAGGTTAAAACCTTGGTGAATTCGGCCATAACCATGGCCCAATACACCCCCATTCATTCCATGTTATTAAACCAAAATAACACATAAAAAACTTACCAAATTTTCCAAGTTTTCTTCTTGTCTTTGCTCCTTGATTTCTCCCTTTTTTTTTCTTCTTTCTTTCCTTAATTCCTTGCTGGTTTAGGCTTGATTAACTGATGCCAAACCTCTGCTGTTCAGCCAAGAAAAACAAATTGGAGAGAGGGAGAGAGAGATGGGAATTCTTGGATTCCTTGGTGTGAAAAACGGCCATGTATGGTTAGGTTTTCTTTTATAGTTTCAGCCCCCCAACTCCCATTCATCCTCCCTCATTAATGTTGTTAAAAACGATGGGGCAAAGGGTGTTAACCAAGACACCTCTTGGTGCCAAACGTTGCACCTCTTGGTGCCAAACATTGTATCACATGGGAAATGAACCAATGCAACCCTTCATGAAGAGGTGCCGCCCAACCTTGGTGTCTTTTGGCTTTGCCAAAGCACCCTTTCATACCAACGGCTGAGATTAATTCAGATTAATTGTTGTGTGAGATTACAACTCATTTCCATCTCCTCTTGACTCACCTAACTCGGAATATTTTTATTCTAAACCAACTCATCCAACTCATCACTTTTAATGCACTAAGTTTGAGTCAACTCATTCTTAAATCCAACTCATTTCAAATCAACCCAACTCAAGTTGAATTAACTCACACTTGATTTCAATTGAGGGCCCACATGGTCATCCGTGGTCAAACTGGTCAACCGACCCGTTGGGTCCCCCCTTTAGCTCCTTGACCCGTTTTTGACTCTATGACCCAATTATGGTATTTTGGTCATTTGTAAGTGGTTTTCTCATATGGATCATGCCTACCCATTTCTTCTCTACTTGATTTCCAATCAAATAGGCTTAACCCTATTTAATTTAAGCTTACACAATGGTCAAATCATCCATTTTGACCCATTGGGTCCAATTGGGCCCTTTGACCCATTTAGTCATTTCCAACCCAATTGATGTACATAACCCATCCAAATCAACTTAATATACATATAATGTGCTCATACGACCTTAATTTGAGCAATAGGCCCCAACATTTCTTATTTTGACATCACAAAATAATTAATTTAATAATTCAGGGGCATTTTCGTAATTTTCCATTTTATTGAAAAATTGGGGTGTTACAATATAACCCTCTTTTGAAATTTTCGTCCCGAAAACCGATCGAAGTAGGGTTCTCAAGTAATTACATAAATAGTTCGGGGTGAGCTGTTCTCATCTCCGACTCAAGTTCCCATGTGGCCTCTTCATCACCATGACGATCCCATACTACTTTCACGAACTGAATCGCTCTGTTTCGCAACACCCTTTGTTCGGTCTCCACTATCCTGACCGGCTTTTCGACGTACGTCACGTCACTTTGTACTTCAATATCTTGAACATTTAAAACATGGGACGGATCCGGATTGTATTTCCTTAGCATCGACACGTGAAACACATCGTGTAAAGATGCTAATTGTGATGGGAGTGCTAACTGATAAGCAACATCCCCCATCCTTCTTATGATCGAAAACGGTCCCACAAATCTTGGTGACAGTTTTCCTTTCTTGCCAAACCTCATATGTCCCTTCCGTGGTGAGACTTTTAGAAACACCATGTCTCCCACTTCAAATTCCAAAAAACCGTCTCCTTTTATCAGCATAGTTCTTCTGCCGACTCTGTGCAGTCAGTAGATGTTGACGTATCAACTTAATTTGTGCAGTAGTCTCTGCGACTAGTTCCGGTCCGATCAATGCAGGCTCTCCTGCCTCTATCCAACATATCGGTGACCTACACGGTCTCTACCATATAATGCCTCGTATGGAGCCATCTGAAGGCTTGCCTGATAGCTATTATTATACGAGAACTCCACCAGTGGTAAGTGGTCCTCCCATCCACCCTTGAAATCTAACATGCATGCTCTCAACATGTCTTCCAAGGTCTGTATTGTCCTTTCAGACTGTCCATCAGTCTGTGGATGGAAAGCGGTGCTAGTCAATAAGTCTGTCCCCATGGCTGACTGCATCTTTGCCATACTCTGCCGGTAAAACTGCCATCTCTGTCCGATACTATCGTTCGGGGAATACCATGTAGTCGAATGATCTCTTTAATATAACGCCGACCCAACGTTTCAGATGAATCTGTCATCTTGATAGGAATGAAATGTGCGGACTTGGTCAGTCGGTCGACTACGACCCATATAGCGTCATTGCCCTTTGAAGACCTCGGCAATCCCGATACAAAGTCCATGGAAATGTGTTCCCATTTCCATTCTGGCACTGCTAAGGGTTTGAGTAACCCTAGTGGTTTTTGGTGTTCAGTCTTAACTTGCTGACAAGTTAAACAATGTGCCACGAACTCTGCCACATCCCTTTTTAGTCCATGCCACCAATAACACTTTTTCAGATCGTGATACATTTTGGTGCTACCCGGATGAATAGAGAGCTTGGATTGATGTGCCTCAATCAGTAGCTCTTTCCGACAACTCTTTGGCACTTATGTTCTTCCCCGAAATAAAATACCTTGCCCGGGTCGTAATTCCCATTCCGGTATGTCCACACCAGTGGACATCTTGTCCCATATGTCCTTCACTTCCGGATCTGCTCTTTGTTCTTGTTCAATCCTGGTGACTATATTGGACCGTATGATTAAATTGTGCAAAACTCCACGGTTTGTAATGTATAGATTGAACTCCCCGAATGGTATTCAACATCTCCCACTCGGTTCTGATCAAACATGCACGGATGCATGTGATATGCGGCTAAGAGCATCAGCCACCTTGTTCGCCTTGCCTGGATGGTATCGAAGCTCGAACTCATAATCCGCCAGATACTCCGTCCATCTACGCTGCCTTAGATTGAGCTCCTTCTGATCAAATAAATATTTCAAACTCTTATGATCAGAATACACTTCAAACTTCTCGCCATAAAGGTAATGTCTCCAACTTTTGAGAGCGAAGACCACTGCGGCTAGTTCAAAATCATGCGTAGGATAGAGGCGTTCATGTATTTTTAGTTGTCTTGAACCATAAGCCACCACACGATGATCTTGACTGAGGACACACCCCAGTCCTTCTCCCGAAGCATCGCATTCTACTTCATAACCCTTGCCTTTTTCCGGCAAAATCAAAATAGGAGCGGTTGCAAGTCTGTCTTTTAGCTCTTCAAACCTTTAGTTGCACAGATCTGACCACTCATACTTGACTCCTTTCTGAGTGAGTCGAGTCAATGGAGACGCTATTTTGGAAAAATCCATAATAAATTTCCGATAATAACCCGCCAATCCTAAGAAACTGCGGATCTCGGTTACATTCTTTGGCGCTTTCCAGTCTTTCACTGCTGTCACCTTAGCCGGATCCACGGCTATTCCTTCCTCGGATATAACATGTCCTAAGAAATTCACTTGAGATAGCCAGAATTCACACTTACTGGCCTTGGCATACAGTTTATTCTGCCTCAATGTATTCAAAATTATCCGTAGATGCTCTGCATGTTCCTCCTGACTCTTAGAATAGATCAGGATATCATCAATGAATACGATTACAAACTGGTCCAGATAGGGACGGAAGATTCTGTTCATTAAATCCATGAACACAGCCGGCGCATTTGTGAGTCCAAATGGCATGACTACGAACTCAAACAGTCCATATCGCGTCCGAAAAGCTGTCTTTTCTATATCTTCCTCTCTAACTCGGATTTGATGATAACCAGACATCAAGTCGATCTTTGAAAAATGACTAGAACCCCTCAATTGATCAAATAAATCGCCGATCCTGGGTAGAGGGTACTTGTTCCGGACTGTTAGCTGATTCAGCTTCCGGTAGTCCACGCACATCCGTAGTGAACCATCCTTCTTCTTCACGAACAACACTGGTGCTCCCCATGATGACGTACTGTTCCGGATGCAACCCAGCCTAAGCAGTTCATCAATCTGCTTCTTTAGCTCCGACATCTCTGCTGGTGCCATCCGATAGTGTGGTAACGACACTGGTGCTGTGCCAGGGTATAACTTGATTTTGAAGTTAATCTCCCTCCTAGGCGGTAAACCAGGGAGTTCCTTTGGAAATACATCAGCAAATTCTTGCACAATTGCCGGAAGTTCAGTAACTGGAGCTTTGTTTATGGTGATATTATTCAATACCACGTGATTTAACCCTTCCTGCAATCCACTTTGTTTATCTGAACGGACTACATATTGCTTGCCCTCGGGTGACTTAAATGTCACTCTTCGACGATAACAGTCGATGTTGGCATGAAACTTAACCAACCAATCTATACCGAATATAATATCATATTCTGACATGTCAGCACTAGATAATTGAACTCAAATCTGAGTCCAGCTAATTCAGTGTTAACCGCCGTACATATAAGTCCCAATGCCGAATCTCCGACAGGGGATACAATAGTGAGTGTTGTGGCTAATCTTTGAACTAATGTACCCGTAGCAGTAATAAATGATGCAGCTATGAAGGAGTGTGATGCTCCCGAATCAAATAGTGCATATGCATAAGAACTATCTACCGCCATACCTTGTATCACAGCATGGTCATCTTCTTCCTGAGAAGTTAGAGTAAATAATCGTCCAGAACCAGCAGGGTCAGACCTTCGACCTCCCCTACTTTGCATTCTGCCTCCTCTGGAGTTTCCCGGTCTAGCTGGCGGACAAAATGATCCTCTAGAGTATGACAGCCTGTTGAGCTTTGGGCAGTCTTTCTTGTAGTGACCCGGTTGATCACAGTGAAAACAGGTGTTCATTCCTCGAGAAGCTTGTGTGACTGCTACAGATTGAGTGGGCTGGTTGGGGCGAAAACCACCACTTGATCCAACAGACGGCAAAGGTCTACTAAAGTTCGTTCTGAACCTCTTGGTGGGTTGGTACGCACCCCTCCCACTCGGAGCTCGACGGTTGTCCACTCTGGCAAATTCCGCCATCTCCTGTTCCACAATGGTTGCCCTGCTGACCACTTCTGCCAGTGTGGCTGCTTTGAACACGGTTACCTTGGCCCTAATGTTTGGCCGTAACCCACGCTCGAACTTGCGAGCCTTTCGATATTCCGTGTCCACAATATAGTATGCATAGATTGACAGGCTGCGGAATTCTTGGTGATACTCAGCCACCGTCATTGAACCTTGTACTAACGTCATAATGGCCTGAATTTGACGTTCTCTTTCTTCCTCTGGAAAGTAGCGCTCTAGAAATGTCGCGGAGAATTGCTCCCAGGTCATAGCAACTCTTTCTCTTCTTGGCACAAGTGCCTGTTTCTCCACCACCTTCCACCATTTGGCAGCGTCATCTACCAGCTGTGACGTGGCCAATAATATTTTATGAGCATGACTCCTGATGTTCAGAAGAGTCAATATGTGGGAAATCTTCTCCAACCAGTTCTCGGCTCCGACTGGCCCTTCTCTGCCCTTAAAGTAAGGTGACCGCTGTTGCTGAAAATCTCTGACCATGTTACGGTCATTATTCTCGCTCGTACTTCCCCTTCCGTTCAAATGTTGTTGGAGGACAGACGTAACCACAGCTTGCACCAAGCTGTGCAGTTCAGGAGGCACAAAGGGTACAGTCATGTTACTGTTCTCCTCCTCCTCTCGTCGATAAGACGAGTCATATTCCTCCTCGTCGTCCTGTTGATATGTAGGGTCACTCCCTTCTTCTTTCCGCCGGGAATGTTGTGACTCTTCCTCATCGAGTGAACGTTCATGAACTGATCTCTCTTCGTCATGAACGGAAAGCTCATCATCATGTACCGATGGCACCTTCTCCTGTACCACCTTCCGGCATTGGGGTACCACCTTCCCTTGTGGTGTGACTATGAGCACCTCATCTTTCTTCTTATCGTCCTGACGGGTCCTTCTCTTCGATGCCCCCTCAACTAATCCGATTTGTAAAACTTTTTCCTTACCCTTCGGATCTTGTACCACTTTTCTCTGTGGCGCCATTTAGTCCTAATTCATGGGAAACATCATATACTTAGTTTCCATTAACAATATGCATCACATGCCATGAATCCTCATAAAAACATGAAATCACATATTTATATAAATTCAAACTTCATTTTTTGTACAAAGGTGGGTAGGGTGAAACAAACCCTATGTATAACAAAAAAAATATACCCCCTTACAAAAATAATCCTCTTTTTAATACCCTTTATATTAATTCCTATCCTAGTCTTCCGTAGAAGACTCCGCATCACCAGCGAACTTGAAACGGTTATCAGGACACATCATGTTGCCCCAATACTTCACACGTTGTGCAGGGTATTAAACCGGGTCCTCCTATGCTAGGACAATTAGTCCTCGCCTCTCCATGCCCGTGCAGTCCACAGACTGGACAGACAATTCCTAATGGATGAGGACAATACAACCTGTTGTGATCGTCCTGATTACACAACTCACAAGTATAGTAGGGATCTACCTCCCCCTCCGATTCCAATATTATAGGAAAGTCTTCCATAGGATCCTCATAAAAGAAAAATCCCAGATCATCCTCTTCCTCCTCAGGAGGTTCCACTAACCAAGGAATATCCTCCATCTGATACCAGGTAACGGTGCTAGACCTCCTCCATTTGTGCTAAGTTCAACTCTTCCAATGGTGCTAGATTCCATTCCTCTTCCTGAAGGTTCACATTAGCCTCCATGTTGGTGTTGTTAGAAGCAGACACCAAGTCTATGGGATTGCTAGGAGTTCCACTGTAACACTCTGAGTACTCCACATTACTCGACATATCTGTATCATATCAATAAAACACAAGAATATTCAACAATAATTCTAAATAAACCATTCTTGGTTTTCAGGGGAATCTGATCATGTATTATATCATGTACTTTGTTTGGGGAAGATTGCCAAATCATCACTCTTTGTGTTCTTTTGTTTCAGGGGAAATCTTTAATTTCCTATTGTTTGTTTCTCAGTGTGGGGATTCCAGGGAGTTCATCCTACCTTGCTATGTTTGATTTGTCCAATTATGATGTACTTTACTTTACTTGCTATCTTTTCATTGTCGTTCTCAGATTGATTGTTCAGTCTGAGTCACTCGAAGTAAATTAATCCGGCCCCAAGGCAGCGGACTCTGAAGAGTCGGTCAGTTGGGATTCTTATCCGTCAGTGAGACATGAAACCGTCTTAATCTTACTTCGATGATTCAACTTCCCGTTTCGCTCTGATACCAACTGTAACGCCTCGCCCTCTCCGAGAATTTCAGAGTCTAATTTGTTTTTTTTTTTTAAGTAATAATAAACTCGAAAGAGCGGGCGGCGTCACGACGCGAGTTAAGTTCAGACTACCCAAGTCTGAACCTTAACTGGCCACCCATGTGTACATGGAATAGACCATGATAGTGAATCACACATGGAACTAACATCAACATGCGGAATAATCTAGATTAATTGCGGAATAGAAAGACGAGATAGCAAGTAACAGTCCTAAACATTATTTATCATAGATCAAACATCCAAATGTTATCAACCTACTCAAACTATACCAAGTAGTGAATTATTACATGTCCCACAAAAGTATTCAAAAGACAGTAATATAAAGTAGTTCAGTCCTTCATTCAAGCACTTAGGGTTGGCTCCCCTCCCGGTCAACGACCTTTCCTTTCCCTTTGCTTGTACCTGCAATCTCCTCTGAGGATAGAATTAGGGCGTTAGATCAACGCGCCCAGTAGGTTCCCGAATCAGGGCTACCAAATGTTAGCATATAAAACATGCATATACATATCATAATGTATGATCATCAAAACAGGTAAAACAATGCTATGATGTATGCGCATGCAATGAGCCTCCCCCATTATGTACATCCATAGCCATCACTTGTCGTGCCATGCACCGACAAGATAAATCACAATACAACTTCCATCTCTTCATCACTGACTGATTCATATCACGTATTAGTCCTCCTGGCGGGACTCTCTTCGCCCAAGGAGACCACTGTGACTATGATCATCATGTTACTCTTCCTGGCGGAACTCTCATCGCCTAAGGATGACGTAACCCATAATTGTAACACTGTAGAACCTCATTCATCATCCCATGAACATGCATGAGATGCCAATGCCTGTATGCCATTTGTTAATGCATAATATATCATTTGAAACACATATATTAAAACAAGAGTATCATAAGAAAACTGGGTAAAACAGTGGTTACAAGTAGGAAACCACTGAAGAGTCACTTTAGTAACTGATCTTTCTTTCGCGTCACCCGGTCACGACTCGCGCGTCGTTCGACTTCCGGTACCTTATCCATATCAATCAGCAAGTCATAACTTATTCAATCACATCTACGACCCATCCACACATGTGGGGTTCGGCCATGCCCATGGCCGAACATCATCAACTTAGAGTTTGTCATTTTATGGGATTCGGCCCTATACTTGGCCGAATCTTGTATTCCCACTCTTCCATCATCAAATGGTTCTCCATCACAATACTTTAAACCCTTTATAAAATCATGGGAATAATATCAAACACAAACTATGAACTTAGTCCTTTATTCCAAAAAACAGCCCATGGGGTTCGGCCATGCACATGGCCGAACTCAATGGTTCTCTTGATCTGATTGATCCATTACCCATGATTTGAATCAGTAATCTTAACCTAATATTGACATGGTTCAGCCCTACATTGGCCAACCAATAACAACAAGTTAAACTTCACCAAATTACATCAAACAACATTTTATATGGTTTTAAACTCATCAAAAATCAAATACTAACATGGGGTTCGGCCATCCAAGGTGGCCGAACCTCATGTCTATGTTTTGTTCTTTCAAACATGTTTTTAGGTGTCATAGTATCAGTATAACTTTGCTGCCTTATTACCTCTCAAGACCATCCAACTAAGTTCATCAATTTGTCCAAATGACCATCAAACTTCGTGGGATTCGGCCATCCAAGATGGCCGATCTGATGGTCCAATTCATCAATTTTAAACCGTTGATTTAGACCCATGGTACCTTCAGTCCTTATGTCATTCAGATCCATGTTTTTAGCCTCTTTAAAACATGCATTTGAATCTCAATAAAACTCAAAACAGTCCACCAAAAAACTCCATGGTTTCCATGTTTCAAAACATGAAAACCAACCTAACTTTTGCATGGGGTTCGGCCCTCCATGGTGGCCGAACCCAATGGTCATCTTTACCATTTTAAAGCCTCTCTTAATCGAGGTTAAAACCTTGGTGAATTCGGCCATAACCATGGCCCAATACACCCCCATTCATTCCATGTTATTAAACCAAAATAACACATAAAAAACTTACCAAATTTTCCAAGTTTTCTTCTTGTCTTTGCTCCTTGATTTCTCCCTTTTTTTTTTCTTCTTTCTTTCCTTAATTCCTTGCTGGTTTAGGCTTGATTAACTGATGCCAAACCTCTGCTGTTCAGCCAAGAAAAACAAATTGGAGAGAGGGAGAGAGAGATGGGAATTCTTGGATTCCTTGGTGTGAAAAATGGCCATGTATGGTTAGGTTTTCTTTTATAGTTTCAGCCCCCCAACTCCCATTCATCCTCCCTCATTAATGTTGTTAAAAACGATGGGGCAAAGGTGTTAACCAAGACACCTCTTGGTGCCAAACGTTGCCCCTTGGTGCCAAACATTGTATCACATGGGAAATGAACCAATGTAACCCTTCATGAAGAGGTGCCGCCCAACCTTGGTGTCTTTTGGCTTTGCCAAAGCACCCTTTCATACCAACGGCTGAGATTAATTCAGATTAATTGTTGTGTGAGATTACAACTCATTTCCATCTCCTCTTGACTCACCTAACTCGGAATATTTTTATTCTAAACCAACTCATCCAACTCATCACTTTTAATGCACTAGTTTGAGTCAACTCATTTCTTAAATCCAACTCATTTCAAATCAACCCAACTCAAGTTGAATTAACTCACACTTGATTTCAATTGAGGGCCCACATGGTCATCCGTGGTCAAACTGGTCAACCCGACCCGTTGGGTCCCCCCTTTAGCTCCTTGACCCGTTTTTGACTCTATGACCCAATTATGGTATTTTGGTCATTTGTAAGTGGTTTTCTCATATGGATCATGCCTACCCATTTCTTCTCTACTTGATTTCCAATCAAATAGGCTTAACCCTATTTAATTTAAGCTTACACAATGGTCAAATCATCCATTTTGACCCATTGGGTCCAATTGGGCCCTTTGACCCATTTAGTCATTTCCAACCCAATTGATGTACATTACCCATCCAAATCAACTTAATATACATATAATGTGCTCATACGACCTTAATTTGAGCAATAGGCCCCAACATTTCTTATTTTGACATCACAAAATAATTAATTTAATAATTCAGGGGCATTTTCGTAATTTTCCATTTTATTGAAAAATTGGGGTGTTACACTTGAGACCCTCTCTTCAAGGCAATGCTTCACCTAAGTCACGAAATTGAGATCTCCCCCTTTGTCAATTTGTGACAAAACCTAAAAGCTATAAATTACAGACTCAAAGAATTTTCTCCCAAAACCCAATTATACATCATTTGATCAATAAATATACAAATTACAAATTACATTCAAATGACGACATGGACTCTGTTAGTGCCCCGGCTTGTCGAGTCTCCTATTTGTCAAGTTTGTGACTTAGGTGAAGCATTGCCTTGAAGAGAAAAGCTCAAGACTCAAGATCTCAAGCGTTGGTTGAAGTTTGAATACTCACTGTATCAACAATGTATGGCAATCACAGATGGTAAGTGACCATAGATGACCTTAGGTGGAACCCATACCTTAAGTTGACCTTGCCTAGGCTTAGAGATCACATCCTGAAAATTAATCAAGCTTCACATGTGTTTATCACCAAATCAGAACCAAACTTGGAAATATGAATTCACTGTCAGGACGACACATCGTGGAAAATCAAAGGTTCTGGTTGGACTGGACTATAAAACAAATGTGGTCTCAAGACGATACAATCGTGGCCATGATCAATCGTCTGGTACCTTGACGATTCAATCGTGTAGGCGATCTATCGCTAAGACATGACATAGATTGAACTTGAACAAAAGCCTGGAAACTTGATCAAATACGATCAATCGGTTCCACGATCAATCGTAAGTATAGGGCTGAAACATATCAGCATCATGATTAGTCGCCCTGGGTCTGGATATGACTACCACTGAAAAAATACAGTTAGTCTCAGGCTGATACGTTCGCCAATCCACGATTAATCACCAGGATACATGGAGAATCAGTCGTGTGGCACGATCAATCGCAGGTTACCGTTTTTGTGTCGTTACTGTGCATTAAATGCTCAATGGTCGGGTTGGTGAAATGTTATTTAAACACGGACGATTGATCGCCAGGACACGATCAATCGTGTGTTTCATTGTTACAAAAATTTTCAGTTTGCCTAAAAATACTACACTGTTTGGTGTGTTGGGTGTTGATTCCTTGGAGAGCATATATTCCTCATTTACCTGAGTTAATTCCTAAACACCCAAGGCAAAATCAGTGGCTTATTCTCTCTTGGCAATTCACTTGCAAACCATTTAAGAATCCAATCGGTTTAGATTGAGATTAAGAGAGAAGGACTAAGCCCACTTCTAGGATAGACATTGGTCCTCCAATTTCCTAGACACCCAAGGATTGTGATTGCTCTACATGGCGGATCGTCGGGATTGTATGAGCTCACATTGGGAGTGATTCAAGGTGGGACCCGAATGCCATGTAGTGCATGGCCAGCCATGTTATGGTTGACTTGGTCAACCACAAGTGAGTTCAAGTCTTGAGTTGAGTTGCCTTGAGTTGGGAAGGTGAAGAGTTTTCATCTCAAAGGGCATGAAGCCAAGAGACTCATTGGGAAACCAAGGGCCTCTTTGGTTAGATAAATCATTAAGAGAGGGAATGAAGAAATGGGACTATTACATAAAACACCAACAAAGGGGGCACTCCACACCCCTTGGCCGATCACTCCTTCTCTTGTACAAGGACTCTCCTCTCATCTCCTCTCTCTCACCCACACCTACACCTTTATACTTGGAGAATTGTTGAAGAACAAAGAATGGAAAAGAAGGACTAAGGAAGAAAATACAGATAAAAAATAAACCATAGGTTTAACAATATGGGAATAAGTCTAAAGAAACCATAGGTTTGACCATGGGGTGGCCGAACCCATGGGCTCCATAATTGGTTAGAATGAATGACCAAATTATTATAAGGCTATGGAGTTGGAAATCCATCCAAGAAATGGTAATGGGTTGAAACAAAAGTAAGGTGATATTCGAATCCATGATATAATACTAGGAATTGAATGAATTATAGAAAAGACCCTAGCCTTGGCTAGTAGGTAGTGTAAGTTCACAAAGAAGAGGTATGGAAGATGAAATCCATGTTTAAAAATGAAAAGGATGGATTTCATGAAGAAGGGCCTAACCATGCATGCAAACAGAGAAAACTTACGAAAAGTTAGTCGACTGAAAGGGTGCTGGCCGAGCAAGCAAGGGTAATCTTGGAGTTTCAGCCGACTAAATCTAATGATTCAGTCGACTGAAAGTGGGCTGGCCGAGCACATAAGGGATATCTAGATGTTTCAGCCAACTGAATCCTATGATTTAGTCGACTGAAAGTACACTGGCTAAGCACAGATAGGGTCTATTGGTATTTTAGCCGACTAATCATAGATTCAGTCGATTGAACTTAGATGTACGAAACAAGTAAGTGATCTAGTGGGTTTCAGTCGACTGAATCTTATGATGCAGTCGACTGAAGGTACACTTATCAAACACATAAACAGTTTGTTGATAATTCAGCCAACTGAATATTTGATTCAGTCGACTGAATGTATACTGGCCGAACACACAAATGATCTGATCCAAAGTCAGCCGACTGAATCTGTGATTCAGTTGACTGAAAGTGTACTGACCGAGAACACAGGGGATTTGACCCAAAGTCAGCTAACTGAATATATAATTCAGTCGACTGAAAGTTGCGGGTAAGGCAGAGAATAGTAGTTTGGCATGATTCATTCGACTAAATAAGAATGTTTTATTTTTAAATTATTTTCTAGATGCCTCTGTCTATCTGGAAGGATGTAAGGGATGATGAAATTAAAATGGAAAAATAAAATTAATATATGTGATTGAATTTGATAAGGTAAAGAGATTGGCAAAATGATCGTGATTTGTTTTACGCGATTGTAAGCATTATCCTCACAAGACTGCAAGGATAGTGTACTGGACATTGGTAGGATTCCTACCTTATTGAGACACTATGGATTATATATGACACTGGTTTTTATTCCAAATATGATGTTTACTTTGGTTAAACAAATGGTATATGTTTATGAATTGATTTTCAATGATAATATGTAATTTGAAATGAAATGGCATACTTGCATACATTATCTCATGCATGGCATGGGCGGGAATACATGTGACCAGCAAGCCAAGTTATGAGCTATGTGAATTGTTGAGATTTGGCCTTGTCCGGGATGCTAGAAATGGGTACGGTGTAATTTGGGCCAAAGAGCTCCTGGGTAGACAGTCTCGAAGCCTTGTGTAACACCCCGGATTTTTAAGCTATGGATATATATGGAAATTGTCCATTTAATTTGTAAATTAATGGAGATGGACCTTAGATGGGTAAGGTGTTGGGTCAATTGCCCAATTAAGACCCAACGGATTGTGGATATGGTTCAATTGAAATATAAATGGTTGAGATTTATTTAATTGGGTCAAGGTTGTCAATTGGGTCAAAAGTTCAATTGGGACCCGATGGATCATATATGAGCTAGTTAGAAGTAAATGGGTGAGGTTTGATAATTGGGTCTAATAACCAATTAAGATACAAGACATGAGATCCACCTCATCAAGTGAGGTGGCATGTAAACGAAATGGCTAAGTGGGACCCTAAATACTATATGGTTCATAGTCGGCTAAGCCATGGTTGACTTGGTCAACCATGGGTGAGTTCAATAGAGTTGAGTTAATGAATGAGCTCAAGTGGGATAAATAATACTTGAATTGGAAACTGAATTCACCTGAGTTGAGAATTTATTAATGTGAGTTCAAGTGCTTGAGTTGGAAAATGAGTTCATTTAAGTTGAGTTGAATTAACATGGGTTGAATAGGAAGTCAATGGGACCCTCATTTTAATGAGTGGAGTTGGAAGATGGAAAGTCCCATCTCAATGGACACCATCATTATGAGGAAGGTGAAGGGTTGTGGTGGTTACACAAGCCTATACAAGGCATACACGTTGGAGATGGGAGTTTCATCTCATGGGATGAAACTCCAAATAGATCATCGATGAGGGAGGTGAAGGGTTGTGGTGGTTACACACAAGCCTACACAAGGCATACACGTTGGAATGGTGGGAGTTTCATCTCATTGGATGAAACTCCAAAAGCATCTTTAATGAGGGAGATGAAGAGACATGGTGGTTACAAAGGGGTATCACCAAAGGACACCACCCTTGGTCGACCCTCATTGATCAAGACAAGGAAGGTGGACAGTTTTGTTGTTGTTACACAAGGTAACCAAAGGCTACATGTTGGAACATGGAGGGTTTCCATCCCATGATGGAAGCCCAAGGGTCATATAGTTGGAGTGTTTCATCTCATGGGATGAAACCTCCAAATGGAACATTAAGGAGGGAGGTGAAAGGTCATGGGAGTTACCAAGGAGTATCAACCAAAGGACACCACCCTTGGCTGATTTACATTGGGCAGCAAGGAGAATTCCTTGTTTTATCTCACTCTCTTCCTCTCTCACTCAAGGCCAACCACTCTCAAAGACAAAGGACTTAGAGTAGTTTTTGATCTCAATCTCTCTCTCAAACCTACACCCTTTGGCCGAACCCTCTCTTTGGGTTTTCATTCAAAACCTCTCAAGCACTCTCGGCCAAGGATCAAGGAGGAAGAGGAGGCTAAGGAGGGAGAAGATTGGAGGAGCAAGAAGGAGTGAAAGAAACTAGAGGAGTCGCGGAATTGGTAAGTACTCGTTAAGATTGCATAAGTAAGAAAAAGATGGTCAAGGACATGATGGCCGAACCCTAATCTTGTGATAGTTAAAGGACCCTATGCATGAACCATAGGGTTCGGCCATGTTGTATGGCTGAACCCCATGGAAGGACATTGGTTATTTTTAATGGATTTTGAGAGATGAAAATCATAGATGTATGTTTATGAGTTTAAAAGGTTTTAAAGGGTTTAAATGAATGTATCATTTAGTTTAATGGAAATTATGAACCATAGGGTTTGGCCATGTTGAATGGCCGAACCCCATGGAAGAATATCATTGGTTTAAATGGCTTTAAAGGTGGTTAAACCATGGAAAGGGTTAAGGATATTAAAAGGTTTTAAAATGGAAGTATGTTAGTAATTGTTATGGGTTTTGAAGGATGAAAACCATGGAAGTTGGTTAATGATCTTAATAGGTTTTTAAAAGGATAAATCATGGAGGTATGATTTATTGAACCATAGGGTTCGGCCATGGTGTATGGCCGAACCCCATGGAAGGTTATTAATGTTTTTAAAAAATGGTTTTAAATGGAGGGATGTTTATGGAACTATGCAAATTTAAATAAAGGAAGGATCAAGCCAAGGAATGGAGGGACTTGGTTTATGGATTCTAGTGTTGGGAATGATTTAAGAAAAAGAAGGAAAGAAATGACATCATAATGGCTGAACCCCATGGACCATTTTAATGGGTCATGTGGAGATTTATACATGTTTAAATGAATTAATGATTAAGCTAGGAAATGGAGGATTCATTTATGGATCTATGTGTGGTTATGGATCATGTATGGGTAAGTGAATTAGGTTATTACCTATGGAAGGAATGAATGGCCAAATGGTGAAATTAAAGGACCATGGGTTCGGCTATGGTGTATGGCCGAACCCCATGGATTGTGTTTTTGGAATATAAGTTGGTATAAAGGACTTAAATGTATGATTAAATATGGTGAAAATTGAGGGACCATGGGTTCGGCCATGGTGTATGGCCGAACCATGGATGATGTTATTGGATTTAATTTGATAAAAATCAAAGGACTAAGGGCACAAAAAACCAAAGGAGTGAGGTTCGGCCATGTTGTATGGCAGAACCCCACTAAGGAATTTTTATGGACATAGGGTTTTATGTATGTTAGATGATTAATGTATGGTTAGATTAATGGACTAAAAGTGAAATGATCTTGGACTTAAATTAAAGGATCAAAGGACTCAAAAGAGGGACTAAAACCAAGTGGGTGAGGTTTGGCCATGTTGTATGGTCGAACCCCACCAAGACATATTTATGGATTTAAAATCAAAGGGGACATGGGTTTAATTGATTGATATATTATAAGGTAACGGGACCTCATAAGCAGTGCACAATCGTGAGCGGTTTCCGGACTAAAATGCAAGGTCACTTTAATGGTCATCAGTAGTATTCCTACGTCATTGATACCATGGGATATGTATGATGGTTTTAATTCATATTTTGATGAGTTATTTTGTACACGTGATATGTTTTCAAGTATTGGATTTAAAATGCTATGATTTGTATAATTGCATAGCTTGTGGACATTTGCATCTCATGCATGGCATGGGAGGGATGATATGTAACCAGAGACCACACTCCGTCAGGGCGTCCGTAAGGTAGCTGTGGGGGTACCTTGATGTGCATTATCCATCAAGAGGTAACCGGAGGCCACACTCCGACGGGGCGTCTGTAAGACCACTGTGGGGATACCTTGACGATGAGTTTTCCATCAAGAGGATACTATGTGTTTGATACCTTGATGAGGAGCTTTCCATCAAGAGGATGTTTTTGTATGGCTGATGGGTGGGACTCATGGCATATGGCACCCATGGCATGGCATTGCATCAGCATGATTATGATCTCTATTATCATGCATTGTTTCTAGTTTTTATCTGTATGATTGGATCTCTATTATCATACACTGTTTTGGATACGATGCTTTACAAGTATGGTATGATATATTATATTTGGATTTGTGGTACTAACCCATGTGTTAATCCTAATTGGAATGCCTACTGGGCGCGTTGTTTAACGCCCTACTTCTACCCTAGTGGATGACACAGGAATGGAACTGAACGAGGACGTGATCAGAGCCAAGCTTAGGAGCTTGGATGATTAAGTTATATGTTGTTTAAGTTAGTCATGGATAATGTATTTGAGTAACTAGTAACTGGGAATGTAATAACTCAGATTATTTGTTATGGTTTGAATGTTAACTTTGGATTTGTTAACTTAAGATAATTATTGTTAAGTGATGGACCTCCTTGCTATCTAAAATGGAATAGGATTGTCATCCTATTGTAATTCCGCATTTATGATTATTCCGCATGTTTAACTTGATTACGTGTGAACCGTTTTAGTGGACTTGGTCCACGCACACGTATGGTTGGCCAGTTAAGGGTCGGGCTTTGGAAGCTCGGACTTAGCCCGCGTCGTGACGTTCCCGTTCTCTCTCATTCTTGAATTTAAAAAAAAAAAATAGACTCTGATTTTCGAAAAGTGAGTGAAAAAGGGAGGGCGTTACACCCTGCGCAGAGGAAGGAGTCCACACTCCATCGGTAATTTCGATTAATAATATGTGGGGAGGTATACAGTGACTTGGTGGTGCCGTCACAAAACACTGCAGACGTAATTGGCCAAGGGAACACTTTGATATGACGATTTATCAAGGAAACTATATATATATGATGTGATTAGAAATGGAAATTGGGTGAGAGATCATTTGGCATTGACACCCATGACATGACATATATGTGAGCATGATTATGATATGGACATCATGCATTGTTTTTACTACTTATGAGATGTTTTACAAATATGATATGATGTATCTGTCTTGATTTATATCACTCCTATGTGTACCATAACCCTACTTGGCAAGCCTACTGGGCATGTTGACTGATGCCCTACTTCTACCATATAGATGATGGAACAAGGAATGACAAGGAAACGGACATGAGACATGAAGGGAGCCAAGCGTAGGAGCTTGGAATGAATGAAGTTTAATTTACTTGGTTTTGATGTTTACGATGTATTGGGAGGATTGATATTTTGGATTGTAATAACTTAGGAACTATTTGCTATGGTTTGATTATCTTTATGTTTTATTCGAAGTTATATGGTGATTGGCTTTTCTTGCTTAATGATGACATGAATATGGATAACATCTTATTCATATATTATTTTCGCAAGTATTCAGAAAAGCATGTGAAATGTTTTAGTGGACTTAGTCCACGCACACATAGAATTTGCTAGTTAAGGGTCGGGTTTTGGAAACTCGGACTTAACTCGCGTCGTGACGTCCCGTCGTCTCTCACTCATTTAAAAAAAAAATATATACTCTGATTTGTAGCGAGTGAAAAAGGGCAGGGCGTTACATTGGAGATAACCCAAGTTGGGTGAGTCTCTACAGTGGATGTAGGTTGTTTAACCGAACCACTATATATCGTGTGCATTGGTGTTTGCTTGTGTGATTGTGTATAATCTTTCACACTTTTGAAATCACACATGTGATTAATTGTTTTAATTCCGCAATACATTTCATATTAATCAAGGAAATTCGTACAAGGCAATAAAATTTGTGATTACCCTATTCACCCCCCTCTAGGGTTAATATGATTCTAGTGAAAGGGAACTTTCAATTGGTATCAGAACCCCGTGCTCATTTTTAAGACTTAACCGTCTGAGTGATCCAAGTGCTAGAACCATATCTATGGGAGAAAGCCATGCCATCTCTAAACCACCTTACTTCAATGGATCGAATTATGCTTCTTGGAAAGCAATGATGAAAAGTTTTTTTTATCTCCATCAATGCATCCGTATGGGATTCAGTGTGTACTGGTTGGTTACATCCCATGGAAGAGAAAACGAATATGACCACTAGTTCCAAGACTTTTGTGCTAAAGGCTTACTCTTCTTGGAGTACAAATTAAAATGCCTCATGCATTGCTAATGGTAGAGCACTAAATGCCTTGAATTATGCACTTTCACCCAATGAACACAAGATAATCATGATGTGTGAGACAGCACATGAAGCATGGGATATTCTAAAGAGAACCCACGAAGGCATCTCCATTGTGAAGAGGTCAAAGCTTCCAATGTTGGAAGCTCAATTTGATGCCTTGAAAATGAGAGAAGAATAAACCTTTATGGACTTCTATTCTAGAGTTAGTGACATTGTCAACTCTATGTGGGCTCTCGGTGATAGAATTCCCGACGAGAAAGTGTGCAAAAAGATCTTGAGAAATCTTGCCAAGAGGTTTGAATCCAAAAAGGTGGCAAGTGAGGAATATCGGAATATGGCCCAAATGAAAGTTGATGATTTTGTTGCTTCTCTTCAAACCTTTGAGTTGAACCTTGAACTACCAAAGGAAAAACCCATTGTCTTGAAATCTTTCATAAAATTAACTCCAATTAAAGAAAAAGAACCGGAAGTGGAAGAAGATCCAAGTGAATAAATGACCCTCTTAGCTAAGAAGTATTTGAAAATTTTCAAAAGACTTAATAAGATGAGGAAATTTAGAAAGGAAGAAACAAGTTGAAAAATAACGTGAACATCAAAAAGAAAAAAATAAGAAGAAGCCCAAGGAACAAAAGTATTTCAATTGTGGTAGGAAAGGACACTATTCTAATGTACGTCCTTCAAAGAAACCCAAGAAGTATATGAGTGCCACCATTGAGGATACCTCAGAATCTGAGAGTGATTCAGATGAGGAAACTCAAGTGAATGATGAAACACACAAAGATTTCATTGCTTCCATTGTTGGTAATGAGGAAGCACCCATAATTAAAATGATGGATTTTGAAAGTGATAGTGATCTTCAAAAATCTTTCAATGCCTTGTACCTTGAGAGTGAACAATTGGCTAACAAACTTGATAATGCTAAATTTGAAATTTCTAAATTATATAACCAATTAAAATATGTAAAAGGTGAAAACACTCTCCTCTCTTCTCCACTAAAAACATCTAATGAAGAAATCATTATGTTAAAAGATAATGACAAGGCCTTCAAGATGAAATGGAAATACATTGTAAAGATGTTGTAAACCTATGGAAAATTAAAGGTAATCTTGAAGTGGAAGTTAGGAAACTAACTCATGAATTAACAGAACTTAAACGACACAAAGACAAGAAAAGTTTACCCAAAGAGAAGAAAGATTAAATAGACTTCTAAATACGGGTAAGAAATTTGGTGATTGATCGGGTCTTGGTTCCTCCATGGAAACCAATGGATTTAAGAACCAAATGGTCTTTGTTAAGGGTAGTGTGCCAAAAACCCCCAAGGGTAAATGTTTTTATTGCCATAAGGTTGGACACTACAAGTTAGAGTGTAACCTTAGGAAAAGACATCTTCAACAGAAGACCCTTAACTACCTTACAAATGTTAAGGTTAAAAGACATCCACCAAATCCAAATGCTAAGCCTAAAATTCATCCACCAAGGCCTAATGTCAAAAGATGTGCACCCCCTAGGGAAGGTGGACCCAAGGCAAGACTTCTTGCTAAAACAACTTGATCATGTCTTGAAGTAGTTGACGCATTGTAATAACCTGACCTGAATTAAAACTAAACTGTGTGATTTATCTTAATAAATCATGTTTTAACCTGTTAATCATGAATATTACAGTTTGGGTTTTTTGAAAAGTCTAGGATCGGCCCAATCGGAGCTCAGTAGCTCCTTGATCCAACTCACTTAAGTAGGAAGGGCAAAATGGTAATTTACCATAAACAGTATTATTAAATAATTTTAATTATTGTTTGAATTAAATTGATTTCTTTGATAGGGATTTAAATTCTGGAATTATAGTCTTTTTATTGTATTTTTTATTTTCAGAAAATCTTATTAATTTGATTCGAAAAGGTCTCGATCTTTACGAAATAATTATTTTAAATAAATTTTGAACTTAGAAGCTTTTAAGAAAATACATTGTGTTTAATCTGTGTATGGATCTACCATTTTGTGTTTTTGGATTCTGAAAATAAGAGTTTTAAACCCTTTAAATAAATGAAATTTGAATTAAGGAAATAGTTTAAAAGTGTGAATTTTAATTAAATCTAATTATTTTTAAAGGAGTATTGTAACGCCCAGCCCTTTTTCACTCGTCGAAAACAGAGTCTATTTTTTTTTTAAATAACGATGAGACAGAGGGACGCCACGATGCGAGCTAAGTCCGAGCTTCCAAAGCCCGACCCTTAACTGGCCACCAATACGTGTGCATGGACAAGTCCACTAAAACATTTCACACACATTACTAATGTTTGCGGAATTATTATATGAATACAAATACTATCCATAACATTAATTAGCAAGGAAGTCAATCACCATTAAATTAACTGAACTTAATATTCAAATGCAATATCAAACCATAGCAAAATATGTCTAAGTTGTTACAATAGTGCAATTATCTCAAAATACATTGTCTAAAATAAAACTTAAATAAAGTAAGCATAAACTATCCAAGCTCCTAAGCTTGACTTCTTTCACGTTCATCGCCCGTTCCATTCCCTGTACCATCATCTAAAGGTAGAAGTAGGGCGTTAGTCAACTAACCCAGTAGGAATTCCAAGTAGGGTTATACACATGGGATTAGTATAAAATCACGATAGATACATAATATTAAAACTATAAATGACTTGTAGTACTAAAATTAGCGCATGATACTCATAATAAAATTATGCTAATTTAATGTCATGCCATGGGTGTCATATGCCAATGATTTCCCACCCAACAACCATATCACAAATCACATTGTTAATCTTCTTGATGAACAATCCACATCAAAGTATTCACTGTTATGCCTCCCCACGTATGTTAATTGGTCCCACCGAATGGAGCGTGGACTCCTCTTACATTTCAAACATCACATATCTCTTCCCACGTATGTTAATCGGTCCCACCGAATGGAGCGTGGACTCCTCTTACATTCCAAACATCATATATCTCTCCACGTATGTCAATCGGAATCAGTGTGGATTCCTCCCCACGTTTGTTTTATCGGAAAACACCGAAGGGAGCGTGGACTCCTTCCTTATGTTCCGTCCCATGCCATGCATGAGGTATGAGTGCAATGATGCCATTTATATCAAAGTACATAATAGCATTGAAACTCAGTTCTTAAAAACATAATCATTTGATACCCAAAGTACATCATCAAATATGGAAATAAAAACAGTACATGTATATAATCCACAGTGTGTCAACAAGGTAGGAATCCTACCAACGTCCAAGATGATATCCTTGCTGTTTTGGTGAAGATATCGATCACCGATCACGTCAAAACTGATTGTACACCTGTTTGTGAAATTCCATTACCTTAACGAATTCATCATACACACATGTTAATTTAATTACCCATTCAATTCCCATTATCCTTTACTCATCCAAATAAACTTAAACAATCTGGAAAAATTATATTAAAAATTTCACTTTAAAATTCAGTCGACTGAACTCGGTAGATCACCGTCTGTTGCCCATCCTGTGGATGATAGAAACCCGTCTGCGGACGGTAGAAACCAGTCCTGCGGACGGCAAAAACCTGTCCTACAGACAGTGCAACCTGTCCTCAGACAACACCCTGTCTAGTCCATTACCCGTCATACGGACGATAGAATCCAATCCACGGACGATAGGAACCCGTCCGCGAACAGTACAGTCCATCCTCGCCCACAACACCTGGTCCTCCTCTGTAACGCCCGCCCTCTCCGAGACTCAGAGTCTAATTTTTTTTTTTTATAATAATAATATAATAACACTGGAAGAGGGCGGACGACGCCACGACGCGAGCTAAGTTCGGACTACCCAAGTCCGACCCTTAACTGGCCACCCATGTGTGCATGGACTAAGACCATGAATATCGGTCCACGCATGGAACTAAATAAATCATGCGAAATAAACATAACTGATTGCGGAATAAATCAAATATGCGGAATTATAATCAATCCTCATACTGCTCCATTCTCAGATAGCAAAGTACAAGTCATATTTACTTAAAACTAAACCTTCATTGAAACTTAAATCAAACCATAGCAGTTATCTACATTAATACATATCCATGAAGTTTGTCCAAATAACAATAAATAATAATAATCCATTCCAACACCCAAGCTCCTATGCTTGACTTCCTTCGCGATCCTCAACCTTTCCTTTTCCCTTTCCTTTTCCTACATCATCCTCTAAGGATAGAATTAGGGCGTTAGATCGACGCGCCCAGTAGGTTTTCCGATCAGGGCTACCACAAGGTTAGTATATAAAAACATGCATATATCATAATATATGATAATAAAAAACATATAAAATCAATGCTATGTATGTAAGTACAAATGTAATGAGTCCCACCCGCCACAAGTATACATAGCCATCAAGTTATTTCACAGTGTTCTTTCTTTGGGACTCTCACGACAAGGTAATCCACAGTACCCCTCATTTCCTGTGGATAGGACTCTCATCATTGAGTTATTTCATAGTGTTCTTTCATTGGGACTCTCACGACAAGGTAATCCACAATCATCACCCCATGCCATGCATGAGATGTCAATGAATATGTGTCATTCGTAAATATATCTCATCATTCAAAACCAATTCGAAACATAAAACAATAACAATATATCTCATAAAAACCATGATTAAACCAATTATAAAAGTGGTTACAAGTAGGTAGGAAACCTACAGAAAGTTCGCTTAAGTGTCCGTTCCTTTTTAAGCTTCATCCGATCACGATTTGCGTGCTGTTCAAATCCCGTTACCTTGTTTATACAACAACAAGTTAATACTTAATCTTCTTGATTTATAATCAAGTCTAGATCCCATAAACCATCTTGTGGGGTTCGGCCATGCCCCATGGCCGAACCTCACCCACTTTGAATTTGTCCTTCATTTGTTTTGGATCAACACCATCCAAATAACTTTATTTACATACCTTAATCTACTAACCATAACTTGGTGGGGTTCATCCATACCACTTGGCCGAACCTCACAATTTTGGTTTGAGCCCTTCTTTTATGTCCTTTGCTCTTTTCATACATATTTACTATAATGCCACTAGGCTAGGCCTTGTTTAATTTTCCTTAATAATCAAAGTCATATAACCAATCCACCTTAGTGGGGTTTGGCCATACTACTTGGTTGAACCTCACCATTTGATTTGGTCCTTCATTCACCATCTCCAATTACATTATAACTTAGCCTAAGTCCATCAAATAATCATTGATGGGGTTCGGCCATACTACATGGCCAAACCTCATCCTATGGATTTTTATCCCATATTCCACCATTTATCATGGTTGATCAATTTATATTCATAACTAAGCATAGATGATTCTTAACACAAAATCATAACACAAGACATAAATTCCAACATGATCTTAATCAAATTACCCCATGAAAACAGTCCATGGGGTTCGGCCATACTCATGGCCGAACCCTATGGTTTTCTTTGGTTCAATGATTCCAACATTCATACATACTTTTGGCTATGATTACCACATGGTTCAGCCATCCAATGACGAACCAAAACAGTAAGCTTATCTCCATTTAAATCACATAAAAACTCCATAATTTTGTATGGTTTTTATCTCTTAAAAACCATCACAAATTACCATAAAAATATCATACCATTTCATGGGGTTCGGCCATCCCAATTGGCCGAACCCTACGGCCTATAATTCAAACCTTTTTAACAATTACTTTGCCTCATCAAAACATGTACCAACCTCCATGGTTTTGCATGGTTTGTAGCTTTCAAAACCATCAACCTAACCAAATGAATTTCATGGGGTTCGGCCATCCAAGGTGGCCGAACCCAATGATACATGTTTACCATTTTAAACAACCTTTAACCATGGTTTAAGTCCTTGATTAATTCGGCCATTCCATGGCCAAATCATGACATCCAAATCCATGATTTAAAAACCCTTTCAACTTGCATCTTAGGTTTAATTAAAACATCCAAAACAGTCCATCATTTTGCATGGTTTTAACTTACAAAAACCATTAATATAACCATAATATTTCATGGGGTTCGGCCATCCAATTTGGCGAACCCTATGGTCCATGTTTTCTATCTTTTAAACATCAATATACATACTCTAAACCCTTGGTAGATTCGGCCATCCCATGGCCAAATCATGTTCCATTTAACCAATTTTTCAATAAAAATTCCATGGAGTACTTACCAATTTTCTAAGCCTCTCCTCTTGCCGTTGATCCTTGATTTCTTCCCTCTTGCTTTCTTCCTTCTTTCTTCCTTAGTCTCAGCTGATTAGAAGCTTGAATCAATGGTGAAAACACTAAGGTATAATTCGCTTTTTGATCCAACAAGCCAACACCTTTCTAAATTATTAACCATTTCAAAATTCATTAAACATGACACACTATCCATCATTGTCTCTCCATGGGGTTCGGCCATACACATGGCCGAACCCTATGGTTCCTTATTTCCATTAAAAATTATCATGCATCTATGATTGGTTCTCATACCTCCATCCATTTAAATCCTTTTAAGACTTTAACAAAATCAGACACATACACTTGTGATTTCCTTCGTTCAAATCCAATAAAAATAAATCCAATGTCTTTTCATGGCCATACAAAATGGCCGAACCCTATGGTCCATGTTCTTCCCTTTTAAACATCATTTTAAACCATAAAACTTCCTTGACTCTTTCCATGGGGTTTGGCCATGCACATGGCCGAACCCTATAGTTCATCTTTGGTTCTTTCATCCATCATAAAATTTAGGGTTCGGCCAAGCAATGGCCGAACCATGTCCTTAACCATTTTCTTATTTAAAAAGAGTTTATTGAGCACTTGCAATTCAGCGACTCCTCCTATTCTTTCCTGAGCCTCTTCCTCCTTCTTTCTTGTTCCTTTGGCCGAGACTAACCTTGTTGGAAACCCCCTGGAGTGGTTCGGCCAAGTGATATGGATTGGGCGAGAAGCTTGAGATCAAATTATTCTAAGTCCTCTTTGGTCTTGAGAAGAGAAACGGCCTTGAGAGGGAGGGAGAGGACAAGATAAAATTCTCTAAGTGTTTGATCTTCTTTCCCTAGAGTGCTGGTCGACCAAATGATGTTTTGAGAGAGAGAGAGAGAACAACCAAAAGGGAGAGGGAGAGAATGCCAATGCAAAACAAATCTCTTCCTTGGTCAATAGGGTCGGCCAAGGGTGATGGCGTTGGTGCAGTCCCCTTGTGTAACTCCCATTTCTTTAAACCTTCTTCCTAATGCTTACTTGGGGGTTTCATCCATGGGATGAAACTCCCAAGGTTTCAACGGCCACCAAGGGTTGCCTTGGTGTAACCTCCCCCCATCTTTCTCCTCTCATTTAAAGCTTCATGTGGGGGTTTCATCTTTGAGATGAAACTCCCCCCACCCTTTCCCTCCAACGTGTGGATTGGTGTTTGAATTTGAAACATCAGCCCTTCAACTTCACACTCCATTCTTTTGAGATGCAAATCCCCATAACTTCCCATCCAACTCAGTTATACTTTATTTCAAATCAACTCACTCACTTAACTCATCACTTTAAAAACCAAATCACTCACTTAATTATCTTTCCATTTTAATTCACTTGACTCAACTTAATTATTTGATTTCCTTTCCAACTTAAATCAGTCCCAACTTAATTAAGCTTGGACTCACTTTGATGGTCAACCAAGTCAAACATGATCCATTGGGTCCCAAATTAGCCTTTTGACCCAAATAGCCACCCTGACCCAATTAAGTGTAACTTACCCATTTACCCTATATTGAACACTCATTCGATACCCGTTGGGTCTTAATTGAGCCATTGCCCAACATCTTACCCATCTAAGGTCCATATCCATTAATTCATAATTTAAATAGACAAAATTCATGTAAATTGATATCTTAAAAATCCGGGGTGTTACACAGGATGAATAGGAAATTGGTTCTACCAATATCTATCCTAGTTGTATATCCTTTACCCTCTCTCTGTTTTCACAACCTCCATCACTATAATTGGTTGTATTAGATTTCCCAAGTGTAAGCACAAGAGAGAGAGTGATCCGTTTGTTGGCCCTTCATTAAGCTCACTGATAATGATGAGGGTCCAACGGATTTGCCAAAGGATGTGAAACGGTTGCACAAGGATTGGTATTTATAGAGAAGGCAACCTGTTTCAGAAGCTGTAATGTACCGATAGGTCGGGTGCACCGTGTACACCTTGGATTTTCAGTATTTATAAATATATTGGAATATTCCGTTTGAATTGCGAATTAAATGAATTTGAGATTAAATTGTTGAAATGGATATTAGGTGAGCAAGGTAAATGGGTCAATTAACCAATTAAGACCCAATGGATCGTGGCTGAACTTAATTTTAAACTAATCGGGTAAGTTTGATGTAATTGGGTCAATCACCCAATTTGGAACCAATGGGTCATAATGAACTAAATTTTAAGGTAATTGGGTAAGGGCAAATAAATGGGTCAACTACCCAATGCATTAAATCCACGTCATCAAGTGAGGTGGCATGTGAATGATGTGGCATGCATGTCATTACATGGAAGCCTAGTAGGCAAGGATGCCACATCATCGAGTGACATGGCCAAGGTGGGACCCAAGTGCGATGTGGTGACCAAGTCATCACATGCATGGTCGGCCATGTCATGGTTGACTTGGTCAACCACTAATGAGTTCAAGTGAGTTGAGGTATTACTTGAGTTGGGAAGATGGAAGGTTTCCATCTCAAAGGGTGTGAACCCAAAGGACTCGATGGAAGCCAAAGAGTTTCCTTGGCTTAAGGCAAGGGTTTCCTTGGTTAAGCCAAGGGACACCTTGGTTAAGACAAATCATTAAGGAAGAGATTGAATAGCCTAAGTTGTTACATAAAGACACCAACCAAGGGGCACTCCACACCCCTTGGCCGACTCCATCTCTTGCACACAAAGAGATTTCTCTCCACTCTTCTTCCTCTCCCATTTCCATCTCTATACTTGGTGAATTATTGAAGAGCAAGGAAGGAAATGACAGACCAAAAAGAAAAGGAGGAGACGGGAAACAAGGTATGTTTAAGGTTTAGTAATATGGAATTAAAACTAAGGAAACCATAGGTTTGCCCATGGTGTGGTCAAACCTATGGGTTCCACAATTGGTTGGAATGGATGGCCAAATTGTGTTAGGGCCATAGAATTGGAAATCCATTCAAGGAATGGTAATAGTTTGAAACAAACAACCATATGATTGAATCCAAGACCATATTATATTGGTATAATGATTGAATGGGTCATGAGGAACCCAAAACCTTGATTAATGGGTAGATTGAATTCACTAAGAGGAGTATAGAAGATGAAATCCATGTCTAAATAATGTTAGGAGTGGATTTCATGAAGAAGGGTTTTACAAAATAAGTAAACAAAAAGGACTGACTGGGGCTGGCCGAGCATACAGTGTATTCTGGGTGTTTCAGCAGACTAAATCATATGATTCAGTCGACTGAAAGTGTGCTGGCTGAACAACATAAGGGATACCTGGATGTTTCAGCTGACTGAATCTATGATTCAGTCGACTGAAGCTATACTTACCAAATACGTAAACAGTTGGTTGATGATTCAGGCGACTGAATGTATACTGGCCGAACACACAAATAATTTGATCCAAAGTCAGCGGACTGAATCTGTGATTTAGTCGACTGAAAGAACATTGACTGAGAATACAGAGGGTTTGACCCAAAGTCAGTAGATTGAATCCATGATTCAGCCTACTGAAAGGTTTCGGGTCATGGTTATACAGTATCGAGTTGAGGTTTAGCAGACTAAAATTCTAAGGGTAAAACAGAGAAGGTATCTGGGCATGATTCAGTTGACTAAATCTAGAATTCAGTCGACTAAATTGAAAAGTTTAAATTTTAAATAATTTTCCAGACACTTCTGTTTATCTGGAAGGATGTAAGGAGTAATGAAATTAAAATGGAAAATCAAATTGATTTATATACGTGATTGAATTTAATAAGGCTAAAAGATTCACAAAGGGGTTTGCGATTCGTTTCGATGCGTTATCTTCATAAGACAACGAGGAGAGTATACTGGACGTTGGTAGGATTCCTACTTTATTGAGACACTATGGATCATACTTATAACACTGGTCTTTATTTCCGAATATGATGTTTTACTTTGATTAAACAAACGATATATGCAAATTGATATGAAATGGCATTCTTACATTCATTATCTCATGCATGGGGAGGGAATATATGCGACCAGCAAGCCAAGTTATGAGCGGTCCAGACATGATTTGGACTTGAGACTGTAATGGCCCGGAATTTGTAAATCAATATATAGGTGAATATTATTTATTTTAATGGTGGAAATTGGAAATTGGATGGAGTAAATGGTGAATGGATCAAAATATAGACAAAGGCCCAAGTACGGCCCAATGGACCATGGATTGGATTTAAAATCATTTAAATGGTCAATGATGGTCAATTGGGCCAAGGATGGTCAAATTGGGCCCAATACCCATTTGGGACCCAATGGGTCAAGATAATGTAAACTCTAAGGTACATGGGTAAGTGTGAATTTAATTGGGCCATGGGCCCAATGGTGATCCAATAAGAAGAATGGATTTAATTAAATTTAAATCACCTAAGTTGGTGGTGATTTGACCAAAGTGACATGGCTGAATGGGGCCCACCTCCACCTCACTAAGTGAGGTGGCGTGTGGACCCAGAGATTGGTGGGGCCGGCCACCATGGTTGAATTGGTCAACCATGGGTGTATGTATGAAGGCAAATTTAAGTAGATGGGATTACGTTAAAGTGGGAATTAATTAACTTAACCTAATGATCCAAGTAATTATTTTGTTAATTAAGCTAAGTTAAAAGAGTGGTCAAATGGTCAAATGGGAAGACCAAACAATTCATTTCAAACATGAAAAGCATTGGCTAGTGTTGGTTGGGTCAAAAAACATGAAAAATATCTTGTGTGGTAGGTGGAGGAGTTAATTACTCAACCAAATGAGATAACTCTCATCTCATTCTCCAAACCCTCTTTCATTACACATTCTCCCTCTTGTTCCATCTCAAAACCGTCCCTCACCCAAGGAAGGAAGAAGAAGAAAAACCAAGAGAAAGAAGAAGAAAACTTGGAAGAAGAAGAGAAGAAAAGAGATGGAAGTACAAGGATAAGCCACCACATCAAGGCCTACTATGGCCGAACCCAAGCTTGGAGGTTGTCACCATTGATCAAGCATCTTAGCCGATCAAACAAGGAGGGGAAGAAGAAAGGAGGTCAAGGAGTCCGACGGGAGCGAAGAAAGTCGGAGGAGACGACGGATTGTAAGTATTTTCTAAACAAGAGATTTGGGTTTTTAGGGTTTAAGATGTGGGATCCATTTTTGTTAAATTTGATGGTGGCCAAATGATTATAGGCCTTGGATCTCAAATCCATCAAATTGAACGATGGAAAGTGGACAAAACCCTAAATGGGTAAATTAGGGTTAAGGAGAGAAATAAAAAATAAAATAAAATGGAGTAAGGATAGTATGTAATTAAGTTAATTAAGCATAGATGTGTGTGGATTTTGAGTGGATTGATGGACCATAGGGTTCAGCCAGTAGTATGGCCGAACCCCATGGTAAATGGTTGATGAATTTAATTAGGGTTTTAAGGATGGAAGTTAAGGAGAATGTTTAGGGTTCTAAGTTGCTAATGATAAAATGTGGTGATGTTTTAAAGGGGTTTAAGTGAAGAAATCCATGGGAGATATGAATGATGTTAAGGACATCAAAAATGGTAAATGTGAATGGATCATGAACCATGGGTTCGGCCATGGTGAATGGCCGAACCCTATGGTGGTGTAATGGTGATCAAATGGTGGATTTAGTGGTTATGAATTATGGAAAATAAATGGGGAATGTTGGTGGTGTTGATGGACCAATGTGAACCTAATGTTGATAGTTGTAATGGGAATGTGGCTAAGTTTATGGACTTGAATGTGATTAGGATGATGATGTAAAGGTATAAATTAAACCCCTTCAATGGAAGGACTTATGATGAATCTAATATGTAACCAAAGACCAAGGAAAATGGGGATTTGGTTAAGAAGGGGTTGATTTTTAATGAACCCAATGGTAGATCATTTTGGCCTAAGACTAATGTGTAGGTATATGTTTAAATGAATGGACTTTAGGTTAAATTAAATGGCTGATGTAAGTGGTCTTGTGAAATGGGTGATGGGTCAATTATGGACCCAAGAATGTGGCTAAGAATGATGATTTAATTGTAAGTCATTTTTATGGGCTAAGGAAGGATGTATGTATGTGATTAATTAATGGGGATTAGATTAATTAAATGGCTAAATTTAATGGTCATGTGACATGGTTCAATGGGTCATTAATGGACCTAAGTTAAGGATCCAAGTTTATGATCAATTATGAACTTAGTTAGGCAAGGGTGAATGAGTGATTAACCATGGAGAAGAGGTAGTGGCAAAACAGTAATTAATGGCCAAGTTCAAGAACTCCATGGGAGAGGACCATGGATTTAGGGGCACTAAGTAATAAGTTTATGTACGGTTAACTAAAGCCTAGGAGGCTGATTTTTAGACTCATGTAATTAAAATATGTAATGGATTGAATGGGACCCACAAAACCTAAATAGTGACCGATTTTTCATATGGACTTGGAAATGATTAATGGGCTTAGAAATAGTTAAAATATGGACTGATTTTGTGTATGTAATAAGGTATTGGGTATCGCGAGCGGTACGTGTGTCGGTAGCCGGATTATCGGATGAAAACGAAAAAGGACACGAGTCGGTATTCGGTAGGATTCCTACCTTTTTGTAAGCCGTGGATTATGTGTATGTGATGGTTTCCATGATTTATTTCGGTAATTATATGATTTATTTTAAGATGGGTTTTAATGCTATGGATTATATTTTAATGCTATGGATTATACTTAAATGCTATGGATTATATTTTAATGCTATGAATTATCAATTAAGGATATGAATTATATATATTACATAGCATAATGCACTTACATCTCATGCATGGCATGGGCGGGAAAATAAAGAAACCGAAGTCCATGCTCCGTCGGGGCGACCGAGAAGCAAACATGGAGATAGCTTGATATGCTATAACCGGAGTCCATCTTCCGTCGGGGCAACCGAGAAGCAAACATGGGGACACCTTGAAGCGGCCTTGCCGTCAAGGGGGATATGACATTGTATGATGGTATGGATGATGGGTGGGACACATGACATAGGCACCCATGGCATGGCATTCATTTTATGGATTTTTATTATATTGTTATCTGTATACTTGTTATCACTAATCCATGTGCTAGCCCTACTCGGAGTCCTACTGGGTGCGTTGTCTAACGCCCTACTTCTACCCTAACTGATGACGCAGGAGACGGCGGAAACGGTGGACGCGACGGGAGCCAAGCTTAGGAGCTTGGGGAAGCGGCTACTTAGTTTATTTAAGTTTTATTTTGGAAATGTAATTTAAGTAGCTTAGCTTGTCGGCATGTAATAATTTTAGATTTCTTGCTATGGTTTGGATTTTATTTTGGACATTATGATTATGAGATATTTTTAGTAATTTACATGATGTATCTTCCCTGCTATCTAAAACTGGTAGGATAGATTCTATTATAACCCCCGCTTTAATGTGTAATTTCCGCAAGCTTACTTCTACGTGTGAACCATTCCCCGTGGACTTCGTTCGACGCACGCGTAGGGTTGGCCAGTTAAGGGCCGGGCTTTAGAAGCTCGGACTTAACTCGCGTCGTGACGTCCACGCCCTTTGTCACTCTTCATTTCAAAAAAAAAAATAAACTCTGATTTCGGTGAAAAGGGGTGGGCGTTACAGAGACTAGCTTTTATGAAGCTATATGAACTATTGATATGTTGGCCATGTCTGGGATTGCTAGAAATGGGTATGACGTAGTTTGGGCAAAGAGCTCCTGGGTATTTAGTCCCGAAACCCTGCGCAAAAGGAGGAGTCCACACTCCATCGGTAATTCCGATTAACATATGTGGGAAGGTATAACAGTGACCTGGTGGTGCCGTTACAAAACACTGCAGACGTAATTAGCCAAGCGAACACCTTGATATGGTTATTTATCAAGGAAACTATTTATATATGATGTGATTGGATATGGAATTGGGTGAGTAATCATTTGGGATTGACACCCATGACATGATGCATAAGTAAACATGATTATATTTGGATATCATGCATTGTATTTACTGATTATGAGATGTTTACAAATATAATAAGATGTTTTTATCTTGATTTTTATATTGTCCTATGTGTACCATAACCTTACTTGGAATTCCTGCTGGGCATGTTGACTGATGCCCAACTTCTACCGTATAGATGATGGAACATGGAATGACAATGACATGGGACATGAAGAGAGTCAAGCACAGGAGCTTGGACAGATTTATGCTTATATTATTTATGTTGATTTTGAAAGATGTATTGGGAGGACTGTTATTTTGGACTGTAATAACTTAGACATATTTTAGTATGGTATGTTGATGTTTAAGTTTCAGTTAATTTTATGGTGATTGGTTTTCCTTGCCTTATATTGTTTGTATATGAATGGTATTCTATTCATATGATAATTCTGCAAGTATTCAGTAATGCGTGAGAAATGTTTTAGTGGATTTAATCCACGCACACGTAAAGGTGGCCAGTTAAGGGTCGAGTTTTGGAAACTCGAACTTAACTCGCGTCGTGACGTTCCCGCTCTCTCTGTAACGCCCCGCCCGAAAATGGGCCTAGAACGTTACTGATTTTTTTTTCAAAAACTAAACTCAAGAATTCTAACTGCGTCGGATCAAAGGTCAGGCCCAGAAACAAAAGCCACACATGAGCCCAACAGGTGGAGTCAAACATATACCATATGCCTACCCACAACACAATCACAAACACATAATTCCATAAATGAGATGTTATTGAGTTATAACCAAAGTAGCTACGGAACAAATAGCAGTTTAATACATTACATCAACACAAACTAAGTACCACACATGGTACTTTACAAAAATATATGGTTCAAGGAACCAAAAGATAAAGATAGCGGAATTCCCCTCAGTGGGAATCCCAAGCCAACGCAGCAACTTATCCATCCTAAGCTTCATACGGAGGGTTCTCCTCCTAGGGCACATCTCCTGAAATATGAGATGTGTGAGCTAACTAGCCCAGTGAAGGAAATATAACAATGCAGTCTAATGAAACATCAGGTTAGTTAAATAATCTACATTTTCAATATGATATCTCATGCTTGACAATAAATTCTCAACATCATTCCATCACTGTTGTCATCCTTCGTAACACTTACATACTACGCTGAGACCATTGTATTAAGTCCTGACACAGTCAAAATACATCCTTTCAAGTACATCTCCGACCCTCACATGGCCTGTACTGACACTCCCCAAGTCAGCAACTGTCGACACCCTTGGTTCAGTCGACGTAAACCAACACACACATGACTGATAATGGTTCAATAGTCAAGGGTACGTGGAAGCAGTATTACATAACTCATAATCAACATTATCACGTCTAATCATCATAAACACTCCTTTTTCACTCGCGTTTTTCGAAAATCAGAGTATATATATATTTTTTTTATTTTTTTTATAAATAGAAGAGTGATAGAGAGCAGGACGTCACGATGCAAGCTAAGTCCGAACTTCTAAAGTCCGACCCTTAACTGGCCAACCCTATGTGTGCATGGATTAAGTCCATGAAAATAGTTCACACATAACAATATAAACATGCGGAATCAAAATCATAACTTCGGAATTATAATAGAACCTAGTTCTATTCCATTTTAGATAGCAAAGTACGTCAAGTCCTTAATTATAATTAACATAACTTAATTATCCAAATAAACATCCAACCATAGGAAATCATCTAAATTATTATATGCCCGAAGTGTAGTTACTCAAGTACAAGTCCATAAATAACTTAATCAAAATAAAAACTAAAAGCATCCAAGCTCCTATGCTTGGCCCTTTTTGCTTTCATCGTTCCCCTCGTTTCCTGTATCATCCATTAGGGTAGAAGTAGGGCGTTAGAACAACGCGCCCAGTAGGTATTCCAATTAGGGCTAACACATGGTTAGTACAAAACATGCATAATAATATCATAATGTCAAAAACCATATAAACCATGCCATGTCATGATGTCAAATGCAATGAGTCCCACCCATCACAAGTACATATAAGTACCCCCACATAGGTCTTTAGGACGCCCCGACGGAGTGTGGCCCCTTCCGTTTTTTCTTGATGGAAAAGCACATCAAGGTATCCCACATAGGTTTTTCGGACGCCCTGACAGAGTGTGGCCCCTCCGGTTACATATCCTTCACCCCATGAGATGTTAATGAATCACATGTTATTTTATCATATATACATAGTATTAAAACTCACATTTTGAAATAATATCTTTTACAACATAATTCATAAAAAATAAGATAAAAACATTGTACATAAACCCATGGTTTCAAAGAGGTGGAATCCTACCAAAGACCACTAACGTGTCCTTGCGCTTCCGTCCAGTAAACGCTCACGATAGTACACACCTTGTGAGGTCCCGTTACCTTATAATATATCAATCAATCAAAACCATGTCCCATTTGATTTACAATAATGTCCAAATCCATAAACCCAACTTTTGGGGTTCATCCATACACGATGGCCGAACCTCACCTCTTTGGTTTTAGTCCCTCATTTGATTTATTTAATTAATTCCACAACCATGCCATCCTTGATTCATGAAACCAAACACTTATAGATTAATCATCTAACCTTATCAAGTCCATGAAATCCATAAATCATTCCCCATGGGGTTCGGCCATACACCATGGCCGAACCCATGGTCTATCATTTCCACCTATTTACAACTTTGTCATTGGTCTAATCTTTAGTTAACATTTCATTCATTTTAATCTACCATACATAGACCTTAAGTCCACCAAATAATTCCCATGGGGTTCGGCCATACACCATGGTCGAACCCATGGTCCCTTATTTCCATTTAATTACCATATTGCCATTCTTCTATCACTTTACGTTTAGGTTCAAAACATAGGTCCATAAACATCTAAGTCCACCAATAACTCTTCATGGGGTTCGGCCATGCCACATGGCTGAACCCATGGTCCATCAACACTTGAAATCACTCATTGTTCAAGATTCATCTCATTAAACCTGATTTACACCTACTGCAAAGTTAAGTCCCCTCACTAAAATTGTGTAGTCTCGAAGTCTCTTTCAACATGCAAACAAGTGTGCAATCAAATATTGGTCAATATACATAGCATTCGAAGAAATACATACAAGTAGTATTTCAAAGCCATACTGTTTTTTTTTTCCAAGAATCTCCAGGGTCAATGGAACTGAGTCTCCTACTTGGTTTCTAACCTTTTAAGTTACAATAATCCACAATATAATAGTAAATAGGTGCTCAAACCAATTCTCATATTGTTTTCTGGACAAGACTAGATTGACGTATTGAGTTAGGTCTAGATGTACAAGGGCTCAGGCCACTTCTCATATTGTCTTTTGGGCATTGACCAGATTGACGTATTGAGTTAGGCCTAGAGGTTGCTCAGTGCCCGACAGATATAGCGTCGGCCTGAAAGTGAAGTCACTCAGTGCTCGACAAATAGTGTCGGCTTGGAAGTTAATAAAATAATTAATACACTATCGTAATAAGAGAAGAAGTGTGAGTACATTTTTAAATTATCAAATGGGTATAACCATCACATGAAAACCTAAGATTTAACACATGCATCATCAGCCAACCAAGATTTAACATTCAAAAACTGGGTTCCTCGGAACATGACTCGGAACCAGGTACTGTGGCTTTAGACTGTCCGAGCCATGGTTTTAACTAGTCCATAGAACCTCAAAACATGGTTCTAATCTTCGGATCGTCCGAGGGTCAAGTCTCGGATCGTCCGAAGGTGCTTCCGAACTCAAGAAGATAGAAAACAGGGTATCGGTGGGTCTGTGTGTCTCGGATCATGCCGAGGGACGCTTGGATCTTCTGAGAGGGGTTCGGTCCTTCCGAACAGGCTCAGGACGTCTCGGCAGCAGAGGCGAGCAAGGGTTAGCCTCTGACGTTTAAGGATTTCCGAAGGGATCAGTCTCGGAACGTCTGAAGGCCAACTCTCAGACCGTCCGAGAGTCGTCTTCCTCCTCTGTCTGCAACAACAGAAAGTAACGGGCAGCAACACATGAAATACGAATCCAGAAATAGTGGATTTTCTGGATTTGGCTTTCACATCCAACCGGCCAGATGGACTCCTCAGTGAGTCCTTTTACCTTAGAGAATAAATTAAAACCTTAATACTTAGATAAAACATCCGATTTTATTATCAAACCCAAAGTGATATAAGAAAATCAATGTTTTTCTTTATACTTCAAATTGGTTTTAGACACTCAAAACTCAGTCAAATTTATTTCTACTTGATTCTAAAGTTGTTAAAATTTGAAAAGGAACACAGAGGTTACCTTCGCTTGAGTTCAGGAGTTGAAAATCCCGACTCTGAAAAAATCTTCCTCTTTAAGCTACGGTCAACCAAAAAATTGAAAAACAGACAGAGAGGGAGAGGGAGTTCGGTCTGGTTTTCTCAGAGCTGAGGGGAGAAACCAGTTGGGGAGAAGAGGCAATATATAGAGGAAGCTGGGCAATGGGTGAAGGCCACGACGGGCGTTGCGCGCAGCGTCAACCCATCACCCGGCACAGTAACGGCTACAGTGAAATTCATTTTTGCATATAAGTCCTTCTTGCGTAGTTTTGGGTTTTTTTGCAGATGGGTCCAGTTTTGACTAAAATCCATATTTAGCTTAAAATATAATTTTAAAAGCTTGATTAATTTAATCCAACCTAACCGAAATGTTGGGATTTAAAAACTCTAAACACCATCAAAATTTGGAGATTTAAAATTTATTAAGGACCATAGATTTAAACAAATTTCATAATTTAACACTATTTACTTAATTTTAATTGTGTCAAATAAAATAAATTAAAGTCCTCATTTTCAAGGTTTGAAAGAATAAACTAAACCGAAATAAAATGGTCTAAAGTAATATGCTTGTCTGAAAAAAAAATTCATTTCTAAAATCATTTAAAAATATTTATTTCCTTTTTTTGGGGTCTTTCAGGCGGTTTTAAATAGCGTTTTCTGAAAATAAAATAATTCTGAAGTCAAAAATAAAAATCCTTGATTTAGGAAAACAATATCATCCAATAATAATAACCTAATGACATAAATAAAAAAATAATATCAAAGAATGGTAAATTACCATTTTGTCCTTCCAGCTGGACGAGTTGGATCACTGAGCTTTCGAGCTCCGAATGGGCCGAGCCTGGGCTTTTCTCAAAGCCTTAACCCTAATCTTCGAGATTTATTGGTTAAGATACGATTTATCATACAGATTACTCCTAATTTGGGTCAGGGTGTTACATCCTATTCCCCTTAAAGAAATTTCGTCTCGAAATTTAAAATAAAACTCGTACCTTTTTGACCTAAAAACAAGTTAGGGTACAGCTTCCGCATCGTCGATTCCGGTTCCCACGTCTCGTGTTACACGTCGCGATGTTACCACAACACTCGTACTAGAGGGAGAGACTTTCTTCTGAGCTCTTGAGTCGGATGTTCTTGTATCTTTACTGGCACTTCTTCGAAAGTTAGGTCCTCTGAGACTTCTGTGTCTTCAAAGCTTATCACATGCGACAGATAAGGCTCGTACTTCTTCAACATAGACACGTGAAATGTACTATGCACTATTTCCATAGTTTGAGGAAGATCCAACTGATAGGCCACTTCCCCTATCCTTTTTAAGATTTCAAAGGGTCCAACATATCGAAGTGATAGTTTTCCCTTGCGCCCAAACCTTTGTACTCCTTGACATGGTGCCACACGTAAGAAAACACGGTCGCCAGCTGCAAACTCCAAGGGTCTTCGCCTTTTGTCAGTATAACTCTTTTGTCTGCTTTGGGTTGTCTTGAGACGCTGTCTTATCACTTTAACTTGTTCCGACGTCGCACGCATTAGATCCAGTCCCAAAAGTGCTTTGTCTCCTACCTCTGTCCAACAAAGAGGTGACCTGCAGGGTCTACCATACAGAGCTTCGTAGGGTGCCATCTGTACATTGGAGTGATAACTATTGTTGTAGACAAATTCGATTAAGGCCAAGTGATCTTCCGAACTTCCCTGCATATCCATGACGCAAGCCCTTAGCATATCTTCCAAGGTTTGAATGGTTCTCTTTGACTGACTATCTGTTTGAGGGTGAAAAACAGTGCTAAAGCATAGCTTAGTCCCGAGTTCTTTCTACAAACCCTGTCAAAATCTTGACATGAATCTAGGATCTCGATCAGACACAATAGATACGGGTACTCCGTACAGTCTGACTATCTCCTTCAAATATAATCTACTCAGAGTAGTCAAAGGATCAGTCTTCTTGATCGGTAGAAAATGAGCTGATTTCGTCAATCGGTCGACTATTACCCAAATAGCGTTGTTCTTTTTAGAAGACTTCGGGAATCCAGTCACAAAGTCCATGGTGATGTGCTCCCATTTCCATCACGCCACTTCAAGCGGTTGCGTCTTTCCACCAGGTCGTTGATGTTCTACTTTAACTTGTTGACAAGTCAGGCACTTTGATACAAAATCTGCTACCTCTCGTTTCATACCCTGCCACCAAAACAGTCGCCGCAAGTCGTAATACATCTTTGTACCACCAGCATGCACTGCAAAGCGAGAACGATGAAAGTGATCAATCACCTTTCTTTGGCACTCGTCCGATTTTGGTATGAAAAGTCTGTCTCTAAACGTCAGACCTCCGTCCGCCTTGATCTTCCAATCGTCCAGGGTTTCTCCTCCGGAGAGTTGAGTCATCAACTCTTTCGTTTCTGGATCGTTCTGTTGTCCTTCCATCACCAATCTGATTACCTCGGGTTGCAAGACCAAGCTATGGATTCTTGCTGACCCGTTTCCTTCGATCAGCTCCAGGTCATTCTTGGATAGAACTTTTAACATTTTCCACTGCAAGGATACCATCCTTACCACGTTACTATGTGACTTTCTGCTCAAGTTGTCGGCCACTACGTTGGTTTTTCCTGAGTGATAGGAGAGACTGAAGTCGTAATTTCCCAGATACTCCATCCATCTTCGCTGCCTCATATTCAGGTCCTTTTGAGTGAAGATATACTTGAGACTATGGTGATCAGAAAACACATTGAATTTCTCACCATACAAGTAATGTCTCCACAACTTCAACGAGGAGACAACGGCTGTCAACTCCAAATCATGAGTCGGGTAATTCTGCTCATGTCCCTTCAGCTGCCTGGAACCATAAGCTACTACCTTCCCTTCTTGCATCAGCACACATCCCAAACCAAACTTAGACGCATCGCAATACACATCATAACCTCGTCCTTGTTTGGGTATTATCAAAACTCGAGACATAGTCAACTTTTCCTTTAGCTCCTGGAACGCTCTTTCACAAGCCTGCTCCACTCACACTTAACATTCTTTCTCGTCAGCCGAGTCATTGGCACTGCGATCTGGGAGAAGTGTGGGATAAACTTTCGGTAATATCCTGTTAATCACAAAAAGCTTCTGATCTCGAACACATTCTTGTGACTTTCCTAAGTCTTCACTGTTTCCACCTTTGCTGGGTCTACTGAGATCCCTTCGGGAGACAACACGTGTCCAAGGAACTATACTTGAGTTAGCCAAAACTCGCACTTGCTCAGCTTAGTGTACAACTGATGATCTCAAAGAGTCTGAAGAACAATGCGTAGATGACGCTCATGCTCCTCCTCGGACAATGAAAAGACCAAGATATTGTCTATGAAAACTATCACAAACTCTCTCAGGTACAGTCGGAAAACGTGATTCATCAAGTCCATAAACATGGCTAGCGCGTTGGTCAACCCGAAAGGCATCACCACAAACTCGTACAAACCATACTACGTCCGGAAAGCAGTCTTAGGAATGTCTTCCTCTCGAATCCGTAACTGATGGTAACCTGACCTCAGATTGATTTTTGAAAAACATCTTGATCCTCTCAAACGATAAAAAAGGTCGTCTATTCTAGGCAAAGGACACTTATTCTTAATAGATACCTGGTTGAGTCTCCGATAATCTATACACATTCTCATCGATCCATCTTTCTTTTTCACAAAGAGAGCAGATGCGCCCCATGACGAGTTGCTCTGATGGATAAAATCGAGTCTAAGAAGCTCTTCTACCTGTGTAGCTAGCTCTCTCTGTTCAGCCGGCGCCATCCGATAAGGTGCCATGGAAATATGAGATGTTCCTGGCTGTAGGTCTACAACAAACTCTATCTCTTGGCATGGAGGTAGCCCAGTAATTGGTCAGGAAACACATCCATAAACTCACACACCACCCAAGGAGCAACAGACCTTACACCACCTACATCTGCCCAACCCATGCTTGCCACCACACTACCGGGATACCCCCTAAGGCCAGAGAAAGTGACTCTCATCTTCTCATAGGGTACCAACTTCTCCCTAAACCTTTCATTGGTTGAGGAGATCCCAAAAATTCTCCTCTCAGAACAGTCGATCAAATCTTGAAAACTGACAACCAGTCCATGCGAAGGATGATGTCAAATCCATAATTTCTACAACCATGAAATCATAGGACAACTCTACACTGCTAATTCTTAAAATGCACGATCTACATTTTTTGTTTACCAAAGCTCTCTTTCCCAAGGGTGATACTACCATTAGCGGGTTAACTACTTCTACTAGTTTCAAATCCAATCTATCACAACAAGCTCTAAAAATAAAGGAATGCGAAGCACCGGTATCAAAAAACACTTGTGCTAAAAGACTGAAGAGAGTAAGGGTACCTTCCATCACCATATTCTCCATCGGCTCCTCCTTCTGAGTCCCAATCGTGTAGACTCTCCCCTGGGTGGTCTGTGGACGTCCCTGTCCCCTCCCCTGATTGTTCTGAGGTGGTCTAATCCTAGGTGCCACCGAGCCTTTGGAGGTTTGCTGAGAACCTCTGCCAACGGATGGGTGTGCCACGTAATGAGATGGCCCCGTGCTTTGCGAAGGTGCGGCTCTACCGAGATAGGGGCAGTCCCAAAACAGGTTCCCGGTCTGCTTACAGTGGTAGCAGGCCTTTTCCCCTCCTACTGGGCAGAACTTAGAAGTATGCCCAGGCTGGTTGCAAGTGTAGCACACGAATTGTCTAGTGTTAGACCGACTCGCCTGTCGCGCACTCGGTTGGCTCTTTTTAAAGAATGGCCTCTTTTGGTTGAATTTGGCCTTCTTGTTGGAGGAAGATTTTTGGAAGTTGGAGGCGCTCCTGTTGGTGGAATCCACCACCTCCACCTTTGAAGCCCAATCGATGATCTCCTCTAAGGTGTTGAAAATTAAACCGGCCACTTGCCGCTAAAGAAAAGGTTGGAGTCCATTCTCGAAGTGTTGTATCTTCTCTTCCTCGTTTGCCGCAATTCAGGGCAAAAACTGCATCAGATCAATGAACCTTATGGCATATTGCGCTACTGAGCCGGAACCTTGCTGGATATTAAGGAATTATCTCTTCCTCGCTTCCTGGACAGTCTTTCGGAAGTAACGGGCCAAGAAGGCGGCTGAAAACTTCCTCTTTAAGCTACGGTCAACTGAAAAATTGAAAAACAGACAGAGAGGGAGAGAGAGTTTGGTCTGGTTTTCTCAGAGCTAAGGGGAGAAACCAGCTGGGGAGATGAGGCAATATATAGAGGAAGCTGGGCAATGGGTGAAAGCCACGACGGGCGCTGCATGGAGCAGCAACCCATCACCCGGCACTGTAACGGCTACAGTGAAATTCATTTTTGCAGATAAGTCCTTCCTGCTTAGTTTTGGCTTTTTTGTAGATGGGTCCAGTTTTGACTAAAATCCATATTTAGCTTAAAATATAATTTTAAAAGCTTGATTAATTTAATCTAGCCTGACCGAAATGTTGGGATTTAAAAACTCTAAACACCATAAAAATTTGGAGATTTAAAATTCATTAAAGACCATAGATTTAAACAAAATTCATAATTTAACACTATTTACTTAATTTAACTTGCGTCAAATAAAATAAATTAAAATCCTCATTTTCAAGGTTGAAAGAGTAATAAACCGAAATAAAATGGTCTAAAGTAATATGCTTGTCTTAAAAATTTTCTCATTTATAAAATCACTTAAAAATATTTATTTCCCCTTTCAAGGGTCTTTTCAGACGGTTTTGTATACCGTTTTATGAAAATAAAATAATTCTAAAATCAGAAATAGAAATTCTTGATTTAAGAAAATAATATCATCCAATAATAATCACCTAATGATATAAATAATAAAAAATATCAAAGAATGGTAAATTACCATGTTGTCCTTCCAGTTGGAAGAGCTGGATCACTTAGTTTTCGATCTCCTAGTGGACCGAGCCTGGACTTTTCCCAACCCTAATCTTCAAGATTAATTAGTTAAGTTAAGATTTATCATACGGATTATGCCTAATTTGGGTCAGGGTATTACACTCTCTCACTCATTTAAAAAAAAAATATACTCTGGTTTGTCTATGAATATTAACATTTAACGTCCCGATCGTTGCGCATTAAATGCACTCCCAACGACATAACTTATAATTGGTCGTCATGTCTATGTCGCCAATGGGTTGACAATTATTTCACCGAGAGATCGGTCCATACGAGGGTCTCGATCTAGGGCAACACTATGCAGACAGGGTTTCATGTCCCAAAACTTGTCTTTCCCAAAACGACCTATCACCCTTTACCGAGGCGTTGGTCCTAGTACTCTCGATGTAACGCCCCGCCCTTTCCAAGAATTTCAGAGTCTAATTTTTTTTTTTAAAGTTATAATAAAACATAGAAAGAGAGCGGGCGGTGTCACGACGCGAGTTAAGTTTAGACTACCCAAGTCTGAACCTTAACTGGCCACCCATGTGTACATGGACTAGACCATGATTACGAATCACACCTGGAACTAACATCAACATGCGGAATAATCTAGATTAATTGCGGAATAGAAAAACCAGATAGCAAGTAACAGTCTTAAAACATTATTTAACATAGATCAACCATCCAAATGTTATCAACCTAATCAAACCATAGCAAGTAGTGAATTATTACATGTCTCACAAAAGTATTCAAAAGACAATAATATAAAGTAGTTCAGTCCTTCATTCAAGCACTTAGGCTTGGCTCCCCTCCCGGTCAACGACCTTTCCTTTCCCTTTGCTTGTATCTGCAATCTCCTCTGAGGATAGAATTAGGGCATTAGATCAACGCGCCCAGTAGGTTCCCGAATCAGGGCTACCACATGTTAGCATATAAAACATGCATATATATCATATTACATGATCATTAAAAACAGGTAAAACAATGCTATGAAATATGCACATGCAATGAGCATCCCCCATCATGTACTTTCATGGCCATCACTTGACGTGCCTTGCACCGACAAGGTAAATTACAACACACTTTCATCTCTTCTATAAAATATGTACATGCAATGAGCAACCCCCATGATTTACATTCGTAGCCATCACTTGACGTGCCTTGCACCAACAAGGTAAATTACAACACACTTTCATCTCTTCTATAAAATATGTACATGTAATGAGCAACCCCCATCATGTACATTCGTAGCCATCACTGTAAAACTTCATTCATTATCTCATAACTATGCATGAGATGTCAATGCCTGTATGCCATTTGTCAATGCATAATATATCATTTGAAACCACATAAAATAAACAAAAATCTCATAAAGAAAACCAGGGTAAAAACTGTGGTTACAAGTAGGTAGGAAACCTACTTAAGAATCACTTCAGCGTCCGTTCTTTCTTAGGCTTTGTCCGGTCACGACTCGTTCGTCGTTCAACTCTCGTCACCTTGTGATAAAATAATCAGTAAGTCATATTGTCACTTAAATGTCCATTCACATATAAGACCCAAAACATCTTGATTTGGTCCTGCTTTCAAATCCTTCCATTATTGCCCATATTAACAATTTTTGCCATTGGTTCCAACCAATCTACTTAGTCATCCAATCTTTAATCCACCAAACTTACTCCATGGGGTTCGGCCATACATTTGGCCAAATCCAATGGTTCTTTTATCCATTACCATATGGTTCTCCATTAGGGTATTTTAAACCTTTTAAATCAACATAGAACCATTACCAACTACTACTCATAAGTTTAGCCTATTTAACCCATTCACCATGAATTAGCATAAAGTCCATCAACGTGCTTGGTTATTTACTGATATTAAGTACATAGATACATACATGATTCTTGAGTCAAAATCATACAACCCAATCAGTAAGTATAACCATACATAAACCAAATAAAAACGATAAAGTAACCCATGGGGTTCGGCCACTCACATGGCCGAACCTCATGGTTCTTTGAATCAAATTCTTCTAATGATCTTTCATCATTTATCATGTATCTTAGGCATAAAAACAGCAAACATAATTCTATTTAAAATCCTATAGAAACCCCATGGTATTGCATGGTTTCTAACTCTTTAATTTCACAACAATCATCAATCTCTTTCATGGGGTTCGGCCATTCAAGTTGGCCGAACCCTATGTCCATGAATTGATCATTCAAACATGCATTAGGTGTTATTTAAATCATGCAATATCAGTACCCTTTTGCTACCTTTATACCTCTTAGAAATCCTCTTAAAACATGTATTTTAAATCTAATAACATATGAAAAAACAGTCCCAACGTGCATGGTTTTAAATTTCAAAAACCATACACACTAATCAACTTTTTCCATGGGGTTCGGCCACCCAAAGTGGCCGAACCCAATGGTCCATTGCCACTCCTTTAATCTACTGATTTAGACCATATAAACTTCAGTCCTTGATGACCTTCAAGTCCATGGTTTAAGCTTTTTAAAACATACATTTTATGTCCAATAAAACATCTAAAAACAGTCCTATACTTGTATGGTTTTAAATTCCAAAAAACATCCAAACCAACCAATTGTTTCCATGGGGTTCGGCCATCCAAAGTGGCCGAACTCCATGTTCTCAATTTCCATCCTTTAAACCCCTATCATCACACTTTAAAACCTTACTTATTTCAGCCACAAAATGACCCCAAAAATCAGTCCATAAAACCCATGGTTTTCATGTTTCCAAAACATGAAAACCATGCAATCTTTTACATGGGGTTCGGCCCTCCATGGTGGCCGAACCCAATGGTTATTTTCACCATTTTAAATCCTCCATAATCAAGGTTAAATATTGGTGTATTCGGCCATGACAATGGCCCAATACACACCCTACTTGTTTTATGTTTTTTTAAACCAAAAAATCATAAAGATACTTACCAAATTTTCCAAACTTCCTCCTTGTCTTTGATCCTTGTTTTCTCCCTTTTATTTCTTCTTTTCTTTTGCTGTTTTGTGCTTGAATATTTAATGCCAAAACCTCTGCTGTTCCAGCCAAGAAGAACAACGAATTGGAGAGAGGAGAGAGGGAGAGAGAGATGAGGAAAATCTTAGGCTTTGCAATGATAAATTGGCCAAGTGATGGTGTTCATTGGTTTTGTATTTCAGCCATCAACACCCCTCCACTTCCTCATCAACTCATGCACAAAACGATGGGCATTGGGTGCCCTCCAAGGCACCCCTTGGCAGCTACCCATGCCGCCATTCAGATTTCTATGTAACTCACCTCAAACCCATCATTTACATTAACCATTCATCATGGAACTCACCAAAACAAGTCCCCAAAGTGTGGGACTTGTTTTGGTTGGTTTGAGACCAGCCAACCTCTTCAAATTCCCATTAAACTCACTGATTTACAGTCCCTTCGATTTCCATTTTGACTCACCCAACTCAAGATATTTTTATTTCAACCCAACTCATCACATTTAATGCTCCATCTTTGAGTCAACTCTTTTCTTAATTTAGACTCACTCCAAATCAGTCCAACTCAAGCTGAATTATCTCACACTTGAGTTCCATTGAGGTCCCACACGGTCATCCGTGGTCAAACTAGTCAACCCGACCTGTTGGGTCCACTTTTGGCTCCTTGACCCGTTTTTGACTCCATGACCCAATTATGGGTATTTTGGTCATTTGTAATCGGTTTTTTGTTATGGGTCAGGCCTACCCATTTCTTCTCTACTTGATTTCCAATCAAATAAGCTTAACCCCATTGAATTTAAATTCATAAAACGGTCAAATCATCCATTTTGACCCGATGGGTCCCATTTGGGCCCTTTGACCCATTTTGCCATTTTTGACCCAAATGATGAAAATTACCCAACTAATCAAACTTAACATTCATAATATGCTCATATGATTTTAATTTGAGCAATGGGCCCCACTATTTCCTTTCTTAACATCACAAAATAATTAATTTAACAACTCAGGGGCATTTTGGTAATTTTTCATTTTATTGAGAAATTGGGGTGTTACACTCGATCGGTCTTGAATTACGGATGTCTATTTTCGCGAGAGTCCACATGAGTTCTAGGTTCCAGAACTCATGAGTTATCATCGACGAGTCGCTGACCACGAGGGATCGTTAAGTTCATCACCGAGGGGTCGGTGCATACGAGACTCTTGATCAGAGGATACTCAGAATGACAGTTCAATGTTCCAGAACCTTTGTCAATCTGACTGACCACTATGACCACAATGGGTCGATTCTGTTTCCACTGATGGGTCTGTGAGAACGACTGGTCGAGCTGACAGTGAAATTAATTTATATTTCCAAGTTCACTTCCAATTCACTGTCAAGCTTCCTCTTTAAGCTTTTTATGATTTTAACACTTATTCAACTAAGCCTAGGAATGGTCCTCCAAAGATGTAGGTACCACCTAAAGTCATCTATGGCCTGTTTTGTGATTGCGATAACGATGAACTTTAATTTGGTGGAGCATAATCTTCAATCTTGATCACCTTGAGTCTTCAAGTTTCTAGCAAGTGCTTCTTCCCGAGTCATGGAATTGAGAAACATAAGGACTCGGCAAAGCCGGGGCACTAACACTCGTCAATCCACTTCCACAGGGCAAAGGGTTTAACAACAAAATTAAAGCTAAGAAGCACTTGCCTTGTAGCTCTTTCTCAAAGATGTGTGCTTCTCAAAGATCTATCCAATGTGTGCCCAAGTTAATCCCGACGCTCCCCATTGTAGCCGTCGTTAAGTAATCACAATCTCAGGATGACAAGAAAATTTGTTCTACCAATATCTATCCTAGTTATATATCCTTTCCCATGTCTCTTTTTTCACAACCTCAATTACTATGATTGGTTGTATTAGATTTCCCAAGTGTAAGCACAAGAGAGAGAGTGATCATTTTGTTGTCCCTTCTTTAAGCTTACTGATAATGATGACGGTCCAACGAATTTGCTAAAGGATGTGAAATGGTTGCACAATGATTGGTATTTATAGAGAAGGCAACATGTTTCAGAAAATGTCATGTACCGACAGGTCAAGTACACCGAGGGTCGGTGACTAAGAATATTACCGTTCAACCACCGAACATAATGCATTAAATGCACTCCCAACGGCATAATTTATACCTAGCCGACATGTGTGTGTCATCGATGGGTCGACATTCATGGCATCAAGAAGTCGGTTTGTAATACCCTGACCCAAATTAGGTGTAATCCGTATGATAAATCGTATATTAAAGATTTAATCTCGAAGATTAGGGTTAAGGCTTTGAGAAAAGCCCAGGCTCGGCCCATTCGGAGCTCGAAAGCTCAATGATCCAGCTCATCCAACTGGAAGGACAAAATGGTAATTTAGAATTCTTTGATATTATTTTATTATTTATGTCATTAGGTGATTATTATTGGATGATATTGTTTTCCTAAAACAAGAATTTCTATTTTTTATTTCAGAATTATTTTAATTTCAGAAAATGGTATTTAAAACATCCCAAAAAGACCCCGAAAAGGGGAAATAAATATTTTTAAATGATTTTATAAATGAGAAAATTTTTAAGACAAGCATATTACTTTAGACCATTTTATTTTGGTTTAGTTTATTCTTTCAAACCTTGAAAATGAGGACTTTAATTTATTTTATTTGATGCAAGTTAAATTAAGTAAATAATGTTAAATTATGAATTTTGTTTAAATCTATAGTCTTTAATGAATTTTAAATGTCCAAATTTTTTGGTGTTTAGAGTTTTTAAATCCCAACATTTCAGTTTGGTTGGATTAAATTAATCAAGCTTTTAAAATTATATTTTAAGCTAAATATGAATTTTAGTCAGAACTGGACCCATCTACAAAAAACCCAAAACTAAGCAGGAAAGACTTATCTGCAAAAATGAATTTCACTGTAGCCGTTACTGTGCCGGGCGATGGGTTGCCGCTGCATGCAGCGCCCGTCGTGGCCTTCATCCATTGCCCAACTTCCTCTATATATTGCCTCTTCTCCCCAGCTGGTTTCTCCCCTCAGCCAGTGTCCATCTCTCAGCTTTGAGAAAACAAGACCAAACTCCCTCTCCCTCTTTGTCTGTTTTTCAAATTTTCGGTTGACCGTAGCTTAAAGAAGAAGATTTTTCAAAGTCGGGATTTTCAACACAGTAACTTAAGCGAAGGTAACCTCTATGTTCCTCTTCAAATTTTAACAAGTTTAGAATCAAGTAGAACTAAATCTGACTGAGTTTTGAGTGTGTAAACCGATTTGAAGTTTAAAAAAAAACATGGATTTTCTTCACTTTGGTTTTGATAATAAAATCGGATGTTTTATCTAAGTATTAAGGTTTTAATTTATTCCCTAAGGTAAGAGGACTCACTGGGGAGTCCATCTGACCGGTTGGATGTGAAAACCGAATCCAGAAAATCCACTATTTTTGGATTCGTATTTCATGTGTTGCTGGCCGTTACTGTCTGCTGTTGCAGACAGAGGAGGAAGACGACTCTCGGACGGTCCGAGAGTTGGCCTTCGGACATTCCGAGACTGACCCCTTCGGACGTTCCGAGCTTTGGCTTGAAATCCCGAAGTGTCAGAGCCCAACCGTTGCTCGCCTCTGCTGTCGAGACGTCCAAGCCTGTTCAGAAGGACCGAACCCCTCTCTAACGATCTGAGCTTCACTCGGCATGATCCGAGACACACAGACCTACTGAATCCCTGTTTTCTATCTTCTTGAGTTCGGAAGCATCTTCGAAAGATCCGAGACTTGACCCTCGGACAATCCGAAGATCTGAATCATGTTCCGAGGTTCTGTGGACTAGTTTAGGCCGTGGTTTGGACAGTCCGAAGCCACAGTACCTAGTTCCGAGGCATGTTCTGAGGAACCCAGTTTTTTAATGTTAAATCTTGGTTGGTTGATGATGCATGTGTTAGATCCTAGGTTTTCATGTAATGTTTATACCCATTTTGTTAATTTAAAAATGTACTAACCCCTTCTTCTTTTATTACTATAGTGTATTAATTATTGTATTCACTTCCAGGCCGACACTATTTGTCGGGCACTGAGTGACTTCACCTCCAGGCCGACACTATTTGTCGGGCACTGAGTGACTTCACTTCCAAGCCGACACTATTTGTCTGCCGCTAAGTGACTTTACTTCCAGGCCGACGCTATATCTTTCCTGCACTGAGTGACATCTAGGCCTAACTCAATACGTCAATCTGGTCAATGCCTAGAAGACAATATGAGAAGTGGCCTGAGCCCTTGTACATCTAGACCTAACTCAATACGTCAATTTGGTTTTATCCAAAAGACAATATGAGAATTGGTCTGAGCACCTATTTACTATTATATTATGGATTATTTTAACTTAAAATGGTTAAAAACCAAGTAGGAGACTCAGGTCCAATTAACCTGGAGATTCTTGGAAAAAAAAAACAGTATGGTTTTGAAATACTAATTGTATGTATTTCTTCGAATGCTATGTATGTTGACCAATATTTGATTTGACACTTGTTTGTATGTTGACAGAGAGTTCGAGGCCACACAATTTCGGTGAGAGGACTTAACTTTGCAGTAGGTGTAAATCAGGTTTAATGAGATGGATCTTAATCAATGAGTGGTTTCAAGTGTTGATGAACCCACTCATGTGCCTAGACATAATGTACTGTTGTAAGAAGTTCTTATGATAATTATACGTGATAATATTGATTATGAGTTATGTAATACTGCTTCCACGTACCCTTGACTATTGAACTATTATCAGCCATGTGTGTGTTGGTTTACGTCTACTGGAACAGGGGTGTCGACAGTTGCTGACTTGGGGCATGTCAGTACCGGCCATGTGAGGGTCGGAGATGTACTTGTAAGGATGTATTTTGACCTTGTCGGGACTTAATACAATGGTCTCAACGTAGTATGTAGGTGTTACGATGGATGACAGCAGTGATGGAATGATATTGAGAATTTATTGTCAAGCATGAGATATCATATTGCAAATGTTGATTATTTAACTAATCTGATATTTCATTAGACTGCATTGTTATATTTCCTTCACTGGGCTAGTTAGCACACACCACTCACATTTCAGGAAATGTGCATGAGGAGGAGAACCCTCCATATGAAGCTTAGGATGGATAAGCTGTTGCGTTGCCTTGGTATTCCCACTGAGGGGAATTCCGCTATCTTTGCCTTTTGGTTCCTTAAACCACATGTGTTTTTAAAGTACCGTGTGTGGTACTTAGTTTGTGTTGATGTAATGTATTAAACCGCTATGTGTTCCATAGCTACTCTGGTTATAATTTAATAGCATCTCATTTATGGAATTATGTGTTTGTGATTGTGTTGTGTGTAGGCATATGGTATATGTTTGAGTCCACCTATTGGGCTCATATTTGCCTTTTGTTTCTGGGCCTAACCTTTGATCCGACCAAGTTAGAATTCTTAAGTTTAGTTAAAAAAAAAAATCAGTGACATTCCGAGCCCACTTTCGGGTCGGGGCGTTACAGATTGGTATCAGAACATCGGCTCAAACTCTAGGACTGTGATGGGTTGCAACATAGTTTGAATTATTTTTGGATTAGAACTGTAGTTTTCATTGACGTTTTCTGTTTTTGTGGTACAGATATGTCCAGCAACGTAGAGTATACCGAGTTGTGGGACAGAGGGACCCCTAGCTGTCCTATGATCTGGTTTCTTCTTCCAATGACTCCAGCATGCCAAACTGCAATGTGGGAGTTAATGTGAACATCCCAGTAGGATCACCCAAAGATGTTGAAGTGGTTCCAGCCTTGTTTCTAGAAGAGAATGAGGGAGATGTCCCAATGTTAGAAGAATCCATAGGGGAGATAAGCTCACCCGAATACTTTCCACCTACCCCGATTTCGGAGGAGCTGACGGAGTATATGTGTGAACTGTGCAACCAGGAGGGGCACAACTGTTCTTTCTGCCCCTACCCTATTGATGTTGTTTGCCCTGTTTGTGGACTTCGCGGGCACGGGAAGGAGAGGACTAACTGTCCTTACGTTGGCGGACTGGGAATAATACCCTGTTTGACTTGTGGAGTGTTGGGGCACATGTCAGCGACATGCCCTGACAACTTCTTCTATTTTGGTGATGATGCAGGGTCTTTTACGGAAGATTAGGCTGGAAGTAGTGGAAAAAAACAAATGTCGGGGAAAAAGGGGAGATTTTGTAAGGGTTGTTAGTAGTGTCTTCAAGTGTATTTTGTGATTGAGGGGCTTTCTAATCCTACTAACCCTTTTAATTGTAATGCAATTTTGAGATTTCTAATGAATTGTGCAACCTTGTATTTTGTCTTGATAACCTCTTCATCTTAAATAATTAAGTAATATTTACAAGTATAAATAACAGATGTCAGGACCCAACGGAAATGGAAACAACTACCGCAGAAGGAGGACAAGTCCTCCACCCCGCTATATACAAAACGAAGCCATTTGGGCAGCGATGGAAGCGTTCCAGTAGATAGTCGAGAATATGCGACACCCTCCCGTCAGGACGCAAGAAGAGAGAGCCACCTCGGCTCTGAAGGAGTTTAAGCTACTAAACCCGATGAGCTTTTCGGGAACTGAGGATCCTAGCGCAGCAAGGAACTGGCTTACATAAATAAGCCGGATCTTGAATACCTTAGCAATTGTTGATGATCTAAGGGTATTTTTGCGACCTATCAATTGGAAGGGAATGCCTATGAATGGTGGGAGGCTAAGAGTTTGGCTCGTAACCACGAACTTATGACGTGGGAGGAGTTTTCAGCCTCCTTCCTGGCCCGTTACTTCCCGAAGACTGTCCAGGAAGAGAGAGTTCCTTAATATCCAGCAAGGTTCCGACTCAGTGGCGCAGTATACCATAAGGTTTATCGACCAGATGCAATTTATGCCCTGGATTGCGGTAAACGAGGAAGAGAAGATACAACACTTCGAGAATGGACTTCAACCATTTCTTTAGCGGTAAGTGGCCGGTTTAATTTTTAACACCTTAGAGGAGATCATCGATCGGGCTTCAAAGATGGAGGCGGTGGATTCCACGAACAAGAGCGCCGACAACTTCCAAAAACCTTCCTCCAACAAGAAGGCCAAATTCAACCAAAAGAGGCCATTATTTAAAAAGAGCCAACCTAGTGCGGGACAGGTAAGTCGGCTTGACACTTTACAATTCGTGTGCTACACTTGCAACCAGCCTAGGCATACTTCTAAGTTCTGTCCAACAGGAGGGGAAAATGCATGCTACCACTGCAAGCAGACCGGGCACCTGTTTAGGGACTGCCCCTATCTCGGCAGAGCCGCACCTTCGTAAAGCACGGGGCCATCTTATTCTGTGGCACAACCATCCGTTGGCAGAGGTTCTTAGCAAACCTCAAGAGGGTCGGTGACACCTAAGAATGGACCACCTCGAAACAGTCAGGGGAGGGGACATGGACGTCCTTAGACCACCTAGGGGAGAGTCTACACGATTGGGACTCAGAAGGAGGAGCAGATGAAGAATATGGTGATGGAAGGTACCCTTACTCTCTTCAGTCTTTTAGCATGAGTGCTTTTTGATACCGATGCTTCGCATTCCTTTATTTCTAGAGCTTGTTGTGATAGATTGGATTTGAAATCAGTAGAAGTAGCTAACCCGCTAATGGTAGTATCACCCTTAGGAAAGAAAGCTTTGGTAAACCAAAAATGTGGATCGTGCATTTTAAGAATTAGCGGTGTAGAGTTGTCCTATGATTTTTTGGTTTTAGAAATGATGGACTTTGATATCATCCTTGGCATGGCCTGGTTGTCAGTTTTCAAGATTTTGATCGACTATTCTCAGAGGAGAATTTTTTGGGTCTCCTCAACCAATGAAAGGTTTAGGGAGAAGTTGGTACCCTATGAGAATATGAGAGTCACTTTCTCTGGCCTTAGGGCATATCCCGGTAGTGTGGTGGCAAGCATGGATTGGGAAGATGTAGGTGGTGTAGGGTCTGTTGCTCCTCTGGTGGTGTGTGAGTTTATGGATGTGTTTCCTGAGCAGTTAGTTGGGTTACCTCCATGCTGAGATAGAGTTTGTTGTATACCTATAGCCAGGAACATCTCCTATTTCCATGGAACTTTATAGGATAGCGCTGGCTGAACAGAGAGAGCTAGCTACGCAGGTAGAAGAGCTTCTTAGACTCGATTTTATCCGTCAGAAAAACTCGCCATGGGGTGCACTTGCTCTCTTTGTGAAAAAGAAAGATGGATAGATGACAATGTGTACAGATTACCGGCGACTCAACCAGGTAACTATTAAGAATAAGTATCCTTTGCCTAGAATAGAAGACCTTTTTGATCTTTTGAGAGGATCGAGATGTTTTTCAAAAATCTATCTGAGGTCGGGTTGCCATCAGTTGCGGATTCTAGAGGAAGACATTCCTAAGACTGCTTTCCTGACGCAGTATGGTTTGTACGAGTTTGTGGTGATGCCTTTCGAGTTGACCAACGCGCCAGCTATGTTTATGGACTTCACGAATCGCGTTTTCCGACCGTACCTGAGAGAGTTTGTGATAGTCTTCATAGACGATATCCTGATTTTTTAATCATCTGAGGAGGAGCATGAGCGTCATCTACGCATTGTTCTTCAGACTCTTCGAGATCATCAGCTGCACGCTAAGCTGAGTAAGTGCGAGTTTTGGCTAACTCAAGTACAGTTCCTTGGACACGTGGTGTCTCCAGAAGGGGTCCCGGTAGACCCAACAAAGGTAGAAACAGTGAAGACTTGGGAAAGTCCTAAGAACGTGTTCGAGATCAGAAGCTTTCTGGGATTAGCAGGATATTACTGAAAGTTTATCCCACTCTTCTTCCTGATCGCGGTGCCAATGATTCGGCTGACGAGAAAGAATGTTAAGTTTGAGTGGAGCGAGGCTTGTGAAAGAGCGTTCTAGGAGCTGAAGGAAAAGTTGACCATGTCTCCAGTTTTGATAATACTCGAAAAAGGACGAGGTTATGATGTGTATTGCGATGCGTCTAAGTTTGGTTTGGGATGTGTGCTGATGCAAGAAGGGAAAGTAGCAACTTATGGTTCCAAGCAACTGAAGGGACATGAGCAGAACTACCCGACTCGGGATTTGGAGTTGGCAGTCGTTGTCTTCTCATTGAAGTTGTGGAGACATTACTTGTATGGCGAGAAATTCAATGTGTTCTCGGATCACCACAGTCTTAAGTATATCTTCACTTAGAAGGACCTGAATATGAGGCAACGGAGATGGTTGGAGTATCTGGGAGATTAGAACTTCAGTTTTTCCTATCACCCAGGAAAAGCCAACGTAGTGGCCAACGCCTTGAGCAGAAAATCACATAGCAATGTGCTCGAGGAGGAGAACCCTCCGTATGAAGCTTAGGATGGATAAGTTGTTGCGTTGCCTTGGGATTCCCACTGAGGGAAATTCCACAATCTTTGTGTTTTGGTTGCTTGAACCATATGGTTTTGTAAAGTACCATGCGTGGTACTTAGTTTGTGTTGATGTAATGCATTAAACTCCTATGTGTTCCGTAGCTACTCTGGTTATAATTTAATAACATCTCATTTATGGAATTATGTGTATGTGATTGTGTTGTTGGTAGGCATATGGTATATATCTGAGTTCACCTGTTGGGCTCATGTGTGGCTTTTGTTTCTGGGCCTAACCTTTGATTCGGCCCAGTTAGAATTCTTGACTTTAGTTTTAAAAAAAAAAAAAATCAGTGACGTTCTGGGCCCACTTTCTGGTCGGGGCGTTACACGGTCCATACGAGGGTCTCGATCCAGGACAACACCATGCAGACAGAGTTTCATGTTTCGAAACTTGTCCTGCCCGGAATGACCTATCGCCTTATACCAAAGGATCGGTCCTGAAACTCTCGATCGATCTTGAATTACTGAGATGTATGTTTTCTAGAGAGTCCACATGAGTTCTAGGTTCCAAAACCCATAAGTTATCATCGATGAGTCGTTGACCACGAGGGGCCGTTAAGTTCATCATCGAGGGGTCGACAGATACGAGGCTCTCGATCAGAGGCATACCCAGAATGACAGTTCAATGTTCCAGAACCTTTTTCAATCTGGCCGACCAGTCTATGGCCACGATGGATTATTATGTCCATTACCAGCATATTCGACCAAGCCTAGGGATGATCTTCTCTAAGGTGTGGGTTCCACCTAAAGTCATCTATGGCCACATGTCTATTTTTTGTGATTGCCATGACGATGAGTTTAAATCCGGTGGAGCATGATCTTCTTTTTTGAACACCTTGAGTTCTTCAAGCTTATAGCAAGTGCTTCTTCCCCAGTCATGGAATTGACAAACTTAGGGACTAGGCAAATCCGGGGCACTAATATTCTCTCCCTTTGTTAATTTCATGATAAAATCTAGAAGCTAACCCAATTACAAACCCACGCTTATTACATCACATTTGAATACAAAAATATTACATTGATTAAATGTACAAATTCAAATGGAAAACAAGACTATGACCTTCACATATTGTTGTTCAGCTTGCTTCAATTTATGTTTACCTGTTTCAACACATAAGCAAGCAACACTAGAAAGTCATTAGAGGGGTTAGTCCAAAACATAAATATGCATCCATGGACTAAACAAGATTTGTACTTAAATTCCCATATACACCATGATTTCTTAGAAACCAACACTACCCATAGCATTTATAAGCTCACAGTGTTTGAGAAGATTTTCTCCCCCAATCTTCTTGAGTTTGATTTCCCAAACTCCAAGCATAGACATTCCCATGTCCATTGGCTTCTTCCAATCTTACCAATCACTCCTCTTAATTGGCTCTGATGTCTAACAGCTTCTACTAATTTCTCCCCCATTTTGTCATACAATTGATAAAGGTCTAGTAAGCAGACATCGATTTTCCTTTCATTTTGAAGGAATTGGATTCAAGCACTCCCCCATGCTTCTTGCATTTAGTGCTTCCATGAGTTCACTTCCAACTTGTTTAATCTTTCTGTTAGTGCCCCAGCTTAACGAGTCCCTACGTTTGTCAATTCCAATGACTCGGGAAGAAGCACTTGCTAAGAAGCTTGAAGACTCAAGGTGATCAAGAGTGAAGATCATGCTCCACCGGATTGAATTTCATTGTATATGGCAATCACAAAACATGTATTTGGCCATAGATGACTTTAGGTGGTACCCACACCTTAGGAGGACTATCTCTAGGCTTAACTGAACAAATGGTAAATCCATAAAAAAACCTAAGAGAGGAAGCTTGACAGTGAACTGGAAGTGAACTTGGAAATATGAAATACGTTCACTGTCTGCTCGACCAGTCATTCTCACCAATCCCTAGGTGAAGACAAGATCGACTCATCGTGGTTGAGAGACTGGTCCTGCTGGATTGACAAAGGATCTGGAATGTAGAACTGTTATTCTAAGTATGCCTCTGATCGAGAGTCTCGTATGCACCGGCCTCTCCATGAAAGGTTGAAACAACCCCTCGTTGTCAATGACTCGTCGATGATAACTTATAAGTTCTGGAACTTAGAACTTATATGGACTCTCGAGGAAACAAATATATCAGTAGTTCAAGACTGATCGAGAGAACCAGGACCGACCCCTCGGTAAAGTGCGACAGGTCGGTCTGGGTAAGACTTGTTTCTGGACTTGAAACTCTATCAGCATGGTGTTACCCCAAACTGAGTCTCTCGTATGGACCGACCTCTCGGTGCCATAACTGTCGACCAATCGGCGACACCGACCTGTCAACTGGGAAGTAATAAAGCCATTGGGAGTGCATTTAATGTGCAACGGTTGGGTGGTTGAACAGTAATAAATATGAATACCGACCCATCGATGCCACAGATCTGTCGGTACTAGACAGTTTGAAAAACTGTGGTGACTCTATAAATATGAGTGTTGTATGATCGTTTTATCATCTTCCTTGAACTGAGAAGAGTCATATACTCTAAGGAACGATCAACACTGTTGTACTGAGAATCATAAACAACCAATCTATTGATTGAGTTTGAAAGTGAGAAAGAGATGAGGAAAGAAAAGACATAAACTAGGAAAGCTTTGTTAAACTCAGTTTCCTTGTCACCCTGAGAATGTGATTGCTATATGACGGCTACAAGGAAGAGCATTGGAACACATTAGGTGGGATCGTCGAAAAGCACACATCAACGAGAAAGAGCTTCAAAGGCAAATGCTTTCTTTGTTTTAATTTTGTTTTTAAAACCTTTGTCCCGAAAGTGGAATAAGGAGGATTGGCTCCATAACCACTATAAAAAACTCTAGAGCGTCATCTCTTGCACAGTGGTGGGTGGAATTCCCAGTCGATTGAGAGAGGTGGAGTTCCTACTCTAATTGTGAGGGTGTAAGTCCCCACTTAGTGAATTTGGGAATAACATAAAGTTGAGTGAGTCCTAACAGTGGATGTAGGTTGGCGAACCGAACCGCTATATATCTTGTGTCCTTATGCTTGTGGTGTTAGAGATATTTTCTTGTGGTTGATTGTTTAAATCACATATGCTAACACACACTCACTTGGTTGTTTAAATCACATAAACTAGGAAAGATTTGATAACACCAATTTCTTTGTCACCTTGAGAATGTGATTGCTATATGACGGCTATAAGGAGGAGCGTCAGAACACATTAGGTGGGATCGTCAAGAAGCACACATCAACGAGAAAGAGCTTCAAAGGCAAGTGTTTTCTTTGTTTTAATTTTGTTTTTAAAACCTTTGTCCCGTAAGTGGAATAAGGAGGATTGGCTCCGTAACCACTATAAAAAACTCTAGAGCGTCGTCTCTTGCACAGTGGTGGGTGGAATTCCCAGTCGATTGAGAGAGGTGAAATTCTTACTCTAATTGTGAGGGTGTAAGTCCCACTTAGTGAATTTGGGGATAACACAAGGTTGAGCAAGTCCTAACAGTGGATATAAGTTGGCGAACCGAACCACTATATATCTTGTGTCCTTGTGCTTGTAGTGTTAGAGATATTTTCTTGTGTTGATTGTTTAAATCGCATATGCTAACACACACTCACTTGATTGTTGTATCCGCTGTACTAATCAATCAAGTAATATTTTAAAAGGACCAACGATTTTAGATTGACCTATCCACCCCCCCCCCCCCCCCCCTCCTCTCGGGTCAATTGTGTTCTAGCTATTAAAAGGAACTTTCACTTTCCATTGATCAATGCATGCTTCTCATGCCTTCAAGTATTGATCTCCCTCACAGTACAATGCAAATTGCCATTGGATTGTTGTGTTTCTTCTTTTTCCCCTTTAAGAGTTGTGTTGTCTTAAAGGTGTTCTCCCAATGGGGTCAAGCTAACTTACCTAGCTTCCCTTTTTGGAGTCTTCTCTCCCATCCTCCAAGCTATCTGTTCTAGCTTCTTTAACTTAACTCCTCCATAAACTTAGCTGCGTCTAAGTTTATTTTTCTCCAAGCTTTCTTTTAAGCTTGCATCATTCTTCCTCCCTACACTGCCATGGTCAGTGACAAGTGCTAATCAACACATATTTTGTGCTCCCCCAAAGTCCAAAGGTGTGTGCAACATTACAACCCCAATCCCTATATCCTTAACATGCCAATACAAAGCCAACTCAGCACAACCTGCATGTTAGTCTATTTAACAAAATTCATAGACATGAGAGAGAAGGCACTCAAATATAGCAGTACACACATCTTAACAAACTATATCATATCATTGATAATCAAAATGTTAATTCAGTACAATGGTTTTGGAGAGGGGGCATCATGGATGCTTAGATAAAATACCAAAAACAAAGTTTTTTAAAACATTGTGAAATACTATCCTAAACAGAGCCATTGGGATGGTGTGATGCTGGAGGGGAAGGAGATTCTCGTCAAGATCCAGGGACATTGTCATCTCTGTGGATTTCAGAGCGGAGTTCCTGGACTGACATCTTGATCTCGTATACCCATTCTTCAAGGTCATCTATCCTCCTTTCAAGTGATGAAACTTTATCATCAAGAGTGATATTCCTTTTTCAGGGATACGAGCCTCTTCCTCTTCGGCATCCTCAATTGAAATCACTTCTTTCTCTGTTCCAGGGACTTGTACAGTTGTGGTTCGGGACCTTAGATGATGCCGTCAGCTGGATTAAGTTTTTGAGCTAGGGCTCTCTTTGAGAGGTCTTCTTAGGAACAGAGCCCATAGAGCTTGGTTCGGGGACATCCTATACGAACCTAGAGGATCGTGTGAGATGATGAGAACTGGACTCAGGGTTCTCACCAGAGGTTGAAGGCCGAGACTTACCAATCACCTTTCTGGGCATGATTTCTTGGGAAGAGCTCCTCAGACAGCGATTAGAAACAAAAATGAGATGACTAAGGCTTATCCGAACACGAAGATTCCCAAAATTTGTAACACACTAGCTTTCAAGAGCTAGAGAAGCAAAAACCTTATGATTCTCTAGGAAGATTTCGCTCCGATATGTCCTATCGACTAGTCTAGGGCACGGGAGGCGAAGGGATATCACCAGAGCTTAGCGGGAGGAGAAACGATGATCTTAAAATGATCTATCATTTTTACAGAAAGAGACCTTTTAAATTAATCTTTCTGTCTCACCTGTAGGTCGTGACCAACAATCGGTCTACATGGACAAGTCGAGAAATACCAAGGTTTTTATTCTTTCGATTTTTCCATTTTTCAAACAGTATTTCTATTTAGAACAGTAGTGACATATCTATTCCTCCGATGAATCTATCCTTCGCTATGAATTGAAAATTTTAGGATGAATGTGTGTGTGTGTGCGCGCGCTTGAGATGTTCACAGTACATCATGCTTTGATTATACGCCTTTCAATGTCAGTGTTTTAAATAAAGGTGCATAGACATTTCATCACAAATCCAAGCTACTTGTTTTTGGACTGAGTGGTCGTTGAATTTGAGGGTTAATCAAATACCTCTTCCATAGGTTTAGGCCACTTTCAATTCACCTATTTCCAAACATATTTATTGATGAAAACAATTAACATTTTTCATTTTTACTGTTCATTTTTCATCACAAATTGAGGTTTGGAAATATCTTGGCTTTTTCTCATAGCCATTATTCTAGCACGGATCAACTCAGATGGTTAAATCCTTTATGAAAAACATGGAGGCTCTGATACTAATTAGAAGTAAATTCCAAGAATTCGTTTGAAATTACAAGGAAATTCCGGTGAACCACTCTGCAGTTCTAATCTACGCTGTTTGAGCAAAAAATTCCATGAATCGGGCATTCGATGAAATTTTTAATAGAAATTTGTTTTGTTGGATTCCAATTTCCTATATCTAGGTTCTTTCTGAATTTTGACAAAAAGGAAGGTGATTTGATGCCCCAGATATGATATGAAAAACAGACCAAAATCTAGTTCAGATCTGAGATACAGTTTCGCTGAGTTTTACTGAATAAAGTATAACTTGTACTCCCGACATTGAAACGACTTAACATTGGTGCCTATTCTGATAAGAAAGACAAGAAATTTCTCCATTAAAAATAAGATTATTTTTAAATGAGATTGGATACCCCAAACCATGTCTACAAGTGGGACCTAGTTCCAGACTACTGAAAAATGGACAGTTTTACAGCGCTGGATTGTGGAATTTTTAACTCGGTCTCTGGTCATCATAACCGTGAACAAAATGTGCCTAAAATGAATTCCATGAAAATATATATCTCCAGTAAAAATATAAGAGGTAGATTCATCGATTTGATAAGTCAACTATGGTTTGCAAGATAAAAACCTCGGATGAGACTTTAAACTGTTGAGCAGTGTACATGTCTGAGTATTTTGACCATAACTCGGGCTAGGAACTTCCTTTTAGGACTAACCAAATACTGTTGTAATCCTATCTCAGAAAGTTATCCACTGTATGAATATGAGATCATGGTTTGATACGAGCTGATACTAGAAAATTCTGCAAGATAGGTCAAATTATGTTCTGTTTAACTCTTTTAAACCATAGACTAATTTTTTTTTTTTTGTGCGGCTTAGACTTGAGTTGTTGGGGCAGAACTTACGGTTTCAAATTGTTGAGTTCCTTTAATTGAAAAAGGCTTTAAATAAAACAAATTTTGTAATGGTCCAAAACTCTAATTAATGACATTAAATTTGGGGACTTAAAGTTTTGTTGGAACTTGGATTTGGTGGCGTATTTGTGCTTGGTAAATTGTGAATTTCAGGTGAGGAAAACTTAACCTTATTTAATGAAATATTCTGATTTGGTTGATTGAATGTAAAATTGAATCTAAGAGTGTGGGTAATTTTTCATAAGACTGGAAGTTGTTTGATTGATGGGTAAATCCAATGCAAGCTCATGTAGTGTAAAGGAAATTGGTTGAGGTTAAATGTTGTAAGCCTGAACACTCCAGTCAGCCCGAATATGTTATGTTACTTACTTGTCTGTATTGTTGGAAGAAACCCAACTGAGCATTGTGGAACTTGTTTGATGATAGTTGGAACTTGGTTGTATGATCGAATGATTGTTCGTGCTTGATTGATTTATTTGATGAACTTAGATGAAATTTGTTAGCATGAATATTTTGTTTATGCCATGGCTGGATATCATGTGATTATTTAATTGTTTAACACAAGTTATATTTGTTAATCTTCATGAGTTTATTGAATTGTTTAACACATGTTATATTTGTTAATCGTCATATGTTTATTGAATTTGTTAACACATGTTATATTTGTTAATCATTTGTTGTGATCATGTTAATGGCATACGTGACAAGGCATTCATGCATGAGATATTTGTTGATTCGTCATGCATGAGAATCCATGTTTGGTTGGGTGACTTGTATTGTTGATTCGGGTCATTAACCCTGCACTCCTTTGGGGACATTCGTCGTGCACATTCAATGGGCTCTTTGTTTTGATTGCCTTGCACTCCCCTGTGGACATTCGTCATGCAAATTCATTGGGTTATGATCAAATGTGCACATATGCTATGCTTAGCTGAGTTAGGTTTTGCATGACTCGTTGATTAGTTTCGTTCGTTGAGATGCATGGGATGGGACCATGCATCATAATTTTCATTTTGCATTTCATATACCTCAATTGTAATTGATTTAAATATTGGTTAAATTCTTAATGCCTAGATGTTATATTATTGTTTGTTGTATGGTTGTTTTCTTCACAGGGTGTGAAGCTCATCCCTTACATTACAGAAAATCCATTGGAGATAGACGCCGGTCAGGTTCAATATTAGAATTGGATTCGCTTGGAGCGCTTACATTGGATTTTAGCCTATTGATTTCCTTAGAATTTTCTAGACTTTAATTTGAGGTTGTAAGACACAATAAGTCTCTATTTGATTTATTTGTTTGTCGTTGAATTATGGGTTGTGCTTCTGTTTCCAACTTGTAATTGGAGAAGCTTGATTTTATTTGATATTAGATTTACCGTATGGATTGAGATTAGATCTCTTATATGATAGAAAGTTTTTATTGTTGGATTATCGGTTTGATTCCATGCTAGATGAGGATTAATCCATTAAGGGAATATTATATTTTGACATGGCAATTTATTGTGTAATCCGCACTCTGATAGATATTAGTATCGTGAATTGACTTTTAAATTTGAGAAAAAAATGAGCCATGGATTTCGTTATTCCCATCATTGGATCGTTTTCGATTCGTGTTAGGATCGGTTTGTTGTGTTGGAACAGGTGGGTCCTTACAAAGATGGAGTGCAATCTTAGGAAGAGACACTTGAAGGATCATGCCCTTTACAACCCACCCAAAGCTAAGGTGAAAACACATGAACCTCTAAAGAAAATGGACCAAAAGCAAGACTCTTTGATCAAACAATTGAATAATGTTTTGAAGAAGTTAAGGAATCCTAAGTTGGGACATCAAAGGTATTATCAAATGAATGTGTATGAATCACCAACCTCAACCATTTGGGTACCAAAGAGATAGACCATCACTCATGCCTTTCTTTGGTCTTAGACTCACTTGTATATCTCAAGACCAATGCAATTGAACTTCACAATGTGCATGTGAGTTCAAATAGCCCCTTGTGCTATGATGTGGAAAATTTTGGCAACTACAAGCTTAAACTATACTCTTCTTGGCTAAAGTACTAGTCTTGCTTGGAAAGCCACACATTAATTGACATTTGATTTCAAAGTCCTACATTTCAGTTTCAATGTCTTAAACATAGGTGTTTGGTTTAGACATTTGAAATGTGTATGGTTTGTTGACTTGTTTCTTGTATTTCAATTCAATATAGTTAGTTTGTATATGTGATATTTGAATTGAATGATTAGAAGATGATTTTGTGGCATAATTGTGCTTTATTATTGTGAATATAATATGTTTATGCCATGTGTTTTTTTAAAATCAAAGAGGTGATTTCAAAACTAAGTTGGATTTCCAAAATGAAAATTTCGCATTTGTAATGGCAACACATTGCCATTTGACGATAGCTCGGTGATGACTAATTGTCTTGGATGATATATCGTTCATGCAGAGCTCTTAGTTTTAAGTTAAAACCCTTGTACGAAAAATTGTCTACATTTTTGGGTTTCGCCTCTTTCTGCTCTCTCACCCTCCCCCTGTTGCAATCGTTTGTGCCATACGTGACTGGAAAACCTTCATCTTCGACCATCTTTGATCGGGAAAACACGAAGGAAAAGGTTCTGTTAGTGCCCCAGCTTCACCGAGTCCCTGTTTGTCAATTTCATGACTATGGAAGAAACACTTGCTAAGAACCTTGAAGACTCAAGATGATCAAGCGTGAAGATCATGCTCCACTAAGTTCAAAGCTCATCTGTATGGAAATCATGAAAACATGTATTTGGCCATAGATGACCTTAGGTGGTACCCATACCTGAGAGAGGACTATTCCTAGGATTAGTTGAACAAATGGTAAAGCCATAAAAGAAGCTTAGAGAGGAAGCTAAACAATGAACATGGAAATATAAATTATGTTCACTGTCAGCTCGACCAGTCGTACTCATCGACCTCTCGGTGGAGACAGGACCGACCCATCGTAGTCAAGGACTAGTCGGCCAGATTGACAGAGGTTCTGGATCAAAGAACTGTCATTTTGGGTATGCCTCTGACCGAGAGCATCGTAAGCACTGACCTCTCGTGGTCGATGACTAGTCGGTAAAAGACTTATGAGTTCTGGACTGTGAACTCAAATGGGCTCTCGAAGAAACAAACAAATCGGTATATCGAGATTGATCGAGAGTAACTGGACCGACCCATTAGTAAAGAGCGACAGGTTGTTCTTGTAACACCCTGGATTTTCAAGTTATAAATATATATGGAAATTGTCCATTTAATTTGTGAATTAATGGATATGGACCTTAGATGGGTAAGGTGTTGGGTCAATTGCCCAATTGAGACCCAACGGATTGTGGATATGTTTCAATTGAAATAAATGGGTAAGATTTATTTAATTGGGTCAAGGTTGTCAATTGGGTCAAATGCCCAATTGGGACCCAATGGGTCATGGTTGACTTGGTTTACCACCAAATGAGTTCAACTTCAATTAAGGTATGGCTGAATTACATTGGATTGAGTTCAAAATGGAATCAAGGAATTGAGTTGATTTTAAGTGAGTTAAATGAGTTGAATTAAAGTTATGAGTTGAGTTAAAAATATGAGTTGAATGGGAAGTTAAGGGGACCTTCATTTTAAGTGAGTGGAGTGGGAAGATGAAGGTTTTTGGTTGTTACACAAAGCATACCATGGGTACACACGTTGGAGACATGGGAGTTTCATCTCATGGGATGAAACTCCAAAGGAAGCATTAAATGGGGAGATGAATAGTTTTGGTTGTTACACAAAGTCATCCAAGGCATACACGTTGGAAGATGGAGGGGTGTTCCATCTCAAGTGGTGTCTTAGCCAAGCCAAGGGACACTTGGGAAGACACCATCATTATGAGGAAGTTGAAAGGTTGGTTGTTACACAAAGTACATACAGGGCTACACGTTGGAAAGGGTGGGAGTTTCATCTCATGGGATGAAACTCCAAAAGGAATATTAATGAGAAGTTGAAGGGATTTTGGTTGTTACACCAGGTATGCCCATGCATACACATTGGAACATGGAAGCCCAAGGGTCATATGGTGGGGAGTTTCATCTCATGGGATGAAACCCCCAAAGCAAGTATCAATGGGGAGGTGAAGAGTCATGGGAGTTACAAAAGGGGTATCAATCAAAGGATACCACCTTTGGCTGAACTACATTGGGTAGCAAAGAGAATTATTTGCTTTATCTCACTCTCTCCCTCTCAAGACAAAGGACTTAGAGTAGTTTTGATCTCAAGCTCCTCTCTCTCTCAAACCTACACCCTTTGGCCGAACCCTCTCTTTGGGTTTTCATCTCAAGACCTCTCAAGTTCACACTCGGCCAAGGATCAAGGAGGAAGAAGAGGCTAAGGAAAAAGAAGATCAAAGGAACAAGAAGGAGTGAAAGAAACCGGAGGAGTCACGGAATCGGTAAGTACCCAATGAGATTTTATTAAGTAAGATGGTCAAGGAACAATGGCCAAACCCTAATCTTGTTGTGGCTAAGGACTTATGCATTACCATATGGGAAATGGTGGATGATCAAGGATCATGGTTTGGCCCTTGCATGGCCAAACCCTAAATTGTATATACAAGAACCATCAAGGACCAAAAAGGGGTGAGATGAGGTTCGGCAATGGTGTATCGCCGAACGCCATGGATTATGTTTTTGGATTTAGGTATGAATAAGTGACCTAAGTGTATAATTGAACCATGGAAAATGTTTAGTTGTGGATCTACATCTTGGACCTAAGCATGAGGTGATGGAAATAATGGCAAAGAGGTAAATATGGTTAAAAATGAAAGACCATCGGTTCGGCCATGGTGTATGGCCGAACCCCATGGCGAATGTTTTATGGATTTAGGGTGTTAATAAGGTTAAATGATTAACTTATATGTGATTGGTTTAATGAATCAAAGATGGCATGATCTTGGACCAACATTGGTTAGAATGATCAAGGATCAAAAAGAGGGACCCAAATTCAAGTGAGTGAGGTTCGGCCATGTTGTATGGCAGAACCCCACTAAGGCATGTTTATGGACTTAAACATGGGTGGAAATAAAAAGGGATCATCGTTTTAATGTATTGATATGTAATAAGGTAACGAGACCTCACAAGCGGTGTACAATCAGTGATCAATTTTCGGACAAAAACGCAAGGACGCGTTAGTTGATCATTGGTAGGATTCTACCTCATTGATACCATGGGATATGTATGATGATTTTAGTTCATGATTTTGAGTGCATCAAATGTTATGTTTCAAATATGGAGTTTTAATGCTATGGTTTGTATTATTTCATAGCATGTTGGCATTTGCATCTCATGCATGGCATGGGAGGGATGATATGTAACCGGAGACCACACTCCTTCGGGACGTCCGTAAGGCAACTGTGGGGTTACCTTGGTGTGCATTATCCACCAAGAGGTAACCGGAGACCCACGCTCCTTCGGGGCGTCCGTAAGTCGTGAGGGGTACCTTGATGTGCATTATCCCATCAAGAGGTAACCGGAGGCCACACTCCTTCGGGGCGTCCGTAAGACAACTGTGGGGATACCTTGATGAGGAGCTTTCCATCAAGAGGATGTTTTGTGATTGTGTTATGGCTGATGGGTGGGACTCATGGTATATGGCACACATGGCATGGCATTGTATCAGCATGATTATGATCTCTATTATCATGCAATGTTTCTGGTTTTTATCTGTATGATTGGATCTCTATTATCATACACTGTTTTGGATACAATGCTTTACAAGTACGGTATGATATATTATATCTGGATTTTTGGTACTAACCCATGTGTTTGACCCTAATTGGAATACCTACTGGGCACGTTGTCTAACGCCCTACTTTTATCCTAGTTGATGACACAGGGAATGGACTGCATGAGGATGTGATTGGAGCCAAGCTTAGGAGCTTGGATGATTAAGTTGCATTTTGTTTAAGTTATTCATGGACTATGTATTTGAATAGCTACCATTCGGGAATGTAATAACTTAGATTATTTGCTATGGTTTGAATGTTAACTTGGATATGTTAACTTAAGATATTTATGATTAAGTGATGTACATCCTTGCTATCTAAAATGGAATAGGATTGTTATCCTATTGTAATTCCGCAACTTTGATTTTATTCCGCATGTTTAACTTGAGTACGTGTGAACTGTTTTAGTGGACTTGGTCCACGCACACATATGGTTGGCCAGTTAAGGGTCGGGCTTTGGAAGCTCGGACTTAGCTCACTTCGTGGCATCTCTTTCTCTCACTCTTTTATTCAAAGAAAAAAATAGACTCTGATTTTCGGAAAGTGAGTGAAAAAGAGCAGGGCATTACAGTTCTAGGTAACGAGTTTCTAAACTAGAAACTACTGTCAGCATATCTTTGCCCCAGGCCGAGCCTTTCGTATGGACCGACCTATCGGTACCATTACTGTCGACCCATAGCCGTTCCAACATGTCAACTGCGAAGTAATCATGCCATTGGGAGTGCATTTAATGTGCAACAGTCGGGTGGTTGAACGGTAATAAATATGAACACCGACCCATCAGTGCCACCGACCTTTCGGTCCTAGACAGTCAGAAAGACCGTTAAAACTCCTCTATAAATATGAGTGTTGGGTGATCGTTTTACTATCTTCCTTGAGCTGAAAAAGTTATATACTTTAAGAAATGATCAACACTCTTGTGAGAAAGAGAGGAGGAAAGAAAAGCCTTTATCAACCAATCTATTGATTGAGTTTGTCAGCGAGTAAAAGAGGAAGAAAAGAACTAATTTAGGAAAGCTTTGGTTCAACCAAGTTTCTTTGCCATCCTGAGTTAGTGATTGTTATACGACGGATACAAAGAGGAATGTCGGCACTCAGTGGGTGGAATCTTCAAGAAGCACACATCATCTAGAAAGAGCGTCAATGCAAGTGTTTCTTGATTTTATTTTATTTAAAACCTTTCACACGAAAGTGGATTAAACAGGATTTGATCCAAAACCACTATAAAAAACTCTACAGCATCACTTTGGCACAGTAGTGGGTGGAATTTCCAGCTGATTGAGTGATGTGGAATTTCTACTCTAATTGTAAGGGTGTAAGTCCCCACATAGTGAATTTTGGGATAGCTCAAGGTTAAGCGAGTACTAACATTGGATGTAAGTTGGGCAAACGAACCACTTTATATCTTGTGTCCTTTTGTTTGTGGTGTTAAAGTTATTTTCTTGTGTGGATTATTTAATCACATTTACTAACACACACTCACTTGATTGGTATATCTACTGCACTTAATTAATCAATCAATATAATTTTAAAAAGGACCAACAATATTAGATTAACCTATTCACCCACCCCCTCTCTTGGATAAATCGTGTTGTTCTAGCTCCCAAGGGAACTTTCAATTGGTATCAAAGCTTAGTGCTTGTTACAAGGATTTAACCATCTGAGTATATCCAAGCTAGAACATTATAGAAGACAGTCATGCATATCCAAACCGCCATACTTTGGTGGAACAAACTATGCCTCATGGAATGTCAAAATGAGAATTTTTTTGTTTCCATAGACTCATCAGTATGGAATAGTGTAAAGATTGGGTGGCAAGAATCGATGGAAGAATAAATGGTAGCATCTGCCACAACCGTGTTGTTGACACCCAAACCTTTTTCCTCTTGGAGCCTCATTAAGAAACTTGCTCAGACAGTTGATGGGAAAGCCATGAATGCCCTTAATTGTACAGTTTCTGACACTGAATATAGGGGAGTCACGACTTGTAAAACTGCTAAGGAAGCATGAGAAGTTCTTGAGAGAATCCATGAAGGCACCTCAATAATCAAAAGGTCCAAACTTCAAATCCTCCAGAATCAGTTTGATACTCTTAAAATGAGGGAGGATGAAATATTCATGTATTTCTATTCCAAGATAAGCGACATTGTAAATCAGATGTACCTTTAGGGGAAGGGATACCCGAGGATAAGGTATGTACCAAAATTGTCCGGAATCTTGCAGAAAGATTCAAGCCCAAGGTTGTGGCCATGGAGAACAATAGAGATGTATCTTTAATGAATATAGATCATTTGGTTGGCTCATTACAAACTTATGAACTACATTTTGAACAACCAAAGGATAAATCAATTGCCTTGAAATCCTCCCTAAAACAGAAAAAAGATTAAAGACAATTCATCAGATGATGAACTTTCAAGTGATGAAATAGCAATGTTTGCCAAGAAGTTTTACAAAAAATTTGTAAAAAGAAATAACTTAGGTAAGGGAGAAATGAGTAAAAATTACTCAAAAAGGCAAGAAGAAACTAGAGGAAAAGGAAAGGAGAGAGAGGTGACTAAAGAGCCAAACTGCTTCAATTGTCGCGGGAGAAAACACTTCATGAATGAATGTCCCTCAGATAAAATAAAGAAGGCTATGAACGCGGGCATGACCCATGTGGAAAATTATGAATCAAAGAGCAATTCAGGTGATGAGACTCAACAAAAAGTTGACATATCAAAATGTCTCATAGCCTCGATCATATGTGATCAAGAAAATCTCGCAATTGAAACAGAGGATGAAAGTGAAGAAAATGAAAATCTTCAAGCCTCCTACAGTGCCTTGTTCCTTGAGAGTGAGAGGTTGGCTAAAAAACTCAACAAGGTTAAAAATGAAAACCTTAACCTCTCCAATCAAGTGGAAGAGTTGAAAGATGAAAAATCTCTTTTAATCTCTAAGCTTAATCTCTCAGATGTTGAAAACACTAAGCATAAAAAGGATAATAAAAGTCTTCAAGAAAAAATAAGTATACATTGCAAGATGTCAAAAATTTATGGCATCACAACAAACTTCTTGAAGAAGATGTTAAAAGACTATCCTTGGAAATTAAAGAATTAAGACTTCATAAAGAAAATTTCCAAGAGAGGTTCACCCAAGGAGATGAAAGGCTTAAAAGACTCCTTGGTGCGGGTAGACAGTATGGTGATAGGTTTGGACTTGGTGCCTCATCCACCAAAGTACCTATGAACCATAGGATGTTAAGAAAAACAAGTATCTCTCACCCTTCAAAGGGTAAGTGTAATTTCTGACACAAATATGGGCATCTCATAAGAAATTGCCATCATCTGAAGAGATACTAGGAAAGGAAAGCACAAAGGCAAAATCAAATAAAGTCTTTCCTTAAAAGACATCCACCAACACCTAACCTTAAAAGAAACCTAAGGAAGGTGGATACAAGGCAAGACTCTTTGTTAAGACACATGAATCATGTCTTAAGAGAGTTGATGAATCCCAAGGCTGGTCATTAAAGGTATGATCGTAGGGGTGTGTATGCAACACCAAATGCCACAATCTTTGTACCTTGGAGATAGACTATTAATCATGTTTTGTTTTGGTTTAATATTTATTTCCATATATTAGACCACTACAAATGAACTCACAAGAGACCATGTGAGTTCACAAGCAGAAAAATGCTATGACATGAGGAGAGGAACTGGCTAAATACAAGTCTAGAATGTACTTTTCCTGGCTATAGTACATATTCTACTTAGAAAACCATACATTTCTTTAAAGGTTTTTTGAAGTGTATGAGCCTTGGAATGATTGTGTGCATGTTTAATGATTTGATGAAATATTTTTGGCATATTTATGCATTGAAATGAATCTTTGAATGCTACGCTTAGAATAGGACTTCATCAAGTTGCACATATCAAGGATGATTGCATTGCAATTTGGAACCTCTCGGTGTAATCGACATGTCGGTGAATAAGACCGGTCGGTGTGACAGACATGTCGACACTGTACTAAATCAAGCACTTTTGAAAAGGGGGAAAATGTCGAAAAAGTTGACCTGTCGATGGAACCGACATGTAGGTGAGACAGAAAGTTTGAATTAAAAAGGGACCCTTTCTGCGAAAGCGACAATTCATTCGAATTCGTTGTCTCCCCTCCCGCGAAGGTCTAGTATCTCCCCTAGACCAGTTGATAGGACCTCTTAGAGCGATTTCTTTGCCGAAAACCATAGGGCTTTCGTTCTTCCAGTCCTCAGAAGGCAGAAAATCACTGTTTCTGTGATTTTCCAACATCAGGTTAGGTATCGTCTTCGTCTCTTTCATCTCCGTGTCCCTTGTTGAGGATCCCCTCTAAGAAAATCCATGCCTAAGAGGATGGAAACAATAAAGTAATGGAAAGAATGAATGTTGGAAACACAAGGTTCAGTGGGAGAGAGGCATGGCTTAAAGCAATGAATGCTAAATAAAACAAAGAATTTCTACAAGGTTATATTAAAATAAGAATATTTGAGAAAAATATAATGTGTATGTAGTTTTTTTGGTTGTTGAAAGCACTCTGAAGAACCCCAAATAAAACTCAGAGACCCAATAACCAAAGTAGCGATGGTCTAAGACCTTTGCACGGGAGACGATGACCAATTGAATGCAAGGTTGTTATATTATGTTTTCTTTTCTTCAAAGAAAAAGCTATTTTAACTTAATGATAAGGAGGTAAAAACTAAAGGAACCATACTTTTTGAAGAAGAAGAAGTCATTCTAAGGAGAAGTCTTCAAGTTTCGATCAAGGCTTAAGGAGAGGGAGGCTTGTTCGTTGGTGAGAGAGGGAAAATAAAAGAAAGGTTTTGTAACACCCCAGATTTTCATCACTTATAATATATTGGATTTGGTCTATTTTAAATACAAATTAATTGAATTTAAGATTAATGGTTGAAATGGACCTCATATGGGTAAGGAGTTGGGTCAATAACCCAATTAAGACCCAATGGATCATGGTTAGGATTTATTTTGAAATTAATTGGGTAAATGTGATTAAATGAGTCAATTACCCAATGGATCACAGATGAGCTGATTTTAAGGTAAATGAGTAAGGTTAATTTAATTGGGTCAACTATTCAATTAAGACCCAATGCATTAATCCACCTCATCAAGTGAGGTGGCATGTAAGTGACATGGCAAGGATGGGACCCACGTGCCATGTGGTGACCATGTCACCTCATGCATGGCCGGCCATGTCATGGTTGACTTGGTCAACCATAAGTGAATTCATTTGAGTTGAGTTAAGGATTTATTTAATTAAGAGGTGAATACAAGTCTTGAGTTTAAGAGTTACATGAATGAGTTCAAGTGAGTTAAATAGTGCTTGAGTTGGAGATGAGTTAAGATGGAAGTTGAGGAGACTTCCATCTCAAGGAGAGTTAAGTGGGAGATGGAGGGTTTCCATCTCAATGGACAAGAAACCATGCACACGTTTGAAAGCAAAGGGGTGCCTTGGTTAAACCAAGGGACACCTTGATTTGGACAAAACATAAAGGAGGGAATTGGAGAGTCTTGGGCTATTACAAAGGGACACCAACCAAAGGGCACTTCGTACCCCTTGGCCGACCACTTCATCTCTTGCAACCAAGAGTTCTCCTCTTCTCTCTCTCTCTATCTCTCTCTCTCTCCCACCTGTAACGCCCCGCCCTTTTTCACTCGCTGAAAATCAGAGTCTATTTTTTTTTTTTTTTGAAATAAAGAGTGAGAAAGAGCGGGATGCCACGATGAGAGTTAAGTCTGATGTTCCAAAGCCCGGCCCTTAACTGGCCAACCATATGTGTGCATGGACTAAGTCCACGAAAACGGTTCACACGCAATAAGGCTATACATGCGGAATAAACGTAATGCGGAATTATAATAAAATTAGAGTTACTATTCCTATCCATTTTTAAGCAAGGAAGTCCATCACTTTAAATAACTTAAGTTCAAATGTCCCAAAATAAAACAAACCATAGCAAGATAGTTCTAAGTTATTACACTCCCAAAATGCAAATAATTCAAATTACATTATCCGAAAAAAAAACTTAAATAAAGTAAATCTAAATTATCCAAGCTCCTAAGATTGGCTCCTTTTGCGCCCTTCGTTCCATCCATTCCCTGTATCATCATCTAAGGTAAAAGTACGGTGTTAGTCAACGCGCCCAGTAGGTATTCCGAGTAGGGTCAAACACATGGATTAGTATAAAAATCATAATAGATACATAATGTCAAAATCATGCATAAGTCAATGCCATGCCATGGGTGTCATATGCCATGATTTCCCACCCATCAACCATGTCTCAATCACATAAATAATCCTCTTGATGAACAAGCCACATCAAGGTATTGTCATGACTCCCCACGTATGCCTTATCGTTCCTACCGAACGGAGCGTGGACTCCTCTTTCATTTCATACATCATTTACCATTTCATAATCGAAATCAGTGCGGATCCCTCCCCACGTTTGTTTATCGGATACCCAAATGGAGCGTGGACTCCTCTCATTTATTCCCTCCCATGCCATGCATGAGATGTGAGTGCAAACATGTTATTTCATATTACACATAATAGCATTGAAATTACATTCTTAAAATATAAACATTTGATACCAAAATAGATCATCAAAACATGGAATTAAAAAACCATTCATATACATAGTCCAAGGTTATCAACAAGGTAGGAATCCTACCAACGTCCAAGTATTGTATCCATGCATTTTAGTCAAAACCGATCACCGATCACGTCAAAGCCGATCGTACACCCGTTTGTGAAATCCCGTTACCTTATTACATTTAACACATACATAAATCAATTTGGTAATCCATCTGCTTTCCATCATCTCCTACATCATCCCATGTTCATTTCCACTTACGATCATAGTCTTTAAACCGGTTAAGTCCCCCGATGTGGTTCGGCCATACATCATGGCTGAAAAGTGTTCAAGTCCACAACAAAACTCATTAGTGGGGTTCGGCCATACAACATGGCCGAACCTCACTCTTTGGTTTTGACCCCCTTTTTAACCTTAAACAAAGCAGGTCCAACATCATTCATTCTTTGATCTCTTAATCTAATAATCCCTAGTTAGTTACTTAACTTTTTAAACACACCTAAGTCCGTAAAAGTCATTCATTGTATGGCCGAACCCATGGTTCCCTCTTTTCATCATCTTCCCATCTTAGCCATCTTTTTTTTTCATAGTTAATCACCCAACTTTTTACACATACTTAGATCCATAAAATGATCCATGGGGTTCGGCCATACAACATGGTTGAACCCATTATTCATCATTTTCAGCTTCTCCTTTCTTAACTTGATAGTCCGTAGTTAAATCATTTAAAACATATTAGATCCATAAAAATCCCTCCATGGGGTTCGGCCATACAACATGGCCGAACCCATGGTTCATCATTTTTCATCCTTTTTCCATTTTAATCATCATTTCTTTTCCTTTTATTCCTTAACTAGGTAATCCATAGTTAATCATTTAATCTTTTAAATATACCTAGATTCATCAAAATTCCTCTATGGGGTTCGGCCATACAACAAGGCCGAATCCATGGTTCCTCCTCTTCATCCTCTTTAAGTCCTCAATGATCCTTGTATATCAAAAATAGGGTTCGGCCATACAAGGGGCCGTACCATGTTCTTTGATCATTTTCTTACCAACTTCATTACTTATACTTAACATACATATTATCATCCATTTAATCATGTATTACCATAGTCCTTATCATAGCTTCTTTTGTGCAACCTATCTTACCCACCAACAAGATTAGGGTATTTTCATTCCAAATGCATAACCAACTTCTTGGATGGATTTTCCTTTTACATGCCATGGCCCATAACATTTTGGCCAACCTTTTCAACCCGAAATGGAACCCCATGGTTTCGGCCATTCCATAGCCGAAACCATGGTTTCCTTAGCCTCTTTTTAATCACTACCCTTGTTAAACAAATACATACCTATTACGCGACTCCTCTGTTTCTTTAGGTCTGATTTTTTTTGCTCCTCCGTCCTTCTCCTTCCTTAGTCCTTTCTTCTTCCTCCTTCGTTCATCGGTTTCTCCAAGTTTAGTGCCGAAATGGGAGAGGGAGAGATTGAGAGCCTCCTTGATCTTTAATGAAGTATTCGGCCAAGGTGTGGATTGAGAGAGAGTGGGGGTTTGAGATGAAAACCCCTAATGGAGGGCTCGGCCTAGGTGAAGGTTGAGAGAGGGAGAGGATGAGATGAAAAATCTCTAACCTTTTTTTTTTTTTTGTCTAAGAGAGGAGATCAGCCCTAGGGTTTAGAGAGAGGGAGAGAGGGAGAGAATGAGATGGGAATTTTTCTCTCTTTTCCAAAGAGTGGATCAGCCAAAGGGTTTTGAATGAGAGTCCTTTGTCTAGCCCTAATCTCCCAACCACCCACATTAAGGTGTGGTCTTCCCACCTTGGCCTTCTCCCCCTTCCCAATGATTTTTGTGTCTAGGGTTTCCATGAGATGGAAACCCTCCACCTCCCTCTTTGACTCACTTAAATCTCTTCAACTTCCATGTGACTCATTTGTGAACTCACTTCCCATTCAACTCAATCTTGATTTGAACTCACCTATGTAACTCTTAACTCAAGACTTAGAATTTATTTCTTAATTAATTCCTTAATTCAACTCTCTTCACTTAACCCTCTTGAACTCACCTATGAACTCACCCATGGTTGACCAAGTCAACCATGGTGGCCGGCCCTACATGTGACCTTAGACCACATGCCACCGCACTTGATGAGGTGGGTTTGGGTCCCACTTGGCTATGCCACTTCTATGTCACCTCATACACTTGCCACCTCACTTGATGAGGTGGATCCCATGCCTTAGGTCTTAATTGGGTACATAACCCGATTAAATTAATTCAACTTGACCCATTGGGTCCCAATTGGGTATTTGACCAAATTAACTATATTTATCCAATTAATTAAAATCTACTCTAATCCATGATCCGTTGGATCATAACTGGGCCATTGCCCCAATTCTTATCCATCTAACATCCATTCCATCTATAAATTTTAAATTTAACAATTAAAATAGATAATATCCAATATAATAATTGCATTGAAAATCTGGGATGTTACACCTCCTACACAATTGTACTTGGAGAATTGCTAAAGAAACAAAGGAAGGAAAGAAGGGAATTCAGATAAAAAAGAAACGAAGGAGACGGGAAAGAAGGGATGTAGGAGTTTAACAATATAGGATTAAGATTAATGGTGAACTGTAAATTTGGCCATGGTATGGCCGAATCTATGGATTCTATAATTGATGGAATGGAATGGCCAAATTGTATCGAGGCCATGAAAATGGAAATCCATTCAAGGAATGGTTATGGGATTTAAACAAAAGAACCTATGCCATGATAATAATATGATTAAATAGAATAAGGTTGGGACTGATTTTAAAGGTTTCAAAATCAGTAAACCTTGGGATGGTTTTTAAGGTTCCAAATCAGTAAACCTTGGGACTGTTTTGTGGTTTCAAAATCAGTAAACCTTGGGACTGTTTTTAAGGTTCCAAAATCAGTAAACCTTGGGACTGATTTTTAAGGTTTCAAAATTAGCAAACCTTGGGACTGATTTTTAAGGTTCCAAAATCAGTAAACCTTGGGCCTGTTTTTAAGGTTCCAATCAGTAAATTTTGGGACTGATTTTAAGGTTTCAAAATCAGTAAACTTTGGACTGATTTTTAAGGTTTCAAAATAGTAAACCTTGGGACAGATTTTAAGGTTTCAAAATCAGTAAGTCTTACGACTGATTTTAAGATTTAAAATTGTTAAAATCTTGGGACTGATTTTAATGTTCAAAACTGTTAAAATCTTAGGACTGATTTTAAGGTTTCAAAATCGGTAAATCTTGGGACTGGTTTTCAGCCTTCAAAGTATTAATTTTGGTGTCTAATTTTAAGACAGATACTGGATGATTTTTGGACCAGTTTTGGATCAGTATTAGGACCAGTTGATGACTGGTTTTTGGGACTGATTCCCAATCCATAAATTGTTAAACTTGTGGACTGTTTTGGGCTAGTAAAAACCCCATTGAGGATCTTAAAGGGATTAAGGACAAGGAATGCATAAATGCGTTGGGAAACAAATATGGAACTTAGATGGAGATAGGGATGTTGAAATTGAGATGGGAAAATCAAACTAATATGTATGTTTGAACTTAAGAAGGTAACGAGGTTCGATTCATTTCACGTGACCAATAGCGGTATTCTTGTAAAACAAGGAAATGACGGTATCTTGGACATTGGTAGGATTCCTACTTTATTGAGATACATGTGGATCTTATATATAATTGTGTTACTGGTTTTATTTCCATATATAATGATTTACTTTGGTTAAACAAATGATTATGTTTTATGAACTGAATTTCAATGATATTATGTAATTTGATAAGAAATGGCATTCTTACACTCATTATCTCATGCATGGCATGGGAGGGAACACAAGGGAGGAGTCCACACGCCATTCGGTAATTCTGATTAACATATGCGGGGAGGAGTCCACACTCCATTCGGTGATTCCGATTAACATATGTGGGGAGGAGTCCAAACTCCATTCGGTAATTCCGATTAACATATGTGGGGAGGTATAACAGTGACCTGGTGGTACATAACAAAACATTGTGGAAATAATTGGCCAAGGGAACACCTTGATATGGTGATTTATCAAGGAGACTATCTGTATATGATGTGGTTGGATATGGAATTGGGTAAGGGATCATTTGGCATTGACACCCATGGCATGATTCATAAGTAAGCATGATTATGTTTTGGAAATCATGCCTTGTATTTTGTTACTTATGAAATGGTTTACAAACATGATATGATCTTTTCTATATTGATTTTATATTGATCCTATGTGTACATAACCCTATTTGGAATTCCTACTGGGCACGTTGACTAATGGCCTACTTCTACCCTATAGATGATGGAACATGGAATGGAAAAGACATGGAACGTGAAGGCAAGCATAGGAGGTTGGGGAGTTTATGTTTATTTTACTTAATTGATTTTGAAGTGATGTATTGGGAGAACTGTTAATTTTGGAATTGTAATAACTTAGAATCTATTTTGCTATGGTTTGATGATATTTTGGATATTTATGTTTCAGTTAATTATATGGTGATTGGTTCCTTGCTTATTAATGACATGGATATGAATAGTATTTATTCATATAATAATTTTACAAATATTCTTTAGTGTGTGAAATGTTTTGGTGGACTTGGTCCACGCACACGTAAAGGTGGCCAGCTAAGGGTTGGGTTTTGGAAACTCGACTTGACTCGCGTCGTGGCGTCTCGCTCTTTCTCACTCTTTAAAAAATATATATATACTCTGATTTTCGTCTAGTGAAAAAGGTCGGGGCATTACAGTTGGTATCAGAGCGAAACGGGACGGGGGCCAGATTAATTTACTTTGATGAGAATCATACTGTAAGCAATCAATCTGAGAACAACCATTGATGAGAAAAACAACAGCAAAGGAAGGACAATCACTATAAATCGTAGGTTTATCAAACATAGCAAAAATAAGTTGTCCCTCCCTCGAACAAGAAATATCATGTGATATCTAGAAATTCTCCCAAAACAAGAAGTAAAATATGGTACTTAGGCAATTTCCCCATGAAAGAAATACAAAGTGACATATAAGAGAATTAAACAGAACTTTCCTCTCCCTATGATGATCGAATCAATTGTAATGTCAAAGTATTTGAACACATATCCTTAGTAGAAAACTAAGTCAACCAATGTTTTGATGACTTAGGAAAATGCCTCCACGAAGAAAGAGAAGTGTCCAACGGAACCCGAATCGGGAAGATGGAGAGAACAGCGTGAATATTCCTGTGGTACCTCCCGAGTTGCAGCACTTAGTACACGCAGTAGTCGCCTACATGTTACATCAACATCAGAACGGCAACGAAGGCACTACTACTACTACTAATGAATCCCAGGACCGAACAATGGTCAGAGACTTCCATCAACAACGTCCCCCATATTTCAAGGGGAAGGAGGGACTCGTAGGAGCAGAGAATTGGATAGAAAATATCACAAAGATCTTGAAGCTAGTTAAGATCACCAATGATTAGGACAGAATACTACTGGCTACTTCACAATTGGTAGACGAAGCCAGCAAATGGTGGAGAGTCATAGAACTTCAACAAGGACAGATTCCAGCGGTAGATAGGACAGAGATGACTTGGGACCAGTTTGCTGGGATGTTTCTGGAACATTACTTTCCAGAGGAAGAGAAAGAACATCAGACCCAAGCATTCATATCTTTGGTCCAAGGCACCATGACTATTGCAGAGTATTATCAAGAATTCCTCCGTCTATCATGTTATGCACTATACATGGTGGACACGGAATATAAGAAGGCTCGAAAGTTTGAGCGAGATTTACGACCAAGCATCAGGACCAAAGTCACAATTTTCAAAGCATTTACTTTGGCGGAACTGGTCAGTCGAGCCAGCATAGCTGAACAAGAGCTGGCGGAGACAGTTAGATTTGTGGATAACCAACGAGGTCAGAGTGGGGGAAACACTTCCCACATTAACAAAAGATTCAGACACAACTTTGGGAGACCCTCAGCCTCTACTGCTTCCACTAGAGGTTTTCGTTCCAATCCGCCCTCCACATCGGGACCAGTCTCTCAGGTTCCTCGAGGTGTTGGCATTTGTTTTCAGTGTGGCAAATAGGGCCATTTCAAGAGCAAATGTCCCCAGAATAGTAGTCCTTCTCACTCCAGGGGTTCCTTCCGTCCTCCAGCTCGACCAGCTCAGTCATAAGCATCCAAAGCACATTACCAGATAGGACGGGCACCTATTCCGACAGCATCTCGACGACTGTATACTTTGGCTCCCCCTCCAGAGACAATGGATCACTCGGTGACTCAAGATATGGAAATAGTTGGTAGTTTTTATGCTTTTGTATTATTTGATTCAGGAGCATCCTGTAACACCCCGCCCTTTTTCACTATAAATTAGAGTATAATTTTTTTTTTAAATATATAAACAAGTGATAAGAGCGGAGTGTCACGACGCGAGTTAAGTCCGGACTTCTAAAGTCCGACCCTTAACTGGCCAAACCGATGTGAGCATGGACTAAGTCCATGAGAATGATTCTCACATAGTAAAGTATGAACTTTGCAGAATATTACTTAAACTAACTACGGATTATAATGGAACCTAAATCTACTCCATTTTATTAGATAGCAAAGTACATTGTCGATTATCCAAAATTACTTTAACTTAATCATTCATTCAAATCATACCAAACCATAGCAAATATTACTAAGTTAGTACATGCCAACATCTAACTAACGAATTACATGTCCTTGTAAACTTAAACAAAATGTCCATAAAAAAACCATTCAAATGCCCAAGCTCATGTGCTTGGTTTCCTTCGCGTTCCTCGACCTTTCCCTTTCTTGTGTCATCCACTAGAAATAGGGCGTTAGATCAATGCGCCCAGTAGGTGTAACGCCCCGCCCTCTCCGAGAAATCAGAGTCTAATTTATTTTTTATAATAACAATATAATAACACCGGAAGAGAGCTGGCGGCGTCACGATGCGAGCTAAGTCCGGACTACCCAAGTCCGACCCTTAACTGGCCACCCATGTGTACATGGATTAAACTCATGAAAGACAAACCACACATGGAACTAATCAAGTTATGCGGAATTAACTAGACTAACTGCGGAATTAAACTGATTAGATAGCAAGTATAAGTCTCAATTATTAAAACAGCTAATCCAACCATCCATTGTCAATATCATAAACAAACTATAGTAAAGGTATCAACTTATTACATGTCCATAAAAATGTAACTCAAAAAGACAGTAATATAAAAATTCCATATGTCTTTCAAGCTCTTAAGCTTGGCTCCCCTCCTGGTCATCAACCTTCTCTTTCCCCTTCCTTGTTCCTGCATTATCCTCTAAGGATAGAATTAGGGCGTTACATCAATACGCCCAGTAGGTTTTCCGATCAGGGCTACCACATGGTTAGCATATAAAACATGCATATATATCATAGTACATGATTATCAATAAAACATCTGAAAACAATGCTATGTATGTAAGTGCATATGTAATGAGTCCCACCCATTACCAGTATACATAGCCATCAAGTTATTTCACAGTGTTCTTTCATTGGGACTCACACGATAAGGTAGTCCACAGTAATCCTCATTTCCTGTGGAAAGACTCTCATCATTGAGTTATTTCACAGTGTTCTTTCATTGGGATTCTCACGATAAGGTAATCCACAGTAATCCTCATTTCCTGTGGAAAGACTCTCATCATTGAGTTGTTTCACAGTGTTCTCTCATTGGGACTCTCACGATAAGGTAATCCACAGTAATCCTCATTTCCTGTGGAAAGACTCTCATCATTGAGTTGTTTCACAGTGTTCTTTCATTGGGACTCTCAAGTCAAGGTAATCCATAATCATCACCCCATGCCATGCATGAGATGTCAATGTATATGTATGTCATGTGTAAATACATATCTCATCATTCAAAACCAATTTGAAACATAATATCAATAACAACATAACTTATAAAAACCATGATAAAACCAATATAACAGTGGTTACAAGTAGGTAGGAAACCTATCGAAGATTAGCTTCGGTGTTTGTTCTTTTTCACTTGATCACAACTCGCACGCTGTTCACGTTCCGTTACCTTGTTATGTAACAGCAAATCAATACTTAATTTACTTGATTTCTAATAAAGTTTAGGTCTCATATACCATCTTATGGGGGTTCATATATCCAATCCTATGATCATTTCATCTATAATTACCTTTATGCCATTTAGGCTAACCTTTTGTTTAACTTTCCTTAAACACCAAGGTCCATATCCAAAACCACCTTAGTTTGGTCCTTTACATCATTCATACATACATATAAATTAACCACTAAGTCCATCCATCAACATTAGTAACTACACACTAGGGTCACCAATGACCATTAGTGGGGTTCGGCCATACTTCATGGCTGAACCTCACCAATCTGATTTTTGTTCTACTTTCCATCATTATCATGATTGATCAAATTAATATTAGATCCACAACTAAGCATAGGTGTTTCTTAGAACAAAAGCATAAAACAAACCTTAGCTTCCAACATGATTTTTAATCCAAATCTCCCATCAAAACAGTCCATGGGGTTCGGCCATACACATGGCCGAACCCTTATGGTTCTTTTGCTCAATGATTCCATTATTTATATACCAATTGGACTCTAACCTTTAGCCATGTTAACCACATGGTTCAGCCATCCAATGGCCAACCCAAAACAGCAAACTTACATTCATTTAATTCCCATAAAAACACCATAATCTCGTATGGTTTTTATCTCTCAAAACCATCAAAATCACCATACAATAATCATATGATTTCATGGGGTTCGGCCATACTCATTGGCCGAACCCTATGGTCTATAATTCAAACCCTTTTTTTTAACAACTACTTGCTTCATCAAACATGTACCAACCTCCATGGTCTTACATGGATTTAAACTTACAAAAACCATCACTCAAAACCATATTATTTCATGGGGTTCGGCCATCCAAAGTGGCCGAACCCTATGGTCCATATTTTCTATCTTTTAAACCTCATCATACAATTTTAAACCATTGATTAATTTGGCCACAACATATATTTTGAGTCTTCTTAAATCATGTACAAATCTCCATGGTTTTTGTATGGTTTTTAGCCTTCAAAACCATCAAACCAACCAAATAATCTCATGGGGTTCGGCCATCCAAAGTGGCCGAACCCTATGGTCCATTTCCAACCCTTTTAAACACCATCTTCCATTGTTTAGACCTTTGACAAATTCGGCCATATATGACCAAATTATGTCATTCAAATCCATAACTTAAAACCATTTACTTAAACAAAGTTCTATGGAATACTTACCAATCCTTTTAACTCTCTTCTTGCCTTTTGCTCCTTGTCTTCTTCCCTCTTGCTTCCTTCCTTCTTTCTTCCTTAGTCTCAGCTGATTAGAAGCATGAACCAATGGTGAAATCAACAAGGTAAAATTCGGCCAAGGAGGTGTGTTCTTGAGAGAGGGAAAGAAGATGGAATTCTAAGGCTTTTCTTGGAATAAAAATCGGCCAAAAGGGGTGTTTGCTGTTTTTGTTTAACAGCCCCCTCTCCTCTCATTAATCATCATTAAACCTTGATCAAATCAAAGGGTCACTTGGCACAACCAAGACACCCCTTGGCATCAACCAATGCAACCTTTCAGCTCCCCATGTAATCTTTTCTCATTCCCATCAATTCCATTTAAAAACTTTGCATGGAAGCTCACACCACAAGTCCCCAACGTGTGGGACTTGTATTGTGTGGCTTGAGACCCAAGTAACTCTTCATCTTCCCTTCAACTCACTGATTTTACAGCCCCTTTGATTTCCATTTTGACTCACCCAACTCACAAGCCCAACTCACCACATTAAATGACACTCATTTAATGCACTTGAGTCAACTCATTCTTAATTCAAAACCAGCTCAATTCAATTCCACTCAACCTGATTTAGCTCACCATTGAGCTCATTTGAGGTTCCACACGGTCAGCCATGGTCAACATGGTCAACCCGACCCATTGGGTCCCCATTTAGCTTGTTGACCCATTTTGACGCCATGACCCATTTATGGGTTGTTTTAGCCATTTGCATTAGGTTTTCACATGTGCATCAAGCCTACCCATTTATGCTCCACTTAATTTCCAATCAATTCAGCTTAACCCCATTAAATTTGGGCTCACCCAATGGTCTAATAACATTATGACCCATTGGGTGTTAATTGGATCCTTTGACCCAATTGATGTACATTACCCATCCAATCAAATTTGACACTTATAATATGCTCATAGGGTCTTAATTTGAGCAATGGATCCCACCATTTCCTTATTTATAAACACATTTACTAAATTCATCAATCTAGTGGCATTTTCGTAAATATTCCTATTGTTGAGAATTTGGGGTGTTACAGTAGGTCTTCCGATTAGGGCTACCACAAGGTTAGTATAAAAACATGAATATAACATAATAATACATGATCATCAAAATCTTACAAAAACAATGCTATGTATGTATGCAAATGTAATGAGTCCTACCCATCACAAGTATACATAGCCTCATCTTGATGGGATTCTCATCATTAAGGTACCTCCACATAGGTTGTTCGGACACCCCGACGGAGTGTAGACCCTCCGGTTTCCTCTTGATGGGATTCTCATCATCAAGGTACCTCCACATAGGTTTTTCAGACGCGCCGACGGAGTGTGGACCCTCCGGTTACATAACCATCACCCCATGCCATGCATGAGATGTCAATGAATACATGCCATTTGTAAATAAATCTTAGCATTCAAATCCACTTTGAAACATAATAGTTTAACATATATCTCATCAAAATTAAGATAAAAACCAAATATAAAGTGTGGTTACAAAGAGGTAGGAAATCTACACCAATGTCACTTAAAATATCCGCTCTTCTTAAACCTTCACTCGTTTGCTATTGCGCACCGTTCAAGAAGTCCTGTTACCTTGTTTATATAACAATAAGTCAAGACAATATCCTTTTGATTTCTAATTAAATCGAAGTCCAAAAACCACCTTGTGGGGTTCGGCCATACTACATGGCCGAACCTCACCCACTTGAATTTGATCTCCATTTTTATTTAATCAATACCATTGAAATAACTTATTTAAAACCTCAATCTACCAAACATACCTTGGTGGGGTTCAGCCATACAACATGGCCGAACCTCACCATTTTGGTTTGAGTCCCTTTTTCAAGTCCTTTGATCTTTTCATTCATATTTACAATATTGCCATTAACCTAACCCTTGCTTAATATTGCCAATAACCAATGTCCATAAAACAATCCACCTTAGTGGGTTTCGGCCATACAACATGGCCGAACTTCACCATCTTAAATTTGGTCCTTTTAATCCTTGACAAATCTCCATTTTGATTTGACCAATTATATTTACAAGTTAACCACTTCAAAGAAACTAAATCCACCAATTATCCATTAGTGGGGTTCGGCCATAAAACATGGCCAAACCTCACCATACTGATTTTGTCCCTTTTTCCATCATCTATAATGGCTGATTATTTAATACTAAATCCCAAGATAAACATATGTGATTCCTTAATCAAAAGCATATAACCATTAATAATTTCCAACCATGCCCTTAACTCCAATTACCCCTAAAAATGGTCCATGGGGTTTGGCCATACACATGGCCGAACCCTATGGTTTTCTTGATCCAAACATTACAACATTTATACATGGTTTATGCACAACACCTTAGCCATGAAAACAACATGGTTCAGCCATGCAATGGCCGACCCAAAACATTAACCTTTTCTCCATTTAAAACACCTTAAAACCTTCATAACAATGTACGGTATTTATCTCTAAAAAACCATAAAAATAACCAAGTCTTTTCATGGGGTTCGGCCATCCAAAGTGGCCGAACCCTATGATTCATTTTCTACCCTTTTTAAACATCATTATCCAAGATTTAAACCCTTGATAGGTTCGGCCATACAATGGCCGGATCATGTTCCCTTAACCAATTTATTTATTTAACAAGGGTTTATAGTGCACTTACCAATATCGCGACTCCTCCTGTTCTTTCACTCCTTCTTGATCTTCTCCTTCCTTAGTCCTTCCTTCCTCCTTCCTTTTTGTCCTTTAACCGAGCTTAATCTTGCTGGAAACTCCTTGAAGTTGATCGGCCAAAGTATTGATTTGAGAGAGAGAGAGATAGAAAAACTTGAGATGGAAAAATACTCCAAGTCCTTGACTTGAGAGGAACGGCCAAGAGAGGGAAAAAATGAGATAAAATTCTCAAAATGTTTGATCTTCTTTCTCTTAGGTTGCTGGCCGGCCAAGAGAGGGTGTGAGGGAGAGATAGCCAAGTGGGAGAGGGAGAGTTGAATCATGTTTGAATTTGAATAATAAACCCCAAACTCCCCCTTATCTCTCCAACGTGTAGCCTTGTTTGAAATTGAGATTTAAACCAACTTATTATCTCTCCATGTGGGAGTTTCCTCTTCATTATCTTCCCTATCTCTACATGAGATAGAATTCTCAAGACTCCAACGTGTATGCCATTGAAATTTGATTTTTTTTAAATGTAAAACTATCTCCATTATCTTTTCATGTGTATCCTTGTTTTGATTTTGAAATAAGCCAAACCTCCCTACCTCTCCAACGTGCAGCTCTTATTTGAATTTTGAAATAAACCATCTTCATCTCTCCAACGTTTGAGTTTGAAATAAAAACAATACTCTTCCATCTCTCCAACATTTAAATTTTGAAACAAACGAACCTCCTCCCCATCGTGTATCCTTACCTTTGTCTTGAATTTGAATTCCAAATGTAAAAACCGTCCATCCCAACTCATTTGAATTTCAAATTTGAAACATAGACCGTCCATCCCAACTCATTTGAATTTTGAATTTGAAACATAACCCGTCCATCCCAACTCATTTGATTTAACTCACCTCTTAATTAAGCTTGAGTTCACCCAATGGTCAAACAAGTCAATCCACTACCCATTGGGTCCCAATTAGGTCTTTTAACCCAAATAATCACGTTGACCCAATTAGATGTACATTACCCATTTAATTTAATTTGATCCTTATAACACGTAAATTGGGTCTTAATTGAACAATGGGCCCCACAATTTTCTCATCTACGGTCCTAACCTTTTTAATTCATAATTTCAATGGCAATTTTCGTAAATATTGCTCTATTGAAAATCTAGATGTTACACATCCCACTCCTTTATATCTGCTGCCTTCATATTTGCTACTGGTACCCTAGTACAACAACTGTCTATTGCACTTACTATTGTATCCCCCATTGGAGGCACATCACTAGGTCTGGTCTGCATCTCCGTAAATACTGAACTTGCTGGGTTCATATTTGAGTTCAACTATTTGGTACTCTAGATGACAGAGTACGACATCATTTTTGGGATGGATTAATTGGCTAACTTCTAGCACAGCATTGACTGTCACCTCCGCAAGGTGATATTTTGGTCACCTGAAGGAAAACGATATTTGGTACATGCCGACAGATAGAGCATTCCAATGACCAAGAGTTTACATGAGGAAGTGAACCATCTAGTATTGAACAACCTCGACTAGACAAGGCATCCATGGCTGAATTACTTGTGGTAGTGAAAGACTACGTAGAGGTATTTCCAACACAGAACTCCCTGGCCTACCTCCGAAAAGGGAGATTGACTTCGAGATTAAGCTATATCCTAACACTACTCCTGTATCATTGCCGCATTATCGGATGGCCCCAGCAGAGATGTCTGAGTTGAAGAAATAAATTGATGAATTACTCAAACTGGGATGCATCCGGAACAACACTTCATCCTGGGGGCACCGGTGTTGTTTGTAAAGAAGAAGGATGGTACTCTTCGGATGTGTGTGGATTTGTAACACCCGGATTTTTCAAATCATAAATATATTGGATTGGTTTACTTAAATTGCTTAATTGGTTGAATTTAAGGTTAGAAATTGAATTGGACCCTAAATGGGTAAGGTAATTGGGTCAATAACCCAATTAAGACCCAATGGGTCATGGATAAGATTGAATTAGAAATAATTGGGTAAGCCTTAAATAAATGGATCAATGGCTCAATTGGGACCCAATGGGTCATGATGAGCTAATTTGTAAGTAATTGGGTAGGGCCAATGTAATTGGGTCAAATACCCAATTAAGACCAAGGCATGTAAATGAAATGGCTAGGTGGGACCTGAGTGCTAAATGGTACATGGTGCATAGTTGGCTATGCCATGGTTGACTTGGTCAAACATGGGTAAGTTCAAAGGAATCAAATTAAATTGAGTTAAACTAAATTGAGTTAGCAAATGAGTCCAATTGAATTAAGATATTGATGGAGTTGATTCAAGATTAAATTGCTTGAGTTAAAGTGAGTTAAATGGAGTTGAGTTGAGATGCATGAGTTGAAATGGAAATGGAAGAGTTTTCCATCTCAAAGGGCACCAACTCAAGGTACACGTTGGAAGATGTAGGGTTCCATCTCAAGTGGTGTCTTGGTTAAGCCAAGGGACACCATGGTTGAGATGGAACCCTTTACTCGATGGAATCCAAGGAGACTCCTTGGTTGGAGAAAAGAATAATGGGGAAGAGAAAGGGTTGTGGCTGTTACAAAAGGGGTACAACCAAGGGGCACACACCCCACCCCTTTGGCCGAATTTCATATTGCACAAACAAAGAGATTTTCATCCCCACTCCTCTCTCACTCTCCCATTTTCGTTTTCTATACTTGGAGATCAGTAAAGAGCAAAGAAAGGAAAGAAGAACTGAGGAGGAATTCAGAGAAAAAGGAAGAAGGAGTCTGTAATAGCCCAAATTTTTAAATCAACATATATATGGCATTTATTTATTGTAATAATGGAAAAATTGGAATTTTGATGTTAAGGATATTAAATGGATCAAATTTTGGGGCAAATGTCCAAATATGGTCCAATGGACCATAGATTGGATGGAATTCATCTGAGGGGTCAATAATGGTCAAAGTGGGCCCGATAACCATTTGGGACCCAATGGGTCAAAATGAGTCAAGCTCTAAGGTAAATGATAGAAAATAATTTAATTGGGCCATGGGCACAATGGTGACCCAATTGATTGAAATGGGTTGAATTGGAATTAAACCACCTAAGTTAATGATGAGATGGTTAAGATGGCATAACCAAGTGGGGTCACCTCCACCTCACCAAGTGAGGTGGCGTGTGGACCAAGGAAAAGGTGGGGCCGACCATCATGGTTGACTTGGTCAACCATGGATAAGTTAAGGGGACTAAGGAGAATTAAAGTAGATTAAGTTGATTAAATGATTTTAAATCATCTACGTTAAGATTAATGGGGTTTAAGTGATATGGCTGAATGGGGCCCACCTCCACCTCATCAAGTGAGGTGGCGGGTAGGGTAGGTGTTGGTGGGGGCCGTCCACCATGGTTGACTTGGTCAACCATGGGTGGATTTCTTAGAAAGAGAAGTTAATGGAATTAATTTAAATAGGAATTAATTAACCTAAGTAAGGATCTAATTTAATTAATTAGGTTGGTCAAATTAGGGTCTAGTGAATAAGTCAAAGGGGCAAGTCAAAGTGTGGTTTTATCTCATTGAAACCACCCAAGGAAACACAAAAGAAATCATGGACTTAGGGTGGTGGTTTCATCTCAACCACCACCACTCAAGGTATGAGGACCCATACCTCTCATCATATGGTCAAGAGGTCAAAGGGAGGAAGACCAAACCACTCCCTCACAAAGAGGCCAAACCGTTGGCTTGGTGGTGGTTTGGTCTCAACCACCACCACCAAGGACAAGGAGCCCATACTTGGTGGGTGAAGGCCATCATGGAAGTGTGTGGTCTAAGGAGCCAAGGATGGATGGCTTTCACCTTACCACTCAAGCCACTCTCATTCCTCTCCTCCTCCCTCTCACCACCGTCCCTCATCTCTAAGGAAAAGAAGAAGAAAAACTTGGAAGAAGAAGAGAAGAAAGGAGAGGAAAAAGGGTGTAAGCAAAGGCCCACCACTCCAAGATCAAAGGTTGGGATCTTATTCCTCACCATCTCCTCCTCTCCCTCTCTCAAAATCTAACCCTACCTTAGCCGAACCCTAACCTTGGAGACTCCATCTTGATCAAGCACATAGTGGCCGAACAACAAGAAGAAGAAGAACAGAAAGGGCTAAGGAAATCAAAAGGGGAAAGAAAGACCGGAGGAGTCGTCGGTGTGGTAAGAAATTCTTAAACAAGAATTTATATTTTAAAAAAAAGGATAAGATGTGTTATGGAATCCATTTCTTAGAATGAATGGTGGCCACAAATGTTATGGGCCTTAGATCTAAGATCCATCCAATGATAAGATGAGAAATGGATGAAATGGAAGAGATAGATTAAGAAAAATGAATAGACATTATGGACACCATTAAGATTAATTAAATATGGAAGTATGGGTGTTTTAAGGAATTTTAGGCCATAGGGTTCGGCCATGTAGTATGGCCGAACCCCATGGTGAGCAATTAAGAAATTTAAATAGGTATTTTGGGATTAAGAACCATGAAAGGGTAACCTATGGTGTCAAGATGATTTTGAGTAAAAATTAATGATTTTTTTAAAGGGGTTTTAAACAAGAAAATTATGGGATATGTAAATGATTTAATGGCCTCTAAAAATGGTGAATGAAGGAGAATCATGAACCATGGGTTCGGCCATGGTGTATGGCCGAACCCTATGGTGATGGAATGATGAATTAAATGATTATGAAAGTATGGAAATTAATGGAGAAGGTTAATGGTAATTAAGTGGATTTTTTTTTAGGTATTTTAAACAAGGTTTTAAATGAGTGGAAATGAGGTTTTTAAAATAAAAATTATGGACCATGGGTTCAGCCATGGTACATGGCCGAACCCCATGGGGATACTTTGAGGAAAATTTGGGGTCTTGGAACCATGAAAAATAAAATGGAATGATGGTTAAATTAAATGGACCAAAGTATATCTCATGATGATTATGAAAGGGTGTTTTAAATGTATAATTTAAATTCATTTATGGTAGGACCAAATGAGGTAAAATGGACCCAAGAAAAATGGAAAATAGGCATCATGGGTTCGGCCATGGTGTATGGCCGAACCATGGCCGAACCCATGACCCATTTGTAGGTCATGTTATGGGCTAAAAATTGAATTATGTATGGGATTAGATGATTGAAAATTTAATTAAATTAAGTGGCTGATTTTACGGATGTTATGTCATGGTCATTAAATCATTAATGGGACTAAGTATGTGGATGAATTATGGACAAAAATGTACATGGATGGAGAAGATATTAAACCTTGGAAGTATAGTGGCAAAACCGTAATTATTGGCCACAATGAAGAACCATGGGTTCGGCCATGTACCATGGCCGAACCCCATGTAGGTTGGACATGAACTTGGATACATTAAGATGATATTATGAATGATTAAATGAAGCTTAGGGTTGCTGCCTTTTAGGCTCACAAAATTAGAATGTTTAAATGGGCAAAATTTGGAATTATGTATGTGTTTAAATCAATGAAAATGAGGCTAAGTTAAGGGCTGATTTTGATAACCTTGTAACATAATTAGGGATCATTAATGGATCTTAGGTTGTGATCAGTTAGGGACTTAATCATGGATAAAATATGGACTAATTTGGTAAATGTATAATAAGGTATCGGGACGTCGCAAAAGGTACGCGATTGGCGACCGGATTATAGAACGAAAATGTAAAGGGACGCTAAGCGGTATTCGGTAGGATGCCTACCTTTTTGTAGGCCTTGGATTATGTGTATGTGATGGTTTCCTCGTTTTATTTCGGTAATTATATGATTTATTTTAAGATGGATTTTAAATGCTATGAATTATATTTTAATGCTATGGATGGTATTTTAAATGCTATGGATTATATTTTAATGCCGTGGATGATATTTTTAAGGCTATGGATTATATTTCAATGCTATGGATTTTATATTAAGGATATGAATTATATATATACTACACAGCATAATGCACTTACATCTCATGCATGGCATGGGCGGGAAAATAATGAAACCGGAGTCCATGCTCCGTCGGGGCGACCGAGAAGCAAACATGGGGATAGCCTGAGGTGTTATAACCGGAGTCCATGCTCCGTCGGGGCGACCGAGAATCAAACATGGGGATAGCTTGATATGCTATAACCGGAGTCCATGCTCCGTCGGGGCGACCAAAAAGCAAACATGGGGACACCTTGACGAGGCTTTTCCGTCAAGGGGGATATGACATTTTATGATGATATGGATGATGGGTGGGACACATGACATAGGCACCCATGGCATGGCATTCATCATATAGTTTTATTATATTGTTATCAGTATGCTTGTTATCACTAATCCATGTGCTAGCCCTACTCGGAGTCCTACTGGGCGCGTTGTCTAACGCCCTACTTCTACCCTAGCTGATGATGCAGGAGATGGCGGAAATGGTAGACGCGACGAAAGCCAAGCTTAGGAACTTGGGGAAGCGGCTACTTTGTTTTATTTAAGTTTTATTTTGGAAGTGTAATTTAAGTAGCTTAGCTTGTCGGATTGTAATAATTACTGTTTCTTGCTATGGTTTGGACTGTACTATGGACGATATCATTTTGAGATATAATTATGAACATAGGGGTATTTTAGTAATTTAAACGTCGTACTTCCTCGCTATCTAAAACTGGTAAGATAATTTCTATTATAATGTTCCGCATGTAATTATATTCCGCGAGCTTACTTCCTACGCGTGAACCATTCTCGTGGACCCCGTTCCGCGCACGCGTAGGGTTGGCCAGTTAAGGGCCGGGCTTTAGAAGCTCGGACTTAACTCGTGTCGTGACGTTCGCACCCGTTATCACCTTTATTTAAAAAAAAAAAATTAGACTCTGATTTCGGTGAAAATGGGGCGGGCGTTACAGAGTCGAGGAAAGAGGTATGTATGGAGTAGTAATATGGGATTAAGGTTAAGACTAAGGGAAGCCATAGATTTGGCCATGGTTTGGCCAAACCTATGGTTCCATATAGTAATTTGAAATCAGTGGCCGAATTATGATAAGGCCATAGGTATTGGAAAATCCATTCGGGGAATGGATATGTGCTGAAAAACCAGCAAACAAAAGATTAAATTCAGAATCGTGTTTGAGTGGCATAAGATGGAATGAATTAAGGAAAAGACCCTAACTTTGGTTAGTGGGTGGAGGATGTCCACTGATTTTATGTATAAATGATTTAATACATGTTTAAAAAGGATAAGGGGAGAGTTTCATGAAAAAAAGAATGCAAAAACATGCAAACAAAAGAGGACTGAACACGGGTAACGGATGTGGACAGGGTGTTGTCTGCGGACGGGTTGCACTGTCTGTAGGACGGGTTTTACCGTCCGCAGACGGGTGTGGATTGTCCACGGGACGGGTAACAGATGTGGACCAGGTGTTGTGGGCGCGAACGGATTGAACTGTCTGTGGGACGGGTATTACCGTCCGTGGACGGGTTTCTTTCGTCTGCATGACAGGTAGCGGACTGTACTCTGCCGAGTTAAGTTGACTGAATTCTTGATTCAATCGACTGAATATTAAAGTGAAAATTAGGACATATTTCCCCAAAACAAGACACATCAGGATTTCCCCAAAATGAGAAACAATGTGTGATAACATAGTAAAATTCCCCAAAACAAGAACTACAAGTTGCTGATTTGACAAATTCCCCAAACTATGCAAACACAAATCTTTATGTGAAAACTAAGTCAAGCGATGTTTCAATGACTTAGGAAAATGCCTCTGAGAAGAAGAAGAACCCAACAAAACCTACATCAGGAGGAGGAGGTACAAAACCCACATCAGGAAGAAGGTCAGGGCAGTGCAAATATTCCTGTAGTACCCCGTGTGCTACAAAATCTAGTACAGGCAGTGGTCATTTCCATTCTACAGCAACATATGAACGGCAATGGAAGTGCAACCACCAATGAGGCACAGGATTGAAGCATGGTCAGAGACTTCCAACAGCAGCGTCCCCCTTACTTAAAAAGGAAAGAGGGACCGGCAGGAGCGAAAAATTGAATTAAAAATATCACCAAGATCTTGAAACTACTTAAGTCACCAGCAATGAAGATAAAATACTATTGGCTACCTCACAATTGGTAGATGACGCCGGCAAATGGTGGGAAGTAATAGAACTTCAACAAACACAAATTCCAGCGGCAGATAGGACCGAGATGACATGGGACCAGTTCGTTGGAATGTTCTTGGACCATTATTTTCCGGAAGAGGAGAAGGAGCGACATACACAAGCTTTCATATCATTGGTACAGGGTACCATGACTGTTGCAGATTATCATCAAGAATTTCTCCGTCTATCATGTTATGCTCTATACATTGTGGACACGGAATACAATAGGCTCGTAAGTTTGAGCGAGACCTTCGACCAAACATTAGGGTCAAAGTGACTATTTTCAAGTCACCTACATTGGTGAAAGTGGTCAGTCGAGCTAGCATAGCTGAGCAAGAGCTGACAGAGACAGTTCAGTTTGTAGATAACCGCCGAGGTCAAACCGGGGGAAATGTTTTCCACCCGAATAAGAGATTCAGACCCAACTTTGGGAGACGATCACCTTCTACTGGGTTAACTGGAGGTTTTCGTCCCAATCAACCCTCCACATCAGGATCTGTCTCTCAAATTTCTCGAGGTGTGAACACCTGTTTCTAGTGTGGCCAGTAGGACCATTTCAAGAAGGACTGCCCACGGATCAGTAGACCATCTCACTCTAGGAGTACCTTCCGTCCTCCAGCTCGACCAGCTCATTCTCAAGCATCCAGAGCATATAACCAGACAGGACGAGCACCTATTCCGACAAGATCTGGACGACTGTATACTTTGGCTCCTCCTCCAGAGACGGTGGATCACTCGGTGATTCAAGGTATGGTAGTAGTTGGCAATTCTTATGCTTTTGCATTATTTGATTCAGGAACATCCCACTCTTTTTTATCTACTGCATTCATATCTACTACTGGTACTCTAGTACAACAACTGTCTACTACACTTACAATTGTATCCCCTATTGGAGACACATCACCGGGACTGATTTGCACATCGGTAAACACTGAACTTGCTAGGTTCAGATTTGAGTTCAACTATCTGGCACTCGAGATGACAGAGTACGACATCATATTCGGAATGGATTGGCTGGCTAACTTCCAGGCCAGCATTGACTACCATCTTCGCAGGGTGATATTTTGGTCACCCGAGGGAAAAGGATCTGTGATACGTGCCGACAAACAAAGTATTCCAATGACCAGGAGATTGCACGAAAAAAAGAATCATCTAGTACTGAACAACATCAGACTAGACAAGGTGCCAATGGCTAAACTACTTGCGGTAGTGAAGGACTACGCAAAAGTTTTTCCACATAATTCCCTAGTTTGTCTCCAAAGAGGGAGATTGATTTCGAGATCAAGCTGTATCCTGGCACTGCTCCAGTGTCATTACCTCATTACTGGATGGCCCCATATGAGATGTTGGAGCTAAAAAAGTAAATTTATGAACTACTCTGACTAGGATGCACCTAGAACAACACATCATCTTGGGGAGCACCGGTATTATTTGTAAAAAAGAAGGATGGTACTCTTCGGATGTGCGTAGATTACAGGAAATTGAACAAGCTAACAGTCAGAAACAAGTACCCTCTACCCAGAATTGATGATCCATTCGATCAACTCAGAGTTCCAGTCACTTCTCCAAGATTGATCTGATGTCAGGCTATCATCAAATCCGTGTCAAGGATGAAGACATAGAGAAGACAGCTTCTAGAACTCGGTATGGACTATATGAATATGTAGTCATTCCGTTTGGACTCACCAATCCACCAGCGTGTTCATGGATCGGATGAACAAAATCTTTCATCTTTATCTGGACAAGTTTGTAATTGTCTTCATTGACGATATTCTGATTTACTCTACTAGTCGGGAGGAGCATGCTGAACATTTAAGGATAGTTTTGGACACCCTGAGGAAGAATCAGTTGTATGCCAAAGCAAGCAAGTGCGAATTCTGGCTATCTGAGGTTAACTTCTTCGGGCATGTCATATCAGTGGAAAGAATAGCCGTGGACCCTGCTAAAATGGCAGCAGTTGGAAACTGGAAAGCTCCGAAGAATGTGACCTAAATCCGCAGCTTTCTAGGATTGGCCGGTTATTATCGGAAGTTTATTATGGACTTCTCCAAGATTGCAGCTCCACTCACCCAACTCACTCAAAAGGGAGTCAAATTTGAATGGTCTGATGTGTGCAACCGAAGGTTCGAAGACCTGAAGGAGAGGCTTACGACTGCTCTTATTCTGATTTTACGGGAAAGAGGCAAGGGCTATGAAGTATATTGTGATGCTTAATGAGAAGGACTTGGGTGTTCTCATACTCAAAGTCAACACATAGTGGCTTATGGTTCAAGGCAGTTGAAAATTCATGAACGCCACTATCCCACACATGATCTGGAATTAGCCACAGTGGTCTTCACCCTCAAAAGCTGGAAATACTATCTGTACGGCGAGAAATTTGAGGTATTTTCAGATCACAAAAGTTTGAAGTACCTGTTTGATCAGAAGGAACTCAACATGAGGCAGCGCAGATGGATGGAGTATCTACAAGATTATGAGATCGCACTTCGATATCATCCTGGAAAAGCGAATAAAGTGGCGGCTGCCCTCAGTCGCATGACACATGCAACTATGGCCAGTTTGATCATGAAGGAATGGGAAACACTGACAACTATCCGGGAGTTTAATTTGTATATCAAGGATCATGGGAGTATGTACAATCTGATGGTAGGGTCTAGCATGGTTACCAAGATTGAGCGAGAGCAGCGGACAGATCCGGAAGTGGAAGAATATGGGCTAAGATGTCTACTGGTGAGGTGGTACTAGAATGGGATTTACGACTGGGACAAGGTCTTTTATTCTGAGGCAGGACATATGTACCTCAAAGCTGCAGAAGAGAGTTGTTGATCGAGGCACACCAAACGAAACTTTATTCATCCAGGTAGCACCAAGATGTATCATGATCTGAAGAGACACTATTGGTGGCATGGACTTAAAAGAGATGTTGCTGACTTTGTTGCTCATTGTCTGACTTGTCAGCAAGTCAAGACTGAACATCAGAAACAACCAGGATTGCTCAAACACCTTACTAGTGCCAGAGTGGAAATGGGAACATATTTCCATGGATTTCGTGATGGGGTTGCCAAGGTCATCAAAGAGCAACGATGCAATATGGGTCGTAGTAGATCTATTGACCAAGTCCGTACACTTTCTTCCAATCAAGATGACAGATTCATCTGAGACTTTGGGACGACGATACATCAAGGATATCATCAGGCTACATGGTATACCCAGGACTCTCGTGTCCAACAGAGATGAGCCGATTCACTGGCAAGGTGGCAGAGCATGCAGGCGGCTATGGGGACCAACTTGTTGATTAACACAGCTTTCTATCCACAGATTGATGGACGATCAGAGAGAACAATACAGACATTGGAGGACATGCTAAGAGCATGTATGTTAGACTTCAAAGGTGGTTGGGAAGATCATCCACCACTGGTTGAATTCTCATATAACAACAGTTACCAGGCAAGCCTCTAGATGGCTCCATTCGAGGCGTTGTATGCTAGACCCTATAGATCACCAGTGTGTTGGATAGAGGCCAGTGAGCCTGCATTTATTGGACCTGATCTAGTTGTAGAAACCACATAACAGATTAAGGTGATACGACAACATCTAATCACTGCATAGAGTCGTCAAAAGAGGTACGCTGACAAGAGAAGGAGATTCCTTGAATTTGAAGTGGGAGACTTAGTGTTTTTGAAGGTCTCGCCACGAAAGGGGCACATGCGATTCGGAAAGAAGGGGAAGCTGTCACCTAGATTTGTGGGACCCTTTCTAATCCAAAAGAGGGTGGGGGAAGTGGCTTATCAATTGATGCTTCCTCCTCAGTCATCATCATTGCACGATGTATTCCATGTATCTATGTTGAGGAAGTACAATCCTAATCCCTCACACGTACTGAATGTGTAAGACATAGAGGTACAAAGCGACGTGACTTACGTCGAAAAGCCTGTCAAAATGGTGGAGACAGAACAAAGGGTGTTACGGAACCGAACAATTCAGTTTGTCAAGGTGGTGTGGGACCGGCATGGTAATGAGGAAGCCACTTGGGAACTTGAATCGGAAATGAGAGTAGCTCGTCCTGAGTTATTTATGTAATCTATTTGAAACCCTACTTCGCTCGATTTTCAGGACGAAAATTTCAAAAGAGGGTAATATTGTAACACGAGGATTTTTCAAATCATAAATATATTGGATTGGTTTACTTAAATTGCTTAATTGGTTGAATTTAAGGTTAGAAATTGAATTGGACCCTAAATGGGTAAGGTAATTGGGTCAATAACCCAATTAAGACCCAATGGGTCATGGATAAGGTTGAATTAGAAATAATTGGGTAAGCCTTAAATAAATGGCTCAATGGCTCAATTGGGACCCAATGGGTCATGATGAGCTAATTTGTAAGTAATTGGGTAAGGCCAAAGCATGTAAATGAAATGGCTAGTTGGGACTTGAGTGCTAAATGGTGCATGGTGCATAGTCGGCCATGCCATGGTTGATTTTGTCAACCATGGGTGAGTTCAAAGGAATCAAGTTAAATTGAGTTAAACTAAGTTGAGTTGGCAAATGAGTCCAATTGAATTAAGATATTGATGGAGTTGATTCAATACTAAATTGCTTGAGTTAAATGAAGTTAAGTTGAGATGGGTGAGTTGAAATGGAAATGCAAGAGTTTTCCATTTCAAAGGGCACCAACTCAAGGTACACATTGGAAGATGTAGGGGTTTCCATCTCAAGTGGTGTCTTGGTTAAGCCAAGGACACCATGGTTGAGATGGAACCCTTTACTCGATGGAATTCAAGGAGCCTCCTTGGTTAAGCCAAGGGATTCCTTGGTTAGACAAAAGAAAAATGAGGAAGAGAAAGGGTTGTGGCTGTTACAAACGGGGTACAACCAAGGGGTACACACCCCACCCCATTGGCCGAATTTAATATTGCACAAACAAAGAGATTTTCATCTCCACTACTCTCTCCCTCTCCCATTTTCGTTTTCTATACTTTGAGATCAGTAAAGAGAAAAGAAAGGAAAGAAGAACTAAGGAGGAATTCAGAGAAAAAGAAAGAAGGAGTCGAGGAAAGAGGTATGTATGGAGTTAGTAATATGGGATTAAGGTTAAGACTAAGGGAAGCCATAGATTTGGCCATGGTTTGGCCAAACCTATGGATTCCATATACTGATTTGAGATCAATGGCCGAATTATGATAAGTTCATAGGAATTGGAAAATCATTCGGGGAATGGATATGTGTTGAAAAACCAGCAAACAAAAGATTAAATTCAGAGTCTCGTTTGAATGGCATAAAATGGAATGAATTAAGGAAAAGACCCTAACTTTGGTTAGTCAGGTGGAGTATGTCCACTGATTTTATGTATAAATGATTTAATACATGTTTAAAAAGGACAAGGGGAGAGTTTCATGAAGAAAAGAATGTAAAAACATGCAAACAAAAGAGGACTGAACACGGGTAACAAATGTGGACTGGGTGTTGTCTGTGGACGGGTTGCACTGTCTGTAGGACGGGTTTTACCGTCAGCGGACGGGTGTGGACTGTCCGCGGGACGGGTAACAGATGTGGACCAGGTGTTGTGGACACGGACGGATTGCGTTGTCTGCAGGACAGGTATTACCATCCGCTGATGGGTTTCTATCGTCCGTAGGACGGGTAGAGGAAGGTAATCTGCTGGGTTCAGTCGACTGAAATCAAGAATTCAGTCGACTGAATTTCAAAGTGGAAATTTTTATATAATTTTTCCAGATGTTTAAGTTTATCTGGATGAGGTAAAGGATCATGGGAATTGAATGGATAATTAAATTAACATATATGTATGATGGAATTCATTAAGGTAACGGGATTTCACAAAAGGGTGTGCGATCGGTTTTGACATAATCGGTGAACGGTATCTTCACAAACAGCAAGGATTATAATACTTGACATTGGTAGGATTGCTACCATATTGAAATGCATCGGGATCTATATATGTATGTGTTCTTGGTTTGATTTACAAATATGATGAATCATTTTGGTTAAAATGAATGGAATATGTTTTGTGAACTGTTTTTCAATTAAATATGTATTTTGTTACAAAATTACAATCGTGCATTCATGATCTCATGTATGGCATGGGAAGGAACATGAGGAAGGAGTCCATGTCCATGCTCCATCCGGTGATTTCGATTAACATACATGGGGAGGAGTCCATGCTCCATCGGTGATTTCGATTACCATACGTGGGAGGAGTCCATACTGATTCCTAGTGACATATGTGGGAGGAGTCCATGCTCCATTCGGTGATTCCGATTAACATATATGGGGAGGAGTCCACGCTCCATCGGTGAATCCGATTATGTAACGCCCGCCCATTTTCACCATATTTCAGAGACTATTTTTTTTTTTTTGAATTAAATCAAGGTGACAACGGCGCGGACGTCACGACGCGAGTTAAGTCCGAGCTTCTAAAGCCCGGCCCTTAACTGGCCAACCCCACGCTTCCGCGGAACAAAGTTCACGAGTACGGTTCACGCATAGGAAGTAAGCTCGCGGAATATATATACATGCAGAACATTATAATGGATAATATCCTACCGGTTTTAGATAGAAGGGAAGATACCACATTAAGTTACCAAAATACCCCCATGTTCATGATTATGTCTCAACATGTTAACATACAGAGTTTAATCCAGACCATAGTAATAAATCCAAAATTATTACAATTCAACAAGCTATGCTACTTGAGTTACAACATTTCTAAAATAAAACTTTGATAAAGAAAGTAGCCGCTTTCCCACGCCCCTAAGCCAGACTCCTGTCACGTCCACCGTTTCCTCCGTCTCCTGTATCATCAGCTAGGGTGGAAGTAGGGCGTTAGTCAACGTGCCCAGTAGGACTCCGAGTAGGGCTAGCACATGGATTAGTAATAACAAGCATACTGATAGCAATATAATAAAACCATATGATGAATGCCATGCCATGGGTGTCTATACCATGTGTCCCACCCATCATCTACATAATCATGAAATATCATATCCCCCTTGACGGCAAATCCTCGTCAAGATATCCCCATGCTTGCTTCTCGGTCGCCCCGACGGAGCATGGACTCCGGTGATACCATATCAATGTCCCCATGTCTGTTCTCGGTCGCCCCGACGGATCATGGACTCCAGTGATACCATGTCAATGTCCCCATGTCTGTTCTCGGTCGCCCCGACGGAGCATGGACTCCGGTGATACCATGTCAATGTCCCCATGTCTGTTCTTGGTCGCCCCGACGGAGCATGGACTCCGGCTTGTTTATTTTTTTCCGCCCATGCCATGCATGAGATGTAGTGCATTGTGCTATGTAGTATATATAGAAAAACCGTAATTTTGATATACCATACATAGCCATATAGTGCACAATATTAAAATATAGTCCATATAATTCATAATTTAAACTCGTCATAAGGTAAATCATAATCATAAAATCCATCATAAGCCAAACTAAAATAATTTAAAATACCATCATATATCCATCGCTTAGAAAAAGGTAGGAATCCTACCAAATACTGATAACGTCCTTTTTCGTTCTCATCCGATACTTTCGGTCGCTGTTCGCGTACCGCTGCGATGTGCCAATACCTTATTATACATTTCCCAAGTTAGTTTATATCTTATCCACGATTAAGTCTCTAACTGATCATAAACCTATGTTCATTAGTGATCTTTAACCACATTATAAGATTACTATAATCAGCCCTTATCTTGGCCTCTTTTTCCATTGATTTCAACACGTATATAATGCAATCCATAACTGATCTATGCACCTGGATCCATCAATGACTTACCAAGCATGTCATAGGATCATTAAAATCAATCCCTTTACTTTAATATCAACTCCATTTATCTAATCAGATTAGTAGTGTCTTAGAAAATATTCAAAAACTGTACATTTCAATTCAGTCGACTGAACTACTAGTTCAATCGACTGAATCACAGATTCAGTCGGCTGATTTTGAATCAGATTGTTTGTTTGTCTCGCCAGTTCAGTTTCAGTCGACTAAAACAAACATTCAGTCGGCTGAAACATGGTTCATACCCTTTCAGTTGACTGAATCATAGATTCAGTCGGCTGATTTTGAATCAGATGGTCTGTTTGTCTTGCAAGTCTATTTTCAATCGAGTGAAATAGAAATTCAGTCGGCTGAACTATCAACCATATGTTTACGTGTTTAATAAGTATTCCTCCAGTCGACTGAATCATACATTCAGTCGGCTGAAACTTCCAGAACCCTTCTATTTTCATCACCATTAGTTCAGTCAACTGAAACTCTAGTTCAGCCGGCTGAAACTCCCAGAAGCTCGTTTCTGATTCGTCCATCGTTAGTTCAGTCGACTGAATCCCTGATTCAGTCAGCTGAAACTCCCAGAACTTCATTTCTGGTTCGTTCATTATCTGTTCAGTAGACTGAATCCCTGATTCAGTCGACTGACCGTTTCGTCAGTCCTTTCCATTGCATGTTTTGGACTTCCTTCCTTCGCGATTTCTCTTAACATATTCCATTTTTAACCATTACGAACTTAGTATCTTGTTTAGAGATACTTACAACCCGTGGCTCTCCCGGTTGTCTCTTGCTCCTCTTGTTCTTTAGTCTTTCCCTTTCTCTTTCTTCTTTCTTCTTGATACTCGGGCAGTGGTGAGTTTGATCGGGGTAAGGTCACCAAGGTTTGGTCCCCCAAGGTGTAACAGCTTTGAGAGGGAAAAACGGAGGAGGAAATGGGAAGATATCACAAGTCTTGGGTCTTAGGAGTGATCGGCCAACTCTTAGCTTCTTCTTTCCTTCCTTCTAAGTTCCTTTCTCTTCTTTTCTCTTTGGTGTTTTCTTTTTGGTCTTGCAAGAGCGAGGACGGTTTGGAGAGGAGAGGAAGAGAGTGAGAGAGAGATGGGTGTCATGATTTGTTTGACTCCCTCCACCAACAAAGCATGGGGGGAGGTATGGGCTTGCATGCCCCCAATTTTTGGGGCCTTTGTCCCCTTCGTGGGGGTGGTTGGGGATGAGTTTAAGTCACAACTCATTCCAATGAGTTTGATGAGTCAATTAAGACGGGAAACCATCTTGACTCACCCCATTATTCAATTTCTTTCTTAACTTAACCCCTTTAATTTAATAATTTAATTCCCTTCAAATCTTTCATGCATCCACCATCGTTGACTTGGTCAACCATGGTGGCGGGCCCCACCAAATCTTAGTCAACCCCCCACCTCACTTAATGAGGTCGGGTGGACCCCACTTGATTATGTCGTCTTGATTATTTCCTCATTAACTTAGGTGATCAATTCCAATTAATTGGGTCACCATTGGGCCCATGGCCCAATTAAGTTATTTTCTACTATTTACTTTGGAGCTTGGCTCAATTATGATCCATTGGATCCCACATGGTTATCGGGCCTACTTTGACCATCATTGATCCATTTAACATCCATGACATCAAAATTTCCATTTTTCCATTATTAAAATAAGCAATTGCCACATATATATATTGATTAAAAAATTCGGGCTATTACAATAGAACCCTCTTTTAAAATTTTCGTCCCGAAAATTCGAGTGAAGTAGGGATTCTGAACATCTCATGTAAAGAGCTCCGGGTAAGCGGCTTTCATTTCCGACTCAAGTTCCCAAGTGGTCTCTTCATTGCCATGTCGTTCCCATACCACTTTGACGAATTGAATGACGCGGTTCCGCAGTACCCTCTGTTCACTCCCGATTACTCTGACCGGTTTCTCCACATATGTCACATCACTTTGTACATTGATGTCTTGAACATTTATCACATGAGAAGGATCAGGATTGTACTTTCTCAGGATGGACACACGAAGCACATCATGCAGAGATGACAGCTGTGGAGGGAGCGCTAACTGATAAGCTACTCCTCCCACCCTCTTCAGTATCGGAAACGGCCCCACAAATCTAGGCGACAGTTTTCCTTTCTTTCCGAACCTCATGTGCTCTTTCCGTGGCGAGACTTTTAAGAACACTAAGTCTCCCACCTCAAACTCGAGGAACCTTCTCCTCTTGTCGGCATAGCTCTTCTGACGACTCTGCGCAGTGAGTAGATGTTGCCGTATCAACTTAATCTGTGTTGTAGTCTCCGCAACCAAATCCGGCCCAATCAATGCAGGCTCACCGGCCTCTGTCCAGCACACTGGTGATCTACACGGCCTACCATGCAAGGCCTCAAATGGAGCCATCTGGAGGCTTGCCTGGTAGCTGTTATTGTAAGAGAACTCCACCAATGGCAAATGATCTTCCCATCCGCCCTTGAAGTCTAGCATGCACACTCTCAGCATATCCTCCAGTGTCTGTATCGTCCTCTCTGACTGTCCATCAGAATGTGGATGAAATGCTGTGCTAGTTAATACGCCGATCCCCATAGCCCACTGCAAGCCCTGCCATACTCTGCCGGTGAATCGGCCATCCCTGTCAGACACAATAGACCGAGGAATACCATGTAACCTGATGATCTCCCGAATGTACCGTCGACCCAAAGTCTCTGATGAATCTGTCATCTTGATGGGAAGGAAATGTGCAAACTTGGTCAATCGGTCCACTATGACCCATATCGCATCGTTGCCCTTGGATGACCTTGGCAACCCTGTTACAAAGTCCATGGATATGTGTTCCCATTTCCATTATGGTACTGGTAAGGGTACGAGTAAGCCCGGTGGTTTCCGATGTTCTGCCTTGACCTGTTGACAAGTTAGGCAACGAGCAACAAACTCTGCCACATCTTTCTTAAGTCCATGCCACCAATAGTGCCTCTTAAGATCATGATACATCTTGGTGCTGCCAGAGTGGATAGAGAGTTTGATTTGGTGTGCTTCAATCAGCAACTCTCTTCTGCAATTCTTAGGTACATATGTCCTGCCTCTGAACATAAGACCCTGTCCTAGTCGTAGATCCCACTCTGGTACAACCTCACCAGTAAACATCTTAGCCCAAATCTCTTCCACTTCTGGGTCTGTCCGTTGTTCCCGTTCAATCTCGGAGACCATGTTGGATCGTATGATCAGATTATATATGGTCCCATGATTATTGAGGTAGAGTTTAAATTCTCTGATGATATTTAGTACCTCCCATTTCGTTCTGATCATGCTTGCTACTGTCGCATGTGACAAGCGGCTGAGGGCATCCGCCACTTTGTTCGCCTTACCAGGATGATACTGAAGTGCGAATTCATAATCCGCTAGATATTCCATCCATCTGCGCTGTCTCATGTTGAGTTCTTTCTGATCAAACAAGTATTTCAGACTCTTGTGATCCGAGAACACTTCAAACTTTTCACCATAGAGGTAGTGTCTCCAGCTTTTGAGAGCAAAGACCACTGCTGCTAGTTCTAGATCATGTGTGGGATAATGGCATTCATGCATTTTCAACTGTCTTGATCCGTACGCCACTGTACGATTTCCTTGACTAAGTGTACACCCTAGTCCCTCACCGGAGGCATCACAGTACACTTCATAATTTCTGCCTCTTTCCGGCAAGATCAGAATAGGGGCGGTTGTAAGCCTCTCCTTAAGCTCCTCAAATCTTTGATTGGACAGATTGGACCACTCAAATTTGACTCCTTTTTGAGTGAGTCGGGTAAGTGGAGCTGCAATCTTGGAGAAGTCCATGATGAATTTCCGGTAATAACCGGCTAATCCCAGAAAACTGTGGATCTCAGTCACATTTGTCGGCGCTTTCCATTCCTTGACTGCTGCTACCTTAGCCGGGTCCACAGCGATACCTTCCTTTGATATGATGTGCCCCAAAAAGTTGACTTCAGACAGCCAAAATTCACACTTGCTGGCTTTTGCATACAATTGGTTCTTTCTCAACGTGTCTAGGACTATCCGCAGGTGTTCGGCATGTTCCTTCTGACTTTTGGAGTAGACAAGAATATCGTCAATGAATACGATCACAAACTGATCTAAGTAAGGACGGAATATGCTATTCATCAGGTCCATGAACACCGCCGGTGCATTAGTAACCCCAAACGGCATGACTACATACTCATATAAGCCATACCGTGTCCTGAAGGCAGTCTTCTCTATGTCCTCCTCTCTAACCCGAATTTGATGATATCCGGACATTAAATCAATCTTGGAAAAGTGAGAGGAACCCCTAAGTTGATCAAATAGATCGTCAATCCGGGGTAGGGGATACTTATTCCTGACAGTCAGCTGATTCAACTTTCTATAATCCACACACATTCGCAGAGTACCGTCTTTCTTCTTCACAAATAATACTGGGGCTCCCCATGCGGATGTGCTGTTCCGAATGAAACCCAGTCTGAGCAGTTCCTCAATCTGCTTCTTCAACTTGGTCATCTCAGCTGGTGCCATTCTATAATGGGGTAGTGATACTGGAGCGGCTCCGGGATATAATTTGACTTCAAAGTCTATCTCCCTCTTGGGTGGTAAACCAGGGAGCTCTGTTGGAAATACCTCGGCATAATCTGTTACTACCGCCGGGAGTTCGGTGATTGGTGCCTTATCTAATCTGAGACTGTTCAAGGCAAGATGGTTCAATTCTTCCTCAGCCTTCTAGGGATGCCCTGCCTGTCAGCGTGTACCATATACCGCTTTCCCTCGGGTGACCAAAATATCACCCTACGAAGGTGGCAATCAATGTGAGCCTGATATGTAGTCAACCAGTCCATGCCAAATATAACGTCGTATTCAGCCATATCGATTACCAAGTAGTTGGACTCGAATCTGAACCCCGCAAGTTCAGTGTTCAATGCCGTACATATGAGTCCCAGTGATGTGTCTCCAACAGGGGATACAACGGTGAGTGATGTGGACAAGTTTTGTACTAACGTGCCCGTGGCAAATATGAATGCAGCAGATATAAATGAATGTGAAGCTCCAGTGTCAAATAATGTAACAGCATAGGAACTACCAATTACAGCCATACCTTGCATCACCGAGCGATCCACTGCTACTGGAGTCGGTATGGTGAAGAGTCGTCCAGATCCGGTAGGGGTTGGCGCCCATCCCGTATGGTTGTATGTTCTGCCCCCCCGCGACTAAGTCGATCTGGATGGAGGGCGGAAGGCACCGCTGGAGTTAGAGGGTCGGTTGATCTGTGGGCAATCCCTCTTGAAGTGGCCCTGTTGGCCACACTGGTAACATGTGTTCCCACCTCCGGGAACCTGTGTGACTGATGTTGATGAGGAGGACTAATTGGGGCGAAAGCCCCCCGTAGAGCCTGTGGAGAGTGAAGGTCGGCTAGAGTTCGGGCGGAATTTCTTATTGGGTTGGAATGTACCACGCCCACCTTGCCCTCGGCGGTTGTCAAACCGCATTATTTCATTCAGCTCTCGCTCTGCTATGGTGGCCCTGCTGACCACTCCTGCCAGTGTGGGCTCTTTGAAAATGGTCACTCTAGTCTTGATGCTTGGCCGAAGGCCACATTCGAATTTGCGGGCCCTTCGGTGTTCAGTATCCACCATGTAGAATTCATAGACGGACAGCTTAAAGAATTCCCTGTGGTATTGCTCCACCGTCATGTTACCTTGTACCAACGAGATGAAGGCTTCCGTCTGGCTCTCTTTTTCTTTCTCCGGAAAGTATTGTTCTAGGAAGGTGGCTGAGAACCATTCCCATGTCATGATGGTTCTTTCCCCTTCTGGCACCAGGGCTTGTTGTTTTTCTACAACTTCCCACCAACTACTGGCATCTTCGATCAATTGAGAAGTGGCCAGTAAAATTTTATCAGTAGGACTGGAAATTTGGAGAGATTAAATATCTGAGTGATCCTTTTTAACTAGTGTTCCGCTCCAACAACCCCTTCTGTTCCCCTGAAGTAGGGAGGGTGCTGTTGTTGAAAGTCCTTGACCATTTTCCTTTTACTGGGGTCGCTGGCGGTCGCATTTCTGCTTGAGTGTTGTTGGAGAGCAGAAGCGACTGCCGCTTAAACCACATCCCTTAACTCGGGAGGTACACCTTGTATGTTTATACTGTTTTGTCCCTCAGCTGGATGAGGTGGTGGCACCTCCTCTTGATGCGGTGGGTGCACTTCCTCTTGATGAGGTGGTGGTACCTCCTCTTCTACCCGGAGATTTCTGCGAGTTCTTCTTCTTCGTGGCATTTCCTAAGTCATTAAAAAAAATATCAACTTAGTTCTTTCATAACATTGGTGCGTTCATATTTAGCTTTGAAAACATTGCCAGTATACCCATACGTAGTCTTTGGGGGGATAATTCCTAAGAATTACGTATTGTCTCTCATATTTGGGGAAAATTGCCAAATCTGCATACTTGGTTTGGGGAAAACTTCCCAAATAACTATGTTTGCCCATTTTTGTGAAGTTGGGGAAAATTTTCCTATGTCTGATAAATCCATCAACGTTATAATGATTGTACTTCCTTTACTATCATTTTCTTACGTCACATGTGACGCTTAGATTGGATGTTTCAATCTGAGTCAATCGAAGTAGATTAATCCGGCCCCCGTGCAGTGGACTCCGAAGAGTCGGTCAATTGGGATTATTAGCTATCAGTGAGACATGCAACCGTCTTAATCATACTTCGAGAGATTCATTCTTCCAATTTCGCTCTGATACCAACTGTAACGCCCGCCACTTTCATGTCCATATTACAGAGACTATTTTTTTTTTTAATTAAATCAAGGTGACAACGGCGTGGACATCACGACGCGAGTTAAGTCCGAGCTTCTAAAGCCCGGCCCTTAACTGGCCAACCCCACGCGTGCACGGAACAAAGTCCACGAGTACGGTTCACGCGTAGGAAGTAAGCTCGCGGAATATAGCTACATGCGGAACATTATAATGGATAATATCCTACCGGTTTTAGATAGAAGGGAAGATACCACATTAAGTTACCAAAATACCCCCATGTTCATGATTATGTCTCAACATGTTAACATACAGAGTTTAATCCAGACCATAGTAATAAATCCAAAATTATTACAACTCAACAAGCTATGCTACTTGAGTTACAACATTTCCAAAATAAAACTTTGATAAAGAAAGTAGCCGCTTTCCCACGCCCCTAAACTTGACTCCCGTCACGTCCACCGTTTCCTCCGTCTCCTGTTTCATTAGCTAGGGTGGAAGTAGGGCGTTAGTCAACTCGCCCAGTAGGACTCCGAGTAGGGCTAGCACATGGATTAGTAATAACAAGCATACTGATAGCAATATAATAAAACCATATGATGAATGCCATGTCATGGGTGTCTATGCCATGTGTCCCACCCATCATCTACATCATCATGAAATATCATATCCCCCTAGACGGCAAATCCTCGTCAAGATATCCCCATGCTTGCTTCTCGGTCGCCCCGACGGAGCATGGACTCCGGTGATACCATATCAATGTCCCCATATCTGTTCTCGGTCGCCCCGACGGAGCATGGACTCCAGTGATACCATGTCAATGTCCCCATGTCTGTTCTCGGTCGCCCCGACGGAGCATGGACTCCAGTGATACCATGTCAATGTCCCCATGTCTGTTCTCAGTCGCCCCGACGGAGCATGGACTCCAGTTTGTTTATTTTTTTTCCGCCCATGCCATGCATGAGATGTAGTGCATTATGCTATGTAGTATATATAGAAAAACCGTAATTTTGAAATACCATACATAGCCATATAGTGCACAATATTAAAATATAGTCCATATAATTCATAACTTAAACTCGTCATAAGGTAAATCATAATCATAAAATCCATCATAAGCCAAACCAAAATAATTTAAAATACCATCATATATCCATCGCTTAGAAAAAGGTAGGAATCCTACCAAATACTGATAACGTCCTTTTTCGTTCTCGTCCGATACTTCCGGTCGCCGTTCGCGTACCGCTGCGATGTGCCAATACCTTATTATACATTTTCCAAGCTAGTTTATATCTTATCCACGATTAAGTCTCTAACTGATCATAAACCTATGTTCATTAGTGATCTTTAGCCACATTATAAGATTACTATAATCAGCCCTTATCTTGGCCTCTTTTTTCCATTGATTTCAACACGTATATAATGCAATCCATAACTGATCTATGCACCTGGATCCATCAATGACTTACCAAGCATGTCATAGGATCATTAAAATCAATCCCTTTACTTTAATATCATCTCCATTTATCTAATCAGATTAGTAGTGTCTTAGAAAATATTCAAAAACTGTACATTTCAATTCAGTCGGCTGATTTTGAATCAGATTGTATGTTTGTCTCACCAGTTCAGTTTCAGTCGACTGAAATAAAGATTCAGTCGGCTGAAACATGGTTCATACCCTTTCAGTCGACTGAATCACAGATTCAGTCGGTTGATTTTGAATCAGAGGGTCTGTTTGTCTTGCCAGTCTATTTTCAGTCGACTGAAATACAAATTCAGTCGGCTGAACTAACAACCATCCGTTTACGTGTTTAATAAGTATTCCTTCAGTCGACTGAATCATACATTCAGTCAGCTGAAACTTCTAGAACCCTTCTATTTTCAGCCCCATTAGTTCTGTCGACTGAAACTCCCAGAAGCTCGTTTCTGATTCGTCCATTGTTAGTTCAGTCGACTGAAACTCCTAGAACTTCGTTTCTGGTTCGTTCATTATCTGTTCAGTCGACTGAATCCCTGATTCAGTCGACTGACCGTTTCGTCAGTCCTTTCCATTGCATGTTTTGGACTTCTTTCCTTCGCGATTTCTCTTAACATATTCCATTTTTAACCATTACGAACTTAGTATCTTGTTTAGAGATACTTACAACCCGTGGCTCTCCCGGTTGTCTCTTGCTCCTCTTGTTCCTTAGTCTTTCCCTTTCTCCTTCTTCTTTCTTCTTGATACTCGGCCAGTGGTGAGTTTGATCTGGGTAAGGTCACCAAGGTTTGGTTCGGCCAAGGTGCAACAGCTTTGAGAGGGAAAAACGGAGGAGGAAATGGGAAGATATCACAAGTCTTGGGTCTTAGGAGTGATTGGCCAACTCTTAGCTTCTTCTTCCCTTCCTTCTAAGTTCCTTTCTCTTCTTTTCTCTTTGGTGTTTTCTTTTTGGTCTTGCAAGAGGGAGGACGGTTTGGAGAGGAGAGGAAGAGAGTGAGAGAGAGATGGGTGTCATGATTTGTTTGACTCCCTCCACCAACAAAGCATGGAGGGAGGTATGGGCTTGCATGCCCCCAATTTTTGGGGCCTTTGTCCCCTTAGTGGGGGTGGTTGGGGATGAGTTTAAGTCACAACTCATTCCAATGAGTTTGGTGAGTCAATTAAGATGGGAAACCATCTTGACTCACCCCATTATTCAATTTCTTTCTTAACTTAACCCCTTTAATTTAATAATTTAATTCCTATTTAATTCCCTTCAAATCTTTCATGCATCCACCATGGTTGACCAAGTCAACCATGGTGGCCGGCCCCACCAAATCTTAGTCAACCCTCCACCTCACTTAATGAGGTGGGGTGGACCCCACTTGATTATGTCATCTTGATTATTTCCTCATTAACTTAGGTGATCAATTCCAATTAATTGGGTCACCATTGGGCCCATGGCCCAATTAAGTTATTTTCTACTATTTACTTTAGAGCTTGGATCAATTATGATCCATTGGATCCCACATGGTTATCGGGCCTACTTTGACCATCATTGATCCATTTAACATCCATGACATCAAAATTTCCATTTTTCCATTATTAAAATAAGCAATTGCCACATATATATATTGATTCAAAAATTCGGGCTATTACAGATTAGCATACATTGGAAGAGTCCATACTGATTCCTAGTGACATATGTGGGAGGAGTCCATGCTCCATTCGGTGATTCCGATTAACATACATGGGGAGGAGTCCTCGTTTCATCGGTTATTCCAATTAGCATACGTGGGAAGAGTCCATACTGATTCATTGTGACATATATGGGAGGAGTTCATACTCCATTCGGTGTTCCGATTAACATACATGGGGAGGAGTCCACGCTCCATTTGGAGTTTCCGATCAACATACTTGGGGAAGTATTCAGTGACATGGTGGTACATCGCAAAACACTATGGAAATAATTGGCCAATGAACACTTGATATGACTAGTATGGTGATGATATGGAGATTGGGTGGGGGATCATTGGCATGTGACACCCATGGCATTGACATATACATGAGCATGATTTAGATATAATTATCATGCACTGATTTTAATACTATGATATGTTTATAGTTTTCTAATGTGATACTCTTATTCTGATTTTTAGATTGATCCTTTATGTGTATGACCGCACTTGGAATTCCTACTGGGTGCGTTGACTAATGCCCTACTTCTCCCCTTTAGATGTTGAAACCGGAAATGGAAAGAACGTGGGATGTGAAAGAAGCCAAGCTTAGGAGCTTGGGCAGATTCTATTTATTTTGCTTAATTAATTTTGGAACCATGTATTTGACATAATTAGCATTTTGGATTGTAATAACTATATTTATGTTGCTATGGTTGAATGATGATTATTTGAGATGAAGTTATTTTATATTAATTGGCTTCCTTGCATATAATATGATTTTATGGATAGTTTCCATTCATATAATATTTTCGCAGTTAATAGTTAACGTGTGAACTGTTTTAGTGGACTCGGTCCACCCACACGTATCGTTGGCCAGTTAAGGGTCGGGTTTGGAAAGCCAGACTTAGCGCGTGTCGTGACGCTCCTGCCCTCTCTCACTCTATTTAAATAAAAAAATATATATTCTCTGATTTTCGGCCAGTGAAAAAGGGTGGGGCGTTACAAGATTACAGGAAATTGAACAAACTGACAGTGAGAAACAAGTACCCTCTACCCTGAATTGATGATCTGTTTGATCAACTCAAAGGATCCACCTATTTCTCCGAAATTGATCTGATGTCAGGCTATCATCAAATCCGTGTCAGGGATGAGGACATAGAGAAGACGACTTTCAGAACTCGGTATGGACTGTAAGAATATGTGGTCATGCCTTTTGGACTCACCAATGCACCAGCTGTGTTCATGGACTTGATGAAGAGAATCTTCCGACCTTATCTTGATAAGTTCGTGATTGTTTTCATTGACGATATCCTGATTTATTCCACCAGTCGGGAGGAGCATGCTGAGCATCTGAGGATAGTTCTAGACACCTTGAAGAAGAATCAATTATATGCCAAAGCAAGCAAGTGTGAGTTCTGGCTATCTGAGGTCCATTTCTTAGAACATGTCATATCAGCAGAAGGAATAGTCGTGGACCCTACTAAAATGGCAGCAGTTAGAAACTGGAAAGCTCTAAAGAATGTGACTGAAATCCTCAACTTTCTGGGACTGGTTGGCTATTATAGGAAGTTTATTATGGACTTCTCCAAAATTGCAGCTCCACTCACTCGACTCACTCAGAAAGGAGTCAAATTTGAATGGTTTGATGTGTGTAACCGAAGATTCAAAGATCTGAAAGAAATGCTTACAACTGTTCCTATTCTGATTTTGCCGGAAAGAGGCAAGGGATATGAAGTATATTGTGATGCTTCAGGAGAAGGACTTGGATGTTCTCTCACCCAAAGTCATCATATAGTGGCATACTGTTCAAGACAACTGAAAATTCATGAACGCCACTATCCCACTCATGATCTGGAGTTAGCTGCGGTGGTCTTCGCCTTCAAAAGCTGGAGACACTATCTTTATGGCGAGAAATTTGAGGTATTCTCAGACCATAAAAGCTTGAAATATCTGTTTGATCAGAAGGAACTCAATATGAGGCAGCGTAGATGGATGAAATATCTGCAAGATTATGAGTTTGCACTTCGATATCATCCTGGCAAGGCGAACAAGGTGGCGGATGCCCTTAGTCGCATGTCACATGCAACAATGGCCAGTTTGATTATGAAGGAATGGGAAATGTTGACAACCATCCGGGAATTCAATTTGTACATCAAGGACCATGGGAGCATGTATAATCTGATGGTACAGTCCAGCATGGTTTCTAAGATTGAGCAAGAACAACGGATAGATTCGAAAGTGGAAGAAATATGGGCTAAGATATCAACTGGTGAGGTTGTACCAAAATGGGAATTATGACCTGGACAAGGTCTCTTATTCCGAGGCAAGACATATGTGCCTCAAAGTTGCAGAAGAGAATTGTTGATCGAAGCACACCACACGAAGCTCTCTATTCATCCGGGTAGCACCAAAATCTACCATGACTTGAAAAGACATTATTGGTGGCATGGACTTAAAAGAGATGTAGCTGATTTTGTTGCTCATTGCCTAACTTGTCAGCAAGTCAAGACAGAACATCAAAAACCACCATGATTGCTCAAACCTTTTCCAGTACCGGAATGGAAATTGTAACATATTTCCATGGATTTTGTGACAGGGTTGCCTAGGTCATCAAAGGGCAACGATGCAGTATGGGTTGTGGTAGATCGTTTGACAAAAGCTGCACATTTTCTCCCAATCAAGATGACAGACTCGTCTGAGACTTTGGGACGGTGGTATATTAAGGATATCATCAAGCTACATGGTATCCCCAGGACAATTGGGTTTGACAGAGAAGGTCGATTCACCGGCAGGGTGTGGCAAAGCATGCAGTCAGTGATGAGGACAAACTTGTTATTCAACACAGTTTTCCATCCACAGACCGACGGTCAGTCGAAACGCACAATACAAACCTTGGAGGATATGCTGAGAGTTTGCATGTTAGACTTCAAGGGTGGTTGGGAAGATCATCTACCACTGGTTGAGTTCTCATACAACAACAGTTACCAAACAAGCCTCAAGATGGCTCCGTTTGAGGCATTGTATGGTAGACCGTGCAGATCTCCAGTGTGTTGGACAGAGGCCAGTGAGCTTGCACTTATTGGACCTGAGCTGGTTGCAGAGACCACATAACAGATTAAGGTAATACGACAACATCTGCTCATTGCACAGAGTTGTCAGAAGAGCTACGCTGACAAGAGAAGGAGATTCCTTGAGTTTGAAGTGGGAGACTAAGTGTTCTTGAAGGTCTCACCACGAAAGAGACACATGAGATTTGGAAAGAAAGGGAAGTTGCCACCCAGATTTGTGGGACCCTTTCTAATCCATGAGAGGGTGGAGGAAGTGGCCTATCGTCTAATACTCCCTCCACAGTTGTCATCACTACACGATGTATTCCATGTTTCTATGCTGATGAAGTGCAATCCTGATCCCTCGCACGTACTGAATGTGCAAGACATAGAGGTGAAAAGCGACGAATCTTACGTCGAAAGGCCTGTCAGAGTGATTGAAACAGAAGAAAGGGTGTTACGGAACCAAGCAATTTCGTTTGTCAAAGTGGTATGGGACCGACATGGTAATGAGGAAGCCACTTGGGAACTGGAGTCAGAAATGAGAGTAGCTCATCCTGAGCTACTTGTATGATTTGTCTGAAACCCTACTTTGCTCGATTTTTGGGACGAAAATTTCAAAAAGAGGGTAATATTGTAACACCCCGGATTTTCATCACTTATAATATATTGGATATGGTCTATTTTGAATTACAAATTGGTTGAATTTAAGACTAATGGTTGAAATGGACCTTAGATGGGTAAGGAGTTGGGTCAATAACCCAATTAAGACCCAATGGATTATGGACAAGATTTATTTTTAAAGTAATTGGATAAATGTAATTAAATGGGTCAATTACCCAATTGGGACCCAATGGGTCATAGATGAGCTGATTTTAAGGTAAATGCGTAAGGTTAATTTAATTGGGTCAACTATTCAATTAAGACCCAATGCATTAATCCACCTCATCAAGTGAGGTGGCATATAAGTGACATGGCAAGGATGGGACCCACGTGCCATGTCACCACATGCATGGCCGGCCATGTCATGGTTGACTTAGTCAACCATAAGTGAATTCATTTGAGTTGAGTTAAGGATTTATTTAATTAAGAGGTGAATTCGAGTTGTAAGTTTAAGAGTTACATGAATGAGTTCAAGTGAGTTAAATAATGCTTGAGTTAGAGATAAGTTAAGATGGAAGTTGAGGAGACTTCCATCTCAAGGAGAGTTAAGTGGGAGATGGAGGGTTTCCATCTCAATGGACAATAAACCATGCACACGTTGGAAAGCAAATGGGTGCCTTGGTTAAACCAAGGGACACCTTGATTTGGACAAAACATAAAGGAGGGAATTGGAGAGTCTTGGGCTGTTACAAAGGGACACCAACCAAGGGGCACTTCACACCCCTCGGCCGACCACTTCATCTCTTGCAACCAAGAGTTCTCCTCTTCTCTCTCTCTCTCTCTCTCTTTCCCACCTACACCATTGTACTTGGAGAATTGCTAAAGAAACAAAGGAAGGAAAGAAGGGAATTCAGATAAAAAAGAAACGAAGGAGATGGGAAAGAAGGTATGTAGGAGTTTAACAATATAGGATTAAGATTAAGGGTGAACTATAAATTTGGCCATGGTGTGGCCGAATCTATGGATTCCATAATTGATGAAATGGAATGGCCAAATTGTATAGAGGCCATGGAAATGGAAATCCATTCAAGGAATGGTTATGGGATTTAAACAAAAGAACTTATGCCATGAGAATAATATGATTAAATAGAATAAGGTTGAGACAGATTTTAAAAGGTTTCAAAATCAGTAAATCTTGGGACTGTTTTTATGGTTTCAAAATCAGTAAACCTTGGGACTGTTTTTAAGGTTCCAAAATCAATAAACCTTGGGACTGATTTTTAAGGTTTCAAAATCAGCAAACCTTAAGACTGATTTTTAAGGTTCCAAAATCAGTAAACCTTGGGACTATTTTTAAGGTTCCAAAATCAGTTAACTTTGGGACTGATTTTAACGTTTGAAAATCAGTAAACCTTGGGACAAATTTTTAAGGTTTCAAAATAGTAAACCTTGGGACTGATTTTAAGGTTTCAAAATTAGTAAGTCTTAAGACTGATTTTAAGGTTTAAAATTGTTAAAATCTTGGGACTGATTTTAATGTTTAAAATTGTTAAAATCTTTGGACTGATTTTAAGGTTTCAAAATCAATAAATCTTGGGACTGGTATTCAGCCTTCAAACTATTAACTTTGGTCTTTGATTTTAAGACAGACGCTGGCTGATTTTTGGACTAGTTTATGGACCAGTTTTGGACCAGTTTTTGGACCAGTTTTGGATCAGTATTAGGACCAGTTGATGGCTAGTTTTTGGGACTGATTCCCAGTCCATAAATTGTTAAACTTGTGGCTGTTTTGGGCTAGTAAAAACCCCATTGAGGATATTAAACAGATTAAGGACAAGGAATGGATAAATACGTTGGGAAACGAACATGGAACTTAGATGGAGATAGAGATGTTGAAATTGAGATGGGAAAATCAAGCTAATATGTATGTTTGACCTTAATAAGGTAACGAGGTTCGATTCGTTTCACGTGACCGATAGCGGTATTCTTGTAAAACAAGGAAATGACGGTATCTTGGACATTGGTTGGATTCCTACCTTATTGAGATACATGTGGATCTTATATATAATTGTGTTATGTTTTATGAACTGAATTTCAATGATATTATGTAATTTGATATGAAATGGCATTCTTGCACTCATTATCCCATGCATGGCATGGGAAGGAATACAAGGGAGGAGTCCACACTCCATTCGGTAATTCCGATTAACATATGTGGGGAGGAGTCCACACTCCATTCGGTGATTCCGATTAACATATGTGGGGAGGAGTCCACACTCCACTTGGTAATTCCGATTAACATATGTGGGGAGGTATAACAGTGACCTTGTTCGTACATCACAAAACATTGTGGAAGCAATTGGCCAAGGGAACACCTTGATATGGTGATTTATCAAGGAGACTATATGTAACGCCCCGCCCTTTTTCACTCGCTTCTTTCCGTAAATTCAGAGTCTATTTTTTTTTATAATAGAGTAGAGTGATAGAGCGCGGGTCGTCCGACACGAACTAAGTCCGAACTTCCAAAGTCCGACCCTTAACTGGCCAACCCTATGTGTGTATGGACCAAGTCCACGAAAATGGTTCACACATAGCAATATCAACTTGCGTAATAAAAATCATAACCTGAGGAATCATAACATCAATTTGCGAAATCATAATAGAACCAAGTTCTATTCATCCAGATAGCAAAGTACGTCAAGTCCTTAATCATCATTCAAATACCATAATTATCAAAATTAACATCCACCTATCTAAGTTATTATATTCTGAAACCTAGATACTCGAATACAAGTTCATGAGTAACTTTATTCAAAACATATAAAATAAGTCTTCCAAGCTCCTATGCCTGGCCCCGTCTTCCGTTCATCGTTCCCCTGATTTCCTATATCATCAACTAGGGTAGAAGTAGGGCATTTGAACAACGCGCCCAGTAGGTATTTCAGTTACGGCTAACAAGTGGTTAGTACAAAACATATATTATAACATAATATCCAAAACCATGTAAAACCATGCCATACAATGATGACAAAATGCAATGAGTCCCATCCATCACATGTACATAAAAGTACCCACCACATAGGTCTTTCGGACGCCCCGATGGAGTGTGGACCCTCCGGAATCTTCTTGATGGAAATCACATCAAGGTACCGCACATAGGTTTTTCGGACGCCCCGACGGAGTGTGACCCCTCCGGTTACAAATCCTCCACCCCATGCCATGCATGAGATGCCAATGAAATACATGTTATTTTATAACATAAACATAGCATTTAAAATCACCTTTGAAACATATCCAACACATGCTATTTATACAAATAAACATAGCATTTAAAATCAATACAAAACAGGTCCTTTAAAACATAATCTCATCAAAAATAAGATAAACCCAAAGTACATAAACCATGGTTTCAAAGAGGTGGAATCCTACCAAAGACCGCTAACGTGTGCTTGCGTCTTTCGTACAAGAATCGATCACCAATCGCGCACCGCTTGCGAGATCCCGTTACCTTAAAATATAATAATAAATCAAAACCAAGTCCCACCTGATTTACAACATTTAAAGTCCATTAACCAAACTTGTGGGGTTCGGCCATACCCATGACCAAGCCTCACCTTTTTTGTTCATTAATCCATTAATTACCAAAATACCATTGGTCTAAACCTTAGTTAATATTATATTTATTTTAATCCAAAATACATAACCCTGGGTCCGCCATACAATTCCCATGTTTAGGTCCAAAAACATAGATCATAAACATCTAAGTTCTCCAAATAATTCCTCACGGGGTTCGGCCATACACCATGGCCGAACCCATGATCCAACACTTTCACTTATATTTACAACAATGCAATCCATGGCTAACATAGCCCGTAGTCCAATAATATAATTGATAAGCATAAATTGATATGCTCCAATTAATATTTAATCAATCACTTATGTTAAATCCATGACCAATCCATGTTAGAGCTCCATTAATGATCCATTAACCTAAGCATATCAAGTCCATAAAGTCCATAATCATTTATTTGCATTCTCCAATTGGTCCACCATTCATTTAAATATTAAGCCCATAAAGAACCTCATGGGGTTCGGCCATACACCATGGCCGAACCCATGACCTTTCATTTTAACCTTTAATTACCACTTTGCCATTATAAGAAAATCCATAAATAACAAGTCCATAACAAGAAGGTCCATAAATAGAAAGTCCATAATTAAAAACTTATCTAATTTAATCCCATCTTTTTAAAAACAATCCATTCTTTCCATTCTTAGATCCTTTCTAAATTAAACTCCACCTTCCATTTAAAAATATTTATAGACATACATTTATAGAAATTGATTCATGGAGTTCGGCCATGCACATGGCCGAACCCATGATGTCCAACTTTCAAATCATATTACTTCCCATAAATAGATGTTTTCCAATTTGGCAACCTCCTTCCAAAATTAGATAATTTCCTAAATTAGAAATCATCTTTCCATAATTGGATGTTTTCCAAATTTAGCAACCTCCTTCCAAAATTAGATAGTTTTCTAAATTAGAAACCATCTTTCCATAATTGGATGCTTTCCAAATTTAGATTCCATAATTAGAAAGTTCTTAAATTAAAACTTTCGAATTTAGTTTCCACCTTCCAAAAATAGAAACTTTCCCTTTTTAAATCCATCCTTCTATTTTAGAAATTTTCTTAATAAACAATCTTCCATAATTAGAAATCATGTTCCATAATTAAAAGGTTTCCAAAATTAAACCCTAGTGGGGTTCGGCCATGCACCATGACCGAACTTCACTCATAGAAATAATCCATTATTAAAATAATAACCGTCCTTCCCTTTTAATCAATTAAAATCCTCAAATTCATAAATTTATTTGGTGGGGTTCGGCCATACACCATGGCCGAACCTCACCCCTCCAAACATCATATTTCTTATCAACAAACTCCCATAAAAATTCATGAACATATTTGGTGGGGTTCGGCCATACACCATGGCCGAACCTCACCCCTTTTCTTCCATTCTTTTGATCTTATATCTTAGCCATAATCAAATCATGGTTCGGCCATGCAATGGCCGACCCATATCCTTAACCATATCTCCATTTAAAATCACCAAAAACATCCATTAAAACAACATGAATTTATTAACCAATACCCATGGTTTTTTCCTCATTAACAATCCATACATTAACCATATTTTCTTTCATGGGGTTCGGCCATGCATTGTGGCCGAACCCTACGGTTCATGCTTCCATTAAAACACCATGATCATCTCCCAAACTTCTTCCATGGGGTTCGGCCATACACCATGGCCGAACCCTATGGTTCTTTTATTTCAAAAATATAAATCAAACTACTAGCCGTTTACGCAACTCTTTCGGTTGTTCTTTGCTCTTCCAATCCTTTTCCTTCTTAATCTTTTCCTCTTGCTGGCTGCCTTCTTCTTCTCCTTGCTCTTGCCGAGAATGAGACTTTAAGAGGGATAAAGAAAATTCAGCTATGTGCTTAAACCGTGTACCCCTCTTTGTCTCTCCTTTTATCACTTCCTCTTGATCTTAGTTTAGAAGGTGCCTTAGATGCAATTGCTTAATGCCGTGTATTATAACTAGAGTTGCTGTGTACCCCCTTTTGTAATTAGTAGTTGCCGATTTTTTATCAAAGAGGGGCTCCTTTGTGCGCAGCACTCCCACATGGCTAAGGTTTCTTCTATTTCTATTTGAACACCTTCTTAAATTAGTAATCCCCTAGTTTCAATCTTTAAGAGAGGAAAGGACTCCTTTTAAAATTGGTCTCATGCGCACCACATAGATAAACCAATCTCACATTTGGCCACACATTATCCCATACACAACCATAAAATCTTCTTTTGATTTTTAAACATCTCCTTGGATATTCAAATCCAATATTCGGCCATGCATCATCTTTTAATTAATTTTGCACATAATGCATTATTAAAATAATTCCACCCGTTTAAATTTTTATTGGAACCCTTTCCAAAACCGCTGGGCCCTAATTCAGCATTGTCCCAACACTTTACCCAATTTAAGATTCATATCTAAAATTCACAAATAAAATAGATAATTTTCATATACAATAATAAATGAAAATCTGAGGTGTTACACTATATGTATATGATGTGGTTGGATATGGAATTGGGTGAGGGATCATTTGGCATTGACACCCATGGCATGATTCATAAGTAAGCATGATTATATTTTGGAAATCATGCCTTGTATTTTGTTACTTATGAAATGGTTTACAAACATGATATGATATTTTCTATATTAATTTTATATTGATCCTATTTGTACATAACCCTATTTGGAATTCCTACTGGGCATGTTGACTAACGCCCTACTTCTACCCTATAGATGATGGAACAGGGAATGGAAAGGATATGGGACGTGAAGAAAGCCATGCATAAGAGCTTGGGCAGTTTATGCTTATTTTACTTAATTGATTTTGAAGTGATGTATTGGGAGAACTGTTAATTTTGGGATTGCAATAACTTAGAATCTATTTTGCTATGGTTTGATGATATTGTAACACCCCACCCTTTTTCACTCGAAATCAGAGTCTATTCTTTTTTAAATAAATAAACAAGTGATAAGAGCGGAGAGTCACGACGCGAGATAAGTCAGAGCTTCTAAAGCCCGACCTTAACTGGCCAACCATACATGTGCATGGACTAAGTCCACTGAGAAGGTTCACACGTATTAAATTTATAATTGCGGAATATAACATAGACTGCGGATTATAATAAAACCTAACTCTAGTTCATTTATTTTAGATAGCAAAGTACTTAGTCATTTATCTAAAATTACCTTAACTTAATCATTCAATCAAACCATTCCAAACCATAGCAATAATAAATGATATACACGTTGGATTGCATGAGAGTTTATTTTATTGTAATACCTCAGATTTTTAGTTTATCAATATTTACGAAAATTGCCATTGAAATGGTGAATTAAAAGGATATGACCTTAGATGGGTAAATTGTGGGGTCTATTGTTCAATTAAGACCTAATGTACATGTTATAAGGATCAAATTAATGTAAATGGGTAATGTGCATCTAATTGGGTCAAGGTGGTTATTTGGGTCAAAAGACCCAATTGAGACCCAATGGGTCGTAGTTGACTTGATTGACCATTAGGTGAGCGCAAGCCTAATTTGGTTAAGGCTGAATTTGTAACACCCCAATTTCTCAATGAAATGGATAATTACCAAAATGCCCTTGATGTATTAAATTAATTATTTTATGAGGTTAAGTAAGGAAATTGTGGGGCCCATTGCTCAAATTAAAATCATATGAGCATATTATGAATGTTAAGTTTGATTGGATGGGTAATTTACATCAATTGGGTCAAAAATAGCTAAATGGGTCAAAGGGCCCAAATGGGGCCCATCGGGTCTTACTGGATTATTTGACCGATTTGTGATTTTAAATGAAATGGGGTTAAGCCTATTTGATTGGAAATCAGCTATAGCAAAAATGGGTAGGCTTGATCCATACGTAAAAACCATTTACAAATGACCAAAATACCCATAATTGGGTCATGGAGTCAAAAACGGGTCAAGGAGCTAAAAGTGGACCCAACGGGTCGAGTTGACTATGGTTGACCGTGTGGACCCTCAAGGGAGCTAAAACACGAGTTAAATCAGTTGAGTGGGACTGAAGTGAGTTGGAATTAAATCAAGTGTGAGTCAACTCATATGTATTAAATGAAATGCATTAAGTATGTGAGTTGGGTGAGTTGAGATGGAAATCTAAATGACCTTGAGTTCAAGTGAGTCAAAATGGAAATTAAAAGGGCTGTAAATCAGTGAGTTGAGTGGGAATTTGAAGAGGTTGGCTGGGTCATAACCACCAAAACAAGTCCCACACGTTGGGGACTTGTTTGGGGTGATTTCCATGATGATTGTTGAATGCAAATGATGGGTTTAAGATGAGTTGCATGGAAAGCTAAATGGCTGCATGGGTAGGTGCCAAGGGGTGCCTTGGATAGCACCCAAGACCCATTGTTTTATGCAAAAATTGATGAGGAAGTGGAGGGGTTTTGGGGGCTGAAATACAAAAGCAAACAACACCCATGTTGGCCGAATTTCACAAGCAAAAGCCTTAGAATTCATCTCTCTCTCCCTCTCTCAAGAACACACTCTCTTGGCCGAGTTTTACCTTGGTGATTTCACCATTGGTTCATGCTTCTAACCAGCTGAGACAAAGGAAGAAAGAAGGAAGGAAACAAGAGGGAAGAAGGCAAGGAGCAAAGGCATAAGAAAAGCTTGGAATTTGGTAAGTATTTCCATGGACTTTTGATTAATAAAATGGATGTGTATTGGGCTAAGGTTATGGCCGATTACACCAGGGTTTTAACCTTGATCAATGGAGGATTTAAAATGGTAAAAATAACCATTGGGTTCGGCCACCATGGAGGGCCGAACCCCATGTAAAAGATGGGTGGTTTTTCATGTTTTGAAACATGGAAACCATGGAGGTTTATGGACTGATTTTTGGGTTTTATTTAAGAATCAAATATATGTTATAGAAAGGATTATAAACCTGGATCTGAATGACAAAAAGGCTGAAGTTAACATGGTCTAAAACAATGGTTTAAAAGTATTGGAAATGGGCCATTGGGTTCGGCCACTTTGGATGGCCGAACCCCATGGAAACAAGTGGTTGGTTTTGATGGTTTTTGGGAGTTAAAACCATATAAGTTGGGACTGATATTAGATGTTTGTGTTAGATTTAAAAGGCATGTTTTAAGAAGGTTAAAACATGGATTTGGATGTTTGGTTCAGACCCAAGATAAATGATTAAATGTTTCAAAACCAAAGGGCATGGTGTTCGGCCAATGAACATGGCCGAACCCTATGAAATTGGGTTAGTTATTGGATGATGTTTAATTAGTAAAACTCGGTAATAATATGTTGTTTATTACATGATGATTGGAGGTTTAAAAATAGTAAACATAACCATTGGGTTCGGCCACCATGGAGGGCCGAACCCCATGTAAAAGATTGTTGGTTTTCATGTTGGGAAACATGGAAACCATGGACCTTTATGGACTGTTTTTGTATGAATTTAATTAGATGGTTTCTAAGAGGTTTAAAGGCAGCAATATAATACTGATATTGCATGTTTAAATAACACCTAAAACATGTTTGAAAGACCAAAACTTGGACATTGGGTTCGGCCACCTTGAATGGCCGAACCCCATGTAAGTAAGTGATGTGTTTTGGTGAAGTTTAAATTACTGTTTTGGTGGTTGGTTATGTGGCTGAACCATGTGTAATTCATGGTTGGGTTAGCATGATTAAATCATGAATAACCATGGGAAGTTGAGGGATCAATCAGATCAAGAGAACCATTGGGTTCGGCCATGTGCATGGCCGAACCCCATGGGGCTAATTCTGGGATGAATGGACCAAGATTTATGGGTTTTCTTATATATGTTAAATGAAATAAGCTTGTTGTTTTGGGTTGGCCATGGGATGGCTGAACCTTGTAGTTAACATGGCTAAATGGTAGAGCCTAATTTGTAAACAAATGATGGGATCATTGAGCAGGAGGATCATAGGGTTCGGCCATATGAATGGCCGAACCCCATAGATTGTTTTATTGGAGATTATGAATTGGTTATATGAGTTGGATTAAGTAAACGTATGGAGTTATCTTTGGACTTAGTGATAAATAAATAACCAGCCACTAAGGTAGATTACTTTTATGATTTTTGTTTATGAGCAAGATTAGACATTGGTTAGAACAATGGCAAATCTGTGAATACAAATCAAATAAAGGGATTGATCAAAAGACTTACAAGATGTTTTGGGTCTTATATGTGAACGGACATTTAAGTGACAATATGATTTACTGATGATTGTATCACAAGGTGACGAGAGTTGAACGACGAACGAGTCGTGACCGGGTGAAGCTCAAAAAGGAACGGACACTTAAACAAAGCCTCAGTAGGTTTCCTACCTATTTGTAACCACAATTTATGATCTGTTTTTATTATGTTCTTATGAGATATGTTGTATTTGAGTTGTGTTACAAATATGCTTTTGAATGATGAGTTAAGTATTTACAAATGACATACAATGCACAAACATTTCATGCATGGCATGGGATGATGATTATGGAAACTGGAGCCCACACTCCGCCAGAATATCCGAGAAGCAACTGTGGGGCCTCCTTTGGCGGTGATACGTCATGCCAGGAGAATTGAAGATGATTATGAAATACCGGAGCCCGCACTCCGTTGGAATGTCCGAGATGCAACTGTGGGGCCTCCTTGGGTGGTGATACGTCACGCCAGGAGAATCTAATAGGTTGATATGAGACACTGAAAGTAAAGGCTATATGTATGTGTGATGGGGTGGGACTCATTACATTTGCATACATACATAGCATGTTTTTATATGTTTTTGATGATCAAGTAATATGATATATATGCATGTTTTTATATGCTAACATGTGGTAGCCCTGATTCGGGAACCTACTGGGCGCGTTGATCTAACGCCCTAATTCTATCCTCAGAGGAGAATGCAGGTACAAGTAAAGGGAAGGGAAAGGTCGTTGACCAGGAGGAAAGCCAAGCCTAAGCTCTTGAATAATGGACTGGACTTCTTTATATTACAGTCATACGAACTATATTTTGTTGGATATGTAGTAAGTCACTACTTGCTATGGTTTGATTAGGTCAATAACTTTGGATGGTTGATTTATGTTAATTAATGTTTGAGACTGTTACTTGCTATCTAGTCTTTCTATTCCGCAGTTAATCTAGGTTATTCCGCATGTTGATGTTAGTTCCATGTGTGATTCATTATCATGGTCTATTCCATGTACACATGGGTGGCCAGTTAAGGTTCAGACTTGAGTAGTCTGAACTTAACTCGAGTCGTGACGTCGCCCGCTTTCTTTCAATGTTTTATTATTACTTTAAAAAAAAAATTAGACTCTGAAATTCTCTAAAGAGGGCAGGGCGTTACAGAATTAAATGGGGATGCAAACAAGTGTTTGAGTTGATTCTAGTGAATTAAATGGATGAGTTTAGTTTAATGGTGGAGTTGAATTAAATGGTTGAGTGGAATTAAATGGTTCAGTTGAGTTAAATGAATGGGTTGAGTTGAGGGAGTTAAATAAATGTTAAGTGAGTAAAGTATGGATGAAAGTTGTTGGTTGTTTCAAAATGCAAGCAATGGAACACGTTGGTTGCATGAGAGATTTATCTCATGCATGTAACTCCAAATGAATCATTAATGGGGACATGAAAGGGTTTTGGAGGTTACACAAGACTTAACCTTGGCACATGTTGGAAAGATGGGAGTTTCATTTCATAGAATGAAACTCCAAATTGTATCACTAATGGGAGGTGGACTGTTTTGTGGTTATTACACAATTCAAATAATGAACACGTTGGATGCATGGGGAATTTTATTCCATGCATGAAACTCCAAAGATGGATATTGAATGGAGGTGGCGGTTTTGTCGGAGTTACATAAGGTGAGGAGTTTTATTTCAAATTCAAACCATTATACACGTTGGATTGCATGGAAGTTGTATTTCATGCATGAAACTCCAAATGGAGAACCAAAGGAGGAGTTTAATGGAGGCAAGACAAAACCGTTGGCTTGTGGGAATTTCATTCCATGGATGAAACCCCCATATGAGCAAATAATGAGGGGTGGCGGTTACACATTTCAAACTAAGGTTTAGCCGTTGGAGCCTTGGGAGTTTTTATCTTAGGATGAAACCCCAAGGGAGGCATTAAGGAATGGAGTTACAAAATGGGTTCACACATTGAAGGAGGTTACACTTAGGCTACACGTTGGCATGGGAGTTTCATCTCAAAGATGAAACCCCCACATGGAGATGTAATGGAGAAAGTTGCACCAAGGCAGCCCAAGAGCCAAAACCGTTGGGAGGGTTTCATCTCAATGATGAAACCCCCAAATGGAATAAGTGAAGGAGATGAATGGGGAGGAGAGTTACAAAAGGGTGCCATCAAGGGACACCACCTTTGGTCAACCCTCATACTTGTTTTCCATTCATTCTCTCTCCCTTGGCTGTCCCACCTCTCTAGACAAGAACCTTGGCTGGTTGCTTCTCCTCAAAACACCTCTTGGCTGATCACTCCTCAAAGACAAAGTGGACTTAGAACAAAGGAGTTTGCATCTCAAGGTTTTATCATTCACACCCAAGGCTGAAATTCTATCTTTCCTCTCAATCAAAACCTCATTTGACTGAACCACTCCAAGGGGTTTCCAGCAAGGTTAGGCTCGGCTAAAGATCAAGAAGGAAGGAATGAAGGACTAAGGAAGGAGAGGATCAAGAAGGAGTGAAAGAATCGGAGGAGTCGCAAAATTGGTAAGTGCTCCATAAACCTTTGTTAAATAAAATGGTTAAGGAAACATGATCCGGCCATTGTATGGCCGAACCTACCAAGGGTTAAAATCATGGCTAATGATGTTTAAAATGGGAAGAACATGGATCATAGGGTTCGGCCACTTTGTATAGCCGAAGCCCATGAAAGGACATTGGATTTATGTTATTGGATTTGAAGGAAGGAAATCACAATTGTGTGTGTTTGATTTTGTTAAAGTCTTAAAAGGATTTAGATGGATGGAAGTATGAGAATCAATCATAGATTCATGGCAATTTTTAATGGAAATAAGGAACCATAGGGTTCGGCCATGAGTATGGCCGAAGCCCATGGAGAGATAATGACGGATGTTGTGTCATGTTTAATTAATTTTGAAGATGGTTAATAATTTATAAAGGTGTTGGGTATTTGGATCTAAAAGAATGGAAAAGGGGAGCACCAAAACCCAAGGGTGTGGTTCGGCCATGGTGTATGGCCGAACCCCACCAAGTACTTGTTATGGATTTAGATATCATAGGGTTCGGCTATGTGTATGGCCAAACCCCATGAACCTTTTGGTGGATCATCTTTGGGACTTGGCTATAAGTAAATAAACCAATTAATTAGCCATGGACGGTTAATGGCATGTTATGTAATTAAGGGTGAAAAGGATGAACCATGACATGGCCGAACCCCATGGAAAATATTGGTGGATTTAAATGGTGATCAATTATAAACATTTGTGGTACAAGTGACTAAATGAGGAGGTCATGATCTTGTACCTAATTAGAGGATCAAAGGGGTGAAAGATGAGCATAAAATCAAGGGCGTGAGGTTCGACCATGGTGTATGTCCGAACCCCACTAATGAATTTTATGGATTTACGATGTTATGTATGTTAGATAGATAATGTGTGAATGATTAGATGAATGGATTGACAATGAGACTTAATTAAAGGGGACTAAAGGATCAAAACCAAGATGATGAAGTTCGGCCATGTTGTATGGCCGAACCTCATCAAGGTTTTATGGATTGAGGGTTGTAAATGGGTCATTTGGTTGAGATCGGTTAAATAAAAGGGACCAAATTAAAAAGGGGTGAGGTTCGGCCATGGTGTATGGCCGAACCCCACAAGGTGGTGTGTTTGGTCTTAGACTTAATTAGAAACCAAATGAGATATGTGTTTGACTTATTGACATGTAATAAGGTAACGAGACCTTACAAGTGGGACGTGATCATGAGCGGTCGACGGTTTAAGAAGCAAGAACACTTAGTGGTTTTGGTAGGATTTTACCTTATTGAAACATGGATATGTATATGGTTTTATTTTATTTGCTGGTTTATGTTGCAAATTATATTATGTTTCAAAAGTGAGGATTTTAATGCTATGGTATTTACATTACATAGCATATGTAACGCCCCGCCCTTTTCACCCTTCCGAAAATCAGAGTCTGAAAATTTCTTTTGAAAGAAACAAAGAGTGAAAGAGAGCGGGAGCGTCACGACGCGAGTTAAGTTCAGACTACTCAAGTCTGAACCTTAACTGGCCACCCATGTGTACATGGACTAGACCATGATAACAAATCACACATGGAACTAAAAAATAACTTGCGGAATAAACTAGACTAACTGCGGAACTAGAATGACTAGATAGCAAGTAACAGTCTCAAATATTAAATAACATAAATAACCATCCATAGTTAGTAACCTAATCAAACCATAGCAAATTAATAACTTATTACATGTCCACAAACTATAAATTCAAATGACAGTAATAAAGAAGTCCAGTTCAACATTCAAGCACTTAGGCTTGGCTCCCCTCCCGGTCATCGACCTTCTCTTTCCCTTTCCTTGTACCTGCATTCTCCTTTGAGGATAGAATTAGGGCGTTAGATCAACGCACCCAGTAGGTTCCCGAATCAGGGCTACCATATGGCTAGCATATAAAACATGCATATATATCATAGTACATGATCATCAAAAACATATAAAACCATGCTATGTATGTATGCAAATGTAATGAGCCCCACCCCATCACACATACATAACCATCACTTGATGGGACTCTCACCGTCAAGGTAAATCATAGTACACTTTCATCTGGGTCTCACATGATAAGGTAATCCACAGTAATCCTCGTTACCTGTGGAAAGACACTTCATGATTGAGTTGTTTCATATCACTTATTAGTCCTCCTGGCGAGACTCTCATCGCCTAAGGAGACCAATGTAACTCTTATCTTCATGTTACTCCTCCTGGCGGGACTCTCATCGCCTAAGGAGGACGGTAACTCATAATTGCAACACTGTATAACATTGTCATCATTTCTGGTCCTATGAGATGTTAATGTATATCTATGTCATTTTGTAAATACATATCTCATCATTCAAAACCATATTTGAAACATAATATCAAATATAACATATCTCATAAAAACATGATAAAACCAAATCATAATTGTGATTACAAGTAGGTAGGAAACCTACTGAAGATTCACTTCAGTACTTGATCTTTCTTTAGCGTCACCCGGTCACGACTCGCACGTCGTTCAACTTTTGGTACCTTGTCCATATAACAATCAGTAAATCATACTATCATTTACTTATTCATTCACATCTAAGACCCAACCACATCATGTGGGGTTCGACCATGCCCATGTCCGAACATCACCAACTTAGGATTTAACCTTTTAAAACTACCGATCCATTCCATGTAATGGATCCACACCAAAACCTATTATCATGATCCATGATCTTTACATTTGAAACCTTTTAATTCAATACAAACCTTCCACACAAAATACTCCATATGAAGTGGTCCATTTAACCCATACCATCATCCATTTATCCCAAAACAGCCCATGGGGTTCTCTTGTTTTAATTTGGTCCATCATCTTCCCATGATTTGAATCAGTAACTTAACCCTAACATTGACATGGTTCAGCCCTATATTGGCGAACCAATAGCAGCAAGTTAATCTTCATCAAATCACATAAAACACCATAATTTATATGGTTTTTAACTCACCAAAATCATCAAATACTTTCATGGGGTTCGGCCATCCAAAGTGGCCGAACCCTATCTCCATGTTTTGGTCCTATTAAGCATGTTAAGTGTCACTTACACATATAAAAAATCAGTGCAATGTTACCATGTTTTTACCCTTCAAAACCATCCAAATAAGTTTATCACTTTGTCCAAATGACCATAACACCTCATGGGATTCGGCCATCCAAGATGGCCGATCCCAATCGTCCATTTCATCAATTTTAATCCATGATTTAGACCCATGATACCTTCAGTCCTTGATGTCATTCAAGTCCATGTTTTTAACCCTCTTTAAAACATGCATTTGAGTCTTAATGAAACATCAAAAACAGTCCACCTATTTCATGGTTTATATGTTTCAAAAACATCAAAACCAAACAATTATTTGCATGGGGTTCGGCCCTCCATGGTGGCCGAACTCTATGACCTTTGGTTTTGAATTTCTCAATCATTCATCTAGGTCTAAATCAAACTTCCATATTTATGTTTTAACCTTTTTAAAACATACACTTTAAATCTAATAAAACATCTAAAAACAGTCCCATACTTGTATGGTTTTAAATTCCAAAAACCATCCAAATCAAACCCACATTTTTCATGGGGTTCGGCCAACCCATCTGGCCGAACCCAATGGTATATTTTCTTATCCTTTTAAGCCATCTAATCCCAGGTTTAGACCTATGACAAATTCGGCCATACATGACCAAATTATGTCATCCAAATTTTTATAACTTCAAGCTCTTTATTAAACCAAACACTTAAGTAAAAACTTACCAAACTTCCTTGTTTTTAATCTTTACTTCCAATCCTTCTTTGCCTTCTTTCTTTTGCTGTTTATGCTTGATTAACTGATGCCAAAAACCTCTGCTGTTCAGCCAAGAAAACGAACTTGAAGAGAGGGAGAGAGAGATGGGAATTTCTTGGATTTTCAATGTGAAAATCGGCCAAGAAAGGTAACCTTTTCCTTTTGTAGTTTCAGTCCCATCTTCCATTCATTTCCCTCTTTACTCTTGGAAAAACCGATGGGGTATTGGGTGTCATCCAAGCACCCCTTCACCAATCGGTGCAACCTTTCATTTCAGCCCATGCATCTCATGAGATGAGATGCATGCCGCCCAAGCTTGGTGTCTCTTGGCTTTGCCAAGGCACCTCTTCACTCTCAACGGCTGGGATGGATTTGATCAAGTGTTGTGTGAGATTAAAACTCCTTTCCACCTCCTCTTGACTCACTAGGATCATGATCTTTTTATTCCAACTCAACTCATCCAACTCATCACATTTAATGCACCAAGTTTGAGTTAACTCTTTTCTTAAATCAAACTCACTCCAAATCAGTCCAACTCAAGTTGAACTAACTCACACTTGAGTTCAATTGAGGGCCCACACGGTCATCCGTGATCAACTTGGTCAACCAACCCATTGGGTCCCCAATCAGCCCTTTGACCCATTTTGGCAACATGACCCATTCATGGGCTGATTTTGCCATTTCTAATTGGTTTTCACTTGTGTTTCAAACTTCCCATTTTTTCTATACTTGATTTCCAATCAGTTCAGCTTGACCCCATTTAATTTGAGCTTACACAATGGTCAAATCATCCATTATGACCCATTGGGTCCAATTGGGCCCTTTGACCCATTTAGCCATTTTTGACCCAATTGATGTTCATTACCCATCCAATCAAACTTGACATTTATAATGTGCTCATATGATCTTAATTTGAGCAATGGGCCCCACAATTTCCTTATTTGACATCTCAAAATAATTAATTTAACAAACCAGGGGCATTTTTATAATTATCCACTTCATTGAGAAATTGGGGTGTTACAATATAACCCTCTTTTTAAAATTTTCGTCCCGAAAATCGAGCGAAGTAGGGTTCTCAAATTAAATTACAGAAATAATTTGGGGTGAGCTGTTCTCATCTCCGATTCAAGTTCCCATGTGGCCTCTTCATCACCATGTCGGTCCCATACCACTTTTACGAACTGAATCGCTCTGCTTCGCAACAACCTTTGTTCGGTCTCCACTATCCTGACTGGCTTCTTGACGTACGTCACGTCGTTTTGCAGTTCAATATCCTGAATATTCAAAACATGGGACGGATCCGGATTATACTTTCTTAGCATTGACACATGAAACACATCATGTAGAGCTGTTAACTGCGAAGGAAGTGCTAATTGGTAAGCTACATCCTCCATCCTTCTTATGATGGAAAATGGTCCCACATATCTTGGTGACAGTTTTCCTTTCTTGCCAAACCTCATGTGTCCTTTCCGTGGCGAGACCTTTAAAAATACCATGTCTCCCACTTCAAAATCCAGAAACCGTCTCCTTTTATCAGCATAGCTCTTTTGCTGATTCCGTACAGTCAATAAGTGTTGACGTATCAACTTAATTTGTGCTGTAGTCTCTGCGACTAATTCCGATCCAATCAATGCAGGCTCTCCAGCCTCTGTCCAACATACCGGTTGTAACATCCCGCCCTTTTCACTCTAATTTTCAGAGTTTATTTTTTTTTAAATATAATAATCAAGTGATCAGGGCGGAGTGTTACGACGCGAGTGAAGTTCGGATCTCTAAATCCAACCCTTAACTGGCCAAGCCCATGTGCGTATGAACTAAGTCCATCAAAACTGATCCGCACATGGTACAAATATAACTTACGGAATTAACTTAATCTTAATCTAACTGAGGTTATAATAAAACCTATGACTAAACCATTTTTAACTTAAGATAGCAAAGTACAAGACTTATTTTCCAAAATTATCAAATAATCTTAGTCTACCATTCATTCCAAACCATCCAAAATAAAGCAAACCATAGCATCTACCTAACTACTTATTACATGCCAACACATCTAATTACCAAATTACATTGTCCGAATAAATCAAATGACAAGTCCATAAATAGTCCATTCAAAGTTCATTCCAAATCATTCAAACCGCCCAAGTTTCCTTGCTTGGTCCCCTTCTCGATCCTCAATCTTTGACTTTCCTGCGTCATCCACTAAGGATATAGATAGGTCGTTAGATCAACGCGCCCAGTAGTGTTTCCGAATAGGACTACCACATGGTTAGTCAAAAACATGCAAATAGTATAATAATAATACATGTGTGACAAAATTCCATAAAAACATGCTATGTATGAAATGAACATGTAATGAGTCCCACCCATCACCATTCAACATAGCCCTCACTTGACGGGATTCTCATCGTCAAGGTAACCCACCGTGGTCTTTCGAACGCCCCGACGGAGTGTGGCCTCCGGATTCCTCCTGATGGGATTCTCATCATCAGGGTACCCCACAGTGGTCTTTCGGACGACCCGACGGAGTGTGGCCTCCGGTTACAACACCATCATCCCATGCCATGCATGAGATGACAATGCAAACATGCCATTTGTAAATATAACTTTACAATCAAATAACTTAACAAATAAACATAAAACAGCAAATAGCAATTGTGGTTACAATAAGGTAGGAAACCTACACTAGATTACTTTGTTTGACCCTTCCTTTGAGCCGTCTTCCTATCACGGCTTGTACACCGTTCTAGAAATCCAAATACCCTATGTACATAACAGCAAGTTGATCATTTGACTATATGATTCTAATTTGATCTAAATCCCAAAAATCCACTTTGTGGGGTTCGGCCATACCCCATGGCCGAACCTCACCCATTTAAACTTTGGTCTCTTTTATTTTACTCCAAACACATTCAAACAATCAAATCCTCCAAATAAACCTTGGTAGGGTTCGGCCATACTACATGGCCGAACCTTACCATCTTGGGTTTTGGCTCATAAGTCCCTTCTTTTGATCATTTCATCTTTTCATCCATATTTACGATAACGCCACTATACTAACTCTTTGTTTAATTTTGTTTAATAACCAAAGTCCATCAAATAACAATTGGTGGGGTTCCATCGTCCTTCATGTTTAATCACCTTAATACTAAGTCCATAATTGACGTAAGAACACCATAACTTTATATGGTTTTTATCTCACAAAACATCAAATACTTTCATGGAAATGTCATACCATTTCATGGGGTTCGGTCAACCCAATTGGCTGAACCTTATGACCTATGGTTTAGATCCATTTATCCAATTATAAACTTAGCACTAAGTCCATAGATAAACCTATCTTCTTAAATCAAAGCACATAATGATTACATAATATCCATCCTACACTTAACCCAAATAACCATCAAAAACAGTCCATGGGGTTAGGCCATACACATGGCCGAATCCCAAGGTTTCCTTGATGTAAATCTTCTCATCATACTTACTTATTTTGGCCACAAGATGACCCATTCAACATATATAAAATTTACCATGTTTTGACATGATTTTTGACCTTTAAAAACATCAACCTATCCACTCTTATCATGGGGTTCGGCCAACCAAAATGGCCGAACCCAATGATGTATTTTCTTTCCTTTTTAAACAATCTTATTCAAGATTAAATTCCTTGATGTATTCGGCCAATCCATAGCCCAACACATGACACTTAAAACCATAATTTTAGAACTTTTCAAAAAGCATGCAATCAATCTAACTTAGCATCCAAAAACAGTCCATGGTTTTGTTCCAAAGGACCATGCAAATTAACCCATTCTTTTCATGGGGTTCGGCCATCCCATGTGGCCGAACCCTATAATCCATTTTTTCATCTTAATCATGCACTTCCAACAAATATCTAACCCTTGTTAGATTCGGCCATCCAATGGCCGGATCATGATTCTTTATTAAAGATAGTTTATCGAAAACCTACCATTTCCGCGACTCCTCCAATTGATCTTCACTCCAGCTTGTTCCTTCCCTTTTGCTGAACTTGTCTTGATGAAAAGGGATCAATTCAAGGACTGATTAAACAACCAGCTGCTGCTCTTGGTGTTTGGAAAGATATAGGACGGCAAAGAGAGAGAGATAGGGAGAGTGAAAATGAAACTTCTTTGACTAAATTCCATTCAGCCCATGTGATCTCTTTGGTACCATAAATTGTAACTCTTATTGCATTTATCTTCAACTCTTATTTCATTTGGGGTTTCATCCTTGAGATGAAACCCTCCAACGTTTTAACCCTTGACCTTCCATCTAAGGTGGTCAATCCTCATGGTTCCAACGTGTGTAACAATTTTGAATATGAAACCTTTGTGTAACCTTCATTTCTTAATACCTCCCTTGGTGGTTTCATCTTTGAGATGAACCTCCAAGGGTAGTCAACGGCTTCTTGCTGTATGCACTGATGTAACCTCCTTCTCTCATTAACAACTCATATGGGGGTTTCATCTTAAGATGAAACTCTTCCCCTTCTCCAACGTGTTTAGAGTAAAATTTGAAATAAAAAAAAAACCATAAACTATTGTGTGTAACTCCTCCAATCAGCAACCTATTTATTCTCCAACCTTGGAGTTACATGCATGAATTATCAACCCATCTATTGGCTGTCCTTTGAAGACCCAAACCATGTACTCCAAACCATTTCCAACGTGCATACAATTTGCATTTGAAATAATCCTTTCACCTTTGTAACTCCCAAAAACGCCACCTCCATTAATTTCTTATCTTGGAGTTACATGCATGAAGTATCTCTCCCATGCAATTCCAACGTTTTTCATTGTTTAAAAACTTGTAATCAGCACATATCACTCTCATACACTCACTTAAAATATTTATTCATCCAACTCATTTATTTAACTCATCCAACCTAACTCATTCATTTAATTTAACTTAACTAATAAATTCAACTCAACTAAACCCATCATTCAGTTGAACTCAAACAAAACTCATGCAATTAATAAACTTAAATTAACTAAGCTTGAACTCAATCCATGATGAATCATGCCATTCACGACCCATTGGGACCCATTTAGCCATTTTGACCCATTTAACGAAATTTGACCCAATTATGATTCTTGACCCGTTTAAGTTCATCTTATCCATTTATTTGTTTTGTAATCAAAACTACTAACCATTGGGTCTTGATTGAACCATTGACCCATTTAAATTCAAATCAAATATATCACAATGGCAATTCCGTAAATATGAATAAATTCATATAAATTGCTAACTTTGAAATTCCAGGGTGTTACAATACAATCCACTTTTTATAATTTTCGTCCTGAAAATCGAACGAAGTAGTATTTCAAAATAAATCATACAAACAATTTTGGGTGAGATGTTCTCATCTCCGATTCCATTTCCCAAGTGGCTTCCTCAACACCATGTCGATCCCATACCACCTTGACGAACTGAATCGCTCGGTTACGCAACACCCTTTGCTCACTCTCTAATATTCTGACAGGCTTCTCGACATAAGTGACGTCGTTTTGCACATCTATATCTTGCACATTCAAAACATGAGACGGATCAGGGTTGTACTTCCTTAACATCGACACATGGAATACATCATGTAGAGACGCCAATTGCGAAGGAAGTGCCAACTGTTAGGCTACATCTCCCATCCTTCTTTTAATTGAAAACGGTCCCACATATCTTGGCGACAATTTTCCTTTCTTCCCAAATCTCATGTGCCCTTTTCGTGGCGAGACCTTCAAGAATACCATGTCTCCCACTTCAAATTCGAGAAACCTCCTCCTTTTATCAACATAGCTCTTTTGCCGACTCTGTACGGTCAACAAATGCTGACGTATCAACTGAATCTGTGCAGTAGTTTCTGCAACTAGCTCGGGTCCAATTAGCGCTGGCTTGCCGACTTAGGTCTAGCACACTGGTGACCTGCATGGTCTACCATACAAAGCTTCGAATGGCGCCATCTGAAGGCTTGCTTGGTAGCTAATGTTATAAGAAAACTCCACCAATGACAAATGATCCTCCCATCAACCTTTGAAGTCTAGCATGCACGTCCTCAGCATGTCCTCTAGTGTTTGTATTGTTCTTTTCGACTGTCCATCAATTTGTGGATGGAACGCTGTGCTAGTCAGTAAATTTGTTCCCATGGCTGACTGCATACTCTGCCATACCCTGCCGGTGAATCGGCCATCTCTATCAGATAAGATTGTCCGTGGAATACCATGTAGTCTGATGATGTCCTTGATATACCGCCGACCCAATGTCTCAGATGAATCCGACATCTTGATAGGAATAAAATGCGCGGACTTGGTCAGTTGGTCTACCACGACCCATATAGCGTCATTGCCCTTTGAGGACCTTGGCAATCCCATCACAAAGTCCATGGAAATGTGCTCCCATTTCCATTCTGGCACAGATAAGGGTTTGAGTAACCTTGGTGGCTTCTGGTGTTCCGTCTTAACTTGTTGACAAGTTAAACAATGCGCCACAAACTCTGCAACATCCTTCTTGAGTCCATGCCACCAATAATGTCTTTTTAAGTCATGATACATTTTTGTGCTACCCGGATGAATGGAGAGCTTGCTCTGATGTGCCTCTATCAGTAATTCTTTTCTGCAGCTTCTTGGCACATAAATTCTACCCTGGAACTTAAGACCCTGTCCTGGTCGTAATTCCCAATCCGGTACAACCTCGCCAATAGACATCTTGGCCCATGTCTCTGCCATTTCCGAATCTGCTCGCTGCTCCTGTTCAATCTTTGTAACCATGTTGGATCGTATGATCAAATTGTACATACTCCCATGGTTTGTGATGTATAGATTGAACTCACGAATGGTATTCAACATCTCCCATTCGGTCCTGATCAGACATGCCACTGATGCATGAGACATGCGGCTGAGAGCATGCGCCACCTTGTTGGCCTTTCCCGGATGATATCGAAGCGCAAATTCATAATCCGCCAGATATTCCATCCATCTGCGCTGCCTCATGTTGAGCTCTTTCTGATCAAATAAATACTTCAAGCTCTTGTGGTCTGAAAATACTTCAAACTTTTCACCATATAGATAGTGTCTCCAGCTTTTGAGAGCGAAGACCACCGCAGCTAATTCCAAATCATGTGTGGGGTAGAGGTGTTCATGTATCTTTAGTTGCCTTGAACCATATGCCACCACACGATCACGTTGCATGAGTGAACATCCCAGCCTCTCTCCTGATGCATCACATTGTACTTCATAACCTTTGCCTCTTTCCAGCAAAACTAAAATAGGAGCAGTTGTAAGTCTCTCTTTCAGCTCCTCAAACCTCTGATTGCACAACTCTGACCACTCATATTTGACCCCTTTCTGAGTGAGTCGAGTCAATGGAGATGCTATTTTAGAGAAATCCATGATGAACTTCCTATAATATCCAGCCAAACCCAGGAAGCTACGGATCTCAGTGACATTTTTCGGTGCTTTCCACTCCTTCACTGTTGCCACCTTTGTCGGATCAACGGCTATACCATTAGCTGTTATAACATGCCCTAAGAATTTGACCTCAAGTAGCCAAAATTCGCATTTGCTTGCTTTGGCATACATTTTGTTCTGTCTCAAGGTGTTCAATACTATTCATAGATGCTCAGCATGATCCTCCTGACTCTTGAAATAGATCAGGATATCGTTAATGAACACTATAACAAGCCGATCCAGATATGGACGGAAGATTCTGTTCATTAAGTCCATGAACACAACCGGTGCGTTGGTAAGCCCAAAAGGCATGACTACAAATTCAAATAGTCCATACCGTGTTCTGAAAGCTGTCTTCTCTATATCTTCCTCCCTGACCCGGATTTGATGATAACCGGACATTAGGTCAATCTTGGAAAAGTGACTGGAACCCCTCAACTGATCGAATAAATCATCGATCCTGGGTAGATGATACTTGTTCCGAACAGTTAGCTGATTCAACTTCCGGTAGTCCACACACATTTTGAGTGAACCGTCCTTCTTTTTCACAAACAACACTGGAGCTCCCCATGATGATGTGTTGTTCTGAATGCAACCCAGTCTGATTAACTCATCAAGCTGTTTCTTCAACTCGAACATTTCTGCTGGTGCCATCCGATAATGGGGTAGAGACACTGGTGAAGTACCAGGATACAACTTGATCTCGAAATTGAGCTCCCTCATAGGTGGTATACCAGGGAGTTCTTTTGGAAAGACATCAGTAAATTCTTTCACAATTACTGGAAGCTCAGTGACTGGTGCTTTGTTGATGACAATATTGTTCAACACCAAATGATGCAACCCTTCCTGCAGTCTGCTTTGCTTGTCGGCACGAACTATATACTGTTTTCCCTCGGGTGACCAAAATGTCACTCTTCGACAATAACAATCAATATTGGCTTCATAACTAGCCAACCAGTCCATGCCGAATATAATATCGTACTCAGTCATGTTGAGTACTAGATAATTGAACTCAAATCTGAGTCCAGCGAGTTCTGTATTCATGGTCGTGCATATGAGTCCCAAAGACGTGTCTCCGACAGGGGATACTACTGTGAGTGTGGTGGACAGCTTTTGGACTAGTGTACCAGTAGCAGTTATAAAGGATGCAGATATAAAAGAGTGCGATGCTCCAGAATCAAACATTGCATAAGCATAAGAACTATTGACAATGGCCATACCTTGAATCACAGAATGATCCACATCCTCAGGAGGTTCCAGAGCAAATAGTCGTCCAGATCCGGTAGGATTAGGCGCCCGACCCGCCTGATTATAAGTCTTGCCTCCTCGGGAGTTAGCTGGCCTAGCTGGTGGACGGAAAGATCCTCTGGAATATGAGAGCTTATTGAGCTTAGGACAGTCTCTCTTGAAGTGACCCGGCTGATCACAATGGAAACAGTTGTTCACCCCTCTGAATGACTAAGTAACTGATGCAGATGCGGAGGGCTGATTGGGACGAAAGCCCCCCGTGGACCCAGTAGATGGTGAGGGTCTACTGAAGTTCGGACGGAACCTCTTGTTGGGCTGGAACCCACCCCTCCCACTTGGAGCTCGGCGGTTGTCAAACCGCACCATTGCATTCAACTCCTGTTTTGCTATTGTGGCCTTGCTAACCACTTCAGCCAATGTGGTGCACTTTAATATGGTCACTTTGGCCCTGACATTTGGCAGTAAACCTCTCTCAAACTTCATTGCTCTGCGATGTTCTGTGTCCACCATATAGAATGCATAGATGGATAAACTGAGAAATTCCCGGTAATACTCTGCCAACGTCATAGAGCCCTGTACCAAGGAGAGAAAGGCTTGCGTTTGTCGCTCATTCTCCTCCTCCGGAAAGTAGTGTTCCAGAAAGGTTGCTGAAAACTCATTCCATGTCATGGTCGTCCTCTCCCTAACTGGTATGAGTGCCCTCTGCTTCTCCACCACCTCCCACCATTTATCGGCATCTTCTATCAGTTGTGAAGTAGCCAGTAGAATCCTGTCAGCATGACTCGAGATCTTAACTAAATTTAAGATCTAAGTGATCTTCTTCAGCCAGTGCTCAGCTCCGACAGCCCCTTCCTTCCCTTTGAAATAGGGAGGACGCTGTTGCTGAAATTCTCGAGCCATACTCCGATCACTGGCATCCTGGAGCTTTCACTCCCATTCATATGTTGCTGGAGTACAAAGGTTACCACTGCTTGAACTAAGCCCTGAAGTTCAGACGGTACATGTGGTATATGTAAACCACTGTTCCCTTCTTCCTCCTTCCGAGATGAGTATTCCCGCTCCTTCCTTTCTCGCCTAGAATGATGTGACTCTTCAAAATGGAGAGACTTTTCAGAGTGATGTGACCTTTCAGAATGATGTGACTCTTCCTCATTATGTGATTTTCCAGCCCCTTCTTTAGGCTGAGAATGTTCTTCCTCTGGTGGAGATCTTTCCCTTCTTTCCTCATACTGAACAAGTGGTATCTCTTTTTCTTTCCCTTTCTTGCTTTGTAGGATCTATCTTTTTGGTGCCATTTTTCCTAAGTCATGAAAATATAATTGACTTAGTTTCTTCATACAGTTTGTGTTTTCACTACTTTGGGGAGATTTCCAAATAAGCAATCTTGATTTTCTTTTGTTTTTTGGGGAAGTTTCTAAATCCCTATTTGTTTTTTTTTTTTTTATCTCAATTTGGGGAAAAATTAGGGGATGTATATCCTATTTTGCTACGTTTGATAGATCAATTATAATACTGTACTGTTGCTATCTTTCACTGTTGTTCTCAGATTGATTTGTTCAGTCTGAGTCCACGAAGTAAATTAATCCGGCCCCCAGTCAGCGGACTCCGAAGAGTCAGTCAGTTGGGATTCTTATCCGTCAGTGAGACATAAACCGTCTTAATCTTACTTCGGAAGATTCAACTTCGTGGTGGGCCCATAACCCACAGGTCCCAGGATCGAAACCTGGCTCTGATACAAACTGTAACACCCCGGCCTTTTCACTCTAATTTTCAGAGTTTATTTATTTTTAAATATAATAATCAAGTGATCGGGGCGGAGTGTTACGACGCGAGTTAAGTTCGGATATCTAAATTCGACCCTTAACTGGCCAAGCCCATGTGCGTATGAACTAAGTCCATCAAAACTGATCCGCACATGGTACAAATACAACTTGCAGAATTAACTTAATCTTAATCTAACTGAGGTTATAATAAAACCTATGACTAAACCATTTTTAACTTAAGATAGCAAAGTACAAGATTTATTTTCCAAAATTACCAAATAACCTTAGTCTACCATTCATTCCAAACCATCCAAAATAAAGCAAACCATAGCATCTACCTAACTACTTATTACATGCCAACACATCTAATTACCAAATTACATTGTTTTAATAAATCAAATGAGAAGTCCATAAATAGTCCATTCAAGGTTGATTCCAAATCATTCAAACCGCCCAAGTTTCCTTGCTTAGTCCCCTTCTCGATCCTCAATCTTTGACTTTCCTGCGTCATCTACTAAGGATATAGATAGGGCGTTAGATCAATACGCCCAGTAGTGTTTCCGAACAGGGCTACCACATGGTTAGTCAAAAACATGCAAATAGTATAATAATAATACATGTGTGACAAAATTCCATAAAAACATGCTATGTATGAAATGAACATGTAATGAGTCCCACCCATCACAACTCAACATAGCCCTCAATTGACGGGATTCTCATCGTCAAGGTAACCCACCGTGGTCTTTCGGACGCCCCGACAGAGTGAGGCCTCCGGATTCCTCCTGATGGGATTCTCATCATCAGGGTACCCCACAGTGGACTTTCGGACGACCCGACGGAGTGTGGCCTCCAGTTACAATACCATCATCCCATGCCATGCATGAGATGTCTATGCAAACATGCCATTTGTAAATATAACTTTACAATCAAATAACTTAACAAATAAACATAAAACAGCAAATAGCAATTGTGGTTACAATAAGGTAGGAAACCTACACTAGATTACTATGTTTGACTCTTCCTTTGAGCCGTCTTCCTATCACGGCTTGTACACCGTTCTAGAAATCCAAATACCCTATGTACATAACAGCAAGTTGATCATTTGACCATATGATTCTAATTTGATCTAAATCCCATAAATCCACTTTGTGGGGTTCAGCCATACCCCATGGCCGAACCTCACCCATTTAAACTTTGGTCTCTTTTATTTTACTCCAAACACATTCAAACAATCAAATCCTCCAAATAAACCTTGGTAGGGTTCAGCCATACTACATGGCCGAACCTTACCACCTTGGGTTTTGGCTCATAAGTCCCTTCTTTTGATCATTTCATCTTTTCATCCATATTTACGATAACGCCACTATACTAACTCTTTGTTTAATTTTGTTTAATAACCAAAGTCCATCAAATAACAATTGGTGGGGTTCGGCCATACAACATGGCTGAACCTCACCCTAGAGATTTTAATCCTATGTTCCATCATCCTTCATGTTTAATCACCTTAATACTAAGTCCATAATTGACATAAGAACACCATAACTTTATATGGTTTTTATCTCACAAAACATCAAATACTTTCATGGAAATGTCATACCATTTCATGGGGTTCAACCAACCCAATTGGCTGAACCTCATGACCTATGGTTTAGATCCATTTATCCAATTATAAACTTAGCACTAAGTCCACAGATAAACCTATCTTATTCTTAAATCGAAGCACATAATGATTACATAATATCCATCCTACACTTAACCCAAATAACCATCAAAAACAGTCCATGGGATTAGGCCATACACATGGCCGAACCCCAAGGTTTCCTTAAGGTAAATCTCCTCATCATACTTACTTATTTTGGCCACAAGATGACCCATTCAACATATATAAAATTTACCATGTTTTGACATGATTTTTGACCTTTAAAAACATCAACCTATCCACTCTTATCATGGGGTTCGGCCAACCAAAATGGCCGAACCCAATGATGTATTTCTTTCCTTTTTAAAAATCTTATTAAAGATTAAATTCCTTGATGTGTTCGGCCAATCCATAGCCCAACACATGACACTTAAAACCATAATTTTAGAACTTTTCAAAGCATGCAATCAATCTAACTTAGCATCCAAAAACAGTCCATGCTTTTGTTCCAAAAGACCATGCAAATTAACCCATTCTTTTCATGGGGTTCGGCCATCCCATGTGGCCGAACCCTATAATCCATTTTTTCATCTTAATCATGCACTTCCAACCAATATCTAACCCTTGTTAGATTCGGCCATCCAATGGCCGGATCATGATTCTTTATTAAAGATAGTTGATCGAAAACCTACCGTTTCCGCGACTCCTCCAATTGATCTTCACTCCAGCTTGTTCCTTCCCTTTTGCTGAACTTGTCTTGATGAAAATGGATCAATTCAAGGACTGATTAAACAACCAGCTGCTGCTCTTGGTGTTTGGAAAGATAGAGGACGGCAAAGAGAGAGAGATAGAGAGAGTGAAAATGAAACTTCTTTGACTAAATTCCATTCAGCCCATGTGATCTCTTTGGTACCATAAATTGTAACTCTTATTGCATTTATCTTCAACTCTTATTTCATTTGGGGGTTTCATCCTTGAGATGAAACCCTCCAATGTTTTAACCCTTGACCTTCCATCTAAGGTGGTTAATCCTCATGGTTCTAACGTGTGTAACAATTTTGAATATGAAACCTTTGTGTAACCTTCATTTCTTAATACCTCCCTTGGGGGTTTCATCTTTGAGATGAACCTCGAAGGGTACCCAACGGCTTCTTGCTGTATGCACTGATGTAACCTCCTTCTCTCATTAACAACTCATATGGGGGTTTCATCTTAAGATGAAACTCTTCCCCTTCTCCAACGTGTTTAGAGTAAAATTTGAATTAAAAAAAAAACCATAAACTATTGTGTTTAACTCTTCCAATCAGCAACCTATTTATTCTCCAACCTTGGAGTTACATGCATGAATTATCAACCCATCTATTGGCTGTCCTTTGAAGACCCAAACCATGTACTCCAAACCATTTCCAACGTGCATACAATTTGCATTTGAAATAATCCTCTCACCTTTGTAACTCCCATAAACGCCACCTCCATTAATTTCTTATCTTGGAGTTACATGCATGAAGTATCTCTCCCATGCAATTCCAACGTTTTTCATTGTTTAAAAACTTGTAATTAGCACACATCACTCTCATACACTCACTTAAAATATTTATTCATCCAACTCATTTATTTAATTCATCCAACCTAACTCATTCATTTAATTTAACTTAACTAATAAATTCAACTCAACTAAACCCATCATTCAGTTGAACTCAAACCAAACTCAAGCAATTAATAAACTTAAATCAACTAAGCTTGAACTCAATCCATGATTAACCATGCCATTCACGACCCATTGGGTCCCATTTAGCCATTTTGACCCATTTAACGAAATTTGACCCAATTATGATTCTTGACCCGTTTAAGTTCATCTTATCCATTTATTTGTTTTGTAATCAAAACTACTAACCATTGGGTCTTGATTGAACCATTGACCCATTTAAATTCAAATCAAATATATCACAATGGCAATTCCGTAAATATGAATAAATTCATATAAATTGCTAACTTTGAAATTCGAGGGTGTTACACCGGTGACCTACACGGTCTACCATATAAGGCCTCATATGGAGCCATCTGAAGGCTTGCCTGATAGTTGTTATTATACGGGAACTCCACCAGTGGTAAGTGGTCCTCCCATCCACCCTTGAAATCTAACATACATGCTCTCAGCATGTCTTCCAAGGTTTGTATCGTCCTTTCTGACTGTCCATCAGTCTGTGGATGGAAAGCGGTGCTAGTCAATAAATCTGTCCCCATGGCTGACTGCATGCTTTGCCATACTCTGCCGGTAAAACGACCATCTCTGTCCGATACTATTGTTCGAGGAATGCCATGTAGCCGAATGATCTCTTTAATATACCGCCGACCCAACGTCTCAGATGAATCCGTCATCTTGATAGGAATGAAATGTACGGAGTTGGTCAGCCGGTCGACTACGACCCATATGGCGTCATTGCCCTTTGAAGACCTTGGCAACCCCGATACAAAGTCCATGGAAATGTGTTCCCATTTCCATTCTGGCACTGCTAAGGGTTTGGATAACCCTGGTGGCTTTTGGTGTTCAGTCTTAACTTGCTGACAAGTTAGACAATGTGCCACGAATTCCGCCACATCCCTTTTTAGTCCATGCCACCAATAATGCCTCCTTAAATCATGGTACATTTTGGTGCTGCCCGGATGGATAGAAAGCTTGGACTGATGTGCCTCAATCAGTAGCTCTTTCCTGCAACTCTTTGGCACATATGTTCTTCCCTGGAATAAAAGACCTTGTTCTGGTCGTAATTCCCATTCCGGTATTTCTATGCTAGTGTACATCTTGGCCCATATGTCCTCCAATTCCGGGTCCGTCCTTTGTTCTTGTTCAATCTTGGTGACTATATTGGACCGTCTGATTAAATTATACATACTCCCATAGTTGTTGATATGAAGATTGAACTCTCGAATGGTGTGCAGCATCTCCCATTCTATTCTGATCAAGCATGCGACTGATGCATGAGATAGGGGGCTGAGAGCATCCTCCACCTTGTTTGCCTTGCCTGGATGGTATCGAAGCTCGAACTCATAATCCGCCAGATACTCCATCCATCTACGCTGCCTTAGATTGAGCTCCTTCTGATAAAATAAATATTTTAAACTCTTATGATCAGAGAATACCTCAAATTTTTCGCCATAGAGGTAGTGTCTCCAACTTTTAAGAGCAAAAACCACTGCTGCTAGCTCTAGATCATGTGTGGGGTAGAGGCGTTCATGCACCTTCAACTGCCTTGATCCATAAGCCACCACACGATGACGTTGCATGAGTGAACACCCTAGTCCCTCTCCTGAAGCATCACATTGTACTTCATATCCTTTGCCCCTTTCCGGCAAAATTAAAATAGGAGCAGTGGTAAGTCTACTTTTCAGTTCCTCAAACCTCCGATTGCACAGATCTGTCCACTCATATTTGACTCCCTTCTGAGTGAGTCGAGTCAATGGAGATGCAATTTTGGAGAAATCTATGATAAATTTCCGATAATAACCCGCCAATCCTAAGAAACTGCGGATCTCGGTCACATTCCTTGGCGCTTTCCATTCACTTACTGCTGCCACTTTAGCTAGATCCACGGCTATACCGTTTTCTGTTATGACATATCCCAAGAAATTGACCTCGGATAGCCAGAATTCACTTTCACTGGCCTTGGCATATAGCTTATTCTGCCTCAAAGTATTCAAAACTATACGTAAATGCTCTGCATGTTCCTCCTGACTCTTAGAATAGATCAGGATATCATCAATGAATACGATTACAAACTGATCCAAATAGGGACGGAAGATTCTGTTCATTAAATCCATGAACACAGCCGGCGCATTTGTAAGTCCAAATGGCATGACTACGAACTCAAACAGTCCATACCGTGTCCGAAAAGCTGTCTTTTCTATATCTTCCTCCCTAACTCGGATTTGATGATAACCAAACATCAAATCAATCTTTGAAAAATGGCTAGAACCCCTCAATTGATCGAATAAATCATCAATTCTGGGTAGAGGGTACTTGTTCCGGACTGTTAGCTAATTCAGCTTCCGGTAGTCCATGCACATCCGTAGTGAACCGTCCTTCTTTTTCACAAACAGCACTAGTGCTCCCCATGATGATGTACTGTTCCGAATGCAACCCAGCCTAAGCAGTTCATCAATCTTCTTCTTTAGCTCTAACATCTCTGTTGGTGCCATCCGATAGTGTGGTAACGACACTGGTGCTGTGCCAGGGTACAGCTTGATTTCAAAGTTAATCTCCCTCATAGGTGGTAAACCAGGGAGTTCCTTTGGAAATACATCCGTAAATTCTTGTACAATTGCCGGAAGTTCAGTAACTGGAGCTTTATTTATGGTGATATTATTCAATACCACGTGGTTTAACCCTTCCTGCAATCCACTTGTTTATCTGCACGAACTACGTATTGCTTGCCCTCGGGTGACATAAATGTCACTCTTCGGCGATAACAGTCGATTTTGGCATGAAACTTAGCCAACCAATCCATGCCGAATATTATATCATACTCAGACATGTCAAGCACCAGATAATTGAACTCAAATCTGAGTCCAGCTTACTCAGTGTTAACCGCCGTACATATAAGTCCCAATGCCGAATCTCTGACAGGGGATACAATAGTAAGTGCTATGGCTAATCTTTGAACTAATGTACCGGTAGCAGTAATAAATGATGCAGCTATGAAGGAGTGTGATGCTCCAGAATCAAATAGTGCATATGCATAAGAACTACTCACTACCGCCATACCTTGTATCACAACATGGTCCTCTTCTTCCGGAGAAGTTAGAGTAAATAATCGTCCAGCTCCAGCAGGGTTAGATCCTCGACCTCCCCGACTTTGTATTCTGCCTCCTCTGGAGTTTACTGGTCTAGCTGGCGGACGAAGTGATCCTCTGGAGTATGACAGCCTGTTGAGTTTTGGGCAGTCCTTTTTGTAGTGGCCTAGTTGATCACAGTGAAAGCAGGTGTTCACTCCTCAAGAAGCTTGAGTGACTACTACAGATTGAGTGGGCTAGTTGGGGCGAAATCCCCCACTAGATCCAACAGACTGCGAGGGTCTGCTGAAGTTCGATCTGAACTTCTTGTTGGATTGATACGCACCCCTCCCACTCGGCGCTCGGCGGTTGTCCACTCTTGCAAATTCCGCCAATTCTTGTTCCACAATGGTAGCCCTGCTGACCACTTCCACCAGCGTGGCTGCTTTGAACACGGTTACCCTGGCCCTAATGTTTGGCCGTAACCCACGCTCGAACTTGCGAGCCCTCCGATATTCCGTGTCCACAACATAAAATGCATAAATTGACAGGCTGAGAAATTCTTGGTAATACTCAGCCACCGTCATCGAGCCTTGTACTAATGTCATAAAAGCCTGAATCTGACGTTCCCTCTCTTCCTCCGGGAAATAACACTCTAAGAATGTCGCTGAGAATTGCTCCCAGGTCATAGCAATTCTTTCTCCTTCTGGCACAAGTGCCTGTTGTTTCTCCACTACTTTCCACCATTTAGCAGCGTCATCTATAAGCTGTGACGTGGCCAGTAGATTTTTGTGAGCATGACTCATGATATTCAAAAGAGCCAGTATGTGGGAGATCTTTTCCAACTAGTTCTCCGCTCCGACAGGCCCTTCTCTGCCCTTGAAGTAAGGTGGACGCTGTTGTTGAAAATCTCTGACCATGTTACGGTCATTAGTCTCACTCGTGCTTCCACCTCCATTCATATGTTGTTAGAGAACAGAAGTGACTACTTCCTGTACCAAGCTCTGCAGTTCATGCGGTACATGTGGTATAGTCACGTCGTTGTTGCTGTTTCCTTCTTCTTCCCGTCGATATGAAGAGTCATTACCTTCCTCTTCATACCTTCGATACGTAGGGTCACTATCCTCCTCCTCTCGCCGAGAATGATGTGATTCTTCCTCATCGCGTGATCTTTGATGAACTGATCTCTCCTCGTCATGAATTGACCGCTCTTTATCATGTACCGATGGCACCTTCTTGCGTTGAGGTACCACTTTCCCTTGTGGTGTGATTATTAACACTTCCTCCTTTTTTTTACCATCCTGACGGGTCTTCATTTTTGAAGTCCCTTCAACTAATCCGATTTGCAAAACTTTTTCCTTTTCATTCGGATTCTTTATAATCTTTTTCTGTGGCGCCATTTCTTCCTAATTCATGGAAATATCATAGACTTAGTTTCCATCAACAATATGCATTAAATGCCATAAATCCTCATAAAATCATAAAATCGCATAGTTTATATAAATTCATACTTCATCCTTGTACAAAGGTGGGTAGGGTGAAATAAAACCCGATAAGAACAAAATGCACCCTTACAAAATAACCTCTTTTTAATACCCCTTCGTATTACTTCCTAGCCTAGTCTTCCGTAGAAGACTCCGCATCATCAGCGAACTTGAAACGGTTATCAGGACACGTCATCGCCGTGTGCCCCAATACTTCACATGTCGTGCAGGGTATTAACTCAGGTCCTCCGATATAAGGACAATTAGTCCTCGCCTCTCCATGCCCATGTAGTCCACAGAACGGGCAGACAATACCTAAAGAGTGAGGACAATACATACAGTTGTGCCCGTCTTGATTGCACAACTCACATGTATCGCAGGGTTCTATCTCCCCAAGCGATTCCAATATCATAGGAACATCTGCCATAGGATCCTCTAGAAAAGTGCTAGATCCTCTTCTTCCTCCTCGGGAGGTCCCATTAACCAAGGAATATCTTCCATAAGATACTCCGGTAATGGTGCTAGGTTCACCTCCTCCAATGGTGCTAAGTTCCATTCCTCCTCCTCGGGAGGCCCCTCTTGAAGGTCCACATTGACTTCCATGCTGATACTGTTGGAAGTCAATACCAAATCTACTGGACAACTAGGTGTCCCTTTATCCCATAACTCTGTGTATTCCTCGTTGCTTGATATATCTGTGCCACAACATTTAAAACACAAGAATATTCAACAACAATTCTAAATAAACCACTCTTGGTTTTTAGGGGAATTTGATCATGCATAATATCATGTTCTTTGGTTGGGAAGATTACCAAATCATCACTCTTTGTGTTCTTTTGTTTTTGGGGAAATCTCTAAATTCTTGTCGTTTGTTTTTCAGTGTGGGAGTTTCAGGGGAGTGCATCCTACTTTGCTATGTTTGATATGTCCAATTATGATGACTGTACATTACTTTGCCATCTTTCATTGTTGTTCTCAGATTGATTGTTCAATCAGAGTCACTCGAAGTAAATTAATCCAGCCCCCAGTCAGCGGACTCCGAAGAGTCGGTCAGTTGGGATTCTTATCCGTCAGTGAGACATGAAACCGTCTTAATCTTACTTCAATTATTCAGCTTCCCGTTTCGCTCTGATACCAACTGTAACGCCCTGCCCTTTTCACCCTTTCGAAAATCAGAGTTTGACAATTTCTTTTGAAAGAAACACAGAGTGAAAGACAGCGGGAGCGCCACGACGTGAGTTAATTCAAACTACTCAAGTCTGAACCTTAACTGGCCACCCATGTGTACATGGACTAGACCATGATAACAAATCACACATGGAACTAAACAATAACTTGCGGAATAAACTAGACTAACTGCGGAAATAGAATGACTAGATAGCAAGTAACAGTCTCAAATATTAAATAACATAAATAACCATCCACAGTTAGTAGCCTAATCAAACCACAACAAATTAATAACTTATTACATGTCCACAAACTATAAATTCAAATGACAGTAATAAAGAAGTCCAGTTCAACATTCAAGCGCTTAGGCTTGGCTCCCCTCCCGGTCATCGACCTTCTCTTTCCCTTTCCTTGTACCTGCATTCTCCTCTGAGGATAGAATTAGGGCGTTAGATCAACACGCCCAGTAGGTTCCCGAATCAAGGCTACCACATGGTTAGCATATAAAACATGCATATATATCATAGTACATGATCATCAAAAACATATAAAACCATGCTATGTATGTATGCAAATGTAATGAGCCCCACCCCATCACACATACATAGTCATCACTTGACGGGACTCTCACCGTCAAGGTAAATCATAGTACACTTTCATCTGAGTCTCACATGATAAGGTAATCCACAATAATCCTCGTTACCTGTGGAAAGACACTTCATGATTGAGTTATTTCATATCACTTATTAGTCCTCCTGGCGGGACTCTCATCTCCTAAGGAGACCAATGTGACTCTTATCTTCATGTTACTCCTCCTGGAGGGACTCACATCCCCTAATGAGGACGGTAACTCATAATTGCAACACTGTATAACCTCAGTCATCATCCCATGTCCATGCATGAGATGTCAATGTATATGTATGTCATTTTGTAAATACATATCTCATCATTCAAAACCATATTTGAAACATAATATCAAATATAACATATCTCATAAAAACATGATAAAACCAAATCATAATTGTGGTTACAAGCAGGTAGGAAGCCTACTGAAGATTCACTTCAGTACTTGATCTTTCTTTAGCGTCACCCGGTCACGACTCGTACGTCGTTCAACTTCTGGTATCTTGTCCATATAACAATCAGTAAATCATACTATCATTTACTTATTCATTCGCATCTAAGACCCAACCACATCATGTGGGGTTCGGCCATGCCCATGGCCGAACATCACCAACTTAGGATTTAACCTTTTAAAACTACCGATCCATTCCATGTAATGGACCCACACCAAAACCTATTGTCATGATCCATGATCTTTACATTTGAAACCTTTTAATTCAATACAAACCTTCCACACAAAATACTCCATATGAAGTGGTCCATTTAACCCATACCATGATCCATTTATCCCAAAACAGCCCATGGGGTTCTCTTGTTTTAATTTGGTCCATCATCTTCCCATGATTTGAATCAGTAACTTAACCCTAACATTGAAATGGTTCAGCCCTATATTGGCCAACAAATAATAACAAGTTAATCTTCATCAAATCACATAAAACACCATAATTTATATGGTTTTTAACTCACCAAAATCATCAAATACTTTCATAGGGTTCGGCCATCCAAAGTGGCCGAACCCTATGTACATGTTTTGGTCCTATTAAGCATGTTTTAAGTGTCACTTACACATATAAAAAATCAGTACAATGTTACCATTTTTTTACCCTTCAAAACCATCCAAATAAGTTTATCACTTTGTCCAAATGACCATAACACCTCATGGGATTCGGCCATCCAAGATGGCCGATCCCAATGGTCCATTTCATCAATTTTAATCCATGATTTAGACCCATGATACCTTCAGTCCTTGATGTCATTCAAGTCCATGTTTTTAACCCTCTTTAAAACATGCATTTGAGTCTTAATGAAACATCAAAAACAGTCCACCAACTTCATGGTTTATATGTTTCAAAAACATCAAAACCAAACAATTATTTGCATGGGGTTCGGCCCTCCATGGTGGCCGAACTCTATGACCTTTGGTTTTGAATTTCTCAATCATTCATCTAGGTCTAAATCAAACTTCCATATTTATGTTTTAACCTTTTTAAAACATACACTTTAAATCTAATAAAACATCTAAAAACAATCCCATACTTGTATGGTTTTAAATTCCAAAAACCATCCAAATCAAACCCACATTTTTCATGGGGTTCGGCCAACCCATCTGGCCGAACCCAATGGCATATTTTCTTATCCTTTAAGCCATCTAATCCCAGGTTTAGACCTATGACAAATTCGGCCATACATGACCAAATTATGTCATCCAAATTTTTATAACTTCAAGCTCTTTATTAAACCAAACACTTAAGTAAAAACTTACCAAACTTCCTTATTTTTAATCTTTACTTCCAGTCCTTTTTTGCCTTCTTTCCTTTGCTGTTTATGCTTGATTAACTGATGCCAAAAACCTCTGCTGTTCAGCCAAGAAAATGAACTTGAAGAGAGGGAGAGAGAGATGGGAATTTCTTGGATTTTCAATGTGAAAATCGGCCAAGAAAGGTAACCTTTTCCTTTTGTAGTTTCAGTCCCATCTTCCATTCATTTCCCTCTTTACTCTTGGCAAAACCGATGGGGTATTGGGTGTCATCCAAGACACCCCTTCACCAAACGGTGCAACCTTTCATTTCAGCCCATGCATCTCATGAGATGAGATGCATGCCGCCCAAGCTTGGTGTCCCTTGGCTTTGCCAATGCACCTCTTCACTCTCAACGGCTGGGATGGATTTGATCAAGTGTTGTGTGAGATTAAAACTCCTTTCCACCTCCTCTTGACTCACTAGGATCATGATCTTTTTATTCCAACTCATCACATTTAATGCACCAAGTTTGAGTCAACTCTTTTTTTAAATCAAACTCACTCCAAATCAGTCCAACTCAAGTTGAACTAACTCATACTTGAGTTCAATTGAGGGCCCACACGGTCATCCATGGTCAACTTGGTCAACCCGATCCATTGGGTCCCCAATCAGCCCCTTGACCCGTTTTGACAACATGACCCATTCATGGGCTGATTTTTCCATTTCTAATTGGTTTTCACTTGTGTTTCAAGCCTACCCATTTTTGCTATACTTGATTTCCAATCAGTTCAGCTTGACCCCATTTAATTTGAGCTTACACAATGGTCAAATCATCCATTATGACCCATTGGGTCCAATTGGGCCCTTTGACCCATTTAGCCATTTTCGACCCAATTGATGTTCATTACCCATCTAATCAAACTTGACATTTATAATGTGCTCATATGATCTTAATTTGAGCAATGGGCCCCACCATTTCCTTATTTGACATCTCAAAATAATTAATTCAACAAACCAGGGGCATTTTCATAATTATCCACTTCATTGAGAAATTGGGGTGTTACAGCATATGGACATGTACATCTCATGCATGGCATGGGAGGGAAGTTTGTATCCAGAGGCTACGCTCCATCAGGGCATCCGTGAGGCATTCGTAGGAAGACCTTGATGTGGATAATGCCATCGAGAAGAATCCGGAGGCCACACTCCGTCGGGGCATCCGAAAGACCACTGTGGGAATACCTAGATGAGGAGAATTCCATCAAGAGGTTACATGTATGTGATGGGTGGGACTCATTGCATAAGACATATGACATGGCATGATTTCATATGGTTTTGATGAGATAATATTATACATGTTTTTGCGATATTAACCCATGTGATAGCCCTACCTAGAATTCCTAATGGGCGAGTTGTTCTAACGCCCTACTTCTACCCTAGTGAATGAAACAGGAGAGGAAGGGGTCGAGGATAGTGAAAGAAGCCAGGCATAGGAGCTTGGATATATGAATGGATTTTATTTATTATATTTTTTGTTAAGTTATCATGGACATGTAATAATTAGATATTTGCTATGGTTTGTGAATTGTTTGGTATGGATATCTAATCTAAGTTAAGTTGGTTAATGACTAAGTACTTTGCTATCTAAAATGAACTAAGTTAGGTTCCATTATAATCCGCAATCAGTTATGTTATATTCCACATTGATAATAAGTTGCTATGTGTGAACCGTTCTCATGGACTTAGTCCATGCACACATAGGGTTGGCCAATTAAGGGTCAGACTTTAAAAGTCCGGACTTAGCTCTTGTCCTGACATCCCGCTCTTATCACTTGTTTATTTTTATTTTTTTTAAAATAGACTCTGATTTTCACAAAGCGAGTGAAAAAGGACGGGGTGTTACAGTTGGTATCAGAGCGAAACGAGAAGGTTGAATCTTTCGAAGTAAGATTAAGACGGTTTCATGTCTCACTGAGAGATAAGAATCCCAACTGACCGACTCTTCAGAGTCCGCTACACGGGCGCCAGATTAATTTACTTCGTTAAACTCAAATTGAGCATTCAATCTGAGAACAACAGTGAAAGATAGCAAAGGAAGTACAATCATCATAATTAGATCTATCAAACATTGCAAATTAGGAGATACTTCCCCGATATCCTCAAATAGAGAAGTGATACTTGATACTTAGGGAAGTTTTCCCCAAGAACAGGAGAACATCAGGATTTCCCCAAATTGAGAAATGGTACTTGATACTTAGGAAGTTTCCCCAAAACAAAGAAATACAAAGAGTACTTATTTGGCAATTTTCCCCAAACAAGAGACATTATGTGATACATATGGAAATTCCCCAAAAACAAAGATTAGTTTGATTTGAACTGCGGTTGGCATTGATATGTTTTTGTTGTTGTGATACAGATATGTCGAGTAACAAAGAGTATACATAGTTATGGGACAAGGGAACCCCTAGCTATCCTATAGATCTGATTTCTTCTTCCAACAACTCCAGTAGGCAAGACCGCGCTGTGGAAGTTAACGTAGACGTTCAAGTGGGATTTCCCGAGGATGTCGAAGTGAATCTAGCTCCTTTTCCAGAAGAGTATATGGGAGATATCCCCATGAGAGGAGAATCTGTAGGGGAGATAGAGCCCAGGTATATGTGCGAGTTGTGAAATCAGGATGGGCACAATTGTACTTTCTGCCCCTACCCCCTTGAAGTTATTTGCCCTGTTTGTGGACTTCATGGGCACGGGAAGGAGAGGACTAACTGTCCATACATTGGGGGACCGGGAATAATACCCTGTCTAACTTGTGGAGTGTTGGGGCACACGTCGACGACATGTCCTGACAAATTCTTCGATTTTGGTGATAATGCAGGGTCTTCTACGGAAGATTAGGCTAAGAGATTGTAAGAAAATGTCAAGGAGAGGGGGGATTTTGTAAGGGTTGTGGGTATGTTTTGGTTCTTTGAAGGGTTTGTTCGAACCCTACCAACCCTTGTATGGCGATGGAAGTTTGAATGATTTTAATAAAGTATGCAAACTTAAGAGTTTATAAGGACTTTGGCACTGAGACGTAGGTGACGAGGTCACTGGATAATGTTGAGATGAGGTATGGGTGTATCCATCACGTGTTATTGATGATTAAGATGGGGTATGGGTGCGTCCCTCACGTGATATTGAAGAGATAAGTATATAGATTCCATGAGTATGGCCTAGAGTAGCCGTGAGATTGTGGGAACCTCGATATGAATTACGGAGACTTGTTCCGTAGGGTTACCGTTGAGGAGTGGGTCCCTCGCATGCTACGCATTTGAGGGCACTCTCATGGATAGTTCGCACACTTATTGTGCGTGGATGCGCAGAGCTAGGTACTATTTTACCCCGTGGGGGTGGTGCTAGTTTCGTTAGACGAGGTCCGACCGCCTTAGAGCTTGACTGAATCACCCTTGGGGTGAAGGGATGCAGGGCAAGATAAACCGAATCACGTTGGACGTGGGTCTTCCGCTTAGTAAGTCATGGGCCCTAAGTCTTGCTAGGGGTTGGGTAATATTTGTGAGTTGATATGGTTGCCACAGTCGGGTAGTGACTCATTTGAGTGTTATTTCCATGGATAAAACATCTCATGGTAGAGGATATGACCTGGATTAATTATGCACAAGGATGGATTAGTTATGCCCATGAATGGATTATACCCAGAGGAGGGTTATATTCATGGATGGCTATTAACCATGGATAGATGATACGCACTGATAGAGTGATACCAGGGATGGATGTATATAACCATGGATGATGGTTCCCATGGTAGTTTGGATTGATGCCGGGTATCGGTAAAAGGGTGTTAGTCACATAGTGACTATGCGCAAAATTTTGGAGATGTATTTAATGGAAAAGATAAGAGTCTAGTGACTCTGCAGTTAGCCGACGGAATTTCAGGAGGGTGAAGCTAGAAACCTAGTTAAAGTGGAATCAGCGGAAGCCTTGGAACCTACTTCACTCGATTTTTGGGACGAAAATTTTAAAAAAAGGATTGTATTGTAATACCCCAGATATTCAGTTTATCAATATTTACGAAAATTGCCATTGAAATGGTGAATTAAAAGGATATGACCTTAGACGGGTAAATTGTGGGGTCCATTGTTCAATTAAGACCTAATGTACATGTTATAAGGATCAAATTAAAGTAAATGGGTAATGTGCGTCTAACTAGGTCAAGATGGTTATTTGGGTCAAAAGACCCAATTGGGACCCAATGGGTCGTAGTTGACTTGATTGACCATTAGGTGAGCTCAAGCCTAATTTGGTTAAGGCTAAATTAAATGGGAATGCAAACAAGTGTTTGAGTTGATTCAAGTGAAGTAAATGGATGAGTTTAGTTAATGGTGGAGTTGAATTAAATGGTTGAGTGTGTAACGCCCCGCCCTTTTCCACCCTTCCGAAAATCAGAGTCTAATTTTTTTTTTTTATAAATAAGTAAAGTGGAAGAGAGCGGGGAGCGTCACGACGCGAGCTAAGTCCGGACTTCCAAAGTCCGACCCTTAACTGGCCAACCATACGTGTGCGTGGACCAAGTCCACTAAAATAGTTCACACGTACTCAAACTAACTTGCGGAATAAAACATATATGCAAAATAACAATAGGATAACAATCCTATTCCAATTTAGATAGCAAAGTACATCCATCACTTAATAAATATTAACATCACTTAAATATCAAACATTAACCATCCCATCCATGACAAATAAATCATCCAAGCACAAATCCAAGCTCCAATGCTTGGCTCCAATCATGTCCTCGTTCCGTTCCCTTCTTGTGTCATCCACTAGGGTAGAAGTAGGGCGTTAGACAACGCGCCCAGTAGGTATTCCGATTAGGGCTACCACAAGGTTAGTATAAAAACATGCATATAACATATAATACATGATCATCAAATACTTACAAAACAATGCTATGCATGTATGCAAATGTAATGAGTCCCACCCATTACAAATATACATAGCTATCACTTGACGGGATTCTCATCGTCAAGGTAGTCCACAGTGTTCTTGCGTTTTTTCTTGATGGGACTCGCATCATCAAGATATTCCTCCTGGTGGGACTCTCATCACCTAAGGAGGCCCCACAGTTGCATAACGGACATTCTGACGGAGTGTGGGCTCCGGTTTCCATATCCATCACCCCATACCATGCATGAGATGTCAATGAATACATGATACATGCCATTTGTAAATGAATCATAGCATTCCAATTAACTTGAAATTATAATACTTTATCAATAGCTCATAAAAATCAAGATAAAACCATATGTAAAATGTGGTTACAAGGAGGTCGGAAACCTATAGAAAAGTTACTTAAACCGTCCGCTCTTCTTGTAATGGCCCGGAATTTGTAAATCAATATATATGTGGCTATTATTTATTTTAATAGTGGAAATTGGAAATTTGATGGAATAAATGGTGAATGGATCAAAATAGGGACAAAGGCCCAAGTATGGCCCAATGGACCATGGATTGGATTTAAAATCAATTAAATGGTCAATTGGACCAAGGATGGTCGAATTGGGCCCAATACCCATTTGGGACCCAATGGATCAAGATGATGTAAGCTCTAAGGTAAATGGGTCGGAGGTGAGTGTGATTGGGCCATGGGCCCAATGGTGATCCAAGTAGTTGAAATGGATTTAATTAAATCACCTAAGTTGGAATTTATTTAAAACCTAGGTGACATGGCCAAATGGGACCCACCTCCACCTCACCAAGTGAGGTGGCGTGTGGACCAAGGATTGGTGGGACCGGCCACCATGGTTGAATTGGTCAACCATGGGTGTATGCATGAAGGGAATTTAAGCAAATGGAATTAAGTTAAATGGAATTAATTAATCTAATGATCTAATTAATTAATTAATTAAATTATCCAAAAGGTGGTCAAAGGGGTCAAAGTTGGAAGACCAAACCACCCATTTCAAGACTCCAAAACGTTGGCTAAGGTGGTGGTTTTTCCCAACCACCACCATAAAGCATAGAAAATATCTTATGTTGGTTGGTGGAGAAAGTTAATGATGGAGTGTAGTTTAAGAAATCAAAAAGGGGATGGTTTTCATCTTATCTCTTAAATCCCATCCTTATGTCACTCTCTTCCTCTCTTGCTCTCCACCACTGTCCCACACCAAGGAAGAAAGAAGAAGAAAAATTTGGAAGAAGAAGAGAAGAAAAGAGAGGAAAAGTTCAAGCAATTATCCACCACTCCAATATTAAAGCTTAGTATCTTCTTTCTCACCATCCTCTCCTCCCCACTCCCTCTCTCAAATCTAACCCTACCTTGGCCGAATCCAAGCTTGGAGGTTTTTCATCTTTATCAAGCATCCTAGCCGACCAAGAAAGGAGAAGAAGAAGAAAGGAGGCCAAGGAGTCCGAAGGGAGCAAAGAAAGTCGGAGGAGTCGACGGATTGTAAGTATTTCTAAATAAGTGATTGGATTTTTTTTTAGGGTTTAAGATTTGGGATCCATTCTTATGGGATTTGATGGTGGCCAAATTATCATAGGCCTTGGATCTCAAGTCCATCCAATGGAAGGATCGAGAATGGGCAAACCCTAAATGGGTAAATTAGGTTAAGAAAAATAAAGGAGGCACTAAGGACATTGTGTAATTAAGTTAATTAAGCATGGATATATGTGGATTTTGAAGGGGTTAATGGACCATAGGGTTCGGCCATGTAGTATGGCCGAACCCCATGGTAGAGGATTGATTAATTTATTAGGGTTTATAAGAATGGAAGCATGGAGAATGATTTAGGGTTGTAAGTTGTTAATGATTAAATGTGGATAATTTTAAAAGGGGTTTTTATGAGAAAAATCATGGGAAACATTGATGATTCTTAATGGCTCAAAAGGCATAGATGAATGATTGAACCATGAACCATGGGTTCGGCCATACACCAATGAACCATGGGTTCGGCCATGGTGTATGGCCGAACCCTATGGTGATGAAATGGTTGATTTAATGGGTATGAAATTATGGAATGATGATGGATGTAAAGTAATGGAAAAATAAATGGGGAGTGTTGGTGGTGTTGATGGACCAAAATGAACCTAATGTTGATAGTTGTAATGGGAATGTGGCTAAGTTAATGGACTTAAATGTGATTAAGGATGATGGTTTAAATGTGTAAATTAAACCCCTTCATGGAAGGGCTTATGATGGATTCAAATGTGTAACAAAGGTCCAAGAAAATGGGAAAAAGACATCATGGGTTCGGCCATGGTGTATGGCCGAACCCATAACCCATTTGTAGGTCATGCTATGGGCTAAAAATCGGAATTATGTATGTGGTTAGATGAATGGAAAATTAGGCTAATTAAGGACTGATTTTAATGTACATATCATGGTTGATGAGTCGTTAAAGGATCCAAGCCTATGGATCAATTATGGGCCTAAGAATGGAGGAATGAAGTGAAAACTTAACCATGGAGGAGTAGTGGCAAAATCGAAAATCGTAAATATTGGCCAAATTCAAGAACTCCATGGGAAATGATCATGGACTTAACTGCAATTAGGGTAACCTTAAGTATGTGATTAATAAAGCCTAGGGTGGCTGATATTTAGACTCATGTAATTAAAATAATTAGTGAACTTAAATGGTTAAAAACATGGGCTTATTATTCATATGTAACAAGGTATCGGACATCGCAAGCGGTGCGCGATCAGCGACCGGATTATCGAACGGAAAACGAAAAAGGACATTAGTCGGTATTCGGTAGGATTCCTACCTTTTTGTAAACCATGGATTTACGTGTTATATGATGGTTCCCGTGATTTATTTTGGTAATTTATATGATTTGTTTTATGATGGGTTTTAAGATTATGATTTATATACATTATATGGCATATTGCCAGGCTATGATTTATATGATTAAGCTATGAATTATATATGAAGGCTACAAATTATATATATTACATAGCATAATGTACCTACATCTCATGCATGGCATGGGCGGGAAAATAATGAAACCGGAGCCCATGCTCCTTCGGGGCGACCGAGAAACAGACATGGGGATAGCCTGATGTGCTATAACCAGAGTCCAAGCTCCGTTGGGGCGACCGATAAGCAGACATTGGGATAGCCTAATATGTTATAACCGGAGTCCATGCTCCGTCGGGGCGACCGAGAAGCAAACATGGGGATACTTTGATGTGTTGAGATATAACCGGAGTTCATGCTCCGTCAGGGTGACCGAGAAACAAACATGGGGATATCATGATGGTATGGATGATGGGTGGGACACATGACATAAGACACCCATGGCATGTCATTCATTTTATAGTTTTCATTACATGATTATCTATGTGCTTGTTATCACTAATCCATGTGTTAGTCCTATTCGGAGTCCTACTGGGCGCGTTGTCTAACGCCGTACTTCTACCCTAGCTGATGAAGCAGGAGATGGCGGAACCGAAGGACGCGACGGGAGTCAAGCGAAGGAGCTTGGGAAAGCGGGCTACTTAGTTTATTTAAATTTATTTTGGAATATGTAATTGAGTAGCTTAGCTCGTCGGATTGTAATAATTTCTATTTCTTGCTGTGGTTTGGACTGTATGTTCGGATGTTATCATTTTGAGGTATTTTGGTAATTAAATGAATGCTTCTTCCCTGCTATCTGAAAATTCGTAGGATAGTCTCTATTACAATTCCGCACTTAGTTTAAATATTCCTCGAGCTTACGTCAACGTGTGAACCGTTCTCGTGAACTTCGTTCCACGCGCACGTAGGGTTGGCTAGTTAAGGGCCGAGCTTTAGAAGCTCGGACTTAACTCGCGTCGTGACGTCCGCGCCCTTTGTCACTATTTATTTAAAAAAAAAATAGACTCTGATTTCGGCGAAAAGGGGCAGGCGTTACACTTCTTAACCGTTTCCCGTTCACGATTTGAGCACCGTTCAAGTCCCGTTACCTTGTTTATATAACAGAAGTCAATCACATATCCTTTTGATTTCTAATTAAATCTAAGTCCCAAAAACTAACTTGTGGGGTTCGGCCATACCCCATGGCCGAACCTCACCCACTTTGGATTTGATCTTTCCTTGTTTTGGATCAACACCATCCAAATAATTTATTAAAAACTTCAATCTACCAGACATCACTTGGTGGGGTTTGGCTATACAACATGGCTGAACCTCACCATTTTGGTTTGACCCCTTTTTCAAGTCCCTTGATTAATTCATTCCATATTTACAATTTGACTTGTATTTACATTTTTGCCATTGATCTAACCTTCGCTTAATAATCAATGTCTATAATAAATCCACCTTAGTGGGGTTCGGCCATACAACATGGCCGAACCTCACCATCTCAAATTTTAGTCCTTTTATCCTTCATACATAATTCTAATTTCCAATCCATTCATCTAAGAATTCACATATTAATCATCTAACCTTTAATCCACCATTGTCACTCTATGGGGTTCGGCCCTATACATGACCGAACCCTATAATTCATTTTATCCATCGAAACATTTATCCATCAAAGGATGGTTCTCATAACCCCATCCATTGAAATGTTTTTAAACCTTTTAAAACAAAACCCCATATTTAGCACTTGGTGGGGTTCTCCTTTTTGACATTCTTTTGTAGATCTTAACCATCTAAGTCTATCATTTTTCCAACTATGTTAACCCTTTAAAAACATCATAAAAACAATAGTAATTTCTAATCATAATCTTACTCCAATTACCCATAAAAATGGTCCAGGGGGTTCGGCCATACACATGGCCGAACCCTATGGTTCTCTTGATTCCAAAACTTCTAATAATTATACATGATTCATGCTTAGCAATTTAGCCATAAGAATAATATGGTTCAGCCATCCAATGGCCGACCCTAAACATCAATCTTAACTCCATATAAAACACCTTAAAACCTTAAATCATTGTATGGTTTTTATCCCTCAAAAACCATACAACTAACCAAGTCATTTCATGGGGTTTGGCCATCCAAAGTAGCCGAATCCTATGATTCATATTTCTACCCTTTTTAGGCATTATCTTCCATGGTTTAACCTTTGATAGATTCGGCCATACCATGGTCAAATCATGTTCCTTTAACCCATTTTTCTAACAAAGATCCATAGTGCATGTAACGCCCGCCCCATTTTTAGCGAAATCAGAGTCTATTTTTTTTTTAAAATAAAAGTGACAACGGGTGCGGACGTCACGACGCGAGTTAAGTCCGAGCTTCTAAAGCCAGACCCTTAACTGGCCAACCGCACGCGTGCGCGGAACTAAGTCCACGGGAACGGTTCACGCGTAGGAAGTAAGCTCGTGGAATATAATTACGTGCGGAACGTTAAAATAGAGACTATCCTACAGATTTTAGATAGAAGGGAAGGTACAACATTAAATTACCAAAATACCCCTATGTTCACATTTATGCCTCAAAACGATATTGTCCATAACGCAGTCCAAACCATAGCAAGAAATATAAATTATACAGTCCGACGAGCTAAGCTACTTTAAATTACATCTCCAAAATGAAACTGAAATAAAACTAGATATCCACTTCCCAAGCTCCTAAGCTCGACTCCCGGCGTGTCCACCTTTTCCGCCATCTCTTGCGTCATCAGCTAGGGTAGAAGTAGGGCGTTAGTCAACGCACCCAGTAGGACTCCGAGTAGGGCTAGCACATGGATTAGTGATAACATGCATACCAAATAATAATAAAGTAAACATATGATGAATGCCATGCCATGGGTGCCTATGTGATGTGTCCCACCCATCCACCGTATCATCATAAAATATAGTATCCCCCTTGACGGCAAAGCCTCGTCAAGGTGTCTTCTCGGTCGTCCCGACAGAGCATGGACTCCGGTCATAGCATAAGAGCTATCCCCATGTCTGATTCTCGGTCGCCCCGACGGAGCATGAACTCCGGTTATAGCCCCTCAGGCTATCCCCATGTTTGCTTCTCGGTCGCCCCGATGGAGCATGGACTCTGGTTTCATTATTTTCCCGCCCAGGCCATGCATGAGATGTAAGTGCATTATGCTATGTAATATATATAAAATCCATAACATCTAAGTATAGTCCATAGTCTTAAAAAAATATTATCCATAGCATTAAATCATAATCCATAGTACTTAAACATATAATTCATAATTCGAAATTCCATCACAAGATAAATCATATAATCATCAAATTAAAGAACCATCACATATCCAAGGCTTACAAAAAGGTAGGAATCCTACCGAATACCGCTTAGCATCCCGTTACGTTTCCGTTCGATAATCCAGTCGCCGATCGCGTGCCATTTGCGACGTCCCGGTACCTTATTACATATTTACCGAATTAGTCCATATGTTATCCATGATTAAGTCCTTAACTTATTACAACCTTAGGTTCCTAATTACGTTATCCGTTTACCAAAATAGGCCCCTAACTTAGCCTCGTTTTCCGTGGTTTAAAACACATCCATAAATCCAATTTTGTCCATTTTAAATATTCCGATTTGCGAGCCTAAAATGCAGCATCTATCCGTTTCATTTAATCATTCGCAATGTATCCAATTTTTATGTCTAACATACATAGGGTTCGGCCATGTACCATGGCCGAACCCATGGTTCCTCAAGGTACCTAATAATTACCATTTTGCCACTCTCTCTTCTATGGTTAATCATCCATTCATTTATGTACATTCTAAGTCCAAAATTCATTCATACTTAGATCCATTAGTGATTCATTAATTATGACCTAGCATCATAAAATCAGCCACCTATTTTAATTAATTTTGCAAACATTTAATCCCATACCTAATTCCACTTTTGGCCAAAAATGTGGCCCATAAAGGGGTCATGGGTTCGGCCATATACCATGGCCGAACCCCTGATGTCCATTTTTTTTCATTTCTTGGGTCCATCTTGCCTCATCAACTATGCCATACGATCTTTTAAAATTAGCCATTGATTAGACTAATTTCCATTCATTTATGCATATATATATATATATATATTACCTTAGACCCAAAATTGATCTAAAATTGGATCATGGGTTCGGCCATACACCATGGCCGAACCCATGATGTTTTTTTCTCCATTTTTTCTTGGTCTATCATACCCCCTTTACTCCTATCTCCAATGAAATTAAATCATCCATTTTTATCCCATTTAAACATCACGTACCATATTCATAAATCCATTTAAATTTATCATTTTTCTCCATTATTTTCCATTCATAAAAATCCCAAAATTTTACCATAGGGTTCGGCCATACACCATGGCCGAACCCATGGTTCATGGCTCACCTTCCTTAGCGCCATTTAAGACCATGGTTTCACTAATATTGATCCATGGTTTTCTTCATTTAAAAATTCCCCTTTTTTTAAAAAAAAAATCAATAACACCATTCATTTGGTCCTTTTTTTAAAAAAAAAAAAAACTTATATCATACACTTGTAAATCCATCTTTCTATCCTTTAAACCCTATTTAAAATCACCTATTTTAAATCACTTGAAAACTAATTATCATTACTCATTCTCCAAAATTTTAAACCTTATAATCTTAATAATAATAAAAAAAATCATCCATCATTTACCATGGGGTTTGGCCATGCTACATGGCCGAACCGTATGGCCCATCAACCCATTTAAAATCCAAATTCTCTAGGCTTAATAACGACTTGAAATTCCATTAAAAATTCCATTCTTCCATTTCATCCATTTCTTAATCCATTGCTCCATTTTATCCATTTCTTATCCTACCATTTGATGGATCTTAGATCCATGGCCCACAACATTTTTGGCCATATTAAATCTAAGAAATGGATTCCATATCCTATCTAGAAAACATAAATTCTTGTTTTAAGAAAATCTTACCACCCAACGACTCCTCCTGTCCTTCTTTCCTCTTTGCTCTCCTTAGCCTTCTCTTCTCTTCTTCTCCTTGATATACGGTCAAGATGAGCTTGATCAAACGGTGAGGCTCTCCAAGCTTAGGATCGGCCAAGATTGAGTGGGTTTGCTTGAGAGAGGGAGAGGGGAAGGTCATGAGAAAAGTGTCTCAAGTGTTTACCTTGAGGTGGTGGGTCAACACTTAGCCTTTTCCTTTTCTTTTCTTCTCTTTTTCTTCTAAGTTTTCTTCTTTCTACCTCTTGTGAAGGTAGGGGACGGTTTTGGTGAGTGAAAGAGATGGAGATGAGTGAAATGGTTAGGAGAGAATGTGATAGAATCTCATCTTTTGGTTAACTTAGGTCACACTCCACATTAACTCCTCCCACCAACCAACATGGCATTAATGGTGGTGGTTGGGATAAAACCACCACTTAAGCACATGGTTTTCAATTTTGTGTTTCTTTAAGAGTGGTTTGTGTTTGTTTGGATGGTTTTGACCACTTGACCATTTTAATTTCGGTTAATTAACTTAGAACAATTTGATCCTTAGGTTAAGTTAATTAATTACTTCCCACTTAATTTAATCTCATTAAATTCTCTCTAAGATCCACCCATGGTTGACTAAGTCAACCATGGTGGTCGGCCCCACTACCCTTGGGTCCACACGCCACCTCAATTTGGTGAGGTGGAGGTGGGCCCCATTTGGCCATTTTACCTTGTTCAATTCATCATCAATTTAGGTGATTTAAATTTTATTAAATCTATCCTTCTTATTGGATTACCATTGGGTCCATGGCCCAATTAAATTCCCTCCTATCCACTTACATTAGGGCTTAGCTACCTTGGCCCATTGGGTCCCATATGGCTATTTGACCCAATTGACCACCTTTGACCCAAATTTATTCTCATTGACCCATTTAAATGAATAAATCAAATCCATGGCCCATTGGACCACACTTGGGCCATTGTCCCAAAATTTGGTCCATTTGGCATTTTATCACATCAAACTTCAAATTTAAAATAATAAATGCCACTATATATTGATCCAAAAATTCGGGCTATTACAGTGCACTTACCAATCTACTTAGCCTCTCTTCTTGCCTTTGATCCTTCCTTCCTCCCTTCTTGCTCCTTTGATCCTTTAACCGATTGTGAGCTTTGATCAATGATGAAATCACCAAGGGCTGGTTCGACCAAGGAGGTAGGTTTTGAGAGAGGAAGAGAGATGAAACTCAATGCTTCTTGAGATGTAAAATTCGGCCAAATGATGTAGTGTGCCTCTTTTGTAGTATTTCTTTGAAATCAGCCCCAACTTCTTTCAATTCCATCCTTAATCCTTCTCCTTCCTTGATGCTTTACTGGTCCTCTAAAGGCAAAACGTGGGAGAGAGTGGAAGAGAGAAGAGAAGAGAATGAGATGGAAATTCCTCAATGGAGGGGTCGGCCAAGAGGTGTGAAGTGCCCCTTGGTTGTACCCCTTTTATAATTAGCCTAAGTCCTTTCCCTTTCCCCTCTTTACTTCTTGGTTTGTTCAAGGTGTCCCTTGGCTTAACCAAGGAGACCTTTGACACAAACCAAGGCATCCCTTGGCACTCCCAACGTGTACATCTTGGATTGTGCTTCTTGGGTTTCATTCCATGAGATGGAAAATCCTATCTCATTGTGGTTTGTGCACTCCCATCAATCAATCCACCTTCATTGAAGTTTAAGCATGGGCTACCTCTCCAACATGTATGCCATTACTTGTCCTTGAAACAAGTTCAACCCCTCATGAATGTTGGTCTAACCAAGGAGTCTCGTGGCTTAACTATGGGACACTTGGCTTGAGATCATCCAACCTTTCCATCTCCCCAACATTGGGCCTTGGGTTTCCATTATGAGATGGAAACCCTCCAAATTCCCCATGTAAATCTTATCTCATTCCATTAACTTTTATGCATGGGATACGACTCCCAAGCACCCAACGTGTGGAACTTTGCCTTGGGGCCTTTGAGATCAACACAACTCCTCACCTCCCCACTTGACTCATTTGAATTCAAGGTCCCCATGGCTTCCAATCTAACTCATTCAACTCCTTAGCACAACTCACCCATTTAATACCACTCATTTAATGCACTTGAGTCAACTCAATTGTTTGATTCATTTGCAACTCAATTTAGCCCCAACTCAACATAATTTAACTCAATCCTTTTAGCTCACTTGATGGTCCACATGGTCAACGTGGTCAACATGGTCAAGCTCGACCCATTGGGTCCCAATTGAACCTCTTAACCCAAATAGGCTCCATGACCCATTTAAATGTAGCTTACCCATTTAAATGTGGCTTCACCCATTTGATTCTCTTGAACCATATACAACATCCGTTGGGTCTTAATTGATCAATTGACCCAATTATCAAGCCTTACCCATTCACTTCTAACTAGCTCATATATGACCCATTGGGTCCCAATGGAACTTTTGACCTAATTGGCAATCTTGACCCAATTAAATAATTCTTACCCATTTATTTCCATTGATCCACATCTACCATCCGTTGGGCAATTGACCCAACATTTACCCATCTAAGGTTCATATCTTTTTAATTCACCCTTTCAATGGCAATTTCCATATATATCCCTAGCTTGAAAATGCGGGGTGTTGCCATACAACCCTCTTTTTAAAATTTTCGTACCGAAAATCGAGTGAAGTAGGGTTTCAAACGATTTACATAAATAGTTCAGAGTGAGCTATTCTCATTTCCGATTTCAAGTTCCCAAGTAGCTTCTTCATTACCATGTCGGTCCACACCACTTTGACAAATTGAATTGCTCGGTTCCGTAAGACCATTTGTTCTGTCTCACGTTATATCTTGTTCTCGTGAGCCATTTGTGATCTCACGTAGATCAATATACTCTGTTTCACTTTACATGCGCTCATGATATTTTCCTTACGTACCTGCTCAATACGTTCTCTCATCTACTCTTTGTGTGAGTTAGCCTGCCAATGCGAGCCTATGATCAACGCTTTTTCTGATTCCATTTTAACTAGGTTTTTAGTTGCACTCTCCTGGAACTCCATCGGCTAACTACAGAGTCAGGTGATCAGTCTAACTCGATAGTCGCCCATAGCTTCCCATTCAAGTTTCACTAGACTCTTAACTTTTCCACTAAGTATATCTCCAAAATTAACCATATCTCCATTTGCACATAATTCACTATGTGACTAACACCTTTTGTTCAAATCTCTTATGATGCCAAGTATCTCTCAATACTAACTTCCCTGTGATACAAGTCGTAATACGACTAACACCTTTTTCTTATAACGTGGGATATAAATTGAAACATGTCCCAATCATTAGGTCAATATGTCATCTATGAGGCCAACAGGTCCATCATACTTCCGACATGTCTACCTTGGTACCGATAGCTGACCTGAATCCAAACCATCATGGAATCCATCATCCACGGTTATACACATCCATCCCTGGTATCTCTCTATCAGTGAGTATCATCTATCCATGGTTAATAACCTTCCATGAATATAACCCTCCTTCTGGGTATAATCCATTCATGGGCATGACTAATACCTTCGTAAAACTAATATGTCTTTCATAAGGTTAACGGTCTAACATACGACCAATAGGTCAACGTATGAGACCAAAATGTCATTCATGCTACTAATACGTATACCCTAATGCCAATATTTGGCATCAATTCAAACCACCATTGAAACTCTCATCCATGTTTATACGCATCCATGAATGTAACCCTCCTATCGGTATAATCCATTCATGGGTATAATCCATCCTTGGGCACAATTAATCCATGCCACATCATCCACCATGAGATATTTTATCTGCAGGAACAACACTCTAATGAGTCACTATATGACTGTGGCAACCATATAAAATCACAAATATACCTCGACCCCTTAGCAAGACTTAGGACCCATGACTTACCAAGCGGAAGACCCACGTCCAACGTGATCCGGTCTACCTCGCCCTGCATCCCTTCACCCCAAGGGTGATTCAGTCAAACTCTAAGGCAGTCGATCTGCATCTGACAAAGCTATCACCACCCCCACGGTGCAAAACAGTACCTAGCTCTGCGCATTCCCGCACATCAAGTGTGCAAAACAGCCATGAGAGCGCCCTCCAGTGCGTAGCATGCGAGGGACCCACTCCTCAATGGTAACCCTACAGAACCAAGTCTCTGTATCTCATATTGAGGCTCCCACAGTCTCAATCATCAAAATCACGTGAGGGACGCACCCATACCACGTCGTAGTATAATCAAGTGACCTCATCACCATTACCATAGAACTACTGTATTTATCGTGGGGTCGATATACCGACCAATTGTTGTCATCGACCCATTGATCGACTTAGTTTCACGTCAGAATCTATGTTCACATACTTGGGGAAATTCCCTGATCATCATCTTGTATTTCTTGTTTTGGGGAGTTTTCCTATGTATCACGTAATATCTCCTGTTTGGGGGAACTTTCCTATGTATTATATAATGTCTCTTGTTAGGGAAAATTGCCAAATAAGCACTCTTTGTATTTCATTGTTTTTGGGGAAGCTTCCTAAGTATCAAGTATCATTTCTCAATTTGGGGAAATCCTGATGTTCTCCTGTTCTCAGGGAAAACCTCCCTAAGTATCATGTATCACTTCTCAATTTGGGGATATTGGGGAAGTACATCCTATTTTGCTATGTTTGATAGATCCAAATTTGATGACTGTACCTACTGTGCTATCTTTCATTGTTGTTATCAGATTGATTGTTCAGTCTGAGTCTACCGAAGTAAATTAATCCGGCCCCCAATTAGAGGACTCCGAAGAGTCGGTCAGTTGGGATTCTTATCTGTCAGTGAGACATGAAACCGTCTTAATCTTACTTTGAAGATTCAACTTCCTGTTTTGCTCTGGTACCAACTGTAACGCCCCGCCCTTTTCCACCGTTTCGAAAATCAGAGTCTAATTTTTTTCTGTAAATAAGTAAAGTAGAAGAGAACGGGGAGCGTCACGACGCGAGCTAAGTCCGGACTTCCAAAGTCCGACCCTTAACTGGCCAACCATACGTGTGCGTGGACCAAGTCCACTAAAATAGTTCACATGTGCTCAAACTAACTTGCGGAATAAAACATATATGCGGAATAACAATAGGATAACAATCCTATTCCAATTTAGATAGCAAAGTACATCCATCACTTTATAAATATTAACATCACTTAAATATCAAACATTAACCATCCCATCCATGATAAATAAATCTACATTATTACAATTCCGAATAACATAAACAACATATGGATTAATCATCCAAGCACAAATCCAAGCTCCAATGCTTGGCTCCAATCATGTCCTCGTTCCGTTCCCTTCCTGTGTCATCCACTAAGGTAGAAGTAGGGCGTTAGACAACGCGCCCAGTAGGTATTCTGATTAAGGCTACCACAAGGTTAATATAAAAACATGCATATAACATATAATACATGATCATCAAATACTTACAAAACAATGCTATGCATGTATGCAAATGTAATGAGTCCCACCCATCACAAATATACATAGCTATCACTTGACGGGACTCTCATCGTCAAGGTAATCCACAGTGTTCTTTCGTTTCCTCTTGATGGGACTCGCATCATCAAGGTATTCCTCCTGGTGGGACTCTCATCACCTAAGGAGGCCCCACAGTTGCATAACGGACATTCCGACGGAGTGTGGGCTCCGGTTTCCATATCCATCACCCCATGCCATGCATGAGATGTCAATGAATACATGATACATGCCATTTGTAAATGAATCATAGCATTCCAATTAACTTGAAAACATAATACTTTATCAATATCTCATAAAAATCAAGATAAAACCATATGTAAAATGTGGTTACAAGGAGGTCGAAAACCTACAGTAAAGTTACTTAAACCGTCCTCTCTTCTTAACCGTCTCCTGTTCACGATTTGAGCACTGTTCAAGTCCCGTTACTTTGTTTATATAATAGCAAGTCAATCACATATCTTTTTGATTTTCTAATTAAATCTAAGTCCCAAAAACCAACTTGTGGGGTTCGGCCATACCCCATGGCCGAACCTCACCCACTTTGGATTTGATCTTTCCTTGTTTTGGATCAACACCATCCAAATAATTTATTAAAAACTTCAATCTACCAGAATCACTTGGTGGGGTTTGGCCATACAACATGGCCGAACCTCACCATTTTGGTTTGACCCATTTTTCAAGTCCCTTGATTAATTCATTCCATATTTACAATTTGACTTGTATTTACGTTTTTGCCATTGATCTAACCTTCGCTTAATAATCAATGTCTATAATAAATCCACCTTAGTGGGGTTCGGCCATACAACATGGCCGAACCTCACCATCTCAAATTTTAGTCCTTTTATCCTTCATACATAATTTTAATTTCCAATCCATTCATCTAAGAATTCACATATTAATCATCTAACCTTTAATCCACCATTGTCACTCTATGGGGTTCGGCCCTATACATGACCGAACCCTATAATTCATTTTATCCATCGAAACCTTTATCCATCAAAGGATGGTTCTCATAACCCCATCCATTGAAATGTTTTTAAACCTTTTAAAACAAAACCCCATATTTAGCACTTGGTGGGGTTCTCCTTTTTGACATTCTTTTGATAAATCTTAACCATCCAAGTCTATCATTTTTCCATCTATGTTAATCCTTTAAAAACATCATAAAAGCAATAGTAATTTCTAACCATAATCTTACTCCAATTACCCATAAAAATGGTCCATGGGGTTCGGCCATACACATGGCCGAACCCTATGGTTCTCTTGATTCCAAAACTTCTAATAATTATACATGATTCATGCTTAGCAATTTAGCCATCAGAATAATATGGTTCAACCATCCAATGGCCGACCCTAAACATCAATCTTAACTCCATATAAAACACCTTTAAACCTTAAATCATTGCATAGTTTTTATCCCTCAAAAACCATACAACTAATCAAGTCATTTCATGGGGTTTGGCCATCCAAAGTAGCCAAACTCTATGATTCATATTTCTACCCTTTTTAAGCATTATCTTCCATGGTTTAACCTTTGATAGATTCGGCCATACCATGGTCAAATCATGTTCCCTTAACCCATTTTTCTAACAAAGATTCATAGTGCACTTACCAATCTTCTTAGCCTCTCTTCTTGCCTTTAATCCTTCCTTCCGCCCTTCTTGCTCCTTTGATCCTTTAACCGATTGTGAGCTTTGATCAATGATGAAATCACCAAGGGCTAGTTCGGCCAAGGAGGTAGGTTTTAAGAGAGGAAGAGAGATGAAACTCAATGCTTCTTGAGATGTAAAATTCGGCCAAATGATGTAGTGTGCCTCTTTTGTAGTATTTCTTTGAAATCGGCCCCAACTTTTTTCAATTCCATCCTTAATCCTTCTCATTCCTTGATGCTTTACTGGTCCTCTTAAGGCAAAACGTGTGAGAGAGTGGAAGAGAGAAGAGAAGAGAATGAGATGGAAATTCCTCAATGGAGGGGTCGGCCAAGGGGTGTGAAGTGCCCCTTGGTTGTACCCCTTTTATAGTTAGCCTAAGTCCTTTCCCTTTCCCCTCTTTACTTCTTGGTTTGTTCAAGGTGTCCCTTGGCTTAACCAAGGAGACCTTTGACACAAACCAAGGCATCCCTTGGCACTCCCAACGTGTACATCTTGGATTGTGCTTCTTGGGTTTCATTCCATGAGATGGAAAATCCTATCTCATTGTGGTTTGTGCACTCCCATCAATCAATCCACCTTCATTGAAGTTTAAGCATGGGCTACCTCTCCAACACGTATGCCATTACTTGTCCTTGAAACAAGTTCAACCCCTCATGAATGTTGGTCTAACCAAGGAGTCCCGTGGCTTAACTATGGGACACTTGGCTTGAGATCATCCAGCCTTTCCATCTCCCCAACATTGGGCCTTGGGTTTCCATTATGAGATGGAAACCCTCCAAATTCCCCAGGTAAATCTTATCTCATTCCATTAACTTTTATGCATGGGATACCACTCCCAAGTACCCAACGTGTGGAACTTTGCCTTGGGGCCTTTGAGATCAACACAACTCCTCACCTCCCCACTTGACTCATTTGAATTCAAGGTCCCCATGGCTTCCAATCTAACTCATTCAACTCCTTAGCACAACTCACCCATTTAATACCACTCATTTAATGCACTTGAGTCAACTCAATTGTTTGATTCATTTCCAACTCAATTCAGCCCCAACTCAACATAATTTAACTCAACCCTTTTAGCTCACTTGATGGTCCACATGGTCAACGTGGTCAACATGGTCAAGCTCGAACCATTGGGTCCCAATTGAACCTCCTGACCCAAATAGGCGCCATGACCCATTTAAATGTCAATTACCCATTTAAATGTAGCTTACCCATTTAAATGTGGCTTCACCCATTTGATTCTCTTGAACCATATACAACATCCGTTGAGTCTTAATTGGCCAATTGACCCAATTATCAAGCCTTACCCATTCACTTCTAACTAGCTCATATATGATCCATTGGGTCCCAATTGAACTTTTGACCAAATTGGCAATCTTGACCCAATTAAATAATTCTTACCCATTTATTTCCATTGATCCACATCTACCATCCGTTGGGCAATTGACCCAACATTTACCCATCTAAGGTTCATATCTTTTTAATTCACCCTTTCAATGGCAATTTCCATATATATCCCTAGCTTGAAAATGCGGGGTGTTACAGAGTGGAATTAAATGGTTAAGTTGAGTTAAATGAATGGGTTGAGTTGAGGGGGTTAAATAAATGTTAAATGAGTAAAGTATGGATGAAAGTTGTTGGTTGTTTCAAAATGCAAGCAATGGAATACGTTGGTTGCATGAAAGATTTATCTCATGCATGAAACTCCAAATGAATCATTAATGGGGAGATGAAAGGGTTTTGGAGGTTACACAAGACTTAACTTTAGCACATGTTGGAAAGATGGGAGTTTCATCATTTCATAGAATGAAACTCCAAATTGTATCACTAATGGGAGGTGGACTGTTTTGTGGTTATTACACAATTCAAACAATGAACATGTTGGATGCATGGGGAATTTTATCCCATGCATGAAACTCCAAAGATGGATATTGAATGGAGGTGGCGGTTTTGTGGGAGCTACATAAGGTGAGGAGTTTTATTTCAAATTCAAACCATTATACACGTTAGATTGCATGGAAGTTTTATTTCATGCATGAAACTCCATATGGAGAACCAAAGGAGGAGTTTCATGGAGGCAAGACAAAACCATTGGCTTGTGGGAGTTTCATTCCATGGATGAAACCCCCATATGGGCAAATAATGAGGGGTGGCGGTTACACATTTCAAACTAAGATTTAGCCGTTGGAACCATGGGAGTTTTTATCTTAGGATGAAACCCCAAGGGAGACATTAAGGAATGGAGTTACAAAATGGGTTCACACACTGAGGGAGGTTACACTTAGGCTACACGTTGGCATGGGAGTTTCATCTCAAAGATGAAACCCTCACATGGAGATGTAATGGAGAAAGTTACACCAAGGCAGCCCAAGAGCCAAAACCGTTGGGAGGGTTTCATCTCAAGGATGAAACCCCCAAATGGAATAAATGAAGGAGATGAATGGGGAGGGGAGTTACAAAAGGGTGCCATCAAGAGACACCACCTTTGGTCAACCCTCATACTTGTTTTCCATTCATTCTCTCCCTCATTCTCTCTCCCTTGGCCGTCCCACCTCTCTAGACAAGAACCTTGGCTGGTTGCTTCTCCTCAAAACACTTCTTGGCTGATCACTCCTCAAAGACAAAGTGAACTTAGAACAAAAGAGTTTGCATCTCAAGGTTTTATCATTCACACCCAAGGCTGAAATGCTATCTTTCCTCTCAATCAAAACCTCATTTGGCTGAACCACTCCAAGGGGTTTCCGGCAAGGTTAGGCTTGGCTAAAGACCAAGAAGGAAGGAAGGAAGGACTAAGGAAGGAAAGGATCAAGAAGGAGTGAAAGAACCGGAGGAGTCGTGGAATTGGTAAGTGCCCAATAAACCTTTGTTAAATAAAATGGTTAAGGAAACATGATCCGGCCATTGTATGACCGAACCTACTAAGGGTTAAAATCATGGCTAATGATGTTTAAAAAGGGAAGAACATGGATCATAGGGTTCGGCCACTTTGTATGGCCGAACCCCATGAAAGGACATTGGATTTATGTTATTGGATTTGAAGGAAGGAAATCACAATTTTATGTGTTTGATATTGTTAAAGTCTTAAGAGGATTTAGATGGATGGAAATATGAGAATCAATCATAGATTCATGGCAATTTTTAATGAAAATAAGGAACCATAGGGTTCGGCCATGTGTATGGCCGAACCCCATGGAGAGATAATGATGGATGTTGTGTCATGTTTAATTAATTTTGAAGATGGTTAATAATTTATAAAGGTGTTGGGTATTTGGATCTAAAAGAATGGAAAAAGGGAGCACCAAAACCCAAGGGTGTGGTTCAGCCATGGTGTATGGCCGAACCCCACCAAGTACTTGTTATGGATTTAGATATCATAGGGTTCGGCTATGTGTATGGCCGAACCCCATGAACCTTTTGGTGGATCATCTTTACGACTTGGCTATAAGTAATTAAACCAATTAATTAGCCATGGACTGTTAATGGCATGTTATGTAATTAAGGGTGAAAAGGATGAACCATGGGTTCGGCCATGTTGCATGGCTGAACCCCATGGAAAATATTGGTGGATTTAAATGGTGATCAATTATAAACATTTGTGGTACAAGTGACTAAATGAGGAGGTCATGATCTTGTATCTAATTAGAGGATCAAAGGGGTGAAAGATGAGCATCAAATCAAGGGAGTGAGGTTCGGCCATGGTGTATGGCCGAACCCCACTAATGAATTTTATATTTTTATGATGTTATGTATGTTAGATAGATGATGTGTGAATGATTAGATGAATGGACTGACAATGAGACTTAATTAATGGGGACTAAAGGACCAAAACCAAGATGATGAAGTTCGGCCATGTTGTATGGCCGAACCTCATCAAGGTGTGTTTTATGGATTGAGGGTTGTAAATGGGTCATTTGGTTGAGATCGGTTAAATAAAAAGGACCAAATTAAAAAGGGGTGAGGTTCGGCCATGGTGTATGGCCGAACCCCACAAGGTGGTGTGTTTGGTCTTAGACTTAATTAGAAACCAAATGAGATATGTGTTTGACTTATTGACATGTAATAAGGTAACGAGACCTTTCAAGTGGGACGCAATCATGAGAGGTCGACGGTTTAAGAAGCAAGGACACTTAGTGGTTTTGGTAGGATTCTACCTTATTGAAACATGGATATGTATATGGTTTTATTTTATTTGCTGGTTTATGTTGCAAATTATATTATGTTTCAAAAGTGAGGATTTTAATGCTATGGTATTTACATTACATAGGATATGGACATGTACATCCCATGCATGGCATGGGAGGGAAGTTTGCGTCTGTGAGGCATTCGTAGGAAGACCTTGATGTGGATAATGCCATCAAGAAGAATCCAGAGGCCACACTCCGCCGGGGCGTCCGAAAGACCACTGTGGGAATACCTTGATGAGGAGAATTCCATCAAGAGGTTACATGTATGTGTTGGGTGGGACTCATTGCATAAGACATATTGCATGGCATGATTTCATATGGTTTTGATGATATAATATTATACATGTTTTTGTGATATTAACCCATGTGATAGCCCTACCTAGAATTCCTACTGGGCGCATTGTTCTAACGCCCTACTTCTACCCTAGTGAATGAAACAGGAAAGGAAGGGGTTGAGGATCGTGAAAGAAGCCAAGCATAGGAGCTTGGATATATGAATGGATTTTATTTATTATATTTTTTGTTAAGTTATCATGGACATGTAATAATTAGATATTTACTATGGTTTGTGAATGGTTTGGTATGGATATCTAATCTAAGTTAAGTTGGTTAATGACTAAGTACTTTGCTATCTAAAATGAACTAATGTTAGGTTCTATTATAATCTGCAATCAGTTATGTTATATTCCGCATTGATAATAAGTTACTATGTGTGAACCGTTCTCATGGACTTAGTCCATACACACATAGGGTTGGCCAGTTAAGGGTCGGACTTTAGAAGTCCGAACTTAGCTCGCGTCGTGACATCCCGCTCTTATCACTTGTTTATTTTTTTTAAAAAAAAATAGACTCTGATTTTCAGAAAGCGAGTGAAAAAGGGCGGGGTGTTACAGATATTTTGGATATTTAAGTTTATGTTAATTATATGGTGATTGGCTTCCTTACTTATTAATGACATGGATATGAATAGTATTTTATTCATATAATAATTTTGCAAATATTCTTTAGTGTGTGAAATGTTTTGGTAGACTTGGTCCACACACACGTAAAGGTGGCCAGTTAAGGGTCGGGTTTTGGAAACTCGGACTTGACTCGCGTCGTGGCGTCCCGCTCTCTCTCACTCTTTAAAAAAAAAAAATATTCTGATTTTCGTCAAATGAAAAAGGGCGGGGCATTAGAGGTTCATTGGTATATAGGAGGGTGGGATTGTAGAAAGTCCTAATAGGAAACTAGGAGATAACATGTGAGAAGACTTGTGTTTTCTAATCTTAGGAGGCATGTTCGTCTAAGTATTTTATTAAGAATGGAAATAAGGTAGGTGAGCGGTTTTTGGATACTATTTGGATTACCATGCATGGGAGTTTTATAAGCATGCATAGCATTATTCACACGGGACCAAGATTAGTTAGGTTGCTTTCCATATTTTCTTTGTATGAAAGGAATAAATCCAACAAAACAAACAAAATAACATTTAAATCAAAAAGAGGCAAAATATCTATTCATAAAAATACTGAGAATCTGATTAAAAATCTATTTAATTCTTTTATTTAATTTATATAACTTGTCACCAATTAATTCATTTCAACTGTGTGAGCTATTTGACGGAAAATGTGTGTAATGAGAGCTAATTAAAATTCTAAGTTAAGTATATTTTCAAAATATTCTTTTTTTTTTAAATTAAAACACACAAATCAACACCTTAATCTACTTACATTCTAATTCTACCCATTTACCCTAACCCTCTATTCGGGACAGAGTCACTACAAATCCTATACCCTTCGGCATATTTTAATTTACTATTTTAATTTAACATAGCCCATGTGTGATGTCATATGATAAGGCATTCTTAGGTTTAGCAAAACATGGTGCTTATGAACCGTGATCATTCCTAATAACATATACCAATGAAGAGAATAAGAATGAAAACCAAAAGCACACATGACATATATCCATTTCACATATAATATACCAATGAGAAGTTTGGAAATGAAGTATGAAACAAGTTAGGCATTTGAACATATTGAATAAGACAATAACATATGAAATGCCATGATGACAAACACTTGCAAAACATTCTCAAATGCACCAAGATATACCAATTTAAATCAAGGAATAGTGAATGAGAAATGATTTACATGTTAAGCATGCAAGTGTTTGTCCAAAACAACTTTTGCTCCCATACTTTTTCCAAATTACCATTCAAATTTGGACACTCCAATTAAGTTCAATATTTTAAGTTGAATGGTAAATGAATGGATTGCCTTTTTGAACATTTGATCACATTTGGATCAACAATACCATTCATAAGCATAGAGCAAGGTTTATTCCACATGAGATTCACAATTTTTAGAAAATGGAATAAAAGGAAACTATGTATGTGCACAAGATCATCTCACAAAACAAGATACTATCAATTTTAAGTTCAGAGATGAAAAAACATATAATGCATGCACATACATAAGCAAAACATGGCATATGTGAATTATGATTCTACAAATAAAAGCATATATGCCAAACAAGTATCTTGCACAAATTCAATCCACAAATCATATACTTATTTTGAACATGGGATTAAGGCAAGATACATACAAAGATTCCAAACATGATTCAAATGTGTTAACCATATTGAAAACATAACACATTTGAGCTAACACTTTGGGACTTGGAATCTAAGTCCACAACTATATGACACTTCAAGCAAGATTAATACTATAGCCAAGACAAGTTTAATCAAGTGCTTGAAAGAGTCAAATGTGCCATGCCACAACTCATGGTTGTTTGAACTCACATGAATGAAGACTTGAGTTCAACTACACTTCATCTAGAGATACTCCAATTTGTCTTAAGTCTTAGACCAGTGTAGGGCATGAACAAGGTCCTATCCCTTAGGGATCCAAATGAAATTTTGATCTAGACCTTTCCTCTCAAATCCTTGGACTTTGGGCAATTTAATTCTACCATATTGAACATTTGTCCAAAATCCAAAAGATTGAGACAAGACCCTACTTTGTTCTCCCAATTCATATTATAAAGAGGTCTTAACTTATTTCTATTTGATTTTCCATTGTAGGGATGATGCTTGAAGTGAGGTGCTTTGTGTTTCCTAGGAACATTCACATATTCAAAATAATTTACCTTATGTTTCTTGGCAAAATGTGAATTTTGAATCACGTCAATCTTTTTCTTCTTTGCTCTTTAGGAAGACCATTAGCCACCTTTGACTTGTAACAGTTCAGAATCCCATGTTATCAATATTTACGGAATTTACCGTTTTAATTGTCAATTAACGGATATGAAATTTAGATAGGTAAGGTGTTGGGTCAATGGCCCAATTAGGACGCAACGGTTATAGTATAAGTTTCAATTTAAAGTAAATGGGTAAGACACATTTAATTGGGTCAAAATGCCCAATTGGGACCCAATGGGTCGTGGTTAACTTGGTTGACCACCAAGTGAGATTAGGCCTAATTAAATGGGGCATGTATTGTAATGCCCCGCCCTTTTCCAACCTTCCAAAAAATCAGAGTCTATTTTTTTTTATAAATAAACAAGTGGAAGAGAGCGGGGAGCATCACGACGCGAGCTAAGTTCCGACTTCCAAAGTCCGACCCTTAACTGGCCAACCATGTGTGCATGGACTAAACCATGATAAACAATACACACACGGAACTAAATAAGTCATGCGGAATAATACTAAACTAATTGCGGAACTAACTGATTGCGGAATTATACTGAGTAGATAGCAAGTACAAGTCATCCATTATAAACTACTTAAACCAAATATCCATCATCAATCTAATCACAAGCCATAGCAAAGTTACTAAACTATTACATGTCCATATAAAAGTATCCAAACAACAGTAAATAGAAACCCATTCCAACACCCAAGCATTTATGCTTAGCTTTCCTCGTGATCCTCAGCCTTTGCCTTTCCCTTTCCTTTTCCTGCATCATCCTCTAAGGATAGAAATAAGGGGTTAGATCAACGCGTCCAGTAGGTTTTCAGATCAGGGCTACCACATGGTTAGTATATAAAACATGCATATATCATAATATATGGTAATCAAAAACATATAAATCAATGTTATGTATGTATGCAAATGTAATGAGTCCCACCCATCACACATATACATAGCCATCACTTGACGAGCTCTCATCGTCAAGGTAAACCACAGTATTCTTTCATTTCTTCTTGATGTAACTCTTATCATCATGATATTCCTCCTGGCGGGACCCTCATCGCCTAAGGAGGCCCCACAGTTGCGTCACGGGCATACCGACGGAGTGTGGGCTCCGATTTCCATAATCATCATCCCATGTCCATGCATGAGATGCCAATGAATATATGAAACATGTAAATAAATCTCATCATTCAAATCCAACATGATATATAATAGTATAACAAATCTCTCATAAAAACCATGATAAAACCAAATATAAAAGTGGTTACATGTAGGTAGGAAACCTACTGGAAGTTCTCTTAAATGTTCGTTCTTTCTTAAGCGTCACCCGCTCACGACTCGTGCGCCGTTCAAGTCTCGTCACCTTGTCTATATAACAGCAAGTTAATAACATAAACTTTTGATTTCTTATTAGGTTTAAATCCCAAAAACCATCTTGTGGGGTTCGGCCATACCCCATGGCCGAACCTCACCCACTTTGGATTTGATCCTCCTTTTCATTTGATCAATACCATCCATATAAACACCTTATATTACATAATATAACTTGGTAGGGTTCGACCATACAGCATGGCCGAACCATACCACTTTGCTTTGACCCTTCTTTCAAGTCCTTTAATCCTTCATTCCATTATAACTTATATTTACGGTTTTGCCACTAGGCTAACCCATAATTAATCTTGCTAACCACTAGTATCCAAAACAAATCTACCTTAGTGGGGTTCGGCCATACAACATGGCCTAACCTCACCAATCCAAATTGGTCTCTTAACCTTCATAATTAAGACTAGTTACCCATCTATCCATGTGATTAACTAGCCCTTAATCTTCCATCATTTTCTTGGTTCCAACATCACTTACATCCATCAAAACTACTCCATGGGGTTCGGCCATACATATGGCCGAACCCTATGGTTCTTTATTTCCACCTATTAACATGCTAACAAACCATTTAAGATATTCATATCATTCCATAATTTTTATCCTTCAAAACCCCCAAACATGACCTATGTTTCTTTCTATGGGGTTCGGCCATACCCATGGCCGAACCCTATAGATCACCCTTGGTTCTTTTATCCATTAAACATACTTCACCATTTAGTCATATTTTAGACCCTTTAAAAAATTACAAAACCAACAATAATTTCTACTCATATACTTGAATCCAAATACCCATACAAGGGTCCATTTGTCCCATAAAATGGTCCATGGGGTTCGGCCATACACATGGCCGAACCCTATGGTTCCCTTGGGTCAATCCTTCCCATAATTATTCATGGTTTTGGCATAATAATTTAACCATAAGAAAAATATGGTTCAGCCATACATTGGCCGACCCAAGACATACACCTTATCTCCATTTTTAGCACCTTAACCCTTCCATACCTTGTATGGTTTTGATCTCTCAAAACCATCAAAGATCACCATATACTTATCAAATCCTTTCATGGGATTCGGCCATCCCAAGTGGCCGAACCCTATGACCCATGATTTGGACCTCTTTAACATATATCTTATGTCCATTAACAACATGTAAAGATCTCCATAGTATTGCATGATTTTTAGCTTTCAAAACCATCAACCTAACCAAATCTTTTCATGGGGTTCGGCCATCCAAAGTGATCGAACCCTATGATCCACTTTTATCCTTTTTAAACAACATTTATCCAAGGTTTAAACCCTTTATGGATTCGGCCATTCCTTGGCCAAATCATGCTCCCTTTTACCAATTTATTTAACTAAATTCTTATGTAAGTACTTACCAATTTCCTTTGCTTTTCTATTCTCCTTTTGATCATTGCTTTCTTCTTTCTTGCTCCCTTAGTCCTTAGCTGATTGAAAGCTTGAACAATGGTGAAAAACTCCAAAGGATGGCTCGACCAAATGATAGATTTTGAGAGAGAGGGAGAGAGATGAAGTTCTATGATTTCTTTGTGATCCAATTCGGCCAAAGGAATGGTGTGTATCCCTTATGCTAATCAGCCACCATAACTTATCATTAACCCTCATAAATTCTTGATCTAACCAAGGAGTCTTTTGATACTAGCCAAGGCACCCCTTGGCACTCCCAACGTTGGGCTTTGGGTTTCCATCATGAGATGGAAACCCTCCAAATTCCCCATGTGATTCTTATCCCATATACATTAAAGTCTATGCATGAATCATAACTCCCAAGCCACCAACGTGTGGGACTTGTCTTTGTGATGTTTAAGACCAAGGCAACTCCTCACCTCCTCATTTGACTCACTTGAATTCAAGGTCCCTTTGGTTTCCATTTTAACTCACCCAACTCATTAGCTTAACTCACTTGAATTCATTTAATGCACTTGAGTCAACTCAATTGCTTAATTCAAATCCAACTCACTTCAGTCCTAACTCAACCTAATTTGACTCACCCTTTGAGCTCACTTGAGGGTCCACACGGTCAAGGTGGTCAACATGGTCAACTCGACCCATTGGGTACCAACTTAGCTTATTGATCCAATTTGGCGCCTTGACCCATTTATGGGTGGTTTACCTATTTAAATGTGGTTTGCATATTTGCATCCAGCCTACCTATTTATTCTTCATTTAATTCCAGATCAATTCAGCCTAACCCAATTAAGATTGGGCTCACCCAATGGTCAAATGAGTCCATCATGACCCATTGGGTCCCAATTGGGTCCTTTGACCCAAATAACCATCTTGACCCAATTAGATGTACATTACCCATCTACTTTAATTTGATCCTTATAATATGCACATTGGGTCTTAATTTGAACAATGGGCCCACCATTTGCTCATTTACCATTCCAATGGCATTTTTGTAAATATTCATATCTTTGAAAAATCGGGGTGTTACAATATAACCCTCTTTTTAAAATTTTCGTCCCGAAAATGGAGCAAAGTAGGGTTTCAAATGATGTACATAAATAGCCCAGAGTGAGCTATTCTCATCTCCGCTTTCAAGTTCCCAAGTGGCCTCCTCAATACCATGTCGATCCCATACCACTTTGACGAACTGAATCGCTCGGTTTCGTAATAGCCTTTTGTTCTGTCTCATGTTATATCTTTTCCTCGTGAGCCATTTGTGATCTCACGTAGATCAATCTACTCTGTTTCACTTTACCTGCTCTCATGACATTTTCCATACGTACCTGCTCAATACGTTCTTTCATCTACTCTCTGTGTGAGGTAGCCTGTCAATGCAAGCCTATGCTCAAAGATTTTTTTGATTCCATTTCACTAGGTTTCTAGTTGCACTCTCCTGGAATTCCATCGGCTAACTACAGAGTCAGCTAGCTAGACTAACTCGGCAGTCGCCCATAACTTCCCATTCGAATTTCACTAGACTCTTATCTTTTCCATTAAATACATCTCCAAATTTAAGCACATCTTCCTTTGCACATAAGTCTCTTAAAAAGAGGATTGTATTGTAATACCCTAGATTTTTCAATATATCAATATTTACGAAAATGTCATTGGAGTTATGAATTAAAGGGTTATGATCGTAGATGAGAAAATGGTGGGACCCATTGTTCAAATAAGACTCAATGTAGGTGTTATGGGATTAAATTAAATTAAATGGGTAATGTACATTTATTTGGGTCAAAGTAGTTAATTGGGTCAAAGGACCCAAATGGGACCCAATGGGTCGTGGTTGACATGTTTGACCATTAGGTGAGCTCAAAGCTTAATTGGGTTAAGATGAATTAAATGTTTGAGTTTGGGTTGAATTGAAGTAAATGGTGGAGTTTAGTTGAGTTGAATTATGAGTTGAGTTGCATTAAATTGATGAGTTAAATGGGTTGAGTTGAGAGAGAGTTAAATTAATGTTAAGTGAGTGAAGTGTGTGAATGAGAGTGGTGTATGCTAATTGCAAGTTTTAAACAATGAAAACGTTGGAATTGCATGGGAGTGTTACTTCATGCATGTAACTCCTAGATAAGAAATTAATGGAGGTGGCGTTTTGGGAGTTAGATTTGGTGAGAGGTAGTATTTCAAATTCAAAGGTGATGCACGTTGGAATACATGGGAGTGTTATTTCATGCGTCTAACTCCAAAGATGGAGAATGAATGGAGTTGCTGTTTTGTGGAGTTACAAAAGGGGTTTTGACATTTCAAATTCAAAATGCTAGTCTACACGTTGGAGGAGGGGGAAAGGGTTCATCTCAAGATGAAACCCCCATGTGAGACGATAATGAGAGGAGGAAAGGGGGAGGTTACACCTGTAACGTCCCGCCCCTTTTCACTATGCTACTTAACCGAAAATCAGAGTCTATTTTTTATTTTTTTGAAATAAAGAGTGACAAAGGGCGCGGGACATCACGACGTGAGTTAAGTCCGAGCTTCTAAAGCCCGGCCCTTAATTTGCCAACCCTACGTGTGCGTGGAACTAAGTCCACTAGAATGGTTCACACGTAGAAAGTAAGCTCGCGGAATATAACTTAATGCGGAAATTATAATAGAGTCTATCCTACCAATTTTTAGATAGCAAGGAAGTTACATTACTTAAATTACTAAATTACCTCAAAATCATAATGTCCAAGCTCCTACGCCTGGCTCCCGTCTCGTCCTTCGATTCTGCCATCTCCTGCGTCATCAGCTTAGGTGGAAGTAGGGCGTTAGACAACGCGCCCAGTAGGACTCCGAGTAGGGCTAACACATGGATTAGTGATAACAAGCCTATCGGTAATAATATAATGAAAACCATAAAATGAATGTCATGCCATGGGTGTCTTATGTCATGAGTCCCACCCATCATCCTTACCATTGTACAATGTACTTTTTCCAATCATATATAAAATCCCCCTTGATGGAAAAACCTCATCAAGATATCCCCATGTTTGCTTCTCGGTAGCCCCGACGAAGCATGGACTCCGGTTATATCTCAACACATCAAGATATCCCCATGTTTGTTTCTCGGTCGCCCCGACGGAGCATGGACTCCAGTTATAGCACATCAGGCTATCCCCATGTTTGCTTCTCGGTCGCCCCGACGGAGCATGGACTCCAGTTTCTTTATTTTCCAGCCCATGCCATGCATGAGATGTAAATGCATTATGCTATGTAATATATATAACTCATAGTCTTAATATATAATTCATAGCCTTTACATATAATGCATAACCTTAAAATATAATTCATAGCATTAACATATAATTCATAGCCTTAAAACCCATCATAAGATAAATCATATAATTATCAAAAATAAATCAAGAAACCATCACACAACACATAATCCATGGTTTACAAAAACGTAGGAATCCTACCGAATACCAACTAGCGTCCCTTTACGTTTTGGTTCACGAATCCGGTTACCCAAATGCGCATCGCTTGCGATGTCCGGTACCTTATTACATATGAATAATCAGTCAATGTTTTTAACCATTTAAGTCCATTAATCATACCTTAGCGGGGTTCGGCCATACACTATGGCCGAACCTCACTAACTAGGTTTGTGGGTCCCATTTAATCCATTAATTATTTTAATTACATGAGTCTAAAAACCAGTCACCCTAGGCTTTATTTAGCCATACATAAGGTTATCTTTAAAACACCTAAGTCCATGATTAACCTCCATGGGATTCGGCCATGTACCATGGCCGAACCCATGGTTCTTCCTTTTGGCCCTTATTTACCATTTTGCCACTCTTCCTCTATGGTTAAGTTCTCATTTTATTCCTCCCTTCTTAGGCCCATAATTGATCCATAACTTGGATCCCTTAATGATTCATTAGCCATGACACATCATTATTAAAAATCAGCCACTTAATTACCCTAATCCCCATTCATTAATCACATACTTAGCTCGATACTTAGCCCCATCAATTTGTTTGTAAAATGGGTCATGGGTTCGGCCATACACCATGGCTGAACCCATGATGTCTTTTTCCCCATTTTTTTCTTAGGCCTATTTACCACATTTAGATTCAAATAAGTCCCTCCATGAGGGGGTTTAAATCATACCTTTACATCATCAACTTTGATCATCATTTGGTACATTTTTTAGTCCATTAATGACTCATTTAATCATGCCCTATTCCCCATTCTTTTCATGGTTTCCAAAATACCTAAACCATCAAAATCTTCCCATGGAATTCATGGTTTATCAATACTTCCACTCCTTTAAAACATTATCTACTACACTTAAAAATCCATTTAAACTATCAACATTCTTAATCATTCTTCCATCTCTTCACCCATTAAAACCACTATTACATCACCATAGGGTTCGGCCATACACCATGGCCGAACCCATGGTTCATGGTTCATCATTCATTGGTGATATTTAAGACCATAAGAACTTTAACCTTCATCCATGGATTCCCTCATTTACAATTCCTTTAAAAATCACTAAATTTAATCCTTAAAACCTTAAAAATCATAAACCATCTTTCCATGATTTTAATCCTAAAAACCCCATTCCATTTTCCTTAATTACCTACCATGGGGTTCGGCCATACTACATGGCCGAACCCTATGGCCCATGATTCCTTCAAACATTACATACATCCATGCTTTAATAATCTTAATATTTAAGGTCCTTAATGCATCTATTTATTTTTCTTAATCTCTCCTTCCCATTTTGTCCATTTCTCACTTCATCTTTGGATGGATTTGAGATCCAAGTCCCTGATGTTTTGGGCACCATTAAATCCAAGAAATGGACCCCAAACCTTAAACCTTAAAAAAAATCTAACCTCTTGTTTAGAAATACTTACAGATCCGACGGCTCCTCCGACTTTTCTTTCTCCTCTTGGATTCCTTGGTCTTCTTTCTTCTTCTTCTCCTTTGTTGGTAGGCCAAGATGCTTGATCAAGATGAAAATATCAAAGCTTGGGTTCGGCCAACATGGGGTGTGTTTGAGAGAGGGAAGGGAGGAGAGGATGAGAAAGAATACCTTAAGTTTTGATCTTGAAGTGGTGGCTTATGCTTGCACTTTTCCTCTCTTTTCTTCTCTTCTTCTCTTCTTAGTTTTTTTTTTTTTTCCTCTCCTTGAGTGAGGGACGGCAATGAGAGGGAGCAAGAGAGGGAGAGAGTGAAATGAGAGTGGAATGGAGAGATGAGATGAAAACCCATCTCATCCCCTTGGTTGCTTATACTACACTCCATCATTAATTCCTCCCACCAACTAACATGGGCTAATGTGCTTAGTGGTGGTGGTTGGGATAAACCACCACTTAGCCAACGGTTTTGGCCTTTGGAGATGAGATGGTTTTGGTCTTCCATTTGACCAACTTAATTAATGTGATTAATTAAATTCTTAACTTAGGTTAATTAATCCCCATTTAATCTCCTTTTAATCTACTTGATTCCTCTCCATGTATCCACCCATGGTTGACAAATTCAACCATGGTGCCCGACCCCACCAATCCTTGGTCCACACGCCACCTCACTTGGTGAGGTGGAGGTGGATCCCATTCGGCCATGTCACCTAGGTTTAATAAATTCTAACGTAGGTGATTTAAATTTAATTAAATCCATTCCTCTTATTGGATCACCATTGGGCCCATGGCCCAATTACATTCACCTCCTACCCATTTACCTTAGAGCTTACATCATCTTGATCCATTGGGTCCCAAATGGGTATTGGGTCCAATTTGACCATCCTTGGCCCAATTGACCATTTAAATGAATTTAATACAATCCATGGTCCATTGGGCCATAATTGGGCATTTGTCCAAATTTTGATCCATTTACCATCTATTCCATTAAAATTCCCAATTTCCATCATTAAAATAAATAATAGCCACATATATAATGATTTAAAAATTCTGGGCAATTACAATACAATCCTCTTTTGAAATTTTCGTCCCGAAAATTCGAGCGAAGTCGGGGTTCAAACAACTCATACAAAAAGATCCGGATGAGCAGCTCTCATTTCTGATTCAAGTTCCCAGGTGGCTTCCTCATTGCCATGTCGTTCCCATACCACCTTGACCAACTGAATAGCGCGGTTCCGTAACACTCTTTGTTCTCTCCCGATCACTCTGATTGGCTTCTCCACATACGTCACGTCACTTTGCACATCGACGTCTTGCACGCTCAGGACATGTGGAGGATCAGGGTTGTACTTCCTCAACATGGACACATGGAACACATCATGTAAAGATGATAATTGTGAAGGGAGCACCAACTGATAAGCTACCCCCCCCCCCCCCCCCACCCTCTTCAGGATTGGAAACTGTCCCACAAATCTAGGCGACAGTTTCCCCTTCTTCCCGAATCTCATGTGTCCTTTCCGTGGTGAGACTTTTAAGAACACCAAGTCTCCCACCTCAAACTCGAGGAACCTTCTCCTCTTGTCGGCGTAGCTCTTCTGACGGCTCTGCGCAGTGAGTAAGTGTTGCCGTATCAATTTGATCTGCGCTGTAGTGTCCGCAACCAACTCGAGTCCAATCAGTTCAAGCTCACCGGCCTCTGTCCAGCACACTGGTGATCTACATGGCCTACCATACAAGCCTCAAATGGAGCCATCTGGAGGCTTGCCTGGTAACTGTTATTGTAAGAGAACTCCACTAGTGGCAAATGATCCTCCCATCCACCCTTGAAGTCTAACAAACATGCTCTCAACATATCCTCTAGAGTTTGTATCGTCCTCTCTGACTGTCCAAGTCTGTGGATGAAATGCTGTGCTAGTCAGTATATCGATCCCCAAAGCCGACTGCATGCCCTGCCATACTCTGCCGGTGAATCGGCCATCCCTGTCGGACACAATAGTCTGGGGAATACCATGTAGTCTGATGATATCCCGGATGTACCGTCGACCCAAGGTCTCCGATGAATCCGTCATCTTGATGGGAAGGAAATGCGCAGACTTAGTCAACCGGTCTACCACGACCCATATCGCATCGTTGCCCTTTGATGACCTTGGCAACCCTGTTACAAAGTCCATGGATATGTGCTCCCATTTCCACTCTAGCACTGGCATGGGTGCAAGTAAACCCGGTGGTTTCTGATGTTTCGCCTTAACCTGCTGACAAGTTAGGCAACGAGCAACAAACTCTGCCACATCTTTCTTAAGTCTACGCCACCAATAGTGCCTCTTAAGATCATGATACATCTTGGTGCTGCTCGGATGGATAAAGAGCTTGGTTTGGTGTGCTTCAATCAATAATTCTCTTCTACAGCTCTTAGGCACATATGTTCTACCTCGGAACACAAGACCCTGCCCTGGTCGTAATTCTCACTCCGGTACAACCTCACCTGTAGACATCTTAGTCCATATCTCCTCCACCTCTGGATCTGTCCGTTGTTCCCGTTCAATCTCGGAGACCATGTTGGATCGTATGATCAAATTATATATGGTCCCGTGATTATTGAGGTAGAGTTTGAATTCTCTGATGGTACTCAATATTTCCCATTCCGTCCTGATCAAGCTGGCTACTGTCGCATGTGACATGCGGCTGAGGGCTTCTGCCACCTTATTCGCCTTGCCAGGATGATACCGAAGTGCGAACTCATAATCTGCCAGATATTCCATCCATCTGCGCTGTCTCATGTTGAGTCCTTTCTGATCAAATAAGTATTTCAGGCTCTTATGATCTGAGAATACCTCAAACTTCTCACCATAAAGGTAGACTCTCCAGCTTTTGAGAGCGAAGACCACTGCTGCTAGCTCCAGATCATGTGTGGGATAGTGGCGTTCATGAATTTTCAACTGTCTGGATCCATACGCCACTGCACGATTGCCTTGACTGAGTGTACACCCCAGTCCCTCACCTGAGGCATCACAGTACACCTCATAATTTCTGCCTCTTTCTGGCAAGATCAGAATATGAGCGGTTGTAAGCCTCTCTTTTAGCTCCTCAAATCTCTTGTTGTACAGATCTGACCACTCAAATTTGACTCATTTCTGAGTGAGTCGGGTAAGTGGAGCTGCAATCTTGGAGAAGTCCATGATGAATTTCTTGTAGTAACCGGCCAATCCCAGAAAACTGCGGATCTCGGTCACATTCGTCGGTGCTTTCCACTCCCTCACAGCCGCTACCTTAGCCGGCTCCACGGCTATACCTTCCTCCGATATAACATGTCCCAAGAAGTTGACCTCCAGTAGCCAGAACTCACACTTGCTGGCTTTGGTATACAACTGGTTCTTCTTCAAGGTGTCCAAAACTATCAGCAGGTGTTCAGCATGTTCCTCCTGAATCTTGGAATAGATCAGGATGTCATCAATAAATACGATTACAAACTGATCTAAGTAAGGCCGGAATATCCTATTCATCAGGTCCACGAACACAGCCGGTGCATTAGTAAGCCCAAACGGCATGACTACATACTCATATAGACCATACCGTGTTCTGAAGGCTGTCTTCTCTATGTCCTCCTCCCTAACCCGGATTTGATGGTACCCGGACATCAGATCAATCTTGGAGAAGTGAGAGGAACCCCTAAGTTGATCAAACAGATCATATATCCTTGGTAGAGGATATTTGTTCCTGACAGTCAGTTGGTTCAATTTTCTATAGTCCACACACATCGGAAGGGTACCGTCTTTCTTCTTCATAAATAATACTGGGGCTCCCCATGCGGATGTGCTGTTCCGAATAAAACCTAGTCTGAGCAGTTCATCAATCTGCTTCTTCAACTCGGTCATCTCAGATGGTGCCATCCTGTAATGGGGCAATGATACTGGAGCGGCGCTGGGGTACAACTTGATCTCAAAGTCTATCTCCTTCTTGGGTGGCAAACCAGGGAGCTCTGTTGAGAATACCTCGGCATAATCTGCTACTACAGCCGGAAGTTCTGTTATTGGTGCCCTATCTAATCTGAGGTTGTTCAAGGCAAGATGGTTCAATTCTTCCTGCAGCCTTCTAGGGATGCCCTGTCTGTCAGCGTGTACCACATACCGCTTTCCCTCGGGTGACCAAAATATCACCCTACGAAGATGGCAATCAATATGGGCCTGGATGTAGCCAACCAGTCCATGCCAAATATAACATCGTACTCAGCCATATCGATTACCAAAAAGTTGAACTCGAATCTGAATCCCACGAGTTCAGTGTTCAATGCCGTACATATGAGTCCCAAAGATGTGTCTCCGACGGGGGATACAATGGTAAGTGATGTGGACAGGTTTTGTACTAATGTGCCCATGGCAGATATGAATGCAACAGATATAAATGAATGGGAAGCTCCATAATCAAATAATGCAACAACATAGGAACTACCAACTACGGCCATACCTTGAATCACCGAGTGATCTGCTGCTGCTGGAGGAGCTATTGAAAAAAGTTGTCCCGATCATGTAGGGTTTGGCGCCCGCCCTTTCTGCTTGTAAGCTCGCCTCCTCGCGACTGAGCTGGTCTAGCTGAAGGGCGGAAGGAACTCCTGAAGTTAGAGGGTCGGCTAATCTGTGGACACTCCCTCTTGAAGTGGCCCTGTTGGCCACACTGATAGCACGTGTTCCCACCCCGTGGAACTTGAGTGACTGATGCTAATGGGGAGGGCTGATTGGGGCGAAAGCCCCCTGTAGATCCAGTGGAGGGTGAGGGTCTGTTAAAATTCGGGCGGAACCTCTTGTTGGGTTGAAATGCACCTTGCCCAATCTGCCCTCGGCGGTTGTCAGGCCGCATCAATTCATTCAACTCCCGCTCTACTATAGTGGCCCTGCTGACCACCTCAGCCAGTGTGACTGCCTTGAATATTGTTACCTTGGTCCTGATACTTGGCCGAAGTCCCCGTTCAAACTTACGGGCCCTCCGGTGCTCGGTATCCACCATATAAATGCATAGACAGATAATCTCAGGAACTCCCAGTGGTATTCTGCCACCGTCATATTGCCTTGCACCAATGATAGGAAGGCTTGAGTCTGGTGCTCTCTTTCTTCCTCCGGAAAATATTGCTCTAAAAGGTAGCTGAGAACCCTTCCCATGTCATGGCAATCCTTTACCCTTCGGGCACAAGTGCTTGCTGCTTTTCTACAACCTCCCACCAATTGCTGGCATCCTCGATCAGTTGAGACGTAGCCAGTAAAATCCTGTCAGTATGACTAGAAATCTGGAGTAGATTCAAGATTTGATTGATCTTCTTCAACCAATGTTCTGCTCCGACAGCCCCTTCTTTTCCCCTGAAGTAAGGAGGGTGCTGTTGTTGGAAATCTCTAACCATGCTCCGGTTGTTGGAGTCACTGGTGGTCGCATTCGCATTCAAGTGCTGTTGAAGTACAAAGGTGACCGCCACTTGAACCAATTCTTTCAACTCGGGAAGCACCACAGGTAGGTTCACGCTATTTTGTCCCTCCTCTCGATGAGGTGGCTGTACCTCATTTTCCTGACGAGGTGGTGTTACCTCTTCCTCTACTCGTGGGTTTCATCGGGTTCTTCTTTTCGGATGCATTTTCCTAAGTCATTAAAAAACATTTCTCGACTTAGTTCCTTTTCAAATTGGGGGTTGGGGGGGGGGGGGGGGGGGGGGGGAGGGGGGGGAATGCTAAAAAACATACTTTTTTTTTGGGGAAAGACTTCCTAAGTATTTTTTCTCATTTTGGGGAAAATTACCAAATAAGTACACTTGGTTTGAGGGAAAACTTCCCAAACATCAAATGTTCCTTTTTTAATTCGGGGAAATCGGGGAGATTTTCCTATTTCGCTACGTTTGATAATTCCAATTTAAAGTGATTTTTCTTCCCTTCCTATCATTCGTTTTCGTCAAATGTTGTTCTCAGATTGAACGCTTCAGTTTGAGTCAATCGAAGTAAATTAACCCAGCACCCGTGCAGCGGACTCCGAAGAGTCGTATAATGCCTCGCCCTTTGAGGTGCCACCTTTTTCTTTGGCGCCATTTATTCCTAATTCATGGAAACATCATAGACTTAGTTTCCATTATCAATATGCATCAAATGCCATAAATCCTCATAAAATCATAAAATCACATATTTTATTTAAATTCAAACTTCATCTTTGTACAAAGGTGGGTAGGATCGAACAAAACCCTATGTATAACAAAATATGCACCCTTACAAAATAACCCTCTTTTTAATACCCTTCATATTACTTCATATCCTACTCTTCCGTAGAAGACTCCGCATCAAAAGCGAACTTGAAACGGTTATCAGGACACGTCATCGCTGTGTGTCCCAATACTTCACATGTCGTGTAGGGTATTAATCCAGGTCCTCCGATATATGGACAATTAGTCCTCGCTTCACCATGTCCATGTAGTCCACAGGACGGGCAGACAACACCCAGAGGATGAGGACAGTACCTACAGTTGTGCCCATCTTGATTGCACAATTCACAAGTGTCATTGGGATCTATCTCCCCAAGCGACTCCAATATAATAGGCACATCAGCAATGGGATCCTCCAGTAAAGGTGCTAGATCCTCTTCCTCTTCCTCAGGAGGTTCCACCATCCCAGGAATGTCATCCATCAGATCCACTGGAACAAGTGCTAAGTCTATATCATCTTCCTCAGGAGGTCCCTCCTGAAGGTCCACATTAACTTCCATGCTGATACTGTTGGAAGTCGATACCAAATCTACCGGACAACTAGGTGTCCCTTTATCCCATAACTCAGTGTATTCCTCGTTGCTTGACATATCTGTGCCACATCATTTCAAACACAAAAATATTCAACAATAATTCTAAATTAACCACTCTTGGTTTTCAGGGAATTTGATCATGCATAATATCAAGTACTTTGTTTGGGAAGATTGCCAAATCAACACTCTTTGTTTTCTTTTGTTTCTGGGGAATCTCTAAATTCCTGTTGTTTGTTTTTCAGTGTGGGAGTTTCAGGGGAGTATATCCTACTTTGCTATATTTGATATGTCCAATTATGATGACTGTACTCTACTTTGCTATCTTTCATTGTCGTTCTCAGATTGATTGTTCAGTCTAGTCACTCGAAGTAAATTAATCCTGCCCCCAGTCAGCGGACTCCGAAGAGTCGGTCAGTTGGGCTTCTTATCCGTCAGTGAGAATGAAACCGTCTTAATCTTACTTAGATGATTCAACTTCCCGTTTCGCTCTGATACCAACTGTAACGCCCCGCCCTTTCCAAGAAATCAGAGTCTAATTTTTTTTAAAAATAATAATAAAACATCGGAAGAGAGTGAGCGGCGTCACAACGCGAGTTAAGTTCACACTACTCAAGTCTGAACCTTAACTGGCCACCCATGTGTACATGGACTAGACCATGATAATGAATCACACATGGAACTAACATCATCATGTGGAATAACTTAGATTTAACTGCGGAATAGAAAGACTAGATAGCAAGTAACAGTCTCAAACATTAATTAACATAAATCATCCATCCAACGTTATTAACCTAATCAAACCATAGCAAGTAATAACTTATTACATGTCCATCAAAATGTAGTTCGAACGACAGTAATATAAAGAAGTGCCGTCCAACATTCAAGCGCTTAGGCTTGGCTCCCCTCCCGGTCAATGACCTTTTCCTTCCCTTTCCTTGTATCTGTATTCTCCTCTGAGGATAGAATTAGGGCGTTAGATCAACGTGCCCAGTAGGTTCCCGAATCAGGGCTACCACATGTTAGCATATAAAACATGCATATATATCATATTACATGATCATCAAAACCAAGTAAAACAATGCTATGAAGTATGTACATGCAATGAGCCTCCCCCATCGTGTACAATCATAGCCATCACTTGACGTGCCTCGCACCGACAAGGTAAATCACAATACACTTACATCTCTTCATCATTGACTTGGTTCATATCACGTATTAGTCCTCCTGGCGGGACTCTCATCGCCTAATGAGACCAATGTGACTATGACCATCATGATACTCCTCCTGGCGTGACTTGCACCGTCGAAAGAGGACGTAACTCATAACTTGCAACATTGTAGAACCTCATTCATCACCCCATGTCTATGCATGAGATGCCAATGCATGTATGCCATTTGTTAATGCATAATATATCATTTGAAACACATAAAATAAAACAAGAGTCTCATAAGAAAACTGGGGTAAAACTGTGGTTACAAGTAGGTAGGAAACCTACTGAAAATTCGCTTCGGTATTTGTTCTTTTTCACTTGATCACGACTTGCCCGCCGTTCACGATCCGTTACCTTGTCATGTAACAATAAGTAAATCATACTAATATTTAAATATCCATTCTCATATAAGACCCAAACATCTTGTGGGGTAAAGCCATACCCATGGCCGAACCTTACCCACTTTAACTTGATCTCTTTGGTTTTGGATTAACACCATCCAAATGATTTATTAACACTTCAAACAACTAAATATCACTTGGTGGGGTTCGGCCATACAGCATGGCCGAACCTCACCATATTGGTTTGAATCTTCTCCTTTAAGTCCTTTGTTCTTTCATTCATAATTCCGTAATCACTTGTATTTACAGCTTTGCCACTAGGCCAAGCCTTGTTTAATTTTCCTTGATAAACCATGGTTCATAACAAAACCACCTTGGTGGGGTTCGGCCATATTACTTGGCCGAACCTCACCTTTTCCATTTGGATCTCTTAATCCATTCCAATCACATTCCATGACCATTCAAAATACTTGGCTCATTTACATCATTCATACATACATCTCCCATTCATTATGAATTAGTACAAAGTCCATCAAATAATCTTTGGTGGGGTTCGGCCATACTACATGGCCGAACCTCACCCTATGTATTTTCATCCCATATTCCCTTATCTGTCATGCTTGGTTGTTTACTGATATTAAGTACCTATTATACATACATAATTCTTGAATCAAAGGCACGGATTCATTCAAAATCTCCACTATGTTCTTACTCCATATAACCATAAAACAGTCCATGGAGTTCTTTTGCACAATGATTCCCTTATTTCATAAACCAATTGAATACTACCCTTTAGCCACGTTAACCACATGGTTCAGCCATCCTATGGCCAAACCAAAACAGTAACCTTCTCACATAAAAAATCTCTACCATTGGTATGGTTTTATCTCTCCAAAAACCATACCAATTTATCAAACACTTTTATGGGGTTCGGCCATCCAATGTGGCCGAACCCTATGCCCATGTTATGGTATTTCAAACATGCTTTAGGCGTTACCTAAACATGCAATATCAGTATCATATTGCTGCTTTCATACCTCTTAGAAACTATCTAATTAAATTCATCCAAAAACAGTCCTTGAAAGTCCATGGTTTCCATGTTTCACAACATGGAAACCAACAATCTTTTTCATGGGGTTCGGCCACCATTTTTTTTTACTATTTTTAAATCTCCAATAATCATGTAATAAACAACATATTATTATCAGGTTTTACCTTTCAAAAAAAATCCAAAAACCAACACAATTTCATGGGGTTCGGCCATGTAAGGTGGCCGACCCCAAGGATCTATTTTATCAATTTGTATCACCTTTGCCCAAGGTTTAGACCCTTGATGCATTTGGCTATTCCAAGGCCGAATTATGCCATCCAAATCCAAGATTTAAAATCCTTTATCTTGCATCTTAAACACATACAATTGATCATCATTTTTGCATGGTTTTTAGCCTCCAAAAACCATCAAAATACCCAAACAAATCTCATGGGGTTCGGCCATCCAAAGTGGCCGAACCCAATAATTTTTGTTTACCACTTAAGGCAACCTTTAATCAAGGCTTAGGTCCTTGATTAAATCGGCCATTCCATGGCCAATTCATGTTCCACTTAATCTAAGTTATTAAATAACATTGTAAGGAATTCTTACCAATTTCCTTTGCCTCTTGCTCCTTGCCTTCTTCCCTCTTGTTCCTTCCTTTCTTCTACTGTCTTGTGCTTGATCTAATGGTGAAAAACACCAAGGTAAAACTCGGCCAAGGAGATGTTCTTGAGTGAGGGAAAGAGAGATAGGAATTCTAAGACTTTTGGCATGCAAATTTGGCCAAGCATGTCCTTTTGTATTTCAGCCCCCAAAACCCCTCCACTCCCTCATCAATTCTTGCCTAAACCGATGGGTCTTGGGTGCTATTCAAGGTACCCCTTGGCACCTACCCAAGCAGGCACTCAGCTTTCCATGCATCTCATCTCAATCCTATCATTTGCGTTTAACATTTATCATGGAAATCACCAAAACAAGTCCCCAACGTGTGGGACTTGTTTTGGTGGTTATGACCCAGCCAACCTCTTCAAATTCCCACTCAACTCACTGATTTACAGCCTCTTTAATTTCCATTTTGACTCACTTGAACTCAAGGTCATTTTGATTTCCATCTCAACTCACCCAACTCACATACTTAATGCATTTCATTTAATGCACATGAGTTGACTCATTCTTAATTCAAATTAAATAAAATCAGTTCTACTTAACTTGATTTAACTCACCATTGCACTCATTTGTGGGCCCACACGGTCGGCTGTGGTCAACAAAGTCAACCCGACCCGTTGGGTCCACCTTTAGCTCCTTGACCCGTTTTTGACTCCATGACCCAATTATGGTTATTTTGGTCATTTGTAAATGGTTTTAACATATGGATCAAGCGTACCCATTTTTACTATTGCTGATTTCCTATCAGTTTAGCTTGACCTCATTTAATTTGAGCTTACACAATGGTCAAATCATCCAATTTGACCCATTGGGTCCAATTGAGCCATTTGACCCATTTAACCATTTTCGACCCAATTGATGTTCATTACCCATCCAATCAAATTTGATATTTATAATGTGCTCATATGACCTTAATTTGAGCAATGGGCCCCACCATTTCCTTATTTGACATCACAAAATAATTAATTTAACAACTCATGGGCATTTTCGTAATTTTCCGCTTCATTGAGAAATTGGGGTGTTACAAGTCGGTCAGATGGGATTCTTATCTGTCAGTGAGACGTGAAACTGTCTTAATCATACTTCGAGAGATTCATTCTTCCAATTTCGCTCAGATACCAACTGTAACGCCCACCCCTTTTCACCCAAAATTAGAGTCTATTTTTTTTTTTTTTAAATGAAGAGTGACAAAGGAGCAGGACGTCATGACGCGAGTTAAGTCCGAGCTTCTAAATCCCGGCCCTTAACTGGCCAACCCTACGTGTGCGTGGAACTAAGTCCACGAAGGACGATTCACACGTAGAAGTAAGCTTGCGGAAAATAAACATTAAAACGGGGGTTATAATAGAATCTATCCAACCAGTTTTAGATAGCAGGGAAGATACACCATTAATCACTAAATTACCTCAAATTATCACATACAAAGGTAAAGTCCAAACCATAGCAAGAAAACTAAAATTATTACATGCCGACAAGCTAGGCTACTTAAATTACATTTCCAAAATAAAACTTAAATAAAATAAGTAGCAGCTTTCCCAAGCTCCTAAGCTTGGCTCCCGTCGCGTCCACCGTTTCCGCCGTCTCCTGCGTCATCAGCTAGGGTAGAAGTAGGGCGTTAGACAACACGACCAGTAGGACTTCGAGTAGGGCTAGCACATGGATTAGTGATAACAAGCATACCGATAACAATATAATAAAACCATAAAATGAATGCCATGCCATGGGTGCCTATGTCATGTGTCCCACCCATCATGTAACACCCTGGAATTTCAAAGTTAGCAATTTATATGAATTTATTCATATTTACGAAATTGCCATTGTGATATATTTGATTTGAATTTAAATGGGTCAATGGTTCAATCAAGACCCAATGGTTAGTAGTTCAAGTTTAGTTAATTTAAGTTTATTAATTGCTTGAGTTTAGTTTGAGTTGAAATGAATGATGGGTTTAGTTGAGTTGAATTTATTAGTTAAATTAAATTAAATGAATGAGTTAGGTTGGATGAGTTAAATAAATGAGTTGGATGAATAAATATTTTTAGTGAGTGTATGAGAGTGGTGTGTACTGATTACAAGTTTTTAAACAATGAAAAACGTTAGAATTGCATGGGAGAGATACTTCATGCATGAAACTCCAAGATAAGAAATTAATGGAGGTGGCGTTTTTGGGAGTTACAAAGGTGAGAGGATTATTTCAAATGCAAATTGTATGCACATTGGAAATGGTTTGGAGTACATGGTTTGGGTCTTCAAAGGATAGCCAATAGATGGGTTGATAATTCATGCATGTAACTCCAAGGTTGGAGAATAAATAGATTGTTGATTGGAGGAGTTACACACAATAGTTTATGGCTTTTTAAATTCAAATTTTAGTCTAAACACATTGGAGAAGGGGAAGAGTTTCATCTTAAGATGAAAACCCCATATGAGTTGTTAATGAGAGAAGGAGGTTACATCAATGCATACAGCAAAAAGCTGTTGGGTACCCTTGGAGGTTCATCTCAAAGATGAAACCCCCAAGGGAGGTATTAAGTAATGAAGGTTACACAAAGGTTTCATATTCAAAATTGTTACACACGTTGGAACCATGAGGATTAACCACCTTAGATGGAAGGTCAAGGGTTAAAACGTTGGAGCGGATGAAACCCTCAAATGAAATAAGAGTTGAAGATAAATGCAATAAGAGTTACAATTTATGGTACCAAAGAGATCACATGGGCTGAATGGAATTAGCCAAAGAAGTTTCATTTTCACTCTCCCTATCTCTCTCTCTTTGCCATCCTCTATCTTTCCAAACACCAAGAGCAGTAGCTGGTTGTTTAATCAGTCCTTGAATTGATCCCTTTTCATCAAGACAAGTTCAGCAAAAGGAAAGGAACAAGCCAGAGTGAAGATCAATTGGAGGAGTCGCGGAAACAGTAGGTTTTTGATAAACTATCTTTAATAAAGAATCATGATCCAGCCATTGGATGGCCGAATCTAACAAGGGTTAGATATTGGTTGGAAGTGCATGATTAAGATGAAAAACTGGATTATAGGGTTCGGCCACTTGGGATGGCCGAACCCCATGAAAAGAATGGGTTAATTTGCATGGTCTTTTGGAACAAAATCATGGACTGTTTTTCGATGCTAAGTTAGATTGATTGCATGCTTTGAAAAGTTCTAAAATTATGGTTTTAAGTGTCATGTTTTGGGCTATGGATTGGCCGAACACATCAAGGAATTTAATCTTGAATAAGATTGTTTAAAAAGGAAAGAAAATACATCATTGGGTTCGGCCATTTTGGTTGGTCGAACCCCATGATAAGAGTGGATAGGTTGATGATTTTAAAGGTCAAAAATCATGTCAAAACATGGTAAATTTTATATATGTTGAATGGGTCATCTTGTGGCCAAAATAAGTAAGTATGATGCGAAGATTTACATCAAGGAAACCTTGGGGTTCGGCCATGTGTATGGCCTAACCCCATGGACTGTTTTGTATGGTTATTTGGGTTAAGTGTAGGATGGATATTATGTAATCATTATGTGCTTTGATTTAAGAATAAGATAGGTTTATCTCTGGACTTAGTGCTAAGTTTATAATTGGATAAATGGATCTAAACCATAGGTCATGAGGTTCAGCCAATTGGGTTGGCCGAACCCCATGAAATGGTGTGACATTTCCATGAAAGTATTTGATGTTTTGTGAGATAAAAACCATATAAAGTTATGGTGTTCTTATGTCAATTATGGACTTAGTATTAAGGTGATTAAACATGAAGGATGATGGAACATAGGATTAAAATCTCTAGGGTGAGGTTCGGCCATGTTGTATGGCCGAACCCCACCAATTGTTATTTGAGGGACTTTGGTTATTAAACAAAATTAAACAAAGAGTTAGTATAGTGGCGTTATCGTAAATATGGATGAAAAGATGAAATGATCAAAAGAAGGGACTTATGAGCCAAAACCCAAGTTGGTAAGGTTCGGCCATGTAGTATGGCCGAACCCTACCAAGGTTTATTTGGAGGATTTGATTGTTTGAATGTGTATGGAGTAAAATAAAAGTGACCAAAGTTTAAATGGGTGAGGTTCGGCCATGGGGTATGGCCGAACCCCACAAAGTGGATTTTTGGGATTTAGATCAAATTAGAATCATATGGTCAAATGATTAACTTGTTGTTACGTACATAGGGTATTTGGATTTCTAGAACGGTGTACAAGCCGTGATCAGAAGACGGCTCAAAGGAAGGGTCAAACAAAGTAATCTAGAGTAGGTTTCCTACCTTATTGTAACCACAATTGCTATTTGCTGTTTTATGTTTATTTGTTAAGTTATTTGATTGTAAAGTTATATTTACAAATGGCATGTTTGCATAGACATCTCATGCATGGCATGGGATGATGGTGTTGTAACCGAAGGCCACACTCCGTCGGGGCGTCCGAAAGACCACTGTGGGGTACCCTGATGATGAGAATCCCTTCAGGACGAATCCGGAGGCCACACTCCGTCGGGGCGTCCGAAAGACCACTATGGGTTACCTTGATGATGAGAATCCCGTCAAGTGATGGCTATGTTGAATGGTGATGGGTGGGACTCATTACATGTTCATTTCATACATAGCATGTTTTATGGAATTTTGTCACACGTGTTATTATTATACTATTTGCATGTTTTTGACCAACCATGTGGTAGCCCTATTCGGAAATACTACTGGGCGCGTTGATCTAACGTCCTATCTATATTCTTAGTGGATGACGCAGGAAAGTCAAAGATTGAGGATCCAGAAGGGGACCAAGCAAGGAAACTTGGGCGGTTTGAATGATTTGGAATGAACTTTGAATGGACTATTTATGGACTTGTCATTTGATTTATTCGAACAATGTAATTTGGTAATTAGATGTGTTGGCATGTAATAAGTAGTTAGGTAGATGCTATGGTTTGCTTTATTTTGGATGGTTTGGAATGAATGGTAGACTAAGGTTATTTGATAATTTTGGAAAATAAATCTTGTACTTTGCTATCTTAAGTTAAAAATGGATTAGTCTTAGGATCTATTATAACCTCAATTAGTTTAAGACTAAGTTAATTCCGCAAGTTGTATTTGTACCATGTGCGGATCAGTTTTATGGACTTAGGTCATACGCACATGGGCTTGGCCAGTTAAGGGTCGGATTTAGAGATCCGAACTTAGCTCACGTCGTGACACTCCCGCCCCGATCACATGATTATTATATTAAAAAATAAATAAACTCTGAAAATTAGAGTGAAAAGGGCGGGGTGTTACACATCATCCATACCATCATATAATGTCATATCCCCCTTGACGGCAAGGCCTCGTCAAGGTGTCCCCATGTTTGTTTCTCGGTCTCCCCGACGGAGCATGGACTCCGGTTATAGCATATCAAGCTATCCCCATGTTTGCTTCTCGGTCGCCCCGACAGAGCATGGACTCCGGTTATAGCATATCAAACTAACCCCATGTTTGCGTCTCGGTCGCCCCGACGGAGCATGGACTCCGGTTTCTTTATTTTCCCGCCCATGCCATGCATGAGATGTAAGTGCATTATGCTATGTAATATATATATAGCTCATAACCTTAATATATAATACATAACCTTAACATATAATGCATAACATTAAAATAGAATTCATAGTATTAACATATAATTCATAACCTTAAAACCCATCATAATATCAATCACATAATTATCAAAATAAATTAAAGAAGCCAACATATAACACATAATCCACGGCTTACAAAAAGGTAGGAATCCTACCGAATACCGACTAGCGTCCCTTTGCGTTTTCGTTTACGAATCCAATCGCCGTTCGCGTACGGCTTGCGACGTCCGATACCTTATTACATATTAATAATCAGTCCAGGTTTTTAACCAGTTTTAAGCCATAAATCATACCTTAGTGGGGTTCGGCCATACACCATCGCCGAACCTCACTAACTAGGTTTGTGGGTCCCATTTAATCCATTCATTATTTTAATTTGTGAGTTTAAAATCCAGCCACCCAAGGTTTCATATATTACACCTAAGGTCATCATAAAAATGTCTAAGTCCAAGTTCATCCCCCATGGGGTTCTTGAATTTGGCCAATATTTACCATTTTGCCACTCTTCCTTTCCATGATTAATCATTCATTTAATCCATGCATAATTAAGTCCATAATTGATCCATCCACTTAGATCCATTAATGACCATTAACTATGTTACAAGATTATCAAAAATCAGCCCTCAACTTAGCCTCATTTCCATTAATTTAATCACATACAAATTCTAATTTTAGCCCATAGAATGACCTACAAGTGGGTCATGGGTTCGGCCATACACCATGGCCGAACCCATGATGTCTTTTTCCCATTTTCTTGGACCTTTGTTACACATTTGAATCCACCATAAGCCCTTCCATGAATGGTTTTACATTATGCATTTAAATCACTCCTTTTGATCAACATTAAATATATTTTGAGTCCATCAATTTAGCTACATTCTCCATTTGTTTTCCATGGTTCTAAAATACTTAGTCCATCAAAATTTTCCCATGGGGTTCGGCGATGTACCATGGCCGAACCCATGGTCTATGTTTTCCTATTACTTCCATCCCTTTAAAACATTATTTACTCTACTTAAAGTCCATTTAAAAACTTATCAATCTTCTCCATCCATTTCCATATTTCACACCCATTACATTACCAACACATCACCTTAGGGTTCATCCCCATCTACCATTCTTGAGGTCATTAACATCATTCATATCTCCCATGCATTTCCTCATTTAAAACCCTTTAAGAATATCACCACATTTTATCATTAAAACTCTAAGTCACAAATCATCCTTCCATGATTTTTCTTATGTAAAACTCCTCTAAAAATCACCAACTTTTAATCATTTAAAAAACCTTAAAAATCATTAATCACCCTCCATGTCTTCCATTCTTTAAAACCCTAAAAATCACAATTTACTTACCATGGGGTTCGGCCATACTACATGGCCGAACCCTATGGCCCATGATTCCAAAAACATATACATCCATGCTTAATCAAATTAACTACATAATGTCCTTAATCCATTTATTTTTCTTAACCCAATTTACCCATTTAGGGTTTGCCCATTTTGTCCATTTCTCATCCTTCCATTGGATGGATTTGATGTCCAAGGCCTATGATGTTTTGGCCACCACCAAATCCAAGAAATGGATTCCATAATCTCTTCTTAACCCTAAAAAGAAAATGTAGAATTCTTGTTTAAGAATTACTTACAATCCGATGACTCCTCCGGCTTTTCTTTCTCCTCTTGATTTCCTTAGCCTTCTCTTCTTCTCCTTGATCTTTGGGTTAAGATGCTTGATCAAGATGGAGTCTCCAAGGTTTGGGTTTGGCTAAGGTAGGGTTAGATTTGAGAGAGGGAAGAGAGGAGAGGATGGGAAAAATGCCTAGCCTCCTTGGTCTTGAAATGGTGGCTCTTACTTGCACTTCTTTCTTCTCTTATTCTCTTATTCTCTTCTTAGTTTTCTTATTTTTCTTCTCTTGTTGGATATAGGTGACGGTTTTGAAATGAAGCAAGAGAGGGAGATCATGTGATGGAAGAGGGGTTGAAGAATGAGATAAGAATTATCTCATTTGGTTGCTAAACTCCATCATTAGGTCCCCCACCTACCACACATGGGTTAATGTGTTTAGTGGTGGTGGTTGAGATAAAACCACCGCTTAAGCACATGGTTTATTTTGTGTTTGTTTGGGTGGTTCGTGTTTCTTTGGGTGGTTTCAAGGAGATGAAAACACTACTTGACTTGTCTCTTTGACTCCCCCTTGACCCACTTGACTACCCTAAGTATTTAATTTAATTGAATCATTAACTTAAGCTAATTAGTTCCCATTTAATTTAATTCCATTAAATTTCCTCTATGAAATCCACCCATGGTTGACCAAGTCAGCCATGGTGGTCGGCCCCACCAATCCTTGGTCCACACGCCACCTCACTTGGTGAGGTGGAGGGGGGTCCCAATTGGCCATGTCACCTTGATCATATTATCATTAACTTAGGTGATTTAAGCCCATTCCATCCATTCCCACTTATTGGATCACCATTGGGTCCATGGCCCAATTAAATTCCCTCTTATCCATTTACCTTAGAGCTTAACTATCTTGACCCATTGGGTCCCAAATGGGTATTTGACCCAATTTGACCATTCTTGACCCAATTAATCATTATTGACCAATTAAATGAATTTCATCCAAACCATGGTCCATTGGACCATACTTGGGTCTTTCCCCAAATTTTGATCCACTTAACATTTATTCCATTAAAATTCCCAATTTCCATCATTAAAATAACTAATATCCACATATTTATTGATTTAAAAATTTCGAGGTATTACAGAAAGCCCCCTGTAGATCCAGTGGAGGGTGAGGGTCTGCTAACATTCGGGCGGAACTTCTTGTTGGGTTGAAATGCACCCCGCCCACTCTGCCCTCGACGGTTGTCAAACCGCACTATCTCATTCAACTCTCGCTCTCCTATAGTAGCCCTGCTGACCACCTCTGCCAGTGTAGGTGCCTTGAAGATCGTCACCCTAGCTCTGATGCTCGGCCGAAGGCCCCGTTCAAACTTACGGGCCCTCCGGTGCTCGGTATCCACCATATAAAATGCATAGACGGATAGCCTAAGGAATTCCGTGTGATATTCTGCCACCGTTATATTGCCTTGTACCAATGATATGAAGGCTTGAGTCTGGTGCTCCCTTTCCTTCTCCGGAAAATACTGCTCTAGAAAGGTAGCTGAGAACCCTTCCCATGTCATGGTAATCCTTTCCCCTTCCGGCACCAGTGTTTGCTGTTTTTCTACAACCTCCCACCAATTACTGACATCCTCGATCAGTTGAGATGTAGCCAGTAAAATCCTCTCTGTATGACTAGAAATCTGAAGCAGATTCAAGATCTGAGTGATCTTTTTCAACCAATGTTCTGCTCCGACAACCCCTTCTTTTCCCCTGAAGTAGGGAGGGCGCTGTTGCTGAAAATCTATAACCATGTTCCGGTTGTTGGAGTCGCTGGTGGTCGTATTCCCATTCAAGTGCTGTTGCAGGACAGAGGTGACCACTGCTTGAACCAATTCTTTCAACTCTGGAGGCACAACCGACAGGTTCACACTATTCTGTCCCTCCTCCTGATGGGGTGGCTGTACCTCCTCTTCCTGATGAGGTGGTGGCACCTCTTCCTCTACCCGTGGGTTGCAGCGAGTCCTTCTCTTCGGAGGCATTTCCTAAGTCATTGAAAAAATATTTATTGACTTCGTTCCTTCTCAAATTGGGGGGGGGGGGCGGGAATTGCTAAGTAAACATACTTTGTTTTGGGGGAAAGACGTCCTAAGTATTGTTTCTCATTTTGGGGGAAATTTCCTAAGTACCAAAATATTGTGTTCTCATTTTTTGGGGAAAATAGCCCTATTTGCTATGTTTGATAGATCTAATTTAGTGTGATTGTCCTTCCCTTGCTATCATTCTTTTCCGTCAAATGTTGTTCTCAGATTGAATGCTTCAGTTTGAGTCAATCGAAGTAAATTAACCCGGCCCCCGTGCAACGGACTCCGAAGAGTCGGTCAGTTGGGATTCTTATCCATCAGTGAGACGTGAAACCGTCTTAATCTTACTTCAAGAGATTCATTCTTCCGATTTCGCTCTGATACCAACTGTAACGCCCATCCCTTTTTCACTAAAATCAGAGTCTATATATATATATATATATATATATATTTGAAATAAAATGTAACAAAGGGCGCGGGACGTCACGATGCGAGTTAAGTCCGAGCTTCTAAAACCCAGCCTTTAACTGGCCAACCCTACGTGTGCGTGGAACTAAGTCCACGAAGAACGGTTCACACGTAGAAGTAAGCTTGTGGAATATTAAACTAAATACGGAAATTATAATAGAGTTTATCCTACCGATTTTTTTTTTAGATAGCAGGGAAGATATATTCATTTAATTACTAAAATTCCTCAAAATCACAGTGTTTAAAATAAAATCCAAAACATAGCAAGTAATCTAAATTATTATATTCCGACGAGCTAAGCTATTCAAATTACATTTCCAAAATAAATCTTAAATAAACTAAGTAGCTCGCTTCCCCAAGCTCCTACGCCTGGCTCTCGTCTCGTCCTTCGATTCCGCCATCTCCAGCGTCATCAGCTAAGGTGGAAGTAGGGCGTTAGACAACGCGCCCAGTAGGACTCCGAGTAGGGTTAACACATGGATTAGTGATAACAAGCCTATCGGTAATAATATAATGAAAACCATAAAATGAATGCAATGCCATGGGTGTCTTATGCCCTGAGTCCCACCCATCATCCTTACCATTGTACAATGTCCTTTTTCCAATCATATATAAAATCCCCCTTGATGGAAAAACCTCATCAAGATATCCCCATGTTTACTTCTCGGTCGCCCCGACGGAGCATGGACTCCGGTTATATCTCAACACATCAAGATATCCCCATGTTTGCTTCTCGAGCAACATAGAATATACAGAGATGTGGGACAAAGGAACTCCTAGCTGTCCTATCGATCTGACTTCTTTTTCCAACAACTCCAATAGGCCAGACCGCGTTGTGGAAGTTAACGGAGACGTTCAGGTAAGATTTCCTGAGGATGTCGGAGTGTATCTAGGCCCTTTTCCAGAAGAGTATATGGGAGATATCCCAATGATAGGAGAATCAGTAGGGGAGATAGAGCTCAGGTATATGTGCGAGTTGTGCAACCAGGAAGGGCACAACTGTACTTTCTGCCCCTACCCTCTTGAGGTTATTTGCCCTGTTTGTGGACTTCATGGCACGAGAAAGAGAGGACTAACTGTCCTTAAATTGGAGGACCGGGAATAATACCCTGTATGACTTGTGGAGTGTTGGGGTACACGTCGACAATATGCCCTGACAGCTTCTTTGATTTTTATGATGATGCAGGGTCTTCTACGGAAGATTAAGCCAGGAAAGGGGAAGAAAGAGGATCGTGAAGGAAACCAAGCCTAGAAGCTTGGGCTTTGAATGGACTTTTAATGGATTGACGTATGGACTTTTATATGGACAATGTAATTTGATAGCTAGATGATGTCGGCATGTAATGTAGTTAGCTAGTTACTATGGTTTGGTTTATTTTGGATGGTTTGGAATGAATGTTAGTCTAAGCTTATTATAGTAATTTTGGAGAATATGATTATGTACTTTGCTATCTAAAGATGTAAAATGAAGTACTCTTAGGATCTATTATAATCCGCAGTTAGATTAAGATTAAGTTTATTCCGCAAGTCTTATTTGTACCATGTGCGGATCGGTTCTTATGGACTTAGTTCATACGCACATGGGTTTGGCCAGTTAAGGGTCGGAATTTAGATGTCCGAACTTAACTCGAGTCGTGACGTCCCGCCCCGATCACTTGTTATTATTATTAAAAAAAATATATATAAACTCTGATTATTATGGTGAAAAGGGTGGGGTGTTACATGTATACCCAACCTCATCAACATGACTAACACACCCACTCGAAGTCCTACTCTTATCTCATCACATAACATACTAGAACTGTTGTATTTGACTCGAATTATATCCATGTGGGATCCTTTCTTAATCTCAAATGGAAAAAGGTACCGATTGAATTGGATTTACATGGGCAGCTGGCGGTATACATAGAAACTTGGCAATTGCCAAAAGGAATGGACTCTCAACGTGTGGAATTGTTGGCATAAGATTTTCTATTTGGTAAGAAAATCTCATGGATATGGATATGTTGGAAATCGATTGATAAGCATGGCTTTGTCTTGGGAAAGCATCCTGCTAAAAAGGTGTTCTTATATGTAGCAAGTGTAGCAAAGCCAATATGGGTTTCTATTTGTGATAGGCAAGCACGACAATTGGCCTAGATCTTCTCATCTAGGATCAACCGTATGGTTGGATTTTATGGCAAATTTCCTACCTATTTCCGAGTCACCTTTATTGTCAATTACATGACTCAGTTGGACTTGCCTTTGATGTATAAAAAGATCTACTATGAAGTTGAAGCGTCTACACCGAATACGGTATTGGCACACAGGTAAGTGAACCGTAGGAGACCTTAGGCTAAGTCAAATACCTTAGAAGTCAATTGGAAAAATAAGATAATAAGTGACTTCCAGCCTCGAGGCCTCATGCAATCTACCGAGGCCTTGCAGCCAGTTATGCTGAGCTGAGTGCAGCTGACCCTGTGTCGAGCTGAGTGCAGCTGACTCAGTCTCCTACAGATTTAGAAAGTTAAAATTTGTGTCTGTTTAACTGAGAGGTAATTATGGTAAATTGATTGGAAACTTATTATGGTAAATAAATTTATCCACATGGTGAGCTGGGTAATTATGGTAAATTGATTGGAAGCTTATTATGGTAAACAAATTTATCCATGGTGAGATGTTGCCACCTCTCTTAAATTTGAATTTGAATACCCTTAGGGAGCTGTCCATGACAAGTATGGAAAGGCTCCTCCATGAGTTGTAATCCATCTTGTAAATCTTCCATCTAATCCTTAATTGATGGCTAAGATAAATGAATTGCAAATCATGCACGGTGGATATGAGTTGGCTGGTATCTGGCTGGATTCTGTCTGGATAGATTAAACTGCACATATGTGCTGTCCTTGCAGATTTACCGCTGGCGAGGCCTCATTGGAAGCGGCGAGGCCTCGCGGGTATGACTTACTGCAAAACTGCAAACTGTCTTTCCAGAATTACCGCTGGCGAGGCCTCATCAGAAGCAGCGACGCCTCGCGGGCGTGACTTTCTGTAGAACTCAATCTGTCTTATAAAATAACAGTAAGCCTTGTGTTAGAGGGATCGAATACACAGAGAAAACAAGGAATAAGATTACAGAGTGTGTGATCATTCGGCCTTCCCTCTAGACACCATTCTTCGTCATCCTTCTTACTGAATGTTCATATAATCAATACCCCAATCCTGATGAAGAGTAAGGAGTTCATATAGGACTAAAACCAGTCATACCCAAGTCCTACTGCTGTGCAGTTAAATACGTTGATGATGCTGATCGGATGGAAAGGAGCACACAGATTCAGTTAAGAAGAAGGAGCTTAAAGGAAAATGGTTCAGGCCCAAGGCAAGTTTTCTTCTTTGTTTTATTTTAAACATTGTAAAGTGGATTACAACAGTGTGTTCGAACCACTCTAAAAAATAGGTATAGAGGATTAGACCGATTGGGTTGAACCTCTATAAAAAACTAGGTTGTACTATTTGGGTGTGAGACCCTTACATAGTACATTTAGGATAGCCCTAGAAAGGGTAAGTCCAACAGAGGATGTAAGTTCAGGTGAACCGAACTACTATATATCGTTGTGCATGTGTGGTCTGCATTAATGGTTTGATTCATTTGTTTATCACTTGTATTGCCCAGAAATTGACCCTAGAGGGGGGTGAATTGGGTCAATGCAAACTTTTTGGGTTTTCTTTGATTTCACAATTTAGAAAAATAAGATGCAAATAAGTAGTAAATAAATGCTAGAATATAAAAGAGGAGATGAGAAGAGATGGAGAGATTGAACCTGAGATTTTTACGAGGTTCGGCGTTCTTGCCTACATCCTCGCCTCAAGTACACCACTTGAGGATTGAATGCACTAAACTTCTCCTTCAAGGGTGGAGAAGAAACCTATTACACAGCTTGAAGGTGAAGACACCCTTCTCCTTTACAAGGGTTACACCAACCCTTCTCAAACTTTATCTCTCAATGAAATGTAGAAGATTACAATATAAAGCTTAGGAGTAACTCTCAAATGTTTACAAATCTAGTTTTCTAAGAGTTACTCAAAAAGTTGAACTGAAATGGTTCAAGGTAAGATTGCAAGAGATGGATTTTGAGCTAGAGTATGCTTAAGATTTGATTTCAATGGATTCATCTTGATTTCAAGTAAATCAGCAGCCCATTTACTCATAGAAGCTTGGTTTTATAATTTTGTCATATTTAGAACCATTGCCAAGCATTAAATGAAGCAAGGGGCCATTGGAGGGAGCATTTATTGTTCAAAAAATATTACCGTTTCGTGATTCAGTCGACTGAAGTGAATATTCAGTCGACTGAAAATGCCCCGAAACACAAACAGTTTATCTGTGAATAATTCAGTCGGCTGAATCTGAGAATTCAGTTGACTGAAATTGCAAGTCATGAAAATTCTGATTTTCAGTGGGCTGAAACATCATTTCAGCCGACTGAAATCCCTATATTGTGAACATTTAGTATTTCAGTTGGCTGAACCTTCATTTCAGTCGACTGAAATCACTCTCCACTGAAAATACAGTATTTCAGTCGGCTGAAATCTTTATTCAGTCGACTGAAATCTCGTCTCCCCATAATCCGTTGATTCAGTCAACTGAAACTTCAAGTTCAGTTGACTGAAATGGCCTTAAAGATGTTTTGTATAGTTTTGGCTTCACTTTCATCATTTCAAACACATAGGTCTTGGGGACTTAATCTTATCCTAGGATTCCATTTAGATGCATAAGATAAAGCTTGGTTTTCCTAGGGTCCACTAGAGGGTGACTTGAGCCATGGTGTTCAACAATTGAGTAACTTTACATTTTGTTCTTAACACTCATGACCAAAACTAAGAATACAAGTTCGATCTTCAATCTTCAATCTTCAATACTTGTATCATTTGCCATTTGAACTTCAAAGATTGATAAGTCATCCGATCTCTTGTATTGATCTTCAATGATCTTGCCCTTCTTTCTTCTTTGTAAATGTGATACCTGTCTCATTGAGTAATATCATTTGAAATATTAAATATCACACTTTAATGGTTTGTAGTCATCAAAATACCCATATATCCTTGGGTTGAAACCTTGGGGTTAACAATCTCCTCTTTTTTGATGATGACAAACCATTGGACACAAATCATAAATAAAGGATACACAATTTGTGATCCTCACCCTTATGGCATCATAAAAAAGAGAAGAGGGCATGTGTCACTCGAGGCCGAGATGGGCCATGAGACGGCTTAATTGAAGGTGGACCCGATCAGTGTCATCGCGAGAGGTATCGAGTCGGTCTTTAACAAATTCACGAATACTTTCACATTGAGTGCGGAGAAGGTCGACATTTACCCTTATTTCTGCAACATCGATTCGGAGAGATTCAATGGCAGTAAAAACACGCTGAATGTCCTCATTGGAGCTAGAGGGGCCACCAGAGGGGCCACCAGAGGGACCACCAGAGGGATGAAGAGAGTCAGGCATGCCGATATCCTGATCACGATAGGCTTGCTCCTCTGCGGCTTGCTCAGGTGGCTGGATTTTCTTCAACCTTGCAGGAGTGGGTTCCCAAGAATCGCCAACAAGCCTATACCCCATATTTTTAAGGGTATGATCACAATAGACATCATTGACAGCACCAATTTCTTCTAAGTCTCGTGGGCAGCGGACGTTGAAATGTTCAAATAGGAATGAAAGGAGTTTTCCATAAGGCAGAGTCTTCTTGCGCTTTTGGCAATCTCTCATGAAGCATATGATGAGGTAGGGAAGATTAACTAAGTGATGTTGAATAAGGGCCCAAATGAGATAAACATCAAAATAGGTGACATGATTATAGAACCCAGACCGCGGAAGAATATTGTGGCAAATAATACGATGAATCAGCCGGGCTTCTAATGAGAGTTGGGATGCAATCGGCTGAAAGGGTTCAACAATATCATTTCGTTCACAAATTAATTTGAGGGCCTCTACAGCATCAAAACCATCAATCCAAGTATTAGTTTTATACATTGTAGGACCATCGGAGGGGGCTTGAATAATGGTTCATAAATCCTCTCGGTTGAAAGAAAAAGGAGTGCCACTCACTGAGGATTCAACACGAGGATTCAAAGGATTTTCTTTGAGAGAAAAATTTGCATAAAATTGTTTTACCAGTGTAGGATAGGAGGGGACAAACGATTTCAATAAAAGGGGTCCATCCTTGATAGTCAAAATGTGCTCTAAATGGAAATTGATTTGCAAATTGATCAAAAAAAGAGAGAAACGATTTTACCGAAAACCACTTTGTGAAACATGAAATGAAGAATGTAAGCGCTTTCCGCATCTTGTGAGACGAAGTGAAAACGAGTGTCACTCATTCTTTTCGACTGTCGTTCGGTCTCAGCCAGTTGTCCTTGATCATGGGACTGCCGTTTGGGTGCCATTGCGGAGATTGAGGGAGGAAGGAGTGGAAAGAGGTGATGTGGAGAAAGATTAGGGAGGATTAGGGTGAAACGACGGGAGGAAGAAGAGAGCCGAACAAGAAAGAAATGAAAAACGGACGATAAAAAAAATGAAGGAGTAAAAAAAAAAAACGGAGAGAAGTAGGGAAGAAGAGAGAGATCGAGCTAAAGAGGGAAAAGGAAAGGGGATTTTTTTCGGATAGAGGAATAGGGAAAGAGATTTGACGAAAAAGAGGGTTAAAACGAGGGTTAAAAGAACTTACCCGCGTGTTTCAGTCGACTGAAACGTATGTTCAGTTGGCTGAAAAAGGGCGCCGAGAGCAGACAGTGAATCAGAGAGAAACTCAGTCAGCTAAAAATGAGTTTCAGTAGGCTGAAAAATGAGTAAACGCGTGGTTCAGTCGGTTGAAAATTATTTTAAGGCGGCTGAAAATGGGAATCGCTGGGTTCAGTCGGCTGAAAAGTATGTTCAGTCGACTGAAATATGTCACGTACAACAGACAGTAAACAAAGGCAAAATCAGTCGAGTGAAAATGAGTTTCAGTCAGCTGAAAAATGGGTAGCCGTATGGTTCAGTCGGCTGAAAGGTATTTTCAGTCAGCTGAAAAATAAGGAAAAAAAATAGCCAGTGCATAGGAATATTTCAGTCGACTGAAATATGAATATCAGTCGGCTGAACGTGTCCGCCCTTTTTTTTTTTATAATTCAACACACATCCCTACTGAGGTACATTCCCAAATCTTTTATGATTGTACAAAATCTATCTTCAGGAAGAGGTTTTGTAAAAATATCGGCCAATTGGTGGTCAGTGCTTACAAATTCTAATTGAACATCACCTCTTTGCACATGGTCTCTAATGAAATGGTGTCTAATTTCAATGTGCTTAGTTCTAGAGTGTTGTATGGGATTTTTTGACAAATTTATAGCACTTGTATTGTCACACCTAATTGGAATACGATCATAATTAAGTCCAAAATCTTCCAATTGTTGTTTCATGTACAACACTTGAGCACAACAACTCCCGGCAGCTACGTATTCTGCTTCAGTTGTGGATAAAGCCAATGAATTTTGCTTTTTACTAAACCAAGATACGAGGGAGAGTCCAAGGAAGTGACAAGTCCCACTCGTGCTTTTGCTATCAATTTTACAACCGGCAAAGTCCGCATCCGAATAACTTACTAATTCGAGTGAAGTGTGTTTAGGATACCATAAGCCCAAATCAATAGTGCCAATCAAATATCGGAAAATACGTTTTACGGCAACAAAGTGTGATTCTTTGGGGCAAGATTGAAAACGTGCACACAAGCATACACTAAACATTATATCCGGTCTACTAGCGTTTAAGTACAACAAACTTCCTATCATGCCTCTATAGAGTTTCATATCAACGGGTTTGCCACAATCATCCTTCTCAAGCTTGGTAGATGGGCTCATAGGACTCCCAATTGATTTAGCTTCATTCATTCCAAATTTTTTGAGAATGTCTTTGACATATTTTGATTGATTTATAAATATCCCTTCACAAGATTGCTTGATTTGTAAACCAAGGAAGAAGGTTAGTTCACCCATCATACTCATCTCGAATCCATCATGCATGATTTTCGCAAATTCTTTACAAAGTTGTTCATTTGTAGATACAAATATAATGTCGTCCACATATATTTGTATAATGAGCATGTTATTGTATAGAGATCTAATAAATAAAGTAGTGTCAATTTTTCCTCTTGTAAAGCCATTTTTAATGAGAAAATTACTAAGCCTATCATACCATGCTCTAGGTGCTTGCTTTAAACCATACAATGCTTTTGTCAATTTGTAAACATGATTAGGAAATTCATGATTTTCAAATCCGGGTGGTTGTTTTACATAAACTTCTTCAGAGATGAAACCATTTAGAAAGGCACTTTTCACATCCATTTGAAATAATTTGAAATTTTTGAAACAAACATATGCAAGCAACATTCTTATGGCTTCTAGCCTAGAAACCGGGCAAAGGTTTCCTCATAATCTATCCCTTCTTCTTGGTTGTAACCTTGGGCTACTAGTCTAGCCTTGTTTCTAACAATATTTCCTTCCTCATCCTTTTTATTTCTAAAAACCCACTTTGTGCCAATTATTGAGTGATCCTTAGGCATAGGCACAAGCTCCCATACTTTGTTTCTTTCAAATTGATTTAGTTCTTCTTGCATGGTCATTATCCAAAATTCATCTATTTCGGCTTCTTGAATGTTCCCTTTGTTTCGATTTGAGAGACAAAAGCCATGTTGTTACAAGCGCTTCTAAGTTTAGATCTAGTGGCTATTCCTTGAGATGGTTCACCAATAATTTGATCTTTTGGGTGATCTCTTACAAAACTCCAAGCCTTAGGAAGATCATTATTTGGTTTGACGTCCTCACTATCTTGTCTTCCACTACTATTTGAAGCATTTAATTCATTGTTAGGATTGTCTTGGATATCAAGTTGATTCATCTCTTTTTCCAAAATTACAACCTCATCATCAAGATCCTTTTTTATTTCAAAAGGGTTGGCTTCATCGAAGACCACATGAATCGATTCCTCCACAATTGATGTTCTCTTGTTATATACTCTATATGCTTTGCTAATGGGAGAATAGCCAACAAAGATTCCTTGATCTAATTTTGGATTGAACTTTCCTAATTGATCTTTGGTGTTTAGTATAAAACACTTGCATCCAAAAACTCTAAAGTATCCAATGTTTGGTTTTCTACCATTCCATATTTCATAAGGGGTCTTATCCAATCCTTTTCTAATTGTTTCCCTATTTATAACATGGCAACCCGTGCTTACGGCTTCGGCCAAAAGTATGTTGGTAACTTATGTTCGTTGAGCATGGTCCTAGCTATTTCTTGAAGTGTTCTATTCTTTCTTTCAACTACTCCGTTTTGTTGAGGATTTCTAGGAGCGGAGAAATTGTGACCAAAACCATTTTCATCACAAAGTATTTCCATTTCTTGATTTTCGAATTCTCTACCCCTATCACTTCTAATGTTGTTGATTGCATATCCTTTTTCATTTTTGGACTCTTCTACAAAATTTTGCAAAAGCTTTAGGTGCATCATTTTTGTGAGCTACATATAACACCCAAGAGAAGCGAGAATAATCATCAACAATTACAAATGCATATGACTTACCACCCATACTTTGAACTTTGCTAGGACCAAACAAATTCAAATGCAATAGTTGAAGAGGCCTAGAGGTAGATATATGCTTTTTGCTTTTAAAGGAACTTTTGATTTGTTTTCCAAATTGGCATGCATCACAAATTCTATCCTTGGCAAATTTGGTCTTAGGCAAGCCATCAACTAATTCAAATTTGGATAGATTTGAAATAAGTTCCATGTGAGCATGTCCTAGTCTCCTATGCCATAACCAACTATTTTCATTTATGACAGCAAGGTATTTAACATTTTGGTTAAGCATTTTATCAAAGTCAATGGTGTAAGCATTTTCATCTCTATATGCTATGAACATTTCTTTATCATTGCTAGCATTTCTAAAAGAACATTTGTTTGATTCAAATACTACCTTATTGCCTTTGTCACAAAGTTGACTTACACTAAGTAAATCATGTTTCAACCCATCTACCAATAGTACATCTTCAATGGAAAGTAAGGGATCATTACCAATTTTACCTTTACCGATGATCTTGCCCTTGGAGTTGTCACCAAAAGGTAACAAATCCACCATCTTTGAGAGAGAGAGATGAATTTTGATTTGTCTCCCGTCATGTGTCTTGAGCATCCACTATCAAGAAACCACTTGTCTTTTCTTGGCGTTGATTTCATACATATCTGTAAAACACATTTAAGTAATTCTTCTTAATTCCCATGTAGAGTTGGGTCCATTTGGGTTAGATTATGAGACAATGTTCCTTTTTGGAAACCAAATCATTTTTGTTAGCCCTTTTTCTTTCCTAATTGAGCAAGAATAAGAAATATGTCCATTCTTTCCACAAAAGTTGCAAGTAATGTGTGGAGAGGTAAGAGATGAAGTTTTGACAAAGAAGTTTTTGTAAAATGATTTCTTTGCTTTGGGATTATATCCCAATCCTTCTTTGTTAAAAACACATCTTTGATTTCCCAATAACATATCTAAATTTTTCTTTCATATGGTAAATTTCTCAAGAGACTTAGTTAAGTTATTCAATTTTTCTTCCAAGACAATATTTTCCTTTTTTTATGGACATGGAAATGTAGGTAGTCTTGAAATTTTATCAATCTTCTCTTTCAATTCTTTTTCAAGTTTTTCATGGGCAAGAACCTTTTTGTTAAGCTCCTCATTTTCAAGTTTCAACTTTTCAAGTTCTTTTAAAAGTGAGGAGTTGTCTCTTCTAAGAGTGACATTTTCTTTTCCTTGCTTTTTAAGATCCTTGTACATTTCTTCTACTGAGTCAACTAGTTCTTCTACACTAGGTGCATCATTTTCTAAAGAGTCAAGTGTAGGATTTACCTCATCTTCATTTGCCATGAAACAAATATTTGCCATGTGGTTTTTGGATGATTCACCATCTGATTCGCTATCGGACTCCAACCATGCGGCTTTGAATGCTTTCTTTTTAAACTTCTTATCATCTTTCTTCAATAGCGGACATTCGGCTTTGATGTGTCCCGTTTTACCGCAATTAAAACAAGTGAGGGGCTCTTTCTTGCTTGAATCTCCCTCATAGCCATCCTTTTTTAATGGCTTCTTTCGAAATTGATTGCTTCTTCTCAAGAGACTCTTGAATTTACAGGTGATCAAGACCAAGTCTTCATTTTCATCCTCACTATCTTCTTCTACTTCTTGATCAACATATGTCTCCTTTGGTGAGGCTTTAAATGCAAGAGACTTCTTTTCTTTGGCAATTTCCTTTCGACCATTCATGGAAATCTCATGGGTCATGAGAGATCCCAAGAGTTCATCAAGTCCCAATATGGAGATATCTTTTGCTTCTATTATCGCCGTTGACTTCGACTCCCAAGAATCTGGCAATGACCTAAGAATTTTACTCACATTTTCTTCGTTAGAATAAGTCTTTCCAAGGGCATTAATGTAACACCCTGGAATTTCAAAGATAACAATTTACATGAATTTATCCATATTTACAGAATTGTCGTTGTGATATATTTGATTTGAATTTAAATGGGTCAATGGTTCAATCAAGACCCAATGGTTAGTAGTTTTGTTTACAAAACAAATAAATGGATGAAATGTACTCAAACGGGTCAAGAGTTGTAATTGGGTCAAAATGGGTCAAAATGGCCAAATTGGACCCAATGGGTCATGATTGACATGTTTGACCATTAATTGAGCTCAAAAATTTAATTGAGTTAAGATAAATTAAATGTTTGGGTTTAGTTTGAGTTGGAATAAATTGTGGAGTTTAGTGGAGTTGAATTTATGAGTTGAGTTACATTAAATGAATGAGTTGAGTTGGGTGAGCTAAATAAATGGGTTAGATGGAATATCTAAATGAGTGAGGTGAGTAGATAAAAGGTTTGTGGGTTTCAAATTCAAATAATATCCCACGTTGGCTGGTAAGTGCATTTTGAACCCTTGTTTAATAGATTGGTTAAGAAAATGAGATCTGGCCATCGTATGGCCAGATCCATCAATGGTTTAAATATAGGAATATGATGTTTAAAAGTGGTAAAATATGAACCATAAGGTTCAGCTCTTTTGGATGGCCGAACCCCATGAGAAAATTTGGTGAATTCTATGGTGTTTGAAAGACAAAAATCCATAGTATGAAGTGGGGGTTTTAAAGGATTTTTATATGGAATTAAGGTTACTGTTTTGGATCAATTATGAGATGGCCGAATCAGGTAGTTTCCATGGTTAAGATGTGGAGCCTAATATGTACATAATTGATGGAAGCATGTTGTAGAGTTTGTGGCTCATTGTTTAACTTGTCAGTAAGTTAAGACGGAACACCAGAAGCCACCAGGGTTACTCAAACCCTTATCTATGCCAGAATGGAAATGGGAGCACATTTCCATGGACTTTGTGACGGGATTGCCGAGGTCCTCGAAGAGCAATGACGCTATATGGCTCGTGGTAGACCGACTGACCAAATCCGCGCATTTTATTCCTATCAAGATGTCAGATTCATCTGAGACATTGGGTCGGCGGTATATCAAGGACATCATCAGATTACATGGTATTCCTCGGACAATCGTATCTGATAGGTCTCTACCCCATTAACGGATGGCACCAGCAGAAATGTCCGAGTTGAAGAAGCAGCTTGATGAGTTACTCAGACTGGGTTGCATTCGGAACAGCACATCATCATGGGGAGCTCCAGTGTTGTTGGTGAAAAAGAAGGACGGTTCACTCAGAATGTGTGTGGACTACCGGAAATTGAATCAGCTAACTGTCCGGAACAAGTATCCTCTACCCAGGATCGATGATTTATTCGATCAGTTGAGAGGTTCCGGTAAAGTTCAGCCATAATGTATGGCCGAACCCTGCCAAGTTCATTTGGAAGTTTGGGTTAATTAGATGGTTTTAATTAAATAAAAGAATGACAAAAGTTTTAAAGGGTGAGGTTCGGCCATGGCTTTGGCCGAACCCCACTAAGTGGTTCATGGAACATTAGGCTTTGCTGGAAATTAAGTAGACAAATGATTAAGTTGCTGCTATGTACATAAGGTATTTGGATTTTCATCCATTTATTTGTTTTGTAAACAAAACTACTAACCATTGGGTCTTGATTGAACCATTAACCCATTTAAATTCAAATCAAATATATCACAATGGCAATTCCGTAAATATGGATAAATTCATGTAAATTGTTATATTTGAAATTCCAAGGTGTTACAATGTAATCCTCTTTTTACAATTTTCGTCCCGAAAATCGAACGAAGTAGGATTCCGACATACATCACACAAACAATTCAGGGTGAGCCGTTCTCATCTTCGATTCTAGTTCTCATGTAGCTTCCTCAACACCATGTCGATCCCATACTACCTTGACGAATTGAATTGCTCGGTTTTGCAACACCCTTTGCTCAGTCTCTATTATTCTGACCGGCTTCTCGATGTAAGTGGCGTCGCTTTGCACATATGGCCGTCCTCTCCCTAACTGGTATGAGTACCCTCTACTTCTCCACCACCTCCCACCATTTACCTGCATCTTCTATCAGTTGTGAAGTAACCAGTAGAATCCTGTCAGCATGACTCGAGATCTTAAGTAAATTTAAGATCTAAGTGATCTTCTTCAGCCAGTGTTCGGCTCCGATAGCCCCTTCCTTCCTTTTGAAGTAGGGAGGACGCTGTTGCTGAGGGCAGGGTGTTACAATTAAGTTCATTTATAATCTTTGTGAATCTAGTACACATGGAAGAAATGGATTCATTTGGCTCCATAGTGAATAGTTCATATGAGCGTACAAGCCTATGAATTTTTGTTTTCTTCACTTGATTAGTGCCTTCATAGGTCACTAGAAGCTTATCCCAAATTTCCTTGGCCGATTTGTAAGATGAAACTCTATTAAATTCATTTCGGTCAAGAGCACAAAATAGAATGTTCATGGCTTGAGAGTTATATTGATTAAGTCTATGATCATTCTCATCCCTAAGCTCTCTAGGTTTAGGAGCAAGGTCAATTAGTCCTTTTGGAACAAAGGGCCCAAATTCAATAGCTTCCCATATGTGATGGTCCATTGATTGTAAGAAAATTTGCATCCTAGTTTTCCAAAAATTATAGTCATTTCCATTGAACAATGGAGGTCTATTAATTGAACAACCTTCACCATAAGAAGATCCCCCAAAGTTTGCCATTCAATCGATTTCTCAAACGGTTAAGTCAGTCAGAGAATCAGAGCTCTGATACCAATTGTTGCCCAGAAATTGACCCTAGAGGGGGGGTGAATTGGGTCAATGCAAACTTTTTGGGTTTTCGTTGATTTCACAATTTAGAAAAATAAGATACAAATAAGTAGTAAATAAATGCTAGAATATAAAAGAGGAGATGAGAAGACATGGAGAGATTAAACCTGAGATTTTTACGAGGTTCGGCGTTCTTGCCTACGTCCTACCCTCAAGTACACCACTTGAGGATTGAATGCACTAAACTTCTCCTTCAAGGGTGGAGAAGAAGCCTATTACACAGCTTGAAGGTGAAGACACCCTTCTCCTTTACAAGGGTTACACCAACCCTTCTCAAACTTTATCTCTCAATGAAATGTAGAAGATTACAATATAAAGCTTAGGAGTAACTCTCAAATGTTTACAAATCTAGTTTTCTAAGAGTTACTCAAAAAGTTGAACTGAAATGGCTCAAGGTAAGATTGCAAGAGATGGATTTTGAGCTAGAGTATGCTTGAGATTTGATTTCAATGGATTCCTCTTGATTTCAAGTAAATCAGCAGCCCATTTACTCATAGAAGCTTGGTTTTATAATTTTGTCATATTTAGAACCATTGCCAAGCATTAAATGAAGCAAGGGGCCGTTGGAGGGAGCATTTATTGTTCAAAAAATATTACCGTTTCGCGATTCAGTCGACTGAAGTGAATATTCAGTCGACTAAAAATGCCCCGAAACACAAACAGTTTATCTGTGAATAATTCAGTCGGCTGAATCTGAGAATTCAGTCGACTAAAATTGCAAGTCATGAAAATTCTGATTTTCAGTCAGCTGAAACATCATTTCAATCGACTAAAATCCCTATACTGTGAACATTTAGTATTTCAGTCGGCTGAACCTTCATTTCAGTCTACTGAAATCACTCTCCACTGAAAATACAGTATCTTTATTCAGTCGACTGAAATCTCGTCTCCCCATAATCCATTGATTCAGTCGACTGAAACTTCAAGTTCAGTCAACTGAAATGGCCTTAAAGATGTTTTATGTAGTTTTGGCTTCATTTTGGTCATTTCAAACACATAGGTCTTGGGGACTTAATCTTATCCTAGGATTCCATTTAAATGCATAAGATAAAGCTTGGTTTTCCTAGGGTCCACTAGAGGGTGACTTGAGCCATGGTGTTCAGCAATTGAGTAACTTTACATTTTGTTCTTAACACTCATGACCAAAACTAAGAACACAAGTTTGATCTTCAATCTTCAATCTTCAATACTTGTATCATTTGCCATTTGAACTTCAAAGATTGATAAGTCATCTGATCTCTTGTATTGATCTTCAATGATCTTGCCCTTCTTTCTTCTTTGTAAATGTGATACCTGTCTCATTGAGTAATATCATTTGAAATATTAAATATCACACTTTAATGGTTTGTGGTCATCAAAATACCCATATATCCTTGGGTTGAAACCTTGGGGTTAACAACTTGTACACACATTTATTCCGCTGCACATATTGTTAAATTTGATAAATTGTTTAAAAGGGAAGTAAAATTGAAAACCGACCTATTCACCCCTTCTAAGTCGTGCATACTTCTAGTAACAGAATTTTACGTCGGGGAGCTCGAAAGACCTATGTGGGGGTACCTTGATGAGGAGAATTCCATCAAGGGGTTATTTGTAATTGTGATGAGTGGGACTCATTGCATTTGACATCATGACATGGCATTGTTTTTACATAGATTTATTATTATGTTATATGCATGCTTTGTACTAACCATGTGTTAGCCCTAAATGGAATACCTACTGGGCGCGTTGTTCTAACGCCCTACTTCTACCCTAGTGGATGATACAGGAAACAAGGGGAACGATGAATGCGAAAAGGGCCAAGCATAGGAGCTTGGATGTTTTTAGTTTTTATTTGCTCATGGACTTGTAATTTGAGCAACTAGACTTCGGGCATGTAATAATTTAGATAATTTGCTATGGTTGGATGTTTATTTGGATAATTATGTTATGTTAATTATGATTAAAGACTTGACGTACTTTGCTATCTAAAATGGAATAGAATTAAGTTCTATTATAATTCCGCAGTTATGATTTTAATCCGCATGTTTATATTATTATGTGTGAACCGTTTTCATGGACTTAGTCCATGCACGCATAGGGTTGGCCAGTTAAAGATCGGACTTTAGAAGTTCGGACTTAGCTCGCGTCGTGACGTCCCGCTCTCTATCACTCTTTAAAAAGAAAAGACTTTGATTTTCAGAAAGGAAGTGAAAAAGGGCGGGGCGTTACAGTTGGTATCAGAGCGAACCAGAAAAATTGAATCTTTCGAAGTAACATTAAGATGGTATCATGTCTCACTGACAGATAAGAATCCCAACTGACCGACTCTTTGGAGTCTGCTACCGGGGGCCGGATTAATTTAATTCGTTAGACTCAGACGGAACATTCAATCTAAGAACAACAGTGAATGATAGCAAATGAAGTACAGTCAAAATAAATGGATTTATCAAACATAGCAATATAGGATATATTTCCCCAATATACCCGAATTGAGAAACAAAACAATAGATACCTAGGGACTTCCCCAAAAACAAAGAAAAACAAGAGTGCTTATCTGGAAATTTCCCCAAAAGTAGGAAAATACAAACTTTACGATGAAAACTAAGTCATGATATTTTTCAATGGCTTAGGGAAAAATGCCTCCAAAGAGAAATACCCGACAAAACCAGAAAGGGAAGGAAAAAGAAGTAGAAACCTCTCAACATGAAAAGGAGGTAGAGAAATCTCAACATGAAGAGGAGGAACGACAATCTCGACATGAAGAAGAACAACAACCATCGTACCAAGAGGAGGAGGAACAAAGCAGAGTGAATATAGCGGTGGTGCCTCCTAAACTACAAAGCTTGGTTCAAGCGGTGGTCACTTCGGTGCTTAAACAACACTTGAACGGGAATGGAACCACCAACGAGACCAATAACAGGAGCATGGTCAAGGACTTCCAGCAACAGCGCCCTCCTTATTTCAAAGGGAAAGAAGGGGTTGTCGGATCATAAAATTGGCTGAAAAAGATCACTCAGATCCTGACTCTACTCAAGATTTCTTGTCATGCTGACAAGATTTTACTCGCCACGTCAAAACTGATCGATGATGTTGGTAAATGGTGGGAGGTGGTAGAAAAGCAGCGAGCACTTCTTCCGGAAGTGGAGGAGATATGGGCCAAGATATTTATTGGTGAAGTCATACCGGAATGGGAGTTACGACCAGGACAAGGGCTTGTATTCAAAGGAAGGATATATGTGCCTAAGAACTGCAGAAAAGAATTACTGATTGAGGCACATCAGACCAAACTCTCTATTCATTTGGGCAGCACCAATATGTATCACGACCTGAAGAGACATTACTGGTGGCACAGACTCAAGAGGGATGTGGCAGAATTTGTAGCTCATTGCTTAACGTGTCAGCAGGTTAAGACGGAACATTAGAAGCCACTAGGGTTACTCAAACCCTTACTAGTGCCGGAATGGAAATGTGAGCACATCTCCATGGATTTTGTGACAGGGTTGCCAAGGTCTTCAAAGGGCAACGATGCGATATGGGTCGTGGTAGACCGACTAGCCAAGTCTGCACATTTTCTTCCCATTAAGATGACAGACTCATCTGAGACTTTGGGTCGGCGGTATATCAGGGATATCATCAGATTGCATGGTATTCCTCTGACTATTGTGTCTGACAGAGATGGCCGATTCACTGGCAGAGTATGGCAGAGTATGCAGTCGGCCATGGGAACAGACCTACTGACTAGCACAACACTCCAACCACAGACTGATGGGCAGTCTGAGAGGACAATACAAACATTGGAGGATATGCTGAGAGCATGCATGTTAGATTTTAAGGGTGGATGGGAGGATCACTTGCCGTTGATAAAATTCTCATACAACAACAGTTACCAGGCAAGCCTCCAGATGGCTCCATTTGAGGCATTATATGGTAGACCATGTAGATCACCTGTGTACTAGACAGAGGCCGGTGAGCCTGCATTGATTGGAATTGAGTTGGTTGCAGAGACTACAGCGCAGATACATGTGATATGGCAACATCTATTGACTGCGGAAAGTCGTCAGAAGAGCTATGCTGACAAGAGGAGGAGGTTCCTTGAATTTGAATTTGAAGTGGGGGACATGGTGTTCTTGAAAGTCTCGCCACGAAAGGGACACATGAGATTTGGAAAGAAGGGGAAACTGTCACCAAGATATGTGTGACCGTTTTCAATCATAAGAACGATGGGGGATGTGGCTTATCAATTGGCACTCCATTCAAAGTTGGCATCTTTGTACAATGTGTTCCAAATATCGATGTTGAAGAAGTACAATCCTGATCCCTCTCATGTACTGAATGAATATACAAGACATAAATGTCCAAAGCGATATGACATACGTCGAAAAGCCTGTCCGAGTGGTGGACACAGAACAAAGGGTATTACGGAACTGAGCGATTCAGTTTGTCAAGGTGGTATGGGATCGACATGGCATTGAGGAAGCCACTTGGGAACTCGAGTCGGACATGAGAAAAGCTCATCCTGACCTATTTATGTAAATGTTTGAAACCCTACTTCACTCGATTTTTGGGACGAAAATTTTAAAAAGAGGATTGCATTGTAACACTTCAGAATCCCATGTTATCAATATTTACAGAATTTGCCATTTTAATTGTGAATTAACGGATATGAACCTTAGATAGGTAAGATGTTGGGTCAATTGCCCAATTAAGACCCAACGGTTATGGTATAAGGTTCAATTTAAAGTAAATAGGTAAGGCGCATTTAATTGGGTCAAAATGCCCAATTGGGACCCAATGGGTCGTGGTTAACTTGGTTGACCACCAAGTGAGATCAGGCCTAATTAAATGGGGTATGTATACCCAACCTCATCAGCATGACTAACACACCCACTCGAAGTCCTACTCTTATCTCATCACATAACATACTGGAACTGTTGTATCTGACTCGAATTATATCCATGTGGGACCCTTTCTTCATCTCAAATGAAAAAGGTACCGATTGAATTGGATTTACATGGGCGGCTGGCGGTATACGTAGAAACTCGGCAATTGCCAAAAGAAATGGACTCTCAACGCGTGGAGTTGTTGGCATAAGATTTTCTATTTGGTATGAAAATCTCATGGATATGTTGGAAATCGATGAATAAGCATGGCTTTGTCTTGGGAAAGCATCCTGCTAAAAACGTGTTCTTATATGTAGCAAGTGTAGCAAAGTCAATATGGGTTTCTATTTGTGATAGGCAAGCACGACAATTGGCCTAGATCTTCTCATCTAGGATCAGCCGTATGGTTGGATTTTATGGCAAATTTCCTACCTATTTATGTGATGTACACGGTAGCATCAAGAGTCAGAGGAGCTATTGTGAGTAGATTTGTGAGAAGAATTGAAAGAGAGTTGGCTGGCAGCAAAAGAACAGTAGATCTGAGAAGAGATCTGTTGTTTGAAGGTCTTTTGCTTGGTGGTTTGCAGATTGGCAAGGGGTAAGCTATTCTCAAATATAAGAACAAGTCGGAGTGAAGGAAAACCGGAGGAGTTGCAGAACTGGTAAGTTTTCTGATAATTTTGTTTAAAATAAGGAACCATAAGGTTAAGCCATGGTGTATGGCCGTACCCCTTGGAAGAAGATTAAGGGATGAATGTTGCAGTTTAATGAAAAGGATGAACCATAGGGTTCGGCCATGTTGTATGGCCGAACCCCATGGAAAGGTCTTAAGGAATTTATATGGGTCTAAGCGACTTTTAAGGGAAGATGATGAACCATAGGGTTCGGCCATGTTGTATGGCTGAACCCCATGGAAGGACATTGGTTATGTTTAATGGATTTTTAAGGATAAAAACCATGGAAGTGGTTAATAATTTTATTGGGTTTCAAAGCATGAAAATTATAGATGTATGTTAAGGACTTTAAAAGGTTTTAAAGGAGGAAAATAAGGAAGGAATGTTAATCATTTTAAATGGTATCAAGGTTGTAAAGCGTGAAAGAAACATGGACCATGGGTTCGGCCATGGTGTATGGCCGAGCCCCATGGAGAAAAACTAAGAGATATATTATGGATCTTAAGGTTAATTGATGAATCTAAATATATGATTAAACCCCATGAGGAATGTTTTATGGACTTAGGTTGTTACCAAGAATAGATTATTATTGTATAAGTGATTAAATGATTAACTTAGGAGTTATTGATTAATAAACCAAAGGAGGGACTAAAACCTAGACAACGCGCCCAGTAGGACTTCGAGTAGGGCTAACACATGGATTAGTGATAACAAGCATACAGATAATAATATAATGAAAACCATAAAATGAATGCTATGCTATGGGTGTCTTATGTCATGAGTCCCACCCATCATCCATACCATCATACTGCCATATCCTCCTTGACGGAAAAACCTCGTCAAGATATAAACAATCACAAATCGTCCCCCTTGACTGCAAAACCTCGTCAAGATATAAACAATCACAAATCATCCCCCTTGACGGCAAAACGTCGTCAAAATATAAACAATCACAAATCATCCCCGTTGACGGCAAAACCTCATCAAGATATAAACAATCACAAATCATCCCCCTTGAGGGCAAAACCTCGTCAAGATATAAACAATCACAAATCATCCCCCTTGACGGCAAAACCTCGTCAAGGTGTAAACAATCACAAATCATCCCCCTTGACGGCAAAAGCTCGTCAAGATATAAACAATCACAAATCATCCCCCTTGACGGCAAAACCCCGTCAAGGTGTCCCCACGTTTGCTTCTCGGTAGCCCCGACGAAGCATGGACTCCAGTTATAGCTCATAATATCCCTCTTGATGGATGAAACACATCAAGATATCCCCATGCTTGCTTCTCGATCGCTCCGACGGAGCATGGACTCCGGTTTCATTCCATCCTTCCGATGCCATATCCCTCCCATGTCATGTATGAGATGTAGATGCCATATGTCATGTAATATATATGATAGCACAAACCATGGCATTTAAAGTCCCATCAATAAAATATATAATTTGATTATCAACAAATAGATCAAGCAAAGCATCAATATACACATCATAGCCTTAAAATCCATCTTAAAACAATTATATACTTACCAAAATAAATCAAGGAAAAACCCATATATAACACATAATCCATGGCTTACAAAAGGGTAGGAATCCTACCAAATACCGACTAACGTCCTTTCTTTCGTTTCCATCCGATAGACCCGGTCACCGATCGCGCACCGTTTGCGATGTCCAGTACCTTATTATACATTAATAATTAGTCTATGTTTTTAACCTTTTAAATCCATTAATCACACCTTAGCGGGGTCCGGCCATACACCTTGGCCGAACCTCACTAACTAGGTTTTGTGGTTCCCATTTAATCTATTAAACCTTTTAATCCCATAAGTCTTAAAAATCAGCCACCCTAGGCTTTATTAATCACATACTTAAGGTTACCATAATTGCACTTAAGTCCATGATCATTTCTCATGGAGTTCTTGAATTTGGCCATTATTTATGATTTTACCACTACCTCTTTTTCTATGGTTCATCATTCACTTAACCATGTGCACCTTTATTCATAATTGATCCATACACTCAAGTCCATTAGTGACCCATTTAATCATGCCATAATATCATTAAAACAACCATTTTTCGTAACTTAATCTACATTAATTAACCACATACATAAACTCTTTCTTAGCCCATAAAAATGACTTATAATTGAATCATCATTCTTAGCGACATCTTGAGTCCATAATTGATCCATCAACCATATCACAAGACTACTTACCTCAACCATCTAATTAACCTAATTCGATTAATTTAAGCATATACATACACATTAATCTTAGACCAAAAAATGATCTACAGTTGGGTCATGGGTTCGGCCATACACCATGTAATGGCCCGAAATTTTTAAATCAATAAATATGTGGTTATTATTTATTTTTAATGGTGAAGATTGGAAATCTAATGGAATAGATGCTAAATGGATCAAAATGTGGACAAAGGCCCAACTAGGGCCTAATGGGTTATGGATTGGATTTAAGTTTACTTAAAGGGTCAATGGTGGTTAATTGGGCCAAGGATGGTCAAATTGGGCCCAATACCCATTTGGGACCCAATGGATCAAGATGATGTAAGCTTTAAGGTAAATGGGTAAGATGAAAATGTAATTGGGCCATGGGCCCAATGGTGATCCAATTGGAATGAATTGAATGGGTTCAATTCACCTAAGTCAATTTGAAGTTGACCAAGGTGATGTGATCAAGTGAGACCCACCTCCACCTCACCAAGTGAGGTGGCGTGTGGACCCAAGCATGGGTGGGGCCGGCCACCATGGTTGACTTGGTCAACCATGGGTGGATACATAGAGGGAAGTTAAGAAATGGAATTAAATTAGATGAGAATTAATTAACCTAAGGTAATTAGTTAATTTATTAAATGATTAAAATAATCAAATGAGGTGGTCAAATGGTCAAATGGTCAAATGGTTAAATAAAAGACCAAAAGCCATCTCATTTGTAAACACAAAGAAAAAAACGTTGGGTGGTGGTTATCCTAGCCACCACCATAAAGTAAGATAAAAATCCCATTTGGTTGGTGGGGGAATTAAACGCACCAAAGGAGATTAATCTTATCTCTTTTCTTTTCATCTCCTTTACTCTCATTTCACTCCCCTCATCTTTCACATTCTCCTAGCCATCCCTCATACCCAAGGTAGAGAAGAAGAAAAACCAAGAGAAAGAAGAAGAAAACTTGGAAGAAGAAGAGAAGAAAAGAGAGGGAAGTGCAAGGATAAGCCACCACATCAAGGTCTACTATCTTCTTTTCTCATCTCCATCCTCTCCCATCTCTCTCTCAAATCAAACCCTACTATGGCCAAACCCAAGTTTGGACGTTGTCACCATTGATCAAGCATCTTAGCCGCTTAAACAAGGAGAGGAAGAAGAAAGGAGGCCAAGGAAGCCGACGGGAGTGACGAAAGTCGGAGGAGGCGTCGGATTGTAAGTATTTTCTTAAACAAGAAATTTTGGATTTTTAGGGTTTAAGATTTGGGATTCATTTTCTAAATTTAATGGTGGCCAAATGATTTTATGCCATGGATTTTAAATCCATCAATTTGAAGGATGGAAAGTGGACAAAACCTAATGGGTAAATTAGGGTTAGTTTAAAGAAAAATAAATGGATTAAGGAATGTAATGTAATTAAGTTATTAAGCATGGAATTATTGGATTTGGAAGGTAATGTGTGATTTTCTTAGGGTTTTAAGGAATGGAGGACATTGTGTAATTTAAATTAATTAAGAATGGAAGCATGGAGAATGGTTTAGAACTTTAAGTGCTTAATGATTAAATGTTGCAAATTTTAAAAGAATTATGAGGGAGTTTATGAATGATGTGAATGATTTGGTGGCCTTAAAAAGGCATGAATGGATAATGAACCCTATGGTGATCCAATGGTGGACTAATGGTTATGAATTATGGAAAAATAAATGGGAAATGTGGGTGGTGTTGATGGATCAAAAGGGACCCAATGTTATTAGTTGTAATGGGAATATGGCTAGGTTTATGGACTTGAATGTGATTAAGAATGATGATTTAAGTGTGTGAATTAAACCCCTTCATGGAAGGACTTGTGATAAATTCAAATGTGTAACAATGGACCCAAGTAAAATGGGAAAAGGACACCATGGGTTCAGCCATGGTGTATGGCCGAACCCATGGCCCAATTGTGAGCATTTTAATGGGTTAAATTGGAGGGTGAATGATGTTTATGGCCTCCAAATATGAATGGATAATGGACTCAATGTGGTTTAAATGCATGAGGTAAACACCATGGGAAGATTTGATGAATTGGGTATTTTGAAACCATGACCCATTGTATGAACCAATTAAGGACTAAGACTAATGTGTATGTATATATTGAAATGAATGGAGTTTAGGTTAAAGTAAATGGTTGATGTAAATGATCTTGTGATATGGGTGATGGGTCAATTATGGACCCAAGAATGTGCCTAAGAATGATGATTTAATTATAAGTCATTTTTAAGGACAAAGATTAAAGTGTATGCATGTGGATTTATTAATGGGGATTAGATTAAGTAAATGGGTATTTTTAATAATTTTTTTATGTCATGGTTGATGGGTCATGAATGGATCCAAGTGTATGATCAATTATGAACTTAGTTGGGCAAGGGTGAATGAGTCATTAACCATGGAGAAGAGGTAGTCGCAAAACCGTAATTAATGGCCAAATTCAAGAACTCCATGGGAGATGACCAAGGGCTTAGGGGCTCTAAGTATCAAGTCCATGTATGGTTAAATAAAACCTAGGATGGCTAGTTTGTTTTAAACTCACAAATTAAAGGAGTTAATGGATTAAACCAATTATTCGTGTGGACTTGGAAATGATAATGGGCTTAGAAATAGTTAAAATATGGACTGATTATGTGTTTGTAATAAGGTATTGGATATCGTAGGCGGTGCGCGATTGGAGACCGGGTTTATCGAACGGAAGCGAGAAAGGACGCTAGTCGGTATTCAGTAGGATTCCTACCTTTTTGTAAGCCTTGGATTATGTGTTATGTATGGGTTTTTCTTGGATTTATTTTCGTAAGCATATGGTTGTTTTAAAATGGGTTTTAAGGCTATGATGTGAATATTAATGTTTTGCTTGACCTATTTGTGGTAATCAAATTATATGTTTTATTGATGAGATTTTAAATGCCATGGTTTGTACTATCATATTTATTACATGGCATATGGCATCTACATCTCATGCATGGCATAGGAGGGATATGACAGGGGAAGGATGAAATGAAACAGAAGTCCATGCTCCATCGAGGCGACCGATAAACAAGCATGGGGATATTTCATATATGTATTATTATACCTTGATGAGGCTTTGCCATCAAGGGGGACCTTTGTAATTATGATACCTTGATGATGGTTTTCCATCAAGGGGGATGTTGTATTTATTGTTATACCTTGATGATGGTTCTTCCATCAAGGGGGATGCCTAGTGTGGATCGCATCTTGATGAGGCTTTTCCATCAAGAGGGTCATGGCACGATGATGGTATGGATTTTATTTGGAACACTATGTATGGTTGAAAAAGGGACATTGTACAATGATGATGAGATTGATGGGTGGGATTCATGACATAGGACACCCATTGCATGACATTGCCCAAAGTGCATGGTTTTATTATAATATTATCTGCAGGCTGTTATTATTAATCCATGTGCTAGCCCTACTCGGAGTCCTACTGGGCGCGTTGTCTAATACCCTACTTCTACCCTAGCTGGTGATGCAGGAAATGCCGGAGCAGAAGGACGAGACGGGAGCCAAGCTTAGGAGCTTGGGAAGGCGAACTAATTATTTTCTTTAAGTTTATTTTGGGAAGTGTATATTTGTATAGTTTAGCTTGTCGGACTGTATAATTATTTGCTATATTCTGGTTTTGTTTTGAATACGATGATGTTGAGATGTTTTATTAGTTAGATGAATGTAATCTTCCCTGCTATCTAAAATTGGTAGGTTAGCCTCTATTATCATTCCGCGTTTTATGTAATGTTCCGCAAGCTTACTTACACGCGTGAACTGTTCCTCGTGGACTTCGTTCCACACACACGTATGGTTTGCCAGTTAAGGGCCGGGCTCTAGAAGCTCGGACTTAACTCGAGTCGTGACGTCCGCGCCCTTCGTCACTTTAAAAAAAAATAGACTCTGATTTTCGGTGAAAAGAGGCGGGCGTTACACACCATGGCCGAACCCATGATGTCTCTTTCTCCATTTTTCTTTGGTCCATTTACATCATTTGACTCCATCACAAGTCCCTCCATTGAGAGAATCTAAACCATACATTTAATTCATCATTCCTTAATCATTATTTGATACATTTAGGGTCCATCAATCTTAGCCATAATTCCCTTTTCTTTTCAACATTAGGTCCATCATTTGGAGTTTATCAACATTACCAATCTTTATTTATTTAAACACACATATAGTCCCATACTTAGCCCATCAATTTTGATCATTACTAACGACATTTAAAATCCATTGAAGTTGCCAACATTCCTACATCCTTACTATGGTCTAAGTACTTCTAAAGTCACCAATCACTCTCCATGGTTTTTATCATTGTTTCCACCCCTTTTAAAAATCACTAATACCCATTCATTTAAAACCTTTATAAATCATTAACCCCTTTTCATAGCCTCCATTCTCTAAATCCATTAAAATTCTAACACCATGAGAAGGTTCACACCATGCATTTCCTCATTTACAATCCCTTTAAAATTATTACATTCAATCATTAAAAAAAACTAAAATCATTAATCATCCCTTCATGATTCTAACCCTAAAAACTCCATTAAAAATCCTTAATTACCTATCATGGTTTTCTTCATTAAGTTTCCTTTAAAATTTACAAACATTTGACCCTTTTTAAACCTCCAAATTATTAATGCATTACTCCATGTCTTCCATCCTTCTAAACCCATTTAAAACCACCATTACATCACCATTGGATTTAAAAACATTCCATCCCTAAAATCTCCCCATGTTTTTATTTTTAGAACATTATTTCCCACACTTAAAATCCATTTTAAACTATCAACATTCTCAACCATCTTTCCCTATTTTTACACCCTTTAAATCCACCATCTTTGAGGCCATTAAAATCATCAATATTTCCCATGATTTTTCGCATAAAGATCCTTTAAAATTACCCACATTTAATCATTTAGAAACTTAAAACCCTAAATCATTCTCCATGCTTCCATTCTTATGAACCCTAATAAATAAATCAATCATCTACCATGGGGTGTACTTGAGAGAGAGAGAGAGAGAGAGGATGGGATGGAAAAATTACCTCAAGCTTTGGTCTTGAAGAGGTACCTTTTGCTTGCACTCCTCTTCTCTAAGTCTTCTTCTTCTTTTCTCCTTAGTTTTTCTTCTTCTTTCTTTCCTTGGTGTTGGGCGGTGGTGGAGAGCAAGAGAGGAAAAAAATGAGATAAGAATGGAAATTGAGAGATAAGATAAAAACCAACACCTTTTGGTTTCTTAAACTTTACTCCACCATTTAATTCCTCCACCAACCCATATGAGATATTTTTCATGCTTTATGGTGGTGGATGTAACAAACCACCACCCTAGCCAACGTTTTTGGTGCTAAGATAAGGTGGTTTGGTCTTCCCATTTGACCATTTGACCACCTTTTGAATAATTTAATCATTTAATTAATTAATTAATTACCTTAGGTTAATCAATTCCCACTTAAACTAATTCCATTATTCCACCCATGGTTGATGAAGTCAACCATGGTGGCCGGCCCCACCAATCCTTGGTCCCCACGCCACCTCACTTGGTGAGGTGGAGGTGGGTCCCACTCGGCCATGTCACCTTAATCAATTCCATCACCAACTTAGGTGATTTAAATTTAACTAATTCCATTCCAACTAGTTGGATCACCATTGGGCCCATGGCCAAATTACATTCACCTCCTATCCATTTACCTTAGAGCTTACATCATTTTGATCCATAGGGTCCCAAATGGGTATTGGGCCCAATTTGACCATCCTTGGCCCAATTGACCATCATTGACCCTTTAAATGAATTTAAATCCAATCCATGGTCCATTGGGCCATACTTGGGCTTTTGTCCAATTTTTGATCCATTTACCATCTACTCCATCAAATTTCCCAATTTCCATCATTAAAATAAATAATAGCCACATTTTTATTGATTTAAAATTCCGGGCTATTACAATACAATCCTCTTTTAAAATTTTCGTACCGAAAATTCGAGCGAAATAGAGGTTCAAAACAACTCATACAAAGAGCTCCGGATGAGCGGCTCTCGTCTCTGATTCAAGTTACCAGGTGATCTCCTCACTGCCATGTCGTTCCCATACCACCTTGACGAACTGAATGGCGCGGTTCCGTAGCACCCTTTGTTCGCTCCTGATTACTCTGACCGGCTTCTCCACATACGTCACATCGCTATGTACATCGACGTCTTGTACGTTCAATATATGTGAAGGATCGGGGTTGTATTTCCTCAACATGGACACATGAAATACATCATGTAAAGATGATAATTGTGGAGGGAGTGCTAACTGATAGGCCACCTCCCCCACCCTCTTCAGGATTGGAAACGGCCCCACAAATCTAGGCGACAGTTTCCCTTTCTTCCTGAATCTCATGTGTCCCTTCCGTGGTGAGACTTTCAAAAACACCAAGTCTCCCACCTCAAACTCGAGGAGCCTTCTCCTCTTGTAGGCGTAGCTCTTCTGACGGCTCTGCGCAGTGAGTAGGTGTTGCCGTATCACCTTGATCTGCGCTGTAGTCTCCGCAACTAACTCCGGTCCAATCAGCGCAAGCTCACCGGCCTCTGTCCAACACACTGGCGATCTGCACGGCCTACCATATAAGGCCTCAAATGGAGCCATCTGGAGGTTTGCCCGGTAACTATTATTGTAGGAGAACTCCACCAGTGGCAAGTGATCCTCCCATCCACCCTTGAAGTTCAGCATACATGTTCTCAGCATATCCTTCAATATCTGTATTGTCCTCTCCGACTGTCCATCAGTCTGTGGGTGGAATATTGTGCTGGTCAACACGTCGGTCCCCATAGGCGACTGCATGCTCTGCCATACTCTGCTAGTGAATCGGCCATCTCTGTCGGACACAACAGTCCGAGGTACACCATGTAGTCTGATAATGTCCCGGATGTACCGTCGAACTAAGGTTTCAGATGAATCTGTCGTCTTGACTGGAAGGAAATGCGCAAACTTGGTTAACCGATCCACCATGACCCATATTGCATCGTTACCCCTTGATGACCTTGGCAGTCCTGTTACAAAGTCCATGGCTATATGCTCCCATTTCCACTCCGGCACTGGTAAGGGTTTGAGTAAACCCAGTGGCTTCTGATATTTCGCCTTAACCTGCTGACAAATTAGGCAACGGGCCACAAACTCCGCTACATCTTTCTTGAGTCCACGCCACCAATAGTGCCTCTTAAGATCCTGGTACATCTTGGTGCTGCCTGGATGGGTAGAGAGCTTGGTTTGATGTGCCTCAACCAATAACTCCCTTCTGCAGTTCTCAGGCACATACGTCTTACCTCGGAATACAAGACCATGTCCCGGTCGTAACACTCATTCCGGTACAACCTCGCCTGTAGATATCTTGGTCCATATCTCCTCCATTTCTGGATCTATCCGTTGTTCCTATTCAATCTTGTCAAGCACCATCTAATTATATCAAAGTCATTCATATCAACCTATGAGTTTTATCCTCGTAAAATTTACTCTGTCTCATGTTATCTCTTTTTCTTGTGAACCCATTTACAATTCCTATGTAAATCAATATACTCTGTTTCACTTTACCTGTTACCAAAATATTTTCCATACATACTCGCTCAACACGTTCATTCATCTACTCTCTGTGTGAGGTAACCTGCCAATATGAGCCTATGCTCAAGTCTTTTCCTCATTCCATTTTAACTAGGTTTCTAGCTCCACTCTCTCGAAACTCCATCAGCTCACTACAGAGTCAGCTGGCCAGTCTAACTCGGCAGTAGCCCATAGCTACCCATTCGAGTTTCACTAGACTCATAACTTTTCCCTTAAGTATATCTCCCAAACGTAAGCATATCTTCCTTTATACATAAGTCACCATGTGACTAACACCTTTTATTCAAAACTTCTATGATAGTGAGTATCTTTCCACACTGACTTTCCTGTGATACAAGTCGTAATACGACTAACTCCTTTTCCTTATAACGTGGGACGTAAATCAAAACATGTCCCAATCATTAGGTCTATATGTTATCTATGAGACCAACATGTCCATCATACTATCGACATATCTACCATGGTACCGATACTGACATTAATCCAAACCACCACGGGAATCACCATCCGTGGTTATACACATCCATCCCTGGTGCCACTATATCAGTGAGTATTATCTATCCATGATTAATAATTATCCATGAATATAACCCCCCCTTAGGGTATAATCCATTCATGGTCATAACTAATCCATCCTTGATCATAATTAATCCAGACCCATCATCTATCATGAGATATTTTATCCATAGAAACTACACTCGAATGAGTCACTGCCTGACTGTGGCAACCATATCAAATTACAAATATGCCCTGACCCCTAGCAAGACTTACTGCCATGACTTACTAAGCGGGACACCCACGTCCAACGTGATCATGTCTACCCCGCCCTGCATCCCTTCACCCCAAGGGTGATTCAGTCAAGCTCTAAGGTGGTCGGTCCGCGTCTAACGTAACTAGCACCACCCCCACGGGGTAAAATAGAACCTAGCTCTGCGCATCCATGCACGTCAAGTGTGCGAAATAGCCGTGAGAGTGTCCTCCAGCGCGTAGCATGCGAGGGACCCACTCCTCAATGGTAACCCTAAGGGACCTAGTCTCCGTATTTCACATCGAGGTTCCCACAGTTTCATGGCTACTCTAAGCCATACTCACAAAATCTATACACTTATCTCATCAATATCCGGTGAGGGACGTGCCCATACCACGTCTCAATAAAAACAAGTGGTCCCGTCACATACATCTCTATGCCCAAATCCTTGTAAACTCTTAAATTTGAATACTTTATTGAAAATTATTCGAATTTTCATCACATTACAAGGTTTGGTAGGGTTAGCACAAACCCTTTAAAACGTACCCACAACCTTTACAAAATCTTTCCCTTTTCCCCGACATTTCCTTACTCTTTCTTATCCTATTCTTCCATAGAAGACCCTGCATCATCACCAAATAATCATACTTAGTTTTGGGGGATTTTTTATGTATAGTACAATGTATTTTGTTTGGGGGAAGTTGCCAAATCATCACTCTTTGTTTTCCTGCGTTTCGGGGGGGGGGGGGGGGATCTCTAAATTCCTATTATTTGTTGTTCAAATTGGGGATACCGGGGAAATGCATCCTACTTTGCTACATTTGATAAATCTATCACTGTTTCATCAATTCGGGGGGAAAATTTGCTAAGTGAGTATACCTTGTTCTTGGGGGGAAAATTTCCTAAGTATCAAATATTGTGTTCTCATTTTTGGGGGAAATAAGCCCTATCTCGCTATGTCTGATAGATCTAACTTAGAATGAATTTTTTTCTTCCCTTGCTATCATTCCTTTTCGTCAAACGTTGTTCTCAGATTGAATGCTTAAGTTTGAGTCAATCGAAGTAAATTAACCCGGCCCCTGTGCAGCGGAAAAGGAAGAGTTGGTCGGTTGGGATTCTTAGCTGTTAGTGAGACATGCAACCGTCTTAGTCTTACTTAAAGAGATTCATTCTTCCGAGTTCGCTCTGATACCAACTGTAACGCCGCCCCCTTTCACCGAAATCAGAGTCTATTTTTTTTTTTTTGAAGTAAAGAGTGACAAAGGGCGGGGACGTCACGACGCGAGTTAAGTCTGAGCTTCTAAAGCCCGGTCCTTAACTGGCCAACCCTACGTGTGCGTGGAACGGAGTCCACGGAGAATGGTTCACACGTAGAAGTAAGCTTGCGGAATATTAAACTAAGTGCGGAAATTATAATGAAGACTATCCTGCAATTTCTTAGATAGCAGGGAAGATCACATCATTTAAATCACTACATTACCTCAAAATAATAATGTCCAAAATAAAATCCCAAAACATAACAAGTAATCTAATTTATTACATTCCGACAAGCTAAGCTACTCAAATTACATTTTTCCAAAATAAACTAAGTAAACTAAGCCGCTCGCTTTCCCAAGCTCCTAAGCTTGGCTCCCGTCTTGTCTTTCATTTCCATCTTCTCCTGCATCATCAGCTAGGGTAGAAGTAGGGCTTTAGACAATGCGCCCAGTAGGACTCCGAGTAGGGCTAACACATGGATTAGTGATAACAAGCATACAGATAATAATAAAATGAAAACCATAAAATGAATGCTACGCCATGGGTGTCTTATGACATGAGTCTCACCCATCATCCATACCATCATACTTCTATATCCCCCTTGATGGAAAAACCTCGTCAAGATATAAACAATCACAAATCATCCCCCTTTACGGCAAAACCTCGTCAAGATATAAACAATCACAAATCATCCCCCTTGACGGCAAAACCTCGTCAAGGTGTCCCCATGTTTGCTTCTCGGTCGTCCCGACGGAGCATGGACTCCGGTTATAGCTCATAATATCCCTCTTGATGGATGAAACACATCAAGATATCCCCCTGCTTGTTTCTCGGTCGCCCCGACGGAGTATGGACTCCGGTTATAGCTCATAATATCCCTCTTGATGGATGAAACACATCAAGATATCCCCATGTTTGCTTCTCGGTCGCCCCGACGGAGCATGGACTCCAATTTCATTCCATCCTTCCCATGCCATATCCCTCCCATGTCATGCATGAGATGTAGATGCGATATGTCATGTAATATATATGATAGCACAAACCATGGCATTTAAAGTCCCATCAATAAAACATATAATTTGATTATCAACAAATAGATCAAGAAAAGCATCAATATACACATCATAGCTTTAAAATCCATCTTAAAACAATTATACGCTTACCAAAATAAATCAAGGAAAAACCCATACATAACACATAATCCATGGCTTATAAAAAGGTAGGAATCCTACCAAATATCGACTGACGTCCTTTCTTTCGTTTCCGTCCGATAGACCCGGTCGCCGATCGCGCACCGTTTACGATGTCCAGTACCTTATTATACATTAATAATTAGTCTATGTTTTTAACCTTTTAAATCCATTAATCACACCTTAGCGGGGTTCGGCCATACACCTTGGCTGAACCTCACTAACTAGGTTTTGTGGTTCCCATTTAATCTATTAAACCTTTTAATCCCATAAGTCTTAAAATCAGCCACCCTAGGCTTTATTAATCACATACTTAAGGTTACCATAATTGCACTTAAGTCCATGATCATTTCTCATGGAGTTCTTGAATTTGGCCATTATTTACGGTTTTGCCACTACCTCTTTTTCCATGGTTCATCATTCACTTAACCATGTACACCTTTATTCATAATTGATCCATACACTCAAGTCCATTAGTGACCCATTTAATCATGCCATAATATCATTAAAACAACCCTTTTTCTTAACTTAATCTATATTAATTAACCACATACATAAACTCTTTCTTAGCCCATAAAAATGACTTATTATTGAATCATCATTCTTAGCCACATCTTGAGTCCATAATTGATCCATCAACCATATCACAAGACCACTTACCTCAACCATCTAATTAACCTAATTCCATTAATTTAAGCATATACATACACATTAATCTTAGACCAAAAAATGATCTACAATTGGGTCATGGGTTCGGCCATACACCATGGCCGAACCCATGATGTCTCTTTCTCCTTTTTTCTTGGGTCCATTTACATCATTTGACTCCATCACAAGTCCCTCCATTGAGAGAATCTAAACCATACATTTAATTCATCATTCCTTAATCATTATTTGATACATTTAGGGTCCATCAATCTTAGCCATAATTCCCTTTTCTTTTCAACATTAGGTTCATCATTTGGAGTTTATCAACATTACCAATCTTTATTTATTTAAACACACATATAGTCCCATACTTAGCCCATCCATTTTGATCATTACTAACAACATTTAAAATCCATTGAAGTTGCCAACATTCCTTCATCCTTACTATGGTCTAAGTACTTCTAAATTCACCAATCACTCTCCATGGTTTTTATCATTGTTTCCACCCCTTTTGAAAATCACTAATACCCATTCATTTAAAACCTTTATAAATCATTAACTCCTTTTCATAGCCTCCATTCTCTAAATCCATTAAAATTCTAACACCATGAGAAGGTTCACACCATGCATTTCCTCATTTACAATCCCTTTAAAATTATTACATTCAATCATTAAAAAAAAACTAAAATCATTAATCATCCCTTCATGATTCTAACCCTAAAAACTCCATTAAAAATCCTTAATTACCTACCATGGTTTTCTTCATTAAGTTCCCTTTAAAATTTACAAACATTTGACCTTTTTTAAACCTCCAAATTATTAATACAAAACTCCATATCTTCCATCCTTCTAAACCCATTTAAAACCACCATTACATCACCATTGGATTTAAAAACATTCCATCCCTAAAATCTCCCCATGGTTTTATTTTTAGAACATTATTTCCCACACTTAAAATCCATTTTAAACTATCAACATTCTCAACCATTGTTCCCTATTTTTACACCCTTTAAATCCACCATCTTTGAGGCCATTAAAATCATCAATATTTCCCATGATTTTTCTCATAAAGACCCTTTAAAATTACCCACATTTAATCATTTAGAAACTTAAAACCCTAAATCATTCTCCATGCTTCCATTCTTATGAACCCTAGTAAATAAATCAATCATCTACCATGGGGTGTACTTGAGAGAGAGAGAGAGAGAGAGGATGGGATGGAAAAATTACCTCAAGCTTTGGTTTTGAAGAGGTAGCTTTTGCTTGCACTCCTCTTCTCTAAGTCTTCTTCTTTTCTCCTTAGTTTTTCTTCTTCTTTCTTTCCTTGGTGTGGGACGGTGGTGGAGAGCAAGAGAAGAAAAAAATGAGATAAGAATGGAATTTGAGAGATAAGATAAAAACCAACACCTTTTGGTTTCTTAAACTTTACTCCACCATTTAATTCCTCCACCAACCCATATGAGATATTTTTCATGCTTTATGGTGGTGGTTGTAACGAACCACCACCCTAGCCAACGTTTTTGGTGCTAAGATAAGGTGGTTTGGTCTTCCCATTTGACTATTTGACCACCTTTTGAATAATTTAATCATTTAATTAATTAATTAATTACTTTAGGTTAATCAATTCCCACTTAAACTAATTCCATTATTCCATCCATGGTTGATGAAGTCAACCATGGTGGCCGGCCCACCAATCCTTGGTCCCCACGCCACCTCACTTGGTGAGGTGGAGGTGGGTCCCACTCGGCCATGTCACCTTAATCAATTCCATCACCAACTTAGGTGATTTAAATTTAACTAATTCCATTCCAACTAATTGGATCACCATTGGGCCCATGGCCAGATTACATTCACCTCCTATCCATTTACCTTAGAGCTTACATCATTTTGATCCATAGGGTCCCAAATGGGTATTGGGCTCAATTTGACCATCCTTGGCCCAATTGGCCATCATTGACTCTGTAAATGAATTTAAATCCAATCCATGGTCCATTGGGCCATACTTGGGTATTTGTTCAATTTTTGATCCATTTACCATCTACTCCATCAAATTTCCCAATTTCCATCATTAAAATAAATAAGAGCCACATTTTTATTGATTTAAAAATTCTGAGCTATTACATCCACCTCTTTGAAACCATGAGTTTATGTACAATGTTTTTATCTTATTTTGATGAATTTACGTTGTAAAAGATATGTTTCAAATGTGAGTTTTAATGTTATGTTTACAATATAAAATAGCATGTGTTTCATTAGCACCTCATGCATGGCATGGGTGAAAGATATGTAACCGGAGGGGCCACACTCCATCGAGGCGTCTGAAAGACCAATGTGGGGATACCTTGATGTGCATTTCCCATCAAGAAGAAACCGGAGGGGCCACACTCCGTCGGGGCGTCCGAAAGATCTATGTGGGGGTACCTTTATGAGGAGACTTCCATCAAGGGGTTATTTGTAATTGTGATGGGTGGGACTCATTGTATTTGACATCATGACATGGCATTGTTTTTACATGGATTTATTATTATGTTATATGCATGTTTTGTACTAACCATGTGTTAGCCCTAAATGGAATACCTACTGGACGCGTTGTTCTAACGCCCTACTTCTACCTTAGTGGATGATACAGGAAACAAGGGGAACGACGAACACGAAAAGGGCCAAGCATAGGAGCTTGGATGTTTTTGGTTTTTATTTGCTCATGGACTTGTAATTTGAGTAACTAGACTTCGGGCATGTAATAATTTAGATAATTTGTTATGGTTGGATGTTTATTTGGATAATTATGTTATATTAATTATGATTAAAGACTAGACGTACTTTGCTATCTAAAATGGAATAGAATTAAGTTCTATTATAATTCCGCAGTTATGATTTTAATCCGCATGTTTATATTGTTATGTGTGAACTGTTTTCATGGACTTTGCCCATGCACACATAGGTTTGGCCAGTTAAGGGTTGGACTTTAGAAGTTCGGACTTAGTTTGCGTCGTGACGTCCCGCGCTCTATCACTATTTTTTTTTTAAAAAAAAAATACTCTGATTTTCGGAAAGCGAGTGAAAAAAGGGCGGGGCATTACACGACTTAACCTGCATTCACCTTGTCTTGCACTCATGCTTGAAATGCCCAGTTAATCCACAAAAAAAACATATTATAATAGAAGTGCGTGTGGTGTGGTTTTTTCCAAACATGGATTGGTTCATGGGTCTCTTTGCTTTAGATTGAGAATGTCCAAGACCATGCCAATTACAATGAGGTTTACCCAAAATAGATTTTTCCAAATTTTGATTTCCATGGGTAACCATGTCTTGAGACTTCTTTATATTTTCCAAATTTGAACTCAATTTCAAATTTTCATCTCTAAGACATTTTCCAACTTCATTTAGCTTCAAGTTTTCATATTAATTTTTTTTTAATTTTTCTTGAAGAAAATTTTGATTTTCTCTCAAATTCAAGATTTCATCATTTGCATTTTTCAAATTTGATGAGAGAAGATCATTTTACATATTAGTACATTGAAGTTGGCTATTCACAGTTTTTACCTTATCAAGATCCTTTACCAATCTCATATTCTCTAAATACAAGGTATCAAAGGATTCTTGTAGGTCATCTTCCTCCTCATCAAGATCCTCTTCACTGGAGGGTCCCTCTTGATCACTACCAATGGAGGCTATGAAACATTTGAAATTTTCACCTCTCTTGATTCTCTATTTGATTTTGAGAGGTGGAGCCTTACATTGAACTATCCAAAGATATACAAAACTTTTCAATAAACTCATCTTGGATTGAAGTCCATACATCGTCTTCATATGAGGCCAACACTTTCTCTATTTTTTATTTCAAAGATGGTAAAAAGATAAAAAAAAATGGATTAAATTTTTGGCACTCATGATCGGTGTTCTAACACATAGATCTACTCGGATTGTTAGATCATTTATGAAGAGCACAAGACTCTGATACCAATTGAAAGTTCCCAGGGTTCTAGAACATAGCCCAGATTGTCCCTAGAGGGGGGGCGAATAGGGAAATCACCACTTTATATAGACTTCACAAATTTCTTGATTAATTAAAATGATTTACATTAGATTAAACAAATTAATCAAGATAAGTGTGTTGCATGATACAAAAGTGTGTCAATATGAAATAACAAGCACACAAATAAAAGACCAACACCCACAACACTAGATGTATAATGGTTCGGAGTAAACCCTCCTACATCCACTCTAAGGACGCACCCAACCTTGGGTTATCCTGAATTCACTATGTGAGGACTTACATCCTCACAAGTAGATTAGGACTTCCACCTAATCAATTGGTTGGGAATTTCATCCAACTCTCCTAAGATTTTGAAAGGTTCGACCTACCCTGATTTATGTTTTTATCCCTCTATTTTTTATAGTGGTTCCAGAGGACACCCTCTATAATCTACTGTACAAGATGTTTTAAACAAAAATTAAAACACTAAGAAAGACTTGCCTTGTTTGAGCTCTCTTAAGTAGATGTTGTGTTTTTTAAAGAATCTTCCTATGTGATGTCGTTTGATGACGAAGATGCACCGAGTATGTGCAAACACAATCTATGGGAGGTTGCAAGGATATGGATTTGCAAGTTGATCCTAGGCTTTGTTTTTTTTTTTTTCTCTCTCTCAATCTCAATCAAGATGATTGGACTTTTCAAATGATTCACCTATGTGAAGCACATGGAAAAGAGGTGAGATCCCTGGGAATGCCTTTATATTTTCCTATTCAAATCACTCTAAAAGTGTCCAACCAAACACATCAAGGTTTGGAGAATATATAGGAAAATACAAAAATCCCGACTGTGGGTCACCGATGGATCGGTATGGTCGATGGGTCAGTGCAGGAAAAATGAATGTTACGCATTAATTGTAACTCAAACGAATAGAAAACGGTCACTGCTGATTGGTCTCTCACTGATAGGTCGACGCTCGACGGGTCTATCTTACTGATGGGTCGACAATCTCATTATTGATACGTCGTTCTTGTCGACCGTCTCGACCTGAGGCAAAACCACGATGACAGAGTTTCTAGTCTAGAAACTTGTCAAACCTAGGTCGACATGTCAGTACACCGATGGGTCGGTCCTAGTACTCTCGATGGGTCGGTTCTGAGAGTACCCTAGAGTTCTATGTTCCAAAACTCATCCTTTACCTTGCTCGACGTATCAATGACCTTGATGGGTCGATCATGTACCACCGAGGGGTCGGTGAACACGATACGCTTGATCAGATAGCAACCCTGAATGACAGTGTGTTCATTCAAGAACCCTTGTCAATTCGGTCGACATGTCAAAGATCTCGACTGATGTGTCCTATCTCACCGATGGGTCAGTGGACTCGACGGGTGGACCAGACAGTTTGTCACTTTTCCAATATTTATCCCATATGGTTCTGTGACTGTCAAGGGTGTACTGAAGCTTGGTTATGTTATTACCAACATATTCCACTAAGCCCAGGAAATTTCCACTAAGGGTTTGGGTTCCAGCTAAAGTCATCTATGGACAATTTACGTTTGTGATTACCATACATGGTGATGATGAATCTGCATATGACCTGTAACGCCCGCCCCTTTTTCACCCACTTTCCAAAAATCAGAGTCTATTATTTTTTTTTTTGAAATAGAAGAGTAAGAGAGGGCGCGGACGCCACGACGCGAGTTAAGTCCGAGCTTCTAAAGCCCGACCCTTAACTGGCCAACCCCACGCGTGCGCGGAACTAAGTCCACAAGAATGGTTCATGCGTAGGAAGTAAGCTTGCGCATTATAATCATTGCGGAACATGATAATAGAGTCTACCCTACCGGTTTTTTTTTTTTTAGATAGAAGGGAAGATACAACATTAAATTACCAAATTGCCCCTATGTTCATAATTATATCACCCAAAGGTACTCGTCCATAAGTAACGTCCAAACCATCGCAAGAAATGTAAATTTATACAGCCCGACAAGCTAAGTTACTTTAAAATTACATCTCCAAAATGTAAACGTAAAATAAACTAAGACTGCGCTTCCCAAGCTCCTAAGCTTGGTTCCTGTCCTGTCCACCGTTTCTTGCCTCTCCTGCATCATCAGCTAGGGTAGAAGTAGGGCGTTAGTCAACGCGCCCAGTAGGACTCCGAGTAGGGCTAGCATATGGATTAGTGATAACATGCATACCGATACAATAAAATATAACAAAATAAGCATGTAATGAGTGTTATGCCATGGGTGCCAATGTCATGTGTCCCACCCATCATCCGTATGATCATAAAATGTATTGTCCCCATGTTTGCTTCTCGGTCTCCCCGACGGAGCATGGACTCCAATTATAGCCCTCAGGCTATCCCCATGTCTGATTCTCAGTTGCCCCGACTGAGTATGGACTCCGGTTATAGCCCTCAGGCCATCCCCATTTCTGATTCTCGGTCGCCCCGACGGAGCATGGACTCTGGTTTCATTATTTTCCCGCCCATGCCATGCATGAGATGTACGTGCATTATGCTATGTAGTATATAGCTAAACCATAATTTTGATATACCATACATAGCCATATAATGCATAATGTTAAAATATAATCCATATGATTCATAATTTAAAACTCGTCATAAGATAAATCATAATCATAAATCTATCATAAGCCAAAATCAAAATAATTTAAAATACCATCATATATCCATCGCTTACAAAAAGGTAGGAATCCTACCGAATACCGTGTAACGTTCCGTTACATTTTCTGTTCGATAATCCGGTCGCCGATCGCGTACCGTTTGCGACATCCCGATACCTTATTACATTTACCGAATTAGTCCATACGTTATCCATGATTAAGTTCCTGAGTGATCATAACCCTAGATCTATTCAATGATCCTTAAATACATTACAAGTTTATAAAAAATCGGTCCTTAACTTAGCCTATTATCCATTGGTTAAAACACATACATAAATCCGATTTTGGCCATTTCAAATATTCCATTGAGCGAGCCTAAAACGCAGCATCTATACGTTTTATTTAATCATTCATAATGTCCTTTTAATATATCCAATTCCATGTTCAATCCACATAGGGTTCGGCCATGGTATGGTTCTTCAAAGTGGCTAATAATTACCATTTTGCCACTCTCTCCTCAATGATTACTCATTCACCCACTTATGTCTATTTTAAGTCTAAATTTCATCCATAACTTAGACCCATTTATAATTCCATGACATATCCAAAATCAGCCACCTATTGTTTAATTTTGAAAAACATTTAATCCCATGTCCTTTCACATTTGGCCCTAAAGGTGGCCCACAAAGGGATCATGGATTCGGCCATACACCATGGCCGAACCCATGGTACCCTATCTCCATTTTCTTGGGTCCATTTTACTCCCTTTAATCCAATCTCCAATGAAATTTAAATCATTCATTAAAACCTTGTTTTTCATCCCATTTTAAACATTACATAGTCCCATATATCCATTTAAATTTAATCATTCTTCTCCATCATTTTCTAATCAAAAGTCCTAAAATATCACCATAGGGTTCGGCCATACACCATGGCCGAACCCATGGTTCATGGTGCCCTTCATTGGAGCCATATGAGGCCATTATTCCTCAATGTTAATCCATGGTTTTCTTTGCTAAAATTCCATTTAAAAATCACTAATTTTCATTCATTTGGTCCCTTTAATACTTTTATCATACACTTTCAAATCCATTGAAATTATCACTTCCTCTATCATCTTCCGTCTTTTTTTTTTAAAAATAGTTAGCCATCACCATAGTTCCATTCTTATAAAAAAAATTCTAAAATATAATCCATGGATTCCATCATAAAACTTTTTTCCCAAAAGTTTGACTACATTTAACCCTTGAAACCCTAACCATCATAAATCACTAACCATGGGGTTCAGCCACTTTGTATGGCCGAACCCTATAGTCCATGATTTCTTTAAAATATTATATTTCCATTATTTTGAGACCTACTTGAAATCATCTACATACCTCATAATTTTTCTTATTTAACCCCTTTAAAACTTACCAACTTTTTAATCATTTTTAAAATCTTGAAATCCTCATAAAACCATTAATCATTCCCCAACATTTTAAACCTCAAACCTTAATTAAATGTCATCCATTATTTACCATGGGGTTCGGCCATGTAGCATGGCCGAACCCTATGGCCCATTAATCCATTAAAAATCCAATTTTCCTATGCTTAATAAGGACTTAAAAATTCCATTAACAATTCCATTCTTCCATTTCATCCATTTCTTAATCCATTCCTCCATTTTTATCCATTTCTTATCCTACCTTTTGATGGATCTTAGATCCATGGCCCACAACGTTTTTGGCCACATTTACTCTAATAAATGGATTCCATATCCTAAAAAAATAAAATCTTGTTTTAAGAAAATCTTACCACCCGACAACTCCTCCGGTCTCTCTTTGCTTCTCCTCTTGCTCTCCTTAGTCTTCTCTTCTCTTCTTCTCCTTGATGTACGGTTAAGATGAGCTTGATCAACGGTGAGATATGCTTGGATCGGCTATGGTAGATGGGGTTAGATTGAGAGAGGGAGAGGGGAAGGTGATGGAAAACAAGATCTTAGCCTTTGATCTTGAAGGGGTGGACCAAGGCTTGCTCTCCTCTTTTCTTCTCTTCTTCTTCTAAGTTTTCTTCTCTTTTCTTTTCTCCAATGCATGGGACGGTTTTGAGAGTGGGGGGGAAAGATAGAGTGAAATGAGAGGGATGAGATGGAAAACCCATCTCATTCCTTGGTCTTACTTGGACCATACCCCTCCATCATGGCCTCACCAACCAAGCATGGGCTAGCTTGACTTTGGTGGTGGTGGTTGAGACCCAACCACCAAGCATGCCTCCCTTGTCCTCTTTGACTTGTCTATGTTGACCCTAATTAATCAACCTAATTAGTTAAGTTAAGTCCTCACTTAGGTTAATTAATTCCATTAAATTATCTATCTAATAAATCCACCCATGGTTGACCAAGTCAACCATGGTGGACGGCCCCTATACCTACCCACCTCGCGCCACCTCACTTGGTGAGGTGGGGGTGGGCCCACTTGGCCATGTTATTTTAATTCCATTGATTTTAACTTAGATAATTTTACAATAATTTTAATCAATTTAATTTACCTTAATCCACCTTAGTCTTCTTAAATTTATCCATGGTTGACCAAGTCAACCATGATGGTTGGCCCCACTTTTCCCTTGGTCCACACGCCACCTCAATGGGTGAGGTGGAGGTGGGCCCCATTTGGCCATATTACTTAATCTTGATACATCTTAACTTAGATAGTTTTATAATTATCTAATCTATTTAATTTATCTTAATTGGATCACCATTGGGTCCATGGCCCAATCATATTTTGTCTTTCCCATTTATTTTAGGGCTTACCTACTTTGGCCCATTGGCTCCCATGTGGCCCTTTGACCCAAATTGACTATCTTGACCCATTAATTGTATTAATTCCAATTCATGGTTTATTGGGTAGACATTGGGCCCATGGCCCAATTAAATTCCCTCCTTACCTTAGGCTTACCTCAATTGGGTCCATTGGGTCCCAAATGAGTATTGGGCCCAATTTGACCATCCTTGACCCAATTACTCCTCATTGACCCATTAAATGGATTTCATCCAATCCATGGCCCATTGGACCATTCTTGGACCCTTGTCCCAACTTTTGATCCATTTGGTATTCCATCATGTCAAAATTCAAATTAAAATCCATAAATGCCAAATATATATTGATTCGAAAATTCGGGCTATTACATGACCTTCCATCTTCAGAGTTCTTGATTCAATCTTCATCACATGAGACTTGTTCATAGCTTCAACCTTTTGAGCCAATGATTCACCTAAGTCATGAAATTGACAAATAGGTGACTCGGCAAGCCAGGGCACTAACATCCACCATATCTCACCTCCTATCTTTTCTCAGTTCATGCGCATATCTATGACTTGGCACCCAAGACACCACCATGCCCTAGCTTTGCATGCCTCTATCTCTCCCACTTAAGATCTTTTAATCCAAGCCATCCATTGACCCATCTTAAACCCGTATTAATCCTGACCCTCCATCTTTTACCAAAGCCTATAAATAAGAGCATTAAGGGTACATGAATTTTTTAATTTGGACTAAGGACTTTAATTCTAGGTGTGCACCAGGGGAAAGAAAGAAAAAAGAAAAGCAATGAAAAGACTTGGAAAATCGTCTACACCAAGAAGGATCAATAAATTCTAAGTGTAGTGAAATAATTAGTCTCTGGTTTTCCAATTGAATAATCTTTGTATTATGATTGTTTAGCTATTTAATTTTATTTTTAAATTATACCTCATATTCGAATTTTATAGTGTGCTTAAGAGTTAGATGCAATGAAAATTTAGATCTAAGTAAGGCTTCTGTTTCAGTTCCCAAGGCGCTTGATTTCAAGAGTGCAACGAAAATTTAGGACCGGAATTGAACACCTGCTTAGGCTAAGGTCTGACTTTTTCAGTATTTTCATTAGACATGAGTAATTTTTTTAATAATTTTAAATGGATAACTTGAATACAATGTTACTTGATTTACGCGAGCTCTCGATTCTATGCTTAGATTTTATTGTTAACATTTGGAAATTGATGCCTTACTAATTTCTTAGATCCTATTCCAATGTAATATATGTATTTTGTATTGTTTATTTGATTCTTTGTCTTTACTTTAATTCTTTTATCCATTTAACTCTTTTAATTATTTTATTCGTTGATTCTTTCATTATTTTCTTATTTTCCTCCAAATCTGAATGTTGAACTAGGATTGAGAATTAAATAAATAAATTTTTATTAAAATTTATGTCAGATGTAGACTATCTCTATGTTTTCTAATTAAATCAACCAACATAACTTTCAAAATTAGAGTTTTATATTAATTAATTAATAACTAATTGTAAATATTTTAATGATATATTTTTTGTAATTTTGTTGGGTTCGACCTCGCACTCACACTGCTATATTATACATGCTTCATACGCTTGCAAGTAATAAATGTAAAACTTTGTATTGCACAACAAGTTTTTGGCACCATTGCCGGGGAATTACAAAAAATTATTTACAAATAATTATTAATTATTAATTTAAAGTTTTTCTTTGAAACTTGGATGTATGAATTTTTTTTTTTCAGATTTAATTCCATGATTTCATATTCTTGATAGAATTTTAATTTTAGTTAGTTCTTTTAATCTTTTTGCTAGTTGTAGAATTTCCTTTTTTAGGATCATGCATTTTTTTTTAAAACCTTCACCAAAGTTCGGTGTGTTTGGTTTTGTAGGAAATTTGTAGGAAATTTTTAATCGACCTCTCTAAATTTTTTTTGGAAAAAAAGCATATGGCTGAGGTGAGTGCAAATTTAATTTCTTTCATTTTTTATTTTACTTCTCATGCATTCATATAGAATTTTTTTTAGGGTTATTTTATTTTATTTTAATCGCTTGCATTATTAACATGTTCATGCATTCAAGATGCTATATTCATGCATTTAAATTAGATTGTTTGATTAATTGATTTAATTATTGTTTTCATGGTTCATTGGTAAATCAGATTTACATTCTGACAATACTAGTAATATATTAGTAAAATTGGTCATGCATGTTCTAATAAAATCAACGTAGTACCATTAGTTAGATTTTAGGGTTTCATGCTCATTAGGATAGTTTTTCATTCATTAAATTTTAGACCCCCAATTTATAGTTTCTCTTCAATCACGGTGTCTAAGGCTAGTTTTGTCACCAAGGTGTAATACTTAAGGTAAAATGGGAATGTAGATGCCATGTGCTCCCCCACTTACCCGAAAACTTACTTGGCCGTGATTGTGGTAAACTTTTATAGGAGACAGAAATTTTTTGGAAAGAAAATTAGGAGCAAGTCTAGATTTTTAGGGTCCCTGTAGCAAGCCAATAAATTCGATTACACTAGTACAATTCAAAAATTAGATTTAAGCATTTTCTGTGTGATTATTGGTTGAATGAGAATGATTGTGTCTATGTATGCTTAATTAGTCTCGTGACTCCTCCAATCGCTTGGTTCGAGTTGCACTACCTGCCAATTTACCGATCGTTGTGTCCGGAACTCAGTCAAGCTTAGTCGTAGACTTAGACAGTCCACCCACATCACCACCTTCATCTCCATCTTCCATATCACCACCACCATCACCCAACATGGCCGGAGAAAGAATCAAAGAGAAAACCTGTAATACCCCGCCCCAGAGGGGGGCCTGGCCGAAAGACAGAAGGCGGCAATAGGAGATAAAATGGCCAGTGATGGGGATTCACACCCTTGGGCTTGTTTCCTCAGAGTCCCACATCGCCCAGTATGGGTGATGGGCAGTGGGATATAGGAGGTTGGTTTCCTTCAATATAGCACAAGGTCTTTTGAGGGCTCCCCTGGTGTGGGTCCTCAGATGCAAAGTCGTACGGGCCTGGGTGCGGAACCAAAGCGGACAATATTGTGCTAGAAGATTGGGGCAGATCATTACAAATGGTATCAAAGCACAGTTCAACTCTCGGCTGAGGATGTGGGCTGGTGCGAGTCTCAACCGGCTGTCGAGCTTGGGGCGGCTCTGGTCTTAAGGGGGGTAGGATGTAGTACCCCACCCCAGAGGAGGGCTTAGCTGAAAGACAGAGGGCGCCAATGATGGGGATTCACGCCCTTGGGTGTGTTTCCTCAGAGTCCCACATCGCCTAGTATGGGTGATGGGCAGTGGTATATAAGAGGTTGGCTTCCTTCAATCTAGCATAAGGCCTTTTGAGGGCTCCCCTGGTGTGGATCCTCAGATGCAAAGCCTTGCGTGCCCGAGTGCGGGACCAAAGAGGACAATATTGTGCTAGAAGGTCGGTGCAGATCGTTACAAAGCCCTCCAAGATTACTTTTCCCCAGTCATAGCCAATATACCATCAAACATAGTCATTCCAGCAACCAATGCCACCTTTGAACTTAAATCAGCCCTGTTACATCTTTTACCTGCATTCAATCGCCTTGTTCGTGAGAATCCATAATTGCATGTTAAAGAATTCTTAGAAATCTTTGCCACCATTAAACTTCAAGGAGTCACTGATGCGTCTATTAAACTTCGTCTATTTGATTTTTCCCTCAAAAAATTGAAATCTTGGCTGAATTCTATACCTGCGAACTCCATCATAACTTGGGATCAGTTGGTCAACAAGTTTGTGAACAATTTTTTCCCCGTATCTAAAACCAACGCCCTTAAGAAAAAAATTGCAAACTTTAATTAGAACGAAGTTGAACAATTTGGCCAGTCATGGGATAGATTCAAAGATGCGCTGGCTTAATGTCCCCACCATGATTTTGTAACGGGGGGACTCGTGCAATACTTTTTTGTTGGTTTAACCACACCAAGCTGTACCATGGTCGAGTCCATCAAAGGTGAGGAATTTTTGAAACTAACTGAGAACAAACACCCAAGAGAGGAGGTTTGTTTGAAGTTAATAATGACTTTGACGTTAAGCTCGCAATTGCGAACCTAACAAAAAAAGTAGAATTATTAGCGATGTCTCAGGCGATGAACCCACCATTAGGAGTAAATGAGATTTGTGCAATGTGTTCTAATCTAGAATATGCTGCCCAAAACTGTTCTTCCCTAGGATCGATAGCTGAGTGCTCAACCGAGCAGGCCAATGCACTCAACAATTTTGGAAGACAACAGGGAACTCCTTTCTCTGCCACATACAATCCTAACTGGCGGAATCATCCAAATTTTTCATGGCGTCAGAATCAACCCCCAATGAGTCAAGGACCCACTCAATATCAAAGTCAGCCATTCCAATCACCCCCGAGTCAGCCATTTCACCCATCCCAGAACCATTTGTTCCATCAATCTCAAAACCAGCCACCCCATCCAAATTAGTTATATCAATCCATTCGGTCTCAACAACGTAAGCTCTTTCTCGAGGATACATTGCAGCAGTTCATGCAGTCTACCCAACATGCTATGCACAAGCTTAAAACACAGCTTGGACAATTAGTCATTGCGATAAGAGATAGGGAGAAAGACAAATTTCCCAGTCAGCCTATCCCAAATACTAAGGGAAAGTATGAGGTTTCATCTTCCAACAGTCAGGACGCTAAATCGATTAGTACCTTGAGAGATCAGGGAGACAGGTAGACAATAGTGTGGAAATGCCTAAACAATCGGATGACCATACTATTGGTCAACCAAAGCATCCTGAGGACTCACCTAATCCTCCATCTGTTCAAAATGCACAGGAAAATCCTGGTAAAAATACTTTTGTGCCTAAAGCTTTGTACCCCAGAGGCTATCCAATCCTAAAAAAGAGTACCCTATAGTGACATATTAAAGGTATTTAGACACGTCAGTATCAACATATCTCTACTTGATGCTATAAACCAGGTACCCTCCTATGCAAAATTTCTAAAAGACCTCTGTACTGTGAAACGAAAAACACATGTCCCCAGAGAGGCATTTTTAGCAGAAAATGCCAGTGCACTCAACCGACAACAATTTTCGATCAAACATACAGACCATGGATGTCACAGCCCATCCCAAAGGACACGTGAGAAACAATAATATATATTTTTTCAACTCTGAAGCATACACAACTCATAGACGAAACACGTGACATCTACACGTGTTTCGAGATTCCTACGGATCCCAGCACTTATTGGACCTTTGATTTGATCGAACTGAATTATCAACTGCCTGCGTACTCCAATGGAGATCAGATCTTGCCTAATTCTCAATTCATTTATTTCATGGCACTAACCCCGTGCTATTCATGATGTCACATCAAGACATTCTAATTACTCTATTGTGGGCCTCATCAATAGAATAGATCTCATCTATCACAGATCTATACCAACCATGGGAACACCGTCAACCATGGGGTCAATGTCACACATGGGATAAACCTCAACCATGGGACCTATACCCGAACATAAATACATCCCTCCTCAGGGACATTACTCGAAATATGGGTCAAATCCTCTATGGAATCAATGCCCTCCGTGGGAATATCTATCCACGGTATACAATACTCATCCATGGTCACAAAGCCCTCCATGGGAATAAATATCAATGGGAAAATAATATCTATCCATAGAACTGTAACGTCTACCATGAGACCAATACGTCTACCATAGGACCACTATATCTATCATGGGGTCAATATGCCCACCATATAATCAATATCTAGGCATGAATCCAATATGTCTACCATGGGAACAACATCCATGGGATTCATCATCCATCCCTAGTAACTATCCATCAGTAAGTATCATCTATCCATGGGTAATAACCATCCATGAATATAATCACTCCATGGGTATAATCCATCCATGGGCATAACTCATACATTCATAGAACCAATATGTCTATCATAGGACCAATAGGTCTAACATAAGACTAATACGTCTACTATAGGAACAACATTGTAACACCTCGCCCTTTTTCACTAGAAATCAGAGTATATATTTTTTTTAAAATAAACAAACAAGTGATAAGAACGGAGTGTCACGACGCGAGTTAAGTCCGGACTTCTAAAGTCCGACCTTTAACTGGCCAAATCGATGTGAGCATGGACTAAGTCCATGAGAATGGTTCTCACATAGAGAAGTATAATCTTTGCGGAATATTACCTAATCTAACTGAATAGAGCCTAAGTCTACTCCATTTTATTAGATAGCAAAGACATAGTCGATTATCCAAAATTACCTTAACTTAATCATTCATTCAAACCATACCAAACCATAGCAAATATTACTAAGTTATTACATGCCAACATCTAACTAACGAATTACATGTCCTTGTAAACTTAAACAAAATGTCCATAAATAAACCATTCAAATGCCCAAGCTCCTATGCTTGGTTTCCTTCGTGATCCTCGACCTTTCCCTTTCCTGTGTCATCCACTAAGGATAGAAATAGGGCGTTAGATCAACGCGCCCAGTAGGTCTTCCGATTAGGGCTACCACAAGGTTAGTATAAAAACATGCATATAACATGATAATACATGATCATCAAAATCTTACAAAAACAATGCTATGTATGTATGCAAATGTAATGAGTCCCACCCATCACAAGTATACATAACCTCCTCTTGATGGGATTCTCATCATCAAGGTACCTCCACGTAGGTTGTTCGGACGCCCCGACGGAGTGTGGACCCTCCGGTTTCCTCTTGATGGGATTCTCATCATCAAGGTACCACCACATAGGTTTTTCGGCCGCCCCGACTGAGTGTGGACCCTCCGGTTACATAACCATCACCCCATGCCATGCATGAGATGTCAATGAATACATGCCATTCGTAAATAAATTTAGCATTCAAATCCACTTTGAAACATAATAGTTTAACACATATCTCATCAAAATTAAGATAAAAACAAAATATAAAGTGTGGTTACAAAGAGGTAGGAAACCTACACCAATGTCACTTAAAATATCCGCTCTTCTTAAACCGTCACCCGTTTGCGATTGCGCACTGTTCAAGAAGTCCCGTTACCTTGTTTATATAACAATAAGTCAACACAATATCCTTTTGATTTCTAATTAAATGTAAGTCCAAAAACCACCTTGTGGGGTTCGGCCATACTACATGGCCGGACCTCACCCACTTGAATTTGATCTCCCTTTTTATTTAATCAATACCATCCAAATAACTTATTTAAAACCTCAATCTACCAAACATACCTTGGTGGGGTTCGGCCATACAACATGGCCGAACCTCACCATCATAAATTTTGGTCCTTTAATCCTTTTTAAATTAAGTCTAATTGCCAATGCAAGTAACTCAATTAAATCTCAACCCATAGAATACATAAACCAACCATTCCTCATGGGGTTCGGCCATTCACCATGGCCGAACCCATGATCTTGTGTTTTTACTCCTATTTACATTTTATGCCATTGATCATTCTATGGCTATCGATTCCATTCAAAAATATGCCTAGGTTAAACAATAACCCACAAAATACCCCTTAGTGGGGTTCGTCCATACAACATAGCCGAACCACACCATCTTGGGTTTGGTCTCTCTTTCATGTCCTTTGTTCTTTTAATTTAGATGTAAGATCATGACCTCTTGATTCCTTAATCTAAAACATGGAACCATTCATAATTTCCAACCATGCTCTTCATTCCAATTAACCTATAAAAATGGTCCATGGGGTTCGACCATCCAAAGTAGCCGAAACCTATGATCCATATTCTTCCCTTTTAAACATTAATAACCATGATTTAAACCCTTGGTAGGTTCGGCCATACAATGGCCGGATCATGTTCCCTTAACCAATTTATTTAACAAGGGTTTATAGTGTACTTACCAATACCGCGACTCCTCCGGTTTTTTCACTCCTTCCTTAGTTCTTCCTTCCTTTCTTCCTTCTTGATCTTTAGGCCGAGACTGACCTTGCTGCAAACCCTTTTATTCTAAGTCCACTTTGTCTTTGAGAGAAGAACCGGCCTTGAGAGAGAGATAGAGTTCGGCCAAATTATGTGAGTTTGAGAGAGGATCGGCTTGAGTGAGAGGGAGAGGTGTTTGGGATGTAAACTCTAAGTTCTTTTTCTCTCTTGTCTTTGTGAGTGATCAGTTAATTGAGAGTGTGAGGGAGAGAGATAGTCAAGTGGGAGAGGGAGAATTGAGCCTTGTTTGAATTTGAAAGTTAAACCATAACCATCTCCATTATCTCTCCAACGTGTGCCTTTGAATTTGAAATAAACAATTACTCCTCCATTTGTTTGAATTTAAAAATTAAACCATAACCCCCACCTTTCTAGCGTGTATCCTTGTTGAATTTGAAACAACAACCACCTTCACTTGTTTGAATATAAAATAAACCAACACTCCTCCATCTCTCCAACGTATATCTTTGCTTTGAATTTGAAATGTGTAACCAAAACTTCCCATCACTCCAACGTGCATCATTGTTTTGAATTTGAATTAAACGTAACTGCTCCATCTCATTTGTTTGAATTTCAAATATAAAACCGTTCACCCCATTTGCTTGAATTTCAAATGTACAACCGTCCACTCCATTTGTTTTGAATTTGAATTTTAAACCACCTTCATCTCTTCAATGCATAACCATTGTTTGAATTTGAATTTGAAATGTAAACCGTCCACATTCAACTCATTCAACTCACCATTTTAATTTAATTCCAATCAACTCAACTCACTTGGTGGTCAACCAAGTCAAATACGACCCATTGGGTCCCAATTGGACATTTTGACCCAATTAACAATTTTTGACCCAATTACCAATTGCAACCATGTCCACAATCTGTTCTGTCTTAATTGGGAAATCGATCCAACCCTTTACCCATCTAAGGTCAATATCCAATAATTCACAAATTAAATGACAAATTTCAAAAATATTAATAACATGAAATTCCAAAGTGTTACAATACAACCCTCTTTTTAATATTTTCGTCCCGAAAATCGAACGAAGTAGGATTCCAAAATAAATTACATGAATAATTCAGGGTGAGCTGTTCTCATCTCCGATTCGAATTCCCAAGTGGCTTCGTCAATACCATGTCGATCCCATACCACCTTGACGAACTGAATCGCAATGTTTCGTAACACCCTTTGCTTAGTCTCTATTATTCTGACAGGCTTCTCGACGTATGTCACGTCGCTTTGTATTTCTATATCTTGCACATTCAATACATGAGACGGATCGGGATTGTACTTCCTCAACATCGATATATAAAACACATCGTGTAGAGATGCTAATTGTGAAGGAAGTGCCAACTGATAAGCTGCATCTCCCATCATTCTTATGATGGAAAACGGTCCCACATATCTTGGTGATAGTTTCCCCTTCTTTCCAAACCTCATGTGTCCCTTTCGTGGCGAGACTTTAAAAAATACCATGTCCCTCACTTCAAATTCAAGGAACCTCCTCTTCTTGTCAGCATAAATCTTCTGCCGACTCTGTGCAGCCAATAAGTGCTGACGTATCAACTGAATTTGTGCTGTAGTCTCTGCGACTAGCTCGGGTCCAATCAGCGCAGGCTCACCGGCCTCTGTCCAGCACACTGGTGACCTACATGGTCTACCATATAAAGCCTCGAATGGAGCCATCTGAAGGGTTGTCTGGTAACTGTTGTTATATGAGAACTCCACTAGCAGCAAGTGATCCTCCCATCCACCCTTAAAGTCTAGCATGCGCGCTCTCAACATATCCTCCAGCGTTTGTATTGTCCTTTCCGACTGTCCATCAGTCTGTGGATGGAAAGCTGCGCTAGTCAGTAAATCTGTTCCCATGGCCGACTGCATACTCTGCCATACCCTGCCGGTGAATCGGCCATCTCTGTCAGACACTATAGTCCAAGGAATACCATGCAATCTGATGATATCCCTGATATACTGCCGACCCAAAATCTCAGATGAGTCTGTCATTCTAATAGGAAGAAAATGTGCAGACTTGGTTAGTCGGTCCACCACGACCCATATAGCATCGTTGCCCTTTGAGGACCTTGGCAACCGCGTCACGAAATCCATAGAGATGTGTTCCCATTTCCATTCTAGCACTGGTAAGGGTTTGAGTAACCTCGGTGGCTTCTGATGTTCCGTCTTAACCTGCTGACAAGTTAAGCAATGTGCCACAAATTCCACCACATCTTTTTTGAGTCCATGCCACCAATAGTGTCTCTTCAGGTCGTGATACATCTTATGCTGCCCGGATGAATGGAGAGCTTGGTCTGATGTGCCTCAATCAACAATTCTTTTCTACAGCTTTTTGGCACATATATTCTACCCCTGAATACAAGACCCTGTCCTGGTCGTAATTCCCATTCCGGTATGACCACGCCAATAAACATCTTGGCCCATATCTCTTCCACTTCCGGATCTGCTCATTGCTCTTGTTCAACCTTGGTCACCATGTTGGACCGTATGATTAAATTGTACATACTTCCATGGTTTGTGATAAATAATTGAACTCTCGAATGGTATTCAGCATCTCCCATTCTGTTCTGATCAAACATGCCACTGATGCATGTGATATGCGGCTGAGAGCATCCGCCACCTTGTTTTCCTTACCCAGATGATATCGGAGTGCGAACTCATAATCCACTAGATATTCCATCCATCTGCGCTGCCTCAGTTTGAGCTCTTTCTGATCAAACAAATACTTCAAGCTCTTATGGTCTGAAAACATTTCAAACTTCTCGCCATTAGGTAGTGTCTCCAGCTTTTGAGAGCGAAGACCACTGCGGCTAGTTCCAAATCATGTGTAGGATAGAGGCGTTCATGTATTTTTAGTTGTCTTGAACCATAAGCCACCACACGATGACGTTGCATGAGTGAACACCCTAGTCCCTCTCCTGAAGCATCGTATTGTACTTCATAACCCTTGCCTCTTTCCGGCAAAATTAAGATAGGAGCAGTTATAAGTTTATCTTTCAGCTCCTCGAACCTCCGGTTGCACAAATCTGTCCACTCATACTTGACTCCTTTCTGAGTGAGTTGAGTCAATGGAGATGCAATTTTGGAGAAGTCCTTGATGAACTTCCTGTAATAACCAGCCAATCCCAAGAAACTGCGGATCTCGGTTACATTCTTTGGCGTTTTCCATTCACTCACTGCCGCCACCTTAGCCGGATCCACGGCTATACTGTTTGTTGTTATGACATGCCCCAAGAATTTGACCTCAGATAGCCAAAACTCACATTTGCTTGCTTTGGCATACAACTTGTTCTCCCTCAAGGTGTTCAGAACTATTTTCAGGTGTTCAGCATGGTCTTCTTACTTTTAGAATAGATCAGGATATCATCAATAAACACAATCACGAATTGGTCCAGGTACGGACGGAAGATCCTGTTCATTAAATCCATGAACACAGTCGGTGCATTGGTGACTCCAAACGGCATGACTACGAACTCAAATAGTCCATACCGCGTCCTAAAGGCTATCTTCTCTATATCTTCCTCCTTAACCCAGATTTGATGATAACCGGACATCAGATCAATCTTCGAAAAATGACTGAAACCCCTTAGTTGATCGAATAAATCATCGATCCTGGGTAAAGGGTACTTGTTCCGGACAGTTAACTGATTCAGTTTCCGATAATCCACACACATTCAGAGTGAACCGTCCTTCTTCTTCACAAACAACACCGGAGCTCCCCAAGACGATGTGCTGTTCCGGATGCAACCCAGCCTAAGCAGTTCATCAATCTGCTTCTTTAGCTCGGACATCTCTGCTGGTGCCATCCGATAGTGGGGTAATGACACTGGTGAAGTGCCAGGGTACAGCTTGATTTCAAAATTGATCTCCCTCAAAGGCGGCAAGCCAGGGAGTTCTTTTGGAAAAACGTCTGCATATTCTTTTACTATTGCCGAGAGTTCAGCCATCGGTGTCATGTTGACTCTGATACTGTTCAATACCAGATGATTTAACCCTTCTTGCAGTCTGCTTTGCTTGTCTGTATGAACCACATATTGCTTTCCTTCGAGTGACCAAAATGTCACTCTGCGGCGATAACAATCAATGTTGGCCTGAAAGCTAGCCAACCAGTCCATGCCGAAGATAATATCGTACTCAGTCATATCGAGTACAAGATAATTGAACTCAAATCTGAGTCCAGCTAGTTTGGTATTCACAGCCGTGCATATGAGTCCCAATGACGTGTCTCCGACAGGGGATACAATTGTGAGTGTTGTGGACAGTTTTTGAACTAAAGTACCGGTAGCTGTTATAAATGATGCAGATATAAAGGAGTGTGAAGCTCCAGAATCAAATAGTGCATAGGCATAGGAACTACTAACAACAGCCATACTTCAATCACAGAATGATCCACATCCGCTGGAGGTGCTAGAGTGAACAATTGTCCAGATCCAGTAGGGTTAGGCGCCCGTCCCGCCTGGTTATATGTCCTGCCTCTTTGGGAGTTAGCTGGCCTAGCTGGTGGACGGAAAGATCCTCTGGAATTAGAGAGCTTATTGAGCTTTGGGCAATCCCTCTTGAAGTGACCAGGCTGATCACAGTGAAAGCAGTTGTTCACCCCTCTGGAAGCCTGTGTGACTGATGTAGATGGGGAGGGATAATTGGGACGAAAGCCCCCTGTTGACCCCGTGGATGGTGAGGGTCTGCTGAAGTTCGGTTAGAACTTCTTGTTGGGCTAGAACGCACCCCTCCCACTTTGAGCTCAGCGGTTGTCAAACCACACCATCTCAGCCATTTCTTGTTCGGCTATTGTGGCCCTGCTAACCACTTCTGCCAGTGTGGCTGTCTTGAATATGGTTTCTTTGGCCCTAATGTTTGGTCGTAGGCCCCGCTCGAACTTATGTGCCCTTTGGTGCTCTGTGTCCACCATATAAAATGCATAACAAGACAGACTGAGGAATTCCCGGTGATACTCCGCCACCGTCAAGGAGCCTTGTACCACGGATATGAATGCTTGTGTATGGCGCTCCTTCTCCTCCTCAGGGAAAAAGTGATCCAGAAATGTAGCTGAGAACTGCTCCCAGGTCATCGCAGTCCTTTCCCTTTCCGGCACAAGTGTCTGCTGTTTTACCATTTTTCGGCATCCTCGATCAATTGGGATGTAGCCAGCAAAATCCTGTCAGCATGACTCGAGATCTGGAGTAGGCTCAAGATCTGAGTGATCTTCTTCAGCCAATGTTCTGCTTTGACAGCCCCTTCCTTTTCCTTGAAGTAGGGAGGGCGTTGTTGCTGGAAATCTTTGACCATGTTCCGGTTATTGGCGTCACTAGTGGTTCCACTTCCATTCAAATGTTGTTGGAGAATAGAAGTAACTACTGCTTGAATGAAGCTTTGTAGTTCAGAAGGCACCACTGGTATACTCATACTGCTTTGTTCATCTTTCTCTCGTTCATTATAGTGATAGTGTCTCTCTTCCTCTTCCCTCCGTGAGTGCCGTTCATCTTCCTCAGATTGCTCATTCTCATGTTGAGATTTTTCATGTTGAGATGGTTCCTTCTCATGTTGAGATTTTTCCCTCTCTTCCTCATGTTGAGAGTTTTCTACCACTTTTTCCTTCCCTTTGTGGTCCTGTCGAGTCTTTATTTTTGGAGCCATTTTCCCTAAATCATAAAAAAAATATTATTGACTTAGTTTCCTCGTACAGTTCATGTTATCACGATTTTGGGGAAATTTCTAAATAAGCACTCTTGGTTTTCCTTGTTTTTTGGGGGAAATTTCTAAACACCTATTGTTTGTTTCTCAATTTGGGGATATCGGGGAAGTGTATCCTAATTTGCTATGTTTGGTATATCCAATTATGATGACTGTACTTCCTTTGCTATCTTTCATTATTGTTCTAAGATTGATTGTTCAGTCTGAGTCTAACGAAACAAATTAATCCGGCCCCTAGTCAGCGAACTCCGAATAGTCGGTCAGTTGGGATTCTTATCTGTCAGTGAGACATAAAACCATCTTAATCTTACTTCGAAAGATTCAATCTTTCCGTTTCGCTCTGATACCAACTATAACACCTCGCCCTTTTTCACTAGAAATCAGAGTATATATATTTTTTTTTAAATAAACAAACAAGTGATAAGAGCGGAGTGTCACGACGCGAGTTAAGTCCGGATTTCTAAAGTCCGACCCTTAACTGGCCAAACCAATGTGAGCATGGACTAAGTCCATGAGAATGGTTCTCACATAGAGAAGTATAATCTTTGCGGAATACTACCTAGTCTAACTGAATAGAACCTAAGTCTACCCCATTTTATTAGATAACAAAGACATAGTCGATTATCCAAAATTACCTTAACTTAATCATTCATTCAAACCATACCAAACCATAGCAAATATTACTAAGTTATTACATGCCAACATCTAACTAACGAATTACATGTCCTTCTAAACTTAAACAAAATGTCCATAAATAAACCATTCAAATGCCCAAGCTCCTATGCTTGGTTTCCTTCGCGATCCTTGACCTTTCCCTTTCCTGTGTCATCCACTAAGGATAGAAATAGGGCGTTAGATCAACGCGCCCAGTAGGTCTTCCGATTAGGGCTACCATAAGGTTAGTATAAAAACATGCATATAACATAATAATACATGATCATCAAAATCTTACAAAAACAATGCTATGTATGTATGCAAATGTAATGAGTCCCACCCATCATGAGTATACATAGCCTCCTCTTGATGGGATTCTCATCATCAAGGCACCTCCACATAGGTTGTTCGGACGCCCCGACGGAGTGTGGACCCTCCGGTTTCCTCTTGATGGGATTCTCATCATCAAGGTACCACCACATAGGTTTTTCGGTCGCCCCGATGGAGTGTGAACCCTCCGGTTACATAACCATCACCCCATGTCATGCATAAGATGTCAATGAATAAATGCCATTTGTAAATAAATTTAGCATTCAAATCCACTTTGAAACATAATAGTTTAGCACATATCTCATCAAAATTAAGATAAAAACAAAATATAAAGTGTGGTTACAAAGAGGTAGAAAACCTACACCAATGTCACTTAAAATATCCGCTCTTCTTAAACCGTCACCCGTTTGCGATTGCGCACCATTCAAGAAGTCTCGTTACCTTATTTATATAACAATAAGTCAAGTCAATATCCTTTTGATTTCTAATTAAATCTAAGTCCAAAATCCACCTTGTAGGGTTCGGCCATACTACATGACCGGACCTCACCCACTTGAATTTGATCTCCCTTTTTATTTAATCAATACCATCCAAATAACTTATTTAAAACCTCAATCTACCAATCATACCTTGGTGGGGTTCGGCCATACAACATGGCCGAACCTCACCATTTTGGTTTGAGCCCCTCTTTCAAGTTCTTTGATATTTTCATTCATATTTACAATATTGCCATTAACCTAACCCTTGCTTAATATTACCAATAACCAATGTCCATAAAACAATCCACCCTAGTGGGGTTCGGCTATACAACATGGCCGAACCTCACCATCATAAATTTTGGTCCTTTAATCCTTTTTAAATTAAGTCTAATTGCCAATCCATGTAACTCAATTAAATCTCAACCCATAGAATACATAAACCAACCATTCCTCATGGGGTTCGGCCATTCAGCATGGCCAAACCCATGATCTTGCATTTTTACTCTTATTTACATTTTATGCCATTGATCATTCTATGGCTATCCATTCCATTCAAAAATATGCCTAGGTTAAATAATAACACACCAAATACCCCTTAGTGGGGTTCGGCCATACAACGTGGCCGAACCACACCATCTTGGGTTTGGTCCCTCTTTCATGTCCTTTGTTCTTTTAATTTAGATGTAAGATCATGACCTCTTGATTCCTTAATCTAAAACATGGAACCATTCATAATTTCCAACCATGCTCTTCATTCCAATTAACCTATAAAAATGGTCCATGGTCTTCGGCCATCCAAAGTAGCCGAAACCTATGATCCATATTCTTCCCTTTTAAACATCAATAACCATGATTTAGACCCTTGATAGGTTCGGCCACACAATAGCCGGATCATGTTCCCTTAACCAATTTATTTAACAAGGGCTTATAATGTACTTACAAATACTGCGACTCCTCCGGTTCTTTCACTCCTTCCTTAGTTCTTCCTTCCTTTCTTCCTTCTTGATCTTTAGGCCGAGACTGACCTTGCTGCAAACCCCTTTGTTCTAAGTCCACTTTGCCTTTGAGAGAAGAACCGGCCTTGAGAGAGAGATAGAGTTCAGCCAAATTATGTGAGTTTGAGAGAGGATCGGCTTGAGTGAGAGGGAGAGGTGTTTGGGATGTAAACTCTAAGTTTTTTTTCTCTCTTGTCTTTGTGAGTGATCAGTTAAGAGAGAGTGTGAGGGAGAGAGATAGCCAAGTGGGAGAGGGATAATTGAGCCTTGTTTGGAAGTTAAACCATAACCATCTCCATTATCTCTCCAACGTGTGCCTTTGAATTTGAAATAAACAAATACTCCTCCATTTGTTTGAATTTAAAAATTAAACCATAACCCCCACCTTTCTAGCGTGTATCCTTGTTGAATTTGAAACAACAACCACCTTCATTTGTTTGAATTTAAAATAAACCAACACTCCTCCATCTCTCCAACGTATATCTTTGTTTTGAGTTTGAAATGTGTAACCAAAACTTCCCATCACTCCCACGTGTATCATTGTTTTGAATTTGAATTAAACATAACTCCTCCATCTCATTTGTTTGAATTTCAAATATAAAACCGTCCACCCCATTTTCTTGAATTTCAAATGTACAACCGTCCACCCCATTTGTTTTGAATTTGAATTTTAAACCACCTTCATCTCTCCAACGCATAACCATTGTTTGAATTTGAATTTGAAATGTATACCGTTCACATTCAACTCATTCAACTCACCATTTTAATTTAATTCCAATCAACTCAACTCACTTGGTGGTCAACCAAGTCAAATACGACCCATTGGGTCCCAATTGGACATTTTGACCCAATTACCAATTGCAACCATATCCACAATCCGTTGGGTCTTAATTGGGCAATCGACCCAACCCTTTACCCATCTAAGGTCCATATCCAATAATTCACAAATTAAATGACAAATTTCATAAATATTAATAACATGAAATTCCAAAGTGTTACAAACATGTCCACCATAATACCAATACGTCTACTATGGGATTAACATGTCTAACATAAGACCAATACATCCACTATGAGACCAACAGGTCTACCATAATACCAATATGTCTACCATGGGACCAATATGTCTAATATAAGACCAATACTTCTATTATGAGACAAACAGGTCTACCATAGGACCAACATTGGGGCATGAATCCAAACCACCATGGGAACCATCATCCATGGGTATACATATCCATCCCTGCTAACACTCTATCAGTGAGTATCATCTATCGATAGGTAATAACCATCCATGAATATAATCCCTCCATGGGTATAATCCATCCATGGGCATAACTAATCCATGGGCACATCATCTACCATGAGATCTTCAATCTGTAGGAACAAGACTCGAATGAATCATTACGTGACTGTGGCAACGATATCAAATCATCATATCATATCATAAATATACCACGACCCCTAGCAAGACTTAGGACCAAAGACTTACTAGGCAGGAGACCCACGACTAGCGTGATCAAGTCTACCTTGCCCTGCATCCCTTCACCTCATGGGTGATTCAGTCAAGCTCTAAGGCAGTCGGACCGCGCCTAACGAAGCTAGCACCACCCCTATGGGGTAAAATAGTATCTAGCTCTACGCATCAACGCACATCAAGTGTTCTAAATAGCTGTAAGAGCGCCCTCCAGAGCGAAGCATTTGAGGGACCTACTACTCGAGGCAACCCTACGGGACCAAGTCTCCATAGCGAACCCCATCGTCCCGAAAATCACTCTGGAACGGTTTGTCAGCCATCATAATCACGTGAGGGACGTAACCATACCACATCTCAATATCAAGTGATCAAGTCACATATACATCTCAGTGCCACAGTCTTTGTATGTTTATATCGAGGCTCCCACGGTCTCACAGCTACTCTAGGCCTTAATCATGGAATATATATACTTATCTCATCATTTTAACTATACAAAGGTGAGACACAATGATCTACTGATTGGACAGTTTCCTTTTCCAACAGACTAAGGCGTTACGTTATTAATATCACGTGACGAACATACCCATACCATGTCTCAATCATCAATATCATGTGAGGGACGTACCCATACCACGCCTCAATCATCAATTTCACGTGAGGGACACACCCATATCACGTCTCAATATAATCATCACGTGAGGAACGTACCTATACCATGTCTCAATCATCAATATCATGTAAGGGATGCACCCATACCACACTTCAATCATCAATATCACGTGAGGGACACTCGCATACCACATCTCAATATAATCATCACGTGAGGGACGTACCCATACCACGTCTCAATCATCAATATCAAGTGAGGAACGCACCCATACTACGCCTCAATCATCAATATCACGTGAGGGACACACCCATACCACGTTTCAAGATAATCATCATGTGAGGGACGTACCTATACCACATTTCAATATAATCAAGTGACATAGTCACATACACTATAGTGCCAAAGTCCTCACCTGTGCATCTTAAAAATTCTCACAGTTCTCTAGCCACTCTAGGCGTTACTCTAGTAACAAACATATATGTCTCATCATATAGGGACTCTGAAGGCATCATAACCTCTTCGGGCTGCCTTCGAGGGATCCAACATGTAGCATTAGGGTCTATATTAGGGAAGGTATATCCCACCAATTCCTTTATACCCTTCACATTTGCTCAACACCTTACATCATCCTTAATATAAATCGATGACACAATGCATCTTTTGATCGAGCTGAGGCACAATGCTCTCAGTTGCCTACATACCACATAGTGGATTAGATCATCCGTAGTTCATTACTTTCACATTTGGATTGACATAGGGGAGTGGTCATACTTTTACTTTGGAGAAACCAAACAAGGTTTTCTTATCATTTACATTACATTCCATGCATTCTCAATCATTCTAGCTCATCCCCATTGTAGCAGAAGTTAACCCCCTTTGGGTTCTAAGATACTTGACCTTAACTCACCCATATCACTTAGTCTAATCCTTTACCAAGTTCCTCTTCAAATCATGAAAATTTATTCTATACATTTTTAAGTCGATCCACCACAACCATGATCAACATAGGTACTCACTAGTGATCTATACATCATCAATTAATCCAAGCATGGCATTAAAACACATTCATCATGCTTATTATATGTGTTACCCATCTAAGAATTCACAATCGTGAGAATTCATTTGATACATCCATTACTCATAACCATATACAAGTATGAGAAGTTATCATGGCCCTACTTTACACATCTTGGGCAATCTTGATTTATCATACATTCTATCATACTTTAATACATCACAAATCTATGAATTATCAATTATAGTAAACATCTAACATAGGGAACTTGGGAAACTCATACATATGTATCTGATACAATATATTCACATCAATCACACATAAGCATAAAGGGGTCAAACCATAACATTAACCAACTGTGCATTGGAATGTGCATAAGGCATCATTCACTTAAACATATTATCACACACCTTGTGAGCATGAAATTTTACAAATATTCTCAATGCTCTAAGTGTATGACATTCTCCAATTTTACCCAATGTTATCAAATTAGAATCGTATAGAAATTGTTATAGGGGTGTGAATCGTGAATCGAACATCATAAAATCGTACGATTCATATATCATCTTATTCCCATAACCATTTTGTTGACCTGGGTCATTACAATGGATGCCCAACAATTACATGCACTATTGGTACAACCTCAATTCACAGGGCCTTGTTAGATCTTGGAGCCAGTGTTAGCCTAGTGCCATACTATGTTTTTGAGCATTAAGGGTTAGGAGAACTAAAACCCACCCTATCACACTTCAGTTAGCCGATCGCTCTTTGAAAGTCCCGAGGGGTGTGATTGAGGACGTTCTGGTCAAAGTCGACAAATTCTACTTCCTAGTTGATTTTGTGGTGCTGGATACCCACCATTCGATGTGGAGAACGAAAGTGGGAGCATCCTGGTTATTCTTGGATGACCACTTTTTGCCACTGTCAAAGCTGTTATCAATTCCCAAGATGGTATGCTTAGATTGTCATTCTGAAATCTGACAAAAGAATTAAATGTGTTCAACTTGTGTAAGCAACCTCCCTGTACAGATGACCTGTATGAGGTGAACTTGATTTAGATTTTTGTTGAAGAATACTCTCTTCATTTCATTTGCGACGATCCATTTCAAAAATCTCTGTCCACCTTTGGTACAGACTTCAATGAAAATGGTGAGCCAGAGGTGAACGCTATGAGAAATGAAGTTCCATATGTTTATGATAGAGCAAGGAAATTCGAACCTCTCCCTGTCAGTCAATCTGTACTAGTCATCTCTATCAAGAAACTACCAAAATTAGAACTTAAACCACTACCTGAAACACTAAAATATTCTTATATGGGATCATCCAATACCCTACCAGCCATTATAGCTTCTGACTTGACTTCAGAGCAGGAGTTTAAACTCCTCGTTTTAAGAGAACACTAAGAAGTTATAGGATGGTCCATTGCCGATCTCAAAGGAATTGGCCCCTATGTGGTCATGTAAGGCCCCGCCCGTTTATCCTCAACAAACGGGTCCTCACACTAATAAAAGGCCAAATAACATGGGATGTTTGACATGGCTCGAAATTATTTTTGTTTTTTATATTTATCATCAACATGATAACCCTTTGCATGGTTCTCAAAACTTTCAAAGTTGCAGAACAATATTATTTTAGCCATGATAGAACACATAATGTCTCATATTAAATTTGCCCATCTACAGGTATGAAGTATCAAGCTAAACCATAACAGAATAAATAACTAATGGGAATTATAACTAAATCTCATTGTCTCACACCCATGGCAAATAACAAAAGAATATACTAGTCTCAAACCCTCCAAATTATTACAAATCCTCATCTCACACCTTAAATGCCTCACAAACAAACAAAAATAAACAAAACTAGTAGTCATTATTCTTGAAATGAACGGTCTAAGACTTGCTCCTAGCAGCTCTAACATTCTAATCTTGCTTCTACGTTGCTCCATGATCTATTTCCAACGAAGCTCCTGAAATGTAGGGGTATGAGCTCCATGCCCAGTGAAACAAACAAATATAAGCATGTTATACAATTGTACATGAATTCTATATAGATCAAGGTGATAAAATAAAATAAAATGCCAATAATGCATGTGATGTAAAATGCCAAGATGATGCATGAATCTCTATCCTATGCCATCATCCAAATTTCTGCGCACACAAAACATGGTCCGTAGACCTGGCTCGTTCGCCATAAATCTAAGTTGTCCACTATAGCGTAGCACCCAAATACCGGCTTGTCAAACGACACGACTGCCTCCTAGTCACCAGCATAGGCATGACCTGTAGCGCAACTCTCATCGACCGATAACTTAAGTTGATGCTCGTAGGGGCTCATCTTCTTTGGTCATCAACAACATAATCCAAGGACATGACCAAAACGGTCCCCAACAGTCCATGGAACAATCAGACCCAACTGGCCATTTATTGGTCTCTTACTCAAAAGTCACCAACATAAAATAACAAACGCGCATAGCCAAAATCTCTAGCAACCACCCAAAATGTGAATGATCATGCATGATACAGAATAATAATCCATGCATAAATGGCATGACCCAATAAAATATGGAGATTTAATCAACATAACCATATGCCATAATGATTCAAATCTCAAAAATTTAGCAATTCTAAATTATAATTCCAAACACATATAATTTCATATGAACATGTGTAAAAATTCAATGTTCAACAAAATATGGCAAAACAATGATCCATCCATAAACACCAAAAGTTCTAAACTTAACTTAAAACCAATCTGAATCAGCTTTTGAATGCAAACCATGGGTTTTCCACCAAGGTAACGGATACGAACACCAATCCAGGCTAACTGAATCACTCACTAGCTTAAACACTTATCCAAAAATAAATTTTCCCCATACGTTCCGTGAGATGTACATGACTACCCGTTAAATCAAATAGATCTCAGTCCTTTTGTTCTAAACCCAACATTTATGCATTCCAACGCGCAGATCATTATCTCATAGGAATTCAAAAAAAAAAAAAAATACACATGAAAGTATTTCAATCCCTCACCTAAACTTTGCAATTCACCAAGTATTAAAACACCACCAATTCCAAATTATAATAAGCTTTAGGTCCCCAAACTTGCTGTCATTGATTAGAGTTTTGGACCGTTACAATTTTAATTTACTTAACTCTTTTTTAAAGTAAGGAATTCAACAAATATACCCCATTGGTTTCATCCAAATAAATTGAGTCCAAGGGGTAATAAACAAAATACAATTAGTCTAAGGTTTATGAGAGTTAAATAAAGCAGAATTTGACCTATCTTGCAGATTTTTATGGGATCTTATAGGATCAAAACAAGGTCTCATTCATACAGTGGATAAGTCTCTAAGAGAGGATTACAACGATCTCTGGTTCGTCATAAACGGACGTCTCTAACCCGAGTTCTGATCAAAATACTAAGACATGCATACTTCCCAACAGTTTCCAATCTCACCTTAGGTTTTTGTCTTGCAGACCACAATTGACCCATCAAATCATTGAATCTACATCTCATATTTTTCTTTGGATATATACATCTTCATGGGCTCCAATTTAGACCAAATTTTCCATTATTTTGATAAACATATTCTGAGATAAAAATCCAACAATCCAACGTTGTAAATCTGTCCGATTTCAGTAGTCAGCAACTATGTCCAACTTGAAGAAAAGGTTTGGTGTACCAAATCTCATCTGAAATTCATCATATTTTAAATGGAGATAGAAATATTTTCGTAGATTGAAATAAACACCAAATTTTCATCGTTTTGATGTCGGATGAATAAGTTATGAATTATTTACCTAGCAAAATTGTATCTTAGATCTGAACCAGAAATTGGTCCGTATTTCAGATCCGATCTGGGGCATCAAATGACCTTATTTTGCCTTTAAATCTGAACAGAAACTATATCTATTAAATTGGAATCCAAAAAAAAAAATGGTTGAAAAATTCCATCAGAAACTCCAGATATTAATTTTTTTGTGACGATGCTTAAAACAGAAAGTACTAACATTTAATGGAGAGAAAAACCAAAACTTAGAGAGAGAAGCTCATTCTGATTTTTATGCTCCAAGGCCTTGTAAATTTCGTGCAAGGCCTTGTGCAGCTTATTTATAGGCTTCTATCTTGATTAATTACTTAAAACACCCCACCGCCTAACTTAAAACATTAATTAGAAAGCTTAATTTAGTCAAATACCAAATTAGCAAGGAGGTGGTTAAGATACACATGCCAAATTCAATTTTGTCATATTCTTCTTCTAGCCAAACACGCCCAAGGTGGGTCCACTCATGCCCAAGGTGGGGCCCACTCTAATTGCAAAATTTATTTTTTCTAAATAGAATATATTTTCAGTGTTTAATTTCTAAACTACAAAAATTTGAATTTTACAAATTTGGTTCTCATTCTAATTTAAAAACCTTCCTTGCAAAATTTTTTTATAAAATAATCGGAGCACCCCAAAAAAATGATATTTTCAAAAATCACACAATAAAATAAAAATAAATTTTTTTATATTTAAATATTTTATCAATACGAGTTTCAAATTAAGTCGGGTTCTAAATTTAAAAACTTTTATTTTTAAATTCAAGACTAAAATTTTTGAAGCACATATTTGATATCATATATCACATTTGTAAAACACTAATTTCATAATATTTAATCGAAGGAGAACGGGTTTTCTCTAATTTGTAAAATTTATAAAGTCTCCAAAGTTAGAAACTTGTTATTTTTAGAAGTTCAAACTAAAAATTAGGGTTTTTAACCAAGGTCACACAATTACCACACAGTTGCAAGAACAAAACTAATTACCCACTTATTTCTACCCGTTAGGATTCTAATCCGGGTTTAACCCTCCTAGTTTGGGTCGGATCGCTACAGGTCATGCACAAAATTCACTTGGAAGAGAACTCCAAGACGTCTGGAGAACCACAGAGTCATCTACATCTGGCAATGTAGGAAGTGGTCAGAGCTGAAATTTTAAAACTTCTCGAGGCGTGTATCATCTACCTGATCCATGACAGTGCGTGGGTAAGTCCAATATAGGTTGTCCCGAAAAAGTCTGGTGTCACTGTAGTCAAGAATGAGGATAATGAACTAGTGCCAACTCGTGTCCAAACGGGTTGGAGAGTTTCTATTGACTATTGTAACCTAAACACTACTACGAGAAAGGATCACTTCCTCTCCCCTTCATTGATCAGATGCTTGAGCATTTAGCCGATCATGCGTTTTATTGTTTTCTTCATAGTTATTCCAGATATAACTAAATCTATGCCCCTCTTGAGGATTAGGAGAAGATCACATTCACCTGTCCATTCGGTACGTTTGCCTATCGCCTTATGCCTTTTGGGTTGTGCAATGCACCCGCCACCTTTCAGTGGTTCATGATCAACATCTTTTTTGACAGGATCAAACGTTTCCTGGAAACTTTCATTGTCGAATTCTCCGTATTTGGATCTACCTTTGAACAATGCTAAGACCATCTGACTCTCGTCTTAGTCAGATGTAAAGAAAAGAAATTAGTGTTGAATTGGGAAAAATGCCACTTCATGGTTAAACAGGGAATAGTCCTGGGGCACAACATATCTGAAAAGGGAATTGAAGTAAATAAAACTAAGGTCAACTTGATCTTTATTGAGCATTAAAAAAATTACAGTTTACCCATGAGTATTGGGTCAATTAATCCTCAATTTTGTATATAATGATGCATTTAATGTAGTTTGTTAGTTTTGTAGTAAAAAATGAAAAGTTCAGGAAAATCAAGTTAAAACAACAGAAGATTGCAAGTTTTCAGTTTTAAAGAGAAGACTTAGAATTATTATAATTATTTTATGTCACTTTCTAGGATTTTCATGTAAATTAATTAATCTAGATCCAGATATGAGAGTCTATGATTAATTAATAATTTTTAGATTTAAAGTGGTTGAATAATTATTTAATTCTAGAGGTTAAAAGTTATAACCCAAGTGCCAAAGCCTGAATTTCAAGTTATTGGGCCAAGATTCAGTTCAAGTGGGTGAAGCTATGCTCCACAAAACTTCAATGGGCCAAGCCACATTCAAACCCATTCACATTTTACACTTTGGCTAGGCCAGTGTGCAAGCTCAGTCCAACTAAGGCCCAAGCTCTCAAATCCAATTCAAATGGGCGTGAGTTGAGGTCTAGATCCAAATCCAAAGCGCAAGTCCTATGAACTCCATGGTCCATGTTTGAATTTACCTAAGTCCAACCCAGCTACCTATGTCCAAAACCCATAACCCAACTTCACATCTACACCATCCAACTTCCATCTTAGATCTTAACCTTCCATCTCACACACCAAATTAGGTCAAACCTTAGATCACCCATCAAATCTAACCCATCCATTCATCTATCATTAGATCTATGTCATCCATCGTCATCATCATCATCTTAACCTTAGATTAGTGTTCATCCATGCATCACCTATTAATCCTTGCATTCATTTTATGCATTGATCATCTTAGCCATTATATATTAGGTAATCTAACTCATTCACTCATACATCTCTTAGAAACCCTAGAGCCTCCACATGCATCCATCACATACACACATTTCCTTAGATTTAGGTCATGCATTTCATCATCCATTTAAGATCCACCTATGAATCTAAGCCCTCCATCAACCATCTACCCATTCCTATAATTATTTCACCCAAAATACCTTAAAGCCATTAGATCAAAAACCATTTAATCTAAGCCCTCCATTCATAAACCCAAAGCTATGAACAACTTGTAGTTCAAGCTAGCCCCCTTGCGCATTTTACACATCATCATCCCATAGTTTTTGCAACCTAAAACCTTTCTATGCACTTAGACTAAGAGCCATGTAGATACATTCCTAAGATCCCAACACACCTCACCATCCAATCCCCAAGTATCCCACACGATTTTCTCAATCCCAATCCAATCCATTCGAATTTCACACCAAGTCAACCCTCCTTTTCATCTTCCTATCATCCATCGATTCATTCATCTCATCTCTTAATCTCATCCATTCATTCATCGTCTCATTGCACAAACCTTAAAACTACATAGCCAAATTCGAATTTCCCAGTGCAAATCTAAGTCCTAATTTCTCTCCTAATCTCCTATCTTCCCTCTGCCTTGACTTAGCCACCAAGGAAAGCCGCACCAAATTCGTGTGGCTCTCCTTGTGCAACCCTAAAATCCAACCTTAAATCTCCATCACCCATTCCCATTTAAATCCAATCCAGTCCTTTGATTTCCCACCTTAAACATTGATTTAATCAAAGCCATCCATCTCTTTTCAAAACCTATAAATATCCCATTATTCCAAGGGTGAAATTTGAATATGACCTGGAATTCAAGAGGACTAAAGGCTGGAGCAAAAGACAAGAAGACAGGAGCACCATTTGAACTTACAAGTAAGAGTTGTAGATTTTTATTTTTATGTTATATTTCTTGTATTTAATTTATAAAAGCCTTGTACTTTAATTCTTCCATTTAATAAAGTGAAGCATTCATTTTGAACCCTGGAACATCCAATTTCTGAAATACTTTTATGATTACTTTATTTTTAATTTCAAGAACACAACTTTTATTTATTTGATTGAAAATGAGCGTATGCAATAGTTAGGATCTTGATTGTAAGACTTGAATCATGAATACTAAGGTTTTGATTAATTAAATTAAAAAGTTGTGAATCTTGTTTTATTGATAAATATGAATTGTATTTTAGATCTTTACATGAATTTCAGATCTAGACCTTTACTTTGTTTACACATCTTGGGTGATGAACGATGTATTCTTAACAACCAACCTTTACGTTACTGCACATTTAATTTCAGTCATTTATTTTCATGTAATTTAATTTTTCTGCCTTTTAATTATGTTAAATCTCATGTTTGTTGTGTAATAGTTGTTTTAACCTAAATCTTGTATAATCTAATCTTTAATTCTTTAATTATTTAATTAATTCTTTAATTCTTTAATTTCTCTTTAATCACTCTTTCTCAAAAATCCATTCAATTAAAGTTAGGAAGATGTGTAAATAATTTTGTAACTTGAAATCCTAATCATGATTAAGGTTAAAATTTAATTCACCATTTAAGAATAAGCAATCACACATTTTATTTGCTGATAGTCCAAGTTAGATACATGACTCATATAATGATTCAATTTCTTAAAAACAATTCATTTTTAGAGGATATAAATTTAAATTCAAATACTTTTAGATTTTCCATTGGGTTCGACCTCGCTCTCACATTACTATACTATGAATGGTTCGTGCACTTGCGAGATTTACAAATTTAAAACCATCAACAATCTTTAATCTTCCAAGACCTCAAATTATGAAGAGATCAGGTTTTTTGCAGGTTGCGCTGGATTTTACAAGAGGTTCATGAAATGTTTCAGCGAAATATCTGGACTTCTCTGTAGACTCCTGACCAAGGACGATGTCTTCAATTTTGACGAGAAGTGCGTCACTTCCTTTGAAAAATTGAAAACTACTGTAACGCCCGGCCCTTTTTCACCCGTTTTCCGAAAATCAGAGTCTATTTTTTTTTTTTTTTGAAATAGAAGAGTGAGAGAGGGCGTGGACGCCGCGACGCGAGTTAAGTCCGAGCTTCAAAAGCCCGACCCTTAACTGGCCAACCCCACGCGTGCGCGGAACTGAGTCCACGAGAATGGTTCACGCGTAGGAAGTAAGCTCGCAGATTATAATCATTGCAGAACATGATAATAGAGTCTATCCTACCGGTTTTTAGATAGAAGGGAAGATACAACATTGAATTACCAAAATGCCCCTATGTTCATATTTATATCACCAAAGGTACTCGTCCATAAGTAACGTCCAAATCATCGCAAGAAATGTAAATTTATACAACCCGACAAGCTAAGTTTCTTTAAAATTACATCTCCAAAATGTAAACGTAAATAAACTAAGACTGCGCTTCCCAAGCTCCTAAGCTTGGCTCCTGTCATGTCCACCGTTTCCTGCCTCTCCTGCGTCATCAGCTAGGGTAGAAGTAGGGCGTTAGTCAACGTGCCTAGTAGGACTCCGAGTAGGGTTAGCATATGGATTAGTGATAACATGCATACCGATACAATAAAATATATCAAAATAAGCATGTAATGAGTGCTATGCCATGGGTGCCAATGTCATGTGTCCCACCCATCATTTGTATGATCATACAATATATTGTCCCCATGTTTGCTTCTCGGTCGCCCCGACAGAGCATGGACTCCGGTTATAGAACTATCCCCATGTTTGATTCTAGGTCGCCCTGACGGAGCATGGACTCCGGTTATAGCCCTCAAGCCATCCCCATGTCTGATTCTCGGTCGCCCCGACGGAGCATGGACTCCGGTTTCATTATTTTCGCGCCCATGCCATGCATGAGATGTACGTGCATTATGCTATGTAGTATATAAATAAACCATAATTTTGATATACCATACATAGCCATATAATGCATAATGTTAAAATATAATCCATATGATTCATAACTTAAAACTCGTCATAAGATAAATCATAATCATAAATCCATCATAAGCCAAATCAAAATAATTTAAAATACCATCATACATCCATCGCTTACAAAAAGGTAGGAATCCTACCGAATACCGTGTAGCGTTCTGTTACGTTTTCCGTTCGATAATCCGGTCGCCGATCGCGTACTGTTTGCGACGTCCCGATACCTTATTACATTTACCGAATTAGTCCATACGTTATCCATGATTAAGTTGCTAAGTGATCATAACCCTAGATCCATTCAATGATCCTTAAATATGTTACAAGTTTATCAAAAATCGATCCTTAACTTAGCCCATTATCCATTGGTTAAAATACATACATAAATCTGATTTTTTGGCCATTTTAAATATTCCATTGAGCGAGCCTAAAACGTAGCATCTATACGTTTTATTTAATCATTCATAATGACCTTTTAATATATCCAATTCCATGTTCAATCCACATAGGGTTCGGCCATGATGGTTCTTCAAAGTGGCTAATAATTACCATTTTGCCACTCTCTCTTCCATGGTTAATCATCCATTTATTTATGTACATTCTAAGTCCAAATTTCATTTATACTTAGATCCATTTAATCACGACCTAGCATCTTCAAATCGGCCACCTACTTTTAATTAAATTTGAAAACATTTAATCCCATAAATCATCTCATATTTGGCCTAAGATGTGGCCCACAAAAAGGGGTCATGGGTTCGGCCATACACCATGGCCGAACCCATGGTGTCCATTTTGCCTCATTTAGTCCTACCTCAAATGAATTTAAATCATGCATTTACATCCTCATTTTCATCCCATTTAAAATACTATATACCAATCCATTAAAATTTCCATTCCTCTCCATCATTTTTTTATGCATAAAAATCCCAAATTATTACCATAGGGTTCGGCCATACATCATGGCCGAACCCATGGTTCATGGCTCACTTTTATTAGTGCCATTAAGGACCAATGTTTTGTCCATGGTTTTCTTTGCCAAAAATTCCATTTTTAAAAATTAATACCTTACATTCATTTTGGCCCCTTTTTAAAACTTATATCTTACACTTTGTAAATCCATTTAAAAACTATCATTTCCTCCATCATCTTCTATAATTCAAAAATATTTAATCCACCACTTCCATCCCATTTGAAAATCACATACCATACTCATAATTTTCAAACCTTAGCAAACATTAACCATTGAGCATCTAAGAGCCCTAACCCTCATAGATCACTAACCATGGGGTTCGGTCACCTTGTATGGCCGAACCCTATAGTCCATGATTTTTCTTTTGAACATCATACCTCCATTTGAATTTAATCATCCATTTACATCACCTATTTTAAATCATTTGAAAACTAATTATCATTAATCATTCTCCAACATTTTAAACTTTCTAATCTTAATAAAATCATCAATTACTTAGCATTTAGGAAACCTAACCTTTTCTCCATATTTTTCCATACTTCCATCATCCATCATTTAAATTTTCCATCATGGGGTTCGGCCATGTTACATGGCCGAACCCTATGGCCCAAAATTTCCTCACAAGTCCATAACAATTATTTTAAATACTTAACATCCCTAATCCATTACTTAATCCATTCCTCCATCTTATCTATTCCTTATCCTACCATTGGATGGATTTTTAAATTCAAAGCCTATGATGGTTTGGCCACCATCCAATCCAAGGAAATGGATTCCAAAACTTAAAACCCTAAAAATTAAATTTCTTGTTTAGAACATACTTACGATCCGACGACTCCTCTGGTCTTTGTCGCTCCCATCGACTTCCTTGGCCTCCTTTCTTCTTCCTCTCCTTGTTTGATCGGCTAGATGTGCTTGATCAATGGTGAAATATGCTTGGATCGGCTATGGCAGATGGAGTTAGATTGAGAGAGGGAGAGGGGAAGGTGATGGAAAACAAGATCTTAGCCTTTGATCTTGAAGGGGTGGACCAAGGCTTGCTCTCTCTTTCTCTTTTCTTCTCTTCTTCTTCTAAGTTTTCTTCTCTTTTTCTTTTCTCCAATGCATGGGACGGTTTTTGAGAGTGGGAGGGAGAGATAGAGTGAAAAATGTTTGTTTGAAATGAGATGGAGATGGTTGGAGTAGCCTTCATTCCAACATTAACTTCCTCAGCAACCAAGCATGGGCTAGCTTGACTTTGGTGGGGGTGGTGGTTGAGACCCAACCACCAAGCATGGCTCCCTTGTCCTCTTTGACTTGTCTATGTTGACCCTAATTAACCAACCTAATTAATTTAGTTAAGTCCTCATTTAGGTTAATTAATTTCCATCCAATTTAATTTCATACAATTTATCTATCTAAGGAACCCACCCATGGTTGACCAAGTCAACCATGGTGGATGGCCCCCACCTATACCTACCCCACCCGCCACCTCACTTGGTGAGGTGGGGGTGGGCCCCACTTGGCCATGTCATTTTAATCCCATTGATTTTAACTTAGGGCATTTTACAATAATTTTAATCAATTTAATTTACCTTAATCCACCTTAGTCTTCTTAAATTTATCCATGGTTGACCAAGTCAACCATGATGGTTGGCCCCACTTTTTCCTTGGTCCACACGCCACCTCAATTGGTGAGGTGGAGGTGGGCCCCATTTGGCCATATCGCTTAATCTTGATACATCTTAACTTAGATAATTTTATAATTATCTAATCCATTTAATTTATCTTAATTGGATCACCATTGGGTCCATGGCCCAATTATATTTTTGTCTTACCCATTTATCTTAGGGCTTACCTACCTTGGCCCATTGGGCCCCATATGGCTAGTTGACCCAATTATTTACCATTGACCAATTAAATGAATTAATTCTAATTCATGGTCTATTGGGTAATAATTGTGTCCATGGCCCAATTAGATTCCCTCTTTACCCACTTACCTTAGGGTTGGAACCGATTATTTTGATCTATTGGGCCCCACATGGCTATCATGTCCCCTTTGACCATCGTTGATCCGCTTAGTCCTCATTGACCCATTAAATGGATTTCATCCAATCCATGGCCCAATTGCGCCATTCTTGGACCCTTGTCCCAACTTTTGATCCATTTGGTATTCCATCATGTCAAAATTTAAATTAAAATCAATAAATGCCAAATATATATTGATTCGAAAATTCGGGCTATCACAATAGAATCCTCTTTTGAAATTTTCGTTCGGAAAATTCAAGTGAAGTAGGGGTCCAAAACAACTCATGCGAAGAGCTCCGGATAAGCAGTTTTCATCTCCGACTCAAGTTCCCAGGTGGTTTCTTCACTGCCATGTCGTTCCCATACCACCTTGACGAACTGAATGGCGCGGTTCCGTAGCACCCTTTGTACGCTTCCAATAACTCTGACCGGCTTCTCCACATATGTCACATCGCTTTGTACATCGATGTCTTGAACATTTATCACATGGGAAGGATCAGGGTTGTACTTTCTCAGCATGGACACATGAAATACATCATGTAGAGATGACAGCTGTGGAGGGAGCGCTAATTGATAAGCTACCCCTCCCACCCTCTTCAGTATTGGGAACGGCCCCACAAATCTAGGCGACAGTTTCCCTTTCTTTCCGAATCTCATGTGCCCCTTCCGTGGTGAGACTTTCAGAAATACCAAGTCTCCCACCTCAAACTCGAGGAACCTTCTCCTCTTGTCGGCATAGTTTTTCTGACGGCTCTGTGCAGTGAGTAGATGTTGCCGTATCAACTTAATCTGTGTTGTAGACTCTGCAACCAAATCCGGCCCAATCAACGCAGGCTCACCGGCCTCTGTCCAACACACTGGCGATCTACACGGTCTACCATACAAGGCCTCAAATGGAGCCATCTGAAGGCTTGCCTGGTAATTGTTATTGTAAGAGAACTCCACCAGTGGCAGATGATCCTCCCATCCGTCCTTGAAGTCTAGCATGCATGCTCTCAGCATATCCTCCAGTGTCTGTATCGTTCTTTCTGACTGCCCATCAGTCTGTGGGTGAAAAGCTGTGCTAGTTAATACGTCGGTCCCCATAGCCGACTGCATGCCCTGCCATACGCTGCTGGTGAATCGTCCATCCCTGTCGGACACAATAGACCGGGGAATACCATGTAGCCTGATGATCTCTCGGATGTACCGTCGACCCAATGTCTCTGATGAATCTGTCGTTTTGATGGGAAGAAAATGTGCGAACTTGGTTAACCGGTCCACTATAACCCATATTGCATCGTTGCCCTTTGATGACCTTGGTAACCCTATTACGAAGTCCATAGATATGTGCTCCCATTTCCATTCTGGTACCGGTAAGGGTGCAAGTAGGCCCAGTGGTTTCCGATGTTCTGTCTTAACCTGCTGATAAGTTAGGCAACAAGCGACAAAGGCTGCCACATCTTTCTTAAGTCCATGCCACCAATAGTGCCTCTTAAGATCATGATACATTTTCATGCTGCCCGGGTGGATAGAGAGTTTGGTTTGGTGTGCTTCAATTAGCAACTCTCTTATGCAATTCTTAGGCACGTATGTCCTGCCTCGGAACATAAGACCCTGTCCGGGTCGTAACTCCCACTCCGGTACGACCTCACCGGTAGACATCTTAGACCAAATCTCCTCCACTTCTGGATCTGTCCGTTCTTCCCGTTCAATCTCAGAGACCATGTTGGATCGTATGATCAGATTATATATGGTTCCATGATAATTGAGGTAGAGTTTAAATTCTCTGATGGTATTCAATACCTCCCATTCCGTCCTGATCATGCTGACGACTGTAGCATGTGACATGCGGCTGAGAGCATCCGCTACCTTGTTCGCCTTTCCCGGATGATATCGAAGTGCGAATTCATAATCTGCCAGATACTCCATCCATCTGCGCTGTCTCATGTTGAGTTCTTTCTGATCAAATAAATATTTCAGACTTTTGTGATCCGAGAACACCTCGAACTTTTCCCCATAGAGGTAGTGTCTCCAGCTTTTGAGAGCGAAGACCACCGCTGCTAGTTCTAGATCATGGGTGGGGTAGTGGCGTTCATGAATTTTCAATTGTCTCGATCCGTACGCCACCGTAAGATTACCTTGACTGAGTGTGCACCCCAGTCCCTCTCCGGAGGCGTCACAGTACACCTCATAATTTCGGCCTTTTTCTGGCAAGATTAGAATAGGAGCGGTCGTAAGCCTCTCCTTAAGCTCCTCAAATCTTTGATTGCACACATTGGACCATTCAAACTTGACTCCTTTCTGAGTGAGTCAAGTAAGTGGAGCCACAATCTTGGAGAAGTCCATGATGAATTTCCGATAGTAACCGGCCAATCCCAGAAAACTGCGGATCTCGGTCACATTTGTCGGCGCTTTCCATTCCTTGACTGCTGCTACCTTAGCCGGCTCCACGGCTATACCTTCCTCTGATATGATGTGTCCCAAGAAGTTGACTTCAGATAGCCAAAATTCTCATTTACTGGCCTTGGCATACAATTGGTTCTTTCTCAAGGTGTCTAGGACTATCCGCAGGTGCTCGGCATGTTCCTTTTGACTTTTGGAGTAGATCAGGATGTCGTCAATAAATACGATCACAAACTGATCTAAGTAAGGACGGAATATCCTATTCATCAGATCCATGACCACCGCCGTTGCATTAGTAAGCCCAAACGGCATGACTACATACTCAGATAACCCATACCGTGTCCTGAAGGCAGTCTTCTCTATGTCCTCCTCTCTAACCCGAATTTGATGGTATTCGGACATCAGGTCAATCTTGGAGAAATGAGAGGAACCCCTAAGTTGATCAAACAGATCATCAATCCGGGGTAGGGGATACTTGTTCCTGACAGTCAGCTGATTAATTTCCTATAGTCCACACACATTCGTAGGGTACCGTCTTTCATTTTCACAAATAACACTGGGGCTCTCCATGCGGATGTACTGTTCCGAATGAAGCCTAGTCTGAGCAGTTCATCAATTTGCTTCTTCAGCTAGGTCATCTGAGCAGGTGCCATCCTATAATGGGGTAATGATACTGGAGCGGCGCCGGGGTATAATTTTATTTCAAAGTCTATCTCCCTCTTAGGTGGCAAACCAGGGAGTTCTATTGGGAATACCTCGGCAAAATCTGCTACTACCGGCGGAAATTCAACCATTGGTGCCTTATCTAGTCTGAGGCTGTTCAAGGCGAGATGGTTCAGTTCCTCTTGCAGCCTTTTAGGGATACCCTGCCTGTCAGCGTGTACCACGTACTGCTCTCCTTTGGGTGACCAAAATATCACCCTACGAAGATGGCAGTCAATATGGGCCTGATACGTAGTCAACCAGTCCATGCCAAATATGACATCATATTTCGCCATATCGATTACTAAATAATTGAACTCGAATCTGAATCCCGCGAGTTCCGTGTTCAATGCCGCACATATTAGTCTTAATGATGTGTCTCCGACGGGGGATACAATGGTGAGTGATGTGGACAGGTTTTGTACTAGTGTACCCGTGGCAGATATGAATGTAGCAGATATGAATGAATGTGATGCTCCAGAGTCAAATAAAGTAACAGCATAGGAACTACCAATTACAGCCATACCTTGCATCACTGAACGGTCCACTGCCACTGGAGATGGTATGGTGAAGAGTAGTCCAGATCCTGCGGGTTTTGGTGCCCGCCCCGCCTGATTATATGTTCTGCCTCCCCGCGACTGTGTTGGTCTAGTTGGAGGGTGGAAAAGGCCCCTGAAGTTGGAGGGTCGGCTAGTCTGTGGACACTCTCTCTTGTAGTGGCCCTGTTGGCCACACTGATAACAGGTGTTCCCACCCCGGGGAACCTGTGTCACTGATGCTGATGTAGAAGGCTGACTAGGGCGGAAGCTCCCGGTAGATCCCGTGGAGGGTGAGGGCCTGCTAGGATTCGGGCAAAATTTCTTGTTGGGTTGGAATGTACCCCGCCCACCTTGCCCTCAGCGGTTGTCAAACCGTACTATCTCATTCAATTCTCGTTCTGCAATGGTGGCCCTGCTAACCGCCCCTGCCAGTGTGGGTTCTTTGAAAATGGTCACTCTAGACTTGATGCTTGGCCAAAGGCCCCGTTCAAACTTGCGGGCCCTTCGGTGTTCAGTATCCACCATATAGAATGCATAGATAGACAGCTTAAGAAATTCTCTGTGATACTCTGCCACTGTCATATTGCCTTGTACCAATGAGATGAAGGCTTCAGTCTGGCTCTCTCTTTCCTCTTCTGGAAAAAATTGCTCTAGGAAGGTGGCTGAGAACCACTCCCATGTCATGGGGATCCTTTCTCTTTCCGGTACCAGTGCTTGTTGCTTTTCAACCACTTCCCACCAACTACTGGCATCCTCGATCAGTTGGGATGTGGCCAGTAAGATCTTATCAGCAGTACTGGAAATCTGGAGCAAATTCAAGATTTGATTGATCCTCTTTCCCACAGCCCCTTCCTTTCCCTTGAAGTAGGGAAGGCGCTGTTGCTGGAAGTCCTTGACCATCTTCCGTTTACTGGAGTCGCTGGCAGTCGCATTGCCGCTTGACTGTTGTTGTAGAGCAGAAGTGATTGCCGCTTGAACAATGTCTCTTAACTCGGGAGGTACACCTTCTATGTTTATACTATTTTGTCCCTCGGCTGTATGAGGTGGTGGTTGTACTTCCTCGTCCTAACGAGGGGGTGTTACCTCTTTCTCTACTCTTGGGTTGCGGCGCTTTCTTCTTTTTGGCGGCATTTCCTAAGTCATCGAAAAATATTGACTTAGTACCTTCACAACATTGTCATGTTCATAGTTTGGAATAATTTTCCTAAGTATCAAATGTTCCTTCAATTTGGGGAGAATTATTGATCAAGTATACTTCATTTTTTTTGGGGAAAATTCTTAAGTGTCGAATATCGTTTCTTTCATTTGGGGAAGGTTGCCAAATAAGCACACTTAGTTTGGGGAAAACTTCCCAACTATTTATGTTTGTCCATTTTTCCGAAGTCGGGGAAATTTTTCCTACGTTTGGTAAATCCCTCAATGTTATAATGATTGTACTTCCCTTCCTATCATTTTCTTACGTCAAATGTGGCGCTCAGATTGAATGTTTCAGTCTGAGTCAATCGAAGTAGATTAATCCGGCCCCCGTGCAGCGGACTCCGAAGAGTCGGTCAGTTGGGATTCTTAGATGTTCGTGAGACATGCAACCGTCTTAATCATACGTCGAGAGATTCATTCTTTCGATTTTACTCTAATACCAACTGTAACGCCCGACCCTTTTTTCACCCGCTTTTCGAAAATCAGAGTCTATTTTTTTTTGAAATAGAAGAGTGAGAGAGGGCGTGGACGCCACGATGCGAGTTAAGTCAGAGCTTCTAAAGCCCGACCCTTAACTGGCCAACCCCACGCGTGCGCAGAACTAAGTCCACGAGAATGGTTCACGCGTAGGAAGTAAGCTCGCGGATTATAATCATTGCGGAACATGATAATAGAGTCTATCCTACCGGTTTTTAGATAGAAGGGAAGATACAACATTGAATTATGAAAATGCCCCTATGTTCATATTTATATCACCAAAGGTACTCGTCCATAAGTAACGTCCAAACCATCGCAAGAAATGTAAATTTATACAACCCGACAAGCTAAGTTACTTTAAAATTACATTTCTAAAATGTAAACGTAAATAAACTAAGACTGCGCTTCCCAAGCTCCTAAGCTTGGCTCCTGTCATGTCCACCGTTTCCTGCCTCTCCTGCGTCATCAGCTAGGGTAGAAGTAGGGCGTTAGTCAACGCGCCCAGTAGGACTCCGAGTAGGGTTAGCATATGGATTAGTGATAACATCCATACCGATACAATAAAATATAACAAAATAAGCATGTAATGAGTGCTATGCCATGGGTGCCAATGTCATGTGTCCCACCCATCATCTGTATGATCATACAATGTATTGTCCCCATGTTTGCTTCTCGATCGCCCCGACAGAGCATGGACTCCGGTTATAGAACTATCCCCATGTTTGATTCTCGGTCGCCCCGATAGAGCATGGACTCCGGTTATAGCCCTCAAGCCATCCCCATGTCTGATTCTCGGTCGCCCCGATGGAGCATGGACACCGGTTTCATTATTTTCCCGCCCATGCCATGCATGAGATGTACGTGCATTATGCTATGTAGTATATAAATAAACCATAATTTTGATATACCATACATAGCCATATAATGCATAATGTTAAAATATAATCCATATGATTCATAACTTAAAACTCATCATAAGATAAATCATAATCATAAATCCATCATAAGCCAAACCAAAATAATTTAAAATACCATCATACATCCATCGCTTACAAAAAGGTAGGAATCCTACCGAAAATCCTGTGCAAGGCACTTCAGTGCCAAAAAGACCACTAGAAAGATTTTGCAGTGTGGATTTTATTGGCCCTCCATATTCACTGATACCCATTCCTATTGTGCCACATGCGGAAGATGGCAAAAATTAGGAAGTCTGTCTCGAACAAGTATGATGCTACTAAACCCAATCTTACTAGTTGAACTTTTCGAGGTTTAGGGCATTGATTTCATGGGACCCTTCCCAAATTCTTTTGGTCATCTTTATATTTTAGTAGGAGTTGACTACGTCAGCGAGTGGGTCGAAACGATTTCATTATAGAGAAAATTTTCTCCAGATTTGAAAATCCACGCATTAACATAAGTGACGGGAGTAAACACTTTTGTAACCACACATTTAATAAACTGTTGAAATCATATAGGGTGTTACATAAGGTTTTTACACCCGCAAACCAGTGGTCAAGTGGAAATTTCGAATAGAGAGATCAAGCATATTCTAGAGAAGACAGTCAATCCCACTAGCAAAGACTGGTCTTCCAGACCCACAGATCACTATGGGCATATCGAACTGCTTTTAAGACGTCCATAAGTATGTCAACCTACATATTGGTTTATGGGAAGACTTGTCATCTGTAACGCCCAACCCTTTTTTTCACTTGCATAAATCAGAGTATACATATCTATATATATTTTTTAAGTGAGAGAGGACGAGTCGTTATGATGCGAGTCAAGTCCGAGTTTCCAAAACCCGACCCTTAACTGACCACTATTACGTGTGCGTGGACTAAGTCCATTAAAATATTTACACACGCTTTTCTTAATGCTTGCGGAATAATTTATATGAATAAAATGTTATTCATTTTCTTGTCATCATTAGGCAAGGAAAGCCAATCACCATAGTATTCCAATAAACTTAAGGATTATCAAACCATAGCAAATAAGTTCTTAGTTATTACAATCCAAAAATGTACGTCCTCCGAATACATCATTGAAATTAAAACTGAGTAATTTAAACTTAAATCTTCCCAAGCTCCTATGCTTGGCTCCCTTCCTATCCCACGTCCTTTTCCTTATCATTCCCTGTTCCATCACTTATAGGGTAGAAGTAGGGCATTAGTCAACGTGCCCAGTAGGTATTCCAATTAGGGTTATGGTACACATAAGAGTAATATAGAATAACATAAATCAATGGTTTATACATCATTAATGTCATATTTGTAAAATATCTTGTAAGCAATAAAACAATGCATGATGTCCTTATCATAATCATGCTAACATAAGTGTCATGTCATGAGTGTCAATGCCAAATGAAATCCCACCCAATGTCCATACCCAATCACATCAGAAATCAATCAACGGCTTCTTTGGCCAATTATGTCCACAGTTTTGAGGCGGCAACCACCAGGGCACTGTATACCCATCCACAAATTAATTGAGATTACCGATGGAGTGTGATCTCCTCCCTCTGTGCAGGATTTCGGGACCAACTACCCAGGAACTCTTTGACCCAATTACGCCGTACCTTTTCTATCAACCGGAAGCGGCTAAATCTCAACAGTTCATATAGCTTCATATAAGCTAATCTCAAGCCCAAGTTATGTCCGAACCACTCAGAACTTGGCTTGCTGGTCATATGTGTTCCCTCCCATGTCATGCATGAGGTAATGTATGCAAAAATGGCACTTCATTTAAAATACATAATATCATTGGAAATTGACTCATAATCATATACAATTTATTAGCCAATACATTCATCATATTTTGAATATAAACAAGTGTCATATTATACTCTATAGTGTTGTCAATGAGGTAGGAATCCTACTAATGTTCAATATACTATCCTTTATTGTCTTGCAAAGATATCGTTAATGGCCGCTTGAGATGAATCGCACGCAATCCTTTTATGAACCTCTTTACCTCATCAAATTCAAACATTCATATTAGTTTGATTTTTCATTTTAATTTCGTCATCCCTATTTCCATCTAAGTTCCATGTTCATTTCTCAAAGCATTTACGCATCATAGTCCGTTATCCATTTAAGACCCTCAATGGGGTTTGGCCATACAACATGACCGAACCTTATTGTTCTTCCTTTTTAACTCGCTCCATCCTACAAAGTTGTAACGCCCCGCCTTTTTTCACTCGTACAAAATCAGAATATATATATTTTTTTAAATGAATGAGAGAGAGCGGGAATGTCACGACGCGAGTTAAGTCCAAGTTTCCAAAACCCAACCCTTAACTGGTCACCTTTACGTGTACGTGGATTAAATCCACTAAAACATTTTACACGCTTTGCTAAAAACTTACGGAATCATCATATGAATAAAATACCATTCATATACATGTCATCATTAAGAAGGGAAGCCAATCACCATATAATTAACTGAAGCTTAAATATCATCAAACCATAGAAAAATATTTCTAAGTTTTACAATCCAAAATATCAGTTCTCCCAATACATCTTTCAAAATCAACATAAATGAAATAAGCATAAATCTATCCAAGCTCCTACGCTTGACTCCCTTCATGGCCCATGTCCTTGTCATTCCCTGTTCCATCATCTATAGGGTAGAAGTAGGGCATCAGTCAACATACCCAGTAAGAATTCCAAGTAGGGTTATGGCATACATAGGATTAAGATAAAATCAAAATATAAACATCATATCATATTTATAAAACACCCCATAAGTAGTAAAACAATGCATGATATCCATATCATAATCATGTTTACTTATGCATCATGTCATGGGTGTCAATGCCAAATGATCACTCACCCACTATCCATGTCCAAACACAACATAAATCATATCAATGGTTTCCTTGATAAATTGCCATATCAAGGTGTTCCCTTGGCCAATTACATCCGCAGTGTTTTGTGATGACACCACCAGGTCACTGTTATACCTCCCCACATATGTTAATCGGAATTACTGATGGAGTGTGGACTCCTCCTTCTGCGTAGGGTTTCAGGACTATATACCCAGGAGCTCTTTGGCCCAAATACGTCGTACCCATTCTTAGCAATTCCGGACAAGGCCAACATATCAATAGTTCACATAGCTTCATACGAGCTAGTTTCCAACCCAAATCATGTCCGGACCGCTCATAATTTGGCTTGCTGGTCTATGTATTCCCTCCCATGCCATGCATGAGATAATGAATGCAAGAATATCCTTCCTTATCAAATTACATTATATCATTGAAATTCAGTTCAAAAAACACATATCAATTGTTCTATCAAAGTAAAACATCATATTTGGAAATAAAGATCAGTGCTATATGTATAATCCATAGTGTCTCGACAAGGTAGGAATCCTACCAACGTCCGATTACTGTCCTTTTCTTGTTTCGCAAGTATAACGTTAACGCTCTCGTGAAAACGAATCGAACCTTGTTACCTTAACAAATTCAACCACATATATATCAGTTTGATTATCTGTAACACCCCCCCTTTTTCACTAGCTTTTGGAAAATCAGAGTCTATTTTTTTTTTATAAACAGAAGAGTGAGAGAGAGCCGGACGTCACAACGCGAAATAAGTCCGAACTTCTAAAGTTCGACCCTTAACTGGCCAACCCTACGTGTGCATGGACTAAGTCCATGAATACGGTTCACACGTAATAATATATATATGTGGATTAAATCATACACTGCGGATTATAATAAAACCTAAACCTATTCCATTTTAAATAGCAAAGTACTTCGTCACTTAACCAAATTACCTTAAATTACATATCCAAAATAAACCATTCAAACCATAACAAAATTATCTAAGTTATTACATGCCGCATTCTAGCTACTCAAATTACAAGTCCATGAGTAACTTAAATAAAATAACATTAAACATATCCAAGCTCCTATGCTTGGCTCCGTTCACGATCATCATTTCCTGTGTCATTCACTAGCGTAGAAGTAGGGCGTTAGAACAACGCGCCCAGTAGAAATTCCAAGTAAGGCTAACACATGGGTTAGTACCAAAAATCATATAAATAACATAATACCAAACCATATAAAAACAATGCCATGTCATGATGTCAAATGTAATGAGTCCCACCCATCACAAATACATATAACCTCTTGATGGGATTCGCATCATCAAGGTATCCCCACAGTGGTCTTTCGGACGACCTGAAGGAGTGTGGCCTTCGGTTACATATCCTCCCTCCCATGCCATGCATGAGATGTAAATGTCAACATGCTATGCAATTATACAAATCATAGCATTTAAAATCCCATACTTGAAAACATATCACTTATACAAAACATCTCAACAAAATATAACTTAAAAATCATATTACATGTCCCATGGTTTCAAAGAGGTAGAATTCTACCAAAGACCACTAAAGTGTCATTGCTTCTTAATCCCGCAACCGCTCACGATTGTGCACTGTTTGTGAGGTCCCGTCACCTTGTTACATATCCACAAGTCAAACCAATATCCCATTTGATTTCTAATTAAGTCTAAGTCCATAAACACAACCTTGTGGGGTTCGGCCATACAACATGGCCGAACCTCACCCACTTGAATCTGGTCCCTCTTTGGATTTAACCAATCACTTCCAAGTAACAATTTTAAAAACCCTAATCCACCAAATACAACTTTGTGGGGTTCAACCATACACTATGGCCGAACCTCACCTATTTGGTTTTAGTCCCTCCTTTGAGTTCTTTGATCTTTAAGTTAGATACAAGATCATGCCTTTTTTGATTCATACATCTAATCACTTATACAAATCCATAACCAAAACATTCCTCATGGGGTTCGGCCATACACCATGGCCGAACCCATGATCTTTCATTCTAACCCATATTTACATTCCTTGCCGTTGTTTCCATCACCTTATGTTTTAGGTCCATAAACATAAGTCCACAAAATATTACTTATGGGGTTCGGCCATATACCATGGCAGAATCCATGGTCCTTTAATTTTACTCCTTTGGCCATCATTTATAATCGTGCTTAAATCTCCACATGTCCCATTAAAATGGTCCATGGGGTTCGGCCATACACATGGCCGAACCCATGGTCCTTTGTTTCCATGTTCTCTTTTAAACAATTCACCATCTCAAGTTCATAAACAAGACCCTCCATGGGAGGGTTTAATCGTACCCTTAGGTTCATCCTTTTTTATCCTCATTAACATATTCAAAATCAACTAACAACATTATCCATCATTGTCTCTCCATGGGGTTCGGCCATACAACATGGCCGAAGCCTATGGTTCCTTTTTTTCCATTAAAACATATTATACATCTATGATTGATTCTTTGATGGTTCTCATACATCCATCCATTTAAACCCCTTTAATCCTTTAAAAAATCATACACATACATCTATGATTTTCATCCTTATAAATCAATTAAAATATAACCAATGTCTTTTCATGGGGTTTGGCAATACAAAATGGCCGAACCCTATGGTCCATCATCTCTTTAAGATCACTTAGACCCATATAACTTCCTTAACACTTTCCATGGGGTTCGGCCATACAACATGGTCGAACCCTATGGTTTATCATTCTGTCATTTATCCATAATAAATTAGGGTTCGACCATGCAATGGCCGAACCATGTCCTTGACCACCTTTTTCTTATTTTTACAATTTATCGAGCACTTACCGATTCCGTGTCTCCTCTGGTTTCTTTTACTCTTTCTTGCTCATTTCCTTCCTTAGCCTCTCCTTCTTTCCTTCTTGCTCTTTACTCGAGACTGATCTTGATGAAACCCCTTGGAGTGGTTCGGCCAAGAGAATAGATTTGAGAGAGGGAGAAAGAGAGAAGATTAAGATAAACACTCCAAGTGTTTTCTCTTTGACTATGAGAAGTGATTCGGACTTGTGTGAGAGAGAGAGAGTGATGAAAAACACTCTAAGTATTCTTGTCTTGAGAGGTGTAACAACCAAGAGGGAGAGGGAGAGAATGAAATGAAAACTAATGTCTTTCCTTGATCAATAAGGTCGGCCAAAGGTGGTGTCCCTTGGTGGCACCCCTTTGTAACTCCCATGTTCCTTTACCTCTCTCCTTAATGCTCCACTTGGGGGTTTCATCCATGGGATGAAACTTCCAAGTCTCCAACGGTTTGGTTCTTGGGTTTCCATCTTGAGATGGAAACCCAACCCCCCCCCCGTCCACCATGCTTCCAACGTGTGCTTGCCTTTGTGTTAACCTTGCGTAACCTCCACAAAACGCAACCTCTCCATTAATGACCCATTTGGGGGTTTCATCCATGGGGTGAAACTCCCATGTACCCAACGGTCTTGTCTTGACTTGGACAACAAAACCGTCCACCTCCCATTGGTGATTCATTTGGGGGTTTCATCCATGAGATGAAACGCCCATTCCAACGTGTGACCCCTTAACTTGATTTTTAAAATGCAAAATACCTTCATCTTCACACTTCACTCACTCTTTAATTCAACTCACCACTTTAATTTAACTCATTTGAAATCAACTCAATCCCTTGATTCCATTTCCACTCAAATCAGCCCCAACCTAATTAAGCTTGGACTCACTTGGTGGTCAACCAAGTCAAACACGACCCATTGGGTCCCAATTGGCCATTTTGACCCAATTAATAATCTTGACCCAATTCAATACATCTTACCCATTTATTTCATTTGCAACCATATCCACAATCCGTTGGGTCTTAATTGGGCAATTGACCTAACACTTTACCCATCTAAGGTCCATATCCAATAATTCACAAATTAAATGGGCAAATTTCATATATATTGATAACTTGAAATTCCGGAGTGTTACATTATCTCTCCAATTTTCATCACCCTTTATATCCCAATGGATAAATAGAGGTATCCGGAAAATTAACCAAAAATAAAACATTCAAATTCAGTTGACTGAATCACGCCAGATACAGTATTTGCTTTACCCCCGAACTTTCAGTTGACTGAATAATAATATTCAGTCGGCTGAAACACAACTCGGTATTGTATATATTTGACCCGAAACCTTTCAGTCGGTTGAATCATGGATTCAGTCGGCTGACTTTCAGTCAAACCCTCTATGTTCTCGGTCAATGTTCTTTCAGTCGACTGAATCACAGATTTAGTCGACTGACTTTAGATCAGATTATTTATGTGTTCGACCAGTATACATTCAGTCGACTGAATGAACGATTCAGTCAGCTGAATCATCAACCAACTGTTACGTGTTTGATAAGTATACCTTCAGTCGACTGAATCACAAGATTCGGTAGACTGAAACACACCAAATCACTTTACTTGTTTGGCACGTCTCTTTTCAATCGGCTAAATCAGTGATTCAGTCGGCTGAAACACCCAGATATCACTTAAGTTGTCCGGCCAGCACACTTTCAGTTGACTGAATCATAAGATTTAGTCGGCTGAAATACCTAGATTACCCTTGTGTGTTCTGCCAGCCCCCCTTCCAATCTACTGAATCCTCAGATTCAGTCGATTGACTTTTTGTCAGTCTTCTCTGTTGGCATGCATGGTTAGGCCCTTCTCCATGAAATCCATTCCTTCTCATTTTAAACATAGATATCATCATCCATATAATTCTTTGTGAATTTACTCTACCCCCTAGCCAAGGCTAGGGTCTTGTTCATGATCCATCCAACCTTTGTATCATTATAACATGGTTGTGTATTCAATCTTTTGGTTGTTTGTTTTCATCACATATCTATTCCTTGAATGGATTTCCAATTCCATGGCCCTAATACAATTTGGCCATCCATTCCAACCAATTGTGGAACCCATAGGTTCGGCCACACCATGGCCAAACCTATGGTTTCCCTTAGTCTTAATCCCATATTGCTAAACTTAAAACATACCTTCTTTCCCGTCTCCTTTTCTTTTGGTCTGTCCTTTCCTTCCTTAATCCTTCTTCTTCCTTTGCTCTTCAAAAGTCTCCAAGTATAAAGATGAAAATGGGAGAGGGAGAGGAGAGGAGAAAAATCTCTTTGTGTGCAAGAGATGGACTCGGCCAAGGGGTGTGGAGTGCCCTTTGGTTGGTGTCTTTATGTAACAGCTTAGACTATTCAATCCTTTCCTTAATGATTTGTCTTAACCAAGGTGTCCCTTGGCTTAAGCAAGGACACCCTTTGTTTTAAGCCAAGAAACCCTTTGACTTCCATCGAGTCCCCTTGAGATGGAGACTCCTCAACTTCTCATTTCACCTCAAGTAATAACTTAACTCATTTGAAGTCACTCGTGATTGACCAAGTCAACCATGACATGGTTGACCATGCATGTGGTGACTTGGTCACCACATGGCATTCGGGTCCCACTTGGCCATGTCACTCGATGATGTGGCACCTTGATTACTCTTGGCTCTAATATGATGACATGTATCCACTTGGCAATGCCACATCACTCACATGCCACCTCACTTGATGAGGTGGATTTAATGAACTGGGTCTTAATTGGGTAGTTGAGCCATTTACTTTGAGTTACTCAGTTACTTTTAAAGTCAAACATGCCCATCTACGGTCCATTTCAACTATTTAATCTTAAATTTAATTAATTTGCAATTCAAATGGACCAATCCAATATATTTATAAGTAATGAAAATCTGGGGTGTTAAAATATTACCCTCTTTTTGAAATTCTCGTCCCGAAAATCGAGCGAAGTAGGGTTTTAAATAAATTACACAAATAGTTCAGGATAAGCTGCTCTCATTTCTGATTCAAGTTCCCAAGTGGCTTCCTCATTACCATGTCGATCCCATACCACTTTGACGAACGAAATTGCTTGGTTCCGTAACACCATTTGTTCCATCTCAATCACTCTGACAGGCCTTTCGACGTAAGATATGTCGCTTTATACTTCTATGTCTTGCACATTCAGCACGTGCGATGGGTCAAGATTGTACTTTCTCAACATAGAAACATGGAATACATCGTGTAGTCATGGCAACTGTGGAGGGAGAATCAAACGATAGGCCACTTCCCCCACCCTCTTATGGATTGGACAGGGTCCCACAAATCTGGGTGGCAACTTCCCTTTCTTTCCAAATCTCATGTGTCCCTTTCGTGGCGAGACCTTCAGGAACACTAGATCTCCCACTTCAAACTCAAGAAATCTTCGCCTTTTGTCAGCGTAGCTCTTTTGACGACTCTGCACTGTAAGCAGATGTTGCCGTATCACCTTGATCGGTTCCGTGCTCTCTGCAACCAGATCAGGTCCAATAAATGGAGGCTCACCGGCTTCTATTTAATATTGGTGATCTATAGGGTCTACCATACAATGCCTCAAATGGAGCCATATTGAGGCTTATGAGAACTCAATCAGTGGTAGATGATCTTCCCAACCACCCTTGAAGTCTAACATGTAAGCCCTCAGCATTTCCTCCAATGTTTGTATTGTACGTTCCGATTGACCGTCGATTTGTGGATAGAAAGCTGTGTTGATTAACAAACTTGTTCCCATAGCCGACCGTATGCCCTGCCATACTCTGCCTGTGAATCGACCATCTCTGTCGGACACAGTAGTCCTGGGTATACCATGTATCCTGATGATGTCCTTGGTATATTGCTGTCCCAAAGTCTCAGACAAGTTTTTCATTTTGATTGGAAGAAAATGTGCAGACTTGGTCAGACGATCCACCACAACCCAGATTGCATCGTTACCCTTTGAAGACCTTGGCAATCCTGCACAAAGCCCATAGAAATATGTTCCCATTTCCATTCGGACACAGGTAGAGGTTTAAGCAGCCCTGGCGACTTTTGATATTCTGTCTTGACTTGTTGACAAGCAAGGCAATGAGAGACAAAGTTAGCTGCATCTCTTTTGAGTCCATGCCACCAATAATGTCTTTTCAGATCATTGTACATTTTGGTGCTACCCAGATGAAAACAGATGTAACGCCTCGCCCTTTTTCACTCGCCGAAAATCAGAGTTTAGTTTTATTTTTTTATAAATAAAAAGTGAGAGAGAGCGGGAACGTCACGACGCGAGTTAAGTTCGGGTTTCCAAAACCCGACCCTTAATTGGCCACTTTTATGTGTGCGTGGACTAAGACCAGTAAAACATTTCACACACTTAACAATAATTGCGGAATTAACATATGAATATGATACCATTCATATACATGACAATCAATAAGCAAGGAAGCCAATCAATATATAATTAACTGAAATTAAATTAATATCAAACCATAGCAAAATAATTCTAAGTTATTACAATCCCAAAAATATCAGTTATCTCAATACATCATTCCAAAATCAAGCTAAGTAGTATAAGAATGAATCTGCCCAAGCTCCTATGCTTGGCTCCCATCATGTCCCATGTCTTTGTCATTTCCTATTCCATCATCTATAGGGTAGAAGTAGGACATTAGTCAACGCACACAGTAGGGATTCCAAATAGGGTTATGTACACATAGGATCAATAGAAATCAAGATAAGTACATCATATCAAAATTGTACAACATCTCATTGTACTAAAAACAGCGCATGATACTCATATCAAAATCATGCTAATGTATGGGTCATGTCATGGGTGTCATATGCCAATGATCTCTCACCCAATCTCCATATCCAATCACAACACAAATCATATCAATAGTTTCCTTGATAAATAAAGCTATATCAAGGTGTTCCCTTGGCCATTTACGTCTGCAGCTTTTTATGACGGCACCACCAGGTCACTGTTATACCTCCCCAAGTATGTTAATCGGAATTACCGATGGAGCGTGGACTCCTTCCTCTGTGCAGGGTTTCGGGACTGGTTACCCTGGAGTTCTTTGGCCCAGACTACGCTGTACCCATTTCTAGCAATCCCGGACAAGGCCAACATAACAATAATTCACATAGCTTCATACAAGCTAGTCTCAAGCCCCAAAGTCATGTTCGAATAGCTCATAACTTGGCTGGCTATCCCATGTACTCCCTCCCATGCCATGCAGGAGATAATGAATGCAAGTATGCCATTTTATGTCAAATATCATTGAAATTCAGTTCATAAAACATAACCATTTGTTTAACCAAAGTACACCAACATGTTTGGGAATAAAAGCCAGTAACATATAAATAATCCAGTGTCTCAATAAGGTAGGAATCCTACCAACGTCCAGTATAATATCCTTGTTGTTTTTGTGAAGATAACGTTCAACGATCACGCCGAAACTATTCGCAAACCCTTTTGCAAAATCTCCTTACCTTAATGTTTTTGGAAATTTATTAAAAATTTAAACTTTTCAGTCGACTGAATCACGTCCAGTTACTATTCTCTGCCTTACTGCAAACTTTCAGTCTACTGAAATACATATTCAGTTGGCTGAAATACGACTCGGTACTGTATATCCTTGACTCGTTAACCTTTCAGTCGACTGAATCATAGATTCAGTCGGCTAATTCTGAGCCAAACCCTCTATATTCTCGGTCAATCCTCTTTCAGTTGACTGAATCATAGATTCAGTCAGTTGACTTTGGATCAGATCATCTGTGTGTTCGGCCAGTACATATTCAGTCGACTGAATCATCAATCAACAGATTACTTGTTCAATAAGCATACCTTTAGTCGACTGAATCATAGATTCAGTCGGCTGAAACACACCAGATTACTTTGCTTATTTGGTACGTCTATGTTCCGTCGTTTGAAACACCATTAAATCCTATATATTTTAATCCAGCCCATGTTCAGTTGACTGAATCACAAGATTCAGTCGGCTGAAACTCCCAAAAACTCTTTTCTGTTTTGGCCAATACCAGTTCAGTCGACTGAATCCCAGATTTAGTTGGCTGAAACTTTTAGAAAGCCTTTGTCTGCTTCGCAATTACCAGTTCAGTCGATTGAATCTAAGATTTAGTCGACTGATTGTTTGTCAGTCTTCACTGTTTGCTTATTTTGCAAATCATTTCTTTATGAAATCCACTCCTTATCATTTCTAGACATATATAACATCATTCACATATCTCCTAGTTAATTTACTCGACTTACTAGCCAAAGGTAATATCTCTTCCATAACTATTCAATCTTTGTTTTATAACATGGATTCGAATGTCACCTTTCTTTTGTTTCAAATCGATACTAATCCTTAAATGGATTTCCATTCTATGGCCTTAGTACATTATGGCCAGCCCTTTCAACCAAATATGAAACCCATAGGTTCGGCCACATCATGACCAAAACTATGGTTTCCCCTTAATCTTAATCCTATATAGTTAAACTCACACATACCTTCTTTCCTGTCTCCTTTGTTTCTTTTTTATCTGAATCCCTTCTTTAATCCTTCTTTTCTTCCTTTGTTCTTCAGCAATTCTCCAAGCACAATGGTGTAAGTGGGAGAGAGATAGAAAAGAAAATGAGAGAGATCTCTTTGTTCCAAATTTTGAAATTCGGCCAAGGGGTGGGGTGTGCCCCTTTGTATACCAGCCTAAGCCATTTCATTTCCTCCATTTAAGTGTTATCTTACTAAGGAGTCCCTTGGTTTAACCATGGAGACACTTGGCTTAAGCTAAGGAATCGCTTTGACTTCCATCGAGTCATGGGTTTCATCCCCATGAGATGGAAACTTCCCATATTCCCAACTCAACTCAGCTTGAGATGGAAGTCTCCTCAACTTCTCATCTTAACTCAATTCAACTCAAGCATTAAGTCGATTCCTTTGAACTCACTCATAGTTGACCAAGTAGCCATGACTTAGTCGACCTTGCATGTACATGGCACATGGGTCCTATCTTAGCCATATCATTTGATGATGTGGCACCTTACCTAGTTGGCTTCCCTGCATGCCACATGGCAATGCTACCTCACCCACATGCCACCTCACTTGAAGAGGTGGATTTATGCATAATTGGGTAGCTGACCCAATTAATTTAACCTTACCCATTTACTTTAAAATCAGTTCATCTATGGCCTATTGGGTCCCAATTGGGTAGTTGACCCATTTAATTAGACTTTAGCCAATTAATTTAAAAAAAAAAGCTTATCCATGATCCATTGGGTCTTAATTGTGTAATTGACCCAATTCCCTACCCATCTAGGGTCGATTTCAACAATTTAAATCTCAAATTCCATTCATTCATGATATAAATAAATCATTCCAATATATAATTATGAAATGAAAATCCGTGGTGTTACATCTCATGTAACACCCCGGATTTTCATTTCATGAATATATATGGAAATTGTCCATTTAATTTGTGAATTAATGGAATTTGAAACTAAATAATGGAGATAGATCTTAGATGAGTAAGGAGTTGGGTCAATTGCCAAATTAAGACCCAACGGGTTATGGATAAGGTCCAATTGAAATAAATGGGTAAGATTAATTTAATTGGGTCAAAATACCCAATTAAGATTCAAGTGTAGGTCCACCTCATCAAGTGAGGTGGCATGTAAATTAAATGGCAAGTGGTTAAGGTAACGTGCATGGTCGGCTAACCATGGTTGACTTGGTCAACCATGGGTGAGTTCAATAGAGTTGAGTTGATGAATGAGTTCAAGTGGGATAAACAATGCTTGAATTGGAAAGTGAATTCACATAAGTTGAGAATTTATCAATGTTGAGTTCAAGTGCTTGAGTTGGAAAATGAGTTCATTTAAGTTGAGTTGAGTTGAATTGAAGTGAGTGGAGTTGGAAGATGGAGGGCTTCCATCTCATGGAGGAATCCCAAGGGACACCTTGGTTGGTCAATAGTTAAGAAAAGGTTTCCATCTTGAATGCACACGTTGGAAGATGGAGGGGTGTTCCATCTCAAGTGCTGCCTTGGCCAAGCCAAGGGACACCTTGGGCGGACACCACCATTATGAGGAAGTGGGAGGGTTTTGGTTGTTACAAAAGGGCATAACCCAAGAGACACCATACCTTGGCCAATCGATCTCTTCACAACCAAGAGATTTCTTTTATTCATCTCTCTATCTCTCTCAACTTCATCTCTAGACTTAGTAGAAATCAATAAAGAAAACAAAGAAGTGAAGGATTAAGGAAGGAGTTTGGGGCTGATTTCAAAGGGAACCCTTTGGCCGATTGGATCTCATTGGAACAAAGAGATTGTTCTCTCAAGCTCTCCCTTGGCCGACCCTCTCACTGTAACACCCCGATTTTTCAAAGATATTAATATTTACAGAATTGCCACTGGAATGGTGAATTTAAAAGATGTGATCATAAATGAGAAAATGGTGGGGCCCATTGTTCAAATTAAGATCCTATGAACATATTATAAGAATCAAATTAAATTAGATGGGTAATGTACATCTAATTGGGTCAAGATGGTTATTTGGGTCAAAGGACCCAATGGGTCATGGTGGACTTATTTGACCATTGGGTAAGTTCAATTTTAATGGGGTTAAGCCGAATTGATTTGGAAATTAAATAAAGGACAAATAGGTAGGCTTGATACAAGTGTGTAAACCACATTCAAATGGCTAAACCACCCATAAATGGGTCATGGCACCAAATTGGATCAATGAGCTAAATAGGGACCCAATGGGTTGAGTTGACCATGTTGACCATGTTGACCATGTTGACCGTGTGGACCCTCAAGTGAGCTCAAAGGTTGAGTTAAATTGTGTTGAGTTGATTCATAAGTTTACTTGAGTCAAGTGGGAAGTGAGTTAAATGGAAAATGAGTTCAAATGAATTAAATTAATTAAGTTGACTTGAGATAAGTGAGCTGAGCTGAATTGAGTTGATTGAGTGAGATTGGAAGATATGGAGACCCTCATCTCAAGTGAGTCAAGTGAGGAGATGAGGGGTTGAACTTGTTTCAAAGACAAGTAATGTCATACACGTTGGAGTGGTATCCCATGTTGAGACTTCAATGTTTGTGGGATGATTTGGTGGGAGTGCACAAACTACAACAAGATACATTGCATTGGGAGCTTGGAGGGTTTCCATCTCATGATGGAGACCCAAGATCCACACGTTGATGGCATGGAGTGTTTCCCATGCATAAGGTTTAATGAAATGAGATAAAATCTCATGGGGAATTTGGAGGGTTTCCATCTCATTATGGAAACCCAAAGCTCCAACGTTGGGAGTGCCAAGGGATGTCTTGGTTGGTATCAAATGACTCCTTGGTTAGATCAACAATAATGAGGGTTAATGAGAGGTTATGGGGCTGTTTAACAAAAGGAATACACCACCATCACTTTGCCGAATTATGCATTGCAAAACCTTAGAACTTCATCTCTCTCCCTTTCTCTCAAGAACCTACCTACTTGGCCGAATTATCCTTTGGTGTTTTCACCATTCTTCAAGCTTTCAATCAGCTAAGGACTAAGGGTGCAAGAAAGAAGAAAGCAAGGACCAAAAGGAGAGAAGAAAAGCAAAGGAAATTGGTAAGTGTTTACATAAGAATTTAGTTAAATAAATTGGTAAAAGGGAGCATGATTTGGCCATGGAGTGGCGGAATCCATCAAGGGCTTAAACCTTGGATGGTGCTGTATAAAAAGGATAAAAAATGGAAAGTGGCCGAACCCCGTGAAATTATTTGGGTATTTTGATGGTTTTTGAAGGCTAAAAACCATGCAAAACCATGGAGATTTTTACATGTTTTAATGAGACACAAAGTATTTGTTAAAGAGGTTCAAATCATGGGTCATAGGGTTCGGCCACTTGGGATGGCCGAACCCCATGAAAGGATTTGATAAGTATATGGTGATCTTTGATGGTTTTGAGAGATAAAAACCATACAAGGTATGGAAGGGTTAAGGTGTTAAAAATGGAGATAAGGTGTATGTCTTGGGTCGGCCAAATGTATGGCTGAACCATATCTTTCTTATAGTTAAATTAGTATGTCAAAACCATGAATAATTATGGGAAGTATTGAACCAAGAGAACCATAGGGTTCGGCCATGTGTATGGCCGAACCCCATGGACCATTTTATGGGATAAATGGACCCTTGAATGGGTATTTGGATTCAAGCATATGATTAGAAGCTATTGATTGGTTTTATAATGTTTTAAAGGGTCTAAATTATGACTTAACTTTGAAGTATGATTTATGGATAAAAGAACCAAGGGTGATCTATAGGGTTTGGTCATGGGTGTGGCCGAACCCCATAGAAAGAGGCATAGGTTATGTTTGGGGGTTTTGAAGGATAAAAAGTATGGAATATTATGAATATAATAAATGGATTTTTAGTATGTTAATAGGTGGAAATAAAGAACCATAAGGTTCGGCCATATGTATGGCCGAACCCCATGGAGTGGTTTTGATGGATGTAAGTGATGTTGGAACCAAGAAAATGATAGAAGATTAAGGACTAGTTAATCACATGGATAAATTGGTAAATAGTCTTAATCATGAAAGATTAGAAGACCCAAATTGGATTGGTGAGGTTCGGCCAAGTTGTATGGCCGAACCCCACTAAGGTGGATTGGTTTTATGACTTTGATTATTAAGCAAGAATTAAACAAGGGTTAGTAGTGGCAAAACCATAAATATAAGTTATAATGGAATGAAGGATTAAAGGACTTGAAAGAGGGGTCAAACCAAAGTGGTATGGTTCGGCCATGCTGTATGGCCGAACCCTGCCAAGTTATAGTATGTGTTTAAACGGATGCTATTGATCAAATGAAAAGGAGGATCAAATCCAAAGTGGGTGAGGTTCGGCCATGGGTATGGCCGAACCCCACAAGATGGTTTTTGGGACTTAGATGTAAATGGAAATTAAATGATGTTATATTGACTTGATGTTATATAAACAAGGTGACGAAACTTGAACGGCGCACGAGTCGTGAACGGGTGACGCTTAAGAAAGAACGGACATTTAAGAGAATTTTCAGTAGGTTTCCTACCTACTTGTAACCACTTTTATAATTGGTTTTATCATGGTTTTTATGAGATATATTGTTATTGTTTTATGTTTCAAATTGGTTTTGAATGATGAGATATATATTTACAAATGACATATATTCATTGACATCTCATGCATGGCATGGGGTGATGATTATGGAAGCCAGAGCCCACACTCCGTCGGTATGCCCGTGATACATCTGTGGGGCCTCCTTAGGCGATGAGAGTCCAGCCAGGAGGAATAACTTAATGATAAGAGTCCTATCCATAGGAAATGAGGAGTACTGTGGATTACCTTGACATGAGAGAGTCCTATCTATAGGAAATGAGGAGTACTGTGGATTACCTTGACATGAGAATCCTATCCAGAGGAAATGAGGAGTACTCTGGATTACCTTGACGTGAGAGTCCCGTCAAATGATAGCTATGTATACTTGTGATTGGTGGGACTCATTACATTTGCATTTACATACATAACATTGATTTCAGATGTTTTTAATGATCATATACTATGATATATGCATGTTATATACTAACCATGTGGTAGCCCTGATCGGAAAACCTACTGGACGCGTTGATCTAATGCCCTAATTCTATCCTTGGAGGATGATGCAGGAAAAGGAAAGGGAAAGGCAAAGGCCGAGGATCGCAAGGGAAGCCAAGCATAAGCGCTTAGGTGTTGGATTGGATTTCTTAATTATTGTTATTTGGATAAACTTCATGGATATGTAATAATGGAGATAACTGCTATGGTTTGATTTAAGTTTGAATGAAGGTTTAGTTTTAAGTAATTATGACTTGTACTTTGCTATCTGAGAATGGAGCAGTCTGACGATTGATTATAATTCTGCATATTTGACTTTTTCCGCAATCAATTTATATTATTCCGCAAGATTTACTTAGTTCCATGTGTGGATCAGTTTTCATGGTCTTAGTCCATGCACACATGGGTGGTCAGTTTAGGGTCGGACTTGGGTAGTCCGGACTTAGCTCGCGTCATGGCACTCCCCGCTCTCTTCCACTTTACTTATTTATAAAAAAAATTAGACTCTGGTTTTCGGAAGGGTGGAAAAGAGCAGGGCGTTACACTCACAAGACAAGAAAACACTTAGAGTTTTCTCCCATTCTCTCCTCCTCTCCCTCTCTCTCAAACCTCTTCCTTGGCCGAACCATCTCTTGGGGGTTTTCATCTTAGACCCTCTCCCTCTCAAGCACCGCTCTTTGGCCGAAGATCAAGGAGGAAGAAAGAAGAGACTAAGGAAAGATCGGAGGAGCAAAGTGGCACGAAAGATCGGCGGAGTCGCGGAATCGGTATGTATGGTTTATTAATTAAAGGGAGGTTAAGGGAACATTCCATATAGATTGGAAATGGTTGGCCAAAATGTTAGAGGCCATGAATTTAAAATCCATTCAAAGAAAGGCAAAATGAGGTTCGGCCATTTGAATGGTCGATCCCCATCAAATGATCTAAACATGGGGATGTGATTTTTAAGAGGAAAATATGAACCATAGGGTTCGGCCATGTTGTATGGCCAAACCCCATGGAGGTAGCTTATTGATTTTAATGGGTTTTAAAGGATGAAAATGATGGTTGTATGTTATTGATTTTAATGGGTTTTAAAGGATGAAAATGATGGAGGAATGTTGGTGATTTTAAATGGGTTTTAAATGTTGTAAATAATGATTTAAAATGAGGAGATGATGAAGAACAATGGACCATGTGTTCGGCCATGTTGTATGGCCGAACCCCATGGAGAAATATTGATGGATTTACATGTATTTAGACCATGGAAAGATGGAAATAAGGAACCATGGGTTCGGCCATGTTGTATGGCCAAACCCCATGAACCATTTTGATGGATCATTTGGTAGATCTATGCATGTTTAAAGGATGGAATGATCAAGCTAAGGAATGGAGGGATTTATTATGGATCTATGTTATGTTAATGAATCATGTATGGACCTAAGTTATGTGTAAATAAGTTAAGTGTTTAGCTATGGAAAGAGTGATAGCTAAGATGAGAACATGGTGAAAATAAAGGACCATGGGTTTGGCCATGTTGTATGGCCGAACCCCATGGAGAATATCCTATGGACTTAGGTGGTTTTATTAATGTAAAATGATTAACTTATGTGATTGGATCAATAAATCAAAAGATGGAATGATCTTGGACCCACATTGATTAAAATGATCAAGGACTAAAAAGAGGGGCTCAAAACCAAAGAGTGAGGTTCAGCCATGTTGTATGGCCGAACCCCACTAGTGAGTTTTAGTGGACAGTGGACAGTGACAGTGGGTAGTGGACAGTGGGTAGTGGACATCAGGTAACCGGCTAATTTTAAAAAGGAAATATTTATATGATTTTCCAAATGGTTAGGTTAAATTGGAAGGATGAAGAGAATGGTTTAAATCAATTGGAATAATTAATTTTGTTATTTTATGGAATTAAATGGATCACCAAATTGATGTATGTATGTGATAAATGTAACAAGGTAACGGGATTTCACAAACGGTGTACGAACGGCTAGACGCGATCGGTGATCGGTTTTTGGACGGAAACACAAGGACCCGATATTTGGACGTTGGTAGGATTCCTACCTTATTGAAAACCATGGAATATGTATATGTGATGATTTTACTTCATGTTTTGATGATTTATTTTGGTATCAAATGATATGTTTCAATTATGGGATTTTAATGCTATGATGTTTATTATTACATAGCATGTTGGCATTTGCATCTCATGCATGGCATAGGAGGGATCAAATGAGGGGAGTCCACGCTCCATTTGGATTTCCGATAAAACAATCGTGGGGAGGAATCCACACTGATTCCAAGGGATGTATGATTGAATTGTAACTGGAGTCCACGTTCCATTTGGATTTCCGATAAAACAATCGTGGGGAGGAATCCACACTGATTCCAAGGGATGTATGATTGAATTGTAACCGAAGTCCACGCTCTATTCGGATTTTCGATAAACAACCGTGGGGAGGAATCCGCACTAATTCCAAGGGATGTATAATTGAATTGTAGCCGGAATCCACGCTCCGTTCGGGGCGACCGATAAGGCATTCGTGGGGTTATACTCAGTTTGAAATGTAACCGGAGTCCACTTATTTGGGGCGACCGATAAGGCATTCGTGGGGATACCTTGATGTGGATTATCCATCAAGAGGAATACTATGTGATTGTGCTTGGATGATGGGTGGGACTCATGGCATATGACACCCATGGCATGGCATTGACTTGCATGGTTTTGATATTATTTATATCTATGTGATTTTGTTTATACTAACCCATGTGTTTGACCCTACTCGGAGTACCTACTGGGCGCGTTGTCTAACGCCCTACTTCTACCTTAGATGATGACACAGGAAATGGACGGAACGAAGGACGCTATCGGAGCCAAGCTTAGGAGCTTGGATGAGCTAGATCATTTTATTTAAGTTTATTCATGGACAATGTAATTTGAGTAGCTAGTATTTGGGACTGTAATAGATTAGACTATTTGCTATGGTTTGGACTTTTATTTTGGACATTTTAACTTAAGGTAATTATCATTAAGTGATGGACTTCCTTCCTATTTAAAATTGGATAGGATAGACTCTATTATAATTCCGCATTATGTTTTATTCCGCATGTTTAACCTTATTGTGTGTGAACCGTTCTCATGGACTTAGTCCACGTACACGTTTGGTTTGTAACGCCAGCCCCTTTTCACCGTAAAATCAGAGTATATTTTTTTTTATAGAGTGACAAAGGGCACGGACGTCACGACGCGAGTTAAGTTCCGAGCTTCTAAAGCCCGGCCCTTAACTGGCCAACTCTACGCGTGCGTGGAACATAAGTCCACGAGTACGGTTCACGTGTAGAAAGTAAGCTCGCGGAATATAAAATTACATGTGGAATGATAATAGAGACTGTCCTACCAATTTTCAGATAGCAGGGAAGAAGTATCCATTTAATTTACCCAAAATACCATTAACTGTATTGTCAAAAAAATACAATCTAAACATAGTAAACCATCTAAGTTATTACATTTTCGACAAGCTGAATTATATAATTACACATTTCCAAAATGAATTAATTCAACTTAAACAAAATCACTAGTCCGCCTTCCCAAGCTCCTAAGCTTGGCTTCCGTCTTGCCCTTCCGGCCCGCCATTTCCTGCATTGTCAGCTAGGGTAGAAGTAGGGCGTTAGAACAACGCGCCCAGTAGGACTCCGAGTAGGGCTAGGACATAGATTAGTAATAACAGCATACAGATAATAACCCAATGAAAATTGATAAACCACGTGTAGTGAAAATATAAGATGTATGCCATGCCCTGGGTGTCTATATTATGAATCCCACCCATCATTCCTGACATATACTGTCATATCCCTCTTGACGGAAAAGCTTCGTCAAGACATGTCTTACCGCAAAATATCCCCCTTGACGGCAAATCCTCGTCAAGGTGTCCCCATGCCTGTTCTCGGTCGCCCCAACGGAGCATGGACTCCGGTTTGTTTATTTTTTTCCGCCCATGCCATGCATGAGATGTAATGCATTATGCTATGTAATATATACGTCTCATAACTTTTAGTTTATCATACATAGCCTTGGCATATAATGCATCATCTTAAAATATAAATCATTGTATTAACATATCATTCATAATCGGAAAACAACCTCATCATAAGATAAATCCCATAGTCCACCAAAATACGATGAAAATACCATACATATCCATGGCTTACAAAAAGGTAGGAATCCTACCAATTACGACTCGCGTCTTTACTTCGTTTTCGTCCGACAATCCGGCTACCGATTCGCGCTATCCGGTACCTTATTACACATTTACCGTATTAGTCCGTATTTTATTTCATGATTAAATCTCTAACTGATCACAAACCTAGATCCATTAATAATCTTTAATCATGTCACAAGATTATCATAAACCAGCCCTTATCTTAGCCTCTTTTTCCATTGATTTAAAACACATCCATAAATCCAATTTTGGCCATTTTAAATATTCCGATTTGCGAGCCTAAAACCCAGCATCTATCCGTTTCATTTATGTACATTCTAAGTCCAAAATTTATCCTTAACTTAAATCCATTAAGGATTTATTAATCATGATCTAGTATCATAAACTCAGTCCCTTTAATTTACATACTCTCCATTCCTCCTACCGGATTAACAACGTCCTCTGAAGATGTTCAAAAACCTGTACATTTAAATTCAGTCGACTGAATTACCAGTTCCATCGACTGAATCGATATTTCAGTCGACTGAATCACAGATTCAGTCGGCTGACTTTGTATCAGATTATCTGTTTGTTCTGTCAGCTTATTTTCAGTCGACTGAATCATACATTCAGTCGGCTGAACTTTCAATCATCCCTTTTATAAGTTCAAAAACCATCCCTTCAGTCGACTGAATCATACATTCAGTCGGCTGAAACTTCCAGAACCCTTTTCTTATCTGAGAAGTTTGTGTTCAGTCGACTGAATCATGAGTTCAGTCGACTGAAACTTCCAGAAACTCGTTTCTGATTCGTTTATCACCAGTTCAGTCGACTGAATCTATGATTCAGTCGACTGACTGTTCTGTCAGTCTTCTCCATTGCATATTTTGTACATTTTTCTTCATGGTTTCCCTTATTTAAACTCCTTAAAATTTCCCACTTCTTAATCACTTAACATATGTATATACAACTCTTGTTTAAGAAAATATTTACCATCCAACGTCTTCTCCGATTTCTTCTTTCCTCTTTGCTCCCCTTTCCTTTAATCTTTGATAGGTTAAGATCTTTGATCAAGGGTGGCCATCCCCAACCCTAGAATCGACCAAGGTAAGTTTAAATTGAGAGAGGGAAGAGTAAAGGATGATGAGAGGGGAGATGAACACCTTAACTTTAGAGTGAGTTTGTGTAATTTCCACTTCTTTCTTCTCTCCTTCTTTTCTCTTTTCCCTAACTCTCTTTCTCTTCTCCTTCCTTGTGTGGGACGTCCATGGAGAATGAAAAATGGAAAGAAAGTTGAATGAAAGAAGAATGGGAAAAGGTAACAAGGCTTATCCCCATTTTTCTCTTTTTTCACTTTACATTAATTGCTCTCACCAACCAAAGCAAGATATTTTCAAGATATTTTTATTGCTTTATGGCTCACACCTCCATTCTCCCTAAGTCCCAACGTGTGTAACATTGGAGGTGGGGTAGCTTGGTCTCCCTTTGACCAAATTTTTAACCCATTTAGCCACCAATTTAATAATTTAATTACTTATTTAATTAGCTACTTTAATTCCCATTTACTTATTTAAATCACCTTAGGTTAATTCATTATACTTAACCTAATTCCATTATTTCACCCATGATTTACCAAGTCAACCATGGTGGCCGGCCCCACCAAACCTTGGGCCCACACTTGGCCACATCACCATTGTTTAATTCCAAACAACTTAGGTGGTTAAATTTTATTGAGCCCCCCCCTAAATGGATCACCATTGGGCCCAATTACATTTCCATCTAGCCCATTTACCTTAGATCATAAGCATTTTGACCCATTGGGTCCCAAATGAGTATTTGGCCCAATTTGACCACTCTTGACCCATTTAAATAAATTAAAACCCAAACCATAATCTATTGGGTCATACTTGGGTCTTTATCCAATTTTGGCTCATTTACCATTTACTTCACCAATTTTGTAATTTCCATCATTAAAATAAGCAATATTCACATTTATATTAACTCCAAAATTCCGAGACCTTACATGGTTGGCCAGTTAAGGGCCGGCTTTGGAAGCTCGGACTTAGCACACGTCGTGACGTTCCTGCCTCTCTCTCACTCTTTCTTTTAAAAAAAAAAAAAATAGACTCTAATTTTTCAGCAAGTGAAAAAGGGCGGGGCGTTACAAAAGAGTTTTGTCTGATGAGCTTCGATCAATAGCTCTTTTCTGCAGCTTTAAGGTACATTGTCCTGCCTCAGAATAAGAGACCTTGTCCAGGTCATAATTCCTATTCTGGTACATCTTCTCCAGTCAACATCTTAGCCCATATTTCAGCCACTTCCAGATCTGTTCGCTGTTCTTGTTCAATTTTAGAGACCATACTGGATCGTACCATCAGATTATTCATGCTCCCACGATCTTTGATGTACAAATTGAACTCCCGGATGGTCGTCAGCATTTCCCATTCCTTCATAATCAAACTGGCCACCGTTGCATGTGACATGCAACTGAGGGCATCCGCCACTTTGTTCGCCTTGCCAAGATGATATCGTAGTGCAAACTCATAATCTTGCAGATATTCCATCCATCTGCGCTGTCTCAAATTGAGTTCCTTTTGGTCGAACAGATAATTTAAGCTCTTATGATCTGAAAATACTTCGAATTTCTCACCATATAGATACTGTCTCTCCACCTTTTGAGAGCGAAGACCACTGCAGCTAATTCCAGATCATAAGTGGGATAGTTGCGTTCATGAATTTTCAGTTGTCTAGAACTGTATGCCACTACATGATGACTGTAACGCCCCGCCCTTTTCCACCCTTCCGAAAGTCAGAGTCTAAAGAAAAATTTCTCTAAAAGAAAGTAGAGTGAACAAGAGCGGGAGCGCCATGACGCGAGCTAAGTCCGGACTTCCAAAGTCCGACCCTTAACTGGCTACCCATGTGTGCATGGACTATGACCATGAAAACTGATCCACACATGGTACTAAGTAAAACTTGCGGAATATACATAACTGATTGCGGAATAAGTCAAATATGCGGAACTAAACTCTTTAGATAGCAAAGTACAAGTCATCTATCCAAAATTAGTTAAATCAATTAACCATCATCAAAACTATTCACAACCATAGCAATATCTAGTTATTACATATCCATGAAAATTATCTAAATAACAATATATAAGAATCCATTCTAACACCCAAGCTCCTATGCTTGGCTTCCTTTGCGAGCCCTAACCTTTCCTTTTCCCTTTCTTGCGTCATCCACTAAGGATAGAAATAGGGCGTTAGATCAACGTGCCCAGTAGGTCTTCCGATTAGGGCTACCACATGGTCAGTATAGAAACAGCAGATATAATAATATATGATCATCAAAACTCATAAAACAATGCTATGTATGTATGCAAATGTAATGAGTCCCACCCATCACAAGTTTACATAGCCATCACTTGACGGGACTTTCATCGTCAAGGTATTCCACAGTGTTCTTTCGTTTACTCTTGATGGGACTCTCATCATCAAAGTATTCCTCCTGGTGGGACTCTCATCACCTAAGGAGGCCTCATAGTTGCATCTCGGACATTCCGACGGAGGGTGGGCTCCGGATTTCATATTCATCACCCCATGCTATGCATGAGATGTTTATGAGTACATGCCATTTGTATATAAATCTTAACGTTCAAATCTCATTTGAAACATAATATTTTAACAAATATCTAATATAAATCAAGATAAAACATCAATATAATATGTGGTTACAAGGAGGTAGGAAAACCTACAGAAAGTTCACTTAAGTTGTCCTTTCTTCTCAATCCATCACCATTTCACGACTTGTGCACCGTTCAAGTCCCGTTACCTTGTTTATATAACAACAAGTTAATAACATAACCTTTTGATTTCTAATTAAATGTAAGTCCCAAAAACCACCTTGTGGGGTTCGGCCATACCCATGGCCGAACCTCACCCACTTTGGATTTGATCTTCCTTTTCATTTGATCAATACCATCCATATATAAATACCTTATATTAAATAATATACCTTGGTAGGATTCGGCCATACAGCATGGCCGAACCATACCACTTGGGTTTGACCCCTCTTTCAAGTCCTTTAATCCTTCATTCCATTATAACTTGTATTTACGGTTTTGCCACTAACTAACCCTTGTTTAATTTTGCTAACCACCATCATCCAAAACAAATCCACTTTAGTGGGGTTCGGCCATACAACATGGCCGAACCTCACCAACCCAAATTTGGTCCTTTTTTCAATCCTTTATTCATAAGATTACTTACCAATTCTTCCATCTAATCATATAGCCCTTAACCCTTCATTATTGTCATTCTATGGGGTTCGGCCCTATGCATGGCCAAACCCTATATTTCATTTTATCCATTAAAATCTTTAACCATTTAAAACCTTTTAAAAACACACACCATACTTAGTACTTGGTGGGGTTCTGCCATACCCATGGCCGAACCCCACCCCTTTGGTTTTGGTGCTCCACTTGCCATTCTTGTTGATGAACAATAAACATCTAAGTCCATCATTCTTTCATCTATATTAACCTTTTAAAACATCATAAAAATTTAATCATAACTCTAACCATACTCATTCTCCTTTTATCCCATAAAATGGTCCATGGGGTTCGGCCATACACATGGCCGAACCCTATGGTTCTCTTGACTCAATCCTTCCCATAATTATTCATGGTTTTGACATAGTAATTTAGCCATAAGAAAAATATGGTTCAGCCATACATTGGCCAACCCAAGACATACACTTTATCTCCATATTTAACACTTTAACACTTCCATACCTTGTATGGTTTTTATCTCTCAAAACTATCAAAAATAACCATATACTTATCAAATCCTTTCATGGGGTTCAGCCATCCATTGGCCAACCCAAAACATACATCTTATTTCTAATTAAGATATCTAAAAATCTCCATAATATTGCATGGTTTTTAACTTTCAAAAACCATCAAAATAACCCATTCACTTCATGGGGTTCGGCCATCCAAAGTGGCCGAACCCTATGATCCACTTTTTATCCTTTTTAAACAGCAATATCCAAGGTTTAAACCCTTGATGGATTCGGCCATATCATGGCCAAATCATGCACCCTTTTACCAATTTATTTAACTAAGTTTTTATGAAACACTTACCAATCCTCTTAGCTTCTCTTCTTGTCTTTTGATCCTTACTTCCTTCCTTCTTGCTCCCTTAATTCATTAGCCGATTATGTGCTTGATCAATGGTGAAAACACCAAGGGCTGGTTCGACCAAGGGGGTAGGTTTTTGAGAGAGGGAGAGAGATGAGAATTTTTATCTTCTTGAGATGTAAAATTCGGCCAATGGTGTCTTGCACCTCTTTTGTATATCTGCCCCCTTAAACCACTCATTTACCCTCATGATTATTGGTTTAATCAAAGAGTCCCATGGCTTAACTATGGGACACTTGGGCCTAAGCTCAAGCAAACCTTTCATCTCCCCAACGTTGGGATTTGGGTTTCCATTATGAGATGGAAACCCTCTAATCTCCCAAGGTGATTCTTATCTTAATCCATTAAATTCCATGCATGGAAAACTACTCCCCAAGTACCCAACGTGTGGGACGTGTCTTTGTGGTGTTTGAGATCAAGGCAACTCCTCACCTCCCACTTGACTCACTTGAATTAATGGTCTCTTTGGTTTCCAATTTAACGCACCCAACTCATTAGCTCAACTCACCCCATTTAATACCACTCATTTAATGCACTTGAGTCAACTCCATTGTTTGATTCAAATCCAACTCACTTCAGCCCCAACTCAACATGATTTAACTCAACTCTTTTAGTTCACTTGATGGTCCACTCGGTCAACCTGGTCAACATGGTCAACTCGACCCATTGGGTCCCATTTGAACCTCTTGACCCAATTAGGCGCCATGACCCATCTAAGTGACCATTGCCCATTTAAATGGGGTTTACCCAATTGCACATAGCTTACCCATTTATCTTACATTGCACTCACATTCCATTCAGCCTAACCCAATTAGAATTGAGCTCATCCAATGGTTAAACAAGTCCACCATGACCCATTGGGTCCCAATTGGGTAGTTGACCCATTTAATCACCTTGACCCAATTAGATGTACATTACCCATTTAATTTAATTTGATCCACATCTACCTTCCGTTGGGCAATTAACCCAACATTTACCCATCTAAGGTTCATATCTTTTTAATTCACCATTTCAATGGCATTTTCGTGAATATTGATATCTTTGAAAAATCGGGGTGTTACAATGACTTTGAGTGAGAGAGCACCCAAGTCCTTCTCCTGAAGCATCACAATATACTTCATATATTTTGCCTCTCTCCGGCAAAATCAGAATAGGAGCGGTGGTAAGCTTTTGCTTTAGATCCTCAAATCTTCGGTTGCACACATTAGGCCTTTCAAATTTGACTCCTTTCTGGGTTAGTCGGCTGAGTGGAGCCACAATCTTGGAGAAGTCCGTAATAAACTTCCGATAGTAGCCAGCCAGTCCCAGAAAGCTGTAGATTTCGGTCACATTCTTTAGGCGGGTCCACGGCTATTCCCTCTGCTGATATAACATGTCCTAAGAAGTTGACCTCAGATAGCTAGAACTCACACTTGCTTGCTTTGGCATATAACTGATTCTTCTTCAGAGTGTTCAGAACTATCTTCAGATGCTCAGCATGCTCCTCCCGACGGGTGGAATAAATCAGGATATCGTCTATGAAGACAATCACAAACTTATCCAGATAAGGACGAAAGATTATGTTCAACAAATCCATGAACACAACTGGTGTATTGGTGAGTCCAAAAGTCAGACCACATAATCATACAGTCTATACTGAGTTCTGAAAGCCGTCTTCTCTATATCCTCATCCCTGACACGGATTTGATGGTAGCCTGACATCAGATCAATCTTGGAGAAATGGTTGGCGCCTCCGAGTTGATCAATCAAATCATCAATTCTGGGCAGAGGATACTTGTTTCTGACCATCAGTTGATTCAGTTTCTTGTAGTCCACACACATTCGAAGAGTACCATCCTTCTTCTTTACGAATAATACTGGTGCTCCCCAGGACGAGGAGTTGTGCCAGATGCATCCTAGTCTGAGTTACTCATCAATCTGTTTCTTCAGCTCAGACATTTCTGCCGGGGCCATCCGATAATGTAGCAATGATACAGGAGTAGTGCCAGGATAAAGTTTGATCTCGAAGTCAATCTCCCTTTTTGGAGACCAATCATGGAGTTCTGTCGGAAATACCTCTGCGTAGTCTTTCACTATTGCAGGTAGTTCGGCCATTGGCGCTTTGTCTAGTCTGATGTTGTTCAGTACTAGATGATTCATTTCTTCATGTAATCTTCAGGTCATAGGAATGCTCTGTCTATTGGCATGTATTATAAAACGATTTCCTTCGGGTGACCAAAATATCACTCGGCGAAGATGATAGTCAATGCCGGCCTGGAAGGTATCCAACTAGTCCATGCCAAATATGATGTCGTACTTTGTGATCTCAAGTACCAAATAATTGAATTTAAATCTGAACTCAACAAGTTCAATGTCTACAGAGGTGCATATTAAACCAAGTGATGTGCCACTAATAGGGGATACAAGTGCAGTGGACAGTTGTTGTACTAAGGTACCAGTAGCAGATATGAAGGTAGCAAATATAAAGGTGTGTGATGCTCCTAAATCAAATAATACAAAAGCATATGAACTACCAACTACTGCATACCTTGAATCACAGAATGATCCACTGTCTCTACAGGAGGAACCAAAGCATATAGCCATCCAGATCCTATAGGAATGGGTGTCCGTCCTGTCTGGTTATGTGCTCTAGATGCTTGTGACTGAGCTAGTTGAACTTGAGGACGGAAAGAATCCCTGGAGTGAGCAGGTCTACTGTTTTACGGACACTTCCTCTTGAGATAGCCCTGCTGGCCACACTGGAAATAGGTGCTAACACCTCAAGGAACCTAAGAGTCTAGTCCTGATGTGGAAGGCTGATTGGGACGAAAACCTCTAGTAGAACCCATAGAGGTTGAGGGTCTACCAAAGTTGGGTCTGAATCTCTTGTGCGGGCGGAATGTACTTCCTCCGCTCTGACTTCGTCGGTTATCCACAAATTTGGTTGTCTCCATCAGCTCTCGTTCGGCTATGCTAGCCCGACTGACCACTTCTGCCAAAGTAGCTGACTTGAAGATAGTGACTTAGGCTCTTAGGTTAGGTCGCAAGCCTCGTTCAAACTTCCAGGCTTTTTTGTATTCCGTGTCCACCATGTATAGAGCATAACATGATAGACGGGGGAATTCTTGATAATAATCTACAACTGTCATGGTGCCCTGAACCAGAGATATGAATGCTTGTGTCTGGCACTCATCGCGAAAGTAATGATCCAGAAACATCCTAGAGAACTGGTCCCAAGTCATCACTATCCTATCCTCCTCTAGAATTTGTGCTTGTTGACGTTCTATAACTCTCCACCATTTGCCGGCATTGTCTACCAATTGTGAGGTAGCCAGCAATATTCTATCCTCATCACCAGTGATCTTGAGCAGCTTCAAGATCTTTATAATATTCTCTATCCAGTTTTCTGCTCCTGTGGGTCCTCTTTCCCTTTGAAATAAGGGGACGCTGTTGTTGGAAATCTCTGACCATGTTTCGGTCATGCGATTCATTGGAAGTTGCTCCACAATTGCCGTTCTGATGTTGCTGTAGAACGGAGGTGACCACTTCCTGTACCAGGCTCTGTAGCTCAGGAGGTACCTCAGGAATGTTCACACTGTCTTGTTCCTCTCCGTTCTGTTCCTCTTCTTGATGCTGGTTCTGTCGGGAGTTTCTTCTTCTTGGAGGCATTTTCATAAGTCATCGAAACATTGATTGACTTAGTTTTCTATCTCATAAAATTTTATGTTCACATACTTGGGGAAAAATTGCCTAATCATCATCTTGTATTTCTTGTTTTGGGGAAGTTTTCATAGGTATCATATAATGTTTCTCATTTTGGGGGAAATCATGATGTTTCTTGTTCGGGGGAGATACGTCATATTTCGCTATGTTTGATAAATCATCAATTTATAGTGAATGTTCTTCTCTTGCTGTTATTTTCGTCATCAAGTGTTGCTCTCAGATTGAATGCTTACAGTCTGATTCTCAACAAAATAAATTAATCCGTCCCCTTGCAGCAGACTCCGAAGAGTCGGTCAGTTGAGATTCTTATCTTGTCAATGAGACATGATACCGTATTAATCTTACTTTGTGAGATTTAATACCTCTGGTTTCGCTCTGATACCAACTGTAATGCCCCGCCTTTTTTCACTGGCACAAAATCAGAGTATATTTTTTTTTTAAAAAAAATGAATGAGAGAGAGCGGGAACGTCAAGACGCCAATTAGTCCGAGTTTCCAAAACCCGGCCCTTAACCGGCGACCTTTACATGTGTGTGGATTAAGTCCACTAAAATATTTCACACGCTTTACTGAAAACTTGCGGAATTATCATATGAATAAAATACCATTCATATACATGTCATCATTAAGCAAGGAAGCCAATCACCATATAATTAACTGAAACTTAAATATCATCAAACCATAGCAAAATATTTCTAAGTCGTACAATCCAAAATATCAGTCCTCCCAATACATCTTTCAAAATCAACATAAATGAAATAAGCAATCCCCCGGAAAAGGCCAACATATCAATAGTTCACATAGCTTCATACAAGCTAGTTTCCAACCCAAATCATGTCCGGACCGCTCATAATTTGGCCTGCAGGTCCATGTATTCCCTCCCATGCCATGCATGAGATAATGAATGCAAGAATGTCATTTCTTATGAAATTACATTATACCATTGAAATTCAGTTCATAAAACATATATCATTTGTTCTATCAAAGTAACACATCATATTTGGAAGTAAAGATCAGTGTTATATGTATAATCCATAGTGTCTCGATAAGGTAGGAATCCTACCAACGTCCGATTACCGTCCTTTTCTTATTTCTTAAGAACAACGCTAACGCTCGTGTGAAAACGAATCGAACCTTGTTACCTTAACAAATTCAACCACATATATATCAATTTGACTATCTCTGCAATTTTCATCACCCTTTATATCCCACTGGATAAACAGAGGTATCTAGAAAATTAAACAAAAATAAAACATTCAAATTTAGTCGACTGAATCACGCCCTGATACAGCCTTTGCTTTACCCATGAACTTTTAGTCGACTGAATAATAACATTCAGTCGGCTCAAACACAACTCAGTACTGTATATATTTGACCTGAAACCTTTCAGTCGGCTGAATCATGGATTCAATCGGCTGACTTTGGGTCAAACCCTCTGTGTTCTCGGTCAATGTCCTTTTAGTCGATTGAATCACAGATTTAGTCGGCCTACTTTAGATCAGATTATTTGTGTGTTCGGCCAGTATACATTCAGTCGACTGAATCAACGATTCAGTCGGCTGAATCATCAACCAACTGATTACGTGTTTGGTAAGTATACTTTCAGTCGACTGAATCATAGATTCAGGCGGCTGAAACACATCAGATCCCTTACTTGTTTGGTACATCTATGTTCAGTCAATTGAATTAGAGATTCGGTCGGCTGAAACACCCAGATATCCCTTATGTTGCTCGGCCAACACACTTTCAATCAACTGAATCATAAGATTCAGTCGGCTAAAATACCCAGATTACCCTTGTGTGTTCTGCCAGCCCCCTTTCAGTCGACTGAATCCTAAGATTCAATCGACTGACTTTTTGTCAGTCTTCTCTGTTTGCATGCATGGTTAGGCCCTTCTCCATGAAATCCATTCCTTATCATTTTAAACATGGATTTCACCATCCATATAATTCTTTGTGAATTTACTCTACCCCCTAGCCAAGGCTAGGGTCTTGTTCATGATCCATCCAACCTTCGTATCTTTATAATATGGTTGTGTATTCAATCCTTTAGTTGTTTCTTTTCAACACATATCCAATCCTTGAATGGATTTCCAATTCCATGGCCCTAACACAATTTGACCATCCATTCCAACCAATTGTGGAACCCATAGGTTCGGCCACACCATGGCCAAACCTATGGTTTCCCTCAGTCTTAATCCCATATTGCTAAACTTGTTTAATCCCATATTGCTAAACTTAAAATATACCTTCTTTCCCGTCTCCATTTCTTTTGGTCTGTCCTTTCCTTCCTTAATCCTTCTTCTTCCTTTGCTCTTCAAAGGTTTCCAAGTATAAAGATGAAAATGGGAGAGGGAGAGGATAGAAGAAAAATCTCTTTGTGTGCAAGGGATGGACTCAGCCAAGGGGTATGGAGTGCCCCTTGGTTGATTTCTTTATGTAAAGACTTAGACTATTCAATCCCTTCCTTAATGATTTGTCTTAACCGAGGTGTCTCTTGGCTTAACCAAGGACACCCTTGGTTTTAAGCCAAGAAACCCTTTGACTTCCATCGAGTTCCCTTGTGATGGAGACTCCTCAACTTCTCATTTCAACTCAAGTAATAACTTAACTCATTTGAACTCACTCGTGATTGACGAAGTCAGCCATGACATGGCCAACCATGCGTGTGGTGACTTGGTCACCACATGGGATTCGGGTCCCATCTTGGCCATGTCACTTGATGATGTGGTACCTTGCTTAGTTGGCTCTCTTGTGATGACATGTATGCCACTTGGCAATGCCACATCACTCACATGCCAACTCACTTGATGAAGTAGATTTATTGTACTGGGTCTCAATTGGGTAGTTGACCATTTACTTTGACTTACCCAATTACTTTTAAAGTCAAAATTACCCATGATCCATTGGGTCTTAATTGGGTAATTGATCCAATTCCTTACCCATCTAAGGTCCATTTCAACTATTTAATCTTAACTTCAATTAATTTGCAATTCAAATGGACCAATCCAATATATTTATAAGCAATGAAAATCCGGGCTGTTACAAAATAAACAGAGGCTCTAGAGGATAATCCAGAATAAAACCTTCTAATTCAGTCGACTGAATCATGGAATTCAGTAGACTGAAATACAACCAGATCCCATATGTACTTGGCCAGTACACTTACAGCCGACTGAATCATAAGATTCAGTCTGCTAAAATACAACCAGATACTATACATGCTTGGCCTGTATACTTTCAGTCGACTAAATCATAAGATTCAGTCGGCTAAAATACAACCTGATCCTATACATGCTTGGCCAGTATACTTTCAGTCGATTGAATCATAAGATTCAGTTGGCTGAAATACAACCAGATCCAATACATGCTTTGTAACACCTCGGATGTTCCTTAGCTTATAAATTTATTGGATTGGACCACTTGGATTGCAATTTAATTAAATTTGAGATTAAAAAGTGGAAATTGCCATTAGATGGGCAAAAAATGGGTCGATTACCCAATGGTCATGGGTGAGCTTGATTTTAAAGTAATTGGGTAAGTTTAGTTAAATTGGTTGAATTGGATAAATTAGTGCATTTAATGCATTAAAGTCCACCTCATCAAGTGAGGTGGCATTGCCATGTGGCATACATGTCATCACATGGTAGCCAACTAAGCAAGGATGACACATCATCAAGTGACATGGCCAAAGTGGGACCCAAGTGCCATGTGGTGACCAAGTCACCACATGCATGGCCGACCATGACATGGGTTGACTTGGTCAACCACTTGTGAGTTCAAGTTGAATTAAAGTTTTGCTTGAGTTGAGAAGGTGAAGAGATGAGATGGAAGTCTTGCCTAAGTACATTGTACTTAGACACTTGGGAACTCAAGGGTCTTCATCTCAAGAGCCATGAAGCCACCCTTGGGAAGCCAAGGGACTCTTTGGTTAAGCCAAGGAACTCCTTGGTTGGACCAAGCCATGATGAGGGAGAGGGAAGAGATTAAGTTGTTAACATAAAAACCCAAACCTAGGGGCACTCCAAACCCCTTGGCCGACTCCTCCACTCTTGAGCAAAAGTTTTCTCTTCTCTCCTCTCCTCTCTCTCTCCGACCTCTACCTCCATACATTGGAAGCTTTGAAGAACAAAGAAAGGAGAAGAAGAATTAAGGAAGAAAAGACAGATCAAAAGAAAAGAAGGAGGCTGAAGGAATGTATGTCTAAGTCTTAATAACATAGGAATAAATCCAAGGAAACCATAGGTTGGCCATGGTATGGCCGAACCCATGGGTTCCATGATTGGTCGGAATGAATGGCCAAAATTGTTATAAGGCCATGGAGTTGGAAATCCATCCAAGAGATGGTTATGGGTTGAAAGAAAACAACCATAAGATTAATCCGAACCCGTGCTATGATACTATGATTGGATGGATTATGAAAAACCCTAACCTTGGCTAGTGGGTAGGGTAAAATTTACTAAGTGAAGTGTGGAAGAAGAAATCCATGTTTAAAAATGATAAGGATGGATATCAAGGAGAAGGGCTTACCATGCATGCAAACAAAAGGATCTGACACGAAGTCAGTCGACTGAAACTTAAGATTCAGTAGACTGAACGTGTGCTGACAAAGTAAACAATGGATTTGTTGGTGTTTCAGCCGACTGAATCTTATGATTCAGTCGACCGAAAGTATATTGGCTAAGCACATATGGGGTCTGTTGGTATTTCAGTCGACTGAATATTATGATTCAGTCGACTGAAAGTATACTTGCCAAATACGTAAATGATCTGTTGGTATTTCAGCCGACTAAATATATGATTCAGTCGACTGAACGTATACTGGCCGAACACACAAAGGATCTAACCCAAAGTTAACGACTGAATTTGTATTCAGTCCACTGAAAGTGTACTGGCAGAGAACACAAAGTATCTGACTGAAAGTCAGCCGACTGAAAGTGTATAGGCCAAAACATGTATGATATCTGGTTGTATTTCAACCGACTGAATCTATGACTCAGTCAGCTGAAAGTGTACGGGTCAAGTTTGTAGAAGTATCTTGTTGTATTTCAGCCGACTGAAAGTTTGCGGGTAAAGCACATAAGGTATCTGACTGTGTTTTAGTCGACTAAATTCCAGATTCAGTTTACTGAATGGAAATGTTTTATTTTGGATTATTTTCCAGATGCCTTTGTTTATCTTGTAGGATGGAAGGGGTGATGAAAGTAAAATGGAAAATCAAATTAATATATATATGGTTGAATTTTATAAGGTAAAGAGGTTTGCAAAGGGACTACGATTCATCTCACGCAATCGTTAGTGATTCGGACATTGGTAGGATTCCGTCCTCATTGAGAACATTATGGAGTATAATATGACACTGGTTTATATTCAAAATATGATGATTATTTTGGATAAATAAATGTTATATGATTATGATCTGATTTTAAAAAAAAAATGATGTATTTTAAATGATATGGCTTTTTTGCATACATTGCCGCATGCATGGCATGGGAGGGAACGCATTTGTCCACAAACCAAGTTCTGAGCGGTTCGGACATAACTTGTGTAAGGTCTCGGAATTTTGGAATTAATATGAATGTGGATGTTATTTATTTTAATGATGGAAATTAGAAAAGTGGTGGAGAAAATGGTAAATGGGCCAAAAAAATTTGACAAAGACCCAAGTGTGGCCCAATAGATTATGGTTTGGGTTTAAATTTATTTAAATGGGTCAAGATGCTTATGCTCTAGGTAAATGGGCTAGATGGAAATGTAATTGGGCCCAATGGTGATCCATTTAGAGGGGGGCTCAATAAAATGTAACCACCTAAGTTATTTGGAATTAAACAATGGCGATGTGGCCAAGTGTGGACCCAAGGTTTGGTGGGGCCGACTACCATGGTTGATTTGGTCAACCATGGGTGGAATGATGCAATTAGGTTAAGTATAATTGATTAACCTAAGGTGAATTAAATAAGTAAATGGGAATTAAAGTAATTAATTAATTAAATAATTAAATTATTAAAATTGGTGGCTAAATGGGTTAAAATTAGTCAAATGGGGACCAAGCTACCCCACCTCCAAGGTCAAACACGTTTGGACTTAGAGAGGGTAGAGGCTTAAGCCAAAAAGCAAATAAAAGATCTAAAGAAAAGAAGAAAATATCTTGAAAATATCTAAAGGTTGGTGGGGGGTAATTAATGCAAAGTAAAAAGGAAAAAAGAGAAAAATGGGGATAAGCCTTGTTACCTTTTCCCATGCTTCTTCCATTCAACTTCCTCTCCATTTTTCATCCTCCATGGACGTCCCCACACAAGGGAGGAGAAGAGAAAGAGAGTTAGGGAAAAGAGAAAAGAAGGAGAGAAGAAAGAAGTGGAAAATTACACAAACTCACTCTAAAGTTAAGGTGTTCATCTCCCCTCTCATCATCCTTTACTCTTCCCTCTCTCAATTTAAACTTACCTTGGTCGATTCTAGGGTTGGGGACTGCCACCCTTGATCAAAGATCTTAACCTACCAAAGATCAAAAGGAAGGAGAGAGGAGGCTAAAGAAACCGACGGGAGTGCCGAAAATCGGAGGAGACGTTGGGTGGGATCTCATTTGGCATTGACACCCATGACATGACACTTACGTAAGCATGAATATGATATGGACATCATGCATTGTTTTACTATTTACAAGATGTTTTACAAATATGATGTTAATGATGTATATACCCTTGATTTTTGTTAATCTAATATTACTCCTATGTGTACCATAACCCTAACTGGAATACCTACTGGGCATGTTGACTAATGCCCTACTTCTACCCTATAGATGATGGAACAAGGAATGGTAAGGAAAAAGATGTTGGACCAGAAGGGAGCCAAGCATAGAAGTTTGGGAAGAATTAATATTTAAATTACTCATGTTGATTTCAATGATGCATTTGGAGGACTTATATTTTTTATTGTAATAACTTAGAACTTATTTGCTATGGTTTGATTAATCTTTAAGTATATATGAATTTTGTGGTCATTGGTTCTCTTTGCTTAATGATGAGAAGAATATAAGTAACATCTTATTCATATGAATTATTCCGCAAGTATTAAGAAAAACGTGTGAAAATGTTTTAGTGGACGTAGTCCACGCACACGTAATAGTGGCCATTTAAGGGCGGGTTTTGGAAACTCGGACTTGACTCGCGTCGTGACGACCCGTTCTCTCTCACTTATTTAAAAAAGAAATATACTTTAATTTGTGGCAAGTGAAAAAGGGTAGGGCGTTACATGCTTGGCCAGTATACTTTTAGTCAACTGAATCATAAGATTCAGTCATCTAAAATACAACCAGATACTATACATGCTTGGTTAGTATACTTTCTGTCAATTGAATCATAAGGTTCAGTCGGCTGAAATACAACCAGATACTATACATACTTGGCCAGTATACTTTCAATCGGCTGAATTACAACCAGATCCAATACATGCTTGGCCAGTATACTTTCAGTCAACTTAATCATATGATTCAATTGGTTGAAATACAGCCAGATCCCATTCGTGCTTCGCTAGTATACTTTCCGTTGACTGAATCACAGATTCAGTCGGCTGACTTTCGGTCAGATCCTTTATGTGCTTGGATTTCCAAGTCCATGGCCTTATCACAATTTTCACCATTTATTCCAACGAATCATGGAACCCATGGTTTTGGCCACACCATGGCCGAACCTATGGTTTCCTTAGATTAATCCCCATTAAATCTGGACATACCTTCCTTCAATCTCCTTCTTTTCTTTTGGCCTTTCTCTTTTTCTCCTTTCTTTGTTCTTCAAGGTTTTTCAAGTGTATGGAGGTAGAGGTGAGAGAGAAATAGGAGAGGAGTGGAGAGAAAACTCTTGTCCAAGAGAGGAGGCGTCATCCAAGGGGTTTGAAGTGCCCTTTGGTTTGTGTTTTTGTATTAAAGCTTAACCTCTTCCCTCTCTCTCATAATAGCTTGGTCTAACCAAGGAGGTCCTTGGTTTAACCAAAGAGACCCCTGGCTTCCCAAGGGTGGTTTCATGGCTTTCGAGGTGAAGATCCTTGGGTTCCCAAGTGTTTAAGTACAATGTACTTAGACAAGACATTCATCCTTTAATCTCCACCCTTGATCTTCCCTTAGATAAGATCCTTGCCTCCCATCTCATCCCTTCATCTTCTCAACTTAAACAAAACCCTTAATTCAAGACTTAAACTCAAAAGTGGTTGATCAAGTCAACCCATGTCATGGTCGACCATGCATGTAGTGACTTGGTCACCACATGGCACTTGGGTCCAACCTTGGCCATGTCACTTGGTGACGTGGCATCCTTGCTTAGTTGGCTTTCATGTGATGACATGAATGCCACATCACTCACATGACACCTCACTTGATGAGGTGGACTTTAATGCATTAAATACACTAACTTATCCAATTCAACTAATTTAACTAAATTTACCCATTTATTTTTAAATCAAGGTCACCCATGACCCATTGGGTCTTAATTGGGTAATTGACCCATTTCCTTGCCCATCTAATATCCATTTCAACTTTTTAATTTCAAATTCATTTAAATTGCAATCCAAATGGGCCAATCCAATAAATTTATAACCTAAGGAAAATCCAGGGTGTTACATCATCTACCAGTAGAATTAGAGCACAAAGCATTCTGGGAAATCCAACGTTGAAATCTTTCTTTAGACTTTATAGGACAGTAGAGAAAGCTCCAGTTTGCTGAGTTGGAAGAGTTGAGAAATGAGGCATATGAAGCTGCGAAGAAACACAAGGATCCCATGAAGGCCTTTCATGATAAAGACGTTCTAAGAAAATCATTCACTGTTGGTTAGAAGGTTCTGTTATATAACTCTCGGTTGCATCTTTTTCCTGGAAAGCTGAGATCCAAGTTGACGAGTCCGTACATTGTTCATTTTGTTCTCCCACATGGAGCATTCCCGATCTGACATCGTCAGAATGGGCATGATTTAAAAGTCAATGGTCAAAGGATAAAAAGCATTCTTAGATTTTGTAAGTGCCCTAACTTGCCGAGTCCATAAGTTTGTCAATTCTATGACTCGGGAAAAAGCATTTGCTACAAGCTTGAAGACTCAAGATGATCAAGATCGAAAATCATGCTCCACCGGATTAAAGTTCATCGTTATAGCAATCACAAAACAGACATTTAGCCATACATGACTTTAGGTGGTACCCACACCTTAAGAGGACCATTCCTAGGCTTAGTTGTGTAACACCCCGCCCTTTCTCTCATTCACAAAATCAGAATATATTTTTCCTTTTTTATAAATGAGTGAGAGAGAGCGGGAAGCCACGATGCAAGTCAAGTATGAGTTTCCAAAACCCGACCATTAACTGACCACCATCGCGCGTGCGTTGAGTAAATCCACTAAAACATTTCACACACTTTTCTAAATACTTGCGAAATTATTTATATGAATAAGATACTATTCATATACTAGTCATTATAAGGCAACGAAAGTCAATCACCATATGCTTTAAATAAAACTTAAATATTATCAAACCATAGCAAATAAGTCTAAGTTATTACATTCCAAAATGTAGTTCTCCCAGTACATCATTGAAATTAAAACTAAGTAATTTAAGCATAATCTTTCCAAGCTCCTATGCTTGGCTCCCTTTCGGTCCCACGTTCCTTTCCTGATCATTCCCTGTTCCATCATCTATAGGGTAGAAGTAGGGCATTAGTCAACATACCCAGTAGGTATTCCAAGTAGGGTTATGGTACACATAGGAGTAATATAAATCAATGGTATATACATCATATCATATTTGTAAAACTTCTCATAAGTAGTAAAAACAATGTATGATGTCCATATCATAAATCATGCTTACATATGTGTCATGTCATGGGTGTCAATGCCAAATGCTCTCTCACCCAATTTCCATATCCAATCACATCATAAATAAATATCAATGGTTTCCTTGATAAATCTCCATATCAAGGTTTACTTGGCCAATTACGTCCGCAGTGTGCGGCAACCACCATGTCACTGTATACCCATCCAGAAATTAACAACCGAGACTATTGGTGGAGTGTGGACTCCTCCCTCTGCGCAGGGTTTCGAGACCTTCCCAGGAGCACTTTGGCCCAAATTACGCCGTACCTATTTCTATCAACCCGGACAAGGCCAAATCTGAACAGTTCACATAGCTTCATACAAGCTAGTCTCAAGCCCAAGTCATGTCCGGACCGCTTAGAACTTGGTTTGCTGGTCACATATGTTCTCTTCCATGACATGCATGAGGTAATGTATGCAAGAATGCCACTTCATTTAAAACACATCACATCATTTGAACATCAGTTCGTAAATATATACAATTTGTTTAATCAATGCAATCATCATATTTGGAAATAAACCAGTATCATATCATATTCCATAGTGTTCTCAATAAGGTAGGAATCGTACCAATGTCCAGTACACTATCCTTGTTGTCTTGTGAAGATAATGTTAATGATCGCATGAAACAAATCACAACCCCTTTGAGAATCTCTTTACCTTATCAAATTTAATCACATATATTAATTTGATTTTCCATTTTAATTTCATCACCCCTTACACCCTACAAGAGGCTCTGAAAGATAATCCAAAAATCTAAATTTACAATTCAGTCGACTGAATCACACCTAGATACCATCTGTGCTCTACCCTCAAACTTTCAGTCGACTAAATCATAAAATCAGTCGCTTGAAAATACAACTAAGTATTGTATATGGATTCGAATGTCACCTTATTTTTGTTTTAACCCATTACCATTTCTTGGCAGGATTTCCAACTCCATGGCCTTATAACGATTTGGCCATCCATTCCAATCAATTATGGACTCATGGGTTCGGCCATACCATGGCCAAACCTATGGTTTCCTTGGATTCATTCCTATGTTTGTTAAGCCTTAAATGTACCTTCTTTCCGCCTCCTTCTTTTCTTTTTGATCTGTATTCTCTTTCTTAATCCTTCTTCTTTCTTTGCTCTTCCGAGTCTCCAAGTATAAAGTTAGAGGTGGGAGAGAGAAAGGAGAGGAAAGGGAAATCCTTTGCTCACAAATGGAGGAGTCGGCCCTAGGATGTGAGCGGCCCCTTTGGTTTGTGTCTTTTAGTATAACAACCTAATCTCTTCATTTCCTCTCATCATGGCTTGGTTTAACCAATGTGTCCCTTGGTTTAATAAAGGAGACCCTTGGCTTAAACCAAAGAGACCTATTGACTTTCAACGAGTCCCTTGGTTTCATGCCCCTTGAGATGAAAACCTTTCATCTTCTCAACTCAACAACATCTTAACTCAATTGAACTCACTAGTGGTTGACCAAGTCAACCATGACATGGTTGGCCATGCATGTGGTGACTTGGTCACCACATGGAACTTAGGTCCCACTTGGCCATGTCACTTGATGATCTGTCATCCTTGCTTAGTTGTCTCTCATGTGATGACATGTATGCCACATGGCAATGCCACATCACTTACATGCCACCTCACTTGATGAGGTGGACTTTAATGCATTGGATCTTAATTACCCAATTCAAATAATTTAATTAAACTTACCCAATTACTTTAAAATTAAGCTCATTATGATTCATTGAGTCTTAATTGGGTAATTGACCCATTTCTTGCCCATCTAATGCCAATTTCCACTTTTTAATTTCAAATTCCATTAAACTAAAATCCAAATGGGCCAATCCAATATACATTATAATCTAAATAATATCCGAGATGTTACAATATTACCCTCTTTTGAAATTTTCGTCCCGAAAATCGAGCGAAGTAGGGTTTCAAACAAATTATATAAATAGCTCAGGATGAGCTGCTCTCAATTCTGACTCAAGTTCCGAAGTGGTTTCCTCATTACCGTGTCGGTCCCATACCACTTTGACGAACGAAATTGCTCGGTTCCATAACACCCTTTGTTCCGTCTCAACCATTCTGATAGGCCTTTCGACGTAAGATACGTCGCTTTGCACTTCTATGTCTAGCACATTCAGGACGTGCGATGGGTCAGGGTTGTACTTCCTTAGCATGGAAACATGGAATACATCGTACAATCCTAACAACTATGGAGGGAGCATCAGACGATAGGCCACTTCCCCCACCTTCTCATGGAATGGAAAGGGTCCCACAAATCTGGGTGACAACTCCCTTTCTTTCCAAACCTCATGTGTCCCTTTCGTGGTAAGACCTTCAAGAATACTAAGTCTCCCACTTCAAACTCAAGAGATCTTCTTCTCTTGTCAGTGTAGCTCTTCTGACGACTCTGTGCAATGAGCAGATGTTGTCATATCACCTTGATCTATTCTGTGGTCTCTGTAACCAGAGCAGGTCCAATAAGAGCAGGCTCACCAGCCTCTATCCAACACACTAGTGATCTACAAGGTCTACCATACAATGCCTCAAATGGACCCATCTTGAGGCTTACTTGATAACTATTGTTTTATGAGAACTCGACTAGTGGTAGTTGATCTTCCCAACCATCCTTGAAGTCTAATATGCATGCTCTCAGCATATCCTAATGTTTGTATTGTTCGCTCTGACTAACCGTCGGCCTGAGGATGAAAAGTTGTGCTGATTAACAGCTTTGTCCCCATAACCGACTGCATGTTCTGCCACACCCCGCCAGTGAAGCTGCCATCTCTTTCGGATACAATAGTCTTGGGTATACCATGTAGCCTGATGATGTCCTTGACATACCGCAGTCCCAAAGTCTCAGACGAGTCTATCATCTTGATAGGAAGAAAATTTGCAGACTTGGTCAGACGATCCACTACTACCCAGATTGCATCATTACCCTTTGAACACCTTGGCAGTCCTGTCACAAAGTCCATGGAAATGTGTTCCCATTTCCATTCGGGCACGGGTAGGGGTTTGAGCACTCCTGGTGGCTTCTGATGTTCTGTCTTGACTTGCTAACAAGTAAGGCAATGAGAGACAAAATCAGCCACGTCTCTTTTGATTCCATGCCACCAATAATGCCTTTTTCAAATCATGGTACATCTTGGTGCTACCCGAATGGATAAAATGTTTTGATTGATGAGTTTCTGTCAACAACTCTCTTCTACAGCCTTGAGGTACATATGTCCTTCCTCGGAATAAGAGACATTGTCCAGGTCATAATTCCCATTCAGGTATGACCTCTCCAGTCGACCTCTTGGCCCAAATTTCTGCCACTTCAGGATCTGTTCGTTGTTCTTGTTCAAACTTGGAAACCATACTGGAACGTACCTTCAGATTATACATGCTCCCACGATCTTTGATGTACAAATTGAACTCTCGGATGGTCGTCAACATTTCCCATTCTTTTATAATCAGACTAGCCACAGTTGCATGTGAAATGCGACTGAGGGCAATTGCCACTTTGTTTGCCTTGCCAGGATGATATTGTAGTGCAAATTCATAAGCTTGCAGATATTCCATCCATCTGTGCTTTCTCAAATTAAGTTCCTTTTGATCGAATAGATACTTTAAGCTCTTATGGTCTGGAAATACTTAAAATTCCTCACCATACAAATAGTGTCTCCAGCTTTTGAGAGTGAAGACCACTGCAGCTAATTCCAAATCATGAGTGAGATAGTTGCGTTCATGGATATTCAGTTGCCTTGAACCATATGCCATTACATGATGACTTTGAGTAAGAGAGCACCCAAGTCCTTCTCCTGAAGCATCACAGTTTACTTCATATCCCTTGCCTCTCTCTGGCAAAATCAGGATGGGAGCAGTCGTAAGCTTCTGTTTCAGGTCCTCAAACCTTCGGTTGCACACGTCCGACCATTCAAATTTGACTCCTTTATGAATTAGTCGGGTGAGTGGAGGCGCAATCTTGGAGAAGTCCATAATAGACTTCCTATAGTAGCCAGCTAGCCCTAGAAAGCTGTGGATTTCTGTCATATTCTTCAGAGCTTTCCAATCTCTAACCACTGCCACTTTAGTCGGGTCCACGTTTATTCCTTCTACTGATATGACGTGTCCCAAAAAATTGACATCTGATAGCCAAAATTTCGCACTTGCTTGCTTTTGCATATAACTGATTCTTCAGATGCTCTGTATGCTCTTCCCGACTGGTGGAATAAATCAGAATATCGTCAATGAAGACAATCACAAACTTGTCCAGATAAGGACGGAATATTTTGTTCATCAGATCCATGAGCACGGTTGGTGCATTTGTGAGTCCAAAAGGCATGACCACATATTCATACAACCCATACCGAGTTCTAAAAGCCGTCTTTTCAATGTCTTCATCCCTTACACGAATTTGTTGATAGCCTAACATAAGATCAATCTTGGAGAAATGGCTGGAGCCTCTGAGTTGATCGAACAAATCATCGATTATGGGTTCCTGACAGTCAGCTGATTCAACTTCCTGTAATCCACACATTCGAAGAGTACCATCCTTCTTCTTAACGAATAATACCGATGCTCCCCAGGATGAGGTGTTGTACCGGATGCATCCTAGTCTGAGCAACTCATCAATTTGTTTTTTCAACTCAGACATTTCTGTTGTGGCCATCCGGCAATGAGGCAATGATACAGGAGTAATGCCAAGATAGAGTTTAATCTCGAAGTCAATCTCCCTTTTTGGAGGCAAACCAAGGAGTTCGATTGGAAATGCCCTGTGTAGTCTTTCATTACAGTAGGTAGTTCTTTCATCGGCACCTTGTCTAGTCTGATGTTGTTTAGTATGAGATGGTTCATTTCTTCATGTAATCTCCTAGTCACAGGAATGCCCTGTCCGTTGGCATGCACTATAAACTGTTTTCCCTCGGGTGACCAGAATATCACTCTTCGAAGGTGACAGTCAATGCCGGCTTGAAAGGTAGCCAACTAGTCCATGCCAAGTATGATATCATATTCTGTCATCTTGAGTACCAGGTAGTTGAACTTTCAATTTGAACTCAACAAGTTCAGTATCTATGGAGGTGTAGATTAGACCTAGTGATGTGTCTCCAACAGGGGATACAATAGTAAGTGCAGTGGATAGTTGTTGTACTAAGATACCAGTAACAGATATGAAGGTAGCAGATATAAAGGAGTGGGATGCTCCTGAATCAAATAATGCAATAGCATAAGAACTAGCAACTACTGCCATCCCTTGAATCACTGAGTGATCCACTGTCTCTGGAGGAACAAAAGTATATAGCCGTCCAGATCCTATCGGAATGGGTACCCGTCCTGACTGGTTATGTGCCCTGGTTGCTTACGACTGAGCTGGCCGGGCTGGAGGATGGAAAGAACCCCTGGAGTAAGAAGGTCTATTGTTCTACGGATACTCCCTCTTCATATGGCCTGCCAACCACAGTGATAACAGATGATGATACCTTGAGGAGCCTAAGAGACTGATCCTGATGTGGAGGACTGACTGGGATGAAAACCACTAGTAGAACCAGTAGAAGCTGAGGGTCTCCCAAAGTTGGGTTTGAATTTTTTGTGAGGACGGAAAGTATTTCCCCCGCTTTGGCTTCCTCTGTCGTTTAGAAATCTAATTGTCTCCATTAGCTATCGTTCGGATATACCGGCTCGACTAACCACTTATGCCAAAGTAGTTGTGTAACACCCCAATTTCTCAATGAAGTGGAAAATTACCAAAATGCCCTTGAGTTGTTAAATTAATTAGTTTGTGATGTTAAGTAAGGAAATAGTGGGGCCCATTGCTCAAATTAAAATCATATGAGCATATTATGAATGTTAAGTTTGATTGGTTGGGTAATTTTCATCATTTGGGTCAAAAATAGCTAAATGGGTCAAAGGGCCCAAATGGGACCCATCGGGTCAAAATGGATGATTTGACCGTTTTGTGAACTTAAATTAAATGGGGTTAGGCTAATTTGATTGGAAATCAAGTAGAGAAGAAATGGGTAGCTTCATCCAAATGTGAAAACCATTTACAAATGACCAAAATTCCATATTTGGGTCATGGAGTCAAAAACGGGTCAAGGAACCAAAAGTGGACCCAACGGGTCGAGTTGACTATTGTTGACCGTGTGGACCCTCAAGGGAGCTAAAACACGAGTTAAATCAGTTGAGTGGGACTGAGGTGAGTTGGAATTAAATCAAGTTATGAGTCAACTCATGTGCATTAAATGAAATGCATTAAGTATGTGAGTTGGGTGAGTTGAGATGGAAATTTAAATGATCTTGAGTTGGGTGAGTCAAAATGGAAATCCATGGGACTGCAACTCAGTGAGCTAAGTGGAAATTTGAAGAGGTTGGCTGGTCTTAAACCAACCAAAACAAGTCCCACACGTTGGGGACTTGTTTTGGTGAGTTCCATGATGAATGGTAAATGAAATGCATGGGTTTGAGGTGAGTTGCTTGGGAATCTGAATGGCTGCATGGGTAGCTGCCAAGGGGTGCCTTGGAGGGCACCCAATGCCCATCGTTTTGTGTATGAGTTGATGAGGAAGTGGAGGGGTGTTCATGGCTGAAATACAAAACCAATGAACACCATCACTTGGTCAATTTATCATTGCAAAGCCTAAGATTTTCCTCATCTCTCTCTCTCCCTCTCTCCTCTCTCCAATTCGTTGTTCTTCTTGGCTGGAACAGTAGAGGTTTTGGCATCAAATATTGAAGCACAAAACAGCAAAAGAAGAAATAAAAGAGAAACAAGGATCAAAGACAAGGAGGAAGTTTGGAAAATTTGGTAAGTATCTTTATGATATTTTGGTTTAAAAACATAAAACAAGTAGGGTATGTATTGGGCCATGGTCATGGCCGAATACACCAATATTTAACCTTGATTATGGAGGATTTAAAATGGTAAAAATAACCATTGGGTTCGGCCACCATGGAGGGCCGAACCCCATGTAAAAGATTGGATTGTTTTCATGTTTTGGAAACATGAAAACCATGGGTTTTATGGACTGATTTTTGGGGTCATTTTGTGGCCGAAATAAGTAAGGTTTTAAAGTGTGATGATAAGGTTTAAAGGATGGAAATGGAGAATATGGAGTTCGGTCACTTTGGATGGCCGAACCCCATGGAAACAAATGGTTGGTTTGGATGGTTTTTGGAATTTAAAACCATCCAAGTATAGGACTGTTTTTAGATGTTTTATTGGACATAAAATGTATGTTTTAAAAAGATTAAAACATGGACTTGAAGGTCATCAAGGACTGAAGTTTATATGGTCTAAATCAGTGGATTAAAGAAGTGGAAATGGACCATTGGGTTCGGCCACTTTTGGGTGGCCGAACCCCATGGAAAAAGTTGATTAGTGTGTATGGTTTTTGAAATTTAAAACCATGCATGTTGGGACTGTTTTTACATGTGTTATTAGATTTAAAATACATGTTTTAAAGAGGGTTTCTAAGAGGTATAAAGGCAGCAAAAGGGTACTGATATTGCATGATTTAAATAACACCTAATGCATGTTTGAAGGATCAATTCATGGACATAGGGTTCGGCCAACTTGAATGGCCGAACCCCATGAAAGAGATTGATGATTGTTGTGAAATTAAAGAGTTAGAAACCATGCAATACCATGGGGTTTCTATAGGATTTTAAGTAGAATTATGTATGCTGTTTTTTATGCCTAAGATACATGATAAATGATAAATGATCATTAGAAGAATTGGATTCAAAGAACCATGAGGTTCGGCCATGTGAGTGGCCGAACCCCATGGGTTACTTTATGGTTTTTATTTGGTTTATATAAGGTTATGCTTACTGATTGGGTTGTATGATTTTGACTCAAGAATCATGTATGTACCTATGTACTTAATATCAGTAAATAACCAAGCACGTTGATGGACTTTATGCTAATTCATGGTGAATGGGTTAAATAGGCTAAACTTATGAGTAGTAGTTGGTAATGGTTCTATGTTGATTTAAAAGGTTTAAAATACCCTAATGGAGAACCATATGGTAATGGATAAAAGAACCATTGGGTTCGGCCAAATGTATGGCCGAACCCCATGGAGTAAGTTTGGTGGATTAAAGATTGGATGACTAAGTAGATTGGTTGGAACCAACGGCAAAAAAATGTAAATATGGGCAATAATGGAAGGACTTGAAAGAAGGACCAAATCAAGATGTTTTGGGTCTTATATGTGAATGGACATTTAAGTGACAATATGATTTACTGATTATTGAATCACAAGGTGACGAGAGTTGAACGACGAACGAGTCGTGACCGGATAAAGCCTAAGAAAGAACGGACGCTGAGGTGATTCTTCAGTAGGTTTCCTACCTACTTGTAACCACGGTTTTTACCCAGTTTTTCTTATGATACTCTTGTTTTAATATATGTGTTTCAAATGATATATTATGCATTAACAAATGGCATACAGGCATTGGCATCTCATGCATAGTCATGGGATAATGAATGAAGTTCTACAGTGATGGCTACGAATGTACATGATGGGGGTTGCTCATTGCATGTACATATTTTATAGAAGAGATGAAAGTGTGTTGTAATTTACCTTGTCGGTGCAAGGCACGTCAACTGATGGCTACGAATGTACATGATGGGGGTTGCTCATTGCATGTACATATTTTATAGAAGAGATGAAAGTGTGTTGTAATTTACCTTGTCAGTGCAAGGCACGTCAAGTGATAGCTGTGAAAGTACATGATGGGGGATGCTCATTGCATGTGCATATTTCATAGCATTGTTTTAACTGTTTTTAATGATCATGTAATATGATATATATGCATGTTTTATATGCTAACATGTGGTAGCCCTGATTCGGGAACCTACTGGGCGTGTTGATCTAACGCCCTAATTCTATCCTCAGAGGAGATTGCAGGTACAAGCAAAGGGAAAAGAAAGGTCGTTGACCGGGAGGGGAGCCAAGCCTAAGCGCTTGAATGAAGGACTGAACTACTTTATATTACTATCTTTTGAATACTTTTGTGGGACATATAATAATTCACTACTTGTTATGGTTTGATTAGGTTGATAACATTTGGATGGTTGATCTATGTTAAATAATGTTTAAGACTGTTACTTGCTATCTGGTATTTCTATTCCGCAATTAATCTAGGTTATTCCGCATGTTGATGTTAGTTCCATGTGTGATTCGTAATCATGGTCTCGTCCATGTACACATGGGTGACCAGTTAAGGTTCAGACTTGGGTAGTCTGAACTTAACTCGCGTCGTGACGCCGCCCGCCCTCTTTCGATGTTTTATTATAACTTTAAAAAAAAAAAATTAGACTCTGAAATTCTCGGAAAGGGCGGGGCGTTACAGTTGGTATCTGAGCGAAACGGGAAGTTGAATCATCGAAGTAAGATTAAGATGGTTTCATGTCTCACTGACGGATAAGAATCCCAACTGACCGACTCTTCGGAGTCCGCTGACTGGGGGCCGGATTAATTTACTTCGAGTGACTCGGACTGAACAATCAATCTGAGAACGACAATGAAAGATAGCAAAGTAAAGTACAGTCATCATAATTGGACATATCAAACATAGCAAAGTAGGATGTACTCCCCTGAAACTCCCACACTGAGAAACAGACAATAGGAAATTAGAGATTTCCCCAGAAACAAAAGAACACAAAGAGTGATGATTTGGTAATCTTCCCCAAACAAAGTACATGATATAATGCATGATCAAATTCCCTGGAAACCAAGAGTGGTTTATTTAGAATTATTGTTGAATATTTTTGTGTTTGAAATGATGTGGCACAGATGTCAAGCAACGAAGAATACACTGAGTTATGGGATAAAGGGACACCAAGTTGTCCGGTAGATTTGGTATCAACTTCCGACAGTATCAGTATGGAAGTTAATGTGGATCTTCAGGAGGGGCCTCCTGAAGAAGCTGATGTGGACTTAGCGCCTCTTCCAGAGGATCTGATGGATGACATTGCTGAGATGGTGGAACCTCCTGAGGAAGAGGAGGATGATCTAGCACATTTACTGGAGGATCCCATGGCTGGTGTACCTATTATATTGGAATCACTTGGGGAGATAGATCTCTATGACACATGTGAACTGTTCAATCAAGATGGGTACCACTGCCGGTATTGTCCTCACCCGCTAAGTGTTGTCTGCCCGTCCTGTGGACTACATGGACATGGTGAGGAAAGGACTAATTGTCCATATATCGGAGGACCTGGTTTAATCCCCTGCACGACATGTGAAGTATTGGGGCACACGGCGATGACGTGTCCTGATAACCGTTTCAAGTTCGCTTTTGATGCGGAGTCTTCTACGAAAGACTAGGCTAGAAAGTAATAGTAGGGGTATTAAAAAAGAGGGTTATTTTGTAAAGGGTGCATATTTTGTTATACATAGGGTTTTGTTTCACCCTACCCACCTTTGTACAAAGATGCAGTTTGAATTTATATAAAATGTGTGATTTTATGATTTTATGAGGATTTATGGCATGTGATGCATATTGATAATGGAAACTAAGTCTATGATGTTTCCATGAATTAGGAATAAATGGCGCCACAGAAAAAGGTGGTAAAAGATCCGAAAGGAAAAGGAAAAGTTTTACAAATCGGACTAGGTGAGGGGGCATCAAAGAGAAGGACCCGTCAGGACGATAAGAAGAAAGATGAGGTACTCATAATCACACCACAAAGGAAGGTAGTACCCCAACGCCGGAAGGTGGTACATGAGAAGGTGCCATCGGTACATGACGAAGAGCGGTCCGTTCATGACGAAGAGAGATCAGTTCATGAACGTTCGCTCGATGAGGAAGAGTCACAACATTCCCGACGAGAGGAGGGGGATAGTGACCCTACATATCAACAGGATGAGGAGGAATATGACTCGTCATATCATCGAGAGGAGGAAGAGAACAGCAATCTGACTGTACCCTATGTGCCTCCTGAATTGCACAGCTTGGTGCAAGCTGTGGTTACGTCTGTCCTCCAACAACACTTGAACGGAGGGGGAAACACGAGTGAAAATAATGACCGTAACATGGTCAGAGATTTTCAATAGCAGCGGCCACCCTACTTCAAGGGTAGAGAAGGGCCTGTCGGAGCCGAGAATTGGTTGGAGAAGATTTCTCACATATTGACTCTTTTGAACATCAAGAGTCATTCTCATAAAATACTATTGGCCACGTCATAGCTGGTAGATGACGCTGCCAAATGGTGGAAGGTGGTGGTGTAAGGTCTCGGAATTTTGGAATTAATATAAATGTGAATATTATTTATTTTAATGACGGAAATTAGGAAAATTGGTGGACTAAATGGTAAATGGGCCAAAATTTGATAAAGACCCAAGTGTGGCCCAATAGATTATGGTTTGGGTTTAAATTTATTTAAATGGGTCAAGAGTGGTTAAATTAGGTCAAATACCTATTTGGGGCCCAATGGGTCAAGTTGGTTATGCTCTAAGGTAAATGGGCTAGATGGAAATGTAATTGGGCCCAATGGTGATCCATTTAGAGGGGACTCAATAAAATTTAAACCACCTGAGTTATTTGGAATTAAACAATGGTGATGTGGCCAAGTGTGGACCCAAGGTTTGGTGGGGCCGACTACCATGGTTGATTTGGTCAACCATGGGTGGAATGATGCAGTTAGGTTAAGTATAATTGATTAACCTAAGGTGATTTAAATAAGTAAATGGGAAGTAAAGCAATTAATTAATTAAATAATTAAATTATTAAATTGGTGGCTAAATGGGTTAAAATTAGTCAAATGGGGACCAAGCTACCCCACCTCCAATGTTAAACACGTTTGGACATAGAGGGAGTAGAGACATGAGCCATAAAGCAATAAAAATATCTTGAAAATATCTTAAGGTTGGTGGGGGGTAATTAATGCAAAGTAAAAAAGGAAAAAAATGGGATAAGCTTTAATGTCTTTTCCCATTCTTCTTTCATTCAACTTGCTCTCCATTTTTTCATCCTCCATGGACGTCCCACACAAAGAAGGAGAAGAGAAAGAGAGTTAAGGAAAAGAGAAAAGAGCGAGAGAAGAAAGAAGTGGAAATTTACACAAACTCACTCAAAAGTCAAGGTGTTCATCTCCCCTCTCATCATCCTTTCCTCTTCCCTCTCTCACACAAAACCCACCATGGCCGATTCCAGGGTTTGGGATTGCCACCCTTGATCAAAGATCTTAACCTATCAAAGATAAAAGGGAAGGAGAGCAAAGAGGAAAGAAGAAATCGGAGGAGATGTCGGGTGGTAAGCATTCTTAAACAAGAGTTTATGTATTTTTTTTAAGTGATTAAGAAGGGGGAAAATTTTAAGGAGTTTAAATGAGGGAACCATGAAGGAAAAAGATGTACAAAATATGCAATGGAGAAGACTGACTGAACTGGTGATAAATGAATCAGAAACGAGTTTCTGGGAGTTTCAGCCGACTGAATTAGGGATTCAGTCGACTGAACACAAACTTCTCAGATAAGAAAAAGGGTTCTGGAAGTTTCAGCCGACTGAATGTATGATTCAGTCGACTGAAGGGATGATTTTTGAACGTGTAAAGTAATGATTGAAAGTTCAGCCGACTGAATCTATGATTCAGTCGACTGAAAATAAACTGACAGAACAAACAGATGATCTGATATAAAGTCAGCCGACTGAATCTGTGATTCAGTCGACTGAAAGGGGTATGAACCATGTTTCAGCTGACTGAATGTGTAATTCAGTCGACTGAAAATGAAATGGCAGGACAAGCAGACACTCGGATTCGAAGTCAGTCGACTGAATCGAAGATTCAGTCGACTGAAATAGTGATTCAGTCTGCTGAACTGGTAATTCAGTCGACTGAATTGAAATGTACAGTTTTTGAACATCATCAGAGGTCGTTGTTAATCCGGTAAGAGGAATGGAGAGTATGTAAATTAAAGGGACTGAGTTTATGGTACTAGATCATGATTAATGAATCCTTAATGGATTCAAGTTAGGGATAAATTTTGGACTTAGAATGTACATAAATGAAACGGATAGATGCTGGGTTTTAGGCTCGCAAATCGGAATATTTAAAATGGCCAAAATTGGATTTATGGATGTGTTTTAAATCAATGGAAAAAGAGGCTAAGATAAGGGCTGGTTTATGATAATCTTGTGACATGATTAAAGATCATTAATGGACCTAGGTTTGTGATCAGTTAGAGATTTAATCATGAAATAAAATACGGACTAATACGGTAAATGTGTAATAAGGTACCGGATAACGCGAATCGGTAGCCGGATTGTCGGACGAAAACGAAGTAAAGACGCGAGTCGTAATTGGTAGGATTCCTACCTTTTTGTAAGCCATGGATATGTATGGTATTTTCATCGTATTTTGGTGGACTATGGGATTTATCTTATGATGAGGTTGTTTTCCGATTATGAATGATATGTTAATACAATGATTTATATTTTAAGATGATGCATTATATGCCAAGGCTATGTATGATAAACTAAAAGTTATGAGACGTATATATTACATAGCATAATGCATTACATCTCATGGATGGCATGGGCGGAAAAAAATAAACAAACCGGAGTCCATGCTCCGTTGGGGCGACCGAGAACAGGCATGGGGACACCTTGACGAGGATTTGCCGTCAAGGGGGATATTTTACGGTAAGACATGTCTTGACGAAGCTTTTCCGTCAAGAGGGATATGACAGTATATGTCAGGAATGATGGGTGGGATTCATAATATAGACACCCAGGGCATGGCATACATCTTATATTTTCACTACACATGGTTTATTAATTTTCATTGGGTTATTATTTGTATGCTGTTATTACTAATCTATGTGCTAGCCCTACTCGGAGTCCTACTGGGCGCGTTGTTCTAACGCCCTACTTCTACCCTAGCTGACAATGCAGGAAATGGCGGGCCGGAAGGGCAAGACGGAAGCCAAGCTTAGGAGCTTGGGAAGGCGGACTAGTGATTTTGTTTAAGTTGAATTAATTCATTTTGGAAATGTGTAATTATATAATTCAGCTTGTCGAAAATGTAATAACTTAGATGGCTTGCTATGTTTAGATTGTATCTTTGGACAATACAGTTAACGGCATTTTAGTAAATTTACGGATGTTTCTTCCCTGCTATCTGAAAATTGGTAGGGCAGTCTCTATTATCATTCCACATGTAATTTTATATTCCGCAAGCTTACTTTCTACGTGTGAACCGTACTCGTGGACTTATGTTCCACGCATGCATAGGGTTGGCCAGTTAAGGGCCGGGCTTTAGAAGCTCGGAACTTAACTCGCGTCGTGACGTTCGTGCCCTTTGTCACTTTGTCATAAAAAAAAAAAAAAATACTCTGATTTTACGCTGAAAAGGGGCGGGCGTTACAGGTGGAGAAACAGCAGGCACTTGTGCCTAGAAGAGAAAGAGTTTCTATGACCTGGGAGCAATTCTCAGCGACATTTCTAGAGCGCTACTTTCCGGAGGAAGAAAAAGAACGTCAAATTCAGGCCTTTATGACGTTGGTACAAGGTTCAATGACGGTGGCTGAGTATCACCAAGTACTCCTCAGCCTGTCAACCTATGCATACTATATTGTGGACACGGAATACCGAAAGGCTCGCAAGTTCGAGTGTGGGTTACGGCCAAACATAAGGGCCAGGGTAACCGTGTTCAAAGCAGCCACGCTGGCAAAAGTGGTCACCAGGGCAAGCATTGTGGAGTAAGAGATGGTAGAATTTGCAAAAGTGGACAACCGCCGAGCTCCGAGTGGGAGGGGTGCGTACCAACCCAACAAGAGGTCCAAAACGAACTTCAGCAGACCTTCGCCGTCTGTTGGATCAAGTGGGGGCTTTCGCCCCAACCAGCCCACTCAATCTGTAGTAGTCACACAAGCTTCTTAAGGAGTGAACACCTGTTTTCACTGTGATCAACTAGGTCACTATAAAAAGGACTGCCCAAAGCTTAACAGGCTGTCATACTCCAGAGGATCATCTCGTCCTCCAGTTAGACCGGTATACTCCAGAGGAGGCAGAATGCAAGGACGGGGAGGTCGAAGGTCTAACCCTGCTGGAGCGGGACGATTATTTATACTAACTTCTCCAGAGGAAAAGGAAGAGGATCATCTTGTGATACAAGGTATGGCGATAGTGAGTAGCTCTTATGCATATGTACTATTTGATTCTAGAGCATCACACTCCTTCATAGCTGCATCATTTATTACTGCTACCGGTACATTAGTTCAAAGATTAGCCACAACACTTACTATTGTATCCCCTGTCGGAGATTCGGTATTGGGACTTATATGTACGGCGATTAACACTGAGTTAGCTGGATTTAGATTTGAATTCAATTAGCTAGTGTTGGACATGTCTGAATATGATATTATATTCGGTATGGATTGGTTGGCAAAGTTTCATGCCAACATCGACTGTTATCGTCGAAGAGTGACATTTAAGTCACCCGAGGGCAAACAATATGTAGTCCGTGCAGATAAACAAAGTGGATTGCAGGAAGGGTTAAACCATGTGGTATTGAATAATATCACCATAAATAAAGCTCCAGTTACTGAACTTCCAGCAATTGTACAAGAATTTGCTGATGTATTTCCAAAAGAACTCCCTGGTTTACCACCTATGAGGGAGATTAACTTCGAGATCAAGTTGTACCCTGGCACAGCACCAGTGCCGTTACCACACTATCGGATGGCACCAGCAGAAATGTCGGAGCTAAAGAAGCAGATTGACGAACTGCTTAGGCTGGGTTGCATCCAGAATAGTACATCATCATGGGGAGCACCAGTGCTGTTTGTGAAGAAAAGGATGGTTCATTACGAATGTACGTGGACTACCGGAAGCTGAATCAACTAACAGTCCGGAACAAGTACCCTCTGCCCAGGATCGATGATTTATTCGATCAATTGAAGGGTTCTAGCCATTTTTCGAAGATAGATCTGATGTCTGGGTACCATCAAATACGGGTTAGGGAGGAAGATATAGAGAAGACGGCCTTCCGGACGCGGTATGGACTATACGAGTTTGTAGTCATGCCATTCGGACTCACTAATGCGCCGACGGTGTTCATGGATTTGATGAACAGAATCTTCCGTCCCTATCTGGATCAATTTGTAATTGCATTCATTGACGACATTCTGATATATTCCAAGAGTCAGAAGGAACATGGAGAGCATTTACGGATAGTTTAGAATATTTTGAGGCAGAATAAACTATATGCCAAGGCCAGTAAATGTGAATTCTGGCTATCTGAGGTCAATTTCTTGGGACATGTGATATCTGAGGGAGGTATAGTCGTGGACCCGGCTAAGGTGGCAGCCGTAAAAGAATGGAAAGCACCCAATAATGTAACTGAAATTCGTAGCTTCTTGGGATTGGCTGGTTATTATAGAAGATTTATCATGGATTTTTCCAAAATTGCATCTCCATTGACTCAACTCACTCAGAAGGGAGTCAAGTATGAGTGGACAAATCTATGCAATCAAAGGTTTGAAGAGCTGAAGACAAGACTTACCACTGCCCCTATTTTAGTTTTGCCGGTAAGTGGCAAGTGTTACGAGGTATATTGAGATGCCTCCGGAGAGGGACTGGGTTGTACACTCAGTCAGAGTAATTGTGTGGTGGCGTATGGTTCAAGGCAGTTAAAAATACATGAACGCCTTTACCCCACACATGATTTAGAATTAGCTGCAGTGGTTTTCGCTCTCAAGAGTTGGAGACACTATCTCTATGGCGAGATCTTGTATTTCTTGTTTTGGGGAGATTTTCTAAGTATCACATGATTTGGGGGAGGAACTACCTTTTTGGCAATATTTGATAAATCTACAATTTATAGTGATTGTACTTCCCTTACTGTTGTTTTTCTCATCAAATGTTGTTCTCAGATTGAATGCTTACAGTCTGATTCTCATCAAAGTAAATTAATCCGGCCCCTGTGCAACAAACTCCGAAGAGTCCGTCAGTTGGGATTCTTATCTGTCAGTGAGACATGATACCGTATTAATCTTATTTTGCGAGATTCAACACTTCCGATTTCGCTCTGATATCAACTCTAATGCCCCGCTTTTTCTCACCTTCATAAAATCAGAGTATTTTTTTATATATATAAATAAGTGAGAGGACGCCACGACGCGAGTCAAGTCCGAGTTTCCAAAACCCAACCCTTAACTGGCCACCATCGAGTATGCGTGGACTAAATCCACTAAAACATTTGACACGCTTTTCTGAATGGTTGCGAAATTATTTATATGAATAAGTATTATTCATATACTAGTCATTATAAGGCAATGAAAGCCAATCACCATATACTTCAAATAAAACTTAAATATTATCAAACCATAGCGAATAAGTCTAAGTTATTACATTCCAAAATTTAGTTCTCCCAATACATCATTGAAATTAAAACTAAGTAATTTAAACATAATCTTTCCAAGCTCCTATGCTTGGCTCCCTTCCAGTCCCACGTTCCTTTCCTGATCATTCCCTATTCCATCGTCTATAGGGTAGAAGTAGGGCATTAGTCAACATGCCCTATAGGTATTTTAAGTAGGGTTATGGTACACATAGCAGTAATATAAATGTAATAGCCCGGATTTTCAATGCAATTATTATATTGGTTTTATCTATTTTGATTGTTAAAAATTAAGAATTATAGAGGGAATGGATGTTAGATGGATAAGAATTGGGGCTATGGCCCAAGTATGGTCCAATGGATCATGGATAGGGTTCATTCTAATTAATGGGGTCAATGTGGTCAATTGGGTCAAATGACCAATGGGAAGCCAATGCGCCAAGATGAATTGATGTTTAGGGTAAATGGGTAAGGAATTGATTTAATCGGGTCATGTACCCAATTAAGATCTAAAGACATGGGATGCACCTCATCAAGTGAGGTGGCAAGTGTAGTGTAACGCCCCACCCTTTTTCACTTACTTTCCGAAAATCAGAGTAAATTTTTTTTTTTAAAAAAAGTGATAAAGAGTGGGACATCACGACGCGAGCTAAGTCCGGACTTCTAAAGTCCGACCCTTAACTGGCCAACCCTATGTGTTCATGGACTAAGTCCATGAAAACGGTTCACACATAGTAATTTATAATCTTTACGGAAAATAACATAAACTAACTGCGGATTATAATAGAACCTAAGTCTACTCCCTTTTAGATAGCAAAGTACTTAGTCACTTAACCAAAATTACCTTAACTTAAACATCTAAATAACCATTCCAAACCATAGCAAAAATATCTAAGTTATTACATGCCGACATCTAACTATTCAAATTACAAGTTCATATAACAAAAGACATCCAATCATATATCCATGCTCCTACGCTTCGCTTCTTTCACAATCATCGATCCCTTCCTTTCTGTGTCATTCACTAGGGTAGAAGTAGGGCTTTAGAACAACGCGTCCAGTAGGAATTCTAAATAAGGCTAACACATGGGTTAGTAACAAAATCATATACAATTTCATATCATCAAAACCGTATGAAATCATGCCATGCATTATGTCTTATGCAATGAGTCCCACCCATCACAATACATGTAACCTCTCAATGGAATTCTCCTCATCAAGGTATCCCCACAGTGGTCTTTCAGACGCCCCGACGGAGTGTGGCGTCCGGGTTCTTCTTGATGGGATTATACCCATCAAGGTCTTCACAATTGCCTTATGGACGCCCCGACGGAGCGTGGCCTCCGGTTACAAACTTCCCTCCCATACCATGCATGAGATGTACATGTCCATATGCTATGTAATATAAATAACCATAGCATTAAAAAAACTCTACATTTGAAACATAATATATTTACAACATAAATCATCAAAATAAAGATAAAACATATTACATAACCATGTTCCAATGAGGTAGAATCCTACCAAGACCACTAAAATGCCCTTGTTTCTTAAACCGGTCACCGCTCAAGATTGTGCACCGTTTGTGTGGTCCCGTCACCTTGTTACATATCAACAAGTCAATCCATATTCCATTTGATTTACCATTTGGTTTAAGTCATAAACACACCCTTGTAGGGTTCGGCCATACACCATGGCCGAACTTCACTTACTTTGATTTTAACCCTTCCTTTATTTATTACTCAATCACCACTTAACTAATTACTTAACCCTTAGTCCACCAAAATCCACCTTAGTGGGGTTCGGCCATACAACATGGCCGAACCTCACCATCTTGATTTTGGTCCCTCTTTCAAGTCATTTGATCCTTTTAATTAAGTCCAATCACCAATCCATTAATCTAATCATTCACACATTAACCTTTTTAACACACACAACAACCTAAGTCCATAAAATTCCTTAGTGGGATTCTGCCATACCACATGGCCGAACCTCACTTCCTTGGTTTCATACTCATCTTTCAACCCTTTGATCTTTAAGTTAGATACAAGATCATGACCTTTTGATTCATACATCTAATCACTTGTACCACAATTTTTTATCATTGATTACCATTTAAATCCAAGAGTAGTACTTGGTGGGGTTCGGCTATACACCATGGCCGAACCTCACCCTTGGGTTTTGGTGCTCCTCTTTTCCATTATTTTTTATAATCAAAATGTATCCAAGTCCATCGCATTACATTCATTTTAAACCTTTTAAAAACATCAATAACTTTCCATGGGGTTCGGTCATACAACATGGCCGAACCCTATGGTTCCTTATTTTCCTTCAAAATGTAACATACACATATGGTTTGATCTTTTGATGCTTCCCATTCATACCTCCATTTAATCCCTTTAAAAATCTATGATAACCTTCCATTAAAACATATCATATACCCCTTTATTTTTTCTTCCATGCGGTTCGGCCATACACCATGGCCGAACCCTATGGTTCATCCTTTCCGTTACTAAAATGATAAATCCATTTAAATCTTCCTCCATGGGTTTGGCCATACACCATGGCCAAACCCTTATGGTTCCTCATTTTCTCTTTTAAATCCAATAGCCATGATCTTAACCTTTGATGGGTTCAGCCATACATCATGGCCGAACCTAATCAACCCCTTTTTTATTCTTAATGGTTCTTGTATGTCCCCTTTAGGGTTTGGCCATGCAAGGCAGGATCATGTTCCCTTGATCGTCTTACTTAATAAGAGCTTATTGAGCACTTATTAATTCCGCGACTCCTCCTGTTCTTTCCCTCCTACTTGTTCTTCCGATCCTTTCCTTAGCCTCTTCCTCCTTCTTTCTTATTCCTTTGGCCGAGTGTGAGCTTGATCAATATAAACCTCCAAAAGTGGTTCAGCCAAGAGGGGTATAGGTTTGAGAGAGAGATAAAATTCAGCCTTGCATAATAGTTTGAGATCAACACTTTTCTAAGTCCTTTGGTCTTGAGGAGTGATCGGACAAAAGATAATTTTGAGGGAGAGAAGAACAGCCAAGAGGGAGAGGGAGAGTATGAGATGAATGCCCAATTGTTTTGTTCCAAATGAGATGGTCGGCCAAGGTGATGGCTTTGGTGCAGCCCATTGTGTAACTCCCATTTCCTTAATCTCCCTCCTTAATGCTTCCTTGGGGGTTTCATCCATGAGATGAAACTCCCAAGGCTCTAACGACTGCAATGGAGTGCCTTCTTTAATCTCTACAAACCTCCTTCATCTTCCATCTTGGGGGTTTCATCCATGAGATGAAACTCCCATGTGCCCAACAACATGTGTTTGTTTGAAATATGTCCCCGCCATTATTTGCCCATGTGGGGGTTTCATCCATGAGATGAAACTCCCATGTAACCAACGGTTTTGTCTTGCCTTAGACCACCAAACCGTCCATCTCCCCTTTAGTTCTCATTTGGGGGTTTCATCCATGAGATGAAACTCCCATGTAACCAACGGTTTTGTCTTGCCTTAGACCACCAAACCGTCCATCTCCCCTTTAGTTCTCATTTGGGGGTTTCATCCATGAGATGAAACTCCCCCCTCCAAGTGTGAACCCCTTGTGTAACTCCCACAAAACGCCACCTCCCATTCATTATTCATCTTGGAGTTCCATGCATGAGATAAACCTCCCATGCATCCAACGTGTACACATTGTTGAATTTGAAATATGTAACCCCCAAAACCCTTCCATCCAACTCACTTCTCAAAATAATTTTAATTCAAATTTAATTTAACTCACTTAACTCAACTCATCCAATTAATTCAACTCAAACATTTAATTCAACTCTACCATTAATTCAACTCAACCATTTGATTCCATTTCCAACTCAAATCAGCCCCAACCAAGTTAAGCTTGGACTCACTTGGTGGTCAACAAAGTCAACCATGACCCATTGGGTCCCTTTTGGGGCATTTTGACCCAAATAACAACCTTGACCCCATTAAACACATCTTACCCATTTATTTTAAATTGAACCTTATAACATGTACATTGGGTCTTAATTAGACAATTGACCCCACAACTTACCCATCTTCGGTCCATATCCTTTAATTCACAAATTCAATGGCAAATTCTATAAATATTTATAACTCGAAAAATCCAGGGTATTACATGTAGGAGGTGACATAAAAGTGGCATAGCCAAGTGGGACCCAACTCCACCTCATCAAGTGAGGTGGCGTGTGGTCTAAGGTAACTTGTGGGGCCGGCCACAATGGTTGACCGGTGAGTTCATAGGTGAGTTCAAGAGGGTTAAGTGAAATGAGTGGAATTAATTAATTAAGAATGAATTCAAGTGCTTGAGGTAGGGGAATGACTTTCATTTAAATGAAGTGACTTGAATGGGTGGTGAGTCACATGGAAGATGAAAGGAGTCAGGTGAGTCAAAGGGGAGGTGGAGGGTTTCCATCTCATGGAAACTCTAGACATAAAAATCGTTGGAAATGGAGTGTTGGCCAAGTGTAAGCCATGTGCCCTCTTGGTCAGCCAAGGGACACATGGGAAAGACCCCATCTTGATGAGGGTGGTTGGGAGATTAGGGTTAGCAACAACCAAAACCCTAGGGCTAACTCTCCTTGAGACATTCATCTCATTCACTCTCTCCCTCTCTCAAGCCCTCCTTGGCCGACCCTCACTAGACAAAAAGAGTTAGGATTTTTACATCTCATTCTCTCTCTCTCTCTCTCTCTCCCTCTCTCAAGAAACCCTAGAGCAAGATAGAAAGGGCTCATCTCAACTCTCCCTTGGCCGATTTTGCCTTAGACAAAATAGTTGAGAGTGTTTCATCTCACTCTCTCTCTCTCTCTCTCCCTCTTTCAAACCTTCACTCCTTGGCCGAACCCTGTCTTAGAGTTTCTCATCTCAAACCCTCTCCCTCTCAAGCAACACTCTTTGGCCGAAGATCATGGAGGAAGAAGAAAACACTAAGGAAGGAAAAGAACGGAGGAGCAAGACGGAACGAAAGAAAAATGTAAGAAAACAAGGGAACCATGGTTTCGGCTACGGAATGGCTGAAACCATAGGGTTCCATTTTGAATTGGAAAGTTTGACCAAATGGTCATAGGCCATGGATTTGAAATCCATCCAAGGAATAGTAATAAGATGAACATAAACAAAGTATTGTTCAAATCCAAAATGTGGTTTGTTTGAGATTGAAAAATGGACAAAACCCTAAATCTTGTGATGGGTACGATAGGTTGTTAAGGACTATAAGTTATACATGATTAATGGATGATAATGAGACTATGGTAATGCATGATTTAATATGATGAATGGAGAATGATCAAAGAACATGGTTCGGCCCTTGCATGGCCGAACCCTAATTTTTATATATGGATCAGTGAGGGCAAAAAAGAGAATGGGTGAGGTTCGGCCATGATGTATGGCCGAACCCCATCAAATGACCTAAGGCTTGTTGTATGTGATTCTTAAGAAAACCATCCACAAGATGATATGAAAATGGAAAATAGGAAGAAGAGGAGGAAACATGGGTTCGGCCATGTTGTATGGCCGAACCCCATGGAAGAATGTTGATGGATTTAAAATAGGTTTTAAATGATGAAAAACGATGGATCTAATATGTTTTAAATGATTTAAGAAAGGAGAAGATGAAAATGAGGAATCATGGGTTCGGCCATGTTGTATGGCCGAACCCCATGAATCATTTCATGGACCTAAGTATGTGTAAATAAATTAAGTAATTATCTATGAAAAGAAATGATGGTTCAAATGGGAAGTTGATGAAAAGAGAGAACCATGGGTTCGGCCATGTTGTATGGCCGAACCCCATGGATGATATTTTTATGGACCAAGGTTGTTTATCAAAGTAAATGATTAACTTATGAGATTAGATTAATAAATCAAACAATGAATGATGTTGGACCCACATTGGTTAAAATATAACAAGGGTTAATAAGGTGGCCAAAATCAAAAGAGTGAGGTTCGGCTATGTTGTATGGCCGAACCCCACTAATGAGTTTTGTGGACTTAAAAAACATTTTCAGCCCTAAGGTATGGCCGAAACCCCTTGGGGTCTTAACCGGGCTAAGGACTATAATCATTGGTGGAAATGAACATGGAATGATGGGAATCAAATGGGTCATCGATTTGATTTATTTATGTGTAATAAGGTAACGGGATTTCACAAATGGGCATACGATCCGCTTGACGGGATCGGTGATCAGTTTTTGGACGAAAACGCAAGGACACGATATTTGGACGTTGGTAGGATTCATACCTTATTGATGCACTTGGACTATGTCTATGAATGGTTTTTAATTCCATGTTTTGATGAGATATTTTGGTATCAAATGCTTATGTTTCAAAGATGTAATTTCAATGCTATTTTGTGTAATATGAATAGCATGTTGGCACTCATATCTCATGCATGGCATGGGAGGGATCATATGAGGGGAGTCCACGCTCCATTCGGATATCCAATAAACAAACGTGGGGAGGGATCCGCACTGATTCCGGATATGATGTTTGAAATGAAAAGAGGAGTTCACGCTCCGTTCGGTGGGACCGATAAGGCATACGTGGGGAGTCATGACAATACCGTGATGTGGCTTGTACATCACGAGGAATACTATGTGATTGTGATATGGTTGATGGGTGGGATTCATGGCATATGACACCCATGGCATGGCATTGACTTGTATGATTTTAACATTATATATGTCTATGTGATTTTTATACTAATCCATGTGTTTGACCCTACTCGCAGTACCTGCTGGGCGCGTTGTCTAACGCCCTACTTCTACCTTAGATGATGACACTGGGAATGGACGGAGCGACGGACGTGAACGGAGCCAAGCTTAGGAGCTTGGATGATTTAGATTTAATTTATTTAAGTTTTATCTTGGACATGTAATTTGAGTAATTAGCACTTTGGGACTGTAATAACTTAGTACTATTTGCTATGGTTTGTTTTATTTTGGACATTAAAACTTAAGTTATTTAATGTGATGGACTTCCTTGCTATTTAAAATTGGATAGGATAGTAACTCTATTATAATTCCGCAACTATGTTTATTCTATAAGTATAGCCTTATTACGTGTGAACCGTTTTCGTGGACTTAGTCCACGCACACGTATGGTTGGCCAGTTAAGGGCCGGACTTTGGAAGCTCGGACTTAGCTCGTGTCGTGATGTCCCTCTCTCTCTCTCACTCTTTTATTTTCAGAAAAAAAAAGACTCCGACTTTCGGCGAGTGAAAAAGGGCGGGGCGTTACAGATGGTATCAGAGCGAAATCGGAAGTTTGAATCTTTCGAAGTAAGATTAAGATGGTATCATGTCTCATTGACAAGATAAGAATTCCAACTGACTGACTCTTAGGAGTCTGCTGCACGGGGGCCGGATTAATTTGTTAAGACTCAGACGGTAGCATTCAATCTGAGAGCAACACTTGACGAAAAAGTGATGATAGCAAAGGAAGGACAATCGCTATAAAATGGATTTATCAAACATAGCAAAATAGGAGATATTTCCTTAAAACAAGAAAACAACAGGATTTCCCCAAATTGAGAAACAGTGATGGATTTATCAAACATAGCAAGATAGGAGATATTTCCCCGATTTCAACAAATTGAGAAACAACACTTGATACGTAGGAAGTTTCCCCAAAAACAAAGATGCTTATTTAGTAATTTCCCAAAATATGAAAACACAAACTTTATGAGAAAACTAAGTCAACGATGTTTCAATGACTGAGGAAAATGCCTCTGAGAAGAAGAACTCGACAAAACCCCCATGTGGATGAAGAGGTGCAGTAACCACATTAGGAGGAGGAACAAAATAGTGTGAACATTCCCATGGTACCTCCAGAGCTGCAGAACTTGGTACAAGCTGTGGTCACTTCCGTTTTATAGAAACAAATGAATGGCAATGGAAGTGCGACCACCAACGAGGCACATGATTGGAGGATGGTTAGAGATTTCCAACAGCAGCGTCCCCCTCATTTCAAAGGGAAAGAAGGACCTGCTTGAGCGGAAAATTGGCTAAGAAACATGTAACACTCCAAATTCTCAATAAGATGAATATTTACGAAAATGCCACTGGATTGGTGAATTTAATAAATGTGATTGTAAATGAGAAAATGGTGGGGCCCATTGTTCAAATTATGACCTTATGAACATAGTATAAGGGTCAATTTATCATGAATGGGTAATGAACATCAAATTGGGTCAATATGGCTAATTGGGTCAAAGGACCCAATTGGGACAAATGGGGCATAATGGACTTGTTTGACCATTGGTTGAGCCCAAATTTAATGGGGTTAAGCTGAATTGATTGGAAATTAAGTGGAGCATAAATGGGTAGGCTTGATGCAAATGGGTAAACCACATTCAAAGGGGCTAAACCACTCATAATTGGGCCTAGGCTTTAATTGAGTCAATAAGTTAAATGGGGACCCAATGGGTTGTGTTGACCATGTGGACCATCGTTGACCATGTGGACCCTCAAGTGAGCTCAATTGTGAGTTAAATCAGGTTGAGTTGGGACTGAATTGAGTTGGGTTTAAATTAAGAAATGGAGTTGACTCAAGTGCATTAAATGAGTGTCATTTAATGTGGTGAGTTGGGCTTATGAGTTGAAATGGAAACCAAAGGGGTCTTGTAAATTCATTGAGTCAAATGGGAGATTAAAGGTTGCTTTGGTCTCAAGCCACCCAAGACAAGTCCCACACGTTCAGGACTTGTGGAGTGGGTTTCCCATGCATAGTTTTAAATGAAATGAATGGGAATTGGATGAGATGCATGGGAGTGCCAAAGGGTGCGTTGGGAGTGCCAAGGGATGCTTTGCTTGGCAGCAAGTGCCTCATTGGTTTAAACAAGATTTGATGAGAGTAATGAGGTGTCCAAGGGCTGTTTAACAAAAGCTGCAAACACCACCCTCTTGGCCCAATTCTACATTGCAAAAACCTTAGAATTCTTATCTCTCTCCCTCTCTCAAGAACATACCCCTTGGCCGAATTATACCTTGGTGTTTTCACCATTGATTCTAGCTTCTAATCAGCTGAGACTAAGGAAGAAAGAAGGAAGGAAGCAAGAGGGAAGGAGGCAAAGAGCAAAGGCAAGAAGAAAGGCTTGGAAAATTGGTAAGTAATCCATAGAGTTTTTATTGTAAAATCGGTTAAATGGAATATGATTTGGCCATGAGATGGCCGAATCTACCAAGGGTTAGAATGTGAATATTGATGGTTAAAAGAGATAGAAACATGGACCATAGGGTTCGGCCACTTTGGATGGCCGAACCCCATGAAAGGATTTGAAATATTTATGGTTGATTGTATGGTTTTGGGGATAAAAACCATACAATGGTTTAAGTTTTTTTAAAGGTGTTTAATATGGAGATAAAAATTGATGTTTTGGTCCATGGGATGGCCGAATTCAGCAAGGGTTTTAACTTTGGGTGAAGGTGTTGTAAAATGATAAAAATGGACCATAGGGTTCGGCCACCTTGGATGGCTGAACCCCATGAAAGTATTTGATGATTGGTATGGTTTTGGAGAGAGAGAAATCATATCAATGGTGGAGAGGTTTACATGTTTTAAATAAGGCTAAGTATTTGACAAAAGAGGTTTAAATCATAGGCCATAGGGTTCGGCCAACTGGGATGGCCGAACCCCATGAAATGATATGATATATATATGGTAATTTGTGATGGTTTTTGAGAGATAAAAACCATACAATATTATGGGATTTTTATGTGATAAGGTTACTGTTTTGGTTTGGCCATTGGATGGCTGAACCATGTGGTTAACATGGCTAAAGGGTAGAGTCCAATTGGTATATAAATAATGGAATCATTGAGCAAAAGAACCATAAGGGTTCGGCCATGTGAATGGCCGAACCCCATGGACTGTTTTTATGGTTATATGGAGTAAGAACATAGTTGGAGTTTTTGAATGAATCCATGCCTTTGATTCAAGAATTATGTATGTATATTATGGACTTAATATCAGTAAATAACCAAGCATGATAGATGAGGGAATATGGGATAAAAATCCATAGGGTGAGGTTCGGCCATGTAGTATGGTCGAACCCCACTAATGATTATTTGATGGACTTAGTGCTAATTCATAATGAATTAGAGATGTATGTATGAATGATGTAAAGGACCAAATTAAGGTGGCGAGGTTCGGCCATGTTGTATGGCCGAACCTCACTAAGGTGGTTTGGATATGAACCTTGGTGTTTAAGGAAAATTAAACAAAAGGTTAGCCTAACTGGCATAAAGGTAATTATGGATGAAATGATCAAAGATGAAATGATCATAGGATTGGATATACGAACCCCATCCAAATGAAGTATGGGATTAAAGTTGATTCATGGTTTATGTGAATAAAGTGACGGATCTCTTTGACGGCACGCTAGTCGTGAACAGGTGACGCTTGGAAGGAACGGATACTTAAGCGAATCTTCAGTAGGTTTCCTACCTACTTGTAACCACTATGATGATTGGTTTTATCATAATTTGATAAGATATGTTGTTATTACTATTATGTTTCAATTGGTTTTTGAATCATGAGATTTATTTACATGCTTCATATATTCATTGGCATCTCATGCATGGACATGGGATGATGATTATGGAAAGCCTCCTTAGGCGATGAGGGTCACGCCAGGAGTAGTATCATGATGATAAGAATCACATTGGCCTTCTTAGGAGATGAGGGTCTCGCCAGGAGGAATGTTATAATGATGAGAATCACATTGGTCTCCTTAGGCGATGAGGGTCCTGCCAGGAGAAATATTATGATGATGAGAGCCACATCGGCCTCCTTAGGCGATGAGTGTCCCGCCAGGCGGAATATCATCAAGAAGAAATGAAAGAGTATTGTGATTTACCTTGACGATGAGAGTCTCGTCAAGTGATGGCTATGTATATGTGTGATGGGAGAGACTCATTACATGTGCATACATGCATAGCATTGATTTATCTGTTTTTGATGACCATATATACTATGATATATGCATGCTTTATATACTAACCATGTGGTAGCCTTTATCGGAAATCCTACTGGGTACGTTGATCTAACGCCCTAATTCTATCCATAGAGGATAATGCAGGAAATGGAAAAAGGAAAGAGAAGGTCGTGGACCTGGAGGGGAGCCAAGCTTAAGCGCTTGAATGATGAATGGGATTTCTAAATTACTGTCTTTTGAATTACATTTTATGGATATGTAATAGCTAGTAAACTTTGCTATGGTTTGGGAACTGTTTGATGAACCTTGATTTGGTATAAGTAGTTTATAATGGATGACCTGTGCTTTGCTATCTAGGAGTGTAAGGTTAACTTAAGATTGATTATATTCCGCATCAGTTTAGTTCCGCAATTAGTTAATGTTATTACACATGTTTTAACTTAGTTCCATGTGTGGTTTGTGCTTCATGGGTTTAGTTCATGCACACATGGGTGGCCAGTTAAGGGTCGGACTTGGGTAGTCCGGACTTAACTCGCGTCGTGACTCCGCTCGCTCTCTTCCGGTGTTGTTATATTATTATTATAAAAAAAAAAAAATTAGACTCTGAATTCTCGGAAAGGGCGGGGCATTACAGAACATCACCAAGATCTTAACATTGTTGAAGATCACTGGTAACGAAGATAGGATATTTGTAACGCCCCGCCCTCTCCGAGAAATCAGAGTCTAATTTTGTTTTTAAATAATAATAGAATAACACCGGAAGAGAGCGGGCGGCGTCATGACGCGAGCTAAGTCCGAACTACCCAAAGTCCGACCCTTAACTGGCCACCCATGTGTGCATGGACCAAACCCACGATAACAAACCACACATGGAACTAAACATTGTCATGCGGAATAAACTAGACTAACTGCAGAATTAGACTGAATAAATAGCAAGTACCAGTCTCAATTATTAAAATAACTTAATCCAACCATCCATTATCAATATCATAAACAAACCATAACAAAGGTATCAACTTATTACATTTCCATAAACGAAATCCAAATAACAGTAAATTATAAAAAACATTCCAACATCAAGCTCTTAAGCTTGGCTCCCCTCCTAGTCATCGACCTTTTCTTTCCCCTTCCTTGTTCATGCGTTATCCTCTAAGGATAGAATTAGGACGTTAACGCAGTAGGTCTCCGATCAGGGCTACCACAAGGTTAGCATATAAACATGCATATATATCATAGTACATGATTATCAATAAAACATCTGAAAATAATGCTATGTATGTAAGTGCATATGTAATGAGTCTCGCCCATTACCACTATACATAGCCATCAAGTTCTTTCACAGTGTTCTTTCATTGGGACTCACACGATAAGGTAATCCACAGTAATCCTCATTTCCTGTGGAAAGACTTTCATCATTGAGTTGTTTCACAGTGTTCTTTCTTTGGGACTCACACGATAAAGTAATCCACTGTAATCCTCATTTCCTGTGGAAAGACTCTCATCATTGAGTTGTTTCACAGTGTTCTTTCATTGGGACTCTCAAGTCAAGGTAATCCATAATCATCACCCCATGCCATGCATGAGATGTCAATGCATTGTATGTCATTTGTAAATACATAACTCATCATTCAAAACCACATTTGAAACATAAATCAAATACAACATATCTCATAAAAACATAATAAAACCAAATCATAATTGTGGTTACAAGTAGGTAGGAAACCTACAGAAGATTAGCTTCGGTGTTTGTTCTTTCTTAAAGCGTCACTTGCTCACGACTTGCACGCCGTTCAACTTCCGCTTCCTTGTTATAAAATCAGCAAATCAATACTTAATCTACTTGATTTCTAATCAAGTTTAGGTCTCATATACCATCTTGTGGGGTTCATATATCCAATTCTATGATCATTTCATCTATAATTACCTTTATGCCATTTAGGCTAACCTTTTGTTTAATTTTCCTTAAACACCAAGGTCCATATCCAAACCACCTTAGTTGGTCCTTTACATCATTCATACATACATATAAATTAACCACTAAGTCCATCCATCAACATTAGTAACTACACACTAGGGTCACCAATGACCATTAGTGGGGTTCGGCCATACTTCATGGACGAACCTCACCAATCTGATTTTTGTTCTACTTTCCATCATTATCATGATTGATCAAATTAATATTATATCCATAACTAAGCATAGGTGTTTCTTAGAACAAAAGCATAAAACAAACCTTAGCTTCCAACATGATTTTAATCCAAATCTCCCATCAAAACAGTCCATGGGGTTCGGCCATACACATGGCCAAACCCTTATGGTTCTTTTGCTCAATGATTCCATTATTTATATACCAATTGGACTCTACCCTTTAGCCATGTTAACCACATGGTTCAGCCATCCAATGGCCAACCCAAAACAACAAACTCATATTCATTTAATTCCCATAAAAACACTATAATCTTGTATGGTTTTTATCTCTCAAAACCATCAAAATCACCATACAATAATCATATGATTTCATGGGGTTCGGCCATACTCATTGGCCGAACCCTATGGTCTATAATTCAAACCTTTTTTTAACAACTACTTGCTTCATCAAACATGTACCAACCTCCATGGTCTTACATGGATTTAAACTTACAAAAACCATCACTCAAACACATATTATTTCATGGGGTTCGGCCATCCAAAGTGGTTGAACCCTATGGTCCATATTTTCTATCTTTTAAACCTCATCATACAATTTCAAACCATTGATTAATTCGGCCACATCATATATTTTGAGTCTCCTTAAATCATGTACAAATCTCCATGGTTTTTGTATGGTTTTTAGCCTTCAAAACCATCAAACCAACCAAATAATCTCATGGGGTTCGGCCATCCAAAGTGGCCGAACCCTATGGTCCATTTCCAACCCTGTTAAACACCATCTTCCATGGTTTAGACCTTTGACAAATTCGGCCATACATGCCCAAATTATGTCATTCAGATCCATAACTTAAAACCCTTTACTTAAACAAAGTTCTATGGAATGCTTACCAATCCTTTTAGCTCTCTTCTTGCCTTTTGCTCCTTGCCTTCTTCCCTCTTGCTTCCTTCCTTCTTTCTTCCTTAATCTCAGCTAATTAGAAGCATGAACCAATGGTGAAATCAACAAGGTAAAATTCGGCCAAGGAGGTGTGTTCTTGAGAGAGGGAAAGAAGATGGAATTCTAAGGCTTTTCTTGGAATAAAATTCGGCCAAAAGGGGCGTTTGCTGTTTTTGTTTAACAGCCCCCTCTCCTCTCATTAATCATCATTAAACCTTGATCAAATCAAAGGGTCACTTGGCACAACCAAGACACCCCTTGGCATCAACCACTGCAACCTTTCAGCTCCCCATGTAATCTTATCTCATTCCCATCAATTCCATATAAAAACTTAGCATGGAAGCTCACACCACAAGTCCCCAACGTGTGGGGCTTGTCTTGTGTGGCTTGAGACCCAAATAACTCTTCATCCTCCCCTTTAACTCACTGAATTTGCAGCCCCTTTGGTTTCCATTTTGACTCACCTAACTCAATGGCTTAACTCACCACATTAAATGCCATTCATTTAATACACTTGAGTCCACTCAACCATTTAATTTAAATGTAACTCATTCCAATCCAACTCAACCTGATTTGACTCACAATTGAGCTCACTCAAGGGTCCACACGGTCAGCCATGGTCAACATGGTCAATCCGACCCATTGGGTCCCCATTTAGCTTGTTGACCCATTTTGACACCATGACCCATTTATGGGTTGTTTTAGCCATTTGCATTTGGTTTTCACATGTGCATCAAGCCTACCCATTTATGCTCCACTTAATTTCCAATCAATTCAGCTTAACCCCATTAAATTTGGGCTCACCCAATGGTCTAATAAGTCCATTATGACCCATTAGGTCCCAATTGGATCCTTTGACCCAATTAGCCATTTTGACCCAATTTGATGTTCATTACCCACTCAATCAAATTTGACACTTATAATATGCTCATACGGTCTTAATTTGAGCAATGGGTCCCACCATTTCCTTATTTACAATCACATTTATTGAATTCACCAATCCAGGGGCATTTTCGTAATTTTTCCTATCTTTGAGAAATCGGGGTGTTACAATATTGCTGGCTACTTCACAGTTGATTGATGATGACGAAAAGTGGTGGGAAGTAATTGAGCTCCAGCGGGCATAGATTCCAGAAGGGGAAATAATTGAGATGACATGGGACCAGTTCTCGGCTATGTTCCTGGATCACTACTTTCCAGAGGAGGAGAAGGAGCGCCAAACACAAGCGTTCATATCTTTGGTGCATGGAATCATGACTGTGGCAGACTACCATCAGGAGTTCCTCCATCTATCATGTTATGCTTTATACATGGTGGACACGGAGTACAGAAAGGCTCATAAATTTGAGCGGGGCCTTCGACCGAGCATCAGGGCCAAAGTGACTATCTTCAACTCACCTACATTGGTGGAAGTGGTCAGCCGAGCTACCATATCTGAGCAAGAGCTGACAGAGACAGTACGGTTTGTGGACAACCGCCGAGTCCAGAGTAGTGGAGGTGTTTTTTGTCGGAACAAGAGGTTCCGACCTAACTTTGGGAGAACATCACCTTCCACTGGGTCAACTGGAGGCTTTCGTCCCAATCAGCCCTCCCCATCAGTATCCGTCTCTCAGGTCCCCTAAGGTGTGAGCACATGTTTCCAGTGTGGCTAGCAGGGCCATTTCAAGAGGGAATGTCCGCAGAATAGTAGACCCTCTCACTCCAGGGGTTCATTTCACCCTCCAGCTCGATCAGCTCATTCACAAGGATCCAGGGAGTACAACCAGACAGGACGGACACCCAATCCGACAGGAGCTGATGACTGTATACTTTGGCTCCTCATCTAGAGACGCAAGATCACTCGATGATTCAAGGTATGGCAGTAGTTGGTAGTTCCTGTGCTTTTGCATTATTTGATTCTGGAGCATCCCACTCCTTTGTATCTGCTGCATTTGTATCTGCTACTGGCACCATAGTACAAAAATTGTTCACCGCACTCACTATTGTATCCCCCATTGGAGACACATCACTGGGACTTATATGCACAGCGGTAAACATTGAACTCGCTGGATTTAGATTTGAGTTCAATTGTCTGGTACTCGAGATGACTGAGTATGACATCATCTTTGGCATGGATTGGTTGGCTAACTTTCAGGCCAGCATTGACTGCCATCTCCACAGGGTGATATTTTGGTCACCCAAGGGAAAGCGATACGTGGTACATGTTGCCAAACAGAGCATCCCTATGACCAGAAGGCTGCATGAAGAATTGAACCACCTTGTATTGACCAGCATCAAATTAGACAAGGCACCGGTGGCTGAATTGCCTGTGGTAGTGAAAGACTATGTGGAGGTATTCCCGACAGAACTCCATGGCTTGCCACCCAAGAGGGAGATTGATTTTGAGATCAAGCTATATCCTGGCACTACTCCAGTGTCATTGCCGCATTACTGGATGGCCCCAGCTGAGATGTCCGAGTTAAAGAAGCAAATTGATGAACTGCTCAGACTAGGATGCATTCGGAACAGTACATCATCTTGGGGAGCCCCAGTATTATTTGTGAAGAAGAAGGATGGTACACTTTGGATGTTTGTAGATTATATAAAATTGAACCAGCTGACAGTCAGAAACAAGTACCCTCTACCCAGGATTGATCATCTATTCGATCAACTCAGGGGTTCCAGTCACTTCTCCAAGATTGATCTGATGTCAGGCTACCATCAAATCCGGGTTAGGGATGAAGACACAGAGAAAACGGCTTTCAGGACGCGGTATGGACTATATGAGTATGTGGTCATGCCGTTTGGACTTACCAATATACCAGCTGTGTTCATGGATCTGATGAACAAGATCTTCCGTCTTTTCTTGGACAAGTTTGTAATTGTCTTCATTGAGGACATCCTGATTTATTCCAAAAGTCAGGAGGAGCATGCTGAGCATTTACAGATAGTCCTGGACACCTAGAGGAAGAACCAGTTGTATGCCAAAGCAAACAAGTGTGAATTCTGGCTATCCGATGTGAACTTCTTGGGGCATGTCATATCAGCGGAAGGTATAGTCATGGACCCGGCTAAAGTGGCGGCAGTCAGAGAATGGAAAGCACCAAAGAATGTGACCGAAATCCGTAGCTTTCTGGGATTGGCAGGTTACTATAGGAAGTTTATCATGGACTTCTCCAAGATTGCATCTCCACTTTACCCGACTCACTCAGAAAGGAGTGAAATTTGAATGGTCTCATGTATGCAATCGGAGATTCGAGGAACTGTTCCTATTCTGATTTTGCCGGAAAGAGGCAAAGGCTATTTAGTATATTGTGATGCTTCAGGAGAGGGACTTGGGTGTTCTCTCACTCAAAGTCAACACGTGGTGGTTTATGGTTCAAGATGGTTGAAAATTCATGAACGCCACTACCCCACACATGATCTAGAATTAGCCGTAGTGGTCTTCACTCTCAAAAGCTGGAGACATTACCTTTATGGCGAGAAGTTTGACGTGTTTTTAAATCACAAAAGCATGAAATATTTGTTCGATCAAAAGGAACTCAACATGAGGCAGCGCAGATGGATGAAATATATACAAGATTATGAGTTTGCTCTTCGATCTCATCCTGGAAAGCGAACAAAGTGGCGGATGCCCTCAGTCGCATGTCACATGCAACAGTGGCCAGTTTGATCAGGAAGGGATGGGAAATGTTGAATACCGTCCGAGAGTTCAACTTGTATATCAAGAACCATGTGAGTATGTATATTCTGATCATACGGTCCAACATGGTTTCCAAGATTGAACAGGAACAACAGACAGATCCGGAAGTGGAAGAGATATGGGCTAAAATGTCTACTGGTGAGGTTATACCAGAATAGGAGTTACGACCGGGACAGGGTCTTTTATTCCGAGGTAGGACATATGTGACCCAGAGCTATAGAAGAGAGTTCTTGATCGAGGCACACCAAACCAAACTCTCTATTCATCCGGGAAGCACCAAGATGTATCATGATCTGAAGAGACATTATTGGTGGCATGGACTCAAAAGAGATGTGGCAGAGTTTGTTGCTCACTGCCTAACTTGTCAGCAGGTTAAGACTGAACATCAAAAGTCACCAGGATTATTCAAACCCTTACTAGTGCCGGAGTGGAAATGGGAACATATCTCTATGGATTTTGTAACAGGGTTGCCAAGGTCATCAAAGGGCAACGATGCAATATGGGTCGTGGTAGATCGATTGACCAAGTGTGTACACTTTCTTCCTATCAAGATGACAGATTCATCTAAGACTTTGGGTCGACGGTACATCAAAGATATCATCAAACTACATGGTATCCCCAAGACTATTGTGTCCGACAGAGATGGCCGATTCACCGGTAGGGTGTGGCAAAGCATGCAGTCAGCTATGGGGACATACCTATTGATTAGCACAACGTTCCATCCACAGACTGACGGACAATCAGAGAGGACAATACAGACACTGGAGGATATGCTGAGAGCATGTATGTTAGACTTCAAGGGTGGATGGGAGGATCACCTACCGCTGGTTGAGTTCTCTTACAACAACAGTTACCAGGCAAGCCTCCAGATGGTTCCATTCGAGGCGTTGTATGGTAGACCCTGTAGATCACCAGTGTGTTGGACAGAGGCTGGTGAACCTGCACTTATTGGACCTGAGCTAGTTGCAGAGACCACGGAGCAGATTAAGTTGATATGACAACATCTCCTTACTGCACAGAGTCGTCAGAAGAGCTACGCTTACAAGAGAAAGAGGTTCCTTAAGTGTGAAGTGGGAGACTTAGTGTTCTTGAAAGTCTGGCCACGAAAGGGATACATGCGATTTGGGAAGAATGGGAAACTGTAGCCTAGATTTGTGGGGCCGTTTCCAATCCTAAAGAGGGTTGGGGAGGTGGCTTATCAATTGGCACTTCCTGCACAGTTGTCATCTTTGCACGATGTATTCAATGTTTCTATGTTGAGGAAATACAACTCTAATCCTTCACATGTGTTGAACATGCAAGATCTTGATGTGCAAAGCGACGTAACTTATGCGGAGAAGCTGGTCAGAGTGATCGGGAAAGAACAGAGAGTGCTACGGAACCGAGCCATTTAGTTCGTCAAGGTGGTATGGGATCGACTTGGCAATGAGGAAGCTACTTGGGAACTTGAATCAGAAATGAGAGCAGCTCATCCTGAGCTTTTTGTATGAGTTATTTGAAACCCTACTTTGCTCGATTTTCGTGACAAAAATTTCAAAAGAGATAATATTGTAATAGTCTGGATTTTCAATACAATTATTATATTGGTTATTATCTATTTTGATTGTTAAAAATTAAGAATTATAGACAGAATGGATGTTAGATGGATAAGAATTGGGGCTATGGCCCAAGTATGGTCCAATGGATCATGGATAGGTTGATTCTAATTAATTGGGTCAATGTGGTCAATTGGGTCAAATGACCAATGGGGAACCAATGGGTCAAGATGAATTGATGTTTAGGGTAAATGGGTAAGGAATTTATTTAATCGTCATGTACCCAATTAAGATCTAAAGGCATGGGATCCACCTCATCAAGTGAGGTGGCAAGTGTAGGAGGTGACATGGAAGTGGCATAGCCAAGTAGGACCCAACTCCACCTCATCAAGTGAGGTGGCGTGTGGTCTAAGGTAACTTGTAGGGCCAGCCACCACGGCTGACTTGGTCAACCATGGGTGAGTTCATAGGTGAGTTCAAGAGGGTTAAGTGTAGTGAGTGGAATTTAGGAATTAATTAATTAAGAATGAATTCAAATGCTTGAGTTAGGGGAATGAGTTTCATTTAAATGAAGTGAATTGAATGGGTGGTGAGTCACGATGAAAGGACTTAGGTGAGTCAAAGGGGAGGTGGAGGGTTTCCATCTCATGGAAACCCTAGACATAAAAACCGTTGGAAAGGGAGTTGGCCAAGTGTAAGCCATGTGTCCTCTTGGTTAGCCAAGGGACACATGGGAAAGTCCCCATCCAGATGAGGGTGGTTGGGGAGATTAGGGTTAGCAACAACCAAAACCCTAGGGCTAACTCTCATTGAGACATTCATCTCATTCAATCTCTCCCTCTCTCAAGCCCTCCTTGGCTGACCCTCACTAGACAAACAGAGTTAGGGTTTTTACATCTCATTCTCTCTCTCTCCCCCCCTCTCTCGAGAAACCCTAGAGCAAGATAGAAAGGGCTCATCTCAACTCTCCCTTGGCCGATTTTACCTTAGACAAAATAGTTGAGTGTGTTTCATCTCTCTCTCTCTCTCTCTCTCTCTCCCTCTCTCAAACCTTCACTCCTTGGCCGAACCCTCTCTTAGAGTTTCTCATCTCAATCCCTCTCTTAGACTAAGGAAGGAGAAGAACGGAGGAGCAAGACGGAACGAAGGAAAACGAAGGAGACACAGAAAAGGTAAGGTTTATGTTTCATGCTACTAAAAATGTAAGAAAACAAGGGAACCATGGTTTCGGCTATGGAATGGCCGAAACCATGGGGTTCCACTTCGGATTGGAAAGTTTGGCCAAATGGTTATAGGCCATGGATTTGAAATCCATCCAAGGAATAGTAATAAGATGAACATAAACAAAGGATTGTTCAAATCCGAAATGTGGTTTGTTTGAGATTGAAAAATGGACAAAATCCTAAATCTTGTGATGGGTAAGATAGGTTGTTAAGGACTATAAGTTATACATTATTAATGGATGATAATGAGACTATTGTAATGCATGATTTAATATGAGGAATGAAGAATGATCATAGAACATGGTTCGGCCCTTGAATGGCCGAACCCTGATTTTTATATATGGATCATTGAGGACAAAAAAGAGAATGGATGAGGTTCGGCCATGATGTATGGCCGAGCCCATCAAATGACCTAAGGCTTGTTGTATGTGATTCTTAAGAAAACCATCCTCAAGATGATATGAAAATGGAAAATAGGAAGAAGAGGAGGAAATATGGGTTCGGCCATGTTGTATGACCGAACCCCATGGAAGAATGTTGATGGATTTAAATTAGGTTTTAAATGATGAAAAAATGATGAACCATGGGTTCGGCCATGTTGTATGGCCGAACCCCATGGAGAGATTTTTATGGATCTAATATGTTTTAAATGACTTAAGAAAAGAGAAGATGAAAATGAGGAATCATGGGTTCAGCCATGTTGTATGGGCGAACCCCATGAATCATTTCATGGACCTAAGTATATGTGTAAATAAATTAAGTGATTATCTATGGAAAGAAATGATGGCTCAAATGGGAAGTTGATGAAAAGAGAGAACCATGAGTTCGGACATACAACATGGCCGAACCCCATGGATGATATTTTTATGGACCAAGGTTGTTTATCAAAGTAAATGATTAACTTATGAGATTAGATTAATAAATCAAAGAATGAATGATGTTGGACCCACATTGGTTAAAATAAAACAAGGATTAATAAGGGGGCCAAAATCAAAAGAGTGAGGTTCGGCCATGTTGTATGGCCGAACCCCACTTATGAGTTTTGTGGACTTAAAACATTTTGAGTCCTAAGGTATGGCCGAAACCCCATGGGGGTCTTAACCGGGCTAATGACTATAATCATAGGTGGAAATGAACATGGAATGATGGGAATCAAATGGGTCATTGATTTGATTCATTTATGTGTAATAAGGTAACAGGATTTCACAAACGGGTGTACGATCGGCTTGACGAGATCGGTGATCAGTTTTTTGGACGAAAACGCAAGGACACGATATTTGGACGTTGGTAGGATTCCTACCTTATTGATGCACTTGGACTATGTATATGAATGGCTTTTAATTCCATGTTTTGATGAGCTATTTTGGTATCAAATGCTTATGTTTTAAAGATGTAATTTCAATGCTATTTTGTGTACTATGAATAGCATGTTGGCACTTATATCTCATGCATGGCATGGGAGGGATCATATGAGGGGAGTCCACGCTCCATTCGAATATCCGATAAACAAACATGGGGAGGGATCCGCACTGATTCTGGATATGATGTTTGAAATGAAAAAAGGAGTCCACGCTCTGTTCGGTGCGACCGATAAGGCATACGTGGGGAGTCATGACAATACCTTGATGTGGCTTGTACATCAAGAGGAATACTATGTGATTGTGATATGGTTGATGGGTGCGATTCATGGCATATGACACCCATGGCATGGCATTGACTTGCATGGTTTTGACATTATATATATCTATGTGATTTTTATACTAATCCATGTGTTTGACCCTACTCGGAGTACCTATTGGGCGCGTTGTCTAACGCCCTACTTCTACCTTAGATGATGACACAGGGAATGGACGAAGCGACGAACGTGAACTGTAATACCCTGCCCCAGATTAGGCGCGTTTGAGCTTAATAATTCTTGTTTAACCAGTTAATCTCGGAGATTACAGTTAGGGCTTCGAGGAAAGACCAGTTGTGCCCCAATCTGAGCTTGTGAGCTCAGTGATCCAGCTCGTTCAACTGGAGGGGCATTTTGGTAATTTACCGCTTGTTGCGTTTATTTCATAAATTATATTATTATGTGGTTATTATTAGTTGATAATGTTCTCTTTAATAAAGGATTTGCATTTCTGATTTTAAAATGAATTTATTTTCAAAAAATGTTACTTAAAATCCGCCCGTCAAAACCCCGATCGAGAGTATTAATTATTTTAAAGGGTTTTGGAAATGAAATAAATTTTGAAGCTAGAATTTTGTAGTAGACCATTTTAAGTATGGTCTAGTTATTTCATTTCACCCCAAAATGAGATTTCTCTAAAATGATTTATTTAACATTTGTTTAATTAAGTAAATAGGTTAATTTATGGTTTTTATTTAAATCAATGGTTTTTAGTGAGAGTTAAATTCCAAATTTTTTATGGTGATTAAGGTTTTCAAAACCCAACCTATCTGAGTTTTTGAGTTTTTAAAACCATACTTTCAGTTTAAAATCGGTTTTTATTAAACCCAAGGACCTTTTTGCAAAACCAGGAATCTCTGAGGACTTATTTGCAACCAGACCGATGAACAGTGGTTTCACTGTTTCAACGCCTGCACCCCGCTGCATGCAGCGGCATGCACTGGCCAGCCAGCCCCTTTTCCCGGCTGATTTCTTATAAAACAGGCCTCAGCTCTTCAGTTCTCACTCCCAGTAACCTCTGCTTCCCTCTCTGTATCAGTCTCAGCTGAAACCGATCCTTTCCCTCTCTACTTTCTCAGTGTTCTTGCAACAGTAAGCCTTAGAAGCAAAACTTTCCAAAGACCGGATTTCTTAGCCCAGGAACCTCAGTCAAGGTATCCTTTGCATTCCCCTTTCATTTTTAATCAACTTTGAATCAAGAAATTCTGAATTTGGCCCTGTTTTGAGTAAGAAAATCCATTTCAAAAATCTAAAGAAAATCATGGGTTTCAGGTACCTGTGAGGATTTGACTTTAAAATCGGTTGGCCTAATGAGCTTCTGAGCTCCAAACCTCTCCCAATGGAAAGAGGACTCCCAGAGGAGTCCATCAGACCCGCTGGATGTGAAAACCGAGTCGGGGAAACCCTCTGTTTCCGGATTCATTTTTCACTGTCCAACTGCCGTCACTGTCTGCTGGTGCAGACAGTGGAGGAAGACGACTCTCGGACGGTCCGAGAGCCGATCTTCGGACTGTCGGAACCTTCGAACGATCCGAGAGCTAACCCTCGGACGTTCCGAGCTTCACCCGCAGCCCAGTTACGCCAGAGGCAAGCCAGACCCCTTCGGACGAACCGAGCCAAGCTCGGAAGGACCGAACCCACTCGGATGTTCCGAACCCAAACTTCGGATGTTCCGAGGACCCAGACCCACCGAGACTTGTTTTCGGATTTCTTTTCGGTTCGGATGGACTTCAGATGATCCGAGGCCCGATCTTCGGACGATCCGAAGTCAGACCCATGTTCCGAGGTCAGTGACTAGATTAGGTGTGGTTCGGATGATCCGAAGCCACTGTACCTGGTTCCGAGGCATGTTCCGAGGGACCCAGTTTTTAAGTATAAAATATTGTTTGATTGTTCTTGTTTGATGCATTGATGTGATTTGATTTTGATTAATACCCCTTGTTAATTAAAAATGTACTAACCCCTTTTCTCTTATTATTATAGTGTGAATACTATTATATTCACTTATAGGCCGACCCTATTGGTCGGGCACTGAGTGATCTCACTTCCAGTCTGAAGCTGTATAGTCGGGCACTGAGTGACCTCGAGGCCTAACTCAAAATGTCAGATCTGGTCCTATCCAGAAGACAACCGAGAAGTGACCTGAGGATCTAGGCCTAACTCAATAAGTCAATTTGGTCAATGCCCAGAAGACAATATGAGTTTTGGACTGAGCCCCTTTTATTATATTATTATCTTGTCGATGATTATAATTTAAAAAGGATAGAAACCCAGTAGGAGACTCAATTCCATATACCTTGGATATTTCTGGGTAAAACGTATGATTTCCAAATACTACTTATGTGTACGTATTTGTTATGTATATTGATTGTGCACTTGTCTGTTTGTTTGAACAGAGACCGCGTAACCATACAATCACAGTGAGGGAACTTAACTCTGCAGAATATGTAAACAAGTTTTATTCTGAGATGAGTCTTGAGCAATGAGTGGTTTCAGTTTTGAGGAACCCACTCATGTACCTAAACATGATGCACTGTGGTAAGAGTGCTTATGATGACTGTGAATATTATGATGTTGATCATAAGAATGTGTAAGACTGTTTCCACGTACCTGGGCTATTGAACCAATATCGGCCATATGGGAGATGGTTTATGTCTACTGGACCATGGGTGGACCATGAGTGTCGTCATGTGCTGACTTGAAGATGTCAGTATCGGCTAAGTCAGAGCTGGAGATGTACTTGCAAGGATGAATTTTGACCGTGTCGGGACTTAATACTGGTCTCAGTGTAGTCGGTAGGCGTTACGTTGGATGATAGCAGTAATTGACGAAAGATGAAAATGATGATGATGTTTTACATGATATTATGCTTATTTGTTATCAAGCATGTGATATTATTGAATTGTTGCTAACCTGTTATTTTACTTAAACTGCATTGTTATATTTCCTTTACTGGGCTAGTTAGCTCACCCACTCACCTTTCAGGAGATGAACCCGAGGAGTAGAACCCTCTTTTTCAAGCTTAGGGTGGATAAGCTGCGGCAGTGTTTCGGGATTCCCCTGAGGGGAATACCCTTATCTTTTCTTTTTGGCTCTTAGAACCATTTGCTTTTATTAAGTACCGGGTGTGGTACTTAATTTGTTTAAATGTGATGAATTAAACCGTTTTCCTCTGTAGTGGCTTTGAAACGATGTTTTGTAATAATCAATGGTTGGATTTTTATATGTTCATGTTATGTGTTGATGTTGTTACTTACATCTATTTTGTGGGGTAGACTTATGGTATGTATTTGAGTCCACATGTTGGGATCATGTATGACCTTTGGGTTTAACCGGTGATCCGGCCCAGTTGGTATACTTGTGTTAGTTTATTTTCAAAAAAAAAAAAAAATCAGTCGCGTTTCGGGCCCACCCTTCGGGACGGGGCGTGACATGAACGGAGCCAAGCTTAGGAGCTTGGATGATTTAGATTTAATTTATTTAAGTTTTATCTTGGACATGTAATTTGAGTAATTAGCATTTTAGGACTGTAATAACTTAGAACTATTTGCTATGGTTTGTTTTATTTTGGACATTGAAACTTAAGTTATTTAATGTGATGGACTTCCTTCTTATTTAAAATTGGATAGGGTAGTAACTCTATTATAATTTGTCAACTATGTTTTGTAACGCCCCATCCTTTTTCACTCTACGCTTTCTGAAAATTAGACTCTATTTTTTTTTTAAATAACAGAGTGAGCAAGAGCGGGACGTCACGACGCGAGCTAAGTCCGAACTTCTAAAGTCCGACCCTTAACTGGCCAACCCTATGTGTGTATGGACTAAGTCCATGGAAATGGTTCACACATAACAATATAAACATGCGGAATAAAATCATGATTGCAGAATTATAATAGAGCCTAGTTCTATTCCATTTTAGATAGCAAAGTACGTCAAGTCCTTAATCATCATTAACATAACATAATTATCCAAGTAAACATCCAACCATAGCAAATTATTTAAGTTATTATATGTCCGAAGTCTAGTTACTCAAAATTCAAGTCCATAAGCAACTTAATCAAAATATAAACTAAAAGCATCCAAGCTCTTATGCTTGGTCCTTTTCGCGTTCATCGTTCTCCATGTTTCTTGTATCATCCACTAGGGTAGAAGTAGGGTGTTAGAACAACGCGCCCAGTAGGTATTCCGATTAGGGCTAACACATGGTTAGTACAAAACATATATAATAATATCATAATGTCAAAAACCATATAAACCATGCCATGTCATGATATCAAATGCAATGAGTCCCACCCATCACAAGTACATATAAGTACCCCCACATAGGTCTTTCGGATGCCCCGACGGAGTATGGCCCCTTCGGTTTCTTCTTGATATAAAAACACATCAAGGTATCCCACATTGGTTTTTCGGATGCCTCGAGGAGTGTGGCCCCTCCAGTTACATATCCTTCACCCCATGCCATGCATGAGATGCTAATGAAACACATGCTATTTTATCATATAAAAATAGCATTAAAACTCACATTTTGAAAAAATATCTTTTACAACATAATTCATCAAAATAAGATAAAAACATTGTACATTAACCCATGGTTTCAAAGAGGTGGAATCCTACCAAAGACCACTAACGTGTCCTTGTGAGGTCCCGTTACCTTATAAACCATGTCTCCATTTATTTACAATAATGTCCAAGTCCATAAATGTAACACCCCGCCCTTTTTCACTTACTTTCAGAAAATCAGAGTCCATTTTTTTTTAAAGTAAACAAAAGTGATAAGAGTGGGATGTCACGACGCGAGCTAAGCCCGGACTTCTAAAGTCTGACTCTTAACTGGCCAACTCTATGTGTGCATAGACTAAGTCCATGAGAACGGGTCACACATAGTAACTTATTATCAATGCGGAATATAACAAACATTACGGATTATACTAGAACCTAACTCTAGTTAATTTCTTTTAGATAACAAAGTACTTAGTCATTTATCCAAAATTACCTTAACTTAATCATTCAATCAAACCATTCCAAACCATAGCAATAATATCTAATTTATTATATGCCCATGGTAACTTAACAAAATATAATAAATAAAATCCATTCATATATCCAAGCTCCTATGCTTGACTTCTTTCACGATCCTCGATCCCTTCCTTTCCTGTGTCATTCACTAGGGTAGAAGTAGGGCGTTAGAACAACTCGCCCAGTAGGAATTCTAAGTAGTGCTATCACATGGGTTAGTATCAAATATCATATAAAATATCATATCATCAAAATCATGTAAAATCATATCATGCCATATGTCTTATGCAATGAGTCCCACCCATCACATTCCATGTAACCCCTTGATGGAATTCTCCTCATCAAGAGATCCCCACAGTGGTCTTCCTGACGCCCCGACAGAGTGTGGCCTCCGAATTCTACTTGATGGCATTATACACATCAAGGTCTTCCCACGATTGCCTTACGGACGCCCCGACGGAGCGTGGCCTCCGGTTACCAACTTCCCTCCTATGCCATGCATGAGATGTACAAGTCCATGTGCTATGCAATATAATTAACCATAGCATTTAAAAACTTAACTTTTGAAACATAATATAACTACATCATAAACCATCAAATAAGATAAAACCATATACATATCCATGTTTCAATGAGGTAGAATTCTACCAATGACAACTAGTTTGACCTCGCGTTCTTGTCCGAAAACTGTTCACCACCGCGCACCGTTTAAGAAGTCCCATTACCTTGTTACATGTCAATAAGTCAAACATATATCTCATTTGGTTTCTAATTAAGTCTAAGTCCCAAAAACCATCCTTGTGGGGTTTGGCCATACACCATGGCCGAACATCACCCTTTTTAATTTGGTCCCTTTTATTTAACCGATCTCATCCAAATGACCCATTTAAAACCCTCAATCCATAAAACACACCTTGATGAGGTTCGGCCATACAACATGGCCGAACTTCATCATCTTGGTTTTGGTCCTTTAGTCCCCTTTAATTAAGTCTCATTGTCAATCCATTCATCTAATCATTCACACATTATCCATCTAACACACATAACATCATAAGTCCATAAAAATATTACCCATGGGGTTCGGCCATACATCATGGCCGAACCCAAGATTCATCAATTTCTCATTTTTACATTCTAGCTTGTATTTACGGTTTTGCCATTGGTCTAACCCTTGTTTAACCTTTCACTCACTTTAATCCATCATACATTGGCCCTATGTCCAGCAAATGACTCCCATGGGGCTTGGCCATACACCATGGCCGAACCCATGGTTCCTTATTTTCACCTATTTACAATTTTGCCATTCTTTCCCTTAGATAATCATTTGTACAACAATTGTTTAACCTTACTAACAACCTATGTTCACAAACATTACTCTATTTAATCCCTTCAAAGTCCTTCAAATCTTTAACATGCATCCACCAATTTGATGTTTTGAAACCCTTAAGAAAAATATTAAACCAGTCCACTTAAATTCAATATCCAAAAACCTTAAGTCCATACATATTCTTTGGTGGGGTTCGGTCATACAACATGGCCGAACCTCACCCTTTTAATCCCTGATTTTCCACCCATTCCATACATGGTTCATGATTAGCATCTTAGCCATAATAACATTAGAGTTCGGCCATGCAATGGCCGACCCAAAACCTTAACCTTATCTCTATTTAAAACACCTTTAAAACCTTCAAAACATTGTATGATTTTTATCTCTCAAAACCCCATAAAAATAACCAAGTCTTTTCATGGGGTTCGGCCATATGAACATGTATGGCCAAACCCTATGATCCATGTTCTTCCCTTTTTAAACATCATTAACCATGATTTTAACCCTTGATAGGTTCGGCCATACAATGGCCGGATCATGTTTCCTTAACCATTTTATTTAACAAAGGTTTATGGAGCACTTACCAATTCAGCGGCTCCTCCGGTTCTTTCACTCTTTCTTGATCTTCTCCTTCCTTAGTCCTTCCTTCTTGATCTTTTAGCCGAGCCTAACCTTGCTGGAAACCCCTTGGAGTGGTTCAGCCAAATGAGGTTTTGATTTGAGAGAGAGAGAGAAACTTGGCCTTGGACGAGAGTGATAAAACCTTGAGACGCAAACTCCTTTGCTCTAAGTCCAGTTTGTCTTGGTGGAGTGATCGGCCAAGGAATGATTTGTGTGAGAGACAACCAGCCAAGGCTCTTTGTCTTGAGAGGTGAAAAACGGCCAAGGTGTATGGCCGAACCTCATGGAAGAGAATTGGGAGATGATCATGGTGTTTTAATGAGAAGTTGGTGAACCATAGGGTTCGGCCATGATCAAGGGCTGAACCCCATGGAGGAACTTTGATTATTCTATGGGTTAGAAATCATGAAAAGACATAGTTTAAGAATGATGAAAATCATGAAGGATGTTAGTTATTTTAATGAAATTGAAAGATGAAAATCATAGATATAGGTTTATGATTTAAAAGGGTTTTAATGATAATTTTGTGAAGAACCTTAGACCATGGGTTCAGCCATGGAGTATGGCCGAACCCCATAAATAATTATGGGATGATCATGGTATTAGCCACAGTGGTCTTCGCTCTCAAAAGCTGGAGACATTATTTATATGGCGAGAAATTTGAAGTGTTTTTAGATCATAAGAGCTTGAAGTATTTGTTTGATTAGAAAGAGCTCAACCTGAGGCAGTACAGATGGATGGAATATCTGGCAGATTATGAGTTCGCACTTCGTTATCACCCTGGCAAGGCAAACAAGGTGGCAGATGCACTCAGCCGCATATCACATGCATTAGTGGCATGTTTGATCAGGACAGAATGGGAGATACTGAATACCATTCAAGAGTTTAATCTTTATATCAAACACCATGGGAGTATGTACAATTTGATCATACGGTCCAACATGGTTACTAAGATTGAGCAGGAACAGCAGGCAGACCTGGAAGTGGAGAAGATATGGGCTAAGATGTCTACTGGTGAAGTCACACCGGAATGGGCATTACGACCAGGACAGGATCTTCTTTTCCGAGGAAGGATTTATGTACCTAAGAGCTGTAGAAAAGAGTTATTGGTTGAGGCACATCAAACCAAAATGTCTATTCATTCGGGCAGGACCAAGATGTATCACGACCTGAAGAGACATTACTGGTGGCACGGACTCAAGAAGGATATCGCAGAATTTGTGGCTCATTGCTTAACTTGTCAACATGTTAAGACGGAACATCAGAAGCCACCAGAGTTACTTAAACCCTTACCGGTGCCGGAATGGAAATGGGAGCTCATCTCCATGGATTTTGTAATAGGGTTGCCAAGGTCTTCAAAGGGCAACGATGCGATATCGGTCGTGGTAGACCGACTGACCAAGTTTGCACATTTCATTCCCATTAAGATGACAGACTCATCTGAGACTTTCGGTTAGCGGTATATTAGGGATATCATCAGATTGCATGCTGAACGTACAAGACATAGAGATCCAAAGCGACGTGACATACATCGAAAAGCCTGTCCGAGTGGTGGACACAGAACAAAGGGTATTACGGAACCGAGCGATCCAGTTTGTCAAGGTGTTATGGGATCGACATGGCATTGAGGAAGCCACATGAGAACTCGAGTCAGAAATGAGGAAAACTCATCCTGAGCTATTTATGTAAATAGTTGAAACCCTACTTCACTTGATTTTCGGGACGAAAATTTAAAAAAGAGGGTTGTATTGTAACACCCCAGATTTTCAATTTATTAATATATATGAAATTTACCCATTTAATTTGTGAATTATTAGATATGGATTTTTATATGGGTAAAGTGTTGGGTCATTGCCCAATTGGGACCCAACGGATTGTGTAAATGGTTTCAATAAATTAAATGGGGCTGATTTAAAAGAGTAATACATTATGTCTAAATTAAATAAATGATTATACATGGCCGAGTGGGGGATATACGCAACCCATAAGATAGGTTAGTGTATCTTGGAAAGGTGCCCTTTTCTTGTTAGGAAAGGCAAGAGGGCCGCATGATATCTTTTAATTAGGACTATCTAAGTGGGAAGCCTAAGATCGGAAATTGCTATCTTCCAAGATAGAACCGAATGGAATTTGATAAAAGGGAAACACAAGGGCACACGGCATAGGGGTATTACTATCTTAGCACCTTCTAAATATAGCATCAAGAGGGTGTAATAAAAGAAGAAAGCGAGAGAGGCGCACGGTACACACAATCAAGGAAAAATAGTGCACACAACAATATTCATTCAAGAAAAGGCAACCAGCAAGAGGTGTTCTCGGCTTGGGAAAAAGAATCAAGAAGAAAGGAGAAGGATTGGAAGAACAAGAATCAATCGGAACGGGTTAGTGATTTTATAATTTTTGTTTAAAAAGAAAAGAACCATAGGGTTCGGCCATGGTGTATGGCCGAACCCCATGGAAGAGAATTGGGAGATGATCATGGTGTTTTAACGAGAAGTTGGTGAACCATAGGGTTGGGCCATGATCAAGGGCCGAACCCCATGGAGGAACTTTGATTATTCTATGGGTTAGAAATCATGAAAAGACATAGTTTAAGTTATGAAATTTCAATGGAAGTTTGAATGATGAAAATCATGAAGGATGTTAGTTATTTTAATGAAATTGAAAGATGAAAATCATGTATGATTTAAAAGGGTTTTAATGATAATTTTGTGAAGAACCTTAGACCCTCCATGGCCGAACCCATAAATAATTATGGGATGATCATGGTATTAAATCTAATGGAAAGACATGGTTATTGGTTGGAGACCATGGAATAAGATTAAGGGATGAATGTTAATGTTTAATAATTTTTTTAGAAGGAGGAATGTGAACCATAGGGTTCGGCCATGGTGTATGGCAGAACCCCATGGAGTTGTTTTGGTATTTTGTTGGATTTTAATTGATTTAATGGAAGCTTATAATTATGGAAGTTGGTTGCTAAATTAGGAAGCTTCTAATTATGGAAGTTGGTTGCTAAATTAGAAAGCTTCTAATTATGGACTTTTGGATTGCTTCGGAAGGAACATTGATTTAGGCGAAGTGATATAATTAGGAAATTGGACATCATGGGTTCAGCCATGTAATTTCTATAGATGTATGTCTATGAATATTTCTAAATATGGAAGGTGGAGTTTAATTTAGAAAGGATCCAAGAATGGAAGGAATGGATTGTTTTTGGAAGATGGAGATTAAATTAGAAAACTTTCCAATTATGGATTATTGATGAAAATGGAAACTTAGACATCATGGGTTCGGCCATGTGTATGGCCGAACCCCATGAACCAAATTATGGGTTATGCAAAATGGCATTTTGGTAATTAAATGAAATCAATGAACCATGGATTCGGCCATGGTGTATGGCCGAACCCCATGGGGAATGTTTGTTGAGCATAAGGTTGATGTATCTTAGGTGATTAACTTGTTTATCATTAGCTTAATGCATAAAAATGGTAAGAATGGCATTATTGTAAATATGGTCAAAGTTGAAAGACCATGGGTTCGGCCATGGTGTATGGCCGAACCCCAAGGGAATTGTTTTGGTGGACATAGGGACTATGTTTGGCATATTAAAATGCAATATTAACTAAAGATTATACCGATGGCAATTTGGTAAATAAATGTGAAAATGGTAGGCCATGGGTTCGGCCATGGTGTACGGCCGAACCCCATGGGGTTTGGTTTATGGACTTAAAATAATTGTAAATCAAGTGGGATTTGGATTTGATTGGTTATTATATTATAAGGTAACGGGACCTCACAAGGTGTGTACGATCATGAACGGTTACCGGATGAAAGACGCAAGGACACACTAGCGGTCTTTGGTAGGATTCCACCTCTTTGAAACCATGGATTTAATGTACAATGTTTTTATCTTATTTTGATGAATATATGTTACAAAGTATATGTTTCAAATTGTGATTTTAAATGTTATGTTTATATGATAAAATTGCATGTGCTGGATATGTTTCAAATTGTGATTTTAAATGCTATGTTTATATGACAAAATAGCATGTGTTTCATTGGCATCTCATGCATGGCATGGGGTGGAGGATTTGTAACCGGAGGGGCCACAATCCATCAGGGCGTCCGAAAAACCTATGTGGGGTACCTTGATGTGTTTTTCCATCAGGAAGAAATCGAAGGGTCCACACTCCGTCGGGGCATCCGAAAGACCTATGTGGTGGGTACTTTTATGTACATGTGATGGGTGGGACTCATTGCATTTGTCATCATTGCATAGCATCTTTTTATATGGTTTTGGACATTATGATATTATGTATGTTTTGTATTAACCATGTGTTAGCCTTAATTAGAATACCTATTGGGCGCATTGTTCTAATGCCCTACTTCTACCCTAGTAGATGGCACAGGAAATCAGAGGAACGATGAACGCAAGGAGGGCCAGGCATAGGAGCTTGGAAGATTTAGTTATATTTTGAATAAAGTTACTTATGGACATGTATTTGAGTAACTAGTTTCCGGGCATGTAATAGCTTAGATAGTTGGATGCTTATTTGGATAATTATGGTTAAGGACTTGACGTACTTTGCTATCTGAATGGAATAGAACTTGGTTCTATTATTATTCCGCATGTTTATGATTCTGCAGTTATGATGTTATTCTGCATGTTGATATTGTATGTGTGAACCGTTTTCATGGACTTAGTCCATACACACATAGGGTTGGCCAGTTAAGGGTCAGACTTTAGAAGTTCGGACTTAGCTCGCGTCGTAACGTCCCGCTCTCTATCACTCTTTGTTTATAAAAAAAAAAAAATAGACTCTGAATTTCTGAAGGGAAAGCGAGTGAAAAAGAGCGGGGCGTTACATTTTTAATCAAGGGAAAGGACCCCTTTTAGAGATCTTATGCGCATCCTCATAGATGTGCAAATCCCACCCACATGGCCATAAGCAATCTTTATTTAATTAGACATCTTCTTTATTGATTGTGTTTGGCTATAACTCCTTGATTTCTTGAGAGGAAATCTAGCCTTATGCGTGTGTGTGTCCTCCACATACACCTCATGCGCATACCACTTAATCTAGATAGATATATCACATTACCATTTTAATTCAGCCCCATTTAATTTAAATTGAAACCATTTCCACAATCCGTTGGGTCTTAATTGGGTAATGATCCAACACTTTACCCATATAAGGTCCATATCAAATAATTCACAAATTAAATGGGTAATTTTCATATATATTAATAACTTGAAAATCCAGGGTGTTACAAGTTTATTCTGCAAGTATAGCCTTATTACGTGTGAACCGTTTTCGTGGACTTAGTCCACGTACACGTATGGTTGGCCAGTTAAGGGTCGGGCTTTGGAAGCTTGGACTTAGCTCGCTTCAAAAAAGAAAATAGACTATGATTTTCGGCGAGTGAAAAAGGGCGGGGCGTTAGAATAAATCTAGGGTATATACATCATATCATATTTGTAAAACATCTCATAAGTAGTAAAAACAATGCATGTTGTTTATATCATAAATCATGCTTACATATGTGTCATGTCCTGGGTGTCAATTCCAAATGCTCTTTCACCCAATTTCCATATCCAATCACATCATAAATAAATATCAATGGTTTCCTTGATAAAGCGTCATATCAAGGTTTACTTAGCCAATTACGTCCACAGTGTTTTGTGGCGGCAACCACCATGTCAGTGTATACACATCCACAAATTAACAACCAAGACGATCGGTGGAGTGTGGACTCCTTTCTCTACGCAGGGTTTCGGGACCTTCCCAAGAGCACTTTGGCCCAAATTACGTCGTACCAATTTCTATCAACCTGGATAAAGCCAAATCTCAACAGTTCACATAACTTCATACAAGCTAGTCTCAAGCCCAAGTCATGTCCAGACCGCTCAGAACTTGGCTTGCTGGTCACATATGTTCCCTCCCATGCCACACATGAGGTAATGTATGTAAGAATGCCACTTCATTTAAAACACATCACATCATTTGAAAATCAGTTCGTAAACATATACAATTTGTTTAATCAAAGTAATCATCATATTTGGAAATAAACCAGTATCATATCATATTCCATAGTGTTCTCAATAAGGTAGGAATCCTACCAATGTCCAGTACACTATCCTTGTTGTCTTGTGAAGATAATATTAACAATCGCGTGAAACGAATCACAACCCCTTTGCAAATCTCTTTACATTATCAAATTCAATCACATATATTAATTTTATTTTCCATTTTAATTTCATCACCCCTTACATCCTACAAGAGGCTCTGGAAGATAATCCAAAAATCTAAATTTACAATTCAGTCGACTGAATCTCGAATTCGGTCGACTGAATCACACCTAGATACCATCTGTGCTCTACCCGCAAACTTTCAGTTGACTGCATCATAAAATTCAGTCTGCTAAAAATACAACTAGGTACTGTATAAACTTGACCCGTATACTTTCAGTTGGCTGAATCATAGATTCAGTCGACTGACTTTGGGTCAAATCCTATGTGTTCTCGGCCAGTACACATCCAGTCGGCTGACTTTGGGTCAGATCATTTGTGTGTTCGGCCAGTATATATTCAGTCAACTGAATCAAAGATTCAGTCGGCTGAAATACCAACAAATCATTTACGGGTTTGGTAAGTATACCTTCTGTTGATTGAATCACCAGATCACTTACTTGTTTGGTACGTATACCTTCAAAGATTCAGTCGGCTGAAATACCAATAGACCCCATCTATGTTTTGCCAGTGTACTTTCAGTCGACTGAATCATAAGATTAAGTCGGCTGAAACACCCAGATATCTCTTATGTGCTCGGTCTGTACATTTTCAGTCTGCTGAAATACCCAGATATCCTTTGTTTTCTTTGCCAGTACAAGTTCAGTCGACTGACTTTTTGTCAGTTCTCTTTGTTTGCATGTATGCTTCGGCCCTTCTTCATGAAATCCATCCTTTATCATATCTAAACATGGATTTCATCTTTCATACATTAATTAGTAAACTCACTCTACCCACTAGCCAAGGTTTTGGTCTTTTCCATAATTCATTCAATTCTTAGTATCATATCATTGATTCGAATGTCACCTCACTTTTGTTTCAACCCATTACCATTTCTTGGATGGATTTCCAACTCCGTGGGCGTATAAAAATTTGGCCATCCATTCCAATCAATTATGGAACTCATGGGTTTGGCCATACCATGGCCAAACCTATCGATTCCTTGGATTCATTCCTATGCTTGTTAAGCCTTAAGCATACCTTCTTTCCTTCTCCTTCTTTTCGCTTTGATCTCTATTCTCTTCCTTAATTCTTCTTCTTCTTTCTTTGCTCTTCCAAGTCTCCAAGTATAGAGGTAGAGGCGGGAGAGAGAAAGGAGAGGAAAGGAAAATCCTTTGCTCACAAGCAGAGGAGTCGGCCAAGGGATGTGAGCAACCCCTTTAGTTTGTGTCTTTTCGTATAATAGCCTAATCTCTTCATTTCCTCTCATCATGGCTTGGTTTAACCAATGTGTCCCTTGGTTTAACCAAGGAGACCCTTGGCTTAAACCAAAGAGACCTCTTGACTTCCAACGAGTCCCTTGGTTTCATGCCCCTTTAGATGAAAACCTTTCATCTTCTCGACTCAACAACATCTTAACTCAATTGAACTCACTAGTGGTTGTCCAAGTCAACCATGACATGGCCGGCCATGCATGTGGTGACTTGGTCACCACATGGCACTTGGATCCCACTTGGCCATGTCACTTGATGATGTGTCATCCTTGCTTAATTGTTTCTCTTGTGATGACATGTATGCCACATGGCAATGCCACATCACTCACATGCCACCTCACTTGATGAGGTGGACTTTAATGTATTAGATCTTAATTATCCAATTCAAATAATTTAATTAAACTTACCCAATTACTTTAAAATTAAGCTCATCTATGACTCATTGGGTCTTAGTTGGGTAATTGACCCATTTCTTACCCATCTAATGTTAATTTCCACATTTTAATTTCAAATTCCATTAAACTGAAATCCAAATGGGCCAATCCAATATACATTATAATCTAAATAAAATCCGGGGTGGTACAAGTTAAACAAATGGTAAAATCATTAAAATCCTAGAGAGTAAGCTTGACAGTGAATTGGAACCTAACTGTCAGATCGACCAGTCGTTCTCACTGACCCCTCGATGGAGACAGGATCGACCCATCGTGGTCAACGACTAGTCAGACAGATTGACAAAGGTTCTGGATCATAGAACTGACATTCTGCATGTGCCTCTGATCGAGAGTCTCGTATGCACCGACCGCTCGATGAAAGACTGTAACGATCCCTCGTGGTCAACGACTCTTCAATAAAAACTTATGATTTCTAGAACTTAGAACTCAGGTGGGCTCTCGAGAAAACAAACATATAGATATTTCAAGACCGATCAAGGGTACCAGAACCGACCGCTCGGTAAAGGGCGACAAGTCGGTCTGGGTAAGACTAGTTTCTGTACTTGAAACTCTATCTGCGTGGTGTTGCCCTAGATCGAGAATCTCGTATGGACCAACCTATCGGTACCATAACTGTAGACCCATCGGAAACACCTACCCGTCGACCGGGAAAGGATTATACCGTTGGGAGTGCATTAAATGAGCAACGGTCGGGTTGTTGAATGGTAATATTTTTGGTCACTGACCCCTCGGTGCACCCGTCTGTCGGTACATGACGGTTGTTGAAACTGGTTACCTTGTCTATAAATACCAATATTTGCGCAACAAGTTTGCATCCTTTGGTAAATCGATTGGACCTTCATCATTATCTGTGAGCTTAAACAAGGGCCAACAAAAGGATTACTCTCTTTCTTGTACTTACACTTGTGGAATCTATTACAACCAATCATATGGATTGGGTTTGTGTGTGAGAGAGAGAGGAAAGGATAACAAACTAAGAAGGATTTGGTACAACCACTTTCCTAGTCACCTTGTAATTGTGATTTCTTTATGACGGCTATAAGGGGAGCGTCGGCACACGTTGGGTGGATCTTGACGAAGCACACATCAATGAGAAAGAGCTTCAAAGGCAAGTGCTTCTTGATTTTAATTTTATTTAAAACCTTTGTCCCAAAAATGGATTAATTAGGTTTCTCTACGGAACCACTATAAAAACTTCTAGAGCATCATCTCTAGCACAGTGGTGGGTGGAATTCCCAGCCAAATGAATAGGTGAAATTCTTATTCTACTTGTGGGGGGTGAAATTCCTAGTCGGTTGAGTGAGGTGGAATTCCTACATTAATTGTGAGGGTGTAAGTCCCCACTTAGTGGATTTGGGGATAGCTTAAGGTTGAACGAGTCCTAACAGTGGATGTAGGTTCGCTAACCGAACCACTATAAATTTAGTCTTATAGTGTTTGATCATTGTGTATTTGAGCTTTCGTATGTAAGCACTTTTCTCAACTCACGTCACTTTACATTTGATTATATTTATTTACACATTAAACACAAGCATTGATAATCAAGAAATATGCAAAGGAGTCTATACTTGGTAGTTCATATGCTTTTGCATTATTTGATTCAAGAGCATCACACTCCTTTATATCTGCTACCTTCATATCTGCTACTGGTACCTTAGTACAACAACTGTCACCGCACTTATTATTGTATCCCTTATTGGTGACACATCATTGGGTCTAATCTGCACCTCTGTAGACACTAAACTTGCTGAGTTCAGATTTAAATTCAATTATGTGGTACTTGAGACGACAAAGTACGACATCATATTTGGCATGGACTGGTTAGCTACCTTCCAGGCCGGCATTGACTGTCATCTTCGTCGGGTGATATTTTGGTCACCCGAAGGAAATCGTTTTATAGTACATGACAACAGACAGTTCATTCCTATGACCAGAAGATTACATGAAGAGATGAACCAACTAGTACTGAATAGCATCAGACTAGACAAGGCGCCAATGGCCGAACTACCTGCGGTAGTAAAAGGCAACGCAGAGGTATTTCTGACAGAGCTTCCTGGTTTACTTCGAAAAAGGGAGATTGACATTGAGATCAAGCATTATCCTTGTACTACTCCTATATCATTGCCGTATTACTGGATGCCCCCAGCGGAAATGTCTGAGCGGAAGAAATAGATTGGTGAGTTTCTTAGACTTGGATGCATCTGGCACAGTACCTCGTCTTGGGGAGCACCGGTATTATTTGTAAAGAAGAAAGATGGTACTCTTTGGATGTGTGTGGACTATAGGAAACTAAATCAGTTGACGGTCAGAAACAATTATCCTCTACCCAGAATTGATGATTTGTTCGATCAACTCAGAGGCTCCAGCCATTTCTCCAAGATTGATCTGATGTCAGGTTACCATCAAATCCGTGTCAGGGATGAGGACATAGAGAAGACGACTTTCAGAACTTAGTATGGACTGTACGAATATGTGGTCATGCCAATTGGACTCACCAATGCACCAGCTGTGTTCATAGATTTTATGAACAAAATCTTCCGTCCTTATCTGGAAAAGTTTGTAATTGTCTTCATTGACAATATCTTGATTTATTCCACCAGTAGCGAGGAGCATGCTCAGCATATGAGGATAGTCTTGGACACTCTGAACAAGAATCAGTTATATGCCAAAGTAAGCAAGTGCGAGTTCTAGCTATCTGAGGTCAACTTCTTGGGACATATCATATCAGTAGAAAGAATAGCCATGGACCTGGCTAAAGTGGCAGCGGTTAGAGACTGGAAAGCTCCGAAGAATGTGACTGAAATTCGCAGCTTTCTGGGACTAGCTGGCTACTATCGGAAGTTTATCATGGACTTCTCCAAGATTGCGGCTCCACTCACCCGATTCACTAAAAAAGGAGTCTAATTTGAAAGGTCTGATGTCTGCAACCGAAGATCTGAGGATCTGAAACAGAAGCATACAACTGCTCATATTCTGATTTTGCAAGAAAGAGACAAGGGATATGAAGTATATTGTGATGCTTCAGGAGAAGAACTTGGGTGCTCTCTCACTCAAAGTCATCATGTAGTGGCATTCGGTTCAAAGCAACTAAAAATTCATGAACGCAACTATCCCACTCATGATCTGGAATAAGCTGCAGTGGTCTTCGCCCTCAAAAGATGGAGACAATGTCTATATGGTGAGAAATTTGAAGTATTTTCAGACCACAAGAGCTTAAAGTATCTGTTCGACCAAAAAGAACTCAATTTGAGATAGCGAAGATGGATGGAATATTAGTAAGATTATGAGTTTGCACCACGATATCATCCTGGCAAGGCGAACAAAGTGGCAGATGCCCTCAGTCGCATGTTACATGCAAAAGTGGCCAGTTTGATTATGAAGGAATGGGACATGCTGACAACCATTCGAGAGTTCAATTTGTATATCAAAGATCGTGGGAGTATGTATAATCTGATGGTACGATCCAGTATGGTCTCTAAAATTGAACAAGAACAGCGGACGGATCCTGAAGTGGCTGACATATAGGCTAAGATGTCGATTGGAGAAGATGTACCAGAATGGGAATTACGACCTGGACAAGGTCTCTCATTCTGAGGCAGGACATATGTACCTCAAAGTTGCTGATGAGAGTTGTTGATCGAAGCTCATCAAACAAAAGTCTCTATTCATCCGGGTAGCACCAAAATGTACCATGATTTGAAAATACATCATTGGTGGCATGGACTCAAAAGAGACGTGGCTGACTTTGTCTCTCACTGCCTTACTTGTCAACAAGTCAATACAGAACATCAGAAGCTAGCAGGACAGCTCAAACCTCTAACTGTACCCGAATGGAAATGGGAACATATCTCCACGAACTTTGTGACAGGACTGCCAAGGTTATCAAAGGGTAACGATGCAATTTGGGTTGTGGTGGACCGTCTGACCAAGTCAGCACATTGTCTCCCAATCAAGATGACAGACTCGTCCGAAACTTTGAGATGGCGGTATATCAAGGACATCATCAAGCTACATGGTATAACCAGGAATATTGTGTTCGACTGAGATGGTCCACTCACTGAAAGAGTATGGCAGAGCATGCAGTCAGCTATGGGAACAAGTTTGTTAATCAGCACAGCTTTCCATCCACAAACCGACGATCAGTCTGAAAGCACAATACAAACCTTGGAGGATATGATGAGAGCTTGCATGTTAGACTTCAAGGGTGGATGGGAAGATTATCTACCACTGGTTTAGGTCTCATGCAACATCAGTTACCAGGCAAGCATCAAGATGGCTCCATTTGAGGCATCGTATGGTAGACCCTGTAGATCACTAGTGTGTTGGACAGAGGCAGGTGAGCCTGCACTTAGTGGACCTGATCTGGTTGCAGAGACCACGGAACGGATCAAGGTGCTACGATAGCATTCGCTTACAGCGCAGAGTCGTCAAAAGAGCTATGCTGACAAAAGGCGAAGATTTCTTAAGTTTGAAGTGGGAGATCTAGTGTTCCTGAAGGTCTCGCCACGAAAGGGACACATGAGATTTGGAAAGAAAGTGAAGCTGTCACCCAGATTTGTGGGACCCTTTCTGTAATGGCCCAGAATTTGTAAATCAATATATATGTGGCTATTATTTATTTTAATGGTGGAAATTGGAAATTTGATGGAATAAATGGTGAATGCATCAAAATAGGGACAAAGGCCCAAGTATGGCCCAATGGACCATGGATTGGATTTAAAATCATTTAAATGGTCAATTGGGCCAAGGATGGTCAAATTGGGCCCAATACCCATTTGGGACCCAATGGATCAAGACGATGTAAGCTCTAAGGTAAATGGGTCGGAGGTGAGTGTGATTGGGCCATGGGCCCAATGGTGATCCAAGAAGTTGAAATGGATTTAATTAAATCACCTAAGTTGGAATTTATTTAAAATCTAGGTGACATGGCCAAATGGGACCCACCTCCACCTCACCAAGTGAGGTGGCGTGTGTACCAAGGATTGGTGGGGCCAGCCACCATGGTTGAATTGGTCAACCATGGGTGTATGCATGAAGGGAATTTAAGCAAATGGAATTAAGTTAAATGGAATTAATTAACCTAATGATCTAATTAATTAATTAATTAAATTATCCAAAAGGTGGTCAAAGGGGTCAAAGTTGGAAGACCAAACCACCCATTTCAAGACACCAAAACGTTGGCTAAGGTGGTGGTTTATCCCAACCACCACCATAAAGCATAGAAAATATCTTATGTTGGTTGGTGGAGAAAGTTAATGATAAAGTGTAGTTTAAGAAATGAAAAAGGGGATGGTTTTCATCTTATCTCTTAAATCCCATCCTTATCTCACTCTCTTCCTCTCTTGCTCTCCACCACCGTCCCACACCAAGGAAGAAAGAAGAAGAAAAATTTGGAAGAAGAAGAGAAGAAAAGAGAGGAAAAGTTCAAGCAATTAGCCACCACTCCAATATTAAAGCTTAGTATCTTCTTTCTCACCATCCTCTCCTCCCCTCTCCCTCTCTCAAATCTAACCCTACCTTGGCCGAATCCAAGCTTGGAGGTTTTTCATCTTGATCAAGCATCCTAGCCGACCAACAAAGGAGAAGAAGAAGAAAGGAGGCCAAGGAGTCCGAAGGGAGCAAAGAAAGTCGGAGGAGTCGACGGATTGTAAGTATTTTTAAATAAGTGATTGGATTTTTTTTTAGGGTTTAAGATTTGGGATCCATTCTTATTGGATTTGATGGTGGTCAAATTATCATAGGCCTTGGATCTCAAGTCCATCCAATGGAAGGATGGAGAATGGGCAAACCCTAAATGGGTAAATAGGTTAAGAAAAATAAACGAGGCACGAAGGACATTGTGTAATTAAGTTAATTAAGCATGGATATATGTGGATTTTGAAGGGGTTAATGGACCATAGGGTTCGGCCATACCATGGTAGAGGATTGATTAATTTATTAGGGTTTATAAGAATGGAAGCATGGAGAATGATTTAGGGTTTTAAGTTGTTAATGATTAAATGTGGGTAATTTTAAAAGGGGTTTTTATGAGCAAAATCATGGGAAACATTGATGATTCTTAATGGCTCAAAAGGCATAGATGAATGATTGAACCATGAACCATGGGTTCGGCCATGGTGTATGGCCGAACCCTATGGTCATGAAATGGTGGATTTAATGGGTATGAAATTATGGAATGATGATGGATATAAAGTAATGGAAAAATAAATGGGGAATGTTGGTGTTGTTGATGGACCAAAATGAACCTAATGTTGATAGTTGTAATGGGAATGTGGCTAAGTTAATGGACTTAAATGTGATTAAGGATGATGGTTTAAATGTGTAAATTAAACCCCTTCATGGAAGGGCGTATGATGGATTCAAATGTGTAACAAAGGTCCAAGAAAATGAGAAAAAGACATCATGGGTTCGGCCATGGTGTATGGCCGAACCCATGACCCATTTGTAGGTCATGCTATGGGCTAAAAATCGGAATTATGTATGTGGCTAGATGAATGGAAAATTAGGCTAATTAAGGACTGATTTTAATGTACATATCATGGTTGATGAGTCGTTAAAAGATCCAAGTCTATGGATCAATTATGGGCCTAAGAATGGAGGAATGAAGTGAGAACTTAACCATGGAGGAGTAGTGGCAAAATCGTAAATAATGGCCAAATTCAAGAACTCCTAGGGAAATGATCATGGACTTAAGTGCAATTAGGGTAACCTTAAGTATGTGATTAATAAAGCCTAGGGTGGCTGATTTTTAGACTCATGTAATTAAAATAATTAGTGAACTTAAATGGTTAAAAACATGGGCTGATTATTCATATGTAATAAGGTATCGGATATCGCAAGCGGTGCGCGATCGGCGACCGGATTATCGGACGGAAAACGAAAAAGGACATTAGTCGGTATTCGGTAGGATTCCTACCTTTTTCTAAACCATGGATTTACGTGTTATATGATGGTTCCCGTGATTTATTTTGGTAATTTATATGATTTGTTTTATGATGGGTTTTAAGATTATGATTTATATACATTATATGGCATATTGCCAGGCGATGATTTATATAATTAGGCTATGAATTATATATGAAGGCTACAAATTATATATATTACATAGCATAATGCACCTACATCTCATGCATGGCATGGGCGGGAAAATAATAAAACCGGAGTCCATGCTCCGTCGGGGTGACCGAGAAGCAGACATGGGGATAGCCTCATGTGCTATAACTGGAGTCCATACTCCATCGAGGCGACCGAGAAGCAAACATGGGGATAGCCTGATATGTTATAACCGGAGTCCATGCTCCGTCGGGGCGACCGAAAAGCAAAAATGGGGATACTTTGATGTGTTGAGATATAACTGGAGTTCATGCTCCGTCGGGGCAACCGAGAAGCAAACATGGGGATATCATGATGGTATGGATGATGGGTGGGACACATGACATAAGACACCCATGGCATGGCATTCATTTTATAGTTTTCATTACATGATTATTTATGTGCTTGTTATCACTAATCCATGTGTTAGCCCTACTCGGAGTCATACTGGGTGCGTTGTCTAACGCCCTACTTCTACCCTAGCTGATGACGCAGGAGATGGCGGAACCGAAGGACGCGACGGGAGCCAAGCATAGGAGCTTGGGAAAGCAGGCTACTTAGTTTATTTAAATTTATTTTGGAATATGTAATTGAGTAGCTTAGCTCGTCGGATTGTAATAATTTCTATTTCTTGCTATGGTTTGGACTGTGTGTTTGGATGTTATCATTTTGAAGTATTTTGGTAATTAAATGAATGCTTCTTCCCTGCTATCTGAAAATTGGTAGGATAGTCTCTATTACAATTCCGCACTTAGTTTAAATATTCCTCGAGCTTACGTCTACGTGTGAACCGTTCTCGTGGACTTCGTTCCACGCGCACATAGGGTTGGCCAGTTAAGGGCCGGCCTTTAGAAGCTGGGACTTAACTCGCGTCGTGACGTCCGCGCCCTTTGTCACTATTTATTTTAAAAAAAAAAAATAGATTCTGATTTCGGCGAAAAGGGGCGGGCGTTACACTTTCCAATCCATGAGAGGGTGGGGGAAGTGGCCTATCGTCTGATACTCCCTCCACAATTGTCATCACTACACGATGTATTCCATGTTTCTATGTTGAGGAAGTACAATCCTAACCCATTACACGTGCTGAATGTGTAACGCCCGCCCCTCTTCACAGAAAAATCAGAGTCTATTTTTTTGTTTTTTTTTTTAAATGTGACAAAGGGCGCGGACGTCACGACGCGAGTTAAGTCCGAGCTTCTAAAGCCCGGCCCTTAACTAGCCAACCCTACGTGTGCGTGGAACGAAGTCCATGAAGAACGGTTCACACGTAGACGTAAGCTCAAGGAATATTACACTGAGTGCGGAAAAAATTATAATAAAGACTATCCTACCAATTTCAGATAGCAGGGAAGATAACATTCATAATATTACCAAAATATCTCAACATCACAATGTCCACAATAAAAACCAAAATATAGCAAATAATCTAAAATATTACATTTCCGACAAGCTAGGCTACTCAAACTACATTTCCAAAATAAATTAAATAAACTAAGTAGTCCGCCTTCCCAAACTCCTAAGCTTGGCCTCTGTCTCGTCCTTCGTGTCTGCCATCTCCTGTGTCATCACCTAGGGTAGAAGTAGGGCGTTAGACAACGCGCCCAGTAGGATTCCGAGTAGGGCTAACACATGGATAGGTGATAACAAAGCATATAGACAATGTTATAACGAAAAACTATAAAATGAATACTATGCCATGGGTGTCTGTGTTATGAATCCCACCCATCATCTATACCATCGTGCTGTCATATCCCCCTTGATGAAAAAACCTCGTCAAGATATAAACAATCACAAATCATTCCCCTAGATGGCAAAACCTCGTCCAGATATAAGCAATCACAAATCATTCCCCTTGACGGCAAAACCTCGTCAAGATATAAACAATCACAAATCATTCCCCTTGACGGTAAAACCTCGTCAAGATATAAACAATCACAAATCATTCCCCTGGACGGCAAAACCTCGTCCAGATATAAACAATCACAAATCATCCCCCTTGATGGAAAAAACCATCATCAAGGTATCATAATTACATGCAATATCCCTGATAAATCAAACACATCAAAATATCCCCATGTCTGTTTATCGGTAGCCCCAATGGAGCATGGACTCCGGTTTCATTTCATCCTTCCCCTATCATATCCCTCCCATGCCATGCATGAGATGTAGATGCCATATGCCATGTAATATATGTAAATCATAGTCATAAAACCCCTCTTAAAACAAACACATGATTACCAAATAAATAAAAAGGAAACCATCACATAATACTTAATCCAGAATCCATCTTAAAACATTCACATGATTTCCAAAATAAATTAAAGGAAAACATCACATAATACTAAATCCAAAACCCATCTTAAAACAAACCATATAATTTCCAAAATAATTCAAAGAAACCATCATTCAATCTATGGCTTACAAAAAGGTAGGAATCCTATCGAATACCGACTAGCGTCCTTTTTCGCTTCCGTCCGATGATCCGGCCACCGATCGCGCACCGCCTGTGATGTCTGGTACCTTATTATACATTAATAATTAGTCCATGTTTTACCCATGATTAAGCCCCTAATGCATGCCTTAGTGGAGTTCGGCCATACACCATGACCGAACCTCACTAACTAGGTTTTGTGGGTCCCATTTAGTCCATTAAACATTTTAATCACACAAGTCTACAAACCAGCCACCCTAGGCTTCATTTAGTCATACATAAGGTTATTACTTAGATCCCCTAGGTCCATGATCATCTCCCATGGGTTTCTTCATTTTTCCCAAAATTTACGGTTTTGCCACTACCCTTTTTCCATGACTAATCACTCATTTATCCATGTACATTATGGTCCATAATTGATCCATACCTTAGATCCATTAATGATCCATAAATTAGGTCCGTCAATGACCCTTAACCATGTCATAAGATCATTGAAATCAACCATTTAATTAACTTAACCTTTATTCATTCAATACATATATAACCCCATACTTAGCCCATCAATTGATCCATAGACTTGGATCCCTTAATGACTCCTTGGCCATAACATCATCACAAATTAGCTACTTGATTACCCTAATCCCCATTAATTAATCCATATGCATATACCTTAACCTTAGTCCATCAATTGGTTCACAAAATGGGTCCATTGATGTCTCATTAACCATGACACAACCACATTAGAAATCACGCATTTAATTAACCTAATCTCCATCCATGTAAACATACTCATAACCCTATACCTAGGCCATCAAGTGGCTCATAAAAATGGGTCAAGGGTTCATCATTCATTGGTGACATTTAAGACCATAAAACATTAACCTTCATCCATGGATTCCCTCATTTAGAAACCCCTTTAAAAATTACTATTATTCTTTCATTCAAAACCTTCAAAATCATTAATAACCAGTCCATTAGTGAGCCATTTAATCATGCCATAATATCACTAAAACAACCCTTTTTTTTTCATAACTTAATCCACATTTATTAACCACATACATAAATCCTTTCTTAGCCCACAAAAATGACTTATAATCAACTCATCATTCTTAGCCACACCTTGGGTCCATAATTGACCCATCATCCATATCACAAGATCATTTACATCAACCATTTAATTTAACCTAAACTCCATTCATTTAAACATATACATACACATTAGTCTTAGGCCAAAAATGATCTACCATTGGGTTCATTAAAAATCAGCCCCTTTTAACTTAACCAAATCCCCATTTTCCTTGGTCTTTGGTTACATATTAGATTCATCATAAGTCCCTCCATTGAGAGAACTTAAACCATACATTTGATTCATCATTCCTTAATCACATTTAAGTTCATTAACTTAACCACATTCCCATCCCAACTATCAACATTAGGTTCACATTGGTCCATCAACACCACCAACATTCCCCATTTATTTTTCCATAATTCATAACCATTAAATCCACCATTTGATCACCATAGGGTTCGGCCATACACCATGGCTGAATCCATGGTTCATGATCCATCATTTTCTATGCCTCTTGAGGCCACAAAAATCATTCACACACTCCATGATTTTTCCTCATTTAAACCCCTTTAAATTTTTCAACATTTAATCATTTATAATCCTAAAAATCATAATCATTCTCCATGGCTTTAAACCTTAAAACCCTAATTAAATTCATCAACCATTTACCAAGGGGTTCAGCCATACTACATGGCCGAACCCTATGGCCCATAACTTCCTTCCAAATTTACATAATTCCATATTTAAATAAATCTAAATACATTATATCCTTAATCCATTTTTTTTTCTTAACCCTAATTTACCCAAATAGGGTTGGCCCATCTTTCCATCCTTCCATTTGATGGATTTGAGATCCAAGGCCTATGATCATTTGGCCACCATCAACTTTAACAAAAATGGGTCCCAAATCTTAAACCCTAAAAATCCAAATCTCTTGTTTTAGAAAATACTTACAATCCGTCGTCTCCTCCGACTTTCTTCGCTCACGTTAGACTCCTCGGCCTCCTTTCTTCTTCCTCTCCTTGTTTGATCGGCTAAGATGTTTGATCCATGGTAAAAACCTCAAGGCTTGGGTTCGGCCAAGGTAAGGTTAGATTTGAGAGAGAGAGGGGAAGAATGGAGATGAGAAAGGTGTCTCAAGGTTTTTACCTTAAGGTGGTGGGCCAACACTTGGGTTTTTCTTCCTCTCCCTAAGCTCTTCTCCTTCTTCTTTCTTAGTTTTCTTTTTCTTCTCCCTTGGGTGTGGGACAGATTTTGAAGTGAAAGAGATGCAGAGAGTGAAATAAGGATGGGATAAGATGAAAAGTTATCTTATCTCTTTGGTTACTTAATTTACACTTTAACATTAAGTCTCCCAACCACCCCACATGAGATATTTATCTTGCTTTATGGTGGTAGTTGAGATAACCACCACCCAAGTCCAACGTGTTTGAGCTTGGAATGAGATGTTTTCGTGTTCCACCTCTTTGACCATTTGACCCTCATTTGTTTAGTTTAATTAATTAATTAGATCATTAGGTTAATTAATTTCCATTTAACTTAATTCCATTTGCTTAGGCTCCTTCATACATCCACCCATGGTTGACCAATTCAACCATGGTGGTCGGCCCCACCAATCCTTGGTCCACACGCCACCTCACTTGGTGAGGTGGAGGTGGGTCCCATTGGACCATGTGACCTTGGTCAATTCATCACCAACTTAGGTGATTTAAATTTAATTAAATCCATTCCTCTTATTGGATCACCATTGGGCCCATGGCCCAATTAAGTTCATCCTTATCCATTCATCTTAGATCTTAACTATCTTGACCCATTGGGTCCCAAATGGGTATTTGACCCAATTTGACCATTCTTGACCCAATTAATCATTATTGACCCATTAAATGAATTTCATCCAATCCATGGCCCAATTGGGCCATAATTGGTCCATTGTCCATATTTTGATCCACTTAACATTTATTCATTAAAATTCTCAATTTCCATCATTAAAATAAATAATATCCACATATTCATTGATTTAAAAATTCCGGGCTATTACAGTCAGTAGTTCCTACGTCTTTGCTTTATTTGATTCTGGAGCATCCCACTCTTTCATATATGCTGCATTCATATCTGCAACTAGAACTTTAATACAAAAATTGTCCACATCACTCACCATTGTATCCCCTGTTGGAGACACAACATTGGGGCTTATATGCACAGCAATGAATACTAAACTCGCTGGATTCAGATTTGAGTTCAACTATTTGGTACTCGATATGACAGAGTACGATATTATCTTCAGCATGGACTGGTTGGCTAGCTTTCAGGTCAACAATGATTGCTATCACTGCATGGTGACATTTTGGCCACCCGAGGGAAAACAACATGTGGTGCATACTGACAGACAAAGTAAACTGCATGAAGGGTTGAGTCATCTGGTATTGAATAGTATCAGAATCAATGAGGCATCGTTGGCTGAACTTCCGGCAATAGTAAAGGACTATGCAGACGTATTCCCAAAAGAACTCCTTAGCTTGCCTCCCATGAGGGAGATTAATTTTGAAATCAAGTTGTACCCTAGCACTGTACCAGTGTCATTAGCACACTTCCGGATGGCACCAGCAGAGATGTTCGAGCTAAAGAAGCAGATTGATGAATTGCTCAGACTGGGTTGCGTCCGGAATAGTACATCAGCTTGGGGTGTGATAGCCCGAAATTTTTAAATCAACATATATGTGGCTATTATTTATTTTAATGATGAAAATTGGGAAATTTGATGGAATAGATGGTAAATGGATCAAAGTTTGGACAAAGGCCCAAGTATCGCCCAATGGACTATGGATTGGATTAAATTCATTTAAATGGTCCATGATGGTCAATTGGGCCAAGGATGGTCAAATTGGGCCCAATACCCATTTGGGACCCAATGGGTCAAGATGATGTAAGCTCTAAGGTAAATGGGTAGGAGGTGAATGTAATTGGACCATGGGCCCAATGGTGATCCAAGTAGTTCAAGTGGATTTAATTAAATTTAAATCACCCAAGTTGGTGATGGAATGATCAAGGTGACATGGCCGAATGGGACCCACCTCCACCTCACCAAATGAGGTGGCGTGTAGACCAAGGATTGGTGGGGCCAACCATCATGGTTGAATTGGTCAACCATGGGTGGATACATGGAGGGAAATTAAGGAAATGGAATTAGACTAAATGAGAATAAATTAACCTAATGATCTAATTAATTAAATAATTAAACTAAGTAAAAGGTGGTCAAATGGTCAAAGTTGGAAGACCAAACCACCTCATTTCAAAAGCCCAAAAATGTTGGCTAGTAGTGGTTTATCCCAACCACCACCACTAAGCATGGGAGCCCATGCTTGGTTGGTGGGAGGAGTTAATGATGAAGTATAACTTAAGCAACCTAGGGGATGAGATGGGTTTTCATCTCATCTCTCCATTCCACTCTCATTTCACTCTCTCCCTTTCTTGCTCCCTCTCATTGCTGTCCCCCACACCCAAGGAGAAAAGAAGAGGAAAACTAAGAAGAGAAGAAAAGAAGAAAGGAGAGGAAAGTGCAAGCATAAGCCACCACTCCAAGATCAAGACTTAGTATCTTCTTTCTCACCATCTCCTCCCTTCCCTCTCTCAAACACATCCCATGATGACCGAACCCCATGGTAGGTGATTAAGTGATTTATTAGGGTTTTAAAGAATGAAAGCCATGGAAGGATGATTATGATTTTTAGGGTTTAAATGATTAAATGTAGTAATTTTAAAGGGATCTTAAATGAGGAAATTCGTGGAGATGCAAAGGGTGTTATGGCCTCAAAAGGCATAGATGAATGATGGACCATGAACCATGGGTTCGGCCATGGTGAATGGCCGAACCCTATGGTGAGGTATTGTAATGATTTTGGGTGTAAAATTATGGAAATTGATGGAGAAGATTGATAATTTTTAAATGGACTTTTGGCATTATAAGTAAGGTTTTTAAAAAAAAACCATGGACCATGGGTTCGGCCATGGTGTATGGCCGAACCCCATGGGAAGATTTTGATGGTTTAAGTATTTTGGAAACCATGAAAAGAATGGGAAATATGGAATGACTAAATGAGTCATTAATGGACTAAAAAATGTACCAAATTGATGATCAAAGTTGATGATTTAAAGGTATGATTTAAATCCCCTCATGGAAGGACTTACGATGGATCTAAAGTGTAACAAAAGACCCAAGGAAAAATGGGGATATCTTGATGTGTTGAGATATAACCGGAGTGCATACTCCGTCAGGGCGACCGAGAAGCAAACATGGGGATAGGTTGATGTGCTATAACCGGAGTTCATGCTCCATCGAGGCCACCGAGAAGCAAACGTGGGGATATCTTGATGTGTTGAGATATAATCGGAGTCCATGCTCTGTCGGGGCGACCGAGAAGGAAACATGGGGACACTTGATGAGGCCTCGCCATCAAGGGGGATATGGCATCATGATGGTATGGATGATGGGTGAGACACATGACATAAGACACCCATGGCATGTCATTCATTTTATAGTTTTCATTATATGATTACCTATGTGCTTGTTATCACTAATCCATGTGTTAGCCCTACTCGGAGTCCTATTGGGCGCGTTTGTATAACGCCCTACTTTTACCCTAGCTGATGATGCAGGAGATGGCGGAAACGAAGGACGAGAAGGGAGCCAAGCTTAGGAGCTTGGGGAAGCGAGCTACTTAGTTTATTTAAGTTTTATTTTGGAAATGTAATTTGAGTAGCATAGCTCGTCGGACTGTATAATTTATATTTCTTGCTATGGTTTGGACTTTACTTTTGGATGTTATCATTTTGAGATATTTTAGTAATTAAATGAATATATCTTCCCTGCTATCTAAAAATCGGTAGGATAGACTCTATTATAATTTCCGCATTTAGTTTAATATTCCGCAAGCTCACTTCTACGTGTGAATCGTTCTTCGTGGACTTAGTTCCACGCACACGTAGGGTTGGCCAGTTAAGGGCCGGGCTTTAGAAGCTAGGACTTAACTCGCGTCGTGACGTCCCGCGCCCTTTGTCACTCTTTATTTTAAAAAAAAAATAGACTCTGATTTTGGTGAAAAGGGGCAGGCGTTACATGGGGAGCTTCAATTTTATTTGTGAAGAAGAAGGATGGTTCACTCCGTATGTGTGTGGATTACCGAAAACTGAACCAGCTGTCGGTCAGAAACAAGTACCCTCTACCCAGGATCGATGATCTATTTGATCAACTTAGAGGTCCCAGTCATTTCTCTAAGATTGGCCTGATGTCCGGATACCATCAAATCCAGGTTGGGGAGGAGGACATTGAAAAGACAGCATTCAGAACGCGGTATGGACTATATGAGTTTGTAGTCATGCCGTTTGGACTCACCAATGCACCGGCTGTGTTCATGGATTTAATGAACATGATCTTCCGTCCTTATTTGGACCAATTTGTCATTGTATTTATTGATGACATTTTGATTTATTCCAAAACTCAAGAAGAACATGCTGAGCACCTGAGAATAGTTCTAGACACTTTGAAAAAGAACAAGTTATATGCCAAAGCCAGTAAATGTGAATTCTGGCTACCCAAGGTTAATTTTCTAGGGCATGTTATATCAGAAGAAGGTACAGCCATGGATCCAGCTAAAGTGGCGGCAGTGGGAGAATGGAAAGCGCGAAATAATGTAACCAAGATCCGTAGCTTCTTGGGATTGGCTGGGTATTATTGGAAGTTTATCATGGACTTCTCCAAAATTGCATCTCCATTGACTCGACTCACTCAGAAAGGAGTCAAATATGAATAGTCAGATCTGTGCAATCGGAGATTTGAGGAGTTAAAAAACAGACTTACAACTGCTCCTATCTTAATTTTGCAGGAAAGAGGCAAGGGTTATGAGGTACAATGCGACGCTTCAGGAGAGGGACTTGGGTGTGTCCTCAGTCAAACTCATCGTATGGTGGCTTATGGTTCAAGACAATTGAAAATACATGAACGCATCTATCCTACGCATGATCTTGAACTAGCCGCAGTGGTCTTCGCTCTCAAAAACTGGGGACATTATCTATATGGCGAGAAATTTGAAGTGTTTTCAGATCATAAGAGCTTGAAGTATTTGTTTGATTAGAAAGAGCTCAACCTGAGGCAGCGCAAATGGATGGAATATCTGCAGGATTATGAGTTTGCACTTCGTTATCACCCTGGTAAGGCGAACAAGGTGGCAGATGCCCTCAGCCACATATCACATGCATCAGTGGCATGTTTGATTAGGACAGAATGGGAGATGCTGAATACCATACGAGAGTTCAATTTATATATCAATAACTATGGGAGTATGTACAATTTGATCATACGGTCCAACGTGGTTACAAAGATTGAACAGGAACAACAGATAGACTCGGAAGTGGAGGAGATATGGGCCAAGATGTCTACTGGTGAATTCATACCGGAATGGGAGTTACGACCAGGACAGGGTCCTGTATTCCTAGGAAGGATATATGTGCCTAAGAGCTGCAGAAAAGAGTTACTGATTGAGGCGCATCAGACCAAACTCTCTATTCATCCGGGCAGCACCAAGATGTATCAAACCTGAAGAGACATTACTGGTGGCACGGACTCAAGAGGGATGTGAAAAAAATTGTGGCTCATTACTTAACGTGTCAGCAGGTTAAGACAGAACATCAGAAGCCACCAGGGTTCCTCAAACCCTTACCAGTGCCAGAATGGAAATGGGAGCACATCTCCATGGATTTTGTGACAGGGTTGCCAAGGTCTTCAAAGGGCAACGATGCGATATGGGTCGTGGTAGACCGACTGACCAAGTCTGCACATTTTCTTCCCATTAAGATGACAGACTTATCTGAGACTTTGGGTTGGCGGTATATCAAGGATATCATCAGATTGCATGGTATTCCTCGGACTATTGTGTCCGACAGAGATGGTCGATTCACCGGCAGAGTATGGCAGAGCATGTGTAATAGCCCGAATTTTTTAATCAATTTATATGGTGGCTATTATTCATTTTAATGATGGGAATTGGGAATTTAGATGGAATAGATGTTAAATGGATCCAAATTTGGACAATGGCCCAAGTATGGTCCAATGGGCCATGGATTGAAATGAATTCACTTAAATGGGTCAAGATGATTTAAGCTCTAAGGTAAATGGGTAGGAAGAGAATTTAATTGGGCCATGGGCCCAATGATGATCCAATTAGTTGGAATGGATTGAAGTGGAATTAATTAAATCATCTAAGTTAGTTATGCATGAATCAAGATGGCATAACCAAGTGGGGCCCACCTCCACCTCATCAAGTGAGGTGGCATGTGGACCAAGACTTAGGTGGGGCCGACTATCATGGTTGACTTGGTCAACCATGGATAAGTCAAAGGGACTTAAGGAGGATCAAAGTAAATTAAGTTGAATTAATTAATATAAATCACCTAAGCTAAGTTGGATTAAATTAAGGTGGCATAATCAAGTGAGGGACCCACCTCCACCTCATCAAGTGAGGTGGCAGGTAGGCTAAGACCCTAGTGGGGCCGGCCACCATGGTTGACTTGGTCACCATGGGTGGATTCATGGAGAAGAATTAAGGAGATTAAAGGGGATAAAATTAAGTAATTAAGTGACCTAAGATGAAGTATCAAATTAATCAAATGAGTTAATTAAATAATTAAGGGAGTCAAATGAGTCAAAGGAGGAGTCAAAGGGGTGAGTCAAAGGGGTGGTTTCATCTCATTGAAACCACCCAAACCACTCAAACAAACACACCAAAACCGTTGGCCAAGGGTGGTGGTTTCATCCCAACCACCACCACCAAAGGCATGAGAACCCATACCCCTCTCCATGATGTTGGTCTATGGACTTGATGGGAAGACCAAACCACCCATGTCAAAGACCCAAAACCGTTGGCATGGTGGTGGTTTCATCCCAACCACCACCACTAAGGTCATGTAAGCCATACTCCTCCATGTTGGTTGGTCAAATGGAGTCATGGACGAGTGTAACCCAAGCAACCAATTTGAGATGGGAAAAGACTAAGGTTTCATCTCATTTCCATCTCTCCATCTCTCATTCCCTCTCCCAAAACTATCCCCTCTCTTCCAAGGAAAACACCAAGAAGAAGAAGAGGAAAAAGACTTAGAAAAAGAAGAGGAAGACCCAAGCTTGGCCGACCACTATCAAAGGACAAAGACCTTAGTGTATTTTTCCATTCTCCTCTCCTTTCCCCTCTCTCAAACCTATCTCTATCTTGGCCGAACCAGCCCTAAGAAGTTTCATTGGATCAAGCTCACCCATTGGACGAACATCAAGGGGAAAGAAGGAAGAAAAAGGCTAAGGATCAAGAGGAACAAGAGACAACCGGGAGAGCCACGGATTGGTAAGTATCTCCAAACAAGAGGTTATGTTTTTAAGGATTAAAATGAAGTCCATTTCCTTGGAATAAATGGTGGCCAAAAATGTCATGGGCCACGGATCTAAAATCCATCCAAGGAAAGGATGAGAAATGGACAAACCCTAATGGGTGAGATAGGTTAAGAAAAATAAAGGACTATTAAGGACATTATGTATTTGAGGTTTATTAAAGCAAGGAGATGTAATTTTTGAGGAATGATGGACCATAGGGTTCGGCCATGTAGTATGGCCAAACCCCGTGGAAGGAGATTAAGTATTGCTTAATGGGTTTAAAGAATGGAGGCTATGGAAGGTGGTTAATAATTTTTAAAGGTTTTAAGTGAATGAATGTTAGTGATTTTTAAAGGGATTTTAATGAGGGAAATCCATGGAGAAATGTGAATGGTTCTTATGGCCTCAAAAGTGGTAGAGGAAGATGAACCATGAACCATGGGTTCGGCCATGGTGTATGGCCGAACCCTATGGTGATGTATGAGTATTTTAATAGGTGCAATTATGGGAAATAATGGGGGAATATTGGTAGCTTTGATGGACTTAAAAATGTTCCTAAAGATGATCTAAAATGGTGATCTAAATGCATGATGGAAACCCCCCTCAAGGAAGGACTGTTTGTGGATCAAAAATGTTGCAATGGATCCATGTAAAAATGGGGAAAAATACATCATGGGTTCGGCCATGGTGTATGGCCGAACCCATGACCCATTTGTGAGCCATTTTATGGGCTAAGATTAAGGTCTATGTATATGTTTAAATTAATGGGGATTAGGTTAAGTAAAGGGCTGATTTTAATGATTTTATGGCATGATTAAATGAGGCACTCATGGATCCAAATTATGGATCAGTTATGGACAAAAATGTACAAGGATGGAGGAAGTGTTTAACCATGGAAGAGGAGTGGCATAAAACGTAAATATGGCCAAAATAAGGAACCATGGGTTCAGCCATGGTGTATGGCCGAACCCCATGGGGGTTGATCATGGACTTAGGCGCTTTAAATGATGACCTTATGGGTGGTTGATGAAGCCTAGGGTTGCTGGATTTTAAACTCACAAAATTAGAATGTTTGTGGATTAAGATGGGACCCACAAACCCAACTAGCACCATGGCCGAACCCCACTAAGGCATGTGTTAGGGACATGAGCATGATTAAAACATAGGTTTAATTGTTAATGTGTAATAAGGTAACGGGACGTTGCAAGCGGTTCGCGTTTGGTGACCGAATTCTTGGACGGAAGTGCTAAGGAACAATAGTCGGTATTTGGTAGGATTCCAACCTTATTGTAAGCCATGGATTATATGTGTATGGATGTTCTCTTGAATTATTTTGGTAATCATATGATATGTTTAAGATGGGTTTTTATGGCTATGATTTATATATTATATGGCATATTGCATTTACATCTCATGCATGGCATGGGAGGGATAAGAATGGAACTGGAGTCCATGCTCCGTCGGGGCGACCGAGAAACAAACATCGGGATACCTTGATGATGGTTTTTCAATCAAGGGGGATATTTGTATTTGTTATTATACCTTGATGAGGCTTTGCCATCAAGGGGGACACTTGTGTTGATTTATCTTGATGAGGCTTTGCCATCAAGGGGGACACTTGTGTTTATTTATCTTGATGGGGCTTTTCCATCAAGGGGGATATTTGTATTTGTTATTATACCTTCATGAGGCTTTGCCATCAAGGGGGACACTCGTGTTGATTTATCTTGATGAGGCTTTGCCATCAAGGGGGACACTTGTGTTGATTTATCTTGATGAGGGTTTTCCATCAAGGGGGACACTTGTGTTGATTTATCTTGATGAGGCTTTTCCATCAAGGGGGGCATTATGTATGATTGAAAAAGGACATTTTACAATGGTAAGGATGATGGGTGGGACTCATGACATAAGACACCCATGGCATGCCATTGATTTCATGGTTTTGTTATATTATTCCCTATATGCATTATATCACTAATCCATGTGTTAGCCCTACTCGGAGTACCTACTGGGCGCGTTGTCTAACGCCCTACTTCCACCTTAGCTGATGACGCAAGGGATGACGAAAATGAAGGACGCGACGGGAGCCAAGCGTAGGAGCTTGGGGGAGCGAGCTAGTTAAATTATTTAAGTTTATTTTGGAAATGTAATTTGAGTAACTTAGCTCGTCGGACTGTAATAATTTAATTACTTGCTATGGTTTGGACTTTACTTTTGGACATTATGATTTTGAGGTAATTTGGTAATTTAAGTAATATAACTTCTTTGCTATCTAAAAAAATTGGTAGGATAGACTCTATTTTAATTCTGCATTAAGTTATAATTCCGCGAGCTTACTTTCTATGTGTGAACCGTTCTCGTGGACTTAGTTCCACGCACACGTAGGGTTGGCCAGTTAAGGGCCAGGCTTTTGAGGCTCGGACTTAACTCGCGTCGTGACGTCCCGTGCCCTTTGTCACTCTTATTTAAAATATATATATATATATATATATATATATATATATATATATATATATATATATTGACTCTGATTTTCGGCTAAGCAGCATAGTGAAAAGGGGCGGGGCATTATAGTTGGTATCAGAGAGAAATCGGAAGAATGAATCTCTCGAAGTAAGATTAAGACGGTTTCACGTCTCACTGACGGATAAGAATCCCAACTGACCGACTCTTCGGAGTCCACTGCATGGGGGCATGATTAATTTACTTCGATTGACTCAGATTGAAGCATTCAATCTGAGAGCAACATTTGACGAAAAGGAATGATAGCAAGGGAAGTACAATCACCTTAAGTAGGATTTATCAAACGTAGCAAGATAGGGCTTATCTCCCCCCAAAAATGAAAAAATGTCTAGATTTTTCCCCAAATTGAAGAAACAGTGATGGATAAATCAAACATAGCAAAGTAGGATACACTTCCCCAATATCCCCACATTGAGAAACAAACAACAGGAATATAGAGATTTCCCCCAGAAACAAGCAAAACAAAGGGTGATGATTTGGCAATTTCCCCAAACAATATACATTGTATTATACATAAGAAATTCCCCAAAAATAAAGATTTGTTTTATTGAAACTGCTGTTGATTATTTTTGTATTCTATTATGATACAGATATGTTGAGTAACATGGAGTATACGGAGTTATGGGATAAGGGAACCCTTAGCAGTCTAATAGATTTGGTATCTGCTTCCAACAACTCCAGCATGGAAGTTAACATGGACTTCCAGGAGGGACCTCCTGAGGAAGATGAAGTGGATTTAGCATCTTTTCCTGAAGAGCATATGGAAGACTTTCCAATGATAAGAGAGTCGGTAGGGGAAATAGAACCCGATTATATGTGCGAGTTGTGCAACCAGGATGGGCACAACTGCACATACTGCCCCCACCCTCTTGAAGTTGTATGCCCGGTTTGTGGACTACATGGGCACGGGAAAGAAAGGACTAACTGTCCTTATATTGGAGGACTAGGGATAATACCTTGTTTAACATGTGGAGTACTGGGTCACATGTCGATGTCATGCCCTGACAGTTCCTTTATGTTTGAGGATGATGTAGGGTCTTCTACGGAAGACTAGGCTGGGAAGTAGTAAGAAAGGTCATTAAAAGAGGGTTATTTTGTAAGGGTTGGGGGTGCATTTTGTTATTTGAAGGGTTTATTTTTAACCCTACCAACCCTTGTACTATGATAGAAGTTTCAATGAATTTTTAAGGAAGTATGCAAACTTAAAAGTTTATGAGGACTTTAGCACTGAGAGGTAGGTGACGAGGTCACTTGATTGATGATTGAGACGTGGTATGGGTGCGTCCCTCACGTGATATTGATGAGATGAGTACTTAGATTCCATGAGTATGGCCTAGAATAGTCGTAAGACCGTGGGAATCTCGATATGAAATACGAAAATTTGGTTTCATAGGGTTACTGTTGAGGAGTGGGTCCCTTGCATGCTACGCGCTGAAGGGCACTCGCACGGCTATTTTTCATACTTAATGTACGTGGAGGCGCGGAGCTAGGTGCTATTTTACCCCGTGGGGGTGGTACTAGCTTCGTCAGACACGGTTCGACCGCCTTAGTGCTTGACTGAAACACCCTTGGGGTGAAGGGATGCAGGGCGAGGTAGACCGGATCACGTTGGACATGGGTCTTCCACTTGGTAAGTCATGGGCCCTAAGTCTTGCTAAGGGGTCGAGGTATATTTGTGATTTGATATGGTCGCAATAGTCATTCATTCGAGTGTTGTTCCTATGGATATTAATCATGGATAGATGATACTCATGGACAGGGTGATACCAAAGATGGGTTGTATCCATGAATGGATTATACCCATAGGTGGGTTATATTCATGGATGATTATTAAATAGGGATAGATGATATTTACTGAAAACGATACCAGGGGTGGATGAGAATAATCGTGGATGATGGTTCCCATGGTGGATTGGATTGAGGTCAGATATCGGTACCATGGAAGACATGTTGATAGTATGATGGACCTGTTGGTCTCATAAATGACATATTGACCTAATGATTGGGACATGTTTCGATTCACATCCCACGTTTTAAGGAAAAGATGCTGGTCGTATTACAACTTGTATCACAGGAAAGTTGGTATTGAGAGATACTCAGCATCGTAGAAGTTTTGAACAAAAGGTGTTAGACACATAGTGAAGTATGTGCAAAGGATGATATAGAGAAGACAGCCTTCAGGATGCGGTATGGACTATACGAGTTTATAGTCATGCCGTTTGAACTTACAAACGCACCGGCTGTGTTCATGGATTTGATGAACATGATCTTCCGTCTTTACTTGGATCAGTTTGTGATTGTATTCATTGATGACATTCTGGTCTATTCCAAGAGTCAGGAGGAACATGTTGAGCACCTACGGATAGTTTTGGACACTTTGAGGAAGAACCAGTTGTATGCCAAAGCCAGCAAGTGTGAGTTCTGGCTATCTGAGGTCAACTTCTTGAGGCATATTATATAAGCAGAAGGTATAACCGTAGACCCAGCTAAGGTAGCGGTAGTAAAGGAATGGAAAGCACCGACGAATGTGACTGAGATCCGCAGTTTTCTGGGATTGGCCGGTTACTACAGGAAATTCATCATGAACCTCTCCAAGATTGCATCTCCACTTACCCGACTCACTCAGAAAGGAGTCAAGTTTGAGTGGTCAGATCTGTGCAACCAGAGATTTGAAGAGCTAAAGGAGAGGCTTACAACCGCTCCTATTCTGATCTTGCCAGAAAGGGGCAAGGGCTATGAGGTGTACTGTGATGCTTCTTGAGAGGGACTGGGATGCTCTCTCATGCAGAGTCATCATGTGGTGGCATACGGTTCAAGACAATTGAAGATACATGAACGCCTCTACCCCACGCATGACTTGGAGTTAGCCGTAGTGGTCCTCGCTCTTAAAAGTTGGAGACACTATTTATATGGCGAGAAGTTTGAGGTGTTCTCAGATCACAAGAGCCTGAAGTACTTATTTGATCAGAAGGAACTCAACTTGAGGTAGCGCAGGTGGATGGAATATCTGGCGGATTAGGAAATCGCGCTTTAATATCACCCTGGCAAAGCAAACAAGGTGGCAGATGCGCTCAGCCGCATGTCACATGCAACAGTAGCCAGTTTGATCAGGACGGAATGGGATATGCTGAACACCATCCGAGAGTTCAACTTGTATATCAAGAACCATGGGAGTATGTACAATCTGATCATATGGTCCAACATGGTCTCCAAGATTGAGCAGAAGCAACGGACAGATCCAGAAGTGGAGGAGATTTGGGCCAAGATGTCTGCCGGTGAGGTTGTACCGGAATGGGAACTACGACCAAGACAGGGTCTTGTGTTCCAAGGCAGGACATATGTGCCTAAGAGCTGCAGAAAAGAGTTATTGATTGAGGCGCATCGACCAAACTCTCTATTCATCCAGGCAACACCAAGTTGTATCATGATCTTAAGAGGCCGGTGAGCCTGCACTGATTAGACCCGAGTTGGTTCCGGAAACCACGGCACAGATCAAGCTGATACGACAACACATACTCACTGCGCAGAGTCGTCAGAAGAGCTATGCTGACAAGAGGAAAAGATTCCTTGAGTTTGAGGAGGGAGACTTAGTGTTCTTAAAAGTCTCACCATAGAAGGGACACATGAGATTTGGAAAGAAAGGGAAGTTGTCGCCTAGATTTGTGGGGCCATTTCCAATTCTGAAGAGGGTAGGGGAGGTAGCTTATCAGTTGGTGCTTCCTCCACAGTTATCATATTTACATGATGTGTTCCATGTGTCCATGTTGAGGAAGTACAACCCCGATCCTCACATGTGTTGAACGTACAAGACGTCGATGTGCAAAGCTACGTGACGTATGTGGAGAAGCCGATCAGAGTGGTCGGGAGCGAACAAAGGGTGTTACGGAACCCCGCCATTTAATTCATCAAGGTGGTATGAGATCGACATGGCAATGAGGAAGCCACCTGGGAACATGAGTCAGAGATGAGAGCCGCTCATCCGGAGCTTTTTGTATGAGTTGTTTGAACCCCTACTTCACTGGAATTTTCGGTTCAAAAATTTCAAAAGAGGATTGTATTGTAATAGCCAGGATTTTTAAATCAATATATATGGTGGCTATTATTCATTTTAATGATGGAAATTGGGAATTTAGATAGAATAGATGTTAAATGGATCCAAATTTTGACAATGGCCCAAGTATGGTCCAATGGGCCATGGATTGGAATGAGTTCACTTAAATGGGTCAAGATGATTTAAGCTCTAAGGTAAATGGGTAGGAGGAGAATTTAATTGGGCCATGGGCCCAATGATGATCCAATTAGTTGGAATGGATTGAAGTGGAATTAATTAAATCATCTAAGTTAGTTATGCATGAATCAAGATGGCATAACCAAGTGGGGCCCACCTCCACCTCATCAAGTGAGGTGGCATGTGGACCAAGATTTAGGTGGGGCCGACTATCATGGTTGACTTGGTCAACCATGGATAAGTCAAAGGGACTTAAGGAGGATCAAAGTAAATTAAGTTGAATTAATTAATATAAATCACCTAAGCTAAGTTGGATTAAATTAAGGTGGCATAATCAAGTGGGGGACCCACCTCCACCTCATCAAGTGAGGTGGCAGGTAGGCTAAGACCCTAGTGGGGCCGGCCACCATGGTTGACTTGGTCACCATGGGTGGATTCATGGAGAAGAATTAAGGAGATTAAAGGGGATAAAATTAAGTAATTAAGTGACCTAAGATTAAGTATCAAATTAATCAAATGAGTTAATTAAATAATTAAGGGAGTCAAGTGAGTCAAAGGAGGAGTCAAAGGGGTGAGTCAAAGGGGTGGTTTCATCTCATTGAAACCACCCAAACCACTCAAACAAACACACCAAAACCGTTGGCCAAAGGTGGTGGTTTCATCCCAACCACCACCACCAAAGGCATGAGAACCCATACCCCTCTCCATGATGTTGGTCAATGGACTTGATGGGAAGACCAGACCACCCATCTCAAAGACCCAAAACCGTTGGCATGGTGGTGGTTTCATCCCAACCGCCACCACTAAGGTCATGTAAGCCATACTCCCCTATGTTGGTTGGTAAAATGGAATCATGGAGGAGTGTAACCCAAGCAACCAAGTTGAGATGGGAAAAGACTAAGGTTTCATCTCATTTCCATCTCTCTATCTCTCATTCCCTCTCCCAAAACCGTCCCCTCTCTTCCAAGGAAAACACCAAGAAGAAGAAGAGCAAAAAGACTTAGAAAAAGAAGAGGAAGACCCAAGCTTGGCGGACCACTCTCAAAGGCCAAAAACTTTAGTGTATTTTTCCATTTTCCTCTCCTTTCCCCTCTCTCAAACCTATCCCTATCTTGGCCGAACCAGCCCTAAGAAGTTTCATTGGATCAAGCTCACCCATTGGCCGAACATCAAGGAGAAAGAAGGAAGGAGATAGGCTAAGGATCAAAAGGAAGAAGAGACAACCGGGAGAGCCACGGATTGGTAAGTATCTCCAAACAAGAGGTCATGTTTTTAAGGATTAAAATGAAGTCCATTTCCATGGAATAAATGGTGGCATGATGGAAACTCCCCTCAAGGAAGGATTGTTTGTGGATAAAAAATGTTGAAATGGATCCAAGGAAAAATGGGGAAAAATACATCATGGGTTCGGCCATGGTGTATGGCCGAACCCATGACCCATTTGTGAGCCATTTTATGGGCTAAGATTAAGGTCTATGTATGTGTTTAAATTAATGGGGATTAGGTTAAGTAAATGGTTGATTTTAATGATTTTACGGCATGATTAAATGAGGCACTCATGGATCCAAGTTATGGATCAGTTATGGACAAAAATGTACAAGGATGGAGGAAGTGTTTAACAATGGAAGAGGAGTGGCATAAAACGTAAATATGGCCACCATGGCCGAACCCCATGGAGGTTGATCATGGACTTAGGCGCTTTAAATGATGACCTTATGGGTTTTTGATGAAGCCTAGGGTTGCTGGATTTTAAACTCACAAAATTAGAATGTTTGATGGATTAAGATGGGACCCACAAACCCAATTAGTAGGGTTCGGCCATACACCATGGCCGAACCCCACTAAGGCATGTGTTAGGGACATGAGCATGATTAAAGCATGGGTTCAATTGTTAATGTGTAATAAGGTAATGGGACGTTGCAAGCGGTGCGCGTTTGGTGACCGAATTCTTGGACGGAAGTGCTAAGGAATAATAGTCGGTATTTGGTAGGATTCCAACCATATTGTAAGCCATGGATTAATGTGTATGGATGTTTTCTTCAATTTTTTTGGTAATCATATGATATGTTTAAGATGGGTTTTTATGGCTATGATTTATATATTATATGACATATTGCATTTACATCTCATGCATGGCATGGGAGGGATAAGAATGGAACCGGAGTCCATGCTCCGTCGGGGCGACCGAGAAGCAAACATGGGGATATCTTGATGATGGTTTTTCCATCAAGGGGGATATTTGTATTTGTTATTATACCTTGATGAGGCTTTCCCATCAAGGGGGACACTTGTGTTGATTTATCTTGATGAGGCTTTGCCATCAAGGGGGACACTTGTGTTGATTTATCTTAATGAGGCTTTTCCATCAAGGGGGATATTTGTATTTGTGATTATACCTTGATAAGGCTTTGCCATCAAGGGGGACACTTGTGTTGATTTACCTTGATGAGGCTTTGCCATCAAGGGGGATACTTGCGTTGATTTATCTTGATGAGGCTTTTCCATCAAGGGGGACACTTGTGTTGATTTATCATGATGAGGCTTTTCCATCAAGGGGGACATTATGTATGATTGAAAAAGGACATTGTACAATGGTAAGGATGATGGGTGGGACTCATGGCATAAGACACCCATGGCATGCCATTGATTTCATGGTTTTGTTACATTATTCCCTATATGCATTATATCACTAATCCATGTGTTAGCCCTACTCGGAGTACCTACTGGGCGCGTTGTCTAACGCCCTACTTCCACCTTAGCTGATGACGCAGGGGATGGCGGAAATGAAGGACGCGACGGGAGCCAAGAGTATGAGCTTGGGGGAGCGAGCAACTTAAATTATTTAAGTTTATTTTGGAAATGTAATTTGAGTAACTTAGCTCGTTGGACTGTAATAATTTAGATTACTTGCTATGGTTTGGACTTTGCTTTTGGACATTATAATTTTGAGGTAATTTGGTAATTTAAGTAATGTAACTTCCTTGCTATCCAAAAAAATTGGTAGGATAGACTCTATTTTAATTCCGTATTAAGTTATAATTCCGCGAGCTTACTTTCTACGTGTGAACCGTTCCCGTGGACTTAGTTCCACGCACACGTAGGGTTGGCCAGTTAAGGGTCGGGCTTTAGAGGCTCGGACTTAACTCGCGTCGTGACGTCCCGTGCCCTTTGTCACTCTTATTTAAAATATATATATATATATATATATATATATATATATATATATATATATATATATAGACTCTGATTTTCGGCTAAGTAGCATAGTGAAAAGGGACGGGGCGTTACAACATGCAGTCAGCCATGGAAACAGACCTACTGACTAACACAGCATCATTCCATCCATAGACTGATGGGCAGTCTGAGAGGGCAATACAAACAATGGAGGATATACTGAGAGCATGCATGCTAGATTTCAAAGGTGGATGGGAGGATCACTTGCCTTTGGTAGAATTCTCATACAACAACAGTTACCAGGCAAGCCTCCAGATGACTCCATTTGAGGCATTATATGGTAGACCATGTAGATCACCTGTGTGCTGGACAGAGGCCGGTGAGCCTGTACTAATTGGACCTGAGTTCGTTGTAGAGACTACAACGCAGATACAGGTGATACGACAATTTCTATTGACTGCGCAAAGTCGTCAGAAGAGCTATGCTGACAAAAGGAGGAGGTTCCTTGAATTTGAAGTGGGGGGACATGGTGTTCTTGAAAGTCTCGCCACGAAAGGGACACATGAGATTTGGAAAGAAGGGGAAACTGTAACCAAGATATGTGGGACCGTTTTCAATCATAAGAAGGATGGGGGACGTGGCTTATCAATTGGCACTCCCTTCACAGTTGACATCTTTGTACAATGTGTTCCATATATCGATGTTGAGGAAGTACAATCCTGATCCCTCATGTATTGAATATACAAGACATAGATGTCCAAAGCGACATGACATATGATGAAAAGCCTACCCGAGTGGTGGACACAGAACAAAGGGTATTACGGAACCGAGCGATTTAGTTTGTCAAGGTGATATGGGATCGACATGGCATTGAGGAAGCCACTTGGGGACTCGAGTCGGAAATGAGAACAGTTCATCCTGAGCTACTTATGTAAATATTTGAAACCCTACTTCACTCGATTTTCGGGACGAAAATTTTAAAAAGAGGGTTGTATTGTAACACTTCGGAATCCCATCAATAATTATGGAATTTGCCATTTTAATTGTGAATTAACGGATATGAACCTTAGATGGGTAAGGTGTTGGGTCAATGGCCCAATTAGGACCCAATAGTTAAGGTATAAGGTTCAATTTAAAGTAAATGGGTAAGGCGCAATTAATTGGGTCAATGTTGCTATTTGGGTCAAAATGCCCAATTGGGACCCAATGGGTCGTGGTTAACTTAGTTGACCACCAAGTGAGTTCAAGCCTAATTAAATGGGGCTGAATTAAAATGGTAATGCAATATGTCTATAGATGGGGATGACACACACGCATACACAAATCAAGGAGGGATCACAACAAGATTAGGATGTAGCTGATGTGGTATATAATATATTGGCTGGAAATCCTAAAGATTGGGTTTGATATTCGAACATTACATTGGGTGGTGATTGGCGGTTTGTAGATATGGTTGCATGTGGTTTCGGTGGCAGCTACTATGTATAAAAAGGTGTATTTTTAGGATATATACAGATAGGGTAAGCAGGAATCTAATTTAATTTGGTTTGCATTCTAGCATAAAACTGGCTGGATTGTAGCTTCATGGGACAGCACATGAGATGTGTATACATGGTAATATAAAGAAGGTGCCTAGAATTAACCACATGAGGTTACGATTTTTGGATTAAACCGGAATAACAGTTGCAATCTATGCACACGGTTGAAATCATTACTTGCTAATTCAACCAGATAGGACCGATTGGAAGTGTTATAAAACAAGGCAGCCGAGCAAAGGAAAGGAGGACATACGGATGCTGCATTCGAAGAAAGGCAGCAGCAAGACAAGAAGGGCGCACGTCATACACAAATCAAGGGAAGGCTTGATGTTGTGTGCTCTGTCAATAAGGAGTTCTCGACAGTGTGCAGAGAAGGAGAGGGCAGCCAGCTGTGTGAAAGATCAAGTAGAAAAGGAATACCTACAAAAGAGGCTAAGGAAGAAAAGGAACGGAAAAACAAGTTGGAGCGAAGGAAAACCGGAGGAGTCGCAGAACCGGTAAGTATTTTGATAATTTTGTTTAAAGAAAGGAACCATAGGGTTCGGCCATGGTGTATGGCCGAACCCCATGGAAGAAAAATTAGGGGATGAATATAGTAATTTAATGGAAGGATGAACCATAGGGTTCGGCCATATGTATGGCCGAACCCCATGGAAAGACATTGGTTATCTTATAGGTTTTTGAGGAATGAAAACCATGGAATTTTATGAATGTTTATAAAAGGGTTTAAAATGGATATATGGTTAAGGACATGGTTCGGCCATTGCATGGCCGAACCCTAATTTTATTATGGCTAAGATGCTAAGCATGTACCATGTATGAAATAGGTTGAAGATCAAGGATTAAAAAGGGGGACCAAAGTCAAATAAGTAAGGTTCGGCGATGGTGTATGGCCGAACCCCACTAGGGTTTATTTTATGGACTTAAAAATGGTAATGGATGCAAATGGAGAAATTGGAAAGTTAAACAGAATAGGGTTCGGCCATGGTGTATGGCCGAACCCCATGATCCAATTTTATGGGTCATTTATGGATCTAATACGTCTAAATGAATGAAGGGTGTAAAAGGTGAATGAATTATGTATGGATCACTCTTGGACTTGGGGTAGTAAATAATGAAGCAATTTTATGCATATTATGTCTATGTATATTTTAAATGAATGGAGGATTAATTGGAGGATGCAAGTATAGACTTATGTTTATGGACCTAAGATGGTGAACCATTTAAAGAAGAAGTTAGAAATGAAACATCAAGGGTTCGGCCATGGTGTATGGCCGAACCCCATGAACTTGCTAATGGGTCATTTGTGGGTCTTTGTATAATTTAAATGAATGGCTTACCAAACCAAGGGATGAAGAGAATTATTAGGGCTTTATTTTATGATTTATGAATCAATCATGAATCCATGTTATGGATCAGTTTTGGACCTAAACATAAGGTGATGGAAACCATGGCAATATTTTAAATAAGTAAAATTAATGGACCATGGGTTCGGCCATGGTGTATGGCTGAACCCCATGGGGAAGGTTTGATGGACTTAGCGTTTATGTATGTTAGAATAAATGAATGAGAAGTGATATGATCTTAGACTTAAGTTAAATGAGCAAAAAGGGAACTAAAACCAAAGAGGTGAAGTTCGGCCATAGTGTATGGACGAACCCCACAAAGTTGGGTTTATGGTCTTAGACTTAATTGTAAATCAAATGGGATAATGGTTTGACTTGTGGCTATATAACAAGGTGACGGGACCTCACAAATGGTGCACGATCGTGAGCGATTGCCGAATTAAGAAGCAAGGACACTTAGTGGTCTTTTGGTATGATTCTACCTCTTTGAAACCATGGGTTTATGTACAATGTTTTTATCTTATTTTTGTGAATTTACGTTGTAAAAGATATGTTTCAAATGTGAGGTTTAATGCTATGTTTACAATATAAACTAGCATGTGTTTTATTAACATCTCATGCATGGCATGGGGTAAAGGATATGTAACCGGAGGGGCCACACTCCGTCGGGGCGTCCGAAAGACCAATGTGGGGATACCTTGATGTGCATTTCCCATCAAGAAGAAACCGGAGGGGCCACACTCCGTCGGGGCGTCCGAAAGACTTATGTGGGGGTACCTTGATGATGAAAATTCCATCAAGAGGTTATTTGTACTTGTGATGGGTGGGACTCATTGTATTTGACATCATGACATGGCATTGTTTTATATGGTTTTGACTTTATGTTGTTATATATGATTTGTACTAACCATGTGTAACCCTAAATGGAATACCTACTGGGCGCGTTATTCTAACGCCCTACTTCTACCCTAGTGGATGATACAGGAAACAAAGGGAATGATGAACGCGAAAAGGGCCAAGCATAGGAGCTTGGATGCTTTTGGTTTTTATTTGCTTAAGATACTCATGGACTTGTAATTTGAGTAGCTAGAATTCTGCATGTAATAACTTAGATAACTTTGCTATGGTCTGAATGGTTTGTTGGATATTTTAAGTTAACTTTAATTATGATTAATGACTTGACGTACTTTGCTATCTAAAATGGAATAGAATTAGGTTCTATTATAATTCCACAGTTATGATTTTAATCCGCACGTTTATATTGTTATGTGTGAACCGTTTTCATGGACTTAGTCCATGCACACATAGGGTTGGCCAGTTAAGGGTCGGACTTTAGAACTTCGGACTTAGCTAGCGTCGTGACGTCCCGCTCTCTATCACTCTTTTAAAAAAAAAAAAATAGACTCTGATTGTCAGAAAGCGAGTGAAAAAGGGTGGGGCATTACAGGTTCAGTGGACATTTTTTGTGCAACAAGGTTTGTTTGCCCTTGCTCAAGCTGATTTCCAGCTAATTTCTTCATGGGTTAAGCTAATGTCTCTAGCTTCTTCGAATTTCCTCCCTGATTCTTTAAGTTATTTTCTTAGCTTTTTTTTCTCAGTTCCCCCACAAACTTAACTACTCCTAAATTAATTTTTCTCCAAGCTTTCAAGCTTGCATTCACCTTTCTTAATAAACTGTTATGACCAGTGACAACATCTAATCAGCACATATTTTGTGCTCCCCCATACTCCAAGGATGTGTGCAGCATCACAGCCCAATCCCTTATCTCCCTAACATGCCGATACAAAACCAACTCATCAACCCTGCATGTTAGTCTATCATACAGAAGAGATACATCACATTTATACATAGCAGTACACATATCATACTAAACCAAACCATATCATTGCATTGATAACAAAATATGCATCAAGTACATATGGTTTTTGCTAGGGGCATTATGAATGCTTAGACAAAAATACCAAAAATATAGTTTTTCAAAAATAGATATCACGAAAAACTATCCTAAGCAGAGCCATCTTGAGGGGTGCTAGAGGAGGAGGAGATGGAGAATCTAGAACTTGGTCAAAGAGGTAGGTAGCAGCAACTAGATCCCGGACTGTTGTAACGCCCGCCCCTTTTCACTGAAAATATCAGAGTCTATTTTTTTTTTTTTTAATAAAAGTGACAAAGGGCGCGGACGTCACGACGCGAGTTAAGTCCGAGCTTCTAAAGCCCGGCCCTTAACGGCCAACCCTACGGGTACGTGGAACGGAGTCCACAGAGAATAGTTCACCCGTAGAAGAAAACTCACGGAAAGTTACATTAAATGCGGAAAGACATTACAGACTATCCTACCAATTTTTCTTTCTAGATAGTACGGAAGATTTCATCATTTAATTACCAAAATGCCATAACATCACACGTCTACCACGAAATCCAAAACATAGCAATAAGTCTATAATATTACATTTCCGACAAGCTAAACTATTTCAAATTACATTATCCAACATAAACATTAGTAAACTATCTAGCACGCCTTTCCAAGCTCCTCATCTTGGCTCCCATCCCGTCCTTCTGCTCCGGCATTTCCTGCGTCATCAGCTAGGGTAGAAGTAGGGCATTAGGCAACGCGCCCAGTAGGACTCCGAGTAGGGCTAACATATGGATTAGTGATAACAAAACATATAGATAATACATAACGAAAAACCATAGAATGAATGCCATGCCATGGGTGTCTGTGTTATGAATCCCACCCATCATCCTTACTATCCCAATGCCATATCCCCTTTGACGGTAAGGCCTCGTCAAAGTGTAACCACAAATATAATATCCCCCTTTATGGAAGAACCATCATCAAGGTATAACAATAAATACAACATTCCCCTTGACGGTAAGGCCTCGTCAAGGTGTAACCACAAATACAATATCCCCCTTGATGGAAGAACCATCATCAAGGTATAACAATAAATACAACATTCCCCTCGATGGAAAAACCATCATCAAGGTATAATAATCCATGCATCATCCCTGATGAGTCAAACACATCATAATGTCCCCATGCCTATTTATCGGTCGCCCCGACGGAGCATGGACTCCGGTTTCATTTCATCCTTCGCATGCCATATCCCTCCCATGTCATGCATGAGATGTAGATGCCATATGCCATGTAATGAATATAATAACCAACCATGGCATTTAAAAGTTCCATCAATAAAACATATGACTTGATTATCAAAAGTAGATCAAGCAAAGCCTCAATACACACATCATAGACTTAAAACCCATTTTAAGCCAATCATATGCTTATCAGAATAAATCAAGTAAAAACCCCGACATAATACATAATTCAAAACCAATATTAAAACAAACCTTATAATTTCCAAAATAATTTAAAGAAACCATCACTCAATCCATGGCTTACAAAAAGGTTAGAATCCTACCGAATACCGACTAGCGTTCTTTCTTCCATTTCCGTCCGACAGAGCCGGTCGCCGATCACGCACTCTTGCGATGTCCGGTACCTTATTATACATATCAATTAGTCCATGTGTTAACCATTTAAGTCCATAAATCACATCTTAGTGGGGTTCGGCCATATACCATGGCCGAACCTCACTAACTAAGTTTTACGGGTCTCATTTAGTCCATTAAATATTTTAATCATATGGGTCTAAAAACCAGCCACCCTAGGCTTTATTAATCACTCATAAGGTTGTTACTTAGAGTCCCTAAGTCCATGACCACCTCCCATGGGTTTCTTCATTTTTGGCCAATATTTACGGTTTTGCCACTACCCTTCCATGGTTACTCATTTACTTAATCCATGTACATTATGGTCCATAATTGATCCATAACTTAGACCCATTAATTGATTCACAAAATGGTTCCATTGATGTCTCGTTAACCATGATATTCATGTTAATAATTTAGTCCTTAACTTAGCCTAATTTTTCCATTCATCCAACCACATACACACACCCTTCCTTAGCCCATAAAATAACTTACAATTGAATCATCATTCTTAACCACATCTTGGGTCCCTAATTGATCCATCAACCATACAACAAGACCACTTACCTCAACCATCTAATTAACCTAATTCCATTAATTTTTAAACACATGCACACACCTTAAACCTTAGCCCCAAAGAGGACTCTCAATGAGTCATGGGTTTTATTAAAACTAGCCTCTTTAATTCAACCTAATCCCCATTTTTCCTTGGGTCTTTTTCACCACATTTAGATCCATCCCTCCCATGAGGAGGTTTACATCATGCATTTAAATCATCAACTTTGATCATCACTTGATACGTTCTTGAGTCCATTAATGACCCCTTTAATCATGACCTGTTCCCCATTAATTTAAACACACACATAAGTCCAACTATGAGGGATTTTAACTCATATATTTAAATCATCCTCCTTAATCATCATAAAATACATTTTGGTCCATTAGTTTAACCATAACTCCCATTTCTTATTTTTTTCATGGTTCCAAAACACCAAATTCATCCAAATCTCCCCCATGGGGTTCGGCCATACACCATGGCTGACCCCATGATCCATGGTTTTACTTTTAAAAAACCTCATTTCCACCCATTTAAAACTTCAAAATCATTAACCCCTTCCATGGTTCCGATTCTTCAAAATTTTAACCCTAACACCCCATTAAAATTTCCTCAATTATTTACCATGGGGTTCGGCCATACTACATGGCCGAACCCTATGGCCTTTGATTCCATCACCAATCCTCACTTCCAAAAATATTTACATATATCCATTGCTTAATCAATTTAACTACATTACATAATGTCCTCCATTCCTTAAAACCCTAAAAAATTTACACATTCATTACATAACCCTAACATTCCATTAAAAAAGTCCAAAATACCTTCCATGACCTCCATTCCTTAAAACCCTAAAAAAAATCATACATTACCTACCTTTAATCATTAAGCACTTAAAACCCTAAGCCATTCTTTTAGAGGTCATTAAAATTATCTTCCATCTCCTACGATTCTCTCATTTAAAATCTCTTTACAAAATTCACCACATTCGACTATTTACAACACTAAAAATTATAAACATTCTCCATAGCTTTAAACCTTAAAACCCTACTTAATTCATCAACCCTTTTTCCATGGGGTTTGGCCATACTACATGGCTGAACCCTATGGTCCATTAATCCATTTAAAACCCCCACTTCCATGCTTGATTAATACCTAATTACACAATGCACTCAATCCATTTTATTTTTCTTAACCTAACCCTAATTTACCCATTAGGTTTTGTCCACTTTCCACCCTTCAAATTGATGGATTTAAAATCCATGGCATAACATCACTTGGCCACCATTAAATTTACAAAATGAATCCCAAATCTTAAATCCTAAAAATCAAAATTTTCTTGTTTAAGAAAATACTTACAATCCGACGCCTCCTTAGACTTTTGCCACTCCCATCGGCTTCCTTATCCTCCTTTCTCCTTCCTCTCCTTGTTTGATCGGCTAAGATGCTTGATCAATGGTGACAACCTCCAAACTTGGGTTCAGCCATAGTATGGTTTGTTTGAGAGAGGGAGAGGAGAGAATGGAGATGATGAGGAAAAAGATCCCAAATTTGACCTTAGAGTGGTAAGCCCTTGCTTTAAATCTTTTCTTCTCTTCTTCTCTTCTTCTCTTCTAAATTTTCTTCTTCTCTTCTTGGAGTGTGGGAGACGGCCATGAGAGATGAAAAGAGGGAGAGAGTGAAAGAGCTCGTTGGAGTGGAGAGATGAAAAAAAAAAAAACAAGACAAGGGCCTATCTCCTTTTGATTGGCTAAGATAAAGCTTACCTTTAATTCCTTTAAATTCCCTCTATGAAATCCACCCATGGTTGACTAAGTCAACCATGGTAGCCAGCCCCACCAATTCTTGGTCCACCCGCCACCTCACTTGATGAGGTGGAGGTGGGTCCCACTTGGCCACATCACCTTGGCTTAATTCAAATTAACTTAGGTGATTTAAATCCATTCCATACATTCCAATTGGATCACCATTGGGCCCATGGCCCAATTACATTTTCATCTTACCCATTTACCTTAAAGCTTACATCATCTTGATCCATTGGGTCCCAAATGGGTATTGGGCCCAATTTGACCATCCTTGGCCCATTTGACCATCTTTGACCCTTTAAGTAAACTTAAATCCAATCCATAGTCCATTGGGCCCTAGTTGGGCCTTTGTCCAAATTTTGGCCCATTTACCATTCATTCCACCAATTTCTCAATTTTCATCCTTAAAATAAATAATATTCACATATTCATTGATTTACAATTTCCAGGCCATTACAACTGTCATCCTCAACCTATTTAGGGATCTTTCAAGGCAGTCAATCCTTCTTTCTAGTCTGAAGACCTTGTTGTTCAGGCTGTCATTCACTTGATGAATGTATTTATATTCTCTTTCTTCATCAGAATCTCTCCAAAGGTCCTCAGACCAAAGACTATCCTCCTCACTGGTGTCGTCAGGAATATCAACATGGTCTTTATGTCCAGTTCGAGGACCGTTCTCCTCTTCTGTTTCTTCTCCCCTTCATTTTCGTCGCTTTTCGAAGAAGATAACACATTTTTCAACGATGGGCTCTTCTTCCACCTCTGCTTGGGTTTCCTGTTCGTCCTGATCATAAGTAAGATTTTTAGAGCTTGACCTAGGGCAAAAGCGAGAGACTGACCTTTTGGTCCTTTTGGCCCATCGACTAGCACGACTATATTCTCCTCTTTATGTAGAGTGCTTAGGAAGTGTCAGAGCTGCCATTTTCCTAAGCATAGTTTTTCTTAGAGGGGATCCTTAAACAATGGCTTGAAGAAGGATGAGATGAAGACTAAGCCTTACCCGATCTACAAAATTTTCATAAACAATATTTTCAGGCTTCTAGATGCTGGAGGAACAAAAGCCCTAAGAGGTCCTATCGACTGGTCTAGGCTACGGGAGGAGAAAGAGGGACCACCAGACCTTTGCGGGAGGGTAGACAACAAATTTGAAAGTGTTGTTGTTTTCGCAGAAAATGATCCCTTTTTATTTTGAACTTTTTGTCTCACCCATATGTCGGTTCCTACGACAAGTCGACTCTTTCGACATTTTCTCCCTTTTTCAACAGTGTTTGATTTAGCACAGTACCTACATGTCTGTCACACCAACAGCCCATTCATCGACTTGTCAACAACATCTAGGGGTACAGATAGCTGAGCAACTATCTTTGATATGTGCAACTTTATGGAGATCCTATTCTAAGCACGTCATACATAAATTCATTCTAATGCACAAATATGCCAAGCTTAATCAAATCATGCACACAAACAATTCTCATTCAAAAAATGTATACATTTCAAAATACTTTGAATGGAATGTATGACTCTTCAAGTAGAATATGTACTATAGCTAGGAAGAGTACATTCTAAACTTTTAGTTGGCCAGTTCCTCTCCTCATGTCATAGGATTTTTGCTATGTGAACTCACATGGTCTCTTATGAGTTCATTTGTAATGGTCTAAGATATGGGAGTGAATCTTAAACTAAAAAAAAACATGATTAATGGTTTATCTCCTAGGTACAGAGATTGTTACATTTGGTGTTGCATACACACCCCTACTATCGTACCTTTGATGACCAAGCCTTGGATTTATCAACTCTTTTAAGGCATGATTCTTAACAAAGAGTCTCGCTTTGTCTCCACCTTCCTTGGGTTTCTTTTAGGATTCGATGTTGGTGGATGTCTTTTAACCATAGGCTTATCTGAATTTTGTCTTTGTGTTCTCTTTTCCAAGTATCTCTTCAGATGATAGCAATTTCTTTTGAAATACCCATCCTTATGGCAGAAATTGCACTTACCTGTTGAATGGGGAGAGATACATGTTTTCTGAACACTTCATGGTTCATAGGTACTTTGGTGGATGATGCACCAAGATCAGACCTATCACCATGTTGTCTACCCACACCAAGGAGTCTCTTAAGTCTTTCATCTCCTTGGGTAAATTTGTCTTGGAATTTTCCTTTGTGAGTTTTTAAATCTTTTACTTCAAAAGACAATCTTTTAATATCCTTTTCAAGAAGTTTACTATGATTCCACAAATTCTCGACATCCTTGCAATGTATACTAATTTCTTCTTGAAGAGTTTTATTGCTCTCTTTTATATTTGTGTTTTCATTTTTAGAGAGTTCAAGCTTGGAGGTTAGGAGAGATTTTTCTGTTTTTATATCTTCCACATGATTAGAGAGGTACAGGTTTTCATTTATAATTTTGTTGAGTTTTTTAGCTAACTTCTCACTCTCAAGGAACAGGGCACTGTAAGAAGTTTGAAGATTTTCATCATCTTCACTCTCAACCTTTGTTTCAATTGTGGGATTTGCTTGATCACATATGATCGAGGCTATGAGACCTTTTTATACATCAACCTTTCGTTGAGCATCATCATCTGAATCACTTTCTGATTCAGAAGTTTCAACATGGGTCACACTCACATTTATAGCCTTCTTTATTTTATCTAATGGATATTCATCAATTCATGTAGTGTCCTCTCCCCCCACAATTAAAGCAGGTCTGCTCCTTGACATCCTCTCTTTCTCTCCCTTTCCCTCTTTTTTCTTCTTGCCTTCTTGGGTATCTTTCACTTGTTTCACCCTTACCCATTCTTCTCAAGTTAGTTTTTTTTACAAAGTTTTTATAAATTTTTTTGGCAAAGATTGCCATTTCATCACTTGAGAGTTCATCTTCAGAAGATTTTTCTTTTTTCTTTAGCCTTTATTTGTTTTAGGGAAGATTTTAGAGCAATTGATTTATCCTTTTGTTGTTGAAAATGTAGTTCATAGGTTTGCAATGAACCAACCAAATCCTCAATGTTCATTAAGGACACATCTTTGTTGTCCTCCATAGCCACAACCTTGGGTTTAAATCTTTCTACAAGATTTTGGACAATTTTGGTACATACCTTGTCCTCGGGTATCCCTTCACCTAAAGCGTATATTTGATTTACACTGTCTCTTATCTTGGAATAGAAGTCCATGAAGACTTCATCCTCCCTCATCCTAAGAGTATTAAACTGATTTTGGAGGATCTGAAGTTTAGACCTCTTAACTATTGAGGTGCCCTCATGGGTTCTCTCAAGAACTTTCCATGCTTTCTTCGCAGTTTTACAGGTCATGATCCGTCTGTATTCACTGTAAGAAATTGCACAATTTAGAGCATTCATGGCTTTCTCATGTGCTGTCTGAGCAGCTTTCTCAACAAAGGTCCAAGAGGCAAAAGTTCTATGTGTTATGGTTGTAATGGAAGCTGCAGTTTTCTCTTCCATGTGTTCTTGCCATACTGTCCTTAAAATATCTCAAGCCGATGAATCAATCGAAATAAAGAAACTTCTCATTTTGGCCTTCCATGAGGCATAGTTTGTTCCATCGAAATAGGGAGGTTTAGAAATTGCATGACTGTCACCCATGGTGTTCTAGCTTGGATCTGCTCGGATGGTTAAATCCTTGTAACGAGCACTAGGCTCTGATACCAATTGAAAGTTCCCTTTACACGGTGCTAGAACAACCTGATTGACTGTAACGCCCGCCCTTTTTCACTCACTTTCCGAAAATCAGAGTCTATTTTTTTTTATGATAAAGATAGAGAGAGAGAGAGGGACATCACGACCTTAACTGGCCAACCATACGTGTGCGTGGACCAAGCCCACTAAAATGGTTTACACGTACTCAAGTTAACATGCGGAATAATCATAGATGCGGAAATACAATAGAATAACCATTCTATTCCATTTTAGATAGCAAAGTAGTCCAACACTTAATAATAATTACCTTAAGTTAAATATCCAAAATCAACCATCCAAACCATAGCAAATATGTCTACGTTATTACATTCTCGACTGCTAGTTACTCAAATACATTATCCATGAGTAACTTAAACAAAATAAAACTTAATCATCCAAGCTCCTAAGCTTGGCTCCGATCACGTTCATCGTTCCGTTCCATTCCTGTGTCATCAAATAGGGTAGAAGTAGGGTGTTAGACAACGCGCCCAGCAGGTACTCCAATTAGGGTTAACGCATGGGTTAGTACCAAAAATCCAAAAATAATATATCATACATACTTGTAAAGCATATTATCCAAAACAGTGTATGATAATAGAGATCCAATCATACAGATAAAGACCAGAAACATTGCATGATAATAAAGATCATAATCATGCCGATTCAATGCCATGCCATGCTATCATATGCAATGAATCCCACCCATCACAAACACATGGTATCCTCTTGATGGAAGCTCCTCATCAAGGTATCCCCCACGATTGCTTTACGGACGCCTCGACGGAGTGTGGATCTCCAATTACATTACAATCATAGTATCCTCTGGATGGAAAGCTCCTCATCAAAGTATCCCCACAGTTGCCTTGCGGACGCACCGACGGAGTGTGTTCTCCGGTTACTTCTTGATGGATAATGCACATCAAGGTCTTCCCATGGATGCCTTATGGACGCCCCGACGGAGCGTGGCCTCCAGTTACAAATCATCCCTCCCATGCCATGCATGAGATGCAAATGTCCATATGCTATGCAATAATACAATCATAGCCTTTAAAATCTCACACTTGAAACATATCATCTGATACAAAGTAACTCATCAAAATAAGAATTAAAACCATTGTACACATCCCATAGTTTTCAATGATGTAGGAAACCTACCAATGACCACTAAAGTGTCCTTGCGTTTCGTGTAATACCCCGCCCTTCTTCACTCCTTTAATCCGAAAATCAGAGTCTATTTTTTTTTTTAAAGTGATAGAGAGCGGGACGTCACGACGCGAGTTAAGTCTGAGCTTCTAAAGCCCGACCCTTAACTAGCCAACCATACGTGTGCGTGGACCAAGTCCACTAAAATGGTTCACACGTACTCAAGTTAACTTGCGGAGTAAATCATACATGCGGAATAACAATAGGATAACAATCCTATTCCATTTTAGATAGCAAAGTAGTCCAACACTTAATAATAATTATCATAACTTAAATATCCAAACATTAACCATCCAATCCATAGCAAATAAAACTACGTTATTACAATTCCGAATAACATAAACAACATTTAGCTTAATCAGCCAAGCTCCTAAGCTTGGCTCCAATCACGTCCTCGTTCCATTCCCTTCCTGTGTCATCAACTAGGGTAGAAGTAGGGCATTAGACAACGAGCCCAGTAGGTATTCCAATTAGGGCTAACACATGGGTTAGTATATAAAATCCAGATATAATATACCATATCATATTCGTAAAGCATCATATCCAAAACAGTGTATGAAAATAAAGATCCAATCATACAGATAAAAACCAAATACCTTGCATGATAATAAAGATCATAACCATGCCAATTCAATGCCATGCCATGCTATCATATGCAATGAGTCCCACCCATCACAAACTCATAGTATCCTCTTGATGGAATTCTCCTATCAAGGTATCCCCTGATGGAATGCTCATCACCAGGGTCTTCATACATAGTATCCTCTTGATGGGATTCTCATCATCAAGGAATCATACATAGTATCTTCTTGATGGAATTCTCCTCATCAAGGTGTCCCCTATAAGTGCTTTACGGACGCCCCGACGGAGTGTGGGTCCCCGGTTAAAATACCCCTCACGACTTACGGACGCCCCGACGGAACGTGGGTCTCCGGTTACATTCCATCCCTTCCATGCCATGCATGAGATGCAAATGCCAACATGCTTTAGAATATTACAAAACATAGCATGAAAATCCCATAATTGCAACATATTGTTTAATACCAAAATATCTTACCAAACATGAATTAAAATCATCATAAGTACATAATACATATCCATGGTTTCAATGATGTAGGAATCCTACCAATGACAACTAGTTTGACCTCGCGTTCTTCTCCAAAAACCGTTCACCACCGCGCACCGTTTAAGAGGTCCCGTTACCTTGTTACATGTCAATAAGTCAAACATACATCTCATTTGGTTTCTAATTAAGTCTAAGTCCCAAAAACCATCCTTGTGGGGTTCGGCCATACCCCATGGCCGAACCTCACCCACTTAAATTTTGATCTCTCTTTTATTTAACCAACACCATCCAAATAACTTATATAAACACCTCAAACTACCAAACATACCTTGGTGGGCTTCGGCCATACAATACGGCCGAACCTCACCATTTTGGTTTCGGCTCCTTTTTCAAGTCCTTTAATCTTTCATTCCATATTTACATTATAACTTGTATTTACTGTTTTGCCATTGGTTTAACCTTTGCTTAATATTGCTAACCACCGACGTCCATAAAAATCCACCTTAGTGGGGTTCGGCTATACAACATGGCCGAACCTCACCATCTTAAATTTGGTCCTTTTAGTCCTTGACAAATCTCCATTTTGATTTGACCAATCATATTACAAGTTAACCACTTCAAAGAAACTAAATCCACCAATTATCCATTAGTGGGGTTCGGCCATACATCATGGCCGAACCTCACCATACTGATTTTGTCTTTTTTCCATCATCTATAATGGTTGATTATTTAATACTAAGTCCCAAGATAAACATATGTGATTCCTTAATCAAAAGCATATAACCATTAATAATTTCCAACCATGCTCTTAACTCCAATTACCCATAAAAATGGTCCATGGGGTTCGGCCATACACATGGCCGAACCCTATGGTTTTCTTGATACAAACATTCCAATATTTATCTATGGTTTATGAACAGCAACTTAGCCATAATAACCACATGTTTCAGCCATGCAATAGCCGATCCAAAATATTAATCTTATCTCCATTTAAAACCCTTTAAAACCTTATAACATTGTATGGTTTTTATCCCTCAAAAACCCATACCAATAACCAAGTCCTTTCATGGGGTTCGGCCATCCAAAGTGGCCGAACCCTATGATCGATTTTCTACCCTTTTTAAACATCATTATCCTTGATTTAAATCCTTGATAGATTCGGCCATACAATGGCCTGATCATGTTCCCTTGGCTATCTTACTTAATAAAAGTTTAGTGAGCACCCACAGTTCCACGACTCCTCCAATTTGATCTTTGCTCCGGCTTGTTCTTCCGTTCTTTTCTTAGTCCTTCCTTTTTCCTCTTCCCTTTGATCTTCGGCCAATAGATGAGCTTGATCAAGATGAGATTATCAAGGGTTGGTTCGGCCAAGATGAATTGAAAGAGAAGCTTAGCACACTGCTTCAAACCTTCAAACCCTTTTTGGATCTTTCGGAGAACCGGCCTTGAGAGAGAGAGGGAAAGAATGAGATAGATTTCTCAAAATGTTTGATCTCCTTTCCTTAGAATGCTGGTAGGCTAAGAGAGGGAGAGAGGGAGAGAATGAGTGTAAAACAAAACTCTTCCTTTGGTTAATCAAATTCAGCCTAAGGTTGGCACCACTTGTAACTCCCTTCCCCATTCATTTCCTTCAATTATTCCCCTTGGGGGTTTCATCCTTGAGATGAAACCCTCCAACGGTTTTTGGTTCTTGAGCTGCCCTATATACAACCTACTCCATCATTTCTCCATGTGTGAACCCATTTTGTAACTCCATTCTTAATGCCTACCTTGGGGTTTCATTCTTGAGATGAAACTCCTAAGGCACCCAACGGCTTTCCTTGGTTATCTTGATGTATCCTCCCCCCCAAGCTTTCTCCTCTCATTAACATTCCATGTGAGACTTTCATATTGAAATGAAACTCCCATAGGCTCCAACGGCTCCCATGCAAGTCTTGTGTAACCTCCACAAGCTCTATTATTTGCCCATATGGGAGGTTCATCCGTGAGATGAAACTCCTTGAGCCCAACAGTTTTGGTCTTTAGTCTTGGACCACCCAACCATCCAACTTCCCTTTAATTATTACTTAGATTTGAATTTAAAACAAAAACTTCCCCACTCTTCATTCAAATCTTTATGTGGGGGTTTCATCTTAAAATGAAACTCCCATGTGCTAAACCGTCCCTCCATTGGCTGTCCATTTGGAGTCCCATGCATAGCATAAAACCTCCATGCAATTCCAACGTGTAAAAAGGATTTGAATTTGAAATACAAACACTCACATACGTAACTCCCATAACCGCCACCTCCATTCATTTCTTATCTAGGAGTTACATGCATGAGACGACCTCCCATGCACTCCAACGTGTGGAGTGGTTTTGAATTTGAAATACAACCCTTCAACTTCACATTTCACTTGAGATAAATATCTCCATAATTTCTCATCCAACTCATGTGACTCTACTCACCCATTTAACTCATCATTTTAATGCAACTCAAACAATAAATTCAACTCCATACTAAACTCAACTCCTTCATTTAATTTGAGTTAACTTAAACACTTGTTACCATTCCCACTCAATTCAGCCTAACCCAATTAAACTTGAGCTCACCCAATGGTCAAACAGGTCCACCACGACCCATTGGGTCCCAATTGGGTCCTTTGACCCAATTAACCACCTTGACCCAATTAGATGCACATTACCATTTACTTTAATTTGACCTTATAACATGTACATTGGGTCTTATTTGAACAATGGGCCCCACAATTTACTCATCTACGGTCATATCCTTTTAATTCATAATTTCAATTGCAATTTCGTATACCACCACTAACATTTACCAACATCCATCCATTATTCTCATCTTTAAAACCCTTTAAACATCAACAATATTCCTCCATGTAAAACCTTTTAAAATCATTAATAACCTTCCATGGGGTTAACCACCTTTAACACCATTTAAACCAATGTTGTTCTTCCAAGGGGTTCATCAATTCCATTTAAAAATCATGCATCCAAGATTTAATCCTTTGATGGGGTTCGGCCATATACCATGGCCGAACCTCATCAATCCTCTTTTTGTCCTTGATAATTTTCATACATAAACTTAGGGTTTGGCCATGCAAGGACCAAACCATGATCCTTGATCATTCACCATTCCATACATGGTTCATGCATAAGGTCCTTTAACTATCACAAGGTTAGGGTTCGGCCATGCCAAGGCCGAACCATGTCCTTGACCATCTTTTTCTTACTTATGCAATCTTAATGAGTACTTACCGATTCTGTGAATCCTCTGGTTTCTTTCACTCCTTCTTGCTCTTCCAATCTTCTCCCTGCTTAGCCTCCTCTTCCTCCTTGATCCTTGGCCGAGAGTGCCTGAGAGGTCTTAAACGAAAACCCAAAGAGAGGGTTCGGCCAAAGGGTGTAGGTTTGAGAGAGAGAGAGAGAGAGAGAGAGAGAGAGAGAGAGAAAGAGAGAGCGCTTGAGATCAAAAACTACTCTAAGTCCTTTGCCTTTGAGAGTTGTCGGCTTTGAGTGAGAGAGGGAGAGAGTGAGATAAAACAAGGAATTCTTCTTGCTGCCCAATGTAAATCAGCCAAGGGTGGCGTCCTTTGGTTGATGCCCCTGGGTAACTCCCATGACCTTTCTCCTCTCTCCTTAATGTTTCATTTGGAGGTTTCATCCCATGAGATGAAACACTCCAACTATGTGACCCTTGGGCTTCCAACATGGGATGGAAACCCTCCATGTTCCAATGTGTAGCCTTTGGTTACCTTGTTTAACAACAACAAAACCGTCCACCTTCCTTGTCATGATCAATGAAGGTCGGCCAAGGGTGGTGTCCTTTGGTGATACCCCTTTGTAACCACCATGTCTCTTCATCTCCCTCATTAAAGATCCTTTTGGAGTTTCATCCAATGAGACGAAACGCCCACCATTCCAACGTGTATGCCTTGTGTAGGCTTGTGTAACCACCACAACCCTTCACCTCCCTCATCAATGATCTATTTGGAGTTTCATCCCATGAGATGAAACTCCCGTGTCCAACATGTATGCCTTGTATAGGCTTGTGTAACCACCACAACCCTTCACCTTCCTCATAATGATGGTGTACATTGAGATGGGACTCTCCATCTTCCAACTCCACTCATTAAAATGAAAGTCCCATTGACTTCCCATTCAACCCATTTTAATTCAACTCAACTTAAATGAACTCATTTTCCAACTCAAGCACTTGAACTCACATTAATAAATTCTCAACACATGTGAATTCACTTTCCAATTCAAGTATTATTTATCCCACTTGAGCTCATTCATTAACTCAACTCTATTGAACTCACCCATCGTTGACCAAGTCAACCATGGCTTAGCTGACTATGAACCATATAGTATTTAGGGTCCCACTTAGCCATTTCATTTACATTCCACCTCACTTGATAAGGTGGATCTAATGTCTTGTATCTTAATTCATTATTAGACCCAATTGTCAAACCTTACCCATTTACTTCTAACTAGCTTATATATGATCCATCGGGTCCCAATTGGACTTTTGACCTAATTGACAACCTTGACCCAATTAAATAAATCTCACCCATTTATTTCAATTGAACCATATCCACAATCCGTTGGGTCTTAATTGGGCAATTGACCCAACACCTTACCCATCTAAGGTCCATCTCCATTAATTTACAAATTAAATGGACAATTTCCATATATATCCATAGCTTGAAAATCCGGGGTGTTACATTGACCTTAGAGGAGGGATGAATAGGTCAATCTAATTTCATTGGTGCTTTTTGAATTTACTTGATTGATTACTTAAATGCAGCGGATACAACAATCAAGAGTGTGTGTCTTACCAAATGCGATTAAACAATCAACACAAGAAAATAGCTCTAACACCACAAACACAAGGACACAAGGACACAAGATGTATAGTAGTTCAGTTCGCCAACCTACATCCACATTTAGGACTCACCCACCCTTGAGCTATCCCCAAATTCACTATGTGGGGACTTGAACCCACACAATTAGACTAGGAAGTCCACCTCACTCAATTGGATGGGAATTCCACCTGCCACTGTGCCAGAGACAACACTCTAGAGTTTTTTATAGTGATTCCGGAGCAAATCCCCCTTAATCCACTTTCGGGTAAAAGATTTTAAAATCAAAATTAAAACCAAGAAGCACTTGCCTTAAACCTCTTTCTTGCTGATGTGTGCTTATTGACGATCCCACTCAAGCTGTGTCGACGTTTGTTCTTGTAGTCGTCGTAATGCAATCACAATTTATGGGGGAAACTTGGCTTAACCAAAGCTTTCCTAGTTTATGACTTTCTCACTTGCAAACTCAATCTGAAGATTGGTTGTTTATGATCTTTCTCTCCTCTCTTGCTCACTTTGAAACACAATCAATAGGTTGGTTGTCTACGATCTTTCCCACAAGATTGTTGATCGTTCCTTAGAGTGTATAACACTTTTCAGCTCAAGGAAGATGGTAAAACGATCACACAACAATCATATTTATAGCAGACTTTTAACGGTCATTTAGACTGTCTAGGATCGACAGGTCGGTGGCACCAATGGGTCGGTGTTCATATTCAGTACCGTTCAACCACCCGACCATTGCGCATTAAATACACCCCAAACATCATAATTACATCTTGGTCGACATGTCGGTGTCAGCGATGGGTCGACACTTATGGCATCGATGGGTCCTTCCATACGAGAGGCTCATTTTGGTGCAAAAAATGCTTGACAGTGGTTTCCACTTTGGAAACCTGTTACCCAGAACGAACTTGTAAAACCCCGGATTTTTAAGATATCAATTTACATGAATTTTGTCTATTTAAATTATAAATTAATGGACATGGACCTTATATGGGTAAGATGTGTTTAATTGGGTCAAGGTTGTTATTTGGGTCAAAATGCCCAAAAGGAACCCAATGGGTCATAATTGACTTGGTTGACCACCAAGTGAGCTCAAGCACTAATTAGGTTGGGGCTGAATTAAATGGGAATGCAATCAAGTGAATGAGTTGAATTAAATTTAAGTAAAAAGGTGAGTTGAGTTTAATGGATGAGTTGAGTTAAATGGGTAAGTTACACTTAATTGGGTCAAGGTGGCTATTTGGGTCAAAAGGCTCAATTGGGACCCAATGGATCATGTTTGACTTGGTTGACCATCAAAGTGAGTCCAAGCTTAATTAAGTTGGGACTGATTTAAGTTGGAAAGGAAATCAAATAATTAAGTAGAGTCAAGTGAATTAAAATGGAAAGATAATTAAGTGAGTGAGTTGGTTTTTAAAGTGATGAATTAAGTGAGTGAGTTGATTTGAAATAAATTATAAATGAGTTGGATGGGAAGTTATGGGGATATTCATCTCAAAAGAATGGAGTGTGAAGTTGAAGGGCTGATGTTTCAAATTCAAACACCAATCCACACGTTGGAGGGAAAAGGGTGGGAGGAGTTTCATCTCAAAGATGAAACCCCCACATGAAGTTTTAAATGACAGGAGGAAGATGGGGGGAGGTTACACCAAGGCAACCCTTGGTGGCCGTTGGAGCCTTGGGAGTTTCATCCCATGGATGAAACCCCTAAGTAAGCATTAAGAAGAAGGTTTAAATAAATGGGAGTTACACAAGGGGGCTGCACCAAAGCCATCACCCTTGGCCTACCCTATTGACCAAGGAAGAGATTTGTTTTGCATTTGCATTCTCTCCCTCTCCCTTTTGGTTGTTCTCTCTCTCTCTCTCTCTATCTCTCAACATCATTTGGCAGGCCAGCATTCTAAGAGAAAGAAAATCAAAGTTCTCACTCAAGGACGAGTTCTATCTCTCCCTCGTAATCCACACCTCTCAAGGTTGGTTCTCCTCTCAAAGACCAAAAAGGACTTAGCATGATTTGATCTCAAGTCTCTCTCTCAAACTACCCCTTTTGGCCGAACCACTCCAAATGTGTTATCAAGATCAGTCTCGGCCAAAAGAAGCAAGAGGAAGGAGGAAAAGAGGCTAAGGAAGAAAGGAAACAAGAATGAGCAAAAGAAAACTGGAGGAGTCGCGGAACTGGTAGGTTTTTCTTCATGGGTTGTATTTAAAGTAAAGAACCATAGGGTTCGGCCATGGTGTATGGCCTAACCCCATGGAAGAGAGATTAAGAGATGTTTATAATTTTTAATGGAAAAGAGGAACCATAGGGTTTGGCCATAATGCATGGCTGAACCCCACGAAGGATCATTGGTTTTATTTTGAGGGATCTTGAGGGATAAAAATCATGGACATATGAGTATGTGTTAAAAGGTTTTCAAAGGGTTAAAATGGAAGATGTTTAATATTGTAGAAAGGTTTTAATGTTAGAGGGTTGGATAAAAAAGAATGGAAAGGAAGGGCACCAAAACCAAAGGGTGAGGTTTGGCCACGGTGTATAGCCGAACCCCACCAAATATATTAATGGAGTTAAGGTTTCTTAGACATTGAATCATGTGGACTGGTTTATTAATTTTAAAGGGTTTCAAAACATGAAAACCATGGAACGTGTGAATACCTTAAAATGGTTTTTAAATGGATATATGGTTAAGGCATGGGTCGGCCATTGTATTGCCGAACCATAGTGTTATTATGGCTAAGATGTTAAAGGGGGACAAAAGTTAAATGAGTGTGGTTCGGCCATGGGTATGGCCGAACCCCACTAGAGTGTATATTATGGACATGAAAATGGTGGATGCATGTTAAAGAATTTTAAAGGACTTTGAAGGGATTAAATGGAGTAATGCTTATGGACATAGGTTGTTAGTAATGTTAAACAAGGGTTAGACCAAAGGCAAAACCGTAAATACAAGCTAGAATGTAAATATGAGAAATTGATGGATCATGGGTTCGGCCATGATGTATGGCCGACCCCATGGGTAATATTTTTATGGACCTAAGGTATTATAAATGATAAATGATTGCTATATAAGTAATGAGATTAAGGGACTTGAAGAAGGGATTAAAATCAAGATAATGAGGTTCAGCCATGTAGTATGGCCGAACCCCACTAAGGTGTATTTGGTGGACTTGGACCTAATGTTAAAACAAAAGGAATATGGGTTTGACTTGTCGATATGTAACAAGGTGACGGGACCTAAACGGTGCGCGATCGTGAGCGGTTGCCGGATAAAGGAGCAAGGACATTTAGTGGTCTTGGGTAGGATTCTACCTCATTGGAACATGGTTATGTAATATATTTTTATCATTATTTTGATGATTTATGTTGTAAATATATTATGTTTCAAATATGGAGTTTTTAGTGCTGTAACGCCCCGTCCTCTCTAAGATTCAGAGTCTAATTTTTTTTTGTAATAATAATAGAATAACACTTGAAGAGGACAGGCGACGACACGACGCGAACTAAGTCCGGACTACCCAAAGTCTGACCCTTAACTGGCCACCCATGTGTGCAGGGACTAAACCCATGATAACAATCCACACATGGAACTAAACAAGTTATACGGAATAAACTAGACTAACTGCGGAATTAAACTGAATAGATAGCAAGTACAAGTCTCAATATTAAAATAACTTAGTCCAAACATCCATTGTCAAAACCATAAACAAACCATAGCAAAGTTTACTAGCTATTACATGTCCATAAAATATAACTCAAAAGACAGTAATAAAGAAATCCCAATCATCAATCAAGCGTTTAAGCTTGGCTCCCCTCCTGGTTCTCAACCTTCTCTTTCCCCTTCCTTGTTCCTACATTATCCTCTAAAGATAGAATTAGGGCGTTAGACCAACGCGCCCAGTACGTTCCAGATCAGGGGCTACCACATGATTAGTATATAAAACAAGCATATATTTCATAGTACATGATCATCAACAAAACATCTGAAATCAATGCTATGTATGTTAGTGTGAATGTAATAAGTCCCACCCATTACAAGTATATATAGCTATCACTTGACAGGATTCTCACGTCAAGGTAACCCAGAGTAATCCACATTTCCTCTGAATAGAAGTCTAATGTCAAGGTAAGCCAGAGTAATCCACATTTCCTTTGGATAGGATTCTTATGTCAAAGTATTTCACAGTGTAATCCATAGTACTCCTCATTTCCTATGGATAGGTTCCAGTTTCCCAAAGTCATCACCCCATGCCATGCATGAGATGTCAATGCATTATATATCATTTATAAATGTAAATCTCATCATTCAAAAACCAGTTGAAACATAATAATAATAACAACATATCTCACCAAAATCATGATAAAACCAATCATAATAGTAGTTACAAGTAGGTAGGAAAACCTATGGAAACTTCGCTTAAGTGTCCGTTCCTTTTAAGCTTTACCCATTTATGCTCCATTTAATTTCCAATCATTTCAGCTTAATCCCATTAAATTTGGGCTCACCCAATGGCCAAACAAGTCCATTATGACCCATTGGGTCCCAATTGGGTCCTTTGACCCAATTAACCATATTGACACAATTTGATGTTCATTACCCATTCATGATAAATTGGCCCTTATAATATGTTCATATGGTCTTAATTTGAACAATGGACCCCACCATTTTCTCATCTACAATCACATTTATTAAATTCACCAATCTAGTGGCATTTTCATAAATATTCATATTATTGAGAAATTGGGGTGTTACAATATAACCCTCTTTTTAAAATTTTCGTCCCGAAAATCGAACGAAGTAGGGTTTCAAAATAAATTACATAAACAATTCGGGGTGAGTTGTTCTCATCTCCCATTCAAGTTCCCATGTGGCCTCTTCAACACCATGTCGGTCCCATACCACTTTTACAAACTGAATCGCTCTATTTCGCAACACCCTTTGCTCAGTCTCTAATATTCTAACTGGTGTCTCGACGTATGTCATGTTGCTTTGTACTTATATGTCTTGCACATTCAATACATGGTAAGGATCGGGATTGTATTTCCTTAGCATCGACACGTGAAACACATCGTGTAAAGCTTCCAATTGTGAAGGAAGTGTTATCTGATAAGCCACATCCCCCACTCTTCTTATGATGGAAAATGGTCCCACAAATCTTGGTGACAGTTTCCCCTTCTTCCCAAACCTCATGTGTCCTTTCAATGGCGAGACTTTTTAGAATACCATGTCCCCCACTTCAAATTCCAGAAACCTTCTTCTTTTGTTAGCATAGCTCTTTTGCAGACTCTATGCAGTCAATAAGTGCTGACGTATTAACTGAATTTGTGTTGTAGTCTCTGCGGCTAGCTCAGGTCTAATAACGCAGGCTCACCAGCCTCTGTTCAGCACACTGGTGATCTACAAGGCCTACCATATAAAGCCTCGTATGGGGTCATCTAAAGACTTGCTTGATAACTGTTATTATACGAGAATTCTACCAGCGGCAGATGGTCCTCCCATCCACCCTTGAAATCTAACATGCATGCTCTCAGCATGTCATCCAAGGTTTGTATCGTTCTCTCTGACAGCCCATCAGTCTGTGGATGGAATGCGGTGCTAGTCAGTAGATCTGTCTCCATAGCTGACTGCATGCTTTGCCACACTCTGCCAGTAAACTGGCCATCTCTGTCAGATACTATAGTTCGGGGAATACCATGTAGCCGAATAATTTCCTTGATGTACCGCCAACCCAATGTCTCATATGAATCCGTCATCTTAATAGGAATGAAATGCGCAGACTTGGTCAATCGGTCTACCACGACCCATATGGCATCATTGCCCTTTGAAGATCTCGGCAACCTCGTCATAAAATCCATGGAAATGTGCTCCCATTTCCATTCTGGCACTGCTAAGGGTTTGAGTAACCCTGGTGGCCTTTGATGTTCAGTCTTAACTTGCTGACAAGTTAAACAATGTGCCACGAATTCCGTCACATCCCTTTTTAGCCCGTGCCACCAATAATGCCTTTTCAGATCGTGATACATTTTGGTGCTACCCGGATGAATGAAGAGCTTGGATTGATGTGCCTCAATCAATAGCTTTTTCCTACAGCTCCTTGGCACATATACTCTTCCCCGAAATAAAAGACCTTGTCCTGGTCGTAATTCCCATTCCGGTATGACTACGACAGTGGACATCTTGGCCCATATCTCCTCCATTTCCGGATCTGTTCGTTGTTCTTGTTCAATCTTGACGACCACATTGGACCGTATGATTAAATTATACATACTCCCATGGTTGTTGATATAAAGATTGAACTCTCGAATGGTGTTCAGCATCTCCCATTCTGTTCTGATCAAGCATGCTACCGATGCATCTGATAGGCGGCTGAGGGCATCCGCCACCTTGTTTGCCTTGCCTGGATGATATCGAAGCGCGAACTCATAATCCGCCAGATACTCCATCCATCTACGCTGCCTTAGATTGAGCTCCTTCTGATCAAATAAATATTTCAAACTCTTATGATCAGAAAATACCTCAAATTTCTCGCCGTAGAGATAGTGTCTCCAACTTTTGAGGGCAAAGACCACTGCGGCTAGCTCCAGATCATGTGTGGGATAAAGACGTTCGTGAATCTTTAACTGTCTTGAACCATATGCCACCACACGATGACTTTGTATGAGTGAAAACCCTAGCCCCTCTCCTGAAGCATCGCATTGTACTTCATATCCTTTGCCTCTTTCCGGCAAAATTAAAATAGGAGCAGTTGTAAGTTTAGATTTCAGCTCCTCAAACCTCCGGTTGCACTGATCTGACCACTCATACTTGACTCCTTTCTGAGTGAGTCGAGTCAATGGAGATGCTATTTTGGAAAAATCCATGATAAATTTTCGATAATAACTCGCCAATCCTAAGAAATTGCGGATTTCGGTTACATTCTTTGGCGTTTTCCAGTCTTTCACTGCCGCCACCTTAGCCGGATCCACGGCTATTCCTTCCTCAGATATAACATGTCCCAAGAAATTTACTTGAGATAGACAAACTCACACTTACTGGCCTTGGCATACAACTTATTCTGCCTCAAAGTATTCAAGACTATCCGTAGGTGCTCTGCATGTTCCTCCTGACTCTTGGAATAGATCAGGATATCGTCAATGAACACGATTACAAACTGGTCCAGATACGGACGGAAAATCCTGTTCATTAAGTCCATGAACACAGCCAACGCATTTATGTGTCCAAATGGCATGACTACAAACTCGTATAGTCCATACCGCGTTCTGAAGGTTGTCTTCTCTATATCTTCCTCCCTAACTCGGATTTGATGATAACCAAACATCAAATCAATCTTTGAAAAAATGGTTGAACCCCTCAATTGATCGAATAAATCATCAATCCTGGGTAGAGGGTACTTGTTCCGGACTGTTAGCTGATTCAGCTTCCGATAATCTACACACATTCGGAGTGAACCGTCCTTCTTCTTTACAAACAGCACTAGAGCTCCCCATGACGATGTGCTGTTTTGGATGCAACCCAGCCTGAGCAGTTCATCAATCTGCTTCTTTAGCTCCGACATTTCTGCTGGCGCCATCCAATAATGTGGTAATGACACTGGTGCAGTGCCAGGGTATAACTTGATTTTGAAATTAAGCTCCCTCATGGGTGGTAATCCAGGGAGTTCTTTTGGAAACACATCGGCAAATTCTTTTACAATTGTCGGAAGTTCAGTAATTGGTGCTTTATTTATAATGATATTATTCAATACCACGTGGTTCAACCCTTCCTGCAATCCACTCTGCTCGTCTGGACGAACCACATATTGTTTTCCTTCGGGTGACCAGAATGTCACTCTTTGGCGATAATAGTCAATGTTAGCCTGGAACTTAGCCAACCAATCCATGCCGAAGATTATATCATACTTTGTCATGTCAAGTACTAGATAATTGAACTCAAATCTGAGTCCAGCTGGTTCAGTATTAACTGTCGTGCATATAAGTCCCAATGCCGAGTCTCCGACAGGGGACACAATTGTGAGTGTTGTGGCTAATTTTTGAACTAAGGTACAGGTAGCAGTTATAAATGATGCAGCTATAAAGGAGTGTGAAGCTCGAGAATCAAATAGTGCGTATGCATAAGAACTACTCACTACCGCCATACCTTGAATCACTGTATGATCCTCATCCGCTGGAGAAGTTAAAGTAAACAATAGTCTAGCTCCACTAGGATTAGGCACCCGTCTTGCCTGGTTATACATCCTGCCTGCTCTAGAGTTAACTGGTCTGGCCGGCGGACGAATGATCCCCTGGAGTATGTCAGCTTGTTGAGCTTTGGACAGTCTTTCTTAAAGTGACTTGGCTGATCACAGTGGAAGTAGGTGTTCACTCCTCTAGAAACCTAAGTGACTGCTACAGATTGGGTGGGCTGATTGGGACAAAAGGCCCCAGTAGATCCAACAGATGGCGAGGGTCTGCTGAAGTTCGGTCGAAACTTCTTGTTGGGTTGATAAGTACCCCTCCCACTCGGCGCTCGACGGTTGTCCACTCTTGTGAACTCAACCAATTCTTGCTCAACAATGGTGGCTCTGCTGACCACTTCCGCCAGCGTAGCTGCTTTGAACACGGTCACTCTGGCCTTAATGTTTGGCCGCAACCCACGCTCAAACTTGCGAGCCCGCCGGTACTCCGTATCCACTATGTAGAACGCATAGATTGATAGACTGAGGAATTCCCAGTGGTACTCAGCTACTGTCATCGAGCCTTGCACTAATGACAAAAAGGCTTGGATCTGGCGTTCCTTTTATTCTTCCTTGAAATACTGATCTAGAAACGTCGCTAAGAATTGTTCCCAAGTCATAGCGATCCTTTCTCTTCTGGCACAAGTGCCTGCTGTTTCTCCACAACTTCCCACCACCTACCAGCATCATCTATCAGCTGTGATGTAGCCAATAGAATCTTGTGGGCATGACTCGTGATGTTCAGCAGAGTCAATATTTGGGAGATTTTCTTCAGCCAGTTTTCCGCTCCAACAGGCCCTTCTCTCCCCTTGAAGTAAGGAGGGCGCTGTTGTTGAAAGTCTCTGACCATATTCCGGTCATTAGCCTCACTCGTGCTTCCACCTCCATTCATATGTTGTTGGAGGACAGAAGTAACTACTGCTTGTACCAAACTCTGTAGTTCAGGAGGCACGAATGGTAAACTCACGTTGCTGTTGCTGTTCCCTTCTTCCTCCCGTCGATATGAATGTTCACTATCCTCCTCTTCTCGCCGAGAGTGTTGTGATTCTTCCTCATGTACTGATTTCTCCCTATCATGTACTGATTTCTCCCCATCATGTACTGATTTTTCCTTATCACGTACCGATGGCTCCTTCTCATGTACCACTTTCTCCTTCCCTTTATCGTTTTGTCGAGTCTTTCTTTTTGGAGCCGTTTCGCCAAAGCCAATTTGTAATACTTTCTCCTTTCCCTTCTGATTCTTTGGGATTTTTTTCCGTGGTGCCATCTTTCCCTAATTCATGAAAACATTATTGGCTTAGTTTTCTTCGCAACATACATTAAGTGCTAGAAATCCTCATAGAATCACAAAATTGCATATTTCATATATATATTCATATTTCATCTTTGTACAAGGGTTGGTAGGGTTAAAACAAACCCTATAAAGAACAAAATGCACCCTTACAAAATATTTCCCTTTCTTCTCAATTTTCTTTCTAACTCTTAACCTAATCTTCCGTGGAAGATCCTGCATCATCAGCGAACCTAAAGTAACTCTCAGGGCATGTCACCGACATGTGACCTAGTACTCCACATGTCAAGCAGGGTATTATCCCCGGTCCTCCAATGTAAGGAAAATTAGTCCTTGTCTCTCAGTGCCCATGAAGTCCACAAGCCGGGCAAACCACGTCTAGAGGATGGGGACAATATGTACAGCTGTGTAGCACCCGCCCCTTTTCACTATGCTTAATTGACCGAAAAACCAGAGTCTATTTTTTTTTTTTTTGAAAAAAAAAATAGTGACAAAGGGCACGGGACGTCACGACGCGAGTTAGGTCCGAGGTTCTAAAGCCTGACCCTTAACTGGCCAACCCTACTTGTGCGGGAAACTAAGTCCACGAGAACAATTCACACGTAGAAAGTAAGCTCGCGGAATTATAACTTGATGCGGAATTATAATAGAATCTATCCTACCAATTTTTAGATAGCAAGGAAGCTACATCATTTAAATTACTAAATTACCTCAAAATTATAACATCCAAAAGTAAAGTCCAAACCATAACAAGAAATATAAATTATTATAGTCCGACGAGCTAAGTTACTCAAATTACATTTCCAAAATAAATTTAAGTAATTATCTAGCTCGATTCCCCAAGCTCCTACTCTTGGCTCCAGTTTCGTCCTTCGTTCCGCCATCCCCTGCGCCATCAGGTAAGGTGGAAGTAGGGCGTTAGACAACGCACCCAGTAGGACTCCAAGTAGGGCCAACACATGGATTAGTGATAATAAGCACATAGGTAATAATATAATAAAAACCATAAAATGAATGCCATGTCATGGATGTCTTATGTCATGAGCCCCACCCATCATCCATACCATTGTACAATGTCCTTTTCCAATCATAAATAAAATCCCCCTTGATGGAAAAACCTCATCAAGATAAATCAACACAAGAATCCCCTTTGATGGCAAAGCCTCATCAAGGTATCCCGATTTTTGCTTCTCGGTCGCCCCGACGGAGCATGGACTCCTGTTATGTCTCAACATATCAAGATATCCCCATGTTTGCTTCTCGGTCGTCCTGACGGAGCACGGACTCCGGTTCTATTATTTTCCCACCCATGCCATGCATGAGATGTAAATGCAATATGCTAGGTAATATATATAATTCATAGCCTCAAAACCCATCTTAAATCAATCACATGATTACCAAAATAAATCAAAGGAAAACCATCACATAACACATAATCCATGGCTTACAAAAGGGTAGGAATCCTACCGAATACCGACTAACATTCCTTTACGTTTTCCGTCGACAAATCCGGTCGCCGATCGAGCACCGCTTGCGATGTCCGATACCTTATTACATATTAATAATCAGCCCATATTTTATCCATGATTAAGTTCCTAACATATGCCTTAGTGGGGTTCGGCCATACACCATGGCCGAACCTCACTATGTAGTTTTGTGGGTCCCATTTAATCCATTAAATATTTTAATCACATGAGTCTAAAAACCAGCCACCTTAGGCTTCATTTAACCATACATAAGGTCATCTTTAAACACACTTAAGTCCATGATTATCCTCCATGGGGTTTGGCCATACACCATGGCCGAACCCATGGTTCCTCATTTTGGCCCATATTTACGGTTTTGCCACTACCTCTTCCATGGTTAATCATTCACTTAACCATGTACATTTTTTTTTGTCCATAATTGATCCATACACTTAGATCCATTAATGATCCATCAACTATGTCATAAGATCATTAAAAATCAGCCATTTAATTAACCTAACCCTTATTCATTTAAACACATATACAGCCCCATACTTAGCCCATAAATGGTTCATAAAATTGGGTCATGGGTTCGGCCATACACCATGGCCGAACCCATGATGTTAATCTCCTTACTTCTCTTGGATCATTTACCACATTTTTGATCCACCAACTTCGATCCCTCAATGACTTACCAATCATGTCATATAATCATTAAAATCAGCCCCTTTAATTTAACCTAATCCCCATTAATTTAAACACATACACAATTCCAACTTAATGACTTGTAAAATGGGACATGGGTTCATCTTCCGCTACCACTTTTGAGGCCATCAAAATCATTAATATCTTACATGATTTTCCTCATTTAAAACCTCTTTAAAAATCATTAACATTCATTCATTTAAAACCTTTAAAATCATTAACCACCTACCATAGCCTCCATTCTTTAAACCCATTAAAATTTATACATCACCATAGGGTTCGGCCATAGACCATGGCCGAACCCATGGTTCAAGGTTCATCCTCTTTTATGCCTTTTAAGGCCATAAAACCCATTTACATCTTCCATGAATTTCCTTATTTAAAACCCTTTAAAAATCACTAACATTTAATCATTAAAACCTTAAAATCATAAATCATCCTTCCATGGTTTTAATCCTAAAAACCTCATTAAAATTACTTAATTACCTACCATGGGGTTCGGCCATACTACATGGCCGAACCCTATGGTCTATGATCCCTTCAAAAATCATCACTTCCATGCTTGAATAAGTCTTAATACATAATGTCCTTAATACATCCTTTATTTTTCTTAACCTAATTTATCTTTCCCATTTTGTCCATTTCTCATCCTTTCCTTGGATAGATTTTTGATCCATGGCCCATAACATTTTTGGCCACCATTTAATCTAAGAAATGAACTCCATTATCTCTTTTTAACCCTTAAAAAAATGTAAATTCTTGTTTAAGAATTACTTACCACTCCGCAGCTCCTCCGGCTTCTTTTTCTCCACTTGGATCCTTAGCCTTTTCTCCTTCTTTTTCTTCTTGATCTTTGGTCAAGATGTGCTTGATCAAAATGAGATCATCAAGGTTTGGGTCGGCTAATGATGGAGTGGATTTGAGAGAGGGAAAGGAGGAGAGGATGGGAAAAACTATCCCAAGGTTTGGTCTTGAGGTGGTTGGCCAATGCTTGAATTTTTCTTCTCTTTTCTTCTAAGTTTTTCTTCTTCTTTCTCCTTGTGAGAGTGAGGGACGGTTTTGGAGAGGGACAGATGGAGAGAGTGAGATGAGAATGTGATGAGATGAAAACCCATCTCATTTGGTTGCTTAAGCTATACTCCACCATCATTTCCCTCCACCCACCAAGCATGGGCTCACATGCCTTAGTGTGGTGGTTGGGATAAAACCACCACTAAGCCAACGGTTTTGGGCCTCTTGAGATGGAGTGGTTTGGTCTTCCATCTTGACCATTTGACCATCATCATGGAGAGAGGTATGGGTTCTCATGCCTTGGGTGGTGGTGGTTGAGATGAAACCACCACCCTAAGCCCATGGTTTAGTTGTGTTTTCTTTGAGTGGTTTGGGTGGTTTCAATGAGATGAAACCACCCATTGACTTATCCCTTTGACTCCCCATTTGACCCAATTTGACTAGCTTAATTATTTAATTAATTCGATCATTGACTTAGGTTAATTAATTCCCATTTAATCTCCTTTAATCTCCTTGATTCTTCTCCATTAATCCACCCATGGTTGACCAAGTCAACCATGGTAGCCGGCCCAACTAACTTCTAGCCTGCCCGCCACCTCACGTAATGAGGTGGAGGTGGGTCCCATTCGGCCATGTCACCTTGGTCTAATTAAAATTAACTTAGGTGATTTTCACATTAATTAATTCACATTAATTCACTTTGATCCTCTTTAATTCCCTTTGACTTATCCATGGTTGACCAAGTCAACCATGATGGTCGGCCCCACCTATGCCTTGGTCCACACGCCACCTCACTTGATGAGGTGGAGGTGGGGCCCCACTTGGTTATGCCATCTTGATCATTTCATCACTAACTTAGGTATTTAAATTTAATTAATTACACTTTAACTTAGGTGATTTTAATCACTTCAATCCCTTCTAACTAATTGGATCATCATTGGGCCCATGGCCCAATTAAATTCACCTCCTACCCATTTACCTTAAAGCTTAAATCATCTTGACCCATTAGGTCCCAAATGGGTATTGGACCTGTAATACCTCGGAAATTTTTAAATCAATGAATATGTGGATATTATTTATTTTAATGATGGAAATTGGAAATTTTAATGGAATAAATGTTAAGTGGATCAAAATTTGGGCAAAGGCCCAAGTATGGTCCAATGGACCATGAATTGGATTTAATTTATCTTAATGGTCAATGATGGTCAAATTGGGCCAAGGATAGTCAAATTGGGCCCAATACCCATTTGGGACTCAATGGGTCACAATAATGCAAACTCTAAGGTAAATGGATAGGAGAGAACTTAATTGGGCCATGGGCCCAATGGTGATCCAATAAGGGAAGTGGATTGAATTGATTTTTAATCACCTAAGTTAGTATTAATTAGACCTAAGTGACATGGCCAATTGGGACCCACCTCCTACTCACCAAGTGAGGTGGCGTGTGGGCCAAGGATTGGTGGGGCCGGTCACCATGGTTGAATTGGTCAACCATGGGTGGAGTAATGGAGAAGAATTCAGGAGATTAAAAGAGATAAGTGGGAATTAATTAACTTAACCTAATAATCTAATTAATTAAATGATTAAGCTAATCTAATCATGGTCAAATGGTCAAAACCACCCAAAGAAACACAAACTACTTAAAACGTTGGTTAGTGGTGGTTGGGTCATAAAGCAAACAAAATATCTTGTATGGGGTTGGTGAGGAAAATTAATGGTGGAGTAAAGTTTAAGAAAACAAAAAGGAGTTGTTTTTTTTATCTATCTCATAAACCCTATTCATCTCTCCTCTCTTGCTCTCCACCACCGTCCCACACCCAAGGAGAAGGAAAGGAAGAAAACCAAGAGAAAGAAGAAGAAAAGCTTGGAAGAAAAGAGAGGAGAAAGGTGTAAGCTTGGCTATCACACCAAGGTCAAGACTAGGTGCCTTCTTTCTCATCTCCATCCTCTCTTCTCTCTCTCTCTCTCAAATCAAACCCTACTATGGCCGAACCCAAGCTTGGAGGTTGTCACCATTGATTAAGCATCCTAGCCGACCAACAAAGGAGAGAAAAAGAAAGGAGGCCAAGGAGTCCGACGGGAGCAAAGAAAGTCGGAGGAGATGACGGATTGTAAATATTTTCTAAAACAAGAGATTTGGATTTTTCTTAGGGTTTTAAGAGGCTGTGAAATCCATTTCTTGGATTTAGAGGTGGCCAAATCATGGCCTTGGATTGTGTGTATAAATGCATTAAGGACATTGGTGTTAAGAATTGTTTTAAGCATGGATGTGTGTAAGATTTGAAGGAAAACATGGAGCATAGGGTTCGGCCATGTAGTATGGCCGAACCCCATGGTAGAGAATTGATTAATTAATTAGGGTTTATAACAATGGAAGCATGGAGAATGATTTAGGGTTTTGAGTTGATAATGATTAAATGTAGGTAATTTTTGACGAGGTTTTTTATGATGGAATCCATGGATGAATGTAAATGTTTTTATGGTCTAAAATGGCACCAATGGATAATGAACCCTATGGTGATGTTTAATAATTTTAATGGGGGTGGAAAGATGGAATGATGATGGATGTAAAAGAAGGGAAAAATAAATGGGAAATGTTGGTGGTGTTGATGGACCAAAATGGACCTAATGTTGTTAGTTGTAATGGGAGTGTGGCTAAGTTAATAGACTTTAACGTGATTAAGGATGATGATTCAAATGTGTAAATAGGCCAAAGAAAGAATGGGGTAAAGACATCATGGGTTTGGCCATGGTGTATGGCCGAACCCATGACCCATTTGTGTGTAAACTTATGGAATAAATTTGGTATTATGCATGTGAGAAATGAATGAGGATTAGAGTGTTTAAATGGCTGATTTCTAGTGTTGTTATGTCATGGTTAATGAGACATCAATGGACCCATGTTGTGAACCAATTAAGGACTAAGATTGAGGTATATGCATATGGATTAATTAATGGGGATTAGATTAAGTAAATGGCTATTTTTTTTTAGTAATTTTTATGTCATGGTTGATGGGTCATGGATGGATCCAAGTCTATGATCAATTATGGACTTAATTAGGCATGGATGAATGAGTGATTAACCATGGAAAAGAGGTAGTGGCAAAACCGTAATTATGGGCCAAAAATGAAGGACCATGGGTTCGGCCATGGTACATGGCCGAACCCCATGGGGGATAAACTTGGACTTAGACGATTTTATGATGACCTTAGGTGTGTTTTATGAAACCTAGGGTGGCTGGATTTTAAACTCACAAATTAAAATATCTAATGGATTAAATGGGACCCACAAAACCTAAACAGTGACCGATTATTCATATGGACTTGAAAATGATTAATGGCCTTAGAAATAGTTAAAAAAATGGACTGATTTGGTGATGTATAAATAAGGTACCAGACATCGCAAACGGTGCGCGATCGGCGACTGGATTCGGGAACGGAAAAACGTAAAGACACTAGTCGGTATTCGGTAGGATTCCTACCTTTTTTGTAAGCCATGGATTGTGTGATGGTTTCTTTGATTTATTTTGTAAATTATATGGTTGTTTTATGACGAGTTTTAAAATCATGATTTATGTATCTTATATGGCATAATGCAAGGCTATGGTTTATATGCTAAGTTAAGAATCCTATATTAAGACTATGGATGATATATATTACATAACATAATGCACCTACATCTTATGCATGGCATGGGCGGGAAAATAATGAAACCGGAGTCCATGCTCCGTCGGGGCGACCGAGAAGCAGACATGGGGATAGCCTGATGTGCTATAACCGGAGTTCATGCTCCGTCGGGGCGACCGAGAAGTAGACATGGGGATAGCCTGCTATGCTCAGTCGGGGCGACCGAGAAGCAGACATGGGGATATCTTGATATGTGGAGATATAACCGGAGTCCATGCTCCGTCAGGGCGACTGAGAAGCAAACATGGGGATATCATGATGGTACGGATAATGGGTGGGACACATGACATAAGACACCCATGGCATAACATTCATTTTACGGTTTTCATTATATTATTATCTGTGTGCTTGTTATCACTAATCCATGTGTTAACCCTACTCGAAGTCCTACTGGGTGCGTGGTCTAACGCCCTACTTCTACCCTAGCTGATGAAGCAGGAAATACCGGAGCAGAAGGACGAGAAAGGAGCCAAGCTTAGGAGCTTGGGTTGGCGGACTATTTACTTTATTTAAGTTTATTTTAGGAGATGTATTTGAGTAGCCTAGCTTGTTAGAAATGTAATATTTTAGACTTATTGCTATGTTTTGGATTTTATTGTAGACATATGATGTTATGGCATTTTAGTAATTAAATGATGAAATCTTCCGTGCTATCTAGAAAAATTGGTAGGATAGTATCTATTATCATTCCACATTTAATGTATTATTCCTCGAGCTTACTTCTACGGGTGAACCATTCTCCGTGGATTCCGTTCCACACACCCGTAGGGTTGGCCAGTTAAGGGCCGGGCTTTAGAAGCTCGGACTTAACTCGCGTCGTGACGTCCTCGCCCTTTGTCAATTCTTCATTCAAAAAAAAAAAAATTAGACTCTGATTTTCGGTGAAAAGGGGCGGGCGTTACATGACCCAATTGGCCATCCTTGGCCCAATTAATCATCGTTGACCCAATTAAGTGAATTCATTCCAATCCATGGTCCATTGGACCATACTTGGACCATTGTCCAAATTTTGATCCATTTAAAATCTATTCCATCAAAATTCCCAATTCCCATCATTAAAATAAATAATAGCCAACATATATATTGATTTAAACATCCGGGCTATTACAAGTTGTGCCCATCCTGGTTGCACAACTCACACATATAGTCGGTATCTATCTCCCCAACCGATTCCATTATCAAAGGAATATCTTCCATAGGATCTTCCGGAAAAGGTGCTAGGTCCACTTCATCTTCCTCGGGAGGTCCTTCCTGAAAGTCCATGTTAACTTCCATGTTGGAGTTGTTGGAAGCAGACACCAAGTCTATTGGACAGATAGGGGTTCCTTTATCCCATAACTCCGTATACTCCACGTTACTCGACATATCTGTATCATAACATAGAACTCATAAATAATCAACAATAGTTCTAATAAAACCAAACTTGGTTTTGGAGAATTTCTTATGTATCATATCATGCATTGTATTTGGGGAAATTGCCAAATCTTCACACTTTGTTTTCTTTTGTTTCTGGGGAAATCTCTAAATTCTTATTGTTTGTTTCTCAGTGTGGGGATATCAGGGGAGTGCATCCTACTTTGCTATGTTTGATATGTCCAATTATGATGACTGTACTTTACTTTGCTATCTTTCATTGTTGCTCTCAGATTGATTGTTCAGTCTGAGTCACTCGAAGTAAATTAATTCGGCCCCCAGTCAGCGAACTCCAAAGAGTCGGTCAGTTGGGATTTTATCTGTCAGTGAGACATGAAACCGTCTTAATCTTACTTCGATGATTCAACTTCCCGTTTCGCACTGATACCAACTGTAACGCCCCGCCCTCTCCGAGATTCAAAGTCTAATTTTTTTTTTAATAATAATAGAATAACACCGGAAGAGGACGGGCGAAGTCACGATGCGAGCTAAGTCCAGACTATCCAAAGTCCGACCCTTAACTGGCCACCCATGTGTGCAGGGACTAAATCCATGAGAACAATCCACACATGGAACTAAATAAGTTATGCGGAATAAACTAGACTAACTGCGGAATTAAACTGAATAGATAGCAAGTACAAGTCTCAATTATTAAAATAACTTAGTCCAAACATCCATTGTCAAAACCATAAACAAACCATAGCAAAGTTTACTAGCTATTACATGTCCATAAAATATAACTCAAAAGACAGTAATAAAGAAATCCCAATCATCAATCAAGGGTTTAAGCTTGGCTACCCTCTTGGTTCTCAACCTTCTCTTTCCCCTTCCTTGCTCCTGCATTATCCTCTAAGGATAGAATTAGGGCGTTAGACCAATGCGCCCAGTAGGTTCCCGATCAGGGCTACCACATGATTAGTATATAAAATAAGCATACATTTCATAGTACATGATCATCAACAAAACATTTGAAATCAATGCTATGTATGTAAGTGCGAATGTAATAAGTCCCACCCATTACAAGTATATATAGCTATCACTCGACAGGATTCTCACGTCAAGGTAATCCAAAGTAATCCACATTTCCTCTGAATAGAAGTCTAATGTCAAGGTTTTTTCCTCTTGATAGGATTCTTATGTAAAAGTATTTCACAGTGTAATCCATAGTACTCCTCATTTCCTATGGATAGGGTTTCAGTTTCCCAAAGTTATCATCCCATGCCATGCATGAGATGTCAATGCATTATATATCATTTGTAAATGTAAATCTCATCATTCAAAAACCAATTGAAACATAATAATAATAACAACATATCTCATCAAAATCATGATAAACCAATCATAATAGTGGTTACAAGTGGGTAGGAAAACCTACGGAAACTTCGCTTAAGTGTCCGTTCCCTTTAAGCTTTACCCATTTATGCTCCATTTAATTTCCAATCATTTCAGCTTAACCCCATTAAATTTGGGCTCACCCAATGGTCAAACAAGTCCATTATGACCCATTGGGTCCCAATTGGGTCCTTTGTAACCATATTGACCCCATTTGATGTTCATTACCCATTCATAATAAATTGGCCCTTATAATATGTTCATATGGTCTTAATTTGAACAATGGGCCCCACCATTTTCTCATTTACAATCACATTTATTAAATTCACCAATCCAATGGCATTTTCGTAAATATTCATATTATTGTACATCTTTTGCATGGCATGGGAGGGAAGTTTGTAATCGGAGGCCACACTCCGTCGGGGCAGACCTTGATGTGTATAATCCCATCAAGAAGGATCCGGATGCCACACTCCGTCGGGGCGTCCGAAAGACCACTGTGGGGATACCTTGATGAGGAGAATTCCATCAAGAGGCTCCAAGTATTGTGATAGGTGGGACTCATTGCATAAGTCATATGGCATGGCATGATTTCATATGGTTTTAATGATATGGTATTATATATGATTTTGTTACTAACCCATGTGTTAGCCCTATTTAGAATTCCTACTAGGCGTGTTGTTCTAACCCCCTACTTCTACCCTAGTTAATGAAACAGGAAATGAAGGAAATGATGATCGTGAACGGAGCCAAGCATAAGAATTTGGGAATGTTTAGTGTTATTTTATTCAGTTACTCAAGGACATTTAATTTGAGTAGTTAGACTTCGGCATGTAATAATTTAGATATTTGCTATGGTTTGTGAATGGTTTGGTACGGATATTTAATTTAAGTTAATTTGGTTAAGTGACTAAGTACTTTACTATCTAAATGGAGTAGCCTTAGGTTCTATTATAATCCGCAATCAGTTTATGTTATATTCCGCAATTATAAAATTAATACGTGTTAACCATCTCAGTGGACTTAGTCCACGCACACGTATGGTTGGCCAGTTAAGGATCGGGCTTTAGAAGCTTGGACTTAACTCTCATCATGACGTTCCGCTCTCTATCACTTTAAAAAAAAAAATAGACTCTGATTTTCAGAAAGTAAGTGAAAAAGGGCGGGGTGTTACAGAACTGTCGTCCTTTGGCGAGGGATCGGTCCTGTTACTCTTGATCAGTCTTCATATACCGAGATGCATGTTTTATCGAGAGCCCTTATGAGTTCACAGTTCAGAACTCATAAGTTTTACACCGACGAGTCCTCGACCACAAGGGGTCGTTCAAGTTCATCCCCGAGGGGTCGATGCATACGATACTCTCGATCAGAGGCATATCCATAATGACAGTTCGAAGTTCCAGAACTTATGTGAAACTGGCCGACCAGTCTTTGACCACGATGGGTCGTTCTTGACTACACAGAGAGGTCAGTGAGATAAACTGGTCGTGCTGACAGTGAACATAATTCATTTCCAAGTTCACTTTCAATTCACTGTTTATCATCCTCTCTAGGTATGTTATGTTTATTCCCAACATATGCAACTATGCCTATGATTAGTCCTCTCTCAGTTTTGGGTTCCACCTAAGGTCATCTATGGCCGTATAGTTGTTTTTGTGATTGCCATGACGATGAGCTTTTGAGCTTGGTGGAGCATGATCTTCTTCCTTGATCATCTTTAGTCTTCAAGCTTCTTGACAAGTTCTTCTACCCAAGTCATGAAATTGACAAACAGGAACTTGGCCAAGTTGGGACACTAATAGAAGATAACAAAGACACAACTCAAACATAGTCTGAGGAGCCCGCGATCCATCACGGTAATCAAGCCACTCTGAAAATACCATCGACACGCCTCTAAGGTGAGGACCTCCCCGTAATATGGGTCCCACCGAGATACACCTCTAATTACCGTATGGAGTAGGACCAATCTGACTCAAAACCTAGAGATTTGCATCCCACACACTCAAATGAGCAATCAAACTTGCCACCGACCAACAGGGGAATCAAACTCCGGTCAACCTTAGATCGAGTGAGAATCCACCACTAGATACGACTCAAGTAAACTAACTGAAAGATAGAAAATTAAGCACACCACACGAAGTTAGGATATCTACGCACTACCCCAAAACCCGGTTCAATGTACCTTATCACACAGGGGATGAACCTAATCTCTAGTTAACATCACACCCATCTTTGTTCCATGCACAATCCGAGAGTTGAACCATGTTCTGATACCAACTGTAACACCCCGTCCCGCTACGAGTACGTTGTCTCTGAAATATCACAAACCTCACAAGATGATGGATATCGGGTAATTTTTTTTTGAAACGGGTAACTACCTCCCGGTCGACAAACCACAAGTCCATAATACTAGGAAACATAACAGCCAACCATAGATTGTTCTAATATGGTTATACAGCCATCCAAACAAACAACATACGAAAATAGTTCATACAAACAAAGTATCTCAACTAAGAATAAGCCTGATTAGCAAATATATACTACTAATGCTCCTCCCTAGGCCGCCTGCTCAAGGGACCCGCCTGGTCCCTCAGTGTTTGGGCTACTTGAAAGGTAAGGGGTGAGCTAACCAAACCAGTGAAGGGATAAAGTATATCACATGTCAACGTCATAATTATAAATCACAAGTATAAAATGTAATCAACATCTTAATAGGTTAGATGTATATGTACATGAGTAATCCATTGTACCACTAAAAAATGGTCCCACTGACCAGTCTGAGGCATTACCTCCATAACTCACAATGGTCCTATAACAACTATAGTCTCCATACTAATATAAACAAAAGAGCATACAATATACAACTGCCTCAACCGTCAAAATGTAATGGGGAAACCCGCATCTTCTGCGGGGGTGTCAACTGTCGGAACATAACCAAGAAGCCAATCGCAAGGGCAGGCACCTCAACTGCCGGAAAACAACGGGGAAACCAACATCTCCTATGGGGGTCTCGATTGTTGGAGCGTAATGGGGAAGTCCTCCCAACAACCAAAATCATCACGTCATCATAAACATATACACATGTAAACAATTCCTCCAATGCATGAACATAATGTCATGATCATGTAAAACAACATAAGCATATGACAAGATCTCAAAACATAAATCCCCATACTCATCATGATCTCATCCACATATTATAAATAAACACACGACAAGATATCATCAAGTTCGACGTCCAACACATATCTTATTCTCATCATAAATTCATTCACATGTTATCATTAAATATGCCACATGTTATCAATAAGTTTTAGGATTCATGTTCAATATACATTCGTCCGACCAGAATTTTTCCATTTAATCGCATATAGTTGACATGAGTGCACCCCAATGGATCCCTTGCCATAGATTCATTCAACAGTTCCCTTACCGAGTTGCTTAATAAATGAAAGGCCCCATTCAAGTTACTCCATGTCCAATGTTAAAGGTTAAATAGATGTGTATGCATGCAAAAACAGTGATAAGTCCCTTTACCTAGATGTGTTGGTGAAAAGTGCACGGAGCTCCTAAGGTCCACTTGAAAATTTGGGCGCCAAGTCGGTGATTGAGTCATGCCAAGTCGAGCACTGAGTCAGGTCCGAGTCGACATTAAGTCGATCCCAAGTCACTACTGGAAGGCCGGGATGAGATCTGCTAGTCCAAACCAGTACAACGGTGGTTGGTACAAAAATCTACGGAATCTGGATCTTGACTGAGCAACTCAGTTCGGGTGAGTCGAGTGAGTTGAGTTGGCACCATCTTAGCTCAAAAGAATGAGGGAAAATCAAAGAAATGAAGGAGTTAGAAGGGTTTTCAGAAATACAAACAATTTGGGCCTTGTTAACTCCCAACACAGTGGTGACTCGACTGATTCAACTCGGCGAAAAAATGTTTTTTTGAAGAGTTTCTAAAAAACTCAAAAAAATATGTAAAATAAGGAAAAAGCCAAGAGAAACATTTTTTTGTAAAAGGAGTGGGTCGAAAAAGCCAAGAAAATAGGGTTTATTGGGTAGAAGAAGGGAGTGGCCTAGGGTTGGGGCGGCGGCCATGGTGGTCAATTGGAGTGGATAATGGAAGTGAGAGGGAGAGAAAAGAGAGGGCTTTGATAGAGGGGAAGAAGGAGAATAAGATATAGAGAAAAATCAAGTGAGAGAGAGGGATAAGAGAGAGAGATACTGAGAGAGAGAGTTAAAGAAGATGAAAAAGAAACTGGAAATGAAGATGAAGATGAAGTAGAAGAGGAAGAAGATGGCTGAATGGGGTTAGGAGAGGAAGAAGGTGTGGTGGCGGCTAGGATTTTGAGAAGGAGAGGATAGAGATTAGGGTTAGGGCTTCTTGAAGAAGGAGGTAGGGAGAAAAGAAAGAAATAAGAAAAGAGATGGTGCTAGGGTTTCTTTAGAAGGAGTGGGCTTGGGTGAGTGGAGTGTGGGTCCCATGGGACCCGCATGATTTTTGGAGTATTTTGTTTCAAAATATCTTTTTTTTTTTAACTCTATCAAATAGTTTTAGGTTTGAAACTTGGTTTTTATTTTTGTTAGTACCACGGCTTCCCGAGTCCCTAAGTTTGTCAATTTCATGACTCGGGAAGAAGCACTTGCTAGAAGCTTGAAGACTCAAGATAATCAAGATTGAAGATCATCGTTATGGCAATCATAAAACAGGTAAATGGCCATAGATGACTTTAGGTGGTACCCACACCTTAGAGATGACATTTTGTAGGCTTAGTTGAACAAATGGTAAAATCATTAAAAGCCTAGAGAGAAAGATTGAAAGTGAATTGGAACCCAACTTGGAAATATGTTTTTGGTTTCACTGTCAGCTCGACCAGTCGTTCTCACTGACCACTAGGTGGAGGCAAGATCGACCCATCGTGGTCAAGGACTGGTCAGCGAGATTGACAAAGGTTCTGGATCATAGAACTGTCATTCTGGATATGCCTCTGATCGAGAGTCTTGTAATGGCCCAGAATTTGTAAATCATTATATATGTGGCTATTATTTATTTTAATGGTGGAAATTGGAAATTTGATGGAATAGATGGTGAATGGATCAAGATTTGGACAAAGGCCCAAGTTTGGCCCAATGGACTATGGATTGGATCGAAGTTCATTTAAATGGTCAATGATGGTCAAATTGGGCCCAATGGGCCAAGAGGATTTAAGCTCTAAGGTAAATGGATAAGAGGGAATGTAATCGGGTCATGGGCCCAATGGAGATCCAATTAGTTGGAAGGGATTGAATAAATTAATGTGAAAAATCACCTAAGTTAATTTTAATTAGATCAAGGTGACATCGCCAAATGGGACCCACCTCCACCTCACCAAGTGAGGTGGCGTGGGGACCAAGGATTGGTGGGGCCGGCCACCATGGTTGAATTGGTCAACCATGGGTGGATGTATGAAGGCAATTTAAGCAAATGGAATTAAGTTAAATGGGAATTAATTAACCTAATGATCTAATTAATTAATTAATTAAGCTAATAAAAAGGGTGGTCAAATGGTCAAAGTTGGAAAACTAAACCACCCATTGCAAGGCGTAAAAAACGTTGGCTAGTGGTGGTTGGGTCATAAAGCATGATAAAAATCTATGTGGTTGGTGGGGAGAATTTATGGTTGAGTATGAAGTAAGTAACCTTGGGATAAGATGGGTTTTCATCTTATCCCATCCTCATTTTTTACTTTCTCCATCTCTCCCACTTTCTCATGGCTGTCCGACGCTAAGAAGAGAAGGAAGAAGAAAGCTAAGGAGAAAAGAAGAGAAGAAGAGAAGAAAGAAGTGAAGTTTTGGTCCACCACTCTAAGATCAAGGGCTACCATCTTCCTTCTCATCATCTCCCCCTCTCCCTCTCTCAAACCTAATCCTACCTTAGCCAATCCAAGCCTTGATGTTTTTCATTGGGTCAAGCACATCTTGACCGACCAAAGATCAAGAAGAAGGAGAGAGGAGGCTAAGGAAATCAAGAGGAGAAAGAAAAGCCGGAGGAGACGTCGGATTGTAAGTAAATCCTAAACAAGAGATTTGGATTTTTAGGGTTTAAGATTTGGGATTCATTCATGTTAGATTTGATGGTGGCCAAATGATCATAGGCCTTGGATCTCAAATCCATCCAATGGAAGGATGAAAATGGACAAAAACCTAATGGGTAAATTAGGATAAAAAATTAAAAAAATAAAAGGACTACGAATATTATGTAATTAAATGGATTACGCATGGAAGTATGGTTTTTGAGTGGATTGATGGACCATAGGGTTCGGCCATTTAGTATGGCCGAACCCCATGGTAAGTGATGTATGATTTTTAGGGTTTTAAAGAATGGAAGACAATGAGGGTGGCTAATGATTTTAGGGTTTTAAATGAATAAATGTGAGTGATTTTTAAAGGGGTTTAAATGAGGAAATTCATGGGGTATGTGAATGATTTTTGTGGCCTCAAGAGGCATAGAAATTGATGGAGAAGATTAACAATTTTTAAATGGACTTTAAGCATTGTAAATAAGGTTTTAAAAATAAAAACTATGGAAAGATTTTATGGATGGAATGTCGTGGAACCCTATGGTGATAAATGTTGGTGGTTTTGATGTACCAAAATGAACCTAGTGTTGATATTTGTAATGGACTCCAATGTAGCTAAGGATGATGGTTTTAAGTGTATGAATTAAACCCCTTCATGGAAGGGCTTATGAGGGATTCAAATGTGTAACAATGGACCCAAGAAAAATGGAGAAAGAGGCATCATGGGTTCGGCCATGGTGCATGGCTGAACCCATGACCCAATTGTAGATCGTTTTGACCTAAGGTTAATGTGTTTGTATATGATTAAATTAATGGAGTTTAGGTTAAATTAAGTGGCTGATTTTAATGATTTTAAGACAAGGGTGAGGGGTCATTAATGGACCCAAATCTATGAATCAATTTTGGACAAAGAAATGTATATGGTTAAGTGAATGTTGAAACATGGGAGAGGTAGTGGCAAAACTGTAATTAATGACCCATTTATGGATCAATTTATGGATTAAATTTGGTGTTATGTATGTGTTTAAATGAATGGAGATTAGGTTAATTAAATGGCTGAATTCTAATGTTGTTGTGTCATGGTTAATGAGACATAAATGGACCCATTTTGTGAACCAATTGATGGACTAAGATTAAGGTCTATGCATATGGATTAATTGATGGGAATTAGATTAAATAAAGGGTTGTTTTTAATAATTTTATGTCATGGTTGATGGGTCATAAATGGATCCAAAATTATGGATCAACTATGGACCTAAGAATGGAGAAATGACATGAGAGCCTAACCATGGAGGAGTAGTGGCAAAACCATAAATAATGGCCAAGTTTAAGAACCCATGGAAGATGATCATGGGCTTCAGGGCTTAAAGTAACAAACTTAGGTATGGTTATATAAAGCCTAGGGTGGCTAGTTTTTAGACTCATGTAATTAAAGGTAATTAATGGATTAAATGGGACCCGCAAACCTGTTAGTGAGGTTCGGCCATGGTGTATGGCCGAACCCCGCAAAGGTGTGATTAATGGACTTAAATGGTTAAAAATATGGACTGATTTGGTAATGTATAATAAGGTACCGGACATCGCAAACGGTGCGCGATCGGCGATCGGATTATCGGACGAAAACGAAAAAGGGACGCTAGTCGGTATTCGGTAGGATTCCTACCTTTTTGTAAGCCATGGATTAAGTATTATGTGATGGTTTTTCCTTTGATTTATTTTGGTCATGGATTAAGTATTATGTGATGGTTTTTCCTTTGATTTATTTTGGTCATGGATTAAGTACTATGTGATGGTCTTTCCTTTGATTTATTTTGGTCATGGATTAAGTATTATGTGATGGTTTTCCTTTGATTTATTTTGGTAATCATGTAATGGTTTTAAGATGGGTTTTATGACTATGATCATATATATTACATGGCATATGGCATCTACATCTCATGCATGACATGGGAGGGATATGGTAAATGAAACCGGAGTCCATGCTCCGTCGGGGCGACCGAGAAGCAAGCATGGGGATAGCTTGATATGTTTCATCCATCAAGAGGGATATTATGAGATATAACCGGAGTCCATGCTCCGTCGGGGCGACCGTAAAGCAAGCATGGGGACGCCTTGACGAGGCTTTTCCGTCAAGGGGGATGATTTGTGATTGTTTACACCTTGACGAGGTTTTGCCGTCAAGGGGGATGATTTGTGATTATTTATATCTTGACGAGGTTTTTCCGTCAAGGGGGATATGGCAGGATGATGGTATGGATGATGGGTGGGATTCATGACATAGGACACCCATTGCCTGATATTGCACCAAATTGCATGGTTTTGGATATGATATTATCTATATGTTTTGTTACCACTAATCCATGTGTTAGCCCTACTTGGAGTCCTACTGGGCGCGTTGTCTAACGCCCTACTTCTACCCTAGCTGATGACGCAGGAGATGGCGGAAACAGAGGACGAGAGGGGAGCCAAGCTTAGGAGCTTGGGGAAGTGAGCTATTTAGTTTATTTAAGTTTTAGTTTGGAAATGTAATTTTGAGTAACTTATCTCGTCGGAATGTAATAACTTAAATTACTTGCTATGTTTTGGATTTTATTTTGGACAGTACGATTTAGTGGTATTTTAGTAAATAAATGGATGTTTCTTCCCTGCTATCTGAAAATTGGTAGGATAGTCTCTATTACAATTTCCGCACTTAGTTTAAATATTCCTTGAGCTTACTTCTAAGTGTGAACCATTTTTCGTGGACTTAGTTTCCACGCACACGTAGGGTTGGCCAGTTAAGGGCCGGGCTTTAGAAGCTCAGACTTAACTCGCGTTGTGACCTCCCGCCCTTTGTCACTTGTTATTTCAAAAGAAAAAAAATAGACTCTAGTTTCGGTGAAAAGGGGCAGGCGTTACAGTTGGTATCAGAGCGAAATCAGAAGAATGAATCTCTCGAAGTAGGTTAAGACGGTTGCATGTCTCACTAACAGCTAAGAATGCCAACTGACCGACTCTTCGGAGTCCGCTGCACGGGGGTCGGGTTAATTTACTTCGATTGACTCAAACTGAAGCGTTTAATCTTAGAACAACATTTGACGAAAAGGAATGATAGCAAAGGAAGAACAATCAATCTAAGTTGGAATTATCAAACATAACAAGATAGGGCTTATTTCCCCCAAAAGTGAGAACACAATATTTGATACTTAGAAAATTTTCTCCCCAAGAACAAGGTATACTCACTTAGCAAATTTCTCCGCCCCCCCCCCCCCCAAATTGATGAAACAGGGATAGATTTATCAAACGTAGCAAAGTAGGATGCATTTCCCCGGTATCCCCAAAGTGAACAACAAACAGTAGGAATATTAGAGAGTTTTCCCCCCAAACAAAGGAAAACTAAGTGTGCTTATTTGGCAACTTCCCCCAAACAAAAATACATTGTACATGCACAAGAAAATTCCCCAAAACCTAGATTGGTTTTATTGGAAACTGCTGTTGATGATTTTTGTGTATTCTATTTGTATTCTATGATACAGTTATGTCAAGTGATGTGGAGTATACGGAATTATGGAATAAGGGAGCCCCTAGCTGTCCTATAGATTTGGTGTCTGCATCCAGCATAGAAGTTAGCATGGACTTTCAGGAGGGACCTCCTGAGGAAGATGAATAGGATTTAGCCTCTCTTCCTGAAGAGAATATGGAAGACTTTCCGATGATAAGAGAGTCGGTAGGGGAAATAGAACCCGATTATATGTGCGAGTTGTGCAACCAGGTTGGGCACAACTGCACATACTGCCCCTACCCTCTTGAAGTGGTATGCCCGGTTTGTGGACTACATGGACACGGGAAAGAAAGGACTAACTGTCCTTATATTGGAGGACTAGGGATAATACTTTGTTTGACAGGTGGAGTACTGGGTCACATGTCGATGTTGTGTCCCGACAGTTCCTTTGTGTTTGAGGTTGATGCAGGGTCTTCTATGGAAGACTAGACTGGGGAGTAGTAAGAAAGGTCATTCAAAGAGGGTTATTTTGTAAAGGTTGTGGGTACATTTTGTTATTTGAAGGGTTTATTTTAACCCTACCAACCTTTGTATTATGATAGAAGTTTGAATGACTTTTTAAGGAAGTATGCAATTTACGAATTTATGAAGGAGCTAAGCCAATAAATTTTTTTATGACTTAGGAAAATGCCTCCGAAGAGAAGAACCCGACAAGACTCATGTGTGGAAGAAGAGGTACAACAGCCTCATCCAGAGGAAGAGGTACAGCTACCTCATCAGGAGGAAGCACAGAATAGCGTGAATATTCCAGTGATAACCCCCGAGCTACAAAACTTAGTGCAAGCTATAGTCACTGCGGTTTTACAACAACTCTTGAATGGAAGTGAAACACGGGACCAAAGAGGTCAGGGTAAGGGAAATGCATTTCGCCTTCATAAGAGATACAGACCCCATTTTTGGAGATCTTTAGCCTCTACTGGAAGTTCCTGTTTCCAGTGTGGTCAACAGGGGCATTTCAAGAGAGAGTGCCACAGAACGATAAATCTTCGCACTTCAGAGGTTCTCACCATCATCCAGCTCGACCAGCTCAGTCACAAGGACCTAGAGCACATGACCCGATAGGAAGGGCACCTACTCCGACAGAATCTGGACAGCTGAATACTACGATTTCTCCTCCAGAGACAATGGATCATTCGGTAATTCAAGGTGTGGCAGTAATTTGTAGTTCATATGCTTATGCGATCTTTAATTTGGGAGCATTCCACTCTCTTATACCTACTGCCTTCACGTATGTTATTAGCACTTTAGTAAAACAAATGTCCACTACACTTACTATAGTATCCCCTATTGGTAGACGATGACGACAATTGGTGGGTATGTCGATCCCCCGATAGATACAACGGTTCCATATTAAAAGCGACAATTCTATGGATATATACAATCTTCCCATGGATAGGGGTTTCCATGGTGATTTGGATCGATGCCGGACATTAGCATTGTGATAGACATTTGATTTCATAGTCGACGCATGGGTCATATGTTAGACCTGTTAGCCCTATGATAGACAGAATAGTCATACGAAGGTATTAGTTATGTCCATGAATGGATTATACCCATAGGAGGGTTATATTCATGGATGGTTACTAACCATGGATGTGTATGACCATGGATGAGAGTTCCCATGGTGGTTTGGATTGATGTCGGGTATTGGTATCGTAGAAGTTGTGAACAAAAGGGTTAGTCACATAGTGACTTATGTGGAAATGAAGAGGTGCAAAATTTGGGAGATGTAATTAACGGGAAAAGTAAAAGTCTAATGAAACTCGAATGGGAAGCTATGGGCGACTGCCGAGTTAGTCTAGCTAGCTGACTCTGTAGTTAGCCGCTGGAGTTCCAGGAGAGTGTAGCTAGAAACCTAGTTGAAATGGAATCAGCAAAGGACTTGAGCATAAGCTCGTACGGACAGGCTACCTCACACAGAGAGTAGACGAAAGAACGTGCTGAAGGAGTACGAATGGGAAATGTCTTAGTAGTAGGTAAAGTGAAATAGAATACATTAATCTACATAAGATCACAAATGGGTTCATGAGAAAAAGAGATAACTTGAGACAGAGTAAATTCTGCGAGAATGAAACTCATAGGTCGATATGATTGATGTAGATGTAATTAAGAGGTACTTGACACGATTGAACGGGAACAGTGAATAGATCCAGAAATGGAGGAGATATGGACCAAGATATCTATAGGCGAGGTTGTACTGGAGTGGGAATTACGATCGGGACAGGGTCTTGTATTCCGAGGCAGGATGGATGTGCCTAAGAGCTGCGGAAGGGAGTTGTTGGTTGAGGCACACCAAACCAAGCTCTCTACCCATCCGGACAGTGCCAAGATGTACCATGATCTTAAGAGGCACTATTGGTGGCATGGACTCAAGAGAGATGTGGTGGAGTTTGTTGCTCACTGCCTAACTTGTCAGCAGGTTAAGGTGGGACATTAGAAGCCACCGGATTTACTCAAACCCTTACCTGTACCGGAGTGGAAATGGGAGCACATTTCCGTGGATTTTCTGACAGGTTGCCAAGGTCTTCCAAAGGTAACGATACAATATGGGTCGTGGTGGATCGGTTGCCCAAGTTTGCACATTTCCTTCTTGTCAGGACGACAGATTCATCGGAGACATTGGGTCGACGGTACATCCGAAATATTATCAGACTACATGGTGTACCCAGACTATTGTGTCCGACAGAGATGGTCGATTCACTAGCAGAGTATAGCAAAGCGTGCAGTCGGCTATGGGGACCGACGTGTTGACCAGCACAGTATTCCACCCACAGACTGATGGATAGTCGGAGAGGACAATACGGATATTGGAGGATATGCTGAGAGCGTGTATACTGGATTTCAAGGGTGGATGGGAGGATCATTTGCCACTGGTGGAGTTCTCCTACAATAACAGTTACCAGGCAAGCCTCCAGATGGCTCCATTTAAGGCCTTATATGGTAGGCCGTGTAAATCGCCAGTGTGTTGGAGAGAGCCCGGTGAGCCTGCGCTGATTGGACCGGAGTTGGTTGCGGAGACTACAGCGCAGATCAAATTGACACGGCAACACCTACTCACCGCGCAGAGCCGTCAGAAGAGTTACGCCGACAAGAGGAGAAGGTTCCTCGAGTTTGAGGTGGGAGACTTGGTGCTTTTGAAAGTCTCACCACGGAAGGGGCACATGAGGTTTGGGAAGAAGGGGAAACAGTCGCCTAGATTTGTGGGACTGTTTTCGATCTTGAAGAGGGTGAGGGGAGTAGCTTATCAGTTGGCGCTCCCTCCACAGTTATCATCTCTACATGATGTATTCCATGTACCCATGTTGAGAAAGTACAACCCTGACCCTTCACATGTATTGAACGTGCAAGACGACGATGCACAAAGCGACGTGACGTATGTGGAGAAGCTGATCAGAGTGATCGGCAGCGAACAAAGGGTACTGTGGAACCATACGATTCAGTTGGTCAAGGTGGTATGGGAACAACATGGCAATGAAGAAACCACCGGGGAACTTGAGTCAGAGATGAGAGCCACTCATCCGGAGCTCTCTGTATGAGATGTTTTGAATCTCTATTTCGCTCGAATTTTCGGGACGAAAATTTCAAAAGAGGATTGTATTGTAATGACCCGGAATTTGTAAATCATTATATATGTGGCTATTATTTATTTTAATGGTGGAAATTGGAAATTTGATGGAATAGATGGTGAATGGATCAAGATTTGGACAAAGGCCCAAGTTTGGCCCAATGGACTATGGATTGGATCTAAGTTCATTTAAATGGTCAATGATGGTCAAATTGGGTCCAATACCCATTTGGGACCCAATGGGCCAAGAGGATTTAAGCTCTAAGGTAAATGGATAGGAGGGAATGTAATTGGACCATGGGCCCAATGGAGATCCAATTAGTTGGAAGGGATTGAATAAATTAATGTGAAAAATCGCCTAAGTTAATTTTAATTAGATCAAGGTGACATGGCCAAATGGGACCCACCTCCACCTCACTAAGTGAGGTGGCGTGGGGACCAAGGATTGGTGGCGCTGGCCACTATGGCTGAATTGGTCAACCATGGGTGGATGTATGAAGGCAATTTAAGCAAATAGAATTAAGTTAAATGGGAATTAATTAACCTAATGATCTAATTAATTAATTAATTAAGCTAATGAAAAGGGTGGTCAAATGGTCAAAGTTGGAAAACTAAACCACCCATTGCAAGGCGTAAAAAACGTTGGCTAGTGGTGATTGGGTCATAAAGCATGATAAAAATCTATGTGGTTGGTGGGGAGAATTTATGGTTGAGTATGAAGTAAGTACCCTTGGGATAAGATGGGTTTTCATCTTATCCCATCCTCATTTTTTACTTTCTCCATCTCTCCCACTTTCTCATGGCTGTCCGACACTAAGAAGAGAAGGAAGAAGAAAGCTAAGGAGAAAAGAAGAGAAGAAGAGAAGAAAGAAGTGAAGTTTTGGTCCACCACTCTAAGATCAAGGGCTACCATCTTCCTTCTCATCATCTCCCCCTCTCCCTCTCTCAAACCTAACCCTACCTTAGCCGATCCAAGCTTGATGTTTTTCATTGGGTCAAGCACATCTTGACCGACCAAAGATCAAGAAGAAGGAGAGAGGAGGCTAAGGAAATCAAGAGGAGAAAGAAAAGCCGAAGGAGGCGTCGGATTGTAAGTAAATCCTAAACAAGAGATTTGGATTTTTAGGGTTTAAGATTTGGAATCCATTCTTGTTAGATTTGATGGTGGCCAAATGATCATAGGACTTGAATCTCAAATCCATCCAATGGAAGGATGAAAATGGACAAAACCCTAATGGGTAAATTAGGATTAAAAAAATAAAAAAATAAAAGGACTACGACTATTTTGTAATTAAATGGATTAAGCATGGAAGTATGGTTTTTGAGTGCATTGATGGACACTAGGGTTCGGCCAAGTAGTATGGCCGAACCCCATGGTAAGTGATGTATGATTTTTAGGGTTTTAAAGAATGGAAGACTGTAACGCCCGCCCCTTTTCACCGAAAATCAGAGTCTATTTTTCTTTTTTTGAAATCAATAGTGACAAAGGGCGTGGACGTCACGACGCGAGTTAAGTCCGAGCTTCGAAAGCCCAACTCTTAACTGGCCAACCCTACGTGTGCATGGAACGAAGTCCACGGAGAATGGTTCACACGTAGGAAGCAAGCTTGCGGAATATTACTCTAAGTGCGGAAATTATAATAGTGGCTAACCTACCATTTGTAGATAGCAGGGAAGATAGTATTCATAATATTACCAAACATCTCAACATCTCAATGTTCCAAAATAGAAACCCAACATTTATCAAGGAATCTGAATTATACAGTCCGACAAGCTAAATTATACCAATACACATTTCCCAAGATAAACTTAAATAAAGGAAATAGTCCGCCTCCCCAAGCTCCTAAGCTTGGCTCCCGTCTCGTCCTTCTGCTCCAGTCTTTACTGTGTCATCAGCTAGGGTAGAAGTAGGGCGTTAGACCACGCACCCAGTAGGACTCCGAGTAGGGCTAGCACATGGATTAGTGATAGCAATCATACTGATAATAATATAGTGAAAACTGGTAGACAATCATATAATGAAACTATAAAGTGAATGCCGTGCCATGGTTGTCTGTGTTATGAATCCCACCCATCATCCTTACTATCTCAATGCCATATCCCCCTTGACGGCAAAGTACTCATCAAGGTAACATCAACACAAGTATCCCCCTTGACGGTAAAGCACTCATCAAGGTAACATCAACACAAGTATCCCCCTTGACGGCAAAGCACTCATCAAGGTAACAACAACACAAGTATTCCCCTTGGTGGTAAAGCACTCATCAAGGTAACATCAACACAAGTATCCCCCTGTCATATCCCTCCCATGCCATGCACGAGATGTAGATGCATAATGTAAATCATAGGCATAAAACCCATCTTAAAACAATTCCATGGTTATCAAAATAAATCAAAGGAAACTCATCACATAATACCAAAATCCAAACCCATCTTAAAAACAAACCATATAATTTCCAAAATAATTCAAAGAAACCGTCACTCAATCCAGGGCTTACAAAAAGGTAGGAATCCTACCAAATACCGACTAGCGTTCTTTCTTTCGTTTCCGCCCGATAGACCTGATCGCCGATCCGCGTACCGCTTGCGATGTCCGGTTCCTTATTACATATAAGCAATTAGTCCATGCTTTAACCATTCCCAAGCCCATACATCATGTCTTAGTGGGCTTTCCTCATTTTGGCCAATATTTAAGATTTTTCCATTACCCTTCCATGGATAATTCATTCCCTCTTCCATATACATTATGGTCTGTAATGGATCCATAACTTAGACACATTAATGATCCATAACTTAGGTCCGTTAATGACCCAGCAACCATATCATGTGATCATAAAATTAGTCCTTTTATTAACCTAACCCCTTATTCCTTTAAACCCATACTTAACCCTTTAAATGGTTAATGGATCATGGGTTCAAAATACCCAATTCATCAAATCTTTCCATGGGGTTTACATCATGCATTTAACCCACAATGAGTCCATTATCCACTCATTCCCTTTATTCATAATTGATCCATACACTTACCAATCATGAGATACAACCATATCTTAACCTAATCCCCATTAGCTAAAGCATATCCATAGACTTTAATCTTAGCCTATCCATTGGTTCACAAAAATGGGTCCATTGATGTCTCATTAACCATGACATAAGAACATTAGCAATTAACCACTTAATTAACCTAACCTCCATTTATTTAAAACATAAATATATAACCCCATACTTAGACCATTAAGTGGCTCATAACAATGGGTCATGGGTTCATTAAAAATCAGCCCTTTCTACTTAACCAAATACCCATTTTTTCTTTGACCTATTTACACATTTGCACCCATCACAAGCCCTTCCATGAAGGGTTTACATCATGCAATTCAAACCATCAATTTTGATCATCAATTTGGTACATTTTCTTGAGTCCATTAATGACTTACTTAGTCATGCCATACTTCCCATTCTTTTCATGGTTTCCAAAACACTTAATTCATCAAAGTTTTCCCATGGGGTTTCGGCCATACACCATGGCCGATCCCATGGTCCATTTAAAACCATCACCCTCCTCCATCAACTTCCACATTCTTACACCCATAAACCATTACAATTTACAATACCTCACCATAGGGTTTAAAAAAAACCTTCCATCCATAAAATTATGAGTACATTGCCATAGGGTTCATCAACACCACCAACATTCCCCATTTATTATCACATGCATAATACCAAATTTAACCCATAACATGACCTACAAATGGGTCATGGTCTACATACATGACTTAGTTCCATCACAAGTCCCTCCATTGAGAGAATCTAAACCATACACTTAATTCATCAATCCTTAATCATTATTTGATACATTTAGGGTCCATCAATCTTAGCCATAATTCCTTTTTCTTTTTAACATTAGGTTCATCATTTGGAGTTCATCAACCTTACCAATCTTCCCCACCATTCTTCCATGTTTTTCATTCAAGATCCCTTGTAAAAGAGTTACCACATTTAGTCACTTAAAATCCTAACATCATTAATCATCCTTTCATGATACTAACCCTAAAAACTCCATTTAAAATCCCTTTACAAAATTCACCACATTCAATTATTTACAACCCTAATTAAATCACTTAAACACCCATTATGGGGTTCAATCATTCATTCATGCTTGTTAATGCCATAACAACCATTTACATTCCCCATAAATTTCCTCATTTACAATCCCTTAAAAAAATTACTACATTAACCATTAAAACCCTAAAATTACAACTTATCCTTCTATGATTTTTAAATCTTAAAATTCCGTTAAATCTCCAAATTAGCTTACATGTCTTCCATTTTTACAAAACCTAATTAAAATACTCCATCATCTACCATTGTTAAGGCCATCAACATCATGCACTTCTCCATGCATTTCTTCATTTACCATCCCTTTAAAACAATTTACCAACATTTAATCATTAAACCCTAAAACCATAATTCATCCTTCAAAATTTTAACCCTAACACCCCATTAAAATTTTTTCAATTATTTTTCCTTAACCTAACCCTAATTTACCCATTAGGTTTTGTCCACTTTCCATCCTTCAAATTGATGGATTTAGAATCCATGGCATAAAATCATTTGGCCACCATTAAATTTACAAATTGAATCCCAAATCTTAAACCCTAAAAAAATCCAAAATTTCTTGTTTAAGAAAATACTTACAATCCGACGCCTCCTCCGACTTTTGCCACTCCCGTCGGCTTCCTTAGCCTCCTTTCTCCTTCCTCTCTTTGTTTGATCGGCTAGGATGCTTGATCAATAGTGACAACTTCCAATCTTAGGATCGGCCATAATAGGGTTTGAATTGAGAGAGGGAAAGGAGGAGATGATTAGAAGAAGATGGTAGATCTTGACCTTAGAATGGTGGACCATGCTTGCACCTCTTCTCTTCTTAGCTTTCTTTTCTTCTTTCTTCTCCTAGTGTGGGACAGCAATGGGAGTACATGAGAGGGAGAGAGTGAAAGACTTGATAGAAAAGATAGAGAAAATGGGATAAGGCTTATCTTATTTGATTACTTTAACTTACACTTTAGCATTAAAGCTCCCAACCACCCCACATGAAATATTTCTCATGCTTTATGGTGGTGGTTGGAACCCCACCACTAGCCAACGTTGGTCTTAAAAAAATAAGATGGCTTTTGGTCTTCTTTGACCATTTGACCACCTTTTGTTTATTTTATTTAATTAATCAACTAGATAATTACTTAGGTTTATTTATTTCCTACTTAATTTAATTCCATTAAATTCCCTCTAAGAAATCCACCCATGGTTGACCAAGTCAACCATGGTGGCCGACCCCACCAATTCTTGGTCCACACGCCACCTCACTTGGTGAGGTGGAGGTGGGTCCCATTCGACCATGTCACCTTGGTCAACTCATCACCAACTTAGGTGATTCAAATTTCATTAAGTCCATTCCCACTAGTTGGGCCACCATTGGGCCCATGGCCCAATTACACTCACCCTTACCCATTTATCTCAGAGTTTACATGATCTTGACCCATTGGGTCCCAAATGGGTATTGGGCCCAATTTGATCACCCTTGGCCCAATTGACTACCATTGACCCTTTAAGTAAACTTAAATCCAATCCATAATCCATTGGGCCCTAGTTGGGCCTTGTCCAAATTTTGGTCCATTTACCATTTATTCCATCAAATTTCCCACTTCCACCATTAAAATAAATAATAACCACCTATTTATTGATTTAAAAATTTTGGGCCACTACAAAGACAATGAGGGTGGCTAACGATTTTAGGGTTTTAAATGAATAAATGTGAGTGATTTTTAAAGGGGTTTAAATGAGGAAATTCATGGGGTATGTGAATGATTTTTGTGGCCTCAAGAGGCATAGAAATTGATGGAGAAGATTAACAATTTTTAAATGGACTTTCAGCATTGTAAATAAGGTTTTAAAAATAAAAACTATGGAAAGATTTTATGGATGGAATGTTGTGGAACCCTATAGTGATGAATGTTGGTGGTTTTGATGTACCAAAATGAACCTAGTGTTAATATTTGTAATGGACTCCAATGTAGCTAAGGATGATGGTTTTAAGTGTATGAATTAAACCCCTTCATGGAAGGGCTTATGAGGGATTCAAATGTGTAACAATGGACCCAAGAAAAATGGAGAAAGAGGCATCATGGGTTCGGCCATGGTGCATGGCCGAGCCCATGACCCAATTGTAGATCGTTTTGGCATAAGGTTAATGTGTTTGTATATGATTAAATTAATGGAGTTTAAGTTAAATTAAGTGGCTGATTTTAATGATTTTAAGACATGGGTGAGAGGTCATTAATGGACCCAAATCTATGAATCAATTTTGGACAAAGAAATGTATATGGTTAAGTGAATGTCTAAACATGGGAGAGGTAGTGGCAAAACCGTAATTAATGACCCATTTATGGATATATTTATGGATTAAATTTGGTGTTATGTATGTGTTTAAATGAATGGAGATTAGGTTAATTAAATGGCTGAATTCTAATGTTGTTGTGTCATGGTTAATGAGACATAAATGGACCCATTTTGTGAACCAATTGATGGACTAAGATTAAGGTATATGCATATGGATTAATTGATGGGAATTAGATTAAATAAAGGGCTGTTTTTAATAATTTTATGTCATGGTTGATGGGTCATAAATGGATCCAAGATTATGGATCAACTATGGATCTAAGATTGGAGAAATGACATGAGAGCCTAACTATGGAGGAGTAGTGGCAAAACCGTAAATAATGGCCAAGTTTAAGAACCCATGGAAGATGATCATGTGCTTAAGGGCTTAAAGTAATAAACTTAGGTATGGTTAAATAAAGCCTAGGGTGGCTAGTTTTTAGACTCATGTAATTAAAGGTAATTAATGGATTAAATGGGACCCGCAAACCTGTTAGTGAGGTTCGGCCATGGTGTATGGCCGAACCCCGCTAAGGTGTGATTAATGGACTTAAATGGCTAAAAATATGGACTGATTTTGTAATGTATAATAACGTATCGGACATCGTAAACGGTGCGCGATCGGCGATCGGATTATCGGACGAAAAGGAAAAAGGGACGCTAGTCGGTATTCGGTAGGATTCCTACATTTTTGTAAGCCATGGATTAAGTATTATGTGATGGTTTTTCCTTTGATTTATTTTGGTCATGGATTAAGTATTATGTGATGGTTTTTCCTTTGATTTACTTTGGTCATGGATTAAGTATTATGTGATGGTCGTTCCTTTGATTTATTTTGGTCATGGATTAAGTATTATGTGATGGTTTTCCTTTGATATATTTTGGTAATCATGTAATGGTTTTAAGATGGGTTTTATGACTATGATCATATATATTACATGGCATATGGCATCTACATCTCATGCATGACATGGGAGGGATATGGTATGGGAAGGATGAAATGAAACCGGAGTCCATGGTCCGTCGGGGCGACCGAGAAGCAAGCATGGGGATATCTTAATGTGTTTCATCCATCAAGAGGGATATTATGAGATATAACCGGAGTCCATGCTCCGTCGGGGCGACCGTAAAGCAAGCATGGGGACACCTTGACGAGGCTTTGCCGTCAAGGGGGATGATTTGTGATTGTTTACACCTTGACGAGGTTTTGCCGTCAAAGGGGATGATTTGGGATTATTTATATCTTGGCGAGGTTTTTCCGTCAAGGGGGATATGGCAGGATGATGGTATGGATGATGGGTGGGATTCATGACATAGGACACCCATTGCATGATATTGTACCAAATTGCATGGTTTTGGATATGATATTATCTATATGTTTTGTTAGCACTAATCCATGTGTTAGCCCTACTTGGAGTCCTACTGGGCGCGTTGTCTAACGCCCTACTTCTACCCTAGCTGATGACGCAGGAGATGGCGGAAACAGAGGACGAGACAGGAGCCAAGCTTAGGAGCTTGGGGAAGTGAGCTGTTTAGTTTATTTGAGTTTTATTTTGGAAATGTAATTTTGAGTAACTTAGCTCGTCGAATGTAATAACTTAAATTACTTGCTATGTTTTGGATTTTATTTTGGACAGTACGATTTAGTGGTATTTTAGTAAATAAATGGATGTTTCTTCCCTGCTATCTGAAAATTGGTAGGATAGTCTCTATTACAATTTCCGCGCTTAGTTTAAATATTCCTTGAGCTTACTTCTAAGTGTGAACCGTTTTTCGTGGACTTAGTTTCCACGCACACATAGGGTTGGCCAGTTAAGGACCGGGCTTTAGAAGCTCAGACTTAACTCGCGTCGTGACGTCCGCGCCCTTTGTCACTTGTTATTTCAAAAAAAAAAAAAATAGACTTTGATTTCGGTGAAAAGGTGCGGCGTTACAAGTCTCGTATGTACCGACCGCTCGGTGAAAGGCTGAAATGACCCATCGTGGTCAAGGACTTTTCGATAAAGATTTATGAGTTCTGGAACATAGAACTCAAGGTGTCTCTCGAGAAAGCATACATATTGGTAGCTTAAAACGATCAAGATTACCAAGACCGACCCCTCGTTAAAGGGTGACAGGTCAGTTTGGGTAAGACTAATTTCTGGACATGAAACTCTGTTAGCATGGTGTTGCCCCAGACCGAGCCTCTCGTATGGACCGACTTATCGATGCCCTGACTGTCGACCCATCGGCGAAACCGACATGTCGACCGGGAAGAATTATACCATTGGGAGTGCATTAATGTGCAATGGTTTGGTTGTTGAACGATAACATTTCTAGTCACCGACCCCTCAGTGAGCCCGACCTGCCGGTACATTACCGTTGCTGCAACTGGTTGTTGTGTCTATAAATACCAATCTCTGTGCAACCAGTGGGCATCCTTTGGCAAATCAGTTGGACCCTCATCATTATTAGTCAGCTTAAACAAGGGCAAACAGAAGGATCACTCTCTCTCTCGTGGTTAAACTTGGGGAATCAAATACAACCAATCATATGAATTGAGTTTGTGTGAGAGAGAGAAGAAATGAAAATAAGCTAGGAAACCTCTAGTGAAACTAGTTTCCTTGTCACCTTGGAATTGTAATTGCTATGCGATGGCTACAAGGAAGAGCGTCGACACGCATTGGGTGGGATGATCAAAAAGCACACATTAGCGAGAAAGAGCTTCAAAGACAAGTGCTTCTTGGTTTTAATTTTATTTAAAACATTTGTCTCGAAAGTGGATTAAGGGGGATTGGCTCCAGAACCACTATAAAAAATTCTAGAGCGTCATCTTTGGCACAATGGTGGGTGGAATTCCTAGCCAATTGAGTGAGGTGGAATTCCTACTCTAATTGTGAGGGTGTAAGTTGCCACTTAGTGGATTTGGGGATAGCTCAAGGTTGAACGAGCCATAACAGAGGATGTAGGTTGGCTAACCGAACCACTATAAATTTGGTCTTATGGTGTTTGATCTTTGTGTGTTTGTAATTAGTATTTAAGTACTCTTCTCAACGCATATCACTTTGCATATTGATTATCTTATTTAACACATTGTGTACAAGCATCGTTAATCAAGCATTATGTAAAGGGTTATAAACTTAGTGTGATAGTTTAAAGAAATTATAAACAACTTATCACACTAAACAAATCTATTGATTAATATTCACATTCAGCTACACTTAAAATTATCAAGAAATTTGTAAGTACCATGGAAACTGGGATTGTCCTATTCACACCCCCCCCCCCCCCCCCCCCCCTTCCCTCCTCCCTCTAGGGTCAAATCATGTTCTAGCACCATATGAAAAGGACTTTCAATTGGTATCAGAGCCTCGTGCTCTTTGTAAAAGATCTAACCTTCTGAGTTGGTCCATGCTAGAACAATGGCTATGAGAGAAAGCCATAATATTTCCAAACCTCTATTTGTAATGAAAAATGAAATGAATAACTTTAAATGTTTTCATCAATAAATATGTTCCGAAATAGTTTAATAGAAAGTGGTCTATGCCTATGGAAAAGGTATTGGATAAACCTTCAACTTCCATGACCACTCAGTCCAAAGACTAAATTACTTGAACTAGTGATGAATTGGCTATGCACTTTAATCAAACACTTGTAGTATTCATCATTGTTGTTTCATAATATGCCTTTAAAATATTCAAAAAGATATGAAACAACAAAAGAGGCTGAACGAATCCATGGAAAAATTGCCTTTTCTAGCCTAATGGATGACATCACCTATCGTGACAAATTTGTGTACTGATAGAATAGGTGATTGACTATAGGTCATCCATTGAAAAAGTTCAAGCTAAGTCCTCTGGAGAAGAAGAGGATAAAGTAAAGGAACTTGATGAAGGTAGTGACCTTCAAGTATCATTTGTGGCCATGTACCAAAATGTTTGCCTCTTATGTTTGGTCAACATCACGGTACAAAATCTTGGGTTTTAATTCACAAAGACAAATGGGAAGGCATCCAAAATTAAAACTAGATTTGATAAAAGGCCATCACCGGATTGTGGACTTAGATTCCAAGTTTCACAATGTTATGTTCAAATGTGTAAAGGGGTACCACTGTTGGTGTCACATTTGAAACATGTTGTGGAATCACATGCATATCTTACCTTCAATCTATGTTCTTGTTTGCTTATTGGATTGATCTAGTGTAAGATATTTGTATGTATATGAAGGTTTGCAGACCTTCAATCCATGTTCTTGTTTGATTATTGGATTGATCTAGTGTAAGATATTTGTATGTACATGAAGATTTGCAGTCCTTCAATCCATGTTCTTGTTTGATTATTAGATTGATCTAGTGTAAGATATTTGTATGAACATGAAGGTTTGCACTCTAGTATTGGATTATACTTGTCTCATTCCATTTCATATGCATGTGATTTGTGCATCTTTTGGGAATGAATGTAGGTTGTGCATTACCTCATGTATAGGGTGTGTATGGTACACATACAATGTTGTTTCATTCCAAGTTATCCCTTGTAGAATGAAACATACTCTATGTCTTTAAATGGATTCTTGGTTTGGTATGAATTACCAAAAGTGTTGATCAAAATGATCAAATGTGTTTATCTTTAATCAATTTATGTATCAGCTCTTTCCAAGAAATGAACCTCATTGGAGGATGCTTGAAAGAATGGTAAGAGTGTTTATCATGTATGGGTAATAACATGATAACAAGTATGAGAGTTGTGTGGGTAGCATCATACTTCATTTTCATATGCATTATTATTGTATTCAAAATGTGAAATTAATGTACGATTTGTGTGCTTAGTGTCTCATTCCAATATCTATTATAATACACATTATGTGGAATGAGTTATGTTCATAGAACACATTGTCTTTGCTAAAGCCTGGAAATGCCACATCTCATGGCATCACACACTTGAGCAATATGTTGAAACAGGTAAACTAAATGTACCGAAAGTACTTGGATTGGTTTGGATCCAGGAGAGATCCGTAATCCATGTTCTGTGCCTACCTTCAAAAAGGTGAGTTGAATTTTCAAATGGCATAGAAACAGAGTGAATGTTTGTATCTACACTGGCATTGAAAAGTGTAAGCAAAGCATGATGAACTATGAACATCGAAAGCACACAAACATACACACAAAACACCTAGTCATCCTTCAACTTAAAACTCAGGTCAAAGGATAGACTAGTCGGAGGAACAGACTGGTCGATACTATTAGGAATTAGAACACTATCTGAAAGGGGGAAAAATGGACAAAGGGAGACAGGTCAATACATATTGACACAGACCGGTCGTTGGTCACGACTTGTCGGTGAGTCAGAAAGATTAAGTTAAAAGGACTATTTCTACGAAAACGACAGATTGTTTCAAAATCATCGTTCCTTCTCCCGCTAAGCTCTAGCGATTTCCTTCTTACCACTTGTGCCCTAGATTAGTCGATAGGATCTCCCAGAGCGAAATCTCGTCGGGAAACCATAGGGGTTTTGCTTCTCTCACTTCAACAAGCAAGGTAGTCACGGTGTTTGTGAGATTTAGTGATCGGGTAAGCCTTGGTCAGCTCTTCCCAAGCAACCTGTAATGGCCCGGAATTTGTAAATTAATATAAATGTGAATGTTATTTATTTTAATGATGAAAATTGGGAAAATTGGTGGAATAAATGGTAAATGGGCCAAAATTTGGATAAAGGCCCATGTATGGCCCAATAGACCATGGATTGGATTTAAAATCATTTAAGTGGTCAATGATGGTCAATTGGGCCAAGGATGGTCAAATGGGGCCCAATACCCATTTGGGACCCAATGGGTCAAGATAATGTAAGCTCTAAGATAAATGGGTATGGATAAATGTAATTGGGCCATGGACCCAATGAGGATCCAATTGGTTAGAATGGACTTAGTTGAAGCTAAATCACCTAAGTTGGTGATGGAATTAGACCAAGGTGATGTGGCCAATTGGGACCCACCTCCACCTCATCAAGTGAGGTGGCATGTGGACCAAGAATTGGTGGGGCCGGCCACCATGGTTGTGTAACGCCCGCCCCTTTTCACCATAAAATCAGAGTCTATTTAGTTTTTATTTTTAAAAGAGAGTGACAAAGGCGCGGACATCACGACGCGAGTTAACTCCGAGCTTCTAAAGCCCGGCCCTTAACTGGCCAACCCTACGTGCGCGTGGAACGAAGTCCATGAGAACGGTTCACACGTAGGCATGAGCTCGTGGAATATGACTTAATGCGGAATATTGTAATAAAGACTATCCTACCAGTTTTCAGATAACAGGGAAGATTTCATCATTTAATTACTAAAAAGCCATAACATCATGTATCTACAATAAGATCCAAATCATAGCAATAAGCCTAAAATATTACATTTCCGACAAACTAAACTATACAAATACACATTTCCGAAAATAAACTTAAACAAAATAATTAGTCCGCCTTCCCAAGTCCCTAAGCTTGGCTCCCGTCCCGTCCTTCTGCTCCGGCATTTCCTACGTCATCAGCTAGGGTAGAAGTAGGGCGTTAACCAGGCGCCCAGTAGGACTCCGAGTAGGGCTAACACATGGATTAATAATAACAGCATGCAGATAACAATATAATAAAAACTGGTAGACAATCATATAATGAAATTATGAAGTGCATGCCATGCCATGGGTGTCTGTGTTATGAATCCCACCCATAATCCCTACCATCATGATGTCATATCCCCCTTGACGGAAGGACCTCGTCAAGGTATCCCCATGCCTGTTCTCGGTCGCCCCGACGGAGCATGGACTCCGGTTATAGCCTATCAGGCTATCCCCATGCCTGTTCTCGGTCGCCCCGACGGAGCATGGACTCCAGTTATAGCCTATCAGGCTATCCCCATGCATGTTCTCGGTCACCCTGACAGAGCATGGACTCCGGTTATAGCCTATCAGGCTATCCCCATGTCTGTTCTCAGTCGCCCCGACGGAGCATGGACTCCGGTTCCTTTATTTTCCAGCCCATGCCATGCATGAGATGTAATGCATTATGCTATGTAATAAATTTGGGTCATAGCCTTTACATATGACTCATATCATTAACATATAACTCATAGTCTAGCCATATGCCATAAAATACATATAAATCATAATTTCATAGACCATCATATAACCAATCACATAATTACTAAAAAATAAACCAATAAACCATTTACATAGCACCTAATCCATGGCTTACAAATAGGTAGGAATCCTACCGAATACTGACTCGCATCCTTTCTCGTTTTCGTTCGATAATCCGGCTACCGACACGCGTACCGCTTGCGATGTCTAGTACCTTATTACACATTAATAATTAGTCCATGTTTTTAACTATTTTCAAACCCATTAATCATTTTCAAGCCCATACGAATAATCGGTCACTACTTAGGTCTTGCGGGTCCCATTTAGTCCATTATACATTTTAAGTACATGAGTCTAAAATCAGCCTCCTAGGCTTTATTTAACCCTACATAATGCTACTACTTAAAATCCCTAAACCCATGATCATCTCCCATGGAGTTCTTCATTTTGGCCATTAATTACGATTTTACCACTGCCTCTTCTCCATGGTTAATCAACCACTCACCCTTGCCTAACTAAGTTCATAATTGATTATAAACTTGGATCCCTAACTTAGGTCCATTAATGATCCATTCAATTATGTCACATGACCATTAAGATTGGCCATTTAATTAATCTAACCCTTATTCATTTAAACCCATCCAAAACCCCATACTTAACCCTTTAAATGGTTCACCAATGGGCCATGGGTTCAAAATACCCAATTCATCAAATCTTCCCATGGGGTTACCTTATGCATTTAACTACAATGAGTCCATTACCCACTCATTCCCTTTGGAGGCCACAAACATCATTCACCATCCAATTTAACCCACCAAAAGGCTCACAATTGAGCCATGGGTTCGGCCATACACCATGGCCGAACCCATGGTGTCCTTTTCCCATTTTTTCTTTGGCCTACTTATACATTTGAACCCATTATAAGCCCTTCCATGAAGGGGCTTAACATATACATTTAAATCATCATCCTTTATCACACTTTAAATCCATTTACAACCATCATCAAACCATCATAAAACCATCATTTTCCCCATTTTTTTTTGTACTCATTTAAACTACCATTACACCACCATAGGGTTCGGCCATTCACCATGGCTGAACCCATGGTTCATGATCCAATATTTCTTTATACCATTTTAGACCATAACACAATTATACTCATCGATGGATTCCATCATAAAACCTCTTCAAACTATTTACATTTAATCATTTTCAACCCTAAAAAATCATATTCATTCTCCATAGCTTTAAACCTTAAAACCCTACTTAATTCATCAATTCATTTAAAACTCCCACTTCCATGCTTGATTAACACCTAATTATACAATGTCCTTCATTCCTTAAAACCCTAAAAAAAATTCACACATTAATTACATAACCCTTAATCCATTTATATTTCTTTTTCTTTCTTTAACCCTAATTTATCCATTAGGGTTTCCTCCACTTTCCAACTTTCAAATTGATGGATTTAAAATCCATGGCATAAAATCATTTGGCCACCATTGATTTTACAAAACGAATCCCAAATCTTAAACCCTAAAAATCCAAAATTTCTTGTTTAAGAAATACTCACAATCCGTCGTCTCCTCCGACTTCCGCCACTCCCATCGGCTTCCTTAGCCTCCTTTCTCCTTCCTCTTGATCTTTGGTCGGCCAAGATGCTTGATCAATGGTGAAACCCTCCAAACTTAGGATCAGCCAAGGTAGGGTTTGCTTGAGAGAGGGAGAGGAGGAGATGGTGGGAAATAAGATCTCAACCTTTGATCTTGGCGTGGTGGGCTTTTGCTTTGAATTTTTCTTCTCTTCTTAGCTTCCTTTTCTTAATTTCCTTCTTCTCTTCTCCTTCTTCTTTTTTTTCTTAGAGTGGAACGACCATGAGAGAGTGCAAGAGATGGAGTTAGTGAAAATGATAATGGGAAAACAAGATAAGGCTTATCTCATTTAGTTATGTAACTTTACACTCCACATTAACTTTCTCCACCAGCAAACACAAGATATTTATCTTGCTTTATGGTGGTGGTTGAGATAACCACCACCAAGTCCAACGTGTTTTATTTTGAGTTTGGAATGAGGTGCTTTGGTCTTCACCTTTTGACCCCTTTGACCACTTCATTTGGATAATTTTAATCATTTAATATTTAGATAATTGGGTTACTTTAATTCCCATTTACTTAAATGACCTTTATACATCCACCCATGGTTGACCAATTCAACCATGGTGGTCGGCCCCACCAAACCTTGGGTCCACACGCCACCTCACTTGGTGAGGTGGAGGTGGGTCCCATTGGACCATGTCACCTCGGTCAACTTTAAATTAACTTAGATAATTTAGACCCATTCAATTCATTCTAATTGGATCACCATTGGGCCCATGGCCCAATTACATTTTCCTCTTACCCATTTATCTTAGGCCTTACATCAACTTAATCCATTGGGTCCCAAATGGGTATTGGGCCCAATTTGACCATCCTTGGCCCAATTGACCACCATTGACCCTTTAAGTAAACTTAAATCCAATCCATAATCCATTGGGCCCTGGTTGGGCCTTTGTCCACATTTTGATCCATTTACTATCTATTCCATCCAATTTCCAACTTCCACCATAAAAAAAAAAGTAATAACACATATATATTACTTTACAAATTCCGGGCCATTACAATACAATCCTCTTTTAAAATTTTCGTCCCGAAAATTCGAGCGAAGTAGAGGTCTCAAACATCTTATACAAAGAGTTCCGGATGAGCGGCTCTCATCTCTGATTCAAGTTCCCAGGTGGCTTCCTCATTTCCATGTCGTTCCCATACCATCTTGACCAACTGAATAGCGCGGTTCCGCAACACACTTTGTTCGCTCCCGATCACTCTGATCGGCTTCTCCACATACGTCACGTCGCTTCGTACATCGACGTCTTGCATATTCAACACATGGGAAGGATCGGCATTGTACTTCCTTAACATGGACACATGAAATACATCATCATGTAGAGATGATAGCTTTGGAGGGAGCGCCAACTGATAAGCTACCCCCCCCCCCTGCCCCGCCCCCCAACCCTCTTTAGGATCGAAAACAGCCCCACAAATCTAGGCAACAGTTTCCCCTTCTTTCCGAACCTCATGTGCCTCTTCCGTGGTGAGACTTTCAAAAACACCAAGTCTCCCACCTCAAACTCGAGGAACCTTCTCCTCTTGTCGGCATAACTCTTCTGACGGCTCTGCGCAGTGAGTAAACGTTGCCGTATCAATTTAATCTGTGCCGTAGTCTCCGCAACCAACTCCCCCCCAATCAAAGCAGGCTCACCGGCCTCTGTCCAGCACACTGGCGATCTACACGGTCTACCATATAAGGCCTCAAATGGAGCCATCTGTAGGCTTGCCTGGTAACTGTTATTGTAGGAAAACTCCACCAGTGGTAAGTGATCCTCCCATCCACCCTTGAAGTCTAGCATGCATGCTCTCAGCATATCCTCCAATGTCTGTATTGTCCTCTCCGACTGTCCATCAGTTTATGGATGAAATGCTGTGCTAGTCAATATGTCGGTCCCCATAGCCGACTGCATGCCCTGCCATACTCTGCCGGTGAAACGGCCATCTCTGTCGGACACAATAGTCCGGGGAATACCATGTAGTCTGATGATATCCCGGATGTACCGTCGACCCAATGTCTCCGATGAATCTATCATCTTGATGGGAAGGAAATGCGCAGATTTAGTCAACCGGTCCACTACTTCCTATTCCGTCCTGATCAAGCTGGCTACTGTCGCATGTGACATGCGGCTGAGGGCATCCGCCACCTTGTTCGCCTTGCCGGGATGATATCGGAGTGCAAAGTCATAATCTGCCAAATATTCCATCCATCTTCGTTGTCTCATGTTGAGTTCCTTCTGATCAAACAAATATTTCAGACTCTTGTGATCGGAAAACACCTCAAATTTCTCTCCATAGAGATAGTGTCTCCAGCTTTTGAGAGCGAAGACCACTGCTGCCAGCTCCAGATCATGTATGGGATAGTGGCGTTCATGGATTTTCAACTATTTGATCAGTACGCCACTGCCCGATTACCTTGAATGAGTGTACACCCCAGTCCCTCTCCTGAGGCATCACAGTACACCTCATAATTTCTGCCTCTTTCCGGCAAGATTAGAATAGGAGCGGTTGTAAGCTTCTCCTTTAGCTCCTCAAATCTCCGGTTGCACAGATCCGACCACTCAAATTTGACTCCTTTCTGAGTGAGTCGGGTAAGTGGAGCTGCAATCTTGGAGAAGTCCATGATGAATTTCCTGAAGTAACCGGCCAATCCCAGAAAACTGCGGATCTCGGTCACATTTGTCGGCACTTTCCACTCCTTCACTGCCGCTACCTTAACCGGGTCCACGACTATACCTTCCTCCGATATAACGTGTCCCAAGAAGTTAATCTTAGATAGCCAGAACTCACAGTTGTGGCTTTGGCATACAACTGGTTCCTCTTCAGGGTGTCCAGAACTATCCACAGGTGTTCAGCATGTTCTTCCTGACTCTTGGAATAGATCAGGATGTCATCAATAAATACGATCACAAACTGATCTAAGTAAGGCCAGAATACCCTATGCATCAGGTCCATGAACACCGCTGGTGCATTAGTAAGCCCAAACGGCATGACTACATACTCATATAGACCATACCTTGTTCTGAAGGTTGTCTTCTCTATGTCCTCCTCTCTAACCCGGATTTGATGGTATCTAGACATCAGATCAATCTTGGAGAAATGAGAGGAACCCCTAAGTTGATCAAACAGATCGTCAATCCTGGGGAGGGGATACTTGTTCCCAACAGTAAGCTGGTTCAATTTTCTATAATCCACACACATCCGAAGGGTACCGTCCTTCTTCTTCACAAATAATACCGGGGTTCCCCATGCTGATGTGCTATTCCGAATAAAACCCAATCTGAGCAGTTCATCAATCTACTTCTTCAACTCGGTCATCTCAGCTGGTGCCATCCTATAATGTGGTAACGATAATGGAGCAGTGCCGGGATATAACTTGATCTCAAAGTTTATCTCCCTCTTGGGTGGCAAACCAGGGAGCTCTGTTGGAAATACCTTGGCAAACTCTACTACTACCGCCAGAAGTTCAGCCCCTGGTGCCCTGTCTAACTTAATGTTGTTCAAGACAAGGTGGTTCAATTCTTCCTGCAGTCTTCTAGGAATACCTTGTCTATCAGCGGGCACTATATACCGCTTTCCCTCAGGTGACCAAAATATCACCCTACGAAGATGGCAATCAATATGGGCCTGATACGTAGCCAACCAGTACATACCAAATATAACATCGTACTCAGCCATATCGATTACTAAATAGTTGAACTCGAATCGGAATCCAGCGAGTTCAGTGTTTAATCCAGTGTAGATGAGTCCGAAAGATGTGCCTCCGACAGGGGATACAATGGTAAGTGATGTGGACAGGTTTTGTACTAATGTGCCCGTAGTAGATATGAATACAGCAGATATAAATGAATGGGAAGCTCCAGAATCAAATAATGTAACAGCATAGGAACTACCAACTACGGCCATACCTTGCATCACCGAGCGATCCACCGCTACTGGAGAAGGTATGGCAAAAAGCCGTCCAGATCCTGTAGGGTCTGTCGCCCACCCCACTTGGTTATGAGTCCTGCCTCCTCGTGATTGAGCTGACCTAGCTGGAGGACGGGAAGAGCCCCTGAAGTTAGAGGGTCTGTTGAGCTGTGGACACTCCCTCTTGAAGTGGCCCTGTTGGCCACACTGATAGCAAGTACCCCCACCCCGTGGGACCTGGGTGACTGATGCTGACAGGGAGGGCTGGTTGGGGCGAAAGCCCCCTGTAGACCCAATGGAGGGTGAGGGTCTGTTGAAACTCGGGCGGAACCTCTTGTTGGGTTGAAATACGCCCCGTCCACTCTGCCCCCAATGGTTGTCAGGCCGCGCCAACTCATTCAATTCTCGTTCTGGGATAGTGGCCCTGCTGACCACACCTGCCAGTGTGGGTTCCTTGAAAATGGTCACCCTAGCCCTGATGCTCGGCCGAAGGTCTCTCTCAAACGTACGGGCCCTCCGATGCTCGATATCCACCATGTAGTAAGCATAGACAGACAAACGAAGGAATTCCCGATATTCTGCCACTGTCATATTGCTTTGTACTAATGATATAAAAGCTTGAGTCTGGCTCTCTCTTTCTTCCTCTGGAAAATATTGTTCTAGAAAAGTGGCTGACAACCATTCCCAAGTCATGGCAATCCTTAGCCCTTCCGGCACGAGTGCTTGCTGTTTTTCCACCACTTCCCACCAATTGCCGGCATCCTCAATCAGTTGAGATGTTGCCAGTAAGATTCTGTCAGTCGGACTGGAAAACTGAAGCAGATTCAAGATCTGAGTGATCTTCTTTAACCAATGATCTGCTCCTACAACCCCTTCTTTTCCTCTGAAATATGGAGGGCTCTGTTGCTGGAACCTCATCCAAACACTTTTTGGTCTTTGATGGTTCTTGTGTATACCATTTAGGGTTTGGCCATGCAAGGTCCAAACCATGATCCTTGATCATCTTTTTCTTACTTATGAAATCTTAACGAGTACTTACCGATTCCGCAACTCCTCCAGTTTCTTTCACTCCTTCATGCTCTTCCAATCTTCTCCCTCCTTAGCCTCCTCTTCCTCCTTGATCCTTGGCCGAGAGTGCTTGAAAGGCTTTGAATGAAAACCCAAGGAGAGGGTTCGGCCAAAGGGTGTAGGTTTGACACAGAGAGAGAGAGCTTGAGATCAAAAACTACTCTAAGTCCTTCGTCTTTGAGAGTGGTCGGCCTTGAGTGAGAGAGGGAGAGAGTGAGGTAAAACAAGGAATTCTCCTTGCTGCCCAATGTAAATCAGCCAAGGGTTGTGTCCTTTGGTTGATACCCCTTTGTAACTCCCATGACCTTTCACCTCCCTCATTATCATTTGCTTTGGGGGTTTCATTGCATGAGATGAAACGCACCAACTTTATGCCTCTTGGGTTTCCATCATGAGATGGAAACCCTCCCAACATGTATGCCTTGTATGTCTTTGTATAACAACCAAAAACTCTCCAACTTCCTCCTCTTAATCCATGATGGTCGGCCAAGGGTGGTGTCCTTTGGTGACACCTCTTGGTAACTCCCATGCCCTTTCACCTTCCACCTTTATGATCCATTTGGAGGTTTCATCCTTGAGATGAAACTCTCCCAACGGTTTGGCTCTTGGGTTTCCATTTTGAGATGGCAACCCCCATGCTTCCAACTTGTGCCTTTGGTGTAACCTTGTGTAACATTAAAACCGTCCCCATTAATGACCATTTGGAGTTTCATGCATGAGATGAAACTTCCCCCTCCAACGTGTGACCCTTGACTTGAGTCTTTGAAACAACTACAACCCCTCATCTTCCCACTCTACTCACTTGAGATGAAGCTCCCCATAACTTCCCATCCAATTCATTTAACTCAACTCATCCATTTAACTCAACTCACCTCTTTAATTCAACTCATTTAATTCACTTGAATCAACTCAATTATTTGATTCCATTTCCAACTTAAATCAGCCCCAACCTAATTAAGCTTGGACTTACGTGGTGGTCAACCAAGTCAACCATGACCCATTGAGTCCCAATTGGGCATTTTGACCCAATTGACAATCTTGACCCAATTAAATAACTCTTGCCCATTTATTTCCATTGATCCACATCTACCATCTGTTTGGTCTTATTTGAGCAATTGACCCAACATTTACCCATCTAAGGTTCGTATCCATTAATTCACAGTTTCAATGTCAAAAATCGTAAATATTTATAACTTGAAAATCTGGGGTGTTACAGCTACACTTGACGAAAAAGGAATGACAGCAAGGGAAGGACAATCATTATAAAAAAATGGATTTATCAAACATAGCAAAGTAGGACATATTTCCCTGGAACAAGAAACATCAGGATTTCCCCAAATTGAGAAATAATACTTGATACATAGGAAAGCTCCCCAAAAACAAGAAATACAAGATGTTGATTTGACAATTCCCCAAACTATGTAAACACAAAACTTTAATGAGAAAGCTAAGTCAAACGATGTTTCAATAACTTAGGAAAATGCCTCCGAGAAGAAGAACTCAACAAAACCCGCATGTCGAGGAAGAGGTACAGCAACCACACCAGGAAGAGGAGCAGAACAGCGTGAATATTCCTGTGGTACCTCCCGAGCTGCAGAACTTAGTACAGGCTGTGGTCACTTCCGTTCTACGGCAACATATGAACGGCAATGGAAGTGTGACCACCAATGAGACACAGGATCGAAGCATGGTTAGATAATTCCAACAACAGTGTCCCCCTCACTTCAAAGGGAAAAAAGGAGCTGCAGGAGTAGAGAATTGGCTAAGAAATATCAACAAGATCTTGACATTACTGAAGATCACCAGTAATGAAGATAGAATACTGCTGGCTACTTCCCAATTGATTGATGATGCTGGTAAGTGGTGGGAAGTGATTGAACGACAATTGGCACAGATTCTAGCGGGGGAAAGGACTGAAATGACGTGGGACCAATTCTCTGGAATGTTTCTGGATCACTATTTTCCAGAGGAAGAGAAGGAGCGCCAAACACAAGCGTTCATATCTTTGGTTCAGGGCACTATGACTGTGGCAGAATATCATCAGGTTTTCCATCTATCATGTTATGCTTTATACATGGTGGACAAAGAATACAGGAAGGCTCGTAAGTTTGGGCGAGGCCTTCAACCAAGATCAGGGTCAAAGTGACTATTTTCAAGTCACCTACATTGGCGGAAGTGGTCAGTCGAGCTACCGTAGCTGAGCAAGAGCTGACAAAGACAGTTTGGTTTGTGGACAATGCCAAGGCCAAAGCAGAGGAAGTGTTCACCGCCCAAACAAGAGATTTCGACCCAACTTTGGGAGACCCTCACCTTCTATTGGGTCAACTGGAGGTTTTCGTCCCAATCAGCCCTCCACATTAGTATCCGTCTTTCAGGTTCCTCAAGGTGTGAGCACATGTTTTCAGTGTGGCTAGCAGGGCCATTTCAAGAGGGAGTGTCCGCAAAACAGTAGACCTTCTCACTCCAGGGGTTCATTTCGTCCTCCAGTTCGATCACCTCATTCACAAGTATCCATAGCATATAACCAGACAGGATGGGCACCTAATCCAACAGGATCTGGATGACTGTATACTTTGGCTCCTCATCTAGAGACGGTGGATCACTCAGTGATTCAAGGTATGGCAAAAGTTCGCAGTTCCTATGCCTGTGCATTATTTGATTCAGGAGCATCCCACTCCTTTGTATCTGCTGCTTTCATATCTTCTACTGGCACTCTAGTACAACAACTATCCACTGCACTTACAATTGTATCCCCTATTGGAGACACATCACTGGGACTGATATGCACATCGGTAAACACTGAACTTGATGGGTTCAGATTTGAGTTCAATTATCTAGTACTCGAGATGACAAAGTACGACATCATTTTTGGCATGGATTGGTTGGCTAACTTCCAGGCCAGCATTGACTGCCATCTCCGCAGGGTGATATTTTGGTCACCTGAGCGAAAGCGATACGTGGTACATGCCGACAAATAGAGCATCCCTATGACCAGGAGACTGTATGAAGAATTGAACCACCTTGTAGTAAAGACTACGCAGAGGTATTTCCAACAGAACTCCCTAGTTTGCCACCAAATAGGGAGATTGATTTTGAGATTAAGCTATATCCTGGCACTGCTCTAGTGTCATTGCCGCATTACCGGATGGCCCCAGTTGAGATGTAGGAGCTAAAGAAGCAAATTGATGAACTGCTCAGATTAGGATGCATCCGGAACAACACATCATCTTGGGGAGCACCGATATTATTTGCAAAGAAGAAGGATAGTACGCTTCAAATGTGTGTAGATTATCGGAAGTTGAATCAGTTGACAGTCAGAAACAAGTACTCTTTGCCCAGATTTGATGATCTATTCGATCAACTCAGGGGTTCTACTCACTTCTCCTGTAACTCCCGCCCCTTTTTCACTCGCTTTTTGAAAATCAGAGTCTATTTTTTTTTTAAATGGAGAGTGAGAGAGGGCGCGGACGTCACGACGCGAGTTAAGTCCGAGCTTCTAAAGCCCGACCCTTAACTGGCCAACCCCACGCGTGCGCGGAACTAAGTCCACGTGAATGGTTCACGCGTAGGAAGTAAGCTCGTGGATTATAATCATTGCGGAACATGATAATAGAGTCTATCATACCGGTTTTTAGATAGAAGGGAAGATACAACATTGAATTACCAAAATGCCCCTATGATTCATATTTATATCACAAAATATAATCGTCCATGACTAAAGTTCAAACCATCGCGAGAAATATAATTTATACAGTCTGACAAGCTAAGTTACTCAAATTACATTTCCAAAATATAAAACTTAAATAAATTTAGTATCCGCTTCCCAAGCTCCTAAGCTTGGCCTCCGGTATGTCCACCGTTTCCTCCATCTCCTGTGTCATCAGCTAGGGTAGAAGTAGGGCGTTAGTCAACGCGCCCAGTAGGACTCCGAGTAGGGCTAGCACATGGATTAGTGATAGCACGCATACCGATACAATAAAATATAACAAAATAAGCATGTAATGAATTCTATGCCATGGGTGCCTATGCCATGTGTCCCACCCATCATCCGTATGATCATACAATGTATTGTCCCCATGTTTGCTTCTCGGTCGCCCCGACGGAGCATGGACTCCAGTTATAGCCCTCAGGCTATCCCCATGTCTGATTCTCGGTCGCCTCGACGGAGCATGGACTCCGGTTATAACCTTCAGGCTATCCCCATTTCTGATTCTCGGTCACCCCGACGGAGCATGGACTCCGGTTATAGCCCTCAGGCTATCCCCATCTCTGATTCTCGGTCGCCCCGACGGAGCATGGACTCCGGTTATAGCCCTCAGGCTATCCCCATGTCTGATTCTCGGTCGCCCCGATGGAGCATGGACTCCGGTTTCATTATTTTCCCCCCATGCCATGCATGAGATGTACATGCATTATGCTATGTAGTATATAGATAAACCATAAATTTAATATACCATACATAGCCATATAATGCATAATGTTAAAATATAATCCATAACACCATTATATAATTCATAAATTAAAACTCATCATAATACAAGTCCCATAATCATCAAAATAGATTAAAATAAACATCACATATCCACGGCTTACAAAGAGGTAGGAATCCTACCGAATACCGCGTAGCGTTCCGTTCCGTTTCCGTTGGATAATCCGGTCGCCGATCGCGTACCGTTTGCGACGTCCTGATACCTTATTACATTTACCGAATCAGTCATTTACGTTACCCTTGATTAAATCCCTAACTTAGCCCATTATCCATTGGTTTTAGACTCATACATAAATCCAATTTTGGCCAAATCTAAACATTCCGATTTGCGAGCCTAAAACACAACATCTATCCGTTTCATTTAATCATTCGTAATATCCGATTCCATGTCTAATCCCCATAGGGTTCGGCCATGTACCATGGCCGAACCCATAGTTCTTCAATGTGGCACTTATTTACCGTTTTGCCATTCCTCTCCCATGGTTAAATCATCCATTCGTTTATGTACATTCTAAGTCCCAACTTCAGCCTAAGGTTGGCACCACATGTAACTCCCCTCCCATTCATTTCCATTACTTATTTCTTTTGGGGGTTTCATCCTTGAGATGAAACCCTCCAACGGTTTTTACCTCTTGAGCTGCCCTGATGCAACCTACCTCATCACTTCTCCATGTGGGGTTTCATCTTTGAGACGAAACCCCCAAGGCATCCAACGTGTAGCCTAAGAATATCCTTCCTCCATGTGTGAAACCATTTTGTAACTTCCATTTGCTTAATGCCTCCCTTGGGGTTTCATCCTTGAGATAAAACTCCCAAGGTACCCAACGGCTAGCTTTTGGTTGACCTTGTGTAACTCCACAAGCCTACTCATCTTCCATCTTGGGGGTTTCATCCTTGAGATGAAACTCCCATGGTAACCAATGGTCATGTTTGAAATTAACATAAACTTGTCACCTAAGTAACTCCCATAACCGCCCCCTCCATTTACTTGACCATATGGGGGTTTCATGCATGGGGAAAACTTCCCATGCAACCAACGTGTGGTGCACTTGAAATCTTGGTGTAAGCTCCCCTTTTATCCTCATGCATTGCATAAAACCTCCATGCAATTCCAACGTGTAAAAAGGGTTTGAATTTGAAACACAAACACTCACCATTTGTAACTCCATAAAACCGCCACCCCATTCATTACATATCTAGGGGTTTCATGCATGAGATGACCTCTCTGTGCATCCAACGTGTGGAGTGGTTTTAATTTGAAACTACAAACCTTCTCCCTCACATTTACATTTACTCAACTCAATCATTTAATTTAACTCCATCTAAACTCAATCATTTAATCAACTTTCCAAACTCAATCATTTATTCCAACTCAATCCAAACTCAAACATTTAATTCATCTCAATCCAAACTCAATTAAGCTTGAGCTCACCCAATGGTCAAGCATATCCACAACGACCCATTGGGTCCCAATTGGGTCCTTTGACCCATTTAACCACTTTGACCCAAATAAATGTACATTACCCATTTAATTTAATTTAATCCCATAACACCTACATTGGGTCTTATTTGAACAATGGGTCCCACAATTTTTCTCATCTATGATCATAACCCTTTAATTCATAATTCCAATGGCATTTTCGTAAATATTGATATATTGAAAAATCTAGGATATTACACGGCCAAGCCAGCTATTTTTAATTTTAGACATATTTCATTATTATTTAATTCAGCCCCATTTAATTTGAACTTACTTGGTGGCCATCCAAGTTAACCATGACCCATTGGGTCCCAATTCGGCATTTTGACCCAAATAACAACCTTGATCCAATTAAATGCACCTTACCCATTTACTTCGATTGAAAACATTTCCACAATCCGTTGGGTCTTAATTAGGCAATGACCCAATACTTTACCCATATAAGGTCCATATCTAATAATTCACAAATTAAATGGGTAATTTTCATGTATATTAATAACTTGAAAATCCGGGGTGTTACAGTTATTACAATCCCAAAATTAACAGTTCTCCCAATACATAAGTTCAAAATCAATTAAGTAAAATCAGCATAAAACTGCCCAATCTCCTATGCTTGGCTTTCTTCACGTCCCATGTCGTTTCTATTCCCTGTTCCATCATCTGTAGGGTAGAAGAAGGGCGTTAGTCAACGCGCCCAGTAGGAATTTCAGATAGGGTTATGCACACATAGGATCAATACGAAAATCATGATAAATACATCAAATCAAAACAGTAACGCATCTCATAGTATTAAAAACAGTGCATGATAATCATGTCCAAATCATGCTAATGTATGTGCCATATCATGGGTGTCATATGCCAATGATCCCTCACCCAATATCCATATCCAATCACAACACAAATCATATCAATAGTTTCCTTGATAAAATAAAGCCATATCAAGGTGTTCCTTTAGCCATTTACGTCCGCAGTGTTTTGTTACGGCACCACCAGGTCAATGTTTTACCTCCCCACTCATGTTAATCAGAATTACCAATGGAGCATGGACTTCTCCCTCTGCGTAAGGTTTTCGAATTGGTTACCCTGGAACTCTTTGGCCCAAATTACACCGTACTCCTATCTAGCAATCCCGGACAAGGCCAACATATCAATGGTTCACATAGCTTCTTTCAAGCTAGTTTTCAAGCCCCAAGCCATGTCCGGACAACTCATAACTTGGCTTGCTGTCCCATGTACTCCCTTTTAAGCCATGCATGAGATCATGAATGCAATAATGCTTTTTCATTTCAAATCACATGTTACCATCGAAAATAGTTCATAATCATATACATTTCTTAAATCAAAGTAAGTCATCATGTTTGGAAACACAAATCAGTAACACAAATATATATATATATATACATATATATATACATACATATATATATATATATATATATATATACATATATATATACAGATATATATATACATATATATATACATATATATATATACATATATATATACATATATATATATATAAGATCCACATGTATTTCAATAAGGTAGGAATCCTGCCCACGTCCGATTTACTGTCATTTTCTTGTTTCGCATGAACAATTGCTAACCGTCGCATGAAAGTGAATCACACCTCTTTACCTTATCAATTTAATCATATACATATATTAATTTGATTTTTCCTTTAATTTAATTACTCCTCACATCTTACCAGATAAACAGATATATCATTTTAATTATTGTCCTCTGCCTTACCGCAGACATTTTGTAATAGCCCGGATTTTTAAATCAATACATATGTTGGCTATTATTTATTTTAATGAGTGAAATTAAGAATTTCGATGGAATGGATGTTAAATTGATCAAAATTGGGGCAATGGCCCAAGTAGGGTCCAATGGACCAAGGATTGGATTAATTTCATTTAAATGGGTCAATGATACTTAATTGGGTCAAGGATGGTCAATTGGGTCAAATACCCATTTGGGACCCAATGGGTCAAGATGGTTTGAGCATTAGGGTAAATGGGTAAGAGGTGAATTTAATTGGGCCATGGGCCCCATGATGATCCAAGTAGATGAAATGGAATGAAGTGAGTAAAATCACCTAAGTTAAATTGGAATGAGTCAAGATGGCATAAACAAATGGGTCCCAACTCCACCTCACCAAGTGAGGTGGCGTGTGGACCATGACTTAGGTGGGGCCCACCACCATGGTTGACTTGGTCAACCATGGATAAGTCAAAGGGAAGTAAGGAGGATCAAAGGAAAATAAGTTGAGTTAAATTAATTTAAAACACCTAGGTTAAGTGAGAATAAAATCAAGGTGGCATGATCAAGTGGGACCCACCTCCACCTCATCAAGTGAGGTGGCGGGTAGGCTAAGGCATTGGTGGGGCCGGCCACCATGGTTGACTTGGTCAACCATGGGTGGATTCATGGAGAAAGTAAAGACAAATAAATGGAATTAAACTATGTAATTAAATGACCTAAGTTAAATAACAAATTAATCAAATAAGTTACATAATATGGGGTGAGTTAAATGGGGTGAGTCACTTAGATAATGAGTGAGTCAAATGGGTGATTTCCATCTCGCTTGACTCACCCAAACCACCAAGATAAGACCCACAAAACCGTTGGCCATGAAAGAGTGGTATGGCTAAGACAAGATCCATGAAATGGGGGCCTAGATTTGACATGCATTGACCCATTGTGTGGTGGTAGTTCCACCTCATCCCAACCACCACCACGAAGGGACAAGGGGCCTAGGATTAAGGGCATGCAAGCCATACACCCCCCCCCCCCCCCCCCCCCCTCCATTCGGTTTGGTCAATGGACTCATGGGTAAGACTCCACCTTAATGAGGGTGGAGTCTAACCCAAGCTACCCAAGGCAAGATGGGAAAAGTGTAGGGTTCCATCCCTTTTCCCATCTCATTTCCATCTCTCACTCCCTCTCCTAGCCCTCCTCCCCTCTCTTCCAACACCAAGAAGAAGAAAAGACTTCGAAAAATAAGAGAACATTCCAAGCTTGGCCGACCACCACCCTAAGATCAAGACTTAGAAGATTTTCCATTCTTTCCTCCTTTCCCTCTCTCAAACCTACCTCAATCATTGGCCGAACCAAACCTTGGTGATCTCATCTTGATCAAGCACATATAGTGGCCGTACATCAAGAAGAAAGAAGGAAGGAGAAGGGCTAAGGATCAGGAGGAGCAAGAGGAAACCGGAGGAGCCGTGGGAGTGGTAAATAGTCCTCAACAAGATTTTATTTTTTTAAAGGGTTAAAAAGGAGATCATGGAGTCCATCCTTATTGGATTAATTGGTGGCCAAAATGTCATGGGCCATAGATCTAAAATCCATCCAAGAAAGGGGATGAGAAATGGACAAATCCTAAAGGGTAAGATAAATTAAGGAAGATAAATACTAAGGACACTATGTACATATATGGATTACATAAGCATGCATGACATGATGGGTCAAGGATCATGGTTCGGCCATTGCATGGCCGAACCCTAAACATTATGGATTCATGGAGAGGACTTCATGCATGTCAAAATATGGTGGATGATCAAGATAGTTGGTTTGGCCTTTGCATGGCCAAACCCTGGGGTTTTCTTGTATGAAAACTATCAATAATAAAGCATGGAAATATGATTTTGGAGGAATGATGGACCATAGGGTTCGGCCATGTTGTATGGCCAAACCCCATGGAAGGAGATTAAGTATTTCTTAAGGGGTTTAAAGGATAGAAACCATGGAATAATGGTTAATGATTTTTGAGGCTTAGAATGGTTAAATATTTGTAAATTTTAAAGGAGTTTTAATGAGGAAAATCATGGAAGATGTTAATGATTTCTATGGCCTCAAAAGTTGTAAATGAGGATGAACCATGAACCATGGGTTCGGCCATGGTGTATGGCCGAACCCTATGGTGATGTATTAATGACTTTAATGGGTATAAAATATGGAAAATAATGGGGGAATGTTGGTAGCTTCAATGGACTCAAAAATGTACCTAATGATGATAAAAAATGATGATCTAAATGTATGATGGAATCCCCTCAAGAAGGGACCTTGTGGTGGATCTAAAATGTAGTAAAAGACCCAAGAAAAAGTGAGGAAAAGACATCATGGGTTCGGCCATGGTGTATGGCCGAACCCATGACCCATTTGTGAGCCATTTTATGGGCGAAGTTAAGGTCTATGCATGTGTTTAAATGAATGGGAATTAGGTTAAGTAAATGGCTGATTTTAAATGATTTTATGTCATGGTTAATGAATCAATCATGGATCCATGTTGATGGATCATAGGGACCTAAGGATATAAAAATAAAGTGAGAGTTAGCCATAGAAAAGAAGGAGTGGCAAAAATGTAAATAAGGCCAAAATGGAAGACCATGGGTTAGGCCATGGTGTATGGCCGAACCCCATGGAGGATGGTTGTGGACATAGGGACCTCTATGATAACCTTATGTGTAGGTTAATGAAGCATAGGGTTACTGGTTTTTAGACTCACATGATTAAAAAAATCTATGGATTAAAAAGGGACCCAAAAGCCTAGTTAGTGAGGTTCGGCCATGGTGTATGGCCGAACCCCACTAAGACATGTTTGATGGACTTAGACATGGCTGAAACATTGGGTTTAATTGTTGATGTGTAATAAGGTAAATGGGACCTCACAAGTGGTGCGCGATTGGCGATCAAAATCGTCGGCGAAAACGTAAAGAAACACTAGTTGGTATTTGGTAGGATTCCTACCTCATTGTAAGCCATGGATTATGTGTATATGAATGTTTTACTTGATTTATTTTGGTAATCAAATGACATGTTTTAAGATGGGATTTAATGCTATGGTTCGTAATATTATTATATGGCATATTGCACTTACATCTCATGCATAGCATGGGAGGGATGAAATGAAACCAGAGTCCATGCTCCGTCGTGGCGATAAACATACATTGGGATACTATGTGTTTATGATTATCTTGATGAGGCTATCCAAACAAGAAGGTTACTATGTGTTTATGATTATCTTGATGAGGCTATTCAAACAAGAAGGTTGCTATGTGTTTATAATTATCTTGATGAGGCTTTTCCATCAAGAGGGACATTGTATGATGGTGATATGGATGACGGGTGAGACTCATGGCATATGACACCCATTGCATGGCATTGTATTTAATTGCATGGTTTTGATATACTATTACCTATGCGTTTTGTTATCACTAATCCATGTGTTGGCCCTACTCGGAGTACCTACTGGGCCCGTTGTCTAATGCCCTACTTCCACCTTAGATGATGACGCAGGAAATGGAGGAAGTGAGGAAGTGACCGGAGCCAAGCGTAGGAGCTTGGAGGAGTGAGCTAGTTTATTTACTTAAGTTTATTTTGGAAATGTAATTTGAGTATCTTAGCTCGTTGGACTGTAATATTTTAGATTACTTGCTATGGGTTGGACTCTATGTTTGTAACGCCCCGCCCTCTCCGAGAATATCAGATTCTAATTTTTTTTTCTTAAGATAAAACATCGAAAGAGAGCGGACGGCGTCACGACGCGAGTTAAGTTCAGACTACTCAAGTCTGAATCTTAACTGGCCACCCATGTGTACATGGACTAGACCATGATAATGAATCACAGATGGAACTAACAACAACATGCGGAATAAACTAGATTAACTACGGAAATAATATGAAAAGATAGCAAGTAACAGTCCCAAATGATAATTAAGATAAACAACCATCCATAGTTAATAGTCTAATCAAACCATAGCAAGTATTAAATTATTACATGTCCATCAAAATATAATTCAAATGACAATAGATAAGTAATCCTGTTCATCATTCAAGCACTTAGGCTTGAACTCCCCTCCCGGTCATCGACCTTTTCTTTCCCTTTCCTTGTACCTGCATTCTCCTCTGAGGATAGAATTAAGGCGTTAGATCAACGCGCCCAGTAGGTTCCCGATCATGTACATTCATAGCCATCACTTGACGTGCCTCGCACCGTCAAGGTATATCACAATACACTTCCCTCTCTTCATCATTGAGTTGATTCATATCACCTATTAGCCCTCCTGGCGGGACTCTCATCGCCTAAGGAGACCAATGTGACTATGATCATCATGTTACTCCTCCTGGCGGGACTCTCATCGCCTAAGGAGGACGTAACTCATAATTACAACACTGTAGAACCTCAGTCATCATCCCATGTCCATGCATGAGATGCCAATGCTTTGTATGCCATTTGTAAATGCATAACATATCATTCGAAACCACATAAAAATATACAAGAGTCTCATAAAGAAAACTAGGTAAAACTGTGGTTACAAGTAGGTAGGAAACCTGCTGAAGATTCACTTCAGTACTTGAGCTTTCTTAATCGTCAGCAGATCACGACTAGTATGCCGTATACGCAAGTCTGGATACCCTATTAAAATAGCAGCAAACCAAACATTTATCATGTAATGCCAACTTAGTCAATGTCCCAAAAATGTACTATGTGGGGTTCGGCCATGCCTATGGCCGAACCTCACCTATTCATCCTTTGGGTCTCTCATTCATTTAATCCCTATTAAGCATTACTTTCTACAAATTACCTTGGTAGGGTTCATACAACCATACCTATGATTATTCCACCTTTGATCAATAAATCATTCTTTCCCATCATTCAATCACAAAATCGGCTACACAATTGAGTCACCAAAGACCCTTAGTGGGGTTCGGCCATGCCTATGGCCGAACCTCACCAAATCTGATTTTGTTCCACACTTATCTGTCATCAAATGGTTCTCCATTAAAGTACTTCAAACCCTTTATGAAATCATGGAAACAATAACAAACTTAACCCATATACTTAGTCCATTCATCCCAAAAACAGCCCCATGGGGTTCGGCCATGCACATGGCCGAACCCAATGGCTCTCTTTATCTGATTGATCCATCAATTACCCATGAGTTAAATCAGTAACTTAACCCTAATATTGACATGGTTCAGCCCTACACTGGCCAACTAACAGCAAGTAAAACTTCACCAAATCACATCAAACACCATATTTTATATGATTTTAAACTCATCAAAATCATCAAATACTAACATGGGGTTCGGCCATCCAAAGTGGCCGAACCCTATGTCCATGTTTTGGTACTCTTTAGCATGTTTTAAGTGTCACTTATTCATATAAAAATCAGTACATCATTGCTGCATTTTTACCTCTCAAAACCATCCAATAAATTCATCACTTTGTCCAAATGACCATAACACCTCATGGGATTCGGCCATCCAAGATGGCCGATCCAAATGGTCCATTTCATCAGTTTTAAACCACTGTTTTATACCCATGATACCTTCAGTCCTTATGTCATTCAGATCCATGTTTTTAACCCTCTTTAAAACACGCATTTGAATCTCAAAAAAACTCAAAAACAGTCCACAAAAACTCCATGGTTTCCATGTTTCAAAAAATGAAAACCAACCTAACTTTTACATGGGGTTCGGCCCCCCATGGTGGCCGAACCCAATGGTCATCTTTACCATTTTAAAACTTCTATAAATCAAGGTTAAAACCTTGGTGTATTCGGCCATAACCATGGCCCAATACAGACCCCATTTGTTCCATGTTATTAAACCAAAATAACACATAAATACTTACCAAACTTGCTTTGCCTAAGATCCTTGCTTCCTCCCTTTTATTTCTTCCTTTCTTCCTTAATTCTTTGCTGGTTTAAGCTTGAATAACTGGTGCCAAAACCTCTGCTGTTCCAGCCAAGAAAAACAAATTGGAGAGAGGGAGAGAGAGATGGGAAAATCTTGGATTTGCAATGACAAAAATCAGCCCAAATGGATGGTCTACCCTTTTTATTCTTCAACCACAAAATCCATTTATTCCTTCATAACTTCTTGACAAAAACGATGGAACATTAAGGCATCCCTTGGTACCAACGGTCACCACTCTTGGCCTCAACCGTTGCAACATTTGGCAGCCCCATGTAATCTCATCACCTTCACATCATTTCCATTTAATGTTTTGCATGGAAATCACCATAACAAGTCCCCAACGTGTGGGACTTGTTTTGGTTTGTTTGAGATCAAAACACCTCCTCATATTCCACTTAACTCATTGAATTTACAGCCCATTTGATTTCCATTTTGACTCACTCAACTCAATGGCTTAACTCACCATATTAAACATCATACATTAATTACACTTGAGTCAACTCATTTTTAATTCAAATTAAATAAAATCAGTTCCACTTAACCTGATTTAACTCACCATTGAACTCATTTGTGGGCCCACACGGTCGGCTGTGGTCAACAAAGTCAAGCCGACCCGTTGGGTCCCCCTTTAGCTCCTTGACCCGTTTTTGACTCCATGAACCAATTATGGGTATTTTGGTCATTTGTAATTGGTTTTCACATGTGCATCAGGCCTACCCATTTTTACTCTACCTTATTTCCTATCAGTTCAGCTTGACCCCATTTAATTTGAGCTTACACAATGGTCAAATCATCCATTTTGACCCATTGGGGCCAATTGGGCCCTTTGACCCATTTAGCCATTTTCGACCCAATTGATGTTCATTACCCATCCAATCAAACTTGACATTTATAATGTGCTCATATGACCTTAATTTGAGCAATGGGCCCCACCATTTCCTTATTTACAATCATATTTATTGAATTCACCAATCTAGGGGCATTTTCGTAATTATTCCAATCATTGAGAATTCTTTGACCCAATTAACTATTTTGACCCAATTTGATGTACATTACCCATCCATTATAATTTGACCCTTATAATATGTTCATAGGATCTTAGTTTGAGCAATGGGCCCCACTATTTTCTCATTTAACATCATAATTATTAAACTCACCAAATCTAGGAATTATCCATTTCATTGAGAAATTGGCGTGTTACAATGTTGGACATTATAATTTTGAGTTGTTATTATTAATTAAGTGATGTAACTTCCTTGCTATCTAAAATTGGTAGGATAGACTCTATTATAATTCCGTATTTGGTTAAATATTCCGCAAGCTTACTTTCTACGTGTGAACCGTTCTTCATGGACTTAGTTCCACACACACGTAGGGTTGGCCAGTTAAGGGTCAGGCTGTGGAAGCTCGGACTTAACTCGCGTTCTGACGTCCCGCGCTCTTTGTCACTCTTTAATTCAAAAAAAAATATACTCTGATTTTCGGCTAAGTAGCATAGTGAAAAAGGGCGGGCGTTACACATTCAGTCTGCTAAAACCCAACTTAGTAATGTTATCCCTTGACTCGCTAACCTTTCATTCGGCTGAATCTGTGTCCTCTACGTTACTACAGACTTTCAATCAACTGAAATACACTTTCAGTCGGCTGAAACCCAACTCAGTGTTGTTATCCCTTGACTCGCTAACCTTTCAGTCGGCTGAATCATAGATTCAGTCGGCTGAATCTGAGTCAAATCCTCTGCATTCGCGGTCAATCCACTTTCAGTCGACTGAATGACAGATTCAGTTGGCTAACTTTGGATCAGATCAACTGTGTGTTCGGCCAGTATGGATTCAATCGACTGAATCAAGGATTCAATCAGCTGAATCATCAACTAACAACTTACGTGTTTGATAAGTAATCATTCAGTCGGCTGAAACACGCCTGATCCTTTTACTTATTCATTACGACTATGTTCAGTCGACTGAATACTATATTCAGTCGGCTGAAACACCAATAAATGCCATATATTTAATCCAGCCCATGTACAGTCGACTGAATCACAAGATTCAGTCGGCTGAAACTCCAAGAAACTGGTTTCTGTTTCGGCCAACATCAATTCAGTCGACTGACTGTTAGTCAATCTCTTTTGTTTGCTTATTTGGTTCGACCTTTCCTTATAGAATTCACTCCTAAGATTATCTAGGCAAAAATAATTTCATTCACATAACTTTTAGTGAGTTTACTCCACCCTCTAGCCAAAGCTAGAGTCTTTTCATAACTGTTCAATCCTTGGTTTATAATATATATTTGGATATCACCTTTTTCTTTTTGTTTCAAACCACTAACAATCCTTGAATGGATTTTCAATTTCTATGACCCAATATCAGTTTGGTCATTCCTTTCAAATCAGATATAGAACCTATAGGTTCGGCCATACCATGGCCCAAACTATGGTTTCCCTTGTTCTTCAATCTCATATTGTTTAAACTCATACATACCTTCATTCCCGTCTACTCCTTTCTTTTGTTCTATATTTCCACCTTAATCCTTCCCTTCCTTGGTGTTTCGCTGGTCCTCTAAGTGTAGAGATGGTGTAAGTGGAAAGGAGATAGAGAAGAAGATGAGAGATCCCTTTGTCCCAAAGGATAAAATTTGGCCAAGGGGTGGAGTGTGTCCCTTTGTATACCTGCCCAATCCCTCTCACTTCCCACCTTTATGATTTGTATCTAACCAAGGAGTATCTTGGTTTAACCAAGGAGACCCTTGACCTTCCATCGAGTCATGGGTTCCATCCCCATGAGATGGAAACTTTCCATCTTCTCTCTTAACTCACTTCAACTCAAGTAATTAATCTTGAACTCTAAAATTGAACTCATTGAATTGGACTCACTTAACTCAAGAGACTTTAATTCTTTTAAACTCAACACTTGTACTTCATTTAATTTTGAACTGAATTGAGCTCACTCATGGTTTACCAAGTCAACCATGACCTAAACGACCATGCACATGGCACATGGGTCCCATCCTTGTCATGTCACTTACATGCCACCTCGCTTGATGATGTGGATTCATGCATTGGATCTTAATTGGATAGTTGATCCAATTAAATTAGCCTTACCCATTTACCTTAAAATCAGCTCATCTATGACCATTGGGACACAATTGGGCAATTGACCCATTTAATTACATTTACCCAATTGCTTTTAAATCAAATCCTATCCATGATCCATTGGATCTTAATTGGGTAACTGACCCAACTTTTACCCATCTAAGGTCCATTTCAACCATTAATCTTAATATTCAATCCATTTGCAATTCAAATTAGACCAAAACCAATATATTATAAGTGATAAAAATTCGGGGTGTTACAATATTAACTTCTTTTGAAAATTTTCGTCTCGAAAATCGAGCAAAGTAGGGTTTCAAACAAATTACACAAATAACTTAGGATGAGTGGCTCTCATTTCTGACGCAAGTTCCCAAGTGGCTTCCTCATTACCATGCCGATCCCATACCACCTTGACGAATTGAATTGCTCGGTTCCGTAAGACCTTTTGTTCTGTCCCAGTCACTCTGACAGGCTTTTCGATGTAGGTCACGTCGCTTTGCAGTTATACATCTTGTACGTTCAGCACATGCGAGGGGCCAGAATTGTACTTCCTCAACATAGAAACATGGAACACATTGTGTAGTGATGACAATTGTGGGGGGAGTATCAGACGATAAGCTACCTCCCCCACTCTCTTTTGGATTGGGAAGGGTCCCACAAATCTGGTTGACAGCTTCCCTTTCTTTCCTAATTGCATGTGCCCCTTTCGTGGCGAGCCTTCAAGAATACCAGATCTCCCACTTCAAACTCAAGGAATCTCATTTTCTTGTTAGCGTAGCTCTTCTAACGACTTTGTGCAGTGAGCAGACGTTGTCGTATCACTTTAATCTGTTCCGTGGTCTCTGTAACTAACTCAGGCCCAATAAGCGCAGGCTCACCGCCCTCTATCCAGCACACTGGTGATCTACATGGTCTACCATACAACGCCTCAATTGGAGCCATCTTGAGGCTTTCCTTGTAACTGTTGTTGTACGAAAAGTCAGCCAGCGGTAAATGATCTTCCCGACCACCCTTGAAGTCTAACATGCAAGCTCTCATATCCTCCAATGTCTGTATTGTTGTTTCCGATTGGCCATTAGTTTGTTGATGGAAAGCTATGCTGATCAATAGATTGGTTCCCATGGCCGACTTCATGATCTGCCACACCATACCGGTGAATCGGCCATCTCTGTCGGATACAATAGTCCGGGGAATACCATGTAGTCTGATGATATCCTTGATTTATCGTCGTCCCAAAGTCTCAGACGAGTTTGTCATCTTGATTGGAAGAAAATGTGCATACTTGGTCAAACGGTCTACCACAACTCATATTGCATCGTTACCCTTTGATGACCTTGGAAACCCTGTCACAAAATACATGGAAATATGTCCCCATTTCCATTTTGGCACTTGTAAGGGTTTGAGCAATCCGGGTGGTTTCTGATGTTTTGTCTTTACTTGTTGACAAGTAAGGCAATGAGCAACAAAATCACCTACATCTCTTTTAAGTCCATGCCACCAACAATGTCTTTTTAAGTCATGGTACATTTTGGTGCTTCCCGGATGAATAGAGAGTTTTGTTTGATGAGTTTCGATCAACAACTCCCTTCTGCAGCTTTGAGGCACATATGTCCTGCTTCTGAATAAGAGACCTTGTCCAGGTCGTAATTCCCATTCCGGTACGACCTCACCACTAGACATCTTAGTCCATATTTCCTCTACGTCCAGATTTGTCCGATGCTCTTGCTCAATCTTGGAAACCATGTTGGACCGTACCATCAGATTATACATACTTCCAAGGTCCTTGATGTACAAATTGAATTCTCGGATAGCGGTCAACATCTTCTATTCCTTCATAATCAAACTGGCCATTGTTGCATGTGACATACGACTGAGGGAATCCGCCACTTTGTTCATTTTACGAGGATGATATCGTAGTGCAAACTCATAATCTTGCAGATATTTCATCCATCTCTGCTGCCTCATATTGAGTTCCTTCTGATCAAACAGATACTTCAAACTCTTATGGTCAGAAAATACTTCAAATTTCTCACCATAAACATAGTATCTCTAGTTTTTGAGAGCGAAGACCACTGCAGCTAACTCTAGATCAGCAGTGGGATAGTGGTGTTCATCAATTTTTCAGTTGCCTTGAACCATATGCCACTATATGATGACTTTGAGTGAGAGAGCACCCAAGTCCTTCTCCTGAAGCATCACAATATACTTCATATCCCTTGCCTCTTTTCGACAAAATCAGAATAGGAGCAGTCGTAAGCTTCTCCTTCAGGTCTTCGAACCTTCGGTTGCATACATCAGACCATTCAAATTTGACTCATTTCTGAGTGGGTCGGGAGAGTGGAGCTGCAATCTTGGAAAAATCCATAATAAACTTCCGATAATAACCAGTCAATCCCAAAAAGCTGCGGACTTCAGTCACATTTCTTGGAGCTTTCCAGTTTCTAACTGCTGCCACTTTAGCCGAGTCTACGACTATTCCTTCCGCTAATATGACATGTCCTAAGAAATTAACCTCAGATAGCCAGAACTCGCACTTGCTTGCTTTGGCATATAACTGATTCTTCTTCAGGGTGTCCAAGACTATCCTTAGATGCTCAGTATGTTCCTCTCGACTGGTAGAATAAATTAGGATATCGTCAGTGAAAGCAATTACAAACTTGTCCAAATAAGGACGAAAGATTTTGTTCATCAGATCCATGAACATAGCTGGTGCATTGGTGAGTCCAAACGACATGACTACATATTCATATAGTCCATACCGAGTTCTGAAGGTCGTCTTCTCTCTGTCTTCATTCCTGACAAGAATTTGATGGTAGCCTGACATCAGATCAATCTTGGAGAAATGACTGGAGCCTCTGAATTGATCGAACAGATCATCAATTCTAGGTAGAGGGTACTTGTTCCTGACCGTTAACTGATTCAGCTTCCTATAATCCACACACATCCGAAGAGTACCATCTTTCTTCTTTACAAATAATACCGGTGCTCCCCACGATGAAGTGTTGTTCCGGATGCATCCCAGTCTGAGTAACTCATCAATTTGTTTCTTCACGTCAGACATTTCTGCTGGGGCCATCCGATAATGTGGCAATGATACAGGAGCAGTGCCAGGATATCGCTTGATCTCGAAGTCAATCTCCCTTTTCGGAGGTAAGCCAGGGAGTTCTGTCGAAAATACCTCTGCATAGTCTTTCACTACCGCAGGTAATTCAGCCATGGGCGCCTTATCTAGTCTGATGTTGTTCAATACTAGATGGTTCATTTCTTCATGCAATCTCCTGGTCTTTGTAATGCTCTGTCTGTCGGCATGTACCACATATCGTTTTCCCTTGGGTGACCAAAATATCACCCTGCGGAGATGACAATCAATGCTGGCCTGGAAGTTGGCCAACCAATCCATGCCGAAAATGATGTCATACTCTGTCATCTCGAGTACCAGATAATTGAACTTGAATCTGAACCCAACAAGTTCAATGTCTACGGAAGTACAGATCAGACCTAGTGATGTGCCTCCAATGGGGGATACAATAGTAAGTACAGTGGACAGTTGTTGTAGTAGAGTACCGGTAACAGATATGAAGGCAGCAGATATAAAAGAGTGGGATGCTTCTGAATCAAATAATGTAAAAGCATAAGAACTACCAACTACTGTCATACCTTGACTCACTGAGTGATCCACTGTTTCTGGAGAAGGAGCCAAAGTATACAATCGTCCAGATCCTGTCGGAATAGGTGCCCGTCCCTTTTGGTTATGTGCTCTGGATGCTTGAGACTGACTGGTCGAACTGGAGAATGGAATGAACCCCTGGAGTGAGAAGGTCTATTGATCTGTGGACACTCCCTCTTGAAATGGCCCTGTTAGCCACACTGGAAACAGGTGCTAAAACCTCAAGGAACCTGAGAGACTGATCCTGATGTGGAGGGCTGATTGGAACGAAAACCTCCAGTGGACCCAGTTGAAGGTGAGGGTCTCCCAAAGTTGGGTTTGAATCTCTCGTTCGAGCGGAAAGTATTTCCCCCACTCTTACTCCGTCAGTTATCCACAAACCTGACCATCTCTGCCAACTCTTGTTCAGCTATGTTAGCTTGGCTAACCACTTCTGCCAAAGTGGCTGATTTGAAGATTGTGACTTTGGCTCATAGATTCGGTTGTAGGCCCCGTTCAAACTTCCGGGCCTTCTTATATTCCATGACTACCATGTATAAAGCATAACATGATAAACGGATAAACTCTTGATAATATTCCGCAACAGTCATGGTGCCCTGGACTAGAGATATGAACACTTATGTTAGGCGCCCCTTCTCTTCCTCTAGAAAATAATGATCCAGAAACATTCCAGCAAACTGGTCCCATGTCATCTCAGTCCTTTCCCCGGCTGGAACTTGTGCTTGCTAATGTTCTATAACTCTCCACCATTTGCCGGCATCATCCACCAATTGTGAAGTAGCCAACAATATCTTATCCTCATCACCAGTGATCTTGAAAAGCTTCAAAATCTTTGTAATATTTGTAATGCCCCGCCCTTTTTCACTCGCCGAAAATTAGAGTCGATTTTTTTTTTGAATAAAAGAGTGAGAGAGCGCCGGACGCCACGACGCTAGCTAAGTCCGAGCTTCCAAAGCCCGACCCTTAACTGGCCAACCATACGTGTGCGTGGACCAAGTCCACTAAAAAAACTTTCTCCATGGGATTTGGCCATACACCATGGCCGAACCCATGATCTTTCATTTTACCCATATTTACCTCTTTGCCATTATTTCCATCACCTTATGTTTAGGTCCAAAAACATAGATCCATGACTAACCATTTCATGCATGGATCCACAAATGATCCATCAACATAAAATCTCATAATCAAATCCTTCCATCTCATAGCATAATCATTCATTCATTTAATCATAAATAGATCTCTAAATGACCCTTCAAAAAAATAGTCCATGGGGTTTGGCCATACACCATGGCCGAACCCATGATGTCTCATTTCCCATCTTCTCCTTTAAATGATTTACACTCTTAGGTCCATAATCAAAGTCCCTCCATGGGGGTTTAACCATACATTTAGGTTCATTCTTTTGGATCATCATTAACCATATTTAAAATCAATTAAAATTACCAACATTCCCCCATTATCTTCATGGTCCAAAACATCTATGTCCTCAATATCTCTCCATGGGGTTCGGCAATACAACATGGCCGAACCCATGGTCTAAGGTTCTTCATCATTATAACATTTGAGACCATTTAAAAATTATTAACATTCCCCTTTATTTCCATGATCTAAATACCTGTACATAATTCAATAATTCTTCATGGGGTTTGGCCATACTGCATGGCCAAATCCATGGTCTAAGGTTTCTCACCAACATACATCCATTTAAACCCTTTTAAAAATAATTAATATACCTCCATGACGTTCGGCCATACACCATGGCCGAACCCTATGGTTCATCATCTTCTCTTTAAATCATATAACCAACATTTATATTCTTTGATGGGGTTTGGCCATACATCATGGCCGAACTTCATCCAGCACTTTTTGTTGTCCTTGATGGTTCTCGTACATATAATTTAGGGTTTGGCCATTGTTCCTTGACCATCTTTTCCATACTTATAAAATCTTATCATGTACTTACCAATTCTGCAACTCCTCCGGTTTGTTTCACTCCTTCTTGGTCCTCCAATCTTCTCCCTCCTTAGCCTCTTCTTCCTCCTTGATCTTTGGCCGAGAATGGGTTTGAGAGGTCTTGAGATGAAAAACCCAAGGAGAGGGTTCTGCCAAAGAGTGTTGGTTTGAGAGAGGGAGAAGAGCTTGAGATAGAAAACTCTAAATCCTTTCTCCTTTGTCTTTGTGTGTGGGTTAGCCTTGTGTGAGAGGATACTCCAAGTGTTTCTTGTCTTGAGAGGTGGTAGTTCGGCCAAGAGAGAGAGGGAGAGAGTGAAATGAAACTCCAAGTCCTTTCTTGATCAATGAGGGTCGGCCAAGGGTGGTGTCCTTTGGTGATGCCCTTATGTAACTCCCATAACCCTTCACCTCCCTTCTTAATATTCCATTTAGAGGTTTCATCCCATGAGATGAAAAACTCCAACGGTATGACCCTTGGATGGAAACCCTCCATCTCTCCAAAGTGCATGCCTTGTGTAACATCCAAAAACTTTTCACCTCCTCATTAATGATCCATTTGGAGTTTCATCCCATGAGATGAAACTCCCATGTCTCCAACGTGTAGCCTTGATTTGGTCTTGTGAGATGCATCTCTCCACCTTCCCACTCCACTCATCAAGTGAAAGTCCCATTAACTTCCCATTCAACTCACCTCTTTAACTCAACTCATATCTTTAAATCAACTCTAGTTAACTCACTTAAAATCAACTCAATTCCTTGATTCCATTTTGAACTCAATAAAATTTAATTCAGCCACACCTTAATTGAACTTGAACTCATTTGGTGGTCAACCAAGTCAACCATGATCCATTGGGTCCCAATTGGGCATTTGACCCAATTGACAACCTTGACCCAATTAAATAAATCTTACCCATTTATTTCAATTGAACCTTATCCATAATCCGTTGGGTCTTAATGTAACGCCCCGCCCTTTCCGAGAATTTCAGAGTCTAATTTTTTTTTTTAAAAGTTATAATAAAACATCGAAAGAGAGAGGGCGGCGTCACGACGGGAGTTAAGTTCAGACTACCCAAGTCTGAACCTTAACTGGCCACCCATGTGTACATGGACTAGACCATGATTACGAATCACACATGGAACTAACATCAACATGCGGAATAGAAAGACCAGATAGCAAGTAACAGTCTTAAACATTATTTAACATAGATCAACCATCCAAATGTTATCAACCTAATGAAACCATAGCAAGTAGTGAATTATTACATGTCCCACAAAAGTATTCAAAAGACAGTAATATAAAGTAGTTCAGTCCTTCATTCAAGCACTTAGGCTTGGCTCCCCTCCCGGTCAACGACCTTTCCTTTCCCTTTGCTTGTACCTGCAATCTCCTCTGAGGATAGAATTAGGGCGTTAGATCAACGCGCCCAGTAGGTTCCCGAATCAGGGCTACCACATGTCAGCATATAAAACATGCATATATATCATAATACATGATCATTAAAAACAGCTAAAACAATGCTATGAAATATGCACATGCAATGGGCATTCCCCATTATGTACTTTCATAGCCATCACTTGACGTGCCTTGCACCGACAAGGTAAATTACAACACACTTTCATCTCTTCTATGTACATGCAATGAGCAACCCCCATCATGTACATTTGTAGCCATCACTTGACGTGCCTTGCACCGACAAGGTAAATGACAACACACTTTCATCTCTTCTATAAAATATGTACATTCAATGAGCAACCCCCATCATGTACATTTGTAGCCATCACTGTAGAACTTCATTCATTATCCCATGACTATGCATAAGATGCCAATGCCTGTATGCCATTTGTTAATGTATAATATATCATTTGAAACACATATATTAAAACAAGAGTATCATAAGAAAAACTGGGTAAAAACTGTGGTTACAAGTAGGTAGGAAACCTACTGAAGAATCACTTCAGCGTCCGTTCTTTCTTAGGCTTTATCCGGTCACGACTCTTTGTCGTTCAACTCTCGTCACCTTGTGATACAATAATCAGTAAATCATATTGTCACTTAAATGTCCATTCACATATAAGACCCAAAACATCTTGATTTGGTCCTTCTTTCAAGTCCTTCCATTTTTGCCCATATTTACAATTTTTGCCATTGGTTCCAACCAATCTACTTAGTCATCCAATCTTTAATCCACCAAACTTACTCCATGGGGTTCGGCCATACATTTGGCCGAACCCAATGGTTCTTTTATCCATTACCATATGGTTCTCCATTAGGGTATTTTAAACCCTTTAAATCAACATAGAACCATTACCAACTACTACTCATAAGTTTAGCCTATTTAACCCATTCACCATGAATTAGCATAAAGTCCATCAACATGCTTGGTTATTTACTGATATTAAGTACATAGATACATACATGATTCTTGAGTCAAAATCATACAACCCAATCAGTAAGCATAACCATATATAAACCAAATAAATCATGGCCACTCACATGGCTGAACCTCATGGTTATTTGAATCCAATTCTTCTAATGATCTTTCATCATTTATCATGTATCTTAGGCATAAAAACAGCAAACATAATTCTATTTAAAATCCTATAGAAACCCCATCGTATTGCATGGTTTCTAACTCTTTAATTTCACAACAATCATCAATCTCTTTCATGGGGTTCGACCATTCAAGTTGGCCGAACCCTATGTCCATGAATTGATCCTTCAAACATGGATTAGGTGTTATTTAAATCATGCAATATCAGTACCCTTTTGCGGCCTTTATACCTCTTAGAAACCCTCTTTAAAACATGTATTTTAAATCTAATAACACATGTAAAAACAGTCCAACGTGCATGGTTTTAAATTTCAAAAACCATACACACTAATCAACTTCTTCCATGGGGTTCGGCCACCCAAAGTGGCCGAACCCAATGGTCCATTTCCACTCCTTTAATCCACTGATTTAGACCATATAAACTTCCGTCCTTGATGACCTTCAAGTCCATGTTTTAACCTTTTTAAAACATACATTTTATGTCCAATAAAATATCTAAAAACAGTCCTATACTTGTATGGTTTTAAATTCCAAAAACCATCCAAATCAACCAATTGTTTCCATGGGGTTCGGCCACCCAAAGTGGCCGAACTCCATGTTCTCAATTTCCATCCTTTAAACCTTATCATCACACGTTAAAACCTTTCTTATTTCGGCCATAAAATGACCCGAAAATCAGTCCATAAAACCCATGGTTTTCATGTTTCCAAAACATGAAAACCATGCAATCTTTTTACATGGGGTTCGGCCCTCCATGGTGGCCGAACCCAATGGTTATTTTCACCATTTTAAACCATAATCAAGGTTAAACATTGGTGTATTCGGCTATGACCATGGCCCAATACATACCCTACTTGTTTTATGTTTTTAAACCAAAATATCATAAAGATACTTACCAAATTTTCCAAACTTCCTCCTTGCCTTTGATCCTTGTTTTCTCCCTTTTATTTCTTCTTTTCTTTTGTTGTTTTGTGCTTGAATATTTGATGCCAAAACCTCTGCTGTTCCAGCCAAGAAGAACAACGAATTGGAGAGAGGAGAGAGGGAGAGAGAGATGAGAAAAATCTTAGGCTTTGCAATGATAAATTGGCCAAATGATGGTGTTCATTGGTTTTGTATATTTCAGCCATCAACACCCCTCCACTTCCTCATCAAGTCATGCACAAAACGATGGGCATTGGGTGCCCTCCAAGGTACCCCTTGGCAGCTACCCATGCAGCCATTCAGATTCCCAAGCAACTCACCTCAAACCCATGCATTTCATTTACCATTCATCATGGAACTCACCAAAACAAGTCCCCAACGTGTGGGACTTGTTTTGGTTGGTTTAAGACCAGTCAACCTCTTCAAATTTCCACTTAGCTCACTGAGTTGCAGTCCCATGGATTTCCATTTTGACTCACCCAACTCAAGATCATTTAAATTTCCATCTCAACTCACCCAACTCACATACTTAATGCATTTCATTTAATGCACATGATTTGACTCATTACTTGATTTAATTCCAACTCACCTCAATCCCACTCAACTGATTTAACTCGTGTTTTAGCTCCCTTGAGGGTCCACAATGTCAACAATAGTCAACTCGACCCGTTGGGTCCACTTTTAACTCTTTGACCCGTTTTTGACTCCATGACCCAAATATGGAATTTTGGTCATTTGTAAATGGTTTTCACATATGGATCAAGCCTACCCATTTTTTCTCTAGTTGATTTTCAATCAAATTAGCCTAACCCCATTTAATTTAAGTTCACAACACGGTCAAATCATCCATTTTGACCCGATGGGTCCCATTTGGGCCCTTTCACCCATTTAGCTATTTTTGCCCAAATGATGAAAATTACCCAACCAATCAAGCTTAACATTCATACTATGCTCATATGATTTTAATTTGAGCAATGGGCCCCACTATTTCCTTACTTAACATCACAAACTAATTAATTTAACAACTCAAGGGCATTTTGGTAATTTTCCACTTCATTGAGAAATTGGGGTGTTACACTTAATTGGGCAATTGACCCAACTCCTTATCCATCTAAGGTCCATCTCCATTAATTTACAAATTAAATGGACAACTTCCATATATATTCATAACTTTAAAATCCGGGGTGTTACAATACTACCCTTTTTTGAACATTTTCATCCCGAAAATCGAGCGAAGTAGGGTTTCAAACAGATTACATAAATAGCTCAGGGTGAGTTGTTCCTATTTCCTGATTTAAGATCTCGGGGTGTTGCAATACTAACACCTTTTAGAATTTTCGTCCCAAAAAATTTCGACAGGGCTTGGGTTCTACTTATTTCCATTCCAATCATCTCGGATAGAACACTCTTATCCTCTATCCATATCCTGAAGTTCGTTCCTTCATCGTCATGTCGCTTCCCTGCTAACTATCCCATTATCCATATGGCTTTCGTTAATTCCATTTTAACTAGGTTTCTAGCTGCACTCTCTTGGAACTCCATCGGCTAACCACGGAGTCAGTTGATTAGTCTAACTCGGTAGTCGCCCATTGTTTCCCATTCGAGTTTCACTAGACTCTTATCTTTTCCACTAAGTACATCTCCAAAATTAAGCATATCTTCATTTGGACATACGTCATTATGTGACTAACACCTTGTGTTCAAAACTTCTATGATACTGAGTATCTCTCAATACTAACTTCCCTGTGATAGAAGTCGTAATACGACTAACACCTTTTTCTTATAACCTGGGATGTAGATCGAAACATGTCCCAATCATTAGAATAATACGTCATCTATGGAACCAACAGGTCCATCACACTACCAACATGTCTACCATGGTACCGATACCCTGCATCAATCCAAACCACCATGGGAACCATCATCCACGGTTAGATGATATCTATCCATAGATCCATTAAATTTACCATGGGGCCACTGTATCTATCGTGGGATCGATATATCCACCAATTGTCATAATTATCTACCAATAGGGAATACTATAGTCAGTGCAGTGGCAGTTGTTATACCACCGTGCTAGTAATAGATGCGAAGGCAGTAGATCAAATAACGCATAAACATATGAACTATAAATTAGTGCCATACCTCGAATCACCGAACGATCCACTGTCTCTGGAGAAGAAGTCGAAGTATTCAATCGTCTAGATCCTTGTGACTGAGCTGGTCGAGCCGGACGACGGAAAGAACCTCTGAAGTGAGGAGATCTATTGTTCTGTGGACACTCTCTTTTGAAATGGCCCTACTGACCACACTGGAAACAGGAGTGAGGAGATCTATCATTCTGTGGACACTCTCTTTTGAAATGGCCCTGCTGACCACACTGGAAACAGGAGTGAGGAGATCTATTGTTCTGTGGATACTCTCTTTTGAAATGGCCCTGCTGACCGCACTGGAAATAGGAACTTCCAATGGAACCAGTAGAGGCTGAAGGTCTCTCAAAGTAGGGTTTGAATCTCTTGTGAGGGTAAAAAGTATTTCCCCCACCCCGACCTTTTCGGTCCTGTGGTTCATTGGGGGTTGTGTCTCCATTTTCGCTCAAGAATTGCTGTAAAACGGAAGTAACTACAGCTTGTACTAGGTTCCGTAGTTCAGGAGGTACTTCAGGAATGTTTGCACTGTCCTGACCCTCTCCGTTATGTTCTTCTTCCTTTTGTTGGTTCTGTTGTGTATGTCTTCCTTTTGGAGGCATTTTCCTAAGTCATTGAAACATCGTTTGACTTAGCTTCCTCGTAAAGTTTTGTGTTCTTCATAGTTTGGGGAAATTGCCAAATAAAGCACTCTTTGTATTTCTTTGTTTTCGGGGAAACTTCCTATGTATCAAGTGTTTGTTTCTCAATTTAGGGATATCGGGGAAATATCTCCTAATTTGCTATGTTTGATAAATCCAATTTATAGTGATTGTCCTTCCCTTGCTATCATTCCTTTTTCGTCAAGTGTTCTCAGATTGAATGTTTCAGTCTAAATCTAACGAAGTAAATTAATCCAGCCCCCATGCAGCGGACTCCGAAGAGTCGGTCAGTTGTGATTCTTATCTGTCAGTGAGACATAATACCGTCTTAATCTTACTTCGAACGATTCATCCTTCCTGTTTCGCTCTGATACCAACTTAATGCCCCACCCTTTTTCACTCACCGAAAATCAGAGTCTATTTTCTTTTTGAATAAAAGAGTGAGAAAGAGCGGGACGCCACGACGCGAGCTAAGTCTGAGCTTCCAAAGCCCGACCTTTAATTGGCCAACCATATGTGCATGGACCAAGTCCACTAAAAAAACTTTCTCCATGGGGTTCGGCCATACACCATGGCTGAACCCATGATCTTTCATTTTACCCATATTTACCTATTTGCCATTATTTCCATCACCTTATGTTTAGGTCCAAAAACATAGATCCATGACTAACCATTTCATGCATGGATCCACAAATGATCCATCAACATAAAAACCCATAATCAAATCCTTCCATCTCCTAGCATAATCATTAATTTATTTAATCATAAATAGATCTCTAAATGACCCTTAAAAAAAATAGTCCATGGGGTTCGGCCATACACCATGGCTGAACCCATGATTTCTCATTTCCTATCTTCTCCTTTAAATGATTTACACTCTTAGGTCCATAATCAAAGTCCCTCCATTGGGGTTTAACCATACATTTAGGTTCATCCTTTTGGATCATCATTAGCCATATTTAAAATCAATTAAAATTACCAACGTTCCCGCATCATCTTCATGGTCCAAAACATCTATGTCTTCAATATCTCCCCATGGGGTTCGGCCATACAACATGGCCGAACCCATGGTCTAAGGTTCTTCATGATTATAACATTTGAGACCATTTAAAAATTAATAACATTCCCCTTTATTTCCATGATCTAAATACATGTACATAATTCAATAATTCTTCATGGGGTTCGGCCATACTCCATGGCCGAACCTATGGTCTAAGGTTCTTCACCAACATACATCCATTTAAACCCTTTTAAAAATCATTAATATACCTCCATGGGGTTCGGCCATGCACCATGGCCGAACCCTATGGTTCATCATCTTCTCTTTAAATCATATAACCAAGATTTATATTCTTTGATGGGGTTCGGCCATACATCATGTCCGAACTTCAACAAGCCCTTTTTGTTGTCCTTGATGGTTCTCATACATATAATTTAGGGTTTGTCCATGCAATGGCCAAACCATGTTCCTTGACCATCTTTTCCATGCTTATAAAATCTTATCATGTACTTACCAATTCAGCGACTCCTCCGATTTCTTTCACTCCTTCTTGCTCCTCCAATCTTCTCCCTCCTTAGCCTCTTCTTCCTCCTTGATCTTTGGTCGAGAATGAGTCTGAGAGGTCTTGAGATGAAAAACCCAAGGAGAGGGTTCGGCCAAAGAGTGTTGGTTTGAGAGAGGGGGAATAACTTGAGATAGAAAACTCTAAGTCCTTTCTCCTTTGTCTTTGAGAGTGGGTCAGCCTTGTGTGAGAGGATACTCCAAGTGTTTCTTGTCTTGAGAGGTGGTTCGGCCAAGGGAGAGAGGGAGAGAGTGAAATGAAACTCCAAGTCCTTTCTTGATCAATGAGGGTTGGCCAAGGGTGGTGTCCTTTGGTAACTCCCATGACCCTTCACCTCCCTCCTTAATGTTCCATTTGGAGGTTTCATCGCACGAGATGAAACACTCCAACCGTATGACCCTTGGGTTTCCATCTTGAGATGGAAACCCTCCATCTCTCCAACGTGTATGCGTTGTGTAACATCCAAAAACCTTTCACCTCCTCGTTAATGATCCATTTGGAGTTTCATCCCATGAGATGAAACTCCCATGTCTCCAACGTGTAGCCTTGATTTGGTCTTGTGAGATGCATCTCTCCACTTTCCCACTCCACTCATTAAAATGAAAGTCCCATTAACTTCCCATTCAAGTCACCTCTTTAACTCAACTCATATCTTTAAATCAACTCTAGTTAACTCACTTAAAATCAACTCAATTCCTTGATTCCATTTTGAACTCAATCCAATTTAATTCAGCCACACCTTAATTGAACTTGAACTCATTCGGTGGTCAACCAAGTCAACCATGATCCATTGGGTCCCAATTGGGCATTTGACCCAATTGACAACCTTGACCCAATTAAATAAATCTTACCCATTTATTTCAATTTAACCTTATCCATAATCTGTTGGGTCTTAATTTGGCAATTCACCCAACTCCTTATCCATCTAAGGTTCATCTCCATTAATTTACAAATTAAATGGACAATTTCCATATATATTCATAACTTGAAAATTCGGGGTGTTACATTATTCTCGATCCAGTTTTCTGCTTCCGCGGGTCCCTCTTTCCCTTTGAAATAAGGGGGGCGCTACTGTAGGAAATCCCTAACCATATTCCGGTCCTGTGATGCATTGGAGGTTGCGCCTCCATTGCGGTTCTGATGTTGCTGAACAGAAGTGGCTACCGCCTGTACTAGGCTCTACAGCTCAGGAGGTACCTCAAGAATGTTCACACTATCTTGTCCCTCTTCTTGGTTCTATACCTCTTCCTCCTGATGTGGGTTTTGCCTGGTATTTCTTCTTCTTGGAGGCAGTTTCCTAAGTCATTGAAACATTGCTTGACTTAGTTTTCTCATAAAGTTTTATGTTTACATTGTTGGGGAGATTGTCTAATCATCATCTTGTATTTCTTGTTTTGGGGAATTTTCGTATGTATCACATAATGTTTCTCATTTTGGGGAAATCCTGATATTTCGTTCTTGAGGAATATACATCCTATTTCGCTATATTTGATAAATCCCTAATTATAGTGATTGTCCTTCCCTTGCTGTTATTCTTCTCATCAAGTGTTGATCTCAGATTGAATGCTTACAGTCAGATTATCAACAAAGTAAATTAATCCGGCCCTCGTGCAGCAGACTCCGAAGAGTTGGTCAGTTGGGATTCTTATCTTGTCAGTGAGACATGATACCGTATTAATCTTACTTTGCAAGATTCAACACTTCTGGTTTCGTTCTGATACCAACTGTAACGCCCCACCTTTTTCACTCTCCGAAAATCAGAGTATATTTTTTTATAAAGAGTGAAAGAGAGTGGGAACGTCACGACGAGAGCTAAGTCCGGGTTTCCAAAACCCAACCCTTAACTGGCCACCTTTATGTCTGCGTGGACTAAGTCCACTAAAATAGTTCACACGCATCACATTTAACTGCAGAAATATTATATGAATAGAATACTATCCATATCCAAGATATTAATAAGTAAGGAAGCCAATCACTATTAAAATAACTGAAACTTAAAAATCCAAAACATCATCTAACTATAACAAAATAATCTAAGTTATTACAATCCCAAAATTAATAGTTCTCCCAATACATAAGTTCAAAACCAATTAAGTAAAATCAACATAAAACTGCCCAGGCTTCTATGCTTGGCTTTCTTCACGTCCCATGTCCTTTCCACTCCCTATTCCATCATCTGTAGGGTAGAAGTAGGGCATTAGTCAATGCACCCATTAGGAATTCCATATAAGGTTATGTACACATAGGATCAATATGAAAATCATGATAAATACATCAATAGTTTCCTTGATAACACAAATCATATCAATAGTTTCCTTGATAAAATAAAGCCATATCAAGGTGTTCCCATGGCCATTTACGTCCGCAGTGTTTTGTGACGGCACCACCAGGTCACTGTTATACCTCCCCACGTATGTTAATCGGAATTACCGATGGAGCGTTGACTCCTCCCTCTGCGCAGGGTTTTTGGACTAGTTACCCCGGAGCTCTTTGGCCCAAATTACACCATACTCTTATCTAGCAATCCCGAACAAAGCCAAAATATCAATGGTTCACATAGCTTCTTTCAAGCTTGTTTTCAAGCCCCAAGTCATGTCCGGACAACTCATATCTTGGCATGTTGTCCCATGTACTCCCTCCCATGCCATGCATGAGATCATGAATGCAATAATGCCTTTTCATGTCAAATCACATGTTACCATCGGAAACAATTCATAATCATATACATTTCTTAAATCAAAGTAAGCCATCATGTTTGGAAACACAAATCAGTAACACAAATATATATATATAAGATCCACATGTATTTCAATAAGGTAGGAATCCTACCCACGTCCGATTTATTGTCCTTTTCTTGTTTCGCACGAACAATTGCTAACCCTCGCGTGAAAGTGAATCACACCTCTTTCCCTTATCAATTTAATCGTATACATATATCAATTTGATTTTTCCTTTAATTTAACTACTCCTCACATCCTACCAAATAAACAGATATATATGTGAAAAATATTAAAAATTCCAATTTTTCAATTCAGTCGACTGAATCTCGCCCAGTTACTGCCCTCTAACTACAGACTTTCAGTCAGCTGAAACCCAACTCAGTACTGTTATCCCTTGACTCACTAACCTTTCAGTCGGCTGACTCTGAGTTAAGTCCTCTGCATTCTCGGTCAATCCACTTTCAGTCAACTGAATGTCGGATTCAGTCGGCTGACTTTGGATCAGATCAACAGTGTGTTCGGCCAGTATGGATTCAGTCGATTGAATCAAGGATTTATTCTGCTGAATCATCAACCAACAACTTATGTGTTTGATATGTAATCATTCACTCGACTGAATCATAGATTCAGTCGGTTGAAACAAGCATGATCCTTTTACTTATTCATTATGTCTATGTCCAATCGAATGAATACTAGATTCAGTTGGCGAAAACACTAATAAATGCCATATATTTAATCCAACCAATGGTCAGTCGACTGAATCACAAGATTCAGTCGGCTGAAACTCCCAGAAACTGGTTTCTATTTCTGCCAACATCAGTTCAATCGACTGAATCCCAGATTCAGTCGACTGACTGTTAGTCAATCTCTTTTATTTGCTTATTTGGTTCGACCCTTCCTTATAAAATTCACTCCTAATAGTATCTAGGCATAAATAATATCATTCACATAATTTTTAGTGAGTTTACTCTACCCTCTATCCAAAGCTAAAGTCTTTTCATTACTATTCAATCGTTGGTTTATAATATATATTCGGATTTCACCTTTTCCTTTGGTTTCAAACCACTAACATTCCTTGAATGGATTTTCAATTTCTATGATCCTATATCAGCTTGGTCATTCCTTTTAAATCAGATATGGATAACATGGCCAAAACTATGGTTTCCCTTGTTCTTAAATCTCATATTGTTTAAACTCAAACATACCTTCTTTCCCCGTCTCCTCCTTTCTTTTGTTCTGTCTTTCCACCTTAATCATTCCCTTCCTTGGTGTTTCGTTGGTCCTCTAAGTGTAGAGATGGTGTAAGTGGAAGGGAGATAGAGAAGAAGATGAGAGATCTCTTTGTCCCAAAGGATAAAATTCGACCAAGGGGTGGAGTGTGTCCCTTTCTATATCTGCCCAATCCCTCTCACTTCCCATCTTTATGATTTGTATCTAACCAAGGAGTATCTTGGTTTAACCAAGGAGACCCTTGACCTTCCATCGAGTCATGGGTTCCATCCCATGAGACGGTAACATTCCATCTTCCCTCTTAGCTCACTTCAACTCAAGTAATTAATCTTGAACTCTAAACTTGAACTCTTTTAATTAGACTCACTTAACTCAAGCAACTTTAATTCTTTTAAACTCTACACTTGTACTCCATTTAATTTTGAACTGAATTGAGCTCCCTCATGGTTGACCCAATTAAATTAGCCTTACCAATTTACCTTAATTGGATAGTGGGTCCCATCCTTGCCATGTCACTTACATACCACCTCGCTTGATGAGGTGGATTCATGCATTGGATCGTAATTAGATAGTTGACCAAATTAAATTAGCCTTACCCATTTACCTTAAAATCAGCTCATCTATGACCCATTGGGTCCCAATTGGGCAATTGACCCATTTAATTACATTTACCCAATTGCTTTCAAATAAAATCCTATCCATGATCCATTGGATCTTAATTGGGTAATTGACCCAACTCTTACCCATCTAAGGTCCATTTCAACCATTAATCTTAATATTCAATCCATTTTAAATTCAAATTAGACCAAAACCAATATATTATAAGTGATAAAAATTCAGGGTGTTAAGATCCAATGCAAAACAAGAAAGGATAATACATCGGACATTGGTAGGATTCCTACCTCATTGAGAATATTATGGAGTATAATATGACACTAGTTTATATTCAAAATATGATGATTATTTTGGTTAAATAAATGTTATATGATTATGATCTGATTTTCAAATGATATGATGTATTTTAAATGATATGGCATTCTTGCATACATTACCTCACGCATGTCATGGGAGGGAACACATATGACCAGCAAGCCAAGTTCTGAGCGGTCCGGACATAACTTGGGCTTGAGATTAGCAAGTAAGAAGCTATATGAACTGTTGAGATTTTGCCTCGTCCAGTTGTTAGAAAAGGTACGGCGTAATTGGGCCAAAGAGCTCTTGGGAAGGTCCCGAAACCTTGCGCAGAGGGAGGAGTCCACACTCCATCAGTAATTCCGGTTAATTTGTGGATGGGTATACAGTGCCCTGGTGGTTGCCGCCTCAAACACTGTGGACATAATTAGCCAAGGAAACCACTGATTTATTTATAATGTGATTGAGTATGGACACTTATGTTAACATGATTATGATATGGACATCAAGCATTGCTTTATTATTTACAAGATGTTTTACAAATATGACATTAATGATGTATATACCCTTGATTTATGTTATTCTAATATTACTCCCATGTGTATTGTAACCCTGATTGGAATACCTACTAGGCATGTTGACTAATGCCCTACTTCTACCTTATAGTTGATGGAACAAGGAATAATAAGGAAAATGACGTGGGACCGGAAGGGAGCCAAGCATAAGAGCTTGGGGAGATTTGATGTTTAAATTGCTTATGTTGATTTCAATGATGTATTTAGATGACTTATATTTTGGATTGTAATAACTTAGAACTTATTAGCTATTGTTTGATTAATCCTTAAGTATATATGAATTTTACGGTGATTGGTTCTCCTGGCTTAATGATGAGAAGAATATGATTAGCTTCTTATTCATATGAATTATTCCACAACTATTAAGAAAAACGTGTGAAAATGTTTTAGTGGACTTAGTCCACGCATACATAATAGTGGCCAGTTAAAGGTCGGGTTTTGGAAACTCAGACTTGTCTCGTGTCGTGGCAACCTGTTCTCTCTCACTTATTTAAAAAAAATATATATATACTCTGATTTGTGGCAAGTGAAAAAGGGCGGGGCGTTACAGTTGGTATCAAAGCGAAATCGGAAGGGTTGAGTCTCGCAAAGTAAGATTAATACAGTATCATGTCTCACTGACAGATAAGAATCCCAACCGACCAACTCTTCTGAGTCTGCAGCACGAGGGCCGTGTTAATTTACTTTGATGAGAATCAGACTGTTAGCATTCAATCTGAGAACAACCTTTGATGGTAAAAACAACAGCAAGGGAAGGACAATCACTATAAATTATAGATTTATGAAACATAGGGAAATAGGTCGTCCTTCCCCCAAACAAGAAACATCATGTGATATCTAGAGAATCTCCCCAAAACAAGAAATACAAGTTGTCACTTAGGCAATTTCACCAAGTAAACGAAGCTTTCCTCTCTCTAAGATTATTTGATCAAGTATAACTTCAAAGTATGTGAACACAAGTTCTATTAGCAAACTAAGTCAACCAATGTTTCAATGACTTAGGAAAATGCCTCCAAGAAGAAGAAATACCTGACAGAACCCACATCAGGATGAGAGACAGGATAGTGTGAACATTCCTGAGGTCCCCCCCGAGCTGCAGAGCCTAGTACATGAAGTGGTCACCTCCATTCTATAGCAACACCAGCACGGTAATGGAGGCACAACCTCCAATGAATCTGAAGACCGAACAATGGTCAGAGATTTCCAACAACAGTGTCCTCGTTATTTCAGAGGCAAGGACGGACCTGCAGGAGCGAAGAACTGGATTAAGAATATCACAAAGATCTTGAAGCTGCTTAAGATCACCGATGGCCAGGACCGAATACCGCTGGCTACCTCACAACTGGTAGATGATGCTGACAAATGGTGGAATGTCATCGAACATCAACAAGCACAGATTCCAGCAGTGGATAGAACAAAGATAACTTGGGACCAGTTCGCTGGGATGTTTTTGGACCATTGCTTTCCAGAATAGGAGAAGGAGCGCCAGACACAAGCATTCATAGCTTTGGTCCAGGGCACCATGACCGTCACAAAATATTATCAAGAATTCCTCCATCTATCTTGCTATGCCCTATACATGGTAGACACGGAATACAAGAAGACCCGAAAGTTTGAGTGAGGCCTGTGACCAAACATCAGAGCCAAAGTTACTATTTTCAAATTAGCTACTTTGGCAGAAGTAGTCAGTCGAGCCAGTATAGCCGAACGAGAACTAATGGAGACAGTCAGATTTGTGGAGAACAGACGAAGCCAGAGTGGGGGAAATTTTTTTCGCCCTCGCAAGAATTTCAGACCCAACTTTGGGAGACCCACAACCTCTACTATTTCCGCTGGTGCCTTTCGTCCCAGTGAGCCCTCCACATCAGGACCAATCTCTTAGTCTCCTCGAGGTGTTATCACCTGTTATCAATGTGGCCAACAAGGCCATATCAAGAGTGATTGTCCACAGAACACCAGACCTTCTTACTCCAGGGGTTCTTTCCGTCCTCCAGCCCGTCCAGCTCAGTCACAAGCATCCAGGGCACACAACCAGACAAGAGGGCACCCATTCCGACAGGATGTGGATGGCTATATACATTAGTTCCTCCTTTAGAGATGGTGGATCACTCAGTGATTCAAGGTACGGCAGTAGTTGGTAGCTCTTATGCTATTGCATTATTTGATTCAAGAGCATTCCACTCCTTTATATCTGCTACCTTCATATCTGCTACTGCTACCTTAGTACAACAACTGTCCACTGCAGTCACTATTCTATCCCCTATTGAAGACACATCACTAGGTCTAATCTGCACCTCCATAGACACTGAACTTGCTGCGTTCAGATTTAAATTCAACTATCTGGTACTCGAGATGACAGAATACGATATCATATTTGACATGGACTGTTGGCTACCTTTCAAGCAGGCATTGACTGTCACCTTCGCAGAGTGATATTCTGGTCACCAGTGTAACACCCCGGATTTTCTTTAGATTATAAATATATTGGAATGGTCCACATGAATTGCGAATTAAATGAATTTGAGATTAAATGGTTGAAATGGACATTACATGGGCAAGGAAATGGGTCAATTACCCAATTAAGACCCAAATGGATCATGGGTAAGCTTGATTTTAAAGTAATTAGGTAAGTTTAAATTAAATGGGTGAATTACCCAATTAAGATCCAATGGGTCATTGATAAGCTGATCTTTGTAACGCCCTGCCCTTTTTCACTCGCCGAAAATCAAAGTCTATTTTTTTTTTTTAATAAAAGAGTGAGAGAGAGCTGGATGTCACGACCCAAGCTAAGTCCGAGCTTCCAAAGCCCGGCCCTTAACTGGCCAACCCTACGTGTGCATGGACCAAGTCCACAAGAACGGTTCACACGCGATAAGGTTAAGCTTACGGAATTAAACATAATGCGGAATTATAATAGAGTTCAATCCTACCCAATTTTTAAATAGCAAGGAAGTCCATCACTTAACAATAATTACTTTAAGTTAAAATGTCCAAAATTAACAATTCAAGCCATCGCAAATAGTCTAAGTTATTACAGTCCCAACAAGTTAATTACTCAAATTACATGTCCAAAATAAAAACTTAAATCAAATTGATCTAGCTCATCCAAGCTCCTAAACTTGGCTCCGATCACGTCCTTCGTTCCATCCATTTCCTGTGTCATCATCTAAGGTAAAAGTAGGGCGTTAGACAACATGCCCAGTAGGTACTCCGAGTAGGGTCAAACACATGGGTTAGTATAAAAATCGCATAGATATACATAAGATCAAAACCATGCAAGTTAATACCATGCCATGAGTCTCAACCATCATCCATGTCACAGCCACATAGTATTCCTCTTGATGGATAATCCACATCAAGGTATTGTCATGACTCCCCGCGAATGCCTTATCGGTCCCACCGAACGGAGCGTGGACTCTGGTTACATTTCAAACACAGTATAGCTCTCCCCAAGAATGCCTTATTGGACGTACCGAACGGAGCGTGGACTCCGGTTACATTTCAATCATGCATCCATTGGAATCAGTGTAGATTCCTCGCCACGATTGTTTATCGGAAATCCGAATGGAGCGTGGACTCCCCTCATTTGATCCTTCCCTTGCCATCCATGAGATGCAAGTGCAACCATGCTATGTAATAATAAACATCATAGCATTAAAATCCCATAGTTGAAACATGTCATTTGATACCAAAATAAATCATCAAAACATGAAGTAAAATCATCACATATACATATTCCATGGTTTTCAATAAGGTAGGAATCCTATCAACGTCCAAATATCGGGTCCTTATGTTTCCGTCCAAAAATCATTCACCGATCGCGTCAAACCGATCGTACACCGTTTGTGAAATCCCGTTACCTGGTTACATTAACACATAGACATACATCAATTTGGTGATCCATTTAATTCCATCAACCCCTACATCAACCTAGGTTCATCTCCCTTTACCATCATCGTCTTTTATCCGGTTAAGTCCCCTAAGAGGTTTCCAACATACATTGGGGTTGAACCATGTTTTAAGTCCACAAAAATGCCTTAGTGGGGTTCGGCCATACAACATGGCCGAACCTCACTGTCTTGGTTTTGGGCCCTTCTTTTTAGTCCTTGATCTTTTTAATCTGTAACACCCTGGATTTTTATTTCATGAATATATATGGAAATTGTCCATTTAATTTGTGAATTAATGGAATTTGAAATTAAATAATGGAGATAGACCTTAGATGGGTAAAGAGTTGGGTCAATTGCCACATTAAGACCCAATGGGTTATGGACAAGGTTCAATTGAAATAAATTGGTAAGATTTATTTAATTGGGTCAAGGTGGTCAATTGGGTCAAATGCCTAATTGGGACCCAATGGGTCATAGATGAGCTAATTAGAAGTAAATGGGTAAGGTTTGATAATTGGGTCTAATAACCAATTAAGATACAAGGCATGAGATCCACCTCATCAAGTGAGGTGGCATGTAAACGAAATGGCTAAGTGGGACCCTAAATACCATGTGGTTCATGGGCTGCTAACCATGGTTGACTTGGTCAACCATGGGTGAGTTCAATAGAATGGATAGTGGATAGTGGGACAGTGGATAGTGGGTAGTGGACAGTGGACAATGGACAGTGGACAGTGGGCAGTGGACAATGGACAGTGGACAGTGGGTAGTGGACATCGGATAACCTGCTGATTTTATAAATGAAATATTTATATGATTTTCCAAATGGTTAGGTTAAATTGGAAGGACGAAAGGAATCGTTTAAATCAATTGGAATAATTAAATTGGTTATTTTATGGAATTAAATGGATCACCAAATTGATGTATGTATATGTTAAATGTAATAAGGTAACGGGATTTCACAAACGGTGAATGATCGGCTTGACGCGCTCGGTGATCGATTTTTTGACAGAAACAAAAGGACCCGATATTTGGACGTTGGTAGGATTCCTACCTTATTGAAAACCATTGAATATGTATATGTGATATTTTACTTCATGTTTTGATGAGTTATTTTGGTATCAAATGATATGTTTCAATTATGGGATTTTAGTGCTATGATGTTTATTATTACATAGCATGTTGGCATTTGCATCTCATGCATGGCATGGGAGGGATCAAATGAGGGGAGTCCACGCTTCATTCAGATTTCCGATAAATAACCGTGGGGAGGAATCTACATTGATTCCTATGGATTTGTAACAGGAGTCCACGCTCTGTTCGGTTGGACTGATAAGGTAATCGTGGGGAGGAATCCAAACTGATTCCTATGGATTTGTAACCCGAGTCCACGCTCCGTTCGGGGCGACCGATAAGGCATTCGTGGGGATACCTTGATGTGGATTATCCATCAAGAGGAATACTATGTTTGAAATGTAACTGGAGTCTGCGCTCCGTTCGGAGTGAACGATAAGGCATTTGCAGGGAGTCATGACAATACCTTGATGAGGGTTTTTGTAATGCCCCATTACAGTTTTCCATCAAGTGGAACACTATGTGATTGTGATATGGATGATGGGTGGGATTCATGGCATATGACACCCATGGCATGGCATTGACTTGTATGGTTTTGATATTATTTATATCTATGTGATTTTGTTTATACTGACCCATGTGTTGACCCTAATCGAAGTACCTACTAGGTGCGTTGTCTAGCGCTCTACCTCTAGCTTAGTTGATGACACAGGAAATGGAAGGAACGAAGGACGCGATCGGAGCCAAGCTTAGGAGCTTGGATGATCTAGTTTCATTTTGTTTACGTTTATTCATGGACAATATAATTTGAGTAGCTAGTATTTGGGACTGTAATAACTTAGATTATTTGCTATTGCTTGGATGGTTAATTTTGGATATTATAACTTAAGATGATTATTATTAAGTGATGGACTTCCTTACTATTTAAAAATTGGTAGGATAGTCATTCTATTATAATTCCGCATGTATAACCTTGTTACATGTGAACCGTTTTAGTGGACTTGGTCCACGGACACATATGGTTGGCCAGTTAATGGCCGGGCTTTGGAAGCACGGACTTAGCTCGCGTCGTGACGTTCCCGCTCTCTCTCACTCTTTATTAAAAAAAAATAAAAATAGACTCTGATTTTCGACGAGTGAAAAAGGTCGAGGCGTTACAGTTGGTATCAAAGCGAAACGAGAAGGATGAATCTTTCGAATTAAGATTAAGACGGTATCATGTCTCACTGACAAGATAAGAATCCCAACTGACCGACTCTTTAATTTACTTCGTTAGACTCAGACTGAAACATTCAATGTGAGAGCAACAGTTGACGAAAAAGGAATGATAGGAAGGGAAGGACAGTCACTATAAATTGGATTTATCAAACATAGCAAAATAGGAGATATTTCCCTGATTTCCCCAATGCAAGAAACTGCGCTTGATACTTAGGAAGTTTCCCCAAAAACAAAGAAATACAAAGAGTGCTTATTTGGCAATTTCCCCAAAATGTGAAAACACAAACTTTACGAAGAAGCTAAGTCAACGATGTTTTCAATGACTTAGTAAAAAATGCCTCTGAGAATAAGAACCAGACAAAACCCGCATGTTGGACCGTATGATCATACATACTCCCATGGTTCTTGATATACAAATTGAACTCTCGAATGGTATTCAGCATCTCCCATCCTTCCTGATCAAACTGGCCACTGTTGCATGTGACATACGGCTGAGGGCATCTGCCACTTTGTTTGCCTTGCCAGGATGATATCGAAGCGCGAACTCATAATCTTGCAGATATTCCATCCATCTGCGCTGCCTCATGTTGAGTTCCTTCTGATCAAACAAATATTTCAGGCTTTTGTGATCTGAAAACACCTCAAACTTCTCGACATAAAGATAGTGTCTCCAGCTTTTGAGAGTGAAGACCACTGCGGCTAGTTCTGGATCATGCATGTGATAGAGGCATTCATGAATCTTCAACTGTCTTGAACCATAAGCCACCACACGTTGACTTTGAGTGAGAGAACACCCAAGTCCCTCTCCTGAAGCATCACAATATACTTCATATCCCTTGCCCCTTTCCAGCAAAATTAGAATAGGAGCAGTTGTAAGCTTCTCCTTTAGTTCCTCGAATCTCCGGTTGCATACATCCGACCACTCAAATTTGACTCCTTTCTGAGTGAGTCAGGTAAGCAGAGATGCAATCTTGGAGAAGTCCATGATAAACTTCCTATAGTAACCAGCCAATCCTAGAAAGCTACGGATCTCGGTCACATTCTTCAGTGCTTTCCATTCTCTCACTGCCGCCACCTTAGTCGGGTCCACGGCTATACCTTCTGTTGATATAATATGCCCCAAGAAGTTAACCTCAGATAGCCATAATTCACATTTACTTGCTTTGGTATACAGTTGGTGCTTCTTCAGGGTGTCTAGGACTATCCGTAAATGCTCAGCATGCTTCTCCTGACTGGTCCAAGAAGGGTCGGAAGATCTTGTTCATCAGATCCATGAACACAGCCAGTGCATTGGTAAGTCCGAACGGCATGACCACATACTCATATAGTCCATACCGCGTCCTGAAAGCCGTCTTCCCTATGTCCTCATCCGTAACCCGGATTTGATGGTAGCCGGACATCAGATCAATCTTGGAGAAGTGACTGGAACCCTTGAGTTGATCGAATAGATCATAAATCCTGGGTAGAGGGTACTTGCTTCTGACAGTCAGCTGGTTCAATTTTTTGTAATCCACATACATCCGAAGTGTACCGTCCTTCTTCTTCACAAATAATACCGGGGCTCCCCAAGATGATGTGTTGTTCCTGATGCATCCTGGTCTGTATAGTTCATCAATTTGCTTCTTTAGCTTGGGCATCTCAGCTGGTGTCATCCGGTAATGTGGCAATGACACTGGAGTAGTGTCAAGATATAACTTGATCTCGAAATCAATCTCCCTCTTGGGTGGCAAGCCAGGGAGCTCTGTCTGGAATACCTATGCGTTGTCTTTCACTACCGCCAGAAGTTCAGCCACCGATGCCTTGTCTAATCTAATGTTGTTCAGTACAAGGTGGTTTAATTCTTCATGCAGTCTTTTGGTCATAGGGATGCTCTGTTTGTCAGCATGTAACACGTATCTCTTTCCCTCGGGTGACCAGAATATCACCCTGCAGAGATGGCAATCAATGTTGGCCTGAAAGTTAGCCAACCAGTCCATGCCAAAGATGATGTCGTACTCAGTCATCTCGAGTACCAGATAGTTGAACTCAAATCTGAATCCAGCGAGTTCAGTGTTTACTGTTGTGCATATAAGTCCCAATGATGTGTCTCCGACGGGGGATACAATAGTAAGTGATGTGGACATACCTTGAATCACGGAAATATGAATGGGATGCTCTAGAATCAAATAGTTCGAAAGCATAGGAACTACCGACTACTGCCATACCTTGAATCACGGAGTGATCCACTGCCTCTAGGGAGGAGATAAGGTATACAGCCGTCCAGATCCTGTAGGGTTAGGTGCCTGTCCCGTCTACTTGTATGCCCTGGTTCCTCGTGAATGAGCTGATCTGGCTGGAGGGCGAAAGAAAACCCTGGAGTGAGAGGGTCCGCTGTTTTGTGGACATTCCCTCTTGAAATGGCCCTGCTGGCTACAATGGAAATAGGTGCTCACACCTCTGGGGACCCAAGAGATTGATATTGATGGGGAGGGCTGATTGCGACGAAAGCCCCCAATTGACCTAGTGGAAGGTGAGGGTTTTCCAAGGTTAGGTAGGAACCTCTTGTTGGGACGAAATGTACTTCCCCCGCTCTGGCCTTGGCGATTGTCCACAAACCGCACTATCTCTGTCATTTTCTGTTCCACTATGGTGGCTTTACTGACCACCTCTGCCAGTGTAGGTGCCTTAAAGATAGTCACCTTGGCCCTGATGCTTGGTCGAAGGCCCCACTCAAACTTGCGAGCCCTTCTGTACTCTGTGTCTACCATGTATAAGGCATAACAAGTTAGACGGAGGAACTTCTGATGGTACTCCACCACAGTCATTGTGCCTTGCACCAAAGATAGGAACGCTTGGGTGTGGCGCTCCTTCTCGCCTCTGGAAAGTAGTGATCCAGAAACATAGCTGAGAACTGCTCCCATGTCATCGCAATCCTTTCCCCTTCCGGAATAAGTGCCCGCTGTCGCATTATCAATTCCCACCATTTGTCGGCATCATCAACTAATTGTAAGGTAGCTAGCAATACCTTATCTTCATTACCAGAGATCTTCAGTAGTGTCAAGAACTGGGTAATTTTCCTCAGCCAGTTCTTCTCTCTGGCAGGTCCTTCTTTCCCTTTGAAGTATGGGGAAATCCTTAACCATCCTCCGATCATTTGCCTCGTTGGTGGTCGCATTTTTGTTTCCGTTCATATGTTGTTGAAGAACGGAAGTGACCACCGCTTGTACCAAGTTCTATAGCTCGGGAGGCACCACGCTATTCTGCCCCTCCTCTAAATGTGGTGGCTGCCCCTCCTCTTGATGTGGTTGCTGCAGCTCTTCGTCCACATGCTGGTTTTGTCGGGTTCTTCTTCTCGGAGGCATTTTCCTAAGTCATTGAAACATCGTCGACTTAGCTTCTTTGTAAAGTTTGTGTTTTCACATTTTCGGGAAATTGCCAAATAAGCACCCTTATTTTTGGGAAAACTTCCCAAGTATCAAGTGTTGTTTCTCAATTTGGGGGAAATCGGGGAAATGTCTCCTATTTTGCTATGTTTGATACATCCATCACTGTTTCTCAATTTGGGGAAAAATCCGAAGGTTTCTCATTTTCGGGGAAATTTTCCTACCTATTGGAATAATCTGACCTAACTGGTCCTCTGTTGGTCTCGGACTCAAAGGTCAGCAACAAAAAATCACAAAGGCTCACTACCCAAATGTCCATCACTCACCCATATTGTGGATGCTCATGCATGATAACAATTTATAATTCATGCATGAATGTCATGATCCAAATAAAACATGGAGATTTAACATTATACACATATGCCACCATGAACCGAAGCTCTCAATAATTTAGCAAATCTAAATTAAAATTCAAAGCACATAATATTCAATATAAACATGTGCAATAACTAAGGTTCATTCCAAACACGGCATAACATGTAATGGCCCGGAATTTGTAAATCAATATATATGTGGCTATTATTTATTTTAGTGGTGGAAATTGGAAATTTGATGGAATAAATGGTGAATGGATCAAAATATGGACAAAGACCCAAGTATGGCCCAATGGACCATGGATTGGATTTAAAATCATTTAAATGGTCAATGATGGTCAATTGGGCCAAGGATGGTCAAATTGGGCCCAATACCCATTTGGGACCCAATGGGTCAAGATAATGTAAGCTCTAAGGTAAATGGGTAAGGGTGAATTTAATTGGGCCATGGGCCCAATGGTGATCCAATAAGAGGAATGGATTTAATTAAATTTAAATCACCTAAGTTGGTGATGAATTGACCAAGGTGACATGGCCGATTGGGACCCACCTCCACCTCACCAAGTGAGGTGGCGTGTGAACCAAGAATTGGTGGGGCCGGCCACCATGGTTGAATTGGTCAACCATGGGTGGATACATGGAGGGAATTTAAGAAAGTGGAATTAGGTTAAGTGGGAATTAATTAACCTAAGTTAATTAGCTAATTAATTAAATGATTAAACTATCCAAAAGGTGGTCAAATGGTCAAAGATGGGAGACCACACCACCTCATCTTCAAAGCTCAAAAACATTGGCTAGTGGTGGTTTATTTCAACCACCACCATTAAAGCATAAAAAATATCCCATGCTTGGTTGGTGGGAGGAGTTAATGGTGGAGTGTAAGTTACACAACCAAATGAGATGAAGCTTATCTCATTTCTCCATCTCTTTCCATCTAACTCTTTCACTCTCTCCCTCTCTTGTTCTCTCATTGCCGTCCCACACCAAGGAGAAGAAAATAAGAAAACAAAGACGAGAAGAAGAGAAGAAAGAGCTAAGCTTGGGTCCTCCACCTCAAGACCAAAGCTTGAGACATCCTCTCCCCAGTTCTCTCTCTCTCAAATCTACTCCATCTTAGCTGACCCAAGCTTTGATGTTTTTCATTTGATCAAACACATCTTGGCTGACCAACAAAGGAGAAGAAGAAGAAAGAAGGCCAAGGAATCCAAAAGGAGAAAAAAAAGTCAGAGGAGCCGTCGGATTGTAAGTATTCTTAAACAAGAATTTACAATTTTTTTAGGGTTAAGAAGAGACCATGGAATCCATTTTTCTTGGATGTAATAGTGGCCAAAATATCATGGGCCTTGGATCTCAAATCCATCCAAGGAAAGGATGAGGAATGGACAAACCCTAATGGGTAAATTAGGTTAAGAAAATAAAGGATGTATTAAGGACATTAGGTATTAAAAAATTATTTAAGCATGGATGTATGTGATTTTTGGAAGTGAGGATTTTTGAAAGAATCAAAGGCCATAGGGTTCGGCCATGAAGTATGGCCGAACCCCATGGTCGGTAATTAAGGAATTTTAATGGGGTTTTTAGGTTTAAGATCATGGAAGGGTGATGTGTGATTTTTAGGGTTTAATGATTAAATGTGGTAATTTTTAAAAGGGATTGTAAATGAGGAAATTTATGGGAGATGTGAATGATCTTTGTGGCCTTAAAAGGCATGAATGAATGATGGACCTTGAACCTTATGGTGATGGTGTTAGAATTTTAATGGGTTTAGAGAATGGAGGCTATGTTAAGTGGTTAATGATTTTTGAAGTTTTAAATGAATGAATGATTAAGAATGTTGATGGTTTGAATGGATTTTTAAGCATAGTTTATAAGGTTTTAAAGGGGTGGAAATAATCTTTTAAAAATAAAACCATGGAGAGATTTTATGGAGGGAATGTTTTTGAACCCTATGGTGATGTATGTGTATTGGATGGGGGTAAAAGATGGAAAAACAATGGGGGAATGTTGATAGTTGTAATGGACTCCAATGTAGTTGAGGAGGATGGTTTAAAAGTGTGATTTAAACCCCTTCATGGAAGGACTTATGGTGGACCTAAATATTGTGTTTAGGTCCAAGAAAAAATGGGAAGAGACATCATGGGTTCGGCCATGGTGTAGGGCCGAACCCATGACCCAATTTATGAGCCATGTGATGGGCTAAGTATGGGGTTTTGTATGTGTCTTAATTAATGAGGTTTAAGTTAAGAAAAAGGGTTGTTTTTAATGGTTTTGTGCCATGATTAAATGAGGCACTAAGGGATCTAAGTTTGTGATCAGTTATGGACTTAATTATGCATGGATGAATGAGTGATTAGTCATGGAAAAGAGATAGTGGCAAAACCGTAAATAATGTCCAAATTCAAGAACATGGCCGAACCCCATGGGGGATGATCATGGACTTAAAATCTTTAAAGATGACTTCTGTACGGTTCTATAAAGCTTAGGGCCGCTAGATTTTAAACTCACAAATTAAAGGATTATTGGACTAAATGGGACCCACAAAACCTAGATAGTGAGGTTCGGCCATGAGGTATGGCCGAACCCCACTAAGTTATGATTTATGGACTTAGAAATGGTTAAAAAAGTGGACTGATTATTAATATGTAATAAGGTATCGGAAGTCGCAAGCGGTGCACGTATAGGTGACCAGATTATAGGACGGGAAACATAAAGGGACGCTAATCGGTATTCGGTAGGATTCCTACCTTTTTGTAAGCTGTGGATTACGTGTTATATGATGGTCTCCTTGATTTAATTTGGTAATTATATGATTGGTTTTATGATGGGTTTTAAGATTATGATTTATATATATTATATGGCATATGGCATATTACATTTACAATGATTTAAATACTATATAGCATATCGCAATTACATCCCATGCATGGCATGGGTGAGAAAATAAAGGAACCGGAGTCCATGCTCCGTCGGGGCAACCGAGAAGCAAACATTTAGATAGCCTGATATGCTATAGCCGGAGTCCATGCTCCGTCGGGGCGACCGAGAAGCAAACATGGGGATATCTTGATGTGTTGAGATATAACCGGAGTCCATGCTCCGTCGGGGCGACCGAGAAGCAGACATGGGGATATCATGATAGTATGGATGATGGGTGGGACTCATGACATAGACACCCATGGCATAGCATTCATTTTATAGTTTTCATTATATTATTATCTGTATGCTTGTTATCACTAATCCATGTGTTAGCCCTACTTGGAGTCCTACTGGGCGCGTTGTCTGACGCCCTACCCTAGCTGATGACGCAGGAGATGGCAAAAACGAAGGACGGGACGGGAGCCAAGCGTAGGAGTTTGGGGAAGCCAGCTACTTAGCTTATTTAAGATTTAATTTGGAAATGTAATTTAAGAAGCTTAGCTTGTCGGTCTGTAATAACTTATATTTCTTGCTATGTTTTGGATTTTATTTTGGACAGTATGATTTTGAAGTATTTTAGTAATTAAATGAATGTATCTTCCCTGCTATCTAAAATTGGTAGGATAGTCTCTATTATAATTTCCGCATTTTAGTTTAATATTCCTCGAGCTTACTTCTACGTGTGAACCGTTCTTCGTGGATTTAGTTCCACGCACATGTAGGGTTGGCCAGTTAAGGCCGGGCTTTAGAAGCTCGGACTTAACTCACATCATGAGGTCCCGCGCCCTTTGTCACTCTTCATTTCAAAAAAAAAAAAATAGACTCTGATTTCGGTGAAAAGGGGCGGGCGTTACATAACATAATTCAACCATAAACACCAAAGTTCCAAACATATCATAGAACCATTTTGAGACATCTTTGAATGCATATCATGGTTTTCCCAACAAAGTAACGAGTATGAACACCAGTCCAGGATGACTAAGTCATTCACTGGCTTAAACACTTAGCCAAAATAAATACCCCATACGTTATGTGAGATGCACAGGACTTTACCCATTTATTCAAACAAATCTCAGTCCTTTTGTTCTAAAACCCAATGTTTACGTATTCCATCATAGAAATCATAAATTCATAGGAATTCAGCAATAAAAATACGCATGAAAGTGTTTGAATCCCTCACCTAGACTTTGCAATTCACCAATTATTGAAACACCACCAATTCCAAGTTCCAATAAGCTTTAGGTCGCCAAACTTGCTGTCATTGATTAGAGTTTTGGACCGTTACAATTTTATTTTATTTAACAAACGACCGAATGAGAGAAAGAAAGAGAGAGAAAATCCTAAGAAAACACGAACCATGCCTTGTTCGTTTTTCCTTGTGTGTGAAATTCATTCAAGGTAAGGGGATTTATAGACTTTGAGGTCTTGGATTACCAAAACACCCCAACTCCCTAAAAATTATAACTAGCCTTGAGGACAAAACAGACTTTATCTAATTTAGAAAGGTGGTGGCAGATTCACATTGGATTTTTAAGGGATTTAAGAGAAATTTCTTTCTCTAATTTTCCCTGGGCATGCTTCCCATGTGTGGGACCCTTGGGCCCACACGTTCAAGGCAATTGATTTCTCTTTTAATCTAAAAAATGAGGTGAGATCATGGCCACTTACTCTCCAACTTAAAGATTTCCAAGATCAATTGGGACCTTTGCCAAATTAATTTTGTTTTTGTTTCAATTTAAATTGTTAATTTCTAAAAATAGGTTCTCTAATCAATCCCTTCTGAAAATAAATTCACGTGGGTCCCACCAAAGCTAATTTTTTTTAGAAAGTTTCCAAAAATAGAACCTAAAATTAAAATTTGAATAATAATATATAAATAGATTTTCTTGACAATTACGGACTCCAATAACACATAAATTTGGAAAGTTTCAAAAAATAGACACCTGCTACTTTTAGAACTTTTTTTCAAAACCTAATTTTTAGATCAATTAACAAATTCAAACAATTTTAAAAACAAAATCAAGCAAATGGACACAACACCCGATTAAAACCCTACTAAAAAATTTTATTTGGGTCTTAACCTGCTAAATTGGGTCAGGTCGCTACAAGGACATGTATAGGATCAGAAGGAAGATGAGAAGCTAAGCAAGATGAAGGTCGCATCTTGAAGCATAGAATCTAGGATTGTTTTTGTCATTTGAATTTGTACTTGTAATTGTTGTATCAATTTGTTTTCAAATGATGTATATGGGTTGGGCTAAGTCATCGAGTTTGTATTCATTAGCTTTTAGGTGTTTTGTCATGGAAATTGACAAAGGGGGACATTGTTAGTGCCCCGGCTTGTCGAGTCACCTATTTGTCAATTCCATGACTTAGGTGAAGCCTTTCCTCGGAAGATTGAAGCGATCAATCAAGACTCAAGTGATGAAGATTGAATCAAGAGCTCCGAAGATGGAAGATCATATACAGATTCATCATCACCAAGTGTATGGCAATCACAAAAGGTAATTGGCGATAGATGACCTTAGGTGGAACCCACACCCTTAGTGGACCTTGACTAGGCTTAGTGGAACATATTGGTAATAAGGTTAACAAGCCTTTGAGCACCCGAGACAGTCACAGAACCAGATGGGACAAACATAGAAAATCTGGTAAACTATCAGTTCGACACGTCGAGTCCATCGACCCATCGGTGAGACAGGATAGACCCATTGTCGTCTTCAACACATCGACTGGATTGACAAAGGTTGTGGAATGGACACACTATCATTCGGGGTTGCACTCAAAATACTGTATCTAGGTCACTGACCCCTTGGTGATATAGGACCGACCCATCGAGGTCATCGATACATCGACTGGAAAAATTGAGCTTCTGGTTAGGAACAAACTGTAAAACTAGGTTGCTCTCAGTTCGAGTGTCTCGTGCACACCGACACATCGATGAGGACAGAACGACCCATCGGTGCAGATGACACGCCAACGGTAGTGACCGTTTTATATCCGTTGGGAGCTTAACGGTCAAATTGCAACGGCACTATGCTAGTATTGACCCGTCGACCAAGTCGATCCATCGACAACCTAGAGTCGGATTTTTGTGTTTGCCTATATATTCTTCAAGTTTTGATGGGTTTGGTTGGACATTTTGGAGAGAGCTTTGAAAAGCAAAATCCTTAGGCATTCCAAGAGATCCCACCTCCTCTCTAAGAACTTTACATAGGTGAATCATTGGATAATCCAATCTTCCATAGATTGAGATTGAGAGAGAGAAATGAAAAATATTCTAGGATAGATATTGTAATAGCCCGGATTTTCAATTCAATAATATATTGGCTTTTTATTTATTTTTAATTGTTAAAAATTAAGATTTATAGATGGAGTGGATGTTAGATGGATCAAAGTTGGGGCAATGGCCCAAGTATGGTCCAATGGACCATGGACTGGATTAATTATATTTAATTGGGTCAATGATGGTCAATTGGGTCAAATGCCCAATTGGGACCCAATGGGTCAAGATGGATTGATGATTAGTGTAAATGGGTAAGGAGTGGATTTAATAGGGTCATAGACCCAATTAAGATCAAAAGCATGGGGTCCACCTCATCAAGTGAGGTAGCAAAGGTATGAGGTAATATCCAAGTGGCATACCCAAGTTGGGTCCCACTCCACCTCATCAAATGAGGTGGCGTGTGGACTATGGTACAAGTGGGGCCGGCCACCATGGTTGACTTGGTCAACCATGGGTGAGTCAAAGGTGAATTAAAGAGGATTAAGTGGAATTAAATTATTTAATTAAATCACCTAAGTTAAATGGAAATAAAATCAATGCTTGAGTTAGGAGTTGAGTTCCATTTAAATGGAGTGAGTCAAATGGGCGTGAGTCACATGAAAGATAAAAAGATGGAGTGAGTCAAGGAGATGTGGGTGGTTTCCATCTCATGGAAACCACCAAGCCCAAAACCGTTGGTTAGGGGTGGTATGTGCCATGTGGAGGCATGCAAGACCATGGTTGGTCAAAGGAGAGGTGGTGGTTCCATCTCATGCAAATAATTTACCACCAAAAGGAACCACCAAGCCCAAAACCTTTGGAAGGGTGGTATGTGCCATGTGGAGGCATGCAAGACCATGGTTGGTCAAAGGAGAGGTGGTGGTTCCATCTCATGCAAACCACTAACCACCAAAAGGAAACCACAAGCCAAAACCGTTGATTGGGGGTGGTATGTGCCATGTGGAGGGCATGCACTCCTTTGTTTGGTCAAAGGACTCATGGGGAAGACTCCACATTCATGAGAGTGGAGTCTAACCCAAGGAAACCCTTGACAAGATGGAAATGGCTCTTTCCATCTCATTCACTCTTTCACTCTCTCCCTCTCTCAAGGTCGACCCTCACAAGACAAAGAAACTGTAACGCCCCGCCCTTTTCCACCCTTCCAAATATCAGAGTCTAATTTTTCTTTTATAAATAAGTAAAGTGGAAGAGAGCGGGGAGCTCCACGACGCGAGCTAAGTTCGGACTTCCGAAGTCCGACCCTTAACTGGCCCAACCTATGTGTGCATGGACCAAGTCCTTTTAAAACCAAACCACACATAGAAGTAAATAATCATGTGGAAAATTACTAAACTGATTGCGGATTATAATGGAACCTAAGACTACTCCATTTAGATAGCAAAGTACAAGTCATATTTACTTTAAACTAGACATTCATTCAAACTAAATCAAACCATAGCAATATTCTAAGTTATTACATATCCTTGCAAGCATAAACAAAATATCCATATATAAATTCCATTCAGATATCCAAGCTCCTAAGCTTGGTTTCCTTCGCGATCCTCGGCCTTTCCCTTTCCCTTTCCTGCGTCATCCACAAAGGGTAGAAATAGGGCGTTAGATCAACGCGCCCAGTAGGTCTTCCGATTAGGGTTACCATAAGGTTAGTATAAAACATGCATATATCATAATAATACATGATCAACAAAACATGTATGCAAATGTAATGAGTCCCACCAATCACAATTATACATAGCCATCACTTGACGGGATTCTCATCGTCAAGGTAGCCCACAGTGTTCTTTCATTTCCTCTTGATGGGATTCTCATCATCAAGGTATTCCTCCTGGTGGGACTCTCATCATCTAAGGAGGCCCCACAGTTGCATCACGGACATTCCGACGGAGTGTGGGCTCTGGTTTTCATATTCATCGCCCCATGCCATGCATGAGATGTCAATGAGTACATGCCATTTGTAAATAAATCTTAACATTCAAATCCCATTTGAAACATAATACTTTCACAAATAACTCATCAAAATCAACATAAAAACAGCAAGTATAATATGTGGTTACAAAGAGGTAGGAAACCTACAAAAAAGTTACTTAAACCGTCCGCTCTTCTTAACCCGTCACCCGTTCACGATTCGAGCACAGTTCAAGAAGTCCCGTTACCTTATTTATATGACAGCAAGTCAAACACATGTCTCATATGGTTTCAAACTAAGTCTAAGACCAAACACCACTTTGTGGGGTTCGGCCATACCCCATGGCCGAACCTCACCCATTTTGGATTTGATCTTTCTTTGTTTTGGATCAATACCATCCAAATAATTTATTAAAAACCTCAATCCACCAAACATGACTTGGTGGGGTTCGGCCATACAACATGGCCGAACCTCACCATTTTGTTTTGAGCCCCTTTTTCAAGTCCCTTGATCAATTCATTCCATATTTGTAATTTGACTTGTATTTACGGTTTTGCCATTGGTCTAACCTTTGCTTAGTAACCAATGTCTATAATAAATCCACCCTAGTGGGGTTCAGCCATACCCCATGGCCGAACCTCACCACCTTAAAGTTAGTCCTTTAATCCTTCATACCTAAGACTAATTATCAATCCATCTATTTAATTATCTAGTCTTTAACCATCCACCATTGTCACTCTATGGGGTTCAGCCCTATACATGATCGAACCCTACAGTTCCTTACATCAAACTAAACATTTATCCATCTATGAATGGTTCTCATAATTCCATCCATTTGAATATTTTAAACCTTTTAAAACCTTTTAAAACCAAACACCATACTTAGCACTTGGTGGGGTTCGCCCATACACCATGGCCGAACCTCACCCCTTTGGTTTTGGTGCTCCTCTTTGCTATCCTCTTTGATAAACAATAACCATCTAAATCCATCATTTTTCATCTATGTTAAACCCTTTAAAACATCATAGAACCAATAATAATTCTAACCATATTCATACTCCATATAACCCATAAAATGGTCCATGGGGTTCGGCCATACACATAGCCGAACCCTATGATTCTCTTGATTCAAATCTTCTAATAATCATGCATGGTTTATACATAGCAACTTAGCCATAACAACAATAGGGTTTAGCCATGCAATAGCTGACCCAAACATTAGCCTAATCTTCATTTAAAACACCATAAAACTTCCATACCTTGTATGGTTTTTATCTCTCAAAAACCATTCAAAATAACCATAAAACTTATCAAGTCCTTTCATGGGGTTCGGCCTTCCAAAGTGGTCGAACCCTATGATCCATGTTTCTACCCTTTTAAACATCATCATCCAAGGTTTAAACCCTTGATATATTCGGCCATACAATGGCCGAATCATGCTCCCTTATCCATTTTATATTTAACAAAAATTATGATGTACTTACCAATCTCCTTAGCCTCTCTTCTTTCCTTTGATCCTTCCTTCCTCCTTTCTTGCTCCTTTAGTCGATTGTGTGCTTGATCAAGATGAGATCCCAAGTGCTGGTTCGGCCAAGGAGGTAGGTTTTGAGAGAGAGGGAGAGAGATGAAACTCTAGCTTCTTTGTTATGAGAAAATCGGCCAAAAAGGTGATGTGCCTCTTTTGTAAAACAACCCTCAAAACCTCTCACTTACCCTCATGAATTTTGGTCTAACCGAGGAGTCCCATGGCTTAACTATGGGACACTTGGCTTAAACACATGCAATCCTTCCATCTCCCAACATTGGTGCTTGGGTCTCCATCATGAGATGGAAACCCTCCAAGCTCCCAATGTAAGTCTTATCTCATTCCATTGAATTTTATGCATGGGATACCACTCCCATGCCACCAACGTGTGGGTCTTTGCTTTGGGGTCTTTAAAATCACACAACTTCTCATCTTCCCACTTGACTCACTTGAGTTAAAGGTCTCCATGACTTCCAATCCAACTCATTCAACTCATTAGCTCAACTCACTCATTTAATTCCACTCATTTAATTCACTTGAGTCAACTCAAGTGTTTGATTCCTTTCCAACACAATTCAGCCCCAACTCAACATAATTTAACTCAACCTTTTAGCTTACTTGATGGTCCACATGGTCAACATGGTCAAAACCCATGAAATGATATGATATGTATATGGTAATTTGTGATGGTTTTTGAGAGATAAAAACCATACAATGTTATGGGATTTTTATGTGATAAGGTTACTGTTTTGGTTAGGCCATTGGATGGCTGAACCATGTGGTTAACATGGCTAAAGGGTAGAGTCCAATTGGTACATAAATAATGGAATCATTGAGCAAAAGAACCATAAGGGTTCGGCCATTGTTTTTATGGTTATATGGAGTAAGAACATAGTTAGAGATTTTGAATGAATCCATGCCTTTGATTCAAGAATTATGTATGTATATTATGGACTTAATATCAGTAAATAACCAAGCATGATAGATGAAGGAATATGGGATAAAAATCCATAGGGTGAGGTTCGGCCATGTAGTATGGCCGAACCCCACCAATGATTATTTGATGGACTCAGTGCTAATTCATAATGAATTAGAGATGCATGTATGAATGATGTAAAGGACCAAATTGTAACACCCCAATTTCTCAATGAAGTGGAAAATTACCAAAATGCCCCTGGGTTGTTAAATTAATTATTTTATGATGATAAGTAAGGAAATAGTGGGGCCCATTGCTCAAATTAAAATCATATGAGCACATTATGAGTGTTAAGCTTGATTGGATGGGTAATTTTCATCATTTGGGTCAAAAATGGCTAAATGGGTCAAAGGGCCCAAATGGGACCCATCGGGTCAAAATGGATGATTTGACCGTTTTGTGAATTTAAATTAAATGGGGTTAAGCTTATTTGATTGGAAATCAAGTAGAGAATAAATGGGTAGGCCTGACACATATGTAAAAACCGATTACAAATGACCAAAATACCCATAATTGGGTCATGGATCAAAAACGGGTCAAGGAGCTAAAAGTGGACCCAACGGGTCGAGTTGACTATTGTTGACCGTGTGAACCCTCAAGGGAGCTAAAACACAAGTTAAATCAGTTGAGTGGGACTGAGGTGAGTTGAAATTAAATCAAGTTATGAGTCAACTCATGTGCATTGAATGAAAAGCATTAAATGTGATGAGTTGGGTTGGAATAAAAATACCTTGAGTTGGGTGAGTCAAAATGGAAACCCATGGGACTGTAAATCAGTGAGTTCAAGTGGGAATTGGAAGAGTTTTGTTCAGCTTTAACCACCCAAAACAAGTCCCACACGTTGGGGACTTGTTTGGGGTGAGTTCCATGATCAATGATAAATGAAATGCATAGTTTGAGGTGAGTTGCTTGGGAATCTGAATGGCTGCATGGGTAGCTGCCAAGGGGTGCCTTGGATGGCACCCAATACCCATTGGTTTGTGCATGAATTGATGAGGGAGTGGAGGAGTTTTGGTGGCTGAATTACAAAAACAATGAGCACCCATGTGTGCCGATTTTATGATTGTGAAAGCCTTACAATTCCATCTCTTTCTCCCTCTCTCTAATTGGTGTTCTTGGCTGGAACAGCAGAGGCTTTTGGTACCAAATATCCAAGCATATAACCAGCAAGGAGTTAAGGAAGCAAGGATTAAAGACAAGGATCAAAGGCATAAGAAAAGCTTGGAAAGTGGTAAGTTTTTCCATTGATTTTATGTTTAATAAAATGGGAAAAATAAGACATGATTCGGCCATGTGATGGTCAAATCTATCAAGGGTTAAAGTAGGATTCTTTTATGCCCAATTAGATGGAAAACATGGACATAGGGTTCGGCCACTTTGGAAGGCCGAACCCCATGAAATATTATGGTTAAACTTGATGGTTTTGTAAGATTTAAACCATGCAAGTATAGGACTGATTTTAGAGGTTTAAGATACATACTTTGGAAAGATTGAAAGCATGAATTTGAATGTCATAATTTGGCCATGCTATGGCCGAACTTGACAAGGGTCTAAACCATGTAAGAGATGGCTTGGTTTTCATGTTTTGGAAACATGAAAACCATGGATTTTGTGGACTGTTTTTGATAGTTTTGGAAATTAAAACCCTATGAAAATGGGCTAATTTTTGGAGGTTTGTTTGAAAATTAAAACCTGAATTAATATACTGTTATTACATTATTATTTGAGGTTTAAAAACAATAAACCTAACCACTCGGTTCGGCCACCATGGAGGGCCGAACCCCATGTAAAAGGATGTTGATGTTCATGTTGGAAAAACATGTAAACCATAGACTTTTTATGGACTGTTTTGGATGGTTTGTTTGAAAGTTAAAACCTGATTTAATATATTGTTATTACATTATTATCTAAGGTTTAAAAACAGTAAACCTAACCATTGGGTTCGGCCACCATGGAGGGCCGAACCCCATGTAAAAGGATGTTGGTGTTCATGTTGGAAAAACATGTAAACCATAGACTTTTTATGGACTGTTTTGGATGGTTTGTTTGAAAGTTAAAACCTGATTTAATATACTGTTATTACATTATTATCTGAAGTTTAAAAACAGTAAACATAGCCATTGGGTTCGGCCAACATGGAGGGCCGAACCCCATGTAAAAGAGGGTTGGTTTTCATGATTGGAAAACATGGAAGCCATACACCTTTGTGGACTATTTTTGGGAGATTTTTATGTGATAAGGTTACTGATTTTGGGTTGGCCATGGGATGGCTAAACCATGGGCTTAATATGGCTAAGGGGTAGAGCCAATTAGTATTTAAACAATGGACATCATTGAGCAAAGAACCCCATGGACTGTTTTCATGGGCCATTTTATGGATGTATGTGTGATTAAAAATGGAATCATGTTTGCTGTTTTGGTCGTCCAAAACATGACTGAACCATGTTAAGGTTACGGTTAAGGTTGTAGAATTTAATCAAGGTATTGGTGGCAATGGTAAATCTGTGAATACAAGCCAAATGAAGAGATTGATCAAAAGTACTTATAAGATGTTTTAGGTCTCATATGTGAATGGACATGTAAATAAGATTATGATTTACTTATTGGTGCATAATAAGGTACCGAAAGTTGAACGACGAACGAGTCGTGACCGGTTAAAGCCAAAGAAAGAACGAACGCTGAAGTGATTCTTCAGTAGGTTTCCTACCTACTTGTAACCACGGTTTTTACCCAGTTTTTCTTATGATACTCTTGTTTTAATATATGTGTTTCAAAGGATATATTATGCATTAACAAATGGCATACAGGCATTGGCATCTCATGCATAGTCATGGGATAATGAATGAAGTTCTACAGTGATGGCTACAAATGTACATGATGGGGGTTGCTCATTGCATGTACATATTTTATAGAAGAGATGAAAGTGTGTTGTAATTTACCTTGTCAGTGCAAGGCACGTCAAGTGATGGCTACAAATGTACATGATGGGGGTTACTCATTGCATGTACATAGAAGAGATGAAAGTGTGTTGTAATTTACCTTGTCGGTGCAAGGCACGTCAAGTGATGGCTATGAAAGTACATAATGGGGGATGCCCATTGCATGTGCATATTTCATAGCATTGTTTTAACTGTTTTTAATGATCATGTATTATGATATATATGCATGTTTTATATACTGACATGTGGTAGCCCTGATTCGGGAACCTACTGGGCTCGTTGATCTAACGCCCTAATTCTATCCTCAGAGGAGAGTGCAGGTACAAGCAAAGGGAAAGGAAAGGTCGTTGACCGGGAGGGGAGCCAAGCCTAAGTGCTTGAATGAAGGACTGAACTACTTTATATTACTGTATTTTGAATACTTTTGTGGGACATGTAATAATTCACTACTTGCTATGGTTTGATTAGGTTGATAACATTTGGATGGTTGATCTATGTTAAATAATTTTTAAGACTGTTACTTTCTATCTGGTCTTTCTATTCCGCAATTTATCTAGGTTATTCCGCATGTTGATGTTAGTTCCATGTGTGATTCGTAATCATGGTCTAGTCCATGTACACATGGGTGGCCAGTTAAGGTTCAGACTTGGGTAGTCTGAACTTAACTCGCGTCGTGACGCCGCCCGCTCTCTTTCTATGTTTTATTATAACTTAAAAAAAAAAAAAAAATAGACTCTGAAATTCTCAGAAAGGGCGGGGCGTTACAGTTGGTATCAGAGCGAAACGGGAAGTTGAATCATCGAAGTAAGATTAAGACAGTTTCATGTCTCACTGACGGATAAGAATCCCAACTGGCCGACTCTTCGGAGTCCGCTGACTGGGGGCCGGATTAATTTACTTCGAGTGACTCGGACTGAACAATCAATCTGAGAACGACAATGAAAGATAGCAAAGTAAAGTACAGTCATCATAACTGGACATATCAAACATAGCAAAGTAGGATGTACTCCCCTGAATTCCCCACACTGAGAAACAAACAATAGGTAATTAGAGATTTCCCCAGAAACAAAAGAAAACAAAGAATGTTGATTTGGTAATCTTCCCAAACAAAGTACATGATATTATGCATGATCAAATTCCTTGGAAACCAAGAGTGGTTTATTTAGAATTATTGTTGAATATTTTTGTGTTTGAAATGATGTGGCACAGATATGTCAAGCAACGAAGAATACACTGAGTTATGGGATAAAGGGACACCAAGTTGTCCGGTAGATTTGGTATCAACTTCCGACAGTATCAGTATGGAAGTTAATGTGGATCTTCAGGAGGGACCTCCTGAAGAAGCTGATGTGGACTTAGCGCCTCTTCCAGAGGATCTGATGGATGACATTCCTGAGATGATGGAACCTCCTGAGGAAGAGGAGGATGATCTAGCACATTTACTGGAGGATCCCATGGCTGGTGTACCTATTATATTGGAATCACTTGGGGAGATAGATCCCTATGACACATGTGAACTGTGCAATAAAGATGGGCACCACTGCCGGTATTGTCCTCACCCACTGGGTGTTGTTTGCCCGTGCTGTGGACTACATGGGCATGGTGAGGCAAGGACTAATTGTCCATACATCGGAGGACCTGGATTAGTACCCTGCACGACTTGTGAGGTATTGGGGCACACGGCGATGATGTGTCCTGATAACCGTTTCAAGTTCGTTTTTGATGCAGAGTCTTCTGCGGAAGACTAGGATTGGAAGTAATATGTAGGGGTATTAAAAAAAAGGGTTATTTTGTAAAGGGTGCATATTTTGTTATACATAGGGTTTTGTTTTACCCTACCCACCTTTGTACAAAGATGCAGTTTGAATATATATAAAATATGTGATTTTATGATTTTATGAGGATTTATGGCATTTGATGCATGTTGATAATGGAAACTAAGTCTATGATGTTTCTGTGAATTAGGAATAAATGGCGCCACAGAAAAAGGTGGTAAAGGATCCGAAAGGAAAAGGAAAAGTATTACAAATCGGATTGGGGGAGGGGGCGTCGAAGAGAAGGACTAGTCAGGACAATAAGAAGAAAGATGAGGTGCTTGTAATTACACCACAAGGGAAGGTGGTACCACAACGCAAAAAGGTGGTACGCGAGAAGGTGTCATCGGTGCAAGACGAGGAGCGGTCCGTTCACGACGAAGAAAGATCAGTGCATGAACGATCGCTTGATGAGGAAGAGTCACAACATTCCCGGCGAGAAGAGGGGGATAGTGACCCTACATATCAACGGGACGAGGAGGAATATGACTCGTCATATCGACCCGAGGAGGAAGAGAACAGTAACCTGACTATACCCTATGTGCCTCCTGAACTGCACAGCTTGGTACAAGCTGTAGTAACATCTGTCCTCCAGCAACACATGAGCGGAGGAGGAAGCACGAGTGAAAATAATGACCGTAACATGGTTAGAGATTTTCAACAGCAGCGCCCACCTTACTTCAAGGGCAGAGAAGGGCCAGTCGGAGCCGAAAACTGGTTGGAGAAGATTTCTCACATATTGACTCTTTTGAACATCAAGAGTCATGCTCATAAAATACTATTGGCCACGTCACAGCTGGTAGATGATGCTGCTGAATGGTGGAAGGTGGTGGAGAAACAGCAGGCACTTGTGCCAAGAAGAGAAAGAGTTGCTATGACCTGGGAGCAATTCTCAGCAACATTCCTAGAGCGCTACTTTCCGGAGGAAGAAAGAGAGCAACAAATTCAGGCCTTTATTACTTTGGTGCAAGGTTCAATGACGGTGGCTGAGTATCACCAAGAATTCCTCAGCCTGTCAATCTATGCATACTATATTGTGGACACGGAATACCGAAAGGCTCGCAAGTTCGAGCGTGGGTTACGGCCAAACATAAGGGCCAGGGTAACCGTGTTCAAAGCAGCCACGCTGGCAGGAGTGGTCAGCAGGGCAAGCATTGTGGAACAAGAGATGGCGAAATTTACAAAAGTGGACAACCACCGAGCTCCGAGTGGAAGGGGTGCGTACCAACCCAACAAGAGGTTCAAGACGAACTTCAGCAGACCTTCGCCGTCTGTTGGATCAAGTGGTGGCTTTCGCCCCAACCAGCCCACTCAATCTGTAGCAGTCACACAAGCTTCTCGAGGAATGAACACCTGCTTTCATTGTGACCAACCAGGTCACTACAAAAAGGACTGCCCAAAGCTTAACAGGCTGACATACTCCAGAGGATCATCTCGTCCTCCAGCTAGACCGGCAAACTCCAGAGGAGGCAGAATGCAAGGCCGGGGAGGTCGAAGGTCTAACCCTACTAGAGCGGGACGATTATTTGCACTAACTTCTCCAGAGGAAGAGGAAGAGGATCATCCTGTGATACAACGTATGGCAGTAGTGAGTAGCTCATATGCATATGCACTATTTGATTCCGGAGCATCACACTTCTTTATAGCTGCATCGTTTATTACTGCTACTGGTACATTAGTTCAAAGATTAGCCACAACACTTACTATTGTATCCCTTGTCGGAGATTCGGCATTGGGACTTATATGTACGGCGATTAACACTGAGTTAGCTGGATTTAGATTTGAATTCAATTATCTAGTGCTGGACATGTCTGAATATGATATTATATTCGGTATGGATTGGTTGGCGAAGTTTCATGCCAACATCGACTGTTATCGTCGAAGAGTGACATTTAAGTCACCCGAGGGCAAGCAATATGTAGTCCGTGCAGATAAACAAAGTGGATTGAAGGAAGGGTTAAACCATGTGGTATTGAATAATATCACCATAAATAAAGCTCCAGTTACTGAACTTCCAGCAATTGTACAAGAATTTGCTGATGTATTTCCAAAAGAACTCCCTGGTTTGCCACCTATGAGGGAGATTAACTTCGAGATCAAGTTGTACCCTGGAACAGCACCAGTGTCGTTACCACACTATCGGATGGCACCAGCAGAAATGTCGGAGCTAAAGAAGCAGATTGACGAACTGCTTAGGCTGGGTTGCATTCGGAACAGTACATCATCGTGGGGAGCACCAGTGTTATTTGTGAAGAAGAAGGATGGCTCACTTCGGATGTGCGTGGACTACCGAAAGCTGAATCAGCTAACAGTCCGGAACAAGTACCCTCTGCCCAGGATCGATGTTTTATTCGATCAGTTGAAGGGTTCTAGCCATTTTTCGAAGATAGATCTGATGTTTGGGTACCATCAAATACGGGTTATGAGGAAGATATAGAGAAGACGGCCTTCCGGACGTGGTATGGACTATACGAGTTTGTAGTCATGCCATTCGGATCACGAATGCGCCGACAGTGTTCATGGATTTGATGAACAGAATCTTCCGTCCCTATTTAGATCAATTTGTAATTGTATTCATTGATGATATCCTGATCTATTCTAAGAGTCAGGAGGAACATGCAGAGCATTTACGTATAGTCTTGAATACGTTGAGGCAGAATAAGCTATGCCAAGGCCCGTAAATGTGAATTCTGGTTATCCGAGGTCAATTTCTTGGGACATGTCATAACCGAAAATGGTATAGCCGTGGATCCAGCAAAAGTGGCTGCAGTAAGTGAATGGAAAGCGCCAAAGAATGTGACCAAGATCCGCAGTTTCTTAGTGCTGGCGGGTTATTATCGGAAATTTATCATGGACTTTTCCAAGATAGCGTCTCCGTTGACTCGACTTACTCAGAAAGGAGTCAAGTATGAATGGACAGATCAGTGTAACCGAAGATTTGAAACGCTGAAAGAAAAACTTACAAGAGCTCCTGTTTTAATTTTGCCGGAAAAAAGGCAAAGGTTATGAAGTACAATGCGATGCTTCAGGAGAAGGACTAGGGTGTTCACTCATGAAAGGTCATCATGTGGTGACATATGGGTCAAGACAGTTAAAAATACATGAATGTCTTTATCCCACACATGACCTGGAGCTAGCTGCAGTGGTCTTCGCTCTCAAAAGCTGGAGACACTACCTGTACGGCGAAAAATTTGAGGTATTTTCTGATCACAAGAGTTTAAAATATTTATTTAGTCAGAAAGAACTCAATCTAAGGTAGCGTAGATGGATGGAGTATCTGGCGGATTATGAATTCGAGCTTCGATACCATCCAGGCAAGGCGAACAAGGTGGCGGATGCTCTTAGCTGCCTATCTCATGCATCGGTCGCATGCTTGATTAGAACGGAATGGGAGATGCTGTACACCATTCGAGAGTTCAATCTTCATATCAACAACCGTGGAAGTATGTATAATTTGATCATACAGTCCAATATAGTCACCAAGATTGAACAAGAACAAAGAACAGATCCGGAAGTGGAGGACATTTGGGCCAGGATGTCTACTGGCACCGTTGTACCGGAATGGGAATTACGACCAGGACAGGGTCTTGTATTCCGAGGAAGAACTTATGTGCCAAAGAGTTGCAGGAAAGAGCTACTGATTGAGGCACATCAGTCCAAGCTCTCTATCCATCCGGGCAGCACCAAAATGTACCATGACTTAAAGACGCATTATTGGTGGCATGGACTGAAAAGAGATGTGGCAGAATTCGTGGCACATTGACTAACTTGTCAGCAAGTTAAGACTGAACACCAGAAGCCACCAGGGTTGCTCAAACCCTTAGCCGTGCCAGAATGGAAATGGGAACACATTTCCATGGACTTTGCATCGGGGTTGCCAAGGTCTTCAAAGGGCAATGACGCCATATGGGTCGTAGTCGACCGACTGACCAAATCCGTACATTTCATTCCTATCAAGATGACGGATTCATCTGAAACGTTGGGTCGGCAGTATATTAAAGAAATCATTCGACTACATGGCATTCCTCGAACAATAGTATCGGACAGAGATGGCCGTTTTACCGGCAGGGTATGGCAAAGCATGCAATCAGCCATGGGGACAGACTTATTGACTAGCACTGCTTTCCATCCACAGACTGATGGACAGTCAGAAAGGACGATACAAACTTTGGAAGACATACTGAGAGCATGTATGTTAGATTTCAAAGGAGGATGGGAGGACCATTTACCACTGGTGGAGTTCTCCTATAATAATAGCTATCAGGCAAGCCTTCAAATGGCTCCTTATGAGGCTTTATATGGTAGACCGTGTAGGTCGCCGGTATGTTGGACAGAGGCTAGAGAGCCTGCATTGATCGGACCAGAACTAGTCGCGGAGACTACTGCGCAAATAAAGTTGATACGTCAACACTTACTGACTGCACAGAGTCGGCAGAAGAGTTATGCTGATAAAAGGAGACGATTTTTGGAATTTGAAGTGGGAGACTTGGTATTTCTAAAGGTCTCACCACGGAAGGGACATATGAGGTTCGGAAAGAAAGGAAAACTGTCACCAAGATTTGTGGGACTATTTTCCATCATGAGAAGAGTGGGGGAGGTGGCTTATCAGATAGCACTCCCATCACAATTAGCAGCTCTACACGATGTGTTCCACGTGTCGATGCTAAGGAAATACAATCCGGATCCGTCCCATGTTTTAAATGTTCAAGATATTGAAGTACAAAGCGACGTGACGTACGTCGAGAAGCCGGTCAGGATAGTGGAGACCGAACAAAGAGTGTTGCGAAACAGAGCGATTCAGTTCGTAAAAGTGGTATGGGACCGTCATGGTGATGAAGAGGCCACGTGGGAACTTGAGTCGGAGATGAGAACAGCTCACCCCGAATTATTTGTGTAATTTAATTTGAGAACCCTACTTCACTCGATTTTCGGGATGAAAATTTTAAAAAAAGGGTTATATTGAAACACCCCAATTTCTCAATGAAGTGGAAAATTACCAAAATGCCCCTGAGTTGTTAAATTAATTATTTTATGATGATAAGTAAGGAAATAGTGGGGTCCATTGCTCAAATTAAATCATATGAGCACATTATGAGTGTTAAGCTTGATTGGACGGGTAATTTTCATCATTTGGGTCAAAAATGGCTAAATGGGTCAAAGGGCCAAAATGGGACCCATCGGGTCAAAATGGATGATTTGACCCTTTTGTGAATTTAAATTAAATGGGGTTAAGCTTATTTGATTGGAAATCAAGTAGAGAAGAAATGGGTAGGCCTGACACATATGCAAAAACCGATTACAAATGACCAAAATACCCATAATTGGGTCATGGATCAAAAACGGGTCAAGGAGCTAAAAGTGGACCCAAAGGGTCGAGTTGACTATTGTTGACCGTGTGAACCCTCAAGGGAGCTAAAATACGAGTTAAATCAGTTGAGTGGGAGTGAGGTGAGTTGAAATTAAATCAAGTTATGAGTCAACTCATGTGCATTGAATGAAAAGCATTAAATGTGATGAGTTGGGTTGGAATAAAAATACCTTGAGTTGGGTGAGTCAAAATGGAAACCCATGGGACTGTAAATCACTGAGTTCAAGTGGGAATTGGAAGAGTTTTACTCAGCTTTAACCACCCAAAACAAGTCCCACACGTTGGGGACTTGTTTGGGGTGAGTTCCATTATCAATGATAAATGAAATGCATAGTTTGAGGTGAGTTGCTTGGGAATCTGAATGGCTGCATGGGTAGCTGCCAAGGGGTGCCTTGGATGGTACCCAATACCCATTGGTTTGTGCATGAATTGATGAGGGAGTGGAGGAGTTTTGGTGGCTGAATTACAAAAACAATGAGCACCCATGTGTGGCCGATTTTATGATTGTGAAAGCCTTACAATTCCATCTCTTTCTCCCTCTCTACAATTGGTGTTCTTGGCTGGAATAGCAGAGGCTTTTGGTACCAAATATCCAAGCATATAACCAGCAAGGAGTTAAGGAAGCAAGGATTAAAAGACAAGGATCAAAGGCATAAGAAAAGCTTGGAAAGTGGTAAGTTTTTCCATTGATTTATGTTTAATAAAATGGGAAAAATAAGACATGATTCGGCCATGTGATGGTCAAATCTATCAAGGGTTAAAGTAGGATTCTTTTATGCCCAATTAGATGGAAAACATGGACATAGGGTTCGGCCACTTTGGATGGCCGAACCCCATGAAATATTATGGTTAAACTTGATGGTTTTGTAAGATTTAAACCATGCAAGTATAGGACTGATTTTAGAGGTTTAAGATACATACTTTGGAAAGATTGAAAGCATGAATTTGAATGTCATAATTTGGCCATGCTATGGCCGAACTTGACAAGGGTCTAAACCATGTAAGAGATGGCTTGGTTTTCATATTTTGGAAACATGAAAACCATGGATTTTGTGGACTGTTTTTGATAGTTTTGGAAATTAAAACCCTATGAAAATGGGCTAATTTTTGGAGGTTTGTTTGAAAGTTAAAACCTGAATTAATATATTGTTATTACATTATTATCTGAGGTTTAAAAACAATAAACCTAACCATTGGGTTCGGCCACCATGGAGGGCCGAACCCCATGTAAAAGGATGTTGGTGTTCATGTTGGAAAAACATGTAAACCATAGACTTTTATGGACTGTTTTGGATGGTTTGTTTGAAAGTTAAAACCTGATTTAATATACTGTTATTACATTATTATCTGAGGTTTAAAAACAGTAAACCTAACCATTGGGTTCGGCCACCATGGAGGGCCGAACCCCATGTAAAAGGATGTTGGTGTTCACGTTGGAAAAACATGTAAACCATAGACTTTTTATGGACTGTTTTGGATGGTTTGTTTGAAACTTAAAACCTGATTTAATATACTGTTATTACATTATTATCTAAGGTTTAAAAACAGTAAACCTAACCATTGGGTTCGGCCACCATGGAGGGCCGAACCCCATGTAAAAGGATGCTGGTGTTCATGTTGGAAAAACATGTAAACCATAGACTTTTTATGGACTGTTTTGGATGGTTTGTTTGAAAGTTAAAACTTGATTTAATATACTGTTATTACATTATTATCTAAGATTTAAAAACAGTAAACCTAACCATTGGGTTTGGCCACCATGGAGGGCCGAACCCCATGTAAAAGGATGTTGGTGTTCATGTTGGAAAAATAGGTAAACCATAGACTTTTTATGGACTGTTTTGGATGGTTTGTTTGAAAGTTAAAACCTGATTTAATATACTGTTATTACATTATTATCTGAAGTTTAAAAACAGTAAACATAGCCATTGGGTTCGGCCAACATGGAGGGCCGAACCCCATGTAAAAGAGGGTTAGTTTTCATGATTGGAAAACATGGAAATCATAGACCTTTGTGGACTGTTTTTGGGAGATTTTTATGTGATAAGGTTACTGATTTTGGGTTGGCCATGGGATGGCTAAACCATGGGCTTAATATGGCTAAGGGGTAGAGACAATTAGTATTTAAACAAAGGACATCATTGAGCAGAGAACCCCATGAACTATTTTCATTGGCCATTTTATGGATGTATGTGTGATTAAAAATGGAATCATGTTTGCTGTTTTGGTCGTCCAAAACATAACTGAACCATGTTAAGGTTACGGTTAAGGTTGTAGAATTTAATCAAGGTATTGGTGGCAATGGCAAATCTGTGAATACAAGCCAAATGAAGAGATTGATCAAAAGTACTTATAAGATGTTTTAGGTCTCATATGTGAATGGACATGTAAATAAGATTATGATTTACTTATTGTTGCATAATAAGGTACCGAAAGTTGAACGACGAACGAGTCGTGACCGGTTAAAGCCAAAGAAAGAACGAACGCTGAAGTGATTCTTCAGTAGGTTTCCTACCTACTTGTAACCACGGTTTTTACCCAGTTTTTCTTATGATACTCTTGTTTTAATATATGTGTTTCAAAGGATATATTATGCATTAACAAATGGCATACAGGCATTGGCATCTCATGCATAGTCATGGGATAATGAATGAAGTTCTACAGTGATGGCTACAAATGTACATGATGGGGGTTGCTCATTGCATGTACATATTTTATAGAAGAGATGAAAGTGTGTTGTAATTTACCTTGTCGGTGCAAGGCACGTCAAGTGATGGCTACAAATGTACATGATGGGGGTTGCTCATTGCATGTACATAGAAGAGATGAAAGTGTGTTGTAATTTACCTTGTCGGTGCAAGGCACGTCAAGTGATGGCTATGAAAGTACATAATGGGGGATGCCCATTGCATGTGCATATTTCATAGCATTGTTTTAACTGTTTTTAATGATCATGTATTATGATATATATGCATGTTTTATATGCTGACATGTGGTAGCCCTGATTCGGGAAGCTACTGGGCGCGTTGATCTAACGCCCTAATTCTATCCTCAGAGGAGATTACAGGTACAAGCAAAGGGAAAGGAAAGGTCATTGACCGGGAGGGGAGCCAAGCCTAAGTGCTTGAATGAAAGACTGAACTACTTTATATTACTGTCTTTTGAATACTTTTGTGGGACATGTAATAATTCACTACTTGCTATGGTTTGATTAGGTTGATAACATTTGGATGGTTGATCTATGTTAAATAATTTTTAAGACTGATACTTTCTATCTGGTCTTTCTATTCCGCAATTAATCTAGGTTATTCCGCATGTTGATGTTAGTTCCATGTGTGATTCGTAATCATGGTCTAGTCCATGTACACATGGGTGGTCAGTTAAGGTTCAGACTTGGGTAGTCTGAACTTAACTCGCGTCGTGACGCCGCCCGCTCTCTTTCGATGTTTTATTATAAGTTAAAAAAAAAAAAATTAGACTCTAAAATTCTCGGAAAGGGCGGGGCGTTACACAAATTAAGGTGGTGAGGTTCGGCCATGTTGTATGGCCGAACCCCACTAAGATGGTTTAGATATGGACCTTGGTGTTTAAGGAAAATTAAACAAAAGGTTAGCCTAAATGGCATAAAAGTAATTTTGGATGAAATGATCATAGAATTGGATATACGAACCCTACCAAGGTATTTTTGTAGTATATGATGTTTAATAAGGATTAAATAAAAGAGAGATCAAATGAAAAGGAAGGTTAAATCCTAAGTTGATAAGGTTAGGCAATGGGTATGGCCGAACCCCACAAGATGGTTTTTGGGTCTTAAGATGTGAATGGAAATTTAAAATGATAGTATGATTGACTTGCTGTTACATCACAAGGTAACGGAACGTGAACGGCGTACAAGTTGTGACCGGGAGAAGCTTAAAAAGGAACGAACACTTAAGCAAAGTTTCCGTAGGTTTCACCTACTTGTAACCACTATGATGATTGGTTTTATCATGATTTGATATGATATGTTGTTATTACTATTATGTTTCAATTGGTTTTTGAATCATGAGATTTATTTACATGCTTCATATATTCATTGGCATCTCATGCATGGACATGGGATGATGATTATGGAAAGCCTCCTTAGGCGATGAGGGTCCCGCCAGGAGTAGTATCATGATGATAAAAAGTACATTGGCCTCCTTAGGCGATGAGGGTCCCGCCAAGAGGAATGTTATAATGATGAGAGCCACATTGGTCTCCTTACGCGATGAGGGTCCCGCCAGGAGAAATATTTTGATGATGAGAGCCATATCGGCCTCCTTAGGCGATGAGGGTCCCGCCAGGAGAAATATCATCAACATGAAATGAAAGAGTAATGTGACTTACCTTGACGATGAGAGTCTCTTCAAGTGATGGCTACTTATATGTGTGATGGAAGAGTCTCATTACATGTGCATACATACATAGCATTGATTTATCTATTTTTGATGACCATATATACTATGATATATGCATGTTTTATATACTAACCATGTGATAGCCTTAATCGGAAATCCTACTGGGCGCGTTGATCTAACGCCCTAATTCTATCCTTAGAGGATAATGCAGGAAAAAGAAAAGGGAAAAAGAAGGTCGTGGACCTGGAGGGGAGCCAAGCTTAAGCGCTTGAATGATGATTGGGATTTCTATACTACTGTCTTTTGAATTACATTTTTATGGACATTTAATAGCTAGTAAACTTTACTATGGTTTGTGAACTGTTAGATGAACCTTGATTTGGTATAAGTCGTTTATAATGGATGACCTATGCTTTGCTATCTAAGAATGTATGGGTAACTTAAGATTGATTATATTCCGCATCAGTTTAGTTCCGCAATTAGTTATTGTTATTCCGCATGTTTTAACTTAGTTCCATGTGTGGTTTATCTTTCATGGGTTTAGTCCATGCTCACATGGGTGGCCAGTTAAGGGTTGGACTTGGGTAGTCCGGACTTAGCTTGCGTCGTGACGTCGTCCGCCCTCTTCCGGTGTTGTTATATTATTATTATAAAAAAAAATTTAGACTATGAATTCTCGAAAAGGGCGAGGCGTTACAAACCCAATTAAACTTGAGCTCACCCAAGGGTCAAACAAGTCCACCACGACCCATTGGGTCCCAATTGGGTAGTTGACCCATTTAATCACACATACCCAATTATTTCCAATCAAATTCTATCCTTGATCCATTGGATCATAATTTGGCTATTGACCCAATTCTTAGCCATTTATCTCCATTGATCCACATCTACCATCCGTTGGGCAATTGACCCAACATTTACCCATTTAAGATTCATATCTTTTTAATTCACCATTCCAATGGCATTTTCGTAAATATGGATATATTGAAAAATCGGGGTGTTACAATACAATCCTCTTTTTAAAATTTTCGTCCCAAAAATCGGTCGAAGTAGGATTCCAAAATAAATTATATAAACAATTCAGGGTGAGTTGTTCTCATTTCCAACTCAAGTTCCCAAGTGGCCTCCTCAATACCATGTCGATCCCATACCACTTTGACGAACTAAATCGCTCGGTTTCGCAACACCCTTTGCTCAGTCTCTACTATTCTGACAGGCCTCTCGACATATGTCACGTCGCTTTGCACCTCTATATCTTGCACATTCAAAACATGAGACGGATTGGGATTGTGTTTCCTTAGCATTGATACATGAAACACATCGTGTAGAGATGCCAACTGTGAAGGAAGTGTTAACTGATAAGCTACATCCCCCATCCTTCTTATGATGGGAAACGGTCCCACATATCTTGGTGACAGTTTCACCTTCTTTTCAAACCTCATATGTCCCTTCCATGGCGAAACTTTTAAGAACACCATGTCCCCCACTTCAAATTCAAGGAACCTTCTCCTCTTGTCAGCATAACTCTTCTGACGATTCTGTGCAGTTAATAGATGTTGCCATATTAACTGTATTTGTGCTGTGGTCTCTGCAACCAACTCGGGTCCTATCAGTGCAGGCTCACCAGCCTCTGTCCAGCACACTGGTGATCTACACGGCCTACCATATAAAGCCTCGAATGGGGCCATCTGAAGGCTTGACTGGTAACTGTTGTTATACGAGAATTCTACCAGCGGCAAGTGATCCTCCCATCCACCCTTGAAATCTAACATGCATGCTCTTAGTATGTCTTCCAATACTTGTATAGTCCTTTCCAACTGTCCATCAGTCTGTGGATAGAATGCTGTGCTTGTCAGTAGAGTTGTCCCCATAGCCGACTGCATGCTCTACCACACTCTGCCGGTGAATCGGCTATCTCTGTCGGATACTATTGTCCAGGGAATACCATGTAACCGAATGATATCCTTGATATACAGGCGACCCAAAGTCTCAAATGAATCCGTCATCTTGATAGGAATAAAATGCGCAGACTTGGTCAGTCGGTCTACTATGACCCATATAGCATCATTGCCCTTTGAGGATTTCGGCAACCCCGTCACAAAATCCATGGAAATGTGCTCCCATTTCCATTCCGGCACTGATAAGGGTTTGAGTAACTCTGGTGGCTTTTGATGTTCCGTCTTAACTTGCTGACAAGTTAAGCAATGAGCCACAAACACCGCCACATCTCTTTCGAGTCCGTGCCACCAGTAATGTCTCTTCAGGTCGTGATACATTTTGGTGCTGCCCGGATAAATGGAGAGTTTAGTTTGATGTGCCTCAATCAATAACTCTTTCCTACAACTTTTTGGCACATACACTCTACCCCGGAATAAAAGACCCTGTCCTTGTCGTAATTCCCATTCCAGTACGACAATGCCAGTAGACATCTTGGCCCATATCTCCTCCACTTCCGGATCTACTCGTTGCTCTTGTTCAATCTTGGTAACCATGTTGGACCGTATAATCAGATTGTATATAGTCCCATGGTTATTGTGGTAGAGTTTAAACTCTCGAATGGTATTCAACATCTCCCATTCTATCCTAATCAAACATGCCATTGATGCATGTGATATGCGGCTGAGTGCATCCGCCACCTTGTTTGCCTTGACCGGATGATATCGGAGCACGAATTCATAATCCGCCAAATATTCCATCCATCTGCGCTGCCTCAAGTTGAGTTCTTTCTGATCAAACAAGTATTTCAAACTCTTATGATCAGAAAATACTTCAAATTTCTCACCATAAAGGTAATGTCACCATCTTTTGTGAGCGAAGACCACTGCGGCTAGTTCCAAATCGTGCGTAGGATAGAGACGTTCATGTATTTTCAACTGTCTTGATCCGTATGCCACCACACGATTACTTTGACAGAGTGTACACCCCATTCCCTCTCTTGAAGCATCACAGTGTACCTCATAACATTTGCCTCTTTCAGGCAAAATTAGGATAGGAGCTGTAATAGCCCAGAGTTTGAAATAATAATTATATTGGCTATTATTTATTTTAATGGTTGGAATTAAGAATTTTGATGGAATGAATGGTAAATGGATCAAAATTTGGGCAATGGCCCAAGTATGGTCCAGTGGACCATGGGTTGGATAATTTCCAATTAATTGGGTCAATGATGGTCAATTGGGTCAAAAACCCATTTGGGACCCAATGAGTCAAGAGAGTATGAGCATTAGGGTAAATGGGTAGGAGGTGAATTTAATTGGGCCATGGGCCCAATGGTGATCAAAGTAAATGGAATGGAATGAAGTGATTAAAATCACCTAAGTTAAATTGGAATGAATCAAGATGGCATAATCAATTGGGGCCCAACTCCACCTCATCAAGTGAGGTGGCGTGTTGACCAAGACATAGGTGGGGCCGACCACCATGGTCCACTTGGTCAACCATGGATAAGTCAAAGGGAATTGAGCAGGATCAAGGTAAATTGAAATGAATAAATTGATTAAAATCACCTAAGTTAAGTTGGAGTAAATCAAGGTGGCATAATCAAGTGGGACCCAACTCCACCATATCAAGTGAGGTGGCGGGTGGGCCAAGGCATTGGTGGGGCCGGCCACCATGGTTGACTCGGCCAACCATGGGTGGATTCATGGAGAAATTAAAGAGAAATAAATGGAATTAAATTATGTAATTAAATGACCTAAGTTAAATATCAAATTAAATAAATGAGTTGCATTACATGGAGTGAGTTCAATGGGGGTGAGTCACCTAGGAAATGGGTGAGTCAAATGGGTGGTTTCATCTCATGGAAAGCACCCAACCATCAAGACAAAACCCACCCAAAACCGTTGGCATGGGTGGAGTGCCACATGGAGGGCATGCTTCCCCTTTGGCTAGACCAAAAGCCTAGGTGGAGAGCATGCATTGGCCAAAAATGAGGTGGTGGTTCCACCTCATCCAAACCACCAAACCTTCCATGGTAAAGGAGCTAAAATCGTTGGCCATGGGAGGGGTTGGGTGTGCCATGTGGAGGGCATGCACCCTCCATGGCTAGACAAGATCCTTAGAAGGTGGACATGCTAGGGCATGCATTGGCCCATTGTGAGGTGGTGGTTCCACCTCACCCAAACCACCAAACCACCAAGGAAACCCAAGCCCAAAACCGTGTACCTGGGTGGTATACTAGACAAGAGGCCTAAGATTAAGGGCATGCAAGACCATGCATTGGTCAATGGAGAGGTGGTGGAGTCTAACCCAAGCAAACCAAAACAAGATGGGAAAAACTAGGGTTTTTTCCATCTCATTCTCATCTCACTCTCTCCCTCTCTCCCTCCCTCTCCTATCCGACCCTCTCTCATCCAAGACAAAGAAAAGACAAGAAAAAGACTTAGAGAAAAGGAGGAGATCCCAAGCTTGGCCGACCACACTCCCAAGACCCAAGACTTAGGATATTTTCCATTATTTCCTCCTCTCCCTCTCTCAAACCTACCTCCATCTTGGCCGAACCAAACCTTGGTGATCTCATCTTGATCAAGCTCATATATTGGCCAAAAATCAAAGAGAAGAGGATGAAGGAAGGCTAAGGATCAAAGGGGAGCAAAAGGAAACCGGAAGAGCCACGGGATTGGTAAGTAGTCCTCAACAAGAGTTTATTTTCAAAAGAGTTAAAAGGAGACCATGAAGTCCAAAAATTGGTGGCCAAAATATTATGGGCCATGGATCTAAAATCCATCCAAGAAAGGGAATGAGAAATGGACAAACCCTAATGGGTAAGATAGGTTAAGTAAAATAATGGAATACTAAGGACACTATGTATATCTATGGGTTATGTATGCATGCATGGCAAAGATGGGTAAAAGACCATGGTTCGGCCATTGTATGGCCGAACCCTAAATGTTATGGATACATGGAGAGGACCTCATGCATGTCAAAAATATGGTGATCAAGATGTATGGTTTGGCCTTTGCATGGCCAAACCTTAGGGTTTCTTGTATGAGAACCATCAAGTAACAAATCAAGGAAATATGATTTTTGAGGAAATAATGAACCATAGAGTTCGGCCATGTTGTATGGCCGAACCCCATGGAAGGAGGTTAAGTAATTTTTAAGGCGTTTAAAGGATGGAAACCATGGAATGATGGTTAATGATTTTTGAGGTTTTGAATGGTTAAATGTTAGTAAGTTTTAAAGGGGTTAAGTGAGGGAAACCATGAAGAAATGTTAATGATTATTTATAGTCTTAAATGTTGCAAATAAAGATGAACTATGGACCATGGGTTCGGCCATGTTGTATGGCCAAACCCCAAGGAGAGATTTTGGTGGATTTAAATGTTTTTGGAACCATGAAGATGATGGGGAATGTTGGTAAGTTTAGAAGGTTTAAAAGTGGTAAATGATAATGACATAAATGTATGTTTGAAACCCCCTCAAGAAGGGACCTTGTTGTGGATCTAAAATGTGATAAAGGATCCAAGAAAGAGGAGGAAATGACATCATGGGTTCGGCCATAGTGTATGGCCGAACCCCATGACCCATTTTATGAACCTTTTTTGTGGGTTAAGTATGAATTTATGCATGTTTAAAATGAATGTGTATTAAGTTAAGGAAATGGATGATGTATAATGATTTTTATGTCATGGTTGATGAGTCATTGATGGATCCATACTTATGGATCAGTTATGGACATAGATGTGCATGAATGGAAGAAGTGTTTAACCATGGAAGAAGGAGTGGCAAAAATGTAAATATGGCCAAAAATGAAGAACCATGGGTTCCGCCATGGTGTATGGCCGAACCTCATAGGGGATGGTTGTGGACTTGGGGACTTTTAATGATGACCTTATTTGCTGGATAGATGAACCAAAGGGTGGCTGATTTTAGACCCACATGACTAAATGGATCTAAGGATTTAAAAAGGGACCAAAAACCTAGTTAGTGAGGTTCGGCTATGGTGTATGGCCAAACCCCACTAAAGCATGTATAATGGACTTAGGCATGGTTGAAACATTGGGTTAATTTGTTGATGTCTAATAAGGTAACGGGATCTTGCAAGTGGTACGCGATCGGTGACCGAATTCTTGGACGGAAACACGAGGCATATTAGTTGGTCTTTGGTAGGATTCCTACCTCATTGTAAGCCATGGATTATGTGCATATGAATGCTTTACTTGACTTATTTTGGTATAAAATTATATGTATTAATGATGGGATTTTTAATGCCATGGTTTGTAATATTATATAGCATGTTAACACTTGCATCTCATGCATGGCATGGGAGGGATGAAATGTAACCGGAGTCCATGCTCGATCGGGGCGACTGATAAACAAACATGGGGATACCTTGATGAGGTTTTTCCATCAAGGGAGATACTATGTATTTATGATATCTTGGTGAGGCTTTTTCCATCAAGAGGGTTACTATGTGCTTATGATACCTTGATGAGGCTTTTCCATCAAGAGGGATACTTTGTGACGGTGATGTGGATGATGGGTGAGACTCAAGGCATATGACACCCATTACATGGCATTGTATTCACTTGCATGGTGTTGATATTAAATCTTATCTATGTGTTTTAATTATACTAATCCATGTGTTGACCCTACTCAGAGTACCTACTGGGCGCGTTGTCTAACGCCCTACTTCCACCTTAGATGATAACGCAGGAAATGGAGGAAGTGAAGGACGTGGCCGGAGCCACGCGTAGGAGCTTGGAGGAGCGAGCTAGTTTAGTTACTTAAGTTTTATTTTGGGAATTTAATTTGAGTAACTTAGCTCGTTGGACTGTAATAATTTAGATTACTTGCTATGGTTTGGATTTTAATTTTGGACATTCTAATTTTGAGGTATTTTATTAATTAAGTGATGTAACTTCCTTGCTATCTAAAAATTGGTAGGATAGACTCTATTATAATTCCGCATTAAGTCTATATTCCGCAAGCTTACTTTCTAGTGTGAACCGTTCTCGTGGACTTAGTTCCACGCACACGTAGGGTTGGCCAGTTAAGGGCCGGGCTTTGGAAGCTCGGACTTAACTCGCGTCGTGACGTCCCGCGCTCTTTGTCACTCTTTATTTTAAAAAAAAAAATAGACTCTGATTTTCAGCTAAGCGAGTGAAAAAGGGGCAGGAGTTACAAGAGCAGTGCTAAGCTTCTTCTTCAGCTCTTCAAACCTCCGATTGCACAGATCTGACCATCATATTTGACTCTTTTCTGAGTGAGTCGAGCCAGTGGAGATGCTATCTTGGAGAAATCCATGATAAACTTTCGATAATATCCAGCCAATCCCATGAAGCTGCGAATCTCAGTTACGTTCTTTGGTGTTTTCCATTCACTTACTGCCGCCACCCTAGCTGGATCCACGGCTATACCTTCTTCGGATATAACGTGCCCCAAGAAATGAACCTCAGATAGCCAAAATTCGCATTTACTTGCTTTGGCATGTAACTTGTTCTTTCTCAAGGTGTCCAGAACTATTCTCAGGTGCTCAGCATGGTCTTCCTTACTCTTGGAATAGATCAGGATATCATCAATAAAAACAATAACGAACTGATCTAGATACGGACGGAAAATCCTGTTCATTAAATCCATGAACACAGCCGGTGCATTGGTGAGTCCAAACAGCATGACTACAAACTCATATAGTCCATGCCGCGTCCTGAAGGCTGTCTTCTCTATATTTTTCTCCTTAACCCGGATTTGATGGTATCCGGACATCAAATCAATCTTCGAAAAGTGACTGGAACCCCTCAATTGATCGAATAAGTCATCGATCCTAGGTAAAGGGTACTTGTTCCTGACAGTTAGCTGATTTAGCTTCTGGTAATCCACACACATTCGGAGTGAACAGTCCTTTTTCTTTACAAACAGCACTAGAGCTCCCCAAGACGATGTGCTGTTTCGGATGCAACCCAGTCTAAGCAGTTCATCAATCTGTTTCTTTAGCTCAGACATCTCTGCTAGCGCCATCCGACAATGTGGTAAAGACACTGGTGAAGTACCAGGATACAGCTTGATTTCAAAATTGAGCTCCCTCATGGGTGGTAAGCCAGGGAATTCTTTTGGAAAAACATCCGTAAATTCCTTCACAATTGCCGGAAGTTCAGTGATTGGTGCCTCGTTTATGATGATATTATTCAATACCAAATGGTTCAACCTTTCTTGCAGCCTGCTCTGCTTGTGTGTACGAACCACATATTGCTTTCCCTCGGGTGACCAAAATGTCACTCTTTGGCGATAACAATCAATGTTGGCCTGGAATTTAGCCAACCAGTCCATGCCGAAGATTATATCATACTCAGTCATGTCGAGTACCAGATAATTGAACTCAAATCTGAGTCTAGCGAGTTCAGTATTAACTGTCGTGCATATAAGTCCCAATGCCGAGTCTCCGACAGGGGATACAATTGTGAGTGTTGTAGACAATTTTTGAACTAAGGTACCAGTAGCAATTATAAATGATGTGGCTATAAAGGAGTGTGAAGCTCCATAATCAAATACTGCATAGGCATAGGAACTACTAACTACCGGCATACCTTGAATTACTGAATGATCCACATCCGCTGGAGGTGCTAGAGTAAACAATCGTCCAGATCCAGTAGGGTTAGGAGCCCGACCCGTCTGATTATACGTCCTGCCTCCCCGGGAGTTAACTGGTCTGGCTGGTGGACGAAATGATCCCCTGGAGTAAGAAAGCTTGTTGAGCTTTGGGCAATCCTTTTTGAAGTGACCCAGCTGATCACAGTGGAAGCAGTTACTCACTCCTATGGAAGCCTGAGTGATTGATACAGACTGGGAGGGCTGGTTGGGATGAAAGCCCCCTATGGACCCAGTAGATGGTGAGGGTCTACTGAAGTTTGGTCGAAACTTCTTATTGGGCTGATATGTACCCCTCCCAGTCTGAGTTCGGCGGTTGTCAAATCACGCGTACTCAGCCATCTCCTGCTCAACTATGGTGGCCCTACTGATCACCTCTCCAGCGTGGCTGCCTTGAATACGGTCACTTTGGCCCTAATGTTTGGCCGTAGACCACGCTCAAAATTATGAGCCCTCCGGTACTCCGTATCCACTATGTAAAATGCATAACACGACAAACTAAGGAATTCCCGATGATATTCTGCTACCGTCATGGAACCTTGCACTTGAGTCTGACGTTCTTTCTCCTCCTCAGGGAAGTAGTGATCCAGAAATGTAGCTGAGAATTGCTCCCAGGTCATTGCAGTCTTTTCCCTTTCTAGTACAAGTGCTTGTTGTTTCTCTATCACTTCCGACCATTTACTAGCATCATCAATCAATTGAGATGTGGCCAATAAAATCTTATGAGCATGACTCTTGATATTCAGTAGAGTCAGGATTTGGGAAATTTTCTTTAACCAGTTTTTCGCTCCAACAGCCCTTCTTTATCCTTAAAGTAAGGAGGGCGTTGTTGCTGAAAGTCCCTGACCATGTTCCGGTCATTGGCATCACTTGTGCTTCCACTTCCATTCAGATGCTGCTGGAGAACAGAAGTAACTACCGCTTGAACCAAGCTTTGTAGTTCAGGAGGCACTACTGGTATACTCATGCTGTTTTTCTCCTCATCCTCTCGTTCATCATAATGAGAGTGTCTCTTCCTCTTCCCGCCGTGAGTGCCGTTCATCTTCTTCATTTCGCAATTTTTTATGTTGAGATTGTTCCTTCTCATGTTGAGATTGCTCCTTCTCATGTTGAGATTGCTCCTTCTCATGTTGAGATTTTTCCATCTCTTCATGTTGAATGAGTAGTATCTCTTTTTCCTTCCCTTTCTTGTTTTGTTGGATCTTTCTCTTTGGAACCATTTTCTTTCCTAAATCATGAAAACATTATGGACTTAGTTTAGTAAGTCCATAATTAGAAGGTCCATAAATAGAAAGTCCATATTTAGATCCTTTCTAAATTAATATCCAACTCCATAATTAGAAAGTCCTTAAATAGAAACTTTCTAAATTTAACACTCAATAAAAAACTAATCCAACTCCTGTAATACCCTAGATTTTCAGTTTATAAATATTTACGGTTTTGCCATTGAAAGTGTGAATTAATGGTTATGAACCTTAGATGGGTAAGGTGTTGGGCAATGGCCCAATTAAGACCCAATGTCTATGGGTTAAGTGTTTGAAATAAAATAAATGAGTAATGTATGTTTAATTGGATCAGGAGTACTAATTGGGTCAAAGTTTTTAATTGGGTCAAAATGGCCAATTTGGACCCAATGGGTCATGGTTGACTAGGTTGACCACCAAGTGAGCTCAAGCTTGATTAAGTTGGGGCTGAATTGAGTTGGAAATGGAATCAAACAATTGAGTTGATTCAAGTAAATTAAATGAGTAGAATTAAATGAGTGAGTTGAGCTACATGTATGAGTTGAGTTGAATGAGTTGAATTGGAATATATGGAGACCTTTATCTCAAATGAGTTGAGTGGGAAGAGGAGGGGTTTTTGTTATTTCAAAGAACAACACAAGGTATACACGTTGGATGCATGGGAATTATATCTAATGCATGAAACTCCAAATGGGAATTAATGGGAGGTGGGCCGTTTGGTGGGGGTTACACAAACCACACGTTGGAAAGCATGGAGGGTTTCCATCTCAAGATGGAAACCCAAGAGTCACACGTTGGGAGTGTTTCATCTCAAGGATGAAACCTCTAATTGAGACTTAAAAGAAGAAGATGAAAGGATATAGGAGTAACCAAGGGGTGTCACCAAAGGACACCACCTTTGGCAACCCTCATTACCCAAGAGAAGGTTTCATCTTAAAGCCACACTCTTCCTCTCCCTCTTTGCCGTTCCCACCTCACAAAGACAAGAAACTCTTGGTGTTTTTCTCATCTTACTCTCTCTCTTTCTTAGCCGACCAGTACTCTTAGGAAAGAAGAAAACACTGAGAATTCTATCTCATTCTCTCCCTCCCTCTCAAGGCCATTTTTCCTCTCAAGATCAAAGAGGACTTAGAATAATTGGATCTCAAGCTTCTATCCCAATCCATATCTCTTGGCCGAACCACTTTTGGAGGAGTTATATTAGCAAGATCATCTTCGGCCAAAGAATCAAGAAGAAGGAGAGGCTAAGGAAGGAAAGGAACAAGCCTGAGTGAATAACAAATGGGAGGAGTCGTGGAATTAGTAAGTACTCAATAAACACTTGTTAAATAAAATGGTTAAGGAAGCATGACCCGGCCATTGTATGGCCGAACCTATCAAGGGTTAAAAATCATGGCTAATGATGTTTAAAAAGGGAAGAACATGGATCATAGGGTTCGGCCACTTTGTATGGCCGAACCCCATGAAAAGATAATTGTTTGTAGGTAATGGAAATAGGGATTAAGTAAATGGATAACACATTTGGATGATTAAAGGATGGAAGGTAGTGGATGTTTTTAAGGTTTAAAATGGATGGAAAAATTGGTAAACTTGGATACATTTGGATTATAAAAAAGAATGGAAAGAGGAGCACAAAAACCAAAGGGTGAGGTTCGGCCATGGTGTTTGGCCGAACCCCACCAAGTGCTATGTATGTTATTTTATTTTTAAAGGTCTAAAAGGATTTAAATGGAGTGACAATGGTGGATGATTAAGTGTTAGATGATTAATATGTAATGCTTAGATGAATGGATTAGCAATTGGATATAATTAAAAAGGATTAAAAAGGACCAAAATTATGATGGTGAGGTTCGGCCATGTTGTATGCCCGAACCCCACTAAGATGGCTTTTCATGGACCAAGGTTTTATGGATTTAGATATCATAGGGTTCGGCTATGTGTATGGCCGAACCCCATGAACCTTTTGGTGATCATTTTTTTGGGACTTGGTTATAAGTAAATAAACCAATTAATTAGCCATGGATGATTAATGGCATGGAATGTAATAAAAGGTGAAAAGGATGAACCATGGGTTCGGCCATGGTGTATGGCCGAACCCCATGGAAAATGGTTGGTGGGTTTAAATGGTTATCAATTATAAACATATATGGAACAAGTGATTAGATGTAGAGGTCATGATCTTGTATCTAACTTGAAGTTAAAAGGTTGGAAGATGAGCATAAAATCAAGATGGTGAGGTTCGGCCATGGTATATGGCCGAACCCCACTAATGAATTTTATGGACTTATGTGTTATGAATGTTAGATGCTTTATGTGTGAATAATTGGATTAATGGATTAGTGATTGGATTTAATTAAAAGGATCAAGTGATTTTGAAAGAGGAATCAAAAATCAAGATGGTGAGGTTCGGCCATGTTGTATGGCCGAACCCCACAAAGTTGGAATTTAGTGGACTAATGGATGTTGGTGGACAAAGGGCTAAGTTATTAGCAAAGTGATGTTTGGTTAATAAATGAAAGTAAGGGCCCAATTCAAGTAGGTGAGGTTCGGCCATAGTGTATGGCCGAACCCCACAAAATGGTGTTCTTGGTCTTAGGTTTAAATTGAAAACCAAATGTATATTGTCTTGACTTGTTGATATATAAACAAGGTGAAGGGACCTCACAAGTGGGACGCGATCGTTGCCCTTTGGTGACCTTGGCAATCCTGTTACAAAATCCATGGATATGTGCTCCCATTTCCACTCCGGCACTGGCAAGGGTGCGAGTAAACCCGGTTGTTTCTGATCTTCCGCCTTAACCTGCTGACAAGTAAGGCAATGAGCAACAAACTCTGCCACATCTTTCTTGAGTCCACGCCACCAATAGTGCCTCTTAAGATCATGATACATCTTGGTGCTGCCCGGATGGATAGAGAACTTGGTTTGGTGTGCTTCAATCAACAACTCTCTTCTGCAGCTCTTAGGCACATATGTCCTACCTCGGAACACAAGACCCTGTCATGGTCGTAGTTCCCACTCCGGTACAACCTCACCGGTAGACATCTTAGCCCATATCTCCTCCACCTCTGGATCTGTCCGTTGCTCCCGTTCAATCTCAGAGACCATGTGGCATCGTATGATCAGGTTATATATGGTCCCATGATTATTGAGGTAGAGTTTAAACTCTCTAATGGTATTCAATACCTCCCATTCCGTCCTGATCAAGTTGGCTACTGTTGCTTGTGACATGCAGCTGAGGGCATCCGCCACCTTGTTCGCCTTGCCTGGATGATACCGAAGTGCAAACTCATAATCCGCCAGGTATTCCATCCATCTGCGCTGTCTCATGTTGAGTTCCTTCTGATCAAATAAGTACTTCAGGCTCTTGTGATCTGAGAACACCTCAAACTTCTCACCATAAAGGTAGTGTCTCCAGCTTTTGAGAGCGAAGACCACTGCTGCTAGCTCCAGATCATATGTGGGATAATGGCGTTCATGAATTTTCAACTGTCTTGATAAGTACGCTACCACACGATTACCTTGACTGAGTGTACAACCCAGTCCCTCACCTGAGGCATCACAGTATACCTCATAACTTCTGCCTCTTTCCGGCAAGATCAGAATAGGAGCGGTTGTAGGCCTCTCCTTTAGCTCCTCAAATCTCCGGTTGCACTGATCTAACCACTCAAATTTGACTCCTTTCTGAGTGAGTCGGGTAAGTGGAGCTGCAATCTTGGAGAAGTCCATGATGAATTTCCTGTAGTAACCGGCCGATCCCAGAAAACTGTGAATCTCGGTCACATTCGTCGGTGCTTTCCACTCCCTCACTGCCGCTACCTTAGCCAGGTCCGCGGCTATACCTTCCTCTGATATAATGTGCCCAAAGAAGTTGACCTCAGATAGCCAGAACTCACACTTGCTGGCTTTGGCATACAACTGGTTCTTCCTCAAGGTGTCCAGGACTAGCCGCAGGTGTTCAGCATGTTCCTCCTGACTCTTGGAATAGACCAGAATATCATCAATGAATACAATCACAAACTGATCCAAGTAAGGACGGAATATCCTATTCATCAGGTCCATGAACACAGCCGGTGCATTAGTAAGTCAAAATGGCATGACCACATACTCATATAAGCCATACCGTGTCCTGAAGGCTGTCTTATCTATGTCCTCCTCCCTAACCCGGATTTGATGGTACCCGGACATCAGATCAATCTTGGAGAAGTGAGAGGAACCCCTAAGTTGATCAAACAGATCGTCAATCCTGGGTAGGGGATATTTGTTCCTGACAGCCAGCTGGTTCAATTTCTTGTAGTCCACACACATCCGCAGGGTACCATCTTTCTTCTTCACAAATAATACTGGGGCTCCCCATGCTGTTGTGCTGTTCCGAATAAAACCCAATCTGAGCAGTTCATCAATCTGCTTCTTCAACTCGGTCATCTCAGCTAGTGCCATCCTATAATGTGGCAATGATACTGGAGCAGTGCCGGGATATAACTTGATCTCAAAGTCTATCTCCCTCTTGGGTGGCAAACGAGGGAGCTCTGTTGGGAATACCTCAGCATAATCTGCTACTACCGCTGGAAGTTCAGCCACTGGTGCCCTGTCTAATCTGATGTTGTTCAAGACAAGGTGGTTCAGTTCTTCCTGCAGCCTTCTAGGAATGCCTTGTCTGTCAGCGTGCACCATATACCGTTTTCCCTCGGGTGACCAAAATATCACCTTACGAAGATGGCAATCAATATGGGCCTGAAATGTAGCCAACCAGTCCATGCCAAATATAACATCGTACTCAGAACCAAATAGTTGAACTCGAATCTGAATCCAGCGAGTTCAGTGTTCAATGCCGTGCATATGAGTCCCAAAGATGTGTCTCCGACGGGGGACACAATGGTAAGTGATGTGGACAGTTTCTGTACTAATGTGCCCGTAGCAGATATGAATACAGCAGATATAAATGAATGGGAAGCTCCAGAATCAAATAGTACAACAGCATAGGAACTACCAACTACGGCCATACCTTGAATCACGGAGTGATCCACCGTTGCTGGAGGAGCTATGGTAAAAAGCCGTCCAGATCCTGTAGGGTTTGGCGCCCGCCCCGCCTGGTTGTATGCCCTGCCTCCTTGTGACTGAACTGGTCTAGCTGGAGGGCGGAAGGGACCCTGAAGTGAGAGGGTTTGCTAATCTGTGGACACTCCCTCTTGAAGTGGCCCTGTTGGCCACACTGGTAGCATGTGTTCCCACCCCATGGAACCTGAGTGACTGATGCTGATGGGGAGGGCCGATTTCATCCCCTGTAGATTCAGTGGAGGGTGAGGGTCTGCTAAAGTTCGGGAGGAACTTCTTGTTGGGTTGAAATGCACCTCGCCCACTCTGCCCTCGGCGGTTGTCAAACTGCACCATCTCATTCAACTCCCGCTCCGCTATAGTGGCCTTGCTGACCACCTCAGCCAGTGTGGCTGCCTTGAATATTGTCACCCTATCCCTGATGCTCGGTCGAAGGCCCCGCTCAAACTTACGGGCCCTCCGGTGCTCGGTATCCACCATATAAAATGCATAGACGGATAGACTAAGGAATTCCCTGTGATATTCTGCCACCGTCATAATGCCTTGTACCAATGATAGGAAGGCTTGAGTCTAGCGCTCTCTTTCCTCCTCCGGAAAATACTGCTCTAAAAAAGTAGCTAAGAACCATTCCCATGTCATGGTAGTCCTTTCCCCTTCCGGCACAAGTGTTTGCTGTTTTTCTATGACCTCCCACCAATTACCGGCACCCTCGATCAGTTGAGATGTAGCCAGTAAGATCCTATCAATATGAATGGAAATCTGAAGCAGAGTCAAGATCTGAGTGATCTTTTTCAACCAATGTTCTGCTCTGACAGCCCCTTCTTTCCAGTTGAAGTACGGGGGGCGCTATTGCTGGAAATCCTTGACCATTTTCTGGTTATTAGAGTCGCTGGTGGTTGCATTCCCGTTCAAATGCTGTTGCAGGACAGAGATGACCACTACTTGAACCAATTCTTTCAACTGGGGAGGCACAGCAGGTAGGTTCACACTATTCTGTCCCTCATCTTGATGAGGTGGCTGTACCTCCTATTCCTGACGAGGTGGTGGTACCTCTTGCTCTACCCGTGGGTTTCGGCGAGTCCTTCTCTTTGGAGGCATTTCCTAAGTCATCGAAAAATATTTATTGACTTAGTTCCTTCATAAAATAGTCGTGTTCATATTTTGGGGAAATTTGCCAAATAAGCATACTTAGTTTTGGGGGAAAAACTCCCTAAGTATTGTTTCTCATTTTGGGGGAAAATTATCAACTAAGTATACTTTGTTTTGGGGGAAAATTTCCTAAGTATTAAATATTTTTCCTTCAAGTTGGGGAAAAATTACCGACTAAGTATACTTTGTTTTTTTGGGGGGGGGGGGGGGGCGGGGATTGCCAAATAAGCCTACTTAGTTTTTGGGGAAAACTTTCTAAGTATCAAGTGTTTCTTTTTAATTTAGGGAAAAAATGCTAAGTATACCTTATTTTGGGGGGGGGAAAGAAACTTCCTAAGTATCAACTATTTTTCCTTCAAGTTGGGGGAAAATTACCGACTAAGTATACTTTGTTTTTGGGGGAGAAATTTCCTAAGTATCAAATATTATTTCTCATTTTCGGAGGAAATAAGCCCTATCTTGCTATGTTTGATAAATCCAACTTAAAGTGATTTTTCTTCTCTTGCTATCATTCCTTTTCGTCAAATGTTGTTCTCAGATTGAATGCTTCAGTCTGAGTCAATCGAAGTAAATTAACCCGACCCCCGTGCAGCGGACTCCGAAGAGTCGGTCAGTTGGGATTCTTATCTGTCAGTGAGACGTGAAACCGTCTTAATCTTACTTCGAGAGATTCATTCTTCCGATATCGCTCTAATACCAACTATAATGCCTGCCCCTTTTCACTATGCTTAATTGACCGAAAATCAGAGTCTAATTTTTTTTTTTTTGAAATAAAGAGTGACAAAGGGCGCGAGACGTCACGACGCGAGTTAAGTCCGAGGTTCTAAAGCCCGGCCCTTAACTGGCCAACCCTACGTGTGCGTGGAACTAAGTCCACGAGAATCGTTCACACGTAGAAAGCAAGCTCGCGGAATTATAACTTAATGCGGAATTATAATAGAGTCTATCCTACCAATTTTAGATAGCAAGGAAGTTACATCATTAAATTACTAAATTACATCAAAATTATAGCATCCAAAAGTAAAATCCAAACCATAGCAAGAAATATAAATTATTACAATCCGATGAGCTAAGTTACTCAAATTACATTTTCAAAATAAATTTAAGTAAGCTATCTAGCCCGCTTCCCTAAGCTCCTACGTGAAACACCCCAATTTCTCAATAATAGGAATATTTATGAAAATGCCACTAGATTGGTGAATTAATAAATGTGTTTATAAATAAGGAAATGGTGGGGTCCATTGCTCAAATTAAGACCCTATGAGCATATTATAAGTGTCAAGTTTTATTGAATGGGTAATGAACATCAAATTGGGTCAAAATAGTTAATTGGGTCAAAGGACCCAGTTGGGACCCAATGGGTCATGGTGGACTTAATTGACCATTGGGTGAGCCCAAATTTAATGGGGTTAAACTGATTTGATTTGAGATTAAGTGGAGCATAAATGGGTAGGCTTGATACACACATGAAAACTACACTTAAGATGGCTAAATCACCCATAATTGGGTCATGGCGCCAATTGGGTCAATGGGATAAATGGGGACCCAATGGGATGGGTTGACCATGTTGACCATGGTTGACCATGTGGACCCTTGAGTGAGCTTAGTTGTGAGTTAAATCAGGTTGAGTGGGACTGAATTGAGTTGGTTTTGAATTAAGAAATGAGTTGACTCAAGTGCATTAAATGAAATGCATTAAGTGTAGTGAGTTGGGTGAGTTGAGTTGGAAATCTAAGGGGCCTTGAGCTTAAGTGAGTCAAGTGGTATATGAATGGTTTCTTGATCTTAAACACTGTAACAGCCCGCCCTTTTCACTCTAATTTTCAGAGTTTATTTATTTATTTTTTATTTAAAATAATCATGTGATCGGGGCGGAGTGTCACGACGCGAGTTAAGTTCGGATCTCTAAATCCGACCCTTAACTGGCCAAGCCCATGTATGTATGAACTAAGTCCATAAAACTGATCCGCACATGGTACATATATAACTTGCGAAATTAATTTAGTCTAAATCTAACTGAGGTTATAATAGATCCTATGACTAATCCAATTTCCATTCTTAGATAGCAAAGTACGTAACTTATTCTCCAAAATTACTAATCAATCTTAACTAATCGTTTAATCAAAACATCCAACATAAAACAAACCATAGCATCTATCTTAACTACTTATTACAAGCCAACATAATTAATTACCAAATTACATTGTCCAAATATATCAAATATCAAGTCCATAAAATAGTCCATTCATAATCCATTCCAATCATTCAAACCGCCCAAGTTTCCGTGCTTGGTCCTCTTCTCCAACTACGTTCTTTCCTTTCCCTGCATCATCCACTAAGGATATAGATAGGGTGTTAGATCAACGCGCCCAGTAGTGTTTCCGAATAGGGCTACCACATGGTTAGTCAAAACATGCAAATAATATAATGATAATACATGTGAGACAAAATTCCATAAAAACATGCTCTGTATGAAATGAACATGTAATGAGTCCCACCCATCACCATTCAACATAGACATCACTTGACGGGATTCTCATCGTCAAGGTAACCCACAGTGGTCTTTCGGACGCCCCAACGGAGTGTAGCCTCCGGATTCCTCCTGATTGGATTCTCATCATCAGGGTACCCCACAGTGGTCTTTCGGACGCCCCGACGGAGTGTGGCCTCCGGTTACAACACCATCATCCCATGCCATGCATGAGATGTCTATGCAAACATGTCATTTAGAAACATAACTTTACAATCATATAAGATATCAAAATCAACATAAAACAGCATATGGAATAGTGGTTACAATAAAGGTAGGAAACCTACACTAGATTACTTTGTTTGACCTTTCCTTTGAACCGTCTTCCGATCACGGCTTGTTCACCGTTCTAGAAATCCGAATACCCTATGTACATGGCAGCAAGTTAATCATTTGACCGTATAATTCTAATTTGATCTAAAACCCAAAAATCCACTTAAACTTCCATGTCCTATCTTAGCCATAAAACCCCATAGTTTTGGTCCTTTTAAATATGTTTTTGGTCTCATTTAGACATAGGATAACAGTATAATGTTACCATGTTTTTACCTTTCAAAACCATCCAATAAGCCCATCACTTTGTATGATTTCCATTTTGTAAAACTCAATCCAAATATCCGCATAACAGTCCATGGGGTTCGGCCATACACATGGCCGAACCCTATAATTCTCTTAATGGAAACCCACCAATATTTATCTATGAAATTAATCAGCAAATTAACATAAGATAAATATGGTTCAGTCATGTCATATCTACTCCAAAACAGTAAGCTTAATTCCATATAAAAATCTTTTAAAAGCCCCACTCCAAAATATGGATTTTTGACTTTCAAACACCATAGAATCCACCAATTTTCTCATGGGGTTCAAATTAATAAGAACCCATAACTAAGCATTGATGTTTCTTGAAACAAGAGCATAAAATAAATCATATCTTCCCACATGATTTTAAACCCAAATCCATCCTCAAAACAGTCCATGGTTTTGGTTCAAAAAGACCATCCAACTTAACCCAATCTTTTCATGAAAATGTCATACCATTTCATGGGGTTCGGCCAACCCAATTGGCTGAACCTCATGGCCTATGGTTTAGATCTATTTATCCAATTATAAACTTATCTTATTCTTAAATCAAAGCACATAATGATTACTTAAAATCCATCCTACACTTAACCCAAATAACTATACAAAATAGTCCATGGGGTTAGGCCATACACATGGCCGAACCCCAAGGTTTCCTTGATGTAAATCTTCTTATCCTACTTACTGATTTTTGGCCACAAAATGACCCATTTGACATATAAAATTTACCATTTAGAAACATGATTTTTGTCCTTTAAAAAACATCAAACTTAATCCACTTTTATCATCTAAAGACAGTCCCATATTTGTATGGTTTTAACTTCCAAAAACATCCAAATAAATCAATTATTTCCATGGGGTTCGGCCATCCAATGGGGCCGAACCCTATGGTCCATCTTTTTATCTCATTCATGTACCTCCATCCAATATCTAACCCTTGTTAGATTTGGCCATCCAATGGCCGGGTCATGATTTAAAAAAAATTGTTTATTGAAAACCTACCGTTTCCGCGACTCCTCCAATTGATCTTCACTCCGGCTTGTTCCTTTCCCTTTCTTAGCCTCTCCTTCTTCTTGATTCCTTGATGCTCAAGGACTGATTAAGCAACCAGCTGCTGCTCTAGGTGTTTGGAAAAATCAAGGACAACAAAGAGAAATAGATAGAATATTGGCTTTTAGATGGGAAACCTTGATCCCCCCCTCCTTTGCTCAATGTGTGCTCTTGATTTGGTGAAAGAAAACAACCCAAGACTGATTACAAAATTCGTGACCAGCTGCTGTTCTTGGTGTTTGGGAGATGATAATACAGTCCAAGAAAGAAAGAGAGATAGAGAGAGAAAAATGAAAATCCCTTGTTTAATCAAAAACAGTCCAAGGTTACCCTTGTGTAACTCCCTCACTTTAATCAAACTTCTTTATGTTACTTGGGGGTTTTCATCTATGAAATGAACACCCCAAGCAACCAACGTCTCTTGTGGTTGGACTAATGTAACCTCCCCTCTCCTTAAGGTCTCACATGGGAGTTTCATTTTGAAATGTAACTCCCATGTGCTGCACCGTCCCTTGTTGGTTGCCTCTAAATTTTGGCTTATGTAACAGCCACCACTCTCAAGTGTAACTCCACAAACAGCAGCTCCAATCAGCCCCATTTAGCCCTCATCAATGTCCCATGTGGGAGTTCTATCATTGGAATAAAAACTCCCCTTTTCCAAGTGTGAACACACTTTGTCACTCCCATTGATTTAATATGTAATTTGAATTTAAAATGTTGTAATCTCTTATGTGTTACTCCTCCAATCAGTTACCCATTTGTTCTCCAACCTTGGAGTTACATGCATGAACCATCAATCTATGTATTGCTGTCTTTTGAAGACCCAACCAATGTACTCTAACCATTTCCAACGTCTAAACACTTTGCATTTGAAATAACACTCCCACCTCCAACGTCTTCCATGTATATCTTTGTGATTATTTGCATTCTCTCCTTTATTCATCTCTCATTATCCTTGCATTTGTAACTCTCAAAACAGCCATCCCACTATCTCCATTGTAGCCGTTACATGCATGCAATGTTCTCATGCATCCAACGTCCCTATGCATCAAATGTAACTTCAAAATGTAACTCCCATTCAAAATGTAACTCAACTAATAAATTCCACTCAACTCAACTCCAACATTTATTTCAACTCAAATCCAACTTAAACATTTAACTCATCTTAAACCAATTGAGCTTTGAGCTCACCAAATAGTCAAATATGTTAACTACGACCCATTGGGTCCAATTTGGCCATTTTGACCCATTTAACAAAATTTGACCCAATTATGATTTTTGACCCGTTTAAGTATATCTTAAACATTTATTTGTTTTGTAAACAAACTACCATCCTTTGGGTCTTGATTGAACCATTGACCCATTTAAATTCAAATCAAATTTATCACAATGGGAATTCCGTAAATATGAATAATTTCATATAAATTGCTAACTTTGAAATTCCAGGGTGTTACAAACACACACCACTCCACACGTTGGAGGGCAGCAAGAGAGGGGGGGGGGGGGGGGGGGGGGAAGTTTCATCTCAATGATGAAACCCCCACCTAGGTATTAATGAGGAACCATGGGGAGTTGGACGGTCACATTGTACTTGGACAAGGTTGCAGCCGATTGGACTTGGAAGCTTGAGGGTTTCCAATCTTAGATGGAAACACAAGGGTCACAACCGTTGGGTGGGTTTCATCTCAAGGATGAAAACCCCCCCCAAAGGGAATAAATGAAAGACATGATGGGGAGGGGAGTTACCAAGGGGGTGCCATCAAGGGTCACCACCTTTGGTTAACTCCCAACACTTAAGCACATCCTTCTTATCTCTCTCTCTCTCCTTTGATCATTCTTTCACCTTCCAAGAGACAAAACCGTGGCTGCTGGTTCTCTCCCACAAATCACTCATTTGGCCGATCACCCCACCAAGGTTAGTGGACTTAGAACAAAGAAGTTGCACCTCAAAGTGGTGATCGTTCACATCACGGCTGAAATTTTGTTTTTCTCTCAATCAAAACCTTATTTGGTTGAACCACTCCAAGGGATTCCAGTAAGGTCAATTTGGCTAGAAGCTAAGGAAGAAGGAAGGAAACAAGAGGGAAGAAGGCAAAGAGCAAAGACAGGAAGAGAAGCTTGGAATTTGGTAAGCATTTCCATGGATTTTTGTTTAATAAGATGGGACAAATGGAACATGTTTTGGACCATGGGTATGGCCGAATGCATCGAGGTTTAAACCTTGGGTAATGGTGGTTTAAAAATGATAAAAATGGATCATTGGGTTAGGCCACCTTCGATGGCCGAATCCCATGAAATTATTTGGTTAAGATTGATGGTTTTGGAGGCTAAAAACCATGCAAAAATTATGGAGAATTATATGTGTTTAAGATGCAAGATAAAGGATTATGAATCAGGGATTTAAAGGTCATGATTTGGTCATGTATGGCCGAATTAATCATTGGTTTAAAAATTGTATGATGAGATTTAAAAGTTAGAAAATATGGGCCATAGGGTTCGGCCACCTTGGTTGGCCGAACCCCATGAAATGTTATGGTCATGTGGATAGTTTTTGAAAGGTAAAAACCCGGTAATATTATACTGATTATTACATGGTTAATGAGACATAAAATATGTTTAAGAGGACCAAGTCATGGACATAGGGTTCGGCTACTTTGGATGGCCGAACCCCATGAAAGTATTTGATGATTGGTAGGGCTTTGGAGAGTTAGAAATCATATCAATGGTGGAGAGGTTTACATGTTTTAAATAAGGCTAAGTATTTGACAAAAGGGGTTTAAATCATAGGCCATAAGGTTCGGCCAATGAGTATGGCTGAACCCCATGAAATCATGTGATTATTGTATGGTGATTTTGATGGTTTTGAGAGATAAAAACCATACAAGATTATGGTATTTTTATGGGAATTAAATGAATATAAGTTTGTTGTTTTGGGTTGGCCATTGGATGGCTGAACCATGGGTTATCATGGTTAAAATAGTAGAACCTAAGTTAATTACATAGGAGGGAATCATTGAACCAAGGGAACCATTGGGTTCGGCCATGTGTATGCCCAAACCCCATGGACCGTTTTATATGGACTGTTTTGGTTGAATCAAAGGGTTTCAAGTTTGAAGATTATGGAACAATATGAGGTATTTAAAAGGGTTCTAAGTGAACAATTGGACAAGATATGGGTTGGCCATTTCATGGCCGAACCATAGGGTTTCTATGGCTAAGTTATGACGAAAAGATTCAAATGATAAAGCCATAGGGTTCGGCCATATGTATGGCCGAACCCCATGACCATGTCTATGGGTTTTATGAATCCATTTCATGGAAATAATCGGTGGTTTTTAAAGTTAAAAGCATGATATAACAAAGTATTGGTAGCAATGGCAGTTTTGTGAATAAGGGTAACAATCAAGAGATGAAATGAGGGACCAAACTTAGATGATGTGGTTTATGTGAACAAGGTGACGAATCTCTTTAACGGCGCACTAGTCATGAACGGGCGACGCTTAAGAAAGAACAAACACCGAAGCCAATCTTCTGTAGGTTTTCTACCTACTTGTGACCACTATTATATTGGTTTTATCATGGTTTTTATAAGTTATGTTGTTATTGATATTATGTTTCAAATTGGTTTTGAATGATGAGATATGTATTTACAAATGACATACATATACATTGACATCTCATGCATGGCATGGGGTGATGATTATCGATTACCTTGACTTGAGAGTCCCAATGAAAGAACACTGTGAAATAACTCAATGATGAGAGTCTTTCCACAGGAAATGAGGATTACTGTGGATTACCTTATCGTGTGAGTCCCAAAGAAAGAACACTGTGAAACAACTCAATGATGAGAGTCTTTCCACAGGAAATGAGGATTACTGTGGATTACCTTATCGTGTGAGTCCCAATGAAAGAACACTGTGAAAGAACTTGATGGCTATGTATACTGGCAATGGGTGGGACTCATTACATATGCACTTACATACATAGCATTGTTTTCAGATGTTTTATTGATAATCATGTACTATGATATATATGCATGTTTTATATGCTAACCATGTGGTAGCCCTGATCGGAAAACCTATTGGGCGCATTGATCTAATGCCCTAATTCTATCCTTAGAGGATAATGCAGGAAAAAGGAAGGCAAAAGAGAAGGTCGAGGACCAGGAGGGGAGCCAAGCTTAATAGCTTGAATGACATATGGGATTCTTATATTACTGTCTTTTTGAGTTACATTTTTATGGACATGTAATAAGTTGATACATTTGCTATGGTTTGTTCATGATATTGACAATGGATGGTTGGATTAGCTGTTTTAATAATTGAGACTTGTACTTGCTATCTATTCAGTCTAATTCCGCAGTTAGTCTAGTTTATTCCGCATAGCTTGTTTAGTTCCATGTGTGGTATGTTATCGTGGGTTTAGTCCATGCATACATGGGTGGCCAGTTAAGGGTCGAACTTGGGTAGTCCGGACTTAGCTCGCGTCATGACGCCGCCCGCTCTCTTCCGATGTTATTCTATTATTATTTAAAAAAAAAATTAGACTCTGATTTCTTGGAGAGGGCTGGGCGTTACACTACGCTTGGCTCCCGTCTTGTCATTCGTTTCCGCCATCCCCTGCGTCATCAGCTAAGGTGGAAGTAGGGCGTTAGACAACGCGCCCAGTAGGACTCCGAGTAGGGCCAACACATGGATTAGTAATAACAAGCACATAGGTGATAATATAATAAAAACCATAAAATGAATGCCATGCCATGGGTGTCTTATGTCATGAGTCCCACCCATCATCCTTACCATTGTACAATGTCCTTTTCCAATCATATATACAATCCCCCTTGATGGAAAAACATCATCAAGATAAATCAACACAAGTATCCCCCTTGATGGCAAAGCCTCATCAAGGTATCCCCATGTTTGCTTCTCGGTCGCCCCAACGGAGCGTGGACTCCGGTTATATCTCAACACATCAAGATATCCCCATGTTTGCTTCTCGGTCGCCCCGACGGAGCATGGATTCCAGTTCCATTATTTTCCCGGCCATGCCATGCATGAGATGTAAATGCAATATGCTATGTAATATATAATTCATAGCCTTAAAACCCATCTTAAGACAATCACATGATTACCAAAATAAATCAAGGAAAACAATCGAACAACACATAATCCATGGCTTACAATAAGGTAAGAATCCTACCGAATACCGACTAACGTTCCTTTACGTTTTCCGTCCACATATCCGGTCACCGATCGCTCACCGCTTGTGATGTCCGATACCTTATTACATATCAATAATCAGCCCATGTTTTATCCATGATTAAGTCCCTAATACATACATTAGTGGGGTTCGGCCATATACCATGGCCGAACCTCACTATCTAGGTTTGTGGGTCCCATCTTAACCCATTAAATATTCCAATTAGTGAGTCTAAAAATCAACAACCTGAGACTCCATAAATCAGCAAGTAAGACTATTACTTAGAGCCTTTAAGTCCACAAACATCCCCCATGGGGTTCGGTCATACACCATGGCCGAACCCATGGTTCCTTATTTTGGCCATATTTACGTTTTATGCCACTACCTCTTCCATGGTTAATTATTCACTTATTCATGTACATTTTTGTCCATAAATGATCCATAACTTGGATCCATGAGTGCCTCATTTAATCACGCCATAGGATCATTAAAAACAGCTCTTTACTTAGCCTAATTTCCATTCATCTAAACACATGCATAATTCCAAATTTTAGCCCATAAAATGACCTACAAGTGGGTCATGGGTTCGGCCATACACCATGGCCGAACCCATGATGTCTTTTTCTTATTTTTCCATGGACCCATTTACATCATTTAGCTCCACCATAAGTTCTACCATGAGGGAATTTAAATCATCATTAGATACATTTTGGTCCATCAACTTAACCCTAATTCCCATTTATTAAAGCATATACATAGACCTTAATCTTAGCCCATCAATTGGTTCACAACTGGGTCATGGGTTCGGCCATACACCATCGCCGAACCCATGATATTAATTTCCTTACTTCTCTTGGATCATTTACCACATTTTTGATCCATAAACTTAGATCTCTCAATGGCTCACCAATCATGTCATGGAATAATTAAAATCAGCCCCTTTAATTTAACCTAATCCCCATTAATTTAAACACATACATAACTCCAACTTAACCCATCAAATGGCTTCTAAAATGGGTCATGGGTTCGGCCATACACATGGCCAAACCCATGATGTCTTTTCTCCATTTTTCCTTGGATCCATTACAACACTTTAGATCCACCAGTAGTCCTTTCTTGAGGGGGTTTAAATCTCACATTTAAACCATCATTCTTAACCACATTGGAGTCCATTAACTTAGCCATATTTCCCATTTATTTTTCCATAATTTTACCCCCATCAAAGTCAGCAATACACCACTATAGGGTTCGGCCATACACCATGGCCGAACCCATGGTTCAAGGTTCATCCTCTTTTATGCCTTTTAAGGCCATAAAACCCATTTACATCTTCCATGAATTTCCCTCATTAAAATTCCTTAACATTTAACCATTTTAACCTCAATATCATTAACCATCCTTCTATGGTCTTAATCCTTTAAAACTCCATTAAAATTACTTAATTACCTACCATGGACGAGCCCTATGGTTTATGATTCCTTCAAAAATCACTTCTCCATGCTTTAATAATCTTAATACTTAATGTCCTCAATAGTCGTTTATTTTCCTTAACCTATCTTTCCCATTTTGTCCATTTCTCATCCTTTCCTTGGATGGATTTTAGATCCATGGCCCATAACATTTTTGGCCACCACGTAATCTAAGAAATGGACTCCATTTTTAAACTTTGAAAATGTAAATTCCTGTTTAAGAACACTTACCAATCCGGCGGCTCCTCCGGCTTCTTTTTCTTCACTTGATTTCCTTAGTCTTTCTCCTTCTTCTTCTCTTTGATGTTTGGCCACTAGGTGTGTTTGATCAAATGATATCTCCAATGTTTGGGTTCGGTTAAGGTGAAGGTAGATTGAGAGAGGGAAAAGAGGAGAGGATGAGAAAGAATATCCTAAGCCTTGATCTTGAAGTGGTGGGCCAATGCTTGAGTTTTTCTTCTCTTCTTCTAAGTCTTTTCTTCCTCTTTGGTCATGTGAGAGTGAGGGACGGTTTTGGGGAGTGAGAGATGGAGAGAGTGAGATGAGAATGGGATGAGATGAAAACCTATCTCATTTGGCTGCTTAAGCTACACTTCACCATCATTTCCCTCCACCCACCAAGCATGGGCTTACATGCCTTAGTGGTGGTGGTTGGGACAAAACCACCACCAAGCCTACGGTTTTGGTGCCTTGAGATGGGGTGGTTTGGTCTTCCATCTTGACCATTTGACCATCATCATGGAGGGGTATGGGTCATCATGCTTTGGATGGTGGTGCTTGAGATGAAACCACCACCCTAAGCCCATGGTTTGTTTGTGTTTCTTTAAGTGGTTTGGGTGGTTTCAATGAGATGAAACCACCCCTTGACTTATCCCTTTGACTCCCCAATTGACCAAATTTGACTAACCTAATTATTTAATTAATTGGATCATCAACTTAGGTTAATTAATTCTTATTTAATCCCCTTTAATCTCCTTGATTCTTCTCCATTAATCCACCCATGGTTGACCAACCCAACCATGGTGGCCGGCCCCACTAACTTCTAGCCTACCCGCCACCTCACTTGATGAGGTGGAGGTGGGCCCCATTCGGCCATGTCACCTAGGTTTTATAAATTCTAACTTAGGTGATTCACATTATTTAAATCAACTTAATTTTAATTTGTTCCTCCTCAATTCCCTTTGACTTATCCATGGTTGAGTCAACCATGATGGTCGGCCCCACCTATGCAAGGTCCACACGCCACGTCACTTGGTGAGGTAGAGGTGGGCCCCACTTGGTTATGCCATCTTGATTTATTCACCACTAACTTAGGTGATTTAAATTTAATTAATTACACTTTAACTTTGGTGATTTTAATCACTTCAATCCCTTCTAACTAATTGGATCTGGCCTAATTAAATTCACCTCCTACCCATTTACCTTAAAGCTTAAATCATCTTGGCCCATTGGGTCCCAAATGGGTATTGGACCCAATTGGCCATCCTTGGCCCAATTAATCATCATTGACCCAATTAAGTGAATTCATTCCAATCCATGGTCCATTGGACCATACTTGGACCATTGTCCAAATTTTGATCCATTTAACATCTATTCCATCAAAATTCTCAATTCCCATCATTAAAATAAATAATAGCCAACATATATATTGATTTTAAAAATCCGGGCTATTACATTCAATATCTAAGAAGACCCTAAATCCATAAATATTACTTGGTGGGGTTTGGCCATACACCATGGCCGAACCTCACCCTTTGGCTTTGTGCCCTTCTTTTCCATTCTTTATACATAGCTAATGTATTCAACAATACTTCCCTTTTAAATCCTTTTAAAACATCATAACCCTCCATGGTTTTCATCCTTTTCAAAATTATTAATAACCTTCCGTGGGGTTCGGCCATACACCATGGCCGAACCCTATGGTTCCTAATCTTCTCTTAACGATCATTTATCCAAGCTTATAATCCTTTGATGGGATTCTCATACATATCTCCATTTAAGCTCTTTAAAAACCTTTTAACATTATACACATAAACTTATGATTTTTACCCTTAAAACTCCATTTAAAAATAACCAATGTTCTTTCATGGGGTTCGGCCATACACTATGACCGAACCCTATGGTTCCTCCTTTCAATTAAAATGCCATAATCATCCCCCAATTTTCTTCCATGGGGTCGGCCATACACCATGGCCGAACCCTTTGGTTCCTCACTTTAAACTTGTAACACCCCGGATTTCCAAGTTATTAATATATATCAAAATTACCCATTTAATTTGTGAATTATTAGATATGGACCTTAGATGGGCAAAGTGTTGGGTCATTGCCCAATTAAGACCCAACGGATTGTGGAAATGGTTTCAATAGAATTAATGGGGCTTAATTAAAATGGTAATGTAATATATCTATCTAGATTAAGTGGTATGCGCATGAGGTGTATGAGGATGACACACACACGCATGGATGAGATGGGATTAGGCAATGACATCCAATTGCCTAATCCAAATAAAGAAGATGTCTAAGATTAAATTGAAAGATTGCTTTGGCCGTGTATGTGAGGTTGACATGAAAACATATATTGACTAGATTTTAGGAATTGGAAGATTGCATGCGCATGAGAGGTATTGATGGAAAGATTTTAGAAGTTGAAATATGGAATAGATATGCAATCCATGTTGATATGCTTAAGATGTTCTTTTCCTTTGTTAAGAGTGATACTAGGCAATTGCTAAATTGCAAGGGACGCATGGCACCTTCTAAGGTTAGCACCGAATGGAAGTTTTATAGAAGGAAGAAGGGGCGCATGGCATCTTCTAAGTTAGGACCGATTGGAAGTTGATAAAAGAGAGACAAGCAAGGGGCGCACGCCATACACAAGCAAGAAGGTGTTCTCGGCATTATTCAAAGGAAGAGAAGGCAGCCAGTAAGTGTGAAAGATCAAGTAGAAGGAAGAAAAGAATCGGAAGAACGAGTCGAAGCGAAGGAAAAACAGGAGGAGTCGCGGAATCGGTAAGTATTTTGATAATTTTGTTTAAAAAAAAAGAACCATAGGGTTCGGCTAGGGTGTATGGCCGAACCCCATGGAAGGACATTGATTTTATTAATGGAAATTTGGAAGATGAAAACCATGGAATATTATGTACGTTTTAAAAGGGTTTAAATGGAAGGTTGTTGGTGAAGAACCTTAGATCATGGGTTCGGCCAAGGGGTATGGCCGAACCCCATAAATAATTATGGAATTATACTCATATAGTTAGATAATGGAAAGGATGGCAAAGTTGTAATTATAGGCTAAAATGAAAGATCATGGGTTCGGCCATGGTGTATGGCCGAACCCCATGAGGTCTTTTTATGGATTTAAGTTGTTAACCATGTTAAACAATTGTGGTATGAGTAATTACCTAAGGAAAGAAGGGCACAAAACCAAAGGGTGAGGTTCGGCCATGTGGTATGGCCGAACCCCACCAAGGAGTATATATGGATTTAGGGTTTTAGATATTGAATTTAAGTGGACTGTTTTAATAATTTTAATGGATGAAAATAATAGATGAAGGTTAATGATTTAAATGGTCTTAAACATTGGAAATGGTGAATAACTATGGGCCATGGGTTCAGCCATGTGGCATGGCCGAACCCCATGAAGAGTTATTGGTGGACTTAGATGTTTATGGACCTATGTTTTGAACCTAAACATAAAGTGATAGAAGAATGGCAATATGGTAATTAAATGGAAATAAGGGACCATGGGTTCGGCCATGGTGTATGGCCGAACCCCATGGGAATTATTTGGTGGACTTAGGGTCTATGTATGGTAAATTAAAATGAATGAAATGTTAACTAAGGATTAGACCAATGGCAAAGTTGTAATAAAGGGTGAAAGTGATGGATCATGGGTTCGGCCATGGTGTGTGGCCGAACCCCATGGGGAATGATATATGGTTTTAATGTATGAAGGGTTAGGTTAATGGAATGATAGCCATGGATGGCAATATGGTAATTAAGTAGAAATAATGGACCATGGGTTCGGCCATGGTGTATGGCATTTTTGTAAATATTCATATCTTTGAAAAATCGGGGTGTTACAACATATACATGTCCATAGTTATGTTTTAAATTGGAGAGACTCCAGATTGTATGAACTCCTTATTATATGCTTGTTTAGATGACTGTATAACTATATTCAATCAGTCTATGGTTGTTTGTTGTGTTCATAGCCTTGGATTTGTGGTCTGTTGAACGGGAGGTAGTTACCACGCTTCAAAATAAAATATCCCGATATCCGTTCTTTTGTGATGTTTTGAGATATTTTTGGAGATAACGTGCTCGTAGCAGTATGGGGCTTTACAGTTGGTATCAGAGTATAGTTCAACTCTCGGACTGTGCATGGGACAAAGATGGATGTGATGATAAATAGAGGTTAGGTTCACCCCCTGTGTGATAGGTTAGATTGAACCGGGTTATGGGGTGGTGCGTATGCACCCTAGGTTTGTGTGGTGTGCTTGATGCATTATCTTTCAATTAGCGTGCTTGAGACATGACTTGTAACAGATTCTCGCTCTGTAAGACTCCCCAGATTTTGATTCGTGGATGAGTCAATGGTGAGATAGATCACTCGTTTGAGTGGGTGGAGCACCGTGGCGTGGTCACGAGAGCTGTGGAATATAGATCTCTAGGTTTGGAGTCATGTTGGTCTTACTCCCTAGCGTATTTAGAGGTGTTCCTCGGTGGGACTCACATTAGGAGGAGTCCTCACCTTTGAGGCACGTTGGTGGTATGTTTTCAAGGTGGCTTGAGTACCGTGATGGAGCAAGGGGGGCTTCAGACTGTGATTGAGGTAGGATTGTTTGAGGGTCCAATATTGTTAGGAGAAGACTGAAATGTGGGTCTACCTCCTGGGTCCATAGGAGACACATGTTTATAGTGCGAGGCAAGCGTATGTGGGCCTCACTTGCGACTATATAGTATGAAGATAGACTCATTGGAAATTTATGGGCATCTACTGAGTGAGTCGGACCGGCTAACTTTGTAGATGACCGATGGAATTCCATGAGAGGTTGATGGGCTTGGCATGTTGAGTTGTTAGTTATGCCCGTTTTGAGCTTAAGACTACAGGGAGTGCCTTCGAGGGGAGAGAGGGGGGGGGGGGGGGGGGTGGTTCAATCTAGTCGTTGTGTTTGGCTCTAAGACTCCCGTAAGTCCAGTGTCTGGCTAGAGGTAGTTGTGGCTAACACTAAGACTCCCGCAAGTCCAGTGTCATGGCTAGAGGTAGTTATGGCTTTGCTAAGGGCTAGTTTAGGTTAGACTGGTAGGATTGACAGTTAAGGCCCAGGTGAGCCTGGTGTACAGTTTGATTTTTATGTATGAGTGAGTTGGGAACTCAGTGCTTTGAGAGGTGCACATGGGTGTCTCTTAGCTCATGAACGGTGTATTACCCTTTCCAGTTTTGCCCCTCTGTTTTTGTCTTGAGTTTCGCTGATTACAGACCAGATCAGTGGATTGTGCGTTTTGACTTTTGAAGTTGGCATTGGAGGTCGGTCTACAAGTTTTGGAGATGTCAGAGTTTGACGTCATCTTGGGATGGATTGGTCGTCCTCCCTCCAGGTTACCTTGGACTGTTACTGTAGGTGAATGGCGATTTAATTTCTCGCGGTGGATGCATTTGTCGAGCGGCTTACAAATTACAGTCCAAGCATGGAGGAGTTGTGTAGCTTGGTGGTTAGCTTGAGTTTAAGGAGAGTTCGGGATTGGCACGTCTTGAGGTGCCTCGCATGGTACGGGGGTTTTTGGATGTCTTTTTGGGGAAGTTTCTTAGATTGCCGCCACGTCAGGAGATAAGGTTTGTTGTGAATCTGCTCCCCCGGCGCGACACATGTTTCGATTACCCACTATTGGGTGGCTCCAATAGAGGTTTTAGAGCTGAAGGGTTAGCTTGGGGAGTTGGAGTCTCTTCGCTACAATTGACCCAGCGCCCTTCTTGGATGGTACAGGCCATGTTGACCAAGAAAGGGATGGCTCCATGAGTTTGTGCTATGATTTCTGACAGAGACTTTGGCGTTGGAGAAACAACTCAGGGAGTTAGAAACCCTTGGCTTCATTTGGCCTTGCACTTTATCTTGGGGTGCACCAGTGTTGTTCGCTAAGAAGAAAGATGGCTCCATGAGACTGTGCATCGACTATCGACAGTTAAACATGGTTACAAAAAAAAAAAAAACAAGTATCCATTGCCAATGATTGATGATCTGTTTGACCAGTTGAGAGGATTCGAGTGCTTCACCAAAATAGATTTTCGTTCGGGTTACCATCAGCTTAGGATGCAAGAGCGTGATATTGGGAAGACTGCCTTCTGTATTCATTTTGGACTCTTTGAGCTTGAGGTAATGTTGTTTGGGTACCTAATGCCCCGGCGACATTCGTGGATCTAATAAAAAAAATGATATTTAGACCATGCCTGGACCGGTTGTAATGGTGTTCATTGACGACATTTTGATATGTTCAACATCAGAGGAGGATTATGAGCAACATCTGATAACCATACTTCATCTCTTGAGGGATCACAAGCTTTGTGAGAAGTACAACAACTGTGAATTTTGGTTGCTAGAGGTTCAGTTTCTTGGGCACGTGATGTCAGCTAGCGGTGTGGCCGTGGATCCAGCTAAGGTTGAAGCTATTCTCACTTGGGAGCGACCACGAAGTGTGTTTGAAATTCGCAGTTTTTTGGGTCTTGTGGGTTACTATTGGCGGTTTGTCAAAGATTTCTCTAAGATCGCCATACCCACGACAAGTTGGACCTACGAGAATGTGCATTTCGTTTGGGATGAAACTTGTGAGACAGTCTTCCGGATGCTGAAGGAGAGTCTAATTTTCACTTCAATGTGGATTGTGCCAGGAATAGGCCACGGCTATGCGGTTTCCTACGATGCTTCAAGTGATGATTTGAGTTGTTTACTGATATAGGCTGGAGAGAGATAATTTATAGTTTGAGACATTTTAAGACCCAAGAGCCGAACTATCAAAATTATGACTTGAAGTTAGTGACTGTGGTATTGCACTCAAGAAGGAGCCGAACATGAGGCATAGACGGTGGATAGAGTACCTTGAGGACTATGACTTTGTGTCGTCGTACCACCCGGTAAGACGAACGTAGTTGTAGACACTTTGAGTCGCATGGCGAGAGTAGTTTTGTCAAGTCTGATCAGAGGATAGGGCATCCAGATTTATGATATAGTTTTGAGAGCTCAGCAGACGGATGAGAGTTGCTTCGCGTTGAGAGATATTGTGACCAACGACAGTGGACCATTTGGATGGACTGTGAGACTAGATAATGGTTTAGTTTTCCAGGACAGGCTGTTTGTACCCATGTCAGGGCAGTGTCGTGATGAGGTATTACGACACTCCCATCATTCAGGGTTTGATGCACATCCGTGACGTACGGAGATATGTCATGATTTGCATCAATAGTCCTGGTGGAAAAGCATGAAGAGGGCAGTAGCTGAGTTTATGACCTGTTGTTCAACTTGCCAACAGGTCAAGATAAAACACTCTTGACCCACTGGTAGATTGCATTCTCATTGATCCTCTAGTGGAAGTGAGGCCAAATTATTATGAATTTCGGTTATTGGGTGCCAAAGTCACCTCGAAGACATGATGCAGTATGGGTCATAGTGGATCAATTGACTAAGTCAGCCCGGGTTATGGCATGAAGATGACAGATTCTCTTGAGACTTTAAATAGGCTATATTTTTTAGAGATCATTAGACTATATGGAGTGCCTATGTCGATTATTTTAGATCAGGACCTGAAACTTGTTTCTCAGTTTTGACGGAACTTGCAGAAAGAGTTGGATACACACCTGTGTTTTAATACAGTGTTCCATCCATAGACAGATAGCCAGTATGAGTGGACCGTTCAGATCTTAGAGGATATACTCTAACTTTGTCTTTTTTTTTTTTCGTGACAGTAGTTTGGAGAGTTAGTTACAGAGAGTTAGTTACACTTGGTTGAGTTCGTCTACAACAACAAATACCACGCTAGTATCAAGATGGCTCTGTATGGGCCTTGTAGGTCAGACCTTGCAAATCATCCTTTTTGTGGGCCGAGATCTGTGATACAGTGATGTCAGGACCATACATGGTCAAGGAGACTTCTGAGCTGGTGAGATTGATCAGACAAAGATTGTTGGCTGCCAAGAGCCGGCAGGAGTGTTATGTTGACCGTCAGAGGAAGGGCACTTGAGTTTGCTATTGGAGACTGTGTTTTCTTTCGGGCCTCACCCCGTCATGGGATCCAGAGGTTTGGGTATTGAGGGAAGCTGTCGCCTCGATATATTGGTCCATTTGAGCTACTAGAGAGAATTGGGAAAGTGGTTTATAGACTTGCACTCCCTCCGGGTCTCGCCTGAGTACACAACGTCTTCCATGTTTCAATGCTTCGGAGATATCATCAGGATTCGTCACATGTGATTAATTGGGAAAATGTGGAGCTCAACGAGGACGTTACATATGAAGAAGGACTAGTGCAGATCGAGGATTCTAAAGAGTAAATGCTTCGCGACAAGACTATTCGTTTAGTTTTAGTGGTTTGGTAGTGCAAATGCATAGAGACTTCTATTTGGGAGAATGAGGCAACGTTACGGAAGCAGTTTCCAGCCTTGTTTCAGACTAAAGGTATGAGTTCAATTTGAAATTCGAGGACGAATTTCCTTAAAAGGGGTAGTGTTGTCACGACCCGTTCCGAGTTTTCCCGATTTTTGGAGAGATTTTCGGACCTCCGAGTTGTTTATGGGACCATAGTAGCAGTGAAAAGAGTGTGGGCTCCGTGGTGGGCCCCAGTTATCTGATTTCGAGTTTGAAAATTTGAAGGGCATTTTGGTGTTTCATAATTACTATGTATATTGTCATGAAGAAATCGTTGAAAAATCACATGTTTTCTCGATCGACGTTTGTTATTCAAGATTTTTTGGGTTCTCGAATTCTTTGTATTTTATTTTCTTTTGAAAAGAAATTATTTTCAAAACCTTAGTATTTAAAAAAAAAAGATTAAATCCCAAATTCCCCCAAACCCTAACCCTTTAAAATCCCCTCCTTCCCTCACGTGGCACTGTAACCACAACTGCTACAGTGCCCGTACCTCTCATCCCTCTTCTCTCCCGAGTGAATTTTCTATTCTCGATCTCTTTCTCTTTCTCTCTCTCACTCTCTTTTGTCTTCTCTTCTTCCCTTGATCTCTCTCTCTCTCTCTCTCCTCTTCTTCTCTCAGTGTTTTTTTTCTTCGGTCAATGAGAGCAGCCAAGTAGACTATCACGACACCGAGATTTCCGTTCGCAGCCATTGGGTTTTTGCGTCCTTTTACATTTTATTTTTGGTTCCAAGTACTCTTTTCCTTTTTTTTTTTCTCTTCTCCCCCTTAATCTTTTTTTTCCTCCCCTTTCATCTCTCTAATTTCCTCGGTTTCACTATTTCTAGCGATGTCCCCAAGTTCCTTCCTTTTTCTTTAACTTCCCTCGATTTTCATCGATTTCACTAGTTTTTCAGCAGTTTTCCATGACTTTCCCTCGATTTCTTGGATTTTCCTCGATCTTCCTGGATTTCTCTGATTTTTCCCTTTACTTGTTTTTCCTTCATTCAACCTTTTGACTGAGTTGACTCGGTTAGATCATGAGTCGACTCAGTTGTGTGTTGAGCCAACCCAACCTGCAACCCAACTTGTTGTTGGGCCCAGCTCTTGTCCGATTTGGTTTTACCCAACTCGGCCCAGTTCGAGTCGGACCCAACCAGACTCAGATCCAGGTCCAGGCCTAGACCCAGTCCAGCCCAGACTTGACCCAGCCCATTTCTGGTTGGTACGGCCTCTTTTTAGACCGTTTTGCCTTATGTATTTATTCGTTCCTTCTTTTTAACAGATTGAGCTCCCTCCGACCCCCAAGCCTCTTGCTCGCTTCAAATTTTTTACTCTACACACTCGGTGAGGGGACTTATCACTATTTTAGCATGCATTTACATCTATCTAACCTTTAACTTTGGATATGTAGTGACTTGAATGAGACCCTTTGTTTATTAAGCCACTCGGTAAGGGAACTATTAAAATAAACATGTGGCAAGGGATCCGTTCGGGTGCACTCATGTCAACTATATGCGACCAATGGAGAATTGTAATCTGATGGATGATTATTTGGATTTAGAAACTTGTTGGTAATATGTTTATTTAATTATTATATGGGAATGAACTTACAATGAGTAAAGTATGTGCTGAGTATTGGACATGGTGTTAAAAAATTGTTGATAATATGTTCATGTTCAATTATAACGTGTATGTGAATTTATCATGAAAATGAGATGTGTGTCGGATATTGAGTGCGATACTTGAAAGTTTATTGATAAGATGTTGTGTGTTCATTTGTAACATGTGAACATGATCATGATGAGCATGGAGATATATGTCTAGGTAACATGTTACATGCTTTTGTCACGCACGATGCATGCATTGTTGGTCTTGATTAATTATATCTGAGCATGATTGTATTTGTTAGACATGACCTTGATATCATGTACATGCATGAGAGATAAACCACAACGGATAATGTGTCGTTGAGTGTTGAGATGGGGGAGTTATTTACATGAGTATATTGTTATGATGATGTGATGAGTATGGTTGTTCGGAGGACTTCCCCATTACGCTCGGTGGTCAAGTACCCCATAGAGAGATATGGGTTTCGCCGTTACTGTAACACCCGGATTTTCATTACTTATAAATATATTGAATTGGTCCATTTGAATTGTAAATTAAGTGAATTTAAGATTAAATAGTTGAAATGGACCTTAGATGGGTAAGGAATTGGGTCAACTACCCAATTAAGACCCAATGGATCATGAGTGAGTTTAATTTTAAAGAAATTGTGTAAGTTTAAGGTAAATGGGTCAATTACCCAAATGGGACCCAATGGGTCATAGATGAGCTGATTTTAAAGTAATTGGGTAAGGTTAAGGTAAATGGATCATCTACCCAATTAAAACTCAATGCATTAAATCCACCTCATCAAATGAGGTGGCATGGGAGTGAGGTGGCATGTATGTGATGTGGCACTGCCATGTGGCATGCATGGAAGCCAACTAGACAAGGAGGCCACATCATTGAGTGATATGGCCAAGGATGGACCCAAACGCCATGTGGTGACCAAGTCATCACATGCATGGCCGGCTACGTCATGGGTTGACTAGGTCAACCACCTAATGAGTTCAATTGAGTTGAAGTATTGCTTGAGTTGAGTTGGGAAGGTGAATAACTTTCATCTCAAAGGGCATGAAGCCAAGAGGATATTGGAAGTCAAGAGGGCACGTTGGAAGGGAAAGGGATTTCTTGGTTTAAGCCAAGAGTCTCCTCGGTTAAACCAAGGGCCTCATGGGTTAAACAAACCATAATGAGGGAGAGTGGAAGAGTCTAAGGCTGTTACAAAAGCACAAACCAAAGGGACTGCTCACATCCCTTGGCCGACCCTTGCACCTTGCACAAGGATTCATCTCTTCTCCTCTTCTCTCTCTCTCCCACATCTCCATCTCTATACTTGGTGAATCTTTGAAGAGCAAAGGAAGAAAAAGGATTAATGAAGGAAAGGACAGACCAAAAGAAAAGAAGGATACGGGAAAGAAGGTATGTTTAGAGGTCAAACAACATAGGAATAAGTTTAAAGAAAACTATAGGTTTGGCCATGGTGTGGCTGAACCTATGGGTTCCACAATTGGTTGGAATGGATAGCCAAATTGTGTTAGGGCCATGGAATTGGAAATCCATTCAAGGAATGGATATGTGTTGAAAACAAACAACCAAAGGATTGAATACACAACAATGTTATAATGATACAAAGGTTGGATGGATCATGAACAAGACCCTAGCCTTGGCTAGGGGGTAGAGTAAATTCACACAAAAATTATATGGATGATGAAATCTATGTTTAAAATGATAATGAATGGATTTCATACCATGCATGCAAACAAAAAATACTGACAAAAAGTCAGTCGACTGAATCTCAAGATTTTGTCGAGTGAAAGAGGGCTGGCAGAACACACAAGGGTAATCTGGGTATTTCAGCCGATTGAATCTTATGATCCAATCGGCTGAAAGTGTGCTGGACGAGCAACATAAGGGATATCTGGGTGTTTCAGCCAATTGAATCTCTGATTCAGTTGGCTAAACATAGACGTGCCAAACAAGTAAAGTGATCGATCTGGTGTGTTTCAGCCGACTGAATCTTGTGATTCAGTCGACTGAAGGTATACTTACCAAACACGTAACAGTTGGTTGATGATTCAGTCGATTGAATGTATATTGGCCGAACACACAAATAATCTGATCCAAAGTCAGTCGACTGAATCTGTGATTCAATCGACTGAAAGGACATTGACCGAGAACACAAAGGGTTTGACCCAAAGTCAGCCGACTAAATCCATGATTCAACTAACTGAAAGGTTACGGGTCAAGTTTCTACAGTACTAAGGTTATATTTCAGTCGACTGAATATTGTATTCAGTCGACTGAAAGTCAGCGGGTAAGGCAGAGAACAATAATTGGGCATGATTCAGTCGACTAAATTGAAAAGTCTAATTTTTAAATAATTTTCTAGATAGTTCTGTTTATCTGGTAGGATGTAAAGGGTGATGAAATTAAATGGATAATCAAATTGATATATATGTGGTTGAATTTAATAAGGTAAAGAGGTTCGATTCATTTTCACGTGATCGTTAGCATTGTTCTTACGAAACAAGAAAAGGACAATAAATCGGACATTAGTAGGATTCCTACCTTATTGAGACACTATGGATTATACATATAACACTGATCTTTATTTCCAAATATGATGTTTTACTTTGATTGAACAAATGATATATGTTTTATGAACTGAATTTCAATGATATAATGTAATTTGATAAGAAAGGACATTCTTGCATTCATTATCTCATGTGTGGCATGGGAGGGAATACATGGGACCAGCAAGCCAAACTATGAGAGGTCCGAACATGATTTGGGCTTGAAACTAGCTTGTATGAAGCTATGTGAACTATAGATATGTTGGCCTTGTCTGGGATTGCTAGGAATGGGTATGGTGTACTTGGGCCAAAGAGCTCCTACGTATATAGTCCCGAACCCCTGCGCAGAGGGAGGAGTCCACACTCCATCGGTAATTTCGATTAAGATATGCGGGGAGGTATAACAGTGACCTGGTGGTGCCGTCACAAAACACTGCGGACGTAATTGGCCAAGGGAATACCTTTATATGGCAATTTATCAAGGAAACCATTGATATGATTTATGTTGTGTTTGGATATGGACATTGGGTGAGTGATCATTTGGCATTGACACCCATGACATGGTGCATAAGTACGCATGATTATGATATAGATATCATGCATTGTTTTACTACTTATGGGATGTTTTATAAATATGATATGATGTTTATATCTTGATTTTATCTTAATCCTATGTGTACCATAACCCTACTTGGAATTCCTACTGTGCATGTTGACTAATGCCCTACTTCTACCCTATAGATGATGGAACAGGGAATGACAAGGACATGGGACATGAAGGGAATCAAGCGTAGGAGCTTGAGCAGATTTATGCTTATTTCATTTATGTTGATTTTGAAAGATGTATCGGGAGGACTAATATTTTGGATTGTAATAACATAGTAATATTTTGCTATGGTTTGATGATATTTAAGTTTCAGTTAATTATATGGTGATTGGCTTCCTTGCTTAATGATGACATGTATATGAATGGTATTTTATTCATATGATAATTCCGCATGTATTTAGTAAAGTGTGTGAAATGTTTTAGTGGATTTAATCTACGCACACGTAAAGGTAGTTAGTTAAGGGTTGGGTTTTGGAAACTCGAACTTAACTCGCCTCGTGATGTACCCACTCTCTCTCACTCATCTATAAAAAAAAATATACTCTGATTTGTGGTGAGTGAAAAAGGGTGGGGCGTTACAGTTATGTTTTGGCGGTTAAGGTTCCTACCCTTGAGATTGGCCTCCTCGTTATGCTCCGGTGGTCGAGACCCTCATAGGGAGATGCGGGTTTCCCCATTGCATTTCGGTGGTTGAGACGATTGTGTATCATTTAGTCACTCGTTTGTATTGGTAGGGAGACCGGAGTTGTTGGAGGACAGTTGTGAGTTATCAGTAGATGTCTCGGGTTGGTCGGTGGGACCATTGATTAGTAGTATAGTTGAGCACTCTTGTACAAACATTCATTCTATTATGATATTCTTGCATCCATGCATGTGATATATATATATATATATATATATGCCGACATATGATATGCATTATCCCTTCATTGGGCTGGATAGCTCACCCCTTACCTTTCAGGTACCCCGATCGCAGAGGGGCCGGGCGGGCTCCTTAGAGCAATCACATGGGGAGGAACACTAGTAGTTAGATATAAATGTCCATACTTATGTTTCAAATTGGAGAGACTCCAGATTGTATGAACTCCTTATTATATGCTTGTTTTGATGAATGTATAACTATATTCAATCAATTTATGGTTGTTTGTTATGTTCTTTACTTTGGATTTATAGTCTGTTGAACGGGAGGTAGTTACCCCGCTTCCAAAAAAAAATCCCAGTATCCGTTCTTTTGTGATGTTTTGAGATATTTTTGGAGATAACACGTGACAGCACAAATCTTAAAGGGAAGAAAGGAGAAAAATAGCAATGCATGAGATATGAATTGGACTGTAAGAAGGGGCTAATTGAGTTGGAAGACAAACTCATGGAAGCACTAGATGCAAGACGCATGGGGGAATGCTTGAAAATCAATGTCTGCCTACTAATTTTTTTCAATTGTATGACAAAATCGGGGAGAAATTAGTAGAAACTAGAAGACATCAAAACCAATTATGGGGTGTAATTGGTAAAACCTAAGTGCTTGGGTCTCTAGAAAGAGAGAGCCAATAGACATAGGAGAATGTCGATGATTGGAGTTTTGTAAATCAAAGTCAAAGAAGATTGGGGGAAAAATCTTCTCAACACTGATAGATTGGATATCCTATGGGCAGTGTTGGCCACTAAGAAATCAGGGTGCATGGGGGAGCTTGAATACAAATCTTGTTTAGTCCATGAATGCATATTTATGCTTTGGGACTAACTCCTCTAATGATTTTCTAGTGTTGCTTGCTTATGTACTTGAACAAGAAAAATGAAATGAAGCGAGCTGAACAAGAATATGCGAAGATTACAGTCTTGTTTTCCATTTGAATATGTACATGTAATTAATGTAATATTTTGTATTCAAATGAGATGTAATAAGAGTGGGATTGTACCTAGGTTAGCTTCTAGGTTTTTGTCATGAAATTGACAAAGGAGGAGATTGTTAGTGCCCCATCTTGGCCGAGTCCCTAGTTTGTCAATTCTATGACTTGGGAAGAAGCACTTGTTAAAAAACTTGAAGACCAGAAAGTGAAGAGCATGCTCCACAGAATTGAAGCTTATCGTTATGGCAATCATAAAATATGTATTATGGCCATAGATGACTTTAGGCGGTACCCACATCTTAGAGAGGACCATCCCTAGGTTTAGTTGAACAAATGGTAAAACCATTAAAAGCCTAGAGAGGAAGTTTGACAGTGAAATGGAACCCAACTTGGAAATATGTATTTGATTTCACTGTCAGCTCGACCAGTCGTTCTCATCGACCCCTCGGTGGAGACAGAATCGACCCATCGTGGTCAAAGACTAGTTGACCAGATTGACATAGGTTCTGGATCGTAGAACTGTCACTTTGGGAAAGCCTCTGATTGAGAGTCTCGTATGCACTGACCCCTCGGTGAAAGTCTGAAACGACCCATCGTGGTCAATATATCTTCGATAAAGATGTATGAGTTTTGGGACTTAGTTGGGTCAAAATGCCCAATTGGGACCCAATGGGTCGTGGTTGACTTGGTTGACCATCAAGTGAGTTCAAGCCTAAATAAATGGGGCTGAATTAAAATGGGAATGCAATCAAGTGAGTGAGTTGATCTTAAAGTGATGAGTTAAGTGAGTTGAGATGATTTGAATTCAATTATATGAGTTAGGTGAGTTGGAATGAGATTTTCATCTCATGGATGAAACCCCCACTTGAACCATTAATGGAGAGGTGGGGAGTTTGGTTTATTTCAAATTCAAACAAAGGCACACATTGGAGCCTTGGAGTTTCATCTCATGGATGAAACTCCCACATGGAGAGTTAATGGAGGTGGACGGTTACACATTTCAAACAAGGGCACACGTTGGAGCCTTGGAGTTTCATCTCATGGATGAAACTCCCACATGGAGAGTTAATGGAGGTGGATGGTTATACATTTCAAACAAAGGTACACGTTGGAGCATTAAGGAGAGAGGTTAAGGAAAATGGGAGTTACACCAAGGGCTCTACCAAAGCCATCAACTTTGGTCGATCACATCTTTGGAATAAAACAAATTGGATTTTCATCTCACTCTCTCCCTCTCCCTCTTGGTTGTTTCTCTCCCTCAAACCCTCTCTTGGCCGATCACTCCTTAAGATCAAAGACATAGAGTTTCATCTCAAAGTTCTATCATTCTCACACAAGGCCGAACCCTCCCTCTCTCTCAAGTTTCACTCTCGGCCAAAGAAGTAAGAAGGAAGGAGGAAGAGGCTAAGGAAGGAAAGGATCGGAAGAACACGTCGGAGCAAAGGAAAACCAGAGGAGTCGCGGAACTGGTAGGTATTTTTGATAGACTTTGTTTAAAGTAAGGAACCATAGGGTTCGGCCATGGTGTATGGCCGAACCCCATGGAAGAAAATTGGGGGATGATTATGGTATTTTAATGGAAAGGAGGAACCATAGGGTTTCAGCCATAGTGCATGGCCGAACCCCATGAAAGAACATTGGTTATTTTTAAATGGAGTTTGAAGGTAAAAATCATAAGTTTATGTGTATGATGTTAAAAGGTTTTTTAAAGAGCTTAAATGGAGATATGTATGAGAATCCCACCAAAGGATTATAAGCTTGGATAAATGATATTTGGTGAAAGAACCATGAACCATGGGTTCGGCCATGGTGTATGGCCAAACACCATGGAAGGTTATCAAGGACTTTGAAGGGATTAAATGGAGTAATATTGTTGGACAAATGTATTTTTAGATCATGGGGAATGGTGATAAGTTTAATTGGTTTAAAGATGGTAGATGATGATCAAAATGAATGAATCTAAATACATGGTTAAACTCCATAAGGGTCCTTGTTTTATAGACCTAAGAAGGGTAAATGATTCAATGGAAAAAATGGGATTTAGACATCATAAGGTTCGGCCATGGTGTATCGCCGAACCCCATGAACCATTTTGTGGATTAAAGTGTGGACTTATGTATGCTTAGATGAATAGAATGTTAGCCATGGATAGAAGAATGACAATATTGTAATTAAGTGGAAATAATGGACCATGGGTTCGGCCATGGTGTATGGCCGAACCCCATGGGAAATGTTTGGTGGACTTAGGGTTTATAAATGTTAGATTAAATGAAAAGCGAAATGATCTTGGCTTAAGTTAAAAGATCAAAAGAGGGACCAAAAATCAAGGGGGTGAGGTTCGGCCATGTTGTATGGCCGAACCCCACAAGGTTGTGTTTATGGACTTAGACCTAATGTTAAATCAAATGGAATATGGGATAGACTTGTTGATATGTAACAAGGTGACGGGACTTCATAAATGGTGCGCGATCGTGAGCGGTTGCCGGTTTAAGAAGCAAGGACACTTTAGTGGTCTTTGGTAGGAATTTACCTTTTTGAAAACATGGTTTATGTAATATAGTTTATTTGGTTTATTTTGATGAGTTATGTCATAAAAAGATTATGTTCTAAATATGAGATTTAAAATGCTATGATTTGTATAAATTGTATAGCATGTGGACTTTTGCATCTCATGCATGGCATGGGAGGGAGGATTGTAACCGGAGGGGCCACACTCCGTCGGAGCGTCCGAAAGACCACTGTGGGGATACTTTGATGTGCAATTTCCATCAAGAGGTAACTGGAGGGGCCACACTCCGTCGGGGCGTCCAAAAGGCCACTGTGGGGGTACCTTGATGATGAGAATCCCATCAAGAGGTTATATATACTTGTGATGGGTGGGACTCATTGCATTTGACATCATGACATGGCATTGTTTTATATGGTTTTGACATTATGTTATTATATATGATATGTACTAACCATATGTAGACTCTAAATGGAATACCCACTAGGCGCGTTGTTCTAACGCCCTACTTCTACCCTACTGGATAACACAAGAAAGGAAAGGGACGATTAACGTGATCGGAGCCAAGCATAGGAGCTTGGATATGTGATTGAATTATAATTTTGTTTAAGTTACTCATGGACTTGTAATTTGAGTAGCTAGATTTCGGGCATGTAATAACTTAGATAATTTTGCTATGGTTTGAATGGTTTGTTTGGATATTTAAGTTAAGTTTAATTATGGTTAAAGACTCGAAGTACTTTGCTATCTAAAAAAGAATAGATTTAGGTTCTATTATAATCCGCAGTTTTTATTTTAATCCACATGTATATTATTTTGTGTGAACTATATTCATGGACTTAGTCCATGCACACATAGGGTTGGCCAGTTAAGGGTCGGACTTTAGAAGTTCGAACTTAACTCTCGTAGTGACGTCCCGCTCTCTATCACTCATTTATAAAAAAAAAAATAGACTCTGATTTTTGGAAAGCGAGTGAAAAAGGGCGGGGCGTTACAATCCATGCCACTTTAGGGTTTTTAATGTAAATTGGATAATCTGGATCCATTTATGAGAGTCTAGATTTATTCAATATTTAGAATTTTAGTTATATTGATTAATTATTTAATTTAAAAATCAAAGTCCGCAATTAAAAGGCCAAGAGTTGAAATCAAGATCCATGGGCCAAAGATCCACTGCAATTGGGCCAAGCTTTGCTCCAAATGCCAGACACTGGACCAGGCCAAGCACTTCAGGAGCATTTCCCAATGTGGTCCAGGTCAAAGTGAATTTAAGCCCAGCAAGCTTAAATCCAAGTCTCCAATTCAAGTCCAACTCCAATTTAAAGATCCAATGCTCCATGTTCAAATCCAAGTTCACCAACCCTAAGCCCAAATCCATTTTTAGGTCTAAACCCAACAGCCCATGTCCACGACCCATCTTATCCAACCAATCTTAACCATCCAATTTCCCATCTCCCATCCACACCATCTATTAACGCTGTAACGCCCCGCTCCTTTCTACAGCCTAAACGGGTCGGGGCCTACTTAACTATAGGCTGAACGAGCGTGATCCAACTCATTACTCATCTAACGGGTCTTACATCACAGATTTGTGGCTGGGAGAAAATAAGTATATATGTTTTTTAAAGATTATAGATGAAATAAATAAAGCCATCAAATCCTTCATGCCCCAAACTTGACACATCGTATAAGTTTTAATGTCATCCACAAATATGGAGGGAATTAACATCTAATAACAACAATAAGTCTATTCTCACAAGTTTGCTCACAATCCATTCCACATAAATAAAACCAACTAATTGATCTCAAATTTCTCAAATTATTTGAATCAACTAATCAAGTCTCAAAGAATAACAAGCATCCAATAACTAAACTCAATCGACATAGTCCAACACCTAGCTAAGAATTTAAATATTCATCCGTAGTAACTTCTAATTTTCAACGTCGTCCTACAATCCTAAATCCACAGGGTTACCTGTAATGTAAGGGTGTGAGCTCTTAACTCAGTGAAAAAATACAATAGCACATATCCAAAATATGATATCTCCAATATCCTCAATGTAACGCAATAAAAGAAATATTAAAAGTACAAGTAATTGAATTTGCATTTAATGTCTTTATGCCATGCAATGGACAATGCTCAATAACTCATTTATCCACAACAACACCTACTGTATTTTGTGGCCTACCCGCCGAAGCGAGACTAACACAACACCACTTGAAGTGGCCTACCCGCCGAAGCGAGGCTAACACCACCACCAAATAACAGTCTACGTGACCTTTCATGGCTCAACAATCCAAAACTGCCACATGCGTGGTACTACTCACTAAAAGCGAGGCCAGACACTACCACCGTCGTGGTCTACATGAAAGATCACGGCTCACACCTCCATATCCATCCCATGATATGAAGATGCCATGCTCAATGCCATGTTTGCCATGCATTATCTCTATCATTATGCCACATGTTATGTAACATATTAACATGCCATGAATTTCATCATCAACACTATACTCCAAGCAGGATTATATGACCTCAAATTAACTTAAACATCATATACACGTTTTAAAACATCAAAACCAATCTCAACGATATCACACATGCATAATAATAAATCATATCACAGTATTATTATTGTGACAACACAATATCATAAACCCATCCCAATAACATAAGAAAATAACTCTATAACGTTCCATAAAACATTCATCCAATTCGAACATAATTATTGGACCTTTCAACAAGGCTAGTGGCTAATTTTCAACTATCCGAGCAGACTGAGTCCCATCATGGTTATTAGAATATTTAGACTATCGCCTTATACTACTGTGAGTAAGAACCGGATTACAACCACTATTCCAATAAATACCCAGTCTATTTTATAGGTCCAATATTACATTCCAAAATACTATACATCATGCAATATTTTCCATTGCTCAATCACATAAATAAAAAATAGAAAATATCATGTACAACCAAAGTATAGTGTATTGTTTTCTCTCACCTTAAGAGTGTGTGAAGTGTAAACAAGAAGTTCACTAGCTTTCAAGTGATGATTAGCCTTGAAGTTCAAGGTTTGCTGCAAATACGTTTAAAAGATTCCAAGTACGATTAATGTGAACATTATTATTAAATTTATTTAATAATCTACATAAAAGTAAGGCATGTTACTACCTTGACTATGATCTATGGGTCATCCATAGGTCCAAGATTAACGGTGAAGGTTGACTCCAAAAACTACAAGGCCGAACCATGTCTAATCCAACTCAGTACAATAAAAGCTTATAAATAACTTAAAATAAATTCGTGGTTGAACTAAATGCACAAGAATATTTTGTAAAATAATAAATTCCTATATAATTTAGTTGAGTAAAATCAATAACATAATTGGTCACAAGAATGACTACAAGCTGGAAAATAGATGTATTTTGTATATAAAACTTTTAGTTCATGTTACGTGGATATCTAATTGGAAAAATAAGTTTTCTAAGAAGATATTTCTCTGTCTCAACAGATTCTTATCACGGTTTGTGCCATCAGTCTGTTTCACTATTGTCAAAACTTCTTGTGCTATCCTCAACACAACATTTGGATCTGCATTCACTAGAGGAGGAGGAGGAGGAGAAGGTGGACGTCTCTGAGACCCTCCTAAAGCCGTACTCTCCACTACACCCTCAACATAAGTTTCTCTGATAGCCTCTCGATTTGTAGATCTAGCCTTACCTCTCTCTTTCCTCGGTGATTGCTCGGTCCAGCCATTCTCGTAAAACCAAGAGAAATACATCAGTTTCACTACTAGGCAAGGATAAAAAGTCATCGAACACCAACATTATTTTCCATTAGTACATATGCTCGACTACTAATATGCTAATCACAAATCAAGGCATAATTGGTAACAAGAATGACTACAAGCTTTAAAATAGATGTATTTTGTATTTAAAACTTTCAGTCCATGTTATGTGAATATCTAATTGGAAAAATAAGTTTTCTAAGAAGATATTTCTCTGTCTCAATAGATTCTTATTAACATGATTATAAGTTATATGAAACACATGTAATGAATTAACGAAAATTTATTAGAGATTATGAAATGACATCTCAAAAAGTTGATTTTAAGAAAACACCCAGAAATTCACAGAAATCAGAAAATTACAGTGACTTACTGACCTATCAATTCAAATGTAAAGGCCTTCAAATTTTTACTAGAGGTTCAACTTTAGGTCAGCTAATCCCAGTTAAATTTCATGGAAATCCGAGATCCACAGATTAAAATAAAAATTCCTCATCACACTACTGTAAAATAAATTCACAGTTTTGGACTGTACATCTAGTCCATCTTGCAACCACGATTTGGGGATCAGATAATATTTTTTGTCCCTAAATTTTTTATGTCAGATATATCTATTTGTGTAGATGAACATATAAATTTTTTACAGCAATCCGATAAGTATTCGCCGAGTTATGAATTTTGAAATATACGCTAACTAAAACTGTCTCAGATTTGAATCCAGATTTTGATCTAAAAAAACGGCCATTAACAGATGTATCAAAACTGATCCAATTCTTTTGACATTTTTAGTAGAGTCTCATATGGTTGTGAACTACCTTCATAAATTTTTTTACTGGGATCAGATCATCAGGATCATCAGAGATTTTTTACATTAATAGTCCAAAATCTGAGCCAAAATCAAGATCTAATTCATCATTTTTGTTCAGATATGATACATGATCCGATGACCACGAAATTTGGTTCATGACCATATCTAGTAGTTTGTCTACTGTACCAAAAATTTCGTAGAATTTTGGATCCGATAAGTGCTTTAAATAATTTATGGATTATCGATGCTACACTTGGAAATCCCAAGAATTTTCGGAGCTGTGATTTGCAACTCTCCATTGAAAATTCTTGATTTCAGGGCTAAATTCAAAGTAATTTCAATCAGTTTTCTATCATGGGTTTTGAAATCGAAAAGTGTATTTGTTTTCATAAAATTCAAAACCACAAATTAGATAGGGTTTCTTTCATGGTAAATTTCGATTATAGCACAATTTCTCTCTTTCATCATCTTCCTCTATTTCTCCCTCTCTTTGTTCAAATTTTTCATATGAATACCTATCAATGGTTGGTCGAATTGGATAGAGAGAGAGAGGACCAAGGGAGAAGAAGAGAATAAGGAAAAAGAATCATAGAAATTGAAGAAAATAAATAACAAAATCAATTACATACCTTCTTGGAGAGGAAATGCCCAAAGCAAGGAAGGGAAGAGGGGTGGTCGAATTTTGTGTAAGGTGAAGGAGAGTTTAACGAATGGAAGACATGGGAATGAGGAGGAGTCAGCCAAGTTTATCTCTCATAAGCAAAAAAATTGATCAAGGAGATAGAGTTTTGGGTTGGTTTCCAACTTGGTTTCCTAGTTATTCTAGGATTTTTAAAATAAGTCTCATGGTAGCCCACATACACCACGCGCCAAAACACAAGTGACCCCACGAGATTTGTTGTTGATTTCTATCTAAAATCTCTACTAATCCTAGGGAACATAATCGTACAAAGGTAAGGAATTTAGGATTTCAAAAGTTTGCAATTAATTAATGTGAGAAAATGTATTAATTATTCCCTTTGGTAATTTATTTAATTGGTAATTTAAATTGTAACTACACTAAGTTTAGAATTCAAATTTGAATTTTGAATGTTAAATCTCTTTCTCCAATTAGGATTTAATTTTACAAGACAAAATAAAATAAGATAAATTTCATTCAATGCTATGTGGGTCCCATGGCCCATTTTTTTTCTAATAAAATAAAATAATACACTATACAAACAATGTCAGTTTCTAACTAATTCTACCCATTTACCCTAAACCTCTATTCGGGGCAGGGTCACTACATCCTACCCCCTTAAAATAAATTTCGACCTCGAAATTTAGCTAACGCTCATGCCTTGCTCATTAAACAATTCTTGAGGCAGTCGTTGCATCACCTCCCTTCTCTCCCACGATGAACCTTCGACTCCATGATGTTGCCAAAGAACTTTCACCAAAGGAATGGTCTTTGTGCGCAAAACTTGATCCTTGATATCCAAAATCTTCACCGACTTCTCTTCATAAGTTGCATCTTCACTGACCTCAACATCTTCCCAATTCAGAACGTAAGAAGGGTCTGCTTGGTACTTTCTCAACATTGACACATGAAAAACATTATGAACTCGGCTGAGTTGTGTTGGAAGTACAAGTCTGTATGCCACCTCTGCAATCTTGTCCAAGATTGCAAGCAGTCCAATGAACCTTGGAGATAGTTTCCCTTTGCTACCAATCCATTGAATGCCTCTCTGAGGTGAAATTCTAACGAAAACACGATCACCAACTGCAAACTTTAAATGCCTTCGGCTATGGTTCGCATAGCTTTTCGGATGACTCTCGGCTATTAGTAGTCTCTGTCGGACCAATCTTATTTTCTCTATTGTTTCCCTGATTATAACTGGTCCCAATTTCACTTTATCGCTGGGTTCCTCCCAACATAAGGGTGATCTGCACGGTTTGCCGTATAACGCTTCAAATGGCGTTATCTTGATGCTAGACTGGTAACTGTTGTTGTAAGCAAACTCCACCACAAGTAAATAATCTTCCCGACTTCCCTTAGAATCTAAAACACAAGCGCGAAGCATATCTTCTAAAATCTGTATAGTTCGCTCAGACTGTCCATCCGTCTAATGGTAAAACGCGGTACTGAAATGAAGTTGCGTACCCAACTGCTCCTGAAGGCTCTGCCAGAATTTGGATAAAAATCTAGAATCTCTGTCGGATTGCATGGAAACCAGTATTCAATGCAGCTTAACAACTTGATCCAGATACAATTTACCTAAGGTCTCCATAGAGTCTGTCACCTTCATTGCAATGAAATGAGCTAATTTTGTCAACCTATCAACCACAACCCACACTACATCATGGCCTTTCGGCGATCTTGGTAATCCGGTCACAAAATCCATGATGACATGATCCGATTTCCACTTGGGTATATCGAGAGGTTGCAACTTTCCTCCTAGTTTCTGATGCTCAACCTTTACCTACTGGCATGTCAAACATCGAGCCACATATTCTGTTACTTCTCTTTTCATGCGGCACCACCAAAACTGTTGTCGCGGATTCTGATACATTTTTGTTCCTCTAGGGGGAACTGCAAATTGAGTATGATGAAAGTGCTTAAGAACTTCTTCTCTACACTGCTCTGCTAGTGGTACGTAAAGTTTCCCTTGGTAAGTCAGACCACCATCTGTTCTCACTACCCAACTTGTTGGGCCATTGCTATCTCTGATTGATTTGCCAATCTTTGCCACCACCTCGTCTGTCCTCTGGGTTGTCAAGATCCGATCCACTATAGCTGGATGAGATACTGCACTATCCAATTTCTCCAAACCATGTTCTCCCACTAAATTAGCAATAACGCCTTGAGATTTCTTGCTCAAGGCATCGGCCACTATATTGGCCTTTCCTGGCTGATAAGAAATCTCAAAGTTGAAGTCGCTCAAATATTCCAACCATCTGCGTTGTCTCAGGTTCAAGTCCTTCTGAGTGAACATGTACTTGAGACTACGGTGATCGAAAAATACTTCGAAGTGCTCACCAAACAAATAATATCTCCAAATCTTCAGCTTAAACACCACTGATGCTAATCAAGATAATGAGTCGGATAATTTTGCTCATGCACTTTTAATTGCCGGGACCCATATGCCACTACCTGGTCTATCTGTATTAAAATACAACCCAATCCATCATGAGAAGCATCACAACAGACCACATACCCACGACCTCTCTCTAGAATAATCAAAGTCGGAGAAGTAGTCAGTCTTTCCTTCAATTCTGCAGAAGTTGTTTCACAAGCCTCACTCCATATGAATTTAGCTCCTTTTCTTGTCAACTTAGTCATAGGAACTACTCTCTTAGAGAAATTCGGAATGAACGGCAATATCCAGCCAAGCCCAAGAAACTACGAATTTCGAATACACTGCGAGGTCTCTCCCATTTCAACACTTCTTCGACCTTGACTGGATCCACAACCACTCCACCTTCTGAAACCACATGGCCTAAAAATTGCACCTCTTTCAGCCAGAACTCACATTTACTCAATTCAGCATATAATTAATGATCCGTTAGTAACTGTAAGACTGTTCTTAAATGATGTTCATGTGCTTCTTCGGATCTCGAGTGGATCAAGATGTTATCATTGAACACTTCTACAAAATGGTCTAAGTACGGCCTGAAGATTCTGTTCATCAAATCCATAAATGTGGCTAGCGCATTGGTCACCCCAAAAGGCAAAACCACGAATTCATACTGACCAAATCTAGTGCAGAAAGTTGTCTTTGCTATATCGCATTCTCTCACCCGCGCCTGATGATATCCAGACCGAAGATTTATCTTAGAAAACCACTTAGATCCTCGTAATTGATTAAACAAATCTTCGATTCGAGATAGCGGGTACTTGTTCTTAATGGTTACCTTGTTCAGTTTCCCGTAGTCTATACACATCCTCATTGAGCCTTCCTTCTTTTTCACAAATAAAGCTGGAGCACCCCATGGAGATGTACTTTGACGAATGAAACCAACCTTGGTCAGTTCTGCCAATTGACGCTTCAACTCTACCAACTCTACTGGCGCCATTCTATATGGTGGCGTAGAATAGGCGAAGTTTCAGGGAGTAAGTCTATGGACAATTCAACTTCTCCTTTTGGAGGTAACTGTGTCAACTCGTTTGGGAACACATCTGTAAAGTCACACACCACTTTAGGCATTTCTAATCCAGGCGGCTCTGCATTCTCCCAACCCATACTGGATATATGACCAATTTTGTTCTTTGTCACACATGGTCTAGGAGAATTACTCAACTTCTCGGTAAAGACAACTCCTGAAGGTGAACACCCAGATACTCTCCTCCGAGCACAATCTATCGTAACCAGATAAGCCGTTAACCAGTCCATTCCTAATATTGCTTCGAACCTAGTCATACCCAACACAAGTAGTTCAAACTCTAACTCCACACCTCCGATTGCTAATAAACATGATTTACAAGTTCTAATTACTCTAGTATATCTCCCTATGGGGGTTTTAATATTCACAGGTTCTTCTAATTCATCCATGCACAGATCCAGACGACCAACCAAAAAACTAGATGTGAAGGAGTGAGAAGCCCTAGAGTCAAAAAGTACTCTTGACCATTCGCCAAACAATAATAACATACTTTGCATCACTAGAGGTTTGGCAGTCTCATCATCCATGGGAGCCATAGCACAAATGTGGCCTTGAGCTACGGAACACCCACGTCCTGTGTTCTGCTACTGGACACCTGTCTGCACTGCCGGTGCTACTAGAACTGGCTGGACAACCGGAAATGGCTGAGAAGATTCAGTTGTTTGCGGACAATATGTGGAGATATGGCCCATCTCCTTACAAACATAGCACTGTATTGGCCCTCGAGATTGCTGAAACTGCTTTAGAGGTTGGCGGCATCTGTTAGCTGTATGTCCCCACTGATTACAATTGTAACACTGCACATGTTTCTGACCATCTGATGATTTTCGCTGCCCAGAAAAAATCTTTTGATTAGTCGGAGTATCAGGCTTCCTTCTCTTGACATTCCAATCATCAGGCATCATCCCACTAAAAGGTCTTCGATTTGAAGTATGGAAGGCTTCTGGTGCTACCTCCTCAATCTCGATGGCCCTATGGTACACTTCTGTAAACGTGGAAAGCTCTGACCCACCTGCAGAAAATCTGATCAGGGACGAAGTCCCTGTTCAAACCTCTTAGCCTTCATCTCCTCTGTAGTAATTATATCTATAGTATAGCGTGCCAGTTCCTTAAATTTGGTCCCATATTGATGTAACGCCCGCCCCTTTTCACCATAAAATCAGAGTATTTTTTTAAAAAAAAAATTTAAATGATAAAGTGACAAAGGGCACGGACGTCACGACGCGAGTTAAGTTCCGATAATAGAGACTGTCCTACCAATTTTCAGCTAGCAGGGGAAGAAACATCCGTAAATTTACAAAAATGCCATTAACTATATTGTCCAAAATAAAGTATACACATAACAAGCCATCTAAGTTATTACATTTTCGACAAGCTAGTTTACTCAATTTACATTTCCAACATGAAATAATTTCAACTTAGGCAAAATAACTAGTCTGTCGTCCCAAGCTCCTAAGCTTGGCTTCCGTCTCGTCCTTCCGGTCCGCCATCTCCTGTATTGTCAGCTAGGGTAGAAGTAGGGCGTTAGAACAACGCGCCCAATAGGACTCCAAGTAGGGCTAGCACATAGATTAGTAATAACAGCATACTGATAATAACCCAATGAAAATTGATAAACCACATATAGTAAAAATATACGATGTATGCCATGCCCTGAGTGTCTATATTATGAATCCCACCCATCATCCCTGACATATACTGTCCTATCCCTCTTGACGGAAAAACCTCGTCAAGACATTTTCTACCACAAATATCCCCCTCGACGGCAAATCCTCATCAAGGTGTCCCCATGCCTGTTCTCGGTCTCCCCGACGGAGCATGGACTCCGGTTTGTTTATTTTTTTCCGCCCATGCCATGCATGAGATGTAATGCATTATGCTATGTAATATATACGTCTCATAACTTTAGCTTATCATATATAGCCTTGGCATATAATGCATCATCTTAAAATACAAATCATAGTATTAACATAACATTCATAATCGTAAAACAACCTCATCATATGATACATCCCATCGTCCATAAAATAAGATAAAAATACCATCCATATCCATGGCTTACAAAAAGGTAGGAATCCTACCAATTACCGACTCGCGTCTTTACTTCTTTTCGTCTGACAATCCGGCTACCGATTCGCGCTATCCGGTACCTTACTACACATTTACCGTATTAGTCCGTATTTTATTTCATGATTAAATCTCTAACTGATCATAAACCTAGGTCCATTAATGATCTTTAATCATGTCACAAGATTATTATCAACCAGTCCTTATCTTAGCCTCTTTTTCCATTGATTTTAAACACATCCATAAATCCAATTTTGGCCATTTTAAATATTCCGATTTGCGAGCCTAAAACCCAGCATCTATCCGTTTCATTTATGTACATTCTAAGTCCAAAAATTCATCCCTAACTTAAATCCATTAAGGATTCATTAATCATGATCTAGTATCATAAACTCAGTCCCTTTAATTTACATACTCTCCATTCATCTTACAGGATTAACAACGACCTCTGAAGATGTTCAAAAACTGTACATTTCAATTCAGTCGACTGAATTACCAGTTCAGTCGACTAACTTCGAATCCGAGTGTCTACTTGTCCTGCCAGTTCAGTTTCAGTCGACTGAAACATGGTTCATACCCCTTTCAGTCGACTGAATCTGTGATTCAGTCGGCTGATTTTGTACCAGATCATCTGTTTGTTCTGTCAGTTTATTTTCAGTCGACTGAATAATAGATTCAGTCGGCTGAACTTTCAATCATCCCTTTACACGTTCAAAAAATCATCCCTTCAGTCGGCTGAAACTTCCAGAACCCTTCTCTTATCTGAGAAGTTTGTGTTCAGTCCACTGAATCATGAGTTCAGTAGACTGAAACTCCCTGAAACTCATTTTTTATTATCAGCCATCACTAGTTCAGTCGACTGAAACTCCCAGAAACTTGTTTCTGATTCGTTTATCACCAGTTCAGTCGACTGAATCATAGATTCAGTCGACTGACTGTTCTGTCAATCTTCTCCATTGCATATTTTGTATATTTTTCTTCATGGTTTCCCTCATTTAAATTCCTTAAAATTACCCACTTCTTAATCATTAGAAATATATATATATATATAAACTCTTGTTTAAGAAAATACTTACCATCCAACGTCTCCTCCGATTTCTTCTTTCCTCTTTGCTCTCCTTCCCTTTTATCTTTGGTAGGTTAAGATCTTTGATCAAGGGTGGCAATCCCAAACCCTAGAATCAGCCATGGTAGGTTTTGTGTGAGAGAGAGAGAAAGGGGAAGGTAATGCAAAACAAGATCCAACCTTTGATCTTAGAGTGGTGAAATAATGTTTTACTTCTTTTCTTCTCTTCTTCTTTTTCTCCTGTCCTTAACTCTCTTTCTCTTCTCCTTCCTTGTGTGGGACGTCCATGGAGAATGAAAAATGGAGAGAAAGTTGAATGAGAGAAGAATGGGAAAAGACATCAAGGCTTATCCCATTTTTCCTCTTTACTTTGCATTAATTATCCCCCACCAACCTTGAGATATTTTCAAGATATTTTTATTTGCTTTATGGCTTATGTCTCTACCCTCCCTAAGTCCAAACGTGTTTGACCTTGGAGGTGGGGTAGCTTGGTCCCCATTTGGCTAATTTTAACCCATTTAGTCACCAATTTAATAATAATTTAATTATTTAATTAATTAATTACTTTAATTCCCATTTACTTACTTAAGTCACCTTAGGTTAATCGATTATACTTAACCTAATTGCATCATTCCACCCATGGTTGACCAAATCAACCATGGTGGTCGGCCCCACCAACTTTGGGTCCACACTTGGCCACATCACCATTATTTAATTCCAAATAACTTAGGTGGTTTAAAATTTTATTGAGCCCCCTCTAAATGGATCACCATTGGGCCCGATTACATTTCCATCTAGCCCATTTACCTTAGAGCATAAGCATCTTGACCCATTGGGTCCCAAATGAGTATTTGACCCAATTTGACCATTCTTGACCCATTTAAATAAATTTAAACCCAAACCATAATCTATGGGGCCACACTTGGGCCTTCATCCAATTTTGGCCCATTTACCATTTACTCCACCAATTTTCTAATTTCCATCATTAAAATAAATAATATTCACATTTATATTAATTCCAAAATTCCGAGACCTTACAATACAATCCTCTTTTAAAATTTTCGTCCCGAAAATTCGAGCGAAGTAGAGGTTCAAAACATCTTACACAAAGAGTTCCGGATGAGAGGCTCTCATCACCGACTCAAGTTCCTAGGTGGTTTCTTCATTACCATGTCGTTCCCATACCACCTTGACGAATTGGATGGCACGGTTCCGCAGCACTCTTTGCTCGCTTCCGACTATTCTGACCGGCTTCTCCACATATGTCACATCGCTTTGTACATCGATGTCTTGAATATTCAATACATGTGAAGGATCAGGGTTGTACTTCCTCAACATAGACACATGGAACACATCATGTAATGATGATAACTGCGGAGGGAGCGCCAACTGGTAAGCTACCCTCCCCACCCTCTTCAAGATTGGAAACGGTCCCACAAATCTAGGTGACAGTTTCCCCTTCTTTCCAAATCTCATGTGTCCCTTCCGTGGTGAGACTTTCAAAGACACCAAGTCTCCCACTTCAAATTCGAGGAACCTTCTCCTTTTGTCGGCATAACTTTTCTGACGGCTCTGTGCAGTGAGTAGATGTTGCCTTATCAATTTAATCTGTGCGGTAGTTTCTGCGACCAACTCCGGTCCAATTAACGCAGGCTCACCAGCTTCTGTCCAACACACTGGTGATCTACACGGCCTACCATACAAAGCCTCAAATGGAGCCATATGTAGGCTTGCCTGATAACTGTTATTGTAGGAAAATTCCACCAGTGGTAAGTGATCCTCCCATCCACCCTTGAAGTCTAGCATGCATGCTCTCAACATATCCTCCAATGTCTGTATTGTTCTCTCCGACTGTCCATCAGTCTGTGGGTGAAATGCTGTGCTAGTTAATACGTCGGTCCCCATAGCCGACTGCAAGCCCTGCCATACTCTGCCGGTGAATCGGCCATCTCTGTCGGACACAATAGACTGGGGAATGCCATGTAACCTGATGATCTCCCGGATGTACCGTCGACCTAAAGTCTCTGATGAATCCGTCATCTTGATGGGAAGAAAATGTGCAGACTTAGTCAACCGGTCCACTATGACCCATATTGCATCATTGCCCTTGGATGACCTTGGCAACCCTATTACGAAGTCCATGGATATGTGTTCCCATTTCCATTCTGGCACCGGTAAGGGTGCGAGTAAACCCGGTGGTTTCCGATGTTCTGCCTTAACCTGCTGACAGGTTAAGCAACGAGCAACAAACTCTGCCACGTCTTTCTTAAGTCCATGCCACCAATAGTGCCTCTTAAGATCATGGTACATCTTGGTGCTGCCCGGGTGAATAAAGAGTTTGGTTTGGTGTGCTTCAATCAACAACTCTCTTCTGCAATTCTTAGGTACATATGTCCTGCCTCGGAACATAAGACCCTGTCCTGGTCGTAATTCCCACTCCAGTACAACCTCACCAGTAGACATTTTAGCCCAAATCTCCTCCACTTCTGGATCTGTCCGTTGCTCCCATTCAATCTCGGAGACCATGTGGGATCGTATGATCAGATTAGATATAGTCCCATGATTATTCAGGTAGAGTTTAAACTCCCTAATGGTATTCAATACCTCCCATTCTGTTCTGATCATACTGGCTACTGTCGCATGTGACATGCGGCTGAGGGCATCCGCCACCTTGTTCGCCGTACCAGGATGATACCGGAGTGCGAACTCATAATCTGCCAAGTATTCCATCCATCTACATTGCCTCATGTTGAGTTCCTTCTGATCAAATAGGTACTTTAGGCTCTTGTGGTCTGAGAATACCTCAAACTTCTCACCATAAAGATAGTGTCTCCAACTTTTAAGAGCGAAGACCACCGCTGCCAGTTCCAGATCATGTGTGGGATAATTGCGCTCATGAATTTTCAACTGTCTTGACCCGTACGCCACCGTACTATTACCTTGATTGAGTGTACATCCCAGTCCCTCTCCTGAGGCATCACAGTACACCTCATAATTTCTACCTCTTTCCGGCAAGATCAGAATAGGAGACGTTGTAAGCTTCTCCTTTAGCTCCTCAAATCTCCCGTTGCACAGATCCGACCATTCAAATTTGACTCCTTTCTGAGTGAGTCGGGTGAGTGGGGCTGCAATCTTGGAGAAGTCCATAATAAATTTCCTGTAGTAACCGGCCAATCCCAGAAAACTGCGGATCTCGGTCACATTCGTCGGCACTTTCCACTCCTTCACTGCCGCCACTTTAGCCGGGTCCACGGCTATACCTTCCTCCGATATAACGTGTCCCAAAAAATTAACCTTAGATAGCCAGAACTCACACTTGCTGGCTTTAGCATACAACTGGTTCCTCTTCAGGGTGTTTAGGACTATCCGTAGGTGTTTAGCATGTTCCTCCTGACTCTTAGAATAAATCAGGATGTCATCAATAAATACAATTACAAACTGATCCAAGTAAGGCCGGAATATCCTATTCATCAGGTCCATGAACACAGCTGGTGCATTAGTAAGCCCAAACGGCATGACTACATACTCATATAGACCATACCTGGTTCTGAAGGCTGTCTTCTCTATGTCCTATTCTCTAACTCGGATTTGATGGTATTCGGACATCAGATCAATCTTGGAAAAGTGAGAGGAACCCCTAAGCTGATCAAACAAATCGTCAATCCTGGGTAGGGGATACTTGTTCCTAACAGTCAGCTGGTTCAATTTTCTATAATCCACACACATCCGAAGGGTACCGTCCTTCTTCTTAACAAACAATACTGGGGCTCCCCATGCGGATGTGCTGTTCCGAATAAAGGCCAGCCTGAGTAGTTCATCAATCTGCTTCTTCAACTCAATCATCTCAGCCGGTGCCATTCTGTAATGAGGTAACGATACTGGAGCTGTGCCAGGATATAACTTGATCTCAAAGTTTATCTCCCTCTTAGGTGGCAAACCAGGGAGCTCTGTTGGAAATACCTCGGCAAACTCTGCTACTACCGCCGGAAGTTCAGTCTCTGGTGCCCTGTCTAACTTAATGCTGTTCAAGACAAGGTGGTTCAATTCTTCCTGCAGTCTTCTAGGAATACCTTGTCTATTAGCGGGCACTATATACCATTTTCCCTCAGGTGACCAAAATATCACCCTACGAAGATGGCAATCAATATGGGCCTGGTATGTAGCCAACCAGTCCATACCAAATATAACATCGTACTCAGCCATGTCGATTACTAAATAGTTGAACTCAAATCGGAATCCAGCGAGTTCAGTGTTTAATCCAATGCATATGAGTCCCAAAGATGTGTCTCCGATAGGGGATACAATAGTAAGTGAGGTGGACAGATTCTGTACTAATGTGCCCGTAGCAGATATGAATGCAGCAGATATAAATGAATGGGAAGCTCTAGAATCAAATAATGTCACAGCATAGGAACTACCAACTACGGCCATACCTTGCATCACCGAGCGATCCACCGCTACTGGAGGAGGTACTGCAAAAAGCCGTCCAGATCCCGTGGGGTTTGTCGCCCGCTCCGCTTGGTTGTATGCTCTGCCTCCTCGCGACTGAGCTGGCTTAGTTGGAGGGCGAGAAGAACCCCTAAAGTTAGAGGGTCTGCTGAGCTGTGGACATTCCCTCTTGAAGTGACCCTGTGGCCACATTGATAGCAAGTGTTCCCACCTTTAGGGACCTGAGTAAGTGATGCTGATGGGGAGGGCTGATTGGGGCGAAAGCCCCCTGTAGATCCAGTAGAGGATGAGGGTCTGCTGAAACTCGGGCGAAACCTCTTATTGGGTTGAAATGCGCTCCGTCCACTCTGCCATCGGCGGTTGTCATGCCGCGCTGTCTCATTCAATTCCCACTCAACTATAGTGGCCCTCCCGACCACCCCTGCCAATGTAGGTTCCTTGAATACTGTCACCCTAGTTTTGATGCTCGGCCGAAGGCCCCGTTCAAACTTACGGGCCCTCTGGTGCTCAGTATCCACCATGTAGAATGCGTAAACAGATAGTCGAAGGAACTCCCGGTGATATTCTGCCACTGTCATATTGCCTTGTACTAATGATATAAAAGCTTCAGTCTGGCTCTCCCTTTCTTCCTCCATGAAAAACTGCTCTAGAAAAGTGGCTGAGAACCCTTCCCAAGTCATGGCAATTCTTTCCCTTTCCGGCACCAGTGATTGCTATTTTTCTACCACTTCCCACCAATTACCGGCATCCTCAATCAGTTGTGATGTTGCCAGTAAGATTCTGTCAGCCGGACTGGAAACTTGAAGCAGATTCAAGATCTGAGTGATCTTCTTTAACCAATGATCTGCTCCTACAGCCCCTTCTTTTCCTCTGAAGTAGGGAGGGCGCTGTTGCTGGAAGTCTTTAACCATCTTCCGTTTACTGGTGTCACTAGTAGTCGCATTTCCGTCGCTAGTAGTCGCATTTCCGCTCAAATGTTGCTGAAGAGCAGCAGTAACTGCCTCTTGAACTACATCTTTTAGCTCGGGAGATACGCCTTGCATGTTTATATTATTCTGTCCCTCCTCCCGATGGTATCTCTTCTTCTTGGCGAGGTGGTGATACCTCTTTCTGGTTACGACGAGTCCTTCTCTTCGGAGCCATTTAATAATCATCGAAAAACATTGACTTAGCTCCTTTTCATATTTGGGAAAAAAATATACAGACCAAATAAGCACACTTGGTTTGGGGAAAACTTCTCAAGTATCTATGTTTGGTTCCATTTGACGAAATCGGGGAATTCTCTCCTATGTTCAATAAACATATCATTATTCTGTTAATTCGGGGGAAGACCTAGATTTGTTTTCTCATGTTGGGGAGATGTAACCCTACTTGCTATGTTGGATAACTCCGACGTAAATTGATTTTTCTTCCCTTGCTATCATCCCTTTTCGTCAAACGTTGTTCTCAAATTAAACACTTCAGTTTAAGTCAATCGAAGTAAATTAACCCGGTCCCCATGCAGCGGACTCCGAAGTGTCGGTCAGTTGGGATTCTTAGTTGCCAGTGAGACATGCAACCGTCTTAATCTTACTTCGGGAGATTCATTCTTCTGATATTCGCTCTGATACCAACTGTAACGCCCGCCCCTTTTCACCGTAAAATCAGAGTATTTTTTTAAAAAAAATTTAAATGATAAAGTGACTAAGGGCACGGACGTCACGACGCGAGTTAAGTTCCGAACTTCTAAAGCCCGGCCCTTAACAGGCCAACCCTACGCGTGCGTGGAACATAAGTCCACGAGTACGGTTCACGCGTAGAAAGTAAGCTCGCGGAATATAAAATTACATATGGAATGATAATAGAGACTGTCCTACCAATTTTCAGAAAGCAGGGGAAGAAACATCCGTAAATTTACTAAAATGCCATTAACTATATTGTCCAAAATAAAGTATACACATAACAAGCCATCAAGTTATTACATTTACGACAAGCTAGTTTACTCAATTTACATTTCCAACATGAAATAATTTCAACTTAGGCAAAATAACTAGTCTGTCGTCCCAAGCTCCTAAGCTTGGCTTCCGTCTCGTCCTTCCGGTCCGCCATCTCCTGCATTGTCAGCTAGGGTAGAAGTAGGGCGTTAGAACAACGCGCCCAGTAGGACTCCAAGTAGGGCTAGCACATAGATTAGTAATAACAGCATACTGATAATAACCCAATGAAAATTGATAAACCACATATAGTAAAAATATACGATGTATGCCATGTCCTGGGTGTCTATATTATGAATCCCACCCATCATCCCTGACATATACTGTCCTATCCCTCTTGACGGAAAAACCTCGTCAAGACATTTTCTACCACAAATATCCCCCTCGACGGCAAATCCTCGTCAAGGTGTCCCCATGCCTGTTCTCGGTCGCCCCGACGGAGCATGGACTCCGGTTTGTTTATTTTTTTCCGCCCATGCCATGCATGAGATGTAATGCATTATGCTATGTAATATATACGTCTCATAACTTTAGCTTATCATATATAGCCTTGGCATATAATGCATCATCTTAAAATACAAATCATAGTATTAACATAACATTCATAATCGTAAAACAACCTCATCATATGATACATCCCATCGTCCATAAAATAAGATAAAAATACCATCCATATCCATGGCTTACAAAAAGGTAGGAATCCTACCAATTACCGACTCGCGTCTTTACTTCTTTTCGTCTGACAATCCGGCTACCGATTCGCGCTATCCGGTACCTTACTACACATTTACCGTATTAGTCCGTATTTTATTTCATGATTAAATCTCTAACTGATCATAAACCTAGGTCCATTAATGATCTTTAATCATGTCACAAGATTATTATCAACCAGTCCTTATCTTAGCCTCTTTTTCCATTGATTTTAAACACATCCATAAATCCAATTTTGGCCATTTTAAATATTCCGATTTGCGAGCCTAAAACCCAGCATCTATCCGTTTCATTTATGTACATTCTAAGTCCAAAAATTCATCCCTAACTTAAATCCATTAAGGATTCATTAATCATGATCTAGTATCATAAACTCAGTCCCTTTAATTTACATACTCTCCATTCATCTTACCGGATTAACAACGATCTCTGAAGATGTTCAAAAACTGTACATTTCAATTCAGTCGACTGAATTACCAGTTCAGTCGACTAACTTCGAATCCGAGTGTCTACTTGTCCTGCCATTTCAGTTTCAGTCGACTGAATTGCACATTCAGTCGACTGAAACATGGTTCATACCCCTTTCAGTCGACTGAATCACAGATTCAGTCGGCTGATTTTGTACCAGATCATCTGTTTGTTCTGTCAGTTTATTTTCAGTCGACTGAATAATAGATTCAATCGGCTGAACTTTCAATCATCCCTTTACACGTTCAAAAAATCATCCCTTCAGTCGACTGAATCATACATTCAGTCGGCTGAAACTTCCAGAACCCTTCTCTTATCTGAGAAGTTTGTGTTCAGTCGACTGAATCATGAGTTCAGTCGACTGAAACTCATTTTTTATTATCAGCCATCACTAGTTCAGTCGACTGAATTCCCAATTCAGTCGACTGAAACTCCCAGAAACTTGTTTCTGATTCGTTTATCACCAGTTCAGTCGACTTAATCATAGATCTGTCAATCTTCTCCATTGCATATTTTGTATATTTTTCTTCATGGTTTCCCTCATTTAAATTCCTTAAAATTACCCACTTCTTAATCATTTGAAATATATATATATAAACTCTTGTTTAAGAAAATACTTACCATCCAACGTCTCCTCCGATTTCTTCTTTCCTCTTTGCTCTCCTTCCCTTTTATCTTTGGTAGGTTAAGATCTTTGATCAAGGGTGGCAATCGCAAACCCTAGAATCAGCCATGGTAGGTTTTGTGTGAGAGAGAGAGAAAGGGGAAGGTAATGAAAAACAAGATCCAACCTTTGATCTTAGAGTGGTGAAATAATGCTTTACTTCTTTTCTTCTCTCTTTCTTTTCTCCTTTCCTTAACTCTCTTTCTCTTCTCCTTCCTTGTGTGGGACGTCCATGGAGAATGAAAAATGGAGAGAAAGTTGAATGAGAGAAGAATGGGAAAAGACATCAAGGCTTATCCCATTTTTCCTCTTTACTTTGCATTAATTACCCCCCACCAACCTTGAGATATTTTCAAGATATTTTTATTTGCTTTATGGCTTATGTCTCTACCCTCCCTAAGTCCAAACGTGTTTGACCTTGGAGGTGGGGTAGCTTGGTCCCCATTTGGCTAATTTTAACCCATTTAGTCACCAATTTAATAATTTAATTATTTAATTAATTAATTACTTTAATTCCCATTTACTTACTTAAGTCACCTTAGGTTAATCGATTATACTTAACCTAATTGCATCATTCCACCCATGGTTGACCAAATCAACCATGGTGGTCGGCCTCACCAACTTTGGGTCCACACTTGGCCACATCACCATTATTTAATTCCAAATAACTTAGGTGGTTTAAAATTTTATTGAGCCCCCTCTAAATGGATCACCATTGGGCCCAATTACATTTCCATCTAGCCCATTTACCTTAGAGCATAAGCATCTTGACCCATTGGGTCCCAAATGAGTATTTGACCCAATTTGACCATTCTTGACCCATTTAAATAAATTTAAACCCAAACCATAATCTATTGGGCCACACTTGGGCCTTCATCCAATTTTGGCCCATTTACCATTTACTCCACCCATTTTCTAATTTCCATCATTAAAATAAATAATATTCACATTTATATTAATTCCAAAATTCCGAGACCTTACAATTGAACCCCAATATCACTTCATTACTTCAGATCAAAGAATTTTGAAATTTTTGATTGACAAACCCGTGGAGAAAAGTACTCAGCCAGAAAAGCTTCGGAGAATGCATCCCAAGTATCTATTTATTGATCCAGTCCTTGTAGATTGGTCCACCAATCCTTTGTTGCGCCCCTCAGCTGTATAGTGGTCAGAATAATATGGAGATCATCCTCTTGCACACCTATGTTATCCATAATCCTTTCTATCTGATTCAACCAACGCTCCGCATTTGCTGGTTCCACATCTCCTCTGAACATAGGAGGGTGCTGGCACTTAAATTCCAGGATTGCCACAATTTCCTTGGTTTCCTGAGGAGCATGGTTTGTGCCATGAGTCTGCTGTCCTATTGTCAAAGCTTCTTGTGCTACCCTCAACACAACATTCGGATCTGCATTCACTAGAGGAGGAGGAGGAGGAGGAGGAGGAGGAGGTGGACGTCTCTGAGACCCTCCTAAAGCCGTACTCTCAACTACATCCTCAACATAAGTTTATCTGATAGCCTCTCGATTTGCAGATCTGGCCTTACCTCCTCTCTTTCCTCAGCGATTGCTCAGTCCAGCCTTTTTTGTAAAACCAAGAAAAATACATCAGTTTCACTACTAGGCAAAGATAAAAAGTCATCGAACACCAACATTCTTTTCCATTAGTACATATGCTTGACTACTAATATGCTAATCACAAATCAAGACATAATTGGTCACAAGAATGATTACAAGCTGGAAAATAGATGTATTTTGTATTTAAAACTTCCAGTTCATGTTACGTGGATATCTAATGGGAAATATAAGTTTTCTAAGAAGATATGTCTCTGTCTCAGCAGATTCCTATCAACATGATTATAAGTTATATGAAACACATGTAATGAATTAACGAAAATTTATTAGAGATTATGAAATAACATCTCAAAAAGTTGATTTTAAGAAAACACACAGAAATTCACAGAAATCAAAAAATTATGGTGACTTACTGACCTATCAATTCAAATGTAAATGGCCTTCAATTTTTTACTGGAGGTGAACTTTAGGTCAGCTAATTCCAGTTAAAATTTCGTAGAAATCCGATATCTATATATTAAAATAAAAATTCCTCATCACACTGCTGTAAAATAAATTCACAGTTTTTGCCTGTACATCCAATTCATCTTGTAACCACAGTTTGGGGCATCAGATAATATTATTTGTCCCTAATTTTTTAATATCAGATATATACATATTTGTGTATATGAACATAAATTTTTTTTACAGAAATCCGACAAGTATTTGCCTAGTTATGAATTTTACAATATACGTTGACTAAAATTGTCTCAGATCTGAATCAAGATTTTGATCTACAAAAAGGCCATTAACAGAGGTATCAAAACTGATCCAATTCCTTTGAATTTTTTAGTGGAGTTTCATATGGTTGTGAGCTACCTCCATAATTTTTTTTACTGGGATCAGATTAACTGAGACAAAGATATATATTTTAAATTAAATAGAAGCAAAAACCGCACAAAATTTGAGCCAAAATCAAGATCTGATTCATGATTTTTTTTTTTCAGATATCATACTTGCTCCGATGACCATGAAATTTGGTCCATGACCAGACCAAAGTGTTTTTCTTCTCCACCAAAAATTTCGTGGAATTTTGGATCCGATAAGTTGTTTAAATAATTTATGGATTATCGCTGCTATGTTTGGAAATCGCCCAGAATTTTCAGAGCTGTGATTTGCAATTCTCGATTGAAAATTCTTGATTTCAAGGCTAAATTCAAATTAATTTCAATCACTTTTCTATCATGGGTTTTGAAATCAAAAAGTGTATTTGTTTTCTTAAACTTCAAAACCACAAAGTAGATAAGGTTTCTTTCATGGTAAATTTCGATTATAGCACAGTTTCTCTCTTTCTTCCTCTTCCTCTATTTCTCCCTCTCTTTGTTCAAATTTTTCATATGAATACCTATCAATTGTTGGTCGAATTGGAGAGAGAGAATAAGGAAAAAGAATCATAGAAATTGAGAAAATAAATAACAAAATCAACTACATACCTTCTTGGAGAGGAAACACCCAAAGCAAGGAAGGGAAGAGGGGTGGTCGAATTTTGTGTAAGGTGAAGGAGAGTTTAACGAATGGAAGACATGGGAATGAGGAGGAGTCAGCCAAGTTTATCTCTCATAAGAAAAAAAATCGATCAAGGAGATAAGAGTTTTGGGTTGGTTTCCAGGTTATTTTAGGATTTTTAAAATAAGTCTCAAGGTAGCCCACATGCACCATGCGCCTAAACACAAGTGACCCCACGAGATTTGTTGTTGATTTCTATTTAAAATCTCTACTAATCCTAGGGAACATAATCGTATAGATGTAAGGAATTTAGGATTTCAAAAGTTTGTAATTAATTAATGTGAGAACACGTATTAAATATTCCCTTTGGTAATTTAACTTGTAACTACACTAAGTTTAGAATTCAAATTTGAATTTTGAATGTTAAATCTCTTTCTCCAATTAGGATTTAATTTTAAAAGACAAAGTAAAACAAGATAGATTTCATCCAATGCTATGTGGGTCCCATGGCCCTTTTTTTTTAATAAAATAAAATAATACATCAATACAAACAATGCCAGTTTCTAACTAATTCTACCCATTTACCCTAAACCTCTATTTGGGGCAGGATCACTACAAACCCAATCAACCAATCCAAACCATTCACTTCATGCATGTCATTTATCCCATGCATTTCATATCATCAAACCCTAGATTCATTTAGTCAATCCAACCCGTTCATGCATCATGATTAGATTTAGGACATCCAAAACCATTCTTCATATGGATTAACCTTAGGATTATGATCATCCATGCACCATCTATCCATCCGTCCAATTAGATCATCCATCATGCATCATAGCCATTAGATCTAGGCCAATTAATCTTACCCCTCAATTTCATGTTTCATCTCATTAAACCATAGACACCTCATCAAAACCTAGATTTTAGGTGTTCATTCGCATAGTGCAATGCATCACACGAAAATCCCAACTTTAGGAAGCCTTCATAGCATGGATCCTCCTAGGTTTTCTCTCTAAGCTTGCCAACTCACTTAGATCCTAACTTTTCTCCCAATTCAATCCAAGATTAGCCATACACGATTTTTCCACCTCCTCTCCTTAGGTACACACGATTTTAGCCAAATAATTTCTCCATGCACTTAGACAAAAATCCATCCAAATACATTCCTAAGATCCCTACACTGTAACAACCCGAATTTTCAAGTTATAAATATTTACGGAAATTACCCATTTAAATTATGAAATTTTAGATATGGATCTTAGATGGGTAAAATGTTGGGTCTTTGCCCAATTAAGACCCAACGATTTTAATAAATTGTTTCAAATAAATTTAAATGGGGTTGAATTTAATTAGTAATGCAATTTATATAAATAAGGGATTTGGATAAATTGCATGAGCATGAAAAGTATTGATGGAAAGATTTAAGATTGCTTATGGCCATGTATGTGGGATTTTTATATCCACATAGATATGCTAGAATATCTTTAGAAGATGTCTAAGATTTAATTGAAAGATTACTATGGTCGAATATGAAGGATTTGCACATGTATGGGATATGCGCATGAATCATTTAAAAAGGGGCTTTCTTGATTAAGAATGGCATTTAGGCAATGGCTAATTAGAGAGCCAACGCAAGTGTACACGGCATAGAGAATGATCAATCTTAGCACCTTCTAAGATAAGATTAATGGGAAGGCTTTATAGAAAGGCAATAAGGAAGGGGCGCATGACACTTTCTATCTTGTATCAAATGGAAGATTTTATAAAGGGCAGCAAGAGGCACACGACATTGGTTATCTTAACAAGGGCACACGGCATTGTCTAAGATTGGATTAATTAAGAAAATAAAGGGCAGCCGACCAAGGGAAAGGAGCATTAGAAATTGCTATCTTGATACCTTCTAAATATAGGACTAAGGAGAACTTATAAAGAGATACATGGAGAGGGGCGCACGGCATTACCACTTTAGCTGAATTTTCTCTCTATCTCAATCCACATTCACGGCAAGAACAAGAGAAAGAAAGAGCAGCCAACAAGAGGGAAAAAAAAAATCAAGAAGAAAGGAGAAGAATTGGAGGAGAAAGAATCAATCGGAAACGGTTAGTATCTTATTCGATAAATTTGTTTTGAAATAAACAACCATAGGGTTCGGACCATGATGTTTGGCCGAACCCCATGGAAGAAGATTGGGATGTTTGATGATTTCAATGGAAGGTTGATGGTTTATTTTATTGGATTTTAATGGATTAAATGTAAGATCAATGATTATTAAATTAGAAGCTATCTAAATATGGACCTTAGATTAAAATGGAAGGTGGAGTTTATTTATGGAAACCTTTTAATTATGGAAATGGTATATTAAATTTAGAAACCTTCTAATTATGAAAGGAGATTGCCAAATTAGAAGAATTTATTTATGGAAGTTGGTTTATTTGGGAAGTTTCTATTTTTGGAAGTTGAAGACTAAATTAGAAAGTTTTAATTTAGGAACCTTATAATTATGGAATGATATTTTGGAAACCTTCTAAAGATAGAAGGTGGAAATAAATGGAAACAAGGACATCATGGGTTCGGCCATGTGTATGGCCGAACCCCATGAATCAAATTTATGGGTTATGTTTTGTGTATTTTAAATAAAGTGAAGGATACAAATATGTGTTATGGATTATTGATGAAGGTAATGGCAAAATTGTAATTAAAGGCCAAAGTGGAAAATCATGGGTCGGCCATGGTGTATGGCCGAACCCCATGAGGTTCTTTATGGACCTAAGTGGTTAAGGAATTATGGGTCATTTATGGACCTAAGATGGCGAACTTGTATAATGGGCCTTGGTATAATGTAATTGAATGGTTCACCAAACCAAGGGATGAAGGGTGAGAATATTGAAATTATAATCATGAATGGCAATATGGCAATTATGTAGAATTAATGAACCTATGTTTTAGAACATAAACATGAGGTGATTGAAGACAATGGCAAAGTTGTAAATATATGAAAATAAGGAAGGTAGATGGCTATGGATATGTATAATGGCATTTTGGTAATTAAGTGAAAATAAGGGACCATGGGTTTGGCCATGGTGCGTGGCCAAACCCCATGGGAATTGTTTGATGAACATAGGGTTACGTATATTGGGTTAATTGAATGAATTGTTAATTAAGGATTAGGCCAATGGCAATTTAGTAATATCGGGTGAAAATGATAAACCATGGAAATTGGTTAATGGACTTTAGATGTTGTAAATCAAGTGGGACTTGGTTTTTGATTTATTATTATGATACAAGGTAACGGGATCTCACAAGGCGTTTACGATCGTGAGCGGTTACCGGACGAAAGACGCAAGCACACATTCGCGGTCTTTGGTAGGATTCCACCTCTTTGAAACCATGGGTTTATATACATTGTTTTTATCTTGATTTAATGAATTTATATTGCAAAGGATATGTTTCAAATGGTGATTTTATATGCTATATTTATTTGATAAAATAGCATGTGTTTTAAATATGAGCTTTTAAATGATATGATTTTGTATAATTGCATAGCACGTGGTATTTGCATCTCATGCATGGCATGAGAGGAATGACAGGTAACCGGGGACCTACACTCCGTCGGGGCGTCCGTAAAACACTCGTGGGGGATACCTTGATGATGAGAATCCCATCAATATGATACTATGTATGAATACCTTGATGATGAGAATCCCATCAAGAGGATACTATGTATGAAGACCCTGATGATGAGCATTCCATCAGGGGATACCTTGATGATGAGAATTCCATCAAGAGGTACTAAGTAACCGGAGCCCACATTCCGTCCGAATGTCCGTAAGGCAATTGTGGGGAATACATTGATGAGGAGAATTCCATCAAGAGAGAAGACCTTGTTGATGAGCATTCCACCAGGAAGATACTTTGATGAGGAGAATTCCATCAAGAGTATACTCTATGTTTGTGATGGGTGGGACTCATTGCATATGATAGCATGGCATGGCATTGAATCGGCATGATTATAACTTTTATTATCATGCAAGGTTTTGGTTTTTATCGGTATGATTGAATCTCTATTATCATACACTGATTTGGATACGATGCTTTATAAGTATGGCATGATTTATTATAACTGGTTTTGATATATGATATATCTGGATTTTTGGTACTAACCCATGTGTTAACCCTAATTGGAATACCTACTGGGCGCGTTATATTAACGCCCTACTTCTACTCTAGTTGATGATACAGGAAATCAGGGAAACGATGAACGCGTAACAGGCCAGGCATAAGAGTTTGGAGGATGATAGTTTATATTTCGTTTATGATACTCATGGGCTTGTATTTTGAGTATCTAGAATTTAGATGTAATAACTTAGATGAATTTGCTATGGTTGGATATTTTACTGAATAATTATGATATGATAATGATGATTCAAGACTTGACGTATTTTGCTATTTGAATGGAATAGAACTGTGTTCTATTATGTTTCCGCATGTTATGATTTTTATTCTGCGTGTTTATATTGCTATGTGTGAACTGTTTTCATGGACTGAATCCATACACACATAGGGTTGGCCAGTTAAGGGTCGGACTTTAGAAGTTCGGACTTAGCTCGCGTCGTGACGTCTCGCGCTCTATCACTCTACTCTGTTATATAAAAAAAATAGACTCTAAATTTACGGGAAGAAGTGAGTGAAAAAGGGCGGGGCGTTACAATTGGTATCAGAGCGAACCCGAAACACTGAATCTTTCGGAGTAAATTAATCTGGCTGTCGTGCATTAATTTACTTTGTTAGACTCAGACGGATGATAGCAAAAGAAGTACAGTCAAAATAATCGGAATTATCCAACATAGCAAAATAGGATATATTCCCCAGAAACAAAAAAGAAAAAAAAAATCAAAGAGTGCTTATTTGGAAATTTTCCCCAAGGACAAGAAACACAAGATGTTATTTGGCAATTTTTCCCCAAACAAGAGACATTATGTGATACATAGAGAAATTCCCCAAAACAAAGATTTAGTTTGATTAGAACTGTTATTGGCATTGACATACTTCGGTTGTTGTGATACAAATATGTCAAGCAACACAGAGTATACAGAGTTGTGGGACAGAGGTACACCTAGCTGTCCGATAGATCAGGTTTCTTCGTCCGACTATTCCAGCATGCCAAACTTCATCAATGAAGTTGAAAACAATCAGGACATGGAAGTAGAATCGCTCGAGTACAATGTTGGGGTTGATCTAGCCTTTGTACCCGAAGAGGACGAGAAAGATGTCCCAAACTTAGAAGAATCCGTAGAGGAGATAGGCTCGCCCGAGTATACTCCGGCTACTCCAACTTCGGATGAGTGGACAGTTATATGTGTAAATTATGCAATCAGGAGGGGCACAACGGTATTTATTGCCCCATTCTATTGAGGATATTTGCCCTATTTGTGGACTTCACGGGCACGGAAATGAGAGGACTAACTGTCCATACATTGGGGGACCAAGAATAATACCCTGTTTGACTTGTGGAGTGTTAGGACACACGTCGATGACTTGCCCTAACAACTTCTTCGATTTTGGTGATGATGCAGGGTCTTCTACGGAAGATTAGGCCAAAAAAGGGTAAGGAAATGTCAGGGAAAAGGGAAAAGATTTTGTAAAGGGTTTTGTTTTAACCCTACCAACTCTTATATTGTGATGGAATTTTGAATAAATCTCAATAAAGTTATGCAATTTAAGAGTTTATGAGAATTTTGGCACTGAGATGTATGTGACGGGGTCACTTGTTTTATTGAGACGTGGTATGGGTACGTCCCTCACAGGATACTGATGAGATAAGTAGATAAATTCTATGAGTATGGCTTAGAGTAGCAATGAGACTATGGGAACCTCGATATAAAATACGGAGACTAGGTCTCGTAGGGTACCGTTGAGGAGTGGGTCCCTCACAGGCTACGCACTGGAGGGTGCTCTCACCACTATTTTGCACACTTGACGTGCATGGATGCGCAGAGCTAGGTATTATTTTACCCCGTGGGGGTGGTACTAGTTTCGTTAGAAGTGGACCGACCGCCTTAGAGCTTGACTGAATCACCCTTGGGGTGAAGGGATGCAGAGCGGGGTAGACCGGATCACGTTGGACGTGGGTCTTCCGCTTAGTAAGTCATGGGCTTTAAGTCTTGCTAGGGGTCGGGGTATATTTGTGAGTTAATATGGTTGCCACAGTCGGGTAGTGACTCATTCGAATGTTGTTTCTATGGATAGAATATCTTATGGTAGAGGATGTGCTCTAGATTAATTATGCCCATGAATGGATTATACCCAGAAGGGGTTATATTCATGGATGGTTATTAACCAGGGGTAGATGATACACATTGATAGAGTAGTACCAGGGATGGATGTGTGTAACCGCGGATGGTGATTCCCGTGGTGGTTTGGATTGATGACGAGTATCAGTATCAAGGTAGATATGTTGGTAATGTAATGGACCTGTTGGTCTCATAGATGTCATATAGATCTAATGATTGGGACATGTTTCGATATACATTCCACGGTATAAGGAAAAGGTGTTAGTCGTATTACGACTTGTATCACAGGAAAGTTGGTGTTGAAAGATACGTGTTATCGGAGAAGTGATGGACGAAAAGTATTAGTCACCTAGTGACTTATGAGCAAGTGAAGATATGTGTATATTTGGAGATATATTTAAGGGAAAAAGTTAAAAGTTTAGTGAAACTTCAATGGGAAACTATGGGCGACTGCCGAGTTAGACTGATCACCTGACTCCGTAGTTAGTCGATGGAGTTCCAAGAGAGTGAAGTTAAGAGTCTAGTGAAACTCGAATGGGAAGCTATGGACGACTGCTGAGTTAGACTGGCCATCTGACTCTTTAGTTTAGCTGATGGAGTTCCAGGAGAGTGAAGCTAGAAACTTAGTTAAAATGGAATCAGGAAAAGCTTTGATCATAGGCTTGTATTGACAAACTACCTCACACAGAGAATAGACGAATGAACGTTTTGAGCAATTAGGTATGGAAAATATTATAGTAGCAGGTAAAGTGAAACAGAATATATTGATTCGTGTAGGAATTGTAACTAGGCTAACGAGAAAAAAAAGGGATAACAAGAAGCAGAATAAATTCTGCAAGAAAGAAACTCATAGATTGATATGAGGTACTTTGATGTAACACCCCGCCCTTTCCGAGATTCAGAGTCTAATTTTATTTTTTTTAAATAATAATATAATAACACCGGAAGAGGGCGGACGACGTCACGACGCGAGCTAAGTTCGGACTTCCAAAGTCCGACCCTTAACTGGCCAAACATGTGTGCATGGTCTAAACCATGATAAATAAAACACACATGGAACTAAATAAGTCATACGGAATAATACTGGACCAAATGTGGAACTAACTGATTGCGGAATTAAACTGAATAGATAGCAAGTACGTGTCTTCCATTAAAACTACTTACATCAAACATCCATTATCATAACTATAAAACAATCCATAGCAACGTTACTAGCTATTACATGTCTGTAAAATGTAGTTCAAATGACAATAAATATAAATCCATTCCAATAATCAAGCGCTTAAGCTTGGCTCCCCTCTCAGTCCTCGACTTTCTCTTTCCCTTTCCCTGTTCCTGCGTTATCCTCTAAGGATAGAATTAGGGTGTTAGATCAACGCGCCCAGTAGGTTTTCCGATCAGGGCTACCACAAGGTTAGTATATAAAAACATGCATAAATCATAATAATAAAAAATATATAAATCAATGCTATGTATGTAAGTGCAAATGTAATGAGTCGCACCCGTCACAAGTATACATAGCCATCAAGTTATTTTACAGTGTTCTTTCTTTAGGACTCTCACGACAAGGTAATCCACATTACTCCTCATTTCCTGTGGATAGAACTCATCATTGAGTTATTTCACAGTGTTCTTTCATTGGGACTCTCACGACAAGGTAATCCATAATCATCACCCCATGCCATGCATGAGATGTCAATGAATATATGTCATTTGTAATTATGTCTCATCATTTAAAACTCATTTGAAACATAAAACAAAAAAAAACATAACTTATAAAAACCATGATAAAACCATTATAACAGTGGTTACAAGTAGGTAGGAAACCTACGGAAACTTCGCTTAAGTGTCCGTTCCTTTTAAGCTTCACCCGATCACGACTCTGACGCCGTTCAAGTTCCGTTACCTTATTTCATGTCAATAAGTCAATACAATATACCATCTGATAAACCCCATAAACCATCTTGTGGGGTTCGGTCATACCCATGGCCGAACCTCACCTCCTTTGGATTTAAACTCCTTTTTTCATTTGATAAATACTTAACACTTCACATTTCAAAACATGTCTTGGTAGGGTTCGGCCATACAACATGGCCGAACCTTATCACTATGGTTTTGGACCCCTCTTTTCAAGTCCTTTGATCAATCTCTCCATTTGACTTGTATTTACAGTTTTACCATTGGCCTAACCAATGTTTAGTTTCGCTAATAAACCAAATCCATATAACCCATCCACCTTAGTGGGGTTCGGCCATACAACTTGGCCGAACCTCACCAATCCAAATTAGTCTCTTAATCCTTTTAAAAGTAAGACTACTTACCCATCTATCCATGTGATTAACTAGCCCTTAATCTTCCATCATTTCCTTGGTTCCAACATCACTTTCATCTATCAAAACCACTCCATGGGGTTAATAATCATCCATGAAAATAACCCACCTATGGGTATAATCCATTCATGGAAAACAATCCTTGAGCAACTCATCTACCCGTGAGTACTATCTATCCATAGTTAATAATCATCCATGAATATAACCCACCCATGGGTATAATCTATTCATGGAAATAATTCGTTCTCAGTATCACTCTGTCCATGAGTATCATTTATCCATGGTTAATAACTATCCATAGATCCATCACATTTACCATGGGGCCACTATATCTATTGTTGAATCTATATATCTACCAATAGTCGTCATCGTTTATCAATAAGGAATTCTATAGTAAGTGTAGGGGGCATTTGTTGCACTTCGATGCTAGTAACAGATGTGAAGGCAGTAGATCAAATAACGCATAAACATACAAACTACAATTTACTGCCATACCTTGAATTACCGAATGATCCACCGTCCGCTGGAGAAGTTAAAGTAAACAATTGTCCAGCTCCACTAGGATTAGGCACCTGTCTTGCCTGGTTATACGTCCTGCCTCCTCGGGAGTTAACTGGTCTGGCCGGTGGACGGAATGATCCCCTGGAATATGAAAGCTTGTTGAGCTTTGGGCAGTCTTTTTAAAGTGACCTGGCTAATCACAGTGGAAGCAGCTACCCCCTCCTCTAGTCGCCTGAGTGACTGCTACAGATTGAGAGGTCTGGTTGGGACGAAAGCCCCCAGTAGATCCAACAGATGGTGAGGGTCTGCTGAAGTTCGGTTGGAACTTCTTGTTGGGCTGATATGTACCCCTTCCACTCGGTGCTCGACGGTTGTCAACTCGTGTGAGCTCAGCCAATTCCTACTCAACAATGGTGGCTTTGCTGACCACTTCCGCCAGCGTAGCTGCCGTGAACACGGTCACTCTGGCCCTAATGTTTGGCCGCAACCCACGTTCAAACTTACGAGCCCGCCGGTACTCCGTATCCACTATGTAGAATGCATAGATTGATAGACTGAGGAATTCCCCGTGGTACTCAACTACTGTCATCGAGCCTTGCACTGATGACAAAAAGGCTTGGGTATGACGTTCCTTCTCTTCTTCCAAGAAATATCGATCTAGAAACGTCGCTGAGAATTGCTCCCAGGTCATAGCGGTCCTTTCCCTTTCTGGCACAAGTGCCTGCTGTTTCTCCACTACTTCCCACCACTTACCAGCGTCATTTATCAGCTGTGACGTGGCCAGTAGAATCTTGTGGGCATGACTCTTGATGTTCAGTAGAGTCAGTATTTGGGAGATTTTCTTCAACCAGTTCTCCGCTCCAACAGGCCCTTCTCTCCCCATGAAGTAAGGAGGGCGCTGCTGTTGAAAGTCTCTGATCATGGTCCGGTCATTAGCCTCACTCGTGCTTCGACCTCCATTCATAGGTTGTTGGAGGACAGAAGTAACTACTGCTTGTACCAAGCTCTGTAGTTCATACGGCACATGTGGTATAGTCACGTTGCCGTTGTTGTTCCCTTCTTCCTCCCCATCAAAATGAATGTTCACTATCCTCCTCATCTCGCCGAGAATACCGATCGTCTTTCTCACTATGCGATTTTTCTTTATCATGTACTGATTTCTCCTTATCATGTACTGATGGTTCCTTCTCATGTACGGATTGCCCCTTCTCATGTACAACTTTTTATCAAATACTTAGCCTCACTAAAACATGTAAAAACCTCCATGGTTTTGCATGGTTTTTAACCTTCAAAAACCATCAAAATACCCAAATAATTTCATGGGGTTCGGCCATCCAAAATGGCCGAACCCAATGGTCCATTTTTATCATTTTAAACCACCTTCTTCTATGGTTTAAACCTTTGACAAATTCGGCCATAACATGGCCAAATTATGGCATTCAAATCCATGACTTAAAACCCTTTATAATATTGGAAAAACCCTCCATAGTTATTTACCTTTCTTTATACAATTTGATTTAGCATGATCACCTTCTTTGATGGGGTTCGGCCATACCCTTGGCCGAACCTCATCCACCATTTTTATCTTTGAAGGTTCTTACCTTTATAACTTAGGGTTTGGCCATACAAAGACCAAACCATAATCCTTGATCATGATAATTAACAAAACCTTAATGAAGTACTTACCAATGCACACTCTTCTAATTTTCCGTGTCTCCTTCTTGCTTCCTTCCTTCTTGCTCTCCTTTTGATCCTTGGCTGATTGTATGCTTGAATAATGGTGAAAACACCAAAGTATAATTCGGCCAAGAGGGTATGTTCTTGAGTGAGAGGGAGAGATAAGAATTCTATAACCTTTGCAATCTAAAATTCGGCCAAGAGGGTGGTGTTTGTTGCTTTTGTTAAACAGCCCTTGGACCCTCATTACTCTCATCAAATCTTGATTAAACCAAGGAGACACTTGCTGCCAACCAAGGCATCCCTTGGCACTCCCAACGTTGGAGCCTTGGGTTTCCATATGAGATGGAAACCCTCCAAATTCCCATGAGATTTTTATCTCATTTCATTGGTTTTCATGCATCAAAACTTAATTCCGACCCACCAACGTGTGGGACTTGTTTTCTTGGTGATGTTTGAGATCAAGACAACTCTTCTCCTCCCCTTTGACTCACTTGAACTCAAGACCCCTTTGATTTCCAATTTAACTCACCCAACTCAATAGCTTAACTCACCACATTAAATGCCATTCATTTAATGCACTTGAGTCAACTGAACCATTTAATTCAAATCCAACTCACTTCAGTCCCAACTCAACCTGATTTAACTCATATTTGAGCTCACTTGAGGGTCCACATGGTCAACTTGACCCATTGGGTCCCCATTTAGCCCATGGATCCAATTTGATGCCATGACCCATTTATGGGTGGTTTAGCCCTTTGAATGTGGTTTACACACTTGTATCAAGCCTACCCATTTATCATACATTTCATTTCCAATCAATTCAGATTAACCATAATAAAATTGAGCTTACCCAATGGTCAAATAAATCCACCATGACCCATTGGGTCCCAATTGGGTCCTTTGACCCAATTAACCATTTTGACCCAATTTGATGTACATTACCCTTTTACTTAAACTTGATCCTTATAATATGTTCATAGGGTCTTAATTTGAACAATGGGCCCCACCATTTTCTCATTTACAATCACATATAATAAATATACCAATCCAGTGGCATTTTCGTAAATATTCATATCATTGAGAAATTGGGGTGTTACAATATAACCCTCTTTTTAAAATTTTCGTCCCGAAAATCGAACGAAGCAGGGTTCCAAAATAAATTACATAAACAATTCTGGGTGAGCTGTTCTCATCTCCGATTCGAGTTCCCATGTGGCTTCTTCAACACCATGTCGGTCCCATACCACTTTGACAAATTGAATGGCTCGATTCCGTAACACCTTTTGTTCTATCTCCTGTTATATCTTTTTCTCGTGAGCCATTTGTGATCTCACGTAGATCAATCTACTCTGTTTCACTTTACCAGCTCAATACGTTCTTTCCTCTACTCTCTGTGTGAGGTAGACTGTCAATGCGAGCCTATGCTCAAAGCTTTTTCTGATTTCATTTCAACTAGGTTTCTAGTTGCACTCTCCTGCAATTCCATCGGTTAACTATAGAGTCAGGTGATCAGTCTAACTTGGCAGTCGCCCATAGCTTCCCATTCGAGTTTCACTAGGCTCTTATCTTTTCCGTTAAATACATCTCCAAAATTTTGCACATCTTCATTTGCACATATGTTACTATGTGACTAACACCTTTTGTTCCAAATTCCACTATACCGATACCCGGCATCAATCCAAACCACCATGGGAATAATCATCCATGGTTAAATACATCCATCCCTGGTATCTCTCTTTCATTAACTATCATCTGTCCCTGTTTAATAATCACCCATGAATATAACCCTCCCATGGGTCTAATCCATTCATGGAAAACAATCCTTGAGCAACTCATCTACCCGTGAGTACTATCTATCCATAGTTAATAATCATCCATGAATATAACCCACCTATGGGTATAATCCATTCATGGAAATAATTCATTCTATGTATCACTTTGTCCATGAGTATCATTTATCCATGGTTAATAATCATCCATGAAAATAACCCACCTATGGGTATAATCCATTCATGGAAAACAATCCTTGAGCAACTCATCTACCCGTGAGTACTATCTATCCATAGTTAATAATCATCCATGAATATAACCCACCTATGGGTATAATCCATTCATGGAAATAATTCATTCTCGGTATCACTCTGTCCATGAGTATCATTTATACATGGTTAATAATCATCCATGAAAATAACCCACCTATGTGTATAATCCATTAATGGAAAGCAATCCTTGAGCAACTCATCTACCCGTGAGTACTTTCTATCCATAGTTAATAATCATCCATGAATATAACCCACCTATGGGTATAATCCATTCATGGAAATAATTCATTCTCGGTATCACTCTGTCCATGAGTATCATTTATACATGGTTAATAATCATCCATGAAAATAACCCACCTATGTGTATAATCCATTCATGGAAAACAATCCTTGAGCAACTCATTTACCCGTGAGTACTTACCAATTCTCTAAGCCTTTCTTCTTGCCTTTGATCCTTGCTTTCTTCCTTCTTACTCCATTTGTTCTTAACTGTAACGCCCTGCCCTTTCCGAGATTCAGAGTCTAATTTTTTTTTATAATAATATAATAACATCGGAAGAGGATAGATGACGCCACGACGCGAGCTAAGTTCGGACTTCCAAAGTCCGACCCTTAACTGGCCACCCATGTGTGTATGGACTAAACCATGATAAATAAAACACACATGGAACTAAATAAGTCATGCGGAATAATACTAGACCAAATGTGGAACTAACTGATTGGGAATTAAACTGAATTGATAGCAAGTACAAGTCTTCCATTAAAACTACTTACATCAAACGTCCATTATCATAACTATAAAACAATCCATAGCAACGTTACTAGCTATTACATGTCCGTAAAATGTAGTTCAAATGATAGTAAATATAAATCCATTCCAATAATCAAGCGCTTAAGCTTGGCTCCCCTCTCGGTCCTCGACTTTCTATTTCCCTTTTCCTGTTCCTGCGTTATCCTCTAAGGATAGAATTAGGGCATTACATCAACGCGCTCAGTAGGTTTTCCGATCAGGGCTACCACAAGGTTAGTATATAAAAACATGCATATATCATAATATATGATAATAAAAAACATATAAAATCAATGCTATGTATGTAAGTGCAAATGTAATGAGTCCCACCTGTCACAAGTATACATAGCCATCAAGTTATTTCACAGTGTTCTTTCTTTGGGACTCTCACGACAAGGTTATCCACAGTACTCCTCATTTCCTGTGGATAGGACTCTCATTATTGAGTTATTTCACAGTGTTCTTTCTTTGGGACTCTCATGACAAGGTAATCCACAGTACTCCTCATTTCCTGTGGATAAGACTCTCATCATTGAGTTATTTCACAGTGTTCTTTCATTGTGACTCTCACGACAAGGTAATCCACAGTACTCCTCATTTCCTGTAGATAGGACTCTCATCATTGAGTTATATCACAGTGTTCTCTCATTGGGACTCTCACGTCAAGGTAATCCATAATCATCACCCCATGCCACGCATGAGATGTCAATGAATATATGTCATTTGTAAATATGTCTCATCATTCAAAACCCATTTGAAACATAAAACAATAACAACATAACTTATAAAAACCATGATAAAACCAATATAACAGTGGTTACAAGTAGGTAGAGGGCGGATGACTGGGGGCCGGATTAATTTACTTCGAGTGACTCAGACTGAACAATCAATCTGAGAACGACAATGAAAGATAGCAAAGTAAAGTACAATCATCATAACAGGACATATCAAACATAACAAAGTAGGATACACTCCCCTGATATCCCCACATTTAGAAACAAACAACAGGAATTTAGAGATTTCCCTAGAAACCAAAGAAAACAAAGTGTGAAGATTTGGCAATTTCCCCAAACACAATGCATGATGTGATACATAAGAAATTCCCCAAAACCAAGATTGGTTTTATTAGAACTGTTGTTGATTATTTATGTGTTCTATGTTATGATACAGATATGTCGAGTAACGTGGAGTAGACGGAGTTGTCGGACAGAGGAACCCCTAGCAATCCCGTAGATTTGGTGTCTGCTTCCAACAACTCCAGCATGGAAGTTAACATGGACTTTCAGGAGGGACCTCCCGAGCAAGTTGAAGAGGATCTAGCACCTTTTCCGGAGGATCCTATGGAAGATATTCCTTTGATAATGGAATCGGTTGGGGAGATAGAGCCCGACTATATGTGTGAGTTGTGCAACCAAGATGGGCACAGCTGTACATATTGTCCCCACCCTCTAGACGTTGTTTGCCCGGCTTGTGGACTTCATGGGCACGGAGAGGCAAGGACTAATTGTCCTTACATTGGAGGACCGAGGATAATACCCTGCTTGACATGTGGAGTACTGGGTCACATGTCGATGACATGCCCTGAGAATTACTTTAGGTTCGCTGATGATGTAGAATCTTCCATGGAAGATTAGGTTAAGAGTTGGAAAGAAAAGTCAGGGAAAGGGGAATATTTTGTAAGGGTGCATTTTGTTCTTTATAGGGTTTGTTTTAACCCTACCAACCCTTGTACAAAGATGAAATATGAATATATATATATATATATATATATATATATATATATATATATATATATATAAAATATGCAATTTTATGATTCTATGAGGATTTATAGCATTTAATGTATGTTGCGAAGAAAACTAAGCCAATAACGATTCCATGAATTAGGAAAAAAATGGCTCCAAAGAGAAAGAGCCTACCGAAGCAAAAAGGGAAGGAGAAAGTATTACAAATTGGCTTTGGCAAAACGGCTCCAAAAAGAAAGACTCGACAAGACAATAAAGGGAAGGAGAAAGTGGTACATGAGAAGGAGCCATCGGTACATAATAAGGAGAAATCAGTACATGATAAGGAGAAATCAGTACATGAGGAAGAATCACGGCACTCTCGGTGAGAAAAAGAGGATAGTAATATTCTTATCGACGGAGGAAGAAGGGAACAACAACAACAACGTGAGTTTACCATTCGTCCTCCTGAACTACAAAGCTTGGTACAAGCAGTAGTTACTTCTGTCCTCCAACAACATATGAATGGAGGTGGAAGCACGAGCGAGGCTAATGATCGGAACATGGTCAGAGACTTTCAACAACAACGCCCTCCTTACTTCAAGGGGAGAGAAGGGCCTGTTGGAGCGGAGAACTGGTTGAAGAAAATCTCCCAAATACTGACTCTAATGAACATCAAGAGTCATGCCCACAAGATTCTACTGGCCACGTCACAGTTTATAGATGACGCTGTTAAATGGTGGAAAGTAGTGGAGAAACAGCAGACACTTGTGCCAGAAGGAGAAAGAATTGCTATGACTTGGGAGCAATTCTCAGCGATATTCTTAGAGCGCTATTTTCCGGAGGAAGAAAGGGAACGTCAGATTCAGGCCTTTATGACATTAGTACAAGGCTCGATGACGGTGGCTGAGTATCACCAAGAATTTCTCAGCCTGTCAATTTATGCATTTTATGTTGTGGACACGGAATATTGGAGGGCTCGCAAGTTCGAGCGTGGGTTACGGCCAAACATTAGGGCCAGGGTAACCGTGTACAAAGCAGCCATGCTGGCGGAAGTGGTCAGTAGGGCTACCATTGTGGAACAAGAATTGGCGGAATTTGCAAGAGTGGACAACCGCCGAGCGCCAAGTGGGAGGGGTGCGTATCAACCCAACAAAAAGTTCAGATCGAACTTCAGCAGACCCTCACCGTCTGTTGGATCTAGTGGGGGCTTTCGCCCCAACTAGCCCACTCAATCTGTAGCAGTCACTCAAGCTTCTCGAGGAGTGAACACCTGCTTTCACTGTGATCAACCAGGTCACTACAAAAAAGACTGCCCAAAACTCAACAGTCTGTCATACTCCAGAGGATCATTTCGTCCGCCAGCTAGACCAGTAAACTCCAGAGGAGGCAGAATGCAAAGTCGGGGAGGTCGAGGATCTAACCCTGTTGGAGCTGGACGATTATTTACTCTAACTTCTCCGGAAGAAGAGGACCATACTATGATACAAGGTATGGCGGTAGTGAGTAGTTCTTATGCATATGCACTATTTGATTCTGGAGCATCACACTCCTTCATAGCTGCATCATTTATTACTGCTACCGGTACATTAGTTCAAAGATTAGCCACAACACTTACTATTGTATCCCCTATCGGAGATTCGGCATTGGGACTTATATGTACGGCGGTTAACACTGAGTTAGCTGGACTCAGATTTGAGTTCAATTATCTGGTGTTTGACATGCCTGAGTATGATATAATATTCGGCATGGATTGGTTGGCTAAGTTTCATGCCAACATCGATTGTTATCGCCGAAGAGTGACATTTATGTCACCCGAGGGCAAGCAATACATAGTTCGTGCAGATAAACAGAGTGGATTGCAGGAAGGGTTAAACCACGTGATATTGAATAATATCACCATAAATAAAGCTCCAGTTACTGAACTTCGGGCAATTGTACAAGAATTTGGGGATGTATTTCCAAAGGAACTCCCTGGTTTACCACCTATGAGGGAGATTAACTTTGAAATCAAGTTGTACCCTGGCACAGCATCAGCGTCGTTACCACACTATAGGATGGCACCAGCAGAGATGTCGGAGCTAAAGAAGCAAATTGATGAGCTGCTTAGGCTGGGTTGCATCCGGAACAGTACATCATCATGGGGAGCACCAGTGTTGTTTATGAAGAAAAAGGACGGTTCACTATGGATGTGCATGGACTACCGGAAGCTGAATCAGCTAACAGTCCGGAACAATTACCCTCTACACAGAATTGATGATTTATTCGATCAATTGAGGGGTTCTAGACATTTTTCAAAGATTGATTTGATGTCTGGTTATCATCAAATCCGAGTTAGGGAGGAAGATATAGAAAAGACAGTTTTTTGAACACGGTATGGACTGTTTGAGTTCATGGTCATGCCATTTGGACTCACAAATGCGCCGGCTGTGTTCATGGATTTAATGAACAGAATCTTCCATCCCTATTTGGATCAGTTTGTAATCGTATTCATTGATGATATCCTGATCTATTCTAAGAGTCAAGAGGAATATGTAGAGCATTTACGTATAGTTTTGAATACTTTGAGGCAGAATAAGCTATATGCCAAGGCCAGTAAATGTGAATTCTGGTTATCCGAGGTCAATTTCTTGGGACATGTCATAACAGAAAATGGTATAGCAGTGGATCCAGCTAAAGCGGCGGCAGTAAGTGAATGGAAAGCGCCAAGGAATGTGACAGAGATCTACAGTTTCTTAGGATTAGCAGGTTATTATCGGAAATTTATCATGGATTTCTCCAAAATTGCATCTCCATTGACTCGACTCACTCAGAAGGGAGTCAAATATGAGTGGACAGATCTGTGCAATCGGAGGTTTGAGGAACTGAAAAGTAGACTTACCACTGCTCCTATTTTAATTTTGCTGGAAAGGGGCAAAGGTTATGAAGTACAATGCGATGCTTTAGGAGAGGGACTAGGGTGTTCACTCATGCAACGTCATCGTGTGGTGGCTTATGGATCAAGGCAGTTGAAGGTGCATGAACGCCTCTACCCCACACATGATCTGGAGCTAGCAGCAGTGGTCTTTGCTCTTAAAAGTTGGAGACACTACCTCTATGGCGAAAAATTTGAGATATTCTCTGATCATAAGAGTTTAAAATATTTATTTGATCAGAAGGAACTCAATCTAAGGCAGCGTAGATGGATGGAGTATCTGGCTGATTATGAGTTCGAGCTTCGATACCATCAGGCAAGGCAAACAAGGTGGCGGATGCTCTCATCCGCCTATCTCATGCATCGGTCGCATGCTTGATCACAACAGAATGGGAGATGCTGCACACCATTCGAGAGTTCAATCTTCATATCAACAACTATGGGAGTATGTATAATTTAATCATACGGTCCAATATAGTCACCAAGATTGAATAAAAACAAAGGACAGACCCGGAAGTGGAGGACATATGGGCCAAGATGTCCATTGGTGTAGACATACCGGAATGGGAATTACGACTAGGACAAGGTCTTTTATTCCGGGGAAGAACATATGTGCCAAAGAGTTGCAGGAAAGAGCTACTGATTGAGGCACATCAGTCCAAGCTTTCTTTCCATCCGGGCAGCACCAAAATGTACCATGATTTAAAGAGGCATTATTGGTGGCATGGACTAAAAAGGGATGTGACGGAATTCGTGGCACATTGTCTAACTTGTCAGCAAGTTAAGACTGAACACCAAAAGCCACCAGGGTTACTCAAACCCTTAGCAGTGCCAGAATGGAAATGGGAACACATTTCCATGGACTTTGTATCGGGGTTGCCAAGGTCTTCAAAAGGCAATGACGCCATATGGGTCGTAGTCGACCGGCTGACCAAGTCCGCACATTTCATTCCTATCAAGATGACGGATTCATCTGAGACGTTGGGTCGGCGGTATATTAAAGAGATCATTCGGCTACATGGCATTCCTCGAACAATAGTATTGGACAGAGATGGCCGTTTTACCGACAGAGTATGGCAAAGCATGCAGTCAGCCATGGGGACAGATTTATTGACTAGCACCGCTTTCCATCCACAGACTGATGGACAGTCAGAAATGACGATACAAACCTTGGAAGACATGCTGAGAGCATGTATGTTAGATTTCAAGGGTGGATGGGAGGACCACTTACCACTGGTGGAGTTCTCGTATAATAACAGCTATCAGGCAAGCCTTCAGATGGCTCCATACGAGGCCTTATATGGTATACCGTGTAGGTCATCGGTATGTTGGACAGAGGCTAGAGAGCCTGCATTGATTGGACCGGAATTACTCGCAGAGACTACAACACAAATTAAGTTGATACGTCAACACTTATTGACTGCACAGAGTCGGCAAAAGCGCTATGCTGATAAAAGGAGACGGTTTCTGGAATTTGAAGTGGGAGACATGGTATTTTTAAAGGTCTCGCCACGGAAAGGACACATGAGGTTTGGCAAGAAAGGAAAACTATCACCAAGATATGTGGGACCATTTTCCATCATAAGAAGGATAGGGGATGTAGCTTACCAGTTAGCACTTCCTTCGCAGTTAGCAGCTCTACATGATGTGTTTCATGTGTCAATGCTAAGAAAGTATAATCCGGATCTGTCCCATGTTTTGAATATTCAAGATATTGAAGTGCAAAACGACGTGACGTACGTCGAGAAGCCGGTCAGGATAGTGGAGACCGAACAAAGGGTATTGCGAAGCAGAACGATTCAGTTCGTAAAAGTGGTATGGGACCAACATGGTGATGAAGAGGCCACATGGGAACTTGAATCGGAGATGAGAACAGCTCACCCCGAATTATTTCTGTAATTTAATTTGAGAACCCTACTTTGCTTGATTTTCGGGACTAAAATTTTAAAAAGTGGGTTATACTGTAACACCCCAATTTCTCAATGAAGTGGATAATTACGAAAATGCCCCTGGTTTGTTAAATTAATTATTTTGAGATGTCAAATAAGGAAATGGTGGGGCCCATTGCTCAAATTAAGATCATACGAGCACATTATAAATGTCAAGTTTGATTGGATGGGTAATGAACATCAATTGGGTCGAAAATGGCTAAATGGGTCAAAGGGCCCAATTGGACCCAATGGGTCATAATGGATGATTTGACCATTGTGTAAGCTCAAATTAAATGGGGTCAAGCTGAACTGATTGGAAATCAAGTATAGCAAAAATGGGTAGGCTTGAAACACAAGTGAAAACCAATTAGAAATGGCAAAATCAGCCCATGAATGGGTCATGTTGTCAAAACGGGTCAAGGGGCTGATTGGGGACCCAATGGGTCGGGTTGACCAAGTTGACCACGGATGACCATCTGGGCCCTCAATCGAACTCAAGTATGAGTTAGTTCAGCTTGAGTTGGACTGATTTGGAGTGAGTTTGATTTAAGAAAAGAGTTGACTCAAACTTGGTGCATTAAATGTGTTGAGTTGGATGAGTTGAGTTGGAATAAAAAGTTAATGAGTCAAGTGAGTCAAGAAGAGGTGGGAAGGAGTGTTAATCTCACCCAACACTTAATCAAATCCATCTCAACCGTTGAGAGGGAAGAGGTGCTTTGGCAAAGCCAAGGGACACCAAGGTTGGACGGCGCCAATTCATTTAATGGATGCATTGGTTCATTTCCAAAGGGTGTAACGTTTGGCACCAAGGGGTGTCTTGGTTGACACCCAACATCCCATCGATTTTGCCAAGAGTAAAGAGGGAAATGAATGGAAGATGGGACTGAAACGACAAAAGGAAAAGGTTACCTTTCTTGGCCGATTTTCACATTGAAAATCCAAGAAATTCCCATCTCTCTCTCCCTCTCTTCAAGTTCGTTTTCTTGGCTGAACAGCAGAGGTTTTTGGCATCAGTTAATCAAGCATAAATAGCAAAGGAAAGAAGGCAAAGAAGGATTGGAAGTAAAGATTAAAAACAAGGAAGTTTGGTAAGTTTTTACTTAAGTGTTTGGTTTAATAAAGAGCTTGAAGTTATAAAAATTTGGATGACATAATTTGGTCATGTATGGCCGAATTTGTCATAGGTCTAAACCTGGGATTAGATGGCTTAAAAGGATAAGAAAATATGCCATTGGGTTCGGCCAGATGGGTTGGCTGAATCCCATGAAAAATGTGGGTTTGATTTGGATGGTTTTTTTGGAATTTAAAACCATACAAGTATGGGACTGTTTTTAGATGTTTTATTAGATTTAAAGTGTATGTTTTAAAAAGGTTAAAACATAAATATGGAAGTTTGATTTAGACCTAGATGAATGATTGAGAAATTCAAAACCAAAGGTCATAGAGTCGGCCACCATGGAGGGCCGAACCCCATGCAAATAATTGTTTGGTTTTGATGTTTTTGAAACATATAAACCATGAAGTTGGTGGACTGTTTTTGATGTTTCATTAAGACTCAAATGCATGTTTTAAAGAGGGTTAAAAACATGGACTTGAATGATATCAAGGACTGAAGGTATCATGGGTCTAAATCATGGATTAAATTTGATGAAATGGACCATTGGGATCGGCCATCTTGGATGGCCAAATCCCATGAGGTGTTATGGTCATTTGGACAAAGTGATAAACTTATTTGGATGGTGTTGAAGGGTAAAAACATGGTAACATTGTACTGATTGTTAATGTGTAAATGACACTTAAAACATGCTTAAGAGGACCAAAACATGGACATAGGGTTCGGCCACCTTGGATGGCCGAACCCCATGAAAGTATTTGATGATTTTGGTGAGTTAAAAACCATATAAATTATGGTGTTTTATGTGATTTGATGAAGATTAACTTGCTGTTATTGGTTGGCCAATATAAGGCTGAACCATGTCAATGTTAGGGTTAAGTTACTGATTCAAATCGTGGGAAGATGATGGACCAAATTAAAACAAGAGAACCCCATGGGCTGTTTTCGGATAAATGGATCATGGTATGGATTAAATGGACCACTTCATATGGAGTATTTTGTGTGGAAGGTTTGTATTGAATTAAAAGGTTTCAAATGTAAAGATCATGGATCATGACAATAGGTTTTGGTGTGGATCCATTACATGGAATGGATCGGTAGTTTTAAAAGGTTAAATCCTAAGTTGTGGATGTTCGGCCATGGGCATGACCGAACCCCCCCACATGATGTGGTTGGGTCTTAGATATGAATGAATAAGTTATTGATAGTATGAATTACTGATTGTTATATGGACAAGGTACCGGAAGTTGAACGACGTGCGAGTCGTGATCGGGTGACGCTAAAGAAAGATCAAATACTGAAGTGAATCTTCAGTAGGTTTCCTACCTACTTGTAACCACAATTATGATTTGGTTTTATCATGTTTTTATGAGATATGTTATATTTGATATTATGTTTCAACTATGGTTTTGAATGATGAGATATGTATTTACAAAATAACATACATATACATTGACATCTCATGCATGGACATGGGATGATGACTGAGGTTATACAGTGTTGCAATTATGAGTTACCGTCCTCCTTAGGCAATGAGAGTCCCACCAGGAGGAGTAACATGATGATCAGAGTCACATTGGTCTCCTTAGGCGATGAGAGTCCCGCCAGGAGGACTAATATGTGATATGAAACAACTCATGATATGAAACAACTCAATGATGAAGCGTCTTTCCACAGGTAACAAGGATTACTGTGGATTACCTTATCATGTGAGACCCAGATGGAAGTGTATTGTGATTTACGTTGACGGTGAGAGTCCCGTCAAGTGATGACTATGTATGTGTGATGGGGTGGGGCTCATTACAATTGCATACATACATAGCATGGTTTTATATGTTTTTGATGATCATGTACTATGATATATATGCATGTTTTATATGCTAACCATGTGGTAGTCCTGATTCAGGAACCTACTGGGCGCGTTGATCTAATGCCCTAATTCTATCCTCAGAGGAGAATGCATGTATAAGGAAAGTGAAAGAGAAGGTAGATGACCGGGAGGGGAGCCAAGCCTAAGCGCTTGAATGTTGAACTGGACTTCTTTATTACTGTCATTTGAATTTATAGTTTGTGGACATATAATAAGTTATTAATTTGCCATGGTTTGATTAGGTTACTAACTATGGATGGTTATTTATGTTATTTAATATTTGAGACTGTTACTTGCTATCTAGTCATTCTATTTCCACAGTTAGTCTAGTTTATTCTGCAAGTTATTGTTTAGTTCCATGTGTGATTTGTTATCATGGTCTAGTCCATGTACACATGGGTGGCCAGTTAAGGTTCAGACTTGAGGAGTCTGAACTTAACTCGCGTCTTGGCGCTCCCGCTCTCTTTCACTCTGTGTCTTTTTCAAAAGAAATTTTGAGACTCTGATTTTCGAAAGGGTGAAAAGGGCGGGGCGTTACAATCTATGTGTTCTACATAGTGGATACGAAGTACCGGCGGGCTCGTATGTTTGAACCAGATTGCGGCCAAACATTAGGGCTAGAGTGACCGTGTTCAAGGCAACTACGTTAGCAGAAGTGGTCAGCAAAGCCACCATTGTTGAGCAAGAATTGGCTGAGTTCACACGAGTTGACAACCGTCGAGCACCGAGTGGGAGGGGTACGTATCAGCCTAACAAGAAGTTTCGACCGAACTTCAGCAGACCCTCACCATCTGTTGGATCTACTGGGGGCTTTTGCCTGAACCAGCCCTCTCAATCTGTAGCAGTCACTCAAGCGACTAGAGGAGCAGGTAGCTGCTTCCACTGTGATCAGCCAGGTCACTTTAAGAAAGACTGCCCAAAGCTCAACAAGCTTTCATATTCCAGGGGATCATTCCGTCCACCGGCCAGACCAGTTAACTCTCGAGGAGGCAGGACGTATAACCAGGCAAGATGGGTGCCTAATCCTATTGGAGCTGGACGATTGTTTACTTTAACTTCTCTAGCGGATGAGGATCATTCGGTTATTCAAGGTATGGCGGTAGTGAGTAGTTCTTATACATATGCACTATTTGATTCTGGAACTTCACATTCCTTTATAACTGCATCATTTATAATTGCTACCAGTACCTTAGTTCAAAAATTAGCCACAACACTCACAATTGTGTCCCCTGTCGGAGACTCAGCATTGGGACTTATATGCACGGCAGTTAATACTGAACTAGCTGGACTCAGATTTGAGTTCAATTATCTGGTACTCGACATGACAGAGTATGATATAATCTTCGGCATGGCCTGGTTGGCTAAGTTCCAGGTTAACATTGACTATTATCGCCGAAGAGTGACATCTTGGTCACCTGAAGGAAAGCAATATGTGGTTCGTGCAGACAAGCAGAGTGGACTGAAGGAAGGGTTGAGCCACGTGGTATTGAATAATATCATCATAAATAAAGCACCAATTACTGAACTTCCAGCAATTGTAAAAGAATTTGCGGATGTGTTTCCAAAAGAACTCCCTGGTTTACCACCCATGAGGGAGCTTAATTTCGAAATCAAGTTACACCCTGGCACTGTACCAGTGTCTTTACCACATTATCAGATGGCGCCAATAGAGATGTCTGAGCTAAAGAAGCAGATTGATGAACAACTCAGGCTGGGTTGCATCCGAAACAGCACATCATCATGGGGAGCTCCAGTGCTGTTTGTAAAGAAGAAGGACGGTTCACTCCGAATGTGTGTAGATTATCGGAAGCTGAATCAGCTAACTGTCCGGAACAAGTACCCTCTACCCAGGATCGATGATTTATTCGATCAATTGAGGGGTTCCATCCATTTTTCAAAGATTGATTTGATATCTGGTTATCATCAAATCCGGGTTAGGGAGGAAGATATAGAGAAGACAGCCTTCAGGACACGGTATGGACTATACGAGTTTGTAGTCATGCCATTTGGACTCACAAATGCGCCGGCTGTGTTCATGGACTTAATGAACAGGATCTTCCGTCCTTATCTAAACCAGTTTGTAATCGTGTTCATTGACGATATCCTGATCTATTCCAAGAGTCAGGAGGAACATGCAGAGCATCTACGGATAGTCTTAAATACTTTGAGGCAGAATAAGCTATATGCCAATGCCAGTAAGTGTGAGTTCTAGCTATCTCAAGTGAATTTCTTGGGACATGTTATATCCGAGGAAGGAATAGCCGTGGATCCGGCTAAGGTGGCAGCTGTAAGTGAATGGAAAGCACCAAAGAACGTAACCGAGATCCACAGTTTCTTAGGATTGGCGGGTTATTATCGGAAATTTATCATGGATTTTTCCAAAATAGCATCTCCATTGACTCGACTCATTCAGAAAGGAGTCAAGTATGAGTGGTCAGATCTGTGCAACCGGAGGTTTGAGGAGCTGAAAACTAAACTTACAACTGTTCCTATTTTAATTTTGCCGGAAAGAGGCAAAGGTTATGAAGTACAATGTGATGCTTCAGGAGAAGGACTGGGGTGGTCACTCATGCAAAGTCATCGTGTGGTGGCATATGGTTCAAGACAGTTGAAAATACATGAACGTCTTTACCCCACACATGATTTGGAATTAGCTGCAGTGGTTTTCGTGCTTAAAAGTTGGAGACATTATCTCTACGGTGAGAAATTTGAGGTATTTTCTGATCATAAGAGTTTGAAATACTTATTTGATCAGAAGGAGCTCAACCTGAGGCAGCGTAGATGGATGGAGTATCAGGCGGATTATGAATTTGCGCTTCGATACCATCCAGGTAAGGTAAATAAGGTGGCGGATGCCCTCAGTCGCATATCACATGCATCCATGCATGTTTGATCAGAACGGAATGGGAGATGTTGAACACCATTCAAGAGTTCAATCTGTATATCAACAACCATGGGAGTATGCATAATTTAATCATACGGTCCAATATGGTCACCAAGATTGAGCAAGAACAACGAGCAGATCCGGAAGTGGAAGAGTTATGGGCTAAGATGTCTACTGGCATAGTAGTACCGGAATGGGAATTACGACCAGGATAGGGTATTTTATTCCGGGGAAGAGTATATGTGCCAAAGAACTGTAGGAAAGAGCTATTGATTGAGGCACATCAATCCAAGCTCTCCATTCATCCCGGCAACACCAAAATGTATCACGACATGGAGAGACATTATTGGTGGCACGGACTCAAAAGAGATGTGGTGGAATTTGTGGCGCACTGTTTAACTTGTCAGCAAGGTAAGACGGAACATCAGAAGCCACCAGGGTTACTCAAACCCTTACCAGTGCCGGAATGGAAATGGGAGCACATTTCCATGGACTTTGTGACGGGGTTACAAAGATCCTCAAAGAGCAATGATGCCATATGAGTCGTAGTAGACCGACTGACCAAGTCTTCATATTTTATTCCGATCAAGATGACGGATTCATCTGAGACGTTGGGTCGGCAGTATATCAAGGAAATCATTCTACTACATGGCATTCCCCGAACTATAGTATCTGATAGAGATGGCCGATTTACCGGCAGAGTGTGGCAAAGCATGCAGTCAGCTATGGGGACAGATCTACTGACTAGCACCGTATTTCATCCACAGACTGATGGACAGTTAGAGAGGACGATACAAACCTTCGAAGATATGCTGAGAGCATGCATGTTAGATTTCAAGGATGGATGGGAGGACCACTTGCCACTGGTAGAATTCTCATATAAAAACAGTTATCAGGCAAGTCTTCAGATGGCCCCATTCGAGGCTTTATATGGTAGGCCTTGTAGATCACCAGTGTGCTGGACAAAGGCTGGTGAGCCTGCACTGATTGGACCTGAGCTAGTCGCAGAGACTACAGTACAAATTTAGTTAATACGTTAGCACTTATTGACTGTACAGAGTCGGCAAAAGAGCTATGCTGACAAAAGAAGAAGGTTTCTAGAATTTGAAGTGGGAGACATGGTATTCTTAAAGGTCTCGCCACGAAAAGGACACATGAGGTTTGGAAGGAAGGGGAAACTGTCACCAAGGTATGTGGGACCGTTTCCCATCATAAAAAGAGTGGGGGATGTGGCTTATCAGATAACATTTCCTTCACAATTGGCAGCTTTACACGATGTGTTTCACTTGTCAATGCTAAGAAAGTACATTCCCGATCTGTCCCATGTATTGAATGTGCAAGACATAGAAGTACAAAGCGACATGACATACGTCGAGAAACCAGTCAGAATATTAGAGACTGAGAAAAGGGTGTTGCGAAATAGAGCGATTCAGTTCGTCAAAGTGATATGGGACCGACATGGTGTTGAAGAAGCCACATGGGAACTCGAATCGGAGATGAGAACAGCTCACCCCGAATTGTTTATGTAATTTATTTTGGAACCTTACTTCGTTCGATTTTCGGGACGAAAATTTTAAAAAGAGGGTTATATTGTAACACCCCAATTTCTCAATGATATGAATATTTACGAAAATGCCACTGGATTGGTAAATTTATTATATGTGATTGTAAATGAGAAAATGGTGGGGCCCATTGTTCAAATTAAGACCCTATGAACATATTATAAGGATCAAGTTTAAGTAAAGGGGTAATGTACATCAAATTGGGTCAAAATGGTTAATTAGGTCAAAGGACCCAATTGGGACCCAATGGGTCATGGTGGACTTATTTGACCATTGGGTACGCTCAATTTTATTATGGTTAATCTGAATTGATTGGAAATGAAATGTATGATAAATGGGTAGGCTTGATACAAGTGTGTAAAACCACATTCAAAGGGCTAAACCACCCATAAATGGGTCATGGCGTCAAATTGGACCCATGGGCTAAATGGGGACCCAATGGGTCCAGTTGACCATGGTTGACCGTGTGGACCCTCAAGTGAGCTCAAATATGAGTTAAATCAGGTTGAGTTTGGACTGAAGTGAGTTGGAATTAAATCAAGTAATGGAGTTGACTCAAGTGCATTAAATGAAGTGCATTAAGTGTAGTGAGTTGGGTGAGTTGAGTTGGAAATCAAAGGGACCTTGAGTTCAAGTGAGTCAAATGGGATATGAAGGGTTGTCTTGATCTCAAACATCACCAAGAAAACAAGTCCCACATGGTGGTGGGTTGGAATTAAGTTTTGGTGCATGAAAACCAATGAAATGAGATAAAAATCTCATGGGAATTTGGAGGGTTTCCATCTCATATGGAAACCAAAGACTCCAACGTTGGGAGTCCCAAGGGATGCCTTGGTTGGCAGAAAGTGTCTCCTTGGTTTGATCAAGGATTGATGAAGAGTAATGAAGGGTTCAAGGGCTGTTTGACAAAAGGAATACACCACCACTCTTGGCCGAATTTTACATTGCAATAGCTTTAGAATTCTTATCTCTCTCCCTCTCTCAAGAACACACCTCCTTGGCCGAACCAGCGATTGGTGTTATCACCATTGACCAAGCACATATTCAGCTAGAGACTAAGGAAGCAAGAAGGAAGGAAGCAAGGATCAAAAGGAGAGAAGAAAAGCAAAGGAATTTGGTAAGTGTTTCCATGGAATTTTGTTTAATAAAATGGGTTAAATGGAACATGATTTGGCCATGGGATGGCCGAATCTACCAAAGGTTAGAGCATGAATATTGATGTTCAAAAAGATGGAAAACATGGACCATAGGGTTTGGCCACTTTGGATGGCCGAACCCCATGAAATAATATGGTTATGTTGATGGTTTTTGTAAGTTGAAAACCATGCAAAATGATGGACAGTTTTAGATGTTTTTAGTTGGACCTAAGATGCAAGTTGAAAGGGTTTTTAATCATGGATTTGAATGTCATGATTTGGCCATGGAATGGCCGAATTCATCAAGGGTTTAAACTTTGGGTAAAGGTTGTTTAAAAATGATAAAATGGATCATTGGGTTCGGTCACTTTGGATGGCCGAACCCCATGAAGTTATTTGGGTATTTGGATGGTTTTTGAAGGGTAAAAACCATGCAATACTATGGTGATTTTTACATGCTTTTTAATGGACATAAGATGTAAGTTAAAAAGGTCCAAATCATGGGTCATAGGGTCGGCCAATTGGGATGGCCAAACCCCATGAAATGGTATGATAATTATATGGTAATTTGTGATGGTTTTTGAGAGATAAAAACCATACAATATTATGGGGTTTTTATGTGATTTAAATGGAGATAAGGTTACTGTTTTGGGTTGGCCATTGGATGGCTGAACCATATGGTTATTATGGCTAAAAGTATTGAGCCTAAGTTATGTACATATGATGGAATCATTGAACCAAGGGAACCATTGGGTTCGGCCATGTGTATGGCCGAACCCCATGGACCATTTTATATGGATGTAAGGTTTCTTGGTTATGGAATTTAGTGGACTGTTTTTATGGATCAATTAGGATAAGATCATGGTTGAAAATTATGGATGATGATATGATTATCTATGGACTTAGTGTAAGTAAATAACCAATCATGGTAGATGATGGAATATGGGATAAAAATCCATAGGATGAGGTTCGACCATGTAGTATGGCCAAACCCCATCAATGATCATTTGGTGGACTTACGCTAAGTTATAATATAATTGGAGATGGGTTAAGGAAGGATTTAAAGGACAAAAACTAAGTGATGAGGTTTCGGCCATGTTGTATGGCCGAACCCCACTAGGTGGTTTGGTCATATGGGCTTTGACTATGAAGCAAAATTAAGCATCGGTTAGGCCAATGGCAAAAGCTGTAAATACAGGTAATAATGGAAATATGGATAGAGAAGGATTAAAGGACTTAGAAGAAGGGTCAAACCAAAGTGATATGGTTCGGCCATGTTGTATGGCCGAACCCTACCAAGGTATGTTTGTAATATGAGATGTTGAATGAGGATTAAATAAAAATAGAGATCAAATTATAGTGGGTGAGGTTCGGCCATGGGTATGGCCGAACCCACAAGATGGTTTATGGGATCTAAACTTGACTAGAAATCAAGAAGATTAAGTATTAACTTGCTGTTGTATAAACAAGGAAACGGAAGTTGAACGGCGTGCGAGTAGTGATCGGGTGAAGCTTAAAAAGGAACGGACACTTAAGCGAAGTTTCCCTAGGTTTCCTACCTACTTGTAACCACTGTTATATTTGGTGTTATCATATTTTTATGGGATATGTTGTTATTGTTATTATGTTTCAAATTGGTTTTGAATGATGAGATATATATTTACAAATGACATTTATATACATTGACATCTCATGCATAACATGGGGTGATGATTATGGGACAACTTAATGATGAGAGTTCTATACAGAGGAAATGTGGAGTACTCTGGCTTACTTGATATGAGAGTTCTATCCAGAGGAAATGAGTACTCTGGATTACCTTGACATGAGAGTTCTATACAGAGGAAATGTGGAGTACTCTGGCTTACTTGATATGAGAGTTCTATTCAAAGGAAATGTGGAGTACTCTGGATTACCTTGGCGTGAGAATCCCGTCAAGTGATAGCTATGTATACTTGTGATGGGTGGGACTCATTACATTTGCATTTACATACATAACATTGATTTCAGATGTTTTGTTGATCATATACTATGATATATGAATGTTTTATATACTAACCATGTGGTAGCCTTGAACGGAAAACCTATTGGGCGCGTTGATCGAATGGAGGAGATAAGATTTAATATGTACCCATGGAAGAAGATTGGGTGATGTTTGATGATTTCAATAGAAGGTTAATGGTTTATTTTATTGGATTTAAATGGATTAAATATAAGATCAATGATTATTAAATTAGAAGCTATCTAAATATGGACCTTAGATTAAAATGGAAGGTGGAGTTTATTTATGTAAACCTTTTAATTATGGAAATGGTATATTAAATTTAGAAACCTTCTAATTATGAAAGGAGATTCCAAATTAGAAGCATTTATTTATGGAAGTTGGTTTCTTTGGGAAGTTTTTATTTTTGGAAGTTGAAGACTAAATTAGAAAGTTTTAATTTAGGAACCTTATAATTATGGAATGATATTTTGGAAACCTTCTAAAGATAGAAGGTGCAAATAAATGGAAACAAGGACATCATGGGTTCAGCCATGTGTATTGTCAAACCCCATGAATCAAATTTATGGGTTATGTTTTGTGTATTTTAAATAAAGTGAAGGATACAAATATGTGTTATGGATTATTGATGAAGGTAATGGCAAAATTGTAATTAAAGGCCAAAGTGGAGAATCATGGGGTCGGCCATGGTGTATGGCTGAACCCCATAAGATTCTTTATGGACCTAAGTGGTTAAGGAATTATGGGTCATTTATGGTGTAACGCCCCGCCCTCTCCGAGAAATCAGAGTCTAATTTTTTTTTTTTAAATAACAATAGAATAACATCAGAAGAGAGCGGGCGGCGTCAGGACGCCAGCTAAGTTCGGACTTCCCAAGTCCGACCCTTAACTGGCCACCCATGTGTGCGTGGACTAAACCCACGAAAGACAAACCACACATGGAACTAAACAAGTTATGCGGAATAAACTAGACTAATTGCGGAATTAGACAGAATAGATAGCAAAGCACAAGTAGCAAATAATTACATTATTACATGTCCAGAAAAATGTATTCAAATAACAGCAATTATAAATCCAATCCAGCACTCAAGCATTTATGCTTGGCTCCCCTCCTGGTCATCAACCTTCTCTTTCCCCTTCCTTGTTCCTGCATTCTCTTCTGAGGATAGAATTAGGGCGTTAGATTAACGCGCCTAGTAGGATTTCCGATTAGGGCTACCACATGGTTAGTATATAAAAACATGCATATATCATAATAAATATGGTCATCAAAACAGGTAAATCAATGCTATGAAATATGCACATGCAATGAGTCCCTCCCAACATGCATATACATAGCCATCACTTGACGAGACTCTCGCTGTCAAGGTAAATCATAATAACATTTCTCCTGGCGGGACCTGCATCGCCTAAGGAGACCAATGTATTTCTCATCATCATAGCATTTCTCCTGGCGGGACCTGCATCGCCTAAGGAGACCAATGTATTATCATCATCAAGATACTACTCCTGGCGGGACTTGCATCGCCTAAGGAGGTTTCACAGTTGCATCACAGCATATCACCGGAGTGTGGGCTCCGGGTTCCACAATCATCATCCCATGCCCATGCATGAGATGTCAATGCATTGTATGCCATTTGTAAATACATAACTCATCATTCAAAACCACATTTGAAACGTGAATCAAATACAACATATCTCATAAAAACATAATAAAACCAAACCATGATTGTGGTTATAAGCTGGTAGGAAACCTACTGAAGATTCACTTCAATGTTCGATCTTTCTTAATCGTCACCCGTTCACGACTCGTACGCCGTTCACGCAAGTCTCGATACCTTATTTACATAGCAGCAAATCAAACATTCATCATGTAATTTCAACTTGGTCTAAGTCCCAAAAATGCACTATGTGGGGTTCGGCCATACCCCATGGCCAAACCTCACCTATTTACCATTTGGTCTCTCTTTCATATAATTACAACCATACACTTAAACCATACCTCCAAATAAAACCTTGTTAGGGTTCGGCCATACAGCATGGCCGAACCATACCACTTTGGTTTGGGTCCATGCATCCACTCCTATGATCATTCCATCTTTGATCATTTCATTCATAATTACTATTATGCCATTGAGACTAACCTTTTCCTTAAACATCAATAACCATAACTAAACCACCTTGGTGGGGTTCGGCCATACACATGACCGAGCCTCACCATCTTTATTTGATCCTTTAAATTATTCTTTCACACATCTTTAATCACATAATTAGCTACACACTAAGGCCACCAATGACCATTAGTGGGGCTCGGCCATACTACATGGCCGAACCTCACCAATCCGATTTTTGTCCCCACTTTCCATCTTATATCATGGTTGATCAACTTAATATTAAATCCATAACTAAGCGTAGGTAATTCTTAAATCAAAAGTATAAAACAAATCATAGTTTTCCAATATGATTTAATCCAATCATACTATCCAAAAACAGTCCATGGGGTTCGGCCATACACATGGCCGAACCCAATGGTTCTCTTGATTCAATTAGTCCATCATCTATCCATGATTTAAATCAGCAACTCAACCATAACATTAACATGGTTCAGCCCATGATAATGTATGGTTTTTATCTCTCAAAACCATACCAATCATCAAATTCTTTGATTGGATGGCCGAACCCAATGCTCTAAGTTTCCATCCTTTTCGACCTCATCATCATATTTCAAACCATTGATAAATTCAGCATATACTGACCTAATTAAAACATGTAAATACCTCCACCACCGGTATGTTTTGTGGACTTCACAACCATAGCCCAACCAAATGAATTTCATGGGGTTCGGCCAATCATCGTGGCCTAACCCAATGGTATATTTTTTTTACCATTATACACAACTTTTATCCAAGATTAAATTCCTTGATACAATCGGCCATTCCATGGTCCAAAACATGGCACTGAATTCTATTATTTAAACCTTTTTAAAACATGCAACTTAGGTCTAAATGTAACATCCAAATCAGTCCATTATTTGTCTTACAAAAACCATCAAAATTAACCAATTCTTTTCATGGGGTTCGGCCATCCAAATTGGCCGAACCCAATGATACATTTTTCATCACTTTTATGAAACACCAACCAAGGTCTAACCCTTGATAGGTTCGGCCAACCCATGGCCCAATCATGTTTCATTTACCCCATTTTATTAAACAAAACCCATGGAAATACTTACCAAATTTTCCAAGCTTTTCCTCTTGCCTTTGCTCTTTACTTCCTATCTTTCTTAGCCTCCCTTCCTTTGCTGGTTTATGCTTGATCAATTGGTGAAAACACCACTGCTGGTTCAGCCAAGAGAAAGAGTTTGGAGAGAGGGAGAGAGATGAGGATTCTTAGGATTTTCCTTGTGTGAAAATCGACCAAATGGGGTGGTCATCCTCTTTTGTAAATCAGCCACTATGACCTCTCAATTTCCTTACAAATTTTTGATCAATTCAAAGGGTCACTTGGCACAACCAAGACACCCATTGGCATCAGCCAATGGAACCATTCAGCTCCCCATGTATCTCATCCAATTCCCATGCATTTCCATTTAAAACTTAGCATGGAAACCACCATAACAAGTCCCCAACGTGTGGGACTTGTTTTGGTTTGTTTGAGACCAAGACACCTCGATTTCCTCATAAATTTTTGATCAATTCAAAGGGTCACTTGGCACAACCAAGACACCCATTGGCATCAGCCAATGCAACCATTCAGCTCCCCATGTATCTCATCCAATTCCCATGCATTTCCATTTAAAACTTAGCATGGAAACCACCATAACAAGTCCCCAACGTGTGGGACTTGTTTTGGTTTGTTTGAGACCAAGACACCTCTTCATATTCCCTTCAACTCTCTGATTTTACAGCCCCTTTGATTTCCACTTTGACTCACCTAACTCAATGGCTTAACTCACCACATTAAATACCATACATTAATTACACTTGAGTCAACCCAACCATTTAATTTAAATGCAACTCATTCCAATCCAACTCAACCTGATTGGATTCACCATTGAGCTCATTTGAGGCCCACATGGTCAGCCGTGGTCAATCTTGGTCAACCCGACCCATTGGGTCCCCATTTAGCTCCTTGACCCTTTTTGACAACATGACCCATTTATGGGCTGTTTTAGCCATTTGCATTTGGTTTTCACATGTGCATCAAGCCTACCCATTTATGCTCCACTTAATTTCCAATCAATTCAGCTTAACCCCATTAAATTTGGGCTCACCCAATGGTCTAATCAGTCCATTATGACCCATTGGGTCCAATTGGGTCCTTTGACCCAATTAACCATATTGACCCAAATTGATGTACATTACCCATCCAATCAAATTTGACATTTATAATGTGCTCATAGGGTCTTAATTTGAGCAATGGGCCCACTATTTTCTCATTTAACATCATAATTAATAAATTTACCAATCCAGGGGCATTTTCGTAATTATCCATCTCATTGAGAAATTGGGGTGTTACAATATAACCCTCTTTTTAAAATTTTCGTCCCGAAAATCGAGCGAAGTAGGGTTCCCAAAATAAATTACATAAATAATTCGGGGTGAGCTATTCTCATCTCCGATTCAAGTTCCCATGTGGCTTCTTCAACACCATGTCAGTCCCATACCACTTTTATGAATTTAATCGCTCTATTTCGTAACACCCTTTGCTCAGTCTCCAATATCCTAACTGGTTTCTCGACGTATGTCATGTCTCTTTGTACTTCTATGTCCTGAACATTCAATACATGGGACGGATCGGGATTATACTTTCTCAGCATCGACACGTGAAACACATCGTGTAGACCTGCCAATTGTTTTTATCTTGATTTAATGAATTTATATTGCAAAGGATGTGTTTCAAATGGTGATTTTATATGCTATGTTTATTTGATAAGATAGCATGTGTTTTAAATATGAGCTTTTAAGTGCTATGATTTTGAATAATTGCATAGCATGTGGTATCTGCATCTCATGCATGGCATGGGAGGGATGACAGATAACCGGGGACCCACACTCCGTCGGGGCGTCCGTAAAACACTCATGGGGGATACCTTGATGATGAGAATCCCATCAAGAGGATACTGTGTATGAATACCTTGATGATGAGAATCCCATCAAGAGGATACTATGTATGAAGACCCTGATAATGAGCATTCCATTAGGGGATACCTTGATGATGAGAATTCCATCAAGAGGATACTAAGTAACCGGAGCCCACACTCCATCGGAATGTCCGTAAGGCAACTGTGGGGAATACCTTGATGAGGAGAATTCCATCAAGAGAGAAGACCTTGGTGATGAGCATTCCACCAGGAAGATACTTTGATGAGGAGAATTCCATCAAGAGTATACTCTATGTTTTGTGATGGGTGGGACTCATTGCATATGATAGCATGGCATGGCATTGAATCGGCATGATTATGACTTTTATTATCATGCAAGGTTTTGGTTTTTATTGGTATGATTAGATCTCTATTATCATACACTGACTGATTTGGATACGATGCTTTATAAGTATGGCATGATTTATTATAACTGGTTTTGATATATGTTATATCTGGATTTTTGGTACTAACCCATGTGTTAACCCTAATTGGAATATCTACTGCGCACGTTGTACTAACACCCTACTTCTACCCTAGTTGATGATACAGGAAATCAGGGAAACGATGAACGCGTAACGGGCCGGGCATAGGAGCTTGGAGGATGATAGTTTATATTTCGTTTATGATACTCATGGGCTTGTATTTTGAGTATCTAGAATTCGGATGTAATAACTTAGATGAATTTGCTATGGTTGGATATTTTACTGAATAATTATGATATGATAATGATGATTCAAGACTTGACGTACTTTGCTATCTGAATGGAATAAAACTGTGTTCTACTATGTTTCCGCATGTTATGATTTTTATTCTGCATGTTTATATTGCTATGTGTGAACCGTTTTCATGGACTGAGTCCATACACACATAAGGTTGGCCAGTTAAGGTTGGACTTTAGAAGTTCGGATTTAGTTCGCGTCGTGACATCCCGCGCTCTATCACTCTACTCTGTTATAAAAAAAAAAAAAATAGACTCTGAATTTACCGGAAGAAACGAGTGAAAAAGGGATGGGCGTTACATACACACCTCATCATCCTAATCCTCCATGCTTCACACAATTTTTGCCTATCTCCTTCCTATCCAATTCGAATTTCATAGGTCAACCCTCCACCTCATCATCTCATCATCTCATCCATTCATTCATCCATTTAATCCTAGTCGTCCATATCATTGCACAACCCAAAACCCTAAGCCACACAGGAAATTCGAAAATCACGAAGCAAATCCTAAATCCCAATTTCTCTTCCTCCATTGCTTAGCCACCAAGCTAGCTTGGATCCCAAACCACTCAAATTTGACCATAGCACTAGCAACCCTAATTTTCTATCTTTTAATCGAAGCCATCCATGTTAAGTTAGATCTAATCCCAACATTTCATCCATTAACTTAAACCTAGATTTAATCTTAACCCTCCATTCAATCCCAAGTCCTATAAATAGCTCAGTAGCCCACACACCAAACTCGAATTTGACTCTTGAGCAAAAGAGGACCAAAATTTTGAAGAGAAGACCAAGAGAAGACTCAAAGAGACATAGAGAATTCGAATTTCACAAGTGAGTTTCTTTTGTAATTTCAATTTCCAAATATCTTGTATTCAATCAATCCTTTATTTATTTTTTCCAATAAATAATCAAAGGACAACCCGTTTAGAATCATGAAACATCCAATTTCTAAACTCCTTTTATGATTGTCTTTGAGTCAATTTTAAGATTGTATGCTTTAATTATTTTATCGGACATGAAATAGTTAGGACTTAGGTTAAGATTGTTAGATCTAAGTATAAAGGTTTGGTCTTATAATTTAAAGTATATGATTTTAACGTTGATAATAAACATGAACTGGAACTTAGATTTTTACGTGAATTTCAAATCTACGTTGTTTGTTTATTTAAATTTTTTGGCGATGAATGGTCTTTTCTGTAACGCCCAGCCCTTTTTCACTTACCGAAAATTAGAGTCTATTTTTTTTTTGAATAAAAGAGTAAGAGAGAGCGGAACGTCACGACGCAAGCTAAGTCCGAGCTTCCAAAGCTCGGCCCTTAACTGGCCAACCCTAGGTGTGCGTGATTAAGTTCACGAGAATGGTTCACAAGCAATAAGGTTATAAATGCGGAATAAATCGTAGATGCGGAATTATAATAGAATAACTATCTTATTCCATTTTAGATAGCAAGGAAGTTTATTCACTTAATAATAATTATCTTAAGTTAAAATATCCAAAATTAACATTCCAAACCATAGCAAATGATCTAAGTTATTACAGTCCCAAATGCTAACTACTCAAATTACATTGTCCATGAATAATTTAAATAAAAGGAAACTAAAACATCCAAGCTTCTAAGCTTGGCTCTGATCACGTCCTTCGTTTCGTCCATTTCCTGTGTCATCGACTAAGGTAGAAGTAGGGCGTTAGACAATGCGACCAGCATGTACTCCAAGTAGGGTCAACACATGGGTTAGTACAAAAATCACATAGATAACATAATATCAAAAACATGCAAGTCAATGTCGTGCCATGGGTGTCATATGCCATGAGTCCCACCCATCAGCCATATCACAATCACATAGTATCCCTCTTGATGGATAATGCACATCAAGGTATCCCCACGAATGCCTTATGGACGTCCCGACGGAGCATGGATCTCTGGTCACAAATCAATCATACATCCCTCTTGATGGATACTGCACATCGAGGTACCCCCACGAATGCCTTACGGACGCCCCGACGGAGCGTGGGTCTCCGGTTACATTTCATCTCTCCCATGCCATGCATGAGATGCAAGTGCAGACATACTATGTAATAATACAAATCATAGCATTAAAATCCCATCATTAAGACATGTCATTTGATACCAAAATAATTCAAGTAAAACATTCACATATACATAATCTATGGTTTTCAATAAGGTAGGAATCCTACCAATGACCAACTAATGTGTCCTTACGTTTTTGTCCGAAAACCGTTCACCGATCACGTCAAGCCGATCGTACACCGCTTGTGAGATCCCATTACCTTATTACATATCAATAAATCAAACCCATGTTCCATTTGATTTCCAGCCATGTTTAAGTCCACAAACATGCCTTAGTGGGGTTCGGCCATACAACATCGCCGAACCTCACTCACTTGGTTTTGGGTTCCTCTTTTTAATCCTTGAACTTTTAAATAAATGTGGGTCCAAGATCATTCCCTCTTTTGATTTATTAACCTATCACACATAAGTTAATCATTTAAAAAAAAACCCTAAGTCCACAAAAACATTCCCCATGGGGTTCGGCCATACACCATGGCCAAACGGTCCTTTCATTTTCACCATTTTTTCCATCTTAGCCATTATTCTTTCCATAGCTAATCACTCCTTTTGTTTATACATACTTTGGTCCATAAATGATCGATAAACATAGATCTATAAATGATTCATTTTCATGACATAAATCCCTAACAAAACCCTCCATTCCTTAGCTTGATCATTCATTCATTTAAACATGCATAGATCCATAAATGACCCATTAAAATGGTTCATGGGGTTCAGCCATACAACATGGCCGAACCCATGGTGTCCCATTTTCATCCTCCCTTTAAGTCATTTACATCATTAGGTCCATACATCAAGTTCCTCCATGGGGGGTTTAATCATACACTTACATCCATCATTTTAAATCATCATCTACCATATTTAAAACCCATTAAAATTACCAACATTCCTCCATCATTTTCATGGTCTAGATACATGTAAATACCTCAATATTTCTCCATGGGATTCGACCATACAACATGGCCGAACCCATGGTCCATGGTTCTTCACCATCTCCTCATTTTAGATCATGCTTTGCAACATTTAAGACCTACTTAGAATCACCAATAATCTCCCATCATTATCATCCTTTAAAACCTTTTAAAATCCCTAACATACTTCTATGATTTTCATCCTTTAAAACCTATTAAAATCATTAAACAACTTCTGTAACACCCCAGATTTTCAATTTATTAATTTGTATGAAAATTACCCATTTAATTGTGAATATTAGTTATGGATTTTAAATTGGGTAAAGAGTTGGGTCATTGGCCCAATTTGTAACACCCTGGAATTTCAAAGTTATCATTTTATATGAAAATATTCATATTTACGGAATTGCCATTGTGATAAAATTGATTTGAATTTAAATGGGTCAATGGCTCAATCAAGACCCAAAGGATGGTAGTTTGCTTACAAAACAAATAAATGGATAAGTTGAATTTAAACGGGTCAAGAATCATATTTGGGTCAAATTTTGATAAATGGGTCAAAATGGCTAGATGGGACCCAATGGGTCGTGAATGGCATGATTAACCATGGATTGAGTTCAAGCTTAGTTAATTTAAGTTTATTAATTACTTGAGTTTGGTTTGAGTTGAAATGAATGGTGGGTTAAGTTGAGTTGAATTTATTAGTTAAGTTAAATTAAATGAATGACTTAGGTTGGGTGAGTTGAATAAATGAGTTGGATGAATATGTATTTTTATTGTGAAGTGTGTAAATGAGAGGGGAAGTATTTTAAATTCCAAGTTTGAGCAAGGAAAAACGTTGGTGCATGGGGAGACATTACCATGCATGTAACCCCCATTTTGGTGATGAATAAAATGGGAGTTACATTTTGAATGGGAGTTACATTTGAAGTCACAAGGGTTGCTAGGGACGTTGGTTGCATGCATGAGCAATTTCATGCATGTAACGGCTACCATGGAGATATGAGAGTGATGGCTTTGAGAGTTACAAATGCATGAATGAAGGAGGGAATGCAAACAATTCACAAGGATATGCATAGGCCGTTGGGTACCCTTGGAGGTTCATCTCAAAGATGAAACCCCCAAGGAAGGTATTAAAAAATAATGGTTACATAAAGGTTTTATATTTAAAATGGTTACATGCATTGGAACCATGAGGATTAACTACCTTAGATGGAAGGTCAAGGGTTAAAAAAACGTTGGAGGGTTTCATCTCAAGGATGAAACCCCCAAAGGAAATAAGAGTTAAAGATAAATGCATTAGGAGTTACAATTTTTGGGTACCAAAGAGATCACATGGGCTGATTGAAATTTAGCCAAAGATGTTTCAGTTTTTCTCTCCCTATCTCTCTCTCTTGGTCGTTTTTATCTTCCCAAACACTAAGAGCAGCAGCTGGTTAGTGATATGAAATCAGTCCTTGATTGATTTGTTTCACCAAGACAAAAACATATCTTGAGCAAAAGTGTTGGCCTCAAGGTATTCCATTCAAAGTCAAAAAAATTCTATCTCTTTCTCTCTTTGCCGTTTTCTACCAAGAACAATAGCTGGTTGTTTAAATCAGTCCCTGATCATCAAGGAATCAAGAAGAAGGAGAGGCTAAGAAAGGACAAGGAACAAGCCGGAGGGAAGATCAAGTGGAGGAGTCGCGGAAACGGTAGGTGTTCGATAAACTGTTTTTTTATTAAGAATTATGATCCGGCTATTGGATGGCTGAATCTAACAAGGGTTAAATATTGGTTAGAAGTACATGAAGGAGATCAAAAGAGGGACCATAGGGTTCGGCCCCATTGGATGGCCAAACCCCATGGAAATAATTGGTTTATTTGGATGGTTTTTGGAAATTAAAACCATACAAATTTGGGACTGTTTTTAGTTGATTTTAAGTGTGTGTTTTAAAAAGGTTAAAACATAAATAAGGAAGTTTGTTTTGGACATAGATGAATGATGAAGAAATTCAAAACCAAAGGTTATAGGGTTTGGCCACCATGGAGGGCCGAACCCCATGCAAATAATGGTTTGTTTTGATGTATTTGGAACAAATAAACCATGAAGTTGATGGACTGTTTTGGGTTATTATTTTAAGATGTAAATACATGTTTTACAATGGTTAAAAAACATGGATTTGGGTGCTGGTTTCAGACCTAAGATGAAGGACTAAATATTCAAAAATTAATCTCATGGTGTTCGGCCAATATACATGGCCGAACCCTATGAAATTGGGCTAATTTTGGAGGACTGTTTTGAAGGTTAAAAACCTGATTTAGATATACGGTTATTACCTGGTTAATTGAGGTTTAAAAACAGTAAACGTAATCATTGGGTTCAGCCATGATAGAGGGCCGAACCCCATGTAAAACGGTGTGGGTTTCCATGTTGAGAACCCCATGGAAATCATGGAAACCATGAAAATCCATGGACTGTTTTGTGGAATAATTGGGTTAAGTTTATGATGAACATTAGGTATTATTTATATGCTTTGATTTAAGAATAATATATGTTGTTTATGGAGTTAGTATGGGTAAGTAATCGGCCAATGTGAATGATGGAAATTGAGTATAAAATCACATTGGTGAGGTTCGGCCATGTGTATGGCCGAACCCCACTAGGTAATTGTGGGACATAATGGTTGGTGTATATGAAGATATGGAAGGTTTAAGAAGGATCAAATTAAGTGGTGAGGTTCAGCCGGGTTTATGGCCGAACCCCACTAAAGATGGTTTTATGTTTGGTGATGAAAGTTAGTTAATTTAAAGCAAAGGTTGGTCTCAATGGCACAATCGTAATTATGGCTGAAATGATCAAAAATAAAATGATCATATGATGGGATAAATGGGCTAAAACCAAAGTGGTAAGGTTCAGCCATAATGTATGGCCGAACCCTACTAAGGTTCGTTTAGAAGTTGGGTAATTATATAGGTTTTAATTAAATAAATGATTGACCAATGTTTTAATGGATGAGGTTCGGCTATGGCTTTGGCCGAACCCCACTAGGTGATTCTTGGAACATTAAGCTTTGTTGGAAATTAGGTGGATAAATGATTAACTTGCTGCCATGTACATAGGGTATTCGGATTTTTAGAACGGTGAGCAAGCCGTGATCGGAAGACGGTCCAAAGGAAGGATCAAACAAAGTAAACTATTGTAGGTTTCCTACCTTGTTGTAACCACATAACTTATTTGCTGTTTTATGTTTATTTGAATAAGTTATTTGAATCAAATATATTTACAAATGGCATGTTTGCATAGACATCTCATGCATAGCATGGGATGATGGGGAAGTAACCGAGGCCACACTCCGTCGGGGCGTCCGAAAGACCATTGTGGGGTACCCTGATGATGAGAATCCCATCAGGAGGAATCCGGAGGCCACACTCCGTCGGGGCGTCCGAAAGACCACTGTGGGTTACCTTGACGATGAGAATCCCGTCAAGTGATGGCTATGTTGAATGGTGATGGGTGGGACTCATTACATGTTCATTTCATACATAGCATATTTTTACAGAATTTTGTCACACATGTATAACTATTATCCTATTTGCATGTTTTTGACTAACCATGTGGTAGCCCTATTCGGAAACACTACTGGGCGCGTTGATCTAACGCCCAATCTATATCTTTAGTGGATGATGCAGGGAAAGGAAAGAACGTGGTTGGAGAAGAGGACCAAGTACGAACTTGGGCGATTTGAATGATTGCAATGGACTATGAATGGATTATTTATGGACTTGTTAGTTGATTTATTTGGAACAATGTAATTTGTTAAATTAGATGTTGGCATGTAATAAGTAGTTAAGTAGATGCTATGGTTGGATTTATTTGAATGGTTTGGAATGAATAGTAGACTAAGGTTATATAATAATTTTGGAGAATAAATAAGGTACTTTGCTATCTAAAAATGGAAATTGGATTAATCATAGGTTCTATTATAACCTCAGTTAGATCTAGACTAAGTTGATTCCGCTAGATATATATATATGTACCATGTGCGGATCAGTTTTATGGACTTAGTTCATACGCACATGGGCTTGGCCAGTTAAGGGTCGGATTTAGAGATCCGAACTTAACTCGCGTCGTGACATTCCGCCCCGATCACTTATTGATTATTATTATTAAAAAAAAAAAAAAAATAAACTCTGAAATTTAGAGTGAAAAGGGGCGGGGTGTTACAGTTGGTATCAGAGCGAAACGGGAAGTTGAATCTTCCGAAGTAAGATTAAGACGGTTTCATGTCTCACTGACGGATAAGAATCCCAACTGACCGACTCTTCGGAGTCCGCTGACTGGGGGCCGGATTAATTTACTTCGTGGACTCAGACTGAACAAATCAATCTGAGAACAACAGTGAAAGATAGCAAAAGTACATTATTATAATTCATCTATCAAACGTAGCAAAATAGGATATACATTCCCCAATACTCCCCAAATGAGAAAAACAAGCATAGGAAATTTAGAGACTCTCCCCTCAAAAACAAATAGAAAATCAAGTGTACTTATTTGGAAATCTCCCCAAAATTGTGAAAAATACAAACTGTACGAGGAAACTAAGTCAATAATGTTTTATGACTTAGGGAAATGGCTCCAAAGAAAAGGATCCCTCAGAATCAGAAAGGGAAGGAAAAGGTGTTGCAATCACGCAACATGAGAAAGTGTTATCACAACACGAAAAATCTGTGCATGAGAAGGAGCCAACTATACATGAGAAAGAGGTAACCCAACCTGATGAGGAGCGATCTGTTCATGAGAAGCCTCACAATGCGGAAGAATCACAGCACTCATGGAGGGAAGAAAAGGGGAGTGAGAATGCATCACAGAGGGGGAGGGAACAGTGGTGTACATATACCACATGTGCCACCTGAACTTCAGGGCTTAGTCCAAGCAGTGGTAACCTCAGTACTCCAGCAACATATGAATGGGAGTGAAAGTTCCAGGGATGCCAGTGACCGTAGTATGGCACGAGAATTTCAACAACAGCGTCCTCCCTACTTCAAAGGGAAATAGGGGGCTGTCGGAGCTGAGCATTGGCTGAAGAAGATCACTCAGATCTTAAAATTACTTAAGATCTCGAGTCATGCTGACAGGATTTTACTGGCTACTTCACAATTGATAGAAGATGCCGGTAAATGGTGGGAGGTTGTGGAGAAGCAGAGGGAACTCATACCAGCTAGGGAGAGGACGGCCATGACATGGAATGAGTTTTCAGCAACCTTTCTGGAACATTACTTTCCGGAGGAGGAGAAGGAGCGACAGACGGAACTTTTTCTGTCCTTGGTACAGGGCTCTATGACGGTGGCAGAATATCACCGTGAATTTCTCAGTCTATCCATTTATGCATTCTATATGGTGGACACAGAACTTCGCAAGGCAAGAAAGTTTGAGAGGGGTCTACGGCCAAACATCAAGGCCAAAGTGACCATATTTAAGTGCACAACATTGGCTGAGGTGGTCAGCAAGGCCACAATAGCAGAATAGGAGTTGAATGCAATAGTGCGGTTTGACAATCGTCGAGCTCCAAGTGGGAGGGGTGGGTTTCAGCCCAACAAGAGGTTCCGTCCGAACTTCAGTAGACCCTCACCATCTACTGGGTCCGCGGGGAGCTTTCGTCCCAACCAGCCCTCCCAATCTGCATCAGTCACCCAATCATTCAAAGGGGTGAACAACTGTTTCCACTGTAATTAGCCGGGTCACTTCAAGAGAGACTGTCCAAAGCTCAATAGGCTCTCATATTCCAGAGGATCTTTCCGTCCACCAGCTAGGCCAGCTAACTCCCGAGGAGGCAGGACATATAATCAGGCGGGACGGACGCCTACTCCTACCGGATCTGGACGACTATTTGCTCTGGAACCTCCTGAGGATGTGGATCATTCTGTGACTCAAGGTATGGCCGTTGTCAATAGTTCTTATGCTTATGCATTGTTTGATTCTGGAGCATCGTACTCTTTTATATCTGCATCCTTTATAACTGCTACTGGAACACTAGTACAAAAGCTGTCCACCACACTCACACTAGTATCCCCTGTCGGAGACACGTCTTTGGGACTCATATGCACGGCCATAAATACAGAACTCGCTGGACTCAGATTTGAGTTCAATTATTTGGTACTCGACATGACTGAGTACGATATTATATTTGGCATGGACTGGTTGGCTAGTTATGAAGCCAATATTGATTGTTATCGCCGAAGAGTGACATTTTGGTCACCCGAGGGAAAGCAGTATATAGTTCGTGCCGACAAGCAAAGCAGATTGCAGGAAGGGTTGCATCACTTGGTGTTGAACAATATTGTCATCAACAAAGCACCAGTCACTGAACTTCCAGCAATTGTGAAAGAATTTGTTGATGTTTTTCCAAAAGAACTTCCTGGTATACCGCCTATGAGGGAGCTCAATTTTGAGATCAAGCTATATCCTGGTACCTCACCAGTGTCTCTACCCCATTATCGAATGGCACCAGCAGAAATGTCCGAGTTGAAGAAGCAGCTTGATGAATTACTCAGACTGGGTTGCATTCGGAACAGCACATCGTCATGGGGAGCTCCAGTGTTGTTCGTGAAAAAGAAGGATGGTTCACTTAGAATGTGTGTCGACTACCGGAAGTTAAATCAGCTAACTGTCCGGAACAAGTATCCTCTACCCAGGATCGATGATTTATTCGATCAGTTGAGGGGATCCAGTCATTTTTCCAAGATTGATCTGATGTCCGGTTATCATCAAATCCGGGTCAAGGAGGAATACATCGAGAAAACAGCTTTCAGAACACGGTATGGACTATTTGAATTTGTAGTCATGCCATTTGGGCTTACCAACGCACCGGCTGTGTTTATGGACTTAATGAACACAATATTCCGTCCATATTTGGATCGGTTTGTTATAGTGTTCATCGACGATATCCTGATCTATTCCAAGAGTCAGGAAGATCATGCTGAGCATCTTCGAATAGTATTGAACACTTTGAGACAGAACCAGTTGTATGCCAAAGCAAGCAAATGTGAATTTGGCTACCTGAGGTCAAATTCTTAGGGCATGTTATAACAGCAGATGGTATAGCCGTTGATCCGACTAAGGTGGCAGCAGTAAGTGAGTGGAAAGCACCAAAGAATGTCACTGAAATCCGTAGTTTTCTGGGTTTGGCTGGATATTATAGGAAGTTTATCATGGACTTCTCCAAAATTGCATCCCCATTGACTCGACTCACGCAGAAAGGAGTCAAATATGAATGGTCAGAGCTGTGCAATCAGAGATTTGAGGAGCTGAAGGAGAGACTTACAACTGCTCCTATTCTAATTTTGCCGGAAAGGGGCAAAGGTTATGAAGTACAATGTGATGCATCAGGAGAGGGACTGGGATGTTCACTCATGCAACGTGATCGGGTGGTGGCATATGGTTCAAGACAACTAAAGATACATGAACGCCTCTACCCCACACATGATCTGGAATTAGCTGCGGTGGTCTTTGCTCTCAAAAGCTGGAGACACTATCTATATGGGGAGAAGTTTGAAGTATTTTCAGATCACAAGAGCTTGAAGTATTTATTTGATCAGAAAGAGCTCAACCTGAGGCAGCGCAGATGGATGGAATATCTGGCGGACTATGAATTTGCGCTCCGATATCACCCGGGAAAGGCCAACAAAGTGGCGGATGCTCTCAGCCGCATGTCTCATGCATCAGTGGCATGTTTGATCAGGACTGAATGGGAGATGTTGAATTCCATTCGTGAGTTTAATCTATACACAAACCATGGGAGTATGTACAATTTGATCATACGATCCAACATGGTTACAAAGATTGAACAGGAGCAACAAACAGATCCGGAAATGGCAGAGACATGGGCCAAGATGTCCATTGGCGAGGTTGTACCGGATTGGGAATTACGACCAGGACAGGGTCTTATGTTCCGGGGTAGAATTTATGTGCCAAGAAGCTGAAAAGAATTATTGATAGAGGCACATCAGAGCAAGTTGTCCATTCATCCGGGTAGCACAAAAATGTATCATGACTTAAAAAGACACTATTGGTGGCATGGACTCAAGAAGGATGTTGCAGACTACGTGGCTCATTGTTTAACTTGTCAGCAGGTTAAGACGGAACATCAGAAGCCACCAGGGTTACTCAAACCCTTAGCAGTGCCGGAATGGAAATGGGAGCACATTTCCATGGACTTTGTGATGGGGTTGCCAAGGTCCTCGAAGGGCAATGACACTATATGGGTTGTGGTAGACCGATTGACCAAGTCCGCGCATTTTATTCCTATTAAGATGACAGATTCATCAGAGACATTGGGTCGGAGATATATCAAAGATATCATCAGATTACATGGTATTCCACAGACTATAGTGTCTGATAGAGATGGCCGATTCACCGGCAGGGTATGGCAGAGCATGCAGTCGGCCATGGGAACCGATCTACTTATTAGCACAGCAATCCATCCACAGACCGATGGACAATCGGAAAGAACAATACAAACGCTGGAGGACATGTTGAGGGCGTGCATGCTAGACTTCAAAGGTGGATGGGAGGATCATTTGCCATTGGTGGAATTTTCTTATAACAATAGCTACCAAGCAAGCCTCCAGATGGCACCATTCGAAGCTTTGTATGGTAGACCATGCAGGTCCAGTGTGCTGGACCGAGGTCGGCGAACCTGCACTGATAGGACCTGAGTTGGTTGCAGAAACTACTGCACAGATCCAGTTGATACGTCAACATTTGTTGACCGCACAGAGTCGGCAAAAGAGTTATGCTGATAAAAGGAGGGAGGTTTCTCGAATTTGAAGTGGGAGACATGGTATTCTTGAAGGTCTCGCCACGAAAAGGGCACATGAGATTTGGGAAGAAAGGAAAATTGTCGCCAAGATATGTGGGACCGTTTTCAATTATCAGAAGGATGGGAGATGTAGCCTATCAGTTGGCACTTCCTTCGCAATTGGCGTCTCTACATGATGTGTTCCATGTGTCGATGCTGAGGAAGTACAACCCTGATCCGTCTCATGTTTTGGATGTGCAAGATATAGATGTGCGAAGCGATGTCACTTATGTCGAGAAGCCGGTCAGAATATTGGAGAGTGAGCAAAGGGTGTTGCGTAACCGAGCGATTCAGTTCGTCAAGGTGGTTTGGGATCGACATGGTGTTGAGGAGGCCACTTGGGAATTGGAATCGGAGATGAGAACATCTCCCTGAATTGTTTGTGTGAATTACTTTGAAATCCTACTTCGTTCGATTTTCGGGACGAAAATTATAAAAAGAGTATTGTATTGTAACACCCTGGAATTTCAAAGTTATCATTTTATATGAAAATATTCATATTTACGGAATTGCCATTGTGATAAAATTGATTTGAATTTAAATAGGTCAATGGCTCAATCAAGACCCAAAGGATGGTAGTTTGCTTACAAAACAAATAAATGGATAAGTTGAATTTAAACGGGTCAAGAATCATATTTGGGTCAAATTTTGATAAATGGGTCAAAATGGCTAGATGGGACCCAATGGGTCGTGAATGGCATGATTAACCATGGATTGAGTTCAAGCTTAGTTAATTTAAGTTTATTAATTACTTGAGTTTGGTTTGAGTTGAAATGAATGGTGGGTTAAGTTGAGTTGAATTTATTAGTCAAGTTAAATTAAATGAATGACTTAGGTTGGGTGAGTTGAATAAATGAGTTGGATGAATATGTATTTTTATTGTGAAGTGTGTAAATGAGAGGGGAAGTATTTTAAATTCCAAGTTTGAGCAAGGAAAAACGTTGGTGCATGGGGAGACATTACCATGCATGTAACCCCCATTTTGGTGATGAATAAAATGGGAGTTACATTTTGAATGGGAGTTACATTTGAAGTCACAAGGGTTGCTAGGGACGTTGGTTGCATGCATGAGCAATTTCATGCATGTAACGGCTACCATGGAGATATGAGAGTGATGGCTTTGAGAGTTACAAATGCATGAATGAAGGAGGGAATGCAAACAATTCACAAGGATATGCATAGGCCGTTGGGTACCCTTGGAGGTTCATCTCAAAGATGAAACCCCCAAGGAAGGTATTAAAAAATAATGGTTACATAAAGGTTTTATATTTAAAATGGTTACATGCATTGGAACCATGAGGATTAACTACCTTAGATGGAAGGTCAAGGGTTAAAAAAACGTTGGAGGGTTTCATCTCAAGGATGAAACCCCCAAAGGAAATAAGAGTTAAAGATAAATGCATTAGGAGTTACAATTTTTGGGTACCAAAGAGATCACATGGGCTGATTGAAATTTAGCCAAAGATGTTTCAGTTTTTCTCTCCCTATCTCTCTCTCTTGGTCGTTTTTATCTTCCCAAACACTAAGAGCAGCAGCTGGTTAGTGATATGAAATCAGTCCTTGATTGATTTGTTTCACCAAGACAAAAGCATATCTTGAGCAAAAGTGTTGGCCTCAAGGTATTCCATTCAAAGTCAAAAAAATTCTATCTCTTTCTCTCTTTGCCGTTTTCTACCAAGAACAATAGCTGGTTGTTTAAATCAGTCCCTGATCATCAAGGAATCAAGAAGAAGGAGAGGCTAAGAAAGGACAAGGAACAAGCCGGAGGGAAGATCAAGTGGAGGAGTCACGGAAACGGTAGGTGTTCGATAAACTGTTTTTTTTATTAAGAATTATGATCCGGCTATTGGATGGCTGAATCTAACAAGGGTTAAATATTGGTTAGAAGTACATGAAGGAGATCAAAAGAGGGACCATAGGGTTCGGCCCCATTGGATGGCCAAACCCCATGGAAATAATTGGTTTATTTGGATGGTTTTTGGAAATTAAAAACCATACAAATTTGGGACTGTTTTTAGTTGATTTTAAGTGTGTGTTTTAAAAAGGTTAAAACATAAATAAGGAAGTTTGTTTTGGACATAGATGAATGATGAAGAAATTCAAAACCAAAGGTTATAGGGTTCGGCCACCATGGAGGGTCGAACCCCATGCAAATAATGGTTTGTTTTGATGTATTTGGAACAAATAAACCATGAAGTTGATGGACTGTTTTGGGTTATTATTTTAAGATGTAAATACATGTTTTACATTGGTTAAAAACATGGATTTGGGTGCTGGTTTCAGACCTAAGATGAAGGACTAAATATTCAAAAATTAATCTCATGGTGTTCGGCCAATATACATGGCCGAACCCTATGAAATTGGGCTAATTTTGGAGGACTGTTTTGAAGGTTAAAAACCTGATTTAGATATACGGTTATTACCTGGTTAATTGAGGTTTAAAAACAGTAAACGTAATCATTGGGTTCAGCCATGATAGAGGGCCGAACCCCATGTAAAACGGTGTGGGTTTCCATGTTGAGAACCCCATGGAAATCATGGAAACCATGAAAATCCATGGACTGTTTTGTGGAATAATTGGGTTAAGTTTATGATGAACATTAGGTATTATTTATATGCTTTGATTTAAGAATAATATATGTTGTTTATGGAGTTAGTATGGGTAAGTAATCGGCCAATGTGAATGATGGAAATTGAGTATAAAATCACATTGGTGAGGTTCGGCCATGTGTATGGCCGAACCCCACTAATGGTAATTGTGGGACATAATGGTTGGTGTATATGAAGATATGGAAGGTTTAAGAAGGATCAAATTAAGTGGTGAGGTTCAGCCGGGTTTATGGCCGAACCCCACTAAAGATGGTTTTATGTTTGGTGATGAAAGTTAGTTAATTTAAAGCAAAGGTTGGTCTCAATGGCACAATCGTAATTATGGCTGAAATGATCAAAAATAAAATGATCATATGATGGGATAAATGGGCTAAAACCAAAGTGGTAAGGTTCAACCATAATGTATGGCCGAACCCTACTAAGGTTCGTTTAGAAGTTGGGTAATTATATAGGTTTTAATTAAATAAATGATTGACCAATGTTTTAATGGATGAGGTTCGGCTATGGCTTTGGCCGAACCCCACTAGGTGATTCTTGGAACATTAAGCTTTGCTGGAAATTAGGTGGATAAATGATTAACTTGCTGCCATGTACATAGGGTATTCGGATTTTTAGAACGGTGAGCAAGCCGTGATCGGAAGACGGTCCAAAGGAAGGATCAAACAAAGTAAACTATTGTAGGTTTCCTACCTTGTTGTAACCACATAACTTATTTGCTGTTTTATGTTTATTTGAATAAGTTATTTGAATCAAATGTTATATTTACAAATGGCATGTTTGCATAGACATCTCATGCATAGCATGGGATGATGGGGAAGTAACCGGAGGCCACACTCCGTCGGGGCGTCCGAAAGACCATTGTGGGGTACCCTGATGATGAGAATCCCATCAGGAGGAATCCGGAGGCCACACTCCGTCGGGGCGTCCGAAAGACCACTGTGGGTTACCTTGACGATGAGAATCCCGTCAAGTGATGGCTATGTTGAATGGTGATGGGTGGGACTCATTACATGTTCATTTCATACATAGCATATTTTTACAGAATTTTGTCACACATGTATAACTATTATCCTATTTGCATGTTTTTGACTAACCATGTGGTAGCCCTATTCGGAAACACTACTGGGCGCGTTGATCTAACGCCCAATCTATATCTTTAGTGGATGATGCAGGGAAAGGAAAGAACGTGGTTGGAGAAGAGGACCAAGTACGAAAACTTGGGCGATTTGAATGATTGCAATGGACTATGAATGGATTATTTATGGACTTGTTAGTTGATTTATTTGGAACAATGTAATTTGTTAAATTAGATGTTGGCATGTAATAAGTAGTTAAGTAGATGCTATGGTTGGATTTATTTGAATGGTTTGGAATGAATAGTAGACTAAGGTTATATAATAATTTTGGAGAATAAATAAGGTACTTTGCTATCTAAAAATGGAAATTGGATTAATCATAGGTTCTATTATAACCTCAGTTAGATCTAGACTAAGTTGATTCCGCTAGATATATATGTACCATGTGCGGATCAGTTTTATGGACTTAGTTCATACGCACATGGGCTTGGCCAGTTAAGGGTCGGATTTAGAGATCCGAACTTAACTCGCGTCGTGACATTCCGCCCCGATCACTTATTGATTATTATTATTAAAAAAAAAAAAAATAAACTCTGAAATTTAGAGTGAAAAGGGGCGGGGTGTTACACAATTAGGACCCAACGGTTTTGGAATTGTTTTCATAAAATTAAATGAGACTTGAATTAAATAATATGCGCAATCCAAGTGATATGCTACAATATCTTGAGAAGATATTTAAGATTTAATAAGATTGTGCATGGCCGTGTATGACATTGTATAGAAGATATGCGCATGGGTTGGATGTCTAAAAAATGGTCCTATCCTTTGGCCAAAAATGGCATTAAGGAAGTGTCTAAAATTAAGTTAGGACTCTCCCAAAGTGGGAAGTCTAAACTCGGCAATGACTATCTCAAGCATGGGCGCACGGCATTAAGCAATGGCTAAAATAAATAAGGGGCGCATGGCACCTTCTATTATGGGACTAATTGGAGGGTTTAATAAAAGAAAGAAGGAGGGGCACACGGCATTACTAATCTAAGACAAGGGGTACACGGCAATTGCTAATGTATCAAGGGGGCAAGACTATATTAAGCACCTTCTAACTTGGGATTAAGAAGGGGTAATAAAAAGAGAAAAAGGAGGGGCACACGGTTTACACCATTAGTTGAACTCTCTCTCTCTTTCTTTCAAGCTCTCATTCACGGTAAGGACAAGGAGAAGGCAGCCAGCAAGAGGTGTTCTTGGTTTGGAAAAATTAAGAAGAAAGGAGAAGGATTGGAAGAGCAAGATATCAATCGGAACCGGTTAGTATTTTTATTTGATAAATTGTTTTAAAAGAAAGGAACCATAGGGTTCGGCCATGGTGCTTGGCCGAACCCCATGGAAGAAGATTGGGAAAGGTTGTTGATATTTTTAATGGAACCATGAACCATAGGGTTCGGCCACAATGCATGGCCGAACCCCATGAAAGAAGACATGGTAAATGTATGGATTTTTAATGAGGAAAAGACCATGGGAGTTGGTTAATAAATTCATACGGTTTTAATGGATGTTGTTGGTGATTTTTAATGGAAAGGAAATTCATAAGATGAGTAGATCATGAAGGATCAAGGATTGATAATTTTTAAAAGAAGGTTTTGAACCATAGGGTTCGGCCATGCATGGAAGTTATATTAATTTAGATCTTGGAAACCATGGAGGCAATACCAATGTTTTGAAGGGATGAATGTTTTATTTAATAATTGTTAGAGGAAGATTATGAACCATAGGGTTCGGCCATGGTGTATGGCCGAACCCCATGGAGTTGATTACTAATTTAGAAGGTAAATGAAAAAGGATGGATTTGTCTCCAAGGGTGAGGTTCGGCCATGGTGTATGGCCGAACCCCACTAGGGTTTATTTTATGGAGGAGGTGATTAAATTAGAAGGTATCTAATTATGGACCTTAGATTAAAATGGAAGATGGAGATTATTTATGGAAACCTTCTAATAATGGAAGGTGGAGATTATTTATGGAAGCCTTCTAATAATGGAAGGTGGAGATTATTTATGGAAACCTTCTAATTATGAAAGGATGGATGATAAATTTGGAGACTTGTTAATTATGGATTATTAATGAAAATAGAAACTTAGGCATCATGGGTTCGGCCATGTGTATGGCCGAACCCCATGAACCAATTTTATGGTTTGTGGATCAAAATATGGATTTAGGTGTTTGTAATTGAATGAAATGTTAACTATGGATGAGACCAATGGCAAAGTTGTAATTATAGCCTACAGTGAAAGATCATGGGTTCGGCCATGATGTATGGTCGAACCCCATGAGGTCTCTTTTATGGATTTGAGTGGTTATGGAATTTATATGGACCTCATATGATTAAATGAAGGGAAGGATTAGAGTCTTATTTATGAATCATGAATCTATGATTATGGATCGGTTTGGACTTAGACATCATAGGGCTCGGCCATGGTGCTTGGCCGAACCCCATGAATCAGTTATGGGTTTATGTTTGGGTGTATTTTAAAGGGATGAAGGGTGAGAATTAATGGAACTATGTTTTGAGAACTCAAACATAAGTTGATGAAATCAATGGCAATCTTGTAAATATGGGGATTGGTTTATGGACTTTAAATATTCTAAATCAAGTGGGACTTGGTTTTGATTGGTTATTATATTATAAGGTAACGGGATCTCACAAGGCGTTTACGATCGTGAGCGGTTACCGGACGAAAGACGCAAGCACCCGTTATCGGTCTTTGGTAGGATTCCACCTCTTTGAAACCATGAGCTTATGTACATATGTTTTATTTTATGTTTGATGAAATTATGTTTCAAAGGATATGCTTTATATTGAATTTCAAAGGCTATGTTTAATTGTTTAAATAGCATGTGTTGATTATGTTTCAAAAGGTGATTTTAAATGCTATGTTTATGTTATAAAATATCATGTATTCATTGGCATCTCATGCATGGCATGGGGTGAAGGTTTTGGTAACCTGAAGGTCCACACTCCGTCGGGGCGTCTGAAAAACCTATGTGGGCTACCTTGATGTGCTTTTCCATTAGGAAGAAACCGGAGGGTCCACACTCCGTCGGGGCGTCCGAAAGACCTATGTGGTGGGTACTTTTATGTATATGTGATGGGTGGGACTCATTGCATTTGTCATCATTGCATTGCATGGTTTTATATGGTTTTTGACATTACGATATTATTATATGTTTTGTACTAACCATGTGTTAGCCGTAACTGGAATACCTACTGGGCGCGTTGTTCTAACGCCCTACTTCTACCCTAGTTGTTAATACAGGAAATCAGGGGAATGATGAACGCAAGACAGGCTAGGCATCGGAGCTTGGATGATTTAGTTTCTTATTTTAATAAAAGTTACTCATGGACTTGTATTTGAGTATCTAGATTTCGGAATATAATAACTTAGTGGTCGGATGTTTATTTGGATGATTATGACGTTTTAATTATGATTAAGGACTTGACGTGCTTTGCTATCTGAAAGGAATAGAACTTGTTTCTATTATTCTTCCACATGTGATGATTTCGCAGTTATGATGTTTATTCCGCATGTTGATATTATTTATGTGTGAACCATTTTTGTGGACTTAGTCCATGCACACATAGGGTTGACCAGTTAAGGGTCGGACTTTGGAAGTTCGGACTTAGCTCGCGTTGTGACGTCCCGCGCTCTATCACTCTACTCTGTTATAAAAAAAAAAAATAGGCTCTGAATTTACGGGAAGAAGCGAGTGAAAAAGGGCGGGGCGTTACAGTTGGTATCAAGGGAACCCGAAACATTGAATCTCTCGAAGTAAATTAATCCGGTCTCGTGCTTTAATTTACTTCGTTAGACTCAGACGGATGATAGCAAAGGAAGTACAGTCAAAATAATCGGATTATGAAACATAGCAACATAGGATGTATTTCCCCAGAAAACAAAGCAAAAATCAAGAGTGCTTATTTGGAAATTTTCCCCAACAAGTAGGAAATACAAATTTTTATTATGGAAACTAAGTCTTGATGTTTTCAATGGCTTAGGGAAAAATGGCTTCAAGGGGAAGACCAAGGAGAAATACCCGACAAAACCCAAATGGGGGTGAAGAGGAGTAGAACATCCTTGAAATGAGGAGGAACAGCCATCCCTCCACGAAGAAGAGGAACAACAACCATCCCACCGAGAAGAGGAACAACCATCCCTCCACGAGGAGGAGGAACAAAACAGCGTGAACATACCGGTGGTGCCTCCTGAATTGCAAAACTTATTTCAAGCGGTGGTCACTTCAGTGCTCCAACAACACTTGAACGGGAATGGAACCACCAACGGGACCAATGACAGGAGCATGGTCAGGGACATCCAGCAACAGCGCCCTCCTTACTTCAAGGGAAGAGAAGGGGCTGTCGGAGCGAAAAACTGGTTGAAAAAGATTTCACAGATTCTGACTTTATTGAATATCACGAGTCATGCTCACAAGATTTTACTGGCCACATCATAGCTGATTGATGATGCTGGTAAATGGTGGGAGGTGGTAGAGAAGCATCGAGCACTTCTTCCAGAAGGAGAAAGGACTACCATGACTTGGGAGCAATTCTCAGCTACCTTCCTAGAACATTGTTTTCCTGAGGAGGAGAAGGAGCGCCAGACACAGGCTTTTCTATATTTGGTACAAGGTACCATGGCGGTGGCAGAATACCACCAAGAATTTCTCAGTATGTCTGTGTATGCATTCTATATGGTGGATACAGAGTATCGGAGGGCACGCAAGTTTGAGCGGGGCCTTCGGCCAAGCATAAGGGCCAAGGTAACTATATTCAAGGCAGCCACATTGGCAGAAGTGGTCAACAGGGCCACTATAGCAGAGCAGGAGATGACTGAGTTGACGCGTTTTGACAATCGCCTAGCTCAGAGTGGGAAGGGTACATTCCAGCCCAACAAGAGGTTCCGACCGAACTCTAGCAGACCCTCACCATCTACTGGGTCAACAGGGGGCTTTCGTCCCAATCATCCCTCCCCATCTGCATCCGTCACTCAGGCTCCCAGAGGTAGGAGCAACTGCTTTCATTATGATCAGCCTGGCCATTTTAAGAGGGAATGTTCACAACTCAACAAACCCTCTAATACAAGGGGTTCATCTCGTCCACCAGTTAGGCCAGCTAATTCACGTGGAGGCAGGACATTTAATCAGGCGGGACGGCCGCCTACAGGATCTGGACGGGTATTCACCTTAGCACATCCAGCAGCAGAGGATCACTCTGTGATTCAAGGTATGACAGTAATCAGTAGTTCCTACGCCTTTGCATTATTTGATTCGGTAGCATCTCACTCTTTCATATCTGCTGCATTTATAACTACTACTGGTATATTGGTACAAAAACTGTCCACATCACTCACCATTGTATCCCCCGTCGGTCACACATCATTAGGACTTATATGCACAACAATGAATACTGAACTTGCTGGACTCAGATTTGAATTCAATTATTTGGTGCTCGATATGTCAGAATATGATATTATTTTCGGCATGGATTGGTTGGCTAGCTTTAAGGTCAACATTGATTGTTATCGTCGCAAGGTGACATTTTGGTCTCCCGAGGGAAAACAACATGTGGTGCGTGCTGATAAACAAAGCAGACTACATGAAGGGTTGAATCATCTGGTATTGAACATTATCAGAATCAACAAGGCACCGGTGGTTGAACTTCCGGAAATAATAAGGGACTATGCGGACATTTTTCCAAAGGAACTCCCTGGTTTGCCTCCCATGAGGGAGATCAATTTTGAAATCAAGTTGTACCCTGGCACTGCACCAGTGTCATTACCACATTACCGGATGGCACCAACAAAGATGTCCAAGTTAAAGAAGCAGATTGATGAACTGCTCAGACTGGCATGCATTCGGAACAGTACATCAACTTGGGGAGCTCCGATTTTATTTGTAAAGAATAAGGATGGTTCACTCCGTATGTGTGTGGATTACAGAAAACTGAACCAACTGACGATAAAAAACAAGTACCCTCTACCCAGGATCGATGATTTATTTGATCAACTTAAAGGTTCCAGTCATTTTGCTAAGATTGACTTGATGTCCGGATATCACAAAATCCGAGTTAGGGAGGAGGACATAGAAAAGACAGCTTTCAGAACGCGATATGGACTATATGAGTTTGTAGTCATGCCGTTTGGACTCACCAATGCACTGGCTGTGTTCATGGATCTTATGAACAGGATTTTCCGTTCTTACTTGGACCAATTCGTCATTGTATTTATTGATGATATTTTGATTTACTCCAAAACTCAGGAAAAACATGCTGAGCACCTGAGAATAGTTCTGGACACTTTGAGGAAGAAAAAACTATATGCTAAAGCGAGTAAATGTGAATTTTGGCTATCTGAGGTTAATTTTTTGGGACATGTAATATCAGAAGAAGGTATAGCTGTGGACTCGGCTAAAGTAGCGGCAGTAAGAAAATGGAAAGCGCCAAAGAATGTAACCGAGATCCATAACTTTTTGGGATTGGCTAGTTATTACATGAAGTATATCATGGACTTCTCAAAAATTGCGTCTCCACTTACTCGACTCACTCAGAAAGGAGTCAAATATGAGTGGTTAGATTTGTGCAATCAGAGGTTTGAAGAGCTGAAGAAGAGACTTACCACTGCTCCTATCCTAGTTTTGCTAGAAAAAGGTAGTGTTATGAGGTACAATGTGATGCTTCAGGAGAGGGACTGGGGTGTACACTCAATCAAAGTAATCATGTGGTGGCATACGGATCAAGACAGTTGAAAATACATGAACGTCTCTATCCTACGCACGATCTGGAACTAGCTGCAGTGGTCTTCGCTCTCAAAATCTGGAGACATTATCTTTATGACGAGAAATTTGAAGTGTTTTCAGATCATAAGAGCTTGAAGTACTTGTTTGATTAGAAAGAGCTCAACTTGAGGCAGCGCAGATGGATGGAATATCTGGCGGATTATGAGTTCGCACTTCGTTATCACCCTGGCAAGGCGAACAAGGTGGCAGATGCCCTCAGCCGTTTATCACATGCATCAGTGGCATGTTTGATTAGGACAGAATGGGAGATGCTGAATACCATTCGAGAGTTTAAACTTTACCTTTAATTGGAAAGTTTTATAGAAAGGCAACAAGGAAGGGGCGCACAAGACAATTACTATCTCAATATCTTCTAAAAATAGGATCAAGGGGAGTCTTATAAGGAAAAGGCAGCAAGGGAGCACGGCACACACTAATTAAGAGATGGGCTCACGGCAATGTCCATGTATAATACACGGTTGAAAATATTACTTGCTATCTTAGCAAGATAGGACCGAATAGAGGCAAATAAAATGAGAGAATGAGAGGCACACAGCAATACACAAATCAGCAAGGGTCTTGGCGCTGGTTTGCATATTGGCAATAAGGTATTCTCGGCATAACAAAGAGAAGGAAGGGCAGCCAACAAGGAGGAGAGAAGGCCAAGGAAGGAACGGATTGAAAGACCAAGAACAAACCGAAGGAGTCGCGAACCGGTATGTGATTTCATATTTTTGTTTAAGATAAGGAACCATAGGGTTCGGCCATGGTGTATGGCCGAACCCCATGGAAGAGAATTGGGAGATGATCATGGTATTAAATTCAATGGAAAGACATGGTTTGATTTATGGGTTTTTGGAGGTTGAACTCCATGGAAGATTATTCATATCTTAAAAGGTTTACATGGAGATGATCATGGATGAACCATAGGGTTCGGCCATGGTTTATGGCCGAACCCCATGGAAGGTCATTGGTTAATTTTAAGTAAGAGTTGATGTTAATGTTATACGATTTTTGAAAGGATTAAATGGATAAGAATCATGAATAAATTGAATGGGTCTTATTGGATTTTAATGGATTAAATGTAAGATCAATGTTTAATGATTTGTAGGAGGATTGTGAACCATAGGGTTCGGCCATGATGTATGGCCGAACCCCATGGAGTTGTTTTGGTATTTTGATGTATGATTAATTGATTAGAATGGAAAGATGGTTATTAAATTTAGTAAGTTGCTAATTATGGAAGGATGCATGCTAAATTGGGAAACTATCTAATTATGGAAGGATGCATGCTAAATTGGGAAATTATCCCAAATATGGAAGGTTGGATCCTAGGTTTGGAAACTTTCTAATTATGGAGTTGGATATTTAATTTAGAAAGTTTCTACTTAATGACTTTCTAATTATGGAGTTGGATATTAATTTAGAAAGGATCCAAGAATGGAAGGAATGGATTGTTTTTGGAAGGTGGAGATTAAATTAAAAAACTTTCTAATTATGGATTATTGATGAAAATTGGAAACTTAGACATCATAGGGTTCGACAATGGTGCTTGGCCGAACCCCATGAACCAATGTTATGGGTTTATGTTTATGTGTATTTTAAAGGGATGATGCAAGTATAGGTTATGGTTTATGGACCTAAGTTGGTGAACCATTGAAAAGAAAAGTTGGAAAAGAAATATCAAGGTTTTGGCCATGGTGTATGGCCGAACCCCATGAACTTGTTAATGGGCCATGTTTGGGTCTTTGCATAATTTTAATGAATGGTTCACCAAACCAAGGGATGAAGGGTGAGAATAATGGAATTATAGCCTTGGATGGCAATATGGTAATTATGTAGAATTAATGGAACTATTTTTTGAAACTCAAACATAAGTTGATGGAATCGGTTATGAATTATTTTAAAGGGTTGCAAAACATAAAAACCATGGAAAGTGTTAAGGAAGTTTTAAAGGTCTAAAGTGATTTTAAGAAAGGAAAATGATGGACCATTTTTATGGGCTATTGATGATGTGAACCATGAATAAATAATTGGATGTTTGAGCAAGAAAACAATGGATTTAAGTATGTTATTGGTCATGTAATGTTATGAATGGCAAAAGTGTAATTAAAGGCCAAAATGGAGGATCATGGGTTCGGCCATGGTGTATGGCCGAACCCCATGAGGTACTTTAGGGACTTAAGTGGTTAAGGCAGCTTTTTAGGGGTCATGTATGGACCTAATATGTTTAAATGAATGAAAGGACCTATGTTTGGAATATAAACATGAGGTGATTGAAGGCAATGGCAAAGTTGGAAATACATGTCAAAATGAAAGATCATGGGTTCGGTCATGGTGTATGGCCAAACCTCATGAATCTGGATTAATGGCTTAATTATTAGCCTAAATATATTGTAAATAAGAATAATGGGTTATATTAGCCATGGATGGCAATCTTGTAAATATATGAAAATAAGGAAGGTAAATGGCTATGGATATGTATAATGGCAATTTGGTAATTAAGTGAAAATAAGGGACCATGGGTTTGGCCATGGTGTGTGGCCAAACCCCCTGGGAATTGTTTTGATGAACATAGGGTTACATATGTTGGACTAAATGAATGAATTGTTAATTAAAGATTAGACCAATGGCAATTTGGTAATATCGGCTGAAAATGATAAACCATGGGGATTGTTTTGTGGACTTAAAAATATTGTGAATCAAGTGGGACTTAGTTTTGATTGATTGTTAGATTATAAGGTAACGAGACCTCACAAGGTGTTTACGATCGTGAGCGGTTACCGGACGAAAGACGCAAGGACACATAGCGGTCTTGGTAAGATTCCACCTCTTTGAAACCATGGGTTTATGTGCATTGTTTTATCTTATTTTTTATGAATATATGTTGCAAAGGATATGTTTCAAATTGTGATTTTAAATGCTATATTTATATGATAAAATAGCATGTGGTTTAAATGTGAGTTTTAAATGCTATGATTTGTATTTCTACATAGCATGTTGGCATTTGCATCTCATGCATGGCATGGGAGGAATGAAAGGTAACCGGAGGGTCCACACTCCGTCGGGGCGTCCGAAGAACCCATGTAGGTACCTTGATGTGATTTCCATCAAGAGGATACTACGTATGAAATGTAACCGGAGGGTCCACACTCCGTCGGGGCGTCCGAAAGACCTATGTGGTGGGTACTATTACGTACATGTGATGGGTGGGACTCATTGCATATGATAGCATGGCATGGCATTGAATCGGCATGATTATGACTTTTATTATCATGCAAGGTTTCTGGGTTTTATCTGTATGATTGGATCTCTATTATCATACACAGTTTTGGATACGATGTTTTATAAGTATGGTATGATTTATTATAACTGGATTTGATATATATGTTATATTTGGATTTTTGGTACTAACCCATGTGTTAACCCTAATTGGAATACCTGCTGGGCGCGTTGTACTAACGCCCTACTTCTACCCTAGTGGATGATAAAGGAAACGAGGGGAACGATGAATGCGAAACGGGCCAGGCATAGGAGCTTGGAGGATTATAGTTTATAATTTGTTTAAGATACTCATGGACTTGTATATTGAGTATCTAAAATTGGCATTGTAATAATTTAGATGAAATTGCTATGGTTGGATGTTTCATTGGATAATTGCGTTATGATAATGATGATTAAGGACTTGACATACTTTGCTATCTGAAGGGAATAGAACTGTGTTCTATTATGTTTCCGCATGTTATGATTTTTATTTCACATGTTTATATTGCTATGTGTGAACCGTTTTCATGGACTGAGTCCAAGCACACATAGGGTTGGCCAGTTAAGGGTCGGACTTTGGAAGTTCGGACTTAGTTCGCGTCATGAAGTCCCTCTCTCTATCACTCTTCGTTTATAAAAAAAAAAAAATAGACTCTGATTTTAGGAAAGAAGTGAGTGAAAAAGGGCGGGGCGTTACAGTGATGTTTTTACTTCTATGTTAATTTTGGTATCAAAGTACTATGTTTCGACTTAGTAGTTTAATGCTATGATGTTTATTATTACATAGCATGTTTGCGCTTGCATCTCATGCATGGCATGGGAGGGATCAAATGAGGGGAGTCCACGCTCCATTTGGATTTCCGATAAACAACCGTAGGGAGGAATCCACACTGATTCAAATGGATGTATGATTGAATTGTAACCGAAGTCCATGCTCCGTTCGGTGAGACCGATAAGGCATTCGTGGGGAGATATACTATGTTTGAAATGTAACCGGAGTCCACGCTCCATTCAGTGGGACCGATAAGGCATTCGTGGGAAGTCATGACAATACCTTGATGTAGATTATCTATCAAGAGGAATACTATATGATTGTGATATGGATGATGGGTGGGATTCATGGCATATGACACCCATGGCATGACATTGTCTTGCATGGTTTTGATATTATATGTATCTATGTGATTTTTATACTAACCCATGTGTTGACCCTACTCGGATTACCTACTGGGTGCATTGTCTAACGCCCTATTCTACATTAGATGATGACACTGGGAATGGACGGAGTGAAGGACGTGATCGGAGCCAAGCTTAGGAGCTTGGATGAGCTAGATCTATTTTATTTAAGTTTTTATTTTGGACATGTAATTTGAGTAATTAGCATGTTGGGACTAGAATAACTTAGACTATTTGGTATGGTTCGGATTTTAATTTTGGACATTTTAACTTAAGGTAATTATTATTAAGTGATGGACTTCCTTCCTATTTAAAATTGGATAGGATAGAATTTTATTATAATTCCGCATTATGTTTAATTCCGCAAGTATATCCTTAGTACGTGTGAACCGTTTTAAGGGACTTAGTCCACGCACACGTATGGTTGGCCAGTTAAGGGCCGGGCTCTGGAAACTCGGACTTAGCTTGCGTCGTGGCGTCCCTCTCTCTCTCACTCTTTTCTTTCAAAAAAAAAAAAATAGACTCTGATTTTCAGCTAGTGAAAAAGGGCGGAGCGTTACAAATGTGATTAAGCAATCAAAAGAAGAAAAAAACTCTAACACCACAAACAAAAGGACATAAGATATATAGTGGTTCGATTTGCCAACCTACATCCACTGTTAGGACTCGCTCAACCTTGAGCTATCCCTAAATACAAAATGTGGGGACTTGAACCCTCACAATTAGATAGGAATTCAACATGACTCAATCGGCTAGGAATTCCCCCACCAGTGTGCCAGAGACAACGCTCTAGAGTTTTTTATAGTGGTTCTGGGGCAAATCCCCCTTAATCCACTTTCGGGTAGTATGTTTTAAAAATAAAATAAAACCAAGAAGCACTTGCCTTAAAGCTCTTTCTCACTAATGTGTTCTTCTTGAAGATCTCACCCAATGTAGTCTGATGCTTCTTCTTACAGCCGTCGTTTAGCAATCACAAGCTCAGGGTGACAAAGAAACTTGGTTCGACCAAAGCTTTCCAAGATTATGGCTTTCTCACTTGCAAACTCAATCCATAGATTGGTTGTTTATGATCTTTCTTTCCTCCCCTTTTCTTACTTGCAAACTTAATCCTTAGATTGGTTGTTTATGATCTTACTGCCCAAGAGTGTTGATCGTTCCTTTTTCAGTTCGAGGAAGATAGTAAAAAGATCACCCAACACTCATATTTATAGAGGAGTATTAACAATCTTTTAGACTGTCCAATACCGACATGTCGGTGGCATCAATGGGCTGTTGTTCATATTTATTACCGTTCAACCACTGACCGTTGCGTATTTAATGCACTCCCAACGACATAATTACTTCCCGGTCGACATGTCGGTGTCTCCGATGGGTCAACAGTTATGGCAACGATGGGTCGGTCCCTACGAGAGGCTCGTTCTAGTGCAAAGCATGCTTGACAATAGCTTATATTTTAGAACCTTGTTGCCCAGAATGACATGTCTCCCTATGCTGAGGGGTCGGTCCTGTTACTCTCGATCCGTCTTGATATACTGAGATGTCTGTTTTATCGAGAGCCCATTTGAGTTCACAGTGCAGAACTCACAAGCTCTTTACTGACGAGTCGTAGACCACGAAGGGTCGTTTAAGTTCATTACCGAGGGGTCGGTGCAAACGAGACTCTCGGACATAGGCATACCCAGAGTGATAGTTCTAAGTTCCAGAACCTATGTCAATCTGGCCGACAATTCATTGACCACGATGGGTCAATCCTAACTTCACCGAGGGGTCCGTGAGATAGACTGGTCTAGCTGACAGTGAAGATAATTCATATTTCCAAGTTCGTTTCCAATTCACTGTCCAGCTACCTCTTTAGGCTTGCTATGTTTATTATCAACATATGCAACTAAGCCTAGGATAGTCCTCTCTCAGGTGTGAGTTCCACCTAAGGTCATCTATTGCCATATACTTGTTTGTGATTTTCATAACGATGAGTTCTGAGCATGGTGGAGCATGATCTTCTTCCTTGATCATCTTTGAGTTTTCAAGCTTCTTATCAAGTGCTTCTACCCGAGTCATGAATTGACAAACAGGGACTTGGTCAAGCCGGGGCACTAACAATTTCCAATTCAATTAAACGATCACACTAAGATTATGACCCTTTAAATTGTGCTTAATTATCGATGTTGTGCACAATGTGTAAAATAAGATAATCAATATGGAAAATGATGCGTGTTGAGAAGAGTAATTAAATACTAAGACACAAACACACAAAGATCAAACACCATGAGACAAATTTAAAGTGGTTCGGTTAGCCAACCTACATCCACTGTTAGGACTAAGTCAACCTTGAGTTATCCCAAAATCCACTAAGTGGGGACTTACATGCTCACAATTAAAGTAGGAATTCCACCTCACTCAATCGATTGGGAATTTCACCCACCACTGTAGAATAGGAATTCCATTTGTCCATTTGGCTGGGAATTCCACCCACTACTGTGCCAAAGACGACTCTCTAGAGTCTTTTATAGTGGTTCCAGAGCAAATTCCCCTTAATCCACTTTTGGAACAAAGGTGTTACAGAAAAATTAAAACCAGAAAGCACTTGCCTTTGTAGCTCTATCTTTTGATATGTGCTTCTTCAAGATCCACCCAATGTGTGCCAACGTTTCGCCTTATAGCCGTCGTAAAGCAATCACAATCCAGGACGACAAGGAAACTGGTTATACCAAAGGTTTCCTAGTATATAATTATTTCCTCTCTCTCTCACAAACTCAATCCATATGATTGGTTGTATTAGATTCCCCAAGTGTAAGCACGAGAGAAAGAGTGATCCTTCTGTTGGCCCTTATTTAAGCTCACTGATAATGATGAGGGTCCAATTGATTTTACCAAAGGATGCCAACTAGTTGTATAAAGATTGGTTTATATAGAGAAGGCAACCAGTTGCAGCAATGTTAATGTACCGACATGTCGGGCGTGCCGAGGAGTCGGTGACTTGAAATGTTACGGTTCAATAACCCTACTGTTGCTCATTAATGCACTCCCAATGGTAATAATCTTTCCTACCGATATGTCGGTGTCGCCGATGGGTCGACAATCATGGCACCGATAGGTCGGTCCATACGAGGGACTCGGTCCAAGGCAACACCATGCTGACAGTAGTTTCAAGTCTAGAAACTTGTCTTACCCAGAATGACCTGTCGCCTTTTACCGAGGGGTCGGTCGAGATACTCTCAATCGGTCTTGAGCCACCGATATGTCTGTTTTCTCAAGAGCTCACTTGAGTTCTAAATTCCAGAACTGATACATATTTATCGAAGAGTCATTGACGACCATGGGTCGTTTCAGCCTTTCACCGAAAGGTCGATGCATACGAGACTCTCGATTAGAGGCTTTCCCATAATGACAGTTCCATGGTCCAAAACCCATGCCAATATGGTCGACTAGTCTTTGACCACGTTGGTCAATCACGTCTCCACTGAGGGGTCGGTGAGAACAATTGGTCAAGTTGACTGTGAAACCAAATACATATTTCCAAGTTGGGTTCCAATTCACTATCCAACTTCCTCTCTAGGCTTTTAATTATTTTACCATTTGTTCAACTAAGCATAGGGATGGTCCTCTCTAAGGTGTGGGTACCACCTAAAGTCATCTATGACCATAATACCTGTTTTGTGATTGCCATAACGATGAACTTTAATCCGGTGGAATATGATCTTCACTCTTGATCACCTTGGTCTTCAAGTTTCTTAGCAACTACTTCTTCTCGAGTCATGGAATTGACAAACTAGGAACTTGGCCAAGCCAGGAAACTAACAATCTCCCCCCTTGTCAATTTCATGACAAAAACCTAGAAGCTACCCAGTTACAATCCCAACCTTATTTCATCCCATTTGAATATAAAAATATTACATTGATTTATATGTACATATTCATATGAACAACAAGACTATGATCTTCATATTCTTGTTCAGCTTGCTTCATTTCATTTTTCCTGCTCAAGTACATAAGTAAGCAACACTAGAAAATCGTTAGAGGGGTTAATCCCAAAACATAAATATGCACTCATGGACTAAACAAGATTTGTATTCAAGATTTCCCCCCATACACTCTGATTTCCTAGTGACCAACACTACCCATAGCATATCCAAGCTATCAGTGTTAAGAAGATTTCTCCCCCAATCTTCTTTGAGTTTGATTTCCCAAACTCCAAGCATAGACATTCTCCCATGTCTATTGGCTTTTTCCTATTATGGCTTTCTTTTTCTAGAGATCCAGGCTCTTTGGTTTTACCAATTACACCCCATAATTTGTTTTGATGTCTTTTAGTTTCTACTAATTCTCTCCCATTTGGTCATACAATTGACAAAGATTAGTAGATAGGCATCGATTTTCAAGCACTCCCCATGCTTCTTGCATTTAGTGCTTGATTAAGTTCTGCTCTAACTCATGATTCTCCCCCATGGTTCAATGCACACTTCTCGTACATCAAGGTTAGTTTGCCCCTACACAAGCTAAGTTCCAGCTTAACTGATTTTTTCCATCAAGCAGGCTAATCTACTAACTTCCATAAAGTCTTCTCCCCCATTCTCCAAGCTATCGTTTGCAGCTTCTTTGACTCATCTCCCTCATGGAGTAAGCTATATTTTCTAGCTTCTCTAGATTCTTACCCCCATAAACTTAGCTGCCTCTAAGCTTATTTTCCATCAAGCTTTCTTTCAAGCTTGCATTCACCTTCCTCCGTCATGATTAGTGACAACAACTAATCTGCACATATTTTGTACTCCCCCAACCTTCCAAGGTGTGTGTAATATCGCAGCCTGATCACTATCTATCTTACATATCAATATCAAACCAACTCATCAAATCCTGCATGTTAGTCTATTTAACAAAATCCATGTTAGCAATAGACATGAGATAGAAGGCATTCTTTCAAATTAGAACACATACTAAGTTAAACCATATCATTTCATTGATAAGCAAAATGTGCATTGAGTACATATGGTTTTTGGAGGGGCAACATGGATGCTTAGTTTTAATACTAAAACTAGGACCTGTGCCTACAACAGCTCATACACCTTCGCCTAAGGACTCAAGAATCTCTTTCACAAGAATCAAAATGAAGAAAAAGGTATGGCCAACCTCGGCCAGCCTGTTAACGGCAAAGGGATAAAGAACAAATGAAAAAGATGAAGGGAAAAGAGATGTTGGTAGGGATCGAGAAAGGGATTTTCATCGGGAACTCTCTTTTTGTTTCTTTATGTATGTGGAAAGATTTTGAATTGATTCATTCATGATCGTTGCAAAGGCACCAATCTTACTTTCCAACTTCCGACGTTTTTCAAGAAAGAAATAGACTCTTCTTATAAGAGCTCTATCATACTTGGTTTTAGTATCTTCCATATGCGTTTTTCCTTTCTCCTTTCTTTTACCTTACCAATAGCAGGTCTCCTAAGAGGTTTATCTTCATCACTACTTGATTCTACTGGAGGAGTGAGATCCTTTTGACCTTTCCCTTTTCCACTCACTTCTTCTACACTGGCTCCAATTGGAAAGATAAGCTCCTTAATGGTTGCTCCACTTGGCTTTCTGGCTATGGGTGGTGGTGATTTCTTCTTGTGAGATTTCCTCGAGAGGGTCTTAACTCGAAGACCTATAGTATTCAGGAGAGATGAATATTCTCCTCGATACCATTGAGATTTCGGTTTCTTAGGCAATGAGGCATGATTATTCTTGGAGTTAGAGGACACATTAATGACTAGGGACTTGTTCCTGCTCATTTTCCACTATGCTTTTCTTTAGCTTAGAGACAGCAAAAACCACTTGGAGGAGAGAACACTACACAGAGCTTACCCAACTAACAGGAATCACAAAAACGTGATTTTTGAGCTACCGGAGGTGGGATAACCAAAAACCCTTTGGTTTTCCGGCAAGAAATTGATTCGGGATGTCCTATCAACTGGTCTAGGGCACAGAAGGAGAGGAGAGAAATCGCCAAAGCTCAGCGGGAGGAGGAACGATGATTTTGAACTAATCTATCGTTTCCGGATAAAGAAACTTTTTAACTTATTCTTTCTAACTCACAGACAGTTGTGACAACGATCGGTTTGTGTTGATATGTCGATAAATATCAACTTGTCTCTCATTTCGATTTTTCGTCATTTCAGACAGTATTTTGATTTCCAACAGTACCGACCTGTCTATTCCTCTGACTAGTCTATCCTTCAACCTGGGTTTTATCTTGAAGGATGACTGGGTATGTGTGTGTGTGTGATTGAGATGTTTATAGTTCATTCAGCTTTGCTTACACACCTATGAATGCCAATGTTGATACTTACATTCACACTGTTTTTGTGCCATTTGAAGATTTAATTCATCCTTCTAAAAGTAGGAACAAAACATGGATTATAGATCTCTCTTGGATCCAAACCAATCTAAGTACCTTGGGCACATTTAATTTACCAACTCAGACATATTGCCCAGGTGTGTGATGTCATGTGGTGCGGCATTTTCAGGCTTTAACAAAGGCAAGGTGTCTATGAACAAGAGTCATTCCACATAATATATAAAGTAGCGAATATTAGAGACACTAAAGAACACTAATCATACATTCATTTCCGTTTTGATTACATTTAATCATGTATATGAAAATGAAGTATGATGCTACACACACAGCTCTCATGTTTGTTTATCTGTTATTACCCAAACATGATAAACATTTTTACCATTCTTTCGAGTATACTCCAATTCCTTGAAAGAGTTGGCACATAAATGGATTACAGTTAAGCATATTTGATCATTTTGATCAACATTTTTGGTAGGTCACAACAAAAATTCATTTAAGGACATATAGCATGTTTCATTCCACACGGGACCACAAGTTTAAGAAGTTGGAACAAAACGACACTATGTATGTGTACCATACACACCCTATACACGAGGTAATGCATAAACTTCATTCATTTCCTAAAGATGTCCTTGTGCATGAATCTTTCTTTGTGTGATTACTAAGTTCCATTTGCTCATCTATTGCACACACAACATCAACTCATCTTGGTTAGCCTCGATATTCATTTTAAATAACTTGTTTTTAATCAAGAAAAAATTAAAAGGACCAATTATATGCAGATTGTTGATATTTACATTCACACCGCTTTTGTGCCATTTGAAGATTCAATTCATACTTCTGAAGGTAGGAACAAAACATGGATTATAGATCTCTCCTGGATCCAAACCAATCCAAGTACCCTGGGCAGATTTAATTTACCAATTCAAACATATTGCCCAGGTGTGTGATGTCATGTGATGCGGCATTTTCAGGCTTTAGGAAAGGCAAGGTGTCTATGGACAAGAGTCATTCCACATAATATATGAAGTAGCGAATATTGGAATGAGACACAAAGAACACTAATCATGCATTCATTTCTGTTTTGATTACATTTAATCATGCATATGAAAATGGAGTATGATGCTACGCACACAGCTCTCATGTCTGTTCATCTGTTATTGTAATAGCCCGGAATTTTTAAATCAATATATATGTGGCTATTATTTATTTTAATGATGGAAATTGGGAATTTTGATGGAATAGATGTTAAGTAGATCAAAATTTGGGGCAACGGCCCAAGTATGGTCCAATGGACCATGGGTTGGATGAAATTCATTTAATTGGTCAATAATGATTAATTGGGTCAAGAATGGTCAAATTGGGTTAAATACCCATTTGGAACCCAATGGGTCAAGATGGTTAAGCTCTAAGTTAAATGGGTAGGAAATAAATTTAATTGGGCCATGGGCCCAATGGTGACCCAATTGGTTGGAATGGATTGAATTGGAATTAAACACCTAAGTTAGTGATGAAATGATCAAGATGGCATAACCAAGTGGGGCCCACCTCCACCTCATCAAGTGAGGTGGCGTGTGGACCAAGGCATAGGTGGGGCCGACCATCATGGTTGACTTGGTCAACCATGGGTAAGTCAAAGGGAATTAAAGAGGATCAAAGTGAATTAATGTGATTTAATTAATGTGAATCACCTAAGTTAATTTTCATTAAGCCTAGGTGACATGGCCGAATGGGGCCCACCTCCACCTCACCAAGTGAGGTGGCGGGTAGGCTAGGAGCTAGTGTGGCCGGCCACCATGGTTGACTTTGTAATAGCCCGAAATTTTTAAATCAATATATATGTAGCTATTATTTGTTTTAAAGATGGAAATTGGGAAGTTTAATGGAATAGATGGTAAATGGATCAAAATTTGGACAAAGGCCCAATTATGGCCCAATGGACCATGGATTGGATTAAATTCGTTTAAATGGTCAATTGGGCCAAGGATGGTCAAGTTGGACCCAATACTCATTTGGGACCCAATGGATCAAGATGATGTAAGCTTTAAGGTAAATGGGTAAGAGGTGAATGTAATTAGGCCATGGGCCCAATGGTGATCCAAGTAATTGAAAGGGATTTAATTAAATCACCTAAGTTAATTTTAATTAGACCAAGGTGACATGGCCGATTGGGACCCACCTCCACCTCACCAAGTGAGGTGGCGTGTGGACCAAGGATTGGTAGGGCCGGCCACCATGGTTGAATTGGTCAACCATGGGTGGATACATGGAGGGAATTTAAGAGAATGTAATTAGGTTAAGTGGGAATTAATTAACCTAAGTTAATTATCTAATTAATTAGATAATTAAACTATCCAAAAAGGTGGTCAAAAGATGGAAGACCAAACCATTCCATCTTAAGAAGCCAAAACCGTTGGCTAGTGGTGGTTTATTCCAACCACCACCATTAAAGCATAAAAAATCCCATGCTTGGTTGGTGGGAGGAGTTAATGGTGGAGTGTAAGTTACACGACCAAATGAGATGAACCTTATCTCATTTCTCCATCTCTTTCCATCTAACTCTTTCACTCTCTCCCTCTCTCCCTCTCTTGCTCTCTCATTGCCGTCCCCCACACCAAGGAAAGAAGAAGAAAACTAAGAAGAGAAGAAGAGAAGAAAAGAGAAGAAAAATGCAAGTGTTGGCCCACCTCTTCAAGATCAAGAGTTGGGGTAGTTCTTCTCATCCTCTCCCTCTCTCTTTCTCAAATCTACTCCATCTTAGTCGACCCAAGCATTGGAGTTTTTCATTGGGTCAAGCACATCTTAGCCGACCAACAAAGGAGAAGAAGAAAAAAGGAGGCCAAGGAATCCAAAGGGAGCAAAGAAAATCGTAGGAGTCATCGGATCTGTAAGTATTTCTAAACAAGAGGTTAGATTTTGTTAAGGTTTAAGATTTGGGGTCCATTCTTCTTAGATTTAATGATGGCCAAATTATCATGGGCCTTGGATCTCAAATCCATCCAATGAAAGGATGAAAAATGGATAAACCCTAATGGATAAATTAGGTCAAAAAACTGAAGGATGCATTAAGGACATTATGGATTAAAGTTTATTTAAGTATGGATGTAGGTGATGTTTGAAGAACCATGGACCATAGGGTTCGGCCATGTAGTATGGCCGAACCCCATAGTAGGTGATTAAATGATTTATTAGGGTTTTAAAGAATGGAAACCATGGAAGAATGATTATGATTTTTAGGGTTTAAATGATTAAATGTAGTAATTTTAAAGGGATCTTAAATGTGGAAATTGATGGAGAAGGGTGATGGTTTTTAAATGGACTTTAAGCATTAGAAATAATGTTTTAAAAATAAAACCATGGAGAGATTTTATGGAGGGAATGTTTTTCAACCCTATGGTGATGTATTAGAATTTTAAATGAGATTAAAGAATGGAGGCTATGATAAGTGGTTAATAATTTTTTTTAAAGGTTCTAAATGAATGAATGTTAGTGATTTGTGAAGGGGTTTTTAAATGAGGAAAACCATGGGGAGATTTTGATGGTTTAAGTATTTTGAAACCCATGAAAAAAATGGGGAATATGGCTTGACTAAATGAGTCATTAATGGACTAAAAAATGTGCCAAATTGATGATCAAAATTGATGATTTAAAGGTATAATTTAAATCCCCTCATGGAGGGACTTGTGATGGATCTAAAGTGTGACAAAAGACCAAGGAAAAATGGGGATTGGGTTAAATTAAAGGGGCTGATTTTAATGATACTCATGACCCAATTTATGAGCCATTTGATGGGCTTAGTGTAGGGTTATGTATGTGTCTTAATTAATGAGGATTAAGTTAAGAAAAAGGGTTGTTTTAATGATTTTGTGGCATGATTAAATGAGGCACTAAGGGATCTAAGTTTAATGATCAGTTATGGACTTCATTATGCATGGATGAATGAGTGATTAGTCATGGAAAAGAAGTAGTGGCAAAACCGTAAATAATGGCCAAATTCAAGAACCATGGGTTCGGCCATGGTACATGGCCGAACCCCATGGAAGATGATCATGGACTTAAGTGCAATTATGGTAACCTTAAGTATGGATTAAATAAAGCCTAGGGTGCTAGTTTTTAAACTCACAGAGTTAAGATAATCAATGGACTAAGATGGGACCCACAAACCTAATTAGTAGGGTTCGGCCATGGTGTATGGCCGAACCCCACTAAGGCATGAATTAGGGACTTAATAATGGTTAAAAACATAGACTGACTATTCATATGTTATAAGATATCGGATATCGCAAGCGGTGAGCGTATCGGTAACCGGATTATCGGACGAAAACGTAAAGGGACGCTAGTCGGTATTCGGTAGGATTCCTACCTTTTTTTAAGCCGCGGATTACGTGTTATATGATGGTTTCCTTGGTTTATTTTGGTAATTATATGATTGGTTTTATGATGGGTTTTAAGATTATGATTTATATATATTATATGGCATATGGCATATTACATTTACAATGATTTAAATACTATATAGCATATCGCAATTACATCTCATGCATGGCATGGGTGGGAGAATAAAGGAACCGAAGTCCATGCTCCGTCGGGGCGACCGAGAAGCAAACATGGGGAGAGCTTGATATGCTATAACCGGAGTCCATGCTCCGTCGGGGCGACCGAGAAGCAAACATGGGGATAGCTTGATATGCTATAACCAGAGTCCATGTTCCGTCGGGGCAACCGAGAAGCAAACATGGGGATAGCTTGATATACTATAATCGGAGTCCATGCTCCGTCGGGGCGACCGAGAAGCAAACATGGGGATAGTTTGACATGCTATAATAGGAGTCCATGCTCCGTCGGGGCAATCGAGACGCAAACATGGGGATATCATGATGGTATGGATGATGGATATGACACATGACATAAGACACCCATGGCATTGCATTCATTTTATGGTTTTCATTATATGATTATCTATGTGCTTGTTATCACTAATCCATGTGTTAGCCCTACTCGGAGTCCTACTGGGCGCGTTGTCTAACGCCTTACTTCTACCCTAGCTGATGACGCAAGAGATGGTGGAAACGAAGGACGAGACGGGATCCAAGCGTAGAGCTTGGGAAAGCGAGCTACTTAGTTTATTTAAGATTTATTTTCGAAATGTAATTTGAGTAGCTTAGCTCGTCGAACTGTATTAATGTAGATTTCTTACTATGGTTTGGTCTTTACTTTAGACATTATCATTTTGAGATATAATTATGAATTTAAGGGTATTTTAGTAATTTAAGTGCCATACTTCCTTGCTATCTAAAACTGGTAGGATAGTCTCTATTATAATGTTCCGCATTAAGTCATATTCCGCGAGCTTACGTCTACGTGTGAACCGTTCTCGTGGACTTCGTTCCACGTGCACGTAGGGTTGGCCAGTTAAGGGCCGGGCTTTAGAAGCTCGGACTTAACTCGCGTCGTGACGTCTCGCGCCCTTTGTCACTCTTTATTTCAAAAAAAAATAGACTCTGATTTCGGTGAAAAAGGGCGGGCGTTACAAACTTGGTCAACCATGGGTGGATTAATGGAGAAGAATCAAGGAGATTAAAGGGGTTAATTGAGAATTAATTAACCTAAGTTAAGGATCCAATTAATTAATTAATTAAGTTAGTCAAATGGGTCAATGGGGAGTCAAAGGAATAACTCAAGGGGTGGTTTCATCTCATTGAAACCACCCAAACCACTTAAAAAAACACAAAACAAAACCATGGACTAAGGGTGGTGGTTTCATCTCAACCACCACCACCCAAAGCATGAGGACCCATACCCCCCATGATGATGGTCAAATGGATAAGATGGGAAGACCAAACCACCCCATTTCAAAGGCCCAAAACTGTTGGCTTGGTGGTGGTTTTGTCCCAACCACCCCCACTAAGGCATGTGAGCCCATGCTTGGTGGGTAGAGGAAATGATGGTGGAGCCTAACTCAAGCAACCAAATGAGATGAGTTTTGATCTCATTCCTTCATCTCCTTTCCATCTCACTCTCTCCCTCTCATTGCCGACCCACACCCAAGGAGAAAAGAAGAAGAAACTTAGAAAAAAAGAAGGAAAGAACAAGGCTTGGCCGACCCCCACCTCAAGACCAAACCTTGAAATAGTTTTTCCCATCCTCTCCTCCTTTCCCTCTCTCAAACGCACTCCATCATTAGCCGACCCAAACCTTGATGATCTCATTTTGATCAAGCACATCTTGACCAAAGATCAAGAAGAAAAAGAAGGAGAAAAGGCTAAGGAATCCAAAGGGGGAAAAGGAAGTCGGAGGAGCCGTCGGATTTGTAAGTATCTCTAAACAAGAATTTACATTTTTAAGGTTTAAAAATGGAGTCCATTTCTTAGATTAAATGGTGGCCAAAACTGTTATGGGCCATGGATCTAAAATCCATCCAACGAAAGGATGAGAAATAGACAAAATGGGAAAGATAGGTTAAGAAAAATAAATGGATGTATTAAGGACATTATGTATTAAGATTTATTTAAGCATGGAAGTATGGATTTTTGAAGGAATAATGGACCATAGGGTTCGACCATGTTGAATGGCCGAACCCCATGGTAGGTAATTAAGGAATTTTTAATGGGGTTTTTAGGATTAAAATCATGGAAGAATGATTTATGATTTTAAGGTTTTAATGATTAAATTTAGTGATTTTTAAAGGGATTTTAAATGAGGAAATTCATGGAAGATGTAAATGGTCTTTATGTTCTCAAAAGGCATAAATGAAGGTGACCCATGAACCATGGGTTCGGCCATAGTGTATGGCTGAACCCTATGGTGATCTTTTAATAATTTTAATGTGGGTAAAATGATGGAAAAATAAATGGGGAATATGGCTAAGTTAATGGACTCCAATGTGGTTAAGAATGATGGTTTAAATGTGTGATTTAAACCCCCTCAAGAAAGGACTATTGGTGGATCTAAAGTGTTGTAATGGATCCAAGGAAAAATGGGGAAAAGACATCATGGGTTCAGCCATGGTGTATGGCCGAACCCATGACCTATTTGATGGGTTAAATTGGAGTTATGTATGTGTTTAGATGAATGGAAATTAGGCTAAGTTAAGGGCTAATTTTTAATAATCTTGTAACATGGTTGATGGGTCATAAATGGATCCAAGTTTATGGATCAGTTATGGGCCTAAGAATGGGGAAATAAAATGAGAACTTAACCATGGGGGAAGAGTGGCAAAATGGTAAATATTGGCCAAAATGAAGAACCATGAGTCATGGCTGAACCCCATGGGGGATGATCATGGACTTAAGTGCATTTAAGATGACCTTAGGTGTGGATCATTGAAGCCTAGGGTTGCTGGATTTTAAACTCACGTGATTAAAGCATTTGATGGGTTAAGATGGGACCCACAAACCTAGATAGTGAGGTTAGGCCATGGTATATGGCCGAACCCCACTAAGGCATGTATTAGGGACTTAATCATGGATAAAACATGAGCTGATTATTGATATGTAATAAGGTATCGGACATTGCAAGCGGTGCGCGATCGGTGACCGGATTTGTGGACAGAAAACGTAAAGGAACGTTAGTCGGTATTCTGTAGGATTCCTACTTTATTGTAAGCCATGGATGATGTGTATATTGATGCTTTGCTTGATTTATTTTTGGTAATCAAATTATATGTTTTATTGATGGGATTTTAATGCCATGGTTTGTGATATCATATAGTATATTAACACTTGCATCTCATGCATGACATGGGAAGGATATGGCATGGGAAGGATGAAATGAAACCGGAGTCCATGCTCCATCAGGGTGACCGATAAACAAACATGGGGATATTTTGATGTGATTTATCCATCAGGAAGGTTACTATGGGTTTTATTGTATGTTGATGAGGTTATTCAAACAAGAATGTTACTATGTGTTTATTATACCTTGATGATGGTTTTTCCATCAAGGGGGATATTCATATTTATTATTATACCTTGAGGAGGCTTTGCCATCAAGGGGGATACTTTGTGTGATTTTATCTTGATGAAGTTTTTCCATCAAGGGGGATATTCGTATTTATTATTATTCCTTGAGGAGGCTTTTCCATCAAGGGGGATACTTTGTGTGATTTTATCTTGATGAAGCTTTGCCATCAAGGGGGATACTTTGTGTGATTTTATCTTGATGAAGCTTTTCCATCAAGGGGGACATTATGTATGGTTGAAAAAGGGACATTGTACAATGATGATGAGCTTAATGGGTGGGATTCAAGACATAGGACACCCATTGCATGACATTGCACCTAATTGCATGGTTTTGATATAATATTATCTATGTGTTTTGTTATCACTAATCCATGTGTTGGCCCTACTCGGAATACCTACTGGGTGCGTTGTTTAATGCCCTACTTCTAACTTAGATGACGACACAGGAAACGGAGGACGTGACGGGAGCCAAGCGTAGGAGCTTGGGGAAGCGGGCTAGATGATTTACTTAAATTTATTTTGGAATGTAATTTGAGTAACTTAGCTCGTCGGACTGTAATAATTTAGATTACTTGCTATGGTTTGAATTTTATTTTGGACATTATGATTTTGAGATATTCTAGTAATTTAAGTGACATACGTCCTTGCTATCTAAAATTGGAAGGATAGACTCTATTATAATTCCGCATTAAGTGATATTTCCGCAAGCTTACTTTCTACGTGTGAACCGTTCTCGTGGACTTAGTTCCACGCACACGTAGGGCTGACCAGTTAAGGGCCGGGCTTTAGAAGCTCGGACTTAACTCGCGTCGTGACATCCTGCGCCTTTGTCACTCTTTAATTCAAAAAAAAAAAAAAAATATATATATATATAGACTCTGATTTTCGGTCAATTAAGCATAGTGAAAAGGGCTGGGCGTTACAGTTATTACCCAAACTTGATAAACATTTTTACCATTCTTTCGAGTATACTGCAATTCCTTGAAAGAGTTGGCACATAAATGGATTACAGTTAAGCATATTTGATCATTTTGATCAACATTTTTGGTAGGTCACAACAAAAATTCATTTAAGGACATATAGCATGTTTCATTCCACACGGGACCACAAGTTTAAGAAGTTGGAACAAAACGACACTATGTATGTGTACCATACACACCCTATACACGAGGTAATGCACGAACTTCATTCATTTCCTAATGATGTACTTGTGCATGAATCTTTGTGTGTGTGATTACTAAGTTCCATTTGCTCATCTATTGCACACACAACATCAACTCATCTTGATTAGCCTCGATATTCATTTTAAATAACTTATTTTTAATCAAGAAAAAATTAAAAGGACCAATCAAATGGAGATTGTTGATACTTACATTCACACCACTTTTGTGCCATTTGAAGATTCAATTCATCCTTCTGAAAGTAGGAACAAAACATGGATTATAGATCTCTCCTAGATCCAAACCAATCCAAGTACCTTGGGCACAATAATTTACCAGTTCAAACATATTGCCCAGGTGTGTGATGTCATGTGATGCGATTTTTTCAGTCTTTAGCAAAGGCAAGGTGTCTATGGACAAGAGTCATTCCACATAATATATGAAGTAGCGAATATTGGAATGAGACACAAAGAACACTAATCATGCATTCATTTCTGTTTTGATTACATTTAATCATGCATATGAAAATAGAGTATGATGCTACACACACAACTCTCATGTCTGTTCATCTGTTATTACCCAAACATGATAAACATTTTTACCATTCTTTCGAGTATACTCCAATTCCTTGAAAGAGTTGGCACATAAATGGATTACAGTTAAGCATATTTTGTAACGCCCAACCCTTTTTCACTCGCTTTTTCCTATAAATCCAGAGTATATATATATATATATATATATATATATTAATAACAGAGTAGAGTGATAGAGCGCCGGACGTCACGACGCGAGCTAAGTCCAAACTTCCAAAGTCCGACCCTTAACTGGCCAACCCTATGTGTGCATGGATCAAGTCCATGAAAAATGGTTCACACATAGTAATATCAACTTGCGGAATAAAAATCATAACCTGAGGAATCATAACATCAAAATGCGGAATCATAATAGAACGAAGTTTTATTCCATTCAGATAGCAAAGTACATCAAGTCCTTAATCATTATTAAAATGTCATAATCATCAAACTAAACATCCGACCATCTAAGTTATTATATTCCGAAATCCAAATACTCAAATACAAGTTCATGAGTAACTTTATTCAAAACATGTAAAATAAGTCTTCCAAGCTCCTATGCCTGGTCCATCTTACGTTCATTGTTCCCCTGATTACCTGTATCATCAACTAGGGTAGAAGTAGGGCGTTAGAACAACGTGCCCAGTAGGTATTCCAGTTACGGTTAACACATGGTCAGTACAAAGCATATATTATAACATAATATATAAAACTAGGTAAAATCCATGCCATACAATGATAACAAATATGCAATGAGTCCCACCCATCACATGTACATAAATGTACCCACCACATAGGTCTTCCGGACCCCCCGGCGGAGTGTGGACCCTCCAGAATCTTCTTGATGGAAATCACATCAAGGTACCGCACAAGTTTTTTGGACGCCCCGACGGAGTGTGACCCCTCCAGTTATAAATCCTCCACCCCATGCCATGCATGAGATGCCAATGAAACACATGCTATTTTAATAACATAAACATAACATTTAAAATCACTTTTGAAACATAATCAATCCATGTTATTTAAACAATTTAAACATAGCATTTGAAATTCAATAATAAAGCATATCCTTTGAAACCTATTTTCATCAAACATAAGATAAAACAAAGTACATAAACCATGGTTTCAAAGAGGTGGAATCCTACAAAAGACCGTTCACGAGTCCTTGCGTTTCCGTCCAAGATTCGATCATCGATCGCGCAGCGCTTGCGAGATCCCGTTACCTTATAATATAATAATAAATCAAAACCAAGTCCCACTTGATTTACCACATTTATAGTCCATTAACCAAACTTGTGGGGTTCGGCCATACCCATGGCCGAGCCTCACCCCTTTTGTTCATTTATCCCATTAATTACCAAAACACCATTGATCTAAACCTTAGTCTCTTTACTTGCGTAGGTTCTAAACTAATGCACACTTCTTGAATCCAATCACATAGTCCAATAATTAAATCATGGGGTTCGGCCATACACCATGGCCGAACCTAATGTCCAATATTCTCACATATTTACAAAAATCCCATTGGTTCCCACATTCCTTTAAATCTACAATAACTAGACCTTATAAATTTCCTTAACCAAACAAGTCCATCAAACATAACTCATGGGGTTCGGCCATACACCATAGCCGAACCCATGATCCTCCACTTTGGCATGTAATTACTATTTTGCCACTACCTTCATCAATAATTCATAACACATGTTTGTATCCTTCCCTTTATTTAAAAATATACAAAATATAACTCATAAAATAGGTTCATAATTCGATTCATCAATCAACCCTTAACCATGAATTATAATGCCATTTGATCCCTTAATTTGGACCATGGGGTTCGGCCATACACGTTGGCCAAACCCTATGGTGTATAGTTTCCAAATTAAACTCCACTTTTCCATAATTGGAAGGTTTCCTAGATTAGAAATCCTCTTTCTAAAGTTGGAGTGCTTTCCAATTTAGCAACTCTTTCTATATTTGGAAGCTTTCCATATTAAGCAACCCTTTCTATATTTGGAAGCTTTTCCATATTAAACAACTCTTTCTATATTTGGAAGCTTTCCATATTAAGCAACTCTTTCTATATTTGGAAGCTTTCCATATTAAGCAACCAAGTCCATCTCCATTCCAAAAACAACCCCATGGGGTTCGGCCAAGCACCATGGTCGAACCCTATTGTTCATGATCATCATCAATGGTTTAGATCCATTAGAATCAATCACCAATCCATTAAAACATTTGGTGGGGTTCGGCCATACACCATGGTCGAACCTCACCCCTTCTTTTCATTACTATTGATCAAATCAACTTAGCCATAAAGCAATCATGGTTCGGCCATGCCATGGCCGACCCACATCCCTATCCATATCTCCCTTTAAAATTATCAAACTCTCCCATGGGTTTTCATCATTCAAATTTATAAATCTAAACCATAAATTCCCATGGTTTTTTTTATTCAAACCATTATGACATGACCATGTCCTTCCATGATCTAAAATCTAAGAACATAAACCCAATGAAATAAATCAAATCTCTCCATGGTTTTCAATCTTCCAAAACCCATGAATTAAACACTTCGTTCCATGGGGTCAACCCGGCCATGCACTACGGCCGAACCCTATGGTTCTTTCTTTTCCATTTAAATTATTAAATCATCATCCAAACTTCTTCCATGGGGTTCGGCCAAACACCATGGCCGAACCCTATGGTTCTTTTTGTTTCAAACATAAAATTATACAATTAAGATACTAACCTCTTTGCTCTTCCAATGTTCTTCTTCCTTTCCCTTTGCTGGCCAAACAAACTTCTTCTTCTCCTTGCTCCTGATCTTGGCGAGAATGGCAATTGAGAGAGATGAAATAAAATTCAGCTAAGGGTGGTAAAACCGTGTGCCCCTAGTTTTTCTCTCCTTTTATAATCTTTCCTTAATCCAAATTTAGGAAGTGCTAATGCCGTGTAGTCTCCTTCCTTGTTTAATGATTGCCGACTCCCCTTTCTATTTTAAAACCTTCCCTTAACTTAGTAAACTCCCAATCGGCCAAGGCTAAAAATAAACACCACAATGCCATGTGCCTTTGTGTTAAATTTAGATACTTCTTTTAATTAATTTAAGATTATATGCAAACCCTTTTTAAAAGATCCCATGAGCATAAACATAGATTCTTACATCTAAAATTTGGCCATGCAATCTTTTATTTAAATGCATCACTATTTATTCAAACCCATTTTATTTTTAATAACACTAATTCCACAATCAATTGGGTCCTAATTGGGTCATGGCCCAATTCTTTATCCAAATAAGATCCATATCTCATATTCATCAATTAAATGGATAATTTTTATACAAAAATAATAAATTGAAAATCCGAGGTTTAAATGAATAAGGGTTAGGTTAATAAAAGGACTAAATCATATAAATTTGATGAATGGGTTCAAAATACCCCATTCATCAAATCTTTCCATGGGGTTTACATCATGCATTTAACCCACAATGAGTCCATTATCCACTCATTCCCTTTATTCATAATTGATCCATACACTCACCAATCATGAGATACAACCATATCTTAACCTAATCCCCATTAGCTAAAGCATATCCATAGACTTTAACCTTAGCCTATCCATTGGTTCACAAAAATGGGTCCATTGATGTCTCATTAACCATGACATAAGAACATTAGCAATTAACCATTTTATTAACCTAACCTCCATTTATTTAAAACATAAATATATAACCCCATACTTAGACCATTAAGTGGCTCATAACAATGGGTCATGGGTTCATTAAAAATTAGCCCTTTCTACTTAACTAAATACCCATTTTTTTCTTTGGACTATTTGCACATTTGCACCCATCACAAGCCCTTCCATGAAGGGTTTAATTTACACATTTTAAATCATCATTCTTAATCACATTCAAGTCCATAAACTTAGCCATATTCCCATTACAACTAATAACATTGGGTCCCTTTTGGTCCGTCAACACCACCCACATTTCCCCTTTATTTTTCCATAATTCATAACCATCAATCCACCATTGGATCACCATAGGGTTCATTATCCATTCATGCCTTTTTAAGGCCACCAAATCATTCACATCATTCATAAACTCCCTCATAATTCTTTTAAAATTTGCAACATTTAATCATTAAGCACTTAAAATTCTAAACCATTCTCCATGCTTCCATTCTTAATTAATTAAATTACACAATGTCCTCCATTCCTTAAAACCCTAAGAAAATCACACATTACCTAATCACCCACCATGGGGTTCGGCCATACTACATGGCCGAACCCTATGGCTCACAATTTCCTTCCAATTCCACATAATTCCATTCTTAATAACTTAATTACATTACATTCCTTAATCCATTTATTTTTCCTTAAACAAACCCTAATTTACCCATTAGGGTTTTGTCCACTTTCCATCCTTCAAATTGATGGATTTGAAATCCAAGGCCATGATTTGGCCACCTCTAAATCCAAGAAATGGATTTCATAGCCTCTTAAACCCTAAGAAAAATCCAAACCTCTTGTTTAAAAAAAATACTCACAATCCGACGGCTCCTCCGACTTTTGCCACTCCCGTCGGCTTCCTTAGCCTCCTTTCTTCTTCCTCTTGATCTTTGGTCGGCCAAGATACTTAATCAATGGTGAAAACCTCCAAGCTTAGGGTCAGCTAAGGTAGGGTTTGCTTGAGAGAGGGAAAGGAGGAGATGAGAAGAAGATGGTAGATCTTGACCTTAGAATGGTGGACCATGCTTGCACCTCTTCTCTTCTTTCTTCTCTTCTCCTCTTCCTTTCTTAATTTTCTTCTTCTCTTCTTGGAGTGTGGGACGGTGGTGGAGAGCAAGATGGGAAGAATGAAATGAGAGTGAAAGAGCATCGATGGAAAAAGATGGGTGAAAGAGATAAGGTTTATCTCAATTGGGTGGAGTAATTAATTCCTCCCACCAACCCATGAGATCTTTCTTTTTTTTTCCTTTAATGAACAACCACCATTTACATTTTCCTCCTACCCATTTACCTTAGGGCTTACACCAACTTGATCCATTGGGTCCCAATTGGGTATTGGACCCAATTTGACCATTCTTGACCCAATTAGTCATTATTGACCCATTAAATGAATTTAAATCCAATCCATAGTCTATTGGGCCCTACTTGGGCCTTTGTCCAAATTTTGGTCCATTTACATTTATATCATCAATTTTCCCAATTTCCATCATTTACATTTATACCGTACTAATCAGTAAATCTGTTCCCATGGCCGGCTGCATGCTCTGCCATACTCTGCCTGTGAATCGACCATCTCTGTCAAACACAATAGTCCGAGGTAAACCATGCAATCTGATGATGTCCTTGATATACCGCCGACCCAAAGTCTCAGATGAGTCTGTCATCTTAATATGAATGAAATGTGCAGACTTGGTCAGTCGGTCTACCACGACCCATATCGTATCGTTGCCCTTTGAAGACCTTGGCAACCCTGTAACAAAATCCATGGAAATGTGCTCCCATTTCCATTCCGGCACTGGTAAGGGTTTGAGTAAACCTAGTGGCTTCTGATGTTCCGTCTTAACCTGTTGACAAGTTAATCAATGTGCTACAAATTCTGCCACATCTCTTTTAAGTCAATGCCAACAGTAATTGGAAGGTTTACTAGATTAGAAATCCTCTTTCTAAAGTTGGAGTGCTTTCCAATTTAGCAACTCTTTCTATATTTGGAAGCTTTCCATATTAAGCAACCCTTTCTATATTTGGAAGCTTTTCCATATTAAACAACTCTTTCTATATTTGGAAGCTTTCCATATTAAGCAACTCTTTCTATATTTGGAAGCTTTCCATATTAAGCAACCAAGTCCATCTCCATTCCAAAAACAACCCCATGGCCGAACCCTATGGTTCATGATCTTCATCAATGGTTTAGATCCATTAAAATCAATCCATTAAAACATTTGGTGGGGTTCGGCCATACACCATGGCCGAACCTCACCCCTTCTTTTCATTACTATTGATCCAATCAACTTAGCCATAAAGCAATCATGGTTCGGCCATGCCATGGCCGACCCACATCCCTATCCATATCTCCTTTTAAAATTATCAAACTCTCCCATGGGTTTTCATCATTCAAATTTATAAATCTAAACCATAAATTCCTATGGTTTTTTTTATTCAAACCATCATGAAATTACCATGTCTTTCCATGATCTAAAATCTAAGAACATAAACCAATGAAATAAATCAAATCTCTCCATGGTTTTCAATCTTCCAAACCCATGAATTAAACACTTCTTTCCATGGGGTTCGGCCATGCATTATGGAAGAACCCTATGGTTCTTTCTTTTCCATTTAAATTATTAAATCATCATCCAAACTTCTTCCATGGGGTTCGGCCAAACACCATGGCCGAACCCTATGGTTCTTTTTGTTTCGAACATAAAATTATTCCATTAAGATGCTAACCTCTTTGCTCTTCCAATCTTCTTCTTCCTTTCCCCTTTGCTGGCCGAACAAACTTCTTCTTCTCCTTGCTCTTGATCTTGGCGAGAATGGCAATTGAGAGAGATGAAATAAAATTCAGCTAAGGGTGGTAAAACCGTGTGCCCCTAGTCCTTCTCTCCTTTTATAATCTTTCCTTAATCCAAATTTAGGAAGTGCTAATGCCGTGTAGCGTCCTTCCTTGTTTAATGATTGCCGACTCCCCTTTCTATTTTAAAACCTTCCCTTAACTTAGTAAGCTCCCAATCGGCCAAGGCTAAAAATAAACACCACAATGCTGTGTGCCCTTTGTATTAAATTTAGACACTTCTTTTAATTAATTTAAGATTATATGAAAACCCTTTTTAAAAGATCTCATGCGCATAAACATAGATTTTTACATCTAAAATTCGGCCATGCAATCTTTTATTTAAATGCATCACTAAATTTATTCGAACCCATTTAATTTTTAATAACACTAATTCCACAATCAATTGGGTCCTAATTGGGTCATGGTCCAATTATTTATCAAAATAAGATCCATATCTCATATTCATCAATTAAATGGATAATTTTTATACAAAAATAATAAATTGAAAATCCGAGGTGTTACATATTTGATCATTTTGATCAACAGTTTTGGTAGGCCCCACCAAAAATTCATTTAAGGACATAAAGTATATTTCATTCCACACGGGATCCACAAGTTTAAGAAGTTGGAACAAAACGACACTATGTATGTGTACCATACAGACCCTATACATGAGATAATTCACAAACTTCATTCATTTCCTATAGATGTCCCTGTACATGAATCTTTGTGTGTGTGATTACTAAGTTCCATTTGCTCATCTATTGCACACACAACATCAACTCATCTTGATTAGTCTCGATATTCATTTAAATAACTTGTTTTTAATCAAGAAAAAATTAAAAGGACCAATTAAATGGAGATTGTTGATACTTACATTCACACCGCTTTTGTGCCATTTGAAGATTCAATTCATCCTTCTGAAAGTAGGAACAAAACATGGATTATAGATCTCTCCTGGATCCAAACCAATCCATGTACCATGGGCACATTTAATTTACCAATTCAAACATATTGCCCAGGTGTGTGATGTCATGTGATGCGGCATTTTCAAGCTTTAGCAAGGGCAAGGTGTCTATGGACAAGAGTCATTCCACATAATATATAAAGTAGCGAATATTGGAATGAGACGCAAAGAACACTAATCATACATTCATTTCCATTTTGATTACATTTATTCATGCATATGAAAATGATGTATGATGCTACAGACAGTTCTCATGCCTTTTTATATGTTATTACCCAAACATGATAAACACTTTTACCATTCTTTCGAGTATACTCCAATTCCTTGAAAGAGTTGGCACATAAATGGATTACAATTTAGCATATTTGATCATTTTGATCAACATTTTTGGTAGGTCACACCAAAAATTCATTTAATGACATAGAGCATGTTTCATTCCACACGGGATCCACAAGTTTAAGAAGTTGGAACAAAACGACACTATGTATGTGTACCATACAGACCCTATACATGAGATAATTCACAAACTTCATTCATTTCCTATAGATGTCCTTGTACATGAATCTTTGTGTGTGTGATTACTAAGTTCCATTTGCTCATCTATTGCACACACAACATCAACTCATCTTGATTAGCTTCGATATTCATTTAAATAACTTGTTTTTAATCAAGAAAAAATTAAAAGGACCAATTATATGGAGATTGTCCTATCCCCCCTCCCCTCTTCTAAATAATTTGGGTCTAGCACTTAGGGAACTTTCAGAAATAAATTGATAAATAAAGTAAATGAAATAACAAAACAATGCATAATTTAATGGAGGTGGTGGAATGGATCAATCACAACCAAAGATAAATGAATAAATAAAAGATCTAGATCTGAAATTCACGTAAAATTCAAATCTCAATTCATGCCTTTCATTAAAATTAAAATTCATTAAAATTAATTTAATTAATCAAACCTTAGATCCTTAGATTTAATTAAATTCAAAATCTAACTATTTCATTATGTCATTTTAATTAAACAAGAATATAAACCTAAAATTAAATCAAACAATCATGAAAGAAATTCTAAAATTGGATGTTTCAGGGTTCTAAGAGCTTATTTTATATTTATTAATGAAAGAATTCAAGTATATAGCATTGGAAAATTACATCAAAGACAATCAAAATAAATTTACAAATTGATATGCTCACTTGTAAAATTCGTATAGGGCTCTTTGTCTCATGTGTATTCTCCAATCTTCAGTTCTCTTTAGCTCCTAATCAAATTCGATTTTTCTTTGGAGTTCAGTGCTGTATTTATAGGCTCTGGGTTGGAATGGATGGTTGAGATTTAATTTTGATTGAGTGTTGATTGGAAGGCTAAGATTAAATCATCTAAGGCATGGATGGATGGGATTAAGAGATGAAAGAGATTAGGGTTTACATAGGTTTGGTTGACCATAGTGGCTTGGGGATCAAGTTGGCTTAGATGCTAAGCAAGAAGAGAGAAAATATAGGGATTGGATTTGCTATGGGCAAATTTGACACAAACGATTAGGGTTTATGTGTATATGCAATGCATGATATGAATTGTTGGGATCTAATGATTTGATTGAATGGTTGGATTTGCTATGGGTGAAAAATGCAATGTGTATATGCTGAATGATAACATGATTGAATGGATGAGATGAAAATATGCATGATATGAATTGTTGGGATCTAATGATAACATGATTGAATGGATGTGTAACGCCCCACCCTTTTTCACTCACTTCTTCCCGTAAATCAGAGTCTATTTTTTTTTATAACAGAATAGAGTGATAGAGAGCGGGACGTCATGACACGAGCTAAGTCCGAACTTCTAAAAGTCCGACCCTTAACTGGCCAACCCTATGTGTGCATGGACTCAGTCCAAGAAAACGGTTCACACATAGCAATATAAACATGCGGAATAAAAAATCATAACATGCGAAAACATAATAGAACACAGTTCTATTCCATTCAGATAGAAAAGTACGTCAAGTCTTTAATGATCATTATCATATCATAATTATTCAGTAAAATATCCAACCATAGAAAATTCATCTATGTTATTACATCCGAATTCTAGATACTCAAAATACAAGTGCATGAGTAACTTTTATTAAAAATAATAAACTAAATCATCCAAGCTCCTATGCCTGGCCCGTCTTGTGTTCATCGTTCCCCTGATTTCCTGTATCATCAACTAGGGTAGAAGTAGGGCGTTAGAACAACGCGCCCAGTAGGTATTCCAGTTACGGCTAACACATGGTAAGTACAAAACATATAATAATATCGTAATGTCAAAAACCATATAAAACCATGCCATGCAATGATGACAAATGCAATGAGTCCCACCCATCACATGTACATAAAAGTACCCACCGCATAGGTCTTTCGGACACCCCGACGGAGTGTGGACCCTCCGGTTTCTTCTTGATGGAAAAACACATCAAGGTACCGCACATAGGTTTTTCGGATGCCCCGACGAAGTGTGACCCTCTAGTTACAAATCCTCCACCCCATGCCATGCATGAGATGCCAATGAAACACATGTTATTTTATAGCATAACATAGCATTTAAAATCACCTTTTGAAACATAATCAACACATGCTATTTATACAATTAAACATAGCATTTGAAATTCAATATAAAGCATATCCTTTGAAACATAATTTCATCAAACATAAATTAAACATATGTACATAAACCCATGGTTTCAAATAGGTGGAATCCTATCAAAGACCGTTACGTGTCCTTGCGTCTTTTGTCCAGTAACCGCTCACGATCGTAAACACCTTGTGAGGCCCCGTTACCTTAAAATATAACAATCAATCAAAACCAAGTCCCACTTGATTTTCAATGTTCTAAGTCCATAAACAAAACCCCATATTTACGAGATTGCCATTCATGGCCAACCTTCCATCTTAGCATGTATTCACAACTTTGCCCTTAGTTTAATCATTTCAAACCTTCCACTCCTTAACACATAAACACAATAGACCCATAACTGATTCATGGGGTTCGGCCAAGCACCATGGCCGAACCCTATGATGTCTAAGTCCAAACCGATCTATAATCATAGATTCATGATTCACAAATAAGACTCTAATCCTTCCCTTCATTTAATCATATTAGGTCCATATAAATTCCATAACCACTCAAATCCATAAGAGAGTCCTCATGGGGTTCGGCCATACATCATGGCCGAACCCATGATCTTTCACTTTAGGCTATAATTACAACTTTGCCATTGGTCTCATCCATAGTTAACATTTCATTCAATTACAAACACCTAATCCATACTTTGATCCACAAACCATAAAATTTGTTTATGGGGTTCGGCCATGTGTGATGCCTAAGTTTCCATTTTCATTATTAATCCATAATTAGCAAGTTTCCAAATTTATCATCCATCCTTCCACAATTAGAAGGTTTCCATAAATAAACCCCATCCTTCCATAATTTGAAGCTTTCCAAATTTATCTCCACCTTCCTTAATTAAAAGGTTTCCAAATTTAGCAACTTTCTAAATTTAATATACCATCTCCATAAATAAAAGCTTTCTAATTTAGCCACCTCCTTCCATAAATAGAAACCTTCCCATTTTAAGCTCATCCTTCTATTTTTAGAAGGTTTTCAAATTTATCTCCACCTTCTATATTTAGAAGGTTTCCATATTTAAAACATAAATCCTTCCATACTTAGAATGTTTCCAAGATAATCATCCAACCTTCCAAATTAGTAACCATCTCCATGGGGTTCGACCATACACCATGACTGAATCCTATGGTTCATGATCTTGACCATTATTTCAATCCATTAAAATTCAACAATAATACCTACACAACTACATGGGGTTCAGCCATACACCATGGCCGAACCCTATGGTTCAAGATCCTCTCTTTAAAAATTACCAGTCATTGATCTTCCATTTAAGCCCTTCAAAATCACATAACATTAACATCAAACACTTATTTAACAATTAACCAAACACCTTCCATGAGGTTCGGCCATGCACTATGGCCGAACCCTATGGTTCCATATCCCTCTTATAAATCCAAAATACCTAACCGTCCAAGGTTTCCATGATCTGAAATTTATGAACAAAAACCCATAATTATTTCCATCATTCAAACTTCCATTAATCAATCATTGTTCCTCCATGGTTTTCTATAACACCCCAATTTCTCAATGAAGTGGAAAATTACGAAAATGCCCTTGAGTTATTAAATTAATTATTTTGTGATGTTAAATAAGGAGATGGTGGGGCCCATTGCTCAAATTAAAATCATATGAGCACATTATGAATGTTAAGTTTGATTGGTTGGGTAATTTACATCAATTGGGTCAAAAATGACTAAATGGGTCAAAAGGCCCAAATGGGACCCATCGGGCCAAAATGGATGATTTGACCGTTATGTGAACTTAAATTAAATGGGATTAAGCCTATTTGATTGGAAATCAAGTGGAGGAAAAATGGGTAGGCTTGACCCATATGTAAAAACCAATTGTAAATGACCAAAACACCATAATTGGGTCATGGAGTCAAAAACGGGTCAAGGAGCTAAAAGTGGACCCAACGGGTCGTGTTGACTAAGGTTGACCGTGTGGACCCTCAAGGGAGCTAAAACACGAGTTAAATCAGTTGAGTGGGACTGAGGTGAGTTGGAATTAAATCAAGTAGTGAGTCAACACATGTGCATTAAATGAAATGCATTAAGTATGGTGAGTTGGACATGTGAGTTGGGTGAGTCAAAATGGAAGTCAATGGGACTGTAACTCACTGAGCTAAGTGGGAATTGGAAGAGGTTGGCTCAGCTTTAACCACCAAAACAAGTCCCACACGATGGGGACTTGTTTGGGGTGATTTCCATGGTGTATGTTAAATGAGATGCATGGGAATGAGAATAGATTGCATGGGGCTGCCAAAGGGTGTGTTGGAAGTGCCAAGGGGTGCTTTGCTTGGCTGCAAGTGACTCCTTGGTTTGTGAAAGGTTTAATGAGGAGTAAATGGGTGATGTGGGGCAGTTTAAACAAAAGCAGCCAGCACCCATGCTTCGCCGAATTTACATGCCAAGAGTTTTAGAATTCCCATCTTTCTCTCCGTCTCTTAAGAACACTCTCTTGGCCGAATTGGACTTGGTGTTTCTCACCATTGAATCAAGCATACAATCAGCAAGGAATTAAGGAAGCAAGGATCAAAAGTCAAGAGCAAAAGGCAAAGGAAAGTGGTAAGTATTTCCATTGAATTATGTTTAATAAAATGGGTTAAGTAAGACATGATTCGGCCATGTGATGGTCAAATCTATCAAAGGGTTAAAATATGATTCTTTTATGTCCAAATAGATGGAAAACATGGACATAGGGTTCGGCCACTTTGGATGGCCGAACCCCATGAAATATTATGGTTAATGTTGATGGTTTTGTAAGATTTAAACCATGCAAGTATAGGACTGATTTTGGAGGTTTAAGATACATACTTTGGAAAGATTAAAAGCATGGATTTGGATGTAACACCCCACCCTTTTCACTCTAATTTTCAGAGTTTATTTATTTATTTTTAAATATAATAATCATGTGATCGGGGCAGATTGTCACGACGCGAGTTAAGTTCGGATTTCTAAATCTGACCCTTAACTGGCCAAGCCCATGTGCGTATGAACTAAGTCCATACAACTGATCCGCACATGGTACATATAACTTGCGGAATTAACTTAGTCTAAATCTAATTGTGGTTATAATAGAACCTATGACTAATCCAATTTTCCATTCTTAGATAGCAAAGTACATAACTTATTCTCCAAAATTACTAATCAATCTTAACTAATCGTTTAATCAAAACATCCAACATAAAACAAACCATAGCATCTATCTTAACTACTTATTACAAGCCAACATATCTAATTACCAAATTACATTGTCCAAATATATCAAATATCAAGTCCATAAAATAGTTCATTCATAATCCATTCCAATCATTCAAACCGCCCAAGTTTCCGTACTTGGTCCTCTTCTCGCTCCACGTTTTTCCCTTTCCCTGCATCATCCACTAAGGATATAGATAGGGCGTTAGATCAACGCGCCCAGTAGTGTTTCCGAATAGGGCTACCACATGGTTAGTCAAAAACATGCAAATGGTATAATAATAATACATGTGTGACAAAATTCTATAAAAACATGCTATGTATGAAATGAGCATGTAATGAGTCCCACCCATCACCATTCAACATAGCCATCACTTGACGGGATTCTCATCGTCAAGGTAACCCACAGTGGTCTTTCGGACGCCCCGACGGAGTGTGGCCTCCGGATTCCTCCTGATGGGATTCTCATCATCAGGGTACCCCACAGTGGTCTTTCGGACGTCCCGACGGAGTGTGGCCTCCGGTTACAAGACCATCATCCCATGTCATTGCAAACATGTCATTTAGAAACATAACTTTACAATCATATAAGATATCAAAATCAACATAAAACAGCATATGGAATAGTGGTTACAATAAAGGTAGGAAACCTACTCTTGTTTACTTTGATCGACCCTTCCTTTGAACCGTCTTCCGATCACGGCTTGTACACCGTTCTAGAAATCCCAAAACCTTATTTACATAACAGCAAGTTAAGCATTCATTCATGTGATTCTAACTTAGTCTAAGTCCCAAAAATCCGCTTAAACTTCCATGTTCTATCTTAGCCATAGAACCCCATAGTTTTGGTCCTTTTAAACTTGTTTTTGGTCTCATTTAGACATAGGATAACAGTATAATGTTATCATGTTTTTACCTTTCAAAACCATCCAATAAGCCCATCACTTTGTATGATTCCAATTTTGTAAAACTCAATCCAAATATCCACATAACAGTCCATGGGGTTAGGCCATACACATGGCCAAACCCCAAGGTTTCCTTGATGTAAAACTTCTCATCCTACTTATTGATTTTTGGCCACAAAATGACCCATTTGACATATATAAAATTTACCATGTTTTGACATGATTTTTGTCCTTTAAAAACATCAAACTTAATCCACTTTTATCATGGGGTTCGGCCAACCAAAATGGCTGAACCCAATGATGTATTTTCTCTCCTTTTTGAACAATCTCATTCAAGATTAATCCCTTGATGCGTTCGGCCAATCCATAACCCAACACATGACACTTAAAATCATAATTTTAGAATTTTTCAAAGCATGAAAACAATCTAACTTAGCATCCAACATCTCTATTATCTTTGGAGGTGATTGTTTGCATTGTCTCCATTATCCTTGCATGTGTAACTCTTAAAACAGCCACCCCACTTATCTCCATTGTAGCCGTTACAAGCATGCAATGTTCTCATGCATCCAACGTCCCATGATGTGAATTTCAAAATGTAACTCTCATTTCCTTTATCACTTGAATGAGAGTTACATGCATGGATTATAAACCTATCTGTTGGCTGTCCTTTGAAGACCCAAACCATGTACACCCAACCATTTCCAACGTGTCTACCATTTGCATTTGAAATAAACCTCCCACCTTTGTAACTCCCAAAAACGCCACCTCCATAAATTTCTTATCTTGGAGTTACATGCATGAAGTACCTCTCCCATGCAATTCCAACGTTTTTCATTGTTTAAAAAAAAACTTGTAATCATCACACACCACTCTCATACACTCACTTCAAATATTTATTCATCCAACTGTTTTATTTAACTCACCCAAAACTCAACTCATTCATTGATGTAACTCAACTAATAAATTCCACTCAACTCAACTCCAACATTTATTTCAACTCAAACCCAACTCAAACATTTAACTCATCTTAACCCAATTAAACTTTGAGCTCACCAAATAGTCAAATATGTCAACTACGACCCATTGGGTCCAATTTAGCCATTTTGACCCATTTAACAAAATTTGACCCAAATATGATTCTTGACCCGTTTAAGTTCATCTTATCCATTTATTTGTTTTGTAATTAAAACTACTAACCATTGGGTCTTATTTCAACCACTGACCCATTTAAATTCAACTCAAATATATCACAATGGCAATTCCGTAAATATGAATAAATTCATATAAAATGATAACTTTGAAATTCTAGGGTGTTACATTGGATGTCATAATTTGGCCATGCTATGGCCGAATTTGACAAGGGTCTAAACCATGGAAGATGGTGTCAAAAAGGAGTGGAAATGGACCATTGGGTTCGGCCACTTTGGGTGGCCGAACCCCATGGAAAAAGTTGGTTAATGTTGATGGTTTTTGGAATTTAAAACCATGCAAGGTGGGACTGTTTTTACATGTTTTATTAGATTTAAAATACATGTTTAAAGAGGGTTAAAACATGGGTTTGGAAATCAGAAAAGACTGAAGTTTATATGGTCTAAATCAGTGGACTAAAATATGGAAATGGACCATTGGGTTTGGCCACTTTGCATGGCCGAACCCCATGGAAACAAGTGGGTGTTTTTGATAGTTTTTGGAAATTAAAACCATATAATTTGGGACTGATATTAGATGTTATTGTTGGATTTAAATGCATGTTTTAAGGAGGTTAAAACATGGATTTGAATGTTGGTTTCAGACCCAGGATAAAGGGTTAAATGTTCAAAACCAAAGGTCATGGTGTTCGGCCAATGAACATGGCCGAACCCTATGAAATTGGGCTAATTTTGGATGTTGTTTGAAAGGTAAAAACCTGATATTAATATACTGTTATTACATGATTATTGGATGTTTAAAAATAGTAAACATAACCATTGGTTCGACCACCATGGAGGGCCGAACCCCATGTAAAGAGGGTTGGTTTTCATGTTGGAAACATGGAAACCATAGACCTTTGTGGACTGTTTTTGGAGATTTTTATGTGTAAGGTTACTGATTTTGGTTGGCCATAGGATGGCTAAAACTATGTGTTTAATATGGCTAAGGGGTAGAACCAATTGGTATTTAAATTATGGACATTATTGAGCAAAATAACCATAAGAGTTCGGCCATGAGTATGGCCGAACCCCATGGACTGTTTTCATGGATCATTTTATGGATGTGTATGTGATTTAAGATGGAATTGTGTTTACTGATTTGGTCGGCTAAAACATGACTGAACCATGTTAAGGTTGTGGGTAAGTTGTAAAGTTTAATCAAGGTATTGGTAGCAATGGCATATTTGTAAATAAGCGTCGCAACCATGAGTTGGTATTTGTGGACTTAGACTCAAAAATGGGAATCAAATAAAGTAAGGGATTAAAAGTTGGTCCATGATTTATGTGAATAAGGTGACGGATCTCCGTGACGGTGCACGACTGCGAGCGGTGACCGGATAAAGCCTAAGAAAGAATGGACACTGAAGTGATTCTTCAGTAGGTTTCCTACCTACTTGTAACCACAGATTTACCCCAGTTTTCTTATGATACTCTTGTTTTATATTTTATGTGTTTCAAATGATATATTATGCATTAACAAATGGCATACAGGCATTGGCATCTCATGCATATACATGGGATTATGAATGAGGTTCTACAGTGTTTCAAGTTATGAGTTACGTCCTGTCTCGGTGGTGCAAGTCACACCAGGAGGAGTAACATGATGATCATAGTCACATTGGTCTCCTTAGGCGATGAGAGTCCCGTCAGGAGGACTAATACGTGATATGAATCAGTCAATGATGAAGAGATAAAGGTGTATTGTAATTTACCTTGACGGTGCAAGGCACATCAAGTGATGGCTATGAATGTACATGATGGGGGATGCTCATTGCATGTGCATACATCATAGCATTGTTTTGCCTGTTTTTGATGATCATGTAATATGATATATATGCATGTTTTATATGCTAACATGTGGTAGCCCTGATTCGGGAACCTACTGGGCGCGTTGATCTAACGCCCTAATTCTATCCTCAGAGGAGATTGCAGGTACAAGTAAAGGGAAAAAGAAGGCCGATGACCGGGAGGGGAGCCAAGCCTAAGCACTTGAATGATGGATTGGATGAATTTCTATTTGCTGTTTATTTGATACTTTATTATGGACATGTAATAAAGTAGTTACTTGCTATGGTTTGCTTAGGATATTGACAATGTATGGTTGATTTATGTAATTATTATATGAGACTGGTACTGGCTATCTTTTCACATTATTCCATAGTTAACTTATATTATTCCGCAAGTTGATGCTAGTTCCATGTGTGTTCATTATCATGGTCTAGTCCATGTACACATGGGTGGCCAGTTAAGGTTCAGACTTGGGTAGTCTGAACTTAACTCGTGTCGTGACGCCGCCCGCTCTCTTTCGATGTTTTATTATTACTTTAAAAAAAAAAAAACTAGACTCTGAATTCTCGGAAACGGCGGGGCGTTACATTTGGTATCAGAGCGAAACGGGAAGTTGAATCATCGAAGTAAGATTAAGATGGTTTCATGTCTCACTAACGGATAAGAATCCCAACTGACCGACTCTTCGGAGTCCGCTGACTGGGGGTCGGATTAATTTACTTCGAGTGACTCAGACTGAACAATCAATCTGAGAACGATAGTGAAAGATAGCAAAGTAAAGTACAGTCATCATAACTGGATATATCAAACATAGCAAAGTAGGATGTACTCCCCTGAAACTCACACACTGAAAAACAAACAACAGGAATGTAGAGATTTCCCCAGAAACAAAAAGAAAACAAAGAGTGTTGATTTGGCAATCTTCCCAAACAAAGTACATGATGTCATGCATGATCAAATTCCCTGAAAACCAAGAGTGGTTAATTTAGAATTATTGTTGAATATTTTTGTGTTTGAAATGATGTGGCACAAATATGTCAAGCAACGAAGAGTACACTGAGTTATGGGATAAAGGGACACCAAGTTGTCCAGTGGATTTGGTATCGACTTCCGACAGTGTCAGCATGGAAGTTAATGTGGACCTTAAGGAGGGACCTCCTGAGGAAGCTGATGAGGACTTAGCACCTCTTCCAGAGGATTTGATGGATGACATTCCTGGGATGGTGGAACCTCCTGAGGAAGGAGAAGATGATCTAGCACATTTACTGGAGGATCCCATTGCTGATGTGCCTATTATTTTGGAGTTGCTTGGGGAGATAGATCCCTATGACACATGTGAGTTGTGCAATCAAGATGGGCACAACTGTAGGTATTGTCCTCATCCTCTGGGTGTTGTCTGCCCGTCCTGTGGACTACATGGACATGGGGAGGCGAGGACTAATTGTCCTTATATCGGAGGACCTGGATTAATACCCTGCACAACATGTGAAGTATTGGGGCACACGGCGATGACGTGTCCTGATAACCGTTTCAAGTTCGCTTTTGATGCAGAGTCTTCTACGGAAGACTCGGATAGGAAGTAATATGTAGGGGTATTAAAAGAAGAAGGTTATTTTGTAAGGGTGCATATTTTGTTATACATAGGGTTTTGTTCACCTTACCCACCTTTGTACAAAGATGAAGTTTGAATTTATATAAAATATGTGATTTTATGATTTATGAGGTTATGGCATTTGATGCATATTGATAATGGAAACTAATTCTATGATGTTTCCATGAATTAGGAATAAATGGCGCCACAGAAAAAGGTGGTAAAAGATCCGAAAGGAAAATGAAAAGTTTTACAAATCGGATTAGGTGAGGGGGCATCGAAGAGAAGGACCCGTCAGGACGATAAGAAGAAAGATGAGGTGCTCATAGTCACACCACAAGGGAAGGTGGTACCTCAACGCCGGAAGGTGGTACATGAGAAGGTGCCATCGGTACATGATGATGAGCGGTCCGTTCATGACGAAGAGAGATCAGTTCATGAACGTTTGCTCGATGAGGAAGAGTCACAACATTCCCGGCGAGAGGAGGGGGATAGTGACCCTACGTATCAACGAGACGAGGAGGAATATGACTCGTCATATCGACAAGAAGAGGAAGAGAATAGTAACCTGACTGTACCCTATGTGCCTCTTGAACTGCACAGCTTGGTACAAGCTGTGGTTACATCTGTCCTCCAACAACACATGAGCGGAGGAGGAAGTACGAGTGAAAATAATGACCGTAACATGGTCAGAGATTTCAACAGCAGCGCCCACCCTACTTCAAGGGCAGAGAAGGGCTTGTCGGAGTCGAGAATTGGTTGGAGAAGATTTCTCACATATTGACTCTTTTGAACATCAAGAGTCATGCTCATAAAATACTATTGGCCACGTCACAGCTGGTAGATGACGCTGCCAAATGGTGGAAGGTGGTGGAGAAACAGCAGGCACTTGTGCCAAGAAGAGAAAGAGTTGCTATGACCTGGGAGCAATTCTCGGTGACATTCCTAGAGTGCTACTTTCCGGAGGAAGAAAAAGAACGTCAAATTCAGGCCTTTATGACGTTAGTACAAGGTTCAATGACGGTGGCTGAGTATCACCAAGAATTCCTCAACCTGTCAATCTATGCATACTATATTGTGGACACGGAATATCGAAAGGCTAGCAAGTTCGAGCGTGGGTTACGGCAAAACATAAGGGCCAGGGTAACCGTGTTCAAAGCAGCCACACTGGCAGAAGTGGTCAGCAGGGCAACCATTGTGGAACAAGAGATGGTGGAATTTGCAAAAGTGGACAACCGCCGAGCTCCGAGTGGGAGGGGTGTGTACCAACCCAACAAGAGGTTCAGATCGAACTTCGGCAGACCTTCGCCGTCTGTTGGATCAAGTGGGGGCTTTCTCCCCAACCAGCCCACTCAAACTGTAGCAGTCACACAAGCCTCTCGAGGAGTGAACACCTGTTTTCACTGTGATCAACCAGGTCACTACAAAAAGGACTGCCCAAAGCTCAACAGGCTGTCATATTCCAGAGGATCATTTCATCCGCCAGCTAGACTGGGAAGCTCTAGAGGAGGCAGAATGCAAAGTCGGGGAGGTCGAAGGTCTGACCCTGTTGGTTCAGGACGACTATTTACTCTAACTTCTCCAGAGGAAGAGGAGCATGCTGTGATACAAGGTATGGCGGTAGTGAGTAGCTCATATGCATATGCACTATTTGATTCTGGAGCATCACACTTCTTTACAGCTGCATCATTTATTACTGCTACTGGTACATTAGTTCAAAGATTAGCCACAACACTTACTATTGTATCCCCTGTCGGAGATTCGGCATTGGGACTTATATGTACGGCGATTAACACTGAATTAGCTGGACTCAGATTTGAGTTCAACTACCTAGTGTTGGACATGTCTAAATATGATATTATATTCGGTATGGATTGGTTGGCTAAGTTTCATGCCAACATCGACTGTTATCGTCGGAGAGTGACTTTTAAGTCACCCGAGGGCAAGCAATACGTAGTCCGTGCAGATAAACAAAGTGGATTGCAGGAAGGGTTAAACCATGTGGTATTGAATAATATCACCATAAATAAAGCTCCAGTTACTGAACTTCCGGCAATTGTACAAGAATTTGCTGATGTATTTCCAAAGGAACTCCCTGGTTTACCACCTATGAGGGAGATTAACTTCGAGATCAAGTTGTACCCTGGCACGACACCAGTATCGTTACCACACTATCGGATGGCACCAGCAGAAATGTCGGAGCTAAAGAAGCAGATTGATGAACTGCTTAGGCTGGGTTGCATCCGGAACAGTACCTCAGCATGGGGAGCACCAGTACTGTTTGTGAAGAAGAAGGACGGTTCACTACGGATGTGCGTGGACTACCGGAAGCTGAATCAACTAACCGTCCGGAACAAGTACCCTCTGCCTAGGATTGATGATTTATTCGATCAATTGAAGGGATCCAGCCATTTTTCAAAGATTGATTTGATGTCTGGTTATCACCAAATACGGGTTAGGGAGGAAGATATAGAGAAGACGGCCTTCTGGACGCGGTATGGACTATACGAATTTGTAGTCATGCCATTTGGACTCACAAATGCGCCGGCGGTGTTCATGGATTTGATGAACAGAATCTTCCGTCCCTATTTGGATCAATTTGTAATCGTATTTATTGATGATATTCTTATATATTCCAAGAATCAGGAAGAACATGCAGAGCACTTACGGATAGTTTTGAATACCTTGAGGCAGCATAATCTATATGCCAAGGCCAGTAAATGTGAATTCTGGCTATCCGAAGTCAATTTCTTGGGACATGTGATATCTGGGGGAGGTATAGCCGTGGATCCGGCTAAGGTGGCAGCAGTGAAAGATTGGAAAGCACCCAAGAATGTAACTGAAATTCGTAGCTTCTTGGGATTGGTTGGTTATTATAGAAGATTTATCATGGATTTTTCCAAAATTGCATCTCCATTGACTCAACTCACTCAGAAGGGAGTCAAGTACGAGTGGACAGATCTATGTAATCAAAGGTTTGAAGAGCTGAAGACAAGACTTACCACTGCCCCTATTTTGATTTTGCCGGTAAGTGCAAGTGTTACGCGGTATATTGCGATGCCTCGGGAAAGGGACTGGGTTGTACACTCAGTCAGAGTAATTGTGTGGTGGCATATGGTTCAAGGCAGTTGAAAATACATGAACGCCTTTACCCCACACATGATTTAGAATTAGCTGCAGTGGTTTTCGCCCTCAAGAGTTGTAGACACTATCTTTACGGCGAGAAATTTGAGGTATTTTCTGATCATAAGAGCTTAAAATATCTTTTTGATCAGAAGGAACTCAACCTCAGGCAACGAAGATGGATGGAGTATCTGGCGGATTATGAATTTGCGCTTAGATATCATCCAGGCAAGGCAAACAAGGTAGCGGATGCCCTCAGCCGTATACCACATGCATCCGTGGCATGTTTGATCAGATCGGAATGGGAGATGTTGAATACCATCCGAGAGTTTAAACTCTACTACAACAATTGTGGGACCATATACAATCTGGTGATACAATCCAACATAGTCACCAAGATTGAACAAGAACAACGTATGGATCCGGAAGTGGAGGACATTTGGGCCAAGATCTCTACTGGCACCGTTGTACCGGAATGGGAATTACGACCAGGACAGGGTCTTGTATTCCGGGGAAGAACATATGTGCCAAAGAGTTGCAGGAAAGAGCTACTGATTGAGACACATCAGTCCAAGCTCTCTATCCATCCGGACAGCACCAAAATGTACTATGACTTAAAGAGGCATTATTGGTGGCATGGACTAAAAAGGGATGTGGCAGAATTCGTGGCACATTGTCTAACTTGTCAACAAGTTAAGACTGAACACCAAAAGCCACCATGGTTGCTCAAACCCTTAGCAGTGCCAGAATGGAAATGGGAACACATTTCTATGGACTTTGTGTCGGGGTTGCCAAGGTCTTCAAAGGGCAATGACGCTATATGGGTCGTAGTCGACCGACTGATCAAATCCGCACATTTCATTCCTATCAAGATGACGGATTCATCTGAAACGTTGGGTCGGCGGTATATTAAAGAAATAATTCGACTACATGGCATTCCTCGAACAATAGTATCGGGCAGAGATGGCCGTTTTACCGGCAGAGTATGGCAAAGCATGCAGTCAGCCATGGGGACTGACTTATTGACTAGCACCGCTTTCAATCCACAGATTGATGGACAGTCTGAAAGAACAATACAAACCTTGGAAGACATGTTGCGAGCATGCATGTTAGATTTCAAGGGTGGATGGGAGGACCATTTACCACTGGTGGAGTTCTCCTATAATAACAGCTATCAGGCAAGCCTTCAAATGGCTCCTTATGAGGCTTTATATGGCAGACCGTGTAGATCACTGGTATGTTGAACAGAGGCAGGAGAGCCTGCATTGATCAGACTGGAACTAGTCGCAGAAACTACTGCACAAATTAAGTTGATACGTCAACACTTATTGACTGCGCAGAGTCGGCAGAAGAGTTATGCTGATAAAAGGAGACGGTTTCTGGAATTTGAAGTGGGAGACTTGGTATTCCTAAAGGTCTCGCCACGGAAGGGACACATGAGGTTTGGCAAGAAGGGAAAACTATCACCAAGATTTGTGGGACCGTTTTCCATCATGAGAAGAGTGGGGGAGGTGGTTTATCAGATAGCACTCTTGTAACACCCCGATTTCTCAAAGACATGAATATTTACGAAAATGCCCCTGGATTGGTAAATTTAATAAATGTGATTACAAATGAGGAAATGGTGGGGCCCATTGTTCAAATTAAGATCATATGAACATATTATAATGGCCAATTTATCATGAATGGGTAATGAACATCAAGGTGGGTCAAAATGGTTAATTGGGTCAAGGAATTCTCAATGAAATGGATAATTACCAAAATGCCCCTGATGTGTTAAATTAATTATTTTGTGATGTTAAGTAAGGAAATGGTGGGACCCATTGCTCAAATTAAGATCATCTGAGCACATTATGAATGTCAAGTTTGATTGGTTGGGTAATATACATCAATTGGGTCAAAAATGGCTAAATGGGTCAAAAGGCCCAAATGGGACCCAACGGGCCTTATTGGATTATTTGACCGTTGTGTGAACTTAAATTAAATGGGGTTAAGCCTATTTGATTGGAAATCAAGTGGAGGAAAAATGGGTAGGCTTGATCCATATGTAAAAACCAATTAGAAATGACCAAAATACCATAAATGGGTCATGTTGTCAAAACGGGTCAAGGAGCTAAAAGTGGACCCAACGGGTCGAGTTGACTATTGTTGACCGTGTGAACCCTCAAGGGAGCTCAAACACGATTCAAATCAGTTGAGTGGGATTGAGGTGAGTTGGAATTAAATCAAAAGGTGAGTTAACTCATGTGCATTAAATGAAATGCATTAAATGTGATGAGTTGGGTTGGAATAAACATACCTTGAGTTGGGTGAGTTGAAATGGAAATTCAAGGGGCTGTAAATTCAGTGAGTCCAATGGGAATTGGAAGAGCTTAGCTGGTCTCAAACCAACCAAAACAAGTCCCACACGTTGGGGACTTGTTTTGGTGAGTTCCATGGTAAATATTAAATATAAGTGCATGGGTTTGAGATGAGATGCTTGGGGATTTGAATGGCTGCATAGGTAGCTGCCAAGGGGTGCCTTGGATGGCACCCAATACCCATTGGTTTGTGCAAGAAGTTATGAGGGAGTGGAGGAGTTTTGGGGGCTGAACTACAAAAACAATAAGCACACAAGGTTGGCCATTTTTCACATTGGAAATCCAAGAATTTCCATCTCTCTCTCTCTCCCTCTCTCAAATTCGTTTTTCCTAGCTGGAATAGCAGAGGTGTTTGCACCAGTAGATCAAGTACAAAACAGCAAAAGAAAGGAAGAAATAAAAGGGAGAACCAAGGACCAAAGGCAAAGAGAAAGATTGGAAGTTTGGTAAGTATTTATTTGTTATTTTGGTATAATAACATGGAGCAAATGGGGTGTGTATTGACCATGGTTATGGCCGAATACACCAAGGTTTTAACCTTGATTAGTGGAGGATTTAAAATGGTAAAAATAACCATTGGGTTCGGGCACCATGAAGGGCCGAACCCCATGTAAAGAGATGGCTTGGTTTCATGTTTTGAAACATGAAAACCATGGATTTTGTGGACTGTTTTGGATTTTGAATTAAGATTTAAATAAATGTTTTAGAATGGTTAAAAACTATGGATCTGAATGACATAGGGACTGAAATTTATATGGTCTAAAATTAGTGAATTAAAAGATGGAAATGGACCATTGGGTTCGGCCACTTAGCATGGCCGAACCCCATGGAAACAAATGGTTGCTTTTGATATTTTTTTTAGAAGTTAAAACCATATAAGTTAGGACTGTTGTTAGATGGTTGTAATAGATTTAAAATGCATGTTTAAAGAGAGTTAAAACATGGGTTTGGATATCAGAAAAGGCTGAAGTTATGTAGTCTAAATCAGTAGATTAAAATTGGAAAAGATGGACCATGGGGATTGGCCATCTTGGATGGCCGAATCCCATGATATGATGTCGGTTTTTGGATGCTTTCTTTTAAAGTTAAAACCTGATGTTAATATACTGTTTATACATGTTTATCTGAGGTTTAAAAACAGTAAACATAGCCATTGGGTTCGGCCACCATGGAGGGCCGAACCCCATATAAAAGAATGTTGGTTTCATGTTGGAAAAACATGTAAACCATAGACTTTTTATGGACTGTTTTGGATGGTTTCTTTGAGAGTTAAAACCTGATGTTAATACACTGTTTATACATGTTTATCTGAGGTTTAAAAACAGTAAACATAGCCATTGGGTTCGGCCACCATGGAGGGCCGAACCCCATGTAAAAGAATGTTGGTTTCATGTTGGAAAAACATGTAAACCATAGACTTTTTATGGACTGTTTTGGATAGTTTCTTTGAGAGTTAAAACCTGATATTAATATACTGTTTATACATGATTATTGGAGGTTTAAATAGAGTAAGAATGACCATTGGATTCGGCCAACATGGAGGGCCGAACCCCATGTAAAAGAGGGTTGGTTTTCATGTTGGAAAACATGGAAACCATAGACCTTTGTGGACTGTTTTTGGGAGGTCTTTATGTAATAAGGTTACTGATTTTGAGTTGGCCATGGGATGCCTAAATCATGGGCTTAATATGGCTAAGGGGTAGAGCCAATTAGTATTTAAACAAAGGACATCATTGAGCAAAGAACCATAAGGGTTCGGCCATGAGTATGGCCGAACCCCATGGACTGTTTTCATGGGCCATTTTATGGATGTATGTGTGATTAAAAATGGAATCATGTTTGCTGTTTTCGCCGTCCAAAACATGACTGAACCATGTTAAGGTTACGGTTAAGGTTGTAGAATTTAATCAAGGTATTGGTGGCAATGGCAAATCTGTGAATACAAGCCAAATGAAGAGATTGATCAAAAGTACTTATAAGATGTTTTAGGTCTCATATGTGAATGGACATGTGAATAAGATTATGATTTACTTATTGTTGCATAATAAGGTACCGAAAGTTGAACGACGAACGAGTCGTGACCCGTTAAAGCCTAGGAAAGAACGGACGCTGAAGTGATTCTTCAGTAGGTTTCCTACCTACTTGTAACCACGGTTTTTACCCAGTTTTTCTTATGATACTCTTGTTTTAATATATGTGTTTCAAATGATATATTATGCATTAACAAATGGCATACAGGCATTGGCATCTCATGCATAGTCATGGGATAATGAATGAAGTTCTACAGTGATGGCTACGATTGTACATGATGGGGGTTGCCCATTGCATGTACATATTGTATAGAAGAGATGAATGTATTGTAATTTACCTTGTCGGTGCAAGGCACCTCAAGTGATGGCTACGATTGTACATGATGGGGGTTGCCCATTGCATGTACATATTGTATAGAAGAGATGAATGTTGTTGTAATTTACCATGTCGATGCAAGGCACGTCAAGTGATGGCTATGAAAGTACATGATGGGGGATGCTCATTGCATGTGCATATTTCATAGCATTGTTTTTACCTGTTTTGATGATCATGTATTATGATATGTATATGCATGTTTTATATGCTAACATGTGGTAGCCCTGATTCGGGAACCTACTAGGCGCGTTGATCTAACGCCCTAATTCTATCCTCAGAGGAGATTGCAGGTACAAGCAAGGGGAAAGGAAAGGTCATTGACCGGGAGGGGAGCTGAGCCTAAGTGCTTTAATGATGGATTTTGGATTACGTTATATTACTGTCATTTGAATACTATTGTTGGACATGTAATAATTAGTTATTTGCTATGGTTTGATTAGGATAATAACATGTGGATGGTTGATCTATGTTATTTAATATTTAAGACTGTTACTTGCTATCTCGTCTTTCTATTCTGCAATTATCTAGATTATTCCGCATGTTGATGTTAGTTCCATGTGTGATTCACTATCATGGTCTATTCCATGTACACATGGGTGGCCAGTTAAGGTTCAGACTTGGGTAGTCTGAACTTAACTCGCGTCGTGACGCCGCCCGCTCTTTTCCGATGTTTATTTAAAAAAAAAAAAATTAGACTCTGAAATTCTCGAAGAGGGCGAGGCGTTACAACTCCCCTCACAATTAGCATCTCTACACGATGTGTTTCACGTGTCGATGCTAAGGAAATACAATCCGGATCTGTCCCATGTTTTGAATGTTCAGGATATTGAAGTACAAAGCGACGTGACGTACGTCGAGAAGCCGGTCAGAATAATGGAAACCGAACAAAGGGTGTTGCGAAACAGAGCAATTCAGTTCGTAAAGGTGGTATGGGATTGTCATGGCGATGAGGAGGCCACATGGGAACTCGAATCGGAGATGAGAACAGCTCACCCCGAACTATTTATGTAATTATTTGGGAACCCTACTTCGCTCGATTTTCGGGATGAAAATTTTAAAAAGAGGGTTATATTGTAACACCCCAATTTCTCAATGAAGTGGAAAATTATGAAAATGCCCCTGAGTTATTAAATTAATTATTTTGTGATGTTAAATAAGGATATGGTGTGGCCCATTGCTCAAATTAAAATCATATGAGCACATTATGAATGTTAAGTTTGATTGGTTGGGTAATTTACATCAATTGGGTCAAAAATTACTAAATGGGTCAAAAGGGCCAAATGGGACCCATCGGGTCAAAATGGATGATTTGACCGTTTTGTGAGCTTAAATTAAATGGGGTTAAGCCTATTTGATTGGAAATCAAGTGGAGGAAAAATTGGTAGGCTTGACCCATATGTAAAAACCAATTGTAAATGACCAAAACACCATAATTGGGTCATGGAGTCAAAAACGGCTCAAGGAGCTAAAAGTTGACCCAACGGGTTGTGTTGACTAACGTTGACCGTGTGGACCCTCAAGGGAGCTAAAACACGAGTTAAATCAGTTGAGTGGGACTGAGGTGAGTTGGAATTAAATCAAGTAGTGAGTCAACACATGTGCATTAAATGAAATGCATTAAGTATGGTGAGTTGGACATGTGAGTTGGGTGAGTCAAAATGGAAGTCAATGGGACTGTAACTCACTGAGCTAAGTAGAAATTGGAAGAGGTTGGCTCAGCTTTAACCACCAAAACAAGTCCCACACGTTGGGGACTTGTTTGGGGTGATTTCCATGGTGTATGTTAAATGAGATGCATGGGAATGAGAATAGATTGCATGGGGCTGCCAAAGGGTGTGTTGGAAGTGCCAAGGGGTGCTTTGCTTGGCTGCAAGTGACTCCTTGGTTTGTGCAAGGTTTAATGAGGAGTAAATGGGTGATGTGGGGCAGTTTAAACAAAAGCAGCCAGCACCCATGCTTGGCCGAATTTACATGCCAAGAGTTTTAGAATTCCCATCTTTCTCTCCCTCTCTTAAGAACACTCTCTTGGCCGAATTGGACTTGGTGTTTCTCACCATTGAATCAAGCATACAATCAGCAAGGAATTAAGGAAGCAAGGATCAAAAGTCAAGAGCAAAAGGCAAAGGAAAGTGGTAAGTATTTCCATTGAATTATGTTTAATAAAATGGGTTAAGTAAGACATGATTCGGCCATGTGATGGTCAAATCTATCAAAGGGTTAAAATATGATTCTTTTATGCCCAAATAGATGGAAAACATGGACATAGGGTTCGGCCACTTTGGATGGCCGAACCCCATGAAATATTATGGTTAATGTTGATGGTTTTGTAAGATTTAAACCATGCAAGTATAGGACTGATTTTGGAGGTTTAAGATACATACTTTGGAAAGATTGAAAGCATGGATTTTGATGTCATAATTTGGCCATGCTATGGCCGAATTTGACAAGGGTCTAAACCATGGAAGATGGTGTCAAAAAGGAGTGGAAATGGACCATTGGGTTCGGCCACTTTGGGTGGCCGAACCCCATGGAAAAAGTTGGTTAATGTTGATGGTTTTTGGAATTTAAAACCATGCAAGGTGGGACTGTTTTTACATGTTTTATTAGATTTAAAATACATGTTTAAAGAGGATTAAAACATGGGTTTGGAAATCAGAAAAGACTGAAGTTTATATGGTCTAAATCAGTAGACTAAAATATGGAAATGGACCATTGGGTTTGGCCACTTTGCATGGCCGAACCCCATGGAAACAAGTGGGTGTTTTTGATAGTTTTTGGAAATTAAAACCATATAATTTGGGACTGATATTAGATATTATTGTTGGATTTAAAATGCATGTTTTAAGGAGGTTAAAACATGGATTTGAATGTTGGTTTCAGACCCAGGATAAAGGGTTAAATGTTCAAAACCAAAGGTCATGGTGTTCGGCCAATGAGCATGGCCGAACCCTATGAAATTGGGCTAATTTTTGGATGTTTGTTTGAAAGGTAAAACCTGATATTAATTTACTATTATTACATGATTATTGGATGTTTAAAAATAGTAAACATAACCATTGGGTTCGGCCACCATGGAGGGCCGAACCCCATGTAAAAGAGGGTTGGTTTTCATGTTGGGAAACATGGAAACCATAGACCTTTGTGGACTGTTTTTTGGAGATTTTTATGTGATAAGGTTACTGATTTTGGTTGGCCATAGGATGGCTAAACTATGTGTTTAACATGGCTAAGGGGTAGAACCAATTGGTATTTAAATTATGGACATTATTGAGCAAAATAACCATAAGAGTTCGACCATGAGTATGGCCAAACCCCATGGACTGTTTTCATGGATCATTTTATGGATGTGTATGTGATTTAAGATGGAATTCTGTTTACTGATTTGGTCGGCTAAAACATGACTGAACCATGTTAAGGTTGTGGGTAAGTTGTAAAGTTTAATCAAGGTATTGGTAGCAAGGGCATATTTGTAAATAAGCATCACAACCATGAGTTGGTATTTGTGGACTTAGACTCAAAAATGGGAATCAAATAAAGTAAGGGATTAAAAGTTGGTCCATGATATATATGAATAAGGTGACGGATCTCTGTGACGGTGCACGACTGTGAGCGGTGACCGGATAAAGCCTAAGAAAGAACGGACACTGAAGTGATTCTTCAGTAGGTTTCCTACCTATTTGTAACCACAGATTTACCCCAGTTTTCTTATGATACTCTTGTTTTATATTTTATGTGTTTCAAATGACATATTATGCATTAACAAATGGCATACAGGCATTGGCATCTCATGCATAGACATGGGATTATGAATGAGGTTCTACAGTGTTTCAAGTTATGAGTTACGTCCTGCCTCGGTGGTGCAAGTCACGCCAGGAGGACTAACATGATGATCATAGTCACATTGGTCTCCTTAGGCGATGAGAGTCCCGCCAGGAGGACCAATACGTGATATGAATCAGTCAATGATGAAGAGATAAAGGTGTATTGTAATTTACCTTGACGGTGCAAGGCACGTCAAGTGATGGCTATGAATGTACATGATGGGGGATGCTCATTGCATGTGCATACATCATAGCATTGTTTTACCTGTTTTTGATGATCATGTAATATGATATATATGCATGTTTTATATGCTAACATGTGGTAGCCCTGATTTGGGAACTACTGGGCGCATTGATCTAATGCCCTAATTCTATCCTCAGAGGAGATTGCAGGTACAAGTAAAGGGAAAAAGAAGGTCGATGACCGGGAGGGGAGCCAAGCCTAAGCGCTTGAATGATGGATTGGATGAATTTCGATTTGTTGTTTATTTGATACTTTATTATGGACATGTAATAAAGTAGTTACTTCCTATGGTTTGCTTAGGATATTGACAATGTATGGTTGATTTATGTAATCATTATATGAGATTGGTACTGGCTATCTTTTCATATTATTCCGCAGTTAACTTATACTATTCCGCAAGTTGATGTTAGTTCCATGTGTGTTCATTATCATGGTCTAGTCCATGTACACATGGGTGGCCAGTTAAGGTTCAGACTTGGGTTGTCTGAACTTAACTCGCGTCGTGACGCCTCCCGCTCTCTTTCGATGTTTTATTATTACTTTAAAAAAAAAAAATTAGACTCTGAATTCTCGGAAAGGGCGGGGCGTTACATTTTCAATACTAATAACCCAATAAAATAAACCATAACTTTCCATTAAAATCATCAAACCATCACCCAATCTTCTTCCATGGGGTTCGGCCAAACACCATGGCCGAACCCTATGGTTCTTTTATTTCAAAACAAATTTATCAAATAAAAATACTAACCGTTTCCATTTGATTTCTTGCTCTTCCAATCCTTCTCCTTTCTTCTTAATTTTTCCAAACCAAGAACACCTCTTGTTGGCTGCCTTCTTCTTCTCCTTGCTCTTGCCGTGAATAAGAATAGAGAGGGAGAGAGAATTCGGCAATGTGTGTGTAAACCGTGTGCCTTTGTCCTTCTCTCCTTTTATAATCTTCCCTTGATCCCATGTTTAGAAGGTGCTTAAGGTAGCCAACCCTCTTACGCCGTCCGCCCCTTATCTATTTAATTGGGACTTGCCGACCTTGTAATAGCCCGGAATTTTTAAATCAATAAAAATGTGGCTATTATTTATTTTAATGATGGAAATTAGGAAATTTGATGGAGTAGATGGTAAATGGATCAAAAAATTGGACAAAGGCTCAAGTATGGACAATGGACCATGGATTGGATTTAAATTCATTTAAAAGGTAAATGATGGTCAATTGGGCCAAGGATGGTCAAATTGGGCCCAATGCACATCCGGGACCCAATGGGTCAGAATGATTTAAGCTCTAAGGTAAATGGGTAGGAGGTGAATGTAATTGGGCCATGGGCCCAATGGTGATCCAAGTAGTTGAAAATGGATTAAATTAAATCACCTATGTTAGTGATGAATTAACCAAGGTGACATGGCCGATTGGGACCCACCTCCACCTCACCAAGTGAGATGGCGTGTGGACCAAGGATTGGTGGGGGCGGCCACCATGGTTGAATTGGTCAACCATGGGTGGATACATGGAGGGAATTTAAAGAGATGGAATTAGGTTAAGTGGGAATAAATTAACCTAAGTTGGAATACCTATCCAAAAAGGTGGTCAAAAGGGGTCAAAATTGGAATACCAAAACACCTCATTTCAAACACCAAAGACGTTGGGCTTGGTGGTGGTTTATTCCAACCACCACCATAAAGCATAAAGCATAAAGCATGGAAAAAATCCCATGTTGGTGGTTGGAAGCCTTAATGGTGGAGTAAAGTTTAAGAAACCAAAAGGTGTTGTTTTTATCTTATCTTTTAAATTCCATTCTTATCTCATTCTCTTCCTCTCTTACTCTCCCACATTGCCGTCCCACACCCAATGAAAAAGAAGAAGAAAAGCTTGGAAGAAAAAGAGAAGAAAGAAGCCAAGCTTGGCCATCACCCCAAGATCAGGCCATAATATCTTCTTCCTCACCATCCTCTTCTCCTCCTCCCCCTCTCTCAAACACACCCCATGATGGCCGAACCCAATCTTGGAGGTTTTTCATCTTGATCAAGCATCCTAGCCAATCAACAAAGGAGAAGAAGAAGAGAGGAGGCCAAGGAGTCCGAAGGGAGCAAAGAAAGTCGGAGGAGCCGACGGATTGTAAGTACTTCTAAAGAAGAGATTGGATTTTTTTTAGGGTTTAAGATTTGGGGTCCATTTCTTAGATTTAGTGGTGGCCAAAACATTATGAGCCTTGGATCTCAAATCCATCCCATGGAAGGATGAAAAATGGACAAAACCCTAATGGGTAAATTAGGGTTAAGAAAAATAAATGGATTAAGGACATTATGTAATTAAATTATTTAAGCAATGGATGTATGGAATTTTTGGAAGGAATCATGGTGAGTAATTAAGTAAATTGGAATGGGGTTTTTAAGGTCAAAACCATGGTGGGTGTTTAAGTGATTTTATTAGGGTTGTAAAGAATGAAAGCCATGGAAAGATGATTATGATTTTTAGGGTTTTTATAATCAAATGTAGTGATTTTCGAAAGGGTTTTAAATGAAGAAATTCATGAAAATGTAAATGGTTTTATGGCCTTGAAAGGCATAGATGGGAGTGAACCATGAGCCATGGGTTCGGCCATGGTGTATGGCCGAACCCTAGGGTTATGTGTTTGTAAATTTGAAGGGTGTAAAAATAGGGAAAAATGGTTGAGAATGGTGATAGTTTAAAATGGATTTTTAAGTGTGGGAAATAATGTTCTAAAAATAAAACCATGGGGAGATTTTAGGGATGGAATGTTTTTAAATCCTATGGTGATCTAATGGTGGTTTTAAATGGGTTTAGAAGAATGGAAGATATGGAGTAATGCATTAATAATTTGGAGGTTTAAAAAGGGTCAAATGTTTGTTAATTTTAAAGGGAGCTTAATGAAGAAAACCATGGTAGGTAATTAAGGATTTTTAATGGAGTTTTTAGGGTTAGAATCATGAAGGGATGATTAATGATTTTAGTTTTTTTTAATGATTGAATGTAATAATTTTAAAGGGATTGTAAATGAGGAAATGCATGATGTGAACCTTCTCATGGTGTTAGAATTTTAATGGATTTAGAGAATGGAGGCTATGACAAGGGGTTAATGATTTATAAAGGTTTTAAATGAATGGGTATTAGTGAATTTTAAAAGGGGTGGAAACAATGATAAAAACCATGGAGAGTGATTGGTGAATTTAGAAGTACTTAGACCATAGTAAGGATGAAGGACTGTTGGCAACTTCAATGGATTTTAAATGTAGTTGGTAATGATCAAAATTGATAATTTAAATGCATGATGTAAACCTCCTCATGGGAGGGCTTATTATGGATTTAAATGTGGTGAGAAAGACCCAAGGAAAAATGGGGATTAGGTTGAATTAAAGGGGCTGATTTTAATAAAACCCATGACCCAATTTATGAGCCATTTAATGGGCTAAACTTGGGATTATGTATGTGGTTAGATGAATGGAAAAATTAGGCTAAGTTAAGGACTAATTTGTTAATGTGCATATCATGGTTGATGGAACATTAATGGATCTAGTGTATGGATCAATTATGAACAAAAATGTACATGGATTAAGTGAATGAGTAACCATGGAAGGGTAGTGGCAAAACCGTAAATATTGGCCAAAATGAAGAACCCCATGGGAGGTGACCATGGACTTAGTTGTTTTTAAGATGACCTTATGTATGGTTAAATAAGGCCTAGGGTGGCTGGTTTTTAGACTCATGTAATTAAATTAATTAATATGGTTAAGGGATTAAATGGGACCCACGAACCTAACTAGTAGGGTTCGGCCATGGTGTATGGCCGAACCCCACTAAGGCTTAAATAATGGACTTAGACGTGATTTAAAACATGAATCTAATTGACAATATGTAATAAGGTACCGGACATCGCAAGCGGTGCGCGACGGCGACCGGGTTTGTGGACGGAGAAACGCAAAGGAGCATTAGTCGGTATTCAATAGGATTCCTACCTTTTTGTAAGCCATGGATTATGTGTTATGTATGGGTTTTTCCTTGATTTATTTTGATAAGCATATAATTGTTTTAAGATGGATTTTAAGTCTATGATGTGTATATTGATGCTTTGCTTGATCTATTTGTTGATAATCAAATTATATGTTTTATTGATGGGACTTTAAATGCCATGGTTTGTGCTATCATATATATTGCATGGCATATGGCATCAACATCTAATGCATGACATGGGAGGGATATGGCATGGGAAGGATGGAATGAAACCGGAGTCCATGCTCCGTCGGGGCGACCGAGAAGCAAGCATGGGGATATCTTGATGTGTTTCATCCATCAAGAGGGATATTATGAGCTATAACCGGAGTCCATGCTCCGTCGGGGCGACCGAGAAGCAAACATGGGGACACCTTGACGAGGTTTTGCTGTCAAGGGGGATGATTTGTAATTGTTTATACCTTGACAAGGTTTTGCCGTCAAGGGGGATGATTTGTGATTGTTTATATCTTGACGAGGTTTTGCCGTCAAGTGGGATGATTTGTGATTGTTTATATCTTGACGAGATTTTGCCGTCAAGGGGGATGATTTGTGATTGTTTATATCTTGACAAGGTTTTGCCGTCAAGGGGGATGATTTGTGATTGTTTATATCCTGACGAGGTTTTTTCGTCAAGGGGGATATGGCATCATGATGGTATGGATGATGGCTGGGACACATGACATAAAACACCCATGGCATGGCATTCATTTTATGGTTTTCATTATATCATACCTATGTGCTTGTTATCACTAATCCATGTGTTAGCCCTACTCGGAGTCCTACTGGGCGCGTTGTCTAACGCAATACTTCTACCCTAGCTGATGACGCAGGAGATGGCGGACACGAAGGACGAGACGGGAGCCAAGCTTAGGAGCTTGGGGGAGTGAACTACTTAGTTTATTTAATTTATTTTGGAAATGTAATTTGAATAGCTTAACTCGTCGGAATGTAATAATTTAGATTACTTACTATGGTTTGGATTTTATTTTGGACATTATCATTTTGAAGTAAATTAGTAGTTTTAAATGATGTAATCTTCCCTGCTATCTAGAAATTGTTAGGATAGTCTCTATATTATAATTCCGCATTTAGTTTAATATTCTGCAAGCTTTCTTCTACGTGTGAACCATTCTTCGTGGACTTAGTTCCACGCACACGTAGGGTTGACTAGTTAAGGCCCGGGCTTTAGAAGCTTGGACTTAACTCGCGTCGTGACGTCCGCTCCCTTTGTCACTCTTTATTTCAAAAAAAAAAAAAATAGACTCTGATTTCGGTGAAAAGGGGCGGGCGTTACAGACCTTGGCTTCCCATATTTAGAATGTGCTATGCGCATATCGCTAATCCTAGCCTAAGCAATCTTTTAATTTAGACACTTCTTTATTTAATTTAAGACAATATGCATACCCTTTTTAAAAGATCCCATGCACCTATCATAGATATGAATCTTTCTATACACGGCCATGCAATATTATCTCCTTCCTTATTTATATAATATTGCAATACCAAATTAAATTCAACTCCATTTAATTTTTATTGAAAACATTTCCAAAACCGTTGGTCCTAATTGGGCCAATGACCCAACTCTTTACCCAATTTAAGATCCATAACTAATGTTCACAAATTAAATGGATCATTTTCATACAAAATAATAAATTGAAAATCCGGGGTGTTATAGGATGAGATGAAAAGTGATGATGTGAAGCGTTTACTCTATAGGGAATTCGAATGGATCTATTGGGATATGATAAAATCGTGTGTGAGGTGGTGGATTGGATGATGAGGTGTACATTATGTGTAAAAACCAAATGGATAGGTGGAGGTGGCTTGGGTTCCAAGTTAATCTAGATCTAGGTGAATAGTTGTGATTGAATAGGTTTAAATCTAATAGCTTATCAATGGATGGATGAGATGAATTTGATAAATGATATGATAATGAATGAAGTTAGGATTCTAAGGTTAATCTAAATGAATGGTAAAACGGATGGCCTAGATTTAAGATGATGATTGTATGGATTGGATTTGAAAAAGTGGCTCTAGGGTTCATCTAATTTTATGAATGCAATGGATGGTCTGGATTAAAGGATGGCTAATGGATGGCATGGATGATATGGATATGAACAAGGCTATGGGCGTGTTGACTTAGAGTTTACAAAGCAAAATTCGAATAGGGGCTTTGGAGTTATTGGATTTGAATAATTGGACTTTCACTTTGGACTTCTTGGACTTGGAGCACATGGAATTGAACTGGGCCTGTTGGACTTGAACTTGCACACTGGTTGTAATGCCCCGCCCTTTTTCACTCGCTTCTTCCCGTAAATCAGAGTCTATTTTTTTTTTATAACAGAGTAGAGTGATAGAGCGCGGGACGTCATGACGCGAGCTAAGTCGGAACTTCCATAGTCCGACCCTTAACTAGCCAACCCTATGTGTGCATGGATTAAGTCCACGAAAAAGGTTCACACATAACAATTTCAATTTGCGGAATAAAAATCATAACTGCAGAATCATAAAATGCTGATAATAATAGAACCAAGTTCTATTCCATTCAGATAGCAAAGTACGTCAAGTCCTTAATCATAATTAAAACGTCATAATCATCCAAATAAACATCCGACCATCTGAGTTATTACATTCCCGGAAACTAGTTACTCAAATACATGTCCATAAGTAACTTTATTCAAAACATATAAAATAAAGTATCCAACCTCCTATGCCTGGCCCTCCTTGCACTCATCGTTCTCCTTGTTTCCTGTATCATCAACTAGGGTAGAAGTAGGGCATTAGAACAACACGCCCAGTAGGTATTTCAGTTACGGCTAACACATGGTAAGTACAAAACATATAATAATGTCGTAATGTCAAAAACCATATAAATCCATGCCATGCAATGATGACAAATGCAATGAGTCCCACCCATCACATGTACATAAAAGTACCCACCACATAAGTCTTTCGGACGCCTTGACGGAGTGTGGACCCTCCGGTTTCTTCCTGATGGAAAAGCACATCAAGGTACCCCACATAGGTTTTTCGGACGCCCCGATGGAGTTTGGACCCTTCGGTTACAAAACCTTCACCCCATGCCATGCATGAGATGCCAATGAAACACATGCTATTTTATAACATAAACATAGCATTTAAAATCACCTTTTGAAACATATTCAACACATGCTAATTATATAAATAAACATAGCATTTAAAATTCAATATAAAGCATATCCTTTGAAACACAATTTCATAAAAAAATAAGATAAAACAAATGTACAAAAACCCATGGTTTCAAAGAGGTGGAATCCTACCAAAGACCGCTACGTGTCCTTGCATCTTTCGTCCGGTAACCGCTCACGATCGTACACATCTTGTGAGGCCCGTTACCTTATAATATTCAATTAATAAAAAACCAAGTCCCACTTGATTTAAAATATTTAAAGTCCATAAACCAATCCCCATGGGGTTCGGCCATACGCCATGGCCGAACCTATGGTCTACCATTTTTTTACCATAATTACAATAATGTCATTCTTACCATAGCCATTTACCTTCCTTATTTCCATAAGACTTAAGTTCTAAAATAATCCATACAATAGTTCATTAATTCTACGTAATTACCAAAATGCCATCCATGGCTAACTTAACCCATCATCCATTCCTTTCAAACATTAACACCATAAATTATTCCCCATGGGGTTCGACCATACACCATGGCCGAACCCATGGTCTATCATTTTCAAACCTTCCATTCATTAACACATGAATATATTAGATCCAAGATTGATTCATGGGGTTCAGCTAAATACCATGGCCGAACCCTATGATGTCTAAGTTTCCATTTTCATCAACTTAGCAAATCCATAATTAACAAGTCCATATTTAGAAACTTTCTAAATTCAATATCCTCCTTCTATTTTTAAATCCTTTCTAAATTAAACTCCACTTTCCATATTTACAAGGTTTCCAATTTAGCACCCATCCTTCCATAATTGGAATCTTTCCAAATTTAGCAACCAACTACCATAATTAGAAGCTTTCTAATTTAGCCAATCAAAATCCATCAACCATACCAAAACAACTCCATGGGGTTTGGCCATACACCATGGCCGAACCCTATGGTTCACAATCCTCCTTCTATTTTAATTAATTAAGATACATTAACAATATACCAAACCAACTCCATGGCGTTCGGCCATACACCATAGCCGAACCCTATGGTTCTTTAATTTCTTTAGAAATACATATTCCCATTCATCCATTAATTTGTCTTTCCATGGATCTAAAACCATCAACCATATTTCCATTTAAAAATCCTCTTAAAACATAAGCATAAATCCATGATCTTATCACCTTATTAATTTCCTTTCCATGGGGTTCGGCCATACCCATAGCCGAACCCTATGGTTCCATTCTTTTCCTCTTTTCAAATGCAATCAAAATAATATAACCCTCCATGGTTTTCAATCCTCAAAACCCATGAATTAAACATGTCTTTCCATGGGGTTCGGCCATGCACTATGGCCGAACCCTATGATTCTTTCTTTCCATTAAAAATCATCAAACCATCTCCCAATCTTCTTCCATGGGGTTCGGCCAAACACCATGGCCGAACCCTATGGTTCTTTTATTTCAAACAAAATTTATCAAATAAAATACTAACCAGTTCCGATTGATTTTTTCGCTCTTCCAATCCTTCTCTTTTCTTCTTGATTCTTTCTCCAAACCAAGAACACCTCTTGCTGGCTGTCTTCTTCTTCTCCTTTCTTCTTGCCGTGAATGAGAACTTGAGAGAAGGAGAGTGAGAAAAAAATTGGAGAAAGAGATGTGCAATCCGTACGCCCTTGTCCTTCTCTCCTTTTTAATAACTCCCTCTTGATCTTAGTTTAGAAGGTGTTTTAGATACAATTTCCTCTTAGGGCCGTGCGCCCCTTGTATCTCTCCCTTTATCATTCCACTCAATCCTATTAAGATAGCACTTGCCGACCTTAGCTTCCCATATTTAGAATGTGCTTAAGATAAACAATGCCCCCTTAGGCCGTGCGCCCCTTGTCTTAATTAGTAATGCCGTGTGCCCTTGTGTTTAATTTGCCATTGCCGTGTGCTCTTCTTTTAGAAGGTGCTATGTGCATAACACTAATCATAGCCTAAGAAATCTTTTAATTTAGACACTTCTTTATTTAATTTTAGACAATATGCATACCCTTTTTAAAAGATCCCATGCTCCTATCATAGATATGAATCTCTCTATACACGGCCATGCAATATTATCTCCTTCCTTATTTATATAATATTTCAATACCAATTTAAATTCAACTCCATTTATTTTTTATTGAAAAAAATTCCAAAACCGTTGGGTCCCAATTGGGCCAATGACCCAACTCTTTACCCAATTTAAGATCCATAACTAATGTTCACAAATTAAATGGATTATTTTCATACAAAATAATAAATTGAAAATTCGGGGTGTTACACTGGTCTGGCCCAATTTATGAAATGTGCATAGATTACTTGAGTCTGGCCCAATGCTTGGCATATGGAGCATAGCTTGGCTCATTTGGAGTAGATTTATGGCCCCTGGATCTTGAATTTCAGACTTTGGCCCTTGAATTGCAGCTTCTATCTCGAGAATTAAATAATTAACTCACCAGTTGAAATCTAAAAATATTGAATTAATGTAGACTCCCATAATTGAATCGAGATTAGTCAATTTACATTAAAAATCCTAGAAGTGGTACGAGATTAATTATTAAAATTCTAGGTCTTCCAATTTAAGCACAAAACTTGCAATTTTCCAGTGAATTTGATTGATTTCCTAAATTTTCCATTTTTATCTACAAAACTAACAAACAACATTAATTGCATCTAATATATGCAAAATTAAAGACTAACTAGTCCAAATAACATGGGTAAAAATGTCATTTTTTATGCCTCAACAAATACCCCCAAACTTAGATTTTGCTCTACCTCGAGCAAAATTACCTCAAAAAATCAAAAAATAAAAACAAAATATTTTAATCTAATCCTAAACTAAACCTAAACTACACTACTTTCGTTGGTTTTCTCGATTGCATTTAGTGTATGCAACAAGCCTTTAAACCCATAGGTTACCCTTAGTGGACAAGTTATAGTCTAGTAAGGGCTTATAGTGATGATACCCACAAACATCAACATCTTTAGTAGAAACACATAGATAAAAAATCTAAGCATCATACAACTCTAACATTCATTTTACAAGGCTTATACTCGGAGTGTAGTGTGTGCTTAGCCAATATTAAGATAACCTTCATTTTCCAAACATACACAAGCTTTGTAACCTCCTTTGCAAAATGCTCTTTGACTACAAACCTCACCAGATATATCTCTCAAAAAGACTAACGCTCAGAGGTTTGGGTTTATTTTCTCTCAAAGTATATGTGAGTGGAGTTTATTTATTCAAATCAAAATATCTCACATATGTACTTAGAAAAGACGACTTAAATCAAAGAAAATAAATAGATCTCATGGATGGATGCCATTTTCCTAAGAATGTTGAAAATACCATCATTTTCCTTCTTTTATTCTCCACATGAAATACCAGTTTTAGACTTAAGATCAATAGGACGGAGCGTGGCTTGGGATCAGGTCATATCAAAGAAGGATGAAAGGTTCTAAAAGTAAAAGTAAACATTTTGAACAGAAAAAGTTAGAGGTCTTCATAATGTAAAACGGGATATTTCTTCCCCGTATTTTTTTCTTTTTAGCACTTTTCAAAATATTTATTTTTCTTTTCTTCTTCTTTCACATCCTTCTTTGATGTCTAGATGTTCCCTTTCTTCTTCTTTTTTTTCCTTCCTTTTCTGATGCAATATATTTTTCTTTTCTTTCTTTTTGCATCATTGTCATTTTTTCTTTCTTTTCAAGTACTGATTTTTTTAGAGTACCATCCCAGTTTTTCATCTCCAACCTTTTTTAGGCCCTAGGATAGGTCACAGATATTTCAGTGACGCTCAAACTCCATGTCCGGAGTGGGGTACGGTAAATATGGCTAAACAATAAAACATGCTTTATAAAGCTCAACTGGGAAAGTAAAAGGATTAAATTACCAAAAATAGGTAGGCATGAAGGCTCGAATCGATCCAAAAATGGCATATACAATATCCTATGCTTCATACGGTAATTTCATTGATTCAAACAAATTTAGAAAAATTTCATGTGTCATAACCCAAATTTAATGGCATTCTCAGTAATATGACCAAAATGAAGAACAGTGAGATCAACAACGCTTAATGTGCTTATTGTTGATCGCTTTAAATTTGAAAATCTCGTAAACGCACGAACCATTCATAATATAGTAATGTGAGAGCGAGGTCCAACCCAATGGAAAATCTCCAAGTATATGAATTTAAATTTATGTCCTCTAAAAAAGAATTGTTTTTAAGAAATTGAATCATTATATGAGTGGGTTCATTAAGTCTGATCTTTGAAACCACTCATTGCACTAAATCCTTTTAACCTAATTTACTCCTACTGCAATGTTAAGTCTTCTCACCGAATATGTGAGATTTCATGGTATCTGTTGAACACACAAATAGGAATACAATAAATCATATAGTCATAATCAACATAATACACAGATATATATACAATACAACATACATTTATAGTATTTCAAATCCTCCTATCCTATTTTAACATAGAATTTTAACTTAGAATAAGTTTCAAAAACCTGTTTTTAGTTCCTCGAAACATGCCTCGGAACAAGGTACTCTGGCTTCGGAACTCTCAAGCCACTGCCTAAAATCTGGGCTTTACAGAGCCCTCGGAACTTGGGTTCTGTCCTTTGGAACTTCTGAAGTTCAGGCCTTGGAACTTCCGATCCTGCTTCCGAACAGAAGTATAGTAAACAGGAAAATCAGTAGGTCTCAATGTGTCTCGGGTCTTGCCGAGGTTTGTTCGGAATTTTCAAACAGTTCGGAATGTCCAAATGGGTCTCAGAACATCAGGGTCTGAACAACAGAGGCAGAAAGAAACATTTGGCCTCTGAGTGCTTCGGAACCCCGAACAAAAGTTTGGAACTTCTAAAGTCTCACCTTCGGAACTGCCAAAGGCTGATTCTCGGATCTTCCAAGAGTCGTCTTCTTCCTCTTTCATCTATAACAGAGCAGTGACAAGAGGGACTGTGTAAATTACAAATCCAGAAATAGTGGATTTTTTGGATTCGATTTTCACACCCTTCTAGTCAAATGGACTATTCAATGAGTCCTCTTTATATTAGGAATCAATTGGACCATTGATACTAATTAAAAACATCATATTTTAATTGGAAAATCAGTGAAACACATGAAAATTCAAGTTTTCTATTAAGCTTCAAATTCGATTTTGACACTCAAATCACAACCAAATTTAATTCTTTTTTATCCTTAATTGGTTAGAATTTGAAACTAAATCTAAATATTAACTTCGCTTTGTAAAATAGGCAGAGTTTCAGCAATTAGAAAAAAACTTCCACTTCAAAGCAACAGTAAAAATTTAAGTAAGGAAGAAATAGGAAAAAACGGAGGAAGATGAAGATAAACAATCAGGATTTCCTCTGCAATTTAGGCCTGAATTTATAGGCAATGGGAGGTAGGGTGGTAGGCCTTCAAGCAGGGCCGTGCGGAAAAAACATCGATTTGCAAACTACATCCGTAGCTTGCATGAGTCGACGTCCAAGTAGCAGCTTCATTTGCCACGTCGGTGCTTCAATATTTTGAAAAATTTGCATCTTACTCCTTCAAGTTTATTTGCATATAAGTCGAGTTTATTTCATTTTCAATTTTTAACTAATTAGAAGATTTATTTAAATTAATTAATTTAATCCATCTTAACTAAAATGTTGGGTTTTATAAACTTTACATATCATAAATTTTCGGAGATTTATATTTTATCAAAATATTATTGATTTAAACAAAAATCACATGTTATCATTATTCCCTTAATTCAATTTGTATTTATTAAAAGGGTTTAAAACCTTTATTTTCAAAATTTGAAAACATAAAACAATGAGTTAAAACAAAATCTAAAAGACATATTTTTTCTTAATTTTTTCTGACATTTAAAATTGTTTAAAAATAATTATTTCTTAACTTTCGGGATCTTTTCAGGTAGTTTTTAATAACATTTTCTAAAAAAAATATATAATAAAATACTTATAAATTTCAGCATTTAAATCCTTAATTAAGGAAATCAATATCACTCAAACAATAACCAAGCAATTAAATAAACAATAAAATAACACTATCAATGGTAAATTGTCATTTTGCCCTTCCAACTTAGATGAGTTGGACCATCGAGCTATCGAGCTCTGAATGGGCCAAACTTGGATTTTTCACAAAGCCCTAACTGTAATCTTCATGACTAACAGGTTAAACTATGATTTATTAAAATAAATTATATTAATTAAGCCTCATTCGGGTCAGAGTATTACATCCTACCATCCTTAAAGAAATTTTGTCTCGACATTTAAAATAAATCTTGTACCTTTTTATTCCGTGAACAGACTAGGGTACAACCTCCGCATTGTTGACTCTGGCTCCGACGTTACATGTTGTACATCACGATGTTGCCACAGCACATGCACTTGTGGAATGGACTTTCTTCTGAGTACTTAAATCCAAGATCCTTGTATCTCTACTGGTACTTCTTCAAATGTCAGATCTTCTGAGACTTCAATCTCCTCGTAACTCAACGCATGCATTGGATCATGCTCGTACATTTTCAACATAGATACATGAAATGTGTTATGTACTCTTTCCATAGTCTGAGGGAGATCTAGTTGATAGGCTACTTCTCCTATTCTCTTCAAAATTTCAAAGGGTCCAACATATCAAGGTGAAAGTTTTCCTTTGCGACCAAACCGTTGTACTCCATGACGTGGTGCCACACGTAGGAACACTCAGTCACAGATTGCAAACTCCAAAGGTCTCCGCGTTTTGTCAGCATAACTTTTATGTCTGCTTTGGGCTGTCTTGAGACGTTGCCTTATCACTTCAAGTTGTTTAGACGTCTCGCGCACCAAGTCTGACCGAATAGTGCATTGTCTCATACTTCTATCGAACAAAGAGGTGACTTGCAGGGTCTACCATACAGGGCTCCATAGGGTACCATTTGTATACTAGAATGATAACTGTAGTTATAAACAAATTCAATCAAAACTAAATGGCCTTCCCAACTTCCCTGCATATCCATGAAACATGCCCTTAGCATATCTTCCAAAGTTTGAATGGTTCTCTCTGATTGACCATCAGTCTGAGAGTGAAAAACAGTGCTAAAGCATAGCTTAGTCCCTATTTCTCCATGTAGTCCTTGCTAGAATCTTGATATAAATCTAGGGTCTCTATCAGTTACAATTGACACAGGTACCCCATGAAGTCTAATTATATCCTTTAGATATATTCTATTCAGGGTAGTCAAAGAATCATTCTTTTAATAGTCAGGAAATGGGCTGATTATGTTAGTCGATCAACTATTACCCAAATAGCATTGTTTTTCTTAGAAGACTTTAGGAACCCAATCACAAAGTCCATAATGATGTGCTTCCATTTCCATTTAGCCACTTCAAGAGGTTGCGTCTTTCCACTAGGTCATTGATATTCTGCCTTAACTTGTTGACAAGTTAGACATTTAGATACAAAATCTTCCACTTCCCGTTTCATACCTTTCCACTAGAATAATGCGTAAATTACCATTTTGCCCTTCTAACTTAGATGAGTTGGATCATCAAGCTATCGAGCTCGGATTGGGCCAAACTTGGATTTTTCACAAAACCCTAACTGTAATCTTCATGATTAACATGTTAAATTATGATTTATCAAAATAAATCATATTAATTAAGCCTAATTCGGGTCAGGGTATCACATCTTACCCTCTTTAAAGAAATTTCGGCTCGAAATTTAAAATAAATCTTGTACATTTTATTCCGTGAACAGATTAGGATACAACCTCTGCATTGTTGACTCTAGTTCCCACGTCACATGTTGTATGTCACGATGTTGCCACAACGCTTGATGGAATGGACTTTCTTTTGAGTACTTGAATCCAAGATCCATGTACCTTTACTGGTACTTCTTCAAATGTCAGATCTTCTGAGACTTCTATGTCCTCGTAACTCAACACATGGAATGGATCAGGCTCGTACTTTTTCAACACAGATAAATGAAAAGTGCTATGTACTTTTTCTATAGTCTGAGGGAGATCTAGTTGATAGGCTACTTTTCCTATTCTTATCAAAATTTCAAAGGGTCCAACATATCGAGTTGATAGTTTTCCCCTGCGACCAAACCGTTGTACTCCATGACGTGGTGCCACACTTAGAAATACTCGATCACCGACTGCAAACTCCAAAGGTCTTCGCCTTTTGTCAGCATAACTTTTTTGTCTGCTTTGGGCTGTCTTGAGACGTTGTCTTATTACTTCAACTTGTTCAAACGTCTCACGTACCAAGTCCGAACCCAACAGTACTTTGTCCCATACTTCTGTCCAACATAGAGGTGACCTATGGGGTCTACCATATAGGGCTTCATAGGGTGCCATTTGAATACTAGACTGATAACTGTTCTTGTATACAAATTCAATTAATGCTAAATGGTCTTTCCAACTTCCCTGCATATCCATGACACATGCCCTTAGCATATCCTCCAAAGTTTGAATGGTTCTATCTAATTGGCCATCAGTCTGAGGGTGAAAAGCAGTGCTAAAGCATAGCTTAGTCCCCATTTCTCCCTGTAGTCCTTGCCAAAATCTTGACACAAATCTTGGGTCTCTGTCCGATACAATTGACACAGGTACCCCATGTAGTCTAATTATATCCTTTAGATACATTCTACTCAGGGTATTAAAAAAATCATTCTTTTAAATAGGCAGGAAATGGGCTGATTTTGTAGTCGATCAACTATTACCCAAATAGCATCGTTCTTCTTAGAAGACTTTGGGAACGCAGTCCCAAAGTCCGTAGTGATGTGCTCCCATTTCCATTTAGCCACTTCAAGAAGTTTGCTCTTTCCACAAGGTCGTTGATGTTTTGCCTTAACTTGTTGACAGGTTAGACATTTAGATACAAAATTTGCCACTTCCCGTTTCATGCCTTTCCACCAGAACAGTCGCACATCGTGATATATCTTTGTACCACCAGGATGTACTGCAAATCGAGAACGATGGAAGTGATCAAGTACTTTTCTTCTTAATTCATCCGTTTGTGGCACCAAAAGTCTGTCCTTGAATGTCAGACCTCCATCAGTCCTGATATTCCAATCTTCCAAAATTGCTCCTCTTGAAAGCTGAGTCATCAACTCTTTTGTTTTTGAATCATTCTACTGTCCTTCCATCACTAATTCGACTATCTCGGGCTGTAGAACCAAGTTTTGAATTATTGTTGTCCCATTTCCTTCGATCAACTCCAGATCATAGTTTGGTAAGATTTCCATCATTTTCGACTGCAAGGATGCCATGCATGTTATTTTGCTATGTGACTTCCTGCTTAAGGCGTCTGCTACCACATTAGCCTTTCCTAGGTAGGAGAGATTGAAATCGTAATCTCCTAAATATTCCATCCATCTCCGTTGTCTCATATTCAGATCCTTTTAAGTAAACAAATATTTGAGATTAAGGTGATCAGAAAGCACATTAAATTTCTCATCATACAAGTAATGCCTCTAGAGTTTTAATTAGAATAGAACAGCTGCTAGTTCAAAATCATGAGTTGGATAATTTTGCTCATGTCCCTTCAGTTGTCTGGAACCGTAAGCTACTACATTTCCTTCCTGCATTAAAACACATCTCAATCAAAACTTAGATGCATCACAATATACATCATATCCTCGTCCTTGTTCAGTACTATCAGCACCGGAGAGGTGGTCAATTACACTTTCAATTCCTGAAATGCCCTTTCACAAGCATTACTCTATTCGAACTTGATGTTCTTCCTCGTCAATCTGGTCATTGGTACTGCAATCTGGGAAAGGTGGGATAATTTTTTAAAATATCCGGCTAATCCCAAAAAAGCTTCGAATTTCAAACACAGAGATTTCTTCTGTAGATACTACGTGTCCAAGAAATTGTATCTGAGATAACCAAAGCTCACACTTGCTCAGTTTAGCTTATAGCTGGTGATCTCTAAGGGTCTGAAGAATAATACGTAAATGCCGCTCATGTTCTTCCTCAGATGATGAAAACATCAAAATATCATCTATAAAGACTATCACAAATTCCCTCAGTTACGGTCGGAAAACACGATTCATCAGATCCATAAACATGGCTAGTGCATTGGTTAACCCAAATGGCATCACCAAAAACTCGTACAAACCTTACTGTATTCTGAAAGCAGTCTTAGAAATATCTTCTTCTCGAATCCGCAACTGATGATATCCTAATCTCAAATCGATCTTAGAGAAAAATTTTGATCTTCTCAATAAATCGAAGAGAGCATTTATCCTACGTAAAGGATACTTGTTCTTTATATTTACCTGATTGAGTCATCGGTAATCTATACACATTCTCATCGATCCATCTTTCTTTTTTCACAAAGAGAGCGGGTACGCCCCAAGGCGAATTGCTTTGTCAAATACAACCAAGTTTGGGAAGCTTGTCAACATGTGTAGCTAGCTCTCTCTGTTCAACTGGTGCCATCCGGTAAGGTGCCATGGAAATAGGAGATGTTCTTGGTTGTAGACCAATAACACATTCTTTCTCTTAGAGTGGAGGTAGCACAACTAATTGGTCAGGAAAAAATCCATAAACTCACATACCACCCAAGGTACAACAGATTCTATGCCACCCACATCTTCCCACCCCATGCTAGCCACCACACTACCAGGATATGCCCTAAGGCCAGAAAAATTATTTCTCATCGTTTCATCGGGTATTAACTTCTCTATAAACCCTTCATTGGTTGAAGAGACCCCAAAAATTCTCCTTTGAGAACAATGAATCAAAATTTGATAAACTGACAACCAATCCATGCATAGGATGATGTCAAAGTCCGTCATTTCTAAGATTAGAAAGTCATAGGACAAATCTACATGACAAATCCTTAAAATGTGTGACTTGCATTTTTGGTTTACTAATGCCTTTTTACCCAAAGGTGACACTACTATCAATGGGGCTACTTACTTCTACCGGTTGCAAGTCCAATTTATTACAATAAGATCTAGAAATAAAGGAATGTGAAGCACCGGGATCAAGAAGCACTAGTGCCAAATAACTTAAAAGGGTTAGTGTACCTTCCATCACCGTATTCTCCATTGGCTCTTTTATCTGAGTCTCAATCATATAGACTCTCCCTTGAGTGGTCTGAGGACGTCCTTGTCCCCTTCCCTGTCCGTTCCGTGGTGGCCCATTCCTAGGTGCCACCAAGCCTCTAGAGGTTTTTTGAGAACATCTGCCAAAAGATGATTGTGCAACAGAATGAGTTGCCCCATGCATTATGAAGGTACAACTCTGCCAAGATAGGGGCAATTCTTAAGTATGTGTCTTGCCTGTTTGAAGTGATAGCACGTCCTTTCCTTTTCTGTTGGGCAAGTCCTGGTTGTGTGCCCTGGCTGGTTACAGAAATAGAACACCAGCTATCGTGTGTCAGCTTGGCTTGTTTGTCCTGCTGTAGGTTGGCTTTTCTTAAAGAATAGCCTCTTCTGATTGAACTTGGCCTTCTTATTAGAAGAAGGTTTCTAGAAAGTTTCGGTACTCCTATTGGTGGAGTCTACAGCTTCCACCTTTGAAGCCTGCGCGATGATCTCCTACAAAGTGTTGAAAGTTAACCCAACCACTTGTCGTTGTAGAAGTGGTTGAAATCCATTTTCAAAATGTTGGATCTTCTCTGCTTCATTCACCGTTATCCAAGGTACATATTGCATCAGTTCAATAAACCTTATGGTGTATTATGCCACTGTATCAGACCCCTGTTGCATGTTGAGAAATTGCCTATTGTTTGTTTCCTACGCCGTTTTAGGGTAATAACGAGCGAGGAAAACAGCTAGAAACTCTTCCCAAGTCATGGGCTCATGATTACGAACTAGACTCTTTGCCTCCCACCATTCGTAGGCATTTCCCTTCAGTTAATAAGTTGCCAACGTTACTCGGAGATCGTTTGCAATGGCCAAGGTATAGAGGATCCGGTCAATCTGGGTGATCTAGTTCTTTACCGTACTCGAGTCTTCAATTCCTAAAAAGCTGGTCGAGTTTAACCAGTTACATTCTTTTAGAGCCGTAGTGACTCTCTCTTCAGGGGTCCTAACAAGAGGAAATCACATATTCTCGGCAATCCTTTGGAATGCCTCCATTGCTGTACGCATAACCTCATAGGGTACATCTTGATTGACACGGGGTTGAGGACCTGTCCTCCTTCCTCGGCCTCTGGTATTTCCGAATGGTCCTGACATTTTCCTGTCATTCAGATTCTAAATATCGCTTAATAATTCGATTTTTTTTTTATCAAGATAGACCATATGAGTTGTGTAAATCATAAGCATGCATCCAACATACAAATAAACATAACTCAAGTTTTATTTATATACATGAGCTGGTAGAGTTGGTAAAACCCTTCATACAGCACACACTTATATACATATTCATATTTTTTTTTACAAGGTCTCCCCTAACTCTTCTCTTACATTTCCCTATCTAGTTATCTGTAAAGGATTCTACATTAGCATCATAGTTGAAAATGATGTTGTCAGGACATGCTGCTAACATATGCCCCAACACTCCACATGTTAGGCATGGCACAATCTCTGGTCCTCTAATGTAAGGACAGTTGGTCCTTTCCCTTCCATGTCCACATTATCCACATACAGGGCATAGTACATTGATGGGATAAGGAGAATAGGTGTAATAGTACCCTTCCTGATTGCACAGTTCGCAAACATACGCCTTCATGTCCTCAGCATTTGGGGTGGACGGTGTATAGTCGGGTAAGCCTTTTACCCTACAGATGACTCCTCTATAGCTGGGAATACTTTAACATTTTCATTTTGGATATTGGAGTTACCGGTAGACGAATCCAGTACTATTGGACAATTATGGGTCCTTTTGTCCCAAATCTCAGTATATTCCTCGTTACTTGACAAATCTGTATCACACAATTTATCAATATTGTTAGATACTGTCAATAATAAATACAATTCTAATCATGTATTACCCATCACAGTCCTAGGGTTTGAGTCAATGCTCTAATACCAAGCTGTAACGCCACGACCCGGAGGTGGGCCCAGAACGCTACTAAATTTATTTATTTTTTATCCTTAATAACTCTTAATTGGGCTGGATCAATAGTTAGGCCTAGAAATAATTGTCACACATGCCCTTTACATGTGGACTCAAACATGTGCATATGTCTAGCCTTTTACAAGTACATATCATAGAAACAAATATTTCCATCACAAAAGATAATATCATTCATATCATCTAGAGTTGCTGACGGTAAGTATCACCTACGATACTTAATACAAAACATGGTTCAAAAGAACCAACATTCAAAAAATAAAATAAAAGGAAATTCCTGTCTATGGGACTTCCAAGTACATCTCCGACACACTTGGGCCGATACTGACACACCTAGGCCAGCAACTAACACACCTGGGCCAGTAGACACAAACTAATACACCTGAGCCTGGTAATCGACACACCTGGGCCGATAATAGTTTAGTAGTTAAGGGTACGTGGAAGTAGTATTAATATCATCATAGCTCATAAACAATTCTTCAACATAATCACAATATACGATAAACATCGTTAATATCAATAAGTATTTTACACAATGGTGCATCATATCTAGGCATATAAGTGGGTTCATTAAGTGTGAACTTTGAAACTCATTGCACGAGATCCTCTTAACCTGATTTACTTCTACTGCAATGTTAGGTCTCCTCACCGAATATGTGGGATTTCCCAGTATCTGTTGAACACACAAATAGGAATACAATGAATCATATAGTCATAATCAACATAATACACAGATATATATACAATACAACATACATTTATAGTATTTCAAATCCTTATGTCCTATTTTCTAGAAAAACTCCAAGGGAAATGGATTGAGTCTCCTATTTGGGTCACAATCTGTTTTAAATTACAATAATCAGCAATATAATAAGGTGCTCAGGTCACTTCTCATATTGTCTGCTGGAAATGACCACGTAGACATATTGAGTTAGGCCTAGAGATATAGGATGCTCAGGTCACTACTCATATAACGAGTTAGGCCTAGAGGTCACTCAGTGTCCGAACCCTTTTTTTCTACCCAGCGGCGAAGTTACAGCTACTGATAGCTACCGGTCTGCATTTTCGCTGTGTCACAGATAGAGAGTGTTGGCCTGGAAGTGAATACATAATGTAGGTTTACATAATAATACCAAAGAGAGGGGTTAATATCACTTTTAATTATCAAAATGGTATAAACATACATTAAAACATAGGTTATAAGTTTTAACATAGAATTCTAACTTAGACTATGTTTTAAAAACCTGTTCTGGGTTCCTCGGAACATGCCTCGGAACTAGGTACTGTGGCTTCAGAACTTTCGAGGCACTGCCAAAAATTTGGGCTTTACAGAGCCTTCGAAACTTGGGTTTTGTCCTTTAGAACTTCCGAAGTTTACGTCTCAGAACTTCCGAGCCTGCTTCCGAATAGAAGTAAAGAAAACATGAAAATCAGTAGGTCTCAATGTGTCTCGGGTCCTGCAGAGGTATGTTCAGAAATTCCAAACAGTTTGGAATGTCCGAGGGGGTCTCGGAACATCAGGGTTTGAACAGCAGAGGCAAAAATAAACATTTGGCCTTTGAGTGCTTCGAAACCCCGAACAGAAGTTCGGAACTTCCAAAGTCTCACCTTCGGAACTTCCGAAGGCTGATTCTCAGATCTTCTGAGAGTCGTCTTCTTCCTCTGTTACCAGAAACAGAGCAGTGACGGGATGTTACTGTGTAAATTACGAATCTAGAAATAATGGGTTTTCTAGATTAGTTTTTCACACCCTTCTGGTCAGATGGACTCTTCAATGAGTCCGCTTTACATTAGGAATCAATTGGACCATTGATACTAATTAAAAACATCAGATTTTAATTAAAAAAATAGTGAAACACATGAAAATTCAAGTTTTCCATTAAACTTCAAAATCGATTTTAAGACTCAAATCTCAACCAAATTTAGTTTTGTTTGATCCTAAACTGGTTAGAATTTGAAACTAATTCTAAATATTACCTTCGCTTTGTAAAATGGACAAAGTTTCAGCGACTGGAAAAAAATCTTTCACTTCAAAGCAACAGTGAAAATTTAAGTAAGGAAGAAATAGGAAAAAACAGAGGGAGATGCAGAGAAACAATGAGGATTTCCTCTGCAATTCAGGCCTAAATTTATAAGCAATGGGAGGTAGGGTGGTAGGTCTTCATGCAAGGCAATGGGGAGAACACATCGATCTACAAACTACGTCCATCGCTTCCATGAGTCGACGTCCAAGTAGCAGTTTCATTTGCCACGTTGGTGCTTCATATTTTGAAACATTTGTGTTTTAGTCCTTCAAGTTTATTTTCATATAAGTCCAATTTATTTTATTTTTAATTTTTAACTAATTAGAAGATTTATTTGGCTTAATTAATTTAATCCATCTTAACTAAAATTTTGGGTTTTTTAAACTCTACATATCACAAATTTTTGAAGATTTATATTTTATCAAAATTTTATTGATTTAAACAAAAATCACATTTTATTACTATTCCCTTAATTCAATTTGTATTTATTAAAAGGGTTTAAAACCTTTATTTTCAAAATTTGAAAACATAAAACAATGAATTAAAACAAAATCTAAAACACATTTTTTCTTAATTTTTTCTGACATTTAAAATTGTTTAAAAATAATTATTTCCTAACTTTCGGGATCTTTTCGGGTAGTTTTTAATAACATTTTCTGAAAAAAATATAATAAAATACTTATAAATTTCAGAATTTAAATCCTTAATTAAGGAAATCAATATCACTCAAACAATAACCGAACAATTAAATAAACAATAAAATAACACTATCAATGATAAATTATCATTTTACCTTTCCAACTTAGATGAGTTGGATCATCGAGCTATCGAGCTCTGATTGGGCCAAACCTAGATTTTTCACAAAGCCCTAACTGTAATGTTCATGATTAACAGGTTAAATTATGATTTATTATAATAAATCATATTAATTAAGCCTAATTCGGGTCAAGTTATTACAATCTAACTCCGAAAATCAGCAAATAAAATGTGTGATTTCATATTCTTACATAGTGAATTAAATTATAACCTTAATAATGATTAGGATTTCAAGTTACAAAATTATTTAACACATCTTCCTAACATTAATTGAATGAATTTTTAGAATTAAAAGATTAGATTATACAAGATCCAGGTTAAACCAAATATTTCCCAACAAACATGAGATTTAACATAACTAAAAGGCAGAGAATTAAATTGCATGAAAATAAATGACTGAAATTAAATGTGCAGTAACGTAAATGTTGGTTGTTTAGAATAGACCGTTCATCACCTAAGATGTGTAAACAAAGTAAAGGCCTAGATCTGAAATTCACGTAAAGATCTAAAATGCAATTCATATTTACTAATAAAACAAGATTCACAACTATTTAATTTTATTAATCAAACCTTAGTAATCATGATTCAAAATTTACAATCAAGATCTTAACTATTCCATACGTTCATGTTCAATCAAATAAATAAAAGTTGTAATCTTTAAATTAAAAGTAAAATAATCATCAAAGAATTTAGAAATTGGATGTTCCAGGGTTCTAAATGAATGCTTCACTTTATTAAATGGAAGAATTACAGTACAAGGCTTTGGAAGAAATTACATAGAAACAATAAAGTTAAAATGGAAAAATTAATTGCTCACTTGGAAATCGTGTGGTGCTCTGTCTTCTAGTCTTTTCTCCAGTCTCTAGTCCTCTTGAATTCCCAGTCATATTCGAATTTTACCCCTAGGGTAATGGGGTATTTATAGTTTTGAAAAGAGATGGATGGCTTGGATTAAATCAAGTTTTAAGTTAGGAAATCAAATGACTTGATTGGATCTAATTGGGAATGGATGATGAAGATTTAAGCTTGGTTTTTAGGGTTGCTAAAAGGAGGTCACACGAATTTGGTGTGTGTGTAGGTGGCTTGGCTTGGAGTTTAAGTCAAGGTGGAGGGAAATAGGAGATTAGGAGAGAAAATAGGATTGGGATTGGCAATGTGAAATTCGAATTTTTTATGTAGTTTTAGGGTTTGTGCAATGAGATGATGAATGAATGGATGAGATTAAGAGGTGAGATGAATGAATGGATGGATGATAGGAAGATGACATGGAGGGTTGACTAGGTGTGAGTTTCGAATGGATTGGATTGGGATTGAGAAAAATCATGTGAGGTGTGGTGATTGGTATGATGAGGTGTGTTAAGATCCTAGGAGTGTATCTAGATGGTTTTTAGTCTAAGTGCACGAAGAGGTTTTAGGTTGTAAAAATCATGGGGATGATGATGTGTAAAATGCACATGGAGGCTATCTTGTGGTTCAAGTTGTTCATTGCTTAGGATTTATGAATGGAAGACTTAGATTAAATTGGGTTTTGATTTACTGGCTCTATGGTATTTTGGGTAAAATAAATATAGGAATGGGTAGATGGTTGATGGAGGGTTTACATGCACAGGTTGATCCTCGGTAGATGCTGAAATGCATGACCTAAATTTAAGATAATGTGTTTATGTGATCGATGCATGTTGAGGCTCTAAGGTTTCTAAGAGATGAATGAATGGGTGTGATTGGATTACCTAATATCTAATGGCTAAGATGATCAATGAATGAAATGAATGCAAGGATTAATAGGTGATGCATGGATGAACACTAATCTAAGGTTAAGATCTTCCTGATGATGATGGATGGCCTAGATCTAATGATAGATGAATGGATGGGTTGGATTTGATGGTGGATCTAAGGTTTGTCCTAATTTGGAATGTTAGATGGAGGGTTAAGATCTAAGATGGAAGTTGGATGGTGTGGATGTGAAGTTGGGTTATGGGTTTTGGGCATAGGTAGTTGGGTTGGACTTAGGTAAATTCAAACATGGACCATGGAGTTCATTGGACTTGGGCTTTGGATTTGAATCTAGACCTCAACTCAGGCCCATTTAAATTGGATCTGAGAGCTTGGGCTTTAGTTGGACTGAGTTTACACACTGGCCTAGAACAATGTGTGGAATGCGCATGGGCTTGCATGTGGCTTGGCCCATTGAAGCTTTGTGGAGCACAACTTGGCCCATTTTAATTGAGTCCTGACCCAATGACTTGAAATTTAGGATTTGGCACTTGGATTGTAGCTTTAACCTCTATAATTAAGTAGTTATTCAGCCACTTTAAATCTAAAAATTATTAATTAATCATAGACTCTCATAACTGGATCTAGATTAATTAATTTACATGAAAATCCTAGAAAGTGACATAAAATAATTATAACAATTCTAGGCCTTCTCTTTAAAGCTCTAAACTTGCAATCTTTTGTTGCTTTAAATTGATTTTCCTGAACTTTCCATTTTTTACTACAAAACTGCAAACTACATTAAATGCATCATTATATACAAAATTGAGAATTAACTGACCCAATAATCACGGGTCAAAATGTACTATTTCAATGCTCAACACTTATTAAAGCAAATTGGAATTTACTTAATATCCTCAAAAGAAAAGACTGGCACTAAAGGTCACTGGGTTTAAGTCTCCACTAGTATTCCTCTGGCGATCACTCGACCCATGAATATTTTTCTTTTTCAGACTAAACTTAATATGGATGTGTACAGATGTTTCCAAGTAGAAATGTCATAAAAATCTTTCTGGAAAAGTATGATACAAAGATTTTTATCCATGTCTTAATACTAAAAATATGACTATTTTTATGTTAGATCTTCAAGACGCAAGCAATCATTTTTAAACAAAAATTGGCAGTATTTAAGCCCCAAAAAGTCTCAGTCCTCACTTACTCTTCTTTAAAAATAATTCTGCCTATTTTTGTCTAAGAAAGATTATGACTCGTTTAACGTCATATTGTCATGATGTTTATACACCGATAAGCAAAAAACAATAGTTCTTTGGAGTTCAAGATGTCTCAGTCATTCCAAAAAGATTTACCTATTTGTGCTTACTGGTCTATGTTGTGTTACTGTCACACAACGGACTCCTTTATCTGATATTATGCCAATGCAATGTGTGTCCACATTTGTAATACCATGTTAGCCTCTTAGCTTTCCTTTTTGCAGCCAGGGTGCTTCGACCACAAATAGGTTTGGGTTGCTCCTCTTGGATTTCCAACTTCCTCACCCTCATAGCTAAGGAAATGATTTTCCTACACAAGTCTAGGGGGACTTATGTTCTAGACTGACACAATGTCAAGACAAAAACTCGACCGTCTATGTGCATGACTTCTATTCAGTTCTTTTACGTCTGCTGGTCACAAAGACAAAGATGGATGCATGCTGAAAAAAAAAAATAAGGGGTCTCATTTTGAACTTACTCTCCCCTAAAGATTTTTTTTTTTAGATGGATGAATGAAATATGACCTTAGTACCCCCAAACTTAGGTTGAAGATTATCCTCAATGTTCCCTAATCAACACTGGCTAGGTGTAAAAGAAGAAATATTTTATAAAATGAACAATCAAGGTAGAGATGTACCTTTGGATGTGTATGAAATGATGTATGATTTCCTATGCTAGACTGACTCAACTAAAATAAAAACTAATGACTATAGCTAACTTAGACATAGACAAGTGGGTAGGATGGGTAGGTGGGTTGAGAAAATGGGTAAGGGCGTTGGATAATGGGTATGGATAAAAGTAGGTGTGGGTAAAAATGAGTATGGGTAAGATGGGTACAGGTAAAGATGAGTGTTTATATGTAATGGCCCGTTCCTAAAAAAAATATTATTAAAATATTAAGTCTATACATAAGTCCATGTTTGCACGAAACTAGGCTTATTTCTCCTCATCCCTCTTCCAAACAGCCAAACCTTTTTCCCTAATAACAAACCATTACTTCTTCTACCTTCCCTTTATTGATTTTCACCCACTAAAGGCATTGGATTCGGATTTCCTACGCTTAGAGCGCCCCTTTGCACTGTTCCTTCTCCTCCAAAGCTAAGATCTATGATCCTTGTCTTTCCCTTTCTTCTTATTTGATGAGATCTTAAAGGGATGTGTTGAGAATGGACTATGTGATGGCTTTTAGGCCTTATTTGGAGAGGAATCCATGGAAGTAATTGTGGATTTTTGTTATAGAACCTTGTTTGTGTATAGATCTGAATTGAAATTGAGTTTTGAACCCATGGGAAGGGAAGTAAATTGGGGAAAAAGGTATATGCTATTTTTTGGAGATGATTCATGGGAGGAGATTTGGGGATTTCCCTTAGATTGAAGGGATTAAACCAAAGTAGGGATAAATCTTGTCTCGAAATTTGGGGGTTTTGCTTCTAAACTGTGCGTAGGTCTAATCCATGAAGTAATAATGGTATATTATATTATTTTTTTGGCATGATTAGAGCCTTCGAACCCCGAATATGACGACGTATGACCCGTAGATCAACCCGAGATATCGTGATTTTGAGGTGAGGATTTCTACATACATATTGTATGAATGCTTGTATGCTATTACATTGATTTGGAGAATGTATTTTGTTATTGATGTATTTAATGTATGATAAATAGGAGGAATGTTCCTTATGCTATGCATGAGATGTTATTAATTCCCTATTATGTGATTTGTAGCATGCCTATTATCTTGATGATAGAAAATTGTGATATTTTGTTGGAGACCCTTGTGAAGGGATGAGATGATTTATTGATGAATTTAATTGGGTTTATGCTATAAAAAAGGGAGTGATTAGACTTAGGATGTTAAACCACCATGAGACGGGTTGAATACATTGTAAGGACTAAGAATTTGTGTAAATAAACCCTAGGTGTGTATCTCAGGGTTGGTGTGTAGTCCATATCCCTAGAATAGCCCAATGTGATAATTATGTTGAATATATGAGACGTAATGGAATGTGTTATGCTTACTATTATTGTGAAGTTACGGTCATGATGTGATTTTGACATATATGTTACCCATATAATTATGAATATGTTACCCTTTGGTATTAGTCACTGATGTGTGCCTAGGAGGTTATCTAGGATATGAGTATGGGATATTATGGTAATGGGCATGATGATATTGAGAATTACCAGCGTTGGGGTGAGACCCAAAGGGTATATAGGACTTGATGATGTACCTTCCCCTTGATTGGGTCCCACTGATTGGGTCCCACTAGTATGAGTCTCCACTTCATAGACGAGGTTGGTGTGATAGGATGATGATTTTATTTCAAGGCACCCTATTTGAACGATGGCGTCTACAATGAGAGTTGGTCCTGCAGGGTTGCCGTCGAGGAGTATAGCTCCTCACATGCTTCGCGCTATAGGTCGCTCTCACGACTGTTTGTGGTTGTCGTTGAAGAGTACAGGCCCTCACATGCTTCGCTCTGTAGGTCGCTCTCACGATTATTTTGTACACTTGGTGTACAGTTAGCGCAGGGTCAGATACTCGTGAGCCTATGCGGGTGATACTAACTTAGTAAGACATATTGCGCAGGGTTAGATACTCGTGAGCCTATGCACGCAGTACCGACTTGGTAATTTGTACCGATCACCTTAGAGCTGACTTAATCACAAGAATGGAGAAGGGACCCGGGGTGAGGTAGATTATCTATGTTGTATGGAGATCTCCCACTTGTAAGTCGTGACCTATGTCCATCAAGGGATCATGATGTTTGACAACCCGTTCCATAGAGGTGTCCTTGGGTGGACATTGTGTTCACAGTGATGATGTTGATAGCATAGCAGTGTTGCATAGCATAATTTATGTTCCATTTCATACATTATTATTATGGGGGTGCGTTAGTGTGTGGCATGCATATTTCCTTATTGAGTATTGTTTGTACTCACGTCCTTACAATTTTAAGTAATGTTGCACCTGATGCGTTCGAGGGACCATGAGAAGGAGCTTAGTTATTATGCTGCTTAGGACGCCCTACATATTTGAGTTGATTATTTTATTTATTTATTTGATTTGAGTTGGTGACATTACTTTTACTATTTTATTCTCTTTGAGAATTTAATGGTATTTAAGATCATTTTTGGATTTTGATTTTGAGTTGTGAGCACACGTGTGTTTCCCACGTGTGATATTTGAGAAAGTAAAATTATTCTACGTCACGTGCCTATGTTTTGGGTTAGGGCGTGACATTATCAATCACGTTAGATTAGATCAATGAACAAGACTTCGATTCCTGCCTTTGGATTGTGATACGCTAAGAATGGTTTCAATCGATGTCCATTGACTTTGAAAACATGACCAGTCTTAGGATGCTTAATCTGAATTGCTCCATGTGGGAATACAGATGTAACAATGAACGGACTGGACCATCTAGATTTCAATTTCCCAGGGAAGAGATGAAATCGAGAATTGTACAACAAGACCTTTTGACCAACAGTAAACACTTTCCTAAGAATTTGTTTGTCATGAAACACTTTCATCTAGTCATTGTACTTTTTGGTTGCGTCATTGTAACACCCTGTCCTTTTTCACTCATCGAAAATCGGAGTATAATTTTTTTATATGTAAAAGAGTGAGAGAGAGCGGGAACGTCGCGACGCGAGCTAAGACCAAGTTTCCAAAAATCGACCCTTAACTGGCCACCTTTACGTGTGCATGGACTAGGTCCACTAAAACACTTCACACGCTTAACAAAGTAATTGCGGAATAAACATATGGATAAGATTCCATCCACATACATGACATCAATGAGCAAGGAAGCCAATCACCATATAATTAATTGAAACTTAATTAATACCAAACCATAGCAAAATAATTCTATGTTATTACAATCCAAAAATATCAGTTCTCCCAATACATCATTCCAAAATCATTATAAAGAACATAAGCATAAATCTGCCCAAGCTTTTACACTTGGTTCCCCTTCATGTCCCATGTCCTTGTCATTTCGTGTTCCATTATCTATAGGGTAGAAGTAGGGCGTTAGTCAACGCGCCTAGTAGAAATTCCAAATAGGGTTATGTACACATAGGATCAATATAAAATCAAGATAAGTACAACATATCAAAATTGTAAAACATCTCATAGTACTAAGACCAGCGCATGATACTCGTATCAAAATCATGCTAATGTATGTGTCATGTCATGGTTGTCATATGCCAATGATCTCTCACCCAATTTCCATATCCAATCATAGTACAAATCATATCAATAGTTTCCTTGATAAATAAAGCCATATCAAGGTGTCCCTTGGCCAATTACGTCAGCAGTGTTTTGTGACGGCACCACTAAGTCACTGTTATACCTCCCCACATATGTTAATCGAAATTACCGATGGAGTGTGGACTCCTCCCTCTGCGCAGGGTTTCGGGACTGTTTACCCAGGAGCTCTTTGGCCCAGACTACGTGGTACCCATTTCTAGCAATCCCTGACAAGGACAACATATCAATAGTTCACATAGCTTCATACAAGCTAGTCTCAAGCCCCAAGTCATGTCCGGACAGCTCATAGCTTAGGTTGCTGTCCCATGTACTCCCTCCCATGCAATGCATGAGATCATGAATGCAAAAATTCCATCTCATATCAAAATAGATAATACCATTGAAAATAAATTCATAAACATATACCATTTGATTAACCAAAATAAATCATCATGTTTGGAAATAAAAACCAGTAACATATATATAATCCCCAGTGTCTCAATAAGGTAGGAATCCTACCAACGTCCGATTTACTGTCCTTTTCTTGTTTCACACAAATAACGCTAACGATCGCGTGAAAATGAATCGAACCTCTTTACCTTATCACACATACACACACAGATATATATATATCTTAATTGCTTATCCATTTAATTTCCATCATCCCTTACATCCTCCTAGATGAATAGTAACATCTGGAAAATATTCAAAATTCAAACTTTTTAGTTCACTCGACTGAATCATGCCCGAATAATGTTCTTTTCCTTACCCGCAGACTTTCAGTCGGCTAAATACAATATTCAATCGGCTGAAACCCAACTTAATACTGTTTACCCTTGACCTGTAACCTTTCAGTCGGCTGACTCTGAGTCAAACCCTCTATATTTTGAGCAGGAGTCTAAACTCCTGGCTATTTTAAGAGATCACGTGAAGCTATTGGATGGTCTATTGCCGATCTCAAAGGAATTAACCCCTCTTTGGTCATGCACAAAATTCACTTGGAAGAAAACTCCAATACATCTAGAGAACCACAGAGACGACTAAATCTGGAGATGCATGAAGTGGTGAGAGTCGAGATTTTTAAACTTCTCGAGGCGGGTATTATCTACCCAATCTATGACAGTGCATGGGTGAGTCGAAATCGGGTGTGACGATAGTAAAAAATCAGGATAATTAGTTGGTACCAACCCGAGTCCGAACGGGTTGGAGAGTTTACATTAACTACCGTAAGTTAAATACTGTCAGTCGAAAGGACCACTTCCCTCTTCCATTCATCGATCAGATGCTTGAGCGTTTAGCCGGTCATGCATTCTATTGTTTTCTTGATGGTTATTCTGGCTATAACCAGATCTACGTTTCTCTTGAGGATCAGGAGAAGACCACCTTCACCTGTCCATTTGGTACGTTCGCTTATCGTCGTATGCCATTCGGGTTGTGCGATGCACCTGCCACTTTTCAGCGGTGCATGATCAACATTTTCTCTGATATGGTCTGTTAGTGCCCTGGCTTGCCGAGTCCCTAAGTTTGTCAATCAATGACTCGGGAAGAAGCACTTACTAGAAGCTGGAAGACTCAATGTGATCAAGAAAGAAGATCAACTCCACTGGGTTCAAAGCTCGTCGTGTATGGAAATCACAACAAGTTTGTTAGCCATAGATGACTTTAGGTGGTACCCACACCTTAGGAGGACCATGCCTAGGCTTAGTTGAACAAATATTAAAATCATAAAAATCCTAGAGAGGAAGCTTGACAGTGAACTTGGAAATATGAATTAAGTTCACTGTCAGCTCGTCTAGTCGTTCTCACTGACCCCTCGGTGGAGACAAGATCGACCCATCGTGGTCAAAGACAGGTCAACCTGATTGACAAAGGTTCTAGAACATTAAACTGTCATTCTAGATATGTCTTTGATCGAGAGTCTCGTATCACCGACCCCTCAGTGAAAGGCTGAAACGACCCCTCATGATGAACGACTCTTCGATAAAGACTTCTGAGTTCTGGAACATAGAACTCATGTGGACTCTCGAGAAAATAGACATATCGGTAATACAAACTGGTCGAGAGTACCAGGACCGACACCTCGATAAAGGGCAACTGGTCGGTCTTAATAAAACTAGTTTCTGGACTTAAAACTCTATCAGTATGGTGTTACCCCAAATCGAGCCTCTCGTATGGACCGACCTCTCGATGCCATGATTTTCGACCCATCGGTAACACAAACATGTCGGTCAGATATAAATTGTACCGTTGAAAGTACATTTAATGCTCAACGGTCGGGTAGTTGAACAGTAATATTTTTATTCACCGACCCCTCAGTGTGCCCGACCTGTAGGCATTGGACTGTGCCAGAAAGATGGTTGCCTTCCAATACAACCAATCTTGTTGATTGAGTTTGTGAAAAGAGAGAGGAAAGGGGGACAAGTGGGAGGATCATAGAAAAGCACACATCATCGAGAGAAAGCTTCAAAGGCAAGTGCTTCTTGGTTTTAATTTTATTTAAAGCATATATCCTATGAAAGTGGATTAAGGAGGCTTGGCTCCAGAACCACTATAAAAAATCTAGAGCGTCATCTCTGGCACATGTGGTGGGCGAAATTCCAAGCCAAATGAATATGTGGAATTCCTATTCTATATGTGGTGGGTGAAATTCCCAGCCAAATGAGTGAGGTGAAATTCCTACTCTAAATGTGAGGGTGTAAGTCCCCACTTAGTGGATTTAGGGATAACTCAAGGTTGAGCTAGTCCTAACAGTGGATGTAGGTTGGCTAACCGAACCACTCTAAATTTGGTCTTATGGTGTTTGATCATTGTATGTTTATGTTTTAGTATTTAAGCACTCTTCTCAACACACATCACTTTGCATTTGATTATCTTTATTATACATTGTGCACAGGTATTGATAATCAAGCAATCAACAAAGGGTTCTAAATTTAGTTTGATCGTCTAAAGAAATTATAAACAATTTATCACATTAAACAAATCTTTTGACTAATATTGTTATTCTACTGCACTTGAACTTTAAACAATCAAGAAATTTGTAAACACCATGGGAACTGGGATTGACCTATTCAAACCCCCCCAGGGTCAATCGTGTTCTAGCACCAAATGGAGAACTTTCATGGTTGAACGTTTCTTGGAAGTCTTCATGGATGACTTATCTGTGTTTGGGTCTACTTTTGACCATTGCTTGCACCATCTGACATTTGTGTTAATCAGGTATAAAGAAAAGAATCTGGTATTGAATTGGGAAAAATGTCACTTTATGGTGAAACAGGGAATAGTCTTGGGGCACATCATCTCTGAAAAGGGAATCGAAGTAGATAAATCAAGGTCTACTTAATCTCTAATTTACCGAAACCCCAAACTGTTAAAGAGATCAGGTCCTTCCTAGGTTACGCTGGATTTTACAGAATGTTCATCAAAGGTTTTAGCGACATATCTCGACCTCTCTCTAGACTGTAATAACCCGAATTTTTTATAAATATATATATTGGCATTTATTCTTTTTAAATGGAAGTTTGATGTAATAAAATGCCAAATGGACCAAATTTTGGGACAATGGCCCAAGGATGGCCCAATTGGGCCATGGGTTGGATGAAATCCATTAAATGGGTCAATGAGGACTAATCGGGTCAACGATGGTCAAAGTGGGCCCGATAGCGATGTGGGGCCCAATGGATCAAAATCGGTTCAAATCCTAAGGTAAGTGGAAGAGGAGGGAATCTAATTGGGCCATGGGCCCAATGGTTACCCAATAAACCTTGAATTGGAATTGATACATGTAATTGGTCAATTTGGGTCAAAGAGCCATGTGGGACCCAATGGGCCAAGGTAACTAAGCCCTAAGATAAATGGGTAAGACAAGAATCAAATTGGGCCATGGGCCCAATGGTGATCCAATAAAAGGGATACAATTAATAAAATTTAAATCACCTAAGTTAGGTGATAAATGGACCAAGGTGACATGGCCAATGGCGCCCACCTCCACCTCACCCATTGAGGTGGCGTGTGGGCCAAGGAGAAAGTGGGACCAACCATCATGGTTGACTTGGTCAACCATGGAGAAAATTAAGAAGACTAAGGGGATTAAGGTAAATTAAATTGATTAAAATTATTATAAAATTACCTAAACTAAAATCAAAGGAATTAAAATAACATGGACAAGTGGGGCCCACCTCCACCTCATCAAGTGAGGTGGCGGGTGGGGTAGATATAGGTGGGGGCCGTCCACCATGGTTGACTTGGTCAACCATGGGTGGATTTATTAGATAGATAATTTAATGGAATTAAATTGGATGGAAATTAATTAACCTAAGTGAGGACTTAACTTAATTAATTAGGTTAATTAATTAGGGTCAACATAAACAAGTCAAAGAGGACATGGGAGCCATGCTTGGTGGTTGGGTCTCAACCACCACCACCAAAGTCAAGCTAGCCCATATTGGTTGGTGAGCAAAAATTAATGTGGAGTCTAGGTTACTCCACCCACCTCCGTCTCCTTCCCAACTAACTCATTTCACTCATCTCCATCTTCTCCACTCTCAAAAAACGTCCCATGTACTAAGGAAAAGAGAACAAAACTTAGAAGAAAAACTTAGAAAGAAAGAAGAAGAAAAGAGAAGGAAAAATTAAGTCTTGGGCCACCCCAAGATCAAGATTCTTGAAGAATTTTCTCCCTCATTTCCATACTCTTTCCCTCTCAACCTAACCCTATCTTAGCCAATCCAAGCATGTCCCACCATTGATCAAGCTCATCTAGCCGATCAAACAAGGAGAAGAAGAAGAAAGGAGGCCAAAGAGGTTGACCGGAGCGACAAAGACTGGAGGAGTCGTCGGGCGGTAAGATTTCTTTAAACAAGATTTTATTTTAGGATATGGAATCCATTCCTTAGACCAAATGTGGCCAAAAAACGTTGTGGGCCATGGATCTAAGATCCATCAAAAGGTAGGATAAGAAATGGATAAAAATGGAGGAATGGATTAAGAAAAAGATGGAATGGAAAAATGGAATTTTTAAGTCTTTATTAAGCATAGGAAAATGGGATTTTAATGGATTAATGGGCCATAGGGTTCGGCCATGTAGCATGGTTGAACCCCATGGCCAATGTTGGATGATTTCTTTATTAGGGTTTGAAGGTTTAAAAGTATGGAGAATGATTAATAGTTTTATGAGGATTTCAAGATGTTAAAATGATTAAAAAGTTGGTAAGTTTTAAAGGTGTTAAACAAGAAAAATTATGAGGTATGTAGATGATTTCAAGTGGCCTCAAAATAATGGAAATATGATATTTTTTAAAAAAAAAAAATCATGGACTATAGGGTTCGGCCATACAAGGTGGCCAAACCCCATGGTTAGTGATTTATGAGGGTTAGGGTCCTTAAATGCTCATTGATTAATAGTTTTTAAGGTTTGAAAATGATGGAGAATGGTTAGGGTTTCAAGGGTTAAATGTAGGCAAATTTTTGGAAAAAGTTTTATGATGAAATCCATGGATGATGTTTTAGAATTTTTTTTATGGAACTATGGTGATGGTTAATTATTTTTATAAGAATAGAAAGATGGAAAATGATGGAGAAAATGATAGTTGTAAATGGATTTCCAAAATGTATGACACAAGTTTTAAATGGACCAAATGAATGATATTAATGATTTTAAATGGAATTTTTAACAAGAAAAATCATGGACAAATATTCATAGAACTTTGGTCTTAAATGGCTCTAAGAAAGGTGGGCCATGAACCATGGGTTCGGCCATGGTGTATGGCCGAACCCTATGGTAATGGTTTGAGATTTTTAGGCATGGAAAATAACATGGAAGAATGGGAATTTGGATAGATGAGTAAGTATGGTGTGTGGTAATCTTTTTGATGGAAATGAAAATTTAGATGGATTATTTTGGGACAAAACTTAGTCTTTGAAAATGGTATCCATAAAGGTGAACCTTAGGGTAGTGATTAGTGGATTTAATAAATGGAAAATAATGTAGAAGAATACTAGATTTTGATGGATTTATAAAAATGATATGTGGGCCACACCTTAGGCCAAAATGTGGAATTAGGTGTGGGAGTAAAGATTTTTCAAAATTAAATATTAGGTGGCTGATTTTATGATGTTAGGTCATGATTGAATGGACCTAAGTATGAATGAATGTTGGCCTTAGAATGCACATAAATGAATGAATGATTTACCATGGAAGGAGAGTGGCAAAACTGTAATAGGTGGCCACATTGAAGAACCATGGGTTCGGCCATGGTACATGGCCGAACCATAGAGGGATTAGACATAAAAATCGGATATTTTGTGAATGGTTAAGTGAAGCGATTAGTTGCTGCGTTTTAGGCCGCAAATTGGAAATATCTAAAATGGTCAAAATCGGATTTATGTATGTGATTAAACCAATGGATAATGGGCTAAGTTAAGGGCCGATTTTCGATAAACTTATAATGTATTTAAAGATCATTGAATGGACCTAGGGTTATGATTAGTTAGGAACTTAATCATGGATAATGTATGGACTAATTCGGTAAATGTAATAAGGTATCGGACGTCGCAAACGGTACGCGATCGGCGACCGGATTATCGAACGGAAAGCGTAACGGAACGCACGGTATTCGGTAGGATTCCTACCTTTTTGTGAGCGATGGATATGTGATGGTGTTTTAAATTATTTTGACTTGACTTATTATGGATTTATGATTATAATTTATGATTTATGGGACTTGCACTATGATGGGTTTTAACTTACGAATTACATGATAGTATCATGGATTATATTTTAATATTATGCATCATATGACTATGTATGGTATATCGAATATGGTCTATCTATATACTACATAGCATAATGCACCTACATCTCATGCATGGCATGGGCAGAAAAAAATAAACAAACCGGAGTCCATGCTCCGTCGGGGCGACCGAGAATCAGACATGGGGATTGCCTGAGGGCTATAACCGGAGTCCATGCTCCGTCGGGGCGACCGAGAATCAGACATGGGGATAGCCTGAGGGCTATAACCGGAGTCCATGCTCCGTCGGGGCGACCGAGAAGCAAACATGGGGAATAGGATATTGTATGATCATACGGATAATGGGTGGGACACATGACATAAGCACCCATGACATAGCATTCATCACATACTTATTTTGTTGTATTTTATGTTATCAGTATGTGTGTATCACTAATCCATGTGCTAGCCCTACTCGGAGTCCTACTGGGCGTGTTGACTAACGCCCTACTTCTACCCTAGTTGATGACGCAGGAGAGGCAGGAAGTGATGGACATACCGGAGGCCAACCCTAGGAGCTTGGAAAGCGCAGTCCTAGTTTATGTTATGTTTACATTTTGGAGATGTAATTTTAAGTAACTTAGCTTGTCGGGTTGTATAAATTTACATTTCTTGCGATGGTTTTGGACTTTACTTATGGACGATACATTTTGTGATATAATCATGAACATAGGGGCATTTTGGTAAATTCAATGTTGTATCTTCCCTTCTATCTAAAAACCGGTAGGATAGACTCTATTATCATGTTCCGCAATAATTATAATCCGCGAGCTTACTTCTTACGCGTGACCGGTTCTCGTGGACTTAGCTCCGCCCACGCGTGGGGTTGGCCAGTTAAGGGTCGGGCTTTAGAAGCTCGGACTTAACTCGCATCGTGGCGTCCGCGCCCTCTCTCACTCTTCTATTTAAAAAAAAAAAATAGACTCTGATTTTCGGAAAACGGGTGAAAAAGGGCGGGGCGTTACATAGACTCCTGACCAAGGATGTTGTTTTCAATTTTGATGAAAACTGCGTCACCGTTTTTGAAAAACTGAAAATTGTTTTTGACCTCCGCTCTAGTCATACAGTAACTTGATTGGTCTGTACCCTTTGAAATCATGTGTGATGCCTCAGATTATGCCATTGGAGCAATTTTAGGACAAAGAGTGAATAAATTACCACATGTTATCTACTACGCCCTAGACAACTTTGGTGCTTACCTTGTAGGTTAGAAAATCGCTGTCTACTCTGACCACGCAGCAGTTAAATATCTTCTTTCTAAGAAAGATGCTAAGTCACGCTTGATCAGATGGTTACTTCTGCTACAAGAATTTGATATCGAAATTAGGGACAAAAAAGGTTTCGAAAATGTAGTAGCAGATCACCTATCTAGACTTATAACTGAATTCACTGATGACACTCCTCCTATCACTGAATCCTTCCCTAACGAGCAACTCATGTCAATTCCCCAACTACCATGGTTCGCAGACATTGTAAACTATCTTGTCACTAGTCAAATGCCTCCACATTGGACTAAGCAAGATAGGTCAAAATTTCTGACGGAGGTCTGAAAATTCATTTGGGATGACTCATACCTGTTCAAACATTGTACGGGCCAAGTTATTTGTCATTGTGTTCAAGAAGAGGAGCAACAAGGTGTCATAAGTTTCTGTCATGACCAGGCATGTAGAGGACATTTCAGCGCTAGAAAGACAACTACAAAAATCTTGCAGTGTGGATTTTACTGACCCTCTATGTTTTGTGATACCCATACGTACTGCACTTCATGTGATAGATGTCAAAGATTGGGTAGTATTCTCCGTAGAAATATGATGCATCTAAACCCTATTATAATCATTGAACATTTTGATGTTTGGGGCATCGATTTCATGGGACCCTTCCCTAACTCTTTTGGCAATCTATATATTCTCGTAGGGGTTGACTATGTATCAAAGTGGGTAGAACTGGTGGCCTACAAAACCAATGACCACAAAGTTGTCATCCGCTTCTTAAAAGAAAATATCTTCTCAATATTTGGAATGCCACGGGCATCATTAGTGATGGGAGTAAGCACTTTTGTAATCGTCTTTTCGAAAAATTGATGAAACTTTACGGCATCACACATAAAGTGGCTACCCCCTATCACCCTCAAACAAGCGGGCAACTGGAAATTTCAAATCGAGAAATCATTCACATCCTTGAGAAAACAATCAATCCTAGCTGGAAAAACTGGTCATCCAAACTAACTGATGCATTATGGGCTTAACGGATGACTTTTAAGACACCCATAGGAATGTCACCCTACCGTTTAGTTTATGGGAAGGCCTGTCATCTTCCAGTGGAGTTAGATGACAAAGCATATTGGGCCATTCAAAACGTCAATTTTGCTCTAGACTTAGCTGGACAACACAAGAAACTCCAACTAACTGAGCTGGAAGAGTAAAGAAATGAAGCATATGACACTGCAAAGAAGTACAAAGACCGTATGAAAATGTTTCATGACAAACACATTCAAAGAAAATCATTTACCATTGGTCAAAAGTCTTGCTGTACAATTCGCAGTTGTACATCTTTCTTAGGAAGTTGAGGTTTAAATGGACAGGTCCATTCAAAACCACAACAGTGTTCTCACACAGAGCTATTCAAATTAGGCATCATAAGAATGGTTATGTTATCACGGTCAATGGTCAGAGATTGAAACCATTCTTAGAGTTCACAAAGTCAGAGGAGGTTGAGGTCCTATTCACTGATCCAGTTTACCAGGACTGATTTGGAGATCCATTTATCCATCCACCCACACACATCTACCCATACCCACCTATCCATCTGTTTATGTCTAAGTCAATCTAAGTCTTCAGTGTCTAATTTAGGTTTTCATCAAGTCAGTCTAGGATTTCTTTATTTGGTCCATTTCGAACCTCATGCATTCCAAGATATGTCTGAACCCCGATTGTTCATTTTCTAAAATATTTATTCTTTTACACCTGGCCAGTGTAGATTAAAGAACATTGAGGACAATGTTCAATTTAAGTTTGGGGGTACTGCAGTCATTTATCATCCATCTAAAAAATTTTAGGGAAGAGTAAGTTCGCAAGAATTGAGACAACCCTTTAAAAAAAATGTGGGAATTGTAATGGAATAATATCTGATCAAGGAGTCCGTTGTGTGATAACAACAAAGTATAGACCCATAAATGGAAATAGATAGATTTTTTTGGGTTTAGTCAAAGGTAGAGTAAGCCCATAAATACTAAGACTCCTTGGTGTCCAAAGAACTATTGATTTTCGCTTAGGAGACTATAATCGTCTTGACAATCTGGCGTTAAACGAGTCATAGTGTTCTTAGGCAGAGAGAGGCAGACTTAATCGTTTAAGGGTAGAGTAAGAAAAGGGTAAGACTCCATGGTGTTGAAAAGACTGTCAATCTAGGTTCAAGAAAACATGTGTATTGACGATCTGACATAAAAAGAGTCACATTTTTAGCATTAAGACGTAATTAAAAATTTTATATCATACATTTTCAAAAAGATTTTTATGGGATTTATGCTCAGAAATGCATGTACACAGCCATATTAATGTTAGTACGAAAAAGAAGAATACTCATGAGTCTAGTGATCATTTGAGGAATACCAGTGGAGACTTAATCCAGTGAACTTTAGAGCCATTCTTTTCTTCTAAGGGTTATAAGTCAATTCCATTTTCTTTGGTAGCGCACTGAGTTGTTGCTGATCTCATTATTCTTCATCTTGGTCATATTACTAAGAATGCCATCAAAATATGAGTTATTTTGCCTAAAACTTTTCCAAATTTATTTGAAACAACGAAACCATCTTATGAAAGCTTAAGATATGATATATGCCATTTTTTGACCGTTTGAACCTTCAAGCCGACCTATTTTGGTCATTTCATCTTGATAATTCTCAGTTGAGCCTAATATATCCTAATTTCTTGACTATCCATATCTACCATACCCAACTCCAAACGTGGAGTTTGAGCCAAAATTTTATATCCATAACCTATCTTCGTATGAGAAAAGGTTAGGGAAGAATTTGGAATGGAATTCACTAAAAAAAAAAAAAAATTATGGTGAAAATAAAAGGAAAAAAAATGAGAACATCCATACATCAAAAGGGGATGTTGAAAGATAAAAGAAAAAGAAGATTAGAAAAGTCAAGAATAAATACTTTGATAAAAAAAAAGAGTGAGAAAATTAGAGAAAAAATATCCCGATCACATTATGAAGACCTCTAACCTTTTCTTATCAAAGTGTTAATTTTTACAGTCTTAATCCCTTTTTTGATATGACCCATTCTTAAGCCACGTTTCGTCCTATTTGGAAACCCTATTGATCTTAAGTCGAAATATGGTATTTTATATAGAGAATAAAGGAAGGAAAATGATGGTGTTTGACTCAACGTTCTTAGGAAAGTGACATCCATTCACGAGATCTATTTATTTTCTTTGATCTATGCCGTCTTTTCTTAATACATATGTAAGATATTTTGATTTGAAAACATAAACTCCACTCACATATACCTTGAGAGAAAATAAATCAAAACCTCTGAGTGTTAGTCTTTCTGAAAGATATATCTAGTAAGGTTTGAAGTCAAAGCGCATTTTCCAATGATGATAACTAAACTTGTGTGTGTTTGGAAAAAGAAGGCTATCTTAATATTCGCATAACACACACAACACTCCGGGTACAAGCCTTGTAAAATGAATTTTAGAATTGTATGATATTTAGAATTTTGTCTATGTGTTTTTGCTGAAAAATTTGATGTTAGTGCGTATCATCACTGAAAGCCCTCACGAGACTATAACACGTCTACTAGTGTTGAGCTAGGGGTTTAAAGGCTTATTGTATACGCTAAATGCAATCGAGAGTACCAGTGAAAGTGGTATAGTTTAGGATTTTTATTTTCAGTTTTTAGTTTTTAATTTTTGTTTTGCTCGAGGACTAGCAAAATGAAAGTTTGGGAATATTTGCTGAGCACTGGAAAATTAACATTTTACCCTTAATAATTGGATTAGTTAGTATTTATTTTTTGTATATTAGATACGTTTAATGTTGTTTTTGAGTTTTGCAGTGTATTTTAGAAAATACAAGGAAATGAACTGAAATTGATGATAAATGTAGTGTGTGGACCATAAATGCTATATATGGAAAGTTTGTAAATTTATCACCTAATTTTGGAAATTATTGTAAATTTTCAAAATTCAAATCCACTTATGAGAGTTCGAATTGAGATAATACATTTTATTGAGCTGTAATTGCATGGTGATAAAAATTACAAATTTTAATTATGTGGGCTCAATTCCAAGTCTGCAATCCAAGTCCACCTGTGGACCAGAGTCAAGGGTTGAACCAGTGCATTGAAATAGGAGAAGAGAAGATCAAGAGGTGTAACGCCCGCCCTTTTTCACTCGCTTTTCGAAAATCAGAGTCTATTTTTTTTATAATAAATAGTGAGAGAGAGAGGGACGTCACGATGTGGCTAAGTCCGAGCTTCTAAAGCCCGACCCTTAACTGGCCAACCATACGTGTGCGTGGACCATGTCCACTGAAATGGTTCACACGTACTCAAGTTAACATGTGTAACACCCCGGATTTTCAAGTTATTAATATATATGAAAATTACCCATTTAATTTGTGAATTATTAGATATGGACCTTATATGGGTAAAGTGTTGGGTCATTGCCCAATTAAGACCCAACGGATTGTGGAAATGGTTTCAATAGAATTAAATGGGGCTGAATTTAATTAGTGATGCAATATATATATATATATATATATATAAATAAAGGATTTGGATAAATTGTCATGCGCATAAAAGAACTTGGAAGATTGATTGGCTGAATATTAGATATGCAATCCATGATTATGCGCATGGAGAGAATTAGAGATAGATTGCATGGCCGTGTATGAAGATTTGCATATCCAAAAAGATTTCCCAAATTAGACAGGTTGCCTTGCCTTGTGGGAGATATGCAAATCCTTGAATATGCGCATAAGATCATTTAAAAAGGGGTCTTCCCTTGATTAAGAGTGATACTAAGGGAATTACTAAGAAGGGGACCATGGCACCTTCTAAATTTAGGATTAAAATTGGCCGATTGAGAGTTTATAGAAGGGAGGCGCATAAGGCAACAAGGGGCGCATGGTACCTTCTAAATTAGGACCGATTGAAGATTAATAAAGGAGAGGCAACAAAGGGGCGTACGGCACATCCAAATCAGCAAGGTCTTGACGTTGGGTGTGCTCTTGGCAAGAAGGTGTTCTCAGCTTTGTGAAAGATCAAGGATGAGAAGAGGCTAAGGAAGAAAAGGATCGAAAGAACAAGAACAAGCGAAGGAAAACAGGAGGAGTCGCGGAACCGGTTAGTATTATGATGTTTTTGTTTAAAGAAAGGAACCATAGGGTTCGCCCATGGTGTATGGCCGAACCCCATGGAAGAGAATTGGGAGATGATCATGATAATTTTAATGAAAAGGATGAACCATAGGATTCGGCCATGTTGTATGGCCGAACCCCATGGAAGGACTTTGGTGATTTTTAATGGAAGTTTGAAAGATGAAAACCATGGAATATTATGATGATGTTAAAGGGTTTAAAATGGATAAGAATCATGGATCATGGGTTCGGCCATGGTGTATGGCCGAACCCCATGGAAAAATATATAGATGGATTTAATATGGTGAATGATTAAATGGAAGATCAAGGATTAATAATTGTCAAAGAAAAGATTATGAACCATAGGGTTCGGCCATGATGTATGGCAGAACCCCATGGAGGATGGTTATTAAATTAGAAAGTTTCTAATTATGGATTTTTGGATAAAAAAGGAAGGAACCTTGATTTATGGATTCAAGGATGGCAATTGCTATAATTGGAAAGTTAGACATCATAGGGTTCGGCCATGGTGTATGGCCGAACCCCATGAACCAATTTTTAATGGGCCACTCATTGGTGGATCATGTTGGGATTAAGGAATCGTTGTGGATCATTTTAAAGGGTTATTTGGAGTGTTATGCATGTTAAAATAAATTATGGACCTATATTGTGGACATAGAATTAAGGAGATGAAAGATCATGGGTTCGGCCATGATGTATGGCCGAACCCCATGAGATGAGTTTGTGGATCAAAACATGGACTTGGGCATTTGTTAATGAATGAAAGGATTAGTTATGAAATGTTAGCCATAAATGGCAATGTTGTAAATAAGTGAAAATGATGGACATAAGGTTCGGCCATGGTGTATGGCCGAACCCCATGAACTATTTGTATGGATTGTTTTGGAACATAAGCCTTATGAAATTAAGCAAGGTAAATGGCTATGGATATGTATAATGGCAATATTGTAATTAATGGACCATGGGTTTGGCCATGGTGTATGGCCGAACCCTATGGGAATTGTTTGGTGGACATAGGGCCTATGTATGGCATATTAAAATGAATGAAATATTAACTAAATATTAGACCAATGGCAATGTGGTAAATAAGTGTGAAAATGATAGACCATAGGTTCGGCCATGGTGTATGGCCGAACCCCATGGGGAATGTTTGTGGACTTAGATATGATAAGAAATCAATTGGAACATGGGTTTCATTAATTGTTGTGTAATAAGATAACGGGACCACACAAGGTGTGTACGATCGTGAGCGGTTACCGGACGAAAGTGCAAGGACACGTTAGTGGTCTTTGGTAGGATTCCACCTCTTTGAAACCATGGGTTTATGTACAATGTTTCTTATCTTATTTGATGATTTTTGTTGAAAAAGATGTGTTTCAAATGTGATGTTTTAATTTTATGTTTATTATGTAAAATAGCATGTGTTTCATTAGCATCTCATGCATGGCATGGGGTGAAGGATATGTAACCGGAGGGACCACACTCCGTCGGGGCGTCCGAAAAACCTATGTGGGATAGCTTGATGTGCTTTTCCATCAAGAAGAAACTGGAGGGGCCACACTCCGTCGGGGAGTCTGAAAGACCTATGTGGGGGTACTTATATGTACTTGTGATAGGTGGGACTCATTGCATTTGACATCATGACATGGCATGGATTATATGGTTTTTGACATTATGATATTATTATATATGTTCTGTACTAACCATGTGTTAGCCCTAATTGGAATACCTACTGGGCGCGTTGTTCTAATGCCCTACTTCTACCCTAGTGGATGATACAGGGAACAAGGAGAACGATGAACGCGAAACGGGCCAGTCATAGGAGCTTGGATGATTATAGTTTATATTTTTTATTAAGTTACTTTTGGACTTGTATTTGAGTAACTAGACTTCGGACATGTAATAATTTAGATGATTTGCTATGGTTAGATGTTTATTTGGATAATTGTGTTATGTTAATTATGATTAAGGACTTGACGTACTTTGCTATCTGAAATGGAATAGAACTAGGTTCTATTATAATTCCGCAGTTATGATTTTATTCCCCATGTTTATATTGTTATGTGTGAACCGTTTTCATGGACTGAGTCCATGTACACATAGGGTTGGCCAGTTAAGGGTCGGACTTTAGAAGTTCAGACTTAGCTCGCGTCGTGACGTCCCGCTCTTACTCACTTATGCTATTTAAAAAAAAAATAGACTCTGATTTTCGGAAAGCGTAGAGTGAAAAAGGGCGGGGCGTTACAACATGCGAAATAATCATAGATGCGGAAATACAATAGAATAACCATTCTATTACATTTTAGATAGCAAAGTAGTCCAACACTTAATAATAATTACCTTAAGTTAAATATCCAAAATCAACCATCCAAACCATAGCAAATATATCTACGTTATTACATTCCCGACTGCTAGTTACTCAAATACATTATCCATGAGTAACTTAAACAAAATAAAACTTAATCATCCAAGCTCCTAAGCTTGGCTCCGATCACGTTCATCGTTCCGTTCCATTCCTGTGTCATCAACTAAGGTAGAAGTAGGGCATTAGAAAATGTGCACAGTAGGTACTCTAATTAGGGTTAACACATGAGTTAGTACCAAAAATCCAAATATAATATATCATACCATACTTGTAAAGCATCGTATCGAAAACAGTGTATGATAATAGAGATCCAATCATACAAATAAAAACCATAAACATTGCATGATAATAAAGATCATAATCATGCCGATTCAATGCCATGCCATGCTATCATATGCAATGAGTCCCACCCATCACAAACACATGGTATCCTCTTGATGGAAACTCCTCATCAAGGTATCCCCCACGATTGCTTTACTAACGCCCCGACGGAGTGTGGATCTCCGGTTACATTACAATTATAGTATCCTCTTGTGGAAAACTCCTCATCAAGGTATCCCCATAGTTTCCTTACGGACGGCCCGACGGAGTGTGTTCTCCGGTTACTTCTTGATGGATAATGCACATCAAGGTCTTCCCACGGATGCCTTACGGACGCCCCGACGGAGCGTGGCCTCCGGTTACAAATCATCCCTCCTATGCCATGCATGAGATGCAAATATCCATATGCTATGCAATAATACAATCATAACCTTTAAAATCTCACATTTGAAACATATCATTTGATACAAACCTCATCAAAATAAGAATTAAAACCATTGTACACATCCCATAGTTTTCAATGATGTAGGAAACCTACCAATGACCACTAAAGTGTCCTTGCATTTTCGTCCGGAAACCGCTTACGATCCTACACCCCTTGTGAGGTCCCGTTACCTTATAACATGCCAATCAATCAATCCCATGTTCCATTTGATTTACAATTATGTCTAAGTCCACAAACATATCTTTGTGGAGTTCGGTCATACACCATGGCCGAACCTCACTCACTTGGTTTGAGTCCCTCCTTTGATTTATTAATCAATCACCACTAAGTTAATCATTTAAACCCTTACTCCACAAAATGCACCTTAGTGGGGTTCGGCCATATTGTATGGCCGAACCTCATTCACATGGTTTTGGACCCTCTTTTTTATCCTTGATCATTCTAACCATTGTGGGTCCAAGATCATTCCATCTTTGATTCATTAAACCAAACACATATAAGTTAATCATTTAACCTTAATAACACCATAAGTCCACAAACACATTCCCCATGGGGTTCGGCCATACACCATGGCCGAACCCATGGTCCATCATTTTCACCCATAATTACCTCTTTGCCATTCATCTTTCCATGGCTACTTACTTAGCTTATATTTACATGACTTAAGGCCCAACATCATTCCATTAGTTTTACATTAATGGAAGCCCTAAATCCATAAAACATTTTCTATGATTCAATCATTCACTTAGGCCATTTATGCATGTCCAAAACCAAAACATGATCCATGGGGTTCGGCTATACACCATTTCACCATTTGGCCATTCTTTTCTTCCATAGGTAATCACCTAATTTTCTTACCCATACTTAGATCCATACATGATCCATAACCAAACATAGATCCACAAATGAATCTTCCACTTCTTAGTTTATTCATTCACTCATTTAATCATTTATAAATCTTCACATGACCCATTAAAATGGTTCATGGGATTCGACCATACACATGGCCGAACCCATGGTCCTTTGTTTCCATCTTCCCCTTTAAATCATTCACAATCTTAGGTTCATAAACAAGTCCCTCCATAGGGATTTAACCATACACTTAGGTTCATCATTTTAAACCATCCTCTACCATATTTAAAAACCCATTAACATTACCAATATTTCCCCATCATTTCCATGGTCCATAAACATACCTAAGTCAAACAATATCTCTCCATGGGGTTCGGCCATACACATGGCCGAACCCATTGTCCATGGTTCTTCACCATGATAACCTTTTAGACCATTCAAAAATCAATTACATTGCTCCTTACTCCCATGATCTAATTACACGTAACCAATTCAATATTACTCCATGGGGTTCGGCCATACAACATGGCCGAACCCATGGTCCATGGTTCTCCACCCTTTTATATCATTTAGACCCATTTACCACCATTAAAATTTACCAACATCCATCCATTATTCTCATCTTTAAAACCCTTTAAACATCAACAATATTCCTCCATGTAAAACCTTTTAAAATCATTAATAGCCTTCCATGGGGTTAACCACCTTTAACACCATTTAAACCAATGGTGTTCTTCCATGGGATTCATCAATTCCATTTAAAAATCATGCATCCAAGATTTAATCCTTTGATGGGGTTCGGCCATACACCATGGCTGAACCTCATCAGTCCCTTTTTTGTCCTTGATGATTTTCATACATAAACTTAGGGTTTGGCCATGCAAGGGCCAAACCATGATCCTTGATCATTCACCATTCCATACATGGTTCATGCATAAGGTCCTTTAACTATCACAAGATTAGGGTTCGGCCATGCCATGGCCGAACCATGTCCTTGATCATATTTTTCTTACTTATGCAATCTTAACAAGTATTTACCGATTCCGTGACTCCTCCGGTTTCTTTCAGTCATTCTTGCTCTTCCAATCTTCTCCCTCCTTAGCCTCCTCTTCCTCTTTGATCCTTGGCAGAGAGTGCTTGAGAGGTCTTGAATGAAAACCCAAAGAGAGGGTTCGGCCAAAGGGTGTAGGTTTGAGAGAGAGAGAGAGAGAAAGAGAGAGCTTGAGATAAAAAAACTACTCTAAGTCCTTTGCCTTTGAGAGTGGTCGGCCTTGAGTGAGAGAGGGAGAGAGTGAGATAAAACAAGGAATTCTTCTTCCTGCCCAATGTAAATCAGCCAAGGGTGGTGTCCTTTGGTTGATACCCCTTGGTAACTCCCATGACCTTTCACCTCCCTCCTTAATGTTCCATTTGGAGGTTTCATCTCATGAGATGAAACACTCCAACTATGTGACCCTTGGGCTTCCATCATGGGATGGAAACCCTCCATGTTCCAACGTGTAGCCTTTGATTACCTTGTGTAACAACAACAAAACCGTCCACCTTCCTTGTCTTGATCAATGAGGGTCGGCTAAGGGTGGTGTCCTTTGGTGATACCCCTTTGTAACCACCATGTTTCTTCATCTCCCTCATTAAAGATCCTTTTGGAGTTTCATCCAATGAGATGAAACTCCCACCATTCCAACGTGTATGCCTTGTGTAGGCTTGTGTGACCACCACAACCCTTCACCTCCCTCATCAATGATCTATTTGGAGTTTCATCCCATGAGATGAGACTCCCATCTCCAACGTGTATGCCTTGTATAGGCTTGTGTAACCACCACAACCTTTCACCTTCCTCATAATTATGGTCTCCATTGAGATGGGACTCTCCATCTTCCAACTCCACTCATTAAAATGAATGTCCCATTGACTTCCCATTCAACCCATTTTATTTCAACTCAACTTAAATGAACTCATTTTCCAACTCAAGCACTTGACTTCACATTAATAAATTCTCGACTCATGTGAATTCGCTTTCCAATTCAAGTATTATTTATTCCACTTGAGCTCATTCATTAACTCAACTCTATTGAACTCACCCATGGTTGACCAAGTCAACCATGGCTTAGCCGACTATGAACCATATAGTATTTAGGGTCCCACATAGCCATTTCATTTACATTCCATCTCACTCGATAAGGTGGATCTCATGTCTTGTATCTTAATTGGTTATTAGACCCAATTATCAAACCTTACCCATTTACTTCTAACTAGCTCATATATGATCCATCGGGTCCCAATTGGACTTTTGACCCAATTGACAATCATGACCCAATTAAATAAATCTCACCCATTTATTTCAATTGAACGATATCCACAATCCGTTGGTCTTGATTGGGCAATTGACCCAACACCTTACCCATCTAAGGTCCATCTCCATTAATTTACAAATTAAATGGACAATTTCCATATATATCCATAGCTTGAAAATCCAGGGTGTTAGAAGAGGAGCATTGCTGAATTCGAATTTCACGTTGGCATTTTTTAATTCATGCATTGTAATTCTTGAATTTTTAATTCACATCCTTTCATTGTAATTCTGAAATTTTTTCCCATTGATGAAATAAATTTGAGGCATAGTTGTTTATGCTATTGGTTTTTCCTGTTTACGAATTTTATTTATGAATATTTAAATTTTGATTTTAATCTTTTTATGGTTATTTGTTGAAGATTTAATCTAAAAATTTCTCAAAGTTAAACATCGTTATTTTAGGAGAAATTGAACTTGATTCTTTCATTCTAAGACTCTTTTTAGGGTATTTGAAATATTTAGACATGAAAATTTAAGTGGAAATTCGATTTAACCTAAGGTTAAATTTGATTAATTTTTGTTTAATGAAACTCATATTTTAAATTTAAAAGGAAGACATGAACTCAAATTTGTAAATTAATGTGAGTTCCATTGTCTAGGTCACGAATTCATTTTACTTAGAGTGTGGGATATGATGTCGGCTTGAGAACTTGACTCTGTCCAATTGTAAATATTTTATGTTTGTTTATGTTCTTTTTTTTATTTTATTCATTCAATTCTTTAAATTCTTTTGGGAACTAGGTTAGAAATATTTTATTTGTTTCTTAATTTTGTAGCTTTAAATTAAATTGAGGTTATTTAAATTCACTCCATCATTTTAAGTAAATTTATGAATCCATGGTTTGTGTGATAAAATTAGATCTCATATTTTGTTAAATTCCAAAGTCAGATAGATCATATAAATATTGGTGTTCTAAATCTAGAATTTGCTAAATTGAGAATATAATTCCATGTTCTAAATATTCTCCATGTTCAGATTAATTCCAAAAAATTTATTTTCTTAAACCACTTTATTTTAATGGTACAAATTTATCTTCTGAAAAATATATTTTGTTTGATTTCCCTTGGGTTTGACTTCGCACTCTATTACTGTATTATAAATGGTCCGTGCGCTTGCGAATATAAATTTTAAACACACAACATTGTTCTAACCACTTCCTGCATTGCCGAATTTAGTCTTCTCTGTGGTTCCCTAGATGTCTTGGAGTTTTCTTCCAATTGACTTTTATGCATGACCACAGAGGGGCTAATTCCATTGAGATCAGTGATGGACCATCCAATAGCTTCCCGGTGATCTCTTAAAACAGCAAGATGTCTAGACTCCTGCTCAGAAGTTAAATCGGAAGCTATGATAACAGGTAAAGTTTTTTATGGTCCCAGATAAGAATATTTTAAAGTTTCAGGGAGTGCTTTGATTCTAATTTCGGTGGCTTCTGGAGAAAAGGAGACAATATAGATGGACTAATAGGGAGAGATTTGAATGTGTAACACCCCGGATTTTCAATTTATTAATATATATGAAAATTACCCATTTAATATGTGAATTATTAGATATGGATCTTATATGGGTAATGTGTTAGGTCATTGGCCCAATTAGGACCCAACGGTTTTGGAAATGGTTTCAATAAAAATTTAAATGGGGTTGAATTAAAAGGATATGCGCATGAGATGTATGTGGGATTTTCATATCCACATTGATATGATATAATATCTTGAGAACATATCTAAAATTAAATAAATATTGCATGGCCGAATTTTAGATATCATATCCAAGATTATGTGCTAGAATCATTTTAAAAAGAAAATGTTTAAATTAAAAGATTATTCATGGCCGTGTGTGACATTGCATATCTAGGATATGCGCATGTGCTAGAATATCTTAAACAAGGGAAATTGCTAATTAAAGGACCCACCCAAAGTGGGAAGCAAGGGGGCGCACGGCACTAAGGAATTGTTATCTTAAGCACTTTCTAAATGGGGATCAAGGTGAGATTAATTAAGGCTCAAGGCAAGAGTGTACAGCATTGCTATTGTTATCTTAGCATTGGCCGATTGGAATGTTATTAAAGGAAGATGGGAAGGTCGGCAATTGCTATTTCAAGAACCTTATAAGATAAGATTAATTGGAGGTAATAAAAGGAGAGACATAGAGGGGTGCACGGTTTATGCACATAGCCAAATTTTTTTTCTCTCTCTCTCTCTCTCAAGTTCTCATTCTCGTCAATACATCAAGAGAAGGAAGAAAAGGCAATCAGCAAGAGGTGTTCTTAGCTTGGGAAAAATCAAGAAGAAAGGAGAAGGATTGGAAGAACAAGAATCAATCGGAACCGGTTAGTATTTTATAAATTTTGTTTAAGGAAAAGAACGTTCGGCCATTTTGTTTAAGGAAAAGAACCATAGGGTTCGGCCATGGTGTATGGCCGAACCCCATGGAAGAGAATTGGGAGATGATCATGGTATTTTTATTGGAAAGAAGGAAACATAGGGTTCGGTCATAGTGCATGGCCGAACCCCATGAAAGAGTGTTGGTTAATTTTAAATAGGAGTTGTTGGTAATGGTATATGATTTTTGAAAGGATTAAATGGATAAGAATCATGAATAAATTTAATGGGTCTTTATGGATTGTAATGGAAGAATTTTGTGAAGATCCTAGACTCTCCATGGCCGAACCCCATAAATATTTATGGTATTATGTTCATGAAATTAAATCATGGAAAATGATGGAAAAGGTTACTTGTGATTTATTTTAAATGGATGGAAGGTTTGATGGTTTTAGATGCAATTAGATCATGAAAACCATGGAGGGTTATGTTGTTTTAATTCCATTTAAAAGAGAACCTTATGAACCATATCGGCCATGGTGTATGGCCGAACCCCATGGAGTTGGATTGGTATATTTTAACGTATGTTAATTGATTAAAATAGAAGGAGGAGATTAATTTGGAAAGTTTCTAATTATGGAAGGATGGATGCTAAAATTTGGAAACTTTCTAATTATGGAAGGATGGATGATAAATTTGGAAAGTTTCTAATTATGGATTACTAATGAAAATGGAAACTTAGACATCATGGGTTCGGCCATGTGTATGGCCGAACCCCATGAATCAATTTTATGGGTTTATGTTTATGTGTTTTTTAAAGGGAGGAAGGGTGAGAATAATGGAATCAATGGCAATCTTGTAAATATGTGAAAATATTGGACATAGGGTTTGGCCATGGTGTATGGCCGAACCCCATGAACTATCGTATGGATTATTTTGGAACTTAAGCCTTATGAAAATAAGGAAGGTAAATGGCTATGGATATGTATAATGACATTATTGTAATTAAGTGAATTAATGGACCATGGGTTCGGCCATGGTGTGTGGCTGACCCCATGGGGAATGTTTGGTGGACCTAGGGTTACATATGTTGGATTAAATGAATGAAATGATTAGACCAATGGCAATTTGGTAATATCGGCTGAAAATGATAAACCATGGGTTCGGCCATGGTGTATGGCTGAACCCCATGGGGATTGGTTTATAGACTTAAAATATTGTAAATCAAGTGGGACTTGGTTTTGATTGGTTATTATATTATAAGGTAACGGGACCTCATAAGGTGTTCACGATCGTGAGCGGTTACTGAACGAAAGACGCAAGGACACGTTAGCGGTCTTTTGAAGGATTCCACCTCTTTGAAACCATGGGTTGATGTACATTGTTTTTATCTTGTTTTGATGAATTTATATTACAACGGATAGGTTTCAAAATGTGAGTTTTAAATGCTATGTTTATATGATAAAATAACATATGTTGGATATGTTTCAAAATGTGATTTTAATGTTATGTTTATATGATAAAATAGCATGTGTTGGATATGTTTCAAAATGTGATTTTAATGCTATGTTATATGATAAAATAGCATGTGTTGGATATGTTTCAAAATGTGATTTTAATGCTATGTCTATAAAATAGCATGTGTTTCATTGACATCTCATGCATGGGTGGGGTGGAGGGTATGTAACTGGAGGGTCCACACTCCGTCGGGGCGTCCGAAAATCCTATGCGGGGTACCTTGATGTGCTTTTCCATCAGGAAGAAACCGGAGGGTCCACACTCCGTCGGGGCGTCCGAAAGACTATGTGGTGGGTACTTTTATATACATGTGATGGGTGGGACTCATTGCATTTGTCATCATTGCATGGCATTATTTTATATGGTTTTGACAATATGATATTATTATATGGATGTTTTGTACTAACCATGTGTTAGCCCTAATTGGAATACCTATTGGGCGCGTTGTTTTAACGCCCTACGTCTACCCTAGTGGATGACACAGGAAATCAGGGGAACGATGAACGCAAGGAGGGCCAGACATAGGAGCTTGGATGATTTAGTTATATTTTGAATAAAGTTATGGACATGTATTTGAGTAACTAGTTTCCAGGCATGTAATAACTTAGATGGTTATATGTTTATTTGGATAACTATGATATTTTAATTATGGTTAAGGACTTGACGTACTTTGCTATCTGAATGGAATAGAACTTGGTTCTATTATTATTCCGCATGTTATGATTCCACGGTTATGATGTTATTCCTCATGTTGATATTGTATGTGTGAACTGCTTTCATGGACTTAGTCTATGCACACATAGGGTTGGCCAGTTAAGGGTCGAACTTTGGAAGTTCGGACTTAGCTCGTGTCATGACGTCCCTTTAATGCCCGCCCCTTTTTACTATGCTTACTTGATCGAAAATCAGAGTCTATTTTTTTTTTTTGAAATAAAAGTGACAAAGGGTGGGGGACGTCACGACGCGAGTTAAGTCCGAGCTTCTAAAGCCCGGCCCTTAACTGGCCAACCCTACGTGTGCGTGGAACGAAGTGCACGAGAACGGTTCACACGTAGACGTAAGCTCGCGAAAATATAACCTAATGCGGAAATTATAATAGAGATTATCCTACCAATTTTAGATAGCAAGGAACTACATCATTAAATTAATCATAATACCTCAAAATATAATGCCCAAATGTATAGTCCAAACCATAGCAAGTAATCTTAATTATTACAGTCCGACGAGCTAAGTTACTCAAATTACATTCCAAAATAAATTTAAGTAAAACATCTAGCCCGCTTCCCCAAGCTCCTACGCTTGGCTCCCGTCATGTCCTCCGTTTCCGCCATCCCCTGCGTCATCAGTTAAGGTGGAAGTAGGGCGTTAGACAACGCGCTCAGTAGGACTCTGTGTAGGGCCAACACATGGATTAGTGATAACAAGCACATAGGTAATAATATAATGAAAACCATAAAATGAATGCCATGCTATGGGTGTCTTATGTCATGAGTCCCACCCAGCATCCATACCGTCATTGTGCCATGTCCCTCTTGATGGAAAAAGCCTCATCAAGATATGATCAACACTAGGCATCCCCCTTGATGTCAAAGCCTCATTAAGGAATCCCCATGCTTGCTTCTCGGTCGCCCAGACGGAGCATGGACTCCGGTTGTCCCTTATAGTACCCCTCTTGATGGATGAATCACATCAAGATATCCCCATGCTTACTTCTCAGTCGCCCCGATGGAGTATGGACTCCGGTTTCATTATTTTCCCGCTCATGCCATGCATGAGATGTAAATGCATTATGCTATGTAATATATATAATTCATAGCCTTCATATACAATTCATAGCCTTAACATATAATTCATAGCCTTAAAACCCATCATAAAACAAATTATATAATTACCAAAATAAATCAAAGGAACCATCACATAACACATAATCCATGGCTTACAAAAAGGTAGGAATCCTACCGAATACCGAATAGCGTCCCTTTACGTTTTCGTTCACGAATCCGGTCACCCAAACGCGGTGCGCTTACGATGTCCGATACCTTATTACATATTAATAATCAGCCCATATTTTATCCATGATTAAGTCCCTAATACATGCCTTAGTGGGGTTCGGCCATATACCATGGTCGAACTTCACTATCTAGGTTGTGGGTCCCATCTTAACCCATTAAATATTCCAATTAGTGAGTCTAAAAATCAGCAACCTTAGGCTCCATAAATCAGCAATTAAGACTATTACTTAGAGCCCTTAAGTCCACAAACATCCCCCATGGGGTTCGGCCATACACATGGCTGAACCCATGGTTATTCATTTTGGCCAATATTTACGATTGTGCCACTACCTCTTCCATGGTTAAGTTCTCATTTCATTTTCCATTCTTAGACTCATAGCTGATCCATAAAACTTGGATCCACTAATGATCCATCCACCATGACATGAAAACATTAAAAACAACCATTACTTAATCTAATCCCATCAATTTGAGCACATACATAGACCTTAATCTTAGCCCATCAAATGGTTCACAATTGGGTCATGGGTTCGGCCATACACCATGGCCGAACCCATGATGTCTTTTTCTTATTTTTCCTTGGACCTATCTACATCATTTAGCTCCACCATAAGGCCCTCCATGAGGGGGTTTAAATCATACCTTTAAATCATTAACTTTGATCATCATTTGGTACATTTTTGAGTCCATTAATGACTCATTTAATCATGCCATATTCCCCATTCTTTTCATGGTTTCCAAAATACCTAAACCATCAAAATCTCCCCATGGGGTCCGGCCATACACCATGGCCGAACCAATGGTCCATGGTTTTATTTTTAAAACAATTATTTATGATGCTTAAAGTCCATTTAAAACTAACAACCTTTTTCCATCAATTTCCATCTTTTCACATCCATTAAATTATTAAACATCACCATAGGGTTTGGCCATACACCATGGCCGAACCCATGGTTCATGGCTCACCTTCATCCACCACTTTTGAGGCCCTTAAAAATCATTAATATCCTCCATGATTTTTCCTCATTAAAACTCCTTAACTTTAACCATTTTGACCCTCAATATCCTTAACCATCCTTCCATGGTTTTAATCTTTTAATCCCATTAAAATCTCCTAATCACCTTCTATGGCCGAACCCTATGGCCCATGGTTCCTTCAAAAATTACATTTCTATATTTGAATAAATCTTAATACTTAGTGTCCTTAATACATCCTTTATTTTTTTCTTAACCTAATTTATCTTTCCCATTTTGTCCATTTCTCATCATTTCCTTGGATGGATCTTAGATCCATGGCCCATAACACTTTGGCCACCATTTAATCTAAGAAATGGATTCCATGATCCCTTTTTAATCGTAAACAAAATGTAAACTCTTGTTAAGAATTTACTTACAAATCCGACGGCTCCTCCGACTTCCTTTTCTCCCTTTGGATTCCTTAGCCTTTCTCCTTTCTTCTTTTCCTTGATTTTGGCCAAGATGTGCTTGATAAAAATGAGATCATCAAGGTTTGGGTCGGTCAATGATGGAGTGGTTTTGAGAGAGAGGGAGAGGAGGAAAGAATGGAAAATCTTCTAAGTTTTGATCTTAGGGTGGTGACCGAGCTTGGAGTCCCTTTTTTTTTCTAAGTCTTTTCTTCTTTTTCTTCTAAGTCTTGGTGTTTTCCTTGGGAGAGGGAGAGGAGGACGGTTTTGGGAAGGGTGGGAGAGAGATGAGATGGAAAAGAGATGAAGGAATGAGATCAAAACTCATCTCATTTGGTTGTTTGTGTTAGGCTCCACCGTCATTCCCTCCACCAACCAAGCATGGACTCACATGCCTTAGTGGTGGTGGTTGAGATGAAACCACCACCAAGCCAACGGTTTTGGGCGTTTGAGATGGGGTGGTTTGGTCTTCCATCTTGACCATTTGACCATCATCATGGAGGGTATGGGTCCTCATGCTTTGGGTGGTGGTGGTTGAGATGAAACCATCACCCTAAGTCCATGGTTTTGTTGTGCTTTCTTTGAGTGGTTTGGGTGGTTTCAATGAGATGAAACCACCCATTGACTTATCTCTTTGACTCCCATTTGACTAACTTAATTAATTAATTAATTGGATCCTTAACTTAGGTTAATTAATTCTCAATTAACCCCTTGAATCTCCTTGATTCTTCTCCATTAATCCACCCATGGTTAACCAAGTCAACCATGGTGGCCGGCCCCACTAACTCCTAGCCTACCCGCCACCTCACTTGGTGAGGTGGAGGTGGGCCCCATTCGACCATGTCACCTAGGCTTAATCAAAATTGACTTAGGTGATTCACATTAATTAAATCACATTAATTCACTTTGATCCTCTTTAATTCCCTTTGACTTATCCATGGTTGACCAAGTCAACCATGATGGTCGGCCCCACCTATGCCTTGGTCCACACTCCACCTCACTTGATGAGGTGGAGGTGGGCCCCACTTGGTTATGCCATCTTGATCATTTCATCACTAACTTAGGTGGTTTAATTCCAATTCAATCCATTCTAACCAATTGGGTCACCATTGGGCCCATGGCCAATTAAATTTATTTCCTACCCATTTACCTTAGAGTTTAACCATCTTGACCCATTGGGTCCCAAATGGGTATTTGACCCAATTTGACAATTCTTGACCCAATTAATCATTATTGACCAATTAAATGAATTTCATCCAACCCATGGTCCATTGGACCATACTTGGACCGTTGCCCCAAATTTTGATCCACTTAACATCTATTCCATCAAAATTCCCAATTTTCATCATTAAAATAAATAATAGCCACATATATATTGATTTAAAAATTCCGGGCTATTACAGTCCCATTTTCTATCACTCTTCATTTATAAAAAAAAAAATAATAGACTCTAATTTTCGGAAGAGAAAGCGAGTGAAAAAGGGTGGGGCGTTATAGAATGTGTTGACTTTTTCCTCAAATGGAAATACATCAAATACAAAGCTCACTTCTTGTGTACGATTTTCATTGAAGTCTAGGCTAAAGGTGGACAGAGACTTCTCAAATTGGTCATCACAGATGAAGTGAAGAAAATATTCATCGACAAAACTCTGAATCATATTAACCTCGCAGGGATCATCCGTGCAGAGAGGTTGTCGACACAAACCAAACACATTGAGTTCAGTTGTCAAATCTCCAAATGATAATCTAAGCATACCATTTTGGCAATTGATGATAGCTTTAGTAGTGGCAAAAAATGGTGGTCCAAGAATAACAGAAATGTGCCCATTTTCGTTTTAAGTGGGTTGAGTATCCATTACCACAAAATTGACAAGAAAATAGAAATCGTCGACTTTCACTAGAACGTCCTCTATCACACCTCTTGGGATTTTCACATATCAATCAGCTAATTGCAGTGTAATAGGGGTGGATTTTAATTCTCCTAAACCTAACTGTTCATAAATAGAGTATGGCAGTAGGATGACACTTGCTCTAAGATCTAATAAGGCCATGTCAATTATATGCGTACCAATGGTGCATGAAATGGTTAGGCACCCAGAGTCTTTATGTTTGATTGGAAATGGTTGTTGGAGGAGTGCACTTGCATTTTCTGCTAAAAATGTATTTTTGGGTTCATTTGTTCTTCTTTTTGCCGTACAGAGATCTTTGAGAAATTTCGCATAAGAGGGAACATGATTGATGGCATCCAGTTAAGGGATGTTGATACTGACATATTTGAATACCTCTAATAAGTCACTATAAGGAACTCCTTTCTTTGTGTTTAACCTTTGAGTATTTTGAGCCTTAGGTACATATGTATTTATGTATTTCTAGCAAAATGATTTGGTACAATTTGGTCTGGGGATGAATTATCCTCATGCTTAGACTAACCAGGAATTTGGTCATCCTATTGTTTAGGCATTTCAACCTTATTATCAACCTGTCGTCATGATCTTAAAGTAGTAATCGATTTGACATCTTCTAATTTAGATGATGAAACCTTATACTGTCCCTTAGGAATGGGAATAGGTTGACTGGGAAAATTTCCTTTCTCCCTATCTCCTATCACAGTGGCTAATTGACCAAGCTATGTTTCAAGCTTGTACATAACCTGTTGGGTAGATTGCTTGAACTGATGTAACGTATCCTCAAGTGAAGGCCTACGTTGAGATGGATTGAATTGAAAGACTAATTTGGCTGAGATGGATGAAATTTTTGATTTTGAGGTGGTTGGAAAGGTTGATTTTGATTTTGAGGGGGTCCATTACTTAGAGGTTGATTTTTCCGCCAAGAGCAGTTTGGATGATTTCGCCAGTTAGGATTGTATGTGGCAGAAAATGGGGTTCATTGTTGTCTTCCAAAATTATTGAGTGCATTGACCTGCTCGGTAGAGCACTCGGCATTTGACATTGATGACTGACAGTTCTGGGCAGTGTGTCAAAGATTCGAACACAATGTACAAACCTCATTATTCAAAGCTAATGGTGGATTTATCACTTTAGTTACTGCTAACGCATTTATCTTTTTCGTTAGGTTTGCAATTGCAAGTTAACATCAAAGTCAGTGCTAACTTCATACAAACCTCCTCTTTTAAAGGTTTACACTGAACTATCCTTTTTAGACAAATCCCATCGCTGGGAATTTTCTTCTAAACTTTTCTAGAAATTCCATCATTCATTTTTATTTTGTTCCAAAAATGTCCCATTTTTCATAGACTCGACTAATGTATGGCTAAATGTGGTTAAGCCATCATAGAAAATTGCATGAGTCTCCAAATTTCAGAACCATGATGAGGACATTTGGTCGATGTATCCTTGAATCTTTCCCACGATTCTGAGAATTGTTCACCCACTTTCTGTGCAAATTTTGAGATTTCCTTCTTGAGGGTGTTTGTTTTAGATATGGGGAGAAATTTATTCAAGAATTTATTAACTAATTGATCCCATGTTCTGATGGAATTTGCAGGCAATGAATTCAACCATGACATAGCTTTTTCTTTGAGAGAAAAGGGAAATAACCGAAGTTTAACAGCTTCTTCAGTGACATTTTGAATTTTAATGGTTGTACAAATCTCTAAGAATTCATTGATGTGTAAGTATGAATCCTTGTGATCAAGACCATAAAATGAAGGTAAAAGATGTAGAAGGGCTGTCTAAAGTTCACAGAATGCATTGGTTGGTGGGATGACTACATTGGAAGGTGTATCAACTATGACTGATGAAAAGTAATCTTGAAGAGTTTTCACATTTCCAAGTCCTTCAACCATTTTAGGTGATGTGGATGATGATGATGATGGTGATGATGGTTGGAAGGGGGGGGGGGGGGGGTGGTACTGTCTATGTCTAAGACTGAGCCTGACTGGGTTCCGAACGCTACAATCGGTGAATTGACGGGCAATGTAACTCGAACCAAGCGATTGGAAGAATTACGTGACCAACGAGGCATACACATACACGAACATTCACGTCTAACCAAATATCACACAAAATATGCCTAAAATCCAATATTCAAATTGCACTAATGCAATTCAATTTTTATTAGGTTCTACAGGGATCCTAAAAATTAGACCTTGATCCTAATTTTCTCTCCAAATAATCTAAGTCTCCAATGAGAGTTTAACCATAAAATGGCCAGGTAAGTTCCCGGGTAAGTGGGGGAGCACAAACGGCATCTCTTCCCTACTTATCTTTAGACGTGATCGACCTCACGTCTTGGTGACAGAACTAGCCTTAGACACCGTTCTTGAAGATAAACTATTCATTGGTTACAAAAATTGATTTAGACTGAAAAAGTTCCTAATGAGCATGAAACCCTAAAAACTAATCCTAATGGTTCCAAAATTGATTTTATTCAGGAGATGCATAAACCATTTTACTATCTTGTTGTTCTAGATATTGTGAAAAAAAAAATGCAATCCTAATTTACCACACAACATTCAAGCAAATGTGCAAACAATAATAAAAAAAAATCTACACTAATGCATGAATACTAACATCCCAAATTCATGAACAATTTAAATGTGCAAACTAATTAAATAAAATAAAAGAACACCCTAAAAATTTCTATATGAATGCATGAGAAAAGTAAAACAAAAATAAGTTGATTCGGCACTCACCTTAGCCTAATATGCATATTTTCCAACATTTTTTAAGAGTGCATTTAAAAACCTGCAAAACAATACATACAAGCCTTGGTGTAGATTCTAATTCAAAGATTGCATGAACCTAAGCTAATATATTTTCCTAAACTACAACTGGTGAAGGAGATGTAATATTTACAACTTAATCAAAATTTTAAATGTGGCAAGACCATAAGAATTAAAGATTGGTTTCACCACTTTAATCAATGATCAGATCTTTCTAAAGTTATGAAATTTCTAAATCTAGAAAATTTCTAAGTTTGAAGATTTTCTAAAATTGGAAACTTTCCAAAAAACAGATATTTCTAAAAATAGAAACTTTCCAAAAATAATGTTTCCTAAATTAAGTTATTAAAATTCAAAGATTAGAAAAATTATTCCTAAAGGAGGAAACTAATAAATTCGAAGATCTCTAAAAATTAGAAAATTCTAATTATGGAAGTTTCAAACTTTAACAACTTTCCAAAAATAGATTAATTCTAAAATACTGATATTTTTAAAAATCTCTAATTAAAAGAAACTTTCAAAAATTAAACTTTCCAAAAATAGAAATTTCTAATTTTAAAGAGTTGCCTAAAATAGAAATATTCCAAAAATAGCAATCTTGTATAAATCATATAATTTTCATGGTACTAAATTTAATTATTTATTTGATTTGATTTCCCTAGCAACGGCGCCAAAAACTTGTTGTGATGCAAATCTTACATTTATTACTCGCAAGTGCACGAACCAATTAAATAGTATAGCATATGAGTGTGAGGTCTAACCATAGGAAATCACAAAATATATTCTTAAATCAAATAAATTAAATTGATATCCCTTTTAAAAAGATATGTTTTATGAAATAGAATTAATATTTTGAAAAGGAAATCTAAAACATACAATTTTAAATTAACTTAGATCTAAAAGAAATAAAATTTTAAAACCATAGCAATTAGATCCATTGGATTTTTTATCTTTTTATTGAAATGGTGAAATTCGATTAGTCCTCATCTCCATTTAAAATTACAAGGTTAAGAATAAAATATCTACATGTCTAATCCTAGTTAAACAATTCTTGAGATAGAGAGAATGGATATACACAAAATTTACATAAATTAAACAATATAATTGAATTGAATTTACAACAAACAAACAAGTACAATGGTTAGAATAATTAGTTAAATAAAAGACATAACAAATAAAATAAACAAAGGAAATAAATTGACAAATAAAGTAAATGAAATAACAAAACAATGCATAATTTAAAGGTGGTAGTGGAATGGATCAATTACAACGAAAGATAGATAAATAAATAAAAGATCTAGATCTGAAATTCATGTAAAAATTCAAATCTCAATTCATGCCTTTCATTAAAATTCATAAACTTTAATTTAATTAATCGAACCTTAGATCCTTAGATTTAATTAAATTCAAAATCTAACTTTTTCATTATGTCCTTTTAATTAAACAAAGAATATAAACTTAAAATTAAATAAAACAATCATAAAAGATATTAAAAAACTGGATGTTTCAGGGTTCTAAGAGTTTATCTTATATTTATTTAAGGAAAGAATTCAAGTACAAAGTATTGGAAAATTACATCAAAGACAATCAAAATAAATTTACAAATTGATATGCTCACTTGTAAAATTCGAGTAGGGCTCCTTGTCTTCTTCAATCTTCAGTCCTCTTTAGCTCCTAATCAAATTCAATTTTTCCTTGTGGCTCAGTGCTCTATTTATAGGCTCTGGGTTGGAATGGATGTGTAACACCTCGGATTTTCAGTTAATTATTTTGTATGAAAATAACCCATTTAATTTATGAATTTTTAGATATGGATCTTAGGTGGGTAAAATATTGGGTCATTGCCCAATTAGGACCCAATGGTTAATGTTTAAGATTCAATTTAAAATAAATGGGTAAGATGTGTTTAATTGAGTCAAGGTTGTTATTTGGGTCAAAATGCCCAATTGAGACTCAATGGGTCATGGTTAACTTGGTTAACCACCAAGTGAGTTCAACTAAAATTAAATGGGGCTGAAATTTAATTAGTAATATAAACAAGGGGAATTATTTATCATGGCACCCTCTAAGATAGGATGCATGGTCGCATGAAGAGATATGAATATCTATGAAATATGCGCATGAGGTGTTGGAGTGATATTAGGAATGATTAAATGGAAGGGGCGCATAGCATATTTTAAAGGGAAACAAGTGCACACGGAAATGGACCAAATTTAAAGGGATCATGCCACGGCAATAGCATTGTCGAAGTTGGGATCAAAGAGAAGCTTAATAAAAGAAAGGAAGAGGGGCGCAAATCATTGTCTAAATATAGAACCAAGTGGGATTTCTATAAGACAAGGGTAGTGCACACGGCATTACATGCTCTCTCTCTTTCAAGACTCAATCACGCCAAGAACAAAGAGAGGTAGCAGCAAACAAGGTGGTCACGGCTTGGGAAAGATCAAGAGAAAGATTGGAAGAGCAAAATCAACCGACGGAAAACCGGAGGAGTCGCGGAACCGGTAAGTGTTTTGATGTTTTTGTTTTAAAAGAAAAGAACCATAGGGTTTGGCCATGGTGTATGGCCGAACCCCATAGAAGAAGAATGAGGGATGATAATGATAAATTTTAATGGAGTTGAGTTGGTAATGATTAAGGGTTTTGAAAAGATGGAATTTTAAGGATGAAAACCATGGACTAATTCTACATGTTTTAAAAAGGGATTTTTAAATGGTTTAATGAGAAGTTGATGAACCATAGGGTTCGGCCATGATCAAGGGCCGAACCCCATGGAAGGGTGATGGTTTATTTTATGGGATTGTTAATAATGAAAACCATAGAAGTTGTTAATAAGTTTATGGGGTTTCAAGCATGAAGATTATGGATTCATGCTTATGATTTTAGAAAGGTTGTTATGTTGATTGTTGGATCAAAATAATAAAAAAGAAAGGGGTGAGGTTCGGCCATGGTGTATGGCCGAACCCCACCAACTATATTTATGGATTTAATTTTATTAAAGGAATTTGATTGGATGAATAATTTTTAGAAATAACATTATGAACCATAGGGTTCGGCCAAGGTTTATGGCCGAACCCCATGAAGGTGTATTGGAGTTGGTTAATAGGGGTTTAAATCATTAATAAAAAAGATTGTGAACCATAGGGTTCGGCCATGGTGTATGGCCGAACCCCATGGAGTTGTTTTGTTAAGGTTGATGGCTTTTGATTGGTTTAATGGAAACTTTCTAATTATGGAATCTAAATTTGAAAACTATCCAAGCATGGAAAGATGCATGCTAAGTTTGGGGAAACCTTCTAAATATAGAGAATGGTTATTAAATTAGTAACTTTCTAAGTTTAGAAGTTGGAGATTTAATTAGAATCTTTTTAATTAAGGAAAGTGGAAATTAAAATGGGAAGTTCTAATTATGGAAAGTAGAGATCAAATTAGAAAGTCTCTATTTTTGGAAGGTGGAGTTTAAATTTGGAAACCTTCTAAGTATGGAAGGATTAATGATCATCTTGGAAACTTTCTAAATATGGAAGTTGGATATTGATTTAGAAAGGTTCTAAGCATGGTGATTAAAAATAGAAGGTGGAGATTAAAATGGTAAGTCTCCAAGAATAGAAAGATGGTTGTTATAAAATTAGTAGGTTGCTAATTATGGAAGTATGCATAATAAATTTGGAAACTATCTAATAATGGATGCAATGTGGATAAATAGGAGTTAGACATCATAGGGTTCGGCCATGGTGCTTGGCCGAACCCCATGAACCAATTAAAGAACTATTATGTTTGTGTCTTAATGAATGGAAGGTTGGAAATAATTAGGCCAATGGCAATATTGTAATTTAAATGGAGAAGAACTATGGACCATGGGTTCGGCCATGTGGCATGGCCGAACCCCACGGAAAATTATTGGTGGACTTGGGATTTTATTATGAACCAATTAAGGAATTTTATGGGTCCTTTATGGACCTATGATGGTGAACCAATTTAATGGGTCATATGGATTTTATGGAACAACTTTATGGATCGGTTTGGACATAAACCTAAGAATGGCAAAAGTGTAATTAAAGGAAAAAATGGAGGATCATGGGTTCGGCCTGGATGTATGGCTGAATCCCATGAGGTTCTTTATGGACTTAAGTGGTTAAGGATTTTTATGGGTTTTTATTTTAAAAGGATATTAATATGTCTAATGGATTTAAATAAAGGAAGGTCATTGGTTATTCTTATGGAAGATTGGGGGATCAAAATTATAGAATTATGAGTCATGTATGGATGTAATATTTTATATGAAAGGTCGACCAATTGGATTATGGGTTTTGCTTAGGATGTTGGACCTAAGATTATAATCTTCTAAATGGAATCGGTTATGAATTATTTTAAAAAGGGTTATTGGGAGTGTTATGGATGTTTAAAATAAATAAATGGATCTATGTGTTGGACCCTAAGCCTAAGTTGTTGGAGGCAATGGCAAGGTTGTAAATACTTGCTAAAATGGGTTATATTAGCCATGGATGGCAATCTTGTAAATATATGAAAAATAAGGAAGGCAAATGGCTATGGATAAGTATAATGGCAATATTGTAATTAAAACGAAATATTAACTAATGGTTAGACCAATAGCAATTTGGTAAATAAATGTGAAAATGGTAGGTAATGGGTTATGTTAGCCAGGGAGGGCATTGTTGTAATTAAGGTAAAAAATAAGGGACCATGGGTTTGGCCATGGTGTGTGGCCGAACCCCATGGGGATTGGTTTATGGACTTAAAATATTGTAAATCAAGTGGGACTTGGTTTTGATTGATTAATATGTTATAAGGTAACGGAACTTCGCAAGGTGTTTACGATCGTGAGCGGTTACCGGACAAAAGACGCAAGGACACATTAGCGGTCTTTGGTAGGATTCCACCTCTTTAAAACCATGGGTTTATGTACATTGTTTTATCTTGATTTGATGAATTTATATTGCAAAGGATATGTTTCAAATTGTGATTTTAAATGCTATGTTTATATGATAAAATAGCATGTGGTTTAAATGTGAGTTTTAAATGCTATGATTTGTATTTCTACATAGCATGTTGGCATTTGCATCTCATGCATGGCATGGGAGGGATGACAGGTAACCGGGGACCCACACTCCGTCGGGGCGTCCGTAAAATACTCGTGGGGGGATACTTTGATGATGAGAATTCCATCAAGAGGATACTATGTATGAAGACCCTAGTGATGAGCATTCCATCAGGGGATACTTTGATGATGAGAATTCCATCAAGAGGATACTAAGTAACCGGAGCCCACACTCTGTCGGAATGTCCGTAAGGCAACTGTGGGGAATACCGTGATGAGGAGAATTCCATCAAGAGAGAAGACCTTGGTGACGAGCATTCCACAAAGAAGATACTTTGATGAGGAGAATTCCATCAAGAGTATACCCTATGTTTTGTGATGGGTGGGACTCATTGCATATGATTGCATGGCATGTCATTGAATCAGCATGATTATGACCTTTATTATCATGCAAAGTTTCTGGTTTTATCGGTATGATTGGATCTCTATTATTATACACCGTTTTGATACAATGTTTTGAAAGTATGGAATGATTTATTATAACTGGTTTTGATATATATTATATCTGGATTGTTGGTACTAACCCATGTGTTAACCCTAATTGAAATACCTACTGAGCTCGTTGTACTAACGCCCTACTTCTACCCTTTAGGATGATGCAGGAAATGAGGAAAACGATGAACGTGAAACGGGCCAGGCATAGAAGCTTGGAGGATTATAGTTTATATTTTGTTTAAGATACTCATGGGCTTGTATTTTGAGTATCTAGAGTTCAGATGTAATAACTTAGATGAATTTGCTATGGTTGGATATTTTACTGAATAATTATGATATGATAATGATGATTACAGACTTGATGTACTTTGCTATCTGAATGGCATAGAATTGTGTTTTATTATGTTTCTGCATGTTATGATTTTTATTCCGCATGATTATATTGCTATGTGTGAACCTTTTTCATGGACTGAGTCCATGTACACATAGGGTTGGCCAATTAAGGGTCGGACTTTGGAAGTTCGGACTTAGCTCGAGTCGTGACGTTCCGCGCTCTATCACTCTACTCTGTTATATAAAAAAAAAATAGACTATGAATTTACGGGAAGAAGCAAGTGAAAAAGGGCGGGGTGTTACAGGATGGTTTAGATTTAATCTTGGATTGAGTGTTGATTGGAAGGCTAAGATTAAATCATCTAAGGCATGGATGGATGGGATTAAGAGATGAAAGAGATTAGGGTTTACAAACGTTTGGCCGACCTTGGTGGCTTGGGGATCAAGTTGGCTTGGAGGCTAAGCAAGAAGAGAGAAAAGATAGGGATTGGATTTTCTATGGGTGTACATGACGTTTGAAAATCGAATGGATAGGTGGAGCTGGCTTGTGTTCCAAGTTAATCTAGATCTAGGTGAATAGTTGTAACGCCCTGCCCTTTTTCACTCGCTTCTTCCCGTAAATTCAAAGTCTATTTTTTTTTATAACAGAGTAGAGTGATAGAGCGCGGGACGTCACGACTCGAGCTAAGTCCGAACTTCCAAAGTCCGACCCTTTACTGGCCAACCCTATGTCTGCATGGACTCAGTCCATGAAAAAGGTTCACACATAGCAATATAATCATGAGGAATAAAAATCATAACATGTGGAAACATAATAGAACACAGTTCTATGCCATTCAGATAGCAAAGTACGTCAAGTCTGTAATCATCATTATCATATCATAATTATTCAGTAAAATATCCAACCATAGCAAATTCATCTAAGTTATTACATCTGAACTCTAGATACTCAAAATACAAGCCCATGAGTATATTAAACAAAATATAAACTATAATCCTCCAAGTTACTATGCTTGGCCCATTTCACGTTCATCGTCCTGGACGTCACGACGCGAGTTAAGTTCGAACTTTCAAAGTCCGACCCTTAACTGGCCAACCCTATGTGTGTATAGACTGAGTCCACTAAAAATGGTTCACACATAGCAATATCAACTTGCGGAATAAAAATCATAATCTGCGGAATCATAACATCAAAATGTAGAATCATAATAGAACCGAGTTCTATTCCATTCAGATAGCAAAGTACGTCAAGTCCTTGTCCATAATTAAAACATCATAATTATCAAATAAATTATCCAACCATCTAAGTTATTACATTCCGCAATCTAGATATTCAAATACAAGTTCATGAGTAATTTTATTCAAAACATATAAAATAAGTCTTCCAAGCTCCTATGCATGGTCCATCTTACGTTCATCGTTCCCCTGATTACCTGCATCATCAACTAGGGTAGAAGTAGGGCATTAGAACAACGCGCCCAGTAGGTATTCCAGTTACGGCTAACACATGGTTAGTACAAAACATATATTATAACATAATATCGTAATGTCAAAACCATATAAATCCATGCCATGCAATGATGACAAATGCAATGAGTCCCACCCATCACATGTACATAATTGTACCCACCACATAAGTCTTCTGGACGCCCCGGCGGAGTGTGGACCCTCCGGTTTCTTCCTGATGGAAAAGCACATCAAGGTACTCCACATAGGTTTTTCAGATGCCCCGACGGAGTGTGGACCCTCCAGTTACCAAATCTTTCATCCCATGCCATGCATGAGATGCCAATGAAACACATGCTATTTTATAACATAAACATAGCATTGAAAATCATATTTAAAACACATGTTATTTCTTCATATAAAGATAGCATTTAAAATCACAATTTAAATCATATCCTTTGCAGCATAAGTTCATCAAAAATAAGATAAATCACAATGTACATAAACCCATGGTTTCAAAGAGGTGGAATCCTACCAAAGATCGTTAACGAGTGCTTGCGTCTTTCGTCGAAGAATCGATTACCGATCGCGCACCGCTCGCGAGATCCCGTTACCTTATAATATAATAATAAATCAACAACAAGTCCCACTTGATTTACAAGGTTCTAAGTCCATAAACAAAATCCCATGGGGTTCGGCCATACACCATGGCCGAACCCATGGCTTACCATTTTCACACCTATCTACGAAAATGCTATTGTTTCCCACTTTCATTTAAATCTTCCATAATTAGACCCTATAAATTTCCTTAACCAAACAAGTCCATCAAACACAACTCATGGGGTTCGGCCATACACCATGGCCTAACCCATGATCCTGTACTTTGGCTTGTAATTACCATTTTACCACTAGCTTAAGTTCATGTTTTCCCATTAATTCAATCATCATATTAAATTCATAAAAATCCATTTCCCTTGATTCCTTATCACATGAACCTAACCCATAGAATTATTTCATGGGGTTCGGTCATGCATCATGGCCGAACCCTATGTCTGTAACACCCCAATTTCTCAATAATATGAATATTTATGAAGCCACTGGATTGGTGAATTTAATAAATGTGATTGTAAATGAGGAAATTGTAAGGTCTCGGAATTTTGGAATTAATATAAATGTGAATATTATTTATTTTAATGATGGAAATTAGAAAAGTGGTGGAGTAAATGGTAAATGGGCCAAAATTTGATAAAGACCCAAGTGTGGCCCAATAGATTATGGTTTGGGTTTAAATTTATTTAAATGGGTCAAGAGTGGTTAAATTGGGTCAAATACCTATTTGGGGCCCAATGGGTCAAGTCGGTTATGCTCTAAGGTAAATGGGCTAGATGGAAATGTAATTGGGCCATAGGCCACTGGTAACCCACTTAGAGTGAATTCAATGATTTTTAAACCACCTAAGTTATTTGGAATTAAATAATGGTGATGTGGCCAAATGTGGACCCAAGGTTTGGTGGGGCCGGCCACCATGGTTGACTTGGTCAACCATGGGTGGAATGATGCAATTAGGTTAAGTATAATCGATTAACCTAAGGTGATGTAAATAAGTAATGGGAATTAAAGTAATTAATAATTAAATAATTAAATTATTAAATGGTGGCTAAATGGTTAAAAATTTGGTCAAAGGGAGACCAAGCTACCCCACCTCCAAGGTCAAACACGTTTGGACTTAGAGAGGGTGGAGGCATGACCCATAAAGCAATTAAAATATCTAAGAAAATATCTTGCTTTGGTTGGTGAGAGTAATTAATGCAAAGTAAAGAGGAAAAGATGGGATAAGCCTTGATGTCTTTTCCCATTCTTCTCTCATTCAACTTTCTTTCCATTTTTCATTCTCCATGGACGTCCCACACAAGGAAGGAGAAGAGAAAGAGAGTTAAGGAAAAGAGAAAAGAAGGAGAGAAGAAAAGAAGTAAAGTATTATTTCACAACTTTAAGATTAAAGGTTGGATCTTGTTTTTCATTACCTTTCTCTCTCTCTCTCTCTCTCTCTCTCTCATACACACACACAAAACCTACCATGGTCGATTCTAGGGTTGGGGATTGCCACCCTTGATCAAAGATTTTAACCTACCAAAGATAAAAGGGAAGGAGAGCAAAGAGGAAAGAAGCACCGGAGGAGTCGTCGGGTGGTAAGCATTCTTAAACAAGAGTTTATGTATTTTTTTTAAGTGATTAAGAAGGGGGAAAATTTTAAGGAGTTTAAATGAGGAAACCATGAAGGAAAAAAAATGTACAAAAGATGCAATGGAGAAGAATGTCAGAACAGTCAGTCGACTGAATCATAGATTCAGTCGACTGAACTAAGGGTGGTTGATAATAAAATGAGTTTCTGGGAGTTTCAGTCGACTGAATCATGAGTTCAATCGACTGAACCCAAACTTCTCAGATAAGAAAAGGGTTCTGGAAGTTTCAGCCGACTGAATGTACGATTCGACTGAAGGGATGATTTTGAACGCGTAAAGGATGATTGAAAGTTCAGCCGACTGAATCTATCATTCACGAAAAAATAAACTGACAGAACAAACAGAGATGACAAAATCAGCGACTGAATCTGTGATTCATCTCTGAAAGGGGTATGAACCATGTTTCAGTCGACTGAATGTGTAATTCAGTCGACTGAAAATGAACTGGCAGGACAAGCAGACACTCGGATTCGAAGTCAGTCGACTGAATCAAAGATTCAGTCGATTGAAATAGTGATTCATTCGGCTGAACTGGTAATTCAGTCGACTGAATTGAAATGTACAGTTTTTGAACATCTTCAGAGGTCGTTGTTAATCCGGTAGAGGAATGGAGAGTATGTAAATTAAAGGGACTGAGTTTATGATACTAGATCATGATTAATGAATCCTTAATGATTTAAGTAGGGATAAATTTTGGACTTAGAATGTACATAAATCAAAACGGATAGATGCTGGGTTTTAGGCTCGCAAATCGGAATATTTAAAATGGCCAAAAATTGGATTTATGGATGTGTTTTAAATCAATGGAAAAAAGGCTAAGATAAGGCTTTTATGAAATTTGTGACATGATAAAGATCATTAATGGACCTAGGTTTATGATCAGTTAGAGATTTAATCATGAAATAAAATACGGACTAATACGGTAAATGTGTATAAGGTACCGGATAGCGCGAAATTGGTAGCCGGATTGTCGGACGAAAACGAAGTAAAGACGCGAGTCGGTAATTGGTAGGATTCCTACCTTTTTGTAAGCCATGGATATGTATGGTATTTTTATCTTATTTTATGGACTATGGGATTTATCTTATGAGTTTGTTTTACGATTATGAATGTATGTTAATACTATGATTATATTTTAGGATGATGCATTATAGGCTAGGCTATGTATGATAACTAAAGTTATGAGACGTATATATTACATAGCATAATGCATTACATCATGCATGGCATGGGCGGAAAAAAAAATAAACAAACCGGAGTCCATGCTCCGTCGGGGGCGACCGAGAACAGGCATGGGGACACCTTGACGACGATTTGCCGTCAAGGGAGGTATTTTGCGGTAGGACATGTTTTGACGAGGCTTTTCCGTCAAGAAGGATATGAAAAGTATATGTCAGAATGATGGGTGATTCATAATAGACACCCAGGCATGGCATACATCGTATATTTTCACTATGTGGTTTATCAATTTTCATTGGATTATTATCAGTATTTGTTATTACTAATCTATGCTAGCCCTACTTGGAGTCCTACTGGGCGCGGGTTCTAACGCCCTACTTCTACCTAGCTGACAATGCAGGAAATGGCGGGCCGAAGGGCAAGACGGAAGCCAAGCTTAGGAGCTTGGGAAGGCGGACTAGTGATTTTGTTTAAGTTGAATTAATTCATTTTGGAAATGTGTAATTATATAATTCAGTTTGTCGAAAATGTAATAACTTAGATGGCTTGCTATGTTTAGATTGTATTTTTGGACAATACAGTTAATGGAATTTTAGTAAATTTACGGATGTTTCTTCCCTGCTATCTGAAAATTGGTAGGACAGTCTCTATTATCATTCCACATGTAACTTTATATTCCGCGAGCTTACTTTCTACGCGTGAACCACACTCGTGGACTTATGTTCCACGCACACGTAGGGTTGGCCAGTTAAGGGCCGGGCTTTAGAAGCTCGGAACTTAACTCGCGTCGTGACGTCCGTGCCCTTTGTCACTTTATAAAAAAAAAATACTCTGATTTTACAGTGAAAAGGGGCGGGCGTTACAGTTGGTATCAGAGCGAATATCGGAAGAATGAATTTCTCGAAGTAAGATTAAGACGGTTGCATGTCTCACTGGCAGCTAAGAATCCCAACTGACCGACTCTTCGGAGTCCGCTGCACGGGGGCCTGGTTAATTTACTTCGATTGACTTAAACTGAAGTGTTTAATCTGAGGACAACGTTTGACGGAAAGGGATGATAGCAAGGGAAGAAAAATCAATTTAAGTCGGAATTATCAAACATAGCAAGTAGGGTTACATTTTCCTGACATGAGAAAACACATCTAGTTTTTTCCCAAATTTGACGGAATAATGATAGATTTATTGAACATAGGCGAGAATTCCCTGATTTCGTCAAATGGAACAAAACATAGATACTTGGGAAGTTTTCCCCAAACCAAGTGTGCTTATTTGGTAACTTTCCCCAAAAAAAAAAAATTGAGAAACAAAGTATGTTTGGTCAGTATTTCTTTTCTCAAATATAAAAAGGAGCTAAGTCAATGTTTTTTTTTTTTTTCCATGACTAGGAAATGGCTCCGAAGAGAAGAACTCGTCGCAACCAGAAAGAGGTATCACCACCTCGCCAGGAAGAGGAGATACCCCATCAGGAGGAGGGACAGAATAATATAAACATACAAGGTGTACCTCCCGAGTTAAAAGATGTAGTTCAAGAGGCAGTCACTGCTGCTCTTCAGCAACATTTGAGCGGAAATGCGACTACTAGCGACGAAAATACGACTACTAGTGACACCAGTAAACGGAAGATGGTCAAAGACTTCTAGCAACAGCGCCCTCCCTAATTCAGAGGAAAAGAAGGGGCTGTAGGAGCAGATCATTGGTTAAAGAAGATCACTCAGATCTTGAATCTGCTTCAGGTTTCCAGTCCCTGACAGAATCTACTGGCAACATCTCAACTGACTGAGGATGCCGGTAATTGGGAGGTGGTAGAAAAACAGCAATCACTGGTGCCGGAAAGGGAAAATTGCCATGACTTGGGAATGGTTCTCAGCCACTTTTCTAGAGCAGTTTTTTCCCGAGGAAGAAAGGGAGCCAGACTGAAGCTTTATATCATTAGTACAAGGCAATATGACAGTGGCACAATATCACCGGGAGTTCCTTCGACTATCGATTTACGCATTCTACATGGTGGATACTGAGCACCGGAGGGCCCGTAAGTTTGAACGGGGCCTTCGGCCGAGCATCAAAACTAGGGTGACAGTATTCAAGGAATCTACATTGGCAGGGGTGGTCGGCAGGGCCACTATAGTGGAGCGGGAATTGAATGAGACAACGCGGCATGACAACTGCCGGTGGCAGAGTGGGCGGGGCGCATTTCAACCCAATAAGAGGTTCCGCCCGAGTTTCAGCAGACCCTCATCCTCTACTGGATCTACAGGGGCTTTCGCCCCAATCAGCCCTCCCCATCAGATTTACTCAGTCCCTAGAGGTGGGAACACTTGCTATCAGTGTGCCAACAGGGTCACTTCAAGAGGAATGTCCACAGCTCAGCAGACCCTCTAACTTCAGGTGTTCTTCTCGCCCCCCAGCTAAGCCAGCTCAGTCACGAGGCAGAGCATACAACCAAGCGGAGCGGGCGATAAACCCCACAGGATCTGGACGGCTTTTTGCCATACCTCCTCCAGTAGCGGTGGATCGCTCGGTGATGCAAGGTATGGCCGTAGTTGGTAGTTCCTATGTTGTGACATTGTTTGATTCTGGAGCTTCCCATTCATTATATTGCTGCATTCATATCTGCTACGGGCACATTAGTACAGAATCTGTCTACCTCACTTACTATTGTATCCCCTGTCGGAGACACATCTTGGGACTCATATGCACCGATTAAACACTGAACTCGCTGGATTCCGATTTGAGTTCAACTATTTAGTAATCGACATGGTTGAGTACGATGTTATATATTGGTATGGACTGGTTGGCTACAAACCAGCCCATATTGATTGCCATCGTAGGGTGAATTTTGGTCACCTGAGGGAAAACGGTATATAGTGTCCGCTAATAGACAAGGTATTCCTAGAAGACTGCAGGAAGAATTGAACCACCTTGTCTTGAACACATTAAGTTAGACAGGGCACCAGGGACTGAACTTCCGGTAGTAGCAGAGTTTACAGAAGTATTTCCAACAGAGCTCCCTGGGTTGCCACCCAAGAGGGAGATAAACTTTGAGATCAAGTTATATCCTGGTACAGCTCCAGTATCGTTACCTCATTACAGAATGGCACCGGCTGAGATGACTGTTGAAGAAGCAGATTGATGAACTGCTCATGCTGGGCTTTATCGGAACAGCACATCCGCATGGGGAGCCCCGGTATGTTTGTTTAAGAAGAAGGACGGTACCCTTCATGTGTGTGGATTATAGAAAATTGAACCAGCTGACTATTAGGAACAAGTATCCCCTACCCAGGATTGATGATTTGTTGATCAGCTTAGGGGTTCCTCTCACTTTTCCAAGATTGATCTGATGTCCGATACCATCAAATCCGGTTAGAGAGGAGACATAGAGAAGACAGCCTTCAGAACAAGGTAGGTCTATATGAGTATGTAGTCATGCCGTTCGGGCTTACTAATGCACCAGCTGTGTTCATGGACCTGATGAATAGGATATTCCAGCATTACTTGGATCAGTTTGTAATTGTATTTATTGATGACATCCTGATTTATTCCAAGACTCAGGAGGAACATGCTGAACACCTGCGGATAGTTCTGAACACCCTGAAAAGGAACCAGTTGTATGCTAAAGCCAGCAAGTGTGAGTTCATTCTATCTAAGGTTAACTTTTTGGGACACGTTATATCGGAGGAAGGTATAGCCGTGGACTCAGCTAATGTGGCGGCAGTGAAGGAGTGGAAAGTGCCGACAAATGTGACCGAGATCCGCAGTTTTCTGGGATTGGCCGGTTATTACAGGAAATTTATTATGGACTTCTCCAAGATTGCAGCCCCACTCACCCGACTCACTCAGAAAGGAGTCAAATTTGAATGGTCGGATCTGTGCAACCGGAGATTTGAGGAGCTAAAGGAGAAGCTTACAACGGCTCCTATTCTGATCTTGCCGGAAAGAGGCAGAAATTATGAGGTGTACTGTGATGCCTCAGGAGAGGGACTGGGGTGTACACTCAGTCAAGGTAATAGGGCGGTGGCGTATGGGTCAAGACAGTTGAAAAGTCATGAGCGCAATTATTCCCACACATGATCTGAAACTGGCAGCGGTGGTCTTCGCTCTTAAAAGCTGGAGACACTATCTTTATGGTGAGAAGTTTGAGGTATTCTCAGACCACAAGAGCCTAAAGTACCTATTTGATCAGAATGAATTCAATATGAGGCAACGTAGATGGATGGAATACTTGGCAGATTATGAGTTCGCACTCCGGTATCATCCTGGCAAGGCAAACAAGGTGGCGGATGCCCTCAGCCGCATGTCACATGCGACAGTAGCCAGTATGATCAGAACAGAATGGGAGGTATTGAATACCATTAGGGAGTTTAAACTCTACCTGAATAATCATGGGACTATATCTAATCTGATCATACGATCCCACATGGTCTCCGAGATTGAACGGGAGCAACGGACAGATCTAGAAGTGGAGGAGATTTGGGCTAAAATGTCTACCGGTGAGGTTGTACTGGAGTGGGAATTACGACCAGGACAAGGTCTTATGTTCCGAGGCAGGACATATGTGCCTAAGAATTGCAGAAGAGAGTTGCTGATTGAAGCACACCAAACCAAACTCTCTATTCACTCGGGCAGCACCAAGATGTACCATGATCTTAAGAGGCACTATTGGTGGCATGGACTTAAGAAAGACATGGCAGAGTTTGTTGCTCGTTGCTTAACCTGTCAGCAAGTTAAGGCAGAACACCGGAAACCACCGGGTTTACTCGCACCCTTACCGGTGCCAGAATGGAAATGGGAACACATATCCATGGACTTTGTAACAGAGTTACCAAGGTCATCCAAGGGCAATGATGCAATATGGGTCATAGTGGACCGGTTGACCAAGTCTGCACATTTCCTTCCCATCAAGATGACGGATTCATCAGAGACTTTAGGTCGACGGTACATCCGGGAGATCATCAGGTTACATGGCATTCCCCGATCTATTGTGTCTTGCAGAGATGGCCGATTCACCGGCAGAGTATGGCAGGGCTTGCAGTCGGCTATGGGGACCGACGTATTAACTAGCACAGCATTTCATCCACAGACTGATGGACAGTCGGAGAGGACAATACAGACATTGGAGGATATGTTGAGAGCATGATGCTAGACTTCAAGGGTGGATGGAGATCACTTACCACTGGTGGAATTTCCTACAATAACAGTTATCAGGCAAGCCTACAGATGGCTCCATTGAGGCTTTGTATGGTAGGCCGTGTAGATCACCAGTGTGTTGGACAGAAGCTGGTGAGCCTGCGCTGATTGGACCGGAGTTGGTCGCAGAAACTACAACACAGATTAAATTGATACGGCAACATCTACTCACTGCACAGAGCCGTCAGAAAAGTTATGTCGACAAGAGGAGAAGGTTCCTCGAATTTGAGGTGGGAGACCTTGGTGTTTTTGAAAGTCTCACCACGGAAGGGACACATGAGATTTGGAAAGAAGGGGAAACTGTCACCTAGATTTGTGGGACCGTTTCCAATCTTGAAGAGGTGTGGGGTAGCTTACCAGGCGCCCCTCCGCAGTTATCATCATTACATGATGTGTTCCATGTGTTGAGGAAGTACACCCTGATCCTTCACATGTATTGAAATTCAAGACATCGATGTACAAAGCGAAGTGACATATGTGGAGAAGCCGGTCAGAATAGTCGGAGCGAGCAAAGAGTGCTGCGGAACCGTGCCATCCAATTCGTCAAGGTGGTATGGGAACGACATGGTAATGAAGAAACCACCTGGGAACTAGAGTCGGTGATGAGAGCCTCTCATCCGGAACTCTTTGTGTAAGATGTTTTGAACCTCTACTTCGCTCGATTTTCGGACGAAAATTTTAAAAGAGGATTGTATTGTAAGGTCTTGGAATTTTGGAATTAATATAAATGTGAATATTATTTATTTTAATGATGGAAATTAGAAAAGTGGTGGAGTAAATGGTAAATGGGCCAAAATTTGATAAAGACCCAAGTGTGGCCCAATAGATTATGGTTTGGGTTTAAATTTATTTAAATGGGTCAAGAGTGGTTAAATTAAGTCAAATACCTATTTGGGGCTCAATGGGCCAAGTTGGTTATGCTCTAAGGTAAATGGGCTAGATGGAAATGTAATTGGGCCATAGGCCACTGGTAACCCACTTAGAGTGAATTCAATGATTTTTAAACCACCTAAGTTATTTGGAATTAAATAATGGTGATGTGGCCAAATGTGGACCCAAGGTTTGGTGGGGCCGGCCACCATGGTTGACTTGGTCAACCATGGGTGGAATGATGCAATTAGGTTAAGTATAATCGATTAACCTAAGGTGATGTAAATAAGTAAATGGGAATTAAAGTAATTAATTAATTAAATAATTAAATTATTAAATTGGTGGCTAAATGGGTTAAAAATTTGGTCAAAGGGAGACCAAGCTACCCCACCTCCAAGGTCAAACACGTTTGGACTTAGAGAGGGTGGAGGCATGACCCATAAAGCAATTAAAATATCTAAGAAAATATCTTGCTTTGGTTGGTGAGAGTAATTAATGCAAAGTAAAGAGGAAAAAATGGGATAAGCCTTGATGTCTTTTCCCATTCTTCTTTCATTCAAATTTCTTTCCATTTTTCATTCTCCATGGACATCCCACACAAGGAAGGAGAAGAGAAAGAGAGTTAAGGAAAAGAGAAAAGAAGGAGAGAAGAAAAGAAGTAAAGTATTATTTCACCACTTTAAGATTAAAGGTTGGATCTTGTTTTTCATTACCTTTCTCTCTCTCTCTCTCTCTCTCTCTCTCACACACACACAACCTACCATGGTCGATTCTAGGGTTGGGGATTGCCACCCTTGATCAAAGATTTTAACCTACCAAAGATAAAAGGGAAGGAGAGCAAAGAGGAAAGAAGCACCGGAGGAGTCGTCGGGTGGTAAGCATTCTTAAACAAGAGTTTATGTATTTTTTTTAAGTGATTAAGAAGGGGGAAAATTTTAAGGAGTTTAAATGAGGAAACCACGAAGGAAAAAAAATGTACAAAATATGCAATGGAGAAGAATGTCAGAACAGTCACTCGACTGAATCTATGATTCAGTCGACTGAACTAAGGGTGGTTGATAATAAAATGAGTTTCTGGGAGTTTCAGTCGACTGAATCATGAGTTCAGTCGACTGAGCCCAAACTTCTCAGATAAGAAAAGGGTTCTGGAAGTTTCAGCCGACTGAATGTACGATTCAGTCGACTGAATCATGAGTTCAGTCGACTGAGCCCAAACTTCTCAGATAAGAAAAGGGTTCTGGAAGTTTCAGCCGACTGAATGTACGATTCAGTCGACTGAAGGGATGATTTTTGAACGCGTAAAGGGATGATTGAAAGTTCAGCCGACTGAATCTATCATTCAGTCGACTGAAAATAAACTGACAGAACAAACAGATGACCTGATACAAAATCAGCCGATTGAATCTGTGATTCAGTCGACTGAAAGGGGTATGAACCATGTTTCAGTCGACTGAATGTGTAATTCAGTCGACTGAAAATGAACTGGCAGGACAAACAGACACTCGGATTCGAAGTCAGTCGACTGAATCAAAGATTCAGTCGATTGAAATAGTGATTCAGTCGGCTGAACTGGTAATTCAGTCTACTGAATTGAAATGTACAGTTTTTGAACATCTTCAGAGGTCGTTGTTAATCCGGTAGGAGGAATGGAGAGTATGTAAATTAAAGGGACTGAGTTTATGATACTAGATCATGATTAATGAATCCTTAATGGATTTAAGTTAGGGATAAATTTTGGACTTAGAATGTACATAAATCAAATGGATAGATGCTGGGTTTTAGGCTCGCAAATCGGAATATTTAAAATGGCCAAAATTGGATTTATGGATGTGTTTTAAATCAATGGAAAAAGAGGCTAAGATAAGGGCTGGTTTATGATAATCTTGTGACATGATTAAAGATCATTAATGGACCTAGGTTTATGATCAGTTAAGATTTAATCATGAAATAAAATACGGACTAATACGGTAAATGTGTAATAAGGTACCGGATAGCGCGAATTGGTAGCCGGATTGTCGGACGAAAACGAAGTAAAGACGCGAGTCGGTAATTGGTAGGATTCCTACCTTTTTGTAAGCCATGGATATGTATGGTATTTTTATCTTATTTTATGGACTATGGGATTTATCTTATGATGAGTTTGTTTTACGATTATGAATGTTATGTTAATACTATGATTTATATTTTAGGATGATGCATTATATGCCGAGGCTATGTATGATAAACTAAAGTTATGAGACGTATATATTAAATAGCATAATGCATTACATCTCATGCATGGCATGGGCGGAAAAAAAAATAAACAAACCGGAGTCCATGCTCCGTCGGGGGCGACCGAGAACAGGCATGGAGACACCTTGACGAAGATTTGCCGTCAAGGGAGGTATTTTACGGTAGGACATGTTTTGACGAGGCTTTTTCGTCAAGAAGGATATGACAGTATATGTTAGGAATGATGGGTGGGATTCATAATATAGACACCCAGGGCATGGCATACATCGTATATTTTCACTATATGTGGTTTATCAATTTTCATTGGATTATTATCAGTATGTTGTTATTACTAATCTATGTGCTAGCCCTACTTGGAGTCCTACTGGGCGCGTGGTTCTAACGCCCTACTTCTACCCTAGCTGACAATGCAGGAAATGGCGGGCCGGAAGGGCAAGACGGAAGCCAAGCTTAGGAGCTTGGGAAGGCGGACTAGTGATTTTGTTTAAGTTGAATTAATTCATTTTGGAAATGTGTAATTATATAATTCAGCTTGTCGAAAATGTAATAACTTAGATGGCTTGCTATGTTTAGATTGTATTTTTGGACAATACAGTTAATGGAATTTTAGTAAATTTACGGATGTTTCTTCCCTGCTATCTGAAAATTGGTAGGACAGTCTCTATTATCATTCCACATGTAACTTTATATTCCGCTTACTTTCTACGCGAACCGTACTCGTGGACTTATGTTCCACGCACGCGTAGGGTTGGCCAGTTAAGGGCCGGGCTTTAGAAGCTCGGAACTTAACTCGCGTCGTGACGTCCGTGCCCTTTGTCACTTTATAAAAAAAAAAATACTCTGATTTTACGGTGAAAAGGGGCGGGCGTTACAGAAATGGTGGGGCCCATTGTTCAAATTAAGATCATATGAACATATTATAAGGGCCAATTTATCATGAATGGGTAATGAACATCAAATTGGGTCAATGTGGTTAATTGGATCAAAGGACCCAATTGGGACCCAATGGGTCATAATGGACTTATTAGACCATTGGGTCAGAGCAAATTTAATGAGGTTAAGCTGAATCGATTGGAAATTAAGTGGAGCATAAATGGGTAGGCTTGATGCACATGTGAAAACTAAATGCAAATGGCTAAAACAACCCATAAATGGATCATGGCGTCAAAACGGGTCAACAAGCTAAATGGGGACCCAATGGGTCGGATTGACCATGTTGACCATGGCTGACTGTGTGGGCCCTCAAATGACCTCAATTGGGAGTTAAATCAGGTTGAGTGGGACTGAATTGAGTTGGTTTTGAATTAAGAAATGAGTTGACTCAAGTGCATTAAATGAGTGTCATTTAATGTGGTGAGTTGGGCTTGTGAATTGGGTGAGTCAAAATGGAAATCAAAGGGGCTCTAAATTCAGTGAGTTAAAGGGGGAGATGAAGAGGTACTTGGGTCTCAAGCCACACAAGACAAGTCCCACACGTTGGGGACTTGTGGTGTGGGATTCCATGCTAAGTTTTTAAATGGAATTGATGGGAATGAGATAAGATTACATGGGGAGCTGAGAGGTTGCATTGGTTGATGCCAAGGGGTGTCTTGGTTATGCCAAGTGACCCTTTGGTTTGATCAAGAAGTGATGAGGCCGGTTGAGTGGTTTAAGGGGTTGAAATACAAAAGGAATACACCCATCACTTGGCCAAATTTTACATTGCAAAAACTCGGTGTTTCCATCTCTCTCCCTCTCTCTCAAGAACACCCCTCCTTGGCCAAACCAGCATTGGTGTTTTCCACCATAGATCAAGCACATATTCGGCCAGAAATTAAGAAAGAAAGAAGGAAGCAAGAGGGAAGAGGGCAATGAGCAAAGGCAAGAGGAAAAGCTTGGAAAAATTGGTAAGTAATCCATGGATTTTTGTTTAATAAAATGGGATAAATGAAACATGATTTGGCCATGGGTTGGCCGAATCTACCAAGGGTTTGGAGTTTGTATTTTGATGTTTAAAGGAGAGCAAACATGGACCATAGGGTTCGGTCACTTGTGAGGGCCGAACCCTATGAAAATGCTATGGTCATGTGGATGGTTTTTTTAAAGTGAAAACCATGCAAAGTGATGGACTGTTTTGGATGTTTTATTTAGACCTAAGATGCAAATTGAAAGGGTGTTTAAATCATAGATTTGGATGTCATGATTTGGCCATGGAATGGCCGAATGCATCATGGGTTTAAACCTTGGATAAAGGTTGTTTAAAAATGAGGAAATGGATCATTGGGTTCGGCCACCTTGGATGGCCGAACCCCATGAAATGATGTTGGTATTTTGATGGTTTTTGGAAGGTTAAAAACCATGCAAAACCATGGAGGTTTTTACATGTTTTAATAGGGCTAAGTGTTTGATTAAAAGGTTTAAAATTATAGGCCATATGGTTTGGCCAATTGGGATGGCCGAACCCCATGAAATGGTATGATATTTTTATGGTAATATGTGATGGTTTTTAAGAGATAAAAACCATACAAAATTATGGGGTTTTTATGTGATTTAAATGGAGATAAGCTTACTGTTTTGGTTGGTCATTGGATGGCTGAACCATGTGGTAATCATAGCCAAAAGTATGTATGAATGTTGGAATTATTGAACCAAGGGAACCATTGGTTCGGCCATGTGTATGGCCGAACCCCATGGACCATTTTATATGGACTGATTTGTTGAATCAAAGGGTTTCAAATTTGAAGATCATGGAACAATATGAAGTGTTTAAAAAGGGTTCCAAGTGAACATTTGGACAAGTCATGGTTCGGCCATATGTATGGCCGAAACCCACGAACCATGATTATGGGTTTTATGAATCAATTTCATGGAAATGATTAGTGGTTTTAAAGTTTAAGCATGATGTAATTATGTATGGGTAGCAATGGAAGTTTTGTAAATATGTAGAAAAAGATTAAAAGGACATGAAAAGGGGGTTAAACCAAGGTGGTATGGTTCGGCCATGGTGTATGGCCGAACCCTACCAAGACATGTTTGAAGTGTGAAATATTTATCAAATGGAAAAGGAAGATTAAATTCTAAGTTGGTGATGTTCGGCCATGGATATGGCCGAACCCCACAAGATGGTATATGAGACCTAAACTTGATTAGAAATCAAGAAGATCAAGTATTGACTTGCTGATTGTATAAACAAGGTAACAAAACGTGAACGGCGTGCGAGTCATGATCAAGTGAAAAAGAACAAACACTGAAGCTAATCTTCGGTAGGTTTCCTACCTACTTGTAACCACAATTATGATTTGGTTTTATTATGTTTTTATGAGATATGTTGCATTTGATATTATGTTTCAAATGTGGTTTTGAATGATGAGTTATGTATTTACAAATGATATACAATGCATTGACATCTCATGCATGGCATGGGGTGATGGGAATGGAGCAACATAATGATAAGTATCCTATCCAAAGGAAATGTGGATTACTCTGGATTAACTTGACATAAGCATCCCATCGAGAGGAAATGTGGATTACTCTGGATTAACTTGACATAAGCACCCTACCCAGAGGAAATGTGGATTACTCTGGCTTACCCATCCGAAGGAAATTAGGACTACTCCGGAATACCTTGATGTAAGAGTTTCTTGAGATAATGGCTATGTAGACTTGTGATGGGTAGGACTCATTACATGTGCATATACATAGCATTTGTTTTTAGATGTTTTATTGATTATCATGTACTATGATATATATGCATGTTTTATATGCTAACCATGTGGTAGCCCTAAGCGGACATCTCATGCATGGCATGGGGTGATGGGAATGGAGCAACATAATGATAAGTATCCTATCAAAAGGAAATGTGGATTACTCTGGATTAACTTGACATAAGCATCCCATCGAGAGGAAATGTGGATTACTCTGGATTAACTTGACATAAGCACCCTACCCAGAGGAAATGTGGATTACTCTGGCTTAAAAAAAAGGACTACTCCGGAATACCTTGATGTAAGAGTTTCTTGAGATAATGGCTATGTAGACTTGTGATGGGTAGGACTCATTACATGTGCATATACATAGCATTTGTTTTTAGATGTTTTATTGATTATCATGTACTATGATATATATGCATGTTTTATATGCTAACCATGTGGTAGCCCTGAGGGGAAACCTACTGGGCGCGTTAATCTAACGCCCTAATTCTATCCTTAGAGTATAATGGAGGAGCAAGCAAGGGGAATGAGAAGGTCGAGGACCAGGAGGGGAGCCAAGCTTAAGAGCTTGATGTTGGAATGATTTTTATATTATTGTCTTATGAGTTACATTTTTATGGACATGTAATAAGTTGATACCTTGCTATGGTTTGTTTATGATATTGACAATGGATGGTTGGATTAAGCTATTTTAAATAATTGAGACTGGTACTTGCTATCTATTCAGTTTAATTTCGCAGTTAGTTTAGTTTATTCCGCATAACTTGTTTAGTTCCATGTGTGGATTGTTATCATGGGTTTAGTCCATGTACACATGGGTGGCCAGTCAAGGGTCGGACTTTGGAAGTCCGAACTTAGCTCGCGTCGTGACGCCGCCCGCTCTCTTCCGGTGTTGTTATTCTATTATTATTTAAAAAAAAAAAATTAGACTCTGAATCTCGCAAAAGGTGCGGCGTTACAGTTGGTATCAGAGCGAAACGGGAAGTTGAATCATCGAAGTAAGATTAAGACGGTTTCATGTCTCACTAACGGATAAGAATCCCAACTGACCGACTCTTTGGAGTCCGCTGACTGGGGGCCGAATTAATTTACTTCAAGTGACTCAGACTGAATAATCAATCTGAGAACGACAATGGAAGATAGCAAAGTAAAGTACAGTCATCATAACTGGACATATCAAAAATAGCAAAGTAGGATGCACTCCCCTGATATTCCCACACTGAGAAACAAACAACAGGAATTTAGAGATTTTCCCAGAAACAAAAGAAAACAAAGTGTGAAGATTTGGCAAATTTCCCCAAACACAATGCATGATATGATACTTGAGAAATTTCCCGAAACCTAGATTGGTTTTATTAGAACTTTTGTTGATTATTTATGAGTTCTATGTTATGATACAGATATGTCGAGTAACATGGAGTACACGGAATTGTGGGATAAAGGAACCCTTAACTGTCGAATAGACTTGGTGTCTGCTTCCAACAACTCCAGCTTGGAAGTTAACGTGGACTTTCAGGAGGGACCTCTCGAGGAAATTGAAGAGGATCTAGCACCTTTTCCGGAGGATCCTATGGAAGATGTTCCTATAATAATGGAATCGGTTGGGGAGATAGAACCTGACTATATGTACGAGTTGTGCAACCAAGATGGGCACAGCTGTATGTATTGTCCTCACCCTCTAGACATTGTCTGCCTGGCTTGTGGACTTCATGGGCACGGAGAGGCGAGGACTAATTGTCCTTACATCGAAGGACCAGGATAATACCCTGCTTGACATGTGGAGTACTGGGTCACATGTCGATGACATGCCCTGAGAGTTACTTTAAGTTCGCTGATGATGCAGGATCTTCCACGGAAGATTAGGTTAAGGGTTAGAAAGAAAAGTTAGAGGAAAGGGGAATATTTTGTAAGGGTGCATTTTGTTCTTTATAAGGGTTTGTTTTAACCCTACCAACTCTTGTACAGAGATGGAATATGAATATATATAAAATATGCAATTTTATGATTCTATGAGGATTTATGGCATTTAATGTATGTTGCGAAGAAAACTAAGCCAATAATGTTTTCATGAATTAGGGAAAGATGGCACCACAGAAAAAGATCCCAAAGAATCAGAAGGGAAATGAGAAAGTATTGCAAATTGGATTAGGCGAAGGGGCTTTAGAAAGGAAGACCCGACAAGACGATCAAGGAAAGGAAAAAGAGATATCCTTCATTCCACATGAAGAGGAGTTATCTCAATTTATAAAGGAAAAAGTTGTACGTGACAAAGATGAGGAAGAACCTCAGCATGGGTCTGAGAAATCACTCCATGATAAGGAGGAAGAGGAGAATAGCAACAGCGGCGTACATACACCAATACCATATGTGCCGCCTGAACTACAAAGCTTGGTACAAGTTGTAGTTACTTCCGTCCTCCAACAGCATCTAAATGGAGGAGGAAGCACCAGTCAGGCCAGTGACTGGAACATGGTCAGGGACTTCCAACAACAGCGGCCACCTTATTTCAAGGGGAGAGAGGGGCCTGTTGGAGCAGAGAACTGGCTGAAGAAAATTTCCCAGATATTGACTCTGTTGAACATCAAGAGTCATGCCCACAAGATCCTACTGGCCACGTCATTGTAATAGCCCGGATTTTTAAATCGATATATATGGTGGCTATTATTCATTTTAATGATGGAAATTAGGAATTTAGATGGAATAGATGTTAAATGGATCCAAATTTGGACAATGGCCCAAGTATGTCCAATGGGCCATGGATTGGAATGAGTTCACTTAAATGGGTCAAGATGATTTAAGCTCTAAGGTAAATGGGTAAGAGGAGAATTTAATTGGACCATGGGCCCAATGATGATCCAATTAGTTGGAATGGATTGAAGTGGAATTAATTAAATCATCTAAGTTAGTTATGGATGAATCAAGATGGCATAACCTGTAATGCCCCGCCCTCTCCGAGAAATCAAAGTCTAATTTTTTTTTTTAAATAATAATAGAATAACACCGGAAGAGAGCGGACGGCGTCACGACGCGAGCTAAGTTCGGACTTCCCAAGTCCGACCCTTAACTGGCCACCCATGTGTGCATGGACTAAACCCACGATAACAAACCACACATGGAACTAAACAAGCTATGCGGAATAAACTAGACTAACTGCGGAATTAAACTGAATAGATAACCAGTACCAGTCTCAATTATTAAAATAACTTAATCCAACCATCCATTGTCAATATCATAAACAAACCATAGCCAAAGTATCAACTTATTACATGTCCATTAAATGTAACTCATAAAACAATAATAAAGACATCCTAATCATCAATCAAGTGCTTAAGCTTGGCTCCCCTCCAAGTCCACGACCTTCTCTTTCCCTTTTCCATTTCCTGCATTATCCTCTATGGATAGAATTAGGGCGTTAGATCAACGCGCCCAGTAGGATTTCCGATTAGGGCGACCACATGGTTAGTATATAAAAAATGCATATGTCATAATATATATGGTCATCAAAACAAGTAAATCAATGCTATGTATGTAAGTGCATATGTAATGAGTCCCACCCATTACCAGTATACATAGCCATCAAGTTCTTTCACAGTGTTCTTTCATTGGGACTCATATGATAAGGTAATCCACAGTAATCCTCATTTCCTGTGGAAAGACACTTCATCATTGAGTTGTTTCACAGTGTTCTTTCATTGGGACTCAAAAGATAAGGTAATCCACAGTAATCCTCATTTCCTATGGAAAGACTTCATCATTGAGTTGTTTCACAGTGTTCTTTCATTGGGACTCTCAAGTAAAGGTAATCCACAGTAATCCTCATTTCCTGTGGAAAGACACTTCATTATTGAGTTGTTTCACATTGTTCTTTCATTGGGACTCTCAAGTCAAGGTAATCCACAGTAATCCTCATTTCCTGTGGAAAGACACTTCATTATTGAGTTGTTTCACATTGTTCTTTCATTGGGACTCTCAAGTCAAGGTAATCCAGAATCATCACCCCATGCCATGCATGAGATGTCAATGCATTGTATATCATTTGTAAATACATAACTCATCATTCAAAACCACATTTGAAACATAATATCAAATACAATATATCTCATAAAAACATGATAAAACCAAATCATATTTGTGGTTACAAGTAGGTAGGAAACCTACCGAAGATTAACTTCGGTGTTTGTTCTTTCTTACAGCGTCACTTGCTCACGACTTGCACGTCCTTCAACTTCCGTCACCTTGTGATGTAACAGTAAGTAAATCATACTATCAATTAAATGTCCATTCACATCTAAGACCCAAAAACATCTTGTGGGGTTCTGCCATACCCATGGCCGAAGTTCACCCACTTTAATTTGATCTCTTTTAATTTGGATTAGCACCATCCAATTAATTTATTGACAACCTCAATCCACAAAATATCACTTGGTCAGGTTCGGCCATATTACATGGCCGAACCACACCATATTGGTTTGAACCCCTTTTTCAAGTCCTTTGCTCTTTTCCTTCATATTTACAATTATGCCACTAGGCTAAGTCTTGTTAAAACCAATATCTATAACCAAACCACCTTAGTGGGGTTCGGCCATCAACTTGGCCGAACCCTACCAATCCAATTTGGATCTCTTAATCCATTCATAATTGTATCATGCTTAAGCTTTAGAACCACTAATCATTTCTATGCAATAGATTCACAACACCATAACCATGGTCCATGGGGTTCAGCCATACATATGGCCGTACCCTATGTCTTGTCCAAATGTTCACTTAGATCCCTTTTTAAACACTTCCTAATGTTCCATGATATTCAAGTTTGAAACCCTTTAATTAAAAAAAAACAGTCCATATAACTCACCATCCTTTCCATCCTTATCATGGTTGATCAAATTAATATTAGATCCATAACTAAGCATAGGTGTTTCTTAGAACAAAAGCATAAAACAAACCTTAGCTTCCATCATGATTTTAATCCAAATCTCCCCTCAAAACAGTCCATGGGGTTCGGCCATACACGTGGCCGAACCCAATGGTTCTTTTGCTCAATGATTCCATTATTTACATACCAATTGGACTCCACCCTTTAGCCATGATCACTACACGGTTCAGCCATCTAATGGCTGACCCAAAGCAGCAAACATATTTCCATTTTAAATCACATAAGCACCCATAAAATGACCCCATGGGGTTCGGCCATTCACATGGCCGAACCATATGGTCCTTTTGATGCAATTCTTCCAATAATCTTACATAATTTATCCACTGCATCTTAGCCATACAAACAGTAGGATTCAGCCATAACATGACCCAATTAAAACATGTAAATACCTCCACCATAGGTATGGTTCGTAGACTTCAAAACCATGAACCTAATCCACTCTTTTCAAGGGGTTCGGCCAACCATGGTGGCCCAACCCAATGATATATTTCTACCATTTACACAACCTTTATCCAAGGTTAAATTCCTTGATACAATCGGTCAGTCCATGGCCCAAAACATGACACTCAAAATCATGATTTAAGCCTTTTCAAAACTTGCATCTTAAACATCTAAAACAGTCCAACACTTGCATGGTTTTATCTTACAAAAACCATCAAAATTAACCAATTCTTTTCATGGGGTTCGGCCATCCAAAGAGGCCGAACCCATTGATCCATTTTTCATAACTTTTGTAAAACAACATCCAAGGTCTAATCCTTGATGCATTCGGCCAAGACATGGCCAAATCATGATTCATTAATCCCATTTTGTTAAACAAAAACCCATGGAAATACTTACCAAATTTTCCAAGCTTTTCCTTTTGCCTTTGCTCTTTACTTCCTATCTTTCTTAGCCTCCCTTCCTTTGCTGGTTTATGCTTGATCAATTGGTGAAAACACCACTGCTGGTTCAGCCAAGAGAAAGAGTTTGGAGAGAGGGAGAGAGATGAGGATTCTTAAGATTCCTTTGTGTGAAAATCGGCCAAATGAGTGGTCTTCCTCTTTTGTAATTCAGCCACTTAATCTCACAATTTCCCTCATAAATTCTTGATCAATTCAAAGGGTCACTTGGCATAAGCAAGACACCCATTGGCACCAGCCAATGCAACCTTTGGGAACCCCATGTAATCTTATCTCATTTAAATCAATTCCATTTAAGACTTTGCATGGAAGCTCACACCACAAGTCCCCAGCGTGTGGGACTTGTATTGTGTGGCTTGAGACTCATGCAACTCTTCATCTCTCCTTTAACTCACTGATTTTACTGCCCCTTTGATTTCCATTTTGACTCACTCAACTCACAAGCCCAACTCACCACATTAAATGATACTCATTTAATGCACTTGAGTCAACTCATTCTTAATTCCAAACCAATTCAATTCAGTTCCACTCAACCTGATTTAACTCACCATTGAGCTCATTTGAGGGCCCACACGGTCAGCTGTGGTCAATCTTGGTCAACCCGACCCATTGGGTCCCCATTTAGCTCATTGACCCGTTTTGACAACATGACCCATTTATGGGCTGATTTAACCAATTGTATGTGGTTTTCTCATGTACATCAAGCCTACCCATTTTTGCTCCACTTGATTTCCAATCAATTCAGCTTAACCCCATTAAATTTGGGCTCACCCAATGGTCTAATAAGTCCATTATGACCCATTGGGTCCAATTGGGTCCTTTGACCCAATTAACCATATTGACCCAAATTGATGTTCATTAACCATTCATGATAATTTGACCCTTATAATATGTTCATATGATCTTAATTTGAACAATGGGCCCCACCATTTTCTCATTTAACATCATAATTATTAATTCTACCAATCCAGGGGCATTTTCGTAATTATCCATTTCATTGAGAAATTGGGGTGTTACATAACCAAGTGGGGCCCACCTCCACCTCATCAAGTGAGGTGACATGTGGACCAAGACTTAGGTGAGGCCGACTATCATGGTTGACTTGGTCAACCATGGATAAGTCAAAGGGACTTAAGGAGGATCAAAGTAAATTAAGTTGGATTAATTAATGTAAATCACCTAAGCTAAGTTGGATTAAATTAAGGTGGCATAATCAAGTGGGACCCACCTCCACCTCATCAAGTGAGGTGGCGGGTAGGCTAAGACCCTAGTCGGGCCGGCCACCATGGTGGACTTGGTCAACCATGGGTGGATTCATGGAGAAGAATTAAGGAGATTAAAGGGGATTAAATTAAGTAATTAAGTGACCTAAGATTAAGTATCAAATTAATCAAATGAGTTAATTAAATAATTAAGGGAGTCAAATGAGTCAAAGGAGGAGTCAAAGGGGTGAGTCAAAGGGGTGGTTTCATCTCATTGAAACCACCCAAACAACTCAAACAAACACACCAAAGGCATGAGAACCCATACCCCTCTCAATAATGTTGGTCAATGGACTTGATGGGAAGACCAAACCACCCATCTCAAAGACCCAAAACCGTTGGCATGGTGGTGGTTTCATCCCAACCACCACCACTAAGGTCATGTAAGCCATACTCCCCATGTTGGTTGGTCAAATGGAATCATGGAGGAGTGTAACCCAAGCAACCAAGTTGAGATGGGAAAAGACTAAGGTTTCATCTCATTTCCATCTCTCATTCCCTTTTCCAAAACCGTCCCCTCTCTTCCACGGAAAACACCAAGAAGAAGAAGAGGAAAAAGACTTAGAAAAAGAAGAGGAAGACCCAAGCTTGGCCGACCACTCTCAAAGGCCAAAAACCTTAGTGTATTTTTCCATTCTCCTCTCCTTTCCCCTCTCTCAAACCTATCTCTATCTTGGCCGAACCAGTCTTAAGAAGTTTCATTGGATCAAGCTCACCCATTGGCCGAACATCAAGGAGAAAGAAGGAAGGAGAAAGGATAAGGATCAAGATGAACAAGAGACAAGCGGGAGAGCCACGGATTGGTAAGTATCTCCAAATAAGAGGTTATGTTTTTAAGGATTAAAACGAAGTCCATTTCCTTGGAATAAATGGCGGCCAAAAATGTCATGGGCCATGGATCTAAAATCCATCTAAGGAAAGGATGAGAAATGGACAAACCCTAATGGGTGAGATAGGTTAAGAAAAATAAAGGACTATTAAGGACATTATGTATTTGAGGTTTATTAAAGCATGGAGATGTAATTTTTGAGGAATGATGGACCATAGGGTTCGGCCATGTAGTATGGCCAAACCCCATGGAAGGAGATTAAGTATTGCTTAATGGGTTTAAAGAATGGAGGCTATGGAAGGTGGTTAATAATTTTTTAAGGTTTTAAGTGAATGAATGTTAGTGATTTTTAAAATGATTTTAATGAGGGAAATCCATGGAGAAATGTGAATGGTTCTTATGGCCTCAAAAGTGGTAGAGGAAGATGAACCATGAACCATGGGTTCGGCCATGGTGTATGGCAGAACCCTATGGTGATGTATTAGTATTTTAATAGGTGTAAAAATATGGGAAATAATGGGGGAATATTGGTAGCTTTGATGGACTAAAAAATGTACCTAAAGATGATCTAAAATGGTGATCTAAATGCATGATGGAAACCCCCCTCAAGGAAGGACTGTTTGTGGATCAAAAATGTTGCAATGGATCCAAGGAAAAATGGGGAAAAAGACATCATGGGTTCGGCCATGGTGTATGGCCGAACCCATGACCCATTTGTGAGCCATTTTATGGGCTAAGATTAAGGTCTATGTATGTGTTTAAATTAATGGGGATTAGGTTAAGTAAAGGGCTGATTTTAATGATTTTATGGCATGATTAAATGAGGCACTCATGGATCCAAGTTATGGATCAGTTATGGACAGAAATGTACAAGGATGGAGGAAGTGTTTAACCATGGAAGAGGAGTGGCATAAAACGTAAATATGGCCAAAATAAGGAACCATGGGTTCGGCCATGGTGTATGGCCGAACCCCATGGAGGTTGATCCTAGACTTAGGTGCTTTCAATGATGACCTTAGGGTGGTTGATGAAGCCTAGGGTTGCTGGATTTTAAACTCACAAAATTAGAATGTTTGATGGATTAAGATGGACCCACAAACCCAATTAGTAGGGTTCGGCCATGGTGTATGGCCGAACCCCACTAAGGCATGTGTTAGGGACATGAGCATGATTAAAACATGGGTTTAATTGTTAATGTGTAATAAGGTATCGGGACGTTGCAAGCGGTGCGTGTTTGGTGACCGAATTCTTGGACGGAAGTGCTAAGGAACAATAGTCGGTATTTGGTAGAATTCCAACCTTATTGTAAGCCATGGATTATATGTGTATGGATGTTTTCTTGAATTATTTTGGTAATCATATGATATGTTTAAGATGGGTTTTTATGGCTATGATTTATATATTATATGGCATATTGCATTTACATCTCATGCATGGCATGGGAGGGATAAGAATGGAACCGGAGTCCATGCTCCGTCGGGGCGACCGAGAAGCAAACATGGGGATACCTTGATGATGGTTTTTCCATCAAGGGGGATATTTGTATTTGTTATTATACATTGATGAGGCTTTGCCATCAAGGGGGACACTTGTGTTGATTTATCTTGATGAGGCTTTGCCATCAAGGGGGACACTTGTGTTGAGTTATCTTGATGAGGCTTTTCCATCAAGGGGGACATTTGTATTTGTTATTATACCTTGATGAGGCTTTGCCATCAAGGGGGACATTTGTGTTGATTTATCTTGATGAGGCTTTGCCATCAAGAGGGACACTTGTGTTGATTTATCTTGATGAGGCTTTTCCATCAAGGGGGCATTATGTATGATTGAAAAAGGACATTGTACAATGGTAAGGATGATGGGTGGGACTCATGACATAAGACACCCATGGCATGGTATTGATTTCATTGTTTTGTTATATTATTCCCTATATGCATTATATCATTAATCCATGTGTTAGCCCTACTTGGAGTACCTACTGGGCGCGTTGTCTAACGACCTACTTCCACCTTAGCTGATGACGCAGGGGATGGAGGAAATGAAGGACGTGACGGGAGCCAAGCGTAGGAGCTTGGGGGAGCGAGCTAGTTAAATTATTTAAGTTTATTTTGGAAATATAATTTGAGTAACTTAGCTTGTCGGACTGTAATAATTTAGATTACTTGTTATGGTTTGGACATTATGATTTTGAGGTAATTTGGTAATTTAAGTAATGTAACTTCCTTGTTATCTAAAAAAATTGGTGGGATAGACTCTATTTTAATTCCCCATTAAGTTATAATTCCGCGAGCTTACTTTCTACGTGTGAACCGTTCTCGTGGGCTTAGTGCCACGCACACGTAGGGTTGGCCAGTTAAGGGCCGGGCTTTAGAGGCTCGGGCTTAACTCGCGTCGTGACGTCCTGTGCCCTTTGTCACTCTTATTTAAAATAAATAAATATATATATATATATATATATATATATACTCTGATTTTCGGCTAAGTAGCATAGTGAAAAGGGGCAGGACGTTACAGTCACAACTGATAGATGACGCTGGTAAGTGGTGGGAAGTAGTGGAGAAACAACAGGCACTTGTACCAGAGAGGGAAAGAACTGAAATGACCTGGGAACAATTCTCAGCGACGTTTCTGGATCAATATTTTTCGGAGGAGGAAAAGGAGCGACAGACTCAAGCATTTTTGTCATTAGTGCAAGGCTCGATGACAGTAGCTGAGTATCACAGGGAATTCTTGTGTTTATCATGCAATGCGTTCTACATTGTGGACACGGAGTATAGGAGGGCTCGCAAATTTGAGCGTGGGTTGCGGCCAAACATTAGGGCTAGAGTGACCGTGTTCAAAGCAGCTACGCTGGCGGAAGTGGTCAGCAGAGCCACCATTGTTGAGCAAGAATTGGCTGAGTTCACACGAGTGGACAACCGTCGAGCGCCGAGTGGGAGGGGTACTTATCAACCCAACAAGAAGTTCTGACCGAACTTCAACAGACCCTCGCCATCTGTTGGATCTACTGGGGGCTTTCGTCCCAATCAGCCCTCCCAATCTGTAGCAGTCACTCAGGCTTCTAGAGGAGTGAACACCTGCTTCCACTGTGATCAGCCAGGTCACTTTAAGAAAGACTGTCCAAAGCTCAACAAGCTGACATACTCCAGGGGATCATTCCATCCGCCAGCCAGACCGGTTAACTCAAGAGGAGGCAGGACGTATAATCGGGCGAGACGGGCGCCCAACCCTACTAGAGCTGGACGATTATTTACTTTAACTTCTCTAGAAGATGAGGATCATTCGGTGATACAAGGTATGGCGGTAGTGAGTAGTTCTTATGCATATGCATTATTTGATTCTGAAGCTTCACACTCCTTCATAACTGCATCATTTATAACTGCTACCGGTACCTTAGTTCAAAGATTAGCCACAACACTTACAATTGTGTCCCCTGTCAGAGACTCGGAATTGGGACTTATATGCACGGCAGTTAATACTGAACTAGCTGGACTCAGGTTTGAGTTCAATTATCTACTACTCGACATGACAGAGTATGATATAATATTCGGCATGGATTGGTTGGCTAAGTTCCAGGCTAACATTGATTGTTATCGCCGAAGAGTGACATTCTGGTCACCCGAGGGAAAGAAATATGTGGTTCGTACAGACAAGCAAAGTGGACTACAAGAGGGATTGAACCATGTAATATTGAATAGTATCATCACAAACAAGGTGCTAGTCACGGAACTTTCGGCAATTGTGAAGGAATTTGCGGATGTTTTTCCGAAGGAACTCCCTGGTTTACCACCCATGAGGGAGATTAATTTCGAAATCAAGTTATATCCTGGCACTGCACCAGTTTCTTTACCACATTATCGAATGGTGCCAGCAGAGATGTCTGAGCTCAAGAAGCAGATTGATGAACTGCTCAGGTTGGGTTGCATCCGAAACAGCACATCGTCATGGGGAGCTCCAGTGCTGTTTGTAAAGAAGAAGGGCGGTTCACTCCGAATGTGTGTAGATTATCGGAAGTTGAATCAGCTAACAGTCCGGAGCAAGTACCCTCTACCCAGGATCGATGATTTATTCGATCAATTGAGGGGTTCCAACCATTTTTCAAAAAATGATTTGATGTCTGGTTATCATCAAATCCGAGTTAGGGAGGAAGATATAGAGAAGACAACCTTCAGGACGCGGTATGGACTATAAGAATTTGTAGTCATGCTATTTGGACTCACAAATACGCCGGCTGTGTTCATGGACTTAATGAACAGAATCTTCCGTCCGTATCTAGACCAGTTTTTAATCGTGTTCATTGACGATATCCTGATCTATTCCAAGAGTCAGGAAGAACATGCAGAGCACCTACGGATAGTTTTGAATACTTTGAGGCAGAATAAGCTGTATGCCAAAGCCAGTAAGTGTGAGTTCTGGCTATCTCAAGTAAATTTCTTGGGACATGTTATATCCGAGGAAGGTATAGCCGTGGATCCCGCTAAGGTGGCGGCAGTGAAAGATTGGAAAACGCCCAAGAATGTAACCGAAATCTGTAGTTTCTTGGGATTAGCTGGTTATTACAGAAGATTTATCATGGATTTTTCTAAAATACCATCTCCATTGACTCGACTCACTCAGAAAGGAGTCAAATACGAGTGGACAGATCTGTGTAATCAAAGGTATGAAGAGCTGAAGACAAGACTTATCATTGCCCCTGTTTTAGTTTTGCCGGTAAGTGGCAAGTGTTACGAGGTATACTGCGATGCCTCAGGAGAGGGACTAGGATGTACACTCAGTCAGAGTAATTGTGTGGTGGCGTATGGTTCAAGGCAGTTGAAAATACATGAACGTCTTTACCCCACACATGATTTGGAATTAGCTGCAGTGGTTTTCGCCCTCAAAAGTTGGAGACATTATCTCTACGGTGAGAAATTTGAGGTATTTTTTGATTATAAGAGTTTGAAATACCAGTTTGATCAGAAAGAACTCAACTTGAGGCTGTAATAGCCCGAATTTTCGAATCAATATATATTTGGCATTTATTAATTTTAATTTGAATTTTAACATGATGGAATACCAAAAGGATCAAAAGTTGGGACAAGGGTCCAAGAATGGTCCAATGGGCCATGGATTGGATGAAATCCATTTAATGGGTCAATGAGGACTAATCGGGTCAAGGATGGTCAAATTGGGCCCAATACTCATTTGGGACCCAATTGAGGTAAGCCTAAGGTAAGGAGGGAATTTAATTGGGCCGTGGGCCCAATGTTTACCCAATAAACCATGAATTAGAATTAATACATGTAATTGGTCAATGGTAAGTAATAGGGTCAAAGATGGTCAATTTGGGTCAAAGAACCATGTGGGACCCAATGGGCTAAGGTAACTAAGCCCTAAGATAAATGGGTAAGACAAGAATCAAATTGGGCCATGGGCCCAATGATGATCCAATAAAAGGGATACAATTAATAAAATTTAAATCACCTAAGTTAGGTGATAAATGGACCAAGGCAACATGGCCAATGGGGCCCACCTCCACCTCACCCATTGAGGTGGCGTGTGGACCCAAGAGTAGTGGGGCCGACCACCATGGTTGACTTGGTCAACCATGGGTGGATCATGGAGGGAAATTAATGGGATTAAATTAAATAGAAAGTGATTAATTAAACTAATCAAGGGATCAAGGTGATCTAAGTTAAACAACCTAAGATTAAAATGGTCAAATGGTTAAATGGTCAAAACCACTCCAACAAACACAAACCACCTCAAGAAAACACAAATTAAAACTATGGGCTTGAATGGTGGTTGGGTCTCAACCACCACCACCAAAGTCAAGCCAACCCATGCTTGGTTGGTGAGAAAGTTAATGCTTGAGTGAAGACCACTCCAACCACCTCCATCTCATGTCAAACTAACCATTTCACCCTAGCTCTCCCCACACACACATGAAATTCGTCCCTCACCTTGCAAGAGAGGAGAAAAGAAAACTTAGAAGAAAAACTTAGAAAGAAAGAGGAAGAAAAGAGAAGAAAAAGATAAGTCTTGGGCCACCCCAAGATCAAGAACCTTGAAGATCTCTCCCTCATCTCCATACTCTCTTTCTCTCTTAACCTAACCTCATTTGCCTTAGCCAATCCAAGCATGTCCCACTATTGATCAAGCTCATCTAGCCGATCATCAAGAAGAGAAAGAAGGAGAAAGGGCTAAGGAAAAAGAAAGAAGGACCGGAGGAGTCGTCGGTGCGGTAAGAATTTCTTAAACAAGAGTTTACATTTTTAAAGATAGGATGTGGAATCCATTTCTTAGACTAAACATGGCCAAAAATGTTGTGGGCCATGGATCTAAAGTTCATCAAATGGAAGGCTAAGAAATGGATAAAAAAAATGGAGGAATGGATTAAGAAAAGAGGAAATGGAAAAATGAAATTTTTAAGTCTTTATTAAGCATAAGAAAATGGGATTTTAATGGATTAATGGGCCATAGGGTTCGGCCATGTAGCATGGCCGAACCCCATGGCCAATGTTGGATGATTTTTAATTAGGGTTTGAAGGTTTAAAAGTATGGAGAATGATCAATGGTTTTATGAGGATTTCAAGATGTTAAAATGATTAAAAGTTGATAAATTTTAAGAGGTTTTAAATAAGGAAATTTCATGAAAATATGGGTGATCTTTCATGGCCTTGAAAGGCATAGAATGGAATGAATGGATGACCATAGGGTTCGACCATGTAGCATGGCCGAACCCCATGGTGAATAATGAGTGATTTATTAAGGTTATTAGGTTTAAAGATAATGAAGAAAAATGATAAATGTAAATGGACTTATTGAGTATGGAATGTGAGGTTTAGATGGAATGAAAATGGCAATGATTTAGTGATTTGAAAATAGATTATTTTGGGACAAAATTAATGATTTTTATGAAGATCTTAAAGTTGGTAATAGATAGTATTTTGTTGATGGAAATGAGGAAATGATTGGTGGTGGAAGTGGAATTTAAATGTAATTAAAAAAATCCAAGATAAAAATAAGGGAAAGACATCATGGGTTCGGCCATGGTGTATGGCCGAACCCATGACCCATGTTTTAGGTCATTCATGGGCTAAGTATGGTTTATATATGTGCTTAAACGAAATGGAAATTAAGTTAAGTTAATGATGAAATTTAAATGGATGTTACAAGTATGATATGTGATGTTTAAATGGAATAAAGATAGTGATTGAAATGGATGATTTAAGTTTCATTGGAGGTATGTTTAAATGGGTAATTGAAACCAAGAAGGATGGGGAAAGAAACATCATGGGTTCGGCCCTGATGTATGGCCGAACCCATGACCCAAATTTTGATCAATTTTAGGCTAAGGTTAATGCATGTATCAATGCCTAGGAGGTTGTTTTAAAGGGCCAAAATGAATGAAGATTTGTGATTTTTGAAATGGATTATTTTTGGGACAAAATATGAGTCTTTGAAAATGGCACCAATAAAAGTGAACCATGAACCCTATGGTAATATTTTGGGACTTTTATGAATGGAAAACAATGGAGAGAAATGAAAATATTAAATGGATTGGTAAGCATGGTAGGTGATGTTGAGATGAAAATTGGGGTTTTAAATGAATGACTTAAATTCATTTGGTGAAGGTAAAATGAACCAAGAAATTAGGAAATGGACATCATGGGTTCGGCCATGGTGTATGGCCGAACCCATGACCCCTTTGGGAGCCATATTATGGGCTAGGTATGGAATTATATATGGGATTAAATATTTACAAATTTAATTAAACTAGATGGCTGATTTTATGATGTTATGTCATGATTAAGAAATTATAAATGGGTCCAAGTTTATGGGTCAAATATGGACTTAAATATGCATGGATAAAAGGGGTAACTTAACCATGGAAGAGGAGTGGCAATACCGTAATTTGTGGCCACATTGAAGGACCATGGGTTCGACCATGGTACATGGCCGAACCCTATGTGGGTTGGACATGAAAATGGATATATTATGAATGAATAAATGAAGCGGATAGTTGCTGCGTTTTAGGCTCGCAAATCGGAATTTTAAATTATTTTGATTTGGTTTATGATAGATTTATGATTATGATTTATCTTATGATGAGTTTTAAGTTATGAATCATATGGATTATATTTTGATATTATGCATTATATGGCTATGTATGATATGTTGAGTATATGGATTACATATATATATTACATAGCATAATGCACTACATCTCATGCATGGCATGGGCGGAAATAAATAAACAAACCAGAGTCCATGCTCCGTCGGGGTGACCGAGAATCAGACATGGGGATAGTTCGATAACCGGAGTCCATGCTGTGTCGGGGTGACTGAGAAGCAAACATGGGGAACAAGATATTGTATGATCATACGGATGATGGGTGGGACACATGACATAAGCACCCATAGCATAACATTCATCACATGATTATTTTGTTGTATTTTATTGTATCGGTATGTGTGTATCACTAATCCATGTGCTAGCCCTACTCGGAGTCCTACTGGGCGCGTTGACTAACGCCCTACTTCTACCCTAGCTGATGACGCAGGGGATGGCGGAAGCGGTGGACATGACAGGAGCCAAGCGTAGGAGCTTGGGCAGTGCAGTCTTAGTTTTATTTACGTTTACATTTTGGCGATGTAATTTGAAAGTAACTTAGCTTGTCGGGTTGTATAAGTTTACATTCTTGTGATGTTTGGACGTTACTTATGGACGATTACATTTTTTGATATAATTATGAACTTAGGGGTATTTTGGTAATTCAATGTTGTATCTTCCCTCCTATAAAAAAAAAAACCGGTAGGATAGACTCTATTATCGTGTTCCGCAATAATTATAATCCGCGAGCTTACTTCTTACGCGTGAACCGTTCTCGTGGACTTAGCTCCGTGCACGGGTGGGGTTGGCCAGTTAAGGGTCGGACTTTAGAAGCTCGGACTTAACTCGCGTCGTGGCGTCCTCGCCCTCTCTCACTCTTCTATTTTTTCTAAAAAAAAAAAATAGACTCTGATTTTCGGAAAACGGGTGAAAAGGGGCGGGGCGTTACAGAGGCAGCGTAGATGGATAGAGTATCTGGCGGATTATGAATTCGCGCTTCGATATCATCCAGGCAAGGCAAACAAGGTAGTGGATATCCTCAGCCGTATATCACATGCATCCGTGGCATGTTTGATCATATCGAAATGGGAGATGTTGAATACCATCCTAGAGTTTAAACTCTATTACAACAACCATGGGACCATATACAATCTGGTTATACAATCCAACATGGTCACCAAGATTGAACAAGAGCAATGTATAGATCCGGAGGTGGAAGAGATATGGGCCAAGATGTCCACTGGTGTAGTCTTACCGGAATGGGAATTACGACCAGGACAGGGTCTTTTATTCCGGGGAAGAGTATGTAACACCCCAATTTCTCAATGAAGTGGAAAATTATCAAAATGCCCCTGAGTTGTTAAATTAATTATTTTGTGATGTTAAGTAAGGAAATAGTGGGGCCCATTGCTCAAAATAAAATCATATGAGCACATTATGAATGTTAAGTTTGATTGGTTGGGTAATTTTCATCATTTGGGTCAAAAATGGCTAAATGGGTCAAAGGGCCCAAATGGGGCCCATCGGGTCTTGCTGGGTTATTTGACCGTTTTGTGATTTTAAATTAAATGGGGTTAAGCCTATTTGATTGGAAATCAAGTGGAGGAAAAATGGGTAGGCTTGATCCATATGTAAAAACCAATTAGAAATGACCAAAATACTATAAATGGGTCATGTTGTCAAAACGGGTCAAGGAGCTAAAAGTGGACCCAACGGGTCGGGTTGACTATTGTTGACAGTGTGAACCCTCAAGGGAGCTCAAACACGAGTCAAATCAGTTGAGTGGGACTGAGGTGAGTTGGAATTAAATCAAAAGGTGAGTTAACTCATGTGCATTAAATGAAATGCATTAAATGTGATGAGTTGGGTTGGAATAAAAATACCTTGAGTTGGGCGAGTCAAAATGGAAATTCAAGGTACTGTAAATCATTGAGTCTAATGGGAATTTGAAGAGGTTGGCCCAGCTTTAACCACCCAAACAAGTCCCACACGTTGGGGACTTGTTTGGGGTGATTTCCATGATGTATTAAATGGGAATACATGGGATTGTGATGAGATGCTTGGGGATTTGAATGGCTGCATTGGTAGCTGCCAAGGGGTGCCTTGGATGGCACCCAATAGCCATTGGTTTGTACAAGAAGTTATGAGGGAGTGGAGGAGTTTTGGGGGCTGAACTACAAAAACAATAAGCACACAAGGTTGGCCATTTTTCACATTGGAAATCCAAGAATTTCCGTCTCTCTCTCTCTCCCTCTCTCAAATTCGTTTTTCCTAGCTGGAATAGCAGAGGTGTTTGCACCAGTAGATCAAGCACAAAACAACAAAAGAAAGGAAGAAATAAAAGGGAGAAACCAAGGACCAAAGGCAAAGAGAAAGATTGGAAGTTTGGTAAGTATTTATTTGTTATTTTGGTATAATAACATGGAGCAAATGGGGTGTGTATTGGCCATGGTTATGGCCGAATACACCAAGGTTTTAACCTTGATTAGTGGAGGATTTAAAATGGTAAAAATAACCATTGGGTTTGGCCACCATGAAGGGCCGAACCCCATGTAAAGAGATGGCTTGGTTTCATGTTTTGAAACATGAAAACCATGGATTTTGTGGACTTTTTGGGTTTTGAATTAAGATTTAAATAAATGTTTTAGAATGGTTAAAAACCATGGATCTGAATGACATAGGGACTGAAATTTATATGGTCTCAAATCAGTGGATTAAAAGATGGAAATGGACCATTGGGTTCGGCCACTTAGCATGGCCGAACCCCATGGAAACAAATGGTTGTTTTTGATATTTTTTTTAGAAGTTAAAACCATATAAGTTAGGACTGATGTTAGATGGTTGTAATAGATTTAAAATGCATGTTTAAAGAGAGTTAAAACATGGGTTTGGATATCAGAAAAGGTTGAAGTTATGTAGTCTAAATCAGTAGATTAAAATTGGAAAAGATGGACCATGGGGATTGGCCATCTTGGATGGCCGAATCCCATGATATGATTTGGTTTTTGGATGCTTTCTTTTAAAGATAAAACCTGATGTTAATATACTGTTTATACATGTTTATCTGAGGTTTAAAAACAGTAAACATAGCCATTGGGTTCGGCCACCATGGAGGGCCGAACCCTATGTAAAAGAATGTTGGTTTCATGTTGGAAAAACATGTAAACCATAGACTTTTTATGGACTGTTTTGGATGCTTTCTTTTAAAGTTAAAACCTGATGTTAATATACTGTTTATACATGTTTATCTGAGGTTTAAAAACAGTAAACATAGCCATTGGGTTCGGCCACCATGGAGGGCCGAACCCCATGTAAAAGAATGTTGGTTTAACGTTGGAAAAACATGTAAACCATAGACTTTTTATGGACTGTTTTGGATGGTTTCTTTGAGAGTTAAAACCTGATATTAATATGCTGTTTATACATGATTATTGGAGGTTTAAATAGAGTAAGAATGACCATTGGGTTCGGCCAACATGGAGGGCCGAACCCCATGTAAAAGGGGGTTGGTTTTCATGTTGGAAAACATGGAAACCATAGACCTTTGTGGACTGTTTTTGGGAGGTCTTTGTGTAATAAGGTTACTGATTTTGGGTTGGCCATGGGATGGCTAAATCATGGGCTTAATATGGCTAAGGGGTAGAGCCAATTAATATTTAAACAAAGGACATCATTGAGCTAAGAACCATAAGGGTTCGGCCATAAGTATGGCCGAACCCCATGGACTGTTTTCATGGGCCATTTTATGGATGTATGTGTGATTAAAAATGGAATCATGTTTGCTGTTTTGGCCGTCCAAAACATGACTGAACCATGTTAAGGTTACGGTTAAGGTTGTAGAATTTAATCAAGGCATTGGTGGCAATGGCAAATCTGTGAATACAAGCCAAATGAAGAGATTGATCAAAAGTACTTATAAGATGTTTTAGGTCTCATATGTGAATGGACATGTAAATAAGATTATGATTTACTTATTGTTGCATAATAAGGTACCGAAAGTTGAACGACGAACGAGTCGTGACCGGTTAAAGCCTAAGAAAGAACGAACGCTGAAGTGATTCTTCAGTAGGTTTCCTACCTACTTGTAACCACGGTTTTACCCAGTTTGTCTTACGATACTCTTGTTTTAATGTGTTTCAAATGATATATTATGCATTAACAAATGGCATACAGGCATTGGCATCTCATGCATAGTCATGGGATAATGAATGAAGTTCTACAGTGATGGCTACGATTGTACATGAGGGGGTTGCCCATTGCATGTACATATTGTATAGAAGAGATGAATGTTGTTGTAATTTACCTTGTCGGTGCAAGGCACGTCAAGTGATGGCTACGATGGTACATGATGGGGGTTGCTCATTACATGTACATCGCTTATAGAAGAGATGAAGGTGTGTTGTAATTTACCTTGTCGGTGCAAGGCACGTCAAGTGATGGCTATGAAAGTACATGATGGGGGATGCTCATTGCATGTGCATATTTCATAGCATTGTTTTACCTGTTTTGATGATCATGTATGATATTTATATGCATGTTTTATATGCTAACATGTGGTAGCCCTGATTCGGGAACCTACTGGGCGCGTTGATCTAACGCCCTAATTCTATCCTCAGAGGAGATTGCAGGTACAAGCAAGGGGAAAGGAAAGGTCATTGACCGGGAGGGGAGCTGAGCCTAAGTGCTTTAATGATGGATTTGGATTACGTTATATTACTGTCATTTGAATACTATTGTTGGACATGTAATAATTCGTTATTTGCTATGGTTTGATTAGGATAATAACCTGTGGATGGTTGATCTATGTTATTTAATATTTAAGACTGTTACTTGCTATCTCGTCTTTCTATTCCGCAATTATCTAGATTATTCCGCATGTTGATGTTAGTTCCATGTGTGATTCACTATCATGGTCTATTCCATGTACACATGGATGGCCAGTTAAGGTTCAGACTTGGGTAGTCTGAAATTAACTCGCGTCGTGACGCCGCCCGCTCTCTTCCGATGTTTATTTAAAAAAAAAAATTAGACTCTGAAATTCTCGGAAAGGGCGGGGTGTTACAGAGTATATGTGCCAAAGAGCTGTAGGAAAGAGCTATTGATTGAGGCACATCAATCCAAACTCTCCATTCATCCGGGTAGCACCAAAATGTATCACGATCTGAAAAGGCATTATTGGTGGCACGGACTAAAAAGGGATGTGGCGGAATTCGTGGCACATTGTTTAACTTGTCAGCAAGTTAAGACTGAACATCAAAAGCCTGGGTTACTCAAACCCTTATCAGTGCCAGAATGGAAATGGGAGCACATTTACATGGATTTTGTGACGGGGTTGCTGAGATCTTCAAAGGGCAATGATGCCATATGGGTCGTGGTAGACCGACTGACCAAGTCTGCGCATTTCATTCCTATTAAGATGACGGATTCATCTGAGATGTTGGGTCGGCGGTACATCAAGGAAATTATTCGGCTACATGGCATTCCCCGAACTATAGTATCTGACAGAGATGGCCGGTTTACCGGCAGAGTGTGGCAAAGCATGCAGTCAGCTATGGGGACAGATCTACTGGCTAGCACCGCATTCCATCCACAGACTGATGGACAGTCGAAGAGAACGATACAAACCTTGGAAGACATGTTGAGAGCATGCATGTTAGATTTCAAGGGTGGATGGGAGGACCACTTACCACTGGTAGAGTTCTCGTATAACAGTACTTATTAGGCAAGCCTTCAGATGGCCCCATTCGAGGCTTTATATGGTAGGCCTTGTAGATCACTAGTGTGCTGGACAGAGGCTGGTGAGCCTGCACTGATTGGACCCGAACTAGTCGCAGAGACTATAGCACAAATTCAGTTAATACATCAACACTTATTGACTGCACAGAGTCGGCAAAAGAGCTATGCTGACAAAAGAAGAAGGTTTCTGGAATTTGAAGTGGGGGACATGGTATTCTTAAAAGTCTAGCCACGGAAAGGACACATGAGGTTTGGGAAGAAGGGGAAACTGTCACCAAGATTTGTGGGACCGTTTTCCATCATAAGAAGAGTGGGGGATGTGGCTTATCAGATAGCACTTCCTTCACAATTGGCAGCATTACACGATGTGTTTCACGTGTCGATGCTAAGGAAATACAATCCCGATCTGTCCCATGTATTGAATCTACAAGACATAGAAGTACAAAGCGACGTGACATACGTCGAGAAACCAGTTAGAATACTAGAGACTGAGCAAAGGGTGTTGTGAAATAGAGCGATTCAGTTTGTAAAAGTGGTATGGGACCGACATGGTGTTGAAGAGGTCACATGGGAACTTGAATCGGAGATGAGAACAGCTCACCCCAAATTATTTATGTAATTTATTTTGGAACCCTACTTCGTTCGATTTTCGGGACGAAAATTTTAAAAAGAGGGTTATATTGCAACACCCCAATTTCTCAATAATATGAATATTTACGAAAATGCCATTGGATTGGTGAATTTAATAAATGTGATTGTAAATGAGGAAATGGTGGGGCCCATTGTTCAAATTAAGATCATATGAACATATTATAAGGGCCAATTTATCATGAATGGGTAATGAACATCAAATTTAATATGGTTAATTGGGTCAAAGGACCCAATTGGGACCCAATGGGCCATAATGGACTTATTAGACCATTGGGTGAGCCCAAATTTAATGGGGTTAAGCTGAATTGATTGGAAAATTAAGTGGAGCATAAATGGGATGTACATGTGAAAACCAAATGCAAATGGCTAAAACAACCCATAAATGGTTCATGGCGTCAAAACGGGTCAACAAGCTAAATGGGGACCCAATGGGTCGGATTGACCATGTTGACCATGGCTGACCATGTGGGCCCTCAAATGAGCTCAATTGGGAGTTAAATCAGGTTGAGTGGGACTGAATTGAGTTGGTTTTGAATTAAGAAATGAGTTGACTCAAGTGCATTAAATGAGTGTCATTTAATGTGGTGAGTTGGGCTTGTGAATTGGGTGAGTCAAAATGGAAATCAAAGGGGCTCTAAATTCAGTGAGTTAAAGGGGGAGATGAAGAGGTACTTGGGTCTCAAGCCACACAAGACAAGTCCCACACGTTGGGGACTTGTGGTGTGGGCTTCCATGCTAAGTTTTTAAATGGAATTGATGGGAATGAGATAAGATTACATGGGGAGCTGAGAGGTTGCATTGGTTGATGCCAAGGGGTGTCTTGGTTATGCCAAGTGACCCTTTGGTTTGATCAAGAAGTGATGAGGCCGATTGAGTGGTTTAAGGGGCTGAAATACAAAAGGAATACACCCATCACTTGGCCAAATTTTACATTGCAAAAACTCGGTGTTTCCATCTCTCTCCCTCTCTCTCAAGAACACCCCTCCTTGGCCAAACCAGCATTGGTGTTTTCCACCATAGATCAAGCACATATTCGGCCAGAAATTAAGAAAGAAAGAAGGAAGCAAGAGGGAAGAGGTCAATGAGCAAAGGCAAGAGGAAAAGCTTGGAAAAATTGGTAAGTAATCCATGGATTTTTGTTTAATAAAATGGGATAAATGAAACATGATTTGGCCATGGGTTGGCCGAATCTACCAAGGGTTTGGAGTTTGTATTTTGATGTTTAAAGGAGAGCAAACATGGACCATAGGGTTCGGCCACTTGTGAGGGCCGAACCCCATGAAAATGCTATGGTCATGTGGATGGTTTTTTTAAAGTGAAAACCATGCAAAGTGATGGACTGTTTTGGATGTTTTATTTAGACCTAAGATGCAAATTGAAAGGGTGTTTAAATCATAGATTTGGATGTCATGATTTGGCCATGGAATGACCGAATGCATCATGGGTTTAAACCTTGGATAAAGGTTGTTTAAAAATGAGGAAATGGATCATTGGGTTCGGCCACCTTGGATGGCCGAACCCCATGAAATGATGTTGGTATTTTGATGGTTTTTGGAAGGTTAAAAACCATGCAAAACCATGGAGGTTTTTACATGTTTTAATAAGGCTAAGTGTTTGATTAAAAGGTTTAAAATTATAGGCCATATGGTTCGGCCAATTGGGATGGCCGAACCCCATGAAATGGTATGATATTTTTATGTTAATATGTGATGGTTTTTAAGAGATAAAAACCATACAAAATTATGGGGTTTTTATGTGATTTAAATGGAGATAAGCCTACTGTTTTGGTTGGTCATTGGATGGCTGAACCATGTGGCAATCATAGCCAAAAGTATGCATGAATATTGGAATTATTGAACCAAGAGAACCATTGGGTTCGGCCATGTGTATGGCTGAACCCCATGGACCATTTTATATGGACTGATTTGTTGAATCAAAGGGTTTCAAATATGAAGATCATGGAACAATATGAAGTGTTTAAAAAGGGTTCCAAGTGAACATTTGGACAAGTCATGGTTCGGCCATATGTATGGCCGAACCCCATGGACCATGATTATGGGTTTTATGAATCAATTTCACGGAAATGATTAGTGGTTTTAAAGTTTAAGCATGATGTAATTATGTATGGGTAGCAATGGCAATTTTGTAAATATGTAGAAAAAGATTAAAATGACATGAAAAAGGGGTTAAACCAAGATGGTATGGTTCGGCCATGGTGTATGGCCGAACCCTACCAAGACATGTTTGAAGTGTGAAATATTTATCAAATGGAAAAGGAAGATTAAATTCCAAGTTGGTGATGTTCGGCCTTGGGTATGGCCGAACTCCACAAGATGGTATATGAGACCTAAACTTGATTAGAAATCAAGAAGATCAAGTATTGACTTGCTGATTGTATAAACAGGGTAACGGAACGTGAACAGCGTGCGAGTCGTGATCAAATGAAAAAGAACAAACATCAAAGCTAATTTCGGTAGGTTTCCTACCTACTTGTAACCACAATTATGATTTGGTTTTATCATGTTTTCATGAGATACGTTGTATTTGATATTATGTTTCAAATGTGGTTTTGAATGATGAGTTATGTATTTACAAATGATATACAATGCATTGACATCTCATGCATGGCATGGGGTGATGGGAATGGAGCAACATAATGATAAGTATCCTATCCAGAAGAAATGTGGATTACTTTGGATTAACTTGACATAAGCATCCCATCGAGAGGAAATGTGGATTACTCTGGATTAACTTGACATAAGCACCCTACCCAGAGGAAATGTGGATTACTCTGGCTTACCCATCCGGAAGAAATGAGGACTACTCCGGAATACCTTGATGTAAGAGTTTCTTGAGATAATGGCTATGTAGACTTGTGATGGGTAGGACTCATTACATGTGCATATACATAGCATTTGTTTTCAGTTGTTTTATTGATTATCATGTACTATGATATATATGCATGTTTTATATGCTAACCATGTGGTAGCCCTAAGCGGAAACCTACTGGGCCCGTTAATCTAACGCCCTAATTCTATCCTTAGAGGATAATGCAGGAGCAAGGAAGGGGAAAGAGAAGGTCGAGAACCAGGAGGGGAGCCAAGCTTAAGAGCTTGATGTTGGAATGATTTTTATATTACTGTCTTATGAGTTACATTTTTATGGACATGTAATAAGTTGATACCTTGCTATGGTTTGTTTATGATATTGACAATGGATGGTTGGATTAAGCTGTTTTAAATAATTGAGACTGGTACTTGCTATCTATTCAGTTTAATTCTGTAGTTAGTTTAGTTTATTCCACATAACTTGTTTAGTTCCATGTGTGGATTGTTATCATGGGTTTAGTCCATGCACACATGGGTGGCCAGTTAAGGGTCGGACTTTGGAAGACCGAACTTAGCTCGCGTCGTGACGCCACCCGCTCTCTTCCGATGTTGTTATTCTATTATTATTTCAAAAAAAAAAAAATTAGACTCTGAATCTCGGAAAGGGCGGGGCGTTACAATGTCTAATATTTCCATAAATTTACAATAATGCCATTGATGGCTAACCTTCCATTTTTAATCAATTATTTACAATTTTGCCACTCATGGCTTACATAACCCATAGTTTCTTTTAAAATCATTCACCCGTTACATGGTCCATAATAATTTCTCAACAACTTAAGTTTATACTTAGAAAGTCCACATTTAGAAACTTTCTAATTTCATTATCCAACTTCCATACTTAGAAAGTCCCTAAAATGGAAACTTTCTAAATTTATCATTTCCTAATCTTGGATCCATAATTCCAAGTTCTTTCCATAATTAGGTCCTTTCTAAATTAAAGACTTTCCAATTTAATCCTACCTTCCAAAAATTAAAGGCTTTCCAATTTAATCCTACCTTCCAAAAACAATTAACATACTTTAAAAATGCCATTACAACTCCATGGGGTTCGGCCATACACCGTGGCTTCGCCCTATGGTTCATAAGGTTCTCTTTTAAAATCCATACATAGTATTCAATGGCTTTCATCATTCACACTTCCATAAATCAATAGTTTCCAAACTTAATCTCCACCTTTCTATAATTGGAAGGTTTCCTTACTTAAACTCCACCTTTCCATAATTGGAAGGTTTCCATAATTAAACTCCACCTTTCCATAATTGGAAGGTTTCCATAATTAAACTCTAACTTTCCCTAATTGGAGGTTTCCATAATTAATTCCTACCTTCCATTTTAATCCAAGATCCATAATTAGAATAGCTTCTTAGATTAGCAACCTCCTTCCGTAAATGGAAGCTTTCTAAAATTAGCAACTCCTTCCTTAAATGGTAGCTTTCTAAATTTAGCAACTCCTTCCTTAAATGGTAGCTTTCTAAATTTAACAACTCCTTCCTTAAATGGAAGCTTTCTAAATTTAGCAACATTCTTTCCATACTTGGATAGTTTCCAAGTTTAGCAATCCAAATCCATCTACCATTCCAAAACTACCCCATGGGGTTCGGCCATACACCATGGCCGAACCCTATGGTTCATGATCTTGTCCATCAATTTAGATCCATTAAAAACATTCAATAATAAGATTATCAAAACTCCATGGTTTTCATTTAAAAAAATCCTCTTATTACATAAGCATAATTCCTTAATCTTATCACCTTATTGAATTCCTCTCCATGGGGTTCGGCCATACCCATAGCTGAATCCTATGGTTCCATTCTTTTCCTCTTTTTAATTGCAATCAAAATAACATAGCCTTCCATGGTTTTCAATCCTCCAAAACCCATGAATTAAACACTTCTTTCCATGGGGTTCGGCCATGCACTATGGCCGAACCCTATGGTTCTTTCTTTTCCATTTAAATCATTAAATCATCACCAATCTTCCTCCATGGGGTTCGGCCAAACACCATGGCCGAACCCTATCGTTCTTTATTTCAAAATAAAATTATTAAACAAGATACTAACCTTTTCCAATTCCGGGCTCTTCCAAATCTTTCTCCTTTCTTCTTAATTTTCCTCTAACCAAGAAACCTCTTGCTGGCCGAGCAACCTTCTTCTTTTTCTTGCTCTTTGGCGAGAATGAGAGATTGAGAGAGAGATAGAGGGAGTTCGGCTATGAAGGTGTAAACCTTGTGCCCTTGTCCCTCTCTCCTTTTATAATTTTTCCCTTGGTCCACATTTAGGAAGTGCCCAAGATAGATACTTCCCCCCCTTAGGCCGTGCGCCCCTTCCTTGTTGAGTGAGTGCCGACCTCCCTTTCTTATTTAAAAACCTTCCCTTAATTCTATCTTTAGTTAAATTAGATAGTATCCTTGGCTACCAATCCATGCGCGTAACCTATAGATTTATTATCTAAAATTCGGCCAAGGCAACCTATAATAATTCTCTCCATGCGCATAATCATAGGTTGCATTACTAAATTAATTTGAGCCCCATTTAATTTATTGAAACTGTGATACCCCTCCCCCTCCCTCAAAAAAGTCCCACATCGGTGGGAATGAAAGGGAGGGGTGGGTTTATTAAAGCCGACCCAATGGAACTCATGTAAGAGGCCTTTTGGGCCAGGCCACGTGGGCCTGGGCCCAAATGCAAAACCGTGCAGGTTTGAGCTGTGTGCGAGGCCCAAAACGGACAATATCTTACGGAGTCAAGCCCTAAGCCCTGTTGTCGGGTCGGGTCGTTACAAATATGGTATCAGAGCCGAGTTCAACACTCGGACTGTGTGGGCCTATCATTCTTCCCTGGAGTTGTCAAGTGGACCGGAGTCGAGCCGGGGACGGCTCGAGGCTTTAGGGAGGGTGATTGTGATACCCCTCCCCCTCCCTCAAAAAAGTCCCACATCGGTGGGAATGAAAGGGAGGGGTGGTTTTATTAAAGCCCACCCAATGGAACTCATGTAAGAGGCCTTTTGGGCCAGGCCACGTGGGCCTGGGCCCAAATGCAAAACCGTGCTGGTTTAAGCTGTGTACGAGGCCCAAAGCGGACAATATCTTACGGAGTCAAGCCCTAATCCCTGTTGTCGGGTCGGGTCGTTACAGAAACCAATTCTACAATCAATTGGGTCTTAATTGGGTCATGGCCCAATTCTTTATCCAAATAAGTTCCAATCTAAAATTCACAAATTTAAAATGGATATTTTCATAAAAATAATAAATTGAAAATCCGAGGTGTTACAAAAGCTGTGATTGAATGGGTTTAAATCTAATAGCTTATTAATGGACGGATGAGATGAATTTGATAAATGATATGGTAATGCATGAAGGGTTAAGATTCTAAGGTTAATCTAAATAAATGGTAAAACAGATGGCCTAGATCTAAGATGATGATTGTATGGGTTGGATTTGGAAAAATGGCTCTAGGGTTTACCTAATTTTATGAATGTAATGGATGGTCTGTATTAAAGGATGGATAATGGACGGTATTGATGATATGGATATGAACAAGGCTATGTGCGTGTTGACTTAAGATTTACATAGCAAAATTCGAATATGGGCTTTGGAGTTATTGGATTTGAATAATTGGACTTCAACTTTGGACTTCTTGGACTTGGAGCACAAGGACTTGAACTTGGGCCTGTTGGACTTGAACTTGCACACTGGCCTTGCCCAATTTATGAAATGCACATGGACTACTTGAGTCTGGCCCAATGCTTGACATATGGAGCAACTTGGCTCATTTGGAGTTGATTTCTGGCCCATGAATCTTGAATTTCAGACTTTGGCCCTTGAATTGCAGCTTCTCTCTCTAGAATTAAATAATTAACTCACCACTTGAAATCTAAAAGTATTGAATTATTCTAGACTCTCATAATTGGATCCAGATTAATCAATTTACATTAAAAATCCTAGAAGTGGTATGAGATTAATTATTAAAATTCTAGGTCTTCCAATTTAAGCACAAAACTTACAATTTTCCATTAAATTTGATTGATTTCTTGAATTTTTCCATTTTTATCTACAAAACTAACAAATAACCTTAATTGTATCTAATATATAGAAAATTAAAGGCTAACTAGTCCAAATAACAAGGGTAAAAATGTCATTTTTCATGTCTCAACATGGCCCTAGCAACGCCTTATCCCCCACTTCAGTCCAACCCAATGATGATTTGCATGGTCTACCATAGAGTGCTTCGTATGGTGTCATCTAAATACTAGACTGAAAACTGTTGTTGTAGACAAATTCCATTAAAGAGAGGTGACCCTCCCAACTACCCTGCATATCCATCACACGGGCTCTCAACATATCCTTTAGAGTCTGAATCGTCCGCTCAGACTAACCATTTATCTGAGGGTGAAAAATGGTATTGAAACATACCTAGTTCCCTTTGTAGACTCTGCTAAAATCAAGATACGAATCGTGGGTCACAATCCGTACAATACTTACTGGTATTCCATGTAGCATGACTATCTCCTTTATGTATAGTTTACTCAAAGTCACTAAGGAGTGTGTCACTTTAATTGGTAGAAAGTGGGCAGACTTGGTCAATCTCTCTACTTTCACCCATATCGAGTCGTTTCCCTTTGATGATTTAGGAAAACCAACAATGAAATAAATGGTGATATTTTCCCATTTCCAATTGGGTACTAGGAGATGTTGCATCTTTCCTCCTGGTCTCTGGTGCTCAACCTTCATTTGCTGACAAGTTAGGCACTTAGATACAAAATGTGCCACTTCTCACTTCATTCCACGCCACCAGAATTGACGGCGCAAATCGTGATACATCTTCGTACCACTGGGATGTACTGCAAAACATGAGCGATGAAAGTGGTCGAGCACTTCCTCTCTGCGATCCTATGTTTCCGGCACAAATACTCTGTCTTTTAAGGTTAGACCCCCGTCAGTCCTAATTTTCCAATCCTTCAATTCTACTCCATCTATCAATTGAGCTTGTACCTTGATAGATTCTGGATCCTGTTGTTGTGTTTCTAACACAAGCTTTATAACCTCCGGTTGTTTGATCTCTTCCTCTGCTCGAACTGATTCATTGTCCTCCAATAACTGTAGGTCAAAGTCACCTACTGTACTCAACATCCTCCATTGTAGTGACGCCATGCAAGCTACGTGGCAATGAGTCTTCGTACTCAAGGTATCAGCCACTACATTTGTCTTTCCTAGATGGTAGGACAGCTCAAAATCATAGTCATTTAAGTACTCCATCCATCCCCGCTATCGCATGTTCAACTCCTTTTGAATGAACATGTATTTTAGATTGTGGTGATCAGAGAATACGTTAAATTTCTCACCAAACAAGTGATATCTCTAGAGTTTTAAGGCAAAAACTATGACTGCTAGTTCAAGATCATGAGTCGGGTAATTCTGCTTATATCCCTTTAACTGCCTAGAGCCATAGGTTGTTACTCTTCCTTCTTGCATTAGGACGCATCTTAGTCCATTCTTGGAAGCGTCGCAATACACTACAAATCCACACCCCTGTTCTAGTATAATCAACAAAGGAGAGGTGGTCAACTTTCCCTTTAAATCTTGGAATGCCTTGTCACATGCCTCATTCTATTCAAACTTTAAGTCTTTTATTGTTAATTTGGTCATTGGAACAGCAGTCTGGGAGAAACTTTGGATAAATCTCGTATAATATCCTGCTAACCCCACAAAGCTTCTTATCTCAAAGACATTTGTCGATCTTTCCCAATTCATCACTGCCTCCACTTTGGCAAGATCCAATGTGATTCCATCTGGACTCACTACATGTCCTAAAAATTGGACCTTTGTTAGCCAAAATTCACATTTACTAAAGTTGGTGTACAACCGATTATCTCTCAAAATTTGTAACACTGTCCTCTAGTGCTGCTCATGGTCCTCTTCTGTCGATGAAAAGAATCAAAATATCGTCGATGAATACTACTACAAACACTCCCAAATATGGCCGAAACAATCTATTTATCAAATCCATGAACATGGTTGGTGTGTTTGTTACTCCAAACGTCATCACTAAGAACTCATAGTGACCGTATTGAGTCTTGAATGCAGTTTTAGAGATATCCTCATCTTTAACTTTTTAACTGATGGTAACCTGACCTCAAATATATCTTAAAAAAGCACTTCTCTCCCTTCAGTTGATCGAATAAATTATCTATCTGTGGAAATGGATACTTATTCTTGATAATTATCTGGTTTAACTTCCAATAATTTATACACATCCTCAATGTTCCATACTTTTTCTTGGCAAAAAAAGTTGGCACTTCTAAGGTGATGTACTAGGGCATATGAATCCCATACTACGCAAATCATCCACTTGAGTCCGTAATACCTTTTTCTCTACCGGTGCCATCCTATAAGGCGGTATGGAAATAGGCCACATTCCAGGATGTAGATTTATCACAAATTCTATCTCTCGGCGTGGAGGTAATCCACTAAGCTGATCAGGAAATACATCCATATACTCGCACACCACCCGAGGTATCACTAAGTCTACACCTTTGTTAGTGTCTCGGCTTTGCTGAGTCCCTAAGTTTGTCAATTCCATGACTCGGGAAGAAGCACTTGCTAAGAAGCTTGAAGACTTAAGGTGATCAAGATTGAAGATCATGTTCCACCGGATTCAAGCTCTTCGTTATGGCAATCACAAAAACATGTATTTAGCCATAGATGACTTTAGGTAGTACCCAAACCTTAGGAGGACTATTCCTAGGCTTAGTTGAACAAATGGTAAAATCATAAAAAGCCCAGAGAGGAAGCTAGACAATGAATTGGAAGCAAACTTGGAAATATGAATTAAGTTCACTGTCAGCTCGACCAGTCGTTCTCACAGACCCCTCGGCGGAGACAGGATCGACCCATTGTGGTCAAAGATTGGTCGGCCAAATTGACAAAGGTTTTGGAACATTGAACTGTCATTCTGGGTATGCCTTTGATCGAGAGTCGCATATGCACCGATGCCTCGGTGATGAACTTAACGGCCCCTCATGGTCAACGACTTGTCAATGATAACTTATGAGTTCTGGGACTTTGAACTCAAGTAGACTCTCGTGAAAACATATATCTCGGTAATTCAAGACCGATCGAGAGTACCAGGACCGACCCCTCAGTAGAGGACGAAAGGTCGTTCTGGGCATGACAAGTTTCGGGACATGAAACTCGGTCTACATGGTGTTGCCCCAGATCGAGACCCTCGCATGAACCAACCTCTCGGTACCATGACTGTCGACCCATCAGTTACACCGACATGTCGACCAGAAATTAATAATGTCGTTGGGAGTGCATTTAATGTGCAACAGTCGGGTGGTTGAACGGTAGTAAATGTAACACCCTGGATTTTCAAGTTATTAATATATGTGAAAATTACCAATTTAATTTGTGAATTATTAGATATGGACCTTATATGGGTAAAGTGTTGGGTCATTGCCAAATTATTGTGGAAGTGGTTTCAATAAAATTAAATGGGACTGATGCAATATATATATAAATATGGGATTTGGATTAATTGTCATGCGCATAAAGGAAATTAGAAGATTGCATGCGCATGAAAGGTATTGATGGAAAGATTTTAGGAGTTGAAATATGGAATAGATATACAATCCACGTTGACATGCTTAAGATGGTCTTTTCCTTGGTTAAGAGTGAAACTAGAAGATTGCCAAATAAAGAAGTTGTTTGGCCGTGTGTGACATTGCATATCCAAGATATGCGCATGTGTTAGAGTATCTCTAAAAGGGTCATTTCCCTTGATTAAGAGTGATACTAGGGGAATTCCTAAGTAAAGAAGGTTGCTTGGCCGCATAAGAGATCTTCATATCCTTGTTGATGCGCCAAAAGGAGTCCCTTTCCTTGTTAAAGACGGCACTAAAGCAATTGCTAAATGAAGGGGAGCTCAGCACCTTCTAAGATAGGACCGTATGAAGTTTTATAAGACAAGGGAGAGGGGCGCACGACATACACATTCAAAGAGAGGCAGTAGCAAGACAAATGGCGCACGGCATACACAAGCAAGAAGGTGTTCTCGGCATTATTCAGAGAAGAAGGAGGCAGCCAGCAAGTGTGAAAGATCAAGTAGAAGGAAGAAAAGAATCGGAAGAACGAGTCAGAGTGAAGGAAAACCGGAGGAGTCGTGGAACCGGTAAGTAGTTTGATAATTTTGTTTAAAATAAGGAACCATAGGGTTCGGCCATGGTGTATGGCCAAACCCCATGGAAGGAAATTGAGGGAATAATTATGGTAAATTAATGGAATAATGAACCATAGGGTTCGGCCATGGTGTATGGCCAAACCCCATGGAAAGACATGGTTTAATTTATGGATTTTTGAGGGATGAAAACCATGCAATGTTATTAAAGATGCTAAAGGGTTTTGATGGATGCTTTTGGTGAAGATCCTTAGACCATGGGTTCGGCCATAGAGTATGGCCGAACCCCATAAATAATTATGGAATTATGTTCATGTATTTAGATCATGGAAAATGATGGGAAAGGTTACTTATGATTTATTTTAAATGGATAGAAGGTTTGATGGTTTTAGATGCACTTGTATTTGAGTAACTAGACTTTGGGCTTGTAATAATTTAGATGATTTGTTATGGTTGGATGTTTATTTGGATAATTAAGTTATGTTAATTATGATTAAGGACTTGACGTACTTTGCTATCTAAAATGGAATAGAACTGGGTTTTATTATAATTCTGCAGTTATGATTTTGATTCCGCATGTTTATATTGTTATGTGTGAACCGTTTTCATGGACTTAGTCCATGCACACATAGGGTTGGCCAATTAATGGTCGGACTTTAGAAGTTCGGACTTATCTCGCGTTGTGACGTCCCGCTCTTGCTCACTCTGTTATTTAAAAAAAAAATAAACTCTGATTTATGGAAAGCGTAGAGTGAAAAAGGGCGGGATATTACAGTAAATAACCGACCCATCGGTGCCTCCGACCTGTCGGTACTAGGCAGTTTGAAAATTGTGTTGACTCCTCTATAAATATGTGTTGTGTGATCATTTAATTATTTTCATTGAACTGAGAGAGTCACGCACTCTAAGGAACGATCAACTCTTTTGTGCCTACACCTGAGAATCATATACAACCAATCAATTGATTGAGTTAGTAAAGAGAGAAAGAGATGAGGAAAGAAAATATACTAACTAGGAAGGATTTGGTAGAACCAACTTCCTAGTCACCCTAAAATTGTGATTGCTCAACGACGGCTAAAAGGCGGAGCATAGAGTTTAATTCAGGCACACAATCAGTGGATCTTTGAGAAGCACACAACTTCGAGAAAGAGCTTCAAGGCAAGTGCTTCTTGGTTTTAATTTTGTTTTAAAACCTTTGTCCTGAGAAAGTGGATTAAGGAAGGTTGGCTCCGGACCACTACAAAAAATCTAGAGCGTAGTCTCTGGCACATGTGGTGCGTGGAATTCCCAGCCAATTCAAATAGGTGGAATTCGTAGTTTACATGTGGAAGGTGTAATGGCCCGGAATTTGTAAATCAATATATAGGTGGATATTATTTATTGTAAATGGTGGAAATTGGAAATTTGATGGAATAAATGGTGAATGGATCAAAATATGGACAAAGGCCCAAGTATGGCCCAATGAACTATGGTTTGGAATTAAATTCACCTAAAGGGCCAAGGATAGTCAAATTGGGCCCAATACCCATTTGGGACCCAATGGATCAAGATGATGTAAGCTCTAAGGTAAATGGGTAGGAAGTGAATGTAATTGGGCCATGGGCCCAATGGTGATCTAAGTAGTTGGAAATGGATTAAATTAAAACACCTAAGTTAGTGATGAATTGGCCAAGGTGACGTGGCCGAGTGGGACCCACCTCCACCTCACCAAGTGAGGTGGCGTGTGGACCAAGGATTGGTGGGGCCGGCCACCATGGTTGACTTGATCAACCATGGGTGGAATAATGGGATTAGGTTAAGTGGAAATTATTTAACCTAAGGTAATTAACTAATTAATTAAATGATTAAATTATTCAAAAGATGGTCAAATGGTCAAATGGGAAGACCAAAAGCCATCTTATCTCCAAACATACAAAATGTTGGCTAGAGTGGTGGTTATCCCAACCACCACCATAAAGCATGGAAAATATCTTATGGGTTGGGGTGGGAAAGTTAATGGTTGTGTGTAAATTAAGTAATCAAAAGGATAAGATGAGTTTTCATCTCATTCTCTCCATTTTCACTCTCATTTCACTCTTTTCCTCTTTTGCACTCTCAAAGCCATCCCTCACACACCCAAGGGAGAGAGGAAGAGAACTAAGAAGAGAAGAAGAGAAGAAAGAAGTGCAAGCATGGTCCACCACTCCAAGATCAAAGCTTGGGATATTCTTTCTCACCATCTCCTTCTCTCCCTCTCTCAAACCTAACCCTACCTTAGCCGACCTAAGCCTTGATGATTTTCCATTGATCAAGCATCTTGGCCGAACAAAGATCAAGAAGAAGGAGAAAGGAGGCTAAGGAAATCAAGAGGAGAAGAAAAGCCAGAGGAGACGTCAAATTGTAAGTAATTCCTAAACAAGAGATTTGAATTTTTAGGGTTTAAGATTTGGGATCCATTCTTATTAGATTTGATGGTGGCCAAATGATCATAGGCCTTGGATCTCAAATCCATCCAATGGAAAGATGAGAAATGGATAAACTGGGAGAGATGGATTAAGAAAAAATAAAGGATGCTTTAAGGGTTTTATGTATTAAAATTTTATACAAACATGGGAGAGATTGATTAAGAAAAAAAAAAAACAAATGGATTAAGGACATTATGTATTTAAATTATTTAAGCAATAGATGTATGGAAATTTTGGAAGAAGCCATGGTAGATAATTAAGTGATGAATTAGGGTTTTAAAGAATGGAAGTCATGGAGGATGAGTTAGGGTTTTAAGATTTCAATGGTTAAATGTAGGTAATTAAGGATCTTTAATGGAGTTTTTAGGGTTAGCATCATGAAAGAATGATTAATGATGTTAGGGTTTTAAATGATTAAATGTTGGTAAATTTTAAAAGGGGTTTGAATGTGGAATGATGATGGATGTAAAATAATGGAAAAATAAATGGGGAATGTTGGTGGTGTTGATGAACCCTATGGTAATGTATTCATAATTTTATGGATGGAATGTTTTTAAATCCTATGGTGATATAATGGTGGTTTTAGATGGGTTTAGAAGGATGGAAGAGATGGAGTAATTCATTAATAATTTGGAGGTTTAAAAAGGGTCACATGTTTGTAAATTATAAAGGGAGCTTAGTGGAGAAAATCATGGAAGGAATGATCATGATTTTTAGGGTTTAGATGATTAAATGTAGTGATTTTAAATGAGGAAATGCATGGGAGATATGAATGATGTTAATGGGTTCAAGGGTGGTAGAGGAAGGTGACCCATAACCCATTTTGCAAGTCATTTGATGGGTTAAGTTAGACTTAGGTATGTGTTTAAATTAATGGGGATTAGGCTAAATTAAAAGGGGTTGATTTTAATTATTCCATGACATAATTGGTGAACTTAGAATTACTTAGACCATAGTGATGGTGGGGAAATGTTGGCAACTTCAATGAATTTTAAATGTAGTTAGTAGTGATCAAAATTGATAATTGAAAGGCATAGGTGGGAATGAACCCTATGATGATGAAATGGTGGATTTAATGGATATAAAAATATGGAATTTAATGGAGAAGGTTGATGTTATTTAAGTGGAGTTTAGGTATTATAAATAATGTTTTTAAAAATAAAATAAAACCATGGAGAGATTTTATGGAGGGAATACTTTTGAACCCTATGAAGAAGTATGTGTAATGATGATGAGTGTAGAAGATGGAAAAAAATGGGGGATGTGTTGGTAGTTGTAATGGACTCAAAAAAATGTGCCAAATTGAAGATCAAAGTTGATGATTTAAAGGTATGATTTAAATTCCTTCATGGAGGGATTTGTGATGAATCTAAAGTGTAACAAAAGACCCAAGGAAAAATGGGAATTAGGTTAACATAGGGGCTGATTTTAATAAAACCCATGACCCAATTTATGAGCCATTTGATGGGCTAAACTTGGGATTATGTATGTGATTAGATGAATGGAAAAATTAAGCTAAGTTAAGGACTAATTTGTTAATGTGGATATCATAGTTGATGGAACATTAATGGATCTAGTGTATGGATCAATTATGAACAAAAAATGTACATGGATTAAGTGAATGAGTAACCATGGAAGGGTAGTGGCAAAACCGTAAATATTGGCCAAAATAAAGAACCCTATGGGAGGTGACCATGGACTTAGGTGTTTTTTCAAGATGACCTTATGTATGGTTAAATAAAGCCAGAGTGGCTGGTTTTTAGATTCATGTAATTAAAATAATTAATGGATTTAATGGGACCCACAAACCTAGTTAGTGAGGTTCGGTCATGATGTATGGCCGAACCCCACTAAGGCATGAATTAGGGACATAATAATGGTTAAAAACATGGACTAATTGATAATGTATAATAAGGTACCGGACATCGCAAGCGGTCCGCGATCGGTGACTGGATTATCGGACGGAAACGAAAAAGGACGCTAGACGGTATTCAGTAGGATTCCTACCTTTTTGTAAGCCATGGATTAAGTATTATGTGATGGTTTCCCTTTAATTTATTTTGGAAATCATGTGAATGTTTTAAGATGGGTTTTGGATTAAGTATTATGTGATGTTTTCCTTTAATTTATTTTGGAAATCATGTGAATGTTTTAAGATGGGTTTTGGATTAAGTATTATGTGATGGTTTCCCTTTGATTTATTTGGTAATCATGTGATTGTTTTAAGATGGGTTTTATGACTATGATTTACATATATTACATGGCATATGGCATCTACATCTCATGCATGGCATGGGAGGGATATGACAGGGGAAGGATGAAATGAAACCAGAGTCAATGCTCCGTCGGGGTGACCGATAAACAAACATGGGGATATTTTGATGTGTTTGATTTATCAGGGATGTTGTATGTAATTATGATACCTTGATGATGGTTCTTCCATCAAGGGGGATGATGTGTGACTGTTTATATCTTGACGAGGCATTGCCGTCAAGGGGGATAATTTGTGATTAGTCATATCTTGACGAGGTTTTTCCGTCAAGGGGGATATGGTATCATGATAGTAAGGATGATGGGTGGGTCACATGACATAAGACACCCATGGCATTGCATCCATTTATGGTTTTCACTTTATTACTATCTATGTTTTGTTATCACTAATCCATGTGTTAGCCCTACCCGGAGTCCTACTGGACGCGTTGTCTAACGCCCTACTTCTACCCTAGCTGATGACACAGGAGATGCAGTAAACGAAGGACGAGACGGGAGCCAAGCTTAGGAGCTTGGGGAGACAGACTACTTAGTTTATTCAAGTTTACTTTGGAAATGTATTTGATAGCTTAGCTCGTCGGAATGTAATATTTTAGATTAATTGCTATGTTTTGGATTTTATGTTGTTGAGGTATTTTGGTAATTAAATGGATGTTTCTTCCCTGCTATCTGAAAATTGGTAGGATAGTCTCTATTACAATTTCCGCACTTAGTTTAAATATTTCTTGAGCTTACTTCTACGTGTGAACCATTTTTCGTGGACTTAGTTTCCACGCACACGTAGGGTTGGCCAGTTAAGGGCCGGTCTTTAAAAGCTCGAACTTAACTCGCGTCGTGACGTCCGCGCGGTTTGTCTTTTATTTCAAAAAAAAAAAAAAATTAGACTCTGATTTTCGGTGAAAAGGGCCGGGCGTTACAGTAGGTGAAATTCCCAACCGATTGAGTGAGGTGGAATTCCTACTCTAATTGTGAGGGTGTAAGTCCCTATTAAGTGAATTTGAGGATAACTCAAGGTTGAGCTAGTCCTAATAGTGGATGTAGGTTGGCTAACCGAACCACTATATATATTGTGTCATTGTGCTTGTGGTGTTAGAGCTAATTTCTTGTGTTGATTGCCTAAATCACATTTGCTAACACACACACACACTTGATTGTTGTATCCGCTGCACTTAATTAATCAATCAAGTAAATTTCAAAAGGACCAACGATTTTTAGATTGACCTATTAAACCCATCCCCCCCCCCCCCCCCCCCCCCCTCCTCCTTCCTTTCTCTAGGGTCAATTGTGTTCTGGCACCAAGGGAGAACTTTCAATTGGTATCAGAGCCTAGTGCTCTTTACAAGGATTTAACCATCTGAGTTGATACAAGCTAAAACACCAAAGGAAACAGTCATGCAATATCCAAGCCCCCTTACTTCGATGGAACAAACTATGCCTCATGGAAGGCCAAGATGAAAAGTTTCTTTGTTTCCATAGATTCATCGGTATGGGATACTATAAAGACTGGATGGTAAGAACCCATGGAAGAGAAGATGATAGCATCCACCTCAACCATGTTTATGACACCCAAACTTTTTGTCTCTTGGATCCCTGCTGAAAATGTTGCTCAGACAACTAATGGCAAAGACATGAATGCGCTTAGGTGTGCAATATCCGATTGCGAGTACAGGCCAATTATGACAAGTGGAAATGCAAAGGAGGCATGGGAAGTTTTTGAAGGAATTCACGAAGGCACCTCAATAGTTAAGAGGTCCAAACTTCAAATCCTCCAAAATCAATTTGATACTATTAAAATGAGGGACGATGAAGTCCTCATGGATTTTTATTCCAAGATAAGCGACATTGTAAATCAAATGTATGCTCTAGGTGAAGGGATACCTGAGGACAAGGTATGTACCAAAAATTATCCGGAATCTTGCAAAAAGATTTAAGCTTAAGGTTGTGGCTATGGAAGATAACTGAGATGTGTATCTAATGAACATCGATGATTTGGTTGGTTCACTACAAACCTATGAACTACACTTTGAACAACCAAAGGACAAATCCATTGTCTTAAAATCTTCCCTAAAACAAAAGAAAACAAAAGAAAATTAGGATTCTTCGGAAGATGAATTCTCAAGTGACGCAATGGCAATGTTTGCCAAAAGGTTTTACAATTTTTTTAAAAAAAGAAGCAACTTGAGAAGAATGGGTAAGGGTGAAACAAATAAACGATACCCGAAAAGGCAAGAAGAAATCAGAGGAAAAGGGAAGGAAAGAGAAGTTTCCAAAGAGAAAACTTGTTATAATTGTGGGGAGAGAGGACACTTAATGAACGAATGTCCCTCAGAAGAAATTAAAAAGGCTATGAATTTGGGTGTGACCCATGTGGAAACCTTTGAATCAAAGAGTGACTCAGACAAAGAAACTCAAAGAAAAATTGATGTACCAAGAGGTCTCATAGCCTCGATCATTAGTGATCAAGAAAATCCCACAATTATAATGGGGGATGATGAGACTGAAGATGATGAAAATTTCAATCCTCCTACAGTGCCATGTTCCTTGAAAGTGAGAGGTTGGCCAAGAAATTAAGCAAGGTTAAAAATGAAAACCTGAACCTCTCTAATCAAATAGAAGATTTAAAAAATAAAAAATCTTTTTGAATCTCTAAGCTGGAACTCTCTGACAATGAAAACTCAAAACTAAAAGAGAATAATAAAAACATTCAAGAAGAGATAGTATTCACTGCAAGGATAGCGAGAATCTATGGCATCACAATAACCTTCTTGAAGAGGATGTTAAAAAATTATCTTTGGAAGTTAAAGAATTAAAAATTCATCAATAAAAAATTCCAAGATAAGTTCACCGAAGGAGATGAAAGACTTAAAAGACTCCTAGGTTCAAGTAAACAATATGGTGATAGGTCTGGACTTGGGGCCTCATCCTTCAAAGAACCTATGAACCATGGGATTTTTGGAAAAATAAGTGTCTCTCACCCTTCAACGGGTAAGAGCTATTTCTGTCACAAAGTTGGGCATTTCAAAAGAAATTGCTGCCATGGGAAGAGGCACTTGGAAAGGCAAGTACAAGCTAAAAGGCACAATCCAGTAAAGCCTATTCCTAAAAGGCATCCACCAACACCTAACCTTAAAAGAAACCCAAGGAAGGTGGACACAAGGCAAGACTCTTTGTTGAGACAATTGAATCATGTCTTGAAAGAGTTGAAAGATCCCAAGTTTGGTCATCAAAGTTACGATCATATGGGTGTGTATGCAACACCAAATGCCGCAATCTTTGTACCCAGGAGATAGACCACCATTCGTGTTTTGTTTTGGTTTAATATTCACTTCCATATCTTAGACCATTACAAATGGACTCACAAGAGACCATTTGAGTTCACATAGCAAAAAAGTGTTGTGACATGAGGAGAGAAAAATTGGCTAACTACAAGTCAAGAATGTACTCTTCCTGGCTATAGTACATATTCCACTTGGAAAGCCATACATTCCATTCAAAGTATTTTGAACTTTGTGTGTTTTTGGAATGTAAATCTTGATCTTGTGCATGTTTTAATGATTTGATTAATTATGTTTGGCATATCTGTGTTTTATCATATTGGAATAAATTTGTGTATGCCGTGCTTAGAATAGGATTTCATCAAGTTGCACAAATCAGGGATGATTGCTCTGCTGTCTACACCTCTAGGTATAGTCGACATCTCAGTGAATAGACTAGTCGGTGTGACAGACATGTCGGTACTGTGCTAAATCGAGCACCATTTAAAAAGGCAAAAAATGTCGAAAGGGTCGACCTGTTAATTGAAATGACATGTCGGGGAAACAAAATGTTTAAATTAAAATGGGACCCTTTCTGCGAAAATGACAATTCATTTGAATTTGTCGTCTCCTCTCCCGCATTAGTCTGGTGATCTCCCTTTCTCCTCTCGTGCCCTAGACCAATTGATATCGGAGTGATTTCTCATCGAAAAACCATAGGGTTTTTGCTCCTCCCGTCTCTAGAAGCCTAAAAATCACGGATTTTATGATTTTCTTAGGTCAGGTTAGGCTCAATCTTCACCTCATCCACCTCCAAGTCACTGTTTGAGGATCTCCTCTTGGAAAAATCGTGTCCAGAAAGATGGCAGCTGAGTCACGCCCTCAGACCTTTGAAGAATGAGGTGAAACCAGTCAGTGGCCCAAAAGATCAGCCTTAAATCTTGCCTTGGCCCTAGCTTTGGAATTCATGTGTTTGTTTAGGCTGGTAAGCTCTCTCCCCACAAACCATAATTCAGTTCTGTGATACCCTTACACCTTGCCCAAACTGATGTGGGAAGAGTCCCACATCGGTTTGGAAGAGTGGGGGGTGAGGGGTTATATGAAGCCACCCCTTGTACTCTTGTGTGAGGCCTTTTGGGCCTGGCCATGTGGGCCAGAGCCGAGGAACAAAACTGTGTGGGTTCGAGCTGTATGCGAGGCCCAAAGTGGACAATATCACACTGAGTCAAGCCCTAAGCCCTGTATTCGGGTTAGGTCGTTACAAGTTCTCACCAAAAAATCCAACCAGAGGTTGAAGAAGACCCCATCATTGACAAAGATATCATCTTCATCGAAGAACGTCGTGAGGGAAGGAGAGAAGATGTAGAAGAGGAGAATGGTCTTAGAACTAGCAACGAAGACCATGTCATTATCCTTAATAACAATAATGAGGAAAAAGAAGAATACCAATATCGCTCTCAAGAGAATTTAAGTCGGGCAGAAGGGTCTTCACACTTGAAAGGAGAATAGACTACCTTGAAAGAAGTCTACATGACATCAGGTTGTATGTCAAGGACCTAGTCTCACGTTTCTCCTCCTCTGCCAGATCTGATAACACAGTTCCAGATTCTCGATCCCATTTATCCTCCATTGAAACGCCCCGCCCTTTTTCACCCGTTTCTTCACGTAAATTTAGAGTCTATTTTTTTTTTTATAACAAAGTAAAGTGATAGAGCGCGGGACGTCACGACACGAGTTAAGTTTGAACTTCCAAAGTCCGACCCTTAACTGGCCAACCCTATGTATTCATGGACCAAGTCCACAAAAATGGTTCACACATAGTAATATCTGTAACACCCTAGAATTTCAAAGATAACAATTTATATTAATTTATTCATATTTACAGAATTGCCATTGTGATATATGTGATTTGAATTTAAATGGGTCAATGGTTCAATCAAGACCCAAAGGATGGTAGTTTTATTTACAAAACAAATAAATGGATAAGATGAACTTAAACGGGTCAAGAATCATAATTGGGTCAAATTTCGTTAAATGGGTCAAAATGGCCAAATTGGACCCAATGGGGCGGGTTTGACTTTGTTGATCACTAAGTAAGTCCAAGATTGATTAAATTGGGACTGTTTGGATTTTAAAAGTGGAATTAATAGTTGAGTTAAATAAGTGGGCTGATTTAGAATAATTATAGTGAGTGAGTTGATTAAAATAAATTTAAGTAAGTGAGTTGTTAAATAAGTTTTAATTAAGTGGTGTGTGAAGTGAAAGAGTTGGTGATTCAAATTCACCTCACTCCACACGTTGAAGGGCAGCTAGAGGGGGTGGGGGAGTTTCATCTCAAAGATGAAACCCCCACTCATAGTCTTTAATGAGAAGTTATTCAAATTCAAATCATGGGACGTTGGTTGCATGAGACATTGCATGCATGTAACGTCTACTAGGGAGTTAAGTTGGTGAGAGTTATTTTTCAAGGGTTAATCCATATGCACGTTGGATAATATGTAGGCTTTATTCCATGCATGAAACCCCCCACATGGGGTATTGGTGAGAATCAAGGGAGATGGAGTTACATAAGGGTTATGGCATTTCAAATTCAAAAAAATATAGGCTACAACGTTGGGGCTCATGGGTGTTTCACATTTTTGGATGAAACTTCTAGATGGGACATGAATGGGATTTGAGGAGGTTACTCAAAGACTTTGCATGGGAGACGTTGGTTGCTTGGGGTGTTTCATTTCATAGATGAAACCCCCAAGTAACATAAAGAACTTTGATTAAGGTGAGGTGAGTTACACAAGGTTAACCTTGGGCTGGTTTTGGTTAAACAAAGGGCTCTCATTTTACTCTCTCTATCTCTTTCTTTCTTGGACTGTTATCATCTCTCTAAGATCAAGAACAACAGCTGGTTATTGATATGAAACCAGTCCTTAATTGATTTATTTCACCAAGACAAAAGCATACATTGAGCAAAGGGTTAGCATCAAGGTTCCCCATCCAAAGCCAATATTCTATCTCTTTCTCTAATCCATACCTTAGCCGAATCATTTCAAGGATAGCAACAAAATCAGTCTCAGCCCAAAGAACAGTAAGAAAGAAGGAGAGGTCAAGGAAATAAAGGGTCAAGAAAGGAGTCAAAAGAACCGAAGGAGACGCGGTATTCGTAAGTGCATTTTGAACCCTTGTTTAATAGATTGGTTCAGAAAATGAGATCTGGCCATCGTATGGCCAGATCCATCAATGGTTTAAATATAGGAATGTGATGCTTAAAAGTGGTAAAATATGGACCATAGGGTTCGGCCATAGCCCTTTGGATGGCCGAACCCCATGAGAAAAATTGGTGAATTCTATGGTGTTTGAAAGACAAAAATCCATATTTTGAAGTGGGGCTTTTAAAAGATTTTTATATGGAATTAAGCTTACTGTTTTGGAGTAGATATGACATGGCTAAACCACGTTTATGTAATGTTAATTTGCTAATTAATATCATAGATAAATATTGGTGGGTTTTCATTAAGAGAACCATAGGGTTCGGCCATGTGTATGGCAGAACCCCATGGACTGTTTTGTGGGATATGTGGATTATGATAACGAATGTTTTATGCCTATGATTTTTGGAATTACATATGTCAATTATGGACTTAGTATTAAGGTGATTAAACATGAAAGATGATGGAACATGGGGTTAAAATCTATAGGGTGAGGTTCGGCCATGTTGTGTGGCCGAACCCCACAAATTGTCATTTGATGGATTTGATGATTTGTTCATGATGAATTTGGGCAAATAAGATATAGGAATAAAGGGTTTAAATGACCAAAGTAAATAGTGAGATTCGGCCATGTTGTATGGCCGAACCCCACTAAGGTGGTTTGGTGATGGACTTTATTTTCTAAGGAAAAATCAAGCAAAGGGTAGTATAGTGGCGTTATTGTAAATATGGATGAAAAGATGAAATGATCAAAAGAATGGATATATGAGCCAAAACCCAAGGTGGTAAGGTTCGGCCATGAAGTATGGCCGAACCCTACCAAGGTTTATTTGGAGGATTTGGTTGTTTGAATGTTTATGGAGTAAAATAAAAAGAGACCAAAGTTTTAAATGGGTGAGGTTCGGCCATGGAGTATGGCCGAACCCCACAAAGTGGATTTTTGGAATTTAGATCAAATTAGAATCATATGGTCAAATGATTAACTTACTGCTATGTACATAGGGTATTTGGATTTTTAGAACGGTGTACAAGCCGTGATAGGAAGACGGCTCAAAGGAAGGGTCAAACAAAGTAATCTAGTGTAGGTTTCCTACCTTTATTGTAACCACACTCCTATTTACTGTTTTAAGTTGATTTTGATAAGTTTTGGTGAATATAAAGTTATATTTCTAAATGCAATGTTTGTATAGACATCTCATGCATCGCATGGGATAATGGTGTTGTAACCGGAGGCCACACTCCGTCGGGGCGTCCGAAAGACCACTGTGGGGTACCCTGATGATGAGAATCCCATCAGGAGGAATCCGGAGGCCACACTCCGTCGGGGCATCCGAAAGACAACTGTGGGTTACCTTGACGATGAGAATCCCGTCAAGTGATGTCTACGTTGAATGGTGATGGGTGGGACTCATTACATGTTCATTTCATACGTAGCATGTTTTTATGGAATTTTGTCACACTTGTATTATTATTATACTATTTGCATGTTTTCGACTAACCTTGTGGTAGCCCTATTCAGAAACACTACTGGGCGCGTTGATCTAACGCCCTATCTATATCCTTAGTGGATGACGCAGGAAAGTCAAAAATTGAGGATCGAGAAGGGGACCAAGCAAGGAAACTTGGGCGGTTTGAATGATTTGGAATGAACTTTGAATGAACTATTTATGGACTTGTCATTTGATTTATTCGGACAATGTAATTTGGTAATTAGATGTGTTGGCATGTAATAAGTAGTTAGGTAGATGCTATGGTTTGCTTTATTTTGGATGGTTTGGAATGAATGGTAGACTAAGGTTATTTGGTAATTTTGGAAAATAAATCTTTTACTTTGCTATCTTAAGTTAAAAATGGATTAGTCTTAGGATCTATTATAACCCCAGTTAGTTTAAGACTAAGTTATTTCCGCAAGTTGTATTTGTACCATGTGCGGATCAGTTTTATGGACTTAGTTCATATGCACATGGGCTTGGCCAGTTAAGGGTCGGATTTAGAGATCCAAACTTAATTCGCATCGTGACACTCCACCCCGATCACATGATTATTATATTTAAAAAAAAAAAAACTCTGAAAATTAGAGTGAAAAGGGCGGGGTGTTACAATGTCAACATGCGAAATAAAAATCATAACCTGCGGAATCATAACATCATTTTGCGGAATCATAATAGAACCAAGTTTTATTCCATTCAGATAGAAAAGTACGTCAAGTCTTTAATTAGCATTAAAACGCCATAATCATCAAACTAAACATCCGACCATCTAAGTTATTACATTTCGAAACTAGTTACTCAATTACAAGTCTATAAGTAACTTTATTCAAAACATATGAAATAAATCATCCAAGCTCCTAAGCTTGGCCCGTCTTGCGTTCCTCGTTCCCCTGATTACATGTATCATCAACTAGGGTAGAAGTAGGGCATTAAAGCAACGTGCCCAGTAGGTATTCTAGTTATGGCTAACACATGGTTAGTACAAAACATATATTATAACATAATATCCAAAACCATGTAAAATCCATGCCATGCAATGATGACAAATGTAATGAGTCCCACCTATCACATGTACATAAAATGTACCCACCACATAGGTCTTCCAGACGCCCCGGCGGAGTGTAAACCCTCCGGATTCTTCTTGATGGAAATCACATCAAGGTACCGTACATAGGTTTTTCGGATGCCCCGACGGAGTGTGACCCCTCCGGTTACAAATCTTCCACCCCATGCCATGCATGAGATGCCAATGAAACACATGTTATTTTATAACATAAACATAGCATTTAAAATCACCATTTGAAACATAATCAACACATGTTATTTATACAGTTAAATATAGCATTTGAAATTCAATAATAAAGCATATCCTTTGAAACATATTTTCATCAAACATAAGATAAAAACAAGTGTACATAAGCCCATGGTTTCAAAGAGGTGGAATCCTACCAAAGACTGTTCACGAGTCCATGCACTTCCGTCCAAGAATCGATCATCGATTGCGCACCGCTTGCGAGATCCCGTTACCTCATAATATAATAATAAATCAACACCAAATCCCACTTCATTTACAAGGTTCTAAGTCCATAATAAAATGCCATCCATGGCTATCATTCCATAATCCCATCTTTTCAATCATTAAAACAATTGCCTAAGTTAATGTTTGATCCACAAAACATCTCATGGGGTTCGGCCATACATCATGGCCGAACCCATGATCTTTCAATTTAGGCGATATTTACCATTTTGCCACTAGCTTAGGTTCATGTCTTCCCATTAATCCAATCATCATATTAAATTCATACCATCCATTCCCCTTGATTCATTAACACATAAACCTAACCCATAGAATTTATTCATGGGGTTCGGCCATACACCATGGCCGAACCCTGTGTCCAATATTTCCTATATTTACAAGATTGCCACTCATGGCTAACCTTCTATATTTTGCAAGTATTTACAACCTTGCCATTGGTCTCCATTACCTCATGTTTATGTTCAAAACCGATCCATAAAATCCCTTAATTTGGTCCATGGGGTTCGGCCATACACCTTGGCCGAACCCTATGGTGTATAATTTCCAATTATAACACTAATACTCCATACTTAGAAATTTCCTATTTTAGCATCCAACTTCCATAATTACAAAATTGCCATTCATGGCCAACCTTCCATAAATAGAAGGTTTCCCAATTTAGAATCACCTTCCATTTAATCTAAGTACCATAATTAGTAAGTTACTAATTTAATCTCCACCTTAGATCCTTTCTAAATTAATAACCATCCTTGTATTTTAATAAATTTACTTACATTAAAATACCAATCCAACTCCTATGGCTGAACCCTATGGTTTCCAAAATCCTTATTTAGAAAGTCCATATTTATCCAATAACCTTCCCTAATTAAAACTTACCACTTTAAAATTCCATAATTAGAAAGTTCCCATAAGTAAACTCTACCTTTCCATAATTGGAAGGTTTCCATAATTAAACTCCACCTTCCATTTTAATCTAAGGTCCATAAATTAGGTAGCTTCTAATTTTAGCAACCTCCTTCCATAAATAGATAGTTTCCTAAATTAGAAACCATCTTTCCATTATTAGATGCTTTCCAAGTTTAGCAACCAAAATCTATCTCCATTCCAATACAACCCCATGGGGTTTGGCTATACACCTTGGCCGAACCCTATGATTCATGATCTTGACCATTAATTTAACTCCATTACATTTTATCAATATCCCTTCCATGGGGTTTGGCCATACCCATGGCCGAACCCTATGGTTCCATTAAAAATTATTAACCTTATGTCCATATAATCCAATGCCTATGAAAAGCCCAAATTCATAAATTTATTTGGTGGGGTTCGGCCATACACCATGGCCGAACCTCATGTAACGCCGCCCCTTTTCTTATCTGAGAAGTTTGTGTTCAGTAGACTGACTCATGAGTTCAGTCGACTGAAACTCCCAGAAACTCATTTTTATTATCAGCCATCACTAGTTCAGTCGACTGAATCCCTAATTCAGCCGGCTGAAACTCCCAGAAGCTTGTTTTTGGTTCATTTATCACCAGTTCAGTCGACTGAATCATAGATTCAGTCGACTGACTGTTCTGTCAGTCTTCTCCATTGCATATTTTGTATATTTTTCCTTCATGGTTTCCCTCATTTAAACTTCTTAAATTTACCCACTTCCTAATCACTTAAAATATATGTATATAAACTCTAGTTTAAGAAAATACTTACAATCTAACGTCTCCTCCGATTTTCGGCACTCCCGTCGGTTTCCTTAGCCTCCTCTCTCCTTCATTTTGATCTTTGGTAGGTTAAGATCTTTGATCAAGGGTGGCAGTCCCCAACCCTAGAATCGACCAAGGTAAGTTTAAATTGAGAGACGGAAGAGTAAAGGATGATGAGAGGGGAGATGAACACCTTAACTTTAGAGTGAGTTTGTGTAATTTTCCACTTCTTTCTTCTCTCCTTCTTTTCTCTTTTCCCTAACTCTCTTTCTCTTCCTCCCTTGTGTGGGACGTCCATGAGGATGAAAAATGGAGAGGAAGTTGAATGAAAGAAGCATGGGAAAAGGTAACAAGGCTTATCCCCATTTTTCTCTTTTTTCCTTTTTACTTTGCATTAATTACCCCCCCACCAACCTTTAGATATTTTCAAGATATTTTCTTCTTTTCTTTAGATCTTTTATTTGCTTTTGGCTTAAGCCTCTACCCTCTCTAAGTCCAAACGTGTTTGACCTTGGAGGGGGGTAGCTTGGTCCCCATTTGACTAATTTTAACCCATTTAGCCACCAATTTAATAATTTAATTATTTAATTAATTAATTACTTTAATTCCCATTTACTTATTTAAATCACCTTAGGTTAATCAATTATACTTAACCTAATTGCATCATTCCACCCATGGTTGACCAAATCAACCATGGTAGTCGGCCCCACCAAACCTTGGGTCCACACTTGGCCACATCGCCATTGTTTAATTCCAAATAACTTAGGTGGTTACATTTTATTGAGCCCCCCTCTAAATGGATCACCATTGGGCCCAATTACATTTCCATCTAGCCCATTTACCTAGAGCATAAGCATCTTGACCCATTTAAATAAATTTAAACCCAAACCATAATCTATTGGACCACACTTGGGTCTTTGTCAAATTTTTTTGGCCCATTTACCATTTTCTCCACCACTTTTCTAATTTCCATCATTAAAATAAATAACATCCACATTCATATTAATTCCAAAATTCCGAGACCTTACAATACAATGCTCTTTTAAAATTTTCGTCCCGAAAATTCGAGCAAAGTAGAGGTTCAAAACATCTTACACAAAGAGTTCCGGATGAGAGGCTCTCATCACCGACTCTAGTTCCCAGGTGGTTTCTTCATTACCATGTCGTTCCCATACCACCTTGACGAATTGGATGGCACGGTTCCGCAGCACTCTTTGCTCGCTTCCGACTATTCTGACCGGCTTCTCCACATATGTCACATCGCTTTGTACATCGATGTCTTGAATATTCAATACATGTGAAGGATCAGGGTTGTACTTCCTCAACATAGACACATGGAACACATCATGTAATGATGATAATTGCGGAGGGAGCGCCAACTGGTAAGCTACCCTCCCCACCCTCTTCAAGATTGGAAACGGTCCCACAAATCTAGGTGACAGTTTCCCCTTCTTTCCAAATCTCATGTGTCCCTTCCGTGGTGAGACTTTCAAAAACACCAAGTCTCCCACCTCAAATTCGAGGAACCTTCTCCTCTTGTCGGCATAACTTTTCTGACGGCTCTGTGCACTGAGTAGATGTTTCCGTATCAATTTAATCTGTGCTATTGTTTCTGCGACCAACTCCGGTCCAATCAGCGCAGGTTCACCAGCTTCTGTCCAACACACTGGTGATCTACACGGCCTACCATACAAAGCCTCAAATGGAGCCATCTGTAGGCTTACCTGATAGCTGTTATTGTAGGAAAATTCCACCAGCGGTAAGTGATCTTCCCATCCACCCTTGAAGTCTAGCATGCATGCTCTCAACATATCCTCCAATGTCTGTATTGTTCTCTCCGATTGTCCATCAGTCTGCGGATGAAATGTTGTGCTAGTTAATACGTCGGTCCCCATAGCCGACTGCAAGCCCTGCCATACTCTGCTGGTGAATCGGCCATCTCTGTCGGACACAATAGACCGGGGAATGCCATGTAACCTGATGATCTCCCGGATGTACCGTCGACCCAAAGTCTCTGATGAATCCGTCATCTTGATGGGAAGGAAATGTGCAGACTTGGTCAACCGGTCCACTATGACCCATATTGCATCATTGCCCTTGGAGGACCTTGGCAACCCTGTTACAAAATCCATGGATATGTGTTCCCATTTCCATTCTGGCACCGGTAAGGGTGCGAGTAAACCCGGTGGTTTCCGATGTTCTGCCTTAACTTGCTGACAGGTTAAGCAACGAGCAACAAACTCTGCCACGTCTTTCTTAAGTCCATGCCACCAATAGTGCCTCTTAAGATCATGGTACATCTTGGTGCTGCCCGGGTGAATAGAGAGTTTGGTTTGGTGTGCTTCAATCAACAACTCTCTTCTGCAATTCTTAGGCACATATGTTCTGCCTCGGAACATAAGACCCTGTCCTGGTCGTAATTCCCACTCCGGTACAACCTCACCGGTAGACATTTTAGCCCAAATTTCTTCTACTTCTGGATCTGTCCGTTGCTCCCGTTCAATCTCGGAGACCATGTGGGATCGTATGATCAGATTAGATATAGTCCCATGATTATTCAGGTAGAGTTTAAACTCCCTAATGGTATTCAATATCTCCCATTCTGCTCTGATCATACTGGCTACTGTCGCATGTGACATGCGGCTGAGGGCATCCGCCACCTTGTTTGCCTTGCCAGGATGATACCGGAGTGCGAACTCATAATCTGCCAAGTATTCCATCCATCTACGTTGCCTCATGTTGAGTTCCTTCTGATCAAATAGGTACTTTAGGCTCTTGTGGTCTGAGAATACCTCAAACTTCTCACCATAAAGATAGTGTCTCCAGCTTTTAAGAGCGAAGACCACCGCTGCCAGTTCCAGATCATGTGTGGGATAATTGCGCTCATGAATTTTCAACTGTCTTGACCCGTACGCCACCGCCCTATTACCTTGACTGAGTGTACACCCCAGTCCCTCTCCTGAGGCATCACAATACACCTCGTAATTTTTGCCTCTTTCCGGCAAGATCAGAATAGGAGCGGTCGTAAGCTTCTCCTTTAGCTCCTCAAATCTCCGGTTGCACAGATCCCACCATTCAAATTTAACTCCTTTCTGAGTGAGTCGGGTGAGTGGGGCTGCAATCTTGGAGAAGTCCATAATAAATTTCCTGTAATAACCGGCCAATCCTAGAAAACTGCAGATCTCGGTCACATTTGTCGGCACTTTCCACTCCTTCACTGCCGCCACTTTAGCCGGGTCCACGGCTATACCTTCCTCCGATATAACGTGTCCCAAAAAGTTAACCTTAGATAGCCAGAACTCACACTTGCTGGCTTTAGCATACAACTGGTTCCTCTTCAGGGTGTTCAGAACTATCCGCAGGTGTTCAGCATGTTCCTCCTGACTCTTAGAATAGATCAGGATGTCATCAATAAATACAATTACAAATTGATCTAAGTAAGGCCGGAATATCCTGTTCATCAGGTCCATGAACACAGCTGGTGCATTAATAAGCCCAAACGGCATGACTACATACTCATATAGGCCATACCTTGTTCTGAAGGCTGTCTTCTCTATGTCCTCCTCTCTAACCCGGATTTGATGATATCCGGACATCAGATCAATCTTCGAAAAGTGAGAGGAACCCCTAAGCTGATCAAACAAATCGTCAATCCTGGGTAGGGGATACTTGTTCCTAACAGTCAGCTGGTTCAAGTTTCTATAATCCACACACATCCGAAGGGTACCGTCCTTCTTCTTAACAAACAATACCGGGGCTCCCCATGCGGATGTGCTGTTCCGAATAAAGCCCAGCCTGAGCAGTTCATCAATCTGCTTCTTCAACTCAGTCATCTCAGCTGGTGCCATTCTATAATGAGGTAACAATACTGGAGCTGTGCCAGGATATAACTTGATCTCAAAGTTTATCTCCCTCTTGGGTGGCAAACCAGGGAGCTCTGTTGGAAATACTTCTGCAACCTCTGCTACTACCGCCGGAAGTTCAGTCCCTAGTGCCCTGTCTAACTTAATGCTGTTCAAGACAAGGTGGTTCAATTCTTCCTGCAGTCTTCTAGGAATACCTTGTCTATTAGCGGACACTATATACCGTTTTCCCTCAGGTGACCAAAATATCACCCTACGAAGATGGCAATCAATATGAGCCTGGTATGTAGCCAACCAGTCCATACCAAATATAACATCGTACTCAGTCATGTCGATTACTAAATAATTGAACTCAAATCGGAATCCAGCGAGTTCAGTGTTTAAGCCGGTGCATATGAGTCCCAAAGATGTGTCTCCGACAGAGGATACAATAGTAAGTGAGGTAGACAGATTCTGTACTAATGTGCCCGTAGCAGATATGAATGCAGCAGATATAAATGAATGGGAAGCTCCAGAATCAAACAATGTCACAGCATAGGAACTACCAACTACGGCCATACCTTGCATCACCGAGCGATCCACCGCTAGTAGTCGCATTTCCGCCCAAATGTTGCTGAAGAGCAGCAGTAACTGCCTCTTGAACTACATCTTTTAACTCGGGAGGTACACCTTGTATGTTTATATTATTTTGTCCCTCCTCCTGATGGGGTGTCTCCTCTTCCTGGCGAGGTGGTGATACCTCTTTCTGGTTGCGACGAGTCCTTCTCTTCGGAGCCATTTCCTAGTCATGGAAAAACATTGACTTAGCTCCTTTTCATATTTGGGAAAAGAAATACTGACCAAACATACTTTGATTCTCATTTTTGGGGGAAAGTTACCAAATAAGCACACTTGGTTTGGGGAAAACTTCCCAAGTATCTATGTTTTGTTCCATTTGACGAAATCAGGGAATTCTCGCCTATGTTCAATAAATCTATCATTATTCCGTCAAATTTGATAAAAACTAGATGTGTTTTCTCATGTCAGGAAAATGTAACCCTACTTGCTATGTTTGATAATTCCGACTTAAATTGATTTTTCTTCCCTTGCTATCATCCCTTTCCGTCAAACATTGTCCTCAGATTAAACACTTCAGTTTAAGTCAATCAAAGTAAATTAACCCGGCCCCCGTGCAGCGAACTCCGAAGAGTCGGTCAGTTGGATTCTTAGCTGCCAGTGAGACATGCAACCGTCTTAATCTTACTTCGAGAGATTCATTCTTCCGATATTCGCTCTGATACCAACTGTAACGCCGCCCCTTTTCTTATCTGAGAAGTTTGTGTTCAGTAGACTGACTCATGAGTTCAGTCGACTGAAACTCCCAGAAACTCATTTTTATTATCAGCCATCACTAGTTCAGACGACTGAATCCCTAATTCAGCCGGCTGAAACTCCCAGAAACTTGTTTTTGATTCATTTATCACCAGTTCAGTCGACTGAATCATAGATTCAGTCGACTGACTGTTCTGTCAGTCTTCTCCATTGCATATTTTGTATATTTTTCCTTCATGGTTTCCCTCATTTAAACTTCTTAAATTTACCCACTTCCTAATCACTTAAAATATATGTATATAAACTCTAGTTTAAGAAAATACTTACAATCCAACGTCTCCTCCGATTTTCGGCACTCCCGTCGGTTTCCTTAGCCTCCTCTCTCCTTCCTTTTGATCTTTGGTAGGTTAAGATCTTTGATCAAGGGTGGCAGTCCCCAACCCTAGAATCGACCAAGGTAAGTTTAAATTGAGAGAGGGAAGAGTAAAGGATGATGAGAGGGGAGATGAACACCTTAACTTTAGAGTGAGTTTGTGTAATTTTCCACTTCTTTCTTCTCTCTTTCTTTTCTCTTTTCCCTAACTCTCTTTCTCTTCTCCTCCCTTGTGTGGGACGTCCATGGAGGATGAAAAATGGAGAGGAAGTTGAATGAAAGAAGCATGGGAAAAGGTAACAAGGCTTATCCCCATTTTTCTCTTTTTTCCTTTTTACTTTGCATTAATTACCCCCCACCAACCTTTAGATATTTTCAAGATATTTTCTTCTTTTCTTTAGATCTTTTATTTGCTTTTTGGCTTAAGCCTCTACCCTCTAAGTCCAAACGTGTTTGACCTTGGAGGTGGGGTAGCTTGGTCCCCATTTGACTAATTTTAACCCATTTGGCCACCAATTTAATAATTTAATTATTTAATTAATTAATTACTTTAATTCCCATTTACTTATTTAAATCACCTTAGGTTAATCAATTATACTTAACCTAATTGCATCATTCCACCCATGGTTGACCAAATCAACCATGGTAGTCGGCCCCACCAAACCTTGGGTCCACACTTGGCCACATCGCCATTGTTTAATTCCAAATAACTTAGGTGGTTAAATTTTATTGAGCCCCCCTCTAAATGGATCACCATTGGGCCCAATTACATTTCCATCTAGCCCATTTACCTAGAGCATAAGCATCTTGACCCATTTAAATAAATTTAAACCCAAACCATAATCTATTGGGCCACACTTGGGTCTTTGTCAAATTTTTTTGGCCCATTTACCATTTTCTCCACCACTTTTCTAATTTCCATCATTAAAATAAATAACATCCACATTCATATTAATTCCAAAATTCCGAGACCTTACACCTCACCCCTCCAAACATCATTTTACATCATCAATGATCTTCCATTAAAAATCACCAACAACATCTATCAAAACAGTATGAATCTATTACCCAACTCCCATGGTTTTCATTCTTAAAAACCAAATAAAATAGATCAAGTCTTTCCATGGGGTTCGGCCATGCATTATGGCCGAACCCTATGGTTCTTTCTTTTCCATTTAAATCATTAAACCCATCTCCAATCTTCCTCCATGGGGTTCGGCCAAACACCATGGCCGAACCCTATGGTTCTTTTATTTCAAAATCAATTTATCAAACAAGATACTAACCTTTTTCCGATTCCTTGCTCTTCCAATCCTTCTCCTGTCTTCTTAACTCTTTCAACCAAAACTCCTCTTGTTGGCTGCCTTCTTCTTCTCCTTGCACTTTAGCGTGAAAGAGAATGAGAGATTGAGAGAGATAGAGAGAGAGAATTCGAATAGAGTGTAACCTTGTGCCCTTGTCCCTCTCTCCCTTTTATAATTTTCCCTTGGTCCATATTTAGGAAGTGCCTAAGATAGCTACTCCCCCCTTTGGCCGTGCGCCCCATATGTTATTTTTAGCCATTGCCGACCTCTCTTCCTTAATTTGGAATGTACTATAGCTAAACAAATCCCCTATGCCGTGCGCCCCTTCTTTTAATTTAGATACTTCTTTTATTTATTTTAAGAAAATATGTACACCCTTTTTAAAAGATCCCATGCGCCTATGATATATTTTATTATCTGAAATTCGGCCAAACTTATCCCATACACGGCCATAAAATCTTTTAATTAAATTTTTTTTTTTTTTACATAATGCAATACTAAAATAATTCAACCCATTTAAATTTTAATAAAACCAATTCCACAATCAATTGGGTCCTGATTGGGTCATGGCCCAATTCTTTATCCATATAAGATCCAATCTAAAATTCATTATTAAAAATGGATAATTTTTTATGTAAATAATAAATTGAAAAATCCGGGGTATTACATCCATCACCTCCTCAGTGTGGCTCTGCTTAAGATAGTTTTTCATGCTTTATGTTTTGAATTTTGAAAAATTATACTTTTCGATATTTTATCTAAGCATCCATGATGCCGCCCCCCCCCCCCCCCCCAAAAAAAAAAACCATATGTACAACACATTTTGATTATTAATGATATGATTTGCTATAGTTTGATGTGTGTATTATTGTAAAATTTGAATGCCTCCTATCTCCTGTCTATGGTTAACAAGGTTTTTGTTAAATAGACTAACATGCAGGTTGAATGAGTTGGTTTTGTATTGGCAGGTTAGGGAGATAGGGATCGGGCTATGATGTTGCACACATCCTTAGAGTTTGGGGAACCACAAAGTATGTGCTGTTAGCACCTGTCACTGGTCGTGACAGCATAGGGAGGAAGGATGATGCAAGCTTGAAAGAAAGCTTGGAGAAAAATAAACTTACAGGCAGCTAAGTTTATGGGGGAGTTAAGTCAAAGAAGCTAGAAAAGATAGCTTGGAGAATAGGGGAGAAGACTCCAGAAAGGGAAGCTAGGTAAGTTAGCTTGACCCCATTGGGAGAACACTTTAAGACAACATAGCTCTTAAAGGGGAAGAAGAAGAACAACAGTAATGCACTGACAATTTGCATTGTAATGTGGGGGAGATCAATTCTTGAATGCATGATAAGCATACATTGATCAATGGAAAGATTAAATAAGTTGGGAGTGAACTCATGGAAGCACTAAATGTAAAAAATATGGGGGAGTGCTTGAAATTCAAGTCCTTCAAAATGAAAGGAAAATCGATGTCTACCTACTATACCTTTGTCAATTGTATGACAAAATGGGGGAGAAATTAGTAGAAGCAATAAGACATCAAAACCAATTATGGGGAGTAATTGGTAAGCCAAGCGCTTGGGCCTCTAGAAAGAGAGAGCCATGAAGGGTAGGAATATTCAAAAGCCAATGGACATAAGAGAGTGCCTATGCTTGGAGTTTGGGACTTCAGACTCAAAGAAGATTGGGGAAGAAAATCTTCTCAACATTGATAGCTTGGGTATGCTATAGGTAGTGTTGGTTTTATGGAAATCATGGTGTATGGGGGAGCATGAATGCAAATCTAGTTTAATCCATAGATACATATTTATGTTTTGGACTAACTCCTCTAATGATTTTCTAGTATTGTTTGCTTATGTACTTGAATAGGAAAACATGAGATGACGAAAGCTGAACTAGAATATGTGAAGATCATAGTCTTGTTTTTCCATTTGAATATGTACATGTAATTGATGTAATTTTTGTATTCAAATGTGATGTAATAAGGGTGGACTTGTAACTTGGTTAGCTTATAGGTTTTTGTCATGAAATTGACAAAGGGTGCGATTGTTAGTGCCCCGGCTTTGCCGAGTCCCTAAGTTTGTCAATTCCATGACTCGGGAAGAAGCACTTTCTAAGAAGTTTGAAGACTCAAGGTGATTAAGATTGAAAATCATGCTCCACCGGATTAAACCTCATCATTATGGCAATCACAAAAATAGGTATTTGGCCATAGATGACTTTAGGTGGTACCCACACCTTAGGAGGCATATTCCTAGGCTTAGTTCAACAAATGGTAAAATCATAAAAAGCCTAGAGAGGAAGCTAGACAATGAATTGGAAGCAAACTTGGAAATATGAATTAAGTTCACTGTCAGCTCGACCAATCGTCTCACCGACCCACCGGTGGAGGCAGGATCAACCCATTGTGGTCAAAGACTGGTCGGGTAGATTGACAAAGGTTTTGGAACAATGAACTGTCATTCTGGGTATGCCTCTGATCGAGAGTCTCGTATGCATCGACCCCTCGGTGATGAACTTAACGACCCCTCGTGGTCAACGACTCGTTGATGATAACTTATGAATTTTGGGACTTAGAACTCAAGTGAACTCTAGTGAAAACAGACATCTCGGTAATTCAAGGCCGATCGAGAGTACGAGGACCGACCCCTCAGTAAAGGGCGATAGGTCGTTTTGGGCAGGACAAGTTTTGGGACATGAAACTCTGTCTGCATGGTGTTTCCCCATATCGAGACCCTCTCGAATGGACCGACCTCTCGGTGCTATGACTGTCGACCCATCGGTGACACCAACTTGTCGACCGGGATATAATAATGTTGTTGGAAGTGCATTTAATGTGCAACGGTTGAATGGTTAAACCGTAATAAATATGAACACCGACTCATCGGTGCCCCCGACCTATCGGTACTGGACAGTTTGAAAAACTGTGCTGACTCCTCTAAAAATATGAGTGTTGTGTGATCATTTAATTATTTTTCTTGAACTGAGAGAGTCACGCACTCTAAGGAACGATCAACTCTCTTGTGCCTACACCTGAGAATCATATACAATCAATCTATAGATTGATTTAGTAAGAGAGAGAAAGAGAGGAGGAAAGAAAAGATATCAATTAAAAAAGATTTGGTAGAACCAGTTTCCTAGTCACCCTGATATTGTAATTGCTCAATGACGGCTATAAGGTGGAGCGTCGGGTTTAACCCAGGCACACATTGGGTGGATTGTAGATGGTTTTAAATTTGTTAATCTCCCAAGTGCACGAACAATTCATAGTATAGTAATGTGAGAGAGAGGTCGAACCCAATGGAAAATCTCAAAAGTATATGAATTTAAATCAATGTCTTCTAAAAATGAATCGTTTTTAAGAAATTGAATCATAATATGAGTTATGTATCTAACTTGGAAAATCAGCAAATAAGATGTGTGATTTTAGAAATTGGATGTTCCAGAGTTCTAAATGAATGCCTTACTTAGTTAAATTGATGAATTAAAGTACAAGACTTTTCTAAATTAAATATAAGAAAGACAACATAAAAGATAAAAATCTACACTCTCACTTGTAAATTCGCATGGTGCTCCTTGTCTTCCTATGTTTTGCTCCAGCCTTTAGTCCTCTTGAATTCCAAGTCATATTCGAATTTTACCCTTGGGGTAATGGGGTATTTATAGGTTTTGTAAAGAGATGGATGACTTGGATTAAATCAAGGTTTAAGGTGGGAAATCAAAGGACTGGATTGGATCTAAATGGGAATGGATGATGGGATTTATGCTTGGATTTTAGGGTTGCACAAGGAGGGTCATACGATTTTTGTGTGGCTTTCCTTGGTGGCTAAGTGAAGGTGGAGAGAAGATAGGAGATTATGAGAGAAATTAGGAATTGGATTGGCTTGGATTTGAGAAAATCATGTGGGATACTTGGGGATTGGATGGTGAGGTGTGTTTGGATCTTAGGAATATATCTAGATGGTTTTTAGTCTAGGTTGCAAAAATCATGGGATGATGAGGTGTGATATGTGCATGGGGGCTAGCTTGAACTACAAGTTGTTCATAGCTTAGGGTTTATGAATGGAGGGCTTAGATTAAATGGGTTTTGATCTAATGGCTCTAAAGTATTTAGGGTCAAATAATTATAAAAATGGGTAGATGGTTAATGAAGGGTTTAGATGCATAGGTGGATCTAAATGGATGATGAAATGCATGACCTAAATCTAAGGTAATGTGTTTATGTCATGGATGCATGTGGAGGCTCTAGGGTTTCTAAGGGATGAATGAATGGATGTGATTGGATTACCTAATATCTAATGGCTAAGATGCTCAATGCATGAAATGGATGCAATGATTAATAGGTGATGCATGGATGAATACTAATCTAAGGTTAAGATGATCATGATGATGATGGATGACCTAGATCTAATGATAGATGAATAGATGGGTTAGATTTGATGGTGGATCTAAGGTTTGACCTAATTGGGTATGTGAGATCGAGGTTAAGATCTAAGATGGAGATTGGATGGTGTGGATGTGAAATTGGGCTATGGGTTTTGGACATAGGTAGTTGGGTTGCACTTAGGTAAATTCAAACATGGACCATGGAGTTCATTGGACTTTGAGCTTTGGATTTGGATCTAGACCTCAACTCAGGCCCATTTAACTTGGATTTGAGAACTTGGGCCTTAGTTGGACTGAGCTTGCACATTGGCCTAGCCCAATGTGTGGAGCATGGCTTGGCCCATTGAAGCTTTGTGGAGCATGGCTTGGCCCACTTGAACTGAATCTTGGCTCAATGACTTGAAATTCAGGTTTTGGCACTTGGATTGTAGCTTTGAACCTCTAGAATTAAATAATTATTTAGCCACTTTAAATTTAAAAATTATTAGCTAATCATAGACTCTCATAACTGGATCTAGATTAATTAATTTTCATGAAAATCCTAGAAAGTGACATAAAATAATTATAATAATTCTAGGTCTTCTCTTTAAAGCACTAAACTTGCAATCTCGTGTTGTTTTAACTTGATTTTCCTAAACTTTCCATTTTGTACTACAAAACTGATAAACTATATTAAATGTATCATTATATGCAAAATTGAGGATTAATTGAACCAATAATCAGGGGTAAAAATGTAATATTTCAATGCTCAACAAATACCCCCAAACTCAGATTTTGCTCGTTCTCGATCAAAACTAAAGCTAAAAGTTCTAATGATACACAGAAATCATGTTCTAGATCAACTGAATAAAATGAAAATCCTAAACTAAACCACTTTCGCTGGTACTCTCGATTACATTTAGCATATATAACAAGCCTTTAAACCCCTAGCTCACCACTAGTGGACGAGTTATAGTCTCATGAGGGCTTTCAGTGATAATACCTACAAATATCAACATGTTTAGCAGGAACACAAGGATGAGAGGTCTAGACATCATACAACTCTAAATTTCATTTTACAAGGTTTATACTTGGAGTGTAGTGTGTGCTTGGCCAACATTAAGTTAGACCTCTTTTTCCATATAGACCCAAGTTTTGTTCACACTGTTGGAAAATGCGCTTTGACTTGACACCTCACTGGATATATCTCTCGGAAAAATTAACACTCAAAGGTTTGGGTTCATTTTCTCTCAAGTATATGTAAGCAGAATTTATGTACTCAAAATCAAAGTATCTCACATATGTAGAAACAAAGACGGCTCATATCAAAAGAAGATGAATGATCTCATGAATAGATGTCACATTACTGAGAACGTTGAGTCAAATACCATCATTTTTCTTCCTTTATTCTCTACTTGAAACTGTAACACCCAGATTTTTAAGTGCTTAAATATATTGGATTTTGGCTATTTAAATTGTTAAATTGGTTGAATTTAAGACTTATAGATGAAATGGACTTTAGATGGGTAAGAATTGGGTCAATGGCCCAATTTTGATCCAATGGATCATGGATAGAGTTTGATTGTAAGTAATTGGGTATGTGTGATTAAATGGGTCAACTACCCAATTGGGACCCAATGGGTCATAGATGAACTAATTAGAAGTAAATGGGTAAGGTTTGATAAATGGGCCAAATAACCAATTAAGATCCAAGACATGAGATCCACCTCATCAAGTGAGGTGACATGTATGTGACATGGCCAAGTGGGAACCAAATCGACCTCATCAAGTGAGGTGGCAAGTGGTTAACGTAACATGCATGGTCGGCTAACCGTGGTTGACTTGGTCAACCATGGGTGAGCTCAAAGGTTGAGTTGAATTATGTTGAGTTGGAAATTAAAATCACTTGAGTTAAGTGGGAAATGAGTCAAGGTGAATTGAGTTAAGTTGAGTTGATTTAAATAAGTTAAATAGAGTTGAGTTGAGATAAGTGAGTTGAACCGAGTTGCATGGAAGTGGAGGAGACTTTTAATGAGTCAAGATGGAAGTTGGGGAGACTTCCATCTCAAGTGAATCAAATGGGAGATGGAGGGTTTCCATCTCATGGGATGGAAGCCCATGCACCAACGTTGGGAGATGGAAGGGGTTGCTTGAGCTTAAGCCAAGTGTCCCTTGGTTATGCCAAGGGACTCCTTGGTTAGACCAATATTGATGAGGGTAGGTGAGAGGGTTTTGGGGGCTGATTTACAAAAGGGGCACACTACACCCCTTTGGCCGATTTTCCATCTCAAGAAAAATAGAGATTTTCATCTCTCTCTCTCTCTCTCCCTCTCTCAACCTACACTCCTTGGCTGATCTTCTCTCTCTCTTGAACTAGAGATTTGCACCTCCTCTTCTCATCTCTGTCCCTCACATTTTCGGTTTTACACTTGGAGAAATCAGCGAGGAACAAGAAAGGAAGGAGAAGAACTGATGAGCAAGTTCAGATTAAAAAGAAACGAAGGAGACGGGAAAAAGGTAAGGTTCTATGTTCATAGTGCTAGATTAAGATTAAGGGAAACTGTGGTTTTGGTCTCGGTATGGCCAAACTCATGAGTTCCAGATTTGATTGAAAGGATTGGCTAAACCGTTGCAAGCCATGAAGGTGAATATCCATTTGAAGATTGAATATGTTTTGGAAACCAACAATCAAGAGATTTAATTGATGATTATGTTTAATGGCTTAAGATAGAATGGATTATGAAAAAAAGTCTAACTTTGGTTAGTGGGTAAAATATGTCCACTGATTAAAGGACTTAATACATGTTTAAAATGGATAAGGATGATAACAAACAACCAAGGGTTACACTGTCTGCTGGACGGGTACCACCGTCTGCGGACGGGTTTCTATCGTCCGCGGGACGAGTTTCGACCGTCCGCGGAAGGGTAATGTTGTCTGCAGATGGATTTCACTATCTGTGGATGGGGTTCTATCGTCCGCGGGACCGGTTCCTATCGTCTGCAGATGGGTTTCTATCGCCCGCGGGACGAGTTATGGACTGGACATGGTGTAGTATGCGGACGAGTTGCACTGTTTGTGGGAAGGGTTTTTATCGTCTACGGACTGGTATGGACCGTCCGCAGGATGGGTAATAGACAAGGTTGGGATGTGGTCTGCGGACGGATTGCACTGTCTGTGGGATGGGTCACAGGTATCAGGTAGCGGGTCACTGGTATCGGGTCGCGGGTACAGGATGGCGGGTACCGGGTAGCGGGTCACTGGTATCGGGTCGCGGGTACTGGGTCACGAGTAGCGGGTCACGGGTAACGGGTGACAGATGTGAACCATGTGTTGTCTGCGGACGGGTTTCATGTCTGCAGACGGGTTTCGACCGTGCGCGGATGGGTAACAGACTGAACAGAATGCTGTCTACAGACGGGTTGCACTCTTTGTAGGATGGGTTTCTGTCATCTGCGGGACTGGTTTCTACAGTCCACGGATGGGTTTCTATCATCCGCGGGACGGGTTTCTACCGTCCTTGGACGGGTTTCTATCATCCGCAGGATTGGCAGCGGACAGGTAATCGACTGAATTTTAAAGTGAAATTTTTAATATAATTTTTTCAGATTGTTTAAGATGAGTAAAGGATGATGGGAATTGAATGGGTAATTAAATTAACATATATGTGTGATGAATTCGTTAAGGTAACGGGATTTCACAAACGGGTGTACGATCGGCTTTGACATGATCGGTGATCGATATCTTCACGAAAACAGCAAGGATATCATCTTGGACGTTGGTAGGATTCCTACCTTGTTGACACACTGTGGATTATATTCATTTACTGACTTTAAAATGATTATGTTTTAAGACATGAATTTCAATGTTATTATGTACTTTGATATGAAATGGAATCATTGCATTCATTTCCTCGTGCATGACATGGGAGGGAACATAAGGGAGGAGTCTACGCTCCATTCGGGGTTTCCGATAAACAAACGTGGGGAGGAATTCACACTGATTCCGATTGACATACGGGAAGAGATATATGATATTTGAAATGTAAGAAGAGTCCACGCTCCATTCGGTAGGACCAATAAGCATACGTGGGGAGGCATGACAGTGAATACTTGATGTGGCTTGTTCATCAATAAAATTAACAATGTGATTTATGATATGGTTGTTGGGTGGGAAATCATTGGCATATGACACCCATGGCATGGCATTGAATTAGCATGATTTTGTTAAGAGTGTCATGCGCTGATTTTAGTACTACAAGTTGTTTACAATTTTGATATTATGTATCTATTATGATTTTATACTAATCCTATGTGTATAACCCTACTTGGAATTCCTACTGGGCACATTGACTAACGCCCTACTTCTACCTTTAGATGATGGTACAGGGAATGGAACGGGCGATGGACGTGAAAGAAGCCAAGCTTAGGAGCTTGGATAGTTTATGCTTACTTCATTTAAGTTTTATTTTGGACAATGTATTTTGAGATAATTACATTTTGGGACTATAATAACTTAGATATATTTTGCAATGGTTTGATGTTGCATTTGGATATTAAATTTAGTTAATTTAATGGTGATGGACTTCCTTGCTAATTAATGTTATGGATGGTATTTTGTATTCATATGATAATTCCGCAATAATCCTAATGCGTGGGAAATGTTTTTTGTGGACTTGTCCACGCGCACGTATTGGTGGCAAGTTAAGGGTCAGGCTTTGGAAGCTCAGACTTAGTTCGCGTCGTGGCGTCCCGCTCTCTCTCACTCTTTATTAAAAAAAAAAAATAGACTCTGATTTTCAGCAAGTGAAAAAGGGCGGGGCGTTACGGAAACACCCTATTTAGACTTAAGATCAATAGGACTTCTTTTTTGGACGAAACGTGCATGGGATTGGGTCAAATCAAATAATGATACAAGGCTCTAAAAATAAATACTTTGAATTGGTTAGAGGTCTTCATGATTTAAATGGGATATTTTTTTCATCCATTCTTCTTTTTGGCACTTTTCAAAATATTTTCTTTTTCATTATTTTTCTTTTTCTTTTCACATCCTTCTTTTGGTATCAGGATGTTTCCCTTTTTTGGAAGCTAATTTTTTTTTCTTGTCTTTTCTTGTGCCATTGTTTTTAGATTACCGTCCCTTAATTTTTCATCTCTAACATTTTCTAAGAATAGGTCATGGATATTTTTTATTGGCTCATACTCCTGAATTGGAATTGGGTATGGTAAACATGGCTAGTCAAGAAAGTAGGCTTATATAACACTCAACTGGGGAACTATCAAAATAAGATGACCAACAATAGGTGGGCTTTTAGGCTCAAACGATCCAATAATGACCTAAATCATATCCTAAGTTTCAACAGGTGGTTTCTTTGTTTCAAATAAATTCCAAAAGATTTCAGGTATAATAACTCAATTTTGATGGCGTTCTCAGTAAAATAACCAAGATGAAGGATAATGAGATCAACGACGACTTATTTACGCTACCAAAAAAAAAATAGAATTGACTTATAACTCTTAGAAGAAAGAATGGCTCTAAAGCTCACTGGGTTAAGTCTCCACTGGTATTCCTCTAGTGATTACTCGACTCAAGAATATTTTTCTTTTTCAGACTAAACGTAATATGGATGTGTACATGGTTTCCAAATATAAATCCTATAAAAATCTTTCCGGAAAAGTATGATATAAAGATCTCTATCTAAGTATTAATGCTAAAAGATGTGACTTTTTTTACGTCAGATTGTCAAAACCCTTGTAAGCACTTAGTCGAAAATCAACAGTTCTCTGGAGTTCAAGGTGTCTCAGTCGTTCTGGACTTACTATGCCCTTGCATAGGTCTACATAGATCTGTCGGTTCCCTAGAAGTCTACTTACTGCTGTCTCACAGCGGACTCCATAATCTGATCTTATTCCATTATAATTCCAACGTCCGTATTTGTGACAGATACCTAGCCTCTTAGCTTTCCTTTTTGCAGCCAGAGTGCTTCGACCACAGAGAGGTCTGGGTTGCTCCTCTTGGATTTCCAGCTTCCTCACCCTCATAGCTAAGGAAATGATTTTCCTTCACAAGACCGGGGCAACTTGTGTTCTAGACAGACCCAATGTAAAAATAAAAACTCGATCGTCTACGTGCATGACTTCTATCCAATTCTTTAACGTCTGTTGGTCACAAAGACAAAGATGGATGACGGATGACGGATGCTAATTTTTTTTAAGGGGTCTTAGGTGTGAACTTACTATCCCCTAAGAATTTTTATGAAAAATGACACAGGATGACCTTAGTATCCCCAAACTCGAACTGAACATTGTCCTCAATGTTCCCTAATCTATGCTGGCCAGGTGTAAACGAAGAAATATCGTAGACAAAGAAAAATCTAAATATGAGTTGTACCGTGGGATGAAATGACTGACTTTTAAGCTAGATTGACTAAAAAAAAAAAACTAGACTCAAATAACTATTAGACACTCACGACTCTGATGAACTTAGACCAACTCAGACATAAACAATTGGATTGGTGATGTAACACCCACCCCTTTTCACTATGCTACTTAGCCGAAAATCAGAGTCTATTTTTTTTTTTTAATTAAGGAGTGACAAAGAGCGCGGGATGTCACGACGCTAGTTAAGTCCGAGCTTCCACAGCCAGGCCCTTAACTGGCCAACCCTACGTGTGCGTGGAACTAAATCCACGAAGAACGGTTCACACGTAGAAAGTAAGCTTGAGGAATATTTAACGAAATGCGGAATTACAATAGAGTCTATCCTACCAATTTTAGATAGTAAGGAATTTACATCACTTAACTAATAACAACACCTCAAAATTATAATGTCCAACATAAAGTCCAACCCATAGCAAGTAATCTAAAATATTACAGTCCAACGAGCTAAGTTACTCAAATTACATTTCCACAATGAACTTAAATAAATTAACTAGCCGCTCCTCCAAGCTCCTACGATTGGCTCCCGTCGCGTCCTTCATTTCCGCCATCCCCTGCATCATCAGCTAAGGTGGAAGTAGGGCGTTAGACAACGTGCCCAGTAGGTACTCCGAGTAGGGCCAACACATGGATTAGTGATAACATAACACATAGGTAATAGTATAACAAAAACCATGAAATCAATGCCATGCCATGGGTGTCTTATGTCATGAGTCACACCCATCATCCTTACCATTGTACAATGTCCTTTTTCAATCATACATAATGTCCCCCTTGATGGAAAAGCCTCATCAAGATAAATCAACACAAGTGTCCCCCTTGATGGCAAAGCCTCATCAAGGTATAATAACAAATACAAATATCCCCCTTGATGGAAAAACCATCATCAAGGTATCCTAAATACAAGTATCCCCCTTGATGGCAAAGCCTCATCAAGGTAATCATAAACACATAGTATCCTTCTTGTTTGGATAGCCTCATCAAGATAATCATAAACACATAGTAACCTTTTTGTTTGGATAGCCTCATCAAGATAATCATAAACACATAGTAATCTTCTTGTTTGGATAGCCTCATCAAGATAATCATAAACACATAGTATCCCCATGTATGTTTATCGGTCGCCCCGACGGAGCATGGACTCCGGTTTCATTTCATCCCTCCCATGCTATGCATGAGATATAAGTGCAATATGCCATATAATGATAATTCAAACCATAGCATTTAAATCCCATCTTAAAACATATCATTTGATTACCAAAATAATTCAAGAAACATCCATACATATATAATCCATGGCTTACAATAAGGTTGGAATCCTACCAAATACCGACTATTGTTCCTTAGCACTTCCGTCCAAGAATTCGGTCACCAAACGCGCACCGCTTGCAACGTCTCGATACCTTATTACACATTAACAATTAAACCCATGTTTTAATCATGCTCATGTCCCTAACACATGCCTTAGTGGGGTTCGGCCATACACCATGGCCGAACCTCACTATCTAGGTTTGTGGGTCCCATTTAGTCCATCAAACATTCTAATTATGTGAGTTTAAAATCCAGTAACCCTAGGCTCCATTAATCCACACATAAGGTCATCATCAAAGTACTTAAGTCCATGATCAACCTCCATGGGGTTCGGCCATACACCATGGCCGAACCCATGGTTCTTTATTTTGGCCATATTTACATTTTATGCCACTCTTCTTCCATGGTTAAACACTTCCTCCATCCTTGTACATTTTTGTCCATAACTGATCCATAACTTGGATCTATGAGTGCCTCATTTAATCATGTCATAAAATCAATAAAATCAGCCCTTTACTTAACCTAATCCCCATTAACTTAAACACATATATAGACCTTAATCTTAGCCCATAAAATGGCTCACAAATGGGTCATGGGTTTGGCCATACACCATGGCCGAACCCATGATGTCTTTTTCCCCATTTTTCCTTGGATCCATTGCAACATTTTTGATCCACAAACAGTCCTTCCTTGAATGGGGTTTCCATCATGCATTTAGATCACCATTTTAGATCATCTTTAGGTACATTTTTGAGTCCATCAAAGCTACCAATATTCCCCCATTATTTCCCATATTTTTACACCTATTAAAATACTAATACATCACCATAGGGTTCGGCCATACACCATGGCAGAACCCATGGTTCATGGTTCATCTTCCTCTACCACTTTTGAGGCCATAAGAACCATTCACATTTCTCCATGGATTTCCCTCATTAAAATCCCTTTAAAAATCACTAACATTCATTCACTTAAAACCTTTAAAAATTATTAACCACCTTCCATAGCCTCCATTCTTTAAACCCATTAGCAATACTTAATCTCCTTCCATGGGGTTCGGCCATACTACATGGCCGAACCCTATGGTCCATCATTCCTCAAAAATTACATCTCCATGCTTTAATAAACCTTAAATACATAATGTCCTTAATAGTCCTTTATTTTTCTTAACCTATCTCGCCCATTAGGGTTTGTCCATTTCTCATCCTTTCCTTGGATGGATTTTAGATCCATGGCCCATGACATTTTTGGCCACCATTCAATCCAAGAAAATGGACTCCATTTAATCCTTAAAAAAATGTAGAATCTTGTTTAGTGAAACTTACCGATCAGCGACTCCTCCAGCTTCCTTTTTCTCCTCTTGGTTCCTTAGCCTTCTTTCTCCTTCTTCTCCTTGTTGTTCGGCCAATGGATGAGCTTGACCAAGGTGAGATCACCAAAGGTTGGTTCGGCCAAGATGAAGGTAGATTGAGAGAGGGAAAGGAGGAGAGAAAAGAAGCTATCCAAGGTCATGAGAGTGGTGGTCGGCCAAGCTTGGGGTGTTCTTGTTTCTTTTTCTTTCTTCTAAGTCTTTCCTTCTTTCTCTTCTTTCTCCATGGAGTTTTCTTTTCTTTTGGTCTTGGGAGAGAGAGGGATGACTAGGAGAGTGAGAGATGGAGAGGATGAGATGAGAATGAGATGGAGAAATGGGATGGGAACCTTAGACTTTCCCATCTCATCTTGGTTGCTTGGGTTACACTCCTCCATGATTCATTTGCATGGGGAAGTATGGGCTTGCATGTCCTTGGTGGTGGTGGTTGGGATGAAACCACCACCATGCCAACAGTTTTGGTGTCCAAGATGGGTGGTTTGGGCTTCCCATCATGTCCATTGACCAACCATCATGGGGAGGGGTATGGCCTCTCATGCCTTTGGTGGTGGTGGTTGGGATGAAATCACCACCCTTGCCAACGGTTTTTGGGTGTGTTTATCTTAGTGGTTTGGGTGGTTTCAATGAGATGAAACCACCCCTTTGACTCACCTCTTTGACTCCTCCTTTGACTCATTTGACTCACTTAATTATTCAATTAACTTATTTGATTAATTTGATACTTAATCTTAGGTCACTTAATTACATCATTTAATTCTATTCAACTTCCTTAATCTTCTCCATGAATCCACCCATGGTTGACTAAGTCAACCAGGTGGCCGGCCCCACCAATTCCTTATCCTACCAGCCACCTCACTTGATGAGGTGGAGGTGGGTCCCACTTGATTATGCCACCTTAATTTAATCCAACTTAACTTAGGTGATTTTCATTAATTAATCCAACTTAATTTACTTTGATCCTCCTTAATTCCCTTTGACTTATCCATGGTTGACCAAGTCAACCATGGTGGTCGGCCCCACTTATGTCTTGGTCCACACGCCACCTCACTTGATGAGGTGGGGTTGGGCCCCACTAGACCATGACACTTGTATAACTCCAATTTAACTTAGGTGATTTAAACCAATTCAATCCATTCCAACTAATTGGATCACCATTGGGCCCATGGCCCAATTAAGTTTACCTCTTACCCATTTATCCTAAAGCTTAAATCATCTTGACCCATTGGGTCCCAAATGGGTATTCGACCCAATTGACCATCCTTGACCCAATTTACCATCATTGACCCACTCAAATGAAACTAATCCAATCCATGGTCCATTGGACCATACTTGGGCCATTGTTCAAATTTTGATCCATTTACCATTCATTCCATCAAAATTCTAAATTTCAACCATTAATATAAATAATAGCCAGTATTTATATTGATTTAAAAAGCCAGGCTACTACAGGTGAGTCTGGGTAAAGATGATTGGGTAAGGGTTAATGGATTGGGTAATGGTAGGATATTGGATGTGCAACTCAGTTTTGGTAAATTGGATCAATGAGCAGGACTTCATTTGTTCTGGAGTGTAGGGCTCTAAAAGTGGTTTCAAATGTTGACCATTAACTTTGAAAGGATGACCATTTTTAGGATGCTTGATCTGGATAGCACCATGTGGAAAGATGGTTGTGACGATGAATGGACCAGACCATTTGGATTTCAATTTTCCAAAAAAAAAATCCAACCTAGAATTGTACAATAGGACCTTTTGACCAACAGTAAACACTTTCCGGAGAATGTGTTTGTCATGAAAGACTTTCATTTGGTCTTTGTACTTTCTAGTCGTATCATAAGCTTCATTTCTGATTTCGTCCAACTCATCTAATTGAAGCTTTCTGAGTTGTCCAGCCGAGTCTAGAGCAAAATTGAAATGCTTGATTGCCCAATAGGCTTTGTGTTCTATTTCGACTAGAAAATGACAAACCTTTCCATACACTAAGAGATTGTAACGCCCCGCCCTTTCCGAGAATTTCAGAGTCTAATTTTTTTTTTTTAAAGTTATAATAAAATATAGAAAGAGAGCGGGCGGCGTCACGACGCGAGTTAAATTCAGACTACCCAAGTCTGAACCTTAACTGGCCACCCATGTGTACATGGACTAGACCATGATTACGAATCACACATGGAACTAACATCAACATGCGGAATAACCTAGATTAATTGCGGAATAGAAAGAACAGATAGCAAGTAACAGTCTTAAACATTATTTAACATAGATCAACCATCCAAATGTTATCAACCTAATCAAACCATAGCAAGTAGTGAATTATTACATGTCCCACAAAAGTATTCAAAAGACAGTAATATAAAGTAGTTCAGTCCTTCATTCAAGCACTTAGGCTTGGCTCCCCTCCCGGTCAATGACCTTTCCTTTCCCTTTGCTTGTACCTGCAATCTCCTTTGAGGATAGAGTTAGGGTGTTAGATCAACGCGCCCAGTAGGTTCCCGAATCAGGGCTACCACATGTTAGCATATAAAACATGCATATATATCATATTACATGATCATTAAAAATAGGTAAAACAATGCTGTGAAATATGCACATGCAATGAGCATCCCCCATCATGTACTTTCATAGCCATCACTTGACGTGCCTTGCACCGACAAGGTAAATTACAACACACTTTCATCTCTTCTATAAAATATGTACATGCAATGAGCAACCCCCATCATGTACATTCGTAGCCATCACTTGACGTGCCTTGCACCGACAAGGTAAATTACAACACACTTTCATCTCTTCTATAAAATATGTACATGCAATGAGCAACCCCCATCATGTACATTCGTAGGCATCACTGTAAAACTTCATTCATTATCCCATAACTATGCATGAGATGTCAATGCGTGTATGCCATTTGTCAATGCATAATATATCATTTGAAACCACATAAAATAAACAAGAATCTCATAAAAAAAACCAAGGTAAAAACTGTGGTTACAAGTAGGTAGGAAACCTACTTAAGAATCACTTCAGCGTCCGTTCTTTCTTAGGCTTTATCCGGTCACGACTCGTTCGTCGTTCAACTCTCGTCACCTTGTGATACAATAATCAGTAAGTCATATTGTAACTTAAATGTCCATTCACATATAAGACCCAAAACATCTTGATTTGGTCCTTCTTTCAAGTCCTTCCATTATTGCCCATATTTACAATTTTTGCCATTGGTTCCAACCAATCTAGTTAGTCATCCAATCTTTAATCCACCAAACTTACTCCATGGGGTTCGGCCATACATTTGGCCGAACCCAATGGTTCTTTTATCCATTACCATATGGTTCTCCATTAGGGTATTTTAAGCCTTTTAAATCAACATAGAACCATTACCAACTACTAGTCATAAGTTTAGCCTATTTAACCCATTCACCATGAATTAGCATAAAGTCCATCAACGTGCTTGGTTATGTACTGATATTAAGTACATAGATACATACATGATTCTTGAGTCAAAATCAAACAACCCAATTAGTAAGCATAACCATATATAAACCAAATAAAAACCATAAAGTAACCCATGGGGTTCGGCCACTCACATGGCCGAACCTCATGGTTCTTTGAATCCAATTCTTCTAATGATCTTTCATCATTTATCATCTTAGGCATAAAAACAACAAACATGATTCTATTTAAAATCCTATAGAAACCCCATGGTATTGCATGGTTTCTAACTCTTTAATTTCACAACAATCATCAATCTCTTTCATGGGGTTCGGCCATTCAAGTTGGCCGAACCCTATGTCCATGAATTGATCCTTCAAACATGCATTAGGTGTTATTTAAATCATGCAATATCAGTACCCTTTTGCTGCCTTTATACCTCTTAGAAACCCTCTTAAAAACATGTATTTTAAATCTAATAACATATGTAAAAACAGTCCCAACGTGCATGGTTTTAAATTTCAAAAACCATACACACTAATCAATTTTTTCCATGGGGTTCGGCCACCCAAAGTGGCCGAACCCAATGGTCCATTTCCACTCCTTTAATCCACTGATTTAGACCATATAAACTTCAGTCCTTGATGACCTTCAAGTCCATGTTTTAACCTTTTTAAAACATACATTTTATGTCCAATAAAACATCTAAAAACAGTCCTATACTTGTATGATTTTAAATTCCAAAAACCATCCAAACCAACCAATTGTTTCCATGGGGTTCGGCCATCCAAAGTGGCCGAACTCCATGTTCTCAATTTCCATCCTTTAAACCTTATCATCACACTTTAAAACCTTACTTATTTCGGCCACAAAATGACCCCAAAAATCAGTCCATAAAACCCATGGTTTTCATGTTTCCAAAACATGAAAACCATGCAATCTTTTACATGGGGTTTGGCCCTCCATGGTGGCCGAACCCAATGGTTATTTTCACCATTTTAAATCCTCCATAATCAAGGTTAAATATTGGTGTATTCGGCCATGACAATGGCCCAATACACACCCTACTTGTTTTATGTTTTTTAAACAAAAAAATCATAAAGATACTTACCAAATTTTCCAAACTTCCTCCTTGTCTTTGATCCTTGTTTTCTCCCTTTTATTTCTTTTTTTCTTTTGTTGTTTTGTGCTTGAATATTTGATGCCAAAACCTCTGCTGTTCCAGCCAAGAAGAACAACGAATTGGAGAGAGGAGAGAGGGAGGGAGAGATGAGGAAAATCTTAGGCTTTGCAATGATAAATTGGCCAAGTGATGGTGTTCATTGGTTTTGTATTTCAGCCATCAACACCCCTCCACTTCCTCATCAACTCATGCACAAAACGATGGGCATTGGGTGCCCTCCAAGGCACCCCTTGGCATCTACCCATGCAGCCATTCAGATTTCTATGTAACTCACCTCAAACCCATCATTTACATTAACCATTCACCATGGAACTCACCAAAACAAGTCCCCAACGTGTGGGACTTGTTTTGGTTGGTTTGAGACCAGCCAACCTCTTCAAATTCCCATTAAACTCACTGATTTACAGTCCCTTGGATTTCCATTTTGACTCACCCAACTCAAGATATTTTTATTCCAACCCAACTCATCACATTTAATGCTCCATCTTTGAATCAACTCTTTTCTTAATTTAGACTTACTCCAAATCAGTCCAACTCAAGCTGAATTATCTCACACTTGAGTTCCATTGAGGGCCCACACGGTCATCCGTGGTCAAACTAGTCAACCCGACCCGTTGGGTCCACTTTTGGCTCCTTGACCCGTTTTTTACTCCATGACCCAATTATGGGTATTTTGGTCATTTGTAATCGGTTTTTGCATATGGGTCAGGCCTACCCATTTCTTCTCTACTTGATTTCCAATCAAATAAGCTTAACCCCATTTAATTTAAATTCACAAAACGGTCAAATCATCCATTTTGACCCGATGGGTCCCATTTGGGCCCTTTGACCCATTTAGCCATTTTTGACCCAAATGATGAAAATTACCCAACCAATCAAACTTAACATTCATAATATGCTCATATGATTTTAATTTGAGCAATGGGCCCCACTATTTCCTTTCTTAACATCACAAAATAATTAATTTAACAACTCAGGGGCATTTTGGTAATTTTCCATTTCATTGAGAAATTGGGGTGTTACAGAGATAGGGTGACATTCCTATGGGTGTCTTGAATGCAGTTCGATAAGCCCATAGTGCATGAGTGAGTCTGGAAGACCAGTCCTTCTGATATGGATTGTCAGGGAAGGACTCAGTGATAGGACGATTATCTTCAGTGATCTTAGTTACCAATCTAGACAAATGGTCTGCTACCACATTTTCGGAACCTTTCTTATCCCAAATTTCAATATCAAATTCTTCTAACAAAAGTATCCATCGGATCAGGTGGGACTTAGCATTTTTCTTAGAAAGAAGATACTTTAGTGCAGCGTGATCTGAACAGATAACTACCTTCGAACCTACTAAGTAAGATCGAAATTTGTCTAGTGCAATTACAACAACTAAGAGCTCTTTTTCCATGGTGGAATAAATAAGCGGAGCGTCATTCAACGTTTTGCTAGCGTAGTAGATAACATGAGGTAATATGTTAAATTTTTGTTCTAACACGGCTTCTACTGCATAGTCAGAGGCATCGCACATAATTTCAAAAGATACAGACCAATCAGGTGGTTGTATGATTGGAGCAGAAGTCAAATCAGTTTTCAATTTTTCAAAGGCTATGACACATTTTTCATCAAAATTGAAAATGGCATCTTTGGTCAGGAGTCTATAGAGAGGTCTTGATATGTCACTGAATCCTTTGATAAACCTTCTGTAAAATCCAGCGTGACCTAAGAATGACCTAATCTCTTTAACAGTTTGTGATTTTGGTAAATTAGAGATTAGGTTAACCTTGGCTTTATCCACTTCAATTCATTTTTCTAAGATGATGTGCCCAAGTACTATGCCGGATTTCACCATAAAGTGACATTTTTCCCAATTAAGTACTAAGTTCTTCTCTTTGCACCTGACTAGCACAAGGGTAAGATGGTGCAGGCACTGGTCAAAAGTTGATCCAAAGACTGAGAAATCGTCCATAAAAACTTTCAGGAAACATTCTACCATGTCGGAGAAAATACTGATCATGCACCTCTAAAAGGTGGCAGGTGCATTACACAGTCCGAAAGGCATACGAAGATAGGTGAACATACCGAATGGATAGGTGAATGTTGTTTTCTCCTGATCTTCAGGAGCAACATAGATCTGGTTATAGCCGGAATAACCATCAAGGAAACAATAAAACGCATGACCAGCTAAACGTTCAAGCATCTGATCAATGAATGGAAGAGGGAAGTGATCTTTTCGAATGACAGTGTTCAGCTTCCGGTAATCAATAATAACTCTCCAACCCGTTTGAAAGCGTGTTGGAACTAACTCATTTTCCTCATTTTTTATTACCGTGACGCCAGACTTTTTGGGGACAACATGAATTGGACTTACCCATGCACTATCTAAAATTGGGTAAATGATTCCAGCTTCGAGAAGTTTCAAAATTTCAGCTCTCACTACTTCCTGCATTGCTGGATTTAACCGTCTCTATGGTTCCCTAGATGTTTTGGAATTTTCTTCCAGATAAATTTTGTTCATGACCACAAAATGGCTAATTCCTTTGAGATTGGCAATGGACCATCCTATAGCTTCATTATGTTCTTTTAAAATAGTCAGAAGTTTAGACTCCTACTCAGAAGTTAAGTCTGAAGCTATGATAATTGGCAATATGTTTGAAGGTCCAAGATATGAATATTTGAGAGTTTCAGGAAGAGCTTTGAGTTCTAATTTTGGTGGCTTCACGATAGATGGGACTGACACTGATGGATTGACAGAAAGAGGTTCAAATTTGGTGATAACATTCACTTCATTGAAATTGAAATCCTTCTCTAAGTCAGACAGTGATTTTTCAAATTGATCATTGCAAATGGAGTGAAAAAAAAAAGTCATCAACTGAACCCTGAATTAAGTTAACCTCGGTTGGATCATCCATGACGAGAGGTTGTCGACAAAGGCCAAAAACATTGAGTTCAGTTGTCAAATTTCCAAATGATAATCTAAGCATACCATTTTGGCAATTGATCACTGCTTTTGCAGTGACCAGAAATGGTCGTCCAAGAATGACTGGGATATGTCCATTATCAACCTGAGTTGATTGTGTATCCAATACCACAAAATCTACAGGGAAGTATAAAATTATCAACCTTAACTAGAACGTCTTCTATCACACTTCTAGAGATTTTTATTGAGCGATTAGCTAACTATAGTGTGATAGAAGTAGGTGTCAATTCTCCCAAACCTAACTACTCATAGAGAGAATATGGCAATAGGCTGACACTAGCTCCAAAATCTAATATGGCCCTGTCAATTGTGTATGTACCAATTGTACAAGCAATGGCTGGACATCCAGGATCCTTATGTTTGATTGGAAATGTTTGTTGGAGTAGTGCACTCACATTTTCTGCTAAGAAAGCCTTTGTGGGAACATTGGTTCTTCATTTCACTGTACATAGGTCTATGAGAAATTTGGCATACGAAGGTACCTGATTGATGGCATCCAATAGAGGGATATTGATATTGACATGTTTAAAAACCTCTAGTATGTCACCATAAGATATCTTTTGTTTTGCAGATAACCTATGAGGATATGGAGCCCTTGGTGAAAATGTTTTCTTAGTAAATAAATTCGATGGATTTTGGACAGGGGATGAACTCAGTGAGTTATCCGATTGCTATGATTAATTCTTTAGGCATTTCCACTTTGTTATTTTACCTATTTCCCTAGCCTCAAGGTAGTAATTAATTTAACATCGTCTGGTTTGGATGATGAAACTTCATAATGTCCCTTAGGATTTGGAATAGGTTGACTGGGAAATTTGTCTTATTCTCTATCACCAATAGCAGTGGCTAATTGTCCAAGTTGTGTTTCGAACTTTTGCATAGCCTGCTGGGTAGATTGCATGAATTGCTGCAACGTATCCTCAATCGAAGGTTTACGTTGTTGTGAAGGATAAGATTGATTTAACTGATTTGACTGGGATGGATGATATGATTGATTTTGAGGTGGTGGCTGATATGGAGGTGGTCGAAATGACTGATTTTGATATTGAGGAAAGTTTTGATTCATTGGAGATTGATTCGGTTGCCAAGAAAAATTGGGATGATTTCGCCAATTAGGATTATATGTAGCAAAGAACAGGGTTCCTTGCTGTCTTCCAAAATTATTGAGTGCATTTACTTGTTCAGTTAAACACTCAGAATTAGATTCTAGGGAAGAACAATTTTGAGCCGTGTGTCCTGGACTAGAACACATAGCACAAATTCAACATTTACTCCTATTGATGGATTCATCGCCTGAGTCATTACTAATGAGTCGACTTTTTTCGTTAGGTTTGCAATTGCTAACTTAACGTCAAAATCACTATTGACTTCGTACAAACCCCCTTTTCTTGAGGTTTGTGCTAGAATATCTTTCTTGGAAAAATCCATTCGCTGAGAATTTTCCACCAATGTTTCCAGGAATGTCCATCCATTGTTTTCAATTAGCTTCAAAAAGTCCCCATTTTTCATAGACTCGACCACTTGACGGGTTGATGTGGTTAAACCATCAAAGAAAAATTGGACAAGTCTCCACGTTTCAAAACCATGGTAGGGGCATTTTGTTAACATTTCTTTGAATCTTTCCCATGCTTCACAGAATTGTTCACTCTCCTTTTGATTGAAGTTTATCATTTCTTTCTTGAGAGCGTTTGTTTTTTATACTGAGAAAAACTTACTCAAAAATTTATTAACTAGCTGATCCCAAGTGGTGATGGTATTCGCAGGTAAAGTATTTAGCCATGATTTCACTTTTTCTTTGAAAGAAAAAGGAAATAATCGAAGTGGAATAGATTCATCAGTAATTCCTTGGATTTTAATGGTGGCGCAGATCTCTAAGAATTCTTTCACATGGAGGTATGGATCCTCTCTATCAAGACCATGAAAGGCTGGTAGTAGATGTAAAAGTCCTGGCTTAACTTCGAAGGTAACATTGGTTGCAGGTACAACTGTACCTGATGGTGAATTGGCTGTGACTTGTGAGAAGTAATCTTGGAGAGTTTTCTCTGCAATTTCTTCTGCCACGGAAGATGATGGAGGATTAGATGAGGTTGATGATGATGGTCAAGTAGGTGAATCGTCTATGTCTATGACTGAGCTGGACTGAGCTCCGGATGCAACAATCTATGTACTGACGAGAAGTGTAACTTTGACCAAACGATTGGAGGAGCTACGTGACCAATGATGTGTAACGCCCTGCCCTTTTTCACTCGCTTTCCCTTTCTGAAAATCATAGTCTATTTCTTTTTTTTTTTATAACAGAGTAGAGTGATAGAGAGCAGGACGTCATGACGCAAGCTATGTCCGAACTTCCAAAGTCCGACCCTTAACTGGCCAACCCTATGTGTGCATAGACTAAGTCCATGAAACAGTTCACACATACAATATCAACATGCGGAATAACATCATAACTGCGGAATCATAACATATGGAATAATATCATAACTGCGGAATCATAACATGCGGAATAATAATAGAACCAAGTTCTATTGCATTCAGATAGCAAAGTACGTCAAGTCCTTAATCATAATTAAAATATCATAATCATCCAAATAAACATCCAACCATCTAAGTTATTACACGCCCGGAAACTAGTTACTCAATTATATGTCCATAAGTAACTTTATTCAAAATATAAATTAAATCATCCAAGCTTCTATGCCTGGCCCTCCTTGCATTCATCGTTCCCCTGATTTCCTGTGTCATCTACTAGGGTAGAAGTAGGGCATTAGAACAACGCACCCAGTAGGTATTCCAATTAGGGCTAACTCATGGCTAGTACAAAACATGCATATAATAATATCATATTGTCAAAACCATATAAAACGATGCCATGCAATGATGACAAATGCAATTAGTCTCACCCATCACATGTACATAAAAGTACCCACCACATAGGTTTTTCGGACGCCTCGACGAAGTGTGGACCCTCCGGTTTCTTCTTGATGGAAAATCACATCAAAGTATCCCACATAGGTTTTTCTGACGCCCCGACGGAGTGTGGCCCCTCCGGTTACAAATCCTTCACCCCATGCCATACATGAGATGCCAATGAAACACATGCTATTTTATCATATAAACATAGCATTAAAATCACATTTTGAAACATAACCAACATATGCTATTTTACCATATAAACATAGCATTTAAAATCACAATTTGAAACATATCCTTTTGCAACATACATTCATCAAAAATAAGATAAAAGAATGTACATAAACCCATGGTTTCAAAGAGGTGGAATCCTACCAAAGACAGCTAACGTGTCCTTGCGTGTTTCGTCCGGTAACCGCTCATGATAGTAAACACCTTGTGAGGTCCCGTTACCTTATAATATAATAACCAATCAAAACCAAGTCCCACTTGATTTACCATATTTTAAATACACAAACCAATCCCCATGGGGTTCGGCCATACACCATGGCCGAACCCATGGTTTATCATTTTTAGCCGATATTACCAAATTGCCATTGGTCTAATCTTTAGTTAATATTTCATTTTACTATAACAAACATAATCCCTATGTCCACCAAACAATTCCCATGGGGTTCGGCCATACACCGTGGCCGAACCCATGGTCCCGTATATTCACTTAATTACCAAAATGCCATTACTTAGGTTTATGTCCAAAACCCATCCATAACATTGGTTCATAAAATAATCCATTAACCGTGACATAAAAACCCATAAATTGGTTCATGGGGTTCTGCCATACACATGGCCGAACCCATGATGTCTAAGTTTCCATTTTCATCAACAATCCATAATTAGAAAGTTTTCTAATTTAATCTCTACCTTCCAAAAACAATTCATTCCTTCCATTCTTAAATCCTTTCTAAATTAAACTGCACCTTCCATATTTAGAAATATTTAGAAACATACATCTATAGAAAATTACTTCATGGGGTTCGGCCATACACATGGCCGAACCCATGATGTCCAACTTCCTAATTATATCACTTCCCATAAATCAATGTTCCTTCCAAAGACAATCCAAAAGTCCATAATTAGAAGCTTTCTAATTTAGCAACCAACTTCCATCATTAGAAGCTTTCTAATTTAGCAAGCAACTTCCATAATTAGAAGCTTTCCCATTTAATAACTATTCTCCATCTTAGTCAATTAACATACATCAAATATACCAATACAACTCCATGGGGTTCGGCCATACAGCATGGCCGAACCCTATGGTCCATAATCCTCTTTCTAAAAAATTACTAAACATTGATCTTCCATTTAATCAATTAGCATATTAAATCCATCTATATTTTCCCATGGTCTCCATTTAAAATTAAAACATAAACAACCTTTCCCATCATTTTAAATCCATTAAAATTATTAATATCCTTTCGATGGGGTTCGGCCATGCTACATGGCCGAACCCTATGGTTCATCATCTACATTCATCCCTTAATCTTATTCCATGGTCTTCCAAGATCTAAAATTCATGAACATAAACCCATAATTATTTATGGGGTTCGGCCATACTCCATGGCAAAACCCATGGTCTAAGGATCTTTATTAAAACCCTTTTAACGTCCTCAGATTATTTCCATCATTCAAACTTCCATTAATCAATCAATGTTCCTCCATGGGGTTCGGCCATACACCATGGCCGAACCCTATGGTTCTTTTCTTTCCATTTAAAATTACCATTATCATCTCTCAACTTTCTTCCATGGAGTTCGGCCCTATGGTTCTTTTCCTTAAACAAAATTTATAAAATACTAACCGGTTCCGATTGATTCTTGCTCTTCCAATCCTTCTCCTTTCTTCTTAATTTTTCTCCAAAACTGAGAACACCTCTTGTTGGCTGCCTTCTCCTCCTCTTTGTTCTTGCTGTGAATGAGAACTTGAGAGAGAGAGAGAGAGAGAGTTTGGCTATGGTGTAAACCGTGCGCCCCTCCTTGTTCCTCTCTTTTATAAATCCTCCTTGGCCCCAACTTACAAGGTACCAAGTTAGTAGTTCCCTTATGTCGTGCACCCTTGCTTGTGTCTCAAATAGAAAGTGCCATGCGCCCCTTCTTCCTTTCTTTTATCAACTTCCATTCGATCCTATTAAGATAGCAATTGCCGACCTTGGCTTCCCACTTTAGAGAGTTCTAAATAAAAGATGTCATGCGCCCCTCTTGCCTTTCCTAACAAGGAAAGGACACCTTTCCAAGATTCACTAGCCTATCTTATCTTGTATGCGCATATCACATAGATATGCATATGTCATACTCGGCCATGCACAATATTTCTCTAATTTTAGACATAATGCATGATTAATTTAAATCGGCCACATTTAATTTTTTTATTGAAACAAATTCCACAATCCGTTGGGTCTTAATTGGGCAATGACCCAACACTTTACCCATATACGATCCATATTTAATAATTCACAAATTAAATGGGTAATTTTCATATATATTAATAAATTGAAAATCCGGGGTGTTACATGATGCATACTCAGACACGGCTAAAACAAATTCACACAAAAAAAATACCTAAATCTAAATTTAAATTGCACTAATGCAATCAATTTTTTTATTGGCTAATTGGACCCTAAAAATTGTCTCGAGACTTGCTCCTACTTTTTTCTCCAAACAATCTAAGTCTCCAATGAGAGTTCAACCACAAGATAGCCAGGTAAGTTCACAGGTAAGTGGGAGAGCACACGGCATCTCTTCCCAGCTTAACCGTAGATCATTCTCGACCGCAATACCTTGGTGACAGAACTAACCTTAGACACAATTCTTGAAGGTGAACTAGTCATTGGTTCCAAAAATTGATTTGAATTAAAAAGGTTCCTAATGAGCATGAAACCTTAAAAATCTAGCCTAATGGTTCGTCAATTGATTTTATTAGGAGATCCATGAACCATTTTATTATCTTATTTTTCTAGATATTGTGAATGCAATCCTACTTTACCACACAAACATTCAAGCAAATATGCAAAACAATAATAAAACAAATCTAACTAATGCATGAATCTAACATCCTAAAATGCATGAGCAATTTAAATGTGCAATTGAATTAAAGAACACCCTAGAAAATTTCTATATGAATGCATGATAAAAGTGAAAATTAAAATAAAATGATTAGGCACTCACTTTACCCTAACTTGCATGTTTTCCAGCAATTTATAAGCAAATTTTTTTAGCAATTTTCAAGATATTTTCAAGAGATTTTCAAGCACGCATCCTGCAAAACAACATAAGCAAATTGTGGTGTAGACTCTAAATCAAAGAATGCATGATTCCTAAACTAAAAGAATTGTTCCTAATCTATAATTAAAGAAGGAGATGTGATATAATCTATAAACAAGAATTCCAAACTATGACAAGATTATTAAAGTTAAATCAAAGTTCACCATTTAATTTCTTTTTAATTAAATCCCAAGATTTGACATCTTATGTTGAAGATTTCATAAACTTAATAGAACTTCTAAGTTTTAGAAAAGTTATAAGTTTGGAAATTTTTCTAAAATTGGAACGTTTCCAAAAATAGACCAATTACCAAAAATAGATTTTTCTAAAAATAGAAAACTTTCCAAAAATAAATTGATTCAAATAACTGAGATTTTTGAGAATTCTTATTTAAGGTAACTTTCCAAAAATAGAAAATGTTTCCATTTTTAAAGAGTTGCCAAAAATAGAACTTTCCAAAAATAACAATTTTTCCTAAAACTAATTAATTTTTAAGGAGGACATAATTTAATGATTTTCCCCAGCAACAGCGCTAAAAACTTGTTGATGGTTTTAAATTTGTAAATCTCGCAAGTGCACGAACCATTCATAATATAGTAATGTGAGAGCGAGGTCAAACCAGATGGAAAATCTCAAAGTATATGAATTTAAATTAATGTCTTCTAAAAATGAATTGTTTTTAAGAAATTGAATCATTATATGAGTCATGTATCTAACTTGGAAAATCAACAAATAAGATGTGTGATTTCTTATTCTAATATGGTGAATTAAATTTTAATCTTAATCATGATTAGGATTTCAAGTTACAAAATTATTTACACATCTTCCTAACTTTAATTGAATGGATCTTTGAGAGAGAGAGAGAGAGAGAGTGGTTTAAGAGAAAGATAATCAAAGAATTAAATAATGAATTAAATAATTAAATATTGAATTAAAGAGTTACATAATTAAATATTAGATTATATAATAGTTGGGTTAAAACAACTATTGCACAACAAACATGAGATTTAACATAATTCAAAGGACAAAAATTAAATTGCATGAATATAAATGACTGAAATTAAATTACAATAACAGAAAGGTTGGTCGTTTGGAATAGACCGTCCATCACCCAAGATATATAAATAAAGTAATCATAAAAGTATTTTAGAAATTGGATGTTCTACGGTTCTAAATGAATGATTTACTTTATTAAATGGACGAATTAAAGTACAAGGTTTTTCTAAATTATATATAAGAAAGACAACATAAAAGATAAAAATCTACACGCTCACTTGTAAATTCTCATAGTGCTCCTTGTCTTTTGCTCCGGCCTTTAGTCCTTTTGAATTCCAGGTCATATTCTAATTTTTCCCTTGGGGTAATGGGGTATTTATAGGTTTTGAAAAAAGATGGATGACTTTAATTAAATCAAGGTTTAAGGTGGGAAATCAAAGGACTGGATTGGATCTAATTGGGAATGGATGATGGGGATTTATGCTTGGATTTTAGGGTTGGACAAAGAGGGTCATACGATTTTTGTGTGGCTTTCCTTGGTGGCTAAGTGAAGGTGGAGAGAAGATAAGAGATTATGAGAGAAATTAGGAATTGGATTGGCTTGGATTTGAGAAAATCGTGTGGGATACTTGGGGATTAGATGGTGAGGTGTGTTTGGATCTTAGGAATGTATCTAGATAGTTTTTACTTTAAGTGCATGGAGAGGTTTTAGGTTGCAAAAATCATGGGATGATGAGGTGTGATATGCGAATGGGGGCTAGCTTGAACTACAAGTTGTTCATAGCTTAGGGTTTATGAATGGAGAGCTTAGATTAAATGGGTTTTGATCTAATGGCTCTAAGGTATTTAAGGTAAAATAATTATAAAAATGGGTAGATGGTTGATGGAGGATTTAGATGCATAGGTGGATCTAAATGGATGATGAAATGCATGACCTAAATCTAAGGTAATTTGTTTATGTCATGGATGCATGTGGATGCTCTAGGGTTTCTAAGGGATGAATGAATAGATATAATTGGATTACCTAATATCTAATTACTAAGATGCTCAATGCATGAAATGAAAGCAAGGATTAATAGGTGCTGCATGGATGAATACTAATCTAAGGTTAAGAATATCATGATGATGATGGATGACCTAGATCTAATGATAGATGAATGGACGGGTTAGATTTGATGGTGGATCTAAGGTTTGACCTAATTGGGTATGTGACATGGAAGATTAAGATCTAAGATGAAAATTGGATGTTGTGAATGTGAAATTGGGTTATGGGTTTTGGACATAGGTAGTTGGGTTGGACTTAGGTAAATTCAAACATGGACCATGGAGTTCATTGGACTATGGGCTTTGGATTTGGATCTAGACCTCAATTCAAGCCCATTTAAATTGGATTTGAGAGCTTGGGCATTAGTTGGACTGACCTTGCACACTGGCCTGGCTGAATGTGTGGAATGCGCATGGGCTTGCATGTGGCTTGGCCCATTGAAGCTTTGTGGAGCATAGCTTGGCCACTTGAACTGAATATTGGCCCAATGACTTGAAAATCAAGGGTAAAAATGTAATATTTAAATGCTCAACATAGATATTTGAGAAGCACACATCTTCGAGAAAAATCTTCAAGACAAGTACTTCTTGGTTTTAAAACCGTTGTCCTTAGAAAGTGGATTAAGGAGGCTTGGCTCCGAAACCACTATAAAAAATCTAATGCGTAGTCTCTGGCACATGTGGTGGGTGGAATTCCCAGCCAATTCAAATTGGTGGAATTCCTATTTTACATGTGGTGGGTGAAATTCCCAGCCAATTGAGTGAGGTGGAATTCCTACTCTAATTGTGAGGGTGTAAGTCCCACTTAGTGAATTTGGGGATAGCTCAAGGTTGAGCTAGTCTTAACAATGGATAGGTTGGCTAACTGAACCACTATATATCTTGTGTCCTTGTTGTTGTGGTGTTAGAGCTAATTTCTTGTGTTTATTTCTTAAATCACATTTACTAACATACACACACACTTGATTGTTGTATCCGTTGCACTTAATTAATCAATCAAGTAAATTTCCAAAGGACCAAGGATTTTTAGATTGACCTATTAACCACCCGATTCTTCCCTCTCTTCTAGGGTCAATCATGTTTTAGCACCATGGGAGAACTTTCAACTTCCTATGTTATCTCAACCTATACTTGCTACCATACTACCTGGATAGCCACTACGGCTAAATTTTTATCACATTCAATCCTTGATAAGTTTTCAATTTCTCCAAAAACTATGTTAGTGCCTGGCTTGCCCAGTCACATATTTGTCAATTCCGTAACTTAGATGAAGCATTGCTTTGAAGGTTGAAGCTCAAGTGTTGGTTGAATCAAGTTCAAGATTGAAGATTCGACGGATCAACATATGTATGGCAATCACAGAAGGTATTTGGCCATAGATGACTTTATGGTGGACCGCTCACCTTAGGATGACCATTCCTACGCTTAGATATCACATCTGGTCAATTAACAGAGCCTAGTGAGTGTTTGACACCAAAATCAGAACATAGACTGAATGATAAAACCATTGATTTTACTGTCATGACGACACATCGTGTCGGCGATCTATCACAAGGACAGAGGACGATACTATTGTGGTATAGCTATCAATCGTCTGGAAAAACGAAGGTTCTGGTTAGAAATGGAGTGTCAAACAAATGATGTCTCTAGGAGATACAATCGTGGCCACGATCTATCGCTGGGATAGGGCCGATCAATCAGGCATACGATCAATCGGCTAGAACTAACAAAAATCATGGTTGGAAAAATCTTGTCAAAACAGGTTTGCCTTAGGACGATAGAATTGTTGGTTGGAGATTTTTCGTGAGGAACCTATCACGATCAACCGGCCGCACAACAGGTTGTCTGGGACATGGCTGATATATCGATAGTACGATCAATCGGCAAAATAACTTTTATTGTTCTAGATAAGGAAAATGGTTAAAATGGATTCGTCCCAGGCGAATACTATCGTCAGACCACGACCATTCGGCACACAGAGGGTACGATCAATCGTGTGTGACCGTTTTTGTGCCTTTGAAGCTCATTAATGTGCAATGGTCGGGTTGATCAAGGTCACTTTCAAGCACGGACGATCAATCACCAGACCACAATCGATCATGAGATTCAGTGACTCAAAAATTCATTTTGCCTCTATAAATAATCCATTGTTTGATGAGATTAAGGATCCCTTGGAGAGCATTTATGAGCCTCATCTCCAAGTGTTAATCATCAAACACAAAGGCAAATAAGAGGAATATCTCTCTTAGCATTTCACTTGTGAATCATTCAAAGTCCAATCATCACTTGATTGAGATTAAGAGAGAAGAAGGAAAATACTCTAGGATAGATATTGGTTTACCAATTTCCTAGAAACCCTCCTAAGGATTATGATTGCTCTACACTTGGCTCATCTTCGTCTACAAACGAGATCACATTGGCAGAAAGACATCAGAAGTACATCTACGTTGGCAAAGCTTCAAAGGCAAGTGCTTCTAGTTTGATTTATTTTAAATCATCTTGTATAATGGACTAGAAAGGGATTTACTCTGGAACCACTCTAAAACATAGATGGATAAGGACTAGACTGGGGAGGTTGAACCTTTCAAAAACTTTGGGATTGGGTGAAAATCCCAATCAATTGAATAGGTGGAAGTCCTATTCTATTCGTGAGGGCGTAATTCCCCACGTAGTGAATTTGGGATAGCCCAAGATTGGATGAGTCTGTCAGTGGATGTAGGAGGGATTTACTCCAAATCACTCTATATCAGGTGTTCATGGTGTTAGAGTTATTTGTGTGATTTTGTTATTTGAGTTATCTATTGTTCACATACATCTCACTTGATTAATATTGTTTAATCATGCACTATACATTGTTATTAATCAAGAAAAATTGAAAAGGCCACTAATTTGGAGATTATCTTATTCACCCCCTGTAATGCCCCGCCCCGAGTTGAGGGCACCTGTTTCGATTGTAACCAGCTGGGTCATTTCAAGAGGGAATGCCCACAGCTTAGCAGACCTTTTAACTCCAGGGGTTCCTTCCGTCCTCCAGCCAGACCAACTCATTCAAGAGGAACCAGGGCATACAACCAGGCGGGACGGGTGCCTAACCCTACAGGGTCTGGACGCCTGTATACTTTCGTTCCTCCAGCAGCAGTGGATCACTTCGTGATTCAAGGTATGGTAGTAGTCAGTAGTTCCTACGCCTTTGTATTATTTGATTCTGGAGCATCCCACTCCTTCATATCTACTGCATTCATATCCGCTACTGGCACATTAGTACAAAAACTGTCCACATCACTCACTATTGTATCCCCCGTCGGAGACACGTCATTGGGGCTTATATGCACAACAGTGAACACTGAACTTGCTGGACTCAGATTTGAGTTCAATTATCTGGTATTCAATATGACTGAGTACGACATTATCTTTGGCGTGGACTGGTTGACTAGCTTTCAGGCCAACATCAATTGCCATCTTCGGAGGGTGAAATTTTGGTCACCCGAGGGAAAGCAATATGTGGTACATGCTGAAAAATATAGCATACCTGTAAGAAGAAGATTGCATGAAGGGTTGAACCACCTGGTATTGAACAGTATCAGATTAAATAAGGCACCAGTGGTTGAACTTCCGGCGATAGTGAAAGACTACGCGGATGTATTCCCGACAGAACTCCCTGGCTTGCCACCCCTGAGGGAGATTAATTTTAAGATCAAGTTGTACCCTGGCACTGCTCCAGTGTCATTGCCACATTATCGGATGGCACCAGCTGAGATGTCTGAACTAAAGAAGCAGATTGACGAACTGCTCAGACTGGGATGCATCCGGAACAGTACATCGTCTTGGGGAGCTCCATTGTTATTTATGAAGAAGAAGGACGGTACACTCCGAATGTGTGTGGATTACCGAAAATTGAACCAGCTAACTATCAGGAATAAGTACCCTCTACCCAGAATCGATAATCTATTCGATCAACTTAGGGGTTCCAGCCACTTCTCAAAGATTGATCTGAGGTCCGGCTACCATCAAATCTGGGTTAAGGATGAGGACATAGAGAAGACAGCCTTCAGGACACGGTATAGACTATATGAGTTTGTAGTCATGCCGTTTGGACTCACCAATGCACCGGCTGTGTTCATGGATCTAATGAACAGGATCTTCCATCCTTTCCTGGACAATTTTGTGATTGTATTTATTGATGACATCCTGATCTATTCCAAAAGTCAAGAGGAACATGCTGAGCACCTGCGGATAGTCCTGGACACCTTGAGGAAGAACCAGTTATATGCCAAAGCAAGCAAGTGTGAATTTTGTCTATCTAAGGTCAAATTCTTGATGCATGTTATATCAGCAGAAGGTATAGCCATGGACTCGGCTAAGGTGGCGGTAGTAAGAGAGTGGAAAACACCGAAGAATGTGACAAAGATTTGTAGCTTCCTAGGATTGGCTGGTTACTATAGGAAGTTTATCATGGACTTCTCAAAGATTGCATCTCCACTTACCCGACTCACTCAGAAAGGAGTCAAATATGAGTGGTCAGATGTATGCAACCGAAGATTTGAGGAACTGAAGGAGAGACTTACAACTGCTTCTATCCTGATTTTGCCGGAAAGAGGCAAGGGCTATGAGGTACAATGCGATGCTTCAGGAGAGGGACTTGGGTGTTCTCTCAGTCAAAGTCAACGTGTGGTGGCTTATGGTTCAAGATAGTTGAAAATATATGAACGCCTCTATCCCACACATGATCTGGAACTAGCCGCAATGGTCTTCGCTCTCAAAATCTGGAGACACTATCTTTATGGCGAGAAGTTTGAAGTGTTTTCAGATCATAAGAGCTTGAAATACTTGTTTGATCAGAAAGAGCTCAACATGAGGCAGTGCAGATGGATGGAATATCTGCAGGATTATGAGGTCGCGCTTCTATATCATCCTGGCAAGGCGAACAAAGTGGTGGATGCCCTCAGCCGTATATCACATGCCTCAGTGGCCAGTTTGATCAGGACAGAATGGGAGATGTTGAATACCATTCGAGAATTCAATCTATATATCAGTAACCATGGGAGTATGTATAATCTGATCATACGGTCCAACATGGTCTCCATGATTGAACAGGAGCAGCGGACAAATCCGGAAGTGGAGGAGATATGGGCCAAGATGTCTACTGGTGTGGTCATACCAAAATGGGAATTACGACCGAGACAGGGTCTTGTATTCCGAGGTAGGACATATGTGCCTAAGAGCTACAGAAGAGAGTTGTTGATCGAGGAACACCAAACCAAACTCTCCATTCATCCGGGCAGAACCAAGATGTATCACGACCTGAAAAGACACTATTGGTGGCATGGGCCCAAACGAGATGTGGCAGAATTTGTTGCTCATTGCCTAACATGTCAGTAGGTTAAGACGGAACATCAGAAGCCACCAGGGTTACTCAAAACCTTACCAATGCTAGAGTGGAAATGGGAACATATTTCCATGGATTTTGTGACAGGGTTACCAAGGTCCTCAAAGGGCAATGATGCGATATGGGTCGTGGTAGATCGATTGACCAAGTCGGCACACTTTCTGCCCATCAAGATGGCAGATTCATCTAAGACCTTTGGTTGACGGTATATCAGGGATATCATCAGGCTACATGGTATTCCCCGAACTATTGTGTCCGACACAGATGGCCGATTCACCAGCAGAGTGTGGCAGAACATGCAGTCGGCCATGGGGACAGATCTATTGACTAGCACAACATTCCATCCACAGACTGATAGACAGTCGGAGAGGACGATACAAACATTGGAGGACATGCTGAGAGCATGTATGCTAGACTTCAAAGGGGGATGGGAGGATCACTTGCCGCTGTTGGAGTTCTCTTATAACAACAGTTACCAGGCAAGCCTCCAAATGGCTCCATTCGAGGCCTTATATGGTAGACCGTGTAGATCGCCAGTGTGCTGGACAGAGGTTGGTGAGCCTGCACTGATTGGACTCGAGTTAGTTGCATAGACTACAGCGTAGATACAGATGATACGATAGCACCTACTTGTTGCACAGAGTCATCAGAAGAGCTATGCTGACAAGAGGAGGAGATTCCTGGAGTTGGAGGTGGGAGACTTAGTGATCTTGAAAGTCTCGCCACGAAAGGGACACATGAGGTTTGGAAAGAAGGGGAAACTGTCGCCTAGATTTGTGAGGCCGTTTCCAATCCTGAGGAGGGTGGGGGAGGTAGCTTACCAGCTGGCACTTCCTTCACAATTGGTGTAATGCCCGAACCGTTACGGGTGCGTTATCTCCGAAAAACCTCAGAAAGTTAAAAAGACAGATATCAGGTACAAGAATAGCAGCAATGTTTTTTGGAAACGTGGTAACTACTTCCCGTCCAACAACCCACAAGTTCAAAACTAGAATAAACACAACGAAGCACAAATGTAAACTAATCAACAGGTTATACAGTCATCCAAACAATCATGTGATTGAATCTATATGACTAAAGTTCTCAAACATCTAATATAGCATAAACATAAACGTCTATTCTCCACTACTCCTTTCCTGGTACTTGCTCAAGGGGCCCGCCTGGCCCCTTCGAGGTCAGGGAACATGAAAGGTAAAGGGTGAGCAAAACAACCCAGCAAAGGAACATATCACATATTAACAAGGTAGTTATAGATCACATATGAAAGGGGCAGTAAATATCACAAGTGAATAAAACATCCATGCCTACGATAAAAACTACTCTATTAACCGATATTCGATTAACCAAATCCAAGAAATCATCTCCAAAGTCCACATCAGGTCCTCCAAAGAGCCCCGGTCTCCCTACCAGTATCATCGGGAGACTAAAGAATACACAACTGCCTCACCCACACGAGTCGTGGTGGAAACCACCTCGACCACGCCCGAGGGAACCAAACTCTAGGGTAGGCACCTCGACCGTCGGAACACAACGGGGAGACCCACATCCCCTATGGGGTCTCGACCGCTGGAGTGTAACGGGGAAGTCCTCCCAACAACCAAACTCATTTCATCATCATGAATGTACACACATAAACAAAACCTCTCATGCATGCACATGGTATCATGATCATGTATGACAACACAAACATGTTCTGACATGACATCAATATCAACAACATGCCTCATCATGCGGTCAACGACACATAGCAGTGCTTAGACTCATACTTCTATATCCAACATGCGATTACATATGCATATTATGCGTAAACACGTAAAACATCACAACATCTTCCAACTATTGTGTTCAACATCCATCTACACTTGTCTCATTCATCATGATATCATATATGTGTTATGATTAAACACAAACATATTTTCAACAACTTTCAAGCATCAATAACCATTCATTCAATCAGAATTTTACATTAATAGCATATAATTGACTTGGGTGAACCCGAACGGATCCCTTGCCACATATTCATTTCAATGGTTCCCTTACCGAGTGGCTAATAAACGAAAGGATCCCATTCAGGTCACTCGATGTCCAAGATTATAGGTTAAGAATGCGAATGCATGCTAAAACAGTGATAAGTCCCCTCATCGTGTGTGTGGAGTCGAAAGTCCAAAGCGAGTAAGCGACTTGTTGGGTTGAAGGGAGTTCAATCTGTAGAAAAAAAAGGAAGAACGGATAAATAATTAAGACAAAACGGGTCAAAAAGAGGCCGGGGAGAAAATGGACCTAAAACTGGGTTGGGCCCAAAACGTGCAGAACTGGGCCGGGTCTAAAAACTGGCCAAGCTTGAAAACGGGCTTTGAAAAAGGGCCGAGTCTGGAAACTGGGCCAAAGTGGATTGAGCCGAAAGCGTGGGCCTGCTAGACATGGGCCGGACCAGGTCTGGGCCGGGTCGGGCCAGACCAAGTCTGGGTCGGGTCGGGTCTGGGCCAGTGGGCCGAGTGGCTGGGTTGACTCAGAACCAACTCAAATGAGTCGACTCGGCACTCTGCCGAGCGACTCAGTCACTCTGCTGAGTTGGAGGGAAAAACGGGGGAAAAAGAAGGGAAAGAAAATCCAAAAGGGGAAAGAGGGAAAGAAAGAAAGAAAACAAGGAAAACAGAGAAATGAAGGAAAAGAAGAAGAAAGAAAAGGGGAAACTTAGCAACAAAGAAATCTGAGAAAAGGGAAGGGAAGAATAGGGGAAAATCGGGTGAAATCCCAAAAAAAAAATCGAAAAAAAGGGAAGAGAAAAAATAGGGGAAAAAAAAGGTGGAACCGGTCGAGGTAGAGAAGGGAAGAAGGAGAAAACAGAGAGGGAGAGCGAAAGGGAAGGAGAAGGAGGAGAAGCTTACTGGCGTCGGAGGAGAAAGAAGAAGAAGACCACGGCTGGGAGGTCGGGGAGAGAAGAGCGGCGGCACTGCAGCGTGAGCAGCTACAGTATCACGGAAAGGGTATGATTTACAGGTTAGGGTTTAGGGTTTTTGCCTTTTTTTATTATTATCTTTTTTTTTAAAGAGAAATAAAAACTCGAAGAAAGAATCCGAAAGATCTCGGGGGAGAAAACGTCTGACTTTCGAATGAGTTTTTATGACAAATACGCAATAATTATAAAATTACCAAAGTGCCCTTCGAGTCCCCAAACTCGAAAACAGGTAAATTGGGCCCACCATGGCACCCACACTCTCTTCACTGTTACCAAGGTCCCTAAAACAACTCAGAGATCCGAAAATCTCTTCTAAAATTAGAAAATTCAGGATGGGTCATTACAACACTACCCCTTTAAAGAAATTTGTCTTCGAATTTCAAACTGAACTCATACCTCTAGTCTCAATTAAGGCTAGAAATTGTTTCCGCATCTTTGCCTCATTTTCCCAAATAAGAGTCTCCCTGCCTTTGGGTCGCCAAACCATTAAAACCAAGTGGATGGTCTTGCCACGAAGCCTCTGCTCTCTAGAACCCTCGATCCGCACTGGTCCTTCCTCATAGGTAACATCCTCTTTGATTCTACATCTTCTAAGCTAATCACGTGCGATGGATCTTGATGATACTTCCGAAGCATTGAAACATAGAAGACGTTATGAACTCGGGCGAGACTCGGAGGAAATGAAAGTCTATAAGCCACTTCCCCGATCCTCTCTACCACCTCAAATGGACAGACATAATGAGGCGACAACTTCCCTCGCCGCCCAAACCTCTAAATCCCATGACAGGGCGAAACCCGAAGGAAGACGCGGCCCCCAACAGCAAATTCAAGTGCCCTCCTCTGACAATCGGCGTAACTCTTTTGCGACTCTGGGTAGTCAACAACCTCTGCCTGATCTGTCTCACCTACTCAGTAGTCTCCTGGATCATCTCTGGTCCTAACGTCACTGTACCACTAGTCTCTGTCCAACACAAGGGTGACCTACACGGCCTGCCATGCAAAGCCTCATGTGGTGCCAAGGCCGCCCTCATCCTGCAACTCAAGGCGTCTGCAACTACATTCACCTTACCAGGGTGGTAAGATAACACGAAGTCGTAATCACCAAGGTATTCCACCCACCGTCTTTGTCTCATATTCAGTTCCTTCTGTGTGAATAGATACTTTAGGCTATGGTGATCTGAGAAAACTTTGAACCTCTCCCCATATAAGTAATGTCTCCAGACCTTAAGTGCAAAAACTACAGCCGTTAACTCCAAGTCATGAGTAGGATAATTCTGTTCATGGGTCTTAAGCTGTCTTGAACCGTAAGCTACCACCTTCCCATCCTGCATCAAAACACAACCCAAACCATCACCGCAAGCATCACAGTTGACCGCATAGCCACAACCCTTCTCTGGTACTATCAACACTGGAGCGGTAGTCAAACTCTTCTTCAATCTCTAGAAGGCTGTCTCACAGGCTTCATCCCAAATGAATTGCACATTCTTATGGGTCAACCTTGTCATGGGCATGGCGATCTTGGAGAAGTCCTTGATGAACCATCGGCAGTAGCCCGCAAGACCCAAAAAGTTGCAGATTTCAATCACACTTCGTGGCCGCTCCCAACTTAGAACAGCCTCAACTTTAGCTGGATCCACGGCCACACCATCAGCTGACACCACGTGTCAAAGAAACTGAACCTCTGGTAACCAAAACTCACACTTGTTTTATTTCGTATAAAGCTTGTGATCCCTCAAGACTCGGAGTACTGTCTTCAGATGTTGCTCATGGTCCTCTTCCGATGCTGAATACATCAAGATGTCGTCGATGAACACCACTACAAACCGATCCAAATACGGCCTGAAAATTCTATTCATCAGGGCCATGAACGTCGCCTGGGTATTAGTCACCCCAAAAGGCATCACCACGGACTCAAAAAGTCCAAAACGGGTGCGGAAAGCAATCTCCTCAATATCACACTCCCGTACCCTCACTTGATGGTAACCTGAATGAAGGTCTATCTTGGAGAAGCATTTAGACCCTCTCAACTGGTCAAACAGATCATCAATTCTTGGTAAAAGATAGTTGTTCTTCACTGTAACTCTGTTCAATTGCCGATAGTCGATGCACAGTCTCATGGAGCCATCTTTTTTATTGGCAAACAACGCCGATGCACCCCAAGATGAAGTGCCATGCCGAATGAAGCCAAGGGTCTCTAGCTCCCTGAGTTTTCTCTCCAACTCCAAAGTCTCTTCTGGTGCCATCCGATAAGGAGTGATGGTGATGGGTGATGTACCGGGTAGCATGTCAATAACAAACTCCACCTCTCGGCTTGGTGGTAAACCAGGGAACGTCTCTGGAAAAAGGTCCGAAAACTCTTGAACCACTCGAGGCATCTCGACTCCTGATGGCCCCGAACCTTCCCAACTCAAATTCGACACCAAACTGCACAACTCCTCCACTTTCGGACTGAATGTCAGGCTAAGCTTCTCAACGAACACATCACCGGTGAGCGTACGACCCCCTACTCGCCTATGATAATAGTCCAAGTGACCTGAGGAAGGACAACCAGTCCATCCCCAAGATTACGTCAAAACCTGACATCTCCAAAACCCACAGATCAAACTCCAACATACACCTCCAATGGTCAAAGCACACGACTGACAAATCTGATCTACGACTTCTGTCAACTCCAACGGTGTACTAACAGAGATAGGGGCTCTTGCCAGTTCTACCACTAAACTAGAACTAACAGCAAAACTCAAGGCAATAAAGGAGTATGAAGCACCATAATCAACTAAAACTCTACACCACGTACCCTGAAGGACTAACATACCCTGCATCACTGTCGGTGGTGTGTACTCCTCTCCCTGTTGGGCGATGGCGTAAGCTCTGCCACGGGTCACTGGTCCAGGTCTGCCACGACCTCTGCCTCTCTAAGGAGGTACTGCGCCTTGGCCCATGGGGGCGCCGGGCGTCAGCTGCACATGAGTGGGGGCTTGCATGATCGCTCGCTGGGGTACCACCACTACAGCCTGACCTCTGCCCTGAGGACAGTCTCTGAAGAAATGCCCTGCCCACCACAAGTGTAGCACTGAAGGCCCCCTAGCCTGGCCCTGAATTTCCATGAAGCTGAGGACAGTCCCTCCTGGTGTGACCAGTCTACTGACAGTGGAAGCACACATACTGTCTGGCCTGGCCACCTGACATTGGCACAGTCTGAACCTACTGAGGTGGACCTAAAGGTAACCTCTAACTCGAGTGGATGGGTGGCCTCTTCCTCCTTTTATCAAAACCTCTGCTCTAGCTAGGGGTAAAAATCGATGTCGGCTGATAAACCATCCGCTGCTCCGAAGGGCGGTGCTCTCTTCCAAGATTTTCCTCTACACCACTTCAGCATAAATAGTGCTCCTCGCAGTAACCACCACATGGGCGACTACTGGGTGAACGCCTTGCTCAAAACGGCGTGCTTTCAATAGATCAGTCGCAATCATCTTTGGCGCGAAGTAGTACAACTCAGAGAACTTGGCCTCATACTAAATAACTGTGTCATCACCCTGTATTAGGTTGGCGAACTCAATGCTCTTAGCTTCCTTGACTACTGATGGAAAATACTTAGCCAGAAACACTTGACGAAAGATGTCCCAATCCCTCAAGGCTGTGGCTCAAAGGGGCTCCTGGGTCCACCAACAGGCTGTCTCTCCCGTGAGGTGATGTGTGGCCAAGGTCACCCGCAGGTCTCCCTCCCTGACGGCCAGCGTATCTAGGAGATTGCCGGTCTCATCGATCCAATCCTCTGTTTCAATTGGGTCAGGCCCTCCTCTGAACACACGGGGGTAATGGCGTTTAAACTCCCTCTGCCAGGTGGAGGTGGTGGCAGAGGTGGTGGTGGAGGGGGCGGAGGTGGAGGTGGAGGAGGAGACGGAGGTGTTGCCTGCCGCTCCAACAAGGTTTGTACAGTCCTCTCCACCGTCCTCTCCATGGCTCTCTCAAAGTTGGTCACCATCCCAGTCAACATCTCCATCAGCTGTCCCTGATTGATGGGCTCCTGCGCAGGTCTAGGTCTCAAAGCTGACGTCTCTGCCGAACTCTCCAGTCCATCCTGAACCACTGGTCCCTCCCCTGCTGGAGGAACCCTAGTCGTACCGGCATCGCCAATGCCACAGCCTCCCCCATTCGAACAGGTGTTGTATCTCGACATTACCTGTTTCATAAAGATACTGAAGGTCAGACACCTTAACATGCGGAAATCCAAAATAGTACATATCTCAAACATACTATCTCAAGGGATGCATACTAGGTACATCACACAAACCTAGAATATCTACGCATTACCCAAGAACCCGATTCCATCTACCCTCCCATACAGGGGATGAACCCGATCTCTAGCTGTCATCTCGTCCATCTCTAACCCATGCACAGTCTAAGAGTTGAACTGTGCTCTGATACCAACTGTAATGCCCCGTCCCGTTACGGGCGCGTTATCTCTGAAAAACCTCAGAAAGTTGCAAAAGACAAATATCGGGTACAAGAATAGCAGCAATTTTTTCTTTTTAAACGGGCTAACTACTTCCCGTCCAGCAGCCCACAAGTTCAAAACTAAAATAAACACAACGAACCACAAATGTAAACTAATCAACAGGTTATATAGTCATCCAAACAATCATGTGATTGAATCTATGTGACTAAAGTTCTCAAACATCAAACATAGTATAAACATAAGCTTCTATTCTCTACTACTCCTTTCCTAGTACTTGCTCAAGGGGCCCGCCTAGCCCCTCCGTGGTCAGGGCACTTGAAAGGTAAGGGGTGAGCAAAACAGCCCAGCGAAGGAACATATCACATATTAACAAGGTAGTTATAGATCACATATGAAAGGGGCAGTAAATATCACAAGTGAATAAAACATTCATGCCTACGATACTCAACTACTCTATTAACCGATATTCGATTAACCAAATCCAAGAAATCATCCCCAAAGTCCACATCAGGTCCTCCAACGAACCCCAGTCTCCCTACCAGTATCATCGGGAGACTAAAGAATACATAACTGCCTCACCCACATGAGTCGTGTCGGAAACCACCTCGACCACGCCCGAGGGAACCAAACTCTAGGGTAGGCACCTCGACCGCGGGAACACAACGGGGAGACCGACATCCCCTATGGGGTCTCGACCGCCGGAATTTAACGGGGAAGTCCTCCCAACGACCAAACTCATTTCATCATCATGAATGTACACACATAAACAAAACCTCTCATGCATGCACATGGTATCATGATCATGTATGACAACACAAACATGTTCTGACATGACATCAATATCAACAACATGCCTCATCATGCGGTCAACGACACATAGCAGTGCTTAGACTCATACTTCTATATCCAACATGCGATTACATATGCATATTATGCGTAAACACGTAAAACATCACAACATCTTCCAACTATTGTGGTCAACATCCATCTACACTTGTCTCATTCATCATGATATCATATATGTGTTATGATTAAACACAAACATATTTTCAACAACTTTCAAGCATCAATAACCATTCATTCAATCAGAATTTTACATTAATAGCATATAATTGACTTGGGTGAACCCGAACGGATCCCTTGCCACATATTCATTTCAATAGTTCCCTTACAGAGTGGCTTAATAAAAAAAAAGGTCCCATTCAAGTCACTCGAGGTCCAAGATTATAGGTTAAGAATGAGAATGCATGCTAAAACAGTGATAAGTCCCCTCATCGTGTGTGTGGAGTCGAAAGTCCAAAGCGAGTAAGCGACTTGTTGGGTTGAAGGGAGTTCAATCTGTAGAAAAAAAAGGAAGAACGGATAAATAATTAAGACAAAACGGGTCAAAAAGAGGCCGGGGAGAAAACGGACCTAAAACTGGGTTGGGCCCAAAACGTGCAGAACTGGGCCGGGTCTAAAAACGGGCCAGGCTTGAAAACGGGCTTTGAAAAAGGGCCGAGTCTGGAAACTGGGCCAAAGTGGATTGAGCCGAAAGCGTGGGCCTGCTAGACATGGGCCGGACCAGGTCTGGGCCGGGTCGGGCCAGACCAAGTCTGGGTCGGGTCGGGTCTGGGCCAGTGGGCCGAGTGGCTGGGTTGCCACTCCAGCCCAAAGGCTGGGTTGACTCAGAACCAACTCAAATGAGTCGACTCGGCACTTTGCCGAGCGACTCAGTCACTCTGCTGAGTCAGAGGGAAAAAAGGGGGAAAAATAAAGGAAAGAAAATCCAAAAAGGGAAAGAAAGAAAGAAAACAAGGAAAACAGAGAAATGAAGGAAAGGAAGAAGAAAGAAAAGGGGAAACTGAGCAACAGAGAAATCCGAGAAAAGGGAAGGGAAGAATAGGGGAAAATTGGGTGAAATCCCAAAAAAAAATCGAAGAAAAGGGAAGAGAAAAAGTAGGGGAAAAAGAAGGTGGAACCGGTCGAGGTAGAGAAGGGAAAAAGGAGAAAACAGAGAGGGAGAGCGAGAGGGAAGGAGAAGGAGGAGAAGCTTACTGGCGTCGGAGGAGGAAGAAGAAGAAGACCACTGCTGGGAGGTGGGGGAGAAGAAGAGCGGTGGCACTGCAGCGTGAGCGGCTACAGTATCGCGGAAAGGGTATGATATACTGGTTAGGGTTTAGGGTTTTTGTTTTTTTTTTTAATCTTTTTTTTAAAGAGAAATAAAAACTCGAAGAAAGAATCCGAAAGATCTCGGGCGAGAAAACGTGTGACTTTTGAATGAGTTTTTATGACAAATACGCAATAATTATAAAATTACCAAAGTGCCCTTCGAGTCCCCGAACTTGAAAACAGGTAAATTGGGCCCACCATGGCACCCACACTCTCTTCATTGTTACCAAGGTCCCTAAAACAACTTGGAGATCCGAAAATCTCTTCGAAAATTAGAAAATTCGTGATGGGTCATTACAACTGGCATCTTTGCACGATGTATTCCATATATCTATGTTGAGGAAGTACAATCCTGATCCCTCACATGTACTGAATGTACAAGACATAGAGGTGTAAAGCGACGTGACATACGTCGAAAAGCCTGTCAGAGTGGTGGAGACAAAACAAAGGGTGTTACGAAACAGAGCGATTCAGTTCGTCAAGGTGGTATGGTATCGACATGGTAATGAGGAAGCCACTTGGGAACTTGAATCGGAAATGAGAACAGTTCACCCTGAGCTATTTATGTAATTTGTTTGAAACCCTACTTCGCTCGATTTTCGGGACAAAAATTTAAAAAAAAAGGGTTGTATTGTAACACCCCGGATTTTCAAGTTGTAAATATTTATGGAAATTGCCCATTTAATTTGTGAATTAATGGATATGGACCTTAGATGGGTAAGGTGTTGGGTCAATTGCCCAATTAAGATCCAACGGATTGTGGACATGGTTCAATTGAAATAAATGGGTGAGATTTATTTAATTGGGTCAAGAGTGTCAATTGGGTCAAATGCCCAATTGGGACCCAATGGGTCATGGTTGACTTGGCCGACCACCATATGAATTCAAATGTGATCGAGGTGTGGCTGAATTCAAGTGTACTTCAGGTTAAAGTGGATTAAGTTCAATTGAGTTAATGAATGAGTACAAGTTTTGAGTTTAAAAGAATTAAAAATAATTGAGTTATGGTGAGTTGGAGGGGAAGTTAATGGGACTTTCATCTTAAGTGAGTGGAGTGGGAAGAAGAAGGGTTTTTGTTGTCACACAAACATATTCAAGGGTTACATGTTGGAATGATGGCCAAAGGAAGCTTTAATGAGTGAGGTGAGGAGTTTTGTTGTTTCAAAAGACACCTTCAAGGGGTTACACGTTGGAATGGTGGGAGTTTCATCTCATGGGATGAAACTCCAAAGGAAGCTTTAATGAGGGAGGTGAGGAGTTTTGTTGTTTCAAAAGACACCTTTTAAAGTTACACGTTGGAATGGTGGGAGTTTCATCTCATGGGATGAAACTCCAAATAAAGTGTTAATGAGGGTGGTGAATAGCCATAGTTGTTACAAATGGGCATCACCCCAAAGGACATCACCCTTGGCCAAATTACATTACACAACATAGTAAGTTATTTGCTTCATCTCATACTCTCCCTCTCACTCAAGGCCGATCCCCCTCTCAAGACAAAGGACTTAGAGTAAATTGGATCCCAAGTTCTCACTCTTGGCCGAACCACTCCTAAAGATTTTTATCTTAATCAAGATCAATCTCGGCCAAGGATCAAGAAGGAAGGAAGAAGAGGCTAACGAAGGAAAAGAGCGGAAGAACAAGAAAGAGTGAAAGAAACCGGAGGAGTCTCGGAATCGATAAGTACTTGTTAAGATTTCATAATTAAGTAAAGATGATCAAGGAACATGATTCGGCCAGTGTATGGCCGAACGCTAATCATGTTTCGGCTAAGGACTTCTTACATGAACAATATAAGGATTATGATCATGGATCATGGGTTGGCCTTGTATGGCTGAACCCTAATCTTATTATGCCTAAACCCTGAGTTGTATGTATGAGAACCATCAAAGGATCAAACCATAGATGTATGACTCTTTTTAAAGGAAATGGGGAACCATAGGGTTCGGCCATGTTGTATGCCCGAACCCCATGAAGGAAGGTTATTGATTTTAAAAGGGTTTTAAGCATGAAAGCCATGAAAGTATATGGGTGATGTGAAAGGATTTTAAAGGATGGAAACCATAGATGTATGTTATTGTTTTTTTTAAAAGGTTTTAAAGGACCATAATGATGGAAGATTATTGGTGATTTTAAGTGGGTTTGAAAGGTTGTAAATGATAACCTAAAGTGAGGAAATGGTGAAGAACCATGGACCATGGGTTCGGCCATGTTGTATGGCCGAACCCCATGGAGAAATATTGAGGTATTTTACATGTATCTAGACCATGAAGATGATGGAGGGACCTTGGTTTATGGACTTAAATATTGTAATTGATTTAATGGAGAACATGAAAATGAGACATCATGGGTTCGGCCATGGTGAATGGCCGAACCCCATGAACCATTTTAATGGGTCATTCATGGATCTATCATGTTTAGATGAATGGATTATCAAGTTAAGGAATGGAAGGAAATAATGGCCAAATGGTAAAATTAAAGGACCATGGGTTCGGCCATGGTGTATGGCCGAACCCCATGGATTATGTTCTTGGATATAGATTTCTATAAGTGGCCTAAATGCATGATTGAATCATGGAAATGAAGGACCATGGGTTCGACCATGGTGTATGGCCGAACCCTATGAAGAATGTTTTGTGGATGTAGGGCTTTCATTAATGTAAAATTAATGGAATGATCTTGGACTTAATTTAAAGATCAAAGGACTAAAAAAAAAGGCCCAAATCAAGTTAGTGAGGTTCGGCCATGTAGTATGGCCGAACCCCACTAAGGCATGTTTATGGGATTAAACATGGTGGGAAATCAAATGGAACATGGGTTTTGATTTATTGATATGTTATAAGGTAACAGGACCTCACAAGCGGGTACGATCGGTGAGCTGTTTTCGGACTAAAACGCAAGGACATATTAAGTTGATCATTGGTAGGATTCCTACCTCATTGAAACCATGGGATATGTATGATGATTTTAATTCATATTTTGATGAGTTATTTTGTATAAATGATATGTTTCAAATATGAGATTTTAATGCTATGATTGTAATATTATATAGCATGTGTTCATTTGCATCTCATGCATGGCATGGGAGGGATGATATGTAACTGGAGACCACACTCCGTCGGGGCGTCCATAAGGCATCTGTGGGGTACCTTGATGTGCATTATCCATCAAGAGGTAACCGGAGACCACACTCCGTCGGGGTATCCGTAAGGCAATTGTGGGGACACCTTGATGAGGAGATTCCATCAAGAGGATACCATATGTTTTGTGATATGGGCGATGGGTGGGACTCATTGCATATGACACCATGGCATGGCATTGTTTTTACATGGTCTTGATATTATGTTATCTATATGATTTTGTACTAACCATGTGTTGACCCTACTTGGAGTACCTACTGGGCGCGTTGTCTAACGCCCTACTTCTACCTAGTTGATGAAACAGGAAATGGACAAGTCGATGGACGTGATCGGAGCCAAGCTTAGGAGCTTGGATGTTATAGTTTCGTTTTTACTTACATTATTCATGGACGATGTAATTTGAGTAGTTAGCATTCGGACTGTAATAACTTAGATTATTTCTTATGGTTTGGAATGTTTATTTTGGATATTTTAATGTAAGATAATCATTGTTAAGTAATGGATTACCTTGCTATCTAAAATGGAATAGAATTAGGATTCTATTATAATTCTGCATCTATGTTTTATTCCGCAAGTTTAACTTGAGTACGTGTGAACCATTTTAGTGGACTTGGTCCACGCACACGTATGGTTGGCCAGTTAAAGGTCGGGCTTTAGAAGCTCGGACTTAGCTCGCGTCGTGGCGTCCCGCTCTCTCACTCTTTTATTAAAAAAAAAAATAGAATCTGATTTTTGGCGAGTAAAAAAGGGCGGGGCGTTACACCCCTCTCTAGGGATAATCGTGATCTAGCACAAGGGAACTTTCAATTGGTATTAGAACCCCATGTTCATTTTAAGGATTTAACCTTCCGAGTGATCCAAATGCTAGAATCATGTCTATGGGAGAAAGTCATGCCGTTTCTAAACCACCATACTTCGATTGGATCAAATTATGCTTCTTAGAAAGTATGAATAAAAAGTTTCTTTATATCCACCGATCCATCCTTATGGGAGTCGGTAAGACAAGGTTGGAAAGACCCGTGGTTGAGAAAACGGATGTGGCCACTAGTTCCAAGACTTTTGAGCCAAAGGAATTTCCTCATGGACCGCAAATGAAAATGCCATGTACCCCGTTAGTGGTAGAGCTCTTAATGCTTTAAATTGTGCCTTATCACCCAATGAATATAAGAGAATCATGATGTGTGAGACCGCACAAGAAGCTTGGGAAATGCTTGAAAAAACCCACGAGGGTACCTCCGTTGTGAAGAGGTCTAAACTTCAAATTCTAGATGCTAAATTTGATAGCCTAAAAATGCAAGAGGAAGAATCCTTTATGGATTTCTATTCTAGAGTGAATGACATTGTCAACTCTATGTGGGCTCGGGCTCTTGGTCATAGAATTTTGGTTGAAAAAGTGTGCATTAAAATTTTGAGAAATCTTGTCAAAAGATTTGAATCCAACAAAGTGGCTATTGAGGAATATTGGAATGTAGCTCAAATGAAAGTTGATGATTTGGTGGCCTCAATACAAACCTTTGAATTGAATGTTGAACCACCAAAGGAGAAGCCCATTGCCTTGAAATATTCCATTAAAGAAAAGGAATCGAAAATTAAAGGTGACTCGAGTGAAGAAATGAACCCTGTTTTCTAAAAAGTATTTGAAATTTTTTAAAAGATTGAATAATCTGAGGAGATTTAGGAAAGAATAAACAAATGAAAAATTCTCTAAAAATCTTGAACCTCATAAAGAAAAAGATAAGAAGAAGCTCAAGGAACAAACATCTTTCAATTGTGGTGGGAGAGGACACTAAGCAAATGATTGTCCTTCCAAAAGCCCAAGAAGGAAATGAATGTGACCTATGAGGACATATCTGAATTCAAATGTGATTCCGAGGAGGAACTCAATTGAAAGATGAAGCATATAAAGGTTACATAGCTTCCATTATTGGTGATCTGGAAGCACCCATAATTGAAACGACGGACAACGAAAGTGAAGACGATGATCTTCAAGCATCTTTCAATACCTTGAGAGTGAAAAATTGGCTAAAAAACTTGATAAGACAAAAATTAAAATTTCAAAAATGTCTAGCCAACTAGAAACCATGAAAAATGAAAACACTCTCCTCACTTCTCAATTAAAACCATTAATGAAGAAATGACTAAATTAAAGGAAAATGAAAAAGCTCTTCAAAAAGAGATTGCAATTCATTACGATGATGTTGAAAATTTGTGGGACATCAAGAAAGAGCTTGAAGAGAAAGTTAGAACACAATATCTTGAATTAATGGAACTTAAAAAATACAAAGAAAAGTTCCAAGATAAATTTACCCATGGAGAAGAAAAATTGGAAAGATTGTTAAACTCAGGTAAGAAGTTTGGTGATAGGTCGGGTCTTGGTTCTTCTTTGAAAACCAATGGACCTATGAACCAAGTGGTCTTTGTTAAGGGAGGTATGCCTAAAGCGCCCAAGGGAAAATGTCTTTATTGTCATAAGGTTGGACATTACAAGTTGGAATGCGATCTTAGAAAAAAACACTTACAAGATAAAACCTTAATAATCCCCCAAAAGCTAAGGTTAAAATGCACCCTCCAAAACCTAACGCTAAAAGATACATACCTCCAAGGAAGGTGGACCCAAGGCAAAACTCCTTGTTGAGACAATTAGATCATGTCTTGAAGGAGTTGAGGATTCCCGTGTTTGGACCCCCAAGGTATGCTCAAAGGAATGTGTATGAGAGACCAAACTCAACCATTTGGATTCCTAGGAGATAGGCCACCATCACTCATGTTTTGCTTTGGTTTTAGATTCACTTTCATATCTTAAAACCATTGCAAATTGAACTCTAAAGGCAAGTGAGTTCAAATTGCCCAAGTTTTATGACATGAAAAAAGAATTGGCTAACTACAAGCTTAGACTATAATTTTCCTGGCTATAGTACTAGTCTCGCTTGGAAAGCCATACATTTATGGAAAAACAGTTTTCCAAGTCTCATTTTTTAGTTTCAATATGTTAAAAATGGGTGTTTGCTTACAAACTTGAATATGTATGGCATGTTACATTATTCTTGCATTTTTAATCAATGTGCTATACTTAAACATGTGATTTTCAAAATTGACAAATTGCAAGAAGTTTTATGGCTTAATTATGTCTTATCATTTTAAATATGATTTGTGTATGCCATGTGTGTTTTTGAAAATCAAAGGGGTGTTTTTCACAGCAAAGTTGGATTTTAGAAGGAAAACCAACATCTGGTATGGTGATACATCGCCGGGTGATGATGGATCGGCTCTGCAACTAATCGTCGGGACTATGATTCGTCCATGTTCAGAAGGGTTGAAAGTTCCCGTATATTCTAGAACTCGATGCAAAATTGACCCTAGAGGGGGAGTGAAAGGAAAATCACCAATTTTAATGGTCTTTAAAAAAATTTTGATTAATCAAATGATTTGCAACGGATTAATTAGATTAATCAAGTGTGTGATAAGAGAGTGTACCAATTTAAAAAAGCAATCACACAAAAACAAGACCAACACCCACAACACAAGATGCATAGTGGTTCGGTTTAAACAAACCTACATCCACTGTTGGACTCACCCAACATTGGGTTATCCCAAATACACTATGTGGGGAATTATGCCCTCACGAATAAAATATGACTTCCACTTATCCAATTGATTGGGAATTTCACCCAATTGCCTAGGATTTTGAAAGGTTCAACCAACCCCGGTCTACGTCCTTGTCCTCTATTTTTTATAGTGGTTCAAACACCTTTCTTTAGTCCACTTCAAAATGATAATGCCTTAAAAATAAATCAAACACCAAGAAGCACTTGCCTTTTGATTGCTCAACCTTGTAGATATGTGCTTCGGAAGATGTTCTTCCCAATGTGATGTCGACGATGTTGAAGAAGTGCCTTGTGTATGGTCAATCACAATCCTTGGGTAAGGTCTCTAGGATTTAAGATACACCAATAGTTATCCTAGATGGTTTTCTCTCACTCTCTCTTAATATCAACCAAGATGATTGGATTGTAAATGATTCACCAAAGTAATGTGTATGGAGAGGAGTGGTATCTCTGAGAGTGCCTTTTAGATGTGCCTATTCAAGCTCTATGGTCTCCCTCCAAAACACAAACAAGTTTGGCATTTAAATAGGTAAACCAAAATAATCCAGACTTACAACGGGAGATTGATCATGCACAGGAGATTGATCGTGCATTTAAACTAGCCGTCGTAATGTGACCGTTGCGCATTAAATATTATCCAACGGATAGAAAATGGTCACGGATGATTGATCGTCCCTCACGATTGATCGTGATCTACTAGTGGCGATTGATCTAGGGTTGGCAATCTAATCGTCCTATAGGTATCCTGTTATGACAATGTGTGTCAAGATAAACCTCATCGAGACCCAGGGCAATGGGTCGTGTGCCCAATGTCTCAGCTCTGTTCTCTGGTGATGTGTCAGGCACCCGATTGATCATGATGGGTCACCACTAGAAGAATGTATCGTCCAGAGCCTAGTTGTATTTTACAGTGTGTGTTCAACCCAGGCTTCAGACGATTGATCGCATGACCGATGGGTCAACCCATGTCTCGATTGATCGTATTGTATGATTGATCATATTGTAATATTGATCGTGTCCTGAGACAACTTATGTTTGACAGACCATTCTAACCAGAACCTTAGGATTCTGAGATGATGCATCGCATCACCACGATTGATCGTCCACTGTCAATGGCGATGGATCGTAGACACGATATGTCATCCTGTCAGTTCATCATATTCATATCTCCAAGTTCAGTTCCATTTTAATTATGTCGGTTTGTCAAACAACCACTAGGCTTCTTTTAGATTATCCAAATATGATTTATAAGCCTAGGTATGGGTATCTTAAGGTGTTGGGTTCCACCTAAGGTCATTTGTGGCCAATTTACCTTTGTGATGATGAATCTTCAACTTGATCCTCAAGTTTTTTAGGCTCTTGATTCAATCTTTATCACCCCTTTGAGTCTTGTTCATAACTTCAAACTTCTGAGGCAAGGCTTCACTTAAGTCATGGAATTGACAAACAGGCGAGTCAGCAAGCCGAGCCACTAACAATCTCCCCCTTTGTCAATTTCCATGAGAAACCACCTAGAAGCTAATGAATACTGACTCGGTGATTTAGCCCAACTCAAAATACATTTGAATACCAAGAATACAACAATTAAGAGTACATATTCAAATGGTAAAAGTTCATAGACTCTATGCTTCAAATACTTTCTTCAATGCTTAGCTTGCAAGCACCATTGTGATCCTGTACAAAATACCTGTACACACAAACAATGCAAGTACGGTGGAAGCGTAGGTTTCCCCCTCAAACATTAGTCCAAGTATTATTAATATAAACAATATTACTCCCCCTTAGTATATGGACTAATACCCCTTGAGTCATTGACTAAACTCCCCCTTAATCATAGACTATCCTCCCTTAAAGATCATTTTCCCCTAAGATCTTTAAGCTTCTCCTTCTAAGCTTAGAACAAGCTTCTAAATTCTCCCCAAAGCTTATATCAGGCTTCACAAATCTCCCCCTAAGCACTAAAATACCACAGTTTTGTGCTTCGACAAGTCCCAATTGTTGGACTGGAGATGGATAAGGAGAAGCACATGCATTTCAAAAATTATACCAATTTTGAAACAATAATTATGCATGCCAAGAGGAGGGAACCACTCATACAAGAAATATTCCATTAAAAGATCATATGAGTGAACAACATCATGAACTAAAAAGATTATATACCAACTAGAGCATGTAACTCATGAAAAATAGATGATACAAAAAGATTTAACAATACAAGCATAATTGCATCAAACCAAATAAACAAGTTCATTCAAGAAATCATACACAAATGAAGTTACAATGAATGAACCAACACCAAGTCCTTGGAATTTCATTAAGAATTGGAAGATAGAGGCTTGAATCTTCCCTTAAACATTCCAAGGCTTGCTCTCCTTTACTTACCATTTTGAGAGCACAATGCACCCAAGTCCATTTAACATTTGGACAATTTAACCATGATGGCTTTCACTTATGCCATTCTTCTAAGGTGTATATAGGTTGCATTCAAACCTTGTGTGACTATTTCTCACAAATGTACCAATTTAAAGTTTTAAACATTGAATGCACACCAAAGGAAAATTTCCTTATTTGAATATTTCTCCAAAACGTATTTCCAATGTCTAATGATTTTCCAAGATAGAGCATACTAAGACAATTGGAAAGATATGAATTCATCCCGATAAAATTAACCAGTTGAGGGATGAAGAGTGTATGCTTGTGATGAATGCAAGTCCACAAGACAACAAGTTTTGCATACCACCTTTGAATGCCAATGTAAGTCCATACATTAACACAATTTTGTGTCATTCGCTGATTCAATCAAATTACTAATATATGCTAAAAAACTAGGATCGTGGATCAATATACTATTATAAGTCCAACTTGAAATTTTTTTATCCAATCCAATCCAATAGCCTTGGGCATTTTAATTTACCAATTTAAAAGTCCATTGCCCATGTGTGATGTCATATGATAGGCCATTCTTAGGTTTAGCAAAACATGATGCTTATGAACCAAAATAATTCCTCAAGACAATACCAATGATGAGAATAGGAATGAGTGCAACACCCCGCCCTTTTTCACTCGCTTTCCGAAAATCAGAGTCTATTTTTTTTTAAATAAAAGAGTGATAGAGAGCGATACGTCACGACGAGAGCTAAGTCTGAGCTTCTAAAGCCCGACCCTTAACTGGCCAACCGTACATGTGCATGGACTAAGTCCACGAATACGGTTTACACGCAATATGTTATACATGCGGAAATAAACATAACTGCGGAATTATATTAGAACATAATTCTATTCTATTTTAGATAGCGAAGTAGTCCGTCACTTAACCATAATTGTCTTAACTTAAATATCCAAAGTAAAACATTCAAACCATAGCAAAATAACTAAGTTATTACATGCCCGAATTCTAGCTACTCAAATTACATAGTCCATGAGTAACTTAAACAAAATGAAATTAAACACATCCAAGCTCCTTTTCTTGGCTCCGATCACGTTCATCATTCCCTTCAATGCTTGTGTCATCCGCTAGGGTAGAAGTAGGGTGTTAGACAACGCGCCCAGTAGGTATTCCAAGTAGGGCTAACACATGGGTTAGTACCAAAAATCACATAGATAATATAATAACAAAACCATGTAAAACAATTCCATGCCATGGTATTTTATGCAATGAGTCCCACCCATCACAAACACATGTATCCTCTTGATGGAATTCTCCTCATCAAGGTATCCCCACAGTTGCCTTACGGACGCCTCGAAGGAGTGTGTTCTCCAGTTACTTCTTGATGGATAATGCACATCAAGGTCTTCCCATGAATGCCTTATGGACACCCCGACGGAGCGTGGCCTCCGGTTAGAAACATCCCTCCCATACCATGGATGAGATGCAAATGTCCATATGCTATGTACAAGTATAAACCATAGCATAAAACCTCCACATTTGAAACTGTAACGCCCGCCCCTTTTTCACCCGCTTTCTGAAAATCAGAGTCTATGTTTTTTTTTTTGAAATAGAAGAGTGAGAGAGGGCGCGGACGCCACGACGCGAGTTAAGTCAGAGCTTTTAAAGCCCGGCCCTTAACTGGCCAACCCCAGGCGTGCACGGAACTAAGTCCACGAGAATGGTTCACGCGTAGGAAGTGAGCTCGCGGATTATAATCATTGCGGAACCTGATAATAAAGTCTATCCTACCGGTTTTTAGATAGAAGGGAAGATACAACATTAAATTACCAAAACGCCCCTATGATCATATTTATATCACCAAATGTAATTGTCCATAAGTAACGTCCAAACCATCGCAAGAAATGTAAATTTATACAACCCGACAAGCTAACTTACTTTAAAATTACATCTCCAAAATGTAAACGTAAATAAACTAAGACTGCGCTTCCCAAGCTCCTAAGCTTGGCTCCTGTCATGTCCACTGCTTCCTCCGTCTCCTGCGTCATCAGCTAGGGGAGAAGTAGGGCGTTAGTCAACGCGCCCAGTAGGACTTCAAGTAGGGCTAGTACATGGATTAGTAATAACAGCATGCAGATAATATTATAGAAAAACCATGCACTTTGGGCAATGTCATGCAATGGGTGTTCTATGTCATGAATCCCACCCATCAATCTCATCCTCATTCTACAATGTCCCTTTTTCAACCATCCATAGTGTCCCAAATAAAATCCATACCATCATCGTGCTATGACCCTCTTGATGGAAAAGCCTCATCAAGATGCGGTCCACACTAGGCATCCCCCCCTTGATGGAAAAACCATCATCAAGGTATGCCAAATACATACAACATCCCCCTTAATGGAAAACCATCATCAAGGTATCATAATTACAAGAGTCCCCCTTGATGGCAAAGCCTCATCAAGGTATAATAATACATATGTGAAATGTCCCCATGCTGTTTATCGGTCACCCCGACCGAGCATGGACTCCGGTTTCATTTCATCCTTCCCCTGTCTTCTGCCTCCCATGCCATGCATGAGATGTAGATGCCATATGCCATGTAATATATGAAATTCAATAATAATAAAACCCATCTTAAAACAATTACAAGATTACCAACTAAATCCAAGGGAAACCATCCCACAATATTTAATCCATTTAAAATCCAATTTTCCTATGCTTAAGAAGGACTTAAAAATTCCATTAACAATTCCATTCTTCCATTTCATCCATTTCTTAATCTATTCCTCCATTTTTATCCATTTCTTATCCTACCTTTTGATGGATCTTAGATCCATGGCCGACAACGTTTTTGGCCACATTTAGTCTAAGAAATGGATTCCATATCCTAAAAAAATAAAATCTTGTTTTAAGAAAATCTGACCACCCGACGACTCCTCCGGTCTCTCTTTGCTTCTCCTCTTGCTCTCCTTAGTCTTCTCTTCTCTTCTTCTCCTTGATGTACGATTAAGATGAGCTTGATCAACGGTGAGATATGCTTGGATCGGCTATGGTAGATGGGGTTAGATTGAGAGAGGGAGAGGGGAAGGTGATGGAAAACAAGATCTTAGCCTTTGTTCTTGAAGGGGTGGACCAAGGCTTGCTCTCTCCTTCTCTTTTCTTCTCTTCTTCTTCTAAGTTTTCTTCTTTTTTTCTTTCCTCTAATGCATGGGACGAGAGTGGTTAAATTGAGATGGAAAACCCATCTCATTCCTTGGTCTTACTTGGACCATACCCCTCCATTATGGCCTCACCAACCAAGCATGGGCTAGCTTGACTTTGGTGGTGGTGGTTGAGACCCAACCACCAAGCATGGCTCCCTTGTCCTCTTTGACTTGTCTATGTTGACCCTAATTAACCAACCAAATTAATTAAGTTAAGTCCTCACTTGGGTTAATTAATTTCCATCCAATTTAATTTCATACAATTTATCTATTTAAGAAATCCACCCATGGTTGGCCAAGTCAACCATGGTGGACGGCCCCCACCTATATCTACCCCACCCGCCACCTCACTTGGTGAGGTGGGGGTGGGCCCCACTTGGCCATGTTATTTTAATTCCATTGATTTTTAACTTAGATAATTTTACAATAATTTTAATCAATTTAATTTACCTTAATCCACCTTAGTCTTCTTAAATTTATCCATGGTTGACCAAGTCAACCATGATGGTTGGCCCCACTTTTTCCTTGGTCCACACGCCATCTCAATGGGTGAGGTGGAGGTGGGCCCCATTTGCCCATATTACTTAATCTTGATACATATTAACTTAGATAGTTTTATAATTATCTAATCTATTTAATTTATCTTAATTGGATCACCATTGGGTCCATGGCCCAATTATATTTTGTTTTTCCAATTTATTTTAGGCCTTACCTACTTTGGCCCATTGGGTCCCATATGGCCCTTTGACCCAAATTGACTATCTTGACCCAATTACTTACCATTGACCCATTAATTGTATTAATTCCAATTCATGGTTTATTGGGTAGACATTGGGTCCATGGCCCAATTAATTTCCCTCTTTACCTTAGGCTTACCTCAGTTGGGTCCATTTGGTCCCAAATGAGTATTGGGCCCAATTTGACCATCCTTGACCCGATTAGTCCTCATTGACCCATTAAATGGATTTCATCCAATCCATGGCCCATTGGACCATTCTTGGACCCTTGTCCCAACTTTTGATCCATTTGGTATTCCATCATGTCAAAATTCAAATTAAAATCAATAAATGCCAAATATATATTGATTCGAAAATTCGAGCTATTACAATAGAATCCTCTTTTGAAATTTTTGTCCCGAAAATTCGAGCAAAGTAGGGGTCCAAAACAACTCATGCGAAGAGCTCCGGATAAGCGGTTTTCATCTCCGACTCAAGTTCCCAGGTGGTTTCTTCACTGCCATGTCGTTCCCATACCACCTTGACGAACTGAATGGCGCGGTTCCGTAGCACCCTTTGTTCGCTTCCAATAACTCTGACCGGCTTCTCCACATATGTCACATCGCCTTGTACATCAATGTCTTGAACATTTATCACATGGGAAGGATCAGGATTGTACTTTCTCAGCATGGACACATGAAATACATCATGTAGAGATGACAGCTGTGGAGGGAGCGCTAATTGATAAGCTACCCCTCCCACCCTCTTCAGTATCGGGAACGGCCCCACAAATCTAGGCAACAGTTTCCCTTTCTTCTCGAATCTCATGTGCCCCTTCCGTGGTGAGACTTTCAGAAATACCAAGTCTCCTACCTCAAACTCGAGGAACCTTCTCCTCTTGTCGGCATAGTTTTTCTGACGGCTCTGTGCAATGAGTAGATGTTGCCGTATCAGCTTAATCTGTGTTGTAGTCTCTGCAACCAAATCTGGCCCAATCAACGCAGGCTCACCGGCCTCCGTCCAACACACTGGTGATCTACACGGTCTACCATACAAGGCCTCAAACGGAACCATCTGTAGGCTTGCCTGGTAACTGTTATTGTAAGAGAACTCCACCAGTGGTAAATGGTCCTCCCATCCGCCCTTGAAATCCAGCATACATTCTCTCAGCATATCCTCCACTATCTGTAGTGTCCTTTCCGACTGTCCATCAGTCTATGGGTGGACTATTGTGCTGGTCAACACGTCGGTCCCCATAGCCGATTGCACGCTCTGCCATACTCTGTTAGTGAATCGGCCATCTCTGTCGGACACAATAGTCCGGGGTACACCATGTAGTCTGATAATATTTCGGATGTACCGTCGACCCATATTGCATCGTTGCCCCTTGATGACCTTTGCAGCCCTGTTACAAAGTCCATGGCTACATGTTCCCATCTCCCCTCCGGCACTGGTAAGGGTTTGAGTAACCCAGGTGGCTCCTGATGCCCCCACCTTGACCTGCTGACAAGTTAGGCAGCGAGTATAAACTCTACCACATCTCTCTTGAGTCCATACCACCAATAGTGCCTCTTAAGATCATGGTACATCTTTGGCGCTGTCCGGATGGGTAGAGAGCTTGGTTTGGTGTGCCTCAACCAACAACTCCCTTCCGCAGCTCTTAGGTACCTACGTTCTACCTCGGAACACAAGACCCTATCCCAGTCGTAACTCAAATTCCGATACTACCTCACATGTAGATATCTTGGTCCAGATCTCCTCCATTTCTGGGTCTATTCGTTGTTCCCGTTCAATTGTGCTAAATATCTCTTAATTTCATCAATATCACTCATATCGACCTATGAGTTCCATTCTTACAGAAATTACTGTCTCATATTATCTCTTTTCCTTATGAATCCATTTGCGATTTTATGTAGATTAATGTATTCTATTTCACTTTATTTGTTACCAAGACGTTTCCCATACGTATTCCTTCAATACGTTCTTTCGTCTATTCTCTGTGTGAGTTAGTCTGCCAGTACGAGCCTATGCTCAAGTCCATTGTTGATTCCATTTTAACTAGGTTTCTAGCTTCACCCTCCTAGAATTCCATCGGCCAACTACAGAGTCAGGTGATCAGTCTCACTCGGCAGTCGCCCATAGCTTCCCATTCAAGTTTCACTAGACTTTTATCTTTCTCATTAAATACATCCCCACAACTTAACACCTCTTCATTTGCACATAAGTCGCTATGTGGCTAACCTTTTTGTTCCTAACTTCTACGATACCAATACCCGACATTAATCCAAACCACCATGGGAACCCTCGTCCATGGTTAATAACCATCCATGAATATAACCCTCATATGGGTATAATCCATTTATGGGCATACTAATACCTTCGTAGGACTATTCAGTCTACCGTTGGGCTAACAGGTCTAACATACTACCCACACGACGACTACAAAAATCAAATGTCTATTATAAAACTCACGTGTTAACTTATAGAGCCAACTGTATCTATCGGGGAACCGACATACTCACCAATAACCATCATCGTCTACCAACAGGGAATAATATAGTAAGTGTAGTGAACATTTATTGTACTAATAACATACATGAAGGCAGTAGGTACAAGAGAGTAGAATGTTCTCAATTTAAATAATGCATAAGCATATGAACTACAACTACTGCCATACCTTGAACCACCGAATGATCCCTTGTCTCTGGAGAAGAAATCGTAGCGTTTAGCTGTTCCGACTCTGTCGGAATAGGTGCCCTTCCTGTCGGGTCATGTGCTCTAGGCCCCTGTGGCTGAGCTGATCGAGCTAGACAACGGCGAGGACCTCTGAAGTGCGAAGATCTATAGTTCTGAGGACACTCTCTTTTAAAATGCCCCTGGTGACCACACTGGAAACAGGAACTTCTAATAGAGGCTGACCGACGAGAACCTCTGAAGTGCGAAGATTTATCGTTCCGTGGGCACTCTCTTTTGAAATGCTCCCGCTGACCACACTGGAAACAGGAACCGCCAGTAGAGCTGAAGGTCTCCAAAAGTTGGGTTTGAATCTCTTGTGAGGGCGAAAGGTATTTACCCCACTCTGATCTCTTCGGTCCTGCGTTTCATTTCCGTTCAAGAGTTGTTGAATCACGTAAGTGACTAGAGCTTGCACTACGTTTTGTAGCTCGGGTGTTATCACTGAAATATTCACGCTATTCTGTGCTTCCTCCTGATGAGGTTGTTGTACCTCTTCTTCCAAATGAGGTTGTTGTACTTCTTCTTTCCCACACGGGCATTGTCGGGTTCTTTTCTTCGGAGGCATTTTCCCTAAGTCATAAAAAAAAAATCACTGGCTTAGTTCCTTCATAATTTCATAAGTTGCATATTTCCTTTAAGAGTCATTTAAACTTCTATCATATCACAAAGGTTGATAGGGTTAAAATAAACCCTTTAAAATAACAGAACGTACCCACAACCCTTACAAAATAATCCTCTTTGAATGACCTTTCTTACTACTCCCCAACCTAACCTTCCGTAGAAGACCCTGCATCATCCTCAAACACAAAAGAACTGTCAGGGCACGAACATCGACATGTGACCCAGCACTCCACATGTCAAAGAAGGTATTATCCCTGATCTTCTAATATAAGGACGGTTAGTCCTTCCTTTCCCATGTTCATGTAGTCCACAAACCGGACATACCACTTCAAAAGGGTAGGGGCAGTATATGCAGTTGTGCCCAACCTGGTTGCACAACTCGCACATATAATCGGGTTCCATTTCCCCCTACCGACTCTCTTATCATCGGAAAGTCTTCCATATTCTCCTCAGGAAGAGATGCTAAATCCTATTCATCTTCCTCGGAAGGTCCCTCCTGAATTCCATGCTAACTTCTATGCTGGAAGCAGACACCAAATCTATGAGACAGATAGGGGTTCCCTTATTCCATAATTCCGTATACTACACGTCACTTGACATATCTGTATCATATAATACAAATAGAATACAAAAATCATCATCAGCAGTTCCAACAAAACCAATCTAGGTTTTGGGGAATTTTTTATGTATAATACAATGTATTTTGTTTGGGGGAAGTTGCCAAATAAGCACACTTGTTTTCCTTTGTTTCTGGGGGGGGGAAATCTCTAAATCCCTATTGTTTGTTGTTCAATTTGGGGAAAATTTTCCTAAATATCAATGTTTGTTCCATTTGGTGAGATCGGGGAAATTTTCCTACATTTGATAAATCCATTAATGTTCCATCCATTTGGGGGGAAAAAATCTAGATTATGTTTTCTCGTTTCAGGGGAAGTAAGCCCTATTCGCTATGTTTTATAAATCCATCTCTTATAATGATTGTCCTCCCTTACTATCATTTCTCTACGTCCAATGTTGTCTCAGATTGAACGCTTCAGTCTGAGTCAATCGAAGTAAATTAACTCGGCCCCCGTGCAACGGACTCTGAAGAGTCGGTCAGTTGGGATTCTTAGCTGCCAGTGAGGCATGCAACCGTCTTAACCTTATTTCGAGAGATTCACTCTTCCGATTTCGCTATGATACCAACTGTAACGCCCGCCCCTTTTTCACCCGCTTTCCGAAAATCAGAGTCTATTTTTTTTTTTTTGAAATAGAAGAGTGAGAGAGGGCGCGGACGCCACGACACGAGTTAAGTCCGAGCTTCTAAAGCCCGGCCCTTAACTGGCCAACCCCACGCGTGCGCGGAACTAAGTCCACGAGAATGGTTCACGGGTAGGAAGTGAGCTCGCGGATTATAATCATTGCGGAACCTGATAATAGAGTCTATCCTACCGGTTTTTAGATAGAAGGGAAGATACAACATTAAATTACCAAAATGCCCCTATGATCATATTTATATCACCAATTGTAATTGTCCATAAGTAACGTCCAAACCATCGCAAGACATGTAAATTTATACAACCCGACAAGCTAAGTTACTTTAAAATTACATCTCCAAAATGTAAACGTAAATAAACTAAGACTGTGCTTCCCAAGCTCCTAAGCTTGGCTCCTGTCATGTCCACCGCTTCCTCCGTCTCCTGCGTCATCAGCTAGGGGAGAAGTAGGGCGTTAGTCAACGCGCCCAGTAGGACTCCGAGTAGGGCTAGCACATGGATTAGTAATAACAGCATGCAGATAATATTATAGAAAAACCATGCACTTTGGGCAATGTCATGCAATGGGTGTTCTATGTCATGAATCCCACCCATCAATCTCATCCTCATTCTACAATGTCCCTTTTTTCAACCATCCATAGTGTCCCAAATAAAATCCATACCATCATCGTGCTATGACCCTCTTGATGGAAAAGCCTCATCAAGATGCGGTCCACACTAGGCATCCCCCCCTTGATGGAAAAACCATCATCAAGGCATACCAAATACATACAACATTCCCCTTGATGGAAAACCATCATCAAGGTATCATAATTACAAGAGTCCCCCCTTGATGGCAAAGCCTCATCAATGTATAATAATACATATGTGAAATGTCCCCATGCTGTTTATCGGTCGCCCCGACGGAGCATGGACTCCGATTTCATTTCATCCTTCCCCTGTCTTATGCCTCCCATGCCATGCATGAGATGTAGATGCCATATGCCATGTAATATATGAAATTCAATAGTAATAAAACCCATCTTAAAACAATTACAAGATTACCAACTAAATCCAAGGGAAACCATCCCACAATATTTAATCCATTTAAAATCCAATTTTCCTATGCTTAATAAGGACTTAAAAATTCCATTAACAATTCCATTCTTCCATTTCATCCATTTCTTAATCCATTCCTCCATTTTTATCCATTTCTTATCCTACCTTTTGATGGATCTTAGATCCATGGCCCACAACGTTTTTGGCCACATTTAGTCTAAGAAATGGATTCCATATCCTAAAGAAATAAAATCTTGTTTTAAGAAAATCTTACCACCCGACGACTCCTCCGGTCTCTCTTTGCTTCTCCTCTTGCTCTCCTTAGTCTTCTCTTCTCTTCTTCTTCTTGATGTACGGTTAAGATGAGCTTGATCAACGGTGAGATATGCTTGGATCGGCTATGGTAGATGGGGTTAGATTGAGAGAGGGAGAGGGGAAGGTGATGGAAAACAAGATCTTAGCCTTTGATTTTGAAGGGGTGGACCAAGGCTTGCTCTCTCCTTCTCTTTTCTTCTCTTCTTCTTCTAAGTTTTCTTCTTTTTTTCTTTCCTCTAATGCATGGGACGGTTTTGAGAGTGGTGAAGAGGGAGAGTGAAATGAGAGGGATGAAATGGAAAACCCATCTCATTCCTTGGTCTTACTTGGACCATACCCCTCCATTATGGCCTCACCAACCAAGCATGGGCTAGCTTGACTTTGGTGGTGGTGGTTGAGACCCAACCACCAAGCATGGCTCCCTTGTCCTCTTTGCCTTGTCTATGTTGACCCTAATTAACCAACCAAATTAATTAAGTTAAGTCCTCACTTGGGTTAATTAATTTCCATCCAATTTAATTTCATACAATTTATCTATTTAAGAAATCCACCCATGGTTGGCCAAGTCAACCATGGTGGACGGCCCCCACCTATATCTACCCCACCCGCCACCTCACTTGGTGAGGTGGGGGTGGGCCCCACTTGGCCATGTTATTTTAATTCCATTGATTTTTAACTTAGATAATTTTACAATAATTTTAATCAATTTAATTTACCTTGATCCACCTTAGTCTTCTTAAATTTATCCATGGTTGACCAAGTCAAGCATGATGGTTGGCCCCACTTTTTCCTTGGTCCACATGCCACCTCAATGGGTGAGGTGGAGGTGGGCCCCATTTGGCCATAATACTTAATCTTGATACATATTAACTTAGATGGTTTTATAATTATCTAATCTATTTAATTTATCTTAATTGAATCACCATTGGGTCCATGGCCCAATTATATTTTGTTTTTCCCATTTATTTTAGGGCTTACCTACTTTGGCCCATTGGGTCCCATATGGCCCTTTGACCCAAATTGACTATCTTGACCCAATTACTTACCATTGACCCATTAATTGTATTAATTCCAATTCAGGGTTTATTGGGTAGACATTGGGCCCATGGCCCAATTAATTTCCCTCCTTACCTTAGGCTTACCTCAGTTGGGTCCATTGGGTCCCAAATGAGTATTGGGCCCAATTTGACCATCCTTGACCCGATTAGTCCTCATTGACCCATTAAATGGATTTCATCCAATCCATGGCCCATTGGACCATTCTTGGACCCTTGTCCCAACTTTTGATCCATTTGGTATTCCATCATGTCAAAATTCAAATTAAAATCAATAAATGGCAAATATATATTGATTCGAAAATTCGGGCTATTACATAAACATAACATTTGTTACAAAATAACTTATCAAAAACATGTACTAAAATCATATTACTTGTCCCATGGTTTCAAAGAGGTAGAATCCTACCAAAGACCACTAAAGTGTCCTTGCGCTTTCGTCCAGAAACCGCTCACGATCGTACACCCCTTGTGAGGTCCCGTTACCTTAGAACATGTCAATCAATCAATCCCATGTTCCATTTGATTTACAATCATATCTAAGTCCATAAACATATCTTTGTGGGGTTCGACCATGCACCATGGCCGAACCTCACTCACTTGGTTTTAGTCCCTCCTTTGATTTATTACTCAATCACCACTTAGGTAATCACTTGACCCTTAGTCCACACAATACACCTCATGGGGTTCGGCCATACACCATGGTCGAACCCATGGTCCATCATTTTCATCTATATTTACATCTTTGCCATTATTCTATCCATGGCTAATTACCTAACTTATTTGCATATGACTTCAAGTCCAAAAAATGATCCATAACTGATACCTTAGTCCAAACATGATCCAAAAATGAATGACCCATTAAAAATTGGTTCATGGGGTTCGGTCATACACTATGGCCAAACCCATGATGTTCATCTTCATCCTTTAAATCCTTTATCATATTAAGTCCATAAATCAAGTCCCTCCATGGGGAAGTTTAATCATACTCATAGGTCATCATTTACAATCCCAAAGTCCATCAACATGACTTCCATTTTAAACCTTTTAAAAACATTAATAACCTTCCATGGGGTTCGGCCATACACCATGGCCGAACCCTATGATCCATGGTTCTTTCACCATTTACAACCTTAGAGACCATTTACAAATCAACAACATTCCTCCATTATTCTTCTCTTTTAAAACCTTTTAAATCACTAGCACCCTTTCATATAAAACCTTTTAAAATTATTAATAATCTTCCATGGGGTTCGACCATACACCATGGTCGAACCCTATGGTTCATAATCTTCTCTTAAAATCATTCATCCAAGATTATAATCCTTTGATGGGGTTCGGCCATACATCATGGCCGAACCTCATCCAACCCCTTTTTGGTCCTTGATGGTTCTTGTATATACTATTTAGGATTTGGCCATGCAATTGCCGGACCATGTTCCTTGACCAACTTACTTAATAACAAACTCATTGAGTACTTACCGATTCTGCGACTCCTCCGGTTTTCCTTCGCTCCGACTTGTTCCTTGGATCTTTTCCTTCCTTAGTCTCTTCTTCCTTCCTTCTTGATCCTTGCGAGAGGGTCGGCCTTGGGTTCTTGTGAGAGGGAGAGGGTCTTGAGATGAAGCTTTAAGTCCTTCCTCCTTTGTCTTTGGGAGAGGTCGGCCTTGTGTGAGAGGGAGAGAGTGAGATGAAAAATATTCTAAGTGCCCTTGTCTTGAGGTGTGGTTCGGCCAAGAAAGAGCTTGAGAGAGAGAGAGTCTAAGATGCAACCCCTTAGTCTTTTCTTGTTTAATGAAATTCAGCCAAGGGTGGTGTCCTTTGGTGATACCCCTTTGTAACTCCCATGCCCATTTACCTCCCTCCTTAATGTTCCATTTGGGGGTTTCATCCATGAGATGAAACTCCCATGTCTCCAAGGTGCAATCTTGACTTGGACCACAATGTAACACCCCGCCCTTTCCGAGATTCAGAATCTAATTTTTTTTAATAATAATATAATAACACCGGAAGAGGGCGGACGACGTCACGACGCGAGCTAAGTTCGGACTTCCAAAGTCCGACCCTTAACTGGCCACCCATGTGAGCATGGACTAAACCCATGAAAGACAACACACACGCGGAACTAAACAAGTCATGCGGAATAATACTAGACAAATTGCGGAACTATCTGATTGCGGAATTATACTGAATAGATAGCAAGTACAAGTCTCCCATTAAATTTGCTTAAACCAAGCATTCCAATATCAAACCATAAACAAACCATAGCAAAGTTTACTAAATATTACAAGTCCACAAAATAATTGTATCCAAACAGCAGTAAGTAAAATTCCATTCCAACACCCAAGCGCTTAAGCTATGCTCCACTCCTGGTCCTCGACCTTCTCTTTCCCTTTTCCTTTTCTGCATTATCCTCTAAGGATAGAATTAGGGCGTTAGATCAATGCGCCCAGTAGGTTTTCCGATCAAGGCTACCACATGGTTAGTATATAAAACATGAATATATCATAGTATATGATCAACAAAACATTTGAAATCAATGTTATGTATGTAAGTGCAAATGTAATGAGTCCCACCCATCACAAGTATACATAGCTATCACTTGACAGGATTCTCACGTCAATATAATCCAGAGTACTCCACATTTCCTCTTAATAGAACTCTCATGTCAAGGTAAGCCAGAGTACTCCACATTTCCTCTGTATAGAGCTCTTATGTCAAGATAATCCAGAGTACTCCTCATTTCCTCTGGATAAGACTCTCATTATTAAGTTATTCCATAATTATCACCCCATGCCATGCATGAGATGTCAATGTATATATGTCATTTGTAAATATATCTCATCATTCAAAACCAATTCAAAACATAAAACAATAACAATATATCTCATAAAAACCATGATTAAACCAATTATAAAAGTGGTTACAAGTATGTAGGAAACCTACGGAAACTTCGCTTAAGTGTCCGTTCCTTTTTAAGCTTCACCCGATCACAACTCGCACGCCGTTCAACTTCCGTTTCCTTATGTATACAACAGCAAGTTAATACTTAATCTTCTTGATTTCTAATCAAGTTTAGATCCCATAAACCATCTTGTGGGGTTCGGCCATACCCATGGCCGAACCTCACCCACTATAATTTGATCTCTATTTTATTTAATCCTCATTAAAACATCTCATATTACAAACATACCTTCGTAGGGTTCGGCCATACAACCTGGCCGAACCTTATCACTTTGGTTTTGGACCCCTCTTTTCAAGTCCTTTGATCAATCCCTTCATATTTATCGTTTGACTTGTATTTACGGTTTTGCCATTGGCCTAACCGATGCTTAATTTTGCTTCATAGTCAAAGCCCATATGACCAAACCACCTTAGTAGGGTTCGACCATACTACTTGGCCGAACCTCACCATTTGATTTGGTCCTTCATTCACCATCTCCAATTACATTATGAATTAACCCTAAGTAGACCAAATGATCATTAGTGGGGTTCGGCCACACTACATGACCGAACCTCACCATACTGATTTTTGCCCCTTTTTTCCATCATATGTAATGGCTGATTATTTACTTATCACTAAGCCAAGGATAAGCATATATGATTCCTTAATCCAAAGCATACACCCAATTATAATTTCCACATGTTCTTAATTCTAAACACCCCTAAAATGACCCATGGGGTTTCTCTTGATGTAATTCTCCCAACAATTATACTTAGCTCATTCATTGTATCTTAGCCATGAAACAATAGGGTTCAGCCATTCCATAGCCGACCCTACGCATTAATTTTTCATTCCAAATAAAACACTTAAAAACTCTCCACCATTGTTATGGTTTTTATCTCTCCAAAAACCATACCAAATTATCAAATACTTTCATGGGGTTCAGCCATCCAAGGTGGCCGAACCCTATGCCCATGATTTGTCCCTTTTTAACTTACATCTTATGTCCATTAAAAGCATGTAAACATCACCATAGTATTGCATGGCTTTTACCCTTCAAAAAAAAATCCAAATACCCAAATAACTTCATGGGGTTCGGCCGTCCAAAGTGGCCGAACACAATGATCCACTTTTATCATTTAAACCACCTTTACCCAAGGTTTAAACACTTGATGCATTCAGCCATTCCATGGCCAAATCATGACATTTAAATCCATGATTTAAAACCCTTTCAACTTGCATCTTAGGTCTACTTAAAACATCTAAAACTGTCCTTCATTTTGCATGGTTTTTAACTTACAAAAACCATCAACATAACCATATTATTTCATGGGGTTCGGCCATCCAAAGTGGTCGAACCCTATGGTCCATGTTTTCTATCTTTTTAAACATCATTATTCATACTCTAAACCCTGGGTAGATTCGGCCATACCATGGCCAAATCATGTTTCATTTAACCAACTTTATTAAACAAAATCCCATGTAAACACTTACCAATTTCCTTTGCTTCTCTTCTTGCCTTTGATCCTTTCTTTCTTCCTTCTTGCTCCCTTAGTTCTTAACTAATTAGAAGCTTGAATCAATGGTGAGAACACCAAAGTATAATTCGGCCAAGGGGGTATGGTCTTGAGAGAGGGACAGAGATGAGAATTCAAAGGTCTTTGCGATGTAGAATTCGGCCAAAGGATATGGTGTTTTGTTTTTGTTAAACAACCCTTGGACCCCTCATTACTCCTCATCAATCCTTGATCAAACCAAGGAGACATTTGGTTCCAACCAAGGCACCCCTTGACACTCCCAACGTTGGAGCTTTGGGTTTCCATATGAGATGGAAACCCTCCCAATTCCCATGTGATTCTTATCCCATTACATTCAACATTATGCATGGGAAACCCACTCCACAAGTACCCAACGTGTGGGACTTGTTTTGTGGTGTTTAAGACCAAGACAACTCCTTCATCTCCCATTTGACTCAATGTAAATACAATGTCCCTTTGGTTTCCAACTCAACTCACCCAACTCATTAGCCCAACTCACCACACTTAATGCCATTCATTTAATACACTTGAGTCAACTCCATTGTTTAATTCAAATCCAACTCACTTCAGTCCCAACTCAACCTGATTTAATTCATATTTAAGCTCACTTGAGGGTCCACACGGTCAACCATGGTCCACATGGTCAACTCGACCCATTGGGTCCCCATTTAGCCCATGGATCCAATTTGACGCCATGACCCATTTATGGGTGATTTAGCCCTTTGCATGTGGTTTACACACTTGTATGAAGCCTACCCATTTATCATACATTTCATTTCCCATCAATTCAGCTTAACCATAATAAAATTGAGCTTACCCAATGGTTAAATAAGTCCACCATGACCCATTGGGTCCCAATTGGGTCCTTTGACTCAATTAACCATTTTGACCCAATTTGATGTACATTACCCATTTACTTAAATTTGATCCTTATAATATGTTCATAGGGTCTTAATTTGAACAATGAGGCCCACCATTTTCTCATTTACAATCACATCTAATAAATTTACCAATCCAGTGGCATTTTCGTAAATATTCATATCTTTGAGAAATTGGGGTGTTACACACAAAACCGTCCACCTCCCATTGATGATGGGGGTTTCATCCATAAGATGAAACTTCCATGTCTCCAACAGTGTAGTCTTGATTTGGACAACAAAACCGTCCACCTCCCATTAATGATTCATTTGGGGGTTTCATCCATTTGATGAAACTCCCATGTTTCCAACATTTAAACACCTTAGGTTTGACTTATGAGCTGTAACTCTCCATTTTATCACCTAACTCACTTAATATGAAAGTCCCATTATCTTCCATCCAACTCATCTTTTTAACTCAACTCACCTCTTTAATTCAACTCATTCAACTCACTTAAAATCAACTCCATCACTTGATTCCATTTCCAACTTAATTCAGCCCAATTTAATTAGGCTTGAACTCACTTGGTGGCCCACCAAGTCAACCACGACCCATTGGGTCCTATTTGGGCATTTTGACCTGATTGACAATTTTGACCCAATTAACAATCTTGACCCAATTAAATAAATCTTACCCATTAAATTCAATTGAACCATATCCACCATCCGTTCGGTCTTAGTCTACCAATTGACCCAACTCCTTACCCATCTAAGGTCCATCTCTATTAATTTACAAATTAAATGGACAATTTCCATATATATCCATAGCTTGAAAATCCGGGGTGTTACAATGAGAACCAAGCACACAAATCATACATTCCTTTCACATTTTAAATACCAATATGAAGCATAGAAATGAGTATGAGGATAATATGGCATACTAAAATTATGCAACATTGATAATAGCTCATGAAATGACATAATGCACAAACACTAATGCAAACACATTCTCAAATGCACAAAGATATACCAATTTTAGATCAAGAGATAGTGCAAGAGAAAAGTGATCAACATGAACCATACAAGTGTTAATCATCCACCATTTTAGCTCCCATGCTTTTCACCAAATTTACCATTCACATATGAGCACTCCATTGAGGTTCTAAAATTTTGAATGGTACATGAATGGATTACCTTTAAACTCTTGATCACATTTTGATCATCAATACCGTTCACAAGTATTGAGCATGGTTCATTCCACAAGAGATTCACAAATTTTGGAATTTGGAATGAAATACACTATGCATGTTCACAAAGTCATCTCATAATCAAGATTCTACCAAGTTAAGTTCAGAGATGGAAAAACAATTAATACACAACAAGCAACACATGAGGCAATGCACACCATTCATTCATTACCAAAATATACACATAATTGAGAATGGAGAATGAAATGAAACAAAAATATTCCAAAATAAGAGCATAATGTGCAAGCCTACATGATAACATTCATTCTACATAACATACAACAAGTTTAAGCATACAGAATGAAATACAAATTTCAAAGAGGGTTTTCTTTTTCTTCTGTTTTTGACTTAAACCTTACTCTGTTCAGACGATACATCATCAACACGATCGGTCGCCGCCGATCCATCGTCAAATGGCGATGTGTCGCCATGACAGAACAGAATTTCCTTTCTAAATCCATTTTCAATTTTGAAATCTCCCTCTTGATTTTGAAAACACATGGCATATTATAGACATAATTCAAATTCTACCAATAAGAACATATATGCCACAAAAGTATCTTGCACAAATTCAATCCACAAATCACATATACCAATTAAGAACTTGGAATGAAGACAAAATACAATTAAGATTCCAAAACATGTTTCAAATGTGTTAACCATATTGAAAAACATAACACATCTGAGCTAAACACTTTAGGAATTGGAATCTAAAGTCCATACATGTATGACTCTTCAAGCATGAGATGTATTATAGCCAAGGAAAGTAAAATCAAGGCTTGAAGGAGTCAACTGTTCCATGCCACAACCCATGGTTGTTTGAACTCACTTAAATGGAGATTGAGTTCAACTACACTTTGTCTAGAGATACTTCAATGGTGCACAATTCTTAGTCCAATGTAGGGCATGAGCAAGGTCCTATACCTTCGGAATCCATACAATTTTTCGATCCGGACCTTTTCTCTCAAATCTTTGAACATTGGGAAATTTAATTCTTCCATTTTTAACATTTGGCCCAAATTCAAAGGATTGAGACAAGACCCTCATTTTGTTATTCGAATTTATAGTATGATGAGTTCTTAACTTATCCCTATAGGATTTGCCATTTTAAGGATTATGCATGGGGTGAGGTGCATTGTGTTTCCTAGGAACATTCACAAATTGATTTACCTTATGTTTCTTTGCATGGTGTGAATTTCCATTGAATTTCTTCGTTTTCTTCTTTACACCTTGAGAAAGACCATTAGCCACCTTTGTTTTAACCAGCATTCTTCTTGTCTTGCTCTCATGCTTGAAATGCCCGATTAAACCACAATAAAAACATTTTATAATAGAAGTGTGTATGGTGTGGCTTTTAATCCTTTTATTTTGGCTCATGGGTCTCATTGGTTAGATTGAGAATTACCATCCCAATCACCATGTGGTTTACCCAAAATAGTTTCTGCCAATTTTAGCTCACCTTGGGTAACCATGTATTGAGATTTCTTAAGATTTTTCAAATGTGAGCTCAATTTTTTATTTTCATCTCCAAGACATTTTCCAACTTCGTTTAGCTTCAAGATATCATTTTCATAGTCCTTTATAGTTTCTTAAAGCAACATTTGATTTTCTCTCAATTTAAATATTTCATCATTTGCATTTTTCAAATTTGTTGAGAGAAGATCATATTCAACACTTACACATTGAAGTTGGTTAGAGAGTTTGGCATTCTTAATTCTAACCTTCTCAAGATCCTTAGCCAATCTCATACTATCTAAGTACAAGGCATTGTAGGATTCTTGCAGGTCATTTTCCTTTTCAAGATCCTCTTCTCTATCCTCTTCTTTACTTGAGGCTTCCTCTTGTACATCAATAATGGAGGCAATGAAACATTTGAAATTTTCACATCTCTCATGATTCTCCATTTGGTTATGAGAGGTGGAGCATTCCATTGAACTATCCAAAGAATTGCAAAAGTTTTCAATAACCTCATCTTGGATAGAGGTCCAATAATCTTCATCGCATGATGCCAATAAATTCTATATTATTGTTTTCAAATGCACCAAGATAGAAGAAACAAAAAATAGAGATCTATAAACAATTTTTTGGGCACCCATGATTAGAATTCTAGCACGGATCAAGTCGGATGGTTAGATCCTTATGAAGAGCACGAGGCTCTGATACCAATTGAAAGTTCCCGTATGTGGTAGAACCCGATGCAAGATTGACCCTTGAGGGGGGTGAATAGGGCAATAACCAATTTTAACGTCCTGTAAAAATTCTTGATTAATCAAATGATTTGCAGCGAAAAATTATTAGATTAGTCAAGTGAGTGATAAGAGAGTGTTCCAATTTAAAAGAGCAATCACATAAAAATAAGACGACCACCCACAACACAAGATGTATAGTTGTTCGGTTTAACCAAACCAACATCCACTGTTAGACTCACCCAACCTTTGCCTATCCCAAATACACTATGTGGGGAATTACGCCCTCACGAATATTATTTTGTTTTAAATTTATACTCGCAAGTGTACGAACCATTTATTGTATAGGTTTAGGAGTGTGAGGTCGAACCTAATTGAACTTAGGAAAATATATCCATGAAAAACATACCATTGAATTATGTAGTTTAAGAAATCCAGAAAAACATGAAAATAAATTTTAAATATGGAATTATTTCTCTAATCTAAGAAATTTAATTTTAATTTAGAAACATTCTAAATATAAAAAACAAGTCCAAAAATAGGAACAACATATAAAATTAGAAATTAACATTCAAGAGATCTAATTTTCATTGAAAACACAAAATTTATCTAATTTCAATTAAGATGGTGGAATTAATCTAAAAATTATAAATAATCTCAATAGAATTTAAAACACAACAATTTTTTGGTAACTCTTTAAAATTAGAAGTTTCTATTTTTTTTAGAAACTCAAATTTTAGAAGGTTACTCAAATTAGTAGTTTCTGGAAATAACAAAAATCTGGAGATAATCTAAACTTGGAATTACTGTAAAATTTAGAAACTTGCTATTTTTGGAAATATCTATTTTTGAAATATTCTAAAATTATCTAGTTTCTCTTTTTAGAATTTTCTAATCTTTGAATTTTAATTTAATTTAGTCACATTTTATTTTTAGAAAATAGAACTGAATTAGGGAAGTTTTAATTTTGGAACTTCCATCTATGGAAAGTTCCAAAATTGTCTAATTTTAGAAATTGTTATTTTTAGAAAATGTCTAATTTTGGACAGTTTCTAAACTTCAAAAATTTCCAATTTAAGATCCTCACCTAAATTTGGAAGGTTTCCAATTACGGTGTCAAAAACAAATTTCATGGAACAATTTTGGATTCTAAATGTATTATTCTTAGACTTGATATTCTAATTTTCATTAATTTGGTGGATTTCAATTTAGAAATTTTTATGGTCTTAAATTAATTTAGAATTTTAATTAGGTTCCAATTATTTAATTTCCTTCACTAGTTAGAACATTAGGAAATTGCATTTAGATTAGGTTTCATGCATTTTTTTTTTATGAGATTCAGAATCTTCACCAAATTTTGTGGTGTTTTATTTTGCAAGATTTTTATCATACGCTCTAAAACTTCCGGAAGTAAGCACTAAAAGCCAAGGTAAGTGCCTGAACCATTTTCTTTAATTTTTAATTTTTCATGCATTCACATAGATTTTCTTAGAGTGTTTGCATTTTATTTTGCATAAAAAAATTCATATTTAATTTGATCATGCATATTAGGGTGTTAGTTGCATGCATTAGCTTAGTTGTTTGATTATTGTTTGTATATTTTCTTTGAGTATTGCATTGTGAGATTAGGTTGCATAACAAAAATTAAAAAAATAAAGAAAGAAATATAATAGTTGTTCTGATTGTGAGTCTGTCTAGAGTCGTGTGTCTGTCAATGTCTAGTTTAGGTTTTCGTTGTTGTTGAGTCAGTTTTGTGTTTCTGTTTTCAGTCAAGAGTCATTATTGTTGTGTTTGTATTTTTTGGTCTGTTTGTGTTTGCAGGTTTGAAATAATAAAACCATCTTAAGTATTTCTGAATTCAAGTTGTTTTATTTTGATATTTTCTTCTAATTTGTAACTGATCACTGTAGATTAGGGAACATTGAGGATAATGTTCAATTTAAGTTTGGGGGTATTGGGGGGTTACACTATGTTAGTTTTGTGTGTTTTTTAGTCTATTTTGAAAAAAAATCAATCTTGTGCCTGTGTAAAAAAAAAATGAAAAAAAAAATGAACTTAGCATTCATATGGGGACAAAAAATTTATATTATGCTTTTCCAATTGAATTTTATGAATTTTAGGCTTGGAAAATATTTACACAGCCTTATTAATGTTAGCCTCAAAATGAAAAATATTCATGAGTAATCACTAAAGGAATACCAGTGGACACATATACCCAGTGAGCTTTTGAACTAGTCTATTTTCTAAGGGTTATAAGCAAATTCTTAATTTCATTGTGATGCGCGTTACGATGTTTTGTAAAATCTCATTATTCTTTGTTTTGGTCATATACTGAGAATGACATTAAAAATTGGATTATTACACGTGAAATTTTTCTGAATTTATTTGAAGCAAGAAAATAGTCATATGAAGCTTAGGAAGTGATATAAGCCACCATTTTTGGATCGTTTGAGCCTTTGAAGCCCAGTTATATTGGTCATATTATCCTGCTAGTTCTGCAACGCTCAACCCTTTTTCACTCGCCACAAATCAGAGTATTTTTTTTTTATGAGTGAGAGAGAGCGGGTCGTCACGACGCGAGTCAAGTCTGAGTTTCCAAAACTTGACCCTTAACTGGCCACTAATTACGTGTGCGTGGACTAAATCTACTAAAAACATTTCACACGCTTTTCTAAATACTTGCAGAATTATTTATATGAATAAAATACTATTCATATACATGTCATTATAAGGCATGGAAAGTCAATCACCATATACTTAAATGAAACTTAAATATCATCAAACCATAGCAAAATAATTCTAAGTTATTACAATCCAAAAATATAGTTCTCCCAATACATCATTCAAATTCAAAACAGAATAATTTAAATATTAATCTTTCCAAGCTCCTAGACTTGGCTGCCTTCCGGTCCATCATTCTTTTCATTGCCATTCCCTATTCCATCATCTATAGGGTAGAAGTAGGGCATTAGTCAACATGCTCAGTACGTATTCCAAGTAGGGTTATGGTACACATAGAAATAATCATGTCATATATGTAAAATAACTTATAAGTATTAAAAACAGTGCATGATGTTCATATCATAGTCATACTAGTATATGTGTCATGTCATGTGTCAATGCCAAATGATCTCTGACTCAATCTCCATATACAATCATATCATAAATCAATATCAATGGTTTCCTTGATAAATCGCCATATCAAGGTTTACTTGGCCAATTACATCCGCAGTGTTTTATTGCGGCACCACCAAGTCACTGTATACCCATCCACAAATTAATCGGGATTATCGATGGAGTGTGGACTCCGCCCTCTGCGCAGGGTTTCGGGACTTCCCATGAGCTCTTTGACCCAAATTACGCCGTACCTATTTCTATCAATCTGGACAAGGCCAAATCTCAACAGTTCACATAGCTTCATACAAGCTAGTCTCAATTCCAAGTCATGTCCGAACCGCTCAGAACTTGGCTTGCTGTCATATATGTTCCCTCCCATGCCATGCATGAGGAAATGTATGCAAGTATGCCATTTCATTTAAAACATATCACATTATTTGAAAATCAGTTTATAAACATACACAATTTGTATAATCAAAGTAATCATCATATTTGAAGTAAAAATTAGTATCATATCATATTCCATTGTGTTCTCAATAAGGTAGGAATCCTACCAATGTCAGTACTCTATCATTGCTGTCTTATGAAGATAATGTTTACGATCGCGTGAAATGAATCACAACCCCTTTTTGAATCTCTTTACCTTAATAAATTCAATCACATATATGTTAATTTGATTTTCCATTTAAATTTCATCACTCTTTACATTCTATCAGATAGACAGAGGCATCTGGAAAATCATCCAAAAATTAAACTTTTCAATTCAGTTGACTGAATCACACCCAGATACCATCTGCTCTCTTACCCGCAAACTTTCAGTCGACTGAAATATAAATTCAGTCGGCTGACAACACAACTATGTGTAAGTGCCCCGGTTCGTCCGAGTCACCCTTATTGTCAATTATGTGACTAAGTTGGACTTGCCTTGGATAAATAAGAAGATCTACTATGAAGTTGAAGCGCCTACACCGAATACAGTATTGGCACACAGGTAAGTGAACCATAAGAGACCTTAGGCTAAGTCAAATACCTAGAAGTCAATTGGAAAATAAAGTGAATAAGTGACTTTCAGCCTCAAAGCCTCATGCAATCTGCCGAGGCCTCGCAGCCAGTTATGCTGAGCTGAGTGCAGCTGACCCTGTGTCGAACTGACTCAGTCACTTATAGTATTAGAAAATTAAAAGCTATGACCGTTTAATTGAGAGGTAATTATGGTAAATATATTGGAAGCTTATTATGGCAAATAAAATTAACAACATGGGTTGCTACCTCTCTTAAGTTTGATTTTGAATATCTAGGGAGTTGTCAATAACAATTATGGAAAGGCTCCTCCATGATTTGTAATCCACCTTGCAATATTCCCATCAAGTCCTTGATTAATGGCTATGATAAATGATTTGCAAGTCATGCACAGTGGAGATGAGGTGGCTGATATCTGATTGGCATCTGGCTGATCTATCTGGATAGGTGACACTGCACATGTGTGCTGTCTTTCCAGAAATTACCGCTGGCGAGGCCTTATCAGAAGCAGCGAGGCCTCGCAGGCGTGACTTACTGTAAATCTTAAATCTGTTTATAAAATAACAGTAAGGCTTTTGTTTAAACGACCGAATACACGCAGAAAAAACTCAGGAACAAGATTACCAGTGAGTTATCATTCGGCCTTCCCTCTAGACACCTTCTTCATCATCTTTCTTAGTGGATGTTTGGGTAATCACAACCCCAATCTTGATGAAGAGTAAGGTGTTCATATAGGACTAAAATCAGTCATACCCAAGTCCTACTGCTGTGCCGATAAATACGTAGATGATGCTGATTTGATGAAAAGAAGCACACAGGTTCAGTAAAGAAGAAAGTGCTTAAAGGAAAACGGTTAAGGCCCAAGGTAAGTTTTCTTCTTGTTTTATTTTAAACATTGTAAAGTGGATTACAACAGTGTGTTCGAACCACTCTAAAAAATAGGTATAGAGGATTAGACCAATTGGGTTGAACCTCTATAGAAAACTAGGTTGTACTATTTGGGTGTGAGACCATTACATAGTATATTTGGGACGACCCTAGAGTTGGAAAGTCTGACAGTGAATGTAGGTTTGTTGAAACCGAACCACTATAAAATATTTTTGTTATATGTGATTGAATGCATGGATTGAATATTTTATTTACTTAAAGCATAAATCGGTTGAGAAAATTTTAAAAAGGAATCAAAATGGAAAACCGACCTATTCACCCCCCTCTAGGTCGTACATTACTCTAGTAACGGAATTTCAATTGGTATCAGAGCTCGGTTACTCTGAGTTGGACTTAATCGTCTGAGTTGATCTTTTACTAGAATCATGTACAAAGGTGATAGTCACCCGATTTCTAAACCTCTCTATTTTGATGACTCCAAATATGCCTCTTGGAAGGCAAAAATGAAAAGCTATTTTCTATCACTAGATGGAGCTGTTTGGGAATTAATAGTAAGAGGTTGGGAACCATCGATTGAGAAAATCACAGAAAAACCTACTAGAGATGAAACTGGAAAATTTGTACAACCAGTTATCGGTACCAAACTTAAAGATTATTTCACTTGGACAGACATGGAAAAAATGTTATACATAGCAAATGGAAAGAAGTGAACCAAGGTATAAAAACACCAACAGATTCAATACAATAAAATATACCAACAGATTTAATACATTAAAAGAAAAAGGAAGAGACAAAGACAAAGAACAAAAATGTTATAATTGTGGAGGTCAAGGACATTTTGCTGTTGAATGTCCTTCAAAAAGAAATAAGAAAACCTTGACAGGAACTTATGAAAACACCTCTGAATCAGAAAGTGAGTCTGATGAATCCACTCAAGATAAATCTGAAAATCTAAAAGGTTCATAGCCTCTATAGCAACCGTTGGAAGTGACTCAGAAAGTGAGTCAGAAAATGATGATGATCTTCAAGAGGCCTATGACTCCCTTTTTCTTGAAAGTCAAAAACTGGCTAAGAAATTAAGTAAAAGAAAATCTGAAAATGCAAATTTAATAAGCCAGTTAGAAGAAGAAAAATGAATAAATGAAAATCTTGTAAGAACTCTAAAAAGTACAAAATGAAGAAAATGTTAAATTAAAACAAGTTCAAAATGAGTTACAAGATAAATTGAGAAAGTATGAGACTGATATTAAAAAATTAGAAGATATTAGAAGTATTCTATCAGAAGAAATTATCAATGCTCATTCTAAAATAAATAGTTTTAATAATCATAAACTCAATTTTGAAAATAAGTTTACCCAAGGACAATATAAACTAGAAAGATTACAAAAATCGGGTAAAACTTATGGGGACAAGACTGGTCTTTGATACAGACAAGACTGGTCTTGGATTCAACCAAGACAATGTAAAAACAGGGAACAGAACTGTATTTGTTAAAGGTCAATCTTCTAGACCATCAAATATCACTTGTTTTTACTTTGCTAAAAGGGGACACTTCAGATTTGAATGCAAACTTAGAAAAAGAAACTTATAGGAAAAAGCAAATCAGAAAAAATTTGAAGTGCAAATATATGAAAAACAAAATATATCATTACCGTGAAAATTTGGCTCAAAAATTGAACAAAACATTAAATGAAAAAATGAGCAGAAAATTCGGATATAATCTTCAAGAATCAGTCCTTAGAAATTTAAAAAACACAACCACATTCAAATGGGTCCCCAAGTGCAAACGTCTAATTGTATATACAGCACTAAAGGTTGAAAACCAGTCAAAATGGTATCTTGATAGTGGTGTTCAAGGCACATGACTGGTGATAAAACATATATGTCCAACCTTGTGGATTTTAATGGAGGTTCGGTTACTTTTGGGGATGGAAATCTGTCTCAAATTGTAGGGAAAGGGACCTTAGAATTAAATGATTCCCTTACCTTAGATGATGTGTTGTTAGTTGATGGTTTTAAACACAATCTCTTAAGTATATCTCAAATATGTGAGAAAGACCATTTTGTTACCTTCCGTAAGGATGACTGTCAAATCTATAACAATGAAGGTGAAGCTGTCCTTAAAGGGTTGAAAACTTCTGATCAGTGTTATGCTCTTGAAAAATGTCCAACTCCTAACAAAAATCATTGTAACTTGTTTAAACTTAATGAAGCTGAGTTATTGCACAAGAGACTAGGACATGTAAATTTCAAAGATCTGTCAAAATTGAGTGAACATATTAAAGGACTGCCCAAGATAAGTAGATCAGCTCAAACATTTTGTGGTAAGTGTCAAAAAGGCAAACAAGTGAGAGCAGCCCATAAGAAAGTAAATGTTGTGACTACAAATAGACCTCTTGAGCTTCTACATATGGATTTAGTTGGACCAACCCAGAATATGAGTGTAGGAGGAAAGATGTATTTCATGGTTATTGTTAATGACTACACTAGATACACATGGGTAGGTTATCTTAGAGAAAAATCTGATGCTTATCATGAATTTAAAATTATTGCAAAACGAATTGTGATTGAAAAACAAACACCCATAAATAAAATTAGAAGTGATCATGGGGGTGAATTTCAAAATCACCGTTTCCAAAAATATTATGAAAAACATGGTATACATCATGAGTACTCAGCTCCTAAGACACCCAACAAAATGAGGTGGCCGAAAGGAAAAATAAGGTTCTCCAAGATATGGCAACAGTCATGCTAGACAGTAAGAAATTACCAAAAAATTTGTGGGCCGAGGCTGTAAATGCCGCTTGCTATATCATAAATAGAGTTTATCTAAGAGCTGGCTTAGATAAAATAGTATTTGAATTATGGACCGGTAGGAAGCCAAATTGTACGTATCTTAAGGTTTTCGGTAGTAAATGTCATATTCTTAGAGATCGTGAAAACTTGGAAAAATTCGATGTGAAAAGTGATGAAGGAATTTTTCTACGATACTCTAACACTAGCCGAGCCTATAAAGTTAAAAATCTTATAACCGATGCCTTAATGGAATCCATTAATGTGGCTATTGATGACCAGTCTTCGGATGTACATGAACCCATAGATGAGGCGGATCAATCTTCAAATCAAATTGACAATCCCCCTTCGTCGTCTTCGACATTAATTGAACTAAAACCAAATAAAAAAACATCCTATGTCAAACATCATTGGGGATCCCATGACGGGACTAAAAAACTAGGAAGCAACTAGAAAACATATTTAGCTGTTTTTGCTTCACCTCACAATTAATGAAGCATTGTTGGATGAAGATTGGGTAAATGCTATGCAAGAAGAGCTGATTCAATTTACAAGAAATGATGTTTGGGATTTGGTGCCAAGACCAAAAAATACAAATGTAATAGGTACCAAATGGATCTACAAAAATAAAATGGATGAAAATGGGACAATAGTTCGTAATAAGGCCCTTCTTGTTGCTCAAGTGTATACACAAATTGAGGGAATATATTTTGATGAGACGTTTGCACCTGTAGCACGTCTTGAGTCTATACGTATTTTATTGTCCATTGCATGTTGTTTGAAATTTAAACTTTTTCAAATGGATGTCAAGAGTGCATTCTTGAATGGTTTATTAAATGAAGAAGTCTATGTAGATCAGCCTAAAGTGTTTATGGATCCAAAACACTTTAATCATGTCTACAAATTAAAGAAGGCATTGTATGGCCTTAAACAAGCTCCTCGGGCTTGGTATGAAAGACTTACACAGTTCTTATTGGATAATGATTTTCAAAGGGGAAGTGTTGACAAAACATTATTTGTTAGAAAATCCAATGAAGCTGTACTGATAGCTCAAATATATGTGGATGATATTGTATTTGGATCCACTGATGAACGAGCTGCTATTAGTTTCTCCAATCTTATGAAATCTGAGTTTGAAATGAGCATGGTTGGAGAGCTAAATTATTTTCTTGGTTTACAAATAAAATAACTTAATGATGGGTTCTTCATTTCACAATCCAAGTATGCCAAAGATCTTGTTAAAAGATTTGGACTTGAAGGCAGTAAGCACTCAAACACTCCCATGAGTACTACTGTTAAATTATCAAACGATGAAAACGGAAAAGATGTTGATCCTAGCATGTACAAGAGTATAATAGGTAGTCTCCTGTATTTGACTGCGAGTAGACCCGATATTTCTTTTAGTGTGCGTGCATGTGCACGGTTCCAAGCAAATCCTAAAGAATCACACGAAAAAGCAGTAAAATATATCATAAAGTATGTATCGGGAACATATTTATATGGAATTTGGTACCCATTTGATACATCATTTCATATTGTGGGGTACACCGATGCAGACTGGGCAGGAAACTTAGAAGATAGAAAATCTACAAGTGGGGGTTGTTTTTACATTGGAAACTGTTTGATTGCTTGGCATAGTCGAAAACAAAATTCCATATCTCTTTCGACTGTAGAGGCTGAATACATAGCCGCAGCAAGTTGCTGCACTCAGCTTGTCTGGATGAGACAAATGCTCGTCGACTATGGCATGACAGGAGGAACAATGACTCTCCATTGTGATAATACAAGTGCCATAAATATCTCTAAGAACCCTGTCCAGCACTCTCGAACCAAACACATAGACATTAGACATCATTTCATTCGAGAGTTAGTTGAAGAGAAAACCATCGAGTTCGAATATATTTCCACTGATAATCAATTGGCTGATATAATGACAAAACCACTTGACTCAATTCGTTTTCTTGCTCTGAGAAAATCAATTGGGGTGTGTATTGTATCCTAAACATTTCTGATACTGTGATCAATCAGTGGAGATAATATTTCAAAATAAAAAATTAAAAATTAAAAATTAAAAAAAAAAAGGGTCTAGTTCTGTATTCTCGGCTCTGTATTTCACTTTCATTACCACCGTCAGCGAGCCCTCGTGCCATTTCTCGAGCCCTCGTGGTCGAGTTCTATTAGTCATTTTTCGAGTTGCCTTAACATCACCGTCAGCGAGGCCTTGTGATTTCGCTCGAGCCCTTGCCATCGAGTCCTTTCTTCCGTTTTCAGTTTGGCTTAACAGCACCGTCAGCGAGGCCTCGTGATTTTACTCAAGCCCTCGCCATCGAGTTCTTTGTGGTCCCTTACTTTTAAAACTTCACTTAAGTAATTATCAGGAATTCCGTTAGAGCTATGGTTTCCACAGTCGGTATCGCGCGAAAGGAAAGGGGATTTTGGGGCTTTCTACTTCCGGTCATCATCTTCTCTTTCAGAGTCTTGATCCTTCGATTTTAGGTTTCAGGTACTCTTCCACCTCTGATTTAGCCTTCTTTCGTCTGTTCTTTGTCTCAATTTTATCGGTAAACATGGCTAGAAAATCTGCGGTTGTAAAAAGACACCATACCTGCAGATCCTTACGGAGTGACGATGCTTCATCGTCCGCCCACACTCGGTCTCCTCCTCCACCACCAAGAAAAAAGAAAGTCTGGGCATATAAAAACCCTGATCAGGTTCTCCCATCTGTCTCTGTGACAGTCTCCTCTTCCGATGAAGAACCAGAGGTTGTCCCTCAGGAAACCCCTATCCAACCTCCTTCACCCTTTACTCGTCCCTCTCCCAGCTCCTCCAGACATTCCCATTCATCGGATATCCTGAAGGACCTGATGCCTCTTCACCCCCTTCTGATCCTCCACGTGCTAGGCTTTTCAGGTCTGTCCCGAAGGAACACTGCTTCAAAAATTTTAATGTCGAGCATACCTGCTATCTTCTAGATCTTAAAAAATACAGTACATTCAAAGTACTTCAGAAGGTTGGCTTGGAAAACATTCTGAGTTGGGGTGGCAATGCCTATCCCTCTATGGTAAAGGGCATGTAATCCTCCATCCATAAATCCCTTGATGGTCCCTCTCATTCCTTCATTGTCAAATTCTCCAATCAAGAAAAATTCACTGTCACACCTGAGCTGGTTTCTCAGCTCATGAACATCCCTTTATTTAAAGGTGGGGACATCTCTACAGCCCGACATGAGATCGCCCCAGAAGACTATCACAAAATTATTAGCAAACTCTGTGGTGGTGGTATCGAACGAGAAGGAAATATCCAAATTCACTCCTCTTCTCTTCTTCCCAAGTACAAGATCTTACATCTGATCTTCACTTTCAACGTCTATCCTCGTCTAATGAACAAGTCACAGCTGAGTGACCACATGATCAATGTCTTGTATGCTGTGGCTATGGGAAGAAAAAATTGTCTTCCCTCCTTGATATGTGAACATATTAAACGTTTCTGGAAGTCTTCTGCCCAAAGTGTTGTACCTTTCTGTTATCTCCTTACACGCTTAGGTACTCATTTCGGAATGGTACCTTATCCTGGAGAAGTTTCTCTCAATGTACGACCCCTAACAAAGACTGGCATTGAGAGAAGTATCTGCTCATTTCACCCCTCATCAGGAGGCTCACCCAGTTCCGTTCCCTCTACTGATCGCCGGACACGCAAGGATGCTACCAGTCCTTCGCATTCCATTGATCATAAGTATTTCGATGAGCGATTCGCTGAGATGGAAAAGCGTCAAGAATCATTTCTGTCTGATTTGAACAAGAGTCAAGATCGCCTCCTGTATCAACATTAGGAGCTCTCTATCTATGTCACAACATCCACGCGGCGCATCTTCCACTCTCTCCAGCAGATTACAGATTCGTGCCGCCGAACTGATTCTGAATTCCCTCCCTCATCTTCTCAGGATTGAAGACCTTTTTATGAAACTCTGGTTATTTTGTTTATCATCAAACTACATTTTGGGTCTGTAATATTTGAACTAGCTCTTGCTATGTTGGTTATGCTAGACTATTGTGCATTATAGTTGCTCATTTGCTGTCTTTATGTTCATATCAGCTTTAATGTGCTCAATATTTGCATCTACTTGACTACTTCGCATATCTCTTGTTTATGGTTGACTAACCTTTGTCAATTTTCTTGACAAAAAGGGGGAGTAAAATATGTGCTAATGTTAAGGGGGAGTATACAAGTCCCACCAGTATCTTTTTTTTTTTGTATGCAGGAAAATGGGAAATTGATTGTGCCTTTATAGGCACAAGTTAAGGGGGAGATATATGTGATATTAGAGGATTTAATATTATTGTAATTTTATTGGTTAAGGAGTGGTCATGTGTGAATATATAATTTTGTAAAATTGATGTAATGGGTAGATCTTAGGTTTTTGTCAAGAAATTGACAAAGGGGGAGATTGTAAGTGCCCTGGTTTGGCACACAGGTAAGTGAACCATAGAAGAGCTTAGGCTAAGTCAAATACTAGAAGTCAATTGGAAAATAAAGTGAATAAGTGACTTTCAGCCTCGAGGCCTCATACAATCTGCCGAGGCCTCGCAACCAGTTATGCTGAGCTGAGTGCAGCTGACCCTGTGTGGAGCTGAGTGCAGCTACAGTTTTAGAAAATTAAAAACTGTGACTGTTTAATTGAGAGGTAATTATGGTAAATTTATTGGAAGCTTATTATGGTCAATAAAATTAACCACATGGGTTGCCACCTCTCTTAAGTTTGATTTTAAATATCCTTGGGAAGCTGTCCATAACAATTATGGAAAGGCTCCTCCATGATTTATAATCCACCTTCCAATATTCCCATCAAGTCCTTGATTAATGGCTAAGATAAATGATTTGCAAGTCATGCACGGTGGAGATGAGATGGCTGATATCTGATTGGTATCTGGCTGATCTGTCTGGATAGGTGACACTGCACATGTGTGCTGTCTTTCCAGAAATTATCGTCGGCGAGGCCTCATCAGAAGCAGCGAGGCCTCACAGGCGTGACTTACTGCAGATCTTAAATCTGTTTGTAAAATAATAGTAAGGTTTTTGTTTAAACGACCCAATACACATAGAAAAAACTCAGGAATGAGATTACCAATGAGTGATCATTCGGCCTTCCCTCTAGACACCTTCTTCATCATCTTTCTTAGTGGATGTTTGGGTAATCACAACCCCAATCTTGATGAAGAGTAAGGTGTTCATATAGGACTAAAACCAGTCATACCCGTGTCTTACTGCTGTGCCGATAAATACGTAGATGATGCTGATTTGATGGAAAGGAGCACACAGGTTCAGTAAAGAAGAAAGAGCTTAAAGGAAAACGGTTAAGGCCCAAGGCAAGCTTTCTTCTTGTTTTATTTTAAACATTGTAAAGTGGATTAGAACAGTGTGTTCGAACCGCTCTAAAAAATAGGTGCAGAGGATTAGACCAATTGGGTTGAACCTCTATAAAAAACTAGGTTGTACTATTTAGGTGTCAGACCCTTACATAGTATATTTGGGACGACCCTAGAGTTGGGAAGTCTGACAGTGGATGTAGGTTTGTTGAAACTGAACCACTATAAAATATTTGTGAATGCATGGATTGAATGCATGGATTGAATATTTTATTTACTTATAGCATAAATCAGTTGAGAAAATTTTAAAAGGAAATTAAAATTGAAAACCGACCTATTCACCCCCCTCTAGGTCGTACATTACTCTAGTAACGGAATTTCACTATGTACTGTATAAACTTGACCCGTAAACTTTCAGTCGACTGACTTTGGGTTAAATCCTATGTGTTCTCGGCCAGTACACATTCAGTCAACTGAATCATGATTCAGTCGACTAACTTTGGATCAAATCATTTGTGTGTTCGGCCAGTATAAATTCAGTCGACTCAATCAAAGATTCAGTCGGCTGAACTACCAACAAATCATTTACGTGTTTGGTAAGTAAACCTTCAGTCGGTTGAATCATAAGATTCAGTTGGCTGAAACACACCAGATCACTTACTTGTTTGGTACGTATGAGTTCAGTCGACTGAATCAAAGATTCAGTCGGCTGAAATACCAATAGACCCCATCTGTGTTTAGTCAGTGTTCTTTCAGTCGACTGAATCATGAGATTCAGTCTGCTGAAACACCCAGATATCCCTTATGTGAGGGGTGTGGAGTGCCCCTTGGTTGGTGTCTTTATGTAACAGTCCCATCTCTTCATTTCCTCTCATCATGGCTTGGATTAACCAATGAGTCCCTTGGCTTAACCAAGGAGACTATTAGCTTAAACCAAGAAACCTCTTTGGCTTCCAACGAGTCCCCTTGAGATGGAAACTCCTCATCTTCTCAACTCAACAACACCTTAACGCAATTGGACTCATTGGTGGTTGACCAAGTCAACTATGACTTGGCCGGCCATACATGCACTTGGGTCCCATCTTGGCCATGTTACTTGATGATGTGGCACATTGCTTAGTTGGCTTCCATGTGATGACATGCATGCCACATGGCAATGCCACATCACTCACATGCCACCTCACTTGATGAGGTGGATTTTAATGAATTAAATACATTAATTATCCAATTCAAATAATTTAATTAAACTTACCCAATTAGTTTTAAAATTAATCTCATCTATGATCCATTGGGTCTTAATTGGGTAATTGACTCATTTACTTTAAACTTACCCAATTACTTTAAAATCAAGTTCATCCATGACCCATTGGGTCTTAATTGGGTAATTGATCCATTTCATTGCCCATCTAATGTCCATTTCAATCATTTAATCTCAAATTCATTTAATTCGCAATTCAAATGGACCAATCCAATATATTTATAATCTAAAGACAATTCGGGGTGTTACAAGTTCAACCATCCTTATCTTAATGTTGAATAGACCGTTGCACATTAAATGCACTCCCAACAGCATTATTACTTCAGGGTCGATAGGTCGGTGTCACCAATGGGTCGGCAGTCATGGCACTGAGAGGTCGGTCCATAGAGAGGCTCGATCTGGAGCAACACCATGCTGATAGAGTTTCTAGCTCCCAATGGAACTTTCAAAGACTATGTTGTTAAATTGGGATGCAACTCATGCTTAATCCAAAGTCTGTTGGGAAGGCTATGTCGGCCATTATTGGAAATTCCTGTGTTCTGTCAGTTTGAAATGTTGAATAGTTGTTGATGACCATGATTCATATGATGATGTTGTGGATCCTCAAGCTATCACTAATCTTTGTGGCAATGATAAATTACAGACAAAGATAAGAGGTATCAAGGCATTGCAAGGAATGGCAGAAGTTGGGCATGTGATTCTCTTAGCAGATATCAAACTTGAGTTTAAACAATACTTCTATATGGAGACTCAAATAACACGTGTCGCACCAGATGAAGACAAATGTGTCATGTTCTATGCTTTAATTCAGTCTCCTAAGCGTGTGCAAGGAAAAAGAGTAATTGGGAAGTGCTTTGGTAGCCCTTATCTTAATGTCTGTGTGATGACAATGAGGATTTAGATGGAGATAATATGTACAGATGTTGAAGGCATGCCACATATGTTAAAGCCAGAAAATAGCTGCTGAAGAAAGGGATGTTGTAGATGCTTGGAGATCCTCACTAAACAAGGTAACATATAATTATTAAAGAGAACTTGCAAGAGAACCCAGCCAGGCCAAGCATTGAGCAACAGTAAAAAGACAATAGCAAAGTAGATACGGTGGCAAGAAACAGCCACACAGCAGCAGTTTGGATTTAAAATAGAGCAAGTCGGGATCAGTACCAGTGTTCCAAAACTAAACAGTAGCAGTCACTGTAAGCAAGAGAAGAAACCAACAACGTTGTGAGCGTTGGAAAAAATGGCTGATCAAATCAAATCACAGTGGTGATCTTGGAAAGAAAAGTACTGAAAATAGCATGAAAGTTCCCTTGGGAGCTAGAACACGATTGACCCTAGAGGGGGGGTGAATAGGTCAATCTAACAATAGTTGGTCCCTTTAAAAATTACTTGATTGATTAGTTTAAACACAACGGATACAGCCATCAATTGAGTATGTGTTAGCAAATGTGATTTAAACAATCAACACAAGAAAATAGCTCTAACACCACAAGCACAAGGACTTGAGATATATAGTAGTTATATCTACTCCAAAACCCTAAACCCTAAACCCTAAGATATATAGTAGTTATATGGTTAAACCCTAAACCCTAAACCATACTGCATGAAGGCACCAATCATTGCAAACCATTGTGAAGACATATGCAAGATACACCATACTCCATAAACACAATAAATTTATTTAACATATACAAGCATTTGTATTTATGAAGACCAACTAGCCCATTCAAAATACCACACATCTCATCAATCATCAAGAATTTCAAATATTCCATCACATGAACATTATGGAAAACATTCAACTCATAAAATATATAACTATAGCCATTTAGAGTTTGAACATTACCATATTTGCAAAATATTACATTCCAAAGAGTTTTAAAGTATATTCTCAAAATTTGACCATAACGGTCAACAAGCCAAAGTGTATGTACCCATCCTAGAACACAAGCACATGTTCCAAAAGACCCTAAGATACAAAGAGATTTCTACTCCTAGTGGTCCATCATGATCTGGTCAGGTGAAATGATCTGGTCTAACGAGAAGAGGAAGGAGTATCGACATCGGAACGTCTGCAGCTTACAATATCCAGAATCTGCTTCAACCATGAGTCGTGCCTTTCTTGAATCTGACTGATTTGATTTATGCGATTTTCCATGGCAGTCATACGTTCTTCAAACAAAGGATGAATAGACAGAGAGGGTCTGAGTTCTGCATCAACATGAGCTTTTTAATGTGCAAGAACTTCTTCATTCTGCACAGGACCTTCTTGGTTTACTTGGTCTAAATTTTGTACAGGTTGAGCTGCTGCAGGAGGTGTCTTAATATGGAACATCATGTGTATGGATTCCAAAGTGAGGATAGGGCTGAATACTAGGTCATCATCTGGTTCAGCAGTAACTCCCAGCCTCTGAGCTAATTCAGACATAATGTACCCAAAATGTGTTGCACTATGACCCCGCTTTATTTTGTTGCACTATGACCCCGCTTGGATCAGTGGTTGATAATGTTCCAACAAATCAAGGTAGGTAAACATATTCTTTTTCCATCATATATTGCCTTCAAGATGTTTATCATATAGGGAGTCAAGTCTCCTCGGTTCCCTTTTCGGGGATACACATTGAACTAGAATATTTGGTGCATGAGACGAAAATAGAGAAAGGTTTTTGAGGCACGAAGGGCATGTTCATTGACCCACTGAACGAGTTCTTCACATAAAAGAATGGTAGCAGCTCCTCTTTCCTCCATAGGAAGGTCATCACTAACAGTTTTTGGGCCATTATGGGATAAGGGAACATTGATAAGTGCGGAAAAGTGCGCTGGAGCGACTCGAAAGTCTGACCCATCAGTAAATTTGATAGTGAAAGAGTAGTCAGTATATGAGACTTCTTTGAATGCTCCATACATACCTCTCGCAAGGGATGCGTATGCATGACCTCCCCAATTTAAAATTCTGGACCAGTGGACATGAGCGAGATAGTGGTCGACTTGAAAATGACAGACTAGAGTGCATGGACGTTCAATAGTGATTCCTTTTTTGGTCACATAATCAATTTTCACTGGATTAACTTTCATAAGATATCTCTTTGGAGGATTGGATGGGAACAGAGACCTAAAAGTAGTTGCACGACTCCTAAAGATCCTCAGTACCGATCGGCTTGAAGAGACTCTATCCATTTTGTGGAAATTGGAGGAAAACGAGAGAAAGAGGGGTTTAGGGGGGTTTAGGGTTTCAGAGTAGATAATATGAGTGTGTGTTAGCAAATGTAGATAATGTCGATATGTTCCTTGATCCATTAGTAGATAATGTGATTTAAACAATCAACACAAAAAAATAGCTCTAACACCACAAGCACAATGACTTAAGATATATAGTAGATAATGTCGATATGTTCCTTGATCCATTCTTCCTTGGTTATTTCTATGATTATTTCATATCATTCCCAGGCCGATATATCGACCTGGTCAATACATCGTTTTAGGCCAGTATATATATATATTGACCATGTCGATGGGTTGTTCGAAGGTCAATTCATAGTTCATTGGTCCCTTTTCATTTCTGTCATACCCATACCGATACATCGACACCGGCGATGTGTCTCCTTGGTTTATTTTCCTTTGGTCTTACAATTTGGAAGTTTCCATTTACTGGTTTCTCATCCTAGAGGACACATTGACAAAGTCAGTATGTCGACTAGGTTGAGTGAGAAGTCATGGGCCCATCATCCATGGCTTCCCTTTACACGTGTGTTCGTCCTTCTTAGGTTCTTTCTTTCCAATTTCAATCACACAAGTTTTCTAAACAACCTGGTGTTATTGATTTACTCAAAAATATCAGGAATTCACCTACCTAGAGTGATTTATAGGTGTTCTCAAATGGATTCAATCTGATATCCCTTGCCCCCTTGTTCTCCTCCCACCTTGCAAGCTTGATTTCCATTTCCCCCTTGCCTTTTTCTCTACTTCTTTTTTTTTTTAACAGAGGAAGCCCGTGGGGAGGTGAAGAGGTTATTGCTCGAGTTGAGGGCTGAGATGTGAGTGATAGGTGCACTCGGATGAGTAAGAGGAGTGGTCAGGCACTCTGTTTCTTCTCTGTTTTTCTCTCATTTTCTTTTCTTTCTTACTTTCTTTTTCCTTCGTTTTCTCTTCTTTTTATCTTCCCTTCTTGCTATCCCTAGACTCTTAATTGAGTCCTTGAAAACAGAAGAGGCATTGTGAATGCCCATGCATGGAAAAATGAAAGGTTTGGACGGTGGTAGACAGAGCGTCTGCTGAAGACGTTCGGGCAACTCGACACATCGACTTTGTCGATGTGTTGATCTATTTGATTGCATTTTCCCCCGATACATCTATCCAGTCGATGTATCGTCTGGAAATGTTCAGACTTCCCGACACATAGACCAGGTCGATGTATCCTCTTAGAAACTTTAGTTTCCTTTTATTTCTTTTAATAAACATTTACATTTTTTTGGACCAAAATCATATATTTCATTTATATGATAAATAAATTACATAAAATGAGGAGTTAAAACTCTGAGTCCTTACAATACTTCGACTTGTCCCGAAAATTATACGAAGGTTGGATTCCAAAAGAAAAACAAAATTTTACACAAATAACTTAGGATGAGAGGCTCTCATTTCTGATTCCATTTCCCAAGTGGGTTCTTCATTTCCGTGTCTCTCCCAGACCACTTTGACGAAGGGGATCACCATGTTCTTGAGTACTTTCTGTTCTGCACCTATGATTTTGATAGGTCTTTCGACGTAGGTTACGTTACTTAGAACATCAAATTCTTGTGCATCCAAAACATGCGATGGATCAGGTTTGTACTTTCGTAGCATTGAGACATCAAATACATTGTGCATGTTGGATAACTGTGAGGGAAGTGTTATGTGATATGTAGCCTCGCCAATTTTATCAAAGACTGAGAAGGGTCCTATAAAGCTCGGGGTTAGCTTCCTTTTTTTTCCAAACCTCATTTGACCTTTTCTCGGGTGAGACCTTTAGAAATACTAAGTCTCCCACTTCGAATGTAAAAGGGCTTTCTTCTCTTATCAGCATATCTCTTTTGTCGGCTCTGAGCAGTCAACAGATGTTATCGAATAACTTTGATCTGCTTAGTTGTTTTTGCGACCAAATCCGATCCAATGAGTGCAGCCTCTCATACCTCGGTCCAACAAATTGGTGATCTGCATGGTCGACCATATAATGCTTCAAATGGAGCCATCTGAAGGCTTGCCTGATAGCTGTTGTTGTATGAAGACTCCACCAGTGAAGGTGATCCTCCCAACTGCCCTAGAAGTCTAACATACAAGCTCTCAGTATATTTTCCAACGTTTGTATGGTCTTTTCTAACTGTCCATCCGTCTGAGGATGAAATGTTATGATGTATAACAAATCTGTCCCCATTGCTATCTGCAAACTCTGCCACACCCTGCATGTAAATATGTCGTCCCGATCGGACACAATGGTCCTGGGTATCCCATGCAATTAGACAATGTCTGTGATGTATCGCCTACCCAATGTCTCAGATGAATCTGTTATCTTGATAGGCATCAAGTGTGTTGACTTCTTGAGACGGTCAATTATAACCCATATTGCATCATTGCCTTTTGAAGATTTGGGCAATCCGGTCACAAAGTCCATTGCAATGTGCTCCCATTTCCACTCAAGTGTAGAAAGGGATTTAAGTCATCCAGGTGGCTTTCGATGTTCTACTTTGACTCTCTGACTTGTCAAACATCTAGAGACGAAATCAACCACATCTTTCTTAAGTCCACACCACCAATATTGTCTTTAAGATCTTGGTACATTTTTGTACTTCCGGGTTGTATGGAAAATTTGGACGTATGAGCTTCTGTCAATAATTCTTCTTTACATTCCTCTGGCACATAGACTCGACCTCTGAACATAAAACCCTATCCATGTCGTAATTCCCAATATTGCACTGTCTCTCTTGTAGATAGTTTGGCCCATATCGCAACTATTTCTGAATCTGATCTTTATGCATGTTCAATTCTTGCCGTCATAGTAGAGTGTGCGATTAAATCGTACATGCATCCTCTGCCGCTTATATGTAGGTTCAAAATTTCATCATAAATTTGCAAAGTGATGTGTGTTGAGAAGAGTATTTAAATACTAAATACAAACACACAAAGATCAACCACCATAAGACCAAATTTATAGTGGTTCAGTTAGCCAACCAACATCCACTGTTAGGACTAGCTCAACATTGAGCTATCCCCAAATCCACTAAGTGGGGACTTACACCCTCACAGTTAGAATAGGAATTCCACCTCACTCAATCGGGTAGGAATTTTACACACCACATGTAAAATAGGAATTCCATCTCTTCATTTGGCTGGGAATTCCACCCACCATAGTGCCAGAGACGACGCTCTAGAATTTTTTATAGTGGTTCTGGAGACAAGCCTCCTTAATCCACTTTCGTGACAAAGGTTTTAAATAAAATTAAAACCAAGAAGCATTTGCCTTTAAAGCTCTTTTTCGTTGATGTGTGCTTCTTCAAGATCCACCCAATGTGTGGCGACGTTCCTCCTTATAACAGTCGTAATTTCAGGGTGACTCTGAAACTGGTTCTACCAAATCTTTCTTACTTTATTATCATTTCCCCTTTATCTCTCACAAACTCAATCCATAGGATTGGCTCTATTAGATTCCCTAAGTGTAGCACAATAGAGAGATAATGATCATTTTGTTGGCCCTTGTTTAAGCTCACTGATAATGATGAGGGTCCAACCGATTTGCCAAAGGATGACAACTGGTTGCACAAATATTGGTATTTATAGACAAGGCAATCAGTTTCAGCAATAGTCATGTACCGACAGGTCAGGCGCACCGAGGGGTCTGTGACTAAAAATATTACCATTCAACAACCCGATCGTTGAGTATTAATGCACTTTCAATGGCACAATTTATATCTGACCGACAGATCTGTGTTATCGATTGGTCGACAGCCATGGCACCGAGAGGTTGGTCCATACGAGAGGCTCAGTCTAGGGCAACACCATGCTGACAGAGTTTCAAGTCCAGAAACTAGTTTTACTTGGACCGACCTGTCGCCTTTTACCGAGGGGTCAGTCCTAGTACTGTCGATCGGTCTTGAACTACTTATTTTCTCAAGAGCCCACCTGAGTTCTAAGTTCCAGAACTCATAAGTCTTTATCGAAGAGTCATTGACCACGAGGGGTCTTTTCAGCCTTTCACCGAGGTGTCAATGCATACGAGACTCTCGATCAGAGGCACACTCAGAATGATAGTTCTATGATCTAGGACCCTTGTCAATCTGGTCGACCAGTCTTTGACCACGATGGGTCGATCATGTTTCCACCAAGGGTCTGGTGAGAATAGCTGGTCAAGTTCACAGTGAAACCAAATACATATTCCAAGTTGGGTTCCAATTCACTGTCAAGCTTACTCTCTAGGCTACTAATGATTTTACCATTTGTTTAACTAAGCCTAGGAATGGTCATCTTAGGTGTGGGTATCACCTAAAGTCATTTATGCTAAATACATGTTTTGTGATTTCCATAACGATGAGATTTAATCCGGTGGAGCATGATCTTCGATCTTGATCATCTTGAGTCTTCAAGCTTCTACCAAGTGCTTCTTCCCTAGTCATGGAATTGACAAACTTAGGGATTCAGCAAGCCGTGGAACTAATATGTCGACAGTCATGGAACCGAGAGGTCGGTCCATACAAGGGTCTCGATCTGGGGTAACACCATGCAGACAGAGTTTCATGTCCCGAAACTTGTCCTGCCCAAAACGTCCTGTCACCCTTTACCGAGGGATCGGTTCTGGTTATAATGCCCTGACCCCGAAGTGGGCCCAGAACGCCACTGATTTTTTTTTTTTTTTATAAACTAATCTCCAAGGCTTCTAAATGGGCTGGTTCAAAAGTTAGGCCCATAAACAAAGGCCACACATGATTTCAACATGTGGACTCAAACACATACCATAAACCGACCCACAAGCAAACCCAAACCACATAATCACAAATTTCCATGAACGAAATATTATTCAATCAAAACAGAGTAGCTACGGTCGCATAGTGGTTTAATACATATTCCAACACATAAAAGTACCATATACGGTACTTTACACAAATCATAGTCCCAAAGAACCAAAATCAACAAGTCCCCGTCAAAGGGAGAAAACCAAGACCACGCCAAAGCTTATCCTTCCTAAGCTTGATACGGAGGTTCCTCCTCCTCTGGCACATCTCCTGAAAGGTGAGTGGGGTGAGCTAACTAATCCAGTGAAAGAAATATAATAATGCAGTTTAATGAACATCAGGTTAGTTAAATAATCAACATTTTCAAAATAACAGTTCAAAACTTGCCAAAATCTCATTATCAGTCCACAACTGCCACCATCCACCATAACCCCTAGATACTACACTGAGAGCAATAGTATTAAGTCCTGACACGGTCAAAATACTTATTGCAAGTACATCTCCGGTACACCCCAAAAATCGGTATTGACACACCTGAAGTCAGTAACTGTCGACTCACCTGCTCCAATAGATGTAAACCGACAGACACAGCTCAGGAATGGTTTAATAGTAAAGGGTACGTGGAGCAGTATTAACATCATTACAGCTCTTAAGCATTTCACATAGGATCAACATCATTAATATTTACAAGCACTTCCACAATAGTGCATTATGTCTAGGCATATGAGTGGATTCATCAACACTGATTCTTGAAATCACTCATTGCTCAAGATCCAATCTTTTTAACCTGATTTACCCCTACTGCAATGTTAAGTCTCCTCACCATAAATGTGTGGTATCGAAGTCTCTGGCAACATACAAACAGATATACAATCAATAATCAGTCAGAATATATAGCATACAAAGCAATACATACTTGTAGTATTTCAATCTATCCTGTTTTTCCAAAAATCTCTAGGGAAATGGAATTGAGTCTCCTATTTGGTTTCTAACCATTTTAACTTATAATAATCAGCAATGCATATAATAAATAGGTGCTCAGGCCACTTCTCATATTGTCTTCTAGGCATGACCAGATTGACATATTAAGTTAGGCCTAGATGTATAAGGTGCTCAGGCCACTACTCTTATAGAGAGTTGGGCCTAAAGGTCACTTAGTGCACGAACCCTTTGTAAGCACCTTACCCTTTTTCACTCGTCGAAAATCAGAGTCTATTTTTTTTTTTTTTGAAATAAAGAGTGAGAGAGAGCTGGACGCCACGACACGAGCTAAGTCTGAGCTTCCAAAGCCCAGCCCTTAACTGGCCAACCATACATGTGCATGGACCGAATCCACTAAAACAGTTCACTCGCTTAAGGTTATACTTGTGGAAATAATCATATTGCGGAATTAATATTTGATTACATAAACCAACCGTAACGTTTACTTAGCAAGGAAGTCAATCACCCAAAACTTAACTGAATTTAATATCCGAAGTTAACGTCAAACCATAGCAAAATAATATCTAAGTTATTACAATCCCAAAATGCAATTAACTCAATATACATGTCCAAAACTAAAACTTAAAAATAAGTAATAAGCTGCCCAAGGTCCTAAGCTTGGCTCCTTTCGCGTCCATTGTCCGCTCCGTTCCCTGTATCATCATCTAAGGTAGAAGTAGGGCGTTAGTCAACACACCCAGTAGGTATTCTGAGTAGGGGCAAACACATGTGATTATTATAAAAATCAGAATAGATACATAATATCAAATCATGATAAATCAATGCCATGCCATGGGTGTCATATGCCATGATTTCCCACCCATCAACCATATCTCAAAAATACATAGGTAAACCTCTTGATGAACAAGCCACATCAAGGTATTCATTGTCATGACTCCCCACGTATGCCTTATCGGTCCCACCGAACAGAGCATGGACTCCTCTTTCATTTCAAAACATCATATACCATTTCTCAATAGGAATCAGTGTGGATCCCTCCCCACGTTTGTTTATCGGATACCCGAATGGAGCGTGGACTCCTCTCATATGTTCCCTCCCATGCCATGCATGAGATGTGAGTGCATCATGCTATTTCACATTAAATTACATAATAGCCTTGAAATCCATTCTTAAAACATAAAGCATTTTGATACCAAAAATAGATCATCAATCATGGAAAGAAAAACCATTGCATGTACATAATCCAAGTGTTTCAACAAGGGAGGAATCCTACCCACATCCAAGTATTGTATCCTTGCGTTTTAGTCAAAACCGATCACCAATCACGTCAAAGCCGATCGTACACCCGTTTGTGAAATCCCTCTACCTTAAATTAATTCCATCATATAAAATGGTCAAATTATTTATCCAATTAATTTAAATCATTCCGTACATCCTCCCAATTAAACTTAACCAATTGGAAAAGGAAAATCATACAAAAACTTTGCTTTTAGAATCAATCGGGTACCCGTCCGCAGCCCATCCTGCGGACAATAGGAACCGTCCTACCGACGGTGACCCGTCCTACATGCATATCTCCCGTCCGCAAACAGCACCATGTTATGTTTGTTACCCGTCCGCAGATGATCGAAACCCGAAATCAGTCCTCATTTGTTTGATGTTAGACTTAACCCTTCCTCTAAAAATTTGTTTCTTTATTCTTTAAAAATATTTTAAACATCATCCATATTTCTTCATTCCATCCCTTGTTTGTTGGTCCTCAACACCTACCCATTCCTTGAATGGATACCGACTCTCTGATCATTTATTCCAAAACATATTCCATCTTCAAATGGATATCCACCTTCATGGCTTGCAACGGTTTAGCCAATCATATCCATCAAATATGGGACCCCATGGTTTCAGCCATTCCATAGCCGAAACCATGTTTTCCCTTAGCTTCTTTTAACCAATAAATCCTCATTAAACACTACATACAAATTCCGCGTCTCCTCCGTTTCTTTAGGTCTGATCTTGTTCCTCCGTCCTTCTCCTTCCTTAGTCCTTGTTCTTCCTCCAAGTCTAGAGCTGAAATGGGAGGGAGAGAGATTGAAAGCCTCCTTGATCTTCAATGGAGTATTCGGCCAAGGTGTTGATTGAGAGAGGGAGGAAATGAGATGGAAGTCTCTATGGAAGGATCGGCCAAGGTGTGTAGGTTGAGAAAGAGAGAGAGAGAGACAGAGAGAGACAGAGACAGAGAGAAAGAATGAGATGGAAAACCTTCTATCTTTTCTTCCAAAGCGGAGGATCGGCCAAGGGTGTAGAGAGATGAAGAGAGATGAGAGATAGGAGTGGAGATGAGATTTCTTTTGCTCAAGAGGGAGGGGGAGAGGATCGGCCAACGGGGGTTTTGGTGGTGTGTGTCTTTTGTCTAGCCCTAGCCTCCCAACCTCCCACATTAAGGTGTGGTCTTTTGGTCAACCAAGAAGATGCATGGCTTACACTTGGGGCTTTGTCTTTTGTCTTTCCCATGTGTCCCAACTAAGGAGACACATGGCTTACACTTAGAGCTTGGTCTTTCCCATGTGTCCCAACCAAGGAGACATATGGCTTACACTTGGGGCTTGGTTTTTCCCATTCAACTCGATCCCAATTCACTTTGACTCATTTAATTTTCTTGAACTCATTTCCATATAACTCAAGTGATTTTAATTTCCAAATCAATATAATTGAACTCACCCATGGTTGACCAAGTCAGCCATGGTAGCCGACCATGCATGTTACCTTAGACCACTCACCACCTCACTTGATGAGGTGGATTTGGGTCCCACTTGGCCATGCCACTTACATGCCACCACATACACATGCCACCTCACTTGATGAGGTGGATCCCATGTCTTGGGTCTTAATTGGATACATGACCCAATTAAATTAATTCCTTACCTATTTACCTTAAACATCAATTCATCTTGACCCATTGGGTCCCAATTGGGTATTTGACCCAATTAACTACATTTACCCAATTAAAATCCATGATCCGTTGGATCATAATTGGGCCATTGCCCCAATTCTTACCCATTTAACATTCATTTCATCCATAAATCTTAAATTTAACAATTAAAATAGATAATTTCCAATATAATAATGCATTTGAAAATCCGGGATGTTACAATATTACCCTCTTTTGAAATTTTCATCCCGAAAATCTAACAAAGTAGGGTTTCAAACAACTATACAAAAAGCTCAGGGTGAGCTGCTCTCATTTCTGATTCAAGTTCCCAGGTGGCTTCCTCATTACCATGTCGATCCCATACCACCTTGACGGACTGAATGGCTCGGTTCCGTAACACCCTCTGTTCTTTCCCGATCGCTCTGACCGGCATTTCAACATAAGTCACGTCGTTTTACACATCAACATCTTGCACATTCAGCACGTGCGAAGAATCAGGATTGTATTTCCTCAACATAGGAACGCGAAACACATCATGCAAAGATGACAACTGTGGAGGAAGTACCAATTGATAAGCCACCTCCCCCACCCACTTTTGGATTGGAAACGGTCCCACAAATCTAGGCGACAGTTTCACTTTCTTCCCAAATCGCATGTGCCCCTTTAGTGGCGAGACTTTCAAGAATACTAAGTCTCGCATTTCAAATTCAAGGAACCTCCTTCTTTTGTCAGCGTAGCTCTTTTGACGACTCTGTGCAGTGAGTAGATGCTGTCGTATTAACTTAATCTGTTCCGTAGTCTCTGCAACTAGCTCGGGTCCAATAAGTGCAGGCTCACCGACCTCTGTCCAACACACTGGTGATCTACAGGGTCTACCTTACAACACCTCAAATGGAGTCATCTGGAGGCTTGTCTGGTAACTGTTGTTGTAAGAGAACTCGACCAGTGGTAAGTGATCCTCCCATCCACCTTTGAAGTCTAACATACATGCTCCCAACATATCCTCCAATGTCTGTATTGTCTTCTCTGACTGTCCATCAGTCTGTGGATGGAACGCTGTACTAATCAATAAATTTGTCCCCATAGCCGACTGCATACTCTGTCACACCCTGCCGGTGAATCGGCCATCTCTGTCAGACACAATAGTCCTGGGGATACCATGTAGCCTGATGATATCCTGGATATACCGTCGTCCCAAAGTCTCAGATGAATCTGTCATCTTGACGGGAAAAAAGTGTGCAAACTTGGTCAATCGATCTACCATGACCCATATTGCATCGTTGCCCTTTGATGACCTTGGCAACCCTGTCACAAAATCCATGGGAATATGTTCCCATTTCCACTCTGGCACTAGTAAGGGTTCGAGTAGTCCTGGTGGTTTCTGATGTTCAGTCTTGACCTGCTGACAAGTCAGGCAATGCGCAACAAACTCTGCCACATCTCTTTTAAGTCCATGCCACCAATAGTGTCTCTTCAGATCATGATACATCTTGGTGCTACCCGGATGAATTGAGAGTTTGGTTTGGTGTGCCTCAATCAATAACTCTCTTCTGCAGCTTTGAGACACATATGTCCTGCCTCGGAATAAAAGACCTTGTCCCGGTCGTAATTCCCATTCTGGTACAACCTCACCAGTAGACATTTCAGCCCATATCTCTTTTACTTCTGGGTCTGTCCATTGTTCCTGTTCAATCTTGGAAACCATGTTGGATCATACGATCAGATTATACATACTCCCATGATTCTTGATGTACGAATTGAACTCTCGAATGGTATTCAACATTTCTCATTCCTTCATAATCAAATTGGGCATTGTTGCATGTGACATGCGACTGAGGGCATCCGCCACTTTGTTTGCCTTGCTAGGATGATATCGAAGCGCAAACTCATAGTCTTGCAGATATTCCATCCATCTGTGCTGCCTCATATTAAGTTCTTTCTGATCAAATAGATATTTCAAACTTTTGTGATCAGAAAATACCTCAAACTTCTCACCATAGAGATAGTGTCTCTAGCTTTTGAGAGCGAAGACCACTGCGGCCAATTCCAGATCATGTGTGGGATAGTGGCATTCATGAATTTTCAATTGCCTTGAACCATAGGCGACTACGTGATGACTTTGGGTAAGAGAACACCCAAGTCCTTCACCTAAAGCATCACAATATACTTCATAGTCCTTACCTCTTTCCAGCAAAACCAGGATAGGTACAGTCGTAAGCCTCTCCTTCAGTTCTTCGAATCGTCGGTTGCATACAGCAGACCATTCAAATTTTACTCCTTTCTGATTGAGTCGGGTAAGTGGAGATGCAATCTTGGAGAAGTCCATAATAAACTTCCTATAATAACCAACCAATCCCAGAAAGCTACGGATTTCGGTCACATTCCTTGGAGTTTTCCAATCTCTAACTACCGTCACTTTAGCGGGGTCCACGGCTATTCTTTCCACTGATATGACATACCCTAAGAAGTTAACCTCAGATAACCAGAATTCACATTTGCTTGCTTTGGCATACAACTGATTCTTCTTCAGGGTGTCTAGAACCATCCGCAAATGTTCAGCATGCTCCCCCTAACTTTTAGAATAAATCAGGATGTCGTCAATGAAAACAATTACAAATTTGTCTAAGTAAGGCCGAAAGATCATCTTCATGAAGTCCATGAATACAGTTGGTGCATTGGTGAGTCCAAACGGCATGACCACATACTCATATAGTCCATACCGAGTTCTGAAAGCCGTCTTCTCTATGTCTTCATCCCTGACATGGATTTGATGGTAGCTTGACATCAGATCAATCTTGGAGAAATGACTGGAACCTCTGAGTTGATCGAATAGATCATCAATTCTGGGTAGAGTAACACCCAGGATATCAATTTACATGAATTTTGTCCATTTAAATTATGAATTAATGGACATGGACCTTAGATAGGTAAGGTGTTGGGCAATGGCCCAATTAAGACCCAATGGTTATGGAATGAGTGTTCAATGTAGGGTAAATGGGTAAGATATATCTAAATGGGTCAAGGCGGCTATTTGGGTCAAAAGGCCCAATTGGGACCCAATGGGTCATGGTTGACTTGGTTGACCACCAAGAGAGTCCAAGCTTGATTAAGTTGGGGCTGGTTTGAGTTGGAAATAGAATCAAATAATTAAGTGATTCAAGTGAATTAAGTGAGTTGAGTTGAGTTGAGTTGAAATAAGTTAAACTAAAGTGGTGAGTTGAATTAAAGAGTGAGTGAAGTGTGAAGAGGAGGGATTGTTATTTCAAAGAAATCAAACCAAGGGGGGGTCCACGTTGGCATGGGAGTTTCATCTTAGAGATGAAACCCCCATATGGAGAAGTAATGGAAAGATGGGGAGTTTTTGTTTATTTTCAAATTCAAAATTCTAGACTACACGTTGGAGGGGGGGGGAAAGTTTCATCTCAAGATGAAACCCCCACATGAAACATTAATGAGAGGAGGAAGTTGGGGGGGGGGGGGGGAGAGGGTGGGGGAGGTTACACCAAGGCAACCTATGGAAGCCGTTGGATGCCTTGGGAGTTTCATCCCATGGATGAAACCGCCTAGTGAGCATAAAAGACTATGGTTAATGGAAATGGGAGTTACAAGTGGTGCCACCAAGAGACACCACCTTGGCTGAATTTCATTAACCAAAGAGTTTGATTTCACTCTCTCCCTCTCCCTCTCTTGGCCGGCCAACATTTTAAAGGAAAGAAGATCAAACTTCTCACACAAGGCCGACCACCCTCAAGTCTAGGATTTGGAGTATTTTCTATCTCAAGTTTCTCTCTCTCTCTCTCTCTCTCTCTCTCTCTCTCTCTCTCTTTCAATCCATACCTTTTGGCCGAACCACTCCAAGGGGTTTCCAGCAAGGTTAGTCTCGGCCAAAGAATCAAGAAGAAGGAGAGGCTAAGGAAGGAAAGGAACAAGCCGGAGTGAAGAACAAATTGGAGGAGTCGCGGGATTGATAAGTGCTCAATAAACTCTTGTTAAATAAGATGGTTAAGGAAACATGATTCGGCCATTGTATGGCCAAACCTATCAAGGGTTAAAATCATGGCTATTGAATTTAAAAGATTAGATAAGGAACCATAGGGTTCGGCCATGATGTATGGCTGAATCCCATGGAAAGATTTTGGTTATTTTTTGGGGGTTTTTGAGGGATAAAGATCATGGAATATTATGAATGTCTTAAAAGGATTTTTAAATGGATATATGGGTAAAGCATGGGTCGGCCATTGCATGGCCAAACCATAATGTTATAATGGTTAAGATGTTAAAGGGGGACAAAAGCTAAATGAGTGAGGTTCGGCCATGGTGAATGGCCGAACCCCACTAGAGTGTATATTATTAACATGAAAATGAAGGATGCATATTAAAAAATGTTAATCATTCTACATGGTATAAAAATGATATGGGATGAAAGAAACATGAACCATGGGTTCGGCCATAGTGTATAGCCGAACACCATGGAAGGTTGCCAAGGACTTGGAAGGGATTAAATGGAGTAATGTTTAAGTGGACTTAGATTATTATGTATGTTAAACAATTGGTGCATAAGTAATAAGATTAATGAATCAAGAGGTCATGATCTTATATTTAAGTTAAAAGAGCAAAGGACTTAAAAGAGAGACCAAAACCAAAATGGTGAGGTTCGGCCATGTTGTATGGCCGAACCCCACTAAGGAGTATTTGGTGGATTTAAGGTTTTGTTCATGTTAATGAATTATTTAGTCATGAACACAAGTTTTGGACTTAAAAATGGTATTGAAATCATGGAGTAATGGGTTTTAGATATCATAGGGTTCGGCCATGCACCATGAAACATTTTATGGATCAAAATGGGACTTATGTATGCTTAGATGAAGGATGCTTTGGTTATTGAATTTTATGGACTGTTTTAATAAAGTTAATGGGTGGAAATAATAGATCAAGGATTAAAAGGGGACCCAAGTTAAATGAGTGAGGTTCGGCCATGGAGTATGGCCGAATCCCACTATGGTTTATTTTATGGACATATGAATGAAATGGAAACTAAGAATTGGATCGATGGCAAGATGGTAAATAAATGAAAATAATGAACCAAGGGTTCGGCCATGTTGTATGGCCGAACCCCATGGGAAATGTTTATATATTTGAAGTGTTGATAAGGTTGGATGGCTGATTTAAAAGTGTTGGGTTTTATGAATCAAGAATGGCAAGGATTGGATTTGAAAGATCAAAAGGTTGAAAAGAAAGGACCAAAACCAAGATGATGAAGTTCGGCCATGTTGTATGGCCAAACCTCACCAAGGTGTATTTGGTGGATTGAGGGTTTTTAAATGGGTCACTTGGATGAGATCAGTTAAATAAAAGGGACTAAATTAAAAAGGGTGAGGTTCGGCCATGGTGTGTGGCCGAACCCCACAAGGTTGAGTTTTGGACTTAGACATTGATGTGAATCAAATGGGTTGTTGGTTTGATTGATTGTTGTATAAATAAGGTAATGAGACCTTACAAGTGGGATGCGATCGTGAGCGGTTGACGGTTTATGTAACACCTCTGATTTTCAGACTATTATTTTATTTGACAATTATTCTTTTAAATGGTGGATTTTAGAATTGGACCTTATTTGGATCAAGAATTGGGCCATAACCCAATTAGGACCCAACCAATGTTGGAATTGGTTTTATTAAATGCAAATGGGTTGAATTAATTTAGTGATGAATTATATCTAATTTTAAACAAAAGATTTTTATGGCAGAATTTTGAATGTGAAACCTATAGATTTTGCGCAGGAGAGATATGTGGGATTTTAAATCCACAATGATATGCTAGATATTTAAAAAGGGATGAAATAAGTAAAAGATTATTTGGATTATGATTAGGGTTATGCGCATAGTACTTGCTAATAAGAATTAAAGGAAGGTCTTAATAAGGCAAGGGAAAGTCGAATATGGCCAATTAAAGAGGGAAAGTCGGCCATGGTTAAATAAGGAAGGTTTGACATATGTCCAGTATTTTGGTTATCACTTGTCACTCTGGTATCCGATTTCTTTGATTCTTTTTGCGTTGGAAAGAAGACTTCAAGAGCGACAACTTTTTAGTTTACCACTTTTTCTGATTCGGAAGTTAATAAGGTCGTAATTGAGCTACAAAATAGTATATGTGTAATAACGGGGAACACAAGGGGCACACGGCTAAGGGCTGCTTATCTTAAGAACTTTCTAATGTGGGATTAGGAAAGGCTATAAAAGGAGAGATCAAGAAGGATACATGGTTTTGACATCCTTTATTGTTGAGTTTATTCCTCTCTCTCCCTCTCTCAATTCATCATTCTCTTCCACGCCAAAGCAAGAGAAAGAAGGGCAGAAACTAGAAAGTGTTCTTGTTTGGAGAAGAAAAATAAGAATGGAGAAAGATTAGAAGATCAAGGAAGAGATTAGTATCTAAAGTGTTTTAATGTTAAAAAATTTATTTATGAAATCAAAAGAACCATAGGGTTCGGCCATGGTGGCCGAACCCCATGGAGAAAAATTGGAGATGGGTTAATGGTTTAAAGAGAGAAGAAAGAACCATAGGGTTAGGCCATAGTGCATGGCCGAATTCCATGGAAAGATTTGATTAATTATTAGTTTTAAAGATTGAAAACCATGGTGTGTTTTTTATTCATTCATTGGGTTACGTTTCTTCAACTTTAGAACATGGAAAGACATGGCAATTTCATGATAAAAAACATGGGGATCTATGGTTTAGATTTACAAATTTGAATGATGGAAATCCATGGAAGAGTTTGATAATTTTTAAAGAAAAATTGGATGGACATGTGGGTCGGCCTTGGAATGGCCGAACCATGATTTCTAGATGGCTAAATTAGTGGATCTAAACCAATGGCTAAGATCATGAACCATAGGGTTCGGCTAAGGTGTATAGCCGAACCCCATGGGGTTTTGTTTATGGACTTAGAACCTTGAAATTAGGTGAGACTTGGTGTTGATTTATCATTATATTATAAGGTAACGGGATCTCAGAAGCGGTGCGCGATCGGTGATCGAATCTTGGACGGAAACGTAAGGACTTGTGAATAGTCTTAGGTAGGATTCCACCTCTTTGAACCCATGGCTTATGTACCTTGTTTTTATATTATGTTTGATGAAAATATGTTTTCAAGAATATGTTTTATTATATTGAATATCGAATGCTATGTTTAATTATTTAAAATAGCATGGGCCAATTATGTTTCAAAGGATGATTTTACATGCTAAGTTTATTTATATAAAGAGCATGTGTTGGATGTGTTTTCAAATGATGATTTTCAATGCTATGTTATGTTATAAAATAACATGTGTTTCATTGGCATCTCATGCATGGCATGGGGTGGAGGATTTATAACCGAAGGGGTATTGAAACATGGATATGTATATGGTTTTATCTTATTTGATGGTTTATGTTGCAATTATATTATGTTTCAAAAATGAAGTTTTTAATGCTATGATATTTACATTACATAGCATATGGACATGTACATCTCATGCATGGCATGGGAGGGGAATTTGTAACCGGGGGCCACGCTCCGTCGGGGCGTCCGTAAGGCAAACGTGGGAAGACCTTGACGTGTATAATGCCATCAAGTAGAATCCAGAGGCCACACTCCGTCGGGGCGTCCGAAAGACCACTATGGGGATACCTTGATGAGGAGAATTCCATCAAGAGGTTACATGGAATGTGATGGGTGGGACTCATTGCATAAGACATATGGCATGACATGATTTTACATGATTTTAATGATATGATATTTTATATGATATTGGATACTAACCCATGTGATAGCCCTACTTAGAATTCCTACTGAGCGCGTTATTCTAACGCCCCTACTTCTACCCTAGTGAATGACACAGGAAACGGAGAGATCGAGGATCATGAAAGAAGCCAAGCATAGGAGCTTGGATATATGAATGGATTTTATTTATTATATTTTGTTAAGTTATCATGGACATGTAATAACTTAGATATTATTGCTATGGTTTGGAATGGTTTGATTGAATGATTAAGTTAAGATAATTTTCGATAAATGACTAAGTACTTTGCTCTCTAAAAGAAATGGACTAGAGTTAGGTTCTATTATAATCCGTAGTCGATATTATATTCTGCAATTATAAACTTAATACGTGTGAACCATCTCAGTGGACTTAGTCCACGCACAAGTATGCTTGGTCAGTTAAGAGTCAGGCTTTAGAAGTTCGGACTTAGCTCGCGTCGTGACGTCCCGCTCTTTATCACTTTAAGAAAAAAAAATTAGACTCTAATTTTTGGGGAAAGAGAGTGAAAAAGGGCAGGGTGTTACAGGTAGAGGATACTTGTTTCTTACTGTCAGCTTATTCAATTTCCAATAATCTACACGCATCTGAAGTGTATCATCCTTCTGTAACGCCCTGCCCTCTCCGAGAAATCAGAGTCTAATTTTTTTTTAAATAACAATTATAGAATAACACCGGAAAAGAGCGGGTGGCGTCACGACGCGAGGTAAGTTCGGACTTCCCAAGTCCGACCCTTAACTGGTCACCCATGTGTGCATGGACTAAACCCACGATAACAAACCACACATGGAACTAAACAAGCTATGCGGAATAAACTAGACTTATTGTGGAATTAAACTGAATAGATAGCAAGTACAAGTCTCAATTATTAAATAACATAATCCAAACATCCGTTGTCAATATCATAAACAAACCATAGCAAAGGTATCAACTTATTACATGTCCATAAACGAAATCCAAATAACAGTAAATTATAAAAATCATTCCAACATCAAGGTCTTAAGCTTAGCTCCCCTCCGGGTCATCGTCCTTCTCTTTCCCATTCCTTGTTCCTGCATTATCCTCTAAGGATAGAATTAGGGCGTTAGATCAACGCGCCCAGTAGGTTTTCCGATCAGGGCTACCACATGGTTAGCATATAAAACATGCATATATATCATAGTACATGATTATCAATAAAACATCTGAAAACAATGCTATGTATGTAAGTGCATATGTAATGAGCCCCACCCCATCACACATACATATAGCCATCACTTGACGTGTCTTATATCAACATATTAATCCTCCTGGCGGGAATCTCACCGCCTAAGGAGGCCCCACAGTTCCATCACGGGCATTCCGACGGAGTGTGAGCTCCGGTGTCCATAACCGACAGATAATCCTCCTGACGGGACCCTCATTGCCTAAGGAGGCCCCACAGTTGCATCACAGGCATACCGACGGAATGTGGACTACGGTTTCCACAATCATCATCCTATGTCCATGCATGAGATGCCAATGTATATATAAAACATGTAAATAATATCCATCATTCAAAACCAATAAAATAAACATGAGTCTCGTAAAAACCAAGATAAAACTGTGGTTACAAGTAGGTAGGAAACCTACCGAAGATTAGCTTCGGTGTTTGTTCTTTCTTAAAGCGTCACTTGCTCACGACTTGCACGTCGTTCAACTTCCGTCACCTTGTGATGTAACAATAAATAAATCATACTATCAATTAAATGTCCATTCACATCTAAGACCCAAAAACTATCTTGTGGGGTTCGGCCATACCCATGGCCGAACCTCACCCATTTTAATTTGATCTCTTTATCCATTCATAATTGTATCATGCTTAAACTTTAGAACCACTAATCATTTCCATGAAATTGACTCATAAAACCCATAGACATGGTCATGGGGTTCGGCCATACATATGGCCGAACCCTATGGCTTTCTCATTTGAATCTTTTCGTCATAACTTAGCCATAGAAACCCTATGGTTCGGCCATGAAATGGCCAACCCATTTCTTGTCCAATTGTTCACTTAGAACCCTTTTTAAATACCTCATATTGTTCCATAATCTTCAAATTTGAAACCTTTTGATTCAACCAAAACAGTCCATATAAAATGGTCCATGGGGTTCGGCCATACACATGGCCGAACCCAATGGTTCCCTTGGTTCAATGATTCCCTCCTATGTACTTAGCTTAGGCTCCACTCTTTTACTAAGATAAATACATGGTTCAACCATCCAATGGCTGACCCAAAACAGTAACCATAACTCCAAGTAAATCCCATAAAAACTCCATAAGATGACCCATGGAGTTCGGTCATTCACATGGTCGAACCTTATGGTTCTTTTGATGCAATTTTTCCAACACTTCTACATTATTTATCTACTGCAACTTAACCATAAAAACAGCAAGGTTTAACCATCCATTGCTGTAATGCCCCGCCCTTTTCACCCTTCCGAAAATTAGAGTCTGAAAATTTCTTTTGAAAGAAACATAAAGTGAACAAGAGCGGGAGGCGCCACGACGCGAGTTAAGTTTAGACTACTCAAGTCTGAACCTTAACTGGCCACCCATGTGTACATGGACTAAACCATGAAAGATAATACACACATGGAACTAAACAATGACTTGCGGAATAAACTAGACTAACTGCGGAATAGAATGAATAGATAGCAAGTAACAGTCTCAAATAATAATTAACCTAAACAACCATCCATAGTTAATAACCTAATCAAACCATAGCAAAGTATTAACTTATTACATGTCCACAATCTATAATTCAAATGACAGTAATAAAGAAGTCCAGTTCAACAATCAAGCGCTTAGGCTTGGCTCCCCTCTCGGTCATCAACCTTCTCTTTCCCTTTCCTTGTACCTGCATTCTCCTCTGAGGATAGAATTAGGGCGTTAGATCAACGCGCCTAGTAGGTTCCCGATTAGGGCTACCATATGGTTAGCATATAAAACATGCATATATATCAAAGTACATGATTATCAAAAACATATAAAACCATGCTATGTATGTATACAAATGTAATGAGCCCCACCCCATCACACATACATAGCCATCACTTGACGGGACTCTCACCGTCAAGGTAAATCTCAATACTCTTTCATCCGGGTCTCACATGATAAGGTAATCCATAGTAATCCTCGTTACCTGTGGAAAGACCCTTCATCATTGAGTTGATTCATATCACATATTAGTCCTCCTGGCGGGACTTTCATCGTCTAAGGAGACCAATTGTGACTCTTATCATCATGTTACTCCTCCTGGCGGGACTCTCTTCGCCTAAGGAGGACAGTAACTCATAATTGCAACACAGTATATCCTTAATCATCATCCCATGTCCATGCATGAGATGTCAATGCATATGTATGTCATTTTGTAAATACATATCTCATCATTCAAAACCATAATTGAAACATAATATCAAATATAACATATCTCATAAAAAACATGATAAAACCAAATCATAATTGTGGTTACAAGTAGGTAGGACACCTACTGAAGATTCTCTTCAGTGTTCGATCTTTCTTTAGCGTCACTTGCTCATGTCTTGCCCGCCGTTCACCTTCGACACCTTGTGGTGTAACAGTAAATAAATCATACTATTAATTAAATGTCTATTGACATCCAAGACCCAAAGACCATCTTGTGAGGTTTGGCCATGCCCATGGCCGAACATCACCAACTTAGGATTTAATTTCCTTTTTCATTTAACCAATTCTTAAATACTTAACCCTTTAAACATGTCTTGGTAGGGTTCGGCCATACATCATACCTCCTTGGTTTAACCTTCTTTCATGTCCTTTTAAACTTTCTTTATCCATATTTACATTAGCATCCTTATTTACAGCTTTGCCACTAGGCTAAGCCATATCAAAACAATTGTCATTTTATGGGGTTCGGCCCTATACATGGTCGAACCTTGTAATCCCGCTTATCCATCACCAAACGGTTCTCCGTTGGAATACTTTAAACCCTTTATAAAATCATGAAAGCAATAACAAATACTTCCCCATACACTTAGACCATTTAACCCATTCCATCAAATAATTGTTGATGGGGTTCGGCCATACTATATGGCCGAACCACATCCTATGAGTTTTTATCCCACTTTCCATCATCAACCATGATTTGTTATTTGTTTACACTAAGTTCACTAAATTCCATAACTTAGAAACTTTAAAACCATATAAAATGGTCCATGGGGTTCCCTTGGTTCCATAACTCCAATATTCATACATAATTTTTGGTTATGATTGCTACATGGTTCAGCCATCCAATGACCAACCAAAACAGTAAGCTTATCTCCATTTAAATCACATAAGAAACCCATAAACTTGTATGATTTTGATCTCCTAAAACCATCACATATTACCATAAAATTGTCATACTATCTCATGGGGTTCGGCCAACACAATTGGCTGAATCAAATGGCCTACAATTTTAAACCATATTAATTAGCCACTTAGCCTTATTAAAACATGTAAAAACCTCCATGATTTTGCATGGTTTTTAACCTTCTAAAAACCATCAAAATACCAACATCCATTCATGGGGTTCGGCCATCCAAGGTGGCCGAACCCAATGATCCATTTCGTCATTTTTAAACAACCTTAATCCAAGGTTTAACCCATGATGCCTTTGACCATTCCATGGCCAAATCATTACATCTAAATATATGTCTTAAACACCCTTTTAATTAGCATCTCAAGTCTAAATAAAACAACCTAAATAGTCCATGATTTGCATGGTTTTAATTTACAAAAAAACCAACAACATGACCATAGCATTTCATGGGGTTCGGCCCTCACAAGTGGCCGAACCCTATGGTCCATGTTTGCTATCCTTAAACATCGAAATACACACTCCAAATCCCTTGGTAGATTCGGCCAACCCATGACCAAATCATGTTTTATTTACTCCATTTTATTAAACAAAATCCATGGAATTACTTACCAAATTTTCCAAACTTTCTTCTTGCCTTTGATCCTTGACTTCTCCCCTCTTGTTTCCTTCTTTCTTTCTTAATCCTTTACTGGTTTATGCTTGATCCACTGGTGCAAATACAGCAACTGGTTCGGCCAAGAGAAGAGTTTGGAGAGAGGGAGAGAGAGATGGAAAAACTTAGATTTTCTTGTGTAAAAATGGCCAACAATGGTGGTCTTTCCCTTTTGTAGTTTCAGCCCCAAGTTCCATTCATTTCCCTCTTTACTCTTGGCAAAATCGATGGGATGTTGGGTGTCAACCAAGACACCCCTTGGTGCCAAATGTTGCACCCTTTGGAAATGAACCAATGCATCCATTAAATGAATTGGCGCAGCCCAACCTTGGTGTCCCTTGGCTTTGCCAAGGCACCTCTTCTTGACTCACTTGACTCATTAACTTTTTATTCCAACTCAACACATTTAATGCACCAAGTTTGAGTCAACTCTTTTCTTAAATCAAACTCTCTCCAAATCAGTCCAACTCAAGCTGAACTAACTCATTCTTGAGTTCAATTGAGGGCCCACATGGTCATCCGTGGTCAACCTAGTCAACCCGACCCATTGGGTCCCCAATCAGCCCTTTGACCCGTTTTGACAACATGACCCATTAATGGGCTGATTTTGCCACTTTCAAATGGTTTTTACTTGAGCATCAGGCCTACCCATTTTTGCTATACTTGATTTCCAATCAATTCAGCTTGACCCCATTTAATTTGAGCTTACACAATGGTCAAATTATCCATTATGACCCATTGGGTCCAATTGGGCCCTTTGACCCATTTAGCCATTTTCGACCCAATTGATGTACATAACCCATCCAATCAAACTTGACATTTATAATGTGCTCATATGATCTTAATTTGAGCAATGGGCCCCACTATTTCCTTATTTGACATACAAAATAATTAATTTACCAAACCAGGGACATTTTCATAATTTATTTACTTCATTGAGAAATTGGGGTGTTACAATTGCCGACCCCATAACAATTACTTAATTCCATTTTCAATCCTTTAAAAATCTTCACACATGGTATGGTTTTTATCCCCAAAACCATACCATTTATCAATAACTTTCATGGGGTTCGGCCATCCAAAGTGGTGAACCCAATGTTCTAAGTTTCCATCCTTTTCAACCTCATCATCATACTTTACATCATTACTTAATTCGGCCACAAGATGACCTAATTAACACATATAAAAAAAATCACCATGGTTTGACATGGTCTTTGACTTCAAAATCATTAATTTTATCTACTCTTTTCATGGGGTTTGGCCAACCAAGATGGCCGAACCCAATGACATATTTTTTCCCCTTTTTAGCAACCCTTATCTAAGGTTTAATTCCTTGATGTATTCGGCCAATCCATTGTAATAGCCCAGAATTTTTAAATCAATATATATGTGGCTATTATTTATTTTAATGATTGGAAATTGGAAATTTTGATGGAATAGATGTTAAGTGGATCAAAATTTGGGGCACAGGCCCAAGTATGGCCCAATGGACCATGGATTGGATTAAATTCATTTAAATGGTCAATGATGGTTTATTGGGCCAAGGATGGTCAAATTGGGCCCAATACCCATTGGGACCCAATGGGTCAAGATGATTTAAGCTCTAAGGTAAGTAAGTAGGAAATAATTTAATTGGGCCATGGGCCCAATGGAGATCCAATTAGTTGGAAGGGATTGAATTAATTAATGTGAAAAATCACCTAAGTTAATTTTAATTAGATCAAGGTGACATGGCCGAATGGGACCCACCTCCACCTCCTCAAGTGAGGTGGCGTGTGACAAGGATTGGTGGGGCCGGCCACCATGATTGGATTGGTCAACCATGGGTGGATATATGAGGAATTTAAGAAGATGGAATTAGATTTAAATGGGAATTAATTAACTTAATGATCCAATTAATTAATTAATTAAACTAATCAAAAGGTGGTCAAAGTTGGAAGACCAAACCACATCATTTCAAAACCCCAAAAACGTTGCTAGTATTGGTTTATCCCAACCACCACCACTAAGCATGGGAGCCCATGCCTGGTTGGTGGAGGAGTTAATGATGGAGTATAACTTAAGCAACCAAGGGAATGAGATGGGTTTCATCTCATTTTCCACCTCTTTCCATCTAACTCTTTCACTCTCTCCCTCTCTTGCTCTCTCATTGCCGACCCACACCAAGAAAAAAGAAGAAGAAGAAAAACTAAGAAGAGAAGAAGAGAAGAAAGAAGTTCAGCTTGGGCCCTCACCTCAAGACCAAAGCTTAAGACATCCTCTCCCTATCTCTCTCTCTCTCAAATTTACTCCATCTTAGCTGACCCAAGATTTGATGTTTTTCATTTGATCAAACACATCTTGGCCGACCAACAAAGGAGAAGAAGAAGAAATAGGCCAAAGAATCCAAGAGGAGAAAGAAAAGTCGGAGGAGTCGTCGGATTTGTAAGTATTTCTAAACAGGAGGTTAGATTTTAAGGTTTAAGATTTGGGAATCCATTTCTTGGATTTAACGTGGCCAAAACTATCATGGACCTTGGATTTAAAATCCATCCAAAAGATGAAGTAAGAAATGGACAAAATGGGAGGATATTAAGAAAAATAAATGGAGGTATTAAGGACATTATGTAATAAGGCTTATTTAAACATGGAAGGTGATTAGGAATTTAATGGGGTTCTTAAAGAATGGATACCATGGAATATGATTTATGATTTTTAGGTTTTTAATGATTAAATGTGGTAATTTTTAAAGGGATGTAAATGAGAAAATTTATGGGGAGATGTGAATGATTTTTGTGGCCTTAAAAGGCATGAATGAATGATGGACCATGAATCTTATGGTGATGGTGTTAGAATTTTAATGGGTTTAGAGAATGGAGGCTATGTTAAGTGGTTAATGATTTTTAAAGTTTTAAATGAATGAATGTTAGTGATTTTTAAAGGGGCTGATTTTAATGATTACCCATGACCCAATTTGTTGATTGTTTTATGGGCTAAAAATTGGTATTATACATGTGTTTAAAATTAATGGGGATTAAGTTAACTTAAGGACTGATTTTTAATGTGTTCATGTCATGATAGATGGATCATTAAGAGATCCAAGTTGTATGATCAGTTATGGGTCTAAGGATAGAAAAATCAAATGAGGATTTAACCATGAAAGAGTAGTGACAAAACCGTAAATATTGGCCAAAATGAAGAACCCCATGGGGGATGATCATGGACTTAAGTGCAATTATGGTAACCTTAAGTATGCATTAAATAAAGCCTAGGGTACTGGTTTTTAAACTCACAAAGTTAAGATAATCAATGAATTAAGATGGGACCCACAAACCTAATTAGTAGGGTTCGGCCATGGTGTATGGCCGAACCCCACTAGGCATGAATTAGGGACTTAATAAATGGTTTAAAAACATAGACTGATTATTCATATGTAATAAGGTATCGGATATCGCAAGTGTACGCATGTCGGTGACCGGATTATCGGACAAAAACGTAAGAGGACATTAGTCGGTATTCAGTAGGATTCCAACCTTGTTGTCAGCCATGGACTACATGTATGGATGTTTTATTGAATTATTTTGGTAATTCTACGATATGTTTATGATGGATTTAGGATATGAATTATATGTTAAGACTATGAATTATATCTTAAGACTATGAATTATATGATTAGGCAATGAAATATATATGAAGGCTATGAATTATATATATTACAAGCATAAATGCATTTACATCTCATGCATGGCATGGGCGGGAAAAATAATGAAACCGGAGTTCATGCTCCGTCGGGGCGACCGAGAAAGCAAACATGTGGATAGCCTAATGTGCTATAACCGGAGTCATGCTCGTCGGGGCGACCGAAAGCAAGCATGGGGATATCTTGATGTGTTGAGATATAACCGGAGTCCATGCTCCGTCGGGGCGACGAGAAGCAAACATGGGACACCTTGATGAGGCCTCGCCATCAAGGGGGATATGGCATATGATGGTGTGGATGATGGGTGGGACTCATGACATAAGACACCCATGGCATGGCATGCATTTTATGGTTTTCATTATATTATTACCTATGTGCTTGTTATCACTAATCCATGTGTTAGCCCTACTCGGAGTCCTACTGGGCGCGTTGTCTAACGCCTACTTCTACCCTAACTGATGACGCAGGAGATGGCGGAAACGAAGGACGAGATGGGAGCCAAGCTTAGGAGCTTGGGGAAGCGAGCTACTTAGTTTATTTAAGTTTTATTTTGGAAATGTAATTTGAGTAACATAGCTCGTCGGACTGTATAATTTATATTTCTTGCTATGGTTTGGTTTGGACTTTATTTTTGGATGTTATCATTTGAGATAATTTAGTAATTTAAATGATGTATCTTCCCTGCTATCTAAAAATTTGTAGGATAGCCTCTATTATAATTCCGCACTTAGTTTAATATTCCGCAAGCTTACTTCTACGTGTGAACCGTTCTTCGTGGACTTAGTTCCACGCACACGTAGGGTTGGCCAGTTAAGGGCCAGACTTTCGAAGCTCGACTTAACTCTCGTCGTGACGTCCGCGCCTTTGTCACTCTTTATTTCAAAAAAAAAAAAAAATAGACTCTGATTTCAGTGAAAAGGGTGGGCGTTACATCCATAGCCCAACACATGTCACTCAAGACCATGATTTAAAACTTTTCAAAACATATACTTAATCTAATTTAACATCTAAAACAGTCCATGGTTTTATCTTACAAAAACCATCCAAATTAACCCATTCTTTCCATGGGGTTCGGCCATCCAAAGTGGCCGAACCAATGATTCATTTTCCATCTCATTTATGAAATACCATCCAAGGTCTAACCCTTGATGGATTCGGCCAAGCAATGGCCAAATCATACTCCATTCTACACCTTTATTTAACTAAACACTTATGTAAAAACTTACCATTTCCTTGCTTCTTCCCCCTTGCTTCCTTTCTTTCCTTCTTCCTTAATCCTTGTAAAAATGGTGCTGGATCTATGGTGAAACACAGCAACTGGTTCGGCCAAGAAATGGTGTTCTTGAGGGGGAGAGGAAGAAATAAAAACCAAAATCTTCAAAGTGTACTCGGCCAAATGATGGTGTTTTATTTTTTTTCCTTTTGTTTATCAGCCTAACCTTCCCATTAATCCTCATTAATCATTGATAAAACAAGGAGGTGTTGGGTGCCATCCAAGGCACCCCTTGGTACCAACCGTTGCAACCATTTACTTCAGCCCATGCATCTCATGAGATGAGATGCATGCCGCCATTGCTTGGTGTCCTTTGGCTTTGGTCAAGGCACCCTTTCACTCCAATGGCTGGGATTGATTTCCCCAAGAGTTTTGTGTGATTAAAACACCTTTCCATATCCTCTTGACTCACTTAACTCATGGCCCTTTTTATTCCAACTCAACACACTTAATGCATCATATTTGAGTCAACTCATTTCTTAATTAAAAATCCAATCCAATTCAGTCCAACTCCACCTGAATTAACTCACACTTGAGCTCATTTGAGGGCCCACACGGTCAGCCGTGGTCAACTTGGTCAACCCGACCCATTGGGTCCTCATTTAGCTCCTTGACCCGTTTTGACAACATGACCCATTTATGGGCTGATTTAACCAATTGTATGTGGTTATCTCATGTACATCAAGCCTACCCATTTTTGTTCCACTTGATTTCGTCATTTTTAAACAACCTTAATCCAAGGTTTAACCCATGATGCTTTGACCATTCCATGGCCAAATCATTACATCTAAATACATGTCTTAAACACCCTTTTAATTAGCATCTCAAGTCTAAATAAAACAACCTAAATAGTCCATGATTTGCATGGTTTAATTTACAAAAAAACCAACAACATGACCATAGCATTTCATGGGGTTCGGCCCTCACAAGTGGCCGAACCTATGGTCCATGTTTGCTATCCTTAAACATCGAAATACACACTCCAAATCCCTTGGTAGATTCGGCCAACCCATGACCAAATCATGTTTTATTTACTCCATTTTATTAAACAAAATCCATGGAATTACTTACCAAATTTTCCAAACTTTCTTCTTGCCTTTGATCCTTGACTTCTCCCCTCTGTTTCCTTCTTTCTTTCTAATCCTTTACTGGTTTATGCTTGATCCACTGGTGCAAATACAGCAACTGGTTCGGCCAAGAGAAGAGTTTGGAGAGAGGAGAGAGAGATGGAAAAACTTAGATTTTCTTGTGTAAAAAATGGCCAACAATGGTGGTCTTTCCCTTTTGTAGTTTCAGCCCCAAGTTCATTCATTTCCCTCTTTACTCTTGCAAAATCGATGGGATGTTGGGTGTCAACCAAGACACCCCTTGGTGCCAAATGTTGCACCCTTTGGAAATGAACCAATGCATCCATTAAATGAATTGGCGCAGCCCAACCTTGGTGTCCTTGGCTTTGCCAAGGCACCTCTTCTTGACTCACTTGACTCATTAACTTTTTATTCCAACTCAACACATTTAATGCACCAAGTTTGAGTCAACTCTTTTCTTAAATCAAACTCTCTCCAAATCAGTCCAACTCAAGCTGAACTAACTCATTCTTGAGTTCAATTGAGGGCCCACATGGTCATCCGTGGTCAACCTAGTCAACCCGACCCATTGGGTCCCCAATCAGCCCTTTGACCCGTTTTGACAACATGACCCATTAATTGGGCTGATTTTGCCACTTTCAAATGGTTTTTACTTGAGCATCAGGCCTACCCATTTTTGCTATACTTGATTTCCAATCAATTCAGCTTGACCCCATTTAATTTGAGCTTACACAATGGTCAAATTATCCATTATGACCCATTGGGTCCAATTGGGGCCCTTTGACCCATTTAGCCATTTTCGACCCAATTGATGTACATAACCCATCCAATCAAATTGACATTTATAATGTGCTCATATGATCTTAATTTGAGCAATGGGCCCCACTATTTCCTTATTTGACATCACAAAATAATTAATTTACCAAACCAGGGACATTTTCATAATTATTTACTTCATTGAGAAATTGGGGTGTTACAATTGCCGACCCCATAACAATTACTTAATTCCATTTTTCAATCCTTTAAAAATCTTCACACATGGTATGGTTTTTATCCCCAAAAACCATACCATTTATCAATAACTTTCATGGGGTTCGGCCATCCAAAGTGGTCGAACCCAATGTTCTAAGTTTCCATCCTTTTCAACCTCATCATCATACTTTACATCATTACTTAATTCGGCCACAAGATGACCTAATTAACACATATAAAAAAAATCACCATGGTTTGACATGGTCTTTGACCTTCAAAATCATTAATTTTATCTACTCTTTTCATGGGGTTTGGCCAACCAAGATGGCCGAACCCAATGACATATTTTTTTCCCCTTTTTAGCAACCCTTATCTAAGGTTTAATTCCTTGATGTATTCGGCCAATCCATTGTAATAGCCCAGAATTTTTAAATCAATATATATGTGGCTATTATTTATTTTAATGATGGAAATTGGAAATTTTGATGGAATAGATGTTAAGTGGATCAAAATTTGGGGCACAGGCCCAAGTATGGCCCAATGGACCATGGATTGGATTAAATTCATTTAAATGGTCAATGATGGTTAATTGGGCCAAGGATGGTCAAATTGGGCCCAATACCCATTTGGGACCCAATGGGTCAAGATGATTTAAGCTCTAAGGTAAGTAAGTAGGAAATAATTTAATTGGGCCATGGGCCCAATGGAGATCCAATTAGTTGGAAGGGATTGAATTAATTAATGTGAAAAATCACCTAAGTTAATTTTAATTAGATCAAGGTGACATGGCCGAATGGGACCCACCTCCACCTCATCAAGTGAGGTGGCGTGTGGACCAAGGATTGGTGGGGCCGGCCACCATGATTGGATTGGTCAACCATGGGTGGATATATGGAGGGAATTTAAGAAGATGGAATTAGATTTAAATGGGAATTAATTAACTTAATGATCCAATTAATTAATTAATTAAACTAATCAAAAGGTGGTCAAAGTTGGAAGACCAAACCACATCATTTCAAAACCCCAAAAACGTTGGCTAGTAGTGGTTTATCCCAACCACCACCACTAAGCATGGAGCCCATGCCTGGTTGGTGGGAGGAGTTAATGATGGAGTATAACTTAAGCAACCAAGGGAATGAGATGGGTTTCATCTCATTTCTCCACTCTTTCCATCTAACTCTTTCACTCTCTCCCTCTCTTGCTCTCTCATTGCCGACCCACACCAAAGAAAAAAGAAGAAGAAGAAAAACTAAGAAGAGAAGAGAGAAGAAAGAAGTTCAAGCTTGGGCCCTCCACCTCAAGACAAAGCTTAAGACATCCTCTCCTATCTCTCTCTCTCTCAAATATACTCATCTTAGCTTGACCCAAGATTTGATGTTTTTCATTTGATCAAACACATCTTGGCGACCAACAAAGGAGAAGAAGAAGAAATAAGGCCAAAGAATCCAAGAGGAGAAAGAAAAGTCGGAGGAGTCGTCGGATTTGTAAGTATTTCTAAACAGGAGGTTAGATTTTTTAAGGTTTAAGATTTGGAATCCATTTCTTGGATTTAACGTGGCCAAAACTATCATGGACCTTGGATTTAAAATCCATCCAAAAGATGAAGTAAGAAATGGACAAAATGGGAAGGAGATATTAAGAAAAAAAATGGAGGTATTAAGGACATTATGTAATAAGGCTTATTTAAACATGGAAGGTGATTAGGAATTTAATGGGGTTCTTAAAGAATGGATACCATGGAATATGATTTATGATTTTTTAGGTTTTTAATGATTAATGTGGTAATTTTTAAAGGGATTGTAAATGAGAAATTTATGGGAGATGTGAATGATTTTTGTGGCCTTAAAAGGCATGAATGAATGATGGACATGAATCTTATGGTGATGGTGTTAATTTTAATGGGTTTAGAGAATGGAGGCTATGTTAAGTGGTTAATGATTTTTAAAGTTTTAAATGAATGAATGTTAGTGATTTTTAAAGGGGCTGATTTTAATGATACCCCATGACCCAATTGTTGATTGTTTTATGGGCTAAAAATTGGTATTATACATGTGTTTAAAATTAATGGGGATTAAGTTAACTTAAGGACTGATTTTTAATGTGTTCATGTCATGATAGATGGATCATTAAGAGATCCAAGTTGTATGATCAGTTATGGGTCTAAGGATAGAAAAATCAAATGAGGATTTAACCATGAAAGAGTAGTGACAAAACCGTAAATATTGGCCAAAATGAAGAACCCCATGGGGGATGATCATGGACTTAAGTGCAATTATGGTAACCTTAAGTATGCATTAAATAAAGCCTAGGGTACTGGTTTTTAAACTCACAAAGTTAAGATAATCAATGAATTAAGATGGGACCCACAAACCTAATTAGTAGGGTTCGGCCATGGTGTATGGCGAACCCCACTAGGCATGAATTAGGGACTTAATAAATGGTTAAAAACATAGACTGATTATTCATATGTAATAAGGTATCGGATATCGCAAGTGGTACGCATGTCGGTGACCGGATTATCGGACAAAAACGTAAGAGGACATTAGTCGGTATTCAGTAGGATTCCAACCTTGTTGTCAGCCATGGACTACATGTATGGATGTTTTATTGAATTATTTTGGTAATTCTACGATATGTTTATGATGGATTTTAAGGATATGAATTATATGTTAAGACTATGAATTATATCTTAAGACTATGAATTATATGATTAGGCAATGAAATATATATGAAGGCTATGAATTATATATATTACAAGCATAATGCATTTACATCTCATGCATGGCATGGGCGGGAAAATAATGAAACCGGAGTTCATGCTCCGTCGGGGCGACCGAGAAGCAAACATGGGGATAGCCTAATGTGCTATAACCGGAGTCCATGCTCCGTCGGGGCGACCGAAAAGCAAGCATGGGGATATCTTGATGTGTTGAGATATAACCGGAGTCCATGCTCCGTCGGGGCGACCGAGAAGCAAACATGGGGACACCTTGATGAGGCCTCGCCATCAAGGGGGATATGGCATATGATGGTGTGGATGATGGGTGGGACTCATGACATAAGACCCATGGCATGGCATGCATTTTATGGTTTTCATTATATTATTACCTATGTGCTTGTTATCACTAATCCATGTGTTAGCCCTACTCGGAGTCCTACTGGGCGCGTTGTCTAACGCCCTACTTCTACCCTAACTGATGACGCAGGAGATGGCGGAAACGAAGGACGAGATGGGAGCCAAGCTTAGGAGCTTGGGGAAGCGAGCTACTTAGTTTATTTAAGTTTTATTTTGGAAATGTAATTTGAGTAACATAGCTCGTCGGACTGTATAATTTATATTTCTTGCTATGGTTTGGTTTGGACTTTATTTTTGGATGTTATCATTTTGAGATAATTTAGTAATTTAAATGATGTATCTTCCCTGCTATCTAAAAATTTGTAGGATAGCCTCTATTATAATTCCGCACTTAGTTTAATATTCCGCAAGCTTACTTCTACGTGTGAACCGTTCTTCGTGGACTTAGTTCCACGCACACGTAGGGTTGGCCAGTTAAGGGCCAGACTTTCGAAGCTCGGACTTAACTCTCGTCGTGACGTCCCGCGCCCTTTGTCACTCTTTATTTCAAAAAAAAAAAAAATAGACTCTGATTTCAGTGAAAAGGGTGGGCGTTACATCCATAGCCCAACACATGTCACTCAAGACCATGATTAAAACTTTTCAAAACATATACTTAATCTAATTTAACATCTAAAACAGTCCATGGTTTTATCTTACAAAAACCATCCAAATTAACCCATTCTTTCCATGGGGTTCGGCCATCCAAAGTGGCCGAACCCAATGATTCATTTTCCATCTCATTTATGAAATACCATCCAAGGTCTAACCCTTGATGGATTCGGCCAAGCAATGGCCAAATCATACTCCATTCTACACCTTTATTTAACTAAACACTTATGTAAAAACTTACCAATTTCCTTGCTTCTTCCCCCTTGCTTCCTTTCTTTCCTTCTTCCTTAATCCCTTGTAAAAATGGTGCTGGATCTATGGTGAAACACAGCAACTGGTTCGGCCAAGAAATGGTGTTCTTGAGAGGGGGAGAGGAAGAAATAAAAACCAAAATCTTCAAAGTGTACTCGGCCAAATGATGGTGTTTTATTTTTTTTTCCTTTTGTTTATCAGCCTAACCTTCCCATTAATCCTCATTAATCATTGATAAAAACAAGGAGGTGTTGGGTGCCATCCAAGGCACCCCTTGGTACCAACCGTTGCAACCATTTACTTCAGCCCATGCATCTCATGAGATGAGATGCATGCCGCCATTGCTTGGTGTCCTTTGGCTTTGGTCAAGGCACCCTTTCACTCCAATGGCTGGGATTGATTTCCCCAAGAGTTTTGTGTGATTAAAACACCTTTCCATATCCTCTTGACTCACTTAACTCATGGCCCTTTTTATTCCAACTCAACACACTTAATGCATCATATTTGAGTCAACTCATTTCTTAATTAAAAATCCAATCCAATTCAGTCCAACTCCACCTGAATTAACTCACACTTGAGCTCATTTGAGGGCCCACACGGTCAGCCGTGGTCAACTTGGTCAACCCGACCCATTGGGTCCTCATTTAGCTCCTTGACCCGTTTTGACAACATGACCCATTTATGGGCTGATTTAACCAATTGTATGTGGTTATCTCATGTACATCAAGCCTACCCATTTTTGTTCACTTGATTTCGTCATTTTTAAACAACCTTAATCCAAGGTTTAACCCATGATGCCTTTGACCATTCCATGGCCAAATCATTACATCTAAATACATGTCTTAAACACCCTTTTAATTAGCATCTCAAGTCTAAATAAAACAACCTAAATAGTCCATGATTTGCATGGTTTTAATTTACAAAAAAACCAACAACATGACCATAGCATTCATGGGGTTCGGCCCTCACAAGTGGCCGAACCCTATGGTCCATGTTTGCTATCCTTAAACATCGAAATACACTCCAAATCCCTTGGTAGATTCGGCCAACCCATGACCAAATCATGTTTTATTTACTCCATTTTATTAAACAAAATCCATGGAATTACTTACCAAATTTTCCAAACTTTCTTCTTGCCTTTGATCCTTGACTTCTCCCCTCTTGTTTCCTTCTTTCTTTCTTAATCCTTTACTGGTTTATGCTTGATCCACTGGTGCAAATACAGCAACTGGTTCGGCCAAGAGAAGAGTTTGGAGAGAGGAGAGAGAGATGGAAAAACTTAGATTTTCTTGTGTAAAAAATGGCCAACAATGGTGGTCTTTCCCTTTTGTAGTTTCAGCCCCAAGTTCCATTCATTTCCCTCTTTACTCTTGGCAAAATCGATGGGATGTTGGGTGTCAACCAAGACACCCCTTGGTGCCAAATGTTGCACCCTTTGGAAATGAACCAATGCATCCATTAAATGAATTGGCGCAGCCCAACCTTGGTGTCCCTTGGCTTTGCCAAGGCACCTCTTCTTGACTCACTTGACTCATTAACTTTTTATTCCAACTCAACACATTTAATGCACCAAGTTTTTGAGTCAACTCTTTTCTTAAATCAAACTCTCTCCAAATCAGTCCAACTCAAGCTGAACTAACTCATTCTTGAGTTCAATTGAGGGCCCACATGGTCATCCGTGGTCAACCTAGTCAACCCGACCCATTGGGTCCCCAATCAGCCCTTTGACCCGTTTTGACAACATGACCCATTAATGGGCTGATTTTGCCACTTTCAAATGGTTTTTACTTGAGCATCAGGCCTACCCATTTTTGCTATACTTGATTTCCAATCAATTCAGCTTGACCCCATTTAATTTGAGCTTACACAATGGTCAAATTATCCATTATGACCCATTGGGTCCAATTGGGCCCTTTGACCCATTTAGCCATTTTCGACCCAATTGATGTACATAACCCATCCAATCAAACTTGACATTTATAATGTGCTCATATGATCTTAATTTGAGCAATGGGCCCCACTATTTCCTTATTTGACATCACAAAATAATTAATTTACCAAACCAGGGACATTTTCATAATTATTTACTTCATTGAGAAATTGGGGTGTTACAATTGCCGACCCCATAACAATTACTTAATTCCATTTTTCAATCCTTTAAAAATCTTCACACATGGTATGGTTTTTATCCCCAAAAACCATACCATTTATCAATAACTTTCATGGGGTTCGGCCATCCAAAGTGGTCGAACCCAATGTTCTAAGTTTCCATCCTTTTCAACCTCATCATCATACTTTACATCATTACTTAATTCGGCCACAAGATGACCTAATTAACACATAAAAAAAATCACCATGGTTTGACATGGTCTTTGACCTTCAAAATCATTAATTTTATCTACTCTTTTCATGGGGTTTGGCCAACCAAGATGGCCGAACCCAATGACATATTTTTTTCCCCTTTTTAGCAACCCTTATCTAAGGTTTAATTCCTTGATGTATTCGGCCAATCCATTGTAATAGCCCAGAATTTTTAAATCAATATATATGTGGCTATTATTTATTTTAATGATGGAAATTGGAAATTTTGATGGAATAGATGTTAAGTGGATCAAAATTTGGGGCACAGGCCCAAGTATGGCCCAATGGACCATGGATTGGATTAAATTCATTTAAATGGTCAATGATGGTTAATTGGGCCAAGGATGGTCAAATTGGGCCCAATACCCATTTGGGACCCAATGGGTCAAGATGATTTAAGCTCTAAGGTAAGTAAGTAGGAAATAATTTAATTGGGCCATGGGCCCAATGGAGATCCAATTAGTTGGAAGGGATTGAATTAATTAATGTGAAAAATCACCTAAGTTAATTTTAATTAGATCAAGGTGACATGGCCGAATGGGACCCACCTCCACCTCATCAAGTGAGGTGGCGTGTGGACCAAGGATTGGTGGGGCCGGCCACCATGATTGGATTGGTCAACCATGGGTGGATATATGGAGGGAATTTAAGAAGATGGAATTAGATTTAAATGGGAATTAATTAACTTAATGATCCAATTAATTAATTAATTAAACTAATCAAAAGGTGGTCAAAGTTGGAAGACCAAACCACATCATTTCAAAACCCCAAAAACGTTGGCTAGTAGTGGTTTATCCCAACCACCACCACCACTAAGCATGGGAGCCCATGCCTGGTTGGTGGGAGGAGTTAATGATGGAGTATAACTTAAGCAACCAAGGGAATGAGATGGGTTTCATCTCATTTCTCCACCTCTTTCCATCTAACTCTTTCACTCTCTCCCTCTCTTGCTCTCTCATTGCCGACCCACACCAAAGAAAAAAGAAGAAGAAGAAAAACTAAGAAGAGAAGAAGAGAAGAAAGAAGTTCAAGCTTGGGCCCTCCACCTCAAGACCAAAGCTTAAGACATCCTCTCCCTATCTCTCTCTCTCTCAAATATACTCCATCTTAGCTGACCCAAGATTTGATGTTTTTCATTTGATCAAACACATCTTGGCCGACCAACAAAGGAGAAGAAGAAGAAATAAGGCCAAAAGAATCCAAGAGGAGAAAGAAAAGTCGGAGGAGTCGTCGGATTTGTAAGTATTTCTAAACAGGAGGTTAGATTTTTAAGGTTTAAGATTTGGAATCCATTTCTTGGATTTAACGTGGCCAAAACTATCATGGACCTTGGATTTAAAATCCATCCAAAAGATGAAGTAAGAAATGGACAAAATGGGAAGGAGATATTAAGAAAAATAAATGGAGGTATTAAGGACATTATGTAATAAGGCTTATTTAAACATGGAAGGTGATTAGGAATTTAATGGGGTTCTTAAAGAATGGATACCATGGAATATGATTTATGATTTTTAGGTTTTTAATGATTAAATGTGGTAATTTTTAAAGGGATTGTAAATGAGAAAATTTATGGGAGATGTGAATGATTTTTGTGGCCTTAAAAGGCATGAATGAATGATGGACCATGAATCTTATGGTGATGGTGTTAGAATTTTAATGGGTTTAGAGAATGGAGGCTATGTTAAGTGGTTAATGATTTTTAAAGTTTTAAATGAATGAATGTTAGTGATTTTTAAAGGGGCTGATTTTAATGATACCCATGACCCAATTGTTGATTGTTTTATGGGCTAAAAATTGGTATTATACATGTGTTTAAAATTAATGGGGATTAAGTTAACTTAAGGACTGATTTTTAATGTGTTCATGTCATGATAGATGGATCATTAAGAGATCCAAGTTGTATGATCAGTTATGGGTCTAAGGATAGAAAAATCAAATGAGGATTTAACCATGAAAGAGTAGTGACAAAACCGTAAATATTGGCCAAAATGAAGAACCCCATGGGGGATGATCATGGACTTAAGTGCAATTATGGTAACCTTAAGTATGCATTAAATAAAGCCTAGGGTACTGGTTTTTAAACTCACAAAGTTAAGATAATCAATGAATTAAGATGGGACCCACAAACCTAATTAGTAGGGTTCGGCCATGGTGTATGGCCGAACCCCACTAGGCATGAATTAGGGACTTAATAAATGGTTAAAAACATAGACTGATTATTCATATGTAATAAGGTATCGGATATCGCAAGTGGTACGCATGTCGGTGACCGGATTATCGGACAAAAACGTAAGAGGACATTAGTCGGTATTCAGTAGGATTCCAACCTTGTTGTCAGCCATGGACTACATGTATGGATGTTTTATTGAATTATTTTGGTAATTCTACGATATGTTTATGATGGATTTTAAGGATATGAATTATATGTTAAGACTATGAATTATATCTTAAGACTATGAATTATATGATTAGGCAATGAAATATATATGAAGGCTATGAATTATATATATTACAAGCATAATGCATTTACATCTCATGCATGGCATGGGCGGGAAAATAATGAAACCGGAGTTCATGCTCCGTCGGGGCGACCGAGAAGCAAACATGGGGATAGCCTAATGTGCTATAACCGGAGTCCATGCTCCGTCGGGGCGACCGAAAAGCAAGCATGGGGATATCTTGATGTGTTGAGATATAACCGGAGTCCATGCTCCGTCGGGGCGACCGAGAAGCAAACATGGGGACACCTTGATGAGGCCTCGCCATCAAGGGGGATATGGCATATGATGGTGTGGATGATGGGTGGGACTCATGACATAAGACACCCATGGCATGGCATGCATTTTATGGTTTTCATTATATTATTACCTATGTGCTTGTTATCACTAATCCATGTGTTAGCCCTACTCGGAGTCCTACTGGGCGCGTTGTCTAACGCCCTACTTCTACCCTAACTGATGACGCAGGAGATGGCGGAAACGAAGGACGAGATGGGAGCCAAGCTTAGGAGCTTGGGGAAGCGAGCTACTTAGTTTATTTAAGTTTTATTTTGGAAATGTAATTTGAGTAACATAGCTCGTCGGACTGTATAATTTATATTTCTTGCTATGGTTTGGTTTGGACTTTATTTTTGGATGTTATCATTTTGAGATAATTTAGTAATTTAAATGATGTATCTTCCCTGCTATCTAAAAATTTGTAGGATAGCCTCTATTATAATTCCGCACTTAGTTTAATATTCCGCAAGCTTACTTCTACGTGTGAACCGTTCTTCGTGGACTTAGTTCCACGCACACGTAGGGTTGGCCAGTTAAGGGCCAGACTTTCGAAGCTCGGACTTAACTCTCGTCGTGACGTCCCGCGCCCTTTGTCACTCTTTATTTCAAAAAAAAAAAAAAAATAGACTCTGATTTCAGTGAAAAGGGTGGGCGTTACATCCATAGCCCAACACATGTCACTCAAGACCATGATTTAAAACTTTTCAAAACATATACTTAATCTAATTTAACATCTAAAACAGTCCATGGTTTTATCTTACAAAAACCATCCAAATTAACCCATTCTTTCCATGGGGTTCGGCCATCCAAAGTGGCCGAACCCAATGATTCATTTTCCATCTCATTTATGAAATACCATCCAAGGTCTAACCCTTGATGGATTCGGCCAAGCAATGGCCAAATCATACTCCATTCTACACCTTTATTTAACTAAACACTTATGTAAAAACTTACCAATTTCCTTGCTTCTTCCCCCTTGCTTCCTTTCTTTCCTTCTTCCTTAATCCCTTGTAAAAATGGTGCTGGATCTATGGTGAAACACAGCAACTGGTTCGGCCAAGAAATGGTGTTCTTGAGAGGGGGAGAGGAAGAAATAAAAACCAAAATCTTCAAAGTGTACTCGGCCAAATGATGGTGTTTTATTTTTTTTTCCTTTTGTTTATCAGCCTAACCTTCCCATTAATCCTCATTAATCATTGATAAAAACAAGGAGGTGTTGGGTGCCATCCAAGGCACCCCTTGGTACCAACCGTTGCAACCATTTACTTCAGCCCATGCATCTCATGAGATGAGATGCATGCCGCCATTGCTTGGTGTCCTTTGGGTCAAGGCACCCTTTCACTCAATGGCTGGGATTGATTTCCCCAAGAGTTTTGTGTGATTAAAACACCTTTCCATATCCTCTTGACTCACTTAACTCATGGCCCTTTTTATTCCAACTCAACACACTTAATGCATCATATTTGAGTCAACTCATTTCTTAATTAAAAATCCAATCCAATTCAGTCCAACTCCACCTGAATTAACTCACACTTGAGCTCATTTGAGGGCCCACACGGTCAGCCGTGGTCAACTTGGTCAACCCGACCCATTGGGTCCTCATTTAGCTCCTTGACCCGTTTTGACAACATGACCCATTTATGGGCTGATTTAACCAATTGTATGTGGTTATCTCATGTACATCAAGCCTACCCATTTTTGTTCCACTTGATTTCGTCATTTTTAAACAACCTTAATCCAAGGTTTAACCCATGATGCCTTTGACCATTCCATGGCCAAATCATTACATCTAAATACATGTCTTAAACACCCTTTTAATTAGCATCTCAAGTCTAAATAAAACAACCTAAATAGTCCATGATTTGCATGGTTTTAATTTACAAAAAAACCAACAACATGACCATAGCATTTCATGGGGTTCGGCCCTCACAAGTGGCCGAACCCTATGGTCCATGTTTGCTATCCTTAAACATCGAAATACACACTCCAAATCCCTTGGTAGATTCGGCCAACCCATGACCAAATCATGTTTTATTTACTCCATTTTATTAAACAAAATCCATGGAATTACTTACCAAATTTTCCAAACTTTCTTCTTGCCTTTGATCCTTGACTTCTCCCCTCTTGTTTCCTTCTTTCTTTCTTAATCCTTTACTGGTTTATGCTTGATCCACTGGTGCAAATACAGCAACTGGTTCGGCCAAGAGAAGAGTTTGGAGAGAGGGAGAGAGAGATGGAAAAACTTAGATTTTCTTGTGTAAAAAATGGCCAACAATGGTGGTCTTTCCCTTTTGTAGTTTCAGCCCCAAGTTCCATTCATTTCCCTCTTTACTCTTGGCAAAATCGATGGGATGTTGGGTGTCAACCAAGACACCCCTTGGTGCCAAATGTTGCACCCTTTGGAAATGAACCAATGCATCCATTAAATGAATTGGCGCAGCCCAACCTTGGTGTCCCTTGGCTTTGCCAAGGCACCTCTTCTTGACTCACTTGACTCATTAACTTTTTATTCCAACTCAACACATTTAATGCACCAAGTTTGAGTCAACTCTTTTCTTAAATCAAACTCTCTCCAAATCAGTCCAACTCAAGCTGAACTAACTCATTCTTGAGTTCAATTGAGGGCCCACATGGTCATCCGTGGTCAACCTAGTCAACCCGACCCATTGGGTCCCCAATCAGCCCTTTGACCCGTTTTGACAACATGACCCATTAATGGGCTGATTTTGCCACTTTCAAATGGTTTTTACTTGAGCATCAGGCCTACCCATTTTTGCTATACTTGATTTCCAATCAATTCAGCTTGACCCCATTTAATTTGAGCTTACACAATGGTCAAATTATCCATTATGACCCATTGGGTCCAATTGGGCCCTTTGACCCATTTAGCCATTTTCGACCCAATTGATGTACATAACCCATCCAATCAAACTTGACATTTATAATGTGCTCATATGATCTTAATTTGAGCAATGGGCCCCACTATTTCCTTATTTGACATCACAAAATAATTAATTTACCAAACCAGGGACATTTTCATAATTATTTACTTCATTGAGAAATTGGGGTGTTACAATTGCCGACCCCATAACAATTACTTAATTCCATTTTTCAATCCTTTAAAAATCTTCACACATGGTATGGTTTTTATCCCCAAAAACCATACCATTTATCAATAACTTTCATGGGGTTCGGCCATCCAAAGTGGTCGAACCCAATGTTCTAAGTTTCCATCCTTTTCAACCTCATCATCATACTTTACATCATTACTTAATTCGGCCACAAGATGACCTAATTAACACATATAAAAAAAATCACCATGGTTTGACATGGTCTTTGACCTTCAAAATCATTAATTTTATCTACTCTTTTCATGGGGTTTGGCCAACCAAGATGGCCGAACCCAATGACATATTTTTTTCCCCTTTTTAGCAACCCTTATCTAAGGTTTAATTCCTTGATGTATTCGGCCAATCCATTGTAATAGCCCAGAATTTTTAAATCAATATATTGTGGCTATTATTTATTTTAATGATGGAAATTGGAAATTTTGATGGAATAGATGTTAAGTGGATCAAAATTTGGGGCACAGGCCCAAGTATGGCCAATGGACCATGGATTGGATTAAATTCATTTAAATGGTCAATGATGGTTAATTGGGCCAAGGATGGTCAAATTGGGCCCAATACCCATTTGGGACCCAATGGGTCAAGATGATTTAAGCTCTAAGGTAAGTAAGTAGGAAATAATTTAATTGGGCCATGGGCCCAATGGAGATCCAATTAGTTGGAAGGGATTGAATTAATTAATGTGAAAAATCACCTAAGTTAATTTTAATTAGATCAAGGTGACATGGCCGAATGGGACCCACCTCCACCTCATCAAGTGAGGTGGCGTGTGGACCAAGGATTGGTGGGGCCGGCCACCATGATTGGATTGGTCAACCATGGGTGGATATATGGAGGGAATTTAAGAAGATGGAATTAGATTTAAATGGGAATTAATTAACTTAATGATCCAATTAATTAATTAATTAAACTAATCAAAAGGTGGTCAAAGTTGGAAGACCAAACCACATCATTTCAAAACCCCAAAAACGTTGGCTAGTAGTGGTTTATCCCAACCACCACCACTAAGCATGGGAGCCCATGCCTGGTTGGTGGGAGGAGTTAATGATGGAGTATAACTTAAGCAACCAAGGGAATGAGATGGGTTTCATCTCATTTCTCCACCTCTTTCCATCTAACTCTTTCACTCTCTCCCTCTCTTGCTCTCTCATTGCCGACCCACACCAAAGAAAAAAGAAGAAGAAGAAAAACTAAGAAGAGAAGAAGAGAAGAAAGAAGTTCAAGCTTGGGCCCTCCACCTCAAGACCAAAGCTTAAGACATCCTCTCCCTATCTCTCTCTCTCTCAAATATACTCCATCTTAGCTGACCCAAGATTTGATGTTTTTCATTTGATCAAACACATCTTGGCCGACCAACAAAGGAGAAGAAGAAGAAATAAGGCCAAAGAATCCAAGAGGAGAAAGAAAAGTCGGAGGAGTCGTCGGATTTGTAAGTATTTCTAAACAGGAGGTTAGATTTTTAAGGTTTAAGATTTGGAATCCATTTCTTGGATAACGTGGCCAAAACTATCATGGACCTTGGATTTAAAATCCATCCAAAAGATGAAGTAAGAAATGGACAAAATGGGAAGGAGATATTAAGAAAAATAAATGGAGGTATTAAGGACATTATGTAATAAGGCTTATTTAAACATGGAAGGTGATTAGGAATTTAATGGGGTTCTTAAAGAATGGATACCATGGAATATGATTTATGATTTTTAGGTTTTTAATGATTAAATGTGGTAATTTTTAAAGGGATTGTAAATGAGAAAATTTATGGGAGATGTGAATGATTTTTGTGGCCTTAAAAGGCATGAATGAATGATGGACCATGAATCTTATGGTGATGGTGTTAGAATTTAATGGGTTTAGAGAATGGAGGCTATGTTAAGTGGTTAATGATTTTTAAAGTTTTAAATGAATGAATGTTAGTGATTTTTAAAGGGGCTGATTTTAATGATACCCATGACCCAATTGTTGATTGTTTTATGGGCTAAAAATTGGTATTATACATGTTTTAAAATTAATGGGGATTAAGTTAACTTAAGGACTGATTTTTAATGTGTTCATGTCATGATAGATGGATCATTAAGAGATCCAAGTTGTATGATCAGTTATGGGTCTAAGGATAGAAAAATCAAATGAGGATTTAACCATGAAAGAGTAGTGACAAAACCGTAAATATTGGCCAAAATGAAGAACCCCATGGGGGATGATCATGGACTTAAGTGCAATTATGGTAACCTTAAGTATGCATTAAATAAAGCCTAGGGTACTGGTTTTTAAACTCACAAAGTTAAGATAATCAATGAATTAAGATGGGACCCACAAACCTAATTAGTAGGGTTCGGCCATGGTGGCCGAACCCCACTAGGCATGAATTAGGGACTTAATAAATGGTTAAAAACATAGACTGATTATTCATATGTAATAAGGTATCGGATATCGCAAGTGGTACGCATGTCGGTGACCGGATTATCGGACAAAAACGTAAGAGGACATTAGTCGGTATTCAGTAGGATTCCAACCTTGTTGTCAGCCATGGACTACATGTATGGATGTTTTATTGAATTATTTTGGTAATTCTACGATATGTTTATGATGGATTTTAAGGATATGAATTATATGTTAAGACTATGAATTATATCTTAAGACTATGAATTATATGATTAGGCAATGAAATATATATGAAGGCTATGAATTATATATATTACAAGCATAATGCATTTACATCTCATGCATGGCATGGGCGGGAAAATAATGAAACCGGAGTTCATGCTCCGTCGGGGCGACCGAGAAGCAAACATGGGGATAGCCTAATGTGCTATAACCGGAGTCCATGCTCCGTCGGGGCGACCGAAAAGCAAGCATGGGGATATCTTGATGTTTGAGATATAACCGGAGTCCATGCTCCGTCGGGGCGACCGAGAAGCAAACATGGGGACACCTTGATGAGGCCTCGCCATCAAGGGGGATGGCATATGATGGTGTGGATGATGGGTGGGACTCATGACATAAGACACCCATGGCATGGCATGCATTTTTATGGTTTTCATTATTATTACCTATGTGCTTGTTATCACTAATCCATGTGTTAGCCTACTCGGAGTCCTACTGGGCGCGTTGTCTAACGCCCTACTTCTACCCTAACTGATGACGCAGGAGATGGCGGAAACGAAGGACGAGATGGGAGCCAAGCTTAGGAGCTTGGGGAAGCGAGCTACTTAGTTTATTTAAGTTTTATTTTGGAAATGTAATTTGAGTAACATAGCTCGTCGGACTGTATAATTTTATATTTCTTGCTATGGTTTGGTTTGGACTTTATTTTTGGATGTTATCATTTTGAGATAATTTAGTAATTTAAATGATGTATCTTCCCTGCTATCTAAAAATTTGTAGGATAGCCTCTATTATAATTCCGCACTTAGTTTAATATTCCGCAAGCTTACTTCTACGTGTGAACCGTTCTTCGTGGACTTAGTTCCACGCACACGTAGGGTTGGCCAGTTAAGGGCCAGACTTTCGAAGCTCGGACTTAACTCTCGTCGTGACGTCCCGCGCCCTTTGTCACTCTTTATTTCAAAAAAAAAAAAAATAGACTCTGATTTCAGTGAAAAGGGTGGGCGTTACATCCATAGCCCAACACATGTCACTCAAGACCATGATTTAAAACTTTTCAAAACATATACTTAATCTAATTTAACATCTAAAACAGTCCATGGTTTTATCTTACAAAAACCATCCAAATTAACCCATTCTTTCCATGGGGTTCGGCCATCCAAAGTGGCCGAACCCAATGATTCATTTTCCATCTCATTTATGAAATACCATCCAAGGTCTAACCCTTGATGGATTCGGCCAAGCAATGGCCAAATCATACTCCATTCTACACCTTTATTTAACTAAACACTTATGTAAAAACTTACCAATTTCCTTGCTTCTTCCCCCTTGCTTCCTTTCTTTCCTTCTTCCTTAATCCCTTGTAAAAATGGTGCTGGATCTATGGTGAAACACAGCAACTGGTTCGGCCAAGAATGGTGTTCTTGAGAGGGGGAGAGGAAGAAATAAAAAAACCAAAATCTTCAAGTGTACTCGGCCAAATGATGGTGTTTTATTTTTTTTTCCTTTTGTTTATCAGCCTAACCTTCCCATTAATCCTCATTAATCATTGATAAAAACAAGGAGGTGTTGGGTGCCATCCAAGGCACCCCTTGGTACCAACCGTTGCAACCATTTACTTCAGCCCATGCATCTCATGAGATGAGATGCATGCCGCCATTGCTTGGTGTCCTTTGGCTTTGGTCAAGGCACCCTTTCACTCCAATGGCTGGGATTGATTCCCCAAGAGTTTTGTGTGATTAAAACACCTTTCCATATCCTCTTGACTCACTTAACTCATGGCCCTTTTTATTCCAACTCAACACACTTAATGCATCATATTTGAGTCAACTCATTTCTTAATTAAAAATCCAATCCAATTCAGTCCAACTCCACCTGAATTAACTCACACTTGAGCTCATTTGAGGGCCCACACGGTCAGCCGTGGTCAACTTGGTCAACCCGACCCATTGGGTCCTCATTTAGCTCCTTGACCCGTTTTGACAACATGACCCATTTATGGGCTGATTTAACCAATTGTATGTGGTTATCTCATGTACATCAAGCCTACCCATTTTTGTTCCACTTGATTTCCAATCAATTTAGCTTAACCCCATTAAATTTGGGCTCACCCAATGGTCTAATAAGTCCATTATGACCTATTGGGTCCAATTGGGTCCTTTGACCCAATTAACCATATTGACCCAAATTGATGTACATTACTCCTTCAATCAAATTTGACACTTATAATATGCTCATAGGGTCTTAATTTGAACAATGGGCCCCATTATTTTCTCATTTAACATCATAATTATTAAATTTACCCATCCAGAGGCATTTTCGTAATTATCCATTTCATTGAGAAATTGGGGTGTTACACCTTCTTCTTCACAAATAATACCGGTGCTCCCCAAGATTAAAATTAAAACTTTAACACTGATTTAAAGCATCAGATTTTAACATGAGGACCAATGAAACACAAGAGTTCTAAGTTTTTCCTTAAACTTCAAATTCATTTTACACACTCAAATCTTGATCAAATTTACTTCCGTTTGATCATAAACTTGTTAAAATTTAAAAACGAACACAATGGTTACCTTCGCTTGAGTTCTAAGTTTGAAAATCCAAATCTTACAAAATCTTCCTCTTTCAAGCTTACGGTAAAATTTTGAAAAGAAACAGAGAGGGAGAGCACCTGGTCTGGTTTTCAGAGAGTTGGTTTTTGATCTGGGGTGAAACCAGCTGAGACTACAGGTAAGATTTATAGCAATTTACCATTGCCAGGTGAGAGACACCTCACCGGCAACCCACGGGCGCTGCATGGAAGCGGCTGGCCACGTGCCCGCGGCCACAGTAAAACGGCACAGTAAAAATAAATTGCAGATAAGTCCCTCTACAAGTTTTGCAATTTGGTCATGTTTTGACTAAAAATCAATTTTTAACTAAAACATGATTTAAAAGGCTTAAATAATTTAATCCAACTTAACAGAAATGTTGGGTTTAATAAACTCTATTTTCATAAAAATTTTGAGAATTAAAATTTAACAAAAATCATAGATTTAGACGAAATCCACAATTTGACACTATTTACTTAATTTAACTTGTGTTAAATAAAAGGGTTTAAAACTTTTATTTTCAAAATTTGGAGAAATAAACTAAACCGTCATTTTAAAATCTGACATCACATGATTTTTTAAAAAAATTCTTATTTCTTGAAATTATCTAAAAATAATTATTTCTCCCATTTTGATCTCTTTTCGGGCGGTTTTAAATAACATTTTTTTTAAAATGGAATAATTCTGAAATTTTAAATTAAAATCCTTGATTAAGGAAAACAATATCATCCATCAATAATCAGATCAGTACATACATAGAAGAAATAATATTTATAAATGGTAAATTACCATTTTTCCCTTCCAACTAGACGAGCTGGATCATCGAGCTTTCAAGCTCTAACTGGGCCACACCTGGGCTTTTCATAAAGCCTTACCGTAATCTTCAAAATTAATCGGTCTAAGTATGATTTAACATATTGATCAAGCTTAATTCGGGTCAGGGTATTACACTGGTACTCTCGATCGGTATTGAATTACCGAGATGTCTGTTTTCTTGAGAGTCCACATGAGTTCTAGATTCCAGAACTAATAAGTTATTATCGACGAGTAGTTGACCACGAGGCGTCGTTAAGTTCATCACCGAGGGGTTGATGCGTATGAGACTCTCGGTCAGAGGCATACCTAGAATGACAATTCAATGTTCCAAAACCTTTGTCAATCTGGCTGACTAGTCTTTGACCATGATTGGTCGATCCTGTCTCCACCGAGGGGTCGGTGAGAACAAATGGTCGAGCTGATAGTGAACTTAATTCATATTTCCGAGTTTGCATCCAATTCACTGTCAAGCTTCCTCTTCAGGCTTTTTTATGATTTTACCATTTCTTCAACAAGCCTAGGAAAGGTCCTCCTAAGGTGTGGGTACCACCTAAAGTCTTCTATGGTCATAATACCTATTTTATGATTGATATAACGATAAGCTTTGAACCTGGTGGAGTTGATCTTCATTCTTCGATCACTTGAGTCTTTAAGTTTCTAGCAAGTGATTCCCAAGTCATGGAATTGACAAACTTAGGGACTCGGCAAGCCAGGGCACTAACAGAGTTCATATCACTATGGGGTAGTATGATTTAACCAAACAATCAACAATCAATTCTTTTGGACTTTTGATGAGATCAAGTCCATGGATTTGTGACTTCTTTGAGCATGACATATATTACAGTCAGGAACAATAGTTTTAGGAGTCAAGGGTATCATGTCATCGCACAACAAGAGATTAATCTTGTTTGTAGATGTAGTAATCAAAGTAATCGAATTCAAGTGAGACATGATGCAATGAACCAAGATATGTAACTATTTGCTTCAAGTTTGGACCATAGTATGTCATTGGTTCAGACTCAAATATCATCAACAAGATATAAGCATTAAAAGCATGGATGAACAAAGCAATCAAGAAGTATCCCATTCATAATGAATTCTTATACATAAAATGGAAACATAGAATCCTGTAAAAGCTCATACCAAAGATCATAACACAATCTAACCCACTCTCCTAGCCTTGGGTAACTAATGGCGTTTGGGGAAGGTCCACGTGGGATACCTGTGTCAAACACATGAACATTTGATTTTCTCCTTTTAGTGTTTTTGTTAGTTTGACAAACTCTTGTGAATTCATTTAAGGTTTCAATCAATTTATGAGTTAAGGCATGATTTAGATTTCCATCTACGTTGTTATGCCTTGGTCTTTGATTTTGAAACTTTGGTGGAATATTCTTCTAAATTGCATCTTCAAAGTTCTTTCTTCTTTTCAAGTTCAGAGTAACTTTTTTTTAATATTCTTTGTGTGTCATTTTCTTTTCATGTCCCATCTTTGTTTGATTTGCATTTTGATATTTATATTCACTTCTTGACTTGCATTCAAATAAGATATGCTCGGATCATCCACAATGAAATCATTTTATGATTTTCATTGGAGGAGTTGAGGGAGACTTACCCTTAATAAAGACAGTTTGGTTCTTAAGTCCTTTATCATTTTTCCTATCATATCCAAGACCTGTTTTGTCTCCAAATGGTTTGCTTTTTTTTTTAAAAGCTTTTCAAGTTTCTCTTCTCCACTTGTGAATTTCATTTCAATTTTTTCTTTGTAGCTTTTTAACTCATTAACTTCTTGAGCTAATCTTTGATTTTCAATTTTTAGATTTGATTATGAATTAGGAGTATTAGCTTTAGCTTCCTTAAGTTTATTTTTAGTTTTAGCATTTTCTTCTTCTTCACAACTTAGCACGATTTTCAAATCTTTGCAGTCTTCTTTTAATGAGTGAAGTTCATGTTTTAGTTTTCTTAAATCATTTTCAATGTTTACTTTTTCATTAATTTAAAATTTTAAACACTCTTCAAGTTTTAAGCACTCTTCTTGAATAGCTTTTGGATTTACTTGATTTGCCAATGTTAGATCTTTTAGAATATTTTATTTTCCAACTTTTATTGATTTAGTTCTTTTGTTAGTTTTATATTTTCTTTACCAACTTTCTTAAGTTGGTTGTACATTTCATTTAATGTCTCACTTAATTATTCAATGGTAGGTGTATCATCTTCTACATCTTCTTCATTAGTTTGTTCTTGTTGAGGTTCAAGTGTTTGAATGGATCCTAAACAATACACCACTTCTAAGGCATCTTCTTTCCTAGGTTTTTCATAAGTTTTCTCTAAAATATCCCATGCTTCCTTTGTGGTTTCACAAGATATGATATTGTCCAAATATTTGGTGAAACGGCACAAAGTATAGCATTGAGGGCATTTGCATTAGCCGGATACATAATCTTTTCTATTTCATTATGTGTGTAATAAGATATGATAAAATACAGTAAGTAAGGTGAAGGAAATGAGAAAAAATGGAAGAGTGTGACACAAGTATTTTTATGTGATTCGACAATCTTGCCTACATCCACGCCTCAAGTACACCACTTGAGGATTTCACTAACTTTCTCCTTCACGGGTGGAGAAGAAACCTATTATAACATTGATCCACTTCACAGGAGTAGATCAAACCGAGACTTACGAACACCAAGAAAACACCTTTCTTGGATTTCAATAGGGTTACACCAACTGATGAACATTGAGAAATTACCTTTTTTACCATTTAATATTAGATTAATCAGTCCTTATTTTGTAAATATTAGATATGTTTAATATATTTTTGAATTTTGCAGAATATTTTGGAAAATACAAGAAATGTGAATCAAAATTGGAGAAAAGGGGCCACAATGTCAAATTTGTAAAGTTTGTAATTTTACCACATAATTTTGGAATTCATTGTAATTTATTTTAATTCAAATCTATTATGAGAATTTGAATTAAAATTATACTTTTTTTATTTTCAAAGGTGGTTAATTTTTACAAAAAAATAGCCCAATGTTCCATCTTGAAGTCCAAAGGTGGGTCATGAAACTGATTAAGAAGAAGCCAAGATCTTGGAGCAAGAAAAGATTAAAGCTTCTGAAACAGAAGCTACAAGAGCAACCAAGTTGTCTGATGAAGCCCGGGCAGAGGTTGTTACTGCCCAAAAGGAAAATAGTGAAGTCCAGCGTGTGACTATGGAAAGATTGACTCAAATTGAGAGAAATGAAAGGCTCATTGAAAGCCTTGAAAGGCAGAAACTCGACCTGATGGAAGCAGTGGCAGTGACTGCAATACAAAGTCAACAGTCCCCACTGGGAAAGCAAAGTACACGGTTCCCCAGCCTTTCTCTTTGGCCACTGAGAAAAGAATGTCAAGAGAGAGACATGGAGAATCAGAGAATAGAACCCTCAGCCTATCTAAATCCGGCAGCTTGAACATGAATCACAGGGTCCACAATCAAACTTCGCAGAGAGTCGAACTTGAGAGAAGGATTAAACTAAGAAATGGGACTGGTACTAAATCAACCTCCCAATCGAACAAAATAGGCACTGTGGCAGCAACAGGTTGTAGAACAAGCAAGGAAATGGAAGTTGGGTTTTCAACAGCAGCATCGGTAGAATTACCAGCAACAGAAGCAACAGCAAGAAATCGAGCAATTCCGGGTCGAAGTCGGAATCCATGGATCGCTCTGTTTGGGGCAGCGGAAAAAGGGCAATATCAGCAGCAATTAAAGCAGAGAAGAAGAAGAAGAAATGGGTCTCCGATCTTCCCATCGCCGGGCACGGATGTGTGTTGGGCAAGGACAACAGAACCGATGGAAGGTTGCACGCAGGTTGCAAACCGAGAGGTAGAGCTGCAAAGGAAGAATGCCATGAGGCAGATGGAGAAGCTCAGATACCGAGGTTCTGGCCATGGCCAGTGTTGAGTTCAAGACCTGTAATAGCCCGGAGTTTTTAAATCAATGAATATGTGGATATTATTTATTTTAATGATGAAAATTGAGAATTTTAATGAATAAATGTTCTTCCCTGCTATCTAAAATTTGTAAGTTAGTATCTATTGTCATTCCTCATTTAATGTATTATTCATCGAGCTTACTTCTACGGGTGAACCATTCTCCGTGGACTCCGTTCCACGCACTCGTAGGGTTGGCCAGTTAAGGGCCGGGCTTTAGAAGCTCGGACTTAACTCGCGTCGTGACGTCCGCGCCCTTTGTCACTTCTTAATTCAAAAAGAAAAGAAAATTAGACCCTGATTTTCGGTAAAAAGGGACATGCGTTACAAGACCAAGGTGAAAGAAGCTGCTTTTGTTCTACAAGAAGCTGATGGAAGCTGAGGAAGTACTCTTCGCACAAGAGAAGGATGTGACTAGTCAATGTTCAACGGCTAAGGTTGAGTTTTGCAGGAAAAAGATAAGAAAGGATAAGGAAACGATTTGTCACCCAATGAGATTTGAAATTTCTTGTTGCTGATCTAATTATCCTGCATCCTTATCATGTTTTAGCAGTTGGGAAGAAACGGTGGAGGATTCTGAGAAAGGAAGATAGAGAAGATAAGGATAAGGAAGGAGTTTGAATGAGAAAAATTGTTGTATAGTGTTAGCCGATCCTGAAAAAAGGGATACGCAGGTACCGTGTAGCAGAGAAAAAAGGGGGATAAGGATAAAAAAAAGCTTGAACCAAAGGAAGAACAGAGAAAGTGAGAGGGAAGCAGCTGCCGTGTAGCAGATGAAGCCAATCTCAACAGAGAGAAAAGATAGGGATAAAAGAGAAGGCTTACACGGCACTCATCGGCTGAATTTGAATTTGAATTTGAAGGGTCCCTTATCTCATCCCTTCTCCCTTCTATAAATTCATGTGTTTGGGTCCATTGAAGGTTGAACAGGGGCAAGGCATTGAAGGGGCTGAAGTTGGACGGCTAAGGACAGAAAAATATTTAATTTCTTGTAAGTTATTTTATTTTTATGTAATGATGTCCAAAGGATTGTATTTCATTATATTCCAATTTTTAAATAAAATCCATGGCAATTTCTTTAGATTTATGGTGTTCCCAATTATTAAATATTTTATAGTGATGGTTTTTAATTTTATTTTTAATTCTTTTTATGAACGTTATGAAACAAATTATTTTTAGAATTTTTCAAGGAAAGTAGAACCCCTGTTAAGATCGGTGGGACTTGACCATTTTTCCAGTCTAAGGTTCTTTTCAAGAACAGTTTATTTTAGATTTGGGAAATGCAAGTTTAAATCCCGCTCAAGCCTAAGGCTTGAATTGAAAAATTCTGATTTAATGGACGACGTAATTATTCTAATTAGAATTTTAATAAATGATGAACTTGAATTATATTTTATAATTCTAGAATATTTCATAGTGTAGGCCATGATTTTATTTTTAAATAAGATAACATGCCGCCTTCGATACTTGTCTCGATTCCATTGTAAACTATGTAAATAATTTATTATTATTGTTTTATTTTATTTATCTATAAAAAATCCTTGAAATGATTTAATTAGGTTAGAATATTTTATTTGTTTCTTAAATTTACATTTTAAATTAGATTGAGGTCATTTAAATTCACTCCACCATTTTAATCAAAATTTTACAAATCAATGATAAAAGTAGATCTTATATTTTATTAACTACCAAAGTTAGATAATTAATTAAATATTGGTTATCTAAATCTAGAATTTTGTGAAATTAAGATTATAACTCCATGTTTTAGAAAATTATTTTCTTAGATCACATTATTTTAATGATACCATTTTTATTTCATACATATATTTTGTTGATTTCCCTTAGGTACGACCTCGCACTCATTCACTACACTGTAATTGGTCTGTACGCTTGCGAGTTAATTTAAAATCACAACACCAACCCTTTATAATTAACACAATAATATAATGAATTTGTTTGAATATTACCAAGAACACTAGCCTCTTGTTACTTGAAGTAGCTTCGGCTTGTCTTTGGGTGTCTTCCTCTGCTTAGATCCTTGGTGATGAGAGAGTGCTCCAATAAATCCCACACCAAAGAATAGGAGATAGACTAGGGATGATTAGAGGTTTGCCTATGTGAGCAATCAATCCCAAATGGTTTCCTAAAGAATCACATTCAATGTTGAGCCTTCGATGCTCAATGATTTGCCTATGTGTGCTTTGAATATGTTTGAGATATGTTTTAGAGCAATAAAGGTCTAACTATGGAGATTTGATGCTCTAAGAATAGTTGGAATGCTTAGAGAAGAGTATGAGAAAATTTAGCTCAAAATGATCAACCTTTGCCCCTCAAATGGCTTTGGTTTATATAGCTAACAAACTCCCAATGGATCTCTCATTCGGAACTTGCTTGACTAGCTTCGAAACTTCCGAAGTCCCAACGGTCACATTTCAACGGCTAGTTGGACTACCTTCGGAACTTCCGAAGTCAGGTTCCGAAGTGTGGAACGGCTCAAAAGCAGTGTCTCAATTCTGTACATGGGAGGTCTCGAAACCTGCAGTATGCATCCCTCAGAACTTCTGACGCTGGCTCCGAGCCTAGGAACAACCTTCGGAACATCTGAGGTAGGTTCCGATGAAGGTTACGAGGAACCTGATAAGCCACAGATTTGACTAAGTGTTGATGAATTTAGAGTTTGGAAATCCAAACAAGATGGAAAACCCTTTGTGTGTTCATTTGCAATAAATAAGTTTAACTATAATGAACATTTGTTGGATTGCAAATACAAAATAATAATAGGGATATTTGATAAATAGCTAGAGTTCTCCATAGTGCAAAGGAACTTCGAATTCTCATTTTAATTAAACCAGTTCTTAATCGAGTGATTCTAAGGCTTCTAAATCTGTCCTAGGGTCCATTGTAACGCCCTGCCCTTTTTCACTCGTTTTCCGAAAATCAAAGTCTAACTTTTTCTTTGAAATAAAGAGTGATAGAGAGCAGGACGTCAAGACGCGAGCTAAGTCCGAGCTTCCAAAGCCCGACCCTTAACTGGCCAACCATACGTGTGTGTGGACCAAGTCCACTAAAATGGTTCACACGTGCTCAAGTTAACATGCGGAATAAACATAAATGAGGAATTACAATAGGATAACTATCCTATTCCATTTTAGATAGCAAAGTAGTCCAACACTTAATAATATTTGCCTTGAGTTAAATATCCAAAATCAACCATCCAAACCATAGCAAATATATCTACGTTATTACATTTCCGACTACTAGTTACTCAAATACATTATCCAAGAGTAACGTAAACAAAATAAAACTTAAACACCCAAGCTCCTAAGCTTAGCTCCGAACACGTACTCGTTCAGTCCATTCCATGTGTCATCAACTAGGGTAAAAGTAGGGCGTTAGACAACGCGCCCAGTAGGTATTCCAATTAGGGTCAAACACATGGATTAGTACAAAAAATACATATATAATATATATCAAATCCAGATATAATAAATCATACCATACTTATAAAATATCGTATCCAAAATCCTGTATGATAATAGAGATCCAATCATATAAATAAAACCAGCAACAGTGCATGATAATAGAGATCATAATCATGATAATGCAATGCCATGCTATGGATGCCATATGTCATGAGTCCCACCCATCAACCATACAAAACATCCTCTTCATGGAAAGCTCATCATCAAGGTATCAAACAAACATAGTATCCTTTTGATGGAAAACACATCATCAAGGTGTCCCCACAGTGGTCTTTCGGACGCCCCGACGGAGTGTGGCCTCCGGTTACCTCTTGATGGAAAATGCACATCAAGGTATCCCCACAGTGGTCTTTCGGACGCCCCGACGGAGTGTGACCTCCGGTTACATATCATCCCTCCCATGCCATGCATGAGATGCAAATGTCCACATGTTATGCAATTATACAAATCATAGCATTTAAAATCCTATACTTGAAACCATATCACTTATATAAAACAACTCAACAAAATATAACTTAAATTTATATTACATGTCCTATGGTTTCAAAGAGGTAAAAATCCTACCAAAGACAAGTAAAGTGTCATTGTTTCTTAATCCGGCAACCGCTCACGATCGTGCACCGTTTGTGAGGTCCGTTACCTTATTACACAACAATTAATTAAACCCATGTTCCAATTGATTTCTTATCATATCTAAGTCCAAAAGCACCTTAGTGGGGTTCGGCCATACAACATGGCCAAACCTCACCCACTTGAATTTGTCCCTCTTTTGATTTAACCATTTACATCCAAGTAAATCATTTCACATACCCTAAGTCCACAAGATACAATTTTGTGGGGTTCGGCCATACAACATGGCCGAACCTCACTTCCTTAATTTGGTGCCTTTCTTTTAGTCTTTTGATCTTTAAATTAAATCCAAGATCATGTCATCTTTGATTCATAAATCTAATCACCTATACAACAATTACTTAACCTTGATAACAACAAAGTCCACAAAACAATCCCCATGGGGCTCGGCCATACACCATGGCCGAACCCATGGTCCATTATTTTCACTTATTTACATCCTTGCCATTACCCTATCATGGCTAATTACTTAACTTAATCCTCTATTCATTTAAACATGCATAACACTCCAAATAACCCTTTAAAATGATCCATCAAATAGTTCATGGGGTTCGGCCATACACCATAGCCGAACTCATGTCTATCAACATAGGTCTATGACTAACATTTCATGCACAAATATTCTTCATGGGGTTCTCCATCCTTTACATCATTTTAACCCATTTACAAACCTTAATCCCTTTACATGGGGTTCAGCCATACACCATGGCCGAACCCTATGGTTCCTTATTTTCCTTAAAAGTATATCAAACCTATATGGTTTGATCCTTTGATGGTTCTCATACATACATCCATAATTTTCATGCTTTGAAACCCAATCAAATTATTAACCAACTTCCATGGTTTTCATGATCTATTTGCATCTAGAACCATCAACCATACATCCATTTAAAACCCTTTTTAAAAATCATACATAACCTTTCCCATGGGGTTCGGCCATACAACATGGCCGAACCCTATGATTCATTTTTTCTCCCATAAATCAAATAACCATGATCAAAGTCTTTGATGGGGTTCGGCCATACCTCATAGCCGAACCCATGGTCCATGGTTCTCATACATAAGTCCATTTATACCCTTTAAAACCTTTTAAAATTATAAACATAACTCTATGATTTTCATCTTCCAAACTTCCATTAAAATAACCAATGTCCTTCCATGGGGTTCGGCCATACAACATTGCCGAACCCTATGGTTCATCATAGAGTCTTTATCCATAATAACATTAGGGTTCGGCCATGCAATGGCCGAACCATGTCCTTAACCACTTTTTTATTATTTTTGCAATTTTTCGAGCACTTACCGATTCCACGTCTCCTCCGATTTCTTTCACTCCTTCTTGCTCCTTTCCTTCCTTAGCCTCTCCTTCCTTCCTTCTTGATCTTTGGCCGAAAATGATCTTGATAACTCTCTTAGAGTGGTTCGGCCAAGAGGTATGGATTGAGAGAGAGAGAAGCTTGAGATCAAAATTATTCTAAGTCCTTTTGTCTTGAGAGGAGAATCGGCCTTGAGAGAGAGGGAGAGAGTGAGATGAGAAAACACCAATTGTTTCTTGTCGTGAGAGGTGGGAACGGCCAAGGGAGAGAGAGGGAGAGCGTGAAATGAAACTCCACTCTTTTCTTGGTTAATGAAATTCAGCCAAGGGTGGTGTCCTTTGGTGACACCCCTTATAACTCCCATTCTCATTTAGCTCCCTCCTTAGTGCTCCACTTGGGGGTTTCATCCATGAGATGAAACTCCCAAGGTCCCAACGGTGTAGCCTTGGTATGCCTTTGAGTATCATTGTGTAACCTTCACAAAACCGCCACCTCTACATTAATGGCCCATTTGGGGGTTTCATCCATGAGATGAAACTCCCATCTCCCAACGGTATTGTCTTGTCTTGGACAACCAAAACCGTCCACTCCCATTGATATTCCATTTGGGGGTTTCATCCATGAGATGAAACTCCCATTCCAACGTGTATGCCTTAGTTGGTTTTCTTTGAAACAACAACAACACTTCATCTTCACACCTCACTCACTCTTTAATTCAACTCACCACTTTAATTTAACTCATTTGAAATCAACTCAATCCCTTGATTCCATTTCCAATTTAATTCAGCCCCACTTAATTTAAACTTGAACTCACTTGGTGGTCAACCAAGTCAACCACGACCCATTGGGTCCCAATTGGGCGTTTTAACCCTATTAACAATTTTTGACCCAATTAACCATCTTGACCTAATTAAATACATCTCACCCATTTAATTCAATTGAAACATAACCACCATCTGTTGGGTCTTAATTGGGCAATTGACCCAACACTTTACCCATCTAAGGTCCATATCCATTAATTCATAAATTAAATGGACAATTTCCATTTATATCCATAGCTTGAAAATCCGGGTTGTTACATCCATATACCTGTGTGATGGCTGGCATTTAAGGAGTTCTTCTAGTTTTGGTGCGATGCCTTCCAAACTTCGTATGTTTTGGAGCTTCAAGCTTGACTTGACTTAGCATGTCTTCCAGAGATGCGGTCTTGGACATGTCCGTACTTAGTCACAACTCGGTCACGAAATTTGTAATGCAGGACTCAGTCGAACACAGTCACGGAATTGACAACTCAGTCTGACTCGGGGGAGGCAGATTTAACTTTTAGGCCAACAATGTTCACATTAATGAGATTGATAGCATGACAGTGTTGCATAGCATTGTTTATATTCCATTTCAAACATTATTATTGTGTAGGTGCGTAAGTGTGTAGCATGCATATTTCCTCACTGAGTATTGTTTGTACTGACGTCCTTGCAATTCAGGTAATGTTGCACTAGATGGATCCGAGGGACCTGTAATGGCCTGAAATTTTTAAATCAATAAATATGTGGCTATTATTTATTTTAAATGGTGGAAATTGGAAATTTTATGGAATAAATGGTGAATGGATCAAAATATGGACAAAGGCCCAAGTATGGCCCAATGGACCATGGATTGGATTTAAAATCATTTAAGGGTCAATGATGGTCAATTGGGCCAAGAATGGTCAAATTGGGCCCAATACCCATTTGGGACCCAATGGGTGAAGATAATATAAGCTCTAAGGTAAATAGGTAAGAAGTAAATTTTAATTGGGCCATGGGCCCAATGGTGATCCAAGTCGTTGGAATGGAATTAGTTAAATTTAAATCACCTAAGTTGGTGATGGAATTGATTAAGGTGACATGGCCGAGTGGGACCCACCTCTACCTCATCAAATGAGGTGGCGTGTGGACCAAGGATTGGTGGGGCCGGCCACCATGGTTGACTTGGTCAACCATGGGTAGAATAATGGAATTAGGTTAAGTGGGAATTAATTAACCTAAGGTAATTAACTAATTAATTAAATGATTAAATTATTTAAAAGGTGGTCAAAGGGGTCAAAAGATGGAAAACTAAACATTTCCATCTTAAGAAGCCAAAAACGTTGGCTTGGTGGAGTTTATCCCAACCACCATAAACCATAAAGCATAAAAGCATAAAGCAAAAAAAATATCTTATGTAGTTGGTGGGAAAATTAAGGGTGAAGTGTAGTTTAAGCAAGCCTTGGGATAAGATGGTTTTCTTTTCATTCTCTCCCATTTCATTCTCTTCCTCTCTTGCTCTTCACCACCGTCCCACACCAAGGAAAGAAAGAAGAAGAAAAACTTGGAAGAAGAAGAGAAGAAAAGATAGAAGAAAGGTGCAAGTGTTGGCCACCACTCCAAGATAAAAGCTTGGTATCTTCTTTCTCACCATCTCCTCCTCTCACTCTCTCAAGTACACCCCATCTTGGCCGACCCAAGCTATGATGTTTTTCCATTGATTAAGCTCATCTTGGCCAATCAAACAAGGAGAAGAAGAAGAAAGAAGGCCAAGGAGTTCAAGAGGAGGAAGAAAAATCGGAGGAGCCGTCGGATTGTAAGTATTTCTAAAACAAGAGATTAGATTTTTTTTAGGGTTTAAGAGATTATGAAATCCATTGCTTGGATTTAATGGTGGCCAAATTATTATAGGCCTTAGATCTCAAATCCATCCAATGGAAAGATTAGAAATGGATAAAGTGGCAGAGATGGATTAAGAAAAAAAAAAATAAAGGATGCTTTAAGGGTTTTATGTATTAAAATTTTTATACAAACATGGGAGAGATAGATTAAGAAAAAACAAATGGATTAAGGACATTATGTATTTAAATTATTTAAGCAATGGATGTATGAAAATTTTGGAAGGAACCACAGTAGATAATTAAGTGATGAATTAGGGTTTTAAAGAATGGAAGTCATGGAGGATGATTTAGGGTTTTAAGATTTTAATGGTTAAATGTAGGTAATTAAGGATCTATAATGGAGTTTTTAGGGTTAGTATCATAAAAGAATGATTAATGATATTAGGGTTTTAAATGATTAAATGTTGGTAAATTTTAAAAGGGGTTTGAATGTGGAATGATGATGGATGTAAAATAATGGAAAAATAAAAATAAATGGGGAATGTTGGTGGTGTTGATGAACCCTATGGTAATGTATTCATAATTTTATGGATGGAATGTTTTTAAATCCTATGGTGATGAAATGAGGTTTAGGTTAAATTTAAAGGGGCTAATTTTATTGAAACCCATGACCCATTTGTGGGTCAATTTATGGGTTAGATTTGGTATTATACATGTGAGTAATGAATGGGAATTAGGGTGAATCAAGTGGCTAATTTGTGATGATGTTATGGCTAAGGAGTCATTAAGGGATCCAAGTCTATGGATCAATTGATGGGCTAAGTATGGGGTTACATATGTGTTGAATGTAATAATTTTAAAGGGATTGTAAATGAGGAAATGCATGATGTGAACCTTCTCATGGTGTTAGAATTTTAATGGATTTTGAGAATGGAGGCTATGAAAAGGGGTTAATGATTTATAAAGGTTTTAAATGAATGGGTATTAGTGAATTTTAAAAGGGGTGGAAACAATGATAAAAACCATGGAGAGTGATTGGTGAATTTAGAAGTACTTAGACCATAGTAAGGATGAAGGAATGTTGGCAACTTCAATGGATTTTAAATGTAATTGGTAATGTTGATGAACTCCAAATGATGAACCTAATGTTGAAAAGAAAAGGGAATTATGGCCAAGATTGATGGACCCTAAATGTATCAAATAATGATTAAGGAATGATGAATTAAATGTATGGTTTAGATTCTCTCAATGGAGGGACTTGTGATGGAGTCAAATGATGTAAATGGACCCAAGAAAAATGGAGAAAGAGACATCATGGGTTCGGCCATGGTGTATGGCTGAACCCATGACCCAAATTGTAGATCATTTTTGGTCTAAGATTAATGTGTATGTATATGCTTAAATTAATGGAATTAGGTTAATTAGATGGTTGAGGTAAGTGGTCTTGTGATATGGTTGATGGATCAATTATGGACTCAAGATGTGGCTAAGAATGATTATTCAATTATAAGTCATTTTTATGGGCTAAGAAAGGGTTTATGTATGTGGTTAATTAATGTAGATTAAGTTAAGAAAAAGGGTTGTTTTAATGATATTATGGCATGATTAAATGGGTCACTAATGGACTTGAGTGTATGGATCAATTATGAATAAAGGTGTACATGGTTAAGTGAATGATTAACCATGGAAAAAGAGGTAGTGGCAAAACCGTAAATAATGGCCAAATTCAAGAACTCCATGAGAAATGATCATGGACTTAAGTGCAATTATGGTAACCTTAAGTATGTGATTAATAAAGCCTAGGGTGGCTGATTTTTAAGACTTATGGGATTGAAAGGTTTAATAGATTAAATGAGACCCACAAAACCTAGTTAGTGAGGTTCGGCCGAACCCCGCTAAGGTGTGATTAATGGACTTAAAAGGTTAAAAACATGGATTAATTATTAATGTATAATAAGGTACTGGACATCGCAAACGGTGCGCGATCAGAGACCGGGTCTATCGGATGGAAACGAAAGAAAGGACGTTAGTCGGTATTTGGTAGGATTCCTACCTTTTTGTAAGCCATGGATTATGTGTTATGTATGGGTTTTTCCTTGATTTATTTTGATAAGCATATAATTGTTTTAAGATGGATTTTAAGGCTATGATGTGTATATTGATGCTTTGCTTGATCTATTTGTTGATAATCAAATTATATGTTTTATTGATGGGACTTTAAATGCCATGGTTTGTGCTATCATATATATTACATGGCATATGGCATCTACATCTCATGCATGACATGGGAGGGATATGGCATGGGAATGATGGAATGAAACCGGAGTCCATGCTCCGTTGGGGCGACCGAGAAGCAAACATGGGGACACCTTGACGAGGTTTTGCCGTCAAGGGGGATGATTTGTGGTTGTTTATATCTTGACGAGGTTTTGCCGTCAAGGGAAATTATTTGTGATTGTTTATATCTTGACGAGGTTTTGCCGTCAAGAGGGATGATTTGTGATTGTTTATGTCTTGGCGAGGTTTTGCCGTCAAGGAGGATGATTTGTGATTGTTTATATCTTGACGAGGTTTTGCCGTCAAGGGGGATGATTTGTGATTGTTTATATCTTGACGAGGTTTTTCCTTCAAGGGGGATATGGCATCATGATGGTATGGATGATGGGTGGGACACATGACATAAAACACCCATGGCATGGCATTCATTTTATGGTTTTCATTATATTATACCTATGTGCTTGTTATCACTAATTCATATGTTAGCCCTACTCGGAGTCCTACTGGGCGCGTTGTCTAACGTCCTACTTCTATCCTAGCTGATGACACAGGAGATGGCGGAAACGAAGGACGAGACGGGAGCCAAGCTTAGGAGTTTGGGGAAGCGAGCTACTTAGTTTACTTAGTTTATTTTGAAAAAATGTAATTTGAGTAGCTTAACTTGTCGGATTGTAATAATTTTAGATTTCTTACTATATTTTGGATTTTATTTTAGACATTGTGATTTTGAGGTATTTTAGTAATTTAATGATGTATCTTCCCTGCTATCTAAAATTGTAGGTTAGACTCTATTATAATTTCTGCACTTATTATAATATTCCTCGAGTTTACGTCTACGTGTGAACCGTTCTTCGTGGACTTAGTTCCGCGCACACGTAGGATTGGCCAGTTAAGGGCCGGGCTTTAGAAGCTCGGACTTAACTCGCATCGTGACGTCCGCTCCCTTTGTCACTCTTTATTTCAAAAAAAAAAAATAGACTCTGATTTAGTGTGAAAAGGGGCGGGCGTTACAGGACTCTGAGGAAAAGCTTAGTTTATCATGTTGTTTTATACGCCCTACATATTTAGTTATTTATTAAATTTATATATGATTTGAGTTGGTGATGTTGATTTTACCATTTTATTGATTGAAGATTTGTTGTAATAAATTCTATAAAGTTGATAACTTTTATGATAAATAATTTATATCCCCTTTGAGATGTTAATGGTAATTGAAGATTATTTATTGATTTTGAGTTTGAGTTGTGAGCACACGTTTGTTTCCCACGTGTGATATTAAAAAAAGAAAAGATTTTTCCGCATCACGTGCCTATGTTTTGTGTCAGGGCATGACAATGGCTAAGAAAGAAAGGAGAAAAGGTAGGGATTAGATTGATTATGGCGAATTTCATGTGAGATTAGGGTTTTATGAAATGCATGAAATGAATGGTTGAGATCTAAAGCTAACATGAATGGATGGATGAGATGATAGGTGATGATGTGGAGGGTGACTCTATGGAGAATTCGAATAAGGTGTACAAGATATGATAAAATCGTGTGTGAGGTGGTAATGATGTGGCAAAATCGAGTTGATGGGTTTGGGGTTGCTTGGAGTGCAAGTTGGGTTAGATCTAGGCTTTTATGAATGAATGGCTTGGATTAAATGGTTTTAAATCTAATAATCCTAGTGATGGGTGGTTAAGATAGGTTATATAAATGGTGAGGTAATGCATGACGGGTTATGATTCTAAGGTTAATGTAGATGGATGATGAAATGGATGAATATATGCAATGGGTAAGGAAAGGTGTCTCTAGGGTTTACCTAATTTTGTAAAAACAATGGATGGTTTGGATTAAGGTTGGGTAAATGGATGGTGTGGATGATATGGAGAATGACAAGGCTATGGGCGTGTGGACTTAGGTTCACATTGAATTCGAATATGGGTAATTGGATCACAGGGTTTGGATAATTAGGCCTCAAATGAACACATTGGACTTGAACTTGGGATCGTTAGACTTGGACTTGCACATTGGCCTAGCCCACATGTGAAATGTGCATGGATTACTTGAGCTTGGCCAATGTCTGGCATGTGGAGCATGACTTAGCCCAATGGGAGTGGATTTCTGGTCCATGGATTTGAAATTTCAAACTTTGGTCTCTTGAATTGCAGCGTCTCTTTTCAAAATTAAAATAATTAACTCACCACTTAAAATCTAAAAATATTGAATTAATTTAGATTCTCATAATTGTATCCAAATTAATCAATTTAAAATAAAAATTCTAAAGTGGTCTGAGATTAATTATTAAAAATCTTGAGTCTTCCAATTTAAGTGCAAAACTTGCAGTTTTCTACTGAATTTGATTGATTTCCTGTATTTTCCAATTTTATTTACAAAACTAACAAACAACATTAATTTTATCTAATATATACACAATTGAAGGCTAATGAATCTAATAATTATAGGTAAAAATGTCATTTTTCATGTCTCAACAACTTGCTTCATCACAGATACAATATAAAAATGATTACAATTTCATAACAAGTTTATAGTATAAACATCAACATATCATTTTTGAGGTTTTCTTTAACAATTTAAGTCATTTCTTTACCCTCAAATCACTCTATTTACAATGTAAGCTTGCTAACATAATGTAACAAATGATAATAGCTAATTATTTAATTTTATTCACATTGCACTAAGAGTAATTGAATTAGGTAGTTGGACTCCATTAAATTAAATGAACTTATAGATGTATCAATGATAACAAACTAATTTTATTAAATACCTTTTATGTATGAGATTTGAAGCAAAACTAGAACTCAATTTAACCTTTTATCTTCTTTATCTTAATTTTAGAATAAGTTTTTTAAAAATGTTTAGAATTATATACTTTTCAGTATATGGTAATTCACTATTTTCTTTAACTTAACATAGTAATAAACTGCATTGATGCTACGTAATATTAATGAACTCAACACTCGATTGCATTAGATTAGATATTTTTCAGTTAAATTTAGAAAAGCTCATTTACGAGTTTTATCGGAATGTACAGACTTTAAATATGTCTTAGTGAATAATTTAAACCCTACAATGCATCTTTCTACTATTGATTTAAAAATCTAATTGGAGTCGATTTCATCTAATTTATTTTAATCATTGTATTATATACAAATTTTAAAATATTTATTTAATAATTTAGAATTTAACATTTAAAACTAAGAATTAAAATAAAGAAAATGTTAAATTCATCTTTAAATCATACAATTTGTTAGTCTATATTGATGTAATAAGTCGTTTAATGAATATCTTAATTAACTCTGAAAACACCAGTTAATTATAACTTATCAAATGAATATAATATATAAATATATAAATTTCAAAATAAATAGTGTTTTTCTAAAATAGTATTTAAGTATAATTGCAAATACTTCGACGGATGAGCTAATTAACGCCTGTCATCTTGACTGTGTCTGAGAGTGGTCCACTGCACTCGTTCAAGTGTCCCCAGTACTGGAGCACAATTCTTGTGGTGCTCCCGCGGTGCGCCGGTGGATGAAAGTACGCCAAATTCCTATCCTCCAATCCATATTTAAAAATTTAAACAGGAAAGATGGAATGGATAAAACTGCTCAAAACTTACACTAAAAAAACGTACTTAGATCTGAAAAAGAAAGCGCTTTCGGTTCCTGCATTTTCCCCTCTCCTCTCTCCTCTCTCCTCTCTCCTCTCCCTCTTCCCTCTGCCCTCTATAAATTCAATCATAGGAAAGGGATCTCGTTTTCTCCTTCTCTTTTCTGCAGAAATGGAAGACATTTCTCCAAATTTGGGGCAAGATTCCGGAAATGGAGACTAGATATAGATCCAAGCATGGGAAAGGTCGAGGAAGAGCAATCGCTTTCCACACCTGCGCCGGCCGAGGTTTCCGACGAAGATGCAAAGAATCCGTGCGAGATCCGGAAGTTCGTCGGCATCCGATGCATTTCCGTGCTTGTTTTTGGCGTCGCTGTGCTGCTTTCAGGCATCTTTTGGTTGCCTCCCTTCTTGAGAGGAGATCGAGGAGATCTGGAGCTGGATGGGCAGTTTGGAGGTGAGATTTGGGGAATCTGAGCGATTTTAGCGTCTTTGGAACACTTTTTTGTGCTCTTTGGAAATGGCAATGGCATTGTCGTGTATTGGTGGATCTTGTCTTTAGCTTCGGCATCTTCTTTCTTTTCTTTGGTTAATTGGGGTGGGCGGTGCATTGGTGGCGTTACTTTGAAATGGTAGAAAGTTGGGCTCCTTTGAGGGCTTCTTGGGTGGTTTTTGTAGTCTGTATCTAGTAGCATTGCGTTGTATTGGCCCGGCACTCGTCTGCATCTTTTTTTTAGTGAATTTGGGCTTCTTTGGGTGGTTTGGGCAGCGGGTGGAGGTATGGGGTGTTGGAGTTACTTGCGTTTTAGAGCCACCGGCATTGCCTTGAAGTGATGGATCTTGGCTTTAGTTTTCTAGACTTTGGACACACTATTTGGTTGCATGGAAAGCAAAAATCTTTTTGGAAACAATCATTTCTAACTAAAATTGGAAATAGTCTTAGAAATTTTAGTTTAAAATGGATTTCAAGGAAACTACTTTCCTTTTTCATCCATCCAACCAGAGCCTTAGGTGTTCGGTTGATTCTGAAGAAGTCCTTCGAAGCTGTTAGAATGCTTCTAGCTGGTGAAATTGCTTCAAATTGATGGACAATTGAGGTTGCAATTTTAGTGCTTGTTGGTGGTGTAACTTTGAATAGTTGGAAAATTTGAGAACTTGGGACCATTGAGATTTTCTGGAATAATTTAATCTTCCGTGGTCTGGAGTGAATGAAATGTAGCTTTCTATTGATTCAAATAATGGATGGAGCTTATTTGAATTATGGAATCATTAATTACTCAGAGAGCTTTTGAGATTATTTTGGTTTTTGGGCAGCAGCGGTATTGGATTGAATTACAAATTATCAGCTTCTCACAGGTTTTGGTTGATTCTAATGTTATTGGTTTTGTGCTTTACTTGGATAATTTTGGGCTCTGTAGTTAACATGTTTTCTTTTGACTTGGTATAAACTTGAGAGGTATTCCTCTGAATTGATAGGTTACGGTTATTGTTTGTTAAGGGTTTATTGGCAGCACTACTGCTTTGAATTGATGGCTTTTCAGCTCCTTTCGTGATTTTGGGTTTCTGATTGACTATGCCTTTGTCTTTTACATGGAAATATTTGTTTCCTTTTCTTTTGAGTTAATATTAACTCGTATATATTTGAATAACATGAGTGTCGTGAATGGAATCGTAACAATATATATCCTTTCCATTGATTAGGATGTCAATAGTTTTTTGAAATTTATGCACAATATGGTGGGTAAGCATTTATTAAAGCTCCCTATAAACTGGTTTGAATTAAAAATTTCTTAGACTTTATTCCGGCTGAGGGAACTTGATGCGGTGCATCTCAGCACCTTCCCTTTTTAGATTATTGCTATTTTCGTATTTTATTTTTAGATAGGGTTTGTAGTAATTAGAAATTAGAATTTTCTACTTTCAGTGAATTATTTTCGTTTTAGAGTATTTAAAGGTTTCTAATTTTAGGTATTACTATTTTCTTGCTTTGAGATTATTATAAATACCTATGTAATCCCGTTTTTGGGAGATATAGTTGAATGAATAAAAGCTTGAGAAAGTTTTCGCAAAATACTTGTGATTGGTGCGATTGGGAGTAATTCCTTAGCGTGAGGCAACGACGTGAGACTTGGCGAGAGGCCCTACTTCTGATTCAGGTACTTCTCTTTCCCTTCTACCCCTCTCTTGTCTTCTTCTCTTTTCTCCTTCTTCACCTTTGTTCCCTTTAAGCAACCCAGATCTGTCCCCTTTTGTTGCCGCAGCCCTCTTTCACTCGCTGGAACTTCCGTTACCCTGCAGCCCCTTCTTTAGTCAGCAAGCCCTTTCCTAGTTCCTTCGTGGTTGCCCTAAGCCATCCCATTCCATCCGTATCCCTTATTTGGCCTAAGTTACAGCCCATGTGTCACTTGTCTTTTAAGTCATTTCATTCTACACTTTTCATTCACATCTTATTCATAGTATTTGCATATTTATTTGTGGTAAATTTTATATTCATTAGTTACATTTATTAATTGAATTTTAATTTCAGCCCATATTAGTTTTATGTGCATTATTTTTATTTCTTTTAATTTTTAGAGACCACATTAGGTATTTAGGGTCACCCTATTAGTTGTCCTGCATTAGAACTTCGTTCGCTTTCCTCTTCCTATCTGTATTGCTCTCAGTATGTTTCTTAGGGAGGTCTGCAGGGAGACATTGTTTCATTGCATCAAGTTAATTGAATTGTAATGATGGCGCTTAAGCTTTTTACTGGGGAGGGTGAAGCTTCAATAGGGATTTTAGTTGAGTGAGCTCTGTGGGATTTCTTTATTGAAATGGCTTACATGTAGTTTTTTTCAAATTTCTATTCCAGCAGTTTTTATTTTTGAATGTTAATAATTTTTTTTGAATGTTACTGGCAATCATTGTACATGTCCTTTTCTTCATTTGGAAATCCATATTCATTATCTTAGAGCTGTTTTTCCACTTGCCATGCTCGTTTGTTGCCCCAATATCAGATCAGAGTTGACCATTCAAAAAAAAAAAAAAAATCAGATCAGAGTTGGAAAACAAAAGGCAGGGGAGGGGGCTAATTATTATTATTTTTTTTTGTCCTAATTGAACTGCTTTTCTAGTAAGGGGCACTTCAATGGATCTGGTCCCACAATTAATCCTGTAATCTTTTCTTCGAGCCGATCTTTGGCATGTTATGCCCGAGTTTCATTCTTATTACAGAATCTGGTGAACCAGTTGAACTGAATCATTTTGTTGGTTCTTTTCAGCAGCGGAAGGTAAATAACACTAGCAAGTTTTGTGTAGCATAAAGAAACATTGACTGGATTTGTCTTGTAGTAGGCTGTTATGAGGATGACTGAGAGTAAAGAACTTGCGTTGGAACAAGAAAATGACTCTTCTGGTGTATTGAACGGAGGGAACTGTAAATGGGAATGGTTGAAATACCTGTGTTTGAGAGTGCTGTTGTCACGTTGGGTTGTTTTGTGGCATTAATCCATACCTTCATATTCCATTTTCATGATATTTGGGATCCCTGCTCAAATTGATTATTTTAGACAGTTGTGCCAATATATTGCTTGCATGGGTCAGAAAATAGGCAAACAAGGGATGAGGTAATAGGCTTGTTTAGTAAAGAAGTTTAAAGTGCTATTTGATTTCAGGGCCAACCACACATTCCATCTTTTCGTGAGGTGCATCTCTAGTGAAACTGACGAGGGAACCTCCAGCAACACACAGCGGCAATATGAAATTGAATTCAAGAATGACATGTGCCAAGAAAGTTAAGAGGTACCAAAATGGGTCCAATATGGCTTCCATTGGGCCCAAATTGTCTAAATAATTGGCTCATAGGCTGGTATGATGGGTTAAGGCTTCAGCCCATGGATTTTCAGCTCAACTCAGTCCAAGAAAGGGGGCCATTATATGGCTACAAGGAGGAGTTGAAGGAAAACCTAACAAGAGAAATCCTAATTCTTCCATTCCTTTCTAACTTGGAAACAAGAGTTTGGATGGGAATTAAGGACCAAACGAGAAGCCCTAGCAAATTTGCTCAAGCCAAGGATAATTATGATATTTATCTCTTTTATTTTTAGTGATGATGTAATAAATGTCACTCACGGATTGGCGTGTAACTTTACAAGTGTATATTTAAAGTATCAAACGATATCAAATTTTTATAAAAATTGGATTCATTGGAAAGCTTATTAAATAACATTTACAACAAACCCAAATTTGCACAATTCCGATATACGTAAATAAAGTTATGACTAATTTTCTAAATCAGGTTAGAGAATGGTGGAGAACTCTATTGTTATTTTTTGTAATTAACAAACCTTAGGAGTTGTACCACCCATTCACGCCAATTTTCCTTATTTTTCTCCTTTTCTCTCTTCAACCATCATTTATTAAAAAAGGGCTAATTTTCCATTGTAACACACACACCAGATTTGAGTTGAAGCAATTAAGGAGAAAAGTCTCTTTGGGTACATACTATTAAGTTTTTTGTTGTTTTCTTTTGAATTCTAGCCTTAGTTTTGTTTCGAATTGAATTTAAATTCATGCAAGCATACATTCTAATTATGCATGAAATGTTTGAGATTTGATTGGTATTTCCAAATTGCATACTTAAATTTTAATTCAAGCAATTGCAATTCTGTTCATTGGAAACTCAGTTTCATTGTGGATTTCACAAGGTGCTGATTTTTCCAGTGAGATTTTGGCCTTTTCTTATATTTCTTGAGTGAAATTAAGTTCAGGTCTGTATTTTTTTTTTGATGATCAAGGTGTCTATGGGTCTCACTTGTATTTGGACATGGGGCATTTTAACCCGACCAGTCCTTTGGCATGTGCAAGCCTCCCAATCCCACATAGATCAGGTAAGCAACTACAGGGAGTGGCCCAAAGGAGTGTTGAGCGTGAATCGAATTCAAGGCCTCCGTTGAGTTTCCGTTTGCCCAAAGTTAGTGTGAAACTTCAATTGCCGTTGGAAAGGGAGAAGAGATCTAAGGGACTCTTTGATTTTACAGGCAACTATGTGATTCGAGTTTTCTCAAGTGCACCGTGGCTTGAGCTGTATTCTATTTTTGCTATTTTATTTATTTGAAGACTTAAAGAGGCTTTAAAGCTAACCATCGTCTTCATTAGAAACCAAATCCGACAACCGACCCTTTTGCCAGTGAGTTGGTACATGTGCAAAATGCATCTAGTTTCAAGTGATATTCACCAATAGATTTTATCACCATAAGTTTACGTCAACAATCTCTTGGTCTTTAATCCATAGATACATCATCCAACAAGGATTATTTTTCACCAAACCTGATCATTGAAGAGATCTTTCTACCTAACCCTATGTTCCAGTGTCCCAAGGACATGACAAGAAGGTTTGTCTTGTGTGACATTTAGTCAATATGTACTACATCATTCTGATATCTATAAAGTGAAAAGGTTAAGTGTATACCCGTTATTTATTTTAAACTCAATAGTGACCACTAGAAAGATATACAATTAGCCTTTTCTGAGATTCATTTTGTTCCTAGTTTGGTTGGCTTCAATGTATGTTTGGTATGTGAACCAGTGAATGTAATACCCCATGTGTGTGGGCATGTTTGAGAGGACAAAAAGTCGCCAGGGGTGTGAATTCCTTGTCCCACATCGCCTAGAGTGATGGAAATTCCCTGGTAGATAAGATGGAGCTTCTCTCCTAACACAAGGTCTTTTGCGAGCAACCTTGGGTTGGCTCACCAATGCAAAGCTGTGTGGTCCGTGTGTGTGGACCCAAAGCAGACAATATTGTGTTGGAGGGACGAGTCGTTAAAAATGGCATCAGAGCCAGGTTCAATTCTTTGCCTGTGCTGTGGACAGAGCTGGGGCTGGCTCTGGTTCTAAGGGGGTGGATAGTATACCCCGTGTGTGTGGGCATGTGGGAGAGGACAAAAAGTCGCCAGGGGCTTGAATTCCTTGTCCCACATCGCCTAGAGTGATGGAAATTCCCTGGTATATAAGATGAAGCTTCTCTCCTTCTAACACAAGGCCTTTTGGGAGCAACCTTGGGTTGACTCGCCAATGCAAAGCTGTGCGGGCCCATGTGCATGGGCCCAAAGTGGACAATATTGTGTTGGAGGGACGGGTCATTACAGTGAAAGTGATGTACATGATATTGCAAATATCTAGCACAAGATCTGTCATCGTATATTTTACTTCATCATGTTTCTATGAATGATAATGAATATGTTGGTGGAGTTTCATGCAGGGATTGAAATACCCCGCACCTTGAGGGTGCCGTGTATGTGTGAGAGCGGCATGGGAGAGAAAAGTGCCAGTGAGGGCACTAAAGGTCCCATGCTGCCCAGGGAGTTGAATATGCTGTGGTCTATAACATGGGACGCCTCCCCCTTCTAGTACAAGGCCTTTTGGGGCGTGTGTATGGGCGCACGCTCCAAAGCAAAGCCATGAGGGCCCATTTAGGCCCAAGGCGGACAATATTGTGTTGAACGGGGTGGGTCGTTACAAATTGTATCAAAGCATGGTTCAACTCTCGGACTCAGTGTAGGTTATGATGTATGGTAGAGACGGGGACGACTCTAGTTTAAGGGGGGTGGATTGAAATACCTCACACCTTGACGGTGTTCTGTGCGTGAGGGCAGCATGGGAGAGAAAAACGCCAATGAGGTGACTAAAGATCCCATACTGCCCAGGGAGTTGAATATGCTATGGTATATAAGATGGGACGCCTCCCCCTTTTAGCATAAGGCCTTTTGGGGTGTGTATGGGCGCACACTCTAAATCAAAGCCGTGGAGGGCCCATTTAGGCCCAAAGCGGACAATATTGTATTAAAGAGGCAGGTCGTTATAGGGATGGATACACTATTCTCACAAAAAAATTATCAAGTCCAACAAGATTGGAATGGAGATTTAAAGATGTGCTTGGAGGGTCCAGAGAAAAGAAGTGTTATACACATGAGGGAACATAGTGGTGAAATATGGATGTTCAAATGGCTATTGAAGATAAGAATCATTCTTCAAGGAGTGGCAGAAAACATGAAGTATCTACAACCAGGAGAGATATACGTTATAGAAAGGAGGGTTAAAAACAACAAGAATAGCTATGAAGCATATGATGGTTGGTTTATCTTGGTTGGAGCTAAGGTAGTAGAGGAGTATATCTATATGCTTGTTGATACAACCTGTCAGACAAATGAATAACCACCCTAGCTGAGAACATTCTTTTATGGTTGGGACCTGACAGGCAGATCTCAACCATTAATCACACTCTTATTGCATGGTCACGATTCATCCACTAGATTTAATGGTCTATTTCCTTGGAACCTAAGGATATAGAAGTATGATCCTATAGCTCCTGTTCAAGTAAGGTTGTGGAGTATATCAATAAGCTTGCCTAGATTAAAGAAAAGGAAAGTAGAGATCTTAATGGCATTAGGTGAATTACAGATGAAAGTCAAAGGGTCTCAGTGAAAGAATAAGTGTTAAAGGACATATGGAGAAACCATTTTAGAGAACAATTGGATGCCGATTATGATGCTTAAGCACACCTGCAACTAGGCAGGAAGAGATAGAATCGTCTGCAACGAAGGAAGAAAGGGGAAAATAGGGATAAAAGGTAAAAATACTCTGGAATAATTTTAATTTAATTCATAAATTCGTATGAGGAATGTCCCTCTGCTTATAACCATAGTATTTATAAGAAAACTAGAAACTTGAAATAGAAAAGGACTCAACTAGGAAAGCCACGAAAGTGGTTTCCATCTTCTACAACTTCTAATCTTATTCGGACTCCTAAATCAAACTAGGAAAGCCACTGACCTGGCTTTCTTGCTAAAACATGGACTCTGGATCCTAGATAGGATCGAACAAAATAGAAATAAAAATAAAAATGAAAATGCTAAATATTTCTTGTAAGCTCTGCGTTTCCTACATTAGACTCTGTGGGGTTATAGTTTATGAATCAACACTAAATTAAGGGATTACTAAAGTTATGATGGCCTTAGCAATAATTAAAAAAAATGTAGGGTATGAGGAATTGATGGTGTATCTACAGAAATATGGTTGTTGTTGGGGACTTGGGGGACATTGAAGTTTGTTGGTGAACTACCTTTTTTTTTTTAAATTGTTAAAACAAAATTTGATTGGACGGACTTATTCTATAAGATGGAACTCAGTCTTGGATGTTGAATGGAGTCATTTGTTGTGCCACATAGATAAGAAGGCAAAGTACACTTGGCTGAAATGTGTAGGCTAAATAGTGTATGGAGATAAGGAATGAGTATACAAAGTTATAATCTATATTAGGCTCCAGTCATAGATAAAATGACAGAATGCCGTCTACGGTGGCTCTAACATGTGGATCAAGGAGCTGAGGGTTTACAAGTTCAAGGCAATAGGAGAAAGGAATCCAATTAGGGCATGAAATAACGTAGCCACAACAAACATGGATGAAAGGAGAAGTTGAAGTGACAAAGCTGATTCTAATAGATGTGACGAGGCTTTGATAATGAGGTGATGTTATGATAATGATGACGATAATGATGGTAATGACGATTCCTATCTCTACAATGATACTTTCGACATTTAGCATGTGACATCCAATTTATGCTGACTAGTGTATTGTTTTATATATATGCTATAATACTAGCTTAGCTTACATGCAATGTTTTAAAGATTGGTTGAGCCTGGGACTTGGGCAATATTGATACGACAACTTGATTGCCTCGGTTAGGACTCGGCAATTTTGCCAATTTTAGTCACTTTTCAACCGATTCACGTCCCCTTGGTCGATATAAGATTCAGTCCCTAGTGAGCCAATGACCGATTCCAATATTTAGAACTCTGCTTTGGAATTTCCAACATGATAAAGTATGTGCAATTTTTTACTTTTATCGAAGATGTTATGCCCTTTATTGTAGTTTAGGAGGGTTACAAGTTAAAGGTTTATAATTCTTTTTAGCATTTTCTAATGTTGAACTTCGAGCTAAAACATTTCTTATGTTGGGTTGATGGCTCAGATTATCCCTAAAGCTTGCTTTTGTTTTGAAACCAAAAAAGCCGGTTAGTAGTTTTTGTGTTGTTTCATTAATTTTGTCTGAAAGCCAAAGAACTGGGGCCTGAGATTGAGGTCTAGCCCAGTGTAAAGGTTAGACTTTCACTTTACATGATTGATGCTTGTCTTCTTATCAAAGTGTCTTATAGTTGCTTGTTTATGGATTTAGAGCTTAGGAAGCGGATACCTCACTACTTGTTGCTATGCAGATCTGTCACACTATTCAATTGCATCAGGTGGCATAAGAGAGGCAAATAGCATTGATGTGCACAAAATCATAATGGAGACAGTTTCCTCATCATGATGACTGTTTAAGGGAATTGTCAACACTATTTGATCAGGATTCCATCTATGATCATGATTTTGAGATAGGATTTTGGATCAATGTCATGTGGGTTGCCCTCATCTTTTTTTTTTTTGAGCAGTAAACAAAAATTCCATTAAAGAAATAAAGATGAGGTTTTCTCTTGTCGATATTTGCTCACCTTATCCACATTACATGATGCTTAGAGCGTTAGAACCAAGCCTTGGTGCATGTGCAGGAAAAAAGTGGTACAGATACTTGATATGGCTATATGTATATATTTTGGTTGATTTGGTTTTGTACTTCGGATAAGATGTATGTATGCAAATTTTCACTTAAATATTTAAAAAGGTTAAAGAATAATGACAATAGATGAAGGTTGCTGATGAATTTCCCTGTGCAATTGTTCTCATGAAAAATTTGAGTTACTTACTAAATGTTACAAGCATATGGGTGTATGAGGCAGCTAATGGGGAATATGCATGTGCAAAGTGTTGTAGATATTGTTATGGTGTGAACTTATTTATTTTTTTGGATAAAGAAATAATGTGTATATTGATGTAAAAGGTACTGTACAAGGACGTCTTTTTTAGAGAAAATATAAGAATAAAAGGCAAGTCAACTATCACAAATATAGTTGTCTGAGTGACTGCACAAACATGTGGAGATCTTTCCATAAAAGATTTTTTTTTTCACGCTACTACAATATCTACAACACGTAGGTTCTCCATAGAATCATGGCACAGCAATCTGTTACATGTGCCTGATATGGGTATCATTTGTTTGTTTTTTCTAATGTGGCCGGGGATGTATTAATGTGTTTGTACGCTTGTTCCACTGTAATTTGGTACTTCATTATTTTTCTTTATAAATTACATTGTATTCCATATGTACATTTGTTCAAAGTCTTCTTTCATGCTATTCAGCTCCTATAATGGCAAGCTTTAAACTACAAAAGCCAGTCCCTCTGCTGGAAGCAAATGTTTTGAAGCTTGAGTATGACATATTTGAAGAAGTTGGTGTTCCAAATTCTGTGGTATACTCTCTCTCTCCCCCTCTCTCCCCCCCCTCTCTCTCTCTGCTGTTATATATCTTTTCTGTACTCTTAACATGTTAACGTAACAGGTGCTTATTTCATCTCTCGAACCTTTACCTGGATCAAATTGGACGATTGTGGTCTTTGGGGTCTGGCCATATCCTAAAAGTTCACCTATATCTTCAGCTGGGCTAAGTGTACTGAGGTCATCCTTTGTATCATTGATTGTACAGCAGTCAACTCTCCACTTGACTCCTTCCTTGTTTGGAGATCCATCTTTCTTTCAGGTGCTGAAATTTTCAGGAGGAATTACTATTATCCCTCCACAGAGTGGATTCCTTTTGCAAAAAGTGCAGATCCCTTTCAATTTCACTCTAAATTTTTCTATTTATCAAATACAAATGATTTTCGATGAGTTGAAGAGCCAGCTGAAGTCAGGCATACATCTGACTTCATATGAGGTTTGTCCAATTTATTGATGTTATATTCTTCTATATATAGTTATTTTTGTGCTGTAGTTTTTCTATAACAATGTATCCATGTACTTCATAACATTTGTTAAGTAGTTCCATCCCATGCTCTCTCTCTCTCCCCTTCCAACCCCCCACCTCCCAATATAATCCTTTGAATATGGACAACCTAAAAATTTTCAAGACCATGCACCAGGAGGCTACTTGAATCAAGACTAGGGATAGGGTAATCCTAAATGCCTAATTTGGTTCTCTAAAAATTAAAAAGGGATGAAAATAATGCACCCTAAATCTAAAATGGTCTAAAATTAAATTCAAATTAATGTTTGCAATTAATTAATATAAAGTTTACCACACATAATCATGCAAATAGTAAGAACCTAATGTCTTTAAAGGGATTAAATGGGTCTATGGTTGTTAAATGTCAGTTTAGTAATTAAGGAAAATGCTAATGGGTCACAGTTAATTAAAGGGAGCTGGAGATGGGTTTATGCGATAGGTAGGTATGGGTTCCATGTTAGGTAACGGCAAAGGGAAGTGTGGTTTAGGAGTATAGGCGATGGGCTTAAAGGGATGTATGGCTGGCTGCGCAGAAGGGGAAATGTATTTGGACAAGTGGCGACACCAATGGAGGAGTTAAAAAGGTTATGGACACAAGAGGGAAAGTGTATGGGGGCTGTTTTGGTGGAACGACAGGTGTAGGAGGAACCCAAGGGGCAGGCGAAGGTAGAGAGGGAGCTGTAGGGGAGGAACGAAGGCCTGGAAGGGGAAAGGGACGATGGTTTGGGAAGGTTATAAGGGCTGGCAATGGCGGAAAAGTGGACAAAGGAAGGGCGGAAGTGGCTATGGGACAGATCTGGGTAGATCTGAACTGGTAAGGTGGCGAAAAGAGTGGGAATCTGGACTGGTAAGGGGTTGCGAAAGGTAGGGATGGGTTTTGTGGGTCACGGGTAACCAAAAGAAGAAAAAATATAGAAAGGGGAGAGAAAAGAGAAGAGACTAGAGAGAGATATATAGGTACCTAGATTTTGGAAAATGTTTTTCACCTGATCTGGTGGCTTCTCGCCGTCTTCCGCTTCTCGTCGAGGTTCGTGGGCTTCTCACCAATACAAGTTGCGCATGGAGGAGTTTTTCGCCACAAACATTCGTTCCTTCAGTCATTCATCAAAAATGCCCTAAGGCTACATAGAGTATTTATAATAAAACATAATAAAAATGACCAAAATACCCCCTATTACAGTATTTACTAAATTGCCCTCAAATAAACAAAAATTTACATCAACTCATAAACTAAATAAAACAAATAAACTGATTAAATAAAACAAATAAATTATTAATCTTCAAATCAAGATTTAGACAATGCTCCGCATCACTACTGTTTCAGGTTGAACTGTTAGAATCTCCCAAACTTGTATCACATCTTGGAATTAGTTCATGAGCAATGAGACCATGTCAGAATTTAAGGTTTCTAGGAGATCTCACAGGAGATGCATGGAAACCAGTGTTGGCATTTTCTTTGAATTCATTTTAGTCCTCAATTTCCCTTTTCTAATTGGATCCTACTTTTTAAACTCATGATGGATGGAAGATTTTCAATTCATGATTTGGTGTTTGATATTCATGGGATGACTGATTGATCACATCTTTCTTTTGCAGAATTTGTATATTAAATTGACGAATTTACATGGTTCAACATTGGCGCCTCCAGTTATTGTTCAATCATCCATCTTACTTGCTGTTGGCATCCTTCCTTCACAGCCAAGGTTGAAGCAGTTGGCTCAAACCATCACTAGTTCTCCAGCAAGGAATCTCGGCCTCAATCACACCGTCTTTGGTAAAGTAAAGCAAATTCAGCTCTCTTTATATCTGCAACATTCCCTCAATAGCGGTACTGGTAGTAGTACATCTTGGTCGTCAAGTCCGGCACCCCTGCCTCATCCAAAGAATGAATACCACCACCACCACCACCACCATGTCCACCACCCTCCTTCACATCCATCACATGTACCTGCACCTGCACCTACACTTAATCGCAATCACCGGGCTTTGTCCCCAACAGGCTGCCGATATCGGATGTCACGAAAGCCTAAAGCCCGTGCTCATTCTGTCCATTTTGTTGCGCCAATGGTTTCTCCTCGCCCTTCAGCAGTTCCACATCTTCATGGAGACCCACCAACTCCTTCCTTGCCTATGCCCTTAGACAAGCCTAAACCCCCCATATCTTCTCCTTTGCCAGCAGTGTTCTTTGCTCGTGCTCAACCTCCAACCAAGAGTACAGGACATACAGAATCTCCTCATGGAATGTTGCCAACTACACAATCACTTTCTCCTTCGCCATCGTCATGTGAGTTTTTCTTCCTTATCTTCATTGGAAGCATGGTTTTACATTTAAGTCACCAGTTTTTCATATATTCAAATTAATTTGGTTGTTTGTGCATGCCTTTTTTGGTTAACTAGTTGTGATTGTTGTGAATGCTTTGTTTTTCATTTTGTCTTTCTGTTTGACCAGATCCTGGCCTTTCATTGAAGCTTTCTCTAGTTGGGATATGTTTGTGCAATTTCTGTCATCTTTGTTGCTGTAATTTTTATTGATGGAATGAAGGATACCGTCCACTAGACTGTTTGTGATTGGCCCTCGTTGATTTTAACATGACAATGGGTGCTCTTTCATTGGGTTGTGGGCTTGCAGTAGATATTCGATAGAACGAAAATTATACAATGATCATCCGTGTACCTATATAGAGTCCATCATTTGTCCTATAGGTCCATTAGAAAGGTCTCTCATACTAAAAATCACCTTGATCAAATCAATCGAGTGATATTTTTTTGCCACAAGTTTAGGATTAAAAAATAGTTTGAAATGGTCACCTTAACATACATGGCTTGATTTCAATAGAGGTTACTTGGTCACCTACTCAAATAGTGATGTAGGACATGCAGCTCATAGGCCCAAGTTTAGTACTTATTATTTTTGTATTTTCATATTATTTTATTTTTTAGAATTCTTGTTAAGCAAGAAAGCCTGGTCGGTGGCTTTCTTTGTTAGTTTAGGACTATAAGATAAACTTAGAAGTTATTATTTCCATTTTAGAATGATTAGGAAGTTTCGTAGTTTGTTTAGGAGTCCTCTTCTATTTTTATTTCTTTATTTTCTTATATAAAGCATGGTTGTAAGTAGAGGGACTTCCCTCATACGAATTTATGAATTGAATCAGAGTTATTCCAATGCATTTTACCTTGTATCCATACTTTCCCCTCCTGCCTAAGTTACAGACGATTCTATCTCTTCCTGCCTAGTTGCAGGCATTGCTCCCGCATCAATTGGTATCAGAGTTCAACCTCATCCTTAGAGTTCGTGCATATTGCTCCCCAGTCAGACTCCGAGTTAATTCCTGCTTCTCCAAACATCGTGACCCCTTAGACGATGCCTATCTTGGAGAATGAACCAGTTGTGTTGCTGGCACCACAATCGATGCAACCGACCTGTGTCGATCCCTCTCCACTACCACCTCCCCCATCACCACCGTCAATTACCCAACCCTCTCCTATGCCCCAACCTGATGTTGAATAATAAACTGAAAATAAGAAAATAAGAGGAAGAAGAGATGGAGAAGTATTTTTCTCTTTTTTGTATTCTATTCAGTATATTGTATTTCTTGTAGCTTTGTACATGATTAAATAGATGAAAGAGAGCCAATCACGTTGGCAAAAAAGGAAAACAATCATTGGAATCTAATTATAACTAATTACAAGTTGACTATGTAAAATACATTGAACTTGGACCCTGTTTGTCTTGAGATGGGTCCCGAGTAAGTCGGGTCCCACAACACTCCCCCTCAAGCTGGTTCGAAGATATCCAATAATCCCAGCTTGATAATAATAGAATCAAGTTGAGTTCGAGGAACCGACTTAGTGAAAATGTCGGCAAGTTGATCAGAGGACTTCAGATGAGGAGTGACAAGTCGGCCTTTAGAAATGTGTTGGCGAAGCAAATGGCAATCAACCTCAATGTGTTTGGTCCGCTCATGGAAAGCCAGATTGGAGGCAATGTTGATGGCCGCTTGATTGTCACAAAATATAATAAGGGGATCATTAGAAGCAAACCCCAATTCTGTAAGAAACTGTCGGATCCAAAGGAGTTTAGCCGTAGTATTGGCCATGGCACGATACACAGCTTCTGCATTAGAACGAGCAACACTAGATTGCTTCTTGCTACGCCAGCTGACCAAATGGGAGCCCAAGAAGACGCAATAACCAGTGGTGGCGTCTGTCATCAGGAGAGCCAGCCCAATCAGTGTCAGAATAACCACGAACAGGCAGCGAAGGTTGTTTGGCAAAGAACAGTCCCCGTCCTTGATGAGATTTAATATAGCGGAGGATCTAGAAGATAACATGAAGATGGATATCCCGGGGAGCCTGCATGAATTGGCTGACCACACCAACAACATATGATAAATCAGGTCGGATGATAGTGAGGTAAATCAATTTTCCAACCAACTTCTGATAAAATGTAGGAGAATCCAGAAGAGTTCCATAGGAAGCAGAGAGCTTGGTGTTTGTATCAAGTGGAGTGTCAGCAGGTTTGCAGCCAGAATAACTAGCATCATGGAGGAGATCAAGAGCATATTTGTGCTGAGATAGTGTAAGTCCCTGAGAAGAGCAGGTAACCTCAATACTAAGAAAGTAACGCAATGGCCCGAGATCTTTAATTGCAAAGGGAAGATGAAGATACACTTTGAATGTAGAGATGACAGTCGCATCATTACCAGTGAGAACAATATCATCCACACAAATAACTAAAATCATGACCACAACAGGACGACGATAAATAAAAAAGGAGTGATCCATCTGACAGCAAGAGAAACTATAAGCCAATATTGCATCGCTGAACTTCTCAAACCAAAACCTTGGAGATTTCTTGAGGCCATAAAGAGCTTTGCGGAGTCGACATACGAAATGAGGCTCCCCCTGTCTGACAAACCCCGGAGGAGGGAGCATAACAACTTCATCCTGTAAATCACCATGAAGGAAGACATTCTTCAAATCCAACTGATGAAGCGACCATGCATTGGTGGTGTCAAGAGAGATCAAAATGCGAACATAAGTAATTTTGCCAAAGGTGGGAAGGTCTCCTGATAGTTCACTCTATAGATCTGTGTGAATCCTTTGGTAACCAACCGAGCCTTATAGCGAGCAATAGACCCGTCGGGATTATGCTTCAAGGCAAAGACCCATTTGCAGCAAACTGGAGTCTTTCTTGGAGGAAGAGGCACCATATTCCAAGTATGATTTTATTCTAGTGCCGCTAATTCTTCAGTTATGACTGTTTTCCAAGAGGGGTCTCGAAGTGCAGTGTCAACTCTCTTGGGAATCTTAACATTGTCCAGTGCTGTGAGGAAGCTGTAATAGGAAGGAGAAACAACATGATAGGAAACAAATTATGCAAGAGGATGAAGAGTACATGTACGCTTACCTTTCCGAAGGGCGATAGGAAGGTCTGACTCAGTACGGAGAGGAGGATCTGGACCAGGGGCAGAGGTGATAGTGGCATGTGTTGGAGGCGGATGCTGGGGTGGTTGGCGGTGATATACCAAGGTAGGCTTGGGAGTGCGAGCTGGACGGGATCGAGAGGGAGTAGTACCCGTAGGAAGAAGAGGTAAAACAGGGTTTGAAGCTGGAGCAGAGGATTTAGAAAAATAAGGGACCATCTTAAAGAAGGTGACATCCATAGACACATAGGTTTTGCCATTGGTAGGATCAAGACACTTGTAGCCTTTGTGAAAGGGTGAGTAACCTAAAAAGATGCAGTGGATAACACGTGGGGAAAGTTTATCTCCAGAGAATATGTGAATTGGTCCCCACAGGTAGGGTCCCGAAATCCAAGGACAACCTTGGGCGTAGAAAGAGGACCCTGGGGCGAAGTGAGGGGCGACGATCTGTGTTGTAAAAGGAGAAGATCCATGCAGATCTGAATAGAAGAAGCTGGAAGGTTAGGAATGGAGCTGTGTGAAAGAAAACAGGCCGACCCTGCACGAAAGGAAGGGAAAATCCACCAGAGAAAAAACCACCGGACAATAGATCAACTGTGAAAGAACAAAAACAATACGTCAAGAAAGCATTCAGAAATCTGTTTTGGTTGATATCATGTTGAATAATAAACTGAAAATAAGAGGAAGAAGATATGGAGAAGTATTCTTCTCTTTTTTGTATTCTATTCAGTATATTGTATTTCCTGTAGCTTTGTACATGATTAAATAAATGAAAGGGAGCCAATCACGTTGGCAAAAAAGGAAAACAATCTTGGAATCTAATTATAACTAATTACAAGTTGACTATGTAAAATACATTGAACTTGGACACTGTCTGTCTTGAGATGGGTCTCGAGTTAAGTCAGGTCCCACAACACCCGAGCCCATTACGGTTCCTTAGGATTCATCTATGGTTCTTCTTACCGTATCATGCTCGCCTCCTATCCTCTCATTGGTGCCTCGTCCGACCGACCATCAAGACCGTGTGCTTACTCCAGTGCCATATGCAGACCCCTTCGCTATCAGCTTGGTTTATCCATGCTTGAGACCGATTGCGGTTCTTGGCTTCATCGTCTCACAGAAGGAACTCTCTCATCATCCATGCCTTGAAGATTGTGTAGTTCCATGCTTCGTGATTCTCATCTTCGGACTTGGTCTTCATCTTTGTTTGGTGCCTTCTGCTTTTGCTGATTTCAACTCGAGGACGAATTCTTTTCGAGACCGGGGGAATGATGTAGGACACGCAGCTCATAGGCCCAAGTTTAGTACTTATTATTTTTGTATTTTCGCATTATTTTATTTTTTAGAATTCTTGTTAAGCAAGAAAGCCAGGTCGGTGGCTTTCGTTGTTAGTTTAGGACTATAAGATAAGCTTAGAAGTTATTATTTCCATTTTAGAATAATTAGAAAGTTTCCTAGTTTGTTTAGGAGTCCTCTTCTATTTTTATTTCTTTATTTTCTTATATAAAGCATGGTTGTAAGTAGAGGGACTTCCCCCATACGAATTTATGAATTGAATCAGAGTTATTCCAAGGCATTTTACCTTTTATCCATACTTTCCCCTCCTGCCTAAGTTACAGACGATTCTATCTCTTCCTGCCTAGTTGCAGGCGTTGCTCTCGCATCATATAGACACTTTTCTAACGGACCCATCAACACCCCAAATGGTGAAGCACCAAGCATAGGTGCGTAAGTTAATATGCCATACTTTTACCCTAACCATTTGGTGGTCCGAAAATCAAAGTTAAAAGAAAATTTGATTGGCCCAAGTTTTTCTTTTTTTATGACAAAGAAACCCAAAACCTACACTTTTCGCCCTCTAACCTGGGACCTCTGGTTCCTGAGCCAAAGTGACTGCCAATTGAACTATCTCGTGTGAGGTTGGCCTAGGTTATTGTCTACTCATACATTCATCTTATGAGGGTGATTTTTAATGTGTGATATCTTCATTTCAACTTGTTAGGGAGAATAGTCAGTATTATGCTGATATCAATTGGGTCCAATAGAAGGGGTTCTCATTTGTCTTATGGATGTATCATGATTCTTAGGGTGAATGCGGCAGTTTGTAGATTCTGAATTTATAGATTTTGGAATCGGCCATTGCCAGAATGAAGATGTGGGGATTAAGTGGGTTTCTAGCAGAATGTTTTGTCAAAGGAGAATGGTATCTTCTTATAAAGGGTCCTGTCATATAGAATCTTATCTTCCATTTCTTTAACATATTTGATCCTAATCTATTGTTTGCCAAAGAAGTATATCAATTATTTGATTTATTGGAGATTGAAATATCTATGCTTTGGAGATTTAGGGTTGCCAAACACATTTTATTACATGTATAACTTGAGGCTGTTTTTGCTATTGCTTCTTTTGGTGGCTTTTTTTCCTACTTGTGTATTTTGTAACTCTAAATCTTTAAACACTGGAGATTTCAATCTTGAGAAAATAGTGATTTTGATCTTCGTGTTTAGGGATTTCAACAAGTGGGGTTTGGACTGGGCCTATTTTATCTCAAGCTTGATCTTGATGAAAAGCCTGAGTAGATGCATTATTTTTCATGCTTCATTTGCTCCATTTTTAAGTCTTATGGATTTTAACTAGGGTGAGAGACCTTAATTTGGCATCTAACATGTGGGTAACATGGAAAAACTCTTTTTACTATATTTTTGCCACGCCTTTATTGTATTTCTATACGTGTTGGGCTATGAAGAATAGAAAATTAGATGAAGTTTAAGATGACAATAATGTGCACCTTACGTTGGATGAGAGGATTAACTGTTGCCCAGAAATTGACCCTAGAGGGCGGGTGAATTGGGTCAATGCAAGCTTTTTGGGTTTTCTTTAATTTCACAATTTAAGAAAAATAAGATGCAAACAAGTAGTAAATAAATGCCAAAATATAAAAGAGGAGATGAGAAGAGATGGAGAGATTGAACCCGAGATTTTTACGAGGTTCGGCGTTCTTGCCTACGTCCTCGCCTCAAGTACACCACTTGAGGATTGAATGCACTAAACTTCTCCTTCAAGGATGGAGAAGAAACCTATTACACAGCTTGAACGTGAAGACACCCTTCTCTTTCACAAGGGTTACACCAACCCTTCTCAAACTTTATCTCTCAAGGAATTATAAAAGATTACAATGTAAAGCTTAGGAGTAACTCTCAAATGTTTACAAATCTAGTTTTCTAAGAGTTACTCAAAGAGTTGAATTGAAATGGCTCAAGGTAAGATTGCAAGAGATGGATTTTGAGCTAGAGTATGCTTGAGATTTGATTTCAATGGATTCCTCTTAATTTCAAGTGATTCAGTAGCCCATTTACTCATAGAGGCTTGGTTTTATAATTTTGTCATATTTAGAACCGTTGCCAAGCATTAAATGAAGCAAGAGGCCGTTGGAGGGAGCATTTATTGTTCAAAAAATATTACCGTTTCGCGATTCAGTCGACTGAAGTGAATATTCAGTCGACTGAAAATGCCCCGAAACACAAACAGTTTATCTGTGAATAATTCAGTCAGCTGAATCTGAGAATTCAGTCGACTGAAATTGCAAGTCATGAAAATTCTGCTTTTCAGTCGGCTGAAACATAATTTCAGTCGACTGAAATTTCTGCATGTGAACATCTAGCATTTCAGTCGGCTGAAACTTCATTTCAGTTAACTGAAATTACTCCCCACCGAAAATACAGTATTTCAGTCGGCTGAAATATTGATTCAGTCGACTGAAATTCTATCCCCACATAATCCATTGTTTCAGTCGACTGAAACTTCAAGTTCAGTCGACTGAAATGACCTTAATGATGTTTTGTGTAGTTTTGGCTTCATTTTGGTCATTTCAAACACATAGGTCTTGGGGACTTAATCTTATCTTAGGATTCCATTTAGATGCATAAGATAAAGCTTGGTTTTCCTAGGGTCCACTAGAGGGTGACTTGAGCCATAGTGTTCAACAATTGAGTAACTTTACATTTTGTTCTTAACACTCATGACCAAAACTAAGAACACAAGTTTGATCTTCAATCTTCAATCTTCAATACTTGTATCATTTGCCATTTGAACTTCAAAGATTGATAAGTCATTCGATCTCTTGTATTGATCTTCAATGATCTTGCCCTCCTTTCTTCTTTGTAAATATGATACCTGTCTCATTGAGTAATATAATTTGAAATATTAAATATCACACTTTAATGGTTTGTGGTCATCAAAATACCCATATATCCTTGGCTTGAAACCTTGGGATTAACATTAACTATCAAGGATAGAGTTACAAATGCTTGTATTAGGAATTGTTAAATAGTCCCATTAGAAGATAAATTGAGAGACTTGCATAAGGTGGTTTAGATATGTAACTAGAAGACCATAGACAAGCTGTGTGTAGAATTGAGAGGGTAGTAGTTGCCAGTGATAGGAGGGGTTGACTGCTAAAAAAATTGGAGGGAAGGAATAAAGGAAGACATGATGGATAGTGGAATGACTAAATGTATGGTATATGATAGGGTCAAAATAGGGAAGTAGAATTCGAAAAACCAACTCTCTAGATAAATGGGATTTTGGCTATGGTGATGATGATTTATTGTATTTCTATACCAATAAGGCTTCTGGCGTTGAGCATGTATAAGCGCAAATCCTGAACCAAGCCCGATTAGCATTCCAAGCTAAAAGTCTAATGCTCAAGCCCTCTCTTTCTTGGGCTGGGCATTTTGGGTCTTTGGGCTAAATTTCCATCCCTATTGGTATTCAACAACTATGAGATTAGGATTGGTATGTTATACAACAGAGGATTCTTACTTTCTTATCTGAGAGGAGACCCCATGTGAGGAGATCTGTGTTCTTCTATTAGAGAGCCCTGAGAGCCCCCTTTCATTTCCATTGGAACGGTTGTATGATCCTCTTTTCCCCATATTGCCTTGCCGAACCCAATTGTACATCCTGGAAATTGCTGGCAGATTTGATGAAACTATTCGAGGCTGTTTGATTGAACTTCATGGCTGCAAAAAAGGATCAGAACCCGACGCTATTGAGAAAGAACAATCAACCTTTTACTCTTAGAGAACGGCGGAAGACGAAGTCATGAGTATGCTGCGATGCTCATTACAAGAATGGGTGACTGAAATCAGATAGGGTACGTCCCTCAAAGTGGGCCCAATTGATTAAGTGAGTCCAAGTTTTAAAGCAGGCGAAGAGAGAATTACAAACCAAATGTAACATCTCTTTGTCTGACAGTGAGAAATAAGCAATTGCCAAGGCGAACATTGCCGTTCTCAAACTTCAGTGGAAATTTTGCCTAGATTGGCACGTGGATGTTTCTCTATTTAAGATGGTTTTACCACGTTAAAGAAAAAAATCATTGTCTCAGTCTCATTTTTATTTTATATTGTGTTGCAGGAGTGGAAAGATCCTAAGTCCCACTCGGTCAGAGAGTGGGGGATCAAGTTTTGTATTAAAGCCGGACTCTGAAGACAAAACTTAATCTACCACTCTCAGACTGACTGTGTAATACCGTCCCAAAAAGTCCCACATTGCTAGTTGCATTGGAAATTCCGTGGTATATAAGTGGTAGCCTTCCTCCTAGCATGAGGCCTTTTGGGAGCAACAGTGGGTTGGCTCTCCAATTGAAAGCCGTGCGGGTCGTATGTGAGGCCCAGAGCAGACAATATCATGCTAGAGGAACAGGTCGTTACAAATGGTATCAGAGCATGGTTCAACTCTCTATCTGAGGGTGTGGGTTTGGTGGTTGTGTGTGTAGAGCCGGGGACGGCTCTGGCTTTAAAGGGGATAGATTGTAATACCCTGTCCAAAAAAGTCTCACATTGTTAGTTGCATTGGAAATTCCCTGGGATATAAGTGGTAATCTTCCTCCTAGCATGAGGCCTTTTGGGAGAAACAGTGGGTTGGCTCGCCAATTGAAAATCGTGCAGACCGTGTGTATGGCACAGAGCGGACAATATCATGCTAGCAGGACGAGTCGTTGCAGACTGAGTGAGACTCATGATTAATTCACTCTAACAACACAACAATAAATCAATAGAGACTGAGACAAAGACTTTTTTTTTAATGTGGTAAAACCCTATGAATAAGGGAAACATCCACATGCCCATTTTAGGCAAAATTTTCCACTACACTTGAGAAATTTTACAAATTCACCGACTCGGAAATGTTCGTCTCGGCATTGCTTATTTCTCATTGTCAGACAGTGTGATATTACATTTGGTTTGTAATTCTCTCTTCGCCTGCTTTAAAATTCAGACCCACTGAAACACTCAATCGACTTTGATGGATGCTTCAGTGATTGCTCCAAAATCAACCACTCAGGAACTTTCTGAGTGAGAGAAACTCCATGGCTGGCCTCTGCAGTATCAAAACACCGTCCAGCAGATAGAGAGGCTGTAGTAGCATAGGTGATGTACGACTCCCAAAGTCTGGACTAAAAAATGTTATCTGAAGATGCCTCCATATGCATGAATATATGTTGGCTGCATATGTATGAACATATGCTATGGTGCTGGCCCTTTGTCTTCCTGAGAATACCATCGTCTGGGTCTAAAATATATAATGGTGCTGTTTGAGAAGATGAAGGTGTGGTTTACTGGAAACTGTTTGGAGAATTCCCATGTGCTTTCTCTGCTTCTCTTCTCCTCTTTTCTGGCCATGGCTGAAACAGCAGTGACACCACTGTCGGTGGGTGGGGTACCCTTTCTCTCTTCTTTCATCTTTTTTTTTTTTATAAACATCAAAATACAGTGGTGGTTTCTTTTGAATTTGAATTTAAAACAGTAACCGTTAGTGATGGTTCTTTCAAGTGGAAACATTTGGGATGGTTGAGGATTTGGAGAGGATATCGCAGGAGTCCACGAACCTACGTATCGAAGAAGACGAGGTTGTGAAAGGGTCAGACCCAAAAGAGGTCAATACCAATGACTCGCGAAGGGTTAGCATGAGACAACTCAAATTCCAGACAGTATTGGATTTGATGAGAAGAATGGGATGGGTTTCCCATTCTCTTCACTTAATGTTTTTGAGGGACCAAAAGTCTCTTATTGGAGGAGGTCTGATCCGTAAAATGGACGAGTCACACAAAATAGAGGACTGAGTTTCCGAGTATGAGTCGCCAACTCAGCAGTTTCACCATCTCAATTCGAAAAGAATTCAATTTGAATTTGAAATGACTGGATAAATTCAAACGGTTGGGCAATTGCTTGTAACCACAATTTCCTTGAAATTTTGTATTCATTGTAATACCGACCCTTATCTTTATAAAAGGGATCAGCATAAGATTAGAGAGGGACCACACCCACCCACAGTGGTGTCCCTGTGCACATCAAACAGGAAAATAGAGGGGAGAAGACTGTTGTCCAAGCAGTCATCACCTAGTATTTTCCAGACCTTCCTGACCTCGCTGCAAAAAAAATCAGAACCTGACGCTATTGAGAAAGAGCAATCAACCTTTTACTCTCAGAGAACAGTGGAAGACGAAATCATGAGTATGCTGCGATGCTCTTTACAAGAATGGGTGACTGAAATCAGATAGGGTACGTCTCTCAAAGTGGGCCCAATTGATTAATTGGGTCCAAGTTTTAAAGCAGGCAAAGAGAGAATTACAAACCAAATGTAACATCTCTTTATCTGACAACGAGAAATAAGCAATGCCGAGGCGAACATTGTCGAGTCGGTGAATTTGTACAATTTTTCAAACTATAGTGGAAATTTTGTCTAGATTGATAAGTGGATGTTTCTCTACTTCAAAGGGTTTTACTACATTAAAAAAATCATTGTCTCAGTCTCATTTTATTTTATATTGTGTTGCTGTAGTGGAAAGATCCCGAGTCCCACTTGGTCTGTCATAGAGTGGGGGATCATGCACCCTCTTCAATCTCTGCGAGATTGATTTTTCTCTCTATTCAGGCTATGTTCGATGTTAGCCAAACAAAGATATTCATCTTAAGTAGATTTATCCTAGCCTTCTAGTCTCAGAAGGCTTCCAATTGCCACACACACTATATTGTTGGCAACTGTTTGTCCCATATTTCACCTGAATTTGCTCCACCAAAATTTGTGATACCGTACTGAGAATATTGTTGTTTCCCCATCTTTATCTCTGGTACCTCCATCCTAAACATAAGAATGGCGAATCAATACTTGTGAAATCAAAGACATGGGTTAGGATTTCCTTGCCTATTTTTGCTTGGGCACAAGGTTTAAAAAGCGTTTTCGGCCGATATATCGGCCGAAACGATATATCGACCGACATATCGTTATTGGCCGATATTTTTCTCTCCAGCCGATATCGACCGATATTTCAGCCGATATTGTGAATATCGGCCGATATTCATTAGTTCAAAACCGATACATATCGGCCAATATGATATGTATCGGCCGATATTTGAACCCCTGGTTCAAAGTCTCATTGGAGTAGAATTGATGTGTCTTCTATTCTGTTCACTTGTAAGTTCTTAATTGCATGTGTCTGCCTGACTATCCCTGAAGTGTTTTTGACACCAGAATTTGATGTTGTGCAGCCTCTGGTGGAGGCTTTCCCACTGTCCGATGGGCACTGCCACTGCTCCTTTCTCTTGTGATTCATGTATGAAAGAAAGGATGAGCCAGTTGATTTCTAGTTACAGACATCTTCTCCAGTTGGAAAGAAGGCGAAAGCTGTCAATTGTTTCCAAGAGGAATTGTGGCAGAGATGACAGGAGCATCAATGAGGGCATCACTTGAGTTGAACATGGAGAACTCGCATGGTATTTTGTGTGTAAATATAATGAATATGATTGGATGGATGGGCATGTGTTTCAGGTCAAAGCCACAGTGGTGGCGGGCCCTCGTTAACATATGTTGCTGCTATTGCTAGGTTAGACTTAATCTGCAAAAAATTAAGAGAAGAAAGAGTTTTGCTCCCTCAAGCAAAAGGGGGTGTTTGTTGTATGTTACGACCAGATAAGCTTTTTCCTCTTACTAATTTGTTCTCCTCAATCATTGCTGATTTGCCATGTCTCTTTCTCCATGATTGAAGTCCAGTCATGTAATGGGGGAGTCAAGTTTAGGTGATGGAATTTCTGATTAGATGGTGGGCCCACTCATGTGCTGCACTAATCTTGTAGGTATATATGTGTCAAGTAGGTGTGGTCTGAGCAGGCTCAGCAGAACAATTGAGCATTTGGATGACATGAAGCAGAGATTTCCGATTGCAGCAGTATTCGTTCTTAGTTCTTATCACGAGTTACTTATTAAAAAAAAAAGTATGGGATTATGGGAAATTTCATTTTTTTTATGTAAAGAAATATTCGCTGTTTTAAATTTTTTATAACTACACTAGAGATTGGATTCCACTTTTTTATAAGTATCAAAAGCTTATTTAATATACGAGATTGGTAGATTATTTTATGTACGTGAAGTTAATCTTACTTTTAATGCAGAGTGATAATTCTCATATCATATATTTTTTATGTTATTTTATATGATTTAAATGATAAAATACTTCAAGAGATAATTATTCATTCAAAAGAATATTTTCTTTATTTTGATTCTAATAAAATTGTAGAAATATTTTTATTAAAAATAGTTTTCCATCTATATCCAAAGACGTTCGTCCTCATTGGTTGAACATGAGTAACGTGAGCGAGATGATTATATTTTGCAGAGTGATTTTCCCCGTACAACATTCACCTGAGCCTGCGGGTACAGAGGTGGAGCTGACAATGGATGAGTTTTAAAAGATATTTTTATGTTGATATTTAAAAAAAAAAAAAAAGATTTATTAGATTTGAAAATTTATGACGTTAACATGTGATTAATTTTTAATGAAATTTTTATTCAATAGGGCGATCTATTCATAATTGATTTAAATTGAGTGAACATTATTCATAGGGAGTGGAAAGCTGTGAGGATTAAAATCACATGGGGCCAAGAGCAAGTAAGCGGTGAACTTTATTTTATCTTATATGAGGGTGATTAGGGGTGTACTTTTGCTGGTTGGATCACGTTGAGAATTATATTTTAGTTACTCATATTTAATTTAAATTATTATTATTTAATTCAATTTATATTTTGATCTTCTCTAACTTGTCTATATCTCTATTTTTAAAATAACAACCCATTTTTAATATAGACCAATAAATTTAGATCAGATTAAATCAGTTAACGGATTAATATGTGTAACTATATAGATACTTGGATTTATATACTTGTATTGTATTGGTGTGCTTACAAATTACTACTAGAATATGATGCAAGCATGGGGTGGTGTTAAACTTTTATAGTGTCTCGGCGTGGTTAAGTGCCTAAGTTTTTCAATTCCATGATTCAGAAAGAAGTACTTGCTGGAAACTTGAAGATCCAAGGAGATCGAGAGTAAAGATCATGCTCCACAGAATTGAAGCTCATTGTTATGGCAATCACAAAACATGTATTATGGTCATACATGACTTTATGTGGTACCTACACTTTAAAGAGGACTATCCATAGGTTTAGATTAACATATGGTTAAATCATAAAAAGCTTAGAGAGAAGCTTGACAGTGAATTGGAACTCAACTTGGAAATATATATTTGATTTCGCTGTCAGATCGACCAGTCGTTCCCATCGACCCCTTGTTGAAGACATGATCGATCGATCGTGGTCAAAGACTGGTCGGCCAAATTGATATAGGTTTGGGATCATAGAACTGTCATTCTGGGAAAGCCTCTAATCAAGGTCTCGTATGCACTGTCCCCTCGTTAAAAGGCTGAAACGACCCCTCGTGGTCAACGACTCTTCGATCAAGATGTATGAGTTATGGAACGTTGAATTCAAGTGGGCTCTCGAGAAAACAAACATATCGACAATTCAAGATCGATCGAGAGTACCAGGACCGACCCCTCGGTAAAGGGCGACAGGTCGGTCTGGATTTGTCTAGTTTCTGTCTTGAAACTCTACCAACATGATCTTGCCCTAGACCGAGCCTCTCGTATGGATTGACCTCTCGGTGCCATGACGATCGATCCATCGGCGACACCGACATGTCGACCGGGAAAGAATATTACCATTGGGAGTGCAATTAATGCACAAGGGTCGGGTTTGTAACAGTAACATTTCTAGTCACCGACCCCTCGGTGTGACCGACCTGTCAATACATTACTGTTATTCAAGTGGTTCCCTTTTGTATAAAAATCGATCTTTATGCAACCAGTTGGCATCCTTTGGCAAAATCATTTGGATCCTCATCATTATCAGTGAGCTTAATAAGGGCCAACAGAAATATTACTCTCTCTCGTGCTTACACTTGGGGAATCAAATACAACCAATCATATGGATTGAGTTTGTGAAGAGAGCGAGAAGAAAAGAAAACTGATAAACAACCAATCTATTGATTGAATTTGAAAATGAGAAAGAGAGGATAAATGATTATAAACTAGGAAAGTTGTGATCAAGCCAGTTTCCTTGTCACCCTTGATTGTGATTGTTTTACGGCGGTTAAAAGGAGGAGCGTCGGCATACATTAGATGAGATCTTGAAGAAGCACACATCAAGAGATAGAGCTACAAAGACAAGTGCTTCTTGGTTTTAATTTTGTTTTAAAATCTTTGTTCCGAAAGTGGATTATGGAAGCTTGGTTCAGGAACCACTATAAAAAATCTGAAGCGTCGTCTCCGGCACATGTGGTGGGTGGAACTCCCAGCCAAATGGATAGGTGAAATTCCTATTCTATAGTGGTGGGTGAAATTCCTAGTCGATTAAGTGATGTGGAATTCCTACTCTAATTGTGAGGGTGTAGGTCCCCACTTAGTGGATTTTGGGAATAACTCAACGTTGAACAAGTGTTAATAGTGGATGTAGGTTGGCTAACCGAACCACTATAAATTTGGTTTTATGGTGTTTGATCTTTGTGTGTTTCTATTTAGTATATATGTACTATTCTCAATACAAATCATTTTGTATGTTAATTATCTTATCTTATACATTGTGCACAAGCATCGATAATCAAGCAATATGTAAAGTGTCATAATCTTAGTGTGATCACTTAAAGAAATTATCACACTAAACAAATCCCTTGACGAATGTTCCGTTGCACTCAAATTAATCAAGAAATTTGTAAACACCATGGAAAATGGGATTGAGCTATTCCCCCCCCGGTTCCTTTCTAGGGTCAATCATGTTGTTCTAAACACATTGAAAAAAAGACTTTCAATTGGTATCAGAACCTCTTGCTCTTTGTAGAGGATCTAACCATCCGAGTTGATCCATGTTAGAATAATGACTATAAGAGAAAACCATGATATTTCCAAACCTCTATTTATGATGAAAAGTGAAATGAAAAAACTTTATATGTTTTTATCAATAAATATGTTCGGAAATAGGTGAATAAAAAGTGGCCTTTGCCTATGGAGAATGTATTGGATAAACCTTTAACGTCCATGACCACTCAGCCCAATGACCATATTGCTTAGACTAGTGATGGATTGGCTATGCACTTTAATCAAACACTTGTAGCATTTATCATCGTTGTTTCATAATATACTTTCAAAATATTTAAAAAATATGAAATACCAAAAGAGGCTGAAAGAATCCAGGGAAAAAGTATGACCAAGTTGTGTACTAAGAATATAGGTGAATGATTCATCCATTGAAAAATTCCAAGTTAAATCCTCCAAGAGAAGAAGAGGATAGAGTAAATGAACTTGATGAAGGTAATGACCTTCAAGTATCGTTTGTGGTCATGTACCAATATGGTTGCCTCTTATGTTAGGACAACATCATGGTACAAAATCTGAAGATTTTGATTCAAAAGATCAAATGGGAAGGCACCCAAGATTAAAACTAGATTTGATAAAATGCCACCACTGGTTTGTGGACTTAGATTCCAAGTCTCACAATGTTATGTTCAAATGCGTAAAAGGATACCACTGTTGGTGTCACATTTGAGACATGTTTTGGAATCACCTTGTATCTTGCCTTCAATCCATGTTCTTATTTGATTGTTAGGTTGATTTTATGCAAGACACTTGTATGTACATGTAGGATTGTACTCTAGTATTGGATTATACTTGTTTCATTTCATTTTATATGTCATGTGATTTGTACATCTTTAGGAAATGAATGTAATATTTGCATTACCTCGTGTATAGGGTGTGTATGGTATTCATACACAGTGTTATTTCATTCCAAGTTCCTAAACTTGTGAATCCCGTGTGGAATGAAACATGCTTTATGTCTTTAAATAGATGTTTAGTTTGGTGTGACCTACCAAAAGTGTTTATCAAAATGATCAAATAAGCATATCTAAATCCATTTATGTTCCAGATCTTCTTATGAAATGAACCTCATTGGAGGTTGCTTGAAAGAATGGTAAAAGTAATTATCATATTTTGGGTAATAACATGATAACTAGTATAAGACCTGTGTGAGTAGCATCATACTTCATTTCTATATGCATGATTAATGTACTCTAAATGTGAAATGCATTTATGATTTGTGTGTTTGGTGTCTCATTCCAATATCCGTTATTTTATACATTATGTGGAATGAGTTATGTTCATATACACCTTGCCTTTTGCCAAGACCTGGAAATGTTGCATCTCATGACATCACACACTTGGACAATATATTAGAACAGGAAAATTAAATGTGCCCAAGGTATTTGAAGTGGTTTGGATCCAGAAAAAGAGATCCGTAATCCATATTTTGTGCCTACCTTCAGATGGATGTATTGAATCTTATAAAGGCATAAAACCTGTGTGAATGTATGTATTTACACTGAGATTGAAAGGTGTATTAGAAAAACTTGATTAACTATGAATATCTCAAGCGCGCGCACACACACACACACACATACATACCCAGTCATCCTTCAAGTTTAAAACTCAGGTCGAAGGATAGACTAGTCGGAGGAACAGACAGGTCGGTGCTGTTGGAAATCAGAACACTGTCTGAAAGGAAGAAAAATTGAAAAAGGAGACAGGTCGATATTTATCGACATATCGACACAGACTAGTCGTTGGTCACGAAGTCGGTGAATTAGAAAGAGTAAATTAAAAAGGTCTCTTTCTGCGAAAACGATAGATTATTTCAAAATCATCGTTCATTCTCCCTCTAAGCTCTGGCGATTTCCTCCTCTCCTCCCGTTCCCTAGATTGGTCGATAGGAACTCCCTGAGCGAAATCTCCTAGAAAATCATGGAGTTTTTGCTTCTCTCACTTCAAGAAGCAAGGGTGTCAGAGTGTTTGTGAGATTTAGTGTTCGGACAAGCCTTGGTCAGCTCTTCCCAAACAACCATGTCGAAAAGAGAGACAACTAAATCTCAGTCTTCGACCACCTGAAAAATTCCTGAGTCCATCTCACATTTCCTCAGGAGATCACCAAGACTTGTAGATGATACTCTAGAATCGAGCTTTGCTCCTAAGAGTGCTCCTTATAGAAAAATCCCGGTCTTTCTCAGGTCTCAATCTCGACAAAACCTGAGAACCGAAGTTGAAGTAATCTCATTGTTGGACAACTCTGATGAAGAAGGAGGAATGAATGTCGAAAATGCAGACACCCTTGAGTCACAAGCCCTAATTTGATTTATCTGCAAAATCGAAGATTGAGTCTCTCAAATTGAGGCACATCTGGATGGGCTAGATGACTTCGTGGAAAGATTCACTCAGAGTGCCCACGAAGAAGTATCTGCATTACGACAATCAATCTTCAACCTTTCCCGACGTATCGACTCTTTCCCTCCAGCATCTCCTCCTCCGGATGGCTCTGCTTAGGATAGTTTTTCATGACTTATGGTTCATATTTTGGAAAAACTACGTTAATGTTTTATCTAAGCATCCATTTGTCCCTCTCCCAAACAATATGTATTGATTTGTTTATCAATGAAATGATATGGTTTGATTTATTGTGTGTGCTAATTTGGTGAATTGCCTTCTACATCATGTCTATTGCTAACATAGATTTTGTTAAATAGACTAACATACAGGATCGAATGAGTTGGTTTTATATTGGCATGTAAGGGAGATAAGGATCGAGCTATGATATTGCACACACCTTGGAGTTTGGGGAGGCACAAAATATGTGCTGAATAGCTGCTGTCACTAGTCATGACAGCCTATGGAGGGAGGTGAATGCAAGCTTGAAAGGAAGCTTGATGGAAAATAAACTTAGAAGCATCTAAGTTTATACGGGAGAGAATCTGGAAAAGTTAGAAAATTTAGCTTACTCCATAGGGGAGATGAGTCAAAGAATCTATAAAGATAGCTTGGAAAATGGGGGCGAAGACTCGAGGGAAGCTAGGACATTAGCTTGACTCATGGAAGAAATTAGCTAAGCTGGAACTTAGCTTGTGCAGGGAGAATAAACCTTGATGCACGAGAAGTGTGCATTGAACTATAGGGGAAAACCATGAGTTGGAGCTGAATCTAGTTAAGCACTAAATACAAGAAGCATGGGGGAGTGCTTGAAAATCGATATCTGCCTATTAATCTTTGTCAATTGAATGACAAAATTGGGGAGAAATTAGTAGAAGCTAGAAGACATCAAAAACCAATTATGAGGAGTAATTGGTGAAGCCGAAGTGCTTGGGCCTCTAAGAGAAAAGAGCCATAAAGGGGAAGGAGATGTGGAAGCCAATGGATATAGGGAGAATGTCTATGCTTGGAGTTTAGGAGATCAAACTTAAGAAGATTGGGGGGAAAATCTTCTCAACACTAATAGCTTGGATAAGCTATGGGTAATGTTGGTCAATAGGAAATCAGGGAGTATGGGGGAGCTTGAATATAAATCTTATTTAGTCTATGAATGCATAATTATGTTTTGGGAGTAACCTCTCTAATGATTTTCTAGTGTTGCTTGCTTATATACTTGAACAAGAAAAAATGAAATGAAGCAAGCTGAACAAGAATATGAAGATCATAGTCTTCTTGTTGTTCATTTGAATATGTACATATAAATCAGTGTAATATTTTCTTTAATTCAAATGAGATGTAATAAGGGTGAGATTGTAATTTAGCTTCTAGGTTTTTGTCATGAAATTGACAAATGGGGAGATTATTAGTGCCTCAACTTGGCCAAGTCCCTGAGTTTGTCAATTCCATGCCTCGAAAAGAAGCATTTGCTGGAAGCTTGAAGACCCAAGGTGATCAAGTGTAAAAATTATGCTCCACCGAATTGAATCTCATCGTTTCTGCAAAAAAAAAAAAAAGTATGATGGCCATAGATGACTTTATGTGGTACCCACACCGTAGAGAGGATTATCCCTATACTTAGCTGAACAAATGGTTAAATCATAAAAGGCCTAGAGAAGAAGCTTGACAGTGAATTGTAACCCAATTTGGAAATATGTAATTGGTTTCACTGTCAGCTCGACCAGTCGTTCTTGTAATACCCTAGATTTTTCAATATATCAATATTTACGAAAATGCCCTTGGATTTATAAATTGAAGGGTTATGATTATAGATGAGAAAAATGGTGGGACCCATTGCTCAATGTTCTTGTATAAGGTTTAAATTAAGTTAAATGGGCAATGTACATTTATTTGGGTCAAAGAGGTTAAATGGGTCAAAGGACCCAAATGGGACCCAATGGGTCGTGTATGTCATGATTAATCATTGAGTGAGCTCAAAGCTTAATTGGTTTAAGTTTCGTTAAATATTGAGTTGGTTTGAGTTGAAATAAATAATGGAAATAGTTGAGTTGAATTTATTGGTTGAGTTCAATTAAATAAATGAGTAATTGGGTCAAGTTTACTAATTGGGTCAAAGTATGTGAAATGGGTCAAAATGGCCAATTTGGACCCAATAGGTCGGGTTTGACTTAGTTGACCCTCAAGTGAGTCCAAGCTTGATTAAGTTGGGACTGATTGGAGTTTGAAAATAGAATTAATAGTTGAGTTAAATGAGTGAGTTAGTTGGAAATAAATTATAAGTGAGTAAGTTGATTTGAGATAAATTATGAGTGAGTGAGTTGTTTTAAATTATAAATGAGTGGAGTATGAAGTTGAAAGGCTAGTGTTTCAAATTCAAATAAGGGGTTCACATGTTGGAGGGAAGGAATGAGTGAGTTTCATCTTAAAGATGAAACCCCCACATGGGGCATTAAGGAGTATAATGGAGGTGGCGGTTACTAAAGCCAAACAAAGGCTACAACGTTGGGAGCATGGGGATTATGGCTTATGCATGAAACTCCAAAAATGGAGATGAATGGAGCTGCCGTTTTATGGAGTTACACATTGGAGTGGTGGCTACTACACAAGCCAAACCAATGAGACACCATTGGGGCTCATGGGTGTTTCACATTTTTGGATGAAACTTCAAGATGGAAAATAATTGAGGTTTGAGGAGGTTACTCAAGACCTTGCATGGGAGACGTTGGAGGGTTGGGGAGTTTCATTTCATAGATGAAACCCCCCAAGTAACATAAAGGATTTTGATTAAGGTGAGGTGAGTTACACAAGGTTAACCTTGGGCTGAATGTGATTAGCCAAAACGACTTCATTTTCTATCACTACCTCTTCCTCTCTTGGACGTTCTCCACCTTTCAAAACCAAGAACAGCAGCTGGTTGCTTATTTTCAATCAGTCCTTTGTTGATTCCTTTTACCAAGACAAAAGATACAAAGGAGTTTGGCATCAAGGATTATCACACTCATCCAAGGCCAAAGTTCTCTCTCATTTTCTCTCTCAAATCCATATCACCTGGCTGAAGTATTCCAAGGTGGTTTAGTTATGGTTATTGATGTTTAAGAAAAAGGTTAGTCTCAATGGCATAATGGTAATTATGGATGAAATGATCAAAGATAAAATGATCATATGATTGGATATATGGGCCAAAACCAAAGTGGTAAGGTTTGGCCATGATGTATGGCCGAACCCTACCAAGGTTCATTTGGAGGTTTGGTTTAATTGTATGGTTGTAATTAAATGAAAGAGAGACCAAATTGTAAATAGGTGAGGTTCGGCCATGGGGTATGGCCAACCCCACAAAGTGGATTTTTGGGACTTAGACTAAGTTAGAATCATATGGTTAAAAATTTGATTTGCTGTTATATAAATAGGGCCATGGGAATTGCTAGAACGGTGTACACATTGTAAATGGGAGACGGTTCAAAAGAAGGGTCAAACTAAGTAACATTGTGTAGGTTTCCTACCTTTTTGTAACCACGTATGATATTTGTTGTTTTATGTTGAGTTTGATAAGTTATTTGAATGTAAAGTTATATTTACAAATGGCATGTTTGCATAGACATCTCAGGCATGGCATGGGATGATAGTGTTGTAACCGGATGCCACACTCCGTCGGGGCGTCCGAAAGACCACTGTGGGGTGCCTTGATGATGAGAATCCCATCAAGAGGAATCCGGAGGTCACATTCCGTCGGGGCGTCCGAAAGACCACTGTGGGGGTACCTTGACGATGAGAATCCCGTCAAGAGGAGGCTATGTAGAATGGTGATGGGTGGGACTCATTACATGTTCATTTCATGCATAGCATTGTTTTATGGAATTTTGATAAACATGTATTATTATATTATTTGCATGTTTTTATACTAACCATGTGGTAGCCCTAAACGGAAACATTACTGGGCGCGTTGATCTAACGCCCTATCTCTATCCTTAGTGGATGACACAGGAAAGGGGAAAAACGAGGATCGAGAAGGAAACCAAGCATAGGAGCTTAGGCAATTTGAATGGATTTGAATGGACTTTGAATGGACTGTTTATGTAATAGCCCGGATTTTTTATATCAATATATATGTGGCTATTATTTGTTTTAATGATGGAAATTGGGAAATTTAATGGGATAGATGGTAAATGGATCAAAATATGGACAAAGGCCCAAGTATGGCCCAATGGACCATGGATTGGATTTAAAATCATTTAAATGGTCAATGATGGTCAATGGGGCCAAGGATGGTCAAATTGGGCCCAATACCCATTTGGGATCCAATGGGTCAAAATAATGTAAGCTCTAAGGTAAATGGGTAAGGGTGAATTTAATTGGGCTATGCGCCCAATGGTGATCCAATAAGAGGAATGAATTTAATTAATTTTAAATCACCTAAGTTGGTGATGAATTGACCAAGGTGACATGGCCGATTGGGACCCACCTCCACCTCATCAAGTGAGGTGGCGTGTGGACCAAGGATTGGTAGGGCCGGCCACCATGGTTGACTTGATCAACCATGGGTGGAATAATAGAATTAGTTTAAGTAGGAAATAATTAACCTAAGTTAATTATCTAGTTAATTAAATGATTAAACTATTCAAAAAGGTGGGCAAAGGGGTCAAAATTGGAAGGCCAAACCACCTCATTTCAAACACCAAAAACGTTGGCTAAGGGTGGTGGTTTATCCCAACCACCACCATAAAGCATAAAAAATATCTCATGCTTGGTGGTTGAGAAAATTAATGGTAAAGTGTAACTTAAGCAACCTTGGGATAAGATGGGTTTTTATTTTCATTCTCTCCCATTTCACTCTCTCCCTCTCTTGCTCTCCCACATTGCTGTCCCACACCCAAGGGAAAAGAAAAAGAAAAGCTTGGAAGAAAAAGAGAAGAAGAGAAGAAAGAAGCCAAGCTTGGCCATCACCCCAAGATCAAGCCATAATATCTTCTTCCTCACCATCCTCTTCTCCTCCTCTCCCTCTCTCAAACACACCCCATGATGGCCGAACCCAAGATTGAAGGTTTTTCATCTTGATCAAGCATCCTAACCGACCAACAAAGGAGAAGAAGAAGAAAGGAGGCCAAGGAGTCCGAAGGGAGCAAAGAAAGTTGGAGGAGCCGACGGATTGTAAGTATTTCTAAACAAAAAATTGGATTTTTTTTTAGGGTTTGAGATTTGGGGTCCATTCTTCTTAGATTTGATGGTGGCCAAATTATCATGGGCTTTGGATTTCAAATCCATCCAATGGAAGGATGAAAAATGGACAAAACCCTAATGGGTTAATTAGGGTTAAGAAAAATGAATGGAGGTATAAAGGACATTAGGTGTTGATTAAGCATGGAAAGATGAAAATTTTGGAAAGAACCATGGACCATAGGGTTCGGCCATGTAGTATGGCCGAACCCCATGGTTGGTGATTGATTAATTTATTAGGGTTTATAAGAATGGAAGCCACGGAGAATGATTTAGGGTTTTAAGTTGTTAATGATTAAATGTGGGTAATTTTAAAAGGGGTTTTTATGAGAAAAATCATGGGAAACATTGATGATTCTTAATGGCCTAAAAGACATGAGTGAATGATGGACCATGAACTTATGGTGATGGTGTTAGAATTTTAATGGGGTTAGAAAATGGAGGCCATGTTAAGTGGTTAATGATATTTAAAAGTTTTAAATGAAAGAATGATAGAAATTTTGAAAGGGGTTTTTAAATGAAAGAATCCATGGATGAAGGTTAATATTTTTATGGTCTTAAATGTCACCAATGAATGATGAACCCTATGGTAATGTATTCATAATTTTATGGATGAATGTTTTTGAACCCTATGGTGATGAATGTGGAATGATGATGGATGTAAAATAATGGAAAAATAAATGGGGAATGTTGGTGGTGTTGATGGACAAGATGAACTTAATGTGGATAGTTGTAATGGACTTCAATGTAGTTAAGGATGATGATTTAAAAGTGTGATTTAACCCTCCTCATGGGAGGACTTATTATGGATCTAAATATGGTGAAATAGACCCAAGGAAAAAGAGGAGAAGACATCATGGGTTCGGCCATGGTGTATGGCCGAACCCATGACTCATTTGAGAGTCATCTTGGGCTAAGAATTAAGGTATTTGCATGTGTGTAAAATTAATGGGGTTTAGATTAAATTAAGGACTGATTTTAATGTGTTCATGTTATGGTTGGTGGGTCACTAATGGATCTAAGTTATGGATCAATTTTAGACTTAAGTGTGCATGGGTAAATGAGTAATTAATCATGGGAAGGAGTAGTGGCAAAATCGTAAATAATGGCCAAATTCAAGAACTCCACGGGAAATGATCAGGGACTTAAGTGCAATTATGGTAACCTTAAGTATGTGATTAATAAAGCGTAGGGTGGCTGATTTTTAGACTCATGTAATTAAAATAATTAGTGAACTTAAATGGTTAAAAACATGGGCTGATTATTCATATGTAATAAGGTGTCGGACGTCGCAAGCAGTGCACGTATCGGTGACCGGATTATCGGACGGGAAACGTAAAGGGACGCTAATCGGTATTCGGTAGGATTCCTACCTTTTTGTAGGCCGTGGATTACGTGTTATATGATGGTTTCCTTGATTTATTTTGGTAATTTATATGATTTGTTTCATGATGGGTTTTAAGATTATGATTTATATATATTATATGGCATATTTCCAGGCTATGATTTATATGATTAGGCTATGAATTATATATGAAGGCTACAAATTATATATATTACATAGCATAATGCACCTACATCTCATGCATGACATGGGCGGGAAAATAATGAAATCGGAGTCCATGCTCTGCCGGGGCGACCGAGAAGCAATCATGGGGATAGCCTGATGTGCCATAACCGGAGTCTATGCTCCGTCGGGGCGACAGAGAAGCAAACATGGGGATAGCTTGATATGCTATAACCGGAGTCCATGCTCCATCGGGGCAACTGAGAAGCAAACATGGGGATACTTTAATGTGTTGAGATATAACCGGAGTCCATGCTCCATCGAGGCGACCGAGAAGCAAACATGGGGATACTTTAATGTGTTGAGATATAACCGGAGTCCATACTCCGTCAGGGCGACCGAGAAGCAAACATGGGGATATCATGATGTATGGATGATGGGTGGGACACATGACATAAGACACCCATGGCATAGCATTCATTTTATGGTTTTCATTATATTATTATCTGTATGCTTATTATCACTAATCCATGTGTTAGCCCTACTCGGAGTTCTACTGGGCGTGTTGTCTAATCCCCTACTTCTATCCTAGCTGATGACGCAGCGGAAGGGCGCGACGGGAGCCAAGTGTAGGAGCTTGGGAAAGCGAGCTACTTAGTTTATTTAAATTTATGTTTGGAAATGTAATTTGAGTAGCTTAGCGTCGGATTGTAATATTTTCTATTTCTTGCTATGGTTTGGACTGTATGTTCGGATGTTATCATTTTGAGATATTTTGGTAATTAAGGAATGTATCTTCCCTACTATCTAAAACTGGTAGGATAGTCTCTATTATGATGTTCCGCATTAAGTCATATTCTGCGATCTTACGTCTACGTGTGAACCGTTCTCGTGGACTTCGTTCCACGTGCACGTAGGGTTGGCTAGTTAAGGGCCGGGCTTTAGAAGCTCGGACTTAACTCGCGTCGTGACGACCGCGCCCTTTGTCACTCTTTAAAAAAAAAAAATAGACTCTGATTTCGGTGAAAAGGGGCGGGCATTACAGTTTATGGACTTTTTATTTAAGTTATTTGGACAATGTAATTTGATAATTAGATGTGTTGGCATGTAATAATGTAGTTAAGTAGCTACTATGGTTTGTTTTATTTGGATGGTTTGGAATGAATGGTAGACTAAGGTTATTTAGTAATATTGGAAAATAAATCTTGTGCTTTGCTATCTTAAGTTATAATTTGAGTAGATATAGGTTCTATTATAACCTCAGTTAGATTAAGACTAAGTATATTCTACAAGTTGTATTTGTACCATGTGTTGATCGATTCTTATGGACTTAATCGATACGCACATGGCCTTGGCCAGTTAAGGGTCAGACTTTAGAAGTCCGAACTTAACTCGCGTCGTGACATTCCGCCCCGATCACTTGTTTATATTATTTAAACAATAAATAAACTCTGATTATTAAGTGTGAAAAGGGCGGGCTATTACAGTTCTCACCGACCCGTGGGTGAAGACTGGATCGACTCATCGTGGTCAAAGACTGGTCGGCCAGATTGACATAGGTTCGGGATCATAGAACTGTCATTCTGACAAAACCTATGATCGAGAGTCTCGTATGCACAGACCCCTCGGTGAAAGGCTGAAACAACCCCTCGTGGTTAACGACTCTTCGATCAAAATGTATGAGTTTTGGAATGTTGAACTCAAATGGGTTCTTGAGAAAACAGACATATCGACAATTCAAGACCGATCGAGAGTACCAGGACCGACCCCTCAGTAAAGGGCGACAAGTCAGTCTGGGTTTGTCTAGTTTCTGTCTTGAATCTCTATCAACATGGTGTTGGCCCAGACCGAGCCTCTCGTATGGACCGAGCTCTCGGTGCCATGATTGTCGACCCATCGACGACACCAACATGTCGACTGGGAAAGAATATTACAGTTGGGAGTGCACTTAATGTACAATGGTCGGGTTTGTAACGGTAACATTTCTAGTCACCGACCCCTCGGTGCGACGGACCTGTCGGTACATCATCGTTACTGCAATTGGTTGCCTTCTCTATAAAAACCGATCTTTATGCAACCAGTTGGCATCCTTAGGCAGAATCAGTTAGACCCTCATCATTATCAGTGAGCTTAACAAGGGCCAACAGAAGGATCACTCACTCTCTCTCTCTCTCTCTCTCTCGTACTTACACTTGGGGAATCAAATACAACCAATCATATGGATTGAGTTTTTGAAGAGAGTGAGAGGAGAAAATAAAACTCATAAACAACCAATCTATTGATTGAGTTTGAAAGTGAGGAATAGAGGATAAATGATTATAAACTAGGAAAGTTGTGATCAAACCAGTTTCCTTGTCACCCTGGATTGTAATTGTTTTATGGCGGCTATAAGGAGGAGCGTCGACACACATTGAGTGGGATGTTGAAGAACCACACATCAAGAGATAGAGCTACAAAGGCAAGTGCTTCTTAGTTTTAATTTTTTTTTAAAACCTTTGTTCCAAAAGTGGATTAAGATTCCGGAACCACTATAAAAAATCTGGAGCGTCGTCTCTGGCACATGTGGTGAGTGGAATTCCCAGCCAAATGGATAGGTGGAATTCCTATTCTAAAGTGGTGGGTGAAATTCCTAGCCGATTGAGTGAGATGGAATTCCTACTCTAATTGTGAGGGTGTAAGTCTCCACTTAGTGGATTTTGGGGATAACTCAAGGTTAAGCGAGTCCTAACAGTGGATGTAGGTTGGCTAATCGAACTACTTTAAATTGATCTTATGGTGTTTGATCTTTATGCGTTTGTATTTAGTATTTATGTAATCTTCTCAACACACATCACTTTGCATATTGATTATCTTATCTTATACATTGCGCACAAGCATCGATAATCAAGAAATATGTAAATGGTTATAATCTTAGTGTGACCACTTAAAGAAATTATCATACTAAACAAATCTCTTGACGAATGTTTCGCTGCACTGAAATCAATCAAAGAATTTGTAAACACCATGGAAAATGAGATTCACCTATTCCACCCCCCTCGCCCCCCCCCCCCCCCCCCCCCCCTCCTCTAGGGTCAATCATGCCGTTCTAAGCACATTGAAAAGGGACTTTCAAACTTAATCCGATTGCTCGCCATGATATTTGATTCAATCAATGTTGGCATTGATGGATTCTTAGTCGTTCAAGTATCTATGAACAACCTTTTGAGGTTTGACGAACGAAGACCTACGATGACAAGTTTTTCAAGGATTTGCGTGTGCTTGATGAGTGTAGGATTAAGGCCTCTTTTAATTCAATTTTATATTAAATGAAAAAAAAAATCTAATGATTAGAATGCTTGAACACTTAATCAAAACTTATGCTAGACACAAATAAAAAAAAAATAAATCCATGACCTACATGGGTGTAGCTCAATTGGTTGTCTCCCTCCTCAGGAAGCAGGAGGTTGCGGGTTGTGCCCCATGGTCTAATCTTGTTGTGCCTTAGGGGTAGTGGACTCATCTGTGGGGTTTTTAGTAAAACTGCGTCTGAGTTTTCCCACATGTTAATCGAAAAAAAAAAATCCATGATACAAGTTCTTGGATCAAAGATCCTAAGTTTGGCTTGAGAAGCCTTGTGAACACCTTCACATGTCCAAGACAAATTGGTCCAAAAAATATATATTAGTGCGTTGGATGAAATTCGAATACACGCAGTCCTTTTATAGGACAAGATGAAACCCTAACTTGACATCCTAACCAAGGTTGGGACAGCCACAACCTTAGGTTACTTAGTTGATCGAAACAAAAAGGAAAGAAAATAAAACACTACTTACACTCCATTATGCATGCTCATGTGGCTGCCACTGGATGGTTATATGGACCAATAAGATACAACTAAAATGACACAAGAAAAATGGACCAATAGAAATAAAAAGAAAAAAACAAAACCTATTAAAGAATGTCATCAATCTCTCCAACTCCACATGCCCTTGAGGTGTGGAGTGTTGACCTTCCCATTTTATCAAATGCCATTCCTTGTAGGATTCCTTTGCTTTGGACGGTTCTTGGTAGCCAACATGGAGAAATTGTAGGTTTGTGGGAAACAATGGGTGAGAGTTTTGGAGTGTCATGTTGAGGTCTAGGGTTTTGCAAAGCATTTGTAGGTTTGATTTAATTGCGACATGCTTTGGATTTAATTGCATCATGGGTGCAGAACCAACAAATTGGATGTGTTATTGGTCGGTTTTCAATAAGGGTTGCCACGATCAAAATAATCCATAAAGATCAGTGCAATATTCTCAATATGATCCAAGTCTATAGAGTCCACTGAATGAGTGTCATTGGCATGATACCTTCATCATCTCCTCCCATTTGAGAAGAACTAGAACTCAAGTTAACATCGTCTCCACTTTGAAGAGGTTCTTCACCGAACTAAGGCTTCCGATCTCTTACATTGAAGATATCTGAGATGTTGAGATCGCCCGACAGCTTGATTTTATATGCATTGTCATTGACGCGTCGGAGTACTTCACAAGGCTCGATGTTCTTCATCTTCAACTTGCCATATGTGATGGTAGGAAATCTCTCTTTCCTCAGATGGACCCAAGCTAGGTCGCCTTCCTCGAACTATACTTTCTTTCAGTCACGGTTTGCTTCTGCCTGGTACTGAAGGTTTCTTTCATTGATTCGAGCTCAAAAATTTTCATGAATTCGGAGGATCTCTGCAACCTGGTCCTCTACCAACTGGCCCATTGGACCCTTAAATGGAATAAGAAACAACTCGAGTAGGGAACTGGGTTGGAGCCATTACAACTTTAAACGGGCTGTATTTGGTGGTTCAACTCCGTGACCTATTGTACGCGAACTCGGTATGTGGCAGAACCACATCCCATTGCTTGGGCTTGCGATCGATCAAGCTCCGGAGCAGATCGTCTCGAGACTTGTTCACCACCTCGATATGGGGATGGTAGGCACTACTAAATTTCAGCTTAGTTCCTAGCTTCTTCCACAGACATAACTAGAAATGGCTCATAAACTTGGTGTCCCGGTCCGACACAATGGACATAGGCACCCCATGTAGCCTGACTACTCTGAGAAAATACAAGATAACAATGTGAGTTGCATCGACCGACTTCATGCAGGGGATGAAGTGGGCCATCTTTGAAAGCTGATCAGCTCTCCTTGTCCCCCTGTGTGTGCGTGAAAGTCCCAACACATCTTTTCATGGGCCAATTGGTACACAACTAGAGGGGTGTGAAGGCGTAAATTTTGGGCCTACCCTTTAGCGGTGTAATAAAAGTTGTAACGCCTCGACCTGAAAGTGGGCCCGGAACGTCACTGTTTTTTTTTTTTTTGAAACTAAACTCAAGAATTCTAACTGGGCCGGATCAAAGGTTAGGCTCAAAAACAAAAGCCACACATGAGCTCAACAGGTGGACTCAAATATATACCATATGCATACCCACAACACAATCACAAACACATAATTCCATAAATGAGATGCTATTAAATTATAACCAAAGTAGCTACGGAACACACAGTGGTTTTACATAACATCAACACAAACTAAGTACCACACACGGTCCTTTACAAAAACATATGGTTGAAGGAACCAAAAGATAAAGATAGTGGAATTCCCCTCAGTGGGAATCCCAAGGCAACGCAGCAGCTTATCCATCCTAAGCTCCACACGGAGGGTTCTCCTCCTCGGGCACATATCCTGAAATGTGAGTGGTCTGAGCTAACTAGCCCAGTGAAGGAAATATAACTATGCAGTCTAATGAAACATCAGGTTAGTTAAATTATCAACATTTGCAATATGATATCTCATGCTTGACAATAAATTCTCAATATCATTCCATCACTGCTGTCATCCATTGTAACACCTACATACTATGCTGAGACCATTGTATTAAGTCCTGACACGGTCAAAATACATCCTTGCAAGTACATCTCCGACCCTTACATGGCCGGTAATGACACTCCCCAAGTGAGCAACTGTCGACACCCCTGGTCTAGTAGATGTAAACCAACACACACATGGCTGATAATGGTTCAATAGTCAAGGGTACGTGGAAGCAGTATTACATAGCTCATAATCAACATTATCACGTATAATCATCATAAGCACTTCTTACAACAGTGCATTATGTCTAGGCACATGGGTGGGTTCATCAACACTTGAAACCACTCATTGCTCAAGATCCATCTCATTAAACCTGATTTACACCTACTGCAAAGTTAAGTCCCCTCACCGTAATTGTGTGGTCTCGAAGTCTCTGTCAACATGCAAACAAGTGTGCAATCAAATATTGGTCAACATGTATAGCATTCAATGAAATACATACAAGTAGTATGTTAAAACCATACTGTTTTTTTTTTCCCAAGAATCTCCAGGGTAAATGGAACTGAGTCTCCTACTTGGTTTCTAATCATTTTAAGTTACAATAATCCACAATATAATAGTAAATAGGTGCTCAGACTAATTCTTATATTGTCTTGTAGACAAGACCAGATTAACATATTGAGTTAGGTCTACATGTACAAGGGCTCAGGCCACTTCTCATATTGTCTTCTGGGCGTTGACCAGATTGACGTATTGAGTTAGGCTTAGAGGTCACTCACTGCCCGACAGATATAGCGTCGGCCTGGAAGTAAAGTCAATCAGTGCCAGACAAATAGCGTCGGCCTAGAAGTGAAGTTATTAAGTGCCCGACAAATAGTGTCGGCCTGGAAGTAAATAGAATAATTAATACACTATAGTAATAAGAGAAGAAGGGGTTAGTTCATTTTTAAATTATCAAATGGGTATAAACATCACATGAAAACCTAGGATCTAACACATGCATCATCAACCAATCAAGATTTAACATTAAAAAACTGGGTTCCTCGGAACATGCCTCGGAACCAGGTACTATGGCTTCGAACTGTCCGAGCCACGATCTAAACTAGTCCAAAGAACCTCAGAACATGGTTCTGATCTTCGGATCGTCCAAGGGTCAAGTCTCGGATCGTCCGAAGGTGCTCCCGAACTTAAGAAGACAGAAAACAGGGTTTCGGTGGGTCTGTGTGCCTCGGATCATGCCGAGGGAAGCTCGGATCGTCCGAGAGAGGTTTGGTTCTTCTGAACAGGCTCGGGACGTCTCGGCAGTAGAGGTGGGCAACAGTTAACCTCTGATGCTTCGGGATTTCGAGCCGAAGCTTGGATCGTTCTAAGGGTTCAGTCTTGGAACGTCCGTAGGCCAACTCTCGGACAGTTCGAGAGTCGTCTTCCTCCTCTATCTGCAACAGCAGACAGTAACGGGCAGCAACACATGAAATACGAATCCAGAAACAATGGGTTTTCTGGATTCGGTTTTAACATCCAACCGGTCATATGGACTCCTTAGTGAGTCCTCTTAACTTAGGGAATAAATTAAAACCTTAATACTTAGATAAAACATCCGATTTTATTATCAAAACCAAAGTGATACAAGAAAATCCATGTTTTTCCTTAAACTTTACATCGGTTTTACACACTTAAAACTCTGTCAAATTTTCTTCTACTTGATTCTAAACTTGTTAAAATTTGAAGAGGAACATAGAGGTTACCTTCGCTTGAGTTCCTGGGTTGAAAATCCCGACTTTGAAAAATCTTCCTCTTTAAGTTACGGTCAACCGAAAAATTGAAAAACAAACAAAGAGGGAGAGGGAGTTTGGTCTGGTTTTCTCAGAGTTAAGAGATGGACACTGGCTGTGGGGAGAAACCAGCTGGGGAGAAGAGGCAATATATAGAGGAAGCTGGGCAATAGGTGAAGGCCACGACGGGCACTGCATGCAGCGGCCCATCACCCGGCACAGTAACGGCTACAATGATTTAAAAATTTTCTCATTTCTAAAATCATTTAAAAATATTTATTTCCCTTTTTCGGGGTCTTTTCAAGCAGTTTTAAATACTGTTTTATGAAAATAAAATAATTCTGAAATCAGAAATAGAAGTCCTTGATTTAGGAAAACAATATCATCCAATAATAATCACCTAATGACATAAATAATAAAATAATATCAAAGAATGGTAAATTACCATTTTGTCCTTCCAACTGGACGAGCTGGATCACTGAGCTTTCGAGCTCTGAGTGGGCCGAGCCTGGGCTTTTCTCAAAACCTTAACCCTAATCTTCGAGATTAATTGGTTAAGATACGATTTATCATATGGATTACACCTAATTTGGGTCAGGGTATTACATCTTACCCACTTAAAGAAATTTCGTCCCAAAATTTAAAATAAAACTCGTACCTTTTTGGCCTAAAAACAAGCTAGGGTACAACTTCCGCATCGTCGATTTCGGTTCCCACGTCTCGTGTTACACGTCGCGATGTTGCCACAACACTCGTACTAGCAGGATAGACTTTCTTCTGAGCTCTTGAGTCTGATCTCTTTGTATCTTTACTAGCACTTATTCGAAATTTAGGTCCTCTGAGACTTCTATGTCTTCAAAGCTTATCACATGCGACGGATCAGGCTCGTACTTCTTCAACATAAACACGTGAAATGTACTATGTACTCTTTCCATAGTTTGAGGAAGGTCCAACTAATATGCCACTTCCCCTACCCTTTTCAAGATTTCAAAGGGTCCAACATATCGAGGTGATAGTTTTCCCTTGCGCCCAAACCTTTGTACTCCATGACATGGTGCCACACGTAAGAAAACTCGGTCACCGACTGCAAACTCTAAGGGTCTTCGCCTTTTGTCAGCATAACTCTTTTGTCTACTTTGGGCTGTTTTGAGACGCTGTCTTATCACTTCAACTTGTTCCGACGTCTCACGCACTAGATCCGGTCCCAAAAGTGCTTTGTTTCCTACCTCTGTCCAACAAAGAGGTGACCTGCAGGGTCTACCATACAGAGCTTCGTAGGGTGCCATCTGTACACTGGAGTGATAACTGTTGTTGTAGACAAATTCAATTAAAGCCAAGTGATCTTCCCAACTTACCTGCATATCCATGACGCAAACCCTTAGCATATCCTCAAAGGTTTGAATGATTCTCTCTGACTGATTATCTATCTGAGGGTGGAAAGCAGTGCTAAAGCATAACTTAGTACCCAATTCTTCTTACAAACCCTGCCAAAATCTTGACATGAATCTAGGATCTCGGTCAGACACAATAGATACGGGTACTCCGTGCAGTCTGACTATCTCCTTCAAATATAATCTACTAAGAGTAGTTAAAGGATCAGTCTTCTTGATCGGCAGAAAATGAACTGATTTCATTAATCGGTCGACTATTACCCAAATAGCGTTGTTCTTTTTAGAAGACTTTGGGAATCCAGTCACAAAGTCCATGGTGATGTGCTCCCATTTCCATTCGGCCAGTTCAAGTGGTTGCGTCTTTCCACCAGGTCGTTGATGTTCTACTTTAACTTGTTGACAAGTTAGATACTTTGATACAAAATCTGCTATCTCTCGTTTCATACTCTTCCACCAAAACAGTCACCGCAAGTCGTGATACATCTTTGTACCATCAGGATGCACTGCAAACGAGAACGATGAAAGTGATCAAGCACCTTTCTTTGGCACTCGTCCGACTTTGGTATGAAAAGTCTGTCTCTGAACGCCAAACTTCCGTCCGCCTTGATCTTCCAATCCTCTAGGGTTGCCCTTCCAGAGAGTTGAGTCATCAACTCTTTTGTTTATGGATCGTTCTGTTGTCCTTCCATCACCAATCTGATTACCTCGGGTTGCAGAACCAAGCTGAAGATTCATGCTGACCCGTTTCCTTCGATCAGCTCCAGGTCATACTCGGGTAGAACTTCTAACATTTTCCACTGCAAGGATGCCATCCTTGCCACGTTGCTATGTGACTTTCTGCTCAAGGTGTCACTTTGGCTTTTCCTGGGTGATAGGAGAGACTGAAGTCGTAATCTCCCAGATACTCCATCCATCTCCGCTGCCTTATATTCAGGTCCTTTTGAGTGAAGATATACTTGAGATTGTCGTGATCAGAAAACACATTGAATTTCTCACCATACAAGTAATGTCTCCCCAACTTCAACGAGAAGACAATGGCTGCCAACTCCAAATCATGAGTCAGGTAGTTCTGCTCATGTCCCTTCAGCTGCCTGGAACCATAAGCTACTACCTTCCCTTCTTGCATCAGCACACATCCCAAACCAAACTTAGACGCATCGCAATACACATCATAACCTCGTCCTTGTTCGGGTATTATCAAAACTGGAGACGTGGTCAACTTTTCCTTCAGCTCATGGAACGCTCTTTCACAAGCCTCGCTCCACTCGAACTTAACATTCTTTCTCGTCAGCCAAGTCATTGGCACCGCGATCTGGGAGAAGTGTGGGATAAAATTTCGGTAATATCCTACTAATCCCAGAAAATGTCTGATCTCGAACATGTTCTTGGGACTTTCCCAAGTCTTCATTGTTTCCATTTTTTCTGGGCTACCGAGATTCCTTTTGGAGACACCACGTGTCCAAGGAACTGTACTTGAATTAGCCAAAACTCGCACTTACTCAGCTTAGCGTACAGCTGATGATCTCGAAGAGTTTGAAGAACAATGCGTAGATGACGCTCATGCTCCTCCTCGGACAATGAAAAGATCAGGATATCGTCTATGAAGACTATCACAAACTCTCTCAGGTACAGTCGGAAAACGCGATTCATCAAGTCCATAAACATGGCTGGGGCGTTGATCCACCCGAAAGGCATCACCACAAACTCGTACAAGCCATACTGCATCCGGAAAGCAGTCTTAGGATGTCTTCCTCTCGAATCCGCAACTGATGGTAATTGGACCATAGATCGATGTTTGAAAAATATCTCGATCCTTTCAAAAGATCAAAAAGGTCGTCTATTCTAGGCAAAAGGATACTTACTCTTAATAGTTACCTGGTTGAGTCGCTGGTAATCTATACACATTCTCATCGATCCATCTTTCTTTTCCACAAAGAGAGAAGGTGCGCCCCATGGCGAGTTGCTCTGACGGATAAAACCGAGTCTAAGAAGCTCTTCTACCTGTGTAGCTAGTTCTCTCTGTTCAACTAGAGCCATCTGATAAGGTGCCATGGAAATAGGAGATGTTCCTAGCTGTAGGTTTACAACAAACTCTATCTTTCGGCTTGGAGGTAGCCTAGCTAACTGGTCAGGAAACACATCCATAAACTCACACACCACTCGAGGAGCAACAGACCCTACACCACCTACATCTTCCCAACCCATGCTTGCCACCACACTACTGGGATACGCCCTAAGGCTAGAGAAAGTGACTCTCATCTTCTCATAGGGTACCAACTTCTCCCTAAACCTTTCATTGGTTGAAGAGCCCCAAAAATTCTCCTCTGAGAATAGTAGATCAAAATCTTCAAAACTAACAACCAGTCCATGCCAAGGATGATGTCAAAGTCCGTCATTTCTAAAACTAGAAAATCATAAGACAACACTACACCGTTAATTCTTAAAATGCATGATCCACATTTTTGGTTTACCAAAGCTCTCTTTCCCAAGGTTGATACTACCATTAGCGGATTAGCTACTTATACTGGTTTCAAATCCAATCTATCACAACAAGCTCTAGAAATAAAGGAATGCGAAGTACCGGTATCAAAAAGCACTCGTGCTAAAAGACTGAAGAGAGTAAGGGTACCTTCCATCACCATATTCTCCATCGGCTCCTCCTTCTGAGTCCCAATCGTGTAGACTCTCCCCTAGGTGGTCTGAGGACGTCCCTATGCCCTCCCTTGACTGTCCCGAGGTGGTTCATTCCTAGGTGCCACCGAGCCTCTGGAGGTTTGCTGAGAACCTCTGCCAACGGATGGTTGTGCCACATAATAAGATGGCCCCGTGCTTTGCGAAGGTGCGGCTCTGCTGAGATAGGGGCAATCCCTAAACAGGTGCTCGGTTTGCTTGCAGTGGTAGCATGCCTTTTCCCCTCCTGTTGGGCAGTACTTAGAAGTATGCCCAGGCTGGTTACAAGTGTAGCACACGAATTATCGAGTGTCAGGCCGACTCACCTATCCCGCACTAGGTTGGCTCTTTTTAAAGAATGGCCTGTTCTGGTTGAATCTGGCCTTCTTGTTGGAGGAAGGTTTTTGGAAGTTGTTGGCGCTCTTGTTGATGGAATCTACCGCCTCCACCTTTGAAGCTTGATCGATGATCTCCTCCAAGGTGTTGAAAATTAAACCAGCCACCTGCCGCTGAAGAAAAGGTCGGAGTCCATTCTCGAAGTGTTGTATCTTCTCTTCCTCGTTTGCCGCAATCCAGGGCACAAATTGCATCAGGTCGATAAACCTTATGGCGTACTGTGCCACTGAGTCGGAACCTTGCTGGATATTAAGGAATTATCTCCTCCTCGCTTCCTGGACAATCTTTGGGAAGTAATGGGCCAAGAAGGCGGTTGAAAACTCCTCCCACGTCATAGGCTCGTGGTTACGAACCAAACTCTTTACCTCCCACCATTCATAGCATTCCCTTCCAACTGATATGTTGCCAAGGTAACCCGTAAATCATCAGCAATGGCTAAGGTATTCAAAATCCGGCTGATTTGTTTAAACCAGTTCCTTGCTGGGTTAGGATCCTCAGTTCCCGAAAAGATCGTTGGGTTTAGTCGTTTAAACTTCTTCAGAGCTGAGGTGGCTCTCTCTTCTTGCGTCCTGATGGGAGGGCGTCGCATATTCTCGGCTATTTGCTGGAACGCTTCCATCGCTGTACGAATGGTTTCGTTGGGTATATCACGGGGTGGAGGACCTGTCCTCCTTCTGCGGTAGTTGTTTCCATTTCCGTTGGGTCCTGACATCTGTTATTTACACTTATAAATATTACTTAATTATTTAAGATGAAGAGGTTATCAAGACAAAACACAAGGTTGCACAATTCATTAGAAATCTCAAAACTACATTACAATTACAAGGGTTAGTAGGGTTAGAAAACCCCTCAATCACCAAAACACACTTGAAGACACTACTAACAACCCTCACAAAGTCTCCCCTTTTTCCCCGACATTTTTTTTCCACTACTTCCAGCCTAATCTTCCGTAGAAGACCCTGGATCATCACCAAAATAGAAGAAGTTGTCAGGGCATGTCACTGACATGTGCCCCAACACTTCACAACTCAAACAGGGTATTATTCCCGGTCCCAACGTAAGGATAGTTAGTCCTCTCCTTCCCGTGCCCGTGAAGTCCACAAACAAGGCAAACAACATCAATAGGGTAGGGGCAGAAAGTACAGTTGTGCCCCTCCTGGTTGCCACATATACTTCGTCAGCTCCTCCGAAATCGGGGTATCTAGAGTGTATCCGGGTGAGCTTATCTCCCCTATGGATTTTTCTAACATTGGGACATCTCCCTCATTCTCTTTTGGAAACAAGGTTGGAATCACTTCAACATCTTCGGGTGATCCTACTGGAGTGTTCACATTAACTCCCACATTGCGGTTTAAGAAGAAACTAGATCATAGAACAGCTAGGGGTCCCTCCGTCCCATAACTCGGCATACTCTACGTTGTTCGACATATCCGTACCACAAAAACAGAAAATGTCAATGACAACTGCAGTTCTAATCCAAAAATAATTCCAACTATGCTGCAACCCATCACAGTCCTAGAGTTTGAACCGATGCTCTGATACCAAGCTGTAACGCCCCGACCCGAAAGTGGACCCGGAATGTCACTGATTTTTTTTTCTTTTTTTGAAACTAAACTCAAGAATTTTAACTAGCCGAATCAAAGGTTAGGCCCAGAAACAAAAGCCACACATGAGCCCAATAGGTGGACTCAAACATATACCATATGCCTACCCACAACACAATCACAAACACATAATTCCATAAATGAGATGCTATTAAATTATAACCAGAGTAGCTACGGAACACATAGCGGTTTAATACATTACATCAACACAAACTAAGTACCACACACAGTACTTTACAAAAACATATGGTTCAAGGAACCAAAAGACAAAAATAGCGGAATTCCCCTCAATGGGAATCCCAAGGCAATGCAGAAGCTTATCCATCCTAGGCCTCATACGGAGGGTTCTCCTCCTCGAGCACATCTCCTGAAATGTGAGTGGCGTGAGCTAACTAGGCCAGTGAAGGAAATATAACTATGCAGTCTAATGAATCATCAGGTTAGTTAAATAATCAACATTTGCAATATGATATCTAATGCTTGACAATAAATTCTCAACATCATTCCATCACTGTTGTCATCCATTGTAACACCTAGATACTACGCTGAGACCATTGTATTAAGTCCTGACACGGTCAAAATTCCTTACAACACATCTTCACATGGCCGGCACTGACTCCCCTAGTGAAACTGTCACCCCTAGTCAGTAGACGTAAACCAACACACACATGGATATGGTTCAATAGTTAAGGGTACGGAAGCAGTAACATAACTCATAATAAATTATCACATATAATCATAAGCACTTCTTACACAGTGCATTATGTCTTAGGCACATGGGTGGGTTCATCAACACTTGAAACCACTCATTGCTCAAGATCTATCTCATTAAACCTGATTTACACCTACTGTAAAGTTAAGTCCCCTCACCGAAATTGTGTGGTCTCGAAGTCTCTGTCAACATACAAACAATGTGCAATCAAATATTGGTCAACAGATATAGCATTCAATGAAATACATACAAGTAGTATGTCAAAACCATACTTTTTTTTTTCCAAGAATCTCTAGGGTAAATGGAACTGAGTCTCCTACTTGGTTTTTAACCATTTTAAGTTACAATAATCCACAATATAATAGTAAATAGATGCTCAGATCAATTCTCATATTGTCTTCTAGACAAGACTAGATTGACGTATTGAGTTAGGTCTAGATGTACAAGGGCTCAAGCCACTTCTCATATTGTCTTCTGGGCATTGACCAGATTGAGGTGTTGAGTTACGCTTAGAGGTCACTCAGTGCCTGTCAGATATAGCGTCGGCCTGGAAGTGAAGTCACTCAGTACCCGACAAATAGTGTTGGCCTGGAAGTAAAGTCACTTAGTGCCCGAAAAATAGTGTAGGCCTGGAAGTGAAGTCACTCAGTGCCCGACAAATAGTGTCAGCCTAGAAGTGAATACAATAACTAGTACACTATAGTAATAAGAGAAGAAGGGTTAGCATTTTTAAATTATCAAATGGGTATAAACATCACATGAAAACTTAGGATTTAACACATGCATAATCAACCAACCAAGATTTAACATTCAAAAACTGGGTTCCTAGGAACATCGGAAGGAATTTGGACTATCCGAGCCACGGTCTAAACTACAGAACCTCGGAACATGGTTCTGATCTTCGGATCATCCGAGGGTCAAGTCTCGGATCGTCCGAAGATGCTTCTGAACTCAAGAAGATAGAAACCAGGGTTTTGGTGTGTCTGTGTCTCTCGGATCATGCTGAGGGAAGCTCGGATCGTCCGAGAGGGGTTCGGTCCTTCTGAACAGGCTTGGGACGTCTAGGCAGCAGAGGCGGGCAACGGTTAGCCTCTGACGCTTCGGAATTTCGAGCCGAAGCTCGGAACGCCCGAAGGGGTCAGTGTCAGAACATCCAAAGGCCAACTCTCGGACCGTCCGAGAGTCGTCTTCCTCCTCTGTCTGCAACAACAGACAATAATGGGCAGTAACCGGTTAGATTGGACTCCTCAGTGAGTCCTCTTACCTTAGGGAATAAATTAAAACCTTAATACTTAGATAAAATATCCGATTTTTTTATCAAAACCAAAGTGATCGGGCTTTAACTGGCCAAGCCCATGTGCGTATGGACTAAGTCCATAAGAATTGATCCACACATGGTACAATTAAAACTTGCGGAATATACTTACTCCTAATCTAACTGCGGGTTATAATAAATCCTAAGACTACTCCATTTCCATTTTTAGAAAGTACATAATCATCTCCTCCAAAATTACTAAAATAACCTTAAGCTAAGCATTCATTCCAAACCATCCAAAACCTACCAAACCATAGCAAATAGTTAACTACATTATTACATGCCAACATCATCTAACTATCAAATTACATTGTCCATATAAACTTAAATAAAAGTCCATAAATCAATCCATAATTAAAAGTCCATTAAAAAAACCCAAGCTCCTATGCTTGGTTTCTTTCATGATCCTCGTTCCTCCCCTTTCCTGGTCATCCACTAAGGATAGAGATACGGCGTTAGATCAACGCGCCCAGTAGGTGTTTTCGATTAGGGCTACCACAAGGTTAGTATAAAACATGCAAATATCATAATAGTACATGATCATCAAAACCTTATAAAAACAATGCCATGTATGTTATGCACATGTAATGAGTCCCACCCATCACAAATATACATAACCTCCTCTTGACGGGATTCTCATCGTCGAGGTACCCCACAGTGGTCTCTCGGACACCCCGATGCAGTGTGGCCTCCAGTTTCCTCTTGATGAGATTCTCATCATCAAGGTACCCCACAGTGGTCTTTCGGACACCCCGAGGGAGTGTGGCCTCCGGTTTCCATAATCATCACCCAATGCCATGCATGAGATGTCAATGATTTCATGCCATTTGTAAATACACCTTAACATACAAAACCACTTTGAAACATAATAACTTAGCACATATTTCATCAAAATTAAGATAAAACATCAAATATAAGTGTGGTTACATAAAGGTAGGAAACCTACACAATGTACACTTAGATTGACCGCTCTTTTAAGCCGTCACCCGTTCATGACTTGTACACCGTTTAAGAAGTCCCGTTACCTTGTTTATATAACATCAAGTCAAATATATGTCCATTTAATTTCCAACTAAGTCTAAGTCCCAAAAACCACTTTGTGGGGTTCGGCCATACTACATGGCCGAACCTCACCCACTTAAATTTTGATCTCCTTTTTTATTTAATCCAAAACCATCCAAATAACTTAATCTTCCAAATGTACCTTGGTAGGGTTCGGCCATACAACATGACCGAACCTTACCACTTTGGTTTTGGCCCATCTTTCAAATCCTTTGGTCATTTCATTCCATATTTACAATTGTGCCATTAAACTAACCCTTGTCTAATTTTGCTTAATAACCAATATTCATAACCAATCCACCTTAGTGGGGTTTGGCCATACAACATGGCTGAACCTCACCATCTTAATTTGGTCCTTTAAATCCTTCATACATACATCTCCATTTGATTTTGCCCAATTACATTATAAGTTAACCACTAAGTCCTTCAAATGACCATTAGTGGGGTTTGGCCATACTACATGGCCAAACCTCACCCTATGGATTTTTATCCCATGTTCCATCATCTATCATGGTTGATCACTTTAATACTAAATCCATAATTATGCATATGTGATTCTTAAATCAAAAGCATATAACAATTCATAAATTCCAACATAATCTTAATCTGATTATCCCATCAAAATAGTCCATGGAGTTCGGCCATACACATGGCCGAACCCTATGGTTCTCTTAACTCAATCATTCCATCATTTATATATATAATTTAGGCTCAAAACTTTAGCCATAACAACCATATGGTTCAGCCATCCTATGGCTGATCCAAAATATTAAATTTATCTCCATTCAAAACCCTTTAAAACTTTCATTACATGGTATGGTTTTTATCCCTCAAAAACCATAACCATTACTAAATCCTTTCATGGGGTTCGGCCATCCAAAGTGGCCGAACCCTATGATCCATGTTTTGCCATTTTTAAACAGCATAATCCTTGATCTAAACCCTCGATAGATTCGGCCATACAATGGCCGGATCATATTCCCTTAACCAATTTATTTAACAAGGGTTTATAGTGCACTTACCAATACCGCGACTCCCTCGGTTCTTTGACTACTTCTTGATCTTTACTCCGGCTTGCTCTTCCGTTCCTTTGTTAGTCCTTCCTTCCTCCTCCTTTAGCTGAGATTGATCTTGTCTGAAGACTCCTTGAAATGGTTTAGCCAAAGTATTGATTTGAGAGAGAGAGAGAAATTTGGCTTTGGACGAGAGTGATAAAACCTTGATGCCAAACTCCTTTGCTCTATGTGTATTTTGTGTTGGTGGAGGGATCGGCCAAGGATTGATTGGTGTGAGAGACAATCAGCTAATGCTCTTGATCTTGAGGGATGGAGAACGGCCAAGGGAGAGAGAGAGAGAGAGAGTGAGTGAATGGAGATAAAATTTATCTTTGGTTAATCCACTTCAGCCTAAGGTTGGCACTACATGTAACTCCCCTCCCATTCATTTCCATTCTTATTTCATTTGGGGTTTCATCCTTGAGATGAAACCCTCCAACGGTTTTTGGCTATTGGCTGGCCTAGATGCAACCTTCCTCAAGTGTGAACACACTTGTAACTCCCATTTGCTTAATGCCTCCCTTGGGGTTTCATCCTTGAGATGAAACTCCCAAGGTGCCCAACGGCTCCCATGCATGTCTTGTTGTATACATTCCTCCCATCATTCATCTCTCATTAACCTTGCATGTGAGAGTTTCATATGAAAATGAAACTCCCATAGGCTCCAACGGCTAGCCTTTGTTAGCCTAATGTAATCGCCATTCTACATTCAAATCTTCATGTGGGGGTTTCATCTTAAAATGAAACTCCCATGTGCTAAGCCGTCCCTCCATTGGCTGTCCCTTTGAAGACCCATGCATGGAATAAACCCTCATGACATTCCAACGTGCATATGGACTTGAATTTGAAATACAATTCTCACCTATGTAACTCCCATATAACGCCATTATCATTCATCACTTATCTAGGAGTTACATGCATGGGATGACCATGCAGCCAACATTTTTCATTGTTTGAACATTTCATCCACACACTTTACTCCTTTGAGATAAATATCTCTATAATTTCCCATCCAACTCATGTGACACAACTCACCTATTTAACTCATCAATTTAATGCAACTCAACCAATAAATTCCACTCAACTAAACTCTATCATTTATTTCAACTCAATCTTCAATTTGAGTTATCTTAAACATTTGTTAGCATTCCATTCAATTCAGCCTAACCCAATTAAACTTGAGCTCATCCAATGGTTAATCATGTCCACAACGACCCATTGAGTCCTTTGACCCAATTAACCACTTTGACCCAAATAAATGTACATTACCCATTTAACTTAATTTGAATCTTATACCAAGTACATTGGTTCCTACTTGAACAATGGGTCCCACCATTTTCTCATCTACGATCATAACCCTTTAATTCATAATTCGAATGGCATTTTCGTAAATATTGATATATTGAAAAATCTAGGGTATTACAATACAATCCTCTTATTGAAAATTTCGTCTCGAAAATCGAACGAAGTAGGATTCCAAAATAAATTACATGAATAATTCAGGGTGAGCTGTTCTCATCTCCGATTCGAGTTCCCAAGTGGCTTCCTCAATACCATGTCGATCCCATACCACCTTGACGAACTGAATCGCTCTGTTTCGTAACACCCTTTGCTCAGTCTCTATAGTTCTGACAGGCTTCTCGACGTATGTCACATCGCTTTGCACTTCTATATTTTGCACATTCAATACATGAGACAGATCGGGATTGTACTTCCTCAGCATCGATATATGAAACACATCGTGTAAGGATGCCAATTGTGAAGGAAGTGCTAACTGATAAGCTACATCTCCCATTGTTCTTATGATGGAAAACTGTCTCACATATCTTGGTGACAGTTTCCCCTTCTTTCCAAATATCATGTGTCCCTTTCGTGGCGAGACCTTAAAAAATACCATGTCCCCCACTTCAAACTCAAGGAACCTCCTCCTCTTGTCAGCATAGCTCTTTTCCCGACTCTATACAGCCAATAGGTGCTGACGAATCAACTGAATCTGTGTTGTAGTCTCTGCGACTAGCTCGGGTCCAATCAGTACAGACTCACCTGCCTCTGTCCAGCACACTGGTGACCTACACGGTCTACCATATAAAGCCTCGAATGGAGCCATCTGGAGGTTTGCCTGATAACTATTGTTATACGAGAACTCTACCAGTGGCAAATGATCCTCCCATCCACCCTTGAAGTCTAGCACGCACGCCCTCAACATGTCCTCCAGTGTTTGTATTGTCCTTTCCGACTGTCCATCAGTCTGTGGATGGAATGCTGTGCTAGTTAGTAGATCGGTCCCCATGGCCGACTGCATGCTCTGCCACACTCTGCCGGTGAATGGATCATCTTTGTCAGACACTATAGTCGTGGGATACCATGTAATCTGATGATGTCTTTGATATACCGCCGACCCAATGTCTCCGATGAATCCGTCATCCTGATGGGGAGAAAATGTGCAGACTTGGTCAGTCGGTCTACCACAACCCATATAGCATCATTGCCTTTTGAGGACCTCGGCAACCCCGTTACAAAGTCCATGGAAATGTGTTCCCATTTCCATTCTGGCACAGATAAGGGTTTGAGTTAACCTTGGTGGCTTCTGATTTTTCGTCTTAACCTGCTGACAAGTTAAGCAATGAGCCACAAACTCTGCAACATCCCTTTTGAGTCCGTGCCACCAATAATGTCTCTTTAGGTCGTGATACATTTTGGTGCTACCCGGATGAAGGGAGAGCTTGTAATAGCCCGAATTTTTGAATCAATATATATGTGGCAACTATATTTGTTTTAATAATGGAAAAATGGGAATTTTGATGTCATGAATATTAAATGGATCATGATTTGGACAAAGGCCCAAGTGTGGTCCAATGGACCATGGATTTGATGAGATCCATTAAGAGGATCAATGATGGTCAAAGTGGGCCCGATAAACATGTGGGACCCAACGGATCAAATGGATTCAAATTCCAAGGTAAATGGTAAGGAAATAAATTTAATTGGGCCATGGGCCCAATGTCTACCCAATAAACCATGAATTGGAATTAATACATTTAATGGGTCAATGCTAAGTAATTGGGTCAAAGATAGCCAATTGGGTCAAAGGGCCATATGGGACCCAATGGACCAAGAAATTGGTGGGGCCGTCCCCCATGGTTGACTTGGTCAACCATGGGTGGATACATGAAAGATTTAAAGGGAATTAAATAGTAATTAAAATTATAAAATTAAAAGGGGCTAATTTAAGTAATTAATTAAATAATGGAGTGAATCACATAGGAGAAAGGGAGGGTGAGTCAAAATGGTTTCCATCTGAGTTAACTCACCTAACTCATTGGAATGAGTTGTGACTCAAACTCATCCCCAACCACCTCCACTAGAGGAGAGAAAGGCCCCTAAAATTGGGGGCATGCAAGCCCATACCTCCCTCCATGCTTGGTAGGTGGAGGGAGTCAAACCCATCATCACACTCATCTCTCTCTCACTCTCTTCCTCTCCTCTCCAAAACCGTCCTCCCTCTTGCAAGACCAGAAATACACTAAGGAAAGAAAGAGAAAGAGACTTAGAAGAAAGGGAAGAAGAAGCTAAGTGTTGGCCGACCACTCCTAAGACCCAAGACGTGAGATATTTTCTTATTCACTCCTCCGTGTTTCCCTCTCAAGCTGCTACGCCTTGGCCAAACCAAACCTCGGTGACCTTACCCCGACCAAACTCACCATTAGCCGAGTATCAAGGAGGAAGAAGAAGGAGAAAGGCAAAGGAGTAAGAGGAACAAGAGACAACCGGGAGAACCACGGGTTGTAAGTATCTCTAAACAAGATACTAAGTTTCGTAATGGTTAAAAATGGAATATTTAAGAGAAATCGCGAAGGAAGGAAGTCCAAAACATGCAATGGAAAGGACTGACGAAATAGTCAGTCGACTGAATCAGAGATTCAGTCGACTGAACAGATAATGAACGAACCAGAAACAAAGTTCTGGGAGTTTCAGCCGACTGAATAATGTATTCAGTCGACTGAACTAAGGATGACACACTACAGAAGGAGTTTCTGGAGGTTTCAGCCGACTGAATCATGGATTCAGTCGACTGAACAGAAACATCTCGGAGAAAGAAGAAGATTATGGAAGTTTCAGCCGACTGAATGTGTGATTCAGTCGACTGAATGAATACTTATTGAACACGTAAGTGGTTAGTGATATTTCAGCCGACTGAATCTATGATTCAGTCGACTGAAAATGAACTGGCAAAACGAACAAATAACCTGAGGCAAAGTCAGTCGACTGAATCATAGATTCAGTCGACTGAAAGAGTAGGAACCATGTTTCAGCCGACTGAATGTATATTTCAGTCGACTGAAACTGAACTGACAAGAACAGACAGACAATCTGATTAAAAGTCAGCCGACTGAACCTGTATTTAAGTCGACTGAACTCCTAATTCAGTCGACTGAACTCCTATTCAGTCGACTGAATTGAAGGGTACGATTTTGAGTATTTTAAGTGATCGCTATTAAGCCGGTAGAAGAAATGGAAAATTATGTTAAATTAAAGGGACTGATTTTTTTAATGATCCTATGACATGATTGGTAAGTCATTAATGGATCCGGGTGTGTAGATCAGTTATGGATGAATTATATACGCATTGAAATTAATGGAAAAAAGAGGCCAAGATAAGGGCTGATTATGGTAATCTCATCATGTGATTAAAGATCATTAATGAACATAGGTTTATGATCAGTTAGAGACTTAATCGTAGATAAGATATAGACTAACTTGGGAAATGTATAATAAGGTATTGGCACATCACAACGGTAAGCGGACGGCGACCGGAACTGTCAGATGAGAACGAAAAAGGACGTTATCAGCAGTTGGTAGGATTCCTACCTTTTTGTAAGCGATGGATATATGATGGTATTTTAAATTATTTTGGTTTGGCTTATGATAGATTTATGATTATGATTTATCTATGATGAGTTTTAAGTTACGAATTACATGGACTATATCTTAACATTATGCATTATATGGCTATGTATGGTATATCAAAGTATGGTTTATCTATATATACTACATAGCATAATGCACTACATCTCATGCATGGCATGGGCGGAAAAAAATAAATAAACTGGAGTCCATGCTCAGTCGGGGTGACCGAGAACAGACATGGGGACATTGATATGGTATCACCGGAGTCCATGCTCCGTCGGGGCGACCGAGAAGCAAGCATGGGGATATCTTGACGAGGAATTTGCCGTCAAGGGGGATATGATATTTCATGATGATGTAGATGATGGGTGGGACATATGGCATAAGCACCCATGGCATAGCATTCATCAACATGCTTATTTTGTTATATGCTATTTTATCGGTATGCGTATTATCACTAATCCATGTGCTAGCCCTACTCGGAGTCCTACTGGGCGCGTTGACTAACGCCCTGGTGATACAGGAGACGGAGGAAACAGTGGACGTGACGGGAGTCAAGCTTAGGGGCGTGGAGTCGCGACTATTTTGTTTATCAAGTTATATTTTGGAAAATGTTGTAAACTCAAATAGCATAGCTTGTTCAATTGTAATAATTTTGGATTTATTACTATGGTCTGGATTAAACTCTGTATGTTAACACTTGAGACATAATCATGAATATGGGGGTATTTTGGTAATTTAATGTTGTATCTTCCCTTCTATCTAAAAATGGTAAGATGATATCTAGTATAATGTTCCGCATGTAACTATGTTCCGTGAGCTTATTTCCTGCGCGTGAACCGTATTCGTGGACTTTGTTCCGCTTACGCGTAGGGTTGGCCAGTTAAGGGCCGGGCTTTATGAGTCCGGACTTAACTCGCGTCGTGACGTCTGCGCCTTTGACACTTTGTTCTAATTCAAAAAAAAAAAATAGACTCTGAAATATGGTGAAAATGGGCCGGCGTTACAGAGCTTGGTCTGATGTGCCTCTATCAGCAATTCTTTTCTGCAGTTTTTTGGCACATATATTCTTCCCCGGAATACAAGACCCTGTCCTAGTCGTAATTCCCATTCCGGTATGACAATGCCAGTAGACATCTTGGCCCATATCTCCTCCACTTCCGGATCTACTCGTTGCTCTTGTTCAATCTTGGTAACCGTGTTGGACCGTATGATTAAATTGTACATACTCCCATGGTTGTTGATATACAGATTGAACTCTCGAATGGAATTCAACATCTCCCATTCTGTTCTGATCAAACATGCCACTGATGCATGTGATATGCGGCTGAGAGCATCCGCCACCTTGTTTACCTTACCCGGATGATATCGGAGCGCTAACTCATAATCCACCAGATATTCCATCCATCTGCGCTGCCTTAGATTGAGCTCTTTCTGATCAAATAAGTACATCAAGCTCTTATGGTCTGAAAACACTTCAAATTTCTCACCATATAGGTAGTGTCTCCAGCTTTTAAGGGCGAAGACCACTGCAGCTAGTTCCAGATCATGTGTGGGATAGAGGTGTTCGTGAATTATTAATTGTCTCGAACCATAAGCCACCACAAGATGACGTTGCATGAGTGAACACCCCAGTCCCTCTCCTGATGCATCACATTGTACTTCATAACCTTTGCCTCTTTCTGGTAAAATTAAGATAGGAGCAGTTGTAAGTCTATCTTTCAGCTCCTTGAACCTCCGATTGCACAGATCTGTCCACACATATTTGACTTCTTTTTGAGTAAGTCGAGTCAATGGAGATGCAATTTTGGAGAAGTCCGTGATGAACTTCCTGTAATAACCAGCCAACCTCAAGAAGCTGCTGATCTCGGTTACGTTCTTTGGCGCTTTCCATTCACTCACTGCCGCCACCTTAGCCCAATCCACGGCTATACCATCTGCTGTTATGACATGCCCCAAGAATTTGACCTCAGATAGCCAAAATTCACATTTGCTTGCTTTGGCATACAACTTGTTCTTCCTCAAAGTATCCAGAACTATTTTCAGGTGCTCAGCATGGTCTTCCTTACTTTTGGAAAAGACCAGGATATCATCAATAAACACAATCACGAACTGATCCAGGTACAAACAGAAGATCCTGTTCACTAAATCCATGAACACAGCCGGTGCATTGGTGAGTCCAAACGGCATGACTACGAACTCATATAGTCCATACCGCGTCCTGAAGGTTGTCTTCTCTATATCTTCCTCCTTAACCTGAATCTGATGATAATCGGACATCAGATCAATCTTCGAAAAATGACTGGAACCCCTCAGTTGATCGAATAAATCATCGATCCTGGGTAAAGGGTACTTGTTCCAGACAGTTAACTGATTCAGTTTTCGGTAATCCACACACATTCGGAGTGAACCGTCCTTCTTCTTCACAAACAACACTGGTGCTCCCCAAGACGATGTGCTGTTTTGGATACAACCTAGTCTAAGCAGTTCATCAATCTGTTTCTTTAGCTTAAACATCTCTGCTGGTGCCATCCGATAGTGTGGTAATGACACTGGTGAAGTGCCAGGGTACAACTTGATTTCAAAGTTGATCTCCCTCATGGGCGGCAAGCGAGGGAGTTCTTTTGGAAAAACATCCTCATATTCTTTCACTATTGCCAGGAGTTCAGCCACCGCTGTCTTGTTGATTTTGATATTGTTCAATACCAGATGACTCAACCCTTCCTGCAGTCCGTTTTGCTTGTCTGTACGAACCACACACTGTTTTCCTTCAGGTGACCAAAATGTCACTCTGCGGCGATAACAGTCAATGTTGGCCTGAAAGCTAGCCAACCAGTCCATGCCGAAGATAATATCGTACTCAGTCATATCGAGTACCAAATAATTGAACTCAAATCTGAGTCCAGCTAGTTCGGTATTCACAGTCGTGCATATGAGTCCCAATGACGTGTCTCCGACAGGGGATACAATTGTGAGTGTTGTGGACAATTTTTGAACTAGAGTTCTAGTGGCAGTTATAAATGATGTAGATATAAAGGAGTGTGAAGCTTCAGAATCAAATAGTGCATAGGCATAGGAACTACTGACAACAGCCATACCTTGAATCACAGAATGATCCACATCCGCTAGAGGAGCTAGAGTAAACAGTCGTCCAGATCCAGTAGGGTTAGGCGCCCGTCCCGCCTGATTATATGTCCTGCCTCATTGGGAGTTAGTTGGCCTAGCTGGTGGACGAAATGATCCTCTGGAATAAGAGAGCTTGTTGAGCTTTAGGCAATCCCTCTTGAAGTGACCCGGCTGATCACAGTGAAAGCAATTGTTCACCCCTCTGAAGGCCTGAGTGACTAATGCAGATGGGGAGGGCTGGTTGGAACGAAAGCCCCCTGTGGACCCAGTAGATGGTGAGGGTCTATTGAAGTTCAGTCGGAACTTCTTGTTGGGCCGGAACCCATCCCTCCCACTTAGAGCTCGGCGGTTGTCAAACCGTACCGTCTCAGCCATTTCTTGCTGGCTATTGTGGCCTTGTTGACCACCTCAGCCAGTGTGGCTTCCTTGAATATGGATACTTTGGCCCTGATGTTTGGCCATAGACCCCTCTCAAACTTCCGTGCCCTGCGGTGTTCTGTATCCACCATATAAAATGCATAGCAGGATAGACTGAGGAATTCTTGGTGATACTCCGCCACCGTCATAGAGCCTTGTACCAAGGATAGGAAAGCTTGAATGTGACGTTCCTTCTCCTCCTCTGGAAAATACTAATCTAGAAAGGTAGCTGAGAACCATTCCCATGTCATTCTAGTCCTTTCCCTTTCCGGCACAAGTGCTTGCTGTTTTACTATAACTTCCCACCATTTGCCGGCATCCTTGATCAGTTGGGATGTAGCCAGCAGAATCTTGTCGGCATGACTCGATATCTGAAGTAGGGTCAAGATCTGAGTGATCTTCTTCAGCCAATGCTCTGCTCCGACAACCCCTTCCTTTCCCTTGAAGTAGGGAGGGCGTTGTTGCTGGAAATCTCTAACCATGTTCCGGTTACTGGCGCCACTAGTGCTTCCACTTCCATTCAGATGTTGTTGGATTACAGAAGTAACTACTGCCTGAACCAAGCTTTGTAGTTCAGGAGGTACTACTGGTATACTCACGCTGCTTTGCTCCTCTTTCTCTCGTTCACTATAATGAGAGTACCGCTCTTCCTCCTCCCACCGTTCCCCACCTTGAGATTGCTCCTTCTCATGTAAAGATTGGTCCTTCTCATGTAAAGATTGCTCCTTCTCATGTAGAGATTTTCCCTCTCCTCCTCATGTCGAAGGAGTGGTATCTATTTTTCCTTTCCTTTCTTGCTTTGTTAGATCTTTTTCTTTGGAGCCATTTTTCCCTAAGTAAAAAAAAAAAAACATTATTGACTTAGTTTCCTCGTACAGTTTGTGTTATCACTATTTTGGGAAGATTTCCAAATAAGCACGCTTGGTTTTTCTTCATTTTTGGGGAAATTTCTAAATACCTATTGTTTGTTTCTCAATTTGGGGATATCGGGGAAGTGTATCCTATTTTGCTATGTTTGGTATATCCATTTATGATGACTGTACTTCCTTTGCTATCCTCGATTGTTGTTCTCATATTGTTGTTCTCGGATTGATGTTTTATCTTAATTTTGATGAAATATATGCTAAGTTATTATGTTTCAAAGTGGTTTTGTATGTTAAGGTGTATTTACAAATGGCATGAACTCATTGACATCTCATGCATGGCATGGGGTGATGATTATGGAAACCGGAGGCCACACTCTGTCGGGGTGTCCGAAAGACCACTGTGGGGTACCTTGATGATGAGAATCCCATCAAGAGGAAACCGGAGGCCACACTCCGTCGGGGCTTCCGAAAGACCACTGTGGGGTACCTTGACGATGAGAATCCCGTCAAGAGGAGGCTATGTATATTTGTCATCGGTGGGACTCATTACATGTGCATAACATACATGGTATTGTTTTTATAAGGTTTTGATGATCATGTACTATTATGATATTTGCATGTTTTATACTAACCTTGTGGTAGCCCTAATCGGAAACACCTACTGGGCACGTTGATCTAACGCCCTATCTCTATCCTTAGTGGATGACGCAGGAAAGGGGAATAACGAGGATCGTGAAGGAAACCAAGCATAGGAGCTTGGGGTTTTTTAATGGACTTTTAATTATGGATTGATTTATGGACTTTTTATTTAAGTTTATATGGACAATGTAAGTTGATAGTTAGATGATGTTGGCATGTAGTAATGTAGTTAACTATTTGCTATGGTTTGGTAGATTTTGGATGGTTTGGAATGAATGCTTAGTTTAAGGTTATTTTAGTAATTTTGAAAGAGATGATTATGTACTTTGCTATCTAAAAATGGAAAATGGAGTATTCTTAGGATCTAGTATAACCCGCAGTTAGATTAGGAGTAAGTATATTCCGCAAGTTTTAATTGTACCATGTGTGGATCAATTCTTATGGACTTAGTCCATACGCACATGGGCTTGGCCAGTTAAAGGTTGGACTTTAGAAGTCCAAACTTAACTCGCGCTGTGACGTCCCGGCCCGATCACTTGTTTATTATTATTTTTAAAAAAAAATAAACTCTAATTTTAGAGTGAAAAGGCCGGGGTGTTACAGTTTGTATCAGTGCGAAACGAGAAGTTGAATCTGTCGCAGTAAGATTAAGACGGTTTCATGTCTCACTAACAGATAAGAATCCCAACTGACCGACTCTTCGGAGTCTGCTGACTGGGGGCCGGATTAATTTACTTCGTTAGACTCAGACTGAACAATCAATCTGAGAACAACAATGAAAGATAGCAAAGTAAGTACAGTCATCATAATTGGATCTGTCAAACATAGCAACATAGGATACACTTCCCCGGTATCTCCAAATTGAGAAACAAACAATAGGTATTTAGAAATTTCCCCAAAAACAAAGAAAACCAAGAGTGCTTATTTGGAAATCTTCCCAAAATAGTGATAACACAAACTGTACGAGGAAACTAAGTCAATAATGTTTTTTTTTTTTACTTAGGGAAAAATGGCTCCAAAGAAAAAGATCCTACAAAGCAAGAAAGGAAAGGAAAGGAAAAAGGGATACCACTCCTTCGACATGAGGAAGAGAGGGAAAAATCTCTACATGAGAAGGAACAATCTCTACATGAGAAGGAGCAATCTTTACATGAGAAGGAGCAATCTCAAGGTGGGGAATGGTGGGAGGAGGAAGAGCGGTACTCTCATTATAGTGAACGAGAGAAAGAGGAGCAAAACAGCGTGAGTATACCAGTAGTACCTCCTGAACTACAAAGCTTGGTTCAGGCAGTAGTTACTTCTGTACTCTAACAACATCTGAATGGAAGTGGAAGCACTAGTGATGCCAGTAACCGGAACATGGTTAGAGATTTCCAGCAACAACACCCTCCCTACTTCAAGGGAAAAGAAGGGGCTGTCGGAGCAGAGCATTGGCTGAAGAAGATCACTCAGATCTTGACCCTACTTCACATCTCGAGTCATGCTGACAAGATTCTACTGGCTACATCCCAACTGATCGAGGATACCAGCAAATGGTGGGAAGTTATAGAAAAATAGCAAGCATTTGTGCTGGAGAGTGAAAGGACTACAATGACGTGGGAATGGTTCTCAGCAACCTTTCTAGATCAGTATTTTCCCGAGGAGGAGAAGGAGCGTCACATCCAAGCTTTCCTATCCTTGGTACAAGGCTCTATGACGGTGGCCGAGTATCACCGGGAATTCCTCAGTTTATCCTGCTATGCATTTTATATGGTGGATACAGAGCACCGCAGGGCACGAAAATTTGAGAGGGGTCTGCGGCCAAACATTAGGGCCAAAGTATCCATATTCAAGGCAACCACACGAGCAGAAGTGGTCAGCAAGGCCACAATAGCATAGCAGGAAATGGCTCATATGGTGGGGTTTGACAACCGTCGAGCTCCAAGTGGGAATGATGGGTTCCAGCCCAACAAGAAGTTCCGACCGAACTTCAGTAGACCCTCACCATCTACTGGGTCCACAGGGGGCTTTCGTCCCAACCAGCCCTCCCCATCTGCATCAGTCACTTAGGCCTTCAGAGGGGTGAACAACTGCTTTCACTGTGATCAGCTGGGTCACTTCAAGAGGGATTGCCCAAAGCCCAACAAGCTCTCTTATTCCAGAGGATCATTCCGTCCACCAGCTAGGCCAGCTAACTCCCGAGGAGGCAGGACATATAATCAGGCGGGACGGGCGCCTAACCCTACTGGATCTGGACGACTGTTTACTCTAGCTCCTCTAGCGGATGTGGATCATTCTGTGATTCAAGGTATGGCTGTTGTCAGTAGTTCCTATGCCTATGCACTATTTGATTCTGAAGCTTCACACTCCTTTATATCTACATCATTTATAACTACCACTGGAACTCTAGTTCAAAAATTGTCCACAACACTCACAATTGTATCCCCTGTCGGAGACACGTCATTGGGACTCATATGCACGACTGTGAATACCGAACTAGCTGGACTCAGATTTGAATTCAATTATTTGGTACTCGATATGACTGAGTACGATATTATCTTCGGCATGGACTGGTTGGCTAGCTTTCAGGCCAACATTGACTGTTATCGCCGCAGAGTGACATTTTGGTCACCTGTAGGAAAACAGTGTGTGGTTCGTACAGACAAGCAAAGCGGACTGCAGGAAGGGTTGAATCATCTGGTATTGAACAATATCAGAATCAACAAGACACCGGTGGCTGAACTCCCGGCAATGGTGAAAGAATATGAGGATGTTTTTCCAAAAGAACTCCCTCACTTGCTGCCCATGAGGGAGATCAACTTTGAAATCAAGTTGTACCCTGGCACTTCACTAGTGTCATTACCCCACATCGGATGGCACCAGCAGAGATGTCTGAGCTAAAGAAGTAGATTGATGAACTGCTTAGACTGGTTGTATCTGAAATAGCACATCGTATTGGGGAGCACCAGTGTTGTTTGTGAAGAAGAAGGACGGTTCACTCCGAATGTGTGTGGATTACCGGAAAATGAATTAGTTAACTGTCCGGAACACGTACCATTTACCCAGGATCGATGATTTATTCGATCAACTGAGGGGTTCCAGTCATTTTTCGAAGATTGATCTGATGTCCGGTTATCATCAGATTCGGGTTAAGGAGGAAGATATAGAGAAGATAGCCTTCAGGACGCGGTATAGACTATATGAGTTAGTAGTCATGCCGTTTGGACTCACCAATGCACCGGCTGTGTTCATGGATTTAATGAACAAGATCTTCCGTTCGTACCTGGATCAGTTCATGATTGTGTTTATTGATGATATCCTGATCTTTTCCAAAAGTAAGGAAGACCATGCTAAACACCTGAAAATAGTTCTGGATACTTTGAGGAAGAACAAGGTGTATGCCAAAGCAAGCAAATGTGAATTTTGGCTATCTGAGGTCAAATTCTTGGGGCATGTCATAACAGCAGACAGTATAGCCGTGGATCCGGCTAAGGTGGCGGCAGTGAGTGAATGGAAAGCGCCAAAGAACGTAACCGAGATCCGCAGACTCTTGGGGTTGGCTGGTTATTACAAGAAGTTCATCATGGACTTCTCCAAAATTGCATCTCCATGGACTCGACTCACTCAGAAAGGAGTCAAATATGAGTGGACGGAACTGTGCAATCGGAGGTTCGAGGAGCTGAAAGATAGACTTACAACTGCTCCTATCTTAATTTTGCCGGAAAGAGGCAAAGGTTATGAAGTACAATGTGATGCATCAGGAGAGGGACTGGGGTGTTCACTCATGCAACGTCATCATGTGGTGGCTTATGGTTTGAGACAATTAATAATTCACAAACACCTCTATCCCACACATGATCTGGAACTAGCTGCAGTGGTCTTCGCCCTTAAAAGCTGGAGACACTACCTATATGGCGAGAAATTTGAAGTGTTTTCAGACCATAAGAGCTTGAAGTACTTATTTGATCAAAAAGAGCTCAATCTGAGGCAGCACGGATGGATGGAATATCTGGCGGATTATGAGTTCGCGCTCCGATATCATCTGGGTAAGGCAAACAAGGTGGCGGATGCTCTCAGCCGCATATCACATGCATCAGTGGCATGTTTGATCAGAACAGAATGGGAGATGTTGAATACCATTCGAGAGTTCAATCTGTATATCAACAACCATGGGAGTATGTACAATTTAATCATACGGTCCAACATGGTTACCAAGATTGAACAAGAGCAATGAGTAGATCCGGAAGTGGAGGAGATATGGGCTAAGATGTCTACTGGCGTTGTCATACCGGAATGGGAATTACAACCAAGACAGGGTCTTGTATTCCGGGGAAGAATATGTGTGCCAAAAAGCTGCAGAAAAGAATTACTGATAGAGGCACATCAGACCAAGCTCTCCCTTCATCCGGGTAGCACCAAAATGTACCACGACCTAAAGAGACATTATTGGTGGCACAGACTCAAAAGGGATGTTGCAGAGTTTGTGGCTCATTGCTTAACTTGTCAGCAGGTTAAGACGGAACATCAGAAGCCACCAGGGTTACTCAAACCCTTATCTGTGCCAGAATGGAAATGGGAGCACATTTCCATGGACTTTGTAACGGGGTTGCCGAGGTCCTCAAAAGGCAATGATGCTATATGGGTTGTGGTAGACCGACTGACCAAGTCTGCACATTTTCTCCCCATCAGGATGACGGATTCATCGGAGACATTGGGTCGGCGGTATATCAATGACATCATCAGATTACATGGTATCCCATGGACTATAGTATCTGACAGAGATGGCCGATTCACCGGCAGAATGTGGCAGAGCATGCAGTCGGCCATGGGGACCGATCTACTAACTAGCACAGCATTCCATCCACAGACTGATGGACAGTCGGAAAGGACAATACAAACAATGGAGGACATGTTGAGGGCGTGCATGCTAGACTTCAAGGGTGGATGGGAGGATCATTTGCCACTGGTAGAGTTCTCATATAACAATAGTTATCAGGCAAGCCTCCAGATGACTCCATTCGAGGCTTTATATGGTAGACCGTGTAGGTCATCAGTGTGCTGCATAGAGGCTGGTGAGTCTGCACTAATTGGACCCGAGCTAGTCGCAAAGGCTACAACACAGATTCAGTTGATTTGTCAGCACCTATTGGCTGCACAGAGTCGGTAAAAGAGTTATGCTGACAAGAGGAGGAGGTTCCTGGAGTTTGAAGTGGGGGACATGGTATTTTTGAAGGTCTTGCCACGAAAGGGACACATGAGATTTGGAAAGAATGGGAAACTGTCACCAAGATATGTGGGACCGTTTTCCATCATAAGAAGGATGGGAGATGTAGCTTATCAGTTAGCACTTCCTTCACAATTGTCATCCTTACACGATGTGTTTCATATATTGATGCTGAGGAAGTACAATCCCGATCCATCTCATGTATTGAATGTGCAAGATATAGAAGTGCAAAGCGATGTGACATACGTCGAGAAGCCTATCAGAATTATAGAGACTGAGCAAAGGGTGTTACGAAACAGAGCGATTCAGTTCGTCAAAGTGGTATGGGATCGACATGGTATTGAGGAAGCCACTTGGGAACTCGAATCGGAGATGACAACAGCTCACCCTGAATTATTCATGTAATTTATTTTGGAATCCTACTTCGTTCGATTTTCGGGACAAAAATTTCAATAAGAGGATTGTAATGTAATACCCTAGAATTTTTAATATATCAATATTTACGAAAATGCCATTGGAATTATGAATTAAAGGGTTATGATCGTAGATGAGAAAATGGTGGGACCCATTGTTCAAGTTGGAACCAATGTACTTGGTATAAGATTCAAATTAAGTTAAATGGGTAATGTACATTTATTTGGGTCAAAGTGGTTAATTGGGTCAAAGGACCCATTTGGGACCCAATGGGTCGTTGTGGACATGATTAACCATTGGATGAGCTCAAGTTTAATTGGGTTAGGCTGAATTGAATGGAATGTTAACAAGCGTTTAAGATAACTCAAATTGAAGATTGAGTTGAAATAAATGATGGAGTTTAGTTGAGTGGAATTAATGGGTTCAGTTGCATTAAATTGATGAGTTAAATGGGTGAGTTGTGTCACATGAGTTGGATGGGAAATTATGGAGATATTTATCTCAAAGGAGTAAAGTGTGTGGATGAAATGTTCAAACAATGAAAAACGTTGGCTGCATGGTCATCCCATGCATGTAACTCCTAGATAAGTGATGAGTGATAATGGCGTTGTATGGGAGTTACATAGGTGAGAAGTGTATTTCAAATTCAAGTCCATATGCATGTTGGAATGGCATGAGGATTTATTCCATGCATGGGTCTTCAAAGGGACAGCAAATGGAGGGACGGTTTAGCACATGGGAGTTTCATTTTAAGATGAAACCCCCACATGAAGATTTGAATGTAGAATGGCAGTTACATTAGGCTAACAAAGGCTAGCCGTTGGAGCCTATGGGAGTTTCATTTCCATATGCATGCAAGGTTAATGAGAGATGAATGATGGGAGGAATGTATACAACAAGACATGCATGGGAGCCGTTGGGCACCTTGGGAGTTTCATCTCAAGGATAAACCCCAAGGGAGGCATTAAGCAAATGGGAGTTACAAGTGGGTTCACACTTGAAGAAGGGTGCATCTAGGGCAGCCAAGAGCCAAAAACCGTTGGAGGGTTTCATCTCAAGGATGAAACCCCAAATGAAATAAGTAATGGAAATGAATGGGAGGGGAGTTACATGTAGTGCCAACCTTAGGCTGAAGTGGATTAACCAAAGATAGAATTTTATCTCTATTCACTCACTCTCTCTCTCTCTCTCTCCTTTGGCCGTTCTCCATCCCTCAAGATCAAGAGATGGACTTAGTGGTTAACCCCACTAATGGTCATTTGATGGACTTAGTGGTTAACTTATAATGTAATTGGGCAAAATCAAATGGAGATGTATGTATGAAGGATTTAAAGGACCAAATTAAGATGGTGAGGTTCAGCCATGTTGTATGGCCGAACCCCACTAAGGTGGATTGGTTATGAATATTGGTTATTAAACAAAATTAGACAAGGGTTAGTTTAATGGCACAATTGTAAATATGGAACGAAATGACCAAAGGATTTGAAAAATGGGCCAAAACCAAAGTGGTAAGGTTCGGCCATGTTGTATGGCCGAACCCTACCAAGGTACATTTGGAAGATTAAGTTATTTGGATGGTTTTGGATTAAATAAAAAAGGAGATCAAAATTTAAGTGGGTGAGGTTCGGCCATGTAGTATGGCCGAACCCCACAAAGTGGTTTTTGGGACTTAGACTTAGTTGGAAATTAACTGGACATATATTTGAGTTGCTATTATATAAAGAAGGTAACGAGACTTCTTAAACAATGTACAAGTCGTGAACGGGTGACGGTTTAAAAGAGCGGTCAATCTAAGTGAACATTGTGTAAGTTTCCTACCTTTTTGTAACCACACTTATATTTGATGTTTTATCTTAATTTTGATGAAATATGTGCTAAGTTATTATGTTTCAAAGTGGTTTTGTATGTTAAGGTGTATTTACAAATGGCATGAACCCATTGACATCTCATGCATGGCATGGGGTGATGATTATGGAAACCGAAGGCCACACTCCGTTGGGGTGTCCGAAAGACCACTGTGGGGTACCATGATGATGAGAATCCCATCAAGAAGAAACCGGAGGCCACACTCCGTCGGGGGGTCCGAAAGACCACTGTGGGGTACCTTGACGATGAGAATCCCGTCAAGAGGAGGCTATGTATATTTGTGATGGGTGGGACTCATTACATGTGCATAACATACATGGCATTGTTTTTATAAGGTTTTGATGATCATGTACTATTATGATATTTACATATTTTATACTAACCTTGTGGTAGCCCTAATCGGAAACACCTACTGGGCGTGTTGATCTAACGCCCTATCTCTATCCTTAGTGGATGACGCAGGAAAGGGGAAGAACGAGGATTGTGAAGGAAACCAAGCATAGGAGCTTGGGGTTTTTGAATGGACTTTTAATTATGGATTGATTTATGGACTTTTTATTTAAGTTTATATGGACAATGTAATTTGATAGTTAGATGATGTTGGCATGTAATAATGTAGTTAACTATTTGCTATGGTTTGGTAGGTTTTGGATGGTTTGGAATGAATGCTTCGTTTAAGGTTATTTTAGTAATTTTGGAGGAGATGATTATGTACTTTGCTATCTAAAAATGGAAAATGGAGTAGTCTTAGGATCTATTATAACCCACAGTTAGATTAGAAGTAAATATATTCCGCAAGTTTTAATTGTACCATGTGTGGATCAATTCTTATGGACTGAGTCCATACGCACATGGGTTTGGCCAGTTAAAGGTCGGACTTTAGAAGTCCGAACTTAACTCGCGTCGTGACTTCCCGCCCCAATCACTTGTTTATTATTATTTTTTTAAAAAAAAACTCTGATTTTAGAGTGAAAAGGGTGGGGTGTTACAAGTCCTTCCTGTTTAGTTTTGGGTTTTTTGCAGATGGGTGCAGTTTTGACTAAAATCCATATTTAGCTTAAAATATAATTTTAAGAGCTTGATTAATTTAATCTAACCTAACCAAAATGTTGGGATTTAAAAACTCTAAACACCATAAAAATTTGGAGATTTAAATTTCATTAAAGACCATAGATTTAAACAAAATTCATAATTTAACACTATTTACTTAATTTAACTTGTGTTAAATAAAATAAATTAAAATCCTCATTTTCAAGGTTTGAAAAATAAACTAAACCAAAATAAAATGGTCTAAAGTAATATGCTTGTCTTAAAATTTTCTCATTTCTAAAATCATTTAAAAATATTTATTTCCCCTTTTCGGAGTCTTTTCGGGCAGTTTTAAATACCGTTTTCTGAAAATAAAATAATTCTGAAATCAGAAATGGAACTCCTTGATTTAGGAAAACAATATCATCCAATAATAATCACCTAATGACATAAATAATAAAATAATATCAAAGAATGGTAAATTGCCATTTTGTACTTTCATCTGGACGAGCTGGATCACTAAGCTTTCGATCTTCGAGTGGGCCGAGCCTGGGCTTTTCTCAAAGCCTTAACCCTAATCTTCGAGATTAATTGTTAAGATACGATTTATCATACGGATTACGCCTAATTTGGGTCAGGGTATTATAGAAGTGGCATCGTCCAACAAACTGGCTCACATCTTTTCGAAGACTAGGGCAGAAGAATTTTTCCTCAAGAGTCACCAATGTCTTATCACGCCTAAAATGGCCCTCAAGGTCTCCACCATGCAATTTTTGAACCAGCTTATCCCTCAAAGAACTTACTAGTATACAAAGCCTAGAACCCTTAGACAAATACCCACCAATGACATGGTAGTCTTTTTTGGACCCAATTTGTAAATGCTCCTAGACATGGCCAATATGTGGGTCCTGAATGTATAAGTTCTTAAATGAATCAAACCTAATCAATTGGGCTTTCAGGTTTGTTAATAGAGTAGCCCGATGACTAACGACGTCGACCGCTTTGTTTTGTACTCTAGACTTACACTGCTCCACAAAAGTGAGTTCCTGCATGTAGGTGACCCACTTAGCATGCAACGACTTGAGCTTATGTTGTCTTGATGTACTAAAGAGCCTGGTGATCTGAATGGTGTACAATGGCTTGTTAATTAGATAGTGTCGCCACGTTTTGAAGGCCTCAATGATGGCCAAGAATTCTAGATCATTGGTCGAGTAGCGTTGTTGGGCCCCATTTAGCTTTTGGCTGAAAAAGGCTACTGGATAATGACCTTGGCTTAGAAGAGCGCCAATGCCTATATGTGAGGCACCACAGTCATCACGAGTCTTGAACATTGTCTTCCATTCATTACTTGGGTGAATACATATCTGGTGATGGCTGCTACGAAGGTCCACTTTGGAGAAGACCTTAGATTTGGTAGTATGTCCAACATGTCCTCGAGCGAGGGATAGGGAAGCTATAAAGGATCATGATCTTGTTGATAACCAGACAATCAATGCACAACCGTCAATTGACATCCTTCTTCGGGGTCAGCAATATAGGCACAAAACATGGACTTAGGCATTCTTTGATAGAACCTCGATCAACCAACTACTGAACCTGCTTGTTCAACTCTAGCAATCTCGGTCGGTGACATACGATACGCGATCCTATTGGGTAGGGCATCGTCTGGCATCAAGTCGATGCACTGCATGTTTGACTAAGCAAACGGATTGTGTACTTCCTCAAATAAGTTGTATTTGTCCAAAGTAGATTCACCATTGCGTTGAACTCATCTTTTCCATCTCAGGTAGTTTAACATCCGTCGTGGAATTCCCAAATGAGTCCTGGCGCATTTTATGTCCTCAACTACCAAATAAGCAAAAATTTCCATTAGTTATAAATGCAAAGTATGAGTAAAGTGATTTTAATTAAGTAGCAAAATACCTTCGTGAAACACACGACTCATTCATTGGGATCCATAATCACTATGATACCCAATGTCCTTTTGATAGCATCGAGAACTTCGCAGGTGTTGATACTGCCTCTCAATTCCTTGATTGGTGTTGAAAGTGAGTTCAAGAAAAATGTTGTAAAGTGTAAAATAATGCGATAGGAAAATATTATAAATGCACATTAAATGAAGTACAAATAAACATAGTAAGAACTTTATATATACATACAACTAACCTTTCATGAACTATGGATGACCCATGAAATGCTCCAAAATTCGTGCATCCACAATGTCCCGAAATCTCTCTGAATCCGCAACTTTATCAAGTTGGTTACGAGCACGTAGAAGGGCATCAAACACATACGACATTGTCTGCTTCTCATTTCCGTCAACAAGCTGAAGCACCTCCAGAAGCAGTGTGCAAATGTTGATCGAATAGATGACAGAGTCCTAGAATATAGGCTACCGCAACAATCCTACAATGGACTCTGCATACCACTTCTGGTGAGCGTGCCTCTTATCAACTAAGGATTAGTATGACTTACTTCGTGTCATCTTTATCAACCCTTCATTCCTTCTTAAAAAACACTGAAGGGTGATGACATTTGTTGCAAAGTGGGACACACTAGGTCGCAACAGTTCATGGCACTCCGTATATTGTCTCATGACCTCTGGGAATTTTTAGTGGTTGTAGATGAAAGATGTTATGTCCCTACACCAATCGAGGAGGCTCTACATGTTATCGTCTTGACCAAAATCCTTAAGGATCAGGTCAATGCAATACGATGACCTCCATAGAATCCAAGGGTAGACGTAGGAGAGCTTTTTGCACCCAAGTTATAGGCCAATTTGTTGTTCATGACAATGTGGACAACATTCTTGGCTCCCACTTCCTCACACATCCATCATCTTTCTCCAAAGAAACTTAGAATCGCAGCTCCTACCGAATGTGTCATAGGAATTGTGGTAAATTGTGTCCATATGACTGTAGATGAGGAAGTTAAGAATACTCCTCTGATCATCAAATCTCCATCCATCGTCGTGATGGTGACCCCTGTCTTCTGCCATGTCCTTTGAAAGGTACCCATTCACTCTTAGATCCGCTCAACCTCATAAAGATGAAGTGGGTAGATATCTCATATGGTGGTGGGAAGCTATCCTGTTTTGACAGTGCTTTGTCAAGACAAACCTCATCTGAATCCAGGACGATGGGTCGTGGACCCGATGTCTCAGCCCTGTCTTTGGCGATTGGTCGTGTGCGCCCGATTGATCGCGTTATGTACCACACGATGGGTTGCCGCTTGACGATTGTATCGTCCTAAGAACAAACTATTTTCACAAGCCATGTCCAAACCATAACAAGTTAAAGTCCAGCCGATTGATCATGTGCCTGAAAGATCAGCCCTGTCTCAGAAATAGATTGCATTCATTATAGATCGTCTGTAACACCCCAACCCGATGGTGAGCCCTGGATTGCTACTAACATCATAGCTGGGCTGGATCTTCAAATTTTCCAAAAAGCCCATCATAGAAAATGTCACACGTGCTCTTCTCACGTCGGCTTAAACATGTACCATATGTCTACCCATATATAAGACAATATATTCCACAAACAAATATCTCAATTTATTCGATCAGAGTTACGAACGAAAATATAGCAATTACATGCTTAGATTTATGTACCACAGAAGGTACTAAAATCAACTTAACTTCATTTGCATGAAAATAGATGTAATAAACATATTTTCCATCATCGGGAAATAAGATTGACTACAAAGGCTCCCTTATCTTAATTCGGCGGTGGAGGTTCCTCCTCCTCAAGTGCCAATCGTGTAATGCAACGGATATGAGCTCCAAGCCCAGTGAAGAGATCTTAAAATAACACATTCACAAACATGTATAGGTTAAATAATGCAGTCTAATCATAATAACGATAATGGTCTACTCTTACCATTTTAAAATCACAGTTATCTACTCATGAATGATTTATTTGTACCAATTTATCAAGTTACCATAATTGTCGTCTCACTACCATTCTACTATTATACCACTGTCATACTACTATCATGCCCCTGACGTGCCTATGTCATACCGCTGCCATATCCCTGACATACCACTGCCATACCATTGCCCAATGGTTTCGCATATCATTTATCATACTTGAAATAATAACTGGTCTACTATACCAATATTTCAAATCATCCGTGATACTGCCATGCCACCGTAACACCAAAGCACTACACTGACTATAAATGCATTAAGTCCCGACACGGTCAAAATGCAGCATCTTGCAAGAATATCTCCGACACACCTGAGTCGGTACTGACACACCTGGGCAAGCAATTGACACACCTTGTAAGGGCTTGGAATTTGTAAATTAATATATATGTGAATATTATTTATTTTAAGGATGGAAATTAGAAAATTGGTGGAATGAATGGTAAATGGGCCAAAAATTTGGACAAAGGCCCAAGTATGGCCCAATAGACTATGGTTTGGATTTAAATTTATTTAAATGGTCAATGAGGGTTAAATGGGTAAGATGGAAATGTAATTGGGCCATGGGCCTAATGGTGATCCATTTAGAATGAATGGAATGAAATTTAAATCACCTAAGTTATTTGGAATTAAACCAAGTTGATGTGGCCAAGTGGGACCCACCTCCACCTCATCAAGTGAGGTGGCGTGTGGGCCAATGATTGGTGGGGCCGGCCACCATGGTTGATTTGGTCAACCATGGGTGGAGTAATGGGAATTAGGTTAAGTACAAATGAATTAACCTAAGGAAATTATCAAATTAATTAAATAATTAAATTATTAAATTGGTGGCTAAATGGGTTAAAATTAGTCAAATGGAGACCAAGCTACCCCACCTCCAAGGTTAAACACATTGGGCTTGGTGGTGGTTTAGATAACCACCACCATAAAGCAAATAAAAGATCTTTAAAATATCTTGCTTTGGTTGGTGAGAGTAGTTAATGTAAAGGGTAAGTTTAAGTCACCAAATGGGGGGTAAGTCTTGAGTTCTTTCCCATTTTCTTATCCTCTTTTCAACTCTCTCCATTTTCATTCTCCATGGCCGTCCCACACTAGGAAGGAGAAGAGAAGAAAAAATTAAGGAAAGGAAGCTAAGAAGAGAAGGAGAGAAGAAAGAAGTGGAAATTTACACAAAATCACTCTAAGGTCAAGGTGATCATCTCCCCTCTCATCATCCTTTCCTCTTCCCTCTTTCAATTTAAATTTACCTTGGCCGATTCTAGGGTTGGGGATTGCCACCATTAATCAAGAATCTTGACCTATCAAAGATCAAGAGGAAGAAGAGAGGAGGCTACGGAGACCGACGGGAGTGACGGAAATCGGAGGAGACGACGGATTGTAAGTGTTTCTTAAACAAGAAATTTTGGATTTTTAGGGTTTAAGAATTGGAATTTATTTTTGTGAAATAAATGGTGGATAGATAATTTTATGCTATGGAATTTAGATCCATCAAATGGAAGGGTACAAGATAGAGAAAACCCTAAATGGGTGAATTAGGGTTATGGAAAAGAAATAAGTAAATGTAGTATGTGCATTGTATAATTTATGGAATTGAGCATGGAATGGGGTGCTTGGAATAAGAATCATGGGCCATAGGGTTCGGCCATGTAGTATGGCCGAACCCCATGGTGGGTGATTTGGTGGTTGGTTTAATTGGTTAGGGTTTTATGGATGGAAGACAATGAGGGTTTGTAGCTAATGAAAATTAGGGTTTTAAATAAGTGAGTGTGGGTAAGTTTAAAAATGATTTTATGATAAAAATGTAATGGAGTTTTATGGCTTTGAAATGCATGGATGGAATGAACCCTATGGTGATGAAATGGTGATTAAATGGTGGGTTTAAAGGATAATGTGTTGATGAATTTAGGGTTTTAAATGAACAAATGTAATGATCCAAATGGGGCTAAGAGTAGTGGTTTAAAAGTATGATTTAAACCACCTCAAGGAAGGATTTATTTTGGATCTAAATGGTGTAATTAGATCCAAGAAAAAAAAATGGGGAAAGGACACCATGGGTTCGGCCATGGTGTATGGCCGAACCCATGGCCCAATTGGGATCCATTTGGTGGGTTTAAATGAATAATGATTGGGTTAATTAGATGGCAAATTTTAATGGTTCGGTGGGTCATAAATGGACCTAAGTTAGGGACCTAAGTTGTGGATCAATTTTGGGCTTAAGTAGGCATGAATGAATGAATAATTGTTTATGTAAAGGGGTAGTGGCAAAAATGGTAAATATTGGCTAAAATTGAAGAAACCCACTAAGATATGATTTATGGGCTTAGAAATGGTTAAAACTTGGACTGATTTGTTAATTTAATAAGGATTGGATATCGCGAGCGGTACGCTTGTCGATAGCCAGATTGTCGGACGAAAATGAAAAAGGACGCGAGTCGGTATTTGGTAGGATTCCTACCTCCTTGTAAGCCATGGATATGTGATGGTATCTTTATCTTATTTTGTGGACTACGGGATTTGTTTTATGATGGGTTTTCACGATTATGAATGTTATGTTTAATACTATGACTTATATTTTAAGATGATGCATTATATGCCAAGGCTATGTATGATATACTAGAGTTATGAGATATATATATTACATAGCATAATGCATTACATCTCATACACGGCATGGGAGGGAAAATAATGGAACCGGAGTCCATGCTCCGTCGGGGTGACTGAAAAGCAGGCATGGGGATATTTTGATAACCGGAGTCCATGCTCCGTCGGGGCGACCGAAAAGCAGGCATGGGGATATTTTGATAACCGGAGTCCATGCTCCGTCGGGGCAACCGAGAACAGGCATGGGGACACCTTGACGAGGTTTTGTTCCGTCAAGAGGGATATGATATTATATGGTTTGGATGATGGGTGGGATGCATAACATAGACACCCATGGCATGGCATCATGTTATATTTTCATTATATGATGGTTTATCAGTTTTCATTATGTTATTATTTGTATGTTGTTATTACTAATCCACATGCTAGCCCTACTCGGAGTCCTATTGGGCGCGTGTTCTAACGCCCTACTTCTACCCTAGCTGACGATGCAGGAGATGGCGGAACGGAAGGACGGGACGGGAGCCAAGCTTAGGAGCTTGGGAAGGCGGACTAATTATTGTGTCTAAGTTTATTTTGGAAAATGTGTATTTGTATAATTTAGCTTGTCGGAAATGTAATAACTTAGATGGCTTACTATGTTTTATAAGTTATTTTGGACAGTACAGTATGAGGGCATTTTAGTAATTTAATGGATATTTCTTCCCTGCTATCTGAAAACTGGTAGAATAGTTTTATTATCATCCGCATTTATTTTTATAATCCGCGAGCTTACTTTCTACGCGTGAACCGTACTCGTGTACTTGGTTCCACGCACGTGTAGGGTTGGCCAGTTAAGGGCCGGGCTTTAGAAGCTCGGAACTTAACTCGCGTCGTGACGTCCGTGCCCTTTGTCACTGTTTAAAAAAAAAAAAAATAGACTCTGATTTTCGGTGAAAAAGGGGCGGGTGTTACACACCTGGGCCAGTAGATACAAACTGACACACCTAGGTCGGTAATCGACACACCTGGGCAGATAATAGTTCAGCAGTTGAGATACGTGGATGCAGTATCAATATCATAAATGCTCAAGTTCTCACATCGAATCATCTTATCAATAGTATCAACTTCATACTTCAGTCTTCATCATATGATGATCTGTTCTCTAGACAAGAATTTTATAATCATGATGTAATAATATGAATATATCTTAGCAATATATATAAAGTCTAGGTATATAAGTGGGTTCATTCTTCGTTTATAGACTAGTAGACCTCGACTCCCTGACACCGTATTATGCTTCCGTTCTAACAGTTAGAACCAATTTTCATCCATCACATGGAAGCAGTGTCAAGTCTTGCATTCTGGCCTATTCGGTCTTTTCTATATCATGTATGTTGGCCTAAAAGTAAAATCTGCTTCTCCTGAGTCAGACTGAGTTGTCAATTTCGTGACTGTGTCCGACTGAGTCCTGAGTTGTCAATTTCTTTGATTGAGTCGTGACTGTATATATTTCCAAGACTGTGCCTCTGGAAGACCTGCATAGTCAAATCAAGTTTGAAGCTCCAGAAGATGCGTCATTTGGAAGGCATCGCACCGAAACAGGAAGAACTTCATTAATGCCAACCAACACAGGTATTTGGACTTACGCTTGACTTAGAATACCTACACTTACCATTGGGATAAACCTTAGAATTCATAACTAAGAATTTAGAAGAACTAAATTAGATTTCTTAGGTTAGTTATGTTTTTCTCTGTTTTGGATAAGCTTTTGCTTATATCAATTGTGCTCAAGATGTAACGCCCCGCCCTTTTTCACTTCTGTAAATCAGAGTATATTTTTTTTTATATGAGTGAGAGAGGACGGGTCGTTATGATGCGAGTCAAGTCTAAGTTTCCAGAACCCAACCTTTAACTGGCCACTATAACGTGTGCGTGGACCAAGTCCACTAAAACATTTTCACACGCTTTTCATAATGCTTGCGGAATAATTCATATGAATAAGATACTATTCATTCTCTTGTCATCATTAGGCAAAGAAAGTCAATTACTATAATATTCTAATAAACTTAAAGATTATCAAACCATAGCAAATAAGGTCTAAGTTATTACAATCCAAAAAGTAAGTCCTCCGAATACATTATTGTAATCAACATAAGTAATTTAAACTTAAATCTTCTCAAGCTCCTATGCTTGTCTCCCTTTTGGTCCCACGTCCTTGACATTTCATGTTCCATCATCTATAGGGTAGAAGTAGAGCATTAGTCAACATGCCCAGTAGGCATTCCAATTAGGGTTAGGGTACACATAGGAGTAATATTAGATTAACATCAAACAAGGGTATATACATCATTAGTGACATATTTGTGAAATATCTTGTAAGTAAGTAAAACAATACAAAATGTCCATATCATAATCATGCTAACATAAGTGTCATGTCATGGGTGTCAATGCTAGATGAAATCACACCAGGGGTAGAAAAATCGGCTGGGCCGATATCCCGGCCAATTTTTCATATCGGCCGATATATCGGTTCGGCCGATATATCGGCCGAATTTTTTCTCTCTCTTGCCCCTTTTTTTTTTTTTTTTTAAAAAAAATTTCAAAAAAATTACAGTAAATGCAGATAATTATGAGCTTATTGAATATGTAATTTTTTCATAAAATATCGGACATTTAGATCTTCTAATATATTTTTGAAGTTACGATAGCGAGAAATTATATAATTAGTAATAAAATGGTAAAAATTAAAAGAAAAAGGATATAATAGTGCTTAAAAAATAATTTTAAAGTTTTAAAGGAGATATTGACAACATAGACAGTTATTTTTTAAGCACTGCATATTTTCAAAATTTCTCAAATTAAATATCCAGACTAATTACGATAACCTGATAAAAATACTTTAAGACTTTAAGGTCTTTTGATACTCCCAAATGTATTTTCCACACAGCCAAGGGATACCCTTATTTGTAAAACACTGTATTTTAAGCATTTGGGAATGTCAAAAAACCTTAAATTCTTAAAGTATTTTTATGAGGCTATCGTAATTAATCCGGATATTTAATTTGAGAAATTTTAAAAACACACAGTGCTTAAAAAATAACTTTAAAATTTAAAAAATAAAAATTTTACTGTTTAAAATTTCTAAATCAATTTTACTGTATCATTTGAAGGATAATCCTTCGAACTGAATTAATCGTTCAAAGGTTTTTTTAGCAGGAAGATAAAATAGTAATTTACACATAAAATTTGAAAAGGGGTCTTCCCTGGTAAAAAAATGGAGTGTCTGAATAGGGCGTCTAAAAATATTAGATGATAAATATAATATTAAATTATTACAATAAGATAAATAAATAAAAATATTATAATTTTATTTTTAGCCTAAGTAAATATTGTATTTAAAATAAAATTTTATTACTTTCCTTTTAAAAGTAATTTTTTGGAAAAATATTAGGTTAGACATGTGAGCCTTTTTGTAAAGTCACGTGAGATTCACTTACAAACCCTAAATGCTCTTTTTTTGATACGCTTCTTCTCTTTCCCTCTCTGCTAACCCTAACCGCCGCCGCTCTGTATTTCTCCCATCAACGGAGAAGAAAAAGAAGAGAAAGGTAAGCTGTAGCGATTTTTTTTCTTCAATCTTTTCTCCATATTTTATTTTTTCTCTTTCCATTCTTTCTAGTCCCATTTTTTCCGATATTTCTAACAAAAAAAGCTTTTCTTTAAAAAAAAAAACAAACCACCGAATTTTTAAAATTCGGCCGATACCATGACCGAATTATCGGTCAGAAATTCGGTCATATCGGCTGAACTTTTTTTTGTACGGCCGATACTATACGTATCGGCCGATATAGATCGGTGGTCAAAAAACCGATATAATTCGGCCGATACGCACAGTATCGGCTGAATTTTTGACCCCTGAATCACACCCAATGTCCATACCCAATCAAATCATAAATCAATCAATGGTTTCATTAGCCAATTATGTCCACTGTGTTTGAGGCGGCAACCACTAAGGCACTGTATACCCATTCACAAATTAATCGGGATTACCGATGGAGTGTGATCTCCTCCCTCTGCGCAGGGTTTCGGGATTGACTACCCAGGAGCTCTTTGGCCCAATTACGCCGTATCTTTTCTATCAACTGGATCTCAACAGTTCATATAGCTTCATATAAGCTAATATCAAGCCCAAGTTATGTCTGGACCGCTCAGAACTTGGCTTGCTGGTCATATGTGTTCCCTCTCATGCCACGCATGAGGTAATGCATGCAAGAATGACATTTCATTTCAAAATACATAATATCATTGAAAATCAACTCATAATCATATACAATTTATTTAGACAATGCATTCAACATATTTTGAATATAATAAGTATCATATTTAACTCCATAGTGTTCTCAATGAGGTAGGAATCCTACCAATGTTAGATATACTATCCTTTCTTGCCTTGCAAGGATAACGCTAACAGTCGTGTGTGATGAATCGTAATCCCTTTGCGAACTTTTCTACCTTGTCAAATTCAACCATATATTGATTTTCCATTTTAATTTCATCACCCCTTCCATCCTACCAGATAGATAGAGGCATCTGGAAGATAATCCAAAATAAAACATTCTAATTCAGTTGAATTAATTTGGAATTCATTCGATTGAAACACAATTAGATCCCATCTGTATTTGACCCGTAAACTAGATATCATACGTACTTAACCAGTATATTTTTAGTTGACTGAATCACAGATTTAGTCGGCTGAATTACCAATAGATCCCATGTGTGTCTGACCCGTAAACTTTCAGTCGACTGAATCATAAGATTCAGTCGGCTGAAATACAACCAGATATCCTACGTACTTGGCCAGTATACTTTCAGTCGACTGAATCACAGATTCAGTCGGCTGAATTACCAACAGATCCCATGTGTGTTTGACCCGAAAACTTTCAATCGACTGAATCATAATATTCAGTCAGCTGAAACACAACCAGATCCTTTACAAGCTTGGCCAGTATACTTTCAGTTGACTGAACCATAGATTCAGTTGCCTAACTTTGGGTCAGATCCTTCGTGTGCTTAGCCAGTACACTTTCAGCCAACTGAATCACAAGATTCAGTCGGCTAAAATACAACCAGATCCTTTGTGTGCTCGGCCAGTTTACTTTCAGTCGACTGAATCACGAGATTCAGTTGGCTGAAATACAACCAGATCCTTTATGTGTTCGGCCAGTTCACTTTCAGTTGACTGAATCACAAGATTTAGTCGACTGACTTTGTGTCAGATCCTTTTGGTTGCATGCATGGTAAGGCTCTTCTCCTTGAAATCCATCCTTTATCATATTTAAACATGGATTTCATCTTCCATACTTGACTTAGTAAATTTACCTTACCCACTAGCCAAGGTTAGGGTTTTTCATAATCCATCCATTCATAGTATCATAGCATGGTTCGAATTTAATCTTATGGTTGTTTTGTTTCAACCCATAACCATTCTTTGGATGGATTTCCAACTCCATGGTCTTATAACAATTTTGGCCATTCATTCCAACCAATCATGGAACCCATGGGTTTGGCCACACCATGGCCAAACCTATGATTTTCTTAGATTTATTCCCATATTACTAAGTCTTAGACATACCTTCCTTCAATCTTCTCCTTTTCTTTTGATCTGTCTCTTCTTCCTTGATTCTTCTTCTCATTTCTTTGTTCTTCAAAGTCTCCAAGTGTATGGAGGTAGAAGTGGGAGAGAGAGAGGAGATAAAACTCTTGCTCAAAGAGGAGGGGTCTGCCAAGGGGTTTGAGCAGTCCTTTGGTTTGTGTTTTTAAAACTAAAACTCGTCCCTTCATCTTCTCAAAATGGCTTGGCCTACCAAGGAGGCCCTTGGCTTAACCAATGAGTCCCTTGGCTTCCCAAGGGTGGCTTCATGGCTCTTGAGATGAACACCCTTAGGTTCCCAAGTGTCTAAGTACAATGTACTTAGACAAGCTCCCCATCTCATCCCTTCATCTTCTCAACTCAAACAAAAAACCTTAATTCAAAACTTGAACTCACAAGTGCCATGGTCGACCATGCATGTGGTGACTTGGTCACCACATGGCACTTGGGTCCCACTTTGGCCATGTCACTTGATGATGTGACATCATTGCTTAGTTGGTTTCTATGTGATGACATGCATGCCACATCACTCACATGCCACCTCACTTGATGAGGTGGACTTTAATGCATTAAATGCACTAACTTATCCAATTCAACTAATTTAACTAAACTTACCCAATTACTTTAAAATCAAGCTCACCCATGACCCATTGGGTCTTAATTGGGTAATTGACCCATTTCTTTGCCCATCTAATGTCCATTTAAACTGTTTAACCTCAAATTCAATTAAATTGCAATCTAAGTGGGTCAATCCAATAATTTATAAGCTAAGGAAATCCGGGGTGTTACACAAGTATTAGTAAAATCTTTATGATTTGATATAGCACTCAAAGAGCTTTCTAAAAAGTCCACGAACACCCAATTTGGAAATGTATAACTCAAGTTATGAGCATTTCAATGAAAGGGTGCAAAACAGATCAAAACAGTTTTGTCATATACCCTCACTTCGAGAGATTATTTGAGGTATCAAATGGAACTCAAATTGGACCAAATTTGGTGAGTAGATAGATCTCTCAATGAGATTTTCAACGAGCCAAAGAACTCCCAAAACTCATTTGGGAATCCAAGTTATGGTCGTTTTAGTGGAGGTGTACAAAACTTCCGCGATTCAGTTAGTTGAACTTCATGTTTCAGTCGACTGAAAGTGCTGCAAATTGGTTTTTTCAACCTCAGATGAGATCCAGTCGAATGAATCTTTGATTTCAGTCAACTGAATTGTGTCCAAATGTTTCAATAGTCATTTTGGACATTTCAGTCGACTAAATTTTCAAGTTCAGTCGACTGAAATCGCAACGGGAAGTTTTTAACGACTCTATTCTTGTGATTTCGACTTCCAACATCCATATCTTCAAGAGGGCTTTAACGTATGACCTTAGGGCATTCCAAAGGTTGATTCTTGATGAGAAAAACTGTCTCTATCATTCTCCAAGACTCCCAATCGTTTCAAGAGCACTAAAACTCCATAGTTAGATTACCAAAATTCTTGAACTCAATCTCTCACACACTGAAAGCTTTCATATGCAAATCTTGAGCATTTGGGCTCACTCTTGAGTGTGTATTTGAGAGAACCTTTAGGGGTAGATTGCTCTCATAGGCAAACCATTTATCTTCCCTAATCCTCTTCACTTAATATTTGGTTTGACATTCAACAGAGCATCTACTCATCACCAAGGAGCATAGCAAGGAGAAGGACATTCAAGAGCATGCCAAAGTTACTTCAAGCAACTAAAGGCTAGTGTGCTTGGTATTTCTCAAAAAATATTATTTCTATTATTTATTGAGAAAATTATAGAGGGTTGGTGTAACCCTTGTGAAATCTCAAGAGAGGTGTTCTCTTGTGTGTTATTGGTCAGATCTTCACCTGTGAAGAAGGTCAAGTGTTGTAAATGTTCGATCTCCACCCTTGAAGGAGGTCAAGGGTTGTAATATGTTTCTTCTAAACCCGTGAAGGAGAAGGTTAATGGAATCCTCAAGTGGTGTACTTGAGGCATGGATGTAGGCAAGGTTGCCGAACCACGTAAAAATCACTGTGTCACAATTCTCCATCTCTTCTCATCTCTTTCACCTTACTTTTTGCATTTGCTTTGACTCATATTTTACTGCACACATAATTTGCTTAAACTTAATCTTTCTTGTAAATCACATTTAGAATATTAATTGAGCAAATTTGTATTGATTATTCATTAAAGTGCTCAATATTTAAATAGATTTTAAAATTCTCTAATAGTTCTATTCACCCCCCTCTAGAACTATTCTAGACATTTGGTTAGCTTGAACAACAAGTGGTATCAGAGCAAGGTCTTTTGTATTGGACTTAACCTTCTAAGAGTTGATCTTGAAAGCTAGAAAAATGTCTAAGGGAGATTGCATGGCCGTGATGAGTCCTCCTATCCTTGATGGCTCAAACTATGGTATATAGAAAGCCAAAATGAAAATGTTTTTAAAATCATTGGATGGAGTCCTTTGGGAATTGATTCTACGTGGTTGGACTTGACCAATTAAATGTTATTTCACATGGAGTGACTATGAAAATAATATGGACACGGCTAATGCTAAAGCTCTTAATGCCATATTTTGCATCGTTTCACCAAACATTTTGGAAAACATTATATCGTGTGAAACCGCAAAGGTGGCATGGGACATTTTGGAGAAAACCCATGAAATGCCTAGGAGAGAAGATGAAATAGAAAATGTCTATTGTCTAGGACCCATTCAAACACTTGAACCCCAATAAGAACAAACAAATGAAGAAGAAATAAAATATGATACACCTAGCATAGAGGAATTAAGTGACACAATAAATGAAATTTACAAATAACTTAAGAAAGTTGGTAAAGAAAATGTAAAACTAATAAAAGAACTAAATCATGAAAAATTAGAAAAAGAAAATATTCTAAAAGAACTAAAATTGGCTAATCAAGTAAATCTAAAAGCCATTCAAGAAGAGCGTTTAAAACTTGAAGAATGTTTAAAAATTGAAATTAATGAAAAAGTGAACATCGAAAATGAAGCTATAAAATTAAATGTGGAATTGAACTCATTAAAAGAAGATAATGAAGATCTAAAAAATGTATTGGCTCTTGAGAGAAAACAAAATGAAAATATTAGAAAAGAACTTAATGAAGTAAAAACCTTTAAAATACAATCTAATCTAGAAATTAAAAATAAAAAACTAAATGAAGAAATTAATGAGTTAAAGAGGTATAAGGAAAAAAATTGAAATGAAATTCACCAAAGGAGAGGAGAAACTTGAAAAACTCTTGAAATTAAGTAAATCATTTGGAGATAAGGCGGGCCTTGGTTTTGATAGGAAGAATGTAAAAGGACCGGTCACCCCAACTATTTTTGTTAAGGGTGAGTCTCCCTCAACTCCTAAAATTAAAATCATTAAGTGCTTCTATTGTGGAAAATCTGGACACCTAAAATTTGAATGCAACTTAAGAAGGGAACATCTTAAATATGAGAAAGTGGAATCAATATAAAAATATGTAACATATCAAGGTGCAAAATCAAAGGAAAAAGGTTCACAAAGAAAATGAAAGAAGGGAAAAGAGGAATGAAAATCATAAGAATTGTCCACTAAAAATTCATAATCAAAATCAAAGGCTTTCCAACTCAAAGAGAAATCTAAATTATACCTTAACCCAAAAACTAATTGAAGCCTTTAATGGTTTTTCGAAGTTTTATCAAACAAATAAAAACTTTAAAAAGAGAAAACTAAAAGTTCATATGTTTGACATTGGTGGACCTCGTAGACCTTCCTCAACCACTCAATGGGTACCCAAGATTAGGGGAGGGTTAGATCTTGAAACTCTTAAGTTTGAACCTCTGTCAGATTCCATGCTCTTAAACATATACATTTACATTAGAATCTATCATGTTTAGATTTCTTCTTGTAACGCTCCGCCCTTTTTCACTCGCCGAAAATCAAAGTATATTTTTTTTTTTATAAATGAAGAGTGAGAGAGAGCGAGTAAAAGTCACGATGAGAGCTAAGTCTGGGTTTCCAAAATCCTACCCTTAACTGGCCACCTTTACGTGTGCGTGGACCAAGTCCACTAAAACAGTCCACACACTTCACATTTAACTGCGGAAATATTATATGAATAGAATACTATCCATATCCATGATATTAATAAGCAAGGAAGCCAATCATTATTAAAATACCTGAAACTTAATTATCCAAAACATCATCCAACCATAACAAAATAATCTAAGTTATTACAATCCCAAATTAACAGTTCTCCCAATACATAAGTTCAAAATCAGCATAAAACTGCCCAAGTTCCTATGCTTGGCTTTCTTCACGTCCCTTGTCCTTTCCATTCCCTGTTCCATCATCTATAGGGTAGAAGTAGGGCATTAGTCAACGCACTCAGTAGAAATTCTAGATAGGGTTATGTACACATAGGATCAATATGAAAATCATGATAAATACATCAAATCAAAACAACAATGCATCTCATAGTATTAAAAACAACGCATGATAATCATATCCAAATCATGCTAATGTATGTGTCATGTCATGGGTGTCATATGCTAATCATCCCTCACCTAATATCCATACCCAATCACAACACAAATCATATCAATAGTTTCCTTGATAAAATAAAGCCATATCAAGGTGTTCCCTCGGCCATTTACTTCCGCAGTGTTTTTTGACGGCACCACCAGGTCATTGTTATACCTCCCCACGTATGTTAATTTGAATTACTGATGGAGCGTGGACTCCTCCCTTTGCGTAAGGTTTTTGGACTGGTTACCCTGGAGCACTTTGGCCAAATTACACCGTACTCCTATCTAGCAATCCCGGACAAGACAAACATGTCAATGGTTCACATAGCTTCTTTCAAGATAGTTTTCAAGCCCTAAGTCATGTCTGGACAACTCATAACTTGGTTTGTTACCCCATGTATTCCCTCCCATACCATGCATGAGATCATGAATGCAATAATGCCTTTTCATTTCAAATCACATGTTACCATCGAAAACAGTTCATAATCATATACATTTCTTAAATCAAAGTAAGTCATCAAGTTTGAAAACACAAATCAGTAACACAAATATATATATATATATATATATATATATATATATATATATATATATATATATATAAGATCCACATGTATTTCAATAAGGTAGGAATCCTACACACGTCCGATTTACTGTCCCTTTCTTGTTTCGTACGAACAATTGCTAACCGTCACGTAAAAGTGAATTACACCTCTTTACCTTATCAATTTAATCATATATATATCAATTTGATTTTTCCTTTAATTTAATTACTCCTCACATCCTACCAGATAAACAAATATATCTGAAAAACATTAAAACTTCCAACTTTTCAATTCAGTCGACTGAATCTGTAACGACCCGTCTCCCTACAAGTGCGTTAAACTGATACAAAGTCCCGAAACCGATTTGTTACTATTTCAAGGGCATTTTTTTTTCAAAATAAAGGGAAGTACCGCTCTCGCAACCCCAACTCAAATCAATAACCGACAGCACCAATAAAGTATTAATCATAATTGGAAACAATAACATCATTTCATTATTACATTCATCCAGTTTAATGAAATGTACACAAATCTCAAATACGTCAACAAGCCCTCAATTACAAAATGGAACTATGACAAGGTACAAAGCTGCAGCTCTACGCCCAATGTCCGATTGAGGGTCCCACCAACCCTTTCTCTACAAAGTACCTGTGAGGCAAGGGGTGAGTTCTACATGCCCAGTGAGGGTAACACAAGAACCAGATGTCATCAAGCATACACTACATATAATCATATGGGCACATCAATGTCTAGGATATCTACATACACGACCATGCAAACGTGTACCCTACCCCTAGCACATGAGCCCACTTCTACCGGGCCTCCAACACATCCTCTAACCAACTCAAAGCAACATTTGGACAACTCTCTCATGACAACCCACACACATACCGCGACCAACCAAAGAGTTGGGCTCACTAGAGTCTCAAACCGACTCCCACACGGGAGTAATCACCTCATGAGTCCTCAACGGACTGCCACCCAGTCCCATTTATGATCTCCTCAACCAAGCACCAGAGTCTCAATAGTCAAACCTATAGCCTTGGACCCCATCTGTTGGTCTCCACACGACTGGCGTATCCACCCCTCACAGAATTCTATAGGCCTTCTACCGAGTAAGTCGACCAAACTCACTCGTTAGGCGCCCATAAATTCCTAGTGAGTCAACACCCCTAACACATATCTCAACAATGAACCCCAAAGTCATAACTGCGGTTAAACACACTACCACAACACACCACAGGCTGTCCCCACCATACAGGTGTCCTAGCTTGGAATACCATACCTTAGACTGTACCCACCCTGTAAGTGTCATAGCCTGGAATATCACACCTCAGATTGTACCCACCCTGCAGGTGTCATAGCTTGGAACATCTCATCACATCACATCGCAGGCTGTCCCCACCCTACAGGTGTCCTAGCATGGAATATCTCATCAAATCACATCGCAGGTTGTCCCCACCCTACAGGTGTCCTAGCCTGGAATATCTCATCACATCACATCGCAGGTTGTCCCCACCTATAGGTGTCCTATCCTGGAATATCTCATCACATCATTTCGCAGGCTGTCCCCGCCTTACAGGTGTTGTAGCCTGGAAAATCTCATGACATCATATCGCAGGCTGTCCCCACCCTACAGGGGTCCTAGTCAGGAATATCTCATCACATCAATCGTAAGTTGTCCCCACCGTACAGGTGTCCTAGCCTGGAATATCTCATCGCACCATCCCTCGACCAGTGAACAGGAGAGCACATCCTCATCCTACTCAGTCATCCGGGGAATCACAAGTCATACTAGCGGGAGCAGTCCCTCACCGCATCATCCCTCGAACAATGAGCAGGCGAGCACCTCCTCAGCCTACTTGTGTAACGCCCCGCCCTTTTCACCCTTCCGAAAATCAGAGTCTAAAAATTTCTTTTGACAGAAACATAGAGTGAACAAGAGCGGGAGGCGTCATGACGCGAGCTAAGTTCGGACTATCCAAGTCCGACCCTTAACTGGCCACCCATGTGTACATGGACTAAACCATGAAAGATAATACACACATAGAACTAAACAATGACTTGTGGAATAAACTAGACTAACTGCGGAATTAGGTTGAATAGATAGTAAGTACCAGTCTCAATTAGTAAATAACATAAACCAACCATCCATCGTTAATATCCTAAACAAACCATAGCAAGTAACTACAATATTACATGTCCATAATAAAGTATTCAAATAACAGCAATTATAAATCCATTCCAGCATTCAAGCATTTACACTTGGCTCCCCTCCTTATCATCAACCTTCTCTTTCCCTTTCCTTGTACCTGCATTCTCCTCTGAGGATAGAATTAGGGCGTTAGATCAACGCGCCTAGTAGGTTCCCGAATCAGGGCTACCACATGGTTAGCATATAAAATATGCATATATATCATAGTACATGATTATCAATAAAACATCTGACAACAATGCTATGTATGTAAGTGCATATGTAATGAGCCCCACCCCATCACACATACATAGCCATCACTCGACGAGACTCTCACTGTCAAGGTAAATCACAATACACTTTCATTTGGGACTCACAGTATTCTTTCATTGGGACTCACATGATAAGGTAATCCACAGTAATTCTCGTTACCTGTGGAAAGACACTTCATCATTGAGTTGTTTCACGGTATTCTTTCATTGGGACTCACATGATAAGGTAATCCACAGTAATCCTCGTTACCTGTGGAAAGACACTTCATCATTGAGTTGTTTCACGGTGTTCTTTCATTGGGACTCTCAAGTCAAGGTAATCCATAATCATCACCCCATGCCATGCATGAGATGTCAATGTACATGTATGTCATTTGTAAACACATAATATATCATTCGAAACCACATAAAATAAAACAAGAGTCTCATAAAAACTAGGATAAAACTGTGGTTACAAGTAGGCAGGAAACCTACTGAAGATTCACTTCAGTGTTCGTTCTTTCTTTAGCGTCACCCGGTCACGACTTGCACGCCGTTCACTTCCGTTACCTTGTCCATATAACAATAATTAAATCATACTATCCTTTATTCATTCACATCTAAGACCCAAAAACATCTTGTGGGGTTCGGCCATACCCATGGCCGAACATCACCAACTTAGGATTTAATCTTCATTTTTCATTTGATCAATTCCTAAACACTTAACTCTTTAATCATGTCTTGGTAGGGTTCGGCCATACACCATGGCCGAACCATACCACCTTCGTTTAACCCTTCTTTCATGTCCTTTTAAACTTTATCTATCCATATTTACATTATCATCCGCATTTACAGCTTTGCCACTAGGCTAAGCTATATCAAAACCATTATCATTTTATGAGGTTCAGCCCTATACATGGCCGAACCTTGTAATCCCTTTTATCCATCACCAAATGGTTCTCCATTATTTTAAACCTTTTAAATCAACATGGAACCATTAACAATTACTACTCATAAACTTAGCCTATTTAACCCATGCAATGGTCCATGGGGTTCGGCCCTATACATGGCCAAACCCAATGGTTCCCTTGGCTCAATAATCTCCATGATTACTCATGGTTGTAACATGCTATTTCAACCATGATCAATACATGGTTCAGTCATCCAAAGGCTGACCCAAATCAGTAACCATAACCCCAAGTAAATCAAATAAAAACCATAAAGCAACCCATGGGGTTCGGCCATTCACATGGCCGAACCTCAAGGTTCTTTGGATACAATTCTTCTAATGATCTTACATAATTTATCATGCACCTTAGCCATAAAAACAGTAAACATATTTCTATTTAAAATCCCATAGAAGCCCCATGATATTGCATGGTTTCTAACTCTCCAAATTCATAACAATCATCAATTTCTTTCATGGGGTTCGGCCATTCAAGGTGGCCGAACCCTATGTCCATGACTTGGTCCTCTTTAGCATGTTTTAAGTGTCACTTATTCATATAAAAATCAGTACAATGTTACCATGTTTTTACCCTTCAAAAACCATCCAAATAAGTTCATCAACTTGTCTAAATGACCATCATACTTCATGGGATTCGGCCATCCAAGATGCCCGATCCTAAGGGTCCATTTCATCAATTTTAATCCACTATTTAAACCCATGATACCTTCAGTCCTTATATCATTCAGATCCATGTTTTTAACCCTCTTTAAAAACATGCATTTGAATCTTAAAGAAACCTCAAAAACAGTCCATAAAAACTCTATGGTTTCTATGTTTCAAAACATCAAAACCAACCTATCTTTTAGATGGGGTTCGGCCCTCCATGGTGGCCGAACCCAATGGTCATTTTTACCATTTTAAAACCTCTATTAATCAAGGTTAAAACCTTGGTGCATTCGACCATAACCATGGCCCAATACACACCCTTTTTCTTACAACTTATTTGGCTTAAACACTTAAGAAATCTTACCAAATTTTCCAAACTTTCTTCTTGCCTTTGATCCTTGCTTTCTCCTCTCTTGTTTCCTTCTTTCTTCTTTAATTCTTTGCTGGTTTATGCTTGATCTACTGGTGAAACACCAGCAGCTGGTTCAGCCAAGAAGATGATGTTCTTGAGAGGGGGAGAGGAATGAGGATTTCTTAAGATTTCCTTGGGTGAAAATCAGCCCAAATGGATGGTCTACCCTTTTTATTCTTCAACCACAAAATCCATTTATTCCTTCATAACTTCTTGACAAAAACGATGGGACATGGAAGGCACCCCTTGGTACCAACGGTCACCACTCTTGGCCTCAACCGTTGCAACCTTTGGCAGCCCCATGTAATCTCATCACCTTCACATCATTTCCATTTAGCGTTTTGCATGGAAATCACCATAACAAGTCCCCAACGTGTGGGACTTGTTTTGGTTTGTTTGAGATCAAAACACCTCCTCATATTCCACTTAACTCACTGAATTTACAGCCCATTTGATTTCCATTTTGATGCACTCTACTCACATGTCCAACTCACCTCATTAATTGGTAATCATTTAATGCATTTGAGTCAACTCTTTCTTAATTCAAATTAAATAAAATCAGTTCCACTTAACCTGATTTAACTCACCATTGAACTCATTTGTGGGCCCACATGATCGGCTGTGGTCAACAAAGTCAACCCGATCCGTTGGGTCCCCCTTTAGCTCCTTGAACCGTTTTTGACTCCATGACCCAATTATGGGTATTTTGGTCATTTGTACTTGGTTTTCACATGTGCATCAGGCCTACCCATTTTTACTCCACTTGATTTCCAATCAAATCAGCTTAACCCCATTTAATTTAAGCTCACACAACGATCAAATAATCCATTAAGACCCGTTGGGTCCCATTTTGGCCCTTTGACCCATTTAGCCATTTTTGACCCAATTGATGCACATTACCCATCCAATCAAATTTGACATTTATAATGTGTTCATAGGATCTTAATTTGAGCAATGGGCCCCACCTTTTCCTTATTTAACATTACAAACATTTAATTTAACAAACCAGGGGCATTTTCGTAATTATTCCTGTCATTGAGAATTCTTTGACCCAATTAACCATTTTAACCCAATTTGATGTACATTACCCATCCATTATAATTTGACCCTTATAATATGTTCATAGGATCTTAGTTTGAGCAATGGGCCCCACTATTTTCTCATTTAACATCATAATTAATAAATTTACCAATCCAGGGGCATTTTCGTAAATATTCATCTTATTGAGAAATCAGGGTGTTACAACTTGGTCATCCGGGGATCACACGTCATACTAGCGGGAGTTTTCCCTCACCGCATCGTCCCTCGACCAATGAGCTGGCGAGCACCTCCTCAACGTACTCGATCATCAGGGGATCACAAGTCATACCAGCGGGAGTTGTCCCTCACAACGTCATCCCAAGAGTAAGTACCACAACCACACCAGGGTAGGCCCACTACGGCCACGACTCTGCCCAAGACCCACATACCCGAGAGGGGAACACCCGCCGGGTACTCGACACCTACAGACCCACCAACGAGTAGCCCATGACTTAACCGCATCCGCTGCGTGGTTACCCACGACTTCCCAACCCTAACTACCCGACAAGATAGGGGGAGTCTCTAAATCCTGATATAGCCTAGCACACATGCCCCACCGGAAATCCACACACTATAGTTGCATGCCTAGACAATTTTTTCTAAGCATGTCATCAATACATTAACAACAATTCATATCAGATATTGGCTACTACATGTTAGCATGCTAAGCTTCAACTTGTTATCTTGCTATGCATGTATCTAAATCACCATAGCTAACAGACATGATCAATCTACTCTCTAATACATGCTTATCTAGAGCATACCAACACATTATCAGACATAGATACATCATCATGTTATTCAGCCAACATGTTATCATTCATACATGTTATCCAACCATTTAACCAACATATTTTCATGCTTGTCTAATTCACATGTTAGCATGTTATTCAACTACCATGCTATCATATTCATTTCGAGACGAGTACGCCCGAATGGATCCCTTGCCACATCAATCATCATAACCGTTTCCCTTGCCAAATGGCTCAAAACTCATAAGGATCCTCATTCCTCGTACCCCGTGCCCAAACATTAGAGGAAAGTTATATGCTTTACATGCATGCTAAAATAAATGTGATGAGTCCCCTCACTTGTGTATGCCTGAGAAATCCAAAGCAGAAAGCGGGTTAAACTAAGCTTGGACTGCAAACGGACCTAGAAGTAGGACGGTTCTGAAACTAGGCCGAAACTGAAAACTGGGTCTAAAATTGAAATCAGGGCCTGAAACTAGGCCGAGCCTAAAGATTGGGCCAAACTGGGTCGGGCCGAACCGAGACTGGGTCGGACTGTTGGGCTTGGCAGAAGGGCCTGATCTGGTGGGCCACAAACCGCAAACTGGGCCTGGGTTGCCAAAGCCCAGAAACAAACCCAGCTGAGTCAACTTAGTGACTCGACTGAGTTGGCTCATCACCCAGCCATGAAACCGGAAAAAAGAAGAAGGAAAAGTAGGGAAAACCAAAGAAAATAGGGAAAAAGGAGAAAGGGAAGACGAGAGGGTACCTAGGCTCGGCTGGATCAATGTCGGACGGCGGCGATGAGCCAATCCGAACGGCGAGAAGGGGCGAGTCGAGGTGGAACAGCGACGGGAGAGAAGAGAGATCGAAGAGATGGTGGCGGCAACACTTAGGGTTAAGAAAGAGAATAAAGAAAAGGGAAGAAGAAAAAGTCGGGATCGAGAGGGGAGAGAGATGCGAGAGACAAAGATGAGAGGGGGGCGAGAGGGAGAAAGAAAAGGGAACGGTGGCGGTGGCGTCACCTAGGGGTAGGGAAGTTTAGGATTAGGGTTAGAATAAGGGAAGGAAAGGAGAAGAGGGATAGAGAAAGACGGGAGAGAGGAACCATGGCACTGTAGCTGCGCTGGATGGGGAAAGAAAGGGGGGCTAGGGTTATTTTAAGGCTTTAGGGTTTTAGGTTATTTTCCTCCTTTTTTAAAAAAAAAGAAAAATATTTTAAAATCTTAAATTTTCAAAAATAAGTTAAAACTCGTTAAAATCAAATGTCGAACATCGACGGAGAAAAATCGTGAAATTTTCAAGCATTTTAAATGACAAAATATTTAATAATCCAAAATTACTGAAACGTCCTCCGAGTCTCCGAACTAAACTGGGGTCCACCATGGGGCCCACACTCTCTCCACTGCTACTGAGGCACTACAATCTCTAAGAATCGGGTCGGGTTGTTACAACACTACCCCCTTTAAGGAATTTCGTCCCCGAAATTTAAATTAAACTCTATCCTCTGAACTCAAACCTCACTAGTAAGAACCAAATGAAAATTGTCTCTACACTGCTGAAACTCACTCCCAAGCAAATCTTCCCATCAGAAGATGATGCCACAACACATGATCCATTGAAACAACCCTGCCATTAATAGTCTACACCACCATCGAAGCCAACGACTGAACAACCTGGACAATAGTCTACACCACCATCGAAGCCAACGACTTCCACCTGACCAATCTCATATGCTCAATAGTCCTTCTGACTATACCTGGTTCCCACAGAATTGCATCAAGGTCTTCACCCAACAAGGGGGAATTCTATACAGTCAGCTACAAAGTATCTCGCACAGAACTACCAAAATGCCAATCTGTCGCTACTGTCGCACTCAAATCCTACCAGGAACCAACAATCCTCTTAACTCTCCTCATAATCAAGGGGGTCAGAACATAAGACATGTCCTTTGGAACCTGCATGGTCTGACTTGATCGACTGTCCGTCCACATATAGTCCGTGGAGCTGAAGCATGACTAGGCACACAACTCTCTCTGCAACACTATCTGATTTGATGGGCATGACTTAAATCTCGATCTGACACTGTTGACTCGGGCATCTCGCACAGACTAGCTCTTTGCTCAACCCTGTAACACCACGATTTTTCAACGATATTAATATTTACGAAAATGCCACTAGAATGGTGAATTTAAAAGATGTGATCATAAATGAGAAAATGGTGGGGTCCATTGTTCAAATTAAGATCCTATGAACATATTATAAGAATCAAATTAAATTAGATGGGTAATGTACATCTAAGTGGGTCAAGATGGTTATTTGGATCGAAGGACCCAATTGGGACCCAATGGGTCATGGTGGACTTATTTGACCATTGCGTAAGCTCAATTTTAATGGGGTTAAGCTGAATTGATTGGAAATCAAATGAAGGATAAATGGGTAGGTTGATGCAAGTGTGTAAACCACATTCAAATGGCTAAACCACCCATAAATAGGTTATGGCGCCAATTGGGTCAATGAGCTAAATGGGGACCCAATGGGTCAAGTTGACCATGTTGACCATGGTTGACCGTATGGACCCTCAAGTGAGCTCAAAGGGTAAGTCAAATAAGGTTGAGTTAGGGCTGAAGTGAGTTGGATTTGAATTAACCAATGGAGTTGACTCAAGTGCATTAAATGAATGGTATTAAATGTGGTGAGTTGAGCTAATGAGTTGGATGAGTTAAGTTGGAAACCAAAGAGACCTTGAAATCCATTGAGTCAAATGAGGAGGTGAGGAGTTGTGTGGATTTCAAAGACCAAGCCAAGTCATACACGTTGGAGTGGTATCCCATGTTGAGACTTCAATGTTTGTGGGCTGATTTGGTGGGAGTGCACAAACTACAACAAGATACATTGCATTGGGAGCTTGGAGGGTTTCCATCTCATGATGGAAACCCAAGATCCACACGTTGATGGCATGGAGTGTTTCCCATACATAAGGTTTAATGAAATGAGATAAAATCTCATGGGGAATTTGGAGGGTTTCCATCTCATTATGGAAACCCAAAGCTCCAACGTTGGGAGTGCCAAGGGATGCCTTGGTTGGCATCAAATGACTCCTTGGTTAGATCAAGAATTAATGAGGGTAATTGAGAGGATTGTGGGGGCTGTTTTACAAAGGAGGTTCACTACCCTTTGGCCGAGTTTCACCTCAATGAAACCATAGAATTCATCTCTCTCCCCCTCTCTCTCAAAACCTATCTCTTGGCCGAATCATCCTTTGGTGTGTTCACCATTGATCAAATACATAATTAGCAAAAGGAGGGAGGCTAAGGAAGATAGGAAGCAAGGATCAAAGGCAAGAAGAGAGGCTTAGAGAATTGGTAAGTACTCCATGGAATTTTGTTTAATAAAGTTGGTTAAATGGAACATGATTTGGCCATGGTATGGCCGAATCTACCAAAGGTTTAAATTATGAATAATGGTGTTTAAAAAGATAGAAAACATGGACCATAGGGTTCGGCCACTTTGGATGGCCGAACCCCATGAAATAATTGGGTTATGTTGATGGTTTTTGTAAGTTAAAACCATGCAATATAATGGACAATTTCTAGATGTTTTAATTAGACATAAGATGCAAGTTAAAGGGTTTTAAATCATGGATTTGAATGTCATGATTTGGTCATGATATGCCCGAATTTATCAATGGTTTAAATTATGATGATGCGGTTTAAAAAGGATAGAAACTTGGATCATAGGGTTCGGCCACTTTGGATGGCCGAACCCCATGGAAGCATTTGATAATTTTGTATGGTTTTTGGAGAGATAAAAACCATACCAATGTATGTGAGCTTTTAAGTGTGTTATTTGGAATAAAAATTGATGTTGTAGGTTGGCCATTGGATGGCTGAATCACATTAAGATTATGGTCAAAATGTTGAATATGAACCATACACAAAGGATGGAAAGATTGACTCAAGAAAACCATAGGGTCGGCCATGTTTATGGCCGAACCCCATGGGTCATTTATGGGTGTATATAGATAAGAACATACTTGGAAATTATAAATGGATTTGTAGTATGTAAATGGATAGAAATAAAGAACCATAGGGTTCACCCATATGTATGGCCGAACCCCATGGAATGATTTTGATGGACTTAAGTATTTGTGAAGCCACAAAGATGATGAAGGATTAAGGGCTAGTTAAGTATGAAGGACTGAAATGAGACCCAATTTGGATTGGTGAGGTTCGGCCAAGTAATATGGCCGAACCCCACTAAGGTGGATTTGTTTTGATAATAGTGGTTAGCAAGATTAATTATTGGTTAGCCTAGTGGCAAAACCGTAAATATAAGTTATAATGGAATAAAGGATTAAAGGACTTGGAAGAGGGGTCAAACCAAGGTGGTATGGTTCGGCCATGCTGTATGGCTGAACCCTATCAAGTTATATTATGTAATATAAGGTGTTTATATGGATCTTATTGATCAAGTGAAAAGGATGATCAAATCCAAAGTGGGTGAGGTTCGGCCATGGGGTATGGCCGAACCCCACAAGATGGTTTTTGGGACTTAGATGTAAATGGAAATTAAATGATAGTATATTGACTTGCTGTTATATAAACAAGGTGACCGAACTTGAACGGCGCACGAGTCGTGAACAGGTGACGCTTAAGAAAGAAGGGACATTTAAGAGAACTTTCTGTAGGTTTCCTACCTACTTGTAACCACTTTTATAATTGGTTTTATCATGGTTTTTATGAGAAATATCATTATTGCTTTATGTTTCAAATTGGTTTGAATGATGAGATATATATTTACGAATGACATATATTCATTGACATCTCATGCATGGCATGGGGTGATGATTATGGAAGCCGGAGCCCACACTCCGTCGGTATGCCCGTGATGTATCTGTGGGGCCTCCTTAGGCGATGAGAGTCCCACCAGGAGGAATAACTTAATAATGAGAGTCTTATCCATAGGAAATGAGGAGTACCGTGGATTACCTTGACATGAGAGTCCTATCCATAGGAAATGAGGAGTACTGTGGATTACCTTGACGTGAGAGTCCCGTCAAGTGATAGCTATGTATACTTGTGATGGGTGGGACTCATTACATTTGCATTTACATACATAGCATTGATTTCAGATGTTTTTGATGATCAAATATTATGATATATGCATGTTTCTATATACTAACCATGTGGTAGCCCTGATCAGAAAACCTACTGGGCGCATTGATCTAACGCCCTATTTCTATCCTTAGAGGATAATGCAGGAAAAGGGAAAGGAAAAGAGAAGGTTGAGGACCGCGAGGAAAGCCAAGCTTAAGTGCTTGGGTGTTGGATTGGAATTTTAATTACTATTGTTTGGATACATTTTTATGGACATGTAATAGTTACTAACTTTGCTATGGTTTGAATTATAGTTTGATGATGGTTATTTGGTTTAAGTAGTTGATAAAGGATGACTTGTACTTGCTATCTACTCAGTATAATTCCGCAATCAGTTATTTCCGCATTTAGTTTAGTATTATTCCGCATGACTTATTTAGTTCCGTGTGTGTATTGTTTATCATGGTTTAGTCCATGCACACATGGTTTGCCAGTTAAGGGTCGGACTTTGGAAGTCCGAACTTAGCTCACGTCATGACGTCGTCCGCCCTCTTCTACTTGACTTATTTATAAAAAAAAATAGACTCTGATTTTTTTTGGAAGGTTGGAAAAGGGCGGGGCGTTATAAACCCAAACCTGTCCAAAAAAGCTCCAAGAAATCGACCATCCTCACCCTTAAGAGGTAGGTGAGTTCTGCTAATCTATCCACTACCACCCATATCACTAATCCATATTGAAGAAGGAGTCGAAGTGTCTACACACGGTACCATCCATGCTGAGCAACCACTAATCTGTTCGGTAGAGTCAACTCACCATCTGATCTCACTGTCTAGTTATCTGGCCCACCGCCACACGTCATAGGATCCCATAGTCTGAATATCTATGTACCTAAACATAAAATCTCCAGGGCTCTTCCACTCAACACTGGTTGAACACTAAACTGTATAGACTGGTGCTCTAGTGTCTGCACCTGTTCAACAATCACTCCATGAAACTTCATCCTTCATGCCCGCTTCCTCCCCAATCCTTCTTAAACAACCAAGTACTCAAAACCACGATGATGGGGGATTACTCAGAACCTCACTCAACAAAAACAGATACCTCCAATCCGATCAATCTCAAGTCGTCTCACACCAGAAGCCACCAATTACCTATCCCATATCAACATACGACTCTTACCATCCCTGGAAACATCACAATGAACTGCACACCTGTGGCCTTTCTCTACCTCTGATACAACCATCACTACAGTGGTCATCTACCTCCACTCAAGAAAAACTGCATCCCTGCTGTCGTACCAAGAACTGACTGCTCCCTCTGGCCAATTTAATTGTAAGCACGACCACCTGGAGTAATCTGAATAAACTGCCAGACGCGACCACTGCCTCATCCTGACAAACCTGCTACACTACTCGCCGAAACCATATGGCCAAACAGCTGTACCTCTGGAATCAAAACTCGTATCTGACAAGGTCCCAAATGAAGGCACATTATTAAGAAGCATCAGGGATTCTCTCAATTGTCTCAACAAGTCGTCAATCCTCGATAAAAGATCCTTACCCTAGTCTGTAGCTCTACTCAGTCGCCAACCACTGACACAAAACCTCACTGAGTCATCACTCTCCTTTGCCAACAAAGTCGGTGTGTCCTCAGGTGAAAAAGTTGGGTGAAATGGTCTCATGACTCTAACCCACGGGTCTGGTCTCTAAATCCAACACCTCTATTGATGTCATCCAATCGAAGGCAATTGAGGTAGGCGTGGCACTGAGAACAAATCAACAATGAACTCAAACCCCAACGTGGCAGTGATTCTTCCAACCTCCCCGGGGACAACCCGGAATCTCACACACCGCGTCGGGCATCTCAACGCCTGGCATATTAGTGTCATCTCAGCTCAGACTGACCAACAAGCCACATTGCTCCAGGTCATAACAAGATCCCTCAACATTTTGTTTCATGGTAAATCCCCGCCTCTCAATAAAACACACCCAATGAGTAAGAGATCTGTCATAGACCATAATACGCTATCAGTAATCATGCACAATACTTGCCATTCTCTCCAACAGAGACCTGGTCAACAAGGTGTCTCCATCACATCTACGCCTAAACTCAAACCACGGTGACGCTCACAGTCACTGAGATAGGGAGGTATATGAAATAATCAAATCTCAGAATCCAAAAAGAAAGGAGTACAAACACATCACTCACATCCATAGAATGTATCGACCCACATGGGGGTGTCACTGCCACACTCTGACCACTATACAATAGTCACACTCTAGTCAAATACCCTGACTTTTCGCCAGCAAGATATTTCGGATCTTTAGCATACACACAATGACTACGAAGATAAACAATTTGCTCACCAATGCTTTGCTCTCCAAGGCCTCTACCATGGGTCAGGGAATCTCTAAGATCCCCGTGATACTGTCCCTAGCACGAGTTCACCTATTCTAACAGGTGCTCACTCTTGTCACTAATCCACAAATCAAAAATCTGACCACTCGATACCGGGTGAGTACCTAAAACAAAACACATCTTTAACACTCAATATCGAGAGCGGCTCTATCGGGCTCACCACAGTAACCTATGGGAGTCCAAACACTGCTCATAGAACTCAGTTCCATCTACCCTATCACATAGTGGATGTACCTAATCTCTAGTCAACATCATACACATCTCTGACCCATGCACAGTCCGAGAGTTGAACCGTGCTCTGATATCAACTGTAACGACCTGTCTCGCTACGAGTACGTTAAACTGATACAAAGTCCCGAAACCGATTTGTTACTATTTCAAGGGTATTTTTTTTTAAAATTAAAGGGAAGTACCGCTCCCGTAACCCCCACTCAAATCAATAACCGACAGCACCAATAAAGTATTAATCATAATTGGAAACAATAACATCATTTCATTATTACATTCATCCAACTTAATGAAATGTACACAAATCTCAAATACGTCAACAAGCCGTCAATTACAAAATGGAACTATGACAAGGTACAAAGCTGCAACTCTACCTCCAACGTCCGATTGAGGGTCCCACCAACCCTTCCTCTACAAAGTACCTGTGAGGCAAGGGGTGAGCTCTACATGCCCAGTGAGGGTAACACAAGAACCAGATGTCATCAATGTAACGCCCCGCCCTTTCCGAGAATTTCAGAGTCTAATTTTTTTTTTAAAAGTTATAATAAAACATCGAAAAAGAGCGGGCGGCGTCACGACGCGAATTAAGTTCAGACTACCCAAGTCTGAACCTTAACTGGCCACCCATGTGTACATGGACTAGACCATGATTACGAATCACACATGGAACTAACATCAACATACGGAATAGAAAGACCAGATAGCAAGTAACAGTCTTAAACATTATTTAACATAGATCAACCATCCAAATGTTATCAACCTAATCAAACCATAGCAAGTAGTGAATTATTACATGTCCCACAAAAGTATTCAAAAGACAGTAATATAAAGTAGTTCAGTCCTTCATTCAAGCACTTAGGCTTGGCTCCCCTCCCGGTCAACGACCTTTCCTTTCCCTTTGTTTGTACCTGCAATCTCCTCTGAGGATAGAATTAAGGCGTTAGATCAACGCGCCCAGTAGGTTCCCGAATCAGGGCTACCACATGTTAGCATATAAAACATGCATTTATATCATATTACATGATCATTAAAAACAGTTAAAACAATGCTATGAAATATGCACATGCAATGAGCATCCCCCATCATGTACTTTCATAGCCATCACTTGACGTGCCTTGCACCGACAAGGTAAATTACAACACACTTTCATCTCTTCTATAAAATATGTACATGCAATGAGCAACCCCCATCATGTACATTCGTAGCCATCACTTGACGTGCCTTGCACCGACAAGGTAAATTACAATACACTTTCATCTCTTCTATAAAATATGTACATGCAATGAGCAACCCCCATCATGTACATTCGTAGCCATCACTGTAGAACTTCATTCATTATCCCATGACTATGCATGAGATGCCAATGCCTGTATGCCATTTGTTAATGCATAATATATCATTTAAAACACATATATTAAAACAAGAGTATCATAAGAAAAACTGGGTAGAAACCGTGGTTACAAGTAGGTAGGAAACCTACTGAAGAATCACTTCAGCGTCCGTTCTTTCTTAGGCTTTATCCGGTCACGACTCGTTCGTCGTTCAACTCTCGTCACCTTGTGATACAATAATCAGTAAATCATATTGTCACTTAAATGTCCATTCACATATAAGACCCAAAACATCTTGATTTGGTCCTTCTTTCAAGTCCTTCCATTATTGCCCATATTTACAATTTTTGCCATTGGTTCCAACCAATCTACTTAGTCATCCAATCTTTAATCCACCAAACTTACTCCATGGGGTTCGGCCATACATTTGGCCAAACCCGATGGTTCTTTTATCCATTACCATATGGTTCTACATTAGGATATTTTAAACCTTTTAAATCAACATAGAACCATTACCAACTACTACTCATAAGTTTAGCCTATTTAACCCATTCACCATGAATTAGCATAAAGTCCATCAACATGCTTGGTTATTTACTGATATTAAGTACATAGATACATACATGATTCTTGAGTCAAAATCATACAACCCAATCAGTAAGCATAACCATATATAAACCAAATAAAAACCATAAAGTAACCCATGGGGTTCGGCCACTCACATGGCCGAACCTCATGGTTCTTTGAATCCAATTCTTCTAATGATCTTTCATCATTTATCATGTATCTTAGGCATAGAAACAGCAAACATAATTCTATTTAAAATCCTATAGAAACCCCATGGTATTGCATGGTTTCTAACTCTTTAATTTCACAACAATCATCAATCTCTTTCATGGGGTTCGGCCATTCAAGTTGGCCGAACCCTATGTCCATGAATTGATCCTTCAAACATGCATTAGGTGTTATTTAAATCATGCAATATCAGTACCCTTTTGCTGCCTTTATACCTCTTAGAAACCCTCTTTAAAACATGTATTTTAAATCTAATAACACATGTAAAAACAGTCCCAACGTGCATGGTTTTAAATTTCAAAAACCATACACACTAATCAACTTTTTTCATGGGGTTCGGCCACCCAAAGTGGCCGAACCCAATGGTCCATTTCCACTCCTTTAATCCACTGATTTAGACCATATAAACTTCAGTCCTTGATGGCCTTCAAGTCCATGTTTTAACATTTTTTAAAACATACATTTTATGTCCAATAAAACATCTAAAAACAGTCCTATACTTGTATTGTTTTAAATTTCAAAAACCATCCAAATCAACCAATTGTTTCCATGGGGTTCGGCCATCCAAAGTGGCCGAACTCGATGTTCTCAATTTCCATCCTTTAAACCTTATCATCACACTTTAAAACCTTACTTATTTCGGCCACAAAATGACCCAAAAAATCAGTCCATAAAACCCATGGTTTTCATGTTTCCAAAACATGAAACCATGCAATCTTTTACATGGGGTTCGGCCCTCCATGGTGGCCGAACCCAATGGTTATTTTCACCATTTTAAATCCTCCATAATCAAGGTTAAACATTGGTGTATTCGGCCATGACCATGGCCCAATACATACCCTACTTGTTTTATGTTTTTAAACCAAAATATCATAAAGATACTTACCAAATTTTCCAAACTTCCTCCTTGTCTTTGATCCTTGTTTTCTCCCTTTTATTTCTTCTTTTCTTTTGCTGTTTTGTGCTTGAATATTTGATGCCAAAACCTCTGCTGTTCCAGCCAAGAAGAACAACGAATTGGAGAGAGGAGAGAGGGAGAGAGAGATGAGGAAAATCTTAAGCTTTGCAATGATAAATTGGCCAAGTGATGGTGTTCATTGGTTTTGTATTTCAGCCATCAACACCCCTCCACTTCCTCATCAACTCATGCACAAAACGATGGGCATTGGGTGCCCTCCAAGGCACCCCTTGGCAGCTACCCATGCAGCCATTCAGATTCCCAAGCAACTCACCTCAAACCCATGCATTTCATTTACTATTGATCATGGAACTCACCAAAACAAGTCCCCAACGTGTGGGACTTGTTTTGGTTGGTTAAAGACCAACCAACCTCTTCAAATTTCCACTTAGCTCACTGAGTTGCAGTCCCATGGATTTCCATTTTGACTCACCCAACTCAAGATCATTTAAATTTCCATCTCAACTCACCCAACTCACATACTTAATGCATTTCATTTAATGTACATGAGTTGACTCATAACTTGATTTAATTCCAACTCACCTCAGTCCCACTCAACTGATTTAACTCGTGTTTTAGCTCCCTTGAGGGTCCACACGGTCAACAATAGTCAACTCGACCCGTTGGGTCCACTTTTAGCTCCTTGACCCGTTTTTGACTCCATGACCCAAATATGGAATTTTGGTCATTTGTAAATGCCTTTCACATATGGATCAAGCCTACCTATTTCTTCTCTACTTGATTTCCAATCAAATTAGCCTAACCCCATTTAATTTAAGTTCACAAAACGGTCAAATCATCCATTTTGACCCGATGGGTCCCATTTGGGCCCTTTGACTCATTTAGCTATTTTTGACCTAAATGATGAAAATTACCCAACCAATCAAACTTAACATTCATAATATGCTCATATGATTTTAATTTGAGCAATGGGCCCCACTATTTCCTTACTTAACATCACAAACTAATTAATTTAACAACTCAGGGGCATTTTGGTAATTTTCCACTTCATTGAGAAATTGGGGTGTTACAATCAAGCATACACTGCATATAATCATATGGGCATATCAATATCTAGGATATCTATATACACGACCATGCAAACGTGTGCCCTACCCCTAGTACAAGAGCCCACGTCTACCGGGCCTCTAGTACATCCTCTAACCAACTCAAAACAACATTAGGACAACTCTCTCATGACAACCCACACAGATACCACGACCAACCCAAGAGTCGGGCTCATTAGAGTCTCAAACCAACTACCACACGAGAGTAATCACCTCATTAGTCCTCAATGGACTGCCAACCAGACCCATTTATGGTCTCCTCAACCAAACACCAGAGTCTTGATAGTCAAACCTAGAACCTTGGACCCCATTAGTTGGTCTCCACACGACTAGCGTATCCACTCCTCACAGAATTCTATAGGCCTTGTACCGAGTGCCGGCCAAAGTCACTCGTTAGGAGCCCATAAATTCCTAGTGAGTCAACACCCCCAACACAAATCTCAATAATGAGCCCCAAAGTCATAACCGTGATTAAACGCACTACCACAACACACCACAGGCTGTCCCCACCATACAAGTGTCCTAGTTTGGAATACCATATCTCAGACTGTACCCACCCTGCACGTGTCATAGCCTAGAATATCACACCTCAGACTGTACCCACCTTGCAGGTGTCATAGCGTGGAATATCACACCTCAGACTGTACCCACCCTGCAAGTGTCATAGCCTGGAACATCTCATCACATCACATCATAGGCTGTCCCCCACTCTACAGGTGTCCTCGCCTGGAATATCTCATCAAATCACATCGCAAGCTGTCCCCACCCTATAGGTGTCCTAGTCTGGAAAATCTCGTCACACCGCAGGCTGTCCCCACACTACAGGTGTCCTAGCCTGGAATATCTCATCATACCATCCATCGACCAATGAGTGGGCGATCACATCCTCAGCCTACTCAGTCATCCGGGGAATCACAAGTCATACTAATGGGAGTTGTCCCTCACCGTATCATCCCTCGACCAATGAGCGGGCGAGCACCTCCTCAGCCTACTCGGTTATCCAGGGATCACAACTCATACTAACGGTAGCTGTCCCTCACCACATCATCCCTCGACCAATGAGTGGGCGAGCACCTCCTCAGCCTACTCCGTCATCCGGGGATCAAAAGTCATACTAGCAGGAGTTGTCCCTCACTGCATCATCCCAAAAGTAAGTACCAAAACCAAATCAGGGTAGGCCCACTACGGCCACGACTCTGCCCAAGACCCACGTACCCAAGCGGGGAACACCCACCGGGTACTCGACACCTACAGACCCATCAACGAGTAGCCCATGACTTAACTGCATCCGCCGCGAGGTTTCCCATGACTTCCCTACCCTAAGTACCCGACAAGCTGGGGGGATTCTCTAAATCCTAATGTAGCTTAGCACACATGCCCCACTGAAAATCCACACACTTTAGTTGCATGCATACACAAGTATTTCTAAGCATGTCATCAATACATTAACAACAATTTATATAAGATATTGGCTACCACATGTTAGCATGCTAAACTTCAACTTGTTATTCTACTATTCATGTATCTAAATCACCATAGCATAATAGACATGATCAATCTACTCTCTAATACATGTTTATCTAGAGCATACCAACACATTATCAGACATAGATACATCATCATGTTATTCAGCCAACATGTTATCATTCATACATGTTATCCAACCATTCAACCAACATATTTTCATGCTTGTCTAATTCACATGTTATCATGTTATTCAACTACCATGCCATCACATTCATTTCGACATGAGTACGCCCGAATGGGTCTCTTGCCACATCAATCATCATAACCGTTTCCCTTGCCGAGTGGCTCAAAACTCATAAGGACCCTCATTCCTCGTACCTCGTGCCCAAACGTTATAGGAAAGTTATATGCTTTACATGCATGCTAAAATAAATGTGATGAGTCCCCTCACCTATGTGTGCCTGAGAAATCCAAAGCAGAAAACGAGTTCGAGGGGTTGAAGGAAACTCCATATGTCGAAAAGAACAGAGAATAAGTAATCGAGGTAGACAAACCAAACTAAGCTTGGACTGCAAACGGGCCTAGAAGTGGGTCGAGTCTGAAAGTGGGCCGAAACTGAAAACTGGGTCTAAAACTGAAATCAGGGCTTGAAACTAGGCCGGGCCTGATGATTGGGCCGAACTAGGTTGGGCCAGGCCTAAGACTGGGAAACTAGACCGGGCCGAACCGAGACTGGGCCAAACTGCTGGGCCTGGCAGAAGGGCCTGATCTGCTGGGCCGCAAACCACAAACTGAGCCTAGGTTGTCAAAGCCAAGAAATAAACCCAGCTGAGTCAACTTAGTGACTTGACTAAGTTGGCTCAGCACCAAGCCATGAAACTGGGAAGAAGAAGGAAAGAAAAGAAGGGAAAATCAGAGAAAATAGGGAAAAAGGAGAAAGGGAAGACGAGAGGGTACCTGGGCTCGACTGGATCAATGTCGGACGGCGGCGATGAGCAAATCCAAACGGCGAGAAGGGGTGAGTCGAGGTGGAGCAACGACGGGAGAGAAGAGAGATCGAAGAGATGGTGGCGGCAACACTTAGGGTTAAGAAAAAGAAGAAAGAAAAGGGAAGAAGAAGGAGTCAGGATCGAGAGGGGAGAGAGATGTAAAGAGGAAGATGAGAGGGGGCAAGAGAGAGAGAGAAAAGGAAGCGGCGGCACCTTCGGGGGGGGGGGAGTTTAGGATTAGGATTAGAATAAGGGAAGGAGATGAGAAGAGGGATAGAGAGAGACGGGAGAGAGAAATCGTGGCACTGTAGCTCCGCTACAGTGCCGCGTTGGATGGGGAAAGAAAGGGGGGCTAGGGTTATTTTAAAGCTTTAGGGTTATAGGTTATTTTCCTCCTTTTTAAAAAAAAAATATTTTAAAATCTTAATTTTTTGAAAATAAGTTAAAATCAAACGTCGAACATCGGCAAAGAAAAATCGTGAAATTTTCAAACATTTTAAATGACAAAATATTTAATAATCCAAAATTACTCAAATGTCCTCCGAGTCTCTGAACTCGAAACCATGTAAACTGGGGTCCACCATGGGGCCCACACTCTCTCTGTAACACCCCGCCCTTTTCACTCTAATTTTCAGAGTTTATTTTTTTTTTAAATATAATAATCATGTGATCGGGACGGAGTGTCACGACGCGAGTTAAGTTCGGATCTCTAAATCCGACCCTTAACTGGCCAAGCTCATGTGTGTATGAATTAAGTCCATAAAATGAACCACACATGGTACAAATACAACTTGCGGAATAATACTTAGTCTTAGTCTAACTGAGGAATAGATCCTAAGATTAATCCATTTTAAAACTTAAGATAGCAAAGTACAAGATTTATTCTCCAAAATTATCAAATAACCTTAGTCTACCATTCAATCCAACCATCCAAAGTAAATCAATCCACAACATCTACTTATCTACTTATTACAAGCCAACATAATTAATTACCAAATTACAGTGTTCGAATAAATCAAATGACAAGTCCATAAATAGTCCATTCAAAGTTCATTCCAAATCATTCAAAACGCCCCAGTTTCCATACTTGGTCCTCTTCTCGATCCACGTTCTTCCCTTTCCCTGCATCATCCACTAAGGATATAGATAGGGCGTTAGATCAACGCGCCCAGTAGTATTTCCGAATAGGGCTACCACATGGTTAGTCAAAATCATGCAAATAATATAATAATAATACATGTGTGACAAAATTCCATAAAACATGCTATGTATGAAATGAACATGTAATGAGTCCCACCCATCACCATTCAACATAGCCATCACTTGACGGCATTCTCATCGTCAAGGTAACCCACAGTGGTCTTTCGAACGCCCCGACGGAGTGTGGCCTCCGGATTCCTCCTGATGGGATTCTCATCATCAGGGTACCCCACAGTGGTCTTTCGGACGCCCCGACGGAGTGTGGCCTCCGGTTACAACAACATCATCACCCCATGCTATGAATGAGATGTCTATGCATACATGCCATTTGTAAATATAACATAACATTCAAACAACTTATCGAAATCAACATAAAACGGCAATATCATAGGTGGTTACAAAAAGGTAGGAAACCTACAAGTTCTTCCGATCACGGCTTGTACACCGTTCTAGAAATCCGAATACCCTATGTACATAGCAGCAAGTTAACATTCAAAACTGTACATTTCGATTCAGTCGACTGAATTACGCGTTCAGTCGACTGAATCAGAATTTCAGTCGACTGAACCACAGATTCAGTCGGCTGACTTCGAGTCAGATTGTCTGTTTGTCTTGCCAGTTCAGTTTCAGTCGACTGAAATACACATTCAGTCGGCTGAAACATGGTTCGTACCCTTTCAGTCGACTGAATCACAGATTCAGTCGGCTGACTTTGAATCAGGTCATCTGTTTGTTCTGCCAGTTTATTTTCAGTCGACTGAATCATATATTCAGTCGGCTGAACTACCAATCATTCATTTACGTGTTTAACAAGCATCCATTTAGTCTACTGAATCATGTATTCAGTCGGCTGAAACTTCTAGAAACTCTTTCTGTTTCCAGTCACCGTTAGTTCAGTCGACTGAATCCCTCATTCAGTCGGCTGAAACTCCCAGAAACTTATTTCTGATTCGTTCATCATCAGTTCAGTCGACTAAAACCATAGTTCAGTCGGCTGAAACTCCCAGAAACTTATTTCTGATTCGTTCATCATCAGTTCAGTCGACTGAAACCATAGTTCAGTCGGCTGAAACTCCCAGAAACTTGTTTCTGATTCATCCATTGTCAGTTCAGTCGACTGAATCATTGATTCAGTCGACTGACTGTTTTGTCAGTCTTCTCCATTGCATATTTTTGTTCATCCTAATCATGCACTTCCAACCAATATTTAACCCTTGTTAGATTCGGCCATCCAATGGCCGGATCATGATTTAAAAATTGTTTATCGAAAACCTACCGTTTCCGCGACTCCTCCAATTGATCTTCACTCCGGCTTGTTCCTTTCCCTTTCTTAGCCTCTCCTTCTTCTTGATTCCTTGATGGTCAAGGACTGATTAAGCAACCAGCTGCTGCTCTTGGTGTTTTGAGAGATGATAACAGTCCAAGGAAGAGAGATAGAGAGAGAGTAAAATGAAAAGACCTTTGTTTAACCGAAATCAGCCCAAGGTTAATCTCACATGTAACTCCGACATTAACCCCAAGTCCTTTATGCTTACTTGGGGGTTTCATCTATGCAATGAAACCTCCCCAAGCATCCAACGTCCCTTTTTGGATTGAATTTGTGTAACCCCCCTCCTTGGCTCCTTCTCTTATTAATAAACCAAATGGGGGTTTCATCTTGAGATGAAACACCAAGGGTTCCCAACGGTTTTGCTGTGTGCATTCCTCACACTATCCATTTTGCATTAATTTTGCATGTGAGAGTTTCACATGTAAATGAAACTCCCATGTGCTTCATCCTCCCTCCATTGGTTGTCTCTTTGAATACCTAAGCATGGAATAAACCCTCATGCCCCTCATGCCCTTTCCAACGTGTAGTCTATCCTTTTTGAATTTGAAAAGTCAAGGACCCCTTTTGTAACTCCATGAAACGACAACTCCAATTGTCTCCATCTTTGGAGTTTCATGCATAGGCCATAATTTCCATGCAACCAACGTTTTCCTTGCTTAAAGTTTGGAATTAAAACACTTCCACTCTCATTCACACACTTCACTCAATTACAATAAATTTAACTCCCGCAACTCAACTTACTCATTTAATATAACTCAACTAATAAATTCCACTCAACTCAACTCCAACATTTATTTCAACTCAAACCCAACTCAAACATTTAACTCATCTTAACCCAATTAAGCTTTGAGCTCAATTATGGTCAAACATGTCAACCACAACCCATTGGGTCCAATTTGGCCATTTAGACCCATTTAACAAAATTTGACCCAATTATGATTTTCGACCCGTTTATGTACATCCTATCCATTTATTGTTTTGTAATCAAAACTACTAACCATTGGGTCTTGTTTGACCCATTGACCCATTTAAATTCAACTCAAATAAATCACAATGGCAATTCCGTAAATATGAATAAATTCATATAAAATGATAACTTTGAAATTCCAAGGTGTTACACTCTCCACTGCTATTGACGTACTACAATCTCTAAGAATCGGGTCGGGTTGTTACAGAATCCCAGATTCAGTCGACTGAATCACGTCCAGTTACTATTCTCTACCTTACCGCTGACTTTCAGTCGGCTGAAACCTAACTCAGTACTGTTATCCCTTGACTCGCTTACCTTTCAGTCTGCTGAATCATAGATTAAGTCAGCTGACTTTGAGTCAAAACCTCTGCATTCTTGGTCAATCCACTTTTAGTCGACTGAATCACAAATTTAGTCGGCTGACTTTGGATCAGATTAACTATGTGTTCGGCCAATATTGATTCAGTCAGTTGAACCCTCAACCAACAGTTTTCGTGTTTGCTAAGTAATCATTTAGTCTACTGAATCATAGATTCAGTCGGCTGAAACACGCCTGATCCTTTTACTTATTTGTTACGTCTCTGTTCAGTCGGCTGAAACTCCCAGAAACTGGTTTCTGTTTTTTGCCAACATCAGTTCAGTCGACTGAATCCCAGATTCAGTCGACTGACTATTTGCCAGTCTGTTTCGTTTGATTCTTTGGCTAGACCTTTCCTCATGGAATCCATTCTTTATTAATTTAAAACATAAATAATATCAAACATATAACTCTTGATGAGTTTATTCTACACTCTAGCCGAAGTTAGAGTCAGTTTCATTTTTCTTTCAATCTTTGGTTTACAACTAGAATCCGGACATCAACCTTGTTTTCAACACATATCCATTCTTCAAATGGACATCCAATTCCATGACCCTACGACAGTTTTGTCATCCCTTCAAATCAGATATCGAACCCATAGGTTCAGCCACAACATGGCCAAATCTATGGTTCACCCTTAGTCTTAATCCTACATTGTTTCTTAAACTTAAAACATACCTTTTTTCCCGTCTCCTTCTTTTCTTTTGGTTTGCCTTTGGATAGTTGACCCAATTAAATTAAGCTTACCCATTTACCTTAAAATCAGCTCATCTATGACCCATTGGGTCTCAATTGGGCAATTGATCCATTTAATTACATTTACCCAATTGCTTTCAAATCAAATCCTATCCATGATCCATTGGATCTTAATTGGGTAATTGACCCAACTCTTACACATCTAAGGTCCATTTCAACCATTAATCTTAATATTCAATCCATTTGCAATTCAAATTAAACCAAAACCAATATATTATAAGTGATAAAAATTCGGAGTGTTACAATATTACCCTCTTTTGAAAATTTTCGTTCCGAAAATCGAGCGAAGTAGGGTCTCAAACAAATTACACAAATAGCTTAGGATGAGCTGCTCTCATTTCTGTTTCAAGTTCCCAAGTGGCTTCCTCATTACCATGCCAGTTCCACACCACCTTGACGATCTGAATTGCTCGATTCCGTAACACCCTTTGTTATTTCTAGACCACTCTGTCCGGCCTTTCGACGTAGGTCACGTCGTTTTGCACTTCTATGTCTTGTACATTCAGCACATGCGAGGGATCAGGATTGTACTTCCTCAACATGGATACATGAAATACATCGTGCAGTGATGATAACTGTGGAGGAAGTATCAATTGATACGCCACTTCCCCGACTCTCTTTTGGATTGGAAAGGGTCCCACAAATCTAGGTGACAGTTTCCTTTTCTTTCCAAATCACATGTGTCCCTTTTGTGGTGAGACTTTCAAGAACACTAAGTCTCCCATTTCAAACTCAACGAATCTTCTTCTCTTGTCAGCGTAGCTTTTCTGACGACTCTATACAGTGAGCAGGTGTTGTCGTATCACCTTGAACTATTCTGTGCTTTCTGTAACCAGATCAGGTCCAATAAGAGCAGGCTCACCGGCCTCTGTCCAACACACCGGTGATCTACAGGGTCTACAGTACAATGCCTCAAATGGAGCCATCTTGAGACTTGCCTGGTAACTGTTGTTGTATGAGAACTCAACCAGTGGTAAATAATCTTCCTAACCACCCTTGAAGTCTAGCATGCCATCTCTCAGCATATCTTCCAACATTTGTATTGTCCTCTTTGACTGTCTGTCTGTCTGTGGATGGAAAGCTGTGCTAATCAGCAAGTTGGTCCCCATAGCCGACTGCATGCTCCGCCACACCTTGCCAGTGAATCGGCCATCTCTGTCGGACACAATAGTCCTGGGGATACCATGTAGCCTGATGATATCCTTGATATATCGTCATCCCAAGATCTCGGATGAATCTGTCATCTTGATTGGAAGAAAATGTGCAGACTTGGTCAATCGATCTACTACAACCAATATTGAATCGTAGCCCTTTGATGACCTTGTCAACCCTGTCACAAAATCCACGGAAATATGTTCCCATTTCCACTCTGGCACTGGTATGGGTTTGAGTAATCCTGGTGGTTTCTGATGTTCAGTCTTGACTTGCTGACAAGTGAGGCAATGCGCAACAAAATCCACTACATCTCTTTTAAGTCCATGCCACCAATAGTGTCTCTTCAGGTCATGGTACATCTTGGTAATAATACCCGGATGAATAGAGAGTTTTGTTTGGTGTGCCTCGGAATAAAAGACCTTGTCCCGGTCGTAATTCGCATTCCGGTGCATCCTCACCAGTAGGCATCTTAGCCCATATTTCTTCCACTTCTGGATCTGCCCGCTGTTCTTGCTAAATCTTGGTGACCATGCTAGACTGTACCATCAGATTGTACTTACTCCCACAGTCCTTGATATACAAATTAAACTCCCGGATAGTTGTTAGTGTCTCCCATTCCTTCATAATCAAACTGGCCACTGTTGCATGTGTCATGCGACTGAAGGCATCCGCCACTTTGTTCGCCTTACCAGGATGATATCGAAGTGCGAACTCATAATCTTGTAGATACTCCATCCATCTGCGTTGCCTCATGTTGAGTTCCTTCTGATCAAACAAATATTTCAAACTTTTGTGATCTGAAAATACCTCAAATTTCTCACCATAGAGAAAGTGTCTCCAGCTTTTGAGAGCGAATACCACTGCAGCTAATTCCAAATCATGTGTGGGATAGTGGTGTTCGTGGATTTTCAGCTGCCTTGAACCATAAACCACTATGTGATGACTTTGAGTTAGAGAACACCCAAGTCCTTCTCCTGAAGCATCACAATATACTTCATAGCCCTTGCCCCTTTCCGGCAAAATCAGAATAGGAGCAGTCGTAGGCTTCTCCTTCAGGTCTTCGAACCTTCGGTTGCACACATCAGATCATTCAAATTTGACTCCCTTCTAAGTGAGTCTGGTGAGTGGAGCTACAATCTTGGAGAAATCCATAATGAACTTCCGATAATAACCAGCCAATCCCAGAAAACTGCGGATTTTGGTCATATTCTTTGGAGCTTTCTAGTTTCTAACTGCTGCCACTTTAGCCGAGTCTACGGCTATTCCTTCCGCTTATATGACATGTCCTAAGAAATTGACCTCAGATAGCCAAAACTCGCACTTGCTTGCTTTGGCATACAGTTGGTTCTTCTTGAGGGTGTCCAGGACTATCCGCAAATGGTCAGCATGTTCCTCCTGACTGGAAGAATAAATCAGGATATCATCTATAAAGACAATTACAAACTTGTACAAATAAGGACGAAAGATTTTGTTCATCATATCCATGAATACAACTGGTGCATTGGTGAGTCCAAACGGCATGACCACATACTCATATAGACCATACCGAGTTCTGAAAGTCGTCTTCTCTATGTCCTCATCCTTGTCACGGATTTGATGGTAGCCTGACTTCAGATCAATCTTGGAGAAATGACTGGAACCTCTGAGTTGATTGAATAGATCATCAATTCTGGGTAGAGGGTACTTGTTTCTGATTGTCAGCTGGTTCAGTTTCCTGTAATCCACACACATCCGAAGTGTACCATCCTTCTTCTTCAAAAATAACACGAGTGCTCCCCAAGATGAAGTGTTGTTCCGGATGCATCCTAGTCTGAGCAATTCATCAATTTGTTTCTTCAGCTCCGATATCTCTGCTGGGGCCATCCGGTAATGCGACAATGATACCAGAGCAGTGCTAGAATACAGCTTGATCTCGAAATCAATCTCTTTCTTTGGAGGCAACCTAGGGAGTTCTATCGGAAATACCTCTGCCTACTTTTTCATCACCACAGGTAGCTCAGCCATTGGCACCTTGTCTAGTCTAATGTTGTTCAGTACTAGATGATTCATTTCCTCGTGCCATTTCTGGTCATTGGAATGCTCTATCCGTCAGCATGTACTACATATCATTTTCCCTCGAGTGACCAGAATATCACCATGTGAAGGTGGCAGTCATTGCTGGCCTGAAGTTAGCCAACAAATCCATGCCAAATATGATATCGTACTCTGTCATCTCGAGTACCAGATAATTGAACTTAAATCTGAACCCAGCTGATTTAGTGTCTACAAAAGTACACATCAGACCAAGTGATGTGTCTCCAATAGGGAATACAATAGTAAGTGCGGTGGATAGTTGTTGTACTAAAGTGCCAGTAGCAGATATGAAGGTAGCAGATACAAAGGAGTGGGATGCTCCTGAATCAAATAATGCAAACGTATAAGAACTACCAACTACTGACATACCTTGAATCACCGAGTGATCCACCGTCTCTGGATGAGGAGCCAAAGTATACAGTCGTCCAGATCCTGTCGAGATAGGTGCCCGTCTTGTTTGGTTATATGTTCTGGATGCTTGAGAACAAGCTGGTCGAGCTTGAGGACGGAAGGTACCCCTGGAGTGAGGAGGTCTACTAATCTGTGGACACACCCTCTTGAAATGGCCCTGCTGGCCACACTGGAAACAGGTGCTAACACCTCGAGGAACCTAAGAGATGGATCCTGATGTGGAGGGTTGATTGGGACGAAAACCTCCAGTTGACCCAGTAGAAAGTGAGGGTCTGCCAAAGTTGGGTCTGAATCTCTTATTCGGGCGGAAAGTATTTCCCCCGCTTTGACCTAGGTGATTGTCCACAAACTTGACTGTTTCCACCAGTTCTTACTCAGTTATACTAGCTCGGTTAACCACTTCCGCCAATGTAGCTGACTTGAATATTGTGACCTTGGCTCTTAAGCTAGGTCGTAGGCCTCATTCAAACTTCTGAGCCTTCTTGTATTCTGTGTCTACCATGTATAAAGCATAACATGATAAACGAAAAAACTCCTGATAGTAATCCGCAACCGTCATGGTGCCCTGGACCAGAGATATGAACGCTTGTGTCTGGCGTTCATTCTCTTCCTCTGGAAAATAATGATCCAGAAATATTCCAACGACCTAGTCCCATGTCATCTCAATCCTCTCCCCCGTTGGAATCTGTGCTTGCTGCCGTTCTATAACTCTCCACCATTTGCCGGCATCATCCACCAATTGTGAGGTAGCCAGCAATATCCGGTCCTCATTACCGGTGATCTTGAGCAGCTTCATGATTTTTGTGATGTTCTCAACCTAGTTTTCGGCTTTTGCGGGTCCCTCTTTCCCTTTGAAATAAGGGGGACGCTGCTGTTGGAAGTCCCTGACCATATGTCGGTCCTGTGATTCATTGGAGGTTGCGACTCCATTACCATTCTGATGTTACTGTAGAACGGAAGTGACCACTGCCTGTAATAGGCTCTGCAACTCATGAGGTACTTCAGGAATATTACCACTGTTTTGCCCCTCTTCCTGGTGTGGGTGCTGTACCTTTTCCTCCTGATGCGGGTTTTATCGGGTTCTTTTTCTTCTCGGTGGCATTTTCCTAAGTCATTGAAACATCGCTTCACTTAGTTTTCTCATAAAGTTTTGTATTTACATAGTTTGGGAAATTGCCAATTCAACATCTTGTATTTCTTGTTTTGGGGAACTTTCCTATGTATCACATATTGTTTCTCATTTTGGGGAAATCCTGATATTTCTTATTTTGGGGAAATAAGTCCTACATTGCTGTGTTTGAGAAATCCATACTTATAGTGATTGTCCTTCCCTTGTTGTTATTCCTTTTCCATCAAGTGTTGCTCTTAGATTGAATACTTCAGTCTGATTCTCAACAAAAAAAATTAATCCGGCCCCCGTGCAGCTAACTCCGAAGAGTCGGTCAGTTAAGATTCTTATCTTGTCAGTGAGACATGATACCTTATTAATCTTACTTTGAAAGATTCACACTTCCGATTTCGCTCAAATACCAACTGTAACGCCTTGCCCTTTTTCACTCTCAAAAAATCAGAGTATATATATATATATATTTTAAATAAAAAGTGAGAGAGAGCGGAAATGTCACGACGCGAGCTAAGTCTGGGTTTCCAAACCAAACCTTTAATTGGCCAACAATGCGTGTGCGTGGACCAAGTCCACAAAAACAGTTCACACGCTTTATAAATTAACTGCGGAATTATTATATAATAGAATACTATCCATATCCATGATATAAATAACCAAGGAAACCAATCACTATTGATTTAACGAAAACTTAAATATCCAAAACAACATCCAACCATAGCAAAATAAACCTAAGTCATTACAGTCCCAAAATACTAATTATCTCAAATACATTGTTCCAAAATAAATTAAATAAATTAGACATAATCTGCCCAAGCTCCTAAGCTTAGTTTCCTTCCCGTCCATTGTCCTTTCCATTTTATGTTCCATCATCTAAAGGGTAGAAGTAGAGCGTTAGTCAACGTGCCCAGTAGGAATTCCAAATAGGGTTATACACATAGGATCAATATAAAAATCAAACTAAGAACATCATATTCAAACTGTAATATATCATAGTACCATAAAAACAACGCATGAAAATCGTATCCAAACCATGCAAATGTATGTGTCATGCCATTGGTGTCATATGCCACTGATCCCTCACCCAATCTCTACATCAAACACCATACAAGTCATAACAACATTTTCTATGATATAATGAAACTATATCAAGGTGTTCCCTTGGCCATTTACGTCCGCAATGTTTTATGATGGCACCACCAGGCCACTGTTAAACCTCCCCACGTGTGTTAATCGGAATTACCAATGGAGTGTGAACTCCTCCCTCTGTGCAGGGTTTTTGGACTGGTTACCCCAGAGCCCTTTGGTCCAAATTACGCCGTACCCTTATCTAGCAATCCCGGGTAAGGCCAATATATCAATGGTTCACATAGCTTCTTACAAGCTAGTCTCAAGCCCCAAGTCATGTCCGGGCAGCTCAGAACTCGGCTTGTTGTCTCATGTACTCCCTCCCATGCCATGCATGAGATCATGTACGTAAAATTGCCATTTCATATCGAACCATATTGAAATTCAGTTCATAAAACTTATAACATTTGATTTACCAAAATAAACATTGTACTGAAATAAAAACTAGTAACATATAAGATCCATGTGCATCTCAACAAGGTAGGAATCCTACCAATCCAAGTAATATCGTTGCTGTTTTGTAAAGATTCGGTACGACGATCACGTCGAAACCAAAACACAAACCCTTTTGCGAAAACTCTTTACCTTAATGAATTCAATCATACACATATGTCAATTTGATTATCCATTCAATTCCCATCCTCCCTTACATCCTTCCAGATAAATTGAAACTCTGGAATATTATTTAAAATTTAAACTTTTCATTTTAGTCGACTGAATTCTTGATTCAGTCGACTGAAACACATCAAGTCACTGTTCTCTACCTTACTGCAAACTTTCAGTCGACTGAATACAATATTCAGTCGGCTGAAACCCGACTCAGTATTGTTCTTTCTTTGACTCGCTACCTTTTAGTCGACTGAATCACAGATTCAGTCGACTGACTCTGAGTCAAACCCTTTGTATTCTCGGTCAACCCTCTTTCAATCGACTGAATCTCAGATTCAGTCGACAGACTTTGTATCAGATTAACTGTGTGTTCGGCCAGTACAGATTCAGTCGGTTGAATCCTCAACCAACAGTTTCCTTGTTTGATAAGTAATCATTCAGTCGACTGAATCACAGATTCTGTTGGCTGAAACACGCCTGATCCTTTTACTTATTTGTTACGTCTCCTTTCAGTCGGCTGAATCACATGATTCAGCTGGCTGAAACTACCAAAAATGGTTTTCTATCTTCAGCCATACCTGTTCAATCGACTGAATCTGGGATTCAGTCAACTGATTGTTTGTCAGTCTCTTTTGTTCACATGTATGGCTCGACCCTCCTTCTTGCAATCTATTCCTTATCAATTTTTAAACATATTTAACATCATCCATATAACCCTTAGATGGTATACTCTAGCCATCAGCCAAGGCTAGGATATTTCCTTTAATCCATACAATCTTACTACCACCACATGAATTTGAATATCATCCTATGTTTGTTTCAACCATTTATCATCCCTTAAATGGATTTCTAATTTCTATGTCCTTATAACGATTCAGCCATCCATTCCATGGACTATGGAACCCATAGATTCGGCCATCCCATGACCAAGTCTACGGTTCACCTTTAGCCTTAATCATCCATTGTTCTTAAGCTTAAGACATACATTTTCCCGTCTCCTCCTTTCTTTTGCTCTGTCTTTACTCCTTAGCCCTTCTCCTTCCATTCTTGTTCCTAAGCAACTTCTCCAAGTTTCGATAGTGTAGATGGAAAATAGATAGAGAAAATGAGGAGAGAACTCTCTTATTTCCAAAAGGTGAAATTCGGTCAAGGGGTGTAAGCAACCCCTTGGCTGTGTCTCTTTGTATACCAACTCAGTCCGTCTCACTTCCTCTCTTTATGACTTGTGTCTAACCAAGGAGTCTCTTGGCCAAACCAAGAAGACCCTTGGCCTTCCAACGTGTGCATGGAGTCCCATCCATTGAGATGGAAACTCTCCACCTCCCCATCCAACTCACTTGAGACGGAAATCTCTTCCACTGCCCTTTCAACTCAGCTCAACTCATTTTAATTATTTGAACTCATTTCCCAGTTAACTCAAGTAATTTAATTTCCAACTCAACATTTGAGTTCACCCATGGTTGACCAAGTCAACCATGGCTTAGCCGACCATGCACCTTATTGTATTTATGTCCCACATTGGCCATGTCACTTACATGCCACCTCATATACATGCCACCTCGTTTGATGAGGTGGATTCATGCATTGGATCTTAATTGGATAGTTGACCCAGTTAAATTTGCCTTACCCATTTACCTTAAAATCAGCTCATCTATAACCCATTGGGTCCCAATTGGGCAATTGACCCATTTAATTACATTTACCCAATTGCTTTCAAATCAAATCCTATCCATGATCCATTGGATCTTAATTGGGTAATTGACTCAACTCTTACCCATCTAAGGTCCATTTCAACCATTAATCTTAATATTCAATCCTTTGCAATTCAAATTAGACCAAAACCAATATATTATAAGTGATAAAAATTTGGAGTGTTACAATATTACCCTCTTTTGAAAATTTTCGTCCCGAAAATCGAGCAAAGTAGGGTTTCAAACAAATTACACAAATAACTCAGGATGAGCGGCTTTCATTTTTTACTAAAGTTTCCAGGTGGCTTCCTCATTACCATGCCGATCCCATATTACCTTGACGAATTGAATTGCTAGGTTCCGTAACACCCTTTGTTCGGTCTCAATCACTCTGACAGGCCTTTCGACGTAGGTCACGTCACTTTGTACTTCTATATCTTGTACATTCAGCACATGCGAGGGGTCAGGATTGTACTTCCTCTACATAGAAACATGGAACACATCTTGTAGTGATGACAATTGTGGAGGGAGTATCAGACGATAAGCTACTTCCCCCACCCTCTTTTGGATTGGGAAAGGTCCCACAAATTTGGGTGACAACTTCCCTTTCTTTCCGAATCGAATGTGCCCCTTTCGTGGCGAGACCTTCAAGAATACCAGATCTCCCACTTCAAACTCAAGGAATCTCCTTCTATTGACAGCACAACTCTTCTGACGACTCTGTACAGTGAGCAGATGTTGTCGTATCACCTTAATCTGTTTCGTGGTCTCTGCAACTAACTCAGGCCCAATAAGCGCAGGCTCACCGGCCTCTGTCTAGCACACTGGTGATCTACAGGGTCTACCATACAACGCCTCAAATGGAGCCATCTTGAGGCTTGCTTGGTAGTTGTTGTTGTATGAATACTCAACCAGTGGTAAATGATCTTCCCAACCATGCTTGAAGTCTAACATGCAAGCTCTGAGCATGTCTTCCAACGTTTGTATGTCATTTCCGACTAGCCGTCGGTTTGTGGGTGGAAAGCTGTGCTGATCAACAAGTTTGTCCCCATGGGCGACTGCATGCTCTGCCACACCCTGCCGGTAAATCGGCCATCTCTGTCGGACTCAATAGTACTGGGGATACCATGCAGTCTGATGATATCCTTTATATACCGCCATCCCAAAGTCTTAGATGAGACTTTCATCTTGATTGGGAGAAAATGTGCAGACTTGATCAAACGGTCTACCACAACCCATATTGCATCGTTACCCTTTGATGACCTTGGCAAACCTGTCACAAAATCCATGGAAATATGTTCCCATCTCCATTCTAGCACTGGTAAGGGTTTGAGCAATCCTAGTCGTTTCTGATGTTCTGTCTTGACTTGCTGACAAGTCAGGCAATGAGAAACAAAATCAGTTACATCTCTTTTAAGTCCATGCCACCACTAATGTCTCTTTAGATCATGTTGCATTTTGGTGATACCCGGATGAATAGAGAGTTTTGTTTGGTGTGCTTCGATCAACAACTCTCTTCTGCAGCTTTGAGGGACATATATCCGACCTCGGAATAAAAGACCTTGTCCAGGTCGTAATTCCCATTCTGGTACGACCTCACCAGTAGACATCTTAGCCCATATTTCCTCCACTTCCGGATCTGTCCGCTGTTATTGCTTAATCTTGGAAACCATGCTGGACCGTACCATCAAATTATACATACTTCCACGGTCCTTGATGTACAAATTGAATTCCCATATGGTGGTCAACATCTCCCATTTCTTCATAATCAAACTGGCCACTGTTGCATGTGACATGCAATTGAGGGCATCCGCCACTTTGTTTGCCTTGCCAGGGTGATATCGTAGTGCAAACTCATAATCTTGTAGATATTCCATCCATCTGCACTGCCTCATATTGAGTTCTTTCTGATCAAATAGATACTTCCAACTCTTATGGTTAGAAAATACTTCAAATTTCTCAACATATAGATAGTGTCTCCAGCTTTTGAGAGTGAAGACCACTGCAGCTAACTCCAGATCATAAGTGGGATAGTGGCGTTCATGAATTTTCAGTTGCCTTGAACCATATGCCACTATATGATGACTTTGAGTGAGAGAGCACCCAATTCCTTCTCCTGAAGCATCACAATATACTTCATATCCCTTGCCTCTTTCTGGTAAAATCAGAATAGGAGCAGTTGTAAGCTTCCCCTTTAGGTCTTCGAACCTTCGGTTGCATACATCAGACCATTCAAATTTGACTCCTTTCTAAGTGAGTCGAGTGAGTGGAGCTGCAATCTTGGAGAAGTCCATAATAAACTTCCGATAGTATCCACCCAATCCCAGAAAGTAGAGGACTTTGGTCACATTCCTTGGAGCTTTCCAGTTTCTAACTACTGCCACTCAGCCGGGTCCACAACTATTCTTTCCGCTGATATGACATGTCCTAAGAAATTGACCTCAGATAGCTGATTCTTCTTCAGGGTGTCCAAGACTATCCTTAGATGCTTAGCATGCACCTCCCAACTGGTAGAATAAATCAGGATATCGTCAATGAGCACAATCACAAACTTGTCCAAATAAGGACGAAAGATTCTGTTCATCAGACCCACGAACACAGCGGGTGCATTGGTGAGTCCAAACGGCATGACCACATATTCATATAGTCCATACCGAGTTTTGAACGCCGTCTTCTCTATGTCCTCATCCCTGACACGGATTTGATGGTAGCATGACATCAGATTAATCTTGGAGAAATGACTGGAGCCTCTGAGTTGATCGAACAGATCATCAATTCTAGGTAGAGGGTACTTGTTCCTGACCGTTAACTGATTCAGCTTCCTGTAATCCACACACATCCGAAGAGTACCATCCTTCTTCTTTACAAATAATACCGGTGCTCCCCAGGATGAAGTGTTGTTCTGGATGCATCCCAGTCTGAGTAACTCATCAATTTGTTGTAACACCCCAAATTCTCAATGAAGTGGAAAATTACCAAAATGCCCCTGAGTTGTTAAATTAATTATTTTGTGATGTTAAGTAAGGAAATAGTGGGGCCCATTGCTCAAAATAAAATCATATGAGCACATTATGAATGTTAAGTTTGATTGGTTGGGTAATTTTCATCATTTGGGTCAAAAATGGCTAAATGGGTCAAAGGGCCCAAATGGAGCCCATCGGGTCTTGCTGGGTTATTTGACCATTTTGTGATTTTAAATTAAATGGGGTTAAGCCTATTTGATTGGAAATCAAGTGGAGGAAAAATGGGTAGGCTTGATCCATATGTAAAAACCAATTAGAAATGACCAAAATACCATAAATGGGTCATGTTGTCAAAACGGGTCAAGGAGCTAAAAGTGGACCCAACGGGTCGACTTGACTATTGTTGACCGTGTGAACCCTCAAGGGAGCTCAAACACGAGTCAAATCAGTTGAGTGGGACTGAGGTGAGTTGGAATTAAATCAAAAAGTGAGTTAACTCATGTGCATTAAATGAAATGCATTAAATGTGATGAGTTGGGTTGGAATAAAAATACCTTGAGTTGGGTGAGTCAAAATGGAAATTCAAGGGACTGTAAATCAGTGAGTTTAAGGGTAAGTTGAAGAGGTTGGCTGGCCTCAACCCAACCAAAACAAGTCCCACACGTTGGGGACTTGTTTTGGTGGGTTCCATGGTGAAAATTAAATGTAAATGCATGGATTTGAGGTGAGTTGTTTGGGAATATGAATGGCTGCATGGGTAGAATGCCAAGGGGTGCTTTACTTGGCTGCAAGTTACTCCTTGGTTTGTGCAAGGCTTGATGAGGAGTAATGGGGGTGTTGATGGCTGAAATACAAATCAATGAACACCATCACTTGGCCAATTTATCATTGCAAGCCTAAGATTTTCCTCATCTCTCTCCTCTCTCTCTCTCTCCAATTCATTGTTCTTCTTGGCTGGAATAGCAGAGGTTTTGGCATCAAATATTCAAGCACAAAACAGCAAAAGAAAAGAAGAAATAAAAGGGAGAAAACAAGGATCAAAGACAAGGAGGAAGTTTGGAAAATTTGGTAAGTATCTTTATGATATTTTGGTTTAAAAACATAAAACAAGTAGGGTATGTATTGGGCCATGGTCATGGCCGAATACACCAATGTTTAACCTTGATTATGGAGGATTTAAAATGGTAAAAATAACCATTGGGTTCGGCCACCATGAAGGGCCGAACCCCATGTAAGAGATGGCTTGGTTTTCATGTTTTGAAACATGAAAACCATGGATTTTGTGGACTGTTTTTGGATTTTGATTTAAGATTTAAATACATGTTTTAGAATGGTTAAAAACATGGATCTGATTGACATAGAGACTGAAGTTTATATGGTCTAAAATCAATGGATTAAAAGATGGAAATGGACCATTGGGTTCGGCCACTTAGCATGGCCGAACCCCATGAAAACAAGTGGCTAGTTTTGATGGTTTTTAGAAGTTAAAGCCATATAAGTTGGGACTGATGTTAGATGTTTGTAATAGATTTAAAATACATGTTTTAAAGAGGGTTAAAACATGGGTTTGGATATCAGAAAAGGTGGAAGTTATGTGGTCTAAATCAGTGGATTAAAATTGGAAAAAATGGACCATGGGGATCGGCCATCTTGGATGGCCGAGTCCCATGGAGTTGTGTTGATTTTGGATGTTTGTTTGAAAGGTAAAACCTGATTTTTATTTACTGTTATTACATGATTATCTGAGGTTTAAAAACAGTAAACATAACCATTGGGTTCGGCCACCATGGAGGGCCGAACCCCATGTAAAAGAATCTTGATTTTCATGTTGGGAAACATGGAAACCATGGACTTTTATGGACTGTTTGGATGAATTTAATTAGAGGGTTTCTAAGAGGTATAAGGGCAGCAAAAGGGTACTGATATTGCATGATTTAAATAACACCTAATGCATGTTTGAAGGATCAATTCATGGACATAGGTTCGGCCAACTTGAATGGCCGAACCCCATGAAAGAGATTGATGATTGTTGTGAAATCAAAGTTAGAACCATGCAATACCATGGGGTTTCTATAGGAGTTTAAATAGAATTAGGTTTGTTGCTTTTATGCCTAAGATACAGGATAAATGATGAAAGATTATTAGAAGAATTGAATCCCAAAGAGCCATGAGGTTCGGCCATGTGAATGGCCGAAGCCCATGGGTTGCTTTATGGTTTTTATTTGGTTTACTTAGGGTTATGGTTACTGATTTGGGTCAGCCTTTGGATGGCTGAACCATGTATTGATCATGATTGAATTAGCATGATTAAACCATGAGTGATCATGGTGATGATTGGATCAAGTGAACCCTAGGGTTCGGCTATGAGTATGGCCGAACCCCATGGGGCTGTTTTGATAATTAATGGGTTGTTTTAAATGGGAGCTTATGGTTGTTTTTAATTAGGGGATCATTCATAATAATTATGGACCATGGTATGGGTTAAATAAGCTAAGCTTATGAGTCGTAATTGTTAATGGTTCCATGTTGAATTAAAAGGTTTAAAATATCCTAATGGAGAACCATATGGTAATGGATAATAGAACCATTGGGTTCGGCCAAACGTATGGCCGAACCCCATGGAGTAATTTCCGTATATTAAAGAGATCCAAATGGGATTTGGGTGGTTCGGCCAAGTAGTATGGCCGAACCCCACTATGGTGGAATGGTTATGAATGTTGGTTTCAATATCGTTTAAGGTCAATGGCAAAAACTGTAAATACTAGTCGAATGATCAATGATGGAAATGATCATAGGGTTGGATGTACGGACACGAACCCCACATGATGTGGATGGGTCTATGATGTGATTAAATAAGTAAATGATGTTATGACTTATTGATTGATATATGGATAAGGTACCGGAAGTTGAACGACGAGCGAGTCGTGACCAGGTGAAGCTCAAAAAGGAACGGACACTTAAGCAAAGTTTGAGTAGGTTTCCTACCTACTTGTAACCACGGTTTTTACCCAGTTTGTCTTATGATACTCTTGTTTTAATATATGTGTTTCAAATGATATATGCATTAACAAATGACATACAGGCATTGGCATCTCATGCATAGTCATGGGATAATGAATGAAGTTCTACAGTGATGGCTACGATTGTACATGATGGGGGTTGCCCATTGCATGTACATATTGTATAGAAGAGATGAATGCTGTTGTAATTTACCTTGTCGGTGCAAGGCACGTCAAGTGATGGCTACGATGGTACATGATGGGGGTTGCTCATTACATGTACATCGCTTATAGAAGAGATGAAGGTGTGTTGTAATTTACCTTGTCGGTGCAAGGCACGTCAAGTGATGGCTATGAAAGTACATGATGGGGGATGCTCATTGCATGTGCATATTTCATAGTATTGTTTTACCTGTTTTGATGATCATGTATTATGATATGTATATGCATGTTTTATATGCTAACATGTGGTAGCCCTGATTCGGGAACCTACTGGGCGCGTTGATCTAACGCCCTAATTCTATCCTCAGAGGAGATTGCAGGTACAAGCAAGGGGAAAGGAAAAGTCATTGACCGGGAGGGGAGCTGAGCCTAAGTGCTTTAATGATGGATTTGGATTACGTTATATTACTGTCATTTGAATACTATTGTTGGACATGTAATAATTCGTTATTTGCTATGGTTTGATTAGGATAATAACCTGTGGATGGTTGATCTATGTTATTTAATATTTAAGACTGTTACTTGCTATCTCGTTTTTCTATTCCGCAATTATCTAGATTATTCCGCATGTTGATGTTAGTTCCATGTGTGATTCACTATCATGGCCTATTCCATGTACACATGGGTGGCCAGTTAAGGTTCAGACTTGGGTAGTCTGAACTTAACTCGCGTCGTGACGCCGCCCGCTCTCTTCCGATGTTTATTTAAAAAAAAAAAATTAGACTCTGAAATTCTCGGAAAGGGCGGGGCGTTACATTTGTTTCTTCAACTCAGACATTTTTGTTAGGGCCATCCGATAATGCGGCAATGATACAGGAGCAATGCAAGGATATAGCTTGATCTCAAAGTCAATCTCCCTTTTTGGAGGTAAGCCAGGGAGTTCTACCTGAAATACCTCTGCGTAGTCTTTCACTACCGCATGTAATTCAGCCATGGGCGCCTTGTCTAGTCTGATGTTATTCAATACTAGATGGCTCATTTCTTCATGCAATCTCCTAGTCATTGTAATGCTCTATCTGTCGGCATGTACCACATATCGTTTTCTCTCGGGTGACCAAAATATCACCCTGCGAAGATGATAGTCAATGCCGGCCTGGAAGTTAGCCAACCAATCCATGCCAAAAATGATGTCTTACTCTGTCATCTCGAGTACCAGATAATTGAACTTGAATCTGAACCCAACAAATTCAGTGTCTATGATGTATGGCCAAACCCCAAACCCCATGGAAAGGTATTAAGAAATTTATATGGGTCTAAGTAGTCTTAAGAGAAGATGATGAACCATAGGGTTCGGCCATGTTGTATGGCCGAACCCCATGAAAGGACATTGGTTATTTTTAATGGAAAGGATGAAAATCTTAGATGTATGTTAGTAATTATTATGGGTTTTTGAAGGATGAAAACCATGGAAATTGGTTAATGATATTAATAAGGCTTTAAAAGGATCAACCATGGAGGGACTTGTTTATGAACTTAAAATGGTAAATTGATTTAATGGAGAACATGGAAATAAGGCATCATGGGTTCGGCCATGGTGAATGGCCGAACCCCATGGACCATTTTAATGCGTCATTTGGAGATTAAGCATAATTAGAAATGATGGCCAAAGGGGTGAAATTAAAGGACCATGAGTTCGGCCATACACCTGGGTTCGACCATGGTGTATGGCCGAACCCCATGGATTGTGTTTTTTGGAATATAAGTTGGTATAAAGGACTTAAATGTATGATTAAATATGGTGAAAATTGAGGGACCATGGGGTTCGGCCATGGTGTATGGCCGAACCCCATGGATGATGTTATTGGATTTAATTTGAGAAAAATGAAAGGACCAAGGGCACAAAAACCAAAGCAGTGAGGTTCGACCATGTTGTATGGCCGAACCCCACTAAGGAATTTTTATGGACATAGGGTTTTATGTATGTTAGATAATTAATGTATGGTTAGATTAATGGACTAAAAGTGAAATGATCTTGGACTTAAATTAAAGGATCAAAGAACTCAAAAGAGGGACTAAAACCAAGTGAGTGAGGTTACCCCACCAAGACATATTTATGGATTTAAAATCAAAGGGGACATGGGTTTAATTGATTGATATGTTATAAGGTAACGGGACCTCACAAGCGGTGCACGATCGTGAGCTGTTTTCGGACTAAAACGCAAGGTCACTTTAGTGGTCATTGGTAGGATTCTACCTCTTTCAAACCATGGGTTATGTATGATGGTTTTCATTCTTATTTTGATGAGTTATGTTGTAAAAATGATATATTTCGAATATGAGGTTTTAATGCTATGTTTATATTATTACATAGCATGTGTTCACTACATCTCATGCATGGCATGGGAGGGATACTTGTAACTGGAGGCCACTCTCCATCGGGGCGTCCGTAAGGCATTCGTGTGAAAGCCTTGATGTGCATTATCCATCAAGAAGTAACCGGAGAACACACTCCGTCGGGGCGTCCGTAAGGTAACTGTTGGGATACCTTGATGAGGAGAATTCCATAAGAGGATACATGTATTTGTGATGGGTGGGACTCATTACATTTGACGCCATGGCATGGCACAGTTTTTACATGGTTTTTAATATTATGTTATCTATATGAATTGTACTAACCATGTGTTAACCCTATTTGGAGTACCTACTGGGTGCGTTGTCTAACGCCCTACTTCTACCCGAGTGGATGACACAGGAAATGAAGGGAATGATGAGCGTGATCGGAGCCAATCATAGGAGCTTGGATGTCTTTAATTTATATTTTGATTAAGTTACTCATAGACTATGTATTTTGAGTAGCTAGCATTTGGGCATGTAATAACTTAGATATTTTGCTATGGTTTGGATGGTTTGTTTTGGATATTCAAGTTAAGATAATCATTGTTAAATGACGGACTACTTTGCTATCTAAAATGGAATAGAATGAGGGTCTATTATAATCCGCAGTTATGATTTAATCCGCATGTATATCTTATTGCGTGTGCACCGTATTCGTGGACTTAGTCCATGCACACGTATGGTTGACCAGTTATGGGTCGGGCTTTAGAAGCTCGGACTTAGCTCGAGTCATGACGTCCTGCTCTCTTTCACTTTTTAATTTTAAAAAAAAATAGACTCTGATTTTTGGCATAGTAAAAAGGGCGGGGCGTTACAGTTGGTATTAGAGCGAAACGGGAAGGTTGAAACTTTCGAAGTAAGATTACGACGGTTTCATGTCTCACTGACAGATAAGAATCCCAACTGACCGACTCTTCAGAGTCCGCTGCACGGGGGCCGGATTAATTTACTTCGTTCGACTCAGACTGAAACATTCAATCTGAGAACAACAAGGAATGATAGCAAAGGAAGTACAGTCACAATAATTGGATTTATCAAACATAACTAAATAGGATATATTTCCCCGATATCCCCAAATTGAGAAAACGAATACTTGATACTTAGGAAGTTCCCCCAAAAACAAAGAAATACAAAGAGTGCTTATTTGGCAATTTCCCCATAATGTGAAAACACAACTTTACGAAGGAGCTAAGTCAATAATGTTTTTAATGACTTAGGAAAAATGCCTCCAAAGAGAAAGACCCGACAAAACAAAAAGGAAAAGGAGGTACAAAAATCTCAACATGAAGAGGAGGATCGACGATCTCAACATGAAGAGGAGGATCGACAATCTCAACACGATGAACAACCATCCCACCAAGAGGAGGAGGAACAAAACAGCGTGAATATACCGGTGGTGACTCTTGAACTACAAAGCTTGGTCCAAGCAGTGGTTACTTCCGTACTTCAACGGCATTTGAACGGAAATACGACCACAAGCGACGCTAATGACAGGAGCATGGTTAGGGATTTCCAGCAACAGCGCCCCCCTTACTTCAAAGGGAAAGAAGGGGATGTCGGAACAGAAAACTGGTTAAAGAAGATTACTCAGATCCTGACCCTGTTAAAGATCTCGAGTCATGATGAAAGATACTGCTGGCTACATCACAACTGATTGATGATGCCGGTAAATGGTGGGAGGTGGTAGAGAAACAGCGAGCACTCCTTCCGGAAAGAGAAAGGACTGCAATGACTTGGGAGCAGTTCTCAGCTACATTTTTGGACCATTACTTCCCCGATGGGGAGAAAGAGTGCCATACTCAAGCATTTCTATCTTTGGTACAAGGTACCATGACGGTGGCAGAGTATCACCAGGAGTTCCTCAGTCTGTCCTGTTATGCACTTTATATGGTGGATACGGAGTACCGAAGGGCTCGGAAGTTTGAGTGGGGCCTACGGCCAAGCACTAGGGCCAAGGTAACCACATTCAAGGCAGCCACACTGGCAGAGGTGGTCAGTAGGGCCACTATAGCAGAGCAAGAAATGGCTGAGATAGTACGGTTTGACAACCGCCGAGGTCAGAGTGGGAGGGGTACATTTTAGCCCAATAAGAAGTTCCGACCGAACTTTAACAAACCCTCACCTTCTACGGGTCAACAGGGGGCTTTCGTCCCAATAATCCCTCCCCATCAGCATCAGTCTCACAAGTTCCCCGAGGGGTGAACAACTGCTTTCATTGTGACCAGCCAGGTCATTTTAAGAGGGATGCCCACAGCTTAGCAGACCCTCTTATTCCAGAGGTTTATTTCTCCCACCAGCTAGACCAGCTAATTCATGAGGAGGCAGGACATATAACCAGGCGGGACGGGCACCTAATCCTACTGGATCTGGACGGTTGTTTACTTTAGCTCCTCCAGCAGCAGTGGATCACTCCGTGATTCAAGGCATGGTTGTAGTCAGTACTTCCTACGCCTTTGCATTATTTGATTCTGGAGCATCCCACTCCTTCATATCTGCTGCATTCATAACCGCTACTGGCACATTAGTACAAAAACTGTCCACATCACTCACTATTGTATCCCCCGTCGGAGATACGTCATTGGGGCTTATATGCACAACAGTGAATACTGAACTCGCTGGATATAGATTTGAGTTCAACCATTTGGTACTCAATATGACTGAGTACGATATTATCTTCGGCATGAATGGTTTACTAGTGTTCAAGCCAATATCGATTACCATCTTCGCAGGGTGAAATTTTGGTCACCCGAAGGGAAGCAATATGTGGTACATGCTGACAAACACAGCATCCCTATAAGAAGAAGACTGCATGAAGGGTTGAATCAAATGGTACTGAACAATATCAGAATAAACAAGGCACCGGTCGCTGCACTTCCGGCGATCGTGAAAAACTACGCGGATGTATTCCCAAAAGAACTCCCTAGCTTGCCACCCATGAGGGAGATTAATTTCGAGATCAAGCTGTACCCTGGAACTTCTCCAGTGTCATTGCCACATTACCGGATGGCACCAACTGAGATGTCTGAGCTAAAGAAGCAGATTGATGAACTGCTCAGACTGGGATGCATCCGGAACAGTACATCATCTTGGGGAGCTCCGGTGTTGTTTATGAAGAAGAAGGACGGTACACTCCAGACGTGTGTGGATTACCGGAAACTGAACCAGCTAACTGTCAGAAACAAGTATCCTCTACCCAGGATCGATGATCTATTCGATCAACTTAGAGGTTCCAACCACTTCTCTAAGATTGATCTGATGTCCGGATACCATCAAATCTGGGTTAGGGAGGAGGACATAGAGAAGACAGCCTTCAGAACGTGGTATGGACTTTATGAGTTTGTAGTCATGCCGTTTGGACTCACCAATGCACCGGCTGTGTTCATGGATTTAATGAACAGGATCTTCCGTCCTTACTTGGACCAGTTCATGATTGTATTTATTGATGACATCCTGATGTATTCCAAAAGTCAAGAGGAACATGCTGAGCACTTGCGGATAGTTCTGGACACCTTAAGGAAGTGCCAGCAATATGCCAAAGCAAGCAAATGCGAATTTTGGCTATCTAAGGTCAACTTTTTGGGACATGTTATATCAGCAAAAGGTATAGCCGTGGACCAGGGTAAGGTGGCGGCAGTGAGAGATTGGAAAGCACCGAAAAATGTGACTAAAATCCGTAGCTTCCTGGGTTTGGCTTGTTATTATAGGAAGTTTATCATGGACTTCTCCAAGATTGCATCTCCACTTACCCGATTCACTCAAAAAGGAGTCAAGTTTGAGTGGTTAGATGTGTGCAACCAGAGATTTGAGGAGCTGAAAGATTGACTTACAACTGCTCCTATCCTTATTTTGCCGGAAAGAGGCAAGGGCTATGAGGTACAATGCGATGATTCAGGAGAGGGACTTGGGTGTTCTCTCAGTGAAAGTCATCGTGTGGTGGTTTAGGCTCAAGATAGTTGAAAATACATGAACGCCTCTATCCCACGCATGACCTGCAACTATCCGCTGTGGTCTTCGCTCTCAAAAACTGGAGATACTATCTATATGGCGAGAAGTTTGACGTGTTTTCAGATCATAAGAGCTTGAAGTACTTGTTTGATTAGAAAGAGCTTAACCTAAGGCAGCGCAGATGGATGGAATATCTGTAGGATTATGAGTTCGCACTTCAATATCACCCTGGCAAGGCGAACAAGGTGGCAGATGCCCTCAGCCGCATATCACATGCATCAGTGGCATGTTTAATCAGGACATAATGGGAGATGTTGAATGCCACTCGAGAGTTCAATCTATATATCAGTAACCATAAGAGTATGTACAATTTGATCATACGGTCCAACATGGTCTCCAAGATTGAACAGGAACAACGGATAGATCCGGAAATGGAGGAGATATGGGCTAAGATGTCTACCGGCGAGGTCCTACTGGAATGGGAGTTACGACCAGGACAGGGTCTTGTATTCCGAGGTAGGATATATATACCTAAGAGCTGTAGAAAAGAGTTACTGATCGAGGCACATCAGACCAAACTCTCTATTCATCTGGGCAGCACTAAGATGTACCACGACCTAAAGAGACACTACTGGTGGCATGGACTCAAAAGAGATGTGGCAGAATTTGTTGCCGACTGCTTAACTTGTCAGCAGGTTAAGACGGAACATCAAAAGCCACCAGGGTTACTCAAACCCTTACCAGTGCCGGAATGGAAATGGGAGCACATCTCCATGGATTTTGTAACCGGGTTCCAAGGTCCTCAAAAGGCAACGATGCGATATGGGTCGTGGTAGACCGATTGACCAAGTCCGCACACTTTCTTCCCATCAGGATGACAGATTCATCTGAGACCTTGGGTCGACAGTATATCAAGGATATCATCAGACTACATGATATTCCCCAGACTATTGTGTCCGACAGAGATGGTCGATTCACCAGCAGAGTATGGCAGAGCACGCAGTCGGCCATGGGGACAGATCTACTGACTAGCACAACATTCCATCCACAGACTGATGGACAGTCAGAGAGGACAATACAGACATTGGAGGATATGCTGAGAGCATGTATGCTAGATCTCAAGGGTGGATGGGAGGATCACTTGCCGCTGGTGGAGTTCTCTTATAACAACAGTTACTAGGCAAGTCTCCAGATGGCTCCATTCGAGGCTTTATATGGTAGACCATGTAGATCACCCGTGTACTAGATAGAGGCCGGTGAGCCTGCACTAATTGGACCCGAGTTGGTTGCAGAGACTATAGCACAGATACAGTTGATACGACAACACCTACTCGCTGCACAGAATCATCAGAAGAGCTACATGACAAAAGGAGGAGGTTCCTTGAATTTGAGGTGGGGGACTTAGTATTCTTGAAAGTCTCGCCATGAAAGGGACACATGAGATTTGGAAAGAAGAAACTATCGCCTAGATATGTGGGGCCGTTTTCAATCATAAGGAAGATGGGGGAGGTGGCTTATCAATTAGCACTTCCTTCACAGTTGTCAACCTTGCACGATGTATTTCATATATCTATGCTGAGGAAGTACAATCTTGATCCCTCACATGTACTGAATGTACAAGACATAGAGGTGCAAAGCGACGTGACATACGTCGAAAAACCTGTCCGAGTGGTGGAGACAGAATAAAGGGTATTACGAACAGAGCGATTCAGTTCGTCAAGGTGGTATGGGATCGACATGGTAATGAGGAAGCCACTTGGGAACTTGAATCGGAAATGAGAACAGCTCACCCTGAGCTATTTATGTAAATGTTTGAAATCCTATTACGCTCGATTTTTGGGACGAAAATTTTAAAAAGAAGGTTGTATTGTAACACCCCGAATTTTCAAGTTATCAATATATATGAAATTTGTTTTTAATTTGTGAATTGTTGGATATGGACCTTAGATGGGTAAGGTGTTGGGTCAATTACCCAATTAAGACCCAACGGATGGTGGTTATGTTTCAATTGAATTAAATGGGTGAGATGTATTTAATTGGGTCAAGATTGTTAATTGGGTCAAGATGCCCAATTAGGATCTAATAGGTCGTGGTTGACTTGGTTGACCACCAAGTGAGTTCAAGCTTACTTAATTGGGGCTGAATTAAATTGAAAATGGAATCAAGGAATTGAGTTGATTTTAAATGAGTTAAATTAAAGTGGTGAGTTAAATTAAAGAGTGAGTGGACTGGGAAGGTGGAGAGGTGCATCCCACCAAGACAAGTCAACACGTTGGATGCATGGGAGTTTCATCTCATGGGATGAAACTCCAAAATGGATAAGTAATGGGAGGAGGACGGTTTTTTGTGTTGTTACACAATTCAAACCAAGGCTACACGTTGGGAGATGGAAGTTTCATCTCATGGATGAAACCCCCAAATGGGTCATTAATGGGGAGGTGGCGGTTTTGTGGAGGTTACACAAGGTCACACAAAAGTTTACACCGTTGGAGACATGGGTGTTTCATCTCATGGATGAAACCCCCAAATGAAACATAAAGGAAGGAGGTAAATGGGCTTGGGAGTTACAAAGGGGTGCCACCAAGGGACACCACCTTTGGCTGACCCTCATTAACCAAGGAAAGGGTTTTGTTTCAAGTCACTCTTTCCCTCTCCCTCTCTTGGCCGAATCACTCTCAAGGCAAAAGACTTAGAGAATTTCCATCTCATTCTCTCTCCCTCTCACACAAGGCCGACCACCCTCAAGACAAGGACTTGGAGTATTTTCTATCCCAAGTTTCTCTCTCTCTCTCTCAAATCTATACCCCTTGGCCAAACCACTTCAAGGGAGTTCATCAAGATCAACCTCGGCTAAAGATCAAGAAGGAAGGAAGAAGAGGCTAAGGAATGAAAGGAGCAAGAAGAAGTGAAAGAAACCGGAGGAGTCGTGGAACAGGTAAGTGCTCGATAAGATTTCATAAATAAGAAAAGAGGGTCAAGGACATGGTTCGACCATTGCATGGCCGAACCCTAATTTTATTATGGCTAAAGACTCAATGATGAACCATAGGGTTTGGCCATGTTGTATGGCTGAACCCCATAGAAAGGTATTAAGGAATTTATATGGGTCTAAGTAGTCCTAAGAGAAGATGATGAACCATAGGGTTCAGCCATGTTGTATGGCCAAACCCCATGGAAGGACATTAGTTGTTTTTAATGGATTTTGAAGGATGAAAATCTTAGATGTATGTTAGTAATTATTATGGGTTTTTGAAGGATGAAAACCATGGAAATTGGTTAATGATATTAATAAGTTTTTAAAAGGATCAACCATGGAGGGACTTGTTTATGAACTTAAGATGGTAAATTGATTTAATGGAAAACATGGAAATAAGGTATCATGGGCTCGGCCATGGTGAATGGCCGAACCACATGGACCATTTTAATGGGTCATTTGGAGATAAAGCATGATTAGAAATGATGGCCAAAGGGGTGAAATTAAAGGACCATGGGTTCGGCCATGGTGTATAGCCGAACCCCATGGATTGTATTTTTGGAATATAAGTTGGTATAAAGGACTTAAATGTATGATTAAATATGGTGAAAATTGAGGGACCATGTGTTCGGCCATGGTGTATGGTCGAACCCCATGGATGATGTTATTGGATTTAATTTGAGAAAAATGAAAGGACCAAGGGCACAAAAACCAAAGCAGTGAGGTTCGGCCATGTTGTATGGCCGAACCCCACTAAGGAATTTTTATGGACATAGGGTTTTATGTATGTTAGATGATTAATGTATGGTTAGATTAATGGACTAAAAGTGAAATGATCTTGGACTTAAATTAAAGGATCAAAGAACTCAAAAGAGGGACTAAAACCAAGTGAGTGAGGTTACCCCACCAAGACATATTTATGGATTTAAAATCAAAGGGGACATGGGTTTAATTGATTGATATGTTATAAGGTAACGGGACCTCATAAGCGGTGCACGATCGTGAGTTGTTTCCGGATTAAAACGCAAGGTCACTTTAGTCGTCATTGGTAGGATTCTACCTCTTTGAAACCATGGGTTATGTATGATGGTTTTCATTCTTATTTTGATGAGTTATGTTGTAAAAATGATATGTTTCGAATATGAGGTTTTAATGCTATGTTTATATTATTACATAGCATGTGTTCACTACATCTCATGCATGGCATGGGAGGGATGTTTGTAACCGGAGGCCACGCTCCGTCGGGGCGTCTGTAAGGCATTCGTGGGAAGGCCTTGATGTGCATTATCCATCAATAAGTAACCGGAGAACACACTCCGTCGGGGCGTCCGTAAGGTAACTGTGGGGATACCTTGATGAAGAGAATTCCATCAAGAGGATACGTGTATTTGTGATGGGTGGGACTCATTGCATTTGACACCATGGCATGGCATAGTTTTTACATGGTTTTTAATATTATGTTATCTATATGAATTGTACTAACCATGTGTTAACCCTATTTGGAGTACCTACTGGGCGCGTTATCTAACGCCCTACTTCTACCCTAGTGGATGACACAGGAAATGAAGGGAATGATGAGCGTGATCGGAGCTAATCATAGGAGCTTGGATGTCTTTAATTTATATTTTGATTAAGTTACTCATAGACTATGTATTTTGAGTAGCTAGCATTTGGGCATGTAATAACTTAGATATTTGCTATGGTTTGAATGGTTTGTTTTGGATATTCAAGTTAAGATAATCATTGTTAAATGGCGGACTATTTTGCTATCTAAAATGGAATAGAATTAAGTTCTATTATAAGCCGCAGTTATGATTTAATCCGCATGTATATCTTATTGCGTGTGAACCGTATTCGTGGACTTAGTCCATGCACACGTATGGTTGGCCAGTTAAGGGTCTGGCTTTAGAAGCTCGGACTTAGCTCGCTTCGTGACGTCCCGTTCTCTTTCAATTTTCTATTTAAAAAAAAATAGACTCTGATTTTCGACATAGTAAAAAGGGCAAGGCGTTACATCAGGTGGGCTCTCAAGAAAACAGATATATCGGTAGTTCAAAACCTATCGAGAGTACTAGGACCGACCCCTCTGTAAAGGATGACAAGTCGTTTTGGGTAAGACTGGTTTCTGGACTTGAAACTCTGTCAGCAAGGTGTTGCCCTAGACCGAGTCCCTCGTATGGACCGACCTCTCCGTGCAATAACTGTCGACCCATCGGCGACACCGACCTGTCGACCGGGAAGTAATAAAGTCATTGGGAGTGCATTTAATGCGCAACGGTCGGGTGGTTGAACGGTAATAAATATGAACACCAACCCATCAGTGCCACTGACCTATCGGTACTGGACAGTCAGAAAAGTCGTTAAGACTCCTTTATAAATATGAGTGTTGTATGATCGTTTTACTATCCTCCTCGAGCTGAGAAGAATGATACACTCTAAGGAACGATCAACACTTTTATACTGAGAATCATAAACAACCAATCTATTGATTGAGTTTGGAGTGAGAAAGAGAGGAAGAAAGAAAAATCATAAACAACCAATCTATTGATTGAGTTTGAAAGTGAGAAAGATAGGGGGAAAAAAAAAGATAAACTAGGAAACCTTTGGTAAAACCACTTACTTGTCATCCTGAGATTGTGATTGCTCTACGACGGCTAAAAGGAGGAGTGTCACACAAATTGGGTGGGATCTTCAAGAAGCACACATCAACGATAAAAATCTTCAAAGGCAAGTGATCCTTGCTTTTAATTTTGTTTTTAAAACTTTTGTCCGAAAAGTGGAATACGGAGGATTGGCTCCGGAACCACTATAAAAACTTCTAGAGAGTCGCCTATATCAAGGTGTTAGGTGGAATTCCCAGCCAATTAGATAGGTAGAATTACTATTTTACAGTGGTGGGTGAAATTTTCAACCGATTGAGTGAGGTGGAATTCCTACTCTAATTGTGAGGCAGTAATTCTCCGCTTAGTGAATTTGGACATAGCTCAAGGTTGAACGAGTCCTAACAATGGATGTAGGTTGGAGAGCCGAACCACTATATATCTTGTGTCCTTATGTTTATGGTAAAGCTATTTTTTTGTGTTGATTGTTTAATCACATTTACTAACACACACTCACTTGATTGATATATCCGCTGCACTTAAACTAATCAATCGAGTAAATTTAAAAAGGACCAACGATTTTAGATTGACCAACCCCCCCCCCCCCCCCCCCCCCCCCCCCAACCATTCTAGTGTCAATGTCAATTGTATTGTTCTAGCTCCTAAGGGTACTTTCAATTGGTATCAGTGCCTAGTGCTCCTTACAAGAATTTAACCATCCGAATAGATCCAATCTAGAACACCATGGGAGACAGTCATGCAATATCCAAACCTCCTTATCTCTATGGAACAAACTATGCTGCATGGAAGGCTAAAATGAGAAGTTATTTGTTTCCATTGATTCATTGGTATGGGATATTGTTAAAACTGGATGGCGGGAACCCGTGGGAGAAAAAATGATAGGAACCACATCAACCATGTTGATGACGCCCAAACCTTATACTTCTTGGTCCTTTGTTGAGAAAGTTGCTCAGACACTTGATGGCAAAGCCATGAATGCCCTTAACTGTGCAGTTTCTTATAGTAAGTATAGGCGGATCATGAGTTGTAAAACTGCAAAGGATGTATGGGAAATTCTTGAGAGAACCCATGAGGGAACCTCAATAGTCAAAAGGTCCAAACTTTAGATCCTCTATAATTAGTTTGATACTCTTAAAATGAGGGAGGATGAAGTCTTCTTGGATTTTTATTCCAACGACATTGTAAATCAAATGTACATTTTAGGGGAAGGGATACCCGAGGACAAGGTATGCATCAAAATCAATGTTATCAAAACTGAACCGTCCGTCGAACCGTCTCTGAGGGAGGTTGGGTTCAACCAGGTTTAACCGAGTTGAACCGTAGTCAAAGCCGGTCAAAGCCGTGCTCATCAATATAATATTATATTATCATCAATATAATATTATAAAAAATATTAAATATTCATAAAAAATAAAAAATAAATTGTTCTTACACACACAATTACAAATCTAAAAGCTATTAATTTAACATCTAATCTCACAATCTAAATATCCATCCTATACCATCAAAATAAAAAATTCCATAATCTAAAATATCATTTAACAACTCAATGCTAATTAACATCCATAACAATTCTATAAGTCAACATTAGTTAATGTCCAAAAAATATTTAAATTTCAAAGTCACCATAAACCCTAAAAGAACCAACATCTTCATTCATTTTGATCATAGAACAAATCCAAGTTTTACATTTCATCTCCATCATTCCTCTCCATCAAATTCACTGCAATTGAAGAAAATACATGTATGAGAATATTATATATGCAACTCCATTTTTTATAATCTAAATTCAAGGAATATTATATCAACAATGATTATAATCTAAATAATCATACCTAAATCATTTTCCTCAACTTGAGTCATTACACTTGTACGTTGTTCCATTCTCTCCCAAGTTTGTAGTTCCTCCTCATTCAATAGGGATGGCTCTGACTCAACTATTCAATCTTCTAATACGTCGATATCTTCTAAAGATATTGGATCAAAACATATTATTTTTTTCGAATTTCTATGAAAATAAAAATATTACACAAATATCAATCAGTTGATACCTTTGTCAAAGAATAAAGATAAACATAAAATAAGTTTGAAGACTTCTTAATTCTTAACTTTCTAACAAGCACAAGTTATATTGGACATACACCAAATTATTCAACTTTTGATGCTCTAATCGATTCCTTTTTTTTTGTATGTATACGTTCAAATACACTCCAATTGCGCTCACATCCAGAAGAAGTACAAGTTTGCTTAAAATGAGAATTACTGTCTTTTGTAAATTTGGAGTTGAACCTCCATAATTAATCCATCAATCAGCTGAAAAGGGAAATAAGACACATCAATATGAAAAGACCTAAAGTTTCCTAGTTAATTAAAGTAAATGATTAATTAAATATAAAGAAACATACTTGGAAGTATTTTGTCGCGAACTTCAATAGCCAATTTACGCCCAAAGTTTCCTGATGTTTCTCTATAACATTTAAGGTCTTTGAGGATCGATTGTTGCATTGCAAAATATCATTATAGTATAATGTCTCAATGCAATCAAGAACTCCATTAAAAGCCCGATCAACATTGATGTTTTTATAAAACCATGATGAATTAAACCAATGTCCAGTAACATGAAGTGGACGATGCAATTGATTATCCCAACGAGTATCTACAATGCCCAAATAAGGAATAGCTTCGACCAACATTCTTGATGATGACAATGTCGATGTGGGATCATTTGTCATTCTCTTATTGAGTGTGTTTTTGATCGCTTGTTTGGCTTTATACATAGCCTGATAAATATAACCCATTGTAGGCTTATCATCACTATCAACCATGTGTAACACTTTAACAAGAGGTTCAAATGTTGCAACTATAATCTCACATTCAGACCTAAAGGAAGAGCTCAAGATCAACTCAGTCATGTCTTTGCCTCTTTTTTCTTTCGTAGCCCATTTACTATCTATCCATTCTTTGCTAACAACCATTGCTTGTAATCCACCTTTATTTTTCAAAATACTTTATAATGCTAGAAAATGAGTTGCAAAACGTATGATTACCGGACGAATAATCTCAGTTCCATCAGTAGTATACTTCCTCATTAATGTTAATACAAAACCATGATTGTATATAAACGTAGTGAGAGAGCTTGCTCGTTCAATAACACATTTCACTCTTTCCATTTTTGAAATATCTTCAAGCATCAAATCAATGCAATGGGCAGCACATGGGGTCCAATATATAGTTTTAAAATGAGTTGTTATCAACTTACACGCACTTACATAATTGGCAGCATTATCTGTCACAATTTGAACCACATTTTCTGGACCAATTTCTTCAACAACTCCTTTAAAAAGCTCAAATAACATCTCTCTAGTTTTTTAATAGGGACTCGCATCAACAGATTTTAAAAAAATAGTGCCCTTTATCGAATACACGAGAAAATTGATTAATGTCCTACCTCGTGCATCTGTCCATCCATCAGCCATAAGTGTGCATCCATACTCTTTCCATACACTTTTGAAAGATTTCAAAGTACTTTGAATTTCAGCAACATTTTTTTGTAAATAATATCCACGGAGGTCATGAAAAGATGGAGCTTTATATCCATGACCTATACTTGCTATAGCATCACACATTTTTTGGAAATAGGAAGAATTGATGGCATTGAATGGGATGCATGCATCATATACCAAAACCTACAAACATCCATATTTGCAGCCTCAATGGCATATTTGCCTGCCATTGCACTTCTACTGGTGGGTTGAGCTCCTTTTGTGGTTCGAGGAGGAAAGCAACTTTCTAGACCCTTTCGCCCACCCTCATTTATGGCTATCCCTTTATCACCAAAGTCTCTAACAATTTCTTGGATTTCATTTTTTTCTTCCAATTGTTGACTCCTTTCACTTTGTGAACAAGTCTTTTTCTTTTTACTTTTCTTTTGAGAAGCAAAAGCATTTAAATCTTGTATCATCAAGAAGCTAACATGTGGTGGAACTTTTTTACATGTGTCAACTCCTTTGCCTTTAACTTGTGCTAAATGATGTTTCATTCGATGGATCCCTCCACCTTTAAATATTCTATCACAATAAAGACATTGTAAACTATTGTGATCAATTACTCCCACATAGTTCCATGTAACATCAGTCTTTCCGCGTGTTGTACTTGTGCCAGACTCTGAAGGATTTGACATTGATACAACTTGTAAACTAGAAAAAAATATGATAAATTAATTCCACTATATAAAAATGTATAAACATGAATAAAAAACTAAAAACAATAACATTTACTAATTAATTCTACCATACTGTTGGTTTCAAGAAAATCTCATTTGTAAAACTCCACTACTCACCATCACCTCACCATCACCTAAACATTAAACACCAAACCCTTCACCCTCCATGATCACTGTCCTAATCTAAGTTATTATCAATCCACCCAAACCACTCACCTTCTCCATTAACGTCTTCCTTTCACCAATCACCTACACCCCCACTATCTTTCCTACCTCCAACGAACCCAAATAACAATGATAAAATGACACCTATAATTTTTTGACCCTTTTTTCTTATACAAAAATTACACTATATTATCCTTTTACATAAAAAGAAAAGTAAAACAATAAAATGAATTAACTGCTCAAAGATACAAAAATATAATGAACAACTGCAAAAAAAAAAAAAAATCATGAAAAACGAATGGGTTTCATAATAGAAGTATAGAACCCAAAAAATGTAACAGTATATACAAACTTTACCTTCTGTAACATCAAACAATTCAAGAAAACCATTTCAAAAAGGAAAAAAAAAAGAGATAAGTTAAAAAATTAATACAATAAAAGAGGAAAAGCTACCAAAAATGATGGAAGAAGAAACTCACAGAAGGCCGAAAGTAAAAGCTTGAGAGAGACGGACGGAAGATGGAGAGTTGCAAGGAAGGCCGAGAGTACACTTGACAGACTGATGGAAGAAGAAGTGTAGCAGGGGAGTTGAGAGAGGGAAGAAGAAGAGCTGCAGAAGAGTTGACAGAGAAGAAAGAATGGGAAGCCTTTTCGTTTACTCCCCGTCTACCGCCCCTCCCTATTCCCTAAGGAAGTCATTTCGTATCCCATCTTTTTTTCCTTTTTTTTAACTCAGGCCGCGGCCCACGGTTCACGGCTGTATTAAGAAAACAGCAAAAAACCGCAGTCCGTCGTGGTTTTTTGCGGTTTAACTCATCAGAAGGTTTTTTATTATAACCGGACCGGCAATATGGCGGTCGCGGCTGAACCGTGGCTCGGTCCAGTTCTGATAACACTAATCAAAATTGTCCGGAATCTTGCTGAAAGATTCAAGCCCAAGGTTGTAGCTAGGAGGACAACAAAGATGTGTCCTTAATGAATATTGATGATTTGGTTGGTTTATTACAAACCTATGAATTACATTTTGAACAACCAAAGGATAAATCCATTGCCTTAAAATCTTCCCTAAAACAGAAGAAGATTAAAAAGAATCCATCTGATGATGAATTCTCAAGTGTTGAAATGGCAATGTTTGCCAAGAAGTTTTACAAAAATTTGTAAAAAGAAACAACTTGAGAAGAACGACTAAGGGTAAAACAAGTAAAAATTACCCAAGAAAGCAACAAAAAAAAAAAAAAGGAAAAGAGAAGGAGAGAGAAGTCACCAAGGAACAGTCATGTTTTAATTGTGGGGGGAGAGGACACTTCATGAATGAATGTCCCTCAGATAAAATAAAAAATGGTATGAATGTGCGTGTGACCAATGTGGAAACTTCTGAATCAAAGAGTGATTCAGATGAAGAGCCCCAACGAAAACTTGATGTATCAAACGGTCTCATAGTGTCGATCATATGTGATCAAGAAAATCCCGCAATTGTGACGAAGGATGAGAGTGAAGAAGATGAAAATCTTCAAGCCTCCTACAGTGCTTTGTTCCTTGAGAGTGAGAGGTTGGCTAAAAATCTCAACAAGGTTAAAAATAAAAAACTAAATCTCTCTAGTCAAGTGGAAGTGTTAAAAACTGAAAAATGTATTCTAGTCTCTAAGATTGAACTCTTAGATGTTGAAAACAATAAGCTTAAAGAGGATAATAAAAGACTTCAAGAAGAAATAATTATCCATTGTAAGGATGTTGAAAATTTATGTCATCATAACAATCTTTTTGAAGAAGATGTTAAAAAATTGTCTTTGGAAGTTAGAGAATTAACACTTCATAAAGAAAAATTTCAAGATAAGTTTACCCATGGAGAAGAAAGACTTAAAAGACTCCTTGGGGCGGGTAAACAATATGGTGATAGGTCTGGTCTTGGTGCCTCAGCCACCAAAGAACCTATACATTAGAGAGTGTTCAGAAATACAAGTATATCTCGCCCTTTAAAGGGTAAGTGCAATTTCTACCACAAGGATGGGCATTTCAAAATAATTGTTTATCACTTGAAGAGATACTTGGAAAAGAAAGCACAAAGGCACAGTCAAGTAAAACCTATGGCTAAAAGACATCCACCAACACCTAACTTTTAAAGAAATCTAAGGAAGGTGGACACAAGGCACAACTCTTTGTTAAACCAAATGAACCATGTCTTAAAAGAGTTGATGGATCCTAAGGTTGGTCATCAAAGGTACGATCGTAGGGGTGTGTATGCAACACCAAATGCCACAATCTTTGTACCTAGAAAATAGACCACTAATCATGTTTTGTTTTAGTTTAAGATTCACTTACATATCTTAGACCACTACAAATGGACTCACAAGAGACCATGTGAGTTCACATAGCAGAAAAGTGCTATGACATGAGGAGAGACAAACTGGTTAAATACAAGTCTAGAATGTACTCTTCCTGGCTATAGTACATATTCTACTTGGAAAGCCATACATTTCATTGAAAGTATTTTGAATTGTATGTGTTTTGGAATGTGAACTTTGATTGTGTGAATGCTTAATGATTTGATGAATTATGATTGGCATATCTATGCATTGGAATGAATCTATGAATGCCATGTTCACAATAGGATTTCATCAAGTTGTACAAATCAAGGATGATTGTTTTGCAATCTGAACCTCTCTGTTTAATCGACATGTCGGTGAATAAGACTAGTTGGTGTGACAGACATATCTATACTGTGTTAAATCGAGCACCGTTGAAAAAGGGGAATTGTAGAAAGGGTCGACCTGCCTATGGAGACAACATGTCGGTGAGAAAGTTTGAATTAAAAAGACCCTTTCTGAGAAAGCGACAATTCATTAGAAATTGTCATCTCCCTTCCCACGAAGGTCTGGTGGCCCCTTCTTCTCATCCCGTTCCCTAGACTAGTCGATAGGACCTCTCGGAGTGATTCTATGCTGGAAACATAAGGCCTTTGCTCATTGCGTCCCTAGAAGCTAGAAAATCATCGTTTCTGTGATTGTCCTAAATCAGATTAGGCTCAGTCTTCACCTTATCCATTTTCGAACTATTGGTTGAGGATCTCCTCTAGGAAAAACCATGCCTAGAAAGTTGGCAGCTCAGACACGTCCTAAGCTCTCTGTAGAACGAGGAGAATCCAGTCGTGCCAAAAGGCCTCCCTCTCAGTCTTGCCCTGGGTCGAGCTCTGAAAATTATGCATATGTTCAGGATCAAGAGGAAACCATAGGGCTTTTGTGTGGAAATTGTCATCTCTCCTCCCGCGAAGGTCTGGTGGTCCCTCATTCTCCTCTTGTACCCTAGACCAATCGATAAGACCTCTCGAAGTGATTCCGTGATGGAAACTATAGGGTTTTTGCTCCTTGCATCCCTAGAAGACAAAAAATCACGGTTTCTGTGATTCTCCTAAATCAGGTTAGGCTCAGTCTTCACCTCATCCACTTCTGAATTACTGGTTGAGGATCTCCTCTAGGGAAACCATGCCTAAAAAGATGGCAGCTCAGACACGTCCTAAGCCTTTGTTGTGAAAATTTTAAATTTATAACTCGTAAGCGCACAAACCATTAGATAGTATAGCAATTGAGTGCGAGGTCGAACCCATTGGAACTTAAGAAGATATATCCGTGAAAAATATACCATTTGAATTACGTAATTTAAGAAATTTAGAAAATATGGAGATAAATCATGAACATGAAATTATTTCTCTAATCTATGAACTTTACTTTTAATTTAGAAATATTATAGACTTAAACATATAATCTAACAATTTAACTAATTTTAATTAAAATTGTGGATTTAAACTAAAAATATAAACAATCTCAATTTAACTTAGAAAACATAAATTAAGTTGCAATTAATTAATTACCAACATAGTTCACAATTTTTTATGGAGTTTGAATTTATAAACAAAGAAAAAGAAAATAAAATAAAAACAACATATTTACATATATACATTAGAACTAGATCAAAAAATTATGGAAATTTTCCATATTTTAAAAATAATATCAAGGCCTAGAATATGAAACTCACATTTCTTATTTATCATGCACTCAAATTTTTCATCTATTAAAATCCTCATTATGAAATTTATGAAATCAATTAAACTAAGAAAACTTAAATCCGGCCTTAGGCTAAATAAAATTTCAACTTACAATTTCAAATCTAAAATTTTTTCTACTCTTAAAAAGAGCCTTAGACTGATAAAATCAAGTTCCATTTAATCTAAAATATTTTTCTGCCTTCATTGGACAAAGTAGAATAATCTCTCACATAAATCCATAAAAAGAATTAAATAAAATCAAATTTTCATTATACAAAAGTAAATAAGTGGAAAACCATAATTCTAAGTGTTTTTCTGCCTTTCAATTACTAATAAAAATTGGAATTAAGAATTACAATGAATTGAAACTTTGGTTGACGCGGAAAATAGAGACAAGGAGGACCATAGTGATTCGAATTTATTAATGAAAATAAATACATGACATTGAAATCTAATTAAGGAAAATAAATACAAGAAATTTAAAATTAAACTAACCTTCAAACTCTAAACGAAATTCGACATCCCCAAGATCTTCTTGCTCTCTTCTCCTCCACTCTCAAAGCTTCTCCAAAATCCACAGCCCAAGTTCGGAAATCCTCTTTTAATAACTTCTAAATTTCGAATTTCCTCATATGTATGTTGAGATGATGAAAATAGATTTCAAACATGTGGATTTCTTCATAGGTTTTTCTTAATGGGCTTAATAATTAGACTTTTCAAAGTATGAAAAATCTAATAAATAATTTACCACTTACATTCAATTCTAAAAATGACTAAATTAATCCAAACTCTCATAAATGAATTTCAATTAATTAGTTTACGAATAAAACTCCTAAAATTGTAGTAAAATAAATATTAAAAAATCTAACTTTCCAAAAATATCAACTTCTGCCCATAAATTGTAAAATTCACCATTTGATTCTCATATCTTGTATTTCTGTATAAATCCTACAAAACTTCCAAAATCCCATTAAACATATCTTAAAATACACAAAACAAGGGACTAACTAGTCCAAATACAAGGGTAAAATAGTTATTTTCCTGTGCTCATCAAATATCCCCACACTTAGATTTTGCTAGTCTTCGAGTAAAACAAAAACTAAAAATCAAAATCCTAAATTAAACCACTTTCGCTGGCATTCTCGATTGCATTTAGCATATGCAACAAGCTTTTAAACCCCTATCTCACCACTAGTGGACGAGTTATAGTCTCGTGAAGGCTTCCAATGATGATACCTACAAACATCAAATTTTAGCAAAACTATCTAAACAAAAATTTAAAAATCATACAACTCCAAAATTATTTTATAAAACTTATAACCGGAGTGTAGTGTATGATAGACAAATATTAACATAGCCTTCTTTTTCAAAATACGCACAAGTTTTGCAACCACTAGCCGAAAATGCTCTTCAACTCCAAATCTCACCAGATATATCTCTAAGAAAGATTTTCACTCAGAGATTGGGTTCTTATTTTCTCTCAAAATTATATGTGAGTGGAATTGATTTTCACAAATGCAAATATCTCACATATTTATCAACAAAGAACATATTATAACAAAAGAAAGTGCAGATCTCATGAATGGATGCCATTTTCCTGAGAATGTTGAATAAACACCATAATTCTTCTTCATCTATTCTCCACTTAAATACCATATTAACTAAGGATCAATAGAACTTCCTAATAGGACGAAACGTGGCTTAGGACCGGGTTATATCAAAGAAGGATAAAAGATTCTAAAACAATACTTTGAACAAAAAAAGCTTGAGGTCTTCAAAATTTTAAAATGGAAATCCTTCCTCTATTTTTCTTTTTCATCACTTTTACAACATTTCTTTTCCGTCACTTTTTCTTTGTCCTTTTTTCACATCGTTCTTTTGATATATGGATGTTCCCCCTTTTTTTTCAGCATATTTTGCTCTTTTTTTTTTCTTTTTTTTCAAGAGACATATTTTTTCAAAGAGTACCATCCCAATAACAATCATCTCTAACTTTTCTGGGCCCTAGAATAAGTCATAGAAATTTCAATTTCGGCTCAAACTCCATAACCGGAATTGGGTATGGTTAACATGGCTAATAAGACAAATAGGCTAAATTTACATTAAAGGCTAAAAAATGGGAACTAACTTAATAAGATGACCAATATAAGTAGGCTTCAAAGGCTCAAACGGTCCAAAATGATGTCCTATATCACTTCCTAAGTTTCATATGACTATTTTATTGCTTCAAATAAATTCAAAAAAAAAAATTCAGGTATAATAATCCAATTTTGATGTCGTTCTCAGTAATTTGACAAAAACAAAGAATAATGAGATCTAACAAATAATAATATTGTGCGTATGAAAGAAAAATAAGAATGACATATAACCCTCAGAAAAATTGAATGTCTCAAAACCTCACAGGATCACAAGTCTGCACTAGTATTCTTCCGGTGATCACTCAACTCATGAATATTTATCTTTTTCCAGCTAATATTAATATGACTGTGTAAATACTGTTTCAAGCATAAATTTCATAAAATTTAATTGGAAAATCATGAAAAATTTTCACCCACATATTAATGCCAAAAAATAATTTATTTATTTATTTTTCAAAAAAAATCAAATTTTTCAAAAAAAAATTTCAAAATGACTCTAAAATGAAACACACAAAAGCCCCAATACCCCCAAACTTAAATTGAACATTATCCTCAATGTTCCCTAATCTACTTGCGCATTAGGGCTGCAACTCGGGTCGGGCAGGCCTGATTTCTTAAAACCCAACCCGACCAGAGTTGATGTATATGGAGTCCGACCCGAATTCTCAACCTGAACTCTAGAACCCGACTCGACCTGAATTTTAACCCGAATTATGATCCGACCCGCATTATAAACCCATTTTAGCCTAATTTTAGTCGGTTAGGTCGGGTTGGGTTACGTTAACTTGTAAAATCCTCAACCTAGCCCGACCCGAATTTCATGCAGGTTTTTATCTCCTCAACCCGACCCGACCCGCTGGCCCGAAAGTTTCAACCTGACCCGCATGATTTCTCTGGTCGGGTCATGCGGGTTGGGCCAAAACCCAACCCGAGTTGCAGCCCTACTGCGCATTAGTAAATTAGAAGAAAATATCAGAATAGAACAACTTAAATTGAGAAATACCTGAGATGGTGTTATTATTTCAAACCTGCAACACAAACAAACACAAAAACAAAAACAAAAATACTAGACTAACACAAAGACTGACTTTAACTCAACAAAAGTAAAAACCTAAACTAGTCAAACATCAACACACACACAAAGACTGACTCACAGACAAATTCAACACTGACTGAATCACAAACAGACTCAATAGACTCAAAACTGAAAGATACACTGACAAACATTGACAGACATAGGACTCTAAGCAGACTCACAATCAGAACAACTATTACATTTTTTTTTTTTGTTATGCAACCTATTCTAAAATGCAATACTCAAAACAAATATACAATCAATAATCAAACAACTAGATTTGTGCATGAAACTAACACCCTAATATGCATGATCAAATTAAATATGCAATTTTTTTATGCAAAATAAAATGCAAACACCCGAAGAAAATCTATATGAATGCATGAAAAATTAAAAAATTAAAGAAAAAGAGATTTAGGCACTTACCTTCACCTAAAGTGTTTTTCCATAAGAAATTTTTAGAGCGTAAGATTAAAATCCCTGCAAAATAAAACACCACAAACTTTGGTGAAGATTCTGAATCTCATAAAAAATGCATGAAACCTAATCTAAATGCAAATTTCCTAATGTTATAACTAGTGGAGGAAATTAAATGATTGGAACCTAACTATGAACTCTAAAATAAATTAAGACCATAAACATTTCTAAATTAATATCCACCAAATTAATTAAGATTAGATTTTCAAGTATAAGAATAATCCATTAAAGTCCAAAGTTCTTCTATGATTTTTTTTTTTTTTAAATTAGACACCATAATTGGAACTTTCTAAATTAGATGAGGGTCTTAAGTTATAAATTTTTTAAGTTTATAAACTGTCCAAAATTAGGCACCTTTAAACAATAGCAATTTCTAAAATGAGACAATTTTGAGACTTTCCATAGACAAAAATTCCAAAATTAAAACATCCAAAATTTAGATTCATTTTCTAAAAATAGAATGTGACTAAATTAAAAAATGCTGAAAAGAGAAACTAGCTATTTTTTGGAAGTTTCTATTAATAAAAGTCTCCAAAAATGAAAAAGTTTCTAAATTTAGCAATGATTCCAAATTTAAATAATCTCCCGATTTTTATTATTTTTAGAAACTTCTAAATAAGATAACCTTCTAAAATTAGAGTTTCAAAGAAAAGTACAAGCTTTTAATTTTAAAGAGTTTTCAAACATTGATATTTCTAGAATTAACATTATTTCCAAAAATAAATAATTAAATAACGATTTTTTTTAAGTTCTCCGGCAACGATGCCAAAAACTTGTTGTGCAAATTTTAAATTTATAACTCGCAAGCGTACAAACTATTAGATAGTATAGCGATTTAGTACGAGGTCGAACCCATTAGAACTTAGTAAGATATATCTATGAAAAATATACCATTTGAATTACGTAATTTAAGAAATTTAGAAAATATGGAGATAAATCATGAACATGAAATTATATCTCTAATCTATAAACTTTGCTTTTAATTTAGAAATATTCTAGACTTAAACATATAATCTAACAATTTAACTAATTTTAATTAAAATTATGGATTTAATCTAAAAATATAAACAATCTCAATTTAACTTAGAAAACATAAATTAAGTTGCAATTAATTAATTACCAACCTAGTTCACAATTTTTTAAAGAGTTTGAATTTATAAATAAAGAAAAAGAAAATAAAAATAAAAACAACATATTTACATATTTACAGTGGAATTAGATCAAAGAATTATGGAGGCTTTATTTTTCATATTTTAAAAATAATATTAAGGCTTAGAATATGAAACTCACATTTCTTATTTATCATGTACTCAAATTTTTCATCTATTAAAATCCTAATTATGAAATTTATGAAATTAAGTAAACTAAGAAAATTCAAATCTGACCTTAGGCTAAAATGAATTTTAACTTGCAATTTCGAATCTAAATTTTTTTTCTACTCTTAAAATGAGCCTTAGAGTGATAAAATCAAGTTCCATTTAGTCTAAAATATTTTTCTGCTTTCATTGAACAAGTTAGAATAATCTCTCACATAATCCATAAAAAGAATTAAATAAAATCAAATTTTCATTATGCAAAAATAAATAAGTGGAAAACCATAATTCTAAGTGATTTTCTGCCTTTCAATTATTAGTAAAAAATTGAATTACAAATTACAATGAATTGGAACTTTGGTTGAAGCGGAAAATAGAGACAAGGAGGACCATAGTGATTCGAACTTATTAATGAAAATAAATACATGACATTGAAATCTAATTAAGGAAAATAAATACAAGAAATTTAAAATTAAACTAACCTTCAAACTCTAAAGGAAATTCGACATCCCCAAGATCTTCTTGCTCTCTTCTCCTCCACTCTCAAAGCTTCTCCAAAATCCACAGCCCAAGTTTGAAAATCCTCTTTTAATAACTTCTAAATTTCGAATTTTCTCATATGTATGTTGAGATGATGAAAATAGACTTCACACATGTGGATTTCTTCATAGGCTTTTCTTAATGGGTTTAATAATTTGGCTTTTCAAAGTATGAAAAATCTAATAAATAATTTACCACTTACACTCAATTCTAAAAATGAATAAATTAATCCAAACTCTCATAAATTGATTTGAATTAATTAGTTTAAGAATAAAAACCCTAAAATTGTGGTAAAATAAATATTAAAAAATCTAACTTTCCAAAAATATCAACTTAAGCCCATAAATTGCAAAATTCACCATCTGAATTCTCATATCTTGTATTTCCCTGTAAATCCTGCAAAACTTCCAAAATCTCATTAAACATATCTTAAAACATACAAAACAAGGGACTAACTAGTCCAAATACAAGGGTCAATTAGTTATTTTCCTATGCTCATCAGCCCTCTGTAGAACGAGGAGAATCCAGTCATGCTAGTCGATGGGCCAAACGAACCAAAAGGTCTGCTTCTAGGCCTTACCCTGGGTCAAGTTCTGAAAATCCTGCGTATGTTCAGGATCAACAAGAAACCCAACCAGAGGTGGAAGAAGACCCCATTGTTTACAAATGTGTCATCTTCTTCAAAGAACGATGTAAAGAAATGAGAGAAGATGCAGAAAAAAATAATGATCTTCAAACTGGTAATGAAGATCATGTTGTTATCCCCGATGACAGCAGTGAAGAAGAAAGTTTTAGTTCTGAGGATTTTTGGAGAGACTCTGAGGAAAAAGAAGAATAAGAACATCTTTCTCAAGAAAATGTCAATCTGGGCAGAAAGGTCTTCAGACTAGAAATGAGAATAGATTATCTTGAAAATAGTCTAGATAGTATCCAGATGACTGTCCAGGATCTAGTCTCTGTTGTCTCCCTTTCTGACAGAATTCCAGATTCCTTATCTCCTCCTCCTCCAGCACCTCCTTAGGATGGCTCTACTTAGGGTAGTTTTTCATCTTCTCTGCTTTTGAAAAACTATACTTTTGATATTGTGACTAAGCATCCATGATGTCTCCACCTAAACCATATGTGTGCTGAATGCATATTTTGTTTTCCAGTGAAATGATATGTTTTGTCTTAGTGTGGGTGCAAATTTGTGGAATGCCTTCTATCTTATGTCTATTGTTAACATGGATTGTGTTTAATTGACTAACATGCATGAAGATCATGCTCCACCAGGTTCAAAGCTCATCGTCATGGCAATCACAAAAACATGAATTTGGCCATAGATGACTTTAAGTAGTACTCACAACTTAGAGTGGACCATTCTTAGGCTTAGCTGAACAAATGATAAAATCATTAAAAGCCTATAGAGGAAGCTAGACAGTAAATTAGGACCCAGCTTGGAAATATGTAATTTATTTCACAATCAACTCAACCATTCGTTCTCACTGACCCCTCGGTGGAGACAGGATCTACCCATCTTGGTCAAGGACTGATCGTTCAGATTAACAGAGGTTGTAATACCCTGACCCAAATTAAGAGCAATTAGTTTAATAAATCCTTCTTAAACTGGTAAATCTCGAAGATTACGGTTAGGGCTTTATGAAAAACCCACGTGTGGCCCAATCTGAGCTCGAAAGCTCAGTGATCCAACTCGTCCAACTGGAAGGGGCAAAATGGTAATTTACCACTTATTGATAGTATTTTTATTATTTATGTCATTATGTGATTAATTACTGGATGATATTATTTTTCTTAATCAAGAATTTCTATTTCTGATTTCAAAATTATTTTATTTTTAGAAAATGATATTTAAAACCGCCCGTCAAGACCCCGAAAGGGAGAAATAAATATTTTTAAATAGTTTTGGAAATGAGAAAATTTTTGAGACAAGCATATTATGTTAGACCATTTTAGTATGGTCTAATTTATTTCTTCAAACCCCAAAAATGAGGATTTTAATTTATTTTATTTAACACAAGTTAAATTAAGTAAATAGTGTTAAATTATGAATTTTATTTAAATCTATGGCTTTTGGTGAATTTTAAATCTCCAAATTTTTATGGTGATTAGAGTTTTTAAAACCCAACTTATCTGTCAAGTTGGATTAAAAATTTTAAGCCTTTTAAACCATATTTTAAGTTAAAAACCGATTTTTTTATAAAAAATGGAATGATGTGCAAAAACCAAAAAATACCAGAGAGTTATTTACAACCAACAGTAAATTTCTGCTGACTACTGTTGGGACATTGGCCAGCCGCTGCATGCAGCGACGGTTGGCCATCACCCATTTGTTCAGCTCCTCTATAAATCACTCTCAGTTCAGTTGGTTTAATCCCTCAGATAATTTTCATCTCAAACCCCCTGAGAAAACCAGCCAATCACCTCCGCCTCAGTCTCTTTGTTTTTCAAAACTTTTCTTACCGTAAGGTAGAGGAAGATTTTCCAAAGTCAGGATTTTCAATCCAGGAACTCAAGCGAAGGTAACCATTGTGTTCCTCTTTAAATTTCAGTCGGTTTATAATCAAGAAAGAGCATGTTTGATTAAGTTTTGAGTGAGTAAAATGGATTTGAAGTTTAAGAAAAAACTTGGAAATTTTGGATCACCTTGGTTTTGAAGTTAAAATCAGATGTTTTAATCAGTGTTAAAACTTCAAACTACTCTCTATGGAAAGAGGACTCACCGAGGAGTCCATCTGACTGATTGGATGTGAAAACTGAATCCAGAAAATCCATTGTTTCTAGATTCGTATTTCATGGTGTTGCTGTCCGTTACTGTCTGTTGTTGTAGACAGAGGAGGAAGAAGAATCTCGGACGGTCCTAGAGTTGTACTTCGGACCATCCGAGGATGACCCCTTTCAGATGATCCTCGGACTGTCCGAGAGTGACCCTTCAGACGTTCCGAGCTTCGGTTCGAAGTTTCGAACTGGCCAGAGGCTAACTATTGCCAGCCTCTGCTCCGGATGTTCCGAGCTACCTTCGGAAGGACCGAGAGGTTCGGACGATCCGAGCTTCTCTCGGCATGTTCCGAGACCTGACCTTCGGACGGTCCAAGGACAGATCCATGTTCCGAAGTTTTAGATCTAGTTTTAGGCCGTGGTTCGGACGATCCGAAGCCACAGTACCGAGTTCCGAGGCATGTTCTGAGGAACCCAGTTTTTTAATGTAAAATCTTGATTGATTGATGATGCATGTGTTAGATCCTAGGTTTTCATGAGATATTTATACCCATTTGATAATTTAAAATTTGTACTAACCCTTTTTCTCTTATTACTATAGTGTATTACTATTGTATCGACTTCCAGGCCGACACTATATCTGTCGGGCACTGAGTGACCTCGAGGCCTTACTCAATATGTCAATCTAGTCCTATCCAGAAGACAATACGGGAAGTGACCTGAGCATCTAGACCTAACTCAATACGTCAATCTGGTCATGCCCAGAAGACAATATGAGATTTGGTCTGAGCACCTTATTATTATTATATTGTGGATTATTGTAACTTAAAATGGTTAGAAACCAAGTAGGAGACTCAGTTCCATTCACCTTGGAGATTTTTGGGAAAACAGTATGGCTTTGAAATACTACTTATATGTATTTATATGAATGCTATGTATGTTTACTGATTATTGATTTCACACTTGTTTGCATGTTGGCAGAGACCGTGATACCACACAATCTCGATGAGGGGACTTCACTTTGCAGTAGGTGTAATCAGGTTTAATGAGATGATTCTTGAGCAATGAGTGATTTCAAGTTTTGATGAACCCACCCATGTGTAACACCCGCCCCTTTTTCACCCGCTTTCCAAAAATCAGAGTCTATTTTTTTTTTTTTAAAATAGAAGAGTGAGAGAGGGCGCGGACGCCACAACGCGAGTTAAGTCCGAGCTTCTAAAGCCCGGCCCTTAACTGGCCAACCCCACGCGTGCGCGGAGCTAAGTCCACGAGAACGGTTCACGCGTAGGAAGTAAGCTTGCGGATTATAATTATTGCGGAACATGATAATGGAGTCTATCCTACCGGTTTTTAGATAGAAGGGAAGATACAACATTGAATTACTAAAATGCCCCTATGTTCATATTTATATCACAAAATGTAATCGTCCATAAGTAACGTCCAAACCATCGCAAGAAATGTAAACTTATACAACCCGACAAGCTAAGTTACTTTAAAATTACATCTCCAAAATGTAAACGTAAATAAGCTAAGACTGCGCTGCCCAACCTCCTAAGCTTGGCTCTTGTCATGTCCACCGCTTCCGCCATCCCCTACATCATCAGCTAGGGTAGAAGTAGGGTGTTAGTCAACGCGCCCAGTAGGACTCCGAGTAGGGCTAGCACATGGATTAGTGATAACACACATACTGATAAAATAACATATAACAAAATAAGCATGTGATGAATGCTATGCCATGGGTGTCTATGTCATGTGTCCCACCCATCATCCGTATGATCATACAATGTATTGTCCCCATGTTTGCTTCTCGGTCGCCCCGACGGAGCATGGACTCCGGTTATAGCCCTCAGGCTATCCCCATGTCTGATTCTCGGTCGCCCCGACGGAGTATGGACTCCGGTTATGGCCCCTCAGCTATCCCCATGTTTGCTTCTCGGTCGCCCCGGCGGAGCATGGACTCCGGTTTGTTTATTTTTTTCCGCCCATGCCATGCATGAGATGTAGTGCATTATGCTATGTAGTATATAGATAAACCATAATTTTTTATATACCATACATAGCCATATAATGCATAATGTTAAAATATAATCCATATGATTCATAACTTAAAACTCATCATAAGATAAATCATAATCATAAATCCATCATAAGACAAATCAAAATAATCTAAAATACCATCACATATCCATCGCTTACAAAAAGGTAGGAATCCTACCGAATACCGTGTAGCGTTCCGTTACGTTTTCCGCTCGATAATCCGGTCGCCGATCGCGTACCATTTGCGACGTCCGATACCATATTACATTTACCGAATTAGTCCATACGTTATCCATGATTAAGTTCATAATTGATCCATCTACTTAGACCCATTAATGGCCATTTAAATACTCTAATTTGCGAACCTAAACGCAGCAACTATCCGTTCCAATTAATCATTCATAATATCCTTTCAATATACCCAATTCCATGTTCAATCCTCATAGGGTTCGGCCATGTACCATGGCCGAACCCATGGTTTTTCAATGTGGCACTTATTTACCGTTTTGCCATTCCTCTCCCATGGTTCAATCATCCATCCATTTATGTACGTTCTAAGTCCAACAATTTATTCATACTTAGATCCATTTAATCATGACCTAGTATCATAAAATCAGTCACCTATTATTTAATTTTTGAAAAACATTTAATCCCATATGTCCTTTCACATTTGGCCCTAAAGGTGGCCCACAAAGAGATCATGGGTTCGGCCATACACCATGGCCGAACCCATGGTACCCTATCTCCCTTATTTTGTCTCTTTTAATCCTTTCACCAATGAATTTAATTTATTCATTTAAGTCTCCATTCTCATCCCATTTAAACCTCACATATCATTTTCATAAATCCATTAAAATCTAGCATTCTTCTACATCATTTTCCATTTATTAAAACCATTAATCACCACCCTAGGGTTCACCTTTATGGATGCCATTTTCAAAGACTAATGTTTTGTCCCAAAAATAATCCATTTTTAAAATCACTAACCTTCATTCATTTTGGCCCTTTAAAAACAAACTCCTAAGCATTGATACATACATTAACCTTAGACTAAAATTTATCCAAAATTGGGTCATGGGTTCGGCCATACACCATGGCCGAACCCCTGATGTTTCTTTCTCCATTTTTCTTGGTTTCATTCACCCATTTTACATACTTCCAAATGAAGATTAAATCATCCATCTAAATCCTCATTTCCATCAAAAAAATGCTATATACCATACTTACCAATCTATTCAAATTTCCATTCCTCTACATTATTTCCATGCTTAGAAATCCCAAACCATTACCATAGGGTTCGGCCATACACCATGGCCGAACCCATGGTTCATGGCCCACCTTTCTTAGAGCCATTTAAGACCAAAGTTCTATGAACATTTGTCCATGATTTTTCTTTGTTAAAAATTCCATTTAAAATCAATAATATCATTCATTTGGTCCATTTAAAACTTATGTCGTACACTTTGGAAATCCATTTGCAACTATTATTTCCTCCATTACTTTCTATCCTTTTTCATCCATTAAAATTACTATCTATCACCAACTTTAAGATCTTCATAGAAACCATTAATCATTTTTTTTTTTGTACTTAAAAACCCTAAACCATTTTTCCTACTTACAAAACCCTAATTAATTGCATACATTTTCTAATCACCCACCATGGAGTTTAGGTTAAGAGAGAAAGATTATGGGGATGAGGAAGATGTTTCAAGGATCTTGATCTTGGGGTGGCCCATGACTTATCCTTTCCTTCTATTTTCTTCTTCTTTCTTCTAATTTTTCTTCTAAGTTTTTCTTCTCTTTTGATACATGGAGGGACGGTTTTTGTGTGTGAGGAGAGATAGAGTGAAATGAGAGGGATTAGTTTGGAAGGAGATGGAGGTGGGTGGAGTAACCTAGACTCCACATTAATTTTTGTTCACCAACCAAGCATGGGCTAGCTTGACTTTGGTGGTGGTGGTTGAGACCCAACCACCAAGCATGGCTCCCATATCCTCTTTGACTTGTTTATGTTGACCCTAATTAATCAACCCAATTAATTAAGTTAAGTCCTCACTTAGGTTAATTAATTTCCATCCAATTTAATTCCATTAAATTATCTATCTAATAAATCCACCCATGGTTGACCAAGTCAACCATGGTGGACGGTCCCCACCCGCCACCTCACTTGATGAGGTGGAGGTGGGCCCCACTTGGCCATGTTATTTTAATTCCATTGATTTTAACTTAGATAATTTTACAATAATTTTAATCAATTTAATTTACCTTAATCCACCTTAGTCTTCTTAAATTTATCCATGGTTGACCAAGTCAACCATGATGGTTGGTCCCACTTTTTCCTTGGTCCACATGCCACCTCAATTGGTGAGGTGGAGGTGGGCCCCATTTGGTCATACCATTTCATTTCATTACTAACTTAGGGGTTTTAATTCCGAATCACCCTTTTTAAATTAATTGGCCCACCATTGGGCCCACGGCCCAACCGATTATTTTCTACCCCTTTACCTTAGGGTTTGGACCAATTTTGATCCATTGGGTCCCACATGGTGATCGGGCCCACTTTGACTCAAATTGACTATCTTTGACCCAATTACTTCTCATTGACCCATTAAATGGATTTCATCCAATTTGTGGCCCAATTAGCCATTCTTGGACCCTTGTCCCAACTTTTTATCCATTTGGTATTCCATCATGTCAAAATTCAATTTAAAATCAATAAATGCCAAATATATATTGATTCGAAAATTCGGGCTATTACACCATGTGCCCGGACATGATGCCCTGTTGTAAGAAGTGCTTATGATAATTGTAAATGTTTATGATGTTGATCATATGAGATATGTAATACTGCCTCCACGTGTCCTTGATTATTGAACCAATATCGGCCATGTGTGTGAGATGGTTTACGTCTACTGGACCAGGGGTGTCGACAGTTGCTGACTTGAGGAGTGTCAGTATCGGCCATGTGAGGGTTGGAGATGTACTTGTAAGGATGTAGTTTGACCGTGTCAGGACTTAACACATGGTCTCAGCGTAGTATATAGGTGTTACGGTGGATGACAACAGTAATGGAATGATGTTGAGAGTTTTTTGTCAAAAATGAGATATCATATTGCAAATGTTGATTATTTAACTAACCTGATGTTTCATTAGACTGCATTGTTATATTTCCTTCACTGGGCTTGTTAGCTCACACCGTTCACATTTCAAGAGATGTGCTCGAGGAGGAAAACCCTTCTAATGAAGCTCAGGATGGATAAGTTGCTGAGTTGCCTTGGGATTCCCACTGAGGGAAATTCCGCTATCTTTGTCTTTTGGTTCCTTGAACCATTTTTTTATGTAAAGTACCGTGTGTGGTACTTAGTTTGTATTAACGTGATGTATTAAACTGCTATGTGTTCCGTAGCTACTCTGGTTGTGATATACTAATAATTCGTTCATGGAATTATGTGTTTGTGTTTGTGTTTTCTTTGAGTAGACTTATGGTATGTGTTTGAGTCCACATATTAAGATCATGTGTGACCTTTAGGCCTAACAGTTGATCTGGCCTAGTTAGAATCTTGATATTAGTTTCGAAAAAAAAAAATTCAATAACGTTTCGGGCCCACTTTTCAGGTTGGGGCGTCACGGCTTGGTATCAGAACTTCGGCTCAAATTCTTGGACTGTGATGGGTTACAACATAGTTGGACTTATTTTTGGATTAGAACTGCAGTTGTCATTGACATTCTTCTGTTTTTGTGATACAGATATGTCAAGCAATGTAGAGTATACCGAGTTGTGGGACAAAGGGACCCCTAGCTGTCCTATATAGTTGGTTTCTTCTTCCAACGACTCCAGCATGCCAAACCGCAATGTGGGAGTTAGTGTTGACATTCCAGTAGGACCACCCGAAGATGTAAAAGTGGTTCCAGCCTTTGTACCGGAAGAGAATGTGGGAGATGTACCAATCTTAGAAAAATCCATAGGGGAGATAGGCTCACCCGAGTATACTCCGGCTACCCCGATTTCGGATGAGCTGACGGATTATATATGCCAATTGTGCAAACAGGAGAGGCACAACTGTACTTTCTGCCCCTACCCTATTATGTCATTTGCCCTGTTTGCAGACTTCGCGAGCAGGGGAAGGAGGACTAACTGTCTTTATGTTGGGGGACCTGGAATAATACCCTGTTTGACTTGTGGAGTGTTGGAGCACATGTCAGCAACATGCCTTGACAACTTCTTTTATTTTGGTGATGATGCAGGGTCTTCTACGGAAGATTAGGCTAGAGATGTTAAGAGAGTGTCGGGGAAATGGGAGATTTTGTAAGGGTTGTGAGTTATGTTTTGTTGTTTTGAAGGGTTTTCTAACCCTACCAACCCTTATAATTGTAATGGAATTTTGAGATTTCTAATGAATTGTGCAACTTTTGTGATTTGTCTTAACAAGTTTTTTAAATAATTAAGTGATATTTACAGGTGTAAATAATAGATGTCAGGACCTAACTGAAACGAAAACAACTACCGCGGGAGGGGACAGGTCTTCCACCCCACGATTTACCCAATGAAGTCATTCGCGCAGCGATGGAAGCATTCCAACAGATAGCTGAGAATATGCGACACCCTCCCATCAGAATGCAAGAAGAGAGAGGCACCTCGACTCTGAAAGAGTTTAAGCGACTGAACCTAACGAGCTTTTCGGGGACCGAGGACCCTAGCATAGCAAGGAACTGGCTTACCCAAATTAGCCAGATCCTGAATACTGTAGCCATTGCCGATGATCTGAGGGTAACTTTGGAGACGTATCAGTTGGATGGGAATGCTTATGAATGGTGGGAAGCTAAAAATTTGGTTCGTAACCACGAGCCTATGACGTGAGAAGAGTTTTTAGTCGCCTTCCTGGCAACGTTACTTCCCAAAGACTGTCAAGGAAGCGAGGAAGAGAGAATTCCTCAATATCCAGCAGCGCTCTGGCTCAGTGGCGCATTATGCCATGAGGTTCATCGATCTGATGCAGTTTGTGCCCTGAATTACGATGAATGAGGAGGAGAAGATACAGTACTTCGAGAATGGACTCCGACCTTTTCTTCAGCGGCAAATGGCCGGTTTAACTTTCAACACCTTGGAGGAGATCATCGATCGGACTTCGAAGGTGGAAGCGGTGGATTCCATCAACAGGAGTGCCGACAACTTGCAGAAATCTTCCTCCAACAAGAAGGCCAAATTCAACCAAAAGAGGCTATTCTTCAAAAAGAGCCAACCTAGTGCAGAACAGTCGAGTCGGTCTGATACTCGACAATTCATGTGCTACACTTGCAACCAGCCTGGGCATACTTCTAAGTTCTACCCAACAGGAGGGGAAAAGGCATGCTAGCATTGCAAGCAGACCGGACACCTGTTTAGGGACTGCCCCTATCTCTGTAAAGTCGCACCTTTGCAAGGCACAAGAACATCTTTTTCAGTGGCACAACCATCCGTTGGCAGAGGTTCTCAGTAAACCTCTAGAGGGTTGGTGGCACCTAGGAATGGACCACCTCGGAACAGTCAGGGGAGAGGACAGGGACGTTCTTAGACCACTCAGGAGAGAGTCTACACGATTGGGACACAGAAGGAGGAGCCAATCGAGAATATGGTGATGGAAGGTACCCTTACTCTTTTCAGTCTTTTGGTACGAGTGCTTTTCGACACCGGTGCTTCGCATTCTTTTATTTCTAGAGCTTGATGTGATAAATTGGATTTGAAACCATTAGAAGTAGCTAACCCGCTAATGGTAGCATCACCCTTGGGAAAAAGAGCTTTGGTAAAACAAAAGTGTAGATCGTGCATTTTGAGAATTAGCGGTGTAGAGTTGTCTTATGATTTTCTGGTTTTGGAAATGACGGACTTTGACATCATCTTTGGCATGGACTGGTTATCAGTTTTTGAGGTTTTAATCAACTGTTCTCAGAGGAGAAGAATTATTGAGGTCTCCTCAACCAATGAAAGGTTTATGGAGAAGTTAGTACCCTATGAGACGATGAGAGTCACTTTCTCTGGCCTTAGGGCTTATCCCGGTAGTGTGGTGGCGAGCATGGGTTGGGAAGATGTGGGTGGTGTAGGGTCTGTTGCTCCTCGGGTGGTGTCTGAGTTTATGGATGTATTTCCTGACCAGTCAGCTGGGCTACCTCGACGCCGAGAGATAGAGTTTGTTATAGACCTACAACCAGGAACATCTCCAATTTCCATGGCACCTTATCGGATGGCGCCGGCTGAGCAGAGAGAGCTAGCTACGCAAGTAGATGAGCTTCTTAGACTCAGTTTTATCCGTCAGAGCAATTCGCCTTGGGGCGCACTGCTCTCTTTGTGAAAAAGAAGGATGCATCGATGAGAATGTGTATAGATTACCGGCGACTCTACCAGGTAACTATTAAGAATAAGTATTCTTTGCCTAGAATAGACAACCATCTTTTGAAAGGATCGAGATGTTTTCAAAAATCGATCTGAGGTCTAATTACCATCAGTTATGGATTCGAGAGGAAGACATTCCTAAGACTGCATTCCGAACACAGTATGGTTTGTACGAGTTTGTGGTGATGTCTTTTGGTTTGACCAACGCGCCAGCCATGTTTATGGACTTGATGAATAGCATTTTCCGACTGTACCTAAGAGAGTTTGTGATAGTTTTCATAGACGATATCTTGATCTTTTCGTCGCCCGAGGAGGAGCACGAGCGTCATCTACGCATTGTTCTTCAGACTCTTCGAGATCATCAGTTATACGCTAAGCTGAGCAAGTACTGGTTTTGGTTGACTCAGGTGTAGTTTCTTGGACACATGTTGTCTCCAAGAGGGATCTCGGTAGATTCAGCAAAGGTGGAAACAGTGAAAACTTGGGAAATCCCAAGAACGTGTTCGATATCAGAAGCTTTCTAGGATTAGCAGGATATTTCCTAAAGTTCATCCCACACTTCTCCTAGATTGCTGTACCGATGACTCGGCTAACAAGAAAGAACGTTAAGTTCAAGTGAAGCGAGGCTTGTGAAAGAGCATTCCAAGAGCTGAAGGAGAAGTTGACTACGTCTCCAGTTTTGATAATACCCGAAGGACGAGGTTATGATGTGTATTGTGATGCGTGTAAGTTTGGTTTGGGATGTGTGATGCTGCAAGAAGGGAAGGTGGTAGCTTATGGTTCCAAACAGCTGAAGGGACATGAGCAAAACTACCCGACTCATGATTTGGAGTCGGCAGCCGTTGTCTTCTCGTTGAAGTTGTGGAGGCATTATTTGTATGGTGAAAAATTCAATGTGTTTTCTGATCACCACAGTCTCAAGTATATCTTCACTCAAAAGGACCTGAATATGAGGCAGCGGAGATGGATGTAGTACTTGGGAGATTACGACTTCAGTCTCTCCTATCACCTAGGAAAAACCAACGTAGTGGCCGATGCCTTAAGCAGGAAATCACACGGCAACGTGGCGAGGATGGCATCCTTACAGTGGAAGATGTTAGAAGTTTTGTCAGAGTTTGATCTGGAGCTGATCGAAGGGAACGGGTCTGTAAGAATCCACAGTTTGGTTCTACAACCCCAGGTAATTAGATTGGTGATGGAAGGACAACAGAACGATCCAGAAGCAAAGGAGTCGGCGACTTAACTTTCAGGAGGAGCGACCCTGGAAGAGTGGAAGATCAAGGCTGACGGAGGTCTGACGTTCAGAGACAAACTTTTCGTACCAAAGTCGGACGAGTGCAGAAGAAAGGTGCCTGACCACTTTCATCGTTCTTGTTTTGTCGAACACTGAGTGACTTCCCTTCCAGGCCGACGCTATATCTGTCGGGCACTGAGTGACCTCGAGGCCTTACTCAATATGTCAATCTGGTCCTATGCAGAAGACAATATGAGAAGTGACCTGAGCATCTAGACCTAACTCAATACGTCAATCTAGTCATGCCCAGAAGACAATATGAGATTTGGTCTGAGCACCTTATTATCATTATATTGTGGATTATTGTAACTTAAAATGATTAGAAACCAAGTAAAAGACTTAGTTCCATTCACCTTGGAAATTTTTGGAAAAACAGTATGGCTTTAAAATACTACTTGTATGTATTTATATGAATGCTATATATGTTGACCGATTATTGATTTCACACTTGTTTGCATGTTGGCAGAGACCGCAATACCACACAATTTCGGTGAGGGGACTTAACTTTGCAGTAGGTGTAATCAGGTTTAATGAGATGAATCTTGAGCAATGAGTGGTTTCAAGTTTTGATGAATCCACCCATGTGCCTGGACATGATGTATTGTTGTAAGAAATGCTTATGATAATTGTAAATGTTTATGATGTTGATCATATGAGATATGTAATACTGCTTCCATATGCCCTTGACTATTGAACCAATATCGGCCATGTACGTGAGATGGTTTACATCTACTGGACCAGGGGTGTCGACAGTTGCTAACTTAATGAGTGTCAGTATCAGCCATGTGAGTGCCAGAGATGTACTTCCAAGGAAGTATTTTGACCGTATCGGGACTTAATATAATGGTCTCAGTGTAGTATGTAGGTGTTACTCTGGATGACAGCAGTAATGGAATGATGTTGAGAGTTTATTGTCAAGCATGAGATATCATATTGCAAATGTTGATTATTTAACTAACCTGATGTTTCATTAGATTGTATTGTTATATTTCCTTCACTGGGCTAGTTAGTTTACACCACTCACGTTTCAGGAGATGTGTCCGAGGAGGAAAACCCTCTGTATGAAGCTTAGGATGGATAAGCTGCTGAGTTGACTTGCGATTGTAACACCCCGGATTTTCAAGTTATAAATATTTACGGAAATTACCCATTTAATTTGTGAATTATTAGATATGGATCTATTTATGGGTAAAGTGTTGGGTCATAGCCCAATTAAGACTCAACAGAATATGGAAATGGTTTCAATAAATTAAATGGGGCTTAAATAAAAGATTATGCATGGCCGAATATTGGATTTGCATATCCAAGAAGATGTTCAAAAATTAAATAAAGATTACATGGCCGTGCATAGGGATTTTCATATTTATGTGATGCGCATGTAATATTTTAAAGAGGGTCTTTCTTGATTAAAAATGGCATAAGCGAAGTGTTATCTTAGGACCTTCTAAATTGGGATCAATGGGAGATTAAGTAAGGCAATGGCTAAAAGGAAGCAAGGGGAGCATGGAACCTTCCAAAGTGGGAAGCAAAAGGGGCGCATGGCACTAAGGCAATTGTTAAACACAATGGGTGCATAGCACATTCTAAATTTAGGATTAAGAATGGCTAAACTTAAGGGTCTTGCTATCTTAATAAGATTAGACTGATTGGAGGATTAATTAAGGCAACAAGGGGCGCAATTGGCTTGTTCTAAAAAATAAGAGGACTCTCCAAAATAAGAAAGGTATACACGGCATTATCAATGGCTAATTTAGAGAGTCATGGCACCTTCTAATCTAGGATAGGATTAAAGGGAAGGTTTAATAAAAGAAAGGCATCAAGGGGCGCACACCATCTTCTAAGTTTAGATCAATTGGAAACTAGAAAAGAGAGGAAGGGTAGTGCATACGGTAATGGGGATTGCAGCAAGGTGTACACGGCATTGTCTAAGTTGGGACCAAGGGAAGGTTTTAATAAAAGAAAGGCATCAAGGGCGCATGGCACTTTCTATCTTGGATTAGGTGGAGGTTTTATAAAGAAGGAGAGGCACACGACATTACATTCAAAGAGAGGCAGCAGCAACCACAAAGGGCACACGACAATTGTGTCTTAGCACATTCTAAATATGGGATTAAGTTTGGCCGAGTGGAAGTTTTTGTAAAGGAGAGGCGTATAAGGCAAAAGCTTGGAGTAATTTCTATTCAAAAGTATCTTTTCTCTCTCTCTCTCAAATTATATCTCACGACAATCATTATCAAAGGAAGAGAAGGCAGCCTGCAAAGTGAGAAAGATTTAGGAGGAGAGAAGGCCAAAGAAGAAAAGAATTGGAAGAGCAAGAACCAATCGAAGGGACGGAAAATCGAAGGAGACGCGGAATCGGTAAGTGATTTTATAATTTTTGTTTAAAAAAATAAGGAACCCTAGGGTTCAGCCAAGGTGTATGGCCGAACCCCATGGAAGAGAATTGATGGCTGATTTGGTTAAATTTAATGGAAAGAATGGACCATAGGATTCGGCCATGGTGCATGGCCGAACCCCATGGAAAGACATGGTTAAGTTATGGATTTTTAATGAAGAAAACTATGGGAGTTGTTTAATAAATTTATATGGTTTTAATGGATGCTTTTGGTGATTTTTAATGGAAGGTTATTGGTTATATTTTAAGGGGTGGAAAACCATGGAAAGACATGGTTTAAATTATGTGTTTTAAAGGGATGAAAACATGGAAAGTCATGGTTTAAATTATGGGTTTTTGGGTTGGAAACCATGGAAGGAATACCAATGTTTTGAAGGGATTAAATGGAGACCAAGGGATGAATGTTAATGTTTAATAATTTTTAGAAGAAGGATTATGAACCATAGGTTCGGCCATGTGTATGGCCGAACCCCATGGAGTTGTGTTGGTATTATTATTGGACTTATTTGGTGATGATCGAATGGAGATCATGAAGATGATGGCAATGTTGTAAATATGGGCCAAATTGAAAGATCATGGGTTCGGCCATGGTGTATGGCCGAACCCCATGAGGTTTTGTATGGATTTAATTTATTAAGGAATTTCATTGGATGAATATTTATTAGAAATAAGACTATGAACCATAGGGTTCGGCCATGGTGTATGGCCGAACCCCATGGAGTTGTTTTGGTATTTTGATGTATGATAAATTGATTAGATGGAAAGATGGTTATTAAATTTAGTAAGTTGCTAATTATGGAAGGATGCATGCTAAATTGGGAAACTATCTAAATATAGAAGGAACCTTGAATTATGATTTAATTATAGAAGGTGGAGATTAAATAGGAAGGTTTCTAATTATGGAAGGGTGGATGATAAAGTTGGAAACCTTCTAATTATGCAAGGGTGGATGATAAAGTTGGAAACCTTTTAATTATGGAAGGATTGATGATAAATTTGAAAACCTTGATTTATGGATTTTCTAATAATGGTTGCAATGAAAATAATTGGGACTTAGACATCATAAGGTTCGGCCATGGTGCTTGGCCGAACCCTATGAATCAAGTTGAATGGATTTTATGGACTTAATATGGTGATTGGATTAAAGGAGAGACCTAAACCTAAGGTGATGAAGGTGATGGCAAAATTGTTAATAGGTGAAATTAATGGACATAGGGTTCGGCCATGGTGTTTGGCTGAACCCCATGAACCAAATTTATGGATCATGTATAGACTAAGTGTTATGCATGATTAAATGAATGAAAGGACCTATGTTTGGAATATAAACATGAGGTGATTGAAGGCAGTGGCAAAGTTGTAAATACTTGCTAAAATGGAAGGTTAGATATGGATGGCATTTTGGTAATTAAATGAAAATAAGGAAGGTAAATGGCTATGGTAAGAATGGCATTATTGTAATTAACTGAATTAATGGACCATGGGTTCGGCCATGATGTATGGTCAAACCCCATGGGAATTGTTTGATGAACATAGGGTTACATATGTTGGGTTAAATAAATGAGTTGTTAATTAAAGATTAGACCAATGGCAATTTTGTAATATCGGTTGAAAATGATAAACCATGGGGATTGGTTTATGGACATAAAATATTGTAATCAAGTGAGACTTGGTTTTGATTGATTGTTATATTATAAGGTAACGGGACCTCATCAGATGTGTACGATCGTGAGCGGTTACCGGACGAAAGACGCAAGGACACATTAGCGGTCTTTGGTAGGATTCCACCTCTTTGAAACCATGGGTTTATGTGCATTGTTTTATCTTATTTTTTATGAATATATGTTGCAAAGGATATGTTTCAAATTGTGATTTTAAATACTATGTTTATATGATAAAATAGCATGTGGTTTAAATGTGAGTTTTAAATGCTATGATTTGTGTTTCTACATAGCATGTTGGCATTTGCATCTCATGCATGACATGGGAGGGATGAAAGGTAACCGGAGGGTCCACACTCCATCGGGACGTCCGAAGAACCTATGTGGGGTACCTTGATGTGATTTCCATCAAGAGAATACTATGTATGAAATGTAACCGGAGGGTCCACACTCCGTCGGGGCGTCCGAAGGACCTATGTGGTGGGTACTTTTATTTACATGTGATGAGTGAGACTCATTGCATATGATAGCATGGCATGGCATTGAATCGGCATGATTATGACTTCTATTATCATGTAAGGTTTCTGGTTTTTATCTGTATGATTGGATCTCTATTATCATACACAGTTTTGGATACGATGCTTTATAAGTATGGTATGATTTATTATAACTGGATTTGATATATATGTTATATCTGGATTTTTGGTACTAACCCATATGTTAACCCTAATTGGAATACCTACTGGGCGCATTGTACTAACGCCCTACTTCTACCCTAGTGGATGATACAGGAAACGAGGGGAACGATGAACGCGTAACGGGCCAGGCATAGGAGCTTGGAGGATGATAGTTTATATTTTGTTTAAGATACTCATGGGTTTGTATTTTGAGTATCTAGGATTCAATTGTAATAACTTAGATGAATTTGCTATGGCTGGATGTTTTATTGGATAATTGCGTTATGATAATGATGATTAAGGACTTGACGTACTTTGCTATCTGAATGGAATAGAACTGTGTTCTATTATGTTTCCGCATGTTATGATTTTTATTCCGCATGTTTATATTGTTATGTGTGAACCGTTTTCTTGGACTAAATCCATGCACACATAGGGTTGGCCAGTTAAGGGTCGGACTTTAGAAATTCAGACTTAGCTCGAGTCGTGACGTCCCGCTCTCTATCACTCTACGTTTATAAAAGAAAAAAAAAATAGACTCTGATTTTCGGAAGAGAAAGCGAGTGAAAAAGGGTGGGGCGTTACAGGGATTCCCACTGAGGGGAATTCTGCTATCTTTGTCTTTTGGTTCCTTGAACCATTTGTTTATGTAAAGTATCATGTGTGGTATTTAGTTCGTGATGTATTAAACTGCTATGTGTTCCGTAGCTACTGTGGTTGTGATGTAATAATAATTCGTTCATAGAATTAGAATTATGCGTTTGTGTTTGTGTTTCCTTTGGGTAGACTTATGTTATGTGTTTGAGTCCAAATGTTAAGATCATGTGTGACCTTTGGGCCTAACCGTTGATCCGGTCTAGTTACAATCTTGAGATTAGTTTCGGAAAAAAAAAATCAGTGACGTTTCAGACCCACTTTTTAGGTCGGGGCGTCACAGAGGTTCTGGATCAAAGAACTGTCATTCTGGGAAAGCCTTTGGCGGAGAGTCTCGTACGCACCAACAGTCAGTGAAAGGCTGAAACGACCCCTCGTGGTCAACGACTCTTCGATAAGATTTATGAGTTCTAGAACTTAGAACTCACGTAGGCTCTCAAGAAAATAGACATATCGGTAGTTCAAAACCGACCCAGAGTACCACGATCGACCCCTCAGTAAAGGGCGACAGGTCGTTCTAGGTAAGACTGGTTTCTGGACTTGAAACTCTTTCAGCAAGGTGTTGCCCTAGACCGATCCCCTCGTATGGACCGACCTCTCGGTGCCATAACTGTCGACCCATCGGCGACACCGACCTGTCGACCGGGAAGTAATAAAGTCATTGGGAGTGCATTTAATGTGTAATGGTCGGCTGGTTGTACGGTAATAAGTATGAACACCGACCATCAGTGCCACCGACCTGTTCGTACTGGACGGTTAGAAAAACCGTTAAGACTCCTCTATAAATATGAGTGTTGTGTGATCGTTTTACTATCTTCCTCGAGCTGAGAAGAGTGATACACTCTAAGGAACGATCAACACTCTTTTATTGAGAATCATAAACAACCAATCTATTGATTGAGTTTGGAAGTGAGAAAGAAAGGAGGAAAGAAAAATCATAAACAACCAATCTATTGTTTGAGTTTGAAAGTAAGAAAGAGATGAGGAAAAAAAAAAAGATAAACTAGGAAACCTTTGGTAAAACTAGTTTACTTGTCACCCTGAGATTGTGATTTCTCTACGACGGCTACAAAGAGGAGCGTCGGCAAGCATTGAGTGGGATCTTCAAGAAGCACACATCAGTGAGAAAAAGCTTCAAAGGCAAGTGCTTATTGATTTTAATTTTGTTTTTAAAACCTTTGTCCCAAAAGTAGAATAAGAAGGATTGGTTTCGGAACCACTATAAAAAACTCTAGAGCGTCGTCTCTAGCATAGTGGTGGGTAGAATTCCCAGCCAATTGGATAGGTGAAATTCCTATTCTAAAATGGTGGGTGAAATTCTCAGCCAATTGAGTGACGTGGAATTCCTACTTTAATTGTGAGGGTCTAAGTCCCCACTTAGTGAATTTAGAGATAACTCAAAGTTGAGCGAGTCCTAACAGTGGATGTAAGCTGGCGAACCGAAACATTATATATCTTGTGTTCTTATGTTTGTGGTGTTAGAGCTATTTTCTTGATTGATATATCAACTGCGCTTAGACTAATCAATTGAGTAAATTTAAAAAGGACCAACGATTTTACGTTGACTTAATCACCACCTCCGCCCCCCCCCCCCCCCCCCCCCCCCCCCCCACCAAAAACACATCTAGGGTCAATTATGTTGTTCCAACTCCCAAGGAAACTTTCATGGTATAAAACATCATAAAAAAAAAAATCTATGGTCTAAACCTAACATGGAATCCTTAACTTAGGATAAATTTCAAAAACTTGTTCTGGGTTCCTCGAAACGTGCCTTGGAACCAGGTACTGTGGCCTCGCAACTTCTGAACCACTGCCTAAATTCTGTATTACATCAGGACCTTCAGAAACTTGAATTATCTCTTTCGGAACATGGTTCGGAACCTAGGTTCGAAACTTGATACTGTGGCTTCGGAACTTCCGAAACTACAGTCTCAGAATGTCTTACATCTGCTTAGGAACATGCCTTCGGAACTTTCGAGCATCAAAACTTGTTACAGCGACTCGGAACCTCAAAGTCAGGTTTCGAGAGCTTCAGCACTGCTACAGTGACTTCAGAACTTGGCTTCAACACTGCTACAGTAACTTCAGAACTTCCGAGTCTGGTTCCGAGACATTTCTTCTTCAGCCAGCCACTTACAGAAACTGCAATGACGGGATAAGCAGTGTCAAATACGAATCCAAAAATAGAGAGGTTCTTCAATTCGTTTTCTAAATCTAAACAGTCTGAGGAATTTTTCTATTAGTCTATTGTATTTTAGAGATTAATTGGACATAAAAAAACTAAGAAAAACCTTTGATTTTGAAGGTGAAATCATCAAAACACATGAAAAATCATGATTTTCACTAAATTTCAAAACTCATTTTAAGGCTCATTTCAAAACCAAATTTACTTATGTTTGATCCTAAACTTTTTAAAATTTAAAAACGAAAGCAATGCATACCTTTGCTTTGAAAATCGGGTGAGTTTTAAAGTCTTTGAAAATCTTCCACTTCCAAAGCTAACTTGCAGGTGGTTGTACGAGAAAGGAAAGAAGAGAAGCAACAAGAGTATTTGTAAAAGATTTTTGCACTTCAAACTGTATATCTCTTGACTGTTGATGAGTTTATATAGAGTTTGAGGGAGAGCTGCAATGGTGGAAAAATGGCCACGATAAGCTACCGTCAACGCTGCATGAAGTGATGGATGATTCGCGCCAACATAAATGCTTCAAATCGTCACCTGCTACGCAGGTGTTTAAAATTTTGGGTTATTTACAGTTTAGTCCATTCTAACTTATTTGTATTTTGATCCATTTTATTTATTTCCAATATTTGACTAATTAAAAGATTTATTTAATTTAATCCATGTTGTCCAAAAATTGGGTTTAGAAATCTTTAAATACCATAAAATTTTGGAGAATTATAATTCAATAAAATAAATTGATTTAAATAAAAATTACATTTTAACACTATTCCCTTAACTCAAGTTGTATTTATTGAAAGGATTTAAAATTTGAATTTTTAACATCCAAAAAGATAAAATGATATGTTTAAACATAGATTAGATAACACATATTTTCTTAGAATTTTCTAACTTCTAAAATTATTTAAAATAATTATTTCTTAAAGATCGGGACCTTTTCGGGTCAAAATAATAATATTTCTTAAATCAAAATATAGTTTAAAGACTCTATAATTCCAGAATTTAAATCCCTAACAAGGAAGTCAATTTAATTCAATCAACGTTGAAACAATAATTTAAAATCATTAAAATAACATTATTCATGGTAAATTACCATTTTGCCCTCCCAACTTAAGTGAGTTGGATCAAAGAGCTACGAAGCTCAGATTGGACGGATCTTAAACTTTCTAAAAGCTCAATCCGTAATCTTCATGATTAACTTATCAAAACACAATTAATTAATACAAATAACACAATTAGCCCTAATTTTGAGTTAGGGTATTACATCGTCGTGAAACGAGAGTTGTTTGGCTGACCATTCCAATCAAAACCTTTGATTCCTAAGACAATACATCGGTACACCACGAATGATAGTCCTCTGTCAATGCGATAGATCGCCGACACGATGTATCGCCATGACAGCAATTTCAATGGTTTGAATATTAGTCCATTGGTTCTGATTTGGTGTCAAACACTCGCTAGGCTTGATTGATTAATCAGATGTGATATCTAAGCCTAGGAAAGGTCATCCTAAGGTGTAGGGTCCACTCTAGGGTCTTCTATGGTCAATTATCTTTCATGATTGCTATACACATGTTGATCCGTTGAATCTTCAAAATTCAACCAAGATCTGAGTTTTGATTCTTGAGCTTCTTACTTCAAAATAATGCTTTACCTAAGTCGCGAAATTGACAAACATGTGACAAGACAAGCCGGGGAACTTACAACACTGTATCGGTCGAGATTTCAATGCCTATAACCAATATACAAGGTACCGGCTAATTTTTCAACATAGGTTCGTAGGGACTTAATATTTTGTCCCATAGACTGCTGGTTACGGTGGAATTTGAATCGGCATCTGATTTCTAATGTATCAAATGAAATCAATTAATTTAACGAAGTGAAGGACAACATTACGTGTTAGGCCTGACAACTCCCACTTTTTACTTGCTGATTTATTTATTAAGCTTCATTCTTCATGGGTTAGAATGAGGATCATGGGTTAGAATGAGGAAAATTATAAGCGGCCAATAGACTTGATCTTATATACAGATGGTTAATCTAAGTCGCTTATTTGGTTTTGTCGAGGAATCATTTTTATTAGATTTTAAATTAATATTTATAAAATTAATTCAAATTGATTTTATAAGCTAATTGAATTGAGCAATATAGATGATTTTTTCACCCGGACTGAAAAACTAGAGCAATTTGCACAAGTCAATTCAACAATTTTGGTCTAATATAATTCACTATGTCATTGGCTCGATATAGAATTGAGTCAACTCATTCTTGTAACTTTTTTTTTTTTTAATTTCGAACTATGCAAATACTTTTTGGTAGTATTTATTTCTAGTCATATCTAAATTTTTTATATTTGAATCAACTTTATTAAAAAACTAGAGTAACTTTCACGAGTCAATTCAACTAAGTTTTGATCTAATATACCATTACGAATTGGGTTACTAAGAGTCAAATGCAGTGAGACAAATTAAAATCGAAAGAAATAATAGTCCCAAAAAAATCGAAAGTTGTCATAGATGAACTTGGTCAGAAAGCAACATTGAAAATAGATTACAGCCGAGTCAGGTCGAGGACGCTCTTTTAAAATGAAAGAAAAAATCAATCTTTTAAAAATTAACCCGTAATCAAACTATCTTCGGAAAAAGGTGGATTAAATAAGATTCAATCGGGTTGAATTTTAATCATACTTGGTCAAACTTGTGTCATAAATATATATTATGAATTGTATTAAATTATTAAATAAGATTTAATCGAATGGGTTGAAATACAATTTTTAGAAAGTTTTTTTTTTTAAATTAAAAAATATTTTTTTTTTGAGAAATTAACAAGAAGATATTGAATTTTTTGAAAAAATAAAAATAATTTTTTATTTTATCATTTTTATAATGGTTTTTAATGGGTTATGGTTCACATTTTTTTCAAGAAAACCTGTTATCCACGAGTCTAGCCTTTTTTTTTTGGTTTATGCACCAAAGGGTTTTTTTGAGGAAATTGGTTTGTACCCAAGCCGGTCACGGTTGAACTGTCGGTTCAACCACGTGCCAAACCGGTTTTTAAAACAATGAGAAAAATTCTTAATGCTATAGGTTCAGTAGAATTGTCTCCAGGATAAAATGGCCCACTATTCCAACAATATTCAATGGGTAGTCATATTTTGCTCCAACGTTATCAGAATCGAGAACCGGACTGTCTGCTGAAACGTCTTCGAAAAAAGTTGGGTTAAATAAGGTTCAACTGCAGTAAAACCCAGTCAAAACTGTGTAATTAATATAAATATTATAAATAATATTAAATTATTAACTAAAGTTAAATTCATCAACAAAAATACCATAACTAAAATTTTAAATCAAAATTATTTTTTTAATATGTATCAACAAAAATAACTTAATCAAATTAAACATGTCATTTCCTAAACTTTTAAATTTTAATCTCTAAATTTTTGAGGTGTTTAAAATTATATAAAATTATAAAAAAAATTATCTAAAAATATCTATACTTAATTTTTGGGTTAAGGAGTTAGGCGGGTGGATCCACTTAATTTAGTAGATTTTTTATTAATTTAAAATAAATATTTTTTGAATTAGAAGTTTTATAAAAATACATTAATAATAAATTTAGAAGGTCTAGAATTATATTTTCTAATTATTACATGTTTTTTAAAATGTAAACTAGATAGGTCAGTTTGCTGCCATTAGCTACGTGTGATAAAATCATGAAACAATCACAAAGACTACCATACCAGGGGTGCAAATATCGGCCGATATCTTAGCCGTATCATATCAGCTGATATCGGCCATTTTTTTTTTTTTTAAAAAAAGAGGAGAGAGAATAATATCGGCTAATAACGATATATTGGTCGATACCAAATTTTTTACCTGTACCAAACCATTCTCGTTTCACTAAATTTGCTCTCAAGTCATCGCTAGTGACTCTCAACTTCCATTCTCAGAATCTCAGGTATACTTGTAGTTGCATCACATGTATTGAAAAAATCATCCGTCCCACATCGAAAGTATGGAGAAACGGTGAGAGCACTGAGGGGGTTATATATCATGAACCTTAAAATGAAAGCGTTAAGAAGTAAACCTGAGAGTCATGGGTCACGATTTTATAAAGGCGCCCCATATAGATATTCGATTTTTTTTCCTCTATAAACTCGATTTCAAAAAATTGAGTGAAATTAACATTCTACCCTTCCGTGTTTTATTCATCCGAACGAATTGTCAGTTCATTTTCAGTTTGAATGAATGTATTCATCCGAACAAACAAATCAGTGTAGCTTCAGTTCGTTCGGATGAGTGTTTATTCGTTCAAATGAACAGTTTGGTTCATTCGAATAAATGAGTCAAATTTTGTGAAGGATTGATATATATGTCCATTTGTTCAAATAAACAATTTGGTTCATTTGAATGAACCAAACTGTTCATTCGAACGAATGAACACTCGTTCGAAGGAATGAAAATTAGACTAAAGTGTTCGTTCGGATGAGTACATTCATTTGAACGAACTGAGAATGAAATGAAAATTTGTAAAAATGAATTCATACGCAGAGACAGATTTTGCAGGTGTCTGTATGACTCGCCTTTTATAAATTAAATCGTGCTAACCCGCGGGTTGCAACATGGATTTTCATAGTATATTTGCTAACCCGCTAGTATATTTGCTAACCCGCATGTCGCAACATGGATTTTCATAGTATATTTGCTAACCCGCATGTTGCAACATGGATTTTAAGCACTCCCTGTGCACGAGTAAATGTGAAAGATGCACGTTGCGGAGGCTCACCCGGCCGGTTAAACGTTTTTTCGTTTTTTACATTGGCCAATTTGAGGTCCACTACCGCTTGTGAGACTCTTGAAAAGTAATATACATCACTCCCTTTAACACTTGCTTTTTCACTAAGGGAAACAAAAATTTGATCAAATTTCAAGACTCAAGTGAAAACAATTTTCAAACATATTTTAATTTTAATTTATCATGAAACACCAATGTCAACATATAGTTTACTTAGTCATTGGCTCGATATGAAATTGAGTCAGGTAAAACTCAATTCTTGTAATCTATTTATTTTTTTTCAAAATTTCAAAATATGAAAAAAATGAAAAAGCACCAAAGAAATAGTGTAGTCACTATTGGAGGCAAGGACACAGTAGGATACGTGGAGTAAAATGGGTGATCCCTCATAACCACCAGTCTCCTAAGAGGGGTTGGGCAAAAAGTGTACACCAACAAAAGGTTAGGGTTATGCAAGGGGTGTATATCAACAAAAGGTTAGGAAAGGTTCATAAAATAGGTGTTTTTTCATTAAAGGAAGGTATCCTCTTATATAAAGGCCACATGAGAAGCATCCAAATTAAATGATAGTTGAAATACATAAAAATCATTGTGAGGCATTTAAAAGCCAAGTCTCAACATTTTCTTCCGTATCACAACATAATCAGTTTTTCAAAAGATAGCTGTTCATTTTACATTAATATATCGGGTCACTAGAGAATTTTATGTTATTAAATTAAAATTCTATGTTACCAATCAGTGGGATCCTTTCATTTGAATGGAGTTCAATTCCTGACCACCACCTACCTACATTCAAAAGATGGAAATGATAAAAAGGAAAGTATATTATTGGAGTTCTAAAATGCTAATACAAACACAACATGACAACCCATAAAACTTCATAGCTATATGTTTTTCAATTTTACCCATTTCCAGATAATTTTTACATGCCTTTTTTGAAGGTTAGGGGGGAATGAGGAAAAAAAAAGTGATTCTACCCACCCTAGCGCATGTATAGTGTCATTTCTTGTCAACAAAGATCCTTGAGTAGGACTCATTAAGATCATTTAGTACGACCCACTTTAAATTATAAGAACGATAAAAAAAAAAAGACTGACCTTAGATAAAGAGCTTACCAAAATCTTTCATGAATGCATTATTCTAAAAATGGTTTAAAGGACATAAAAACTAATGGTCCATACATCCAACAATGTAACAAAAATTTTCCATCTAAGCAGCAATCAATCACGATAACTTGAAAGTAGAGAAAAGTGAGAGTTCTCCGCCAGCACTAGAATTTCCAGTTTTAACTTTGGGAAAATCAAATGCATCAAATGCTAAAACTTTTCTACTGCAACTGGGTTTACTAGATTAATACCATTAGATGATAAAGTAACTACGATGACCCCTAAAGAGGATCCCTATTCGGGGCAGAAGTCTCAGAGGCTATTGAATGGTTATTGTGTACATTAACGAGAAATGAACTGTCACAATTTTTTAACAATGTATCATACAAATAATACATTACTATACAAATGAGCCTCCGAGAGCATTTAAAATTGGGGTTCAATCTTGTTTCTTTTTAGCTAACATGCTCTAGCCTTCCATTGCTCTCTCCCACTTCATGGGTGTGTAAAATTCTCAAATATTTCTGAAAGAACAATGCATGCTGCTCCTCCCGCCACAAGTGAAAGAGTAAATCTTCCTCCAGGAACAAGTGGTGGTGCCTTAAGAGCTTGAGAGTCATTTGAGAATCGCTCAGACCATGACATGGCAGCAGGAAGGATGCCAAACAGAACCAAAACTACAAAGAATTTATCAAGTCAGATCCAAGGGCTAATAGTGAAAGAACATGAACAACAAATGTAACTTCATAAGAGCTGGTCATTGAGAGCAAGAATGTGGGGAAATAATATCAATATAATCTTATATGGAATCAACTCATTTCCTATCATGGTTCAAAATGGAGAAAATAAGAAACGGATAGCCTCGTTTCAATAGATAGTGATCAATGAGAATGACAAAACAGATAAAACAAATGTGCAAATGAAGAAAGAATTCCACCCCATGTTGAATGCTTTAGTACCTGCAGCTAGGAAATAAAGGAATCCAAATCTATGGAAGAAGAATTATAGGCCCTGCTTCACGTAAAACAATTTTATGCCTCTTCCATATGTAGAACATGTGAGAGACGTCATTCGGAGATTGTATCTTTTATACAATGTGCTTAATGATAGGTGATTGTATGATGTAACAAAAATCTCCTAATCAGAATATCCTAGCCAATCATTCCTTTGCCTTTTCCTGACGGCAGCAATTAATCAATTCTGAACTATCGCTTTGTAGGGCAGTTATTAAACAGTGGGTGATTGATACAAGAAATTTACAGGACATACACACTTCAAGCCCCAAAATAGATAACAAATTGGGAGAAGTTCATTTAAGGTGGTTTGGTTATATCAGTCGAAGACCGGAGATAGCTCTAGTACATAGAGTTGAGAAGATACAAATTGCAAATACAAAGAGGGGTAGACTACTGAAAATATGGAAGGGATAAAGGGCTAAAGAGACACAATAGAGAGTGAAGTGAGTGATTGAATGGGTTATGATAAGGTCGAGAAGAAGAAGTAGAAAAGCCAACCTAAGATGGGATTATGACTTCATCATGATGATGACGATGATACACTTCAGAGCTCATCAAAACAGGGACGGAGGGAGACGTTTCGAGGAGCTATGGAGAGTGACTGCGATGGTCATTGCCATTTGTTTAGAAAGAAATAATAGGGTGTTCAGAACTAAATCAAAGGGGTTCATTATATCATTGAAATTATTACATTCAAAGGGGCAGCCTGGGTGTCTTCTTTAAGCAGTTTCAAAGGCTTAGCTATATAGTAAGCCAAACCCCATGGTAGAAGAAAAAACCCAGAGATGCAGAGATCAAACCCTCCCACTCAGGCTGACTGAAATTGAACTTTGATGGGAGTGTCTCTAATGATGCAAGGCTGCCTGGTCTTGGGGGTAGTTGATGTAGGACAAGGGATAAGGTAAACCCAAAATGCCTAAAATGGTTCCCTAAAATTAAAATGGATGAGAATAATGCACTCTAAATCTAAAATGAGCTGAGATTAAATTCCAATTAATATCTGCAATTAATAAATATAAAGTTACCACACATAATTATGCAAATGCTAAGAATCTAATGTGTTAAATGAATTAAATGCGAAACAATGGTTAAAATAAAGAGTGGAAAAGAATATCGAGTAACGCATGATGTTTAGGAATAAATGAAATAAAGCCTTAATGGGTTAAGTGGTGGTTTATGGGTTCGGTCAATGAGGGGAGAATGAGACAACAACTAATGAAGGGGTCAATGGGTCACGGTTGGATGTATACAGGGGTGCACAACTTTAGGGGGTACACAACTTTTCCGTCAATTCGGAGCAATAGTGCCAATCTCCTGCCCATCTGGAACAACTCTCGAGGACCGAAAGGACAGGTGTCCATGTAGGTTTCTCAAAAACCAAGAGAGCAAAGGCGAAGAGAAGTCAGAGGGAGGGCAGCGGAAATCTTGTGGTTAGTGCGAAGATGCAAGCAAGGAGACAAGGGATCATTGGAAGGACTTACGAAAGTTTTTATTGGAGGCAGATGACAGGCTGGCAAGTGTGGAGCGTGCGTTGGAAACAACGGAGAAGCTTCTCAAAGCCACGCACACGGGTCAGTCTCTCAGGTCTAAAATGAAGTCCAGTCCAAATGGGAACTTGAACCCAAAGGAGTTTGACGGGGGTGCGGAAACCCATTTTTCTAGCCCAAATCAGGTCCCACCTGATGTAAGGCTCAATATTGCTAGAAAAAATAAACAAGCGGGCTTAGCTTTTCGGGACTCTCAAGATAAAGCCCTAGTCTGGGCAAGCCTACACAGTTGCTAGGGTAGAACGAAAGACTTTCAAATCCAAATCAAGGGCACCTGATTGGTTTGAGGAAGACGAAGGAAAGTCCCTGCTAAAGTTGTTTTAGGAAAAAAAAAAGAAACAAAAAAAAAAGGAAAAAAGAAATTTTAGCAGAAGACATATTGATCCGGGACCTGAAAAAAAAAGGATATATAGAAAGGGACAGTTCAAAAATTCTCAAAATTGGAAAGAAAATTGGGCTGAGCTTCAACAATCTTCCTCAAGCAGAAAAAGAACTTCAATCAATGGAGGAGAGGGAACAGTTTTCTGGAAATGCATCCAAAATTCCTAGGAAGCACAATGACAGTAATAATATCTTTAAGAGCAACTGCAAAAAACAGAGGCGTTAACTAATCAAGGGAGCCAGGAACTCTGCCCCAGTTCATCCAAAGGACTGTTTAGAAGAGAATCTATCCTCTAATATTAATGCAGATGATAGAGGAAGCACAAAAAGGTTTGAGGGGTTCAAATTTGTTTCCCAATGAAGATACTTAGTTGTATTGTGCAAGGTCTTCAACAAATCAACGGAAAGATCGTCTGGTGGATTGCTCATTATATGGAACCCCACCCTTTTCAAAGCCTCCTCAAGAAGACTAGATAGTAGATCAATATCAGTGAAGGGACTGCTTATCAGTGAAGACGAGGAGGTTTGCTTCACAAACACTTATGGTCCTAATACAGAAAGAGAGCGGGAGGATTTTTGGACTGAATTAGAAGATGTACACAGTTGGAGCTCTCTTGTATGGTGTCTGGGTGGAGATTTCAACATTGTGAGATACCCATTAGAAAAGAAAGGTGGTCGTCGGTACACAAGAGGCATGATAGACTTCTTTGACTTTATCTCAAGAAACAAGCTTACAGATCTTCAGCTTATTGGTGGCCACTTTACTTGGGGCAATGGTCAAGGGGGACCATGAGTAGATTAGACAGATTTCTTACGTCCTCGGGATGGGATGCAGTTTTCTCCAATGCAAGTCAAATTCAACTCTTCAGTCCCATCTCAGACCACTACCCAGTTTTGCTTGACACAGAGGAGATAAATTGGGGGCCCAAGATGTTCCGTTTTAGTAATGCTTTGGAAGACATGAATTTCAACAAATTGGTGAAGGAATGGTTGGAAGAATTTGACATTCAAGGTTGGGGAGGATACGTTGTATCAAAAAAACATATTCTCTTGAAATCTAAGATTAAAGAATGGGTCAAATCAACGGGTTGCCCAGTGAAAGAAAGAAAATAGACTGTCATCCGTAAGCTAGAAAGTTGGAATAGATTGGAAGAGGAAAGAGAACTAGAGGAGGAAGAACTAGAATCAAGAAAAAACAGTAAAGCTACTTTTTGGGATTGCCTACGCTTGGAAGAAGTGGAATGGCGACAAAGATCTAGAGCATTTCGTTAAAGGAAGGAGACAAGAACACCAAGTTTTTTCATAGATGTGCCAATGTTCAGAAAGCAACAAACAACATTAGATCTATTGTGGTAGCGGGTCGCCGTTGGTTGATAGGAATGGTATTAGGGAGGCAGTCACTAATCACTTTTCAGCTATCTTCCGAGCTTCTTCTCAGCTAGTGCTGCCATCCTCCACCCTCCCCGCTCGTTCCCCCGTCATCCTTCCTGCCGGTTCCTCACCTCTAGCCTCGGACCCCGGTATTAACTCTCTCTCTTCTTTTCTCTTTGATTCTAACTCTCTTCTACATAGACGTCATGGTGTTTTTTCGAGACTTGTTTTCCAAGTTGCACATTCTGATTATCAGGATATCACTCTTCGGTGTAGTTGTAGCTCATTCTTGGAGGGCTATACTCCCATTTTCGACATCAGGATGTTCGGGCCTCTGTAATGGCCTAGGTCAACAAAATAGTTATGGGAATAAGATAATATATGAATCGTACGATTTTACAATTTTCGATTCACGATTCACACCACTAGAACAATTTCGATACGATTCAAGTTTGATAACATTGGGTAAAATTGAAGAATGTCATACACTTAGAGCATTGGGAATATATGTAAAATTCCATGCTCACAAGGTATGTGATAATATGTTTGAGTGAATGTTGCCTTGTGCACATTCCAATGCATAGTTGGGAAAGGTTATGGTTTGACCTCTTTATGCCTATGCGTGATTGATGTGAATATATTGTATCAGATACATATGTATGAGTTTCCCAAGTTCCCTATGATTATATGTTTACTATAATTGAGAATTCATAAATTTGTGATGTATTAAAGTATGATAGAATGTATGATAAATCAAGATTGCCCAAGATGTGTAATGTAGGGCCTTAATAACTTCCTATACTTGTGTATGGTTATGAGTAATGTATATATCAAATGAATTCTCATGATTGTGAATTCTTAGATGGGTAACTCATATAATAAGCATGATGAATGTGTTTTAATGCCATGCTTGGATTAATTGATGATGTGTACATCACTAGTGAGTACCTACGTTGATAATAGTTGTGGTGGATTGACCTAATCATGTGTAGAACGAATTTCCATGATTTGAAGAGGAACTTGGTAAAGGGTTAGACTAAGTGATATGGGTGAGGTAAGGTCAAGTATCTTAGAACCTAAGGGGGTTAACTTGTGCTACAATGGGGATGGACTAGCATGATTGAGAATGTATGGAATGCAATGTAAATGGTAAGAAAGCCTTGTTTGATTTTCCCAAAGTAAAAGTATGGCCACTCCCCAATGTCAACCAAAATGTGAAAATAATGAACTACGATTGATCTGATCTACTATGTGGTACGTAGGCAACTGAGAGCATTGTGCCGCAGCTCGATCAAAAGATGCATTGTATCATCCATTTATATTAAGGATGATGTAAGATGATGAACAAATGTGAAGGGTAGAAATGGATTGGTGGGATATACCTTCCCTAATATAGACTCTAATGCAGATGTTGGCTCCCTCGAAGGCGGCCCGAAGAGGTTATGATGACTTGGGAGTTCCGATATGATGAGACATATATGTTTGTTACTCGAGTAAAGCCTAGAATTGCGAGAGAACTGTGAAAATTCTTATGGACAGATGAGGACTTTGGCAATGAGATACATGTGACTAGGTCACTTGATTATATTGAGACGTGGTATGGGTGTGTCCCTCACGTGATATTGTTGATTGAGACGTGGTATGGGTGTGTCCCTCACGTGATATTGTTGATTGAGACGTGGTATGAGTGTGTCCCTCACGTGATATTGATTATATTGAGACGTGGTATGGGTGTGTCCCTCACGTAATATGTTGATTGAGACGTGGTATGGGTGCGTCCCTCACGTGATATTGATTATATTGAGACGTGGTATGGGTGTGTCCCTCACCTGATATTGATAATGTTATACCTTAGTCCGTTGAAAAAGAAAACTGTCCGATCAGTAGATCATTGTGTCTCACCTTTGTGTAGTTAAAAGGATGAGATAGATATATAGATTCCATGAGTAAGGCCTAGAGTAGCCATGAGACCGTGGGAGCCTCGATATGAACATACGAAGACTGTGGCATTGAGATGTATATGTGACTTGGTCACTTGATATTGAGACGTGGTATGGGTACATCCCTCAAGCGATTATGATGGTTGACTGACCGTTCCAGAGAGATATTCAGGACGGTGGGGTCGGCTACGGAGACTTGGTCCCGTAGGGTTGCTGTCGAGGAGTAGATCCCTCACATGCTACGAGCTGGAGGGCGCTCTCAAGGCTATTTTGCACACTTGATGTGCGTTGATGCGCAGAGCTAGATACTATTTTATCCCATGGGGGTGGTGCTAGCTTCATTAGAAGTGGTCTAGCCGCCTTAGAGCTTGACTGAATCACCCATGAGGTGAAGGGATGCAGGGCGAGGTAGACTTGATCACGCCAGTCGTGGGTCTCCCGCTTAGTAAGTCATGGTCCTTAAGTCTTGCTAGGGGTCGTGGTATATTTATGATATGATATGATGATTTGATATTATTACCACAAACATGTAGAGATTCATTCGAGTATTGTTCCTACGGATAGAAGATCTTATGGTAGATGATGTGCCCCTGGATGTGCATACCCATGGATGATGGTTGACATTGTAGTTTGGATTCATGCCCGAATGTTGGTCTTATGGTAGACTTGTTGGTCCCATATAGACGTATTGGTCTTATGTTAGACATGTTGGTCCTATGATAGACATATTTGTTCTACGAATGTATGAGTTATGCCCATGGATGGATTATACCTATGGAGTGATTATATTCATGGATGGTTATTACCCATGGATAAATGATACTCACTGATGGAGAGTTACCAGAGATGGATGATGAATCCCATCGATGTTGTTCTCATGGTAGACATATTGGATTTATGCCTAGATATTGATTATATGGTGGGCATATTGACCCCATGATAGATATAATGGTCCCATGGTAGACGTATTGGTCTCATGGTGAACGTGACAATTCTATGGATAGATATTATTTTCCCATGGATGGTTATTCGCATGGAGGCCTTTGTGACCATGGATGAGTATTGTATACCGTTGATAGACATTCTCACGGAGGGCATTGATTCCATAGAAGATTGGACCCATATTTAGAGTATTGTCCCCGATGAGGGATGTATTTATGTTCGGGTATAGGTCCCATGGTTGAGATTTATCCCATGTGTGACATTGACCCTATGATTGACGGTGTTTCCATGGTTGGTATAGGCCCGTGATTGGCTAGATCCGTGATAGATGAGATCTATTCTATTGATGAGGCCCACGATAGGGTCATTAGAATGTCTTGATGTGAATTCATGAATAGCACGGGGTTAGTGCCATAAAATATTTGAATTGAGAACTGCGCAGGATCTGATCTCCACTGAAGTACGTAGGCAGCTGATAATTCAATTCGATCATATCAAGGGTCCAATAAGTCCTTGGATCCGTAGGGATCTCGCAACACGTGTAGGTGTCACGTGTTTGGACTATGAGTTGTGCATGCTTCAGAGTTGAAAAAAAAATATTATTGTTTCTCACGTATCCTTTTTGGTTGGGCCGTGACAGCCTCTTCGCAGTTTCAGTCCATCAGCGACTGGTAATCCCAGAGTCTTCTCTTATTCGACGGGTAGGATCACTGCAATCACGGTTTTCACCTCTGAGGCTTCTTCATTGCCTTGGTATTAGTCTATCCCTTCTTCGGCGAAGGCCATGGATCACAAGTTGCGGGTTTTCTTCAATACTTGGACTTCTAGTAGCTCAGCAGGTTCCCAGGCTCTTCATCACATACTTGGGTTGGTATCTGATGCTTCATTCCTCTCCTCTTTAGACCGAGTACTTTCGTCCCTGAACTCTCTCTTTTTCTCTCTTCTTTGTGATTTGCTCTTTGGAGTTGTCTTTACCCCCATCCCATCAGCATTGCATTTGCCTTTCCCCTTATGTGGGTCTTTACTCGACCTGGTGCCTAGTGGTTCTAGCACCCCTTTTATTGAGTTTTTTTCTGCCTTATTGTCCCAAAGTACTTTGTGTTGTGGGACCCGATACAGGATAATTGACCCAACTAATCTTATTTTGGAAAGTCAATTGTATAGTTGTATGGTTTAATTTGTAGATAAGAAGGAGAGTACAAGTAAAAAGCGATGGGAAGGTCAGATTCGGCAGCAGTGGGCGGATCTGGACCAGGGGCAGATGTGATAGTGACGTCGGCTGGAGGTGGATTCTGGTGATATCGGCGTCGATATACCAAAGTAGGCTTGGTAGTGCTAGCGGGAGTAGAGCGAGGTGGAGTAGTATATGCGGGAAGGAGAGGTAAAATAGGAGAGGAGGATGGAACAGGTGGTGCAGAAAAATATGGGACTGTCTCAAAGAACATGACATCCATAGACACATAGGTTTTGCCAGTGGTAGGATCAAGACACTTGTAGCCTTTGTGAAAGGATGAATAACCTAAAAAGATGCAATGCACAGCATGAGGGGAAAATTTATCACCAAAGAATTGGTGAACAAAGCAGGAACATCCAAAAATATTTAATGGCAGAAGAGGAATATGTTTATGGAGTGAGAGAAGTTGAATAGGCGATTTGTCGGATAACACATGGGATGGCATTCGGTTGATAAGGTAACAAGAGGTCAAGATTTTCTCAGGCCAGTATGACTATGGAGCATGCATGGTAAAGAGGAGATATCGAGCGACCTCACGTAGGTGTCTGTTTTTTCTTTCCGCTACACCATTTTGCTGTGGTGTAGAAGGACATGACAATTGTGATTCAATACCATGCTCGTGCAAAAAATTAAAAAAGCAATGAAACAAATATTCTCTCCCATTATCACTTCGCAGAGTTTAATTTTCAAATCAAATTGAGTGGCAACCCAATTATAAAGTGTGGGAAAATGATCAAACACTTCAGACTTATGTGTTTCATGAGAATAATAGAATAATAGACTGACTCTGATACCATGTACAATAATAGACTAAAAATAGGGGGAAAAAAGAGAAGAGATGGAGAAGAATTCTTCTATTTTCTATATTGTATTCAGTGTGTTTTTAACTGTAGCTTTGTACGTATAAATAACATATAAGAGAGCCAATCATGTTGGCAGAAAAGGAAAAAATAATCTAAAATCTAATTAGACAACTAATCTAGTTGACTATGCAATATACATTGAATAATAACCTGGCTCTGATACCATGTAGAATAATAGACTGAAATAGAGAAAAAGAAGAGAAGAGATGGAGAAGAATTCTTCTCTTTTCTATATTGTATTCAGTGTGTTTTTAACTGTAGCTTTGTACACGTATAACTAACATATAAGAGAGCCAATCATGTTGCTAGAAAAGGAAAAACAATCTAAAATCTAATTAGACAACTAATCTAGTTGACTATGCAATAAACATTGATTGTGAACAATTTCTATCCCGAAATGGGTCGGGACCCACAACACAAGAATGATACCCGAATTGGGTCGGGTCCCAGAACAAGCAGCTTATATACGCACCCTACTAGGCATATAGGCTTGTAGTGGGAAAGCTCTAAAGCCCCTCCTTCCTTTTCTGGGATTAGAGCTACCAAATAGTGTTTTAGGCTCTCGTTTAGAACCCCTCTCCTATGAAATTCCCTAAAGAATTTGAGAAAATCAACCCTAAGGGTGTCCCAACAACAACTTAGAAATTTGAAATTAAACCCATCGGGACCCAAAGCCTTATCCCCATCCACACTATGTAGCGCCTTGAAATTTGAAATACATTTGAAGCTGTAGTACCCATTGATGAAGTGTAGGGAGGTTTCCCTAAATCACAATCAAGAATAGGGGATTTCTTTTAAAAATCCTTCCCTCCTCTAGGAAAGCACCAAGTAGAGGTTGAAAACTACTTGTGAAATGATAGAGATGCTTGAATTTGGGCATCAAGTCCTAGATCTAACCTAGAACAAGTACAAGAATAAAATGTAAAGAAAGTCAAGATCACCTCATGCAATCCTTTTGAATTTCTTATAAAGCCAAAGCAATTGTACAACGTAGGGCATAGGAGTCTCCTTACGACATCAATTCAAATTTAACAACTTGCAATAGAATTTTCTAATCCAATCACACCAATCCTGGTTTCCACTTATAACTACTAAAATAAATTAACTGCACCATGTAACAAACTTACCAAATAAGGAATTCAAAAAAAAAAAACTTTTAGAAGTTTCTAAAAAAATAGATCTTGAAACCTAAATTTCTAGTGTTTTTTTTTTCTTTCATGTGTGTGATTGAAATGCTCCATATATGCTATTGTCATCTCCTTAATTGGATCCATGGTCTGATCTTCCTAGTTCAATTGCATCACCTCCTATCTAAACATATATGTGCAGTACATAGAAAACATCATATGCCAATTTTCTAATAGCACATATCAGAGGGGCCCCCAATCAGTGTCGGCCCTGAGATTCCAGGGCCCCTAGGCGAACTTTTAAGATGGGGCCCCTTTTATACACTCACAAAAAATAAAATCATACATTTGTTTTTTCAAAGTGTGAAACATTCAAAGCGTGCAACTTGACATAAAGAAAATCCAAATCTATTAACCCACTCTTAAATATGAATGGTTAACTGAACCCGTTTATTTATTTTTAAATAAATTAACTCAAATTAATTTAGTTAAAAAAATATTTATTTTTAATTTGAATAAGAAAGTAATAATTTTAGGTAGAACTAAGATTTGGCTGTCAACTTGATTTGTTATCCCAAATTGCACTCTATGCTTATTTTAAGTTAGAATAAATGTTATAGACAGTAGTTATAGTGAATCAATTTTAATTTCAATAATAAGTAGCACTTTATTATAGATACCAACTTTACTGAATTAAAAAATGATACTAATCATAAAAACAAAATTTTATCCAAACATCTCTATTTATTTTGTTAAAGATAATAAAATCGATAATTAATAAAAAGCTCTACTTTAATCATCTATTTTACTTAGTTTAAATTAGATGACTATATTATATTTAATAACTAATAAGAGTAAATTATTTATAAATTATCACACTATTAATTAACTTTTATTTATTTTACATGGTTACTAATCATTTCCCATTATTAAATATTATATAATTCAAAGAGACGAAGAGAGAGGAAGCAAAACCAGAAACCAAAACCGTTCTTCTCCTCCCAAACCGCCTCAACCCGGTTTCCGAGGCTGGTTTTGGTTTTGCTATTGGCTCTGATTTTGGATTGACTGATCGAGGTGGGTACTTATGGCAGCTGAGCGATTCTGGGACTATGATAGTAGATTTTCGTTTATTTAATGTCGAGTTTCATTTCTAAAATGGGGCTACCATATTCTGGCGCTTAGGTCCGAGATCTGAATCTGATTTTGGCACAAAAGAACCCAATTTTTATTTTGGTGATGACAGTTTTTAGGTAACTTGTCCTTTTCCCACTCATTTCAGATTCATATTTTCCGCTTTAGATTTTGCAAATTGGTAATCTTTTGCTATTTAGATTTTAGAATTCCTGAAAATTTACAGACAAGAGAAAGAAAATAGAGGACTGAGAGAACTTACCGAGTAGAGAGCAGAGCGAGAGAGAGAGGCAGAGAGAGAGAGAGATAGAGCTGGCGAACCGCAAAGAGTTGAGCGAGAGAGAGGCAGAGAGAGTCAGCGAGAGAGAGGCATTTTTTTTTTTAGGGTTTTCGGAATGCAAAGGGCTTATTTTTATTTTATTAAGGTTTTGGGCATAATGTGGAATGCGGAGCAGGGATATGCACATATCTCCGCATACGCGGAACGCGGAAGAGCTGGATATGCGCACATGTGCATAGCCGCATATACAGAATGTGCGGAACGGGTTTTGGGCCCTTTTCGAAATAAGGCCTTACGCAACGGTTTATGGACTTGGGGCTCTGTCTATTTGGGGGACATAGGTGGCGGCCTAGTTCACCTAAAGGCAGGGCCGGGCCTATCCCCAATTTCAAGAAGATAAGGGTGAGCATGGATAAGGAATATTGTGCATTAGGGCAAATTAAGCTTTTGCATTTTCTCAATCATCCTTACTCTTGATCTTAGGTCTCCAAAGATGAACTCAAGTTCAGCTTACCTGAGCTAATCAGTGCTAGCTTGAGCATGGTTCCAAGTTGAGGTAGCTTACGAGCCAAATTAGCCAGCTTTCCTCCTTTCATAATAGCTTTCTTTGTTGTCTTGCCCAATGGATGGAATGTGTAAAGAGATATTATGGTGTTATTGGGTTGTGGTATTTCCTTGATCAAGTTCTTCACGAGCTAACTTTAATGCAAATTCCTTGGTATGTTGTCAACATGTGAATATCAAGTGAGAAAAAAATTGAAATACAACAGAAGTAGGTAGCGACAACACACCTCCATAAGTTCCCGCAAAATCCAGTGCTTTGAAGAATATCTCAGGATCTAGTAATGCTAACACTAGTGGTGGAAAAAGAGTCAAGAGGTATGGCAGAGGCTTGCTTTGTCCAGTTGGCAGCTTCAGTACTAAAGAATTTGACAAAACAATAAAAGATGATATTATGTGAAAAAAAAAAACTGTTGCATTCCCTCCTCAATAACATCAATGATTACTAATTACTCGAAAAATTTTTGGTCCTTGTTCTAATGACATGATATTCTTGAGCATCAACAACCATTGTTGGGCCAAACATTTTTTGGTGGATGGGTTTCGTACAAACTGGTTCAACCACTGTTCAATGCCTACAAACCACTGGGTTAGGCCTCTCAAGAAGTTTTGAATCAAACCAGACAGATTGAGCAGTCGATTTGAGTCGAATTTGGCTTGACTGGCAGTCCAGCCTAATTTTTATTCATAAAGTGCAGCAACTCCATTATCATCCAAACTTTTGCCTCAAAGACATTAACTTGGGACAGGCCTTCCACATGTCACATGGATTCTGCAACCATGATGCTTCTGCAAGAGGATTTTTGAGAAAAAAAAAACTGGAAACCATTTCAGTGTTGGTTGAGCTTCCATATCCTCCCTGACCCTCCACCGAGCCCCACATTCTTTCCACCAAAAAGATAAATAAAATTAATGTTACTCCCGAACAAGTGTTCCAGTGGAACAATTATAACTGCATACTCTTGGGTTATAGCTCATTTATGATCAGCCAGATGAAAGAACAGTGCCATTAATGTGTGGCCATGTATAAGAATAGATGTTGATGTATACACCCATGAGCATTTGGGCAAAATGGTCGCAATAAGATCTGAGAATCCATCAAGCAGTCTACAATCAGGTCACCCTGAAATAATAGACCAAGTGGACAATCCCAATCATCTGAATAGTAGCCAGGGTACAGCTTATAGAAATATGGTTGCTACTATTGCCCATTGATTTGCAGTTACTATTTTCAATCAACAGCAATTAAGTTGTGACCTAATAAGAACACTAAAATTGATGCTTTGGTTGCTATGACTCAACAAATTCAGTTCCGACTTAATAAAGCAAATGAGTGGCAATATCATTAGCTAATTATATAATCACAATAATAATATTTGAGTTTGGAGAAGAGAGGCTTACAGTCAGAAAGGAAATCTGAAAGGCCTAAAACAAATCCAATGAATGAGGTTGCAATTGCAAGAAATGAAAAAGTCTCTATTATTGGCTGCAAAATTCATAGTCAGAACAATAACGACATCAGTTATCTATTGATCTTTTACATCAATTGTCTTGTCTACAGTGTTGCATTAAGACTAATCAAGAGCTTACTCCAACTGTGCCATTCTCAGATCGCAGTAGTTCTAATGGGTCTGTGACCTTATTACCACTTGTATCAAAATTTGGAATTGTACCAAGGATCACAGCATCCCAAATGAGAAACAAAGCCAGAGGAATAGCTGTTCCTAGAACAATTGCGGTCCTGTAAAATCCACATAAAAGATCCATCTCAACAAATAATAAATTTTCCATAATTGGGAATAATAATAAGTTGGAGATAGTTTTGCATAAACTATAGTCATTCAAATTGTCACCTTACTTTTGACAGATTTCCCTCAAGATTTGTACAAAGAACTGGTACTACATTCTGATACAGGGAATACAAAAAAACAATATTCAGTTTCAGCTTTGAATTATCAGTCCAAGTCATGTTCTTACCTGGTATACAAATGCAAGTGTTATTATGGGTATACTAAACGGAACAGCTTCAAAGTTGGCTTGCAGAAGAGAGTTCCACTGGAGATCTCCACTAGCCACTCCCTAGAGTAACACATTGTTCAGTATGTATCAATGTTGAAACTGAGTGCAGAACATGAAAAGTACAGGAAATGCAGGCAAATGAATAATTTTGTTCTCTCCCTATTCTAATTTCAGTTAACCAAAGTGTTGTGAAGTCTAAATAACAAAGGTAAAGCTATCACAAGAAACAAGGAATCAGATATTGATACAACTGGATACAACAAGAAAACTTATATTTTAACAGGCCTCTTCATGTTTAAAAATTACTTAATACTATAGCAATAAATGACATTGAACATACTTTTAGGACATATTGATACATTGAGCATTTTTAAGTCTCAAAGTATGGCTAACCAATATGAAATGAGACAGACACATGCATCTTGTCCAAATTACAAAACTACTTGCCTAAATACAAAATATGGTCAGTTATAAACATACAAGCTTGTTGCATTTTCATATTTTATTTGCGTAGATGGAATTAGATAACAAGAGAAAATAAGTCTTGACAAAGTTGGGAAATAAATTATTCCAACAAACCATGGAAGAAAAAGGAGCATCAACAATTACCCTATAGAGTGGCAAACCTAGGACCTTAGAATCCTTCGAAACAGAATAATTTTATTTTCCTCAAAACATGACATAAACTGGCTGATTTTGTAATTGCAGTTAGTGAATCCACACCATAAACATTAATTTTTTTTTTTCAAATAGCAATATGATTCAAACCAGGAATCTGTGGTTGCAAGAATTAGGACTTCCCATGTGTGCTATTACTACTATTGTCACTACTGTATTGCCACTACTGCTCCCACTATGACTGCTGCTACCAATCCCACCACTACTGCTATAGCAGAATGAGGAGCTACAGTACCAGAAGTCTCATACAACTTATACTTCAACTCATACTCTTGCATTAGTGATAGGGATATTTAGGGAATTTAAGTGATAGAAAGTTGCGACAGCTGAAATTAAAAAGTTGAGAATATTCTTAGAGACAGATAAAAAGTTGCACATGCAATTTGTTTGATTCTTTGCCAGAAATCCAAGTAGAAATAAAATGCATAAACTCAAGAAAAAGAAAATTACCACGAGAGCTGCAAAAGAAATAATGATGCCAAATACTAGAATGCCATTAACCGCACCAATGAAGCGTTGGCTACAATAGAACATAAGTTGGGGGTAAATTTATGTTAATGAGGTTTATGAGTCACAAACATATGAACTAGAAAACCATTTGAAAGAAAAAAAGAGTGATTCCCTTGCAACAATAAAATACTCTCTTTTGAGAACTTACTGCACAAGCATACACATGCACCCAGAAAAAAAAAAAGAAAACCTTTGCTATAAGAAAGATGCTGATTCCCTCCCTTACCATAAAAAATAAAAAATAAAATGAAAAACCACCACCCTACTTCAACCCACTTTTTTTGGTCTTCCAATCATTCCTCTTCTCCTTCTCTCCCAGAATTCAATCTAATGTTTGGATGTCACATTGTTTCTTCAACGGGATTTCGTTATTTTGTTACATTCATAGATGATTACTCTCAAATGACTTGGGTTTATTTGATGAAACATAAATTTGAGGGCTTTCATCATTTTCGCACTTTTCATAAATGAATTACTATTCAATTTGATTATTGCCTTAAAACATTGTGAAGTGATAATGGGGGAGAATATATGTCTCGCTTTTTTTTTACATTTATCTTTAGGAACATGGGATAGAATCTCAAACTTTTTGCCCCCATATAGGTCAGCAAAACGGAGTTGCTGAAAGGAAGAATTATCATCTTCTTGAGGTAGCTCGATCTTAATTATTTGCAATGAATGTTCCTAAGTCATATTGGATTGGTACTATTCTTCTTACTTGTTATTTAATAAATCGTATGCTAATAAAGGGTAGGATCGGGTGTAAAGCCTACCTATGCCTCCACCTTTTAGTATGAACTTCAATGAAAGTCAACTCAGAAATTCAGCAAAACCCCGAGAGAGCCTGGATCCAAAGAATCAAATCGTCTAGAGAGATGCTCGGACCAACTTCGACGTAGGTACTCCTTGATCGCTCACTTGGATTGACGACAAATGAGGCGACCTTGGAAGCTAACCAAAACCTCTAAATTCTCACTGGACTAAGGAGATAAGGTTGATTGCTTCCTAAGGAGAAGTCGGCACCATGCAAAATCACCTAAGAAACTAAAGAATTCTAGAAATCTAGAATTGAATTCTTGGAAATCAATATGAGATCCAAGGACAAATATGTCCATCGACACATGTTTTGCCAGTAAGAGGATCAAGACACTTGTAGCCTTTATGGAATGGGGAATAGCCAAAAAAAAAACATCTCACAGCACTGGGAGAAAGTTTATCACCAGAGAATTAGTGAACAAAGCACGCACATCCAAAAATATGCAAGGGAAGAAGATGAATATGTTTATGAAGGGAAAGCAAATTAATGGGTGGTTTGTCCAACAATACCCGGGATGACATGCGGTTTATAAGGTCACATGTCAGTATGACTGTGGGACATGCATGATAAAGAGGAGATATCGAGCAACCTCAAAAAGGTGTCTGTTTTTTCATTCAGCTACATCATTTTGTTGTGGTGTAGAGGGACAAGACAAGTGGGATTCAACACCATTCTCTTGCAGAAATTTTACAAAGCAATGAGATAAATATTCTCCCCCACTATCACTATGTAAAATTTTAATTTTAGAACTGAATTGTGTGGCCACCCAATTATAAAAAGTGCGAAATTGATGAAACACTTCAGACTTATGTTTCATGATATAAATCAATGTCATGTAGGAATAATCATCAATAAATGACACAAAGTACTGAAAACCAGTGCAAGAAATAGAGGGTGATTGCCAAACATCAGAATGAATAATAGAAAATAAAGAATGATGCACATTTATTCATAGAAGGAGGAAAAAGTTCTACTATTTTTGCCATATTAGTAAGGTTCACACTCAAAATGCTTAAATGATAAAGAGGGAACAAGTTTCTTTAAGAAAGAATCAGAGGGATGACCTAGCCAGCAATGCCAAAGCCACACATCAGACGAGGATGAGCTAGAGTAAGCTGCAGAAGCACCAGCTGGACAATCCAGAAGATACAAGCCTCCAATTTCATGACTACCACCAATCACTTGCCTCGTAGTCAGATCCTGAAAGACACAATGAAAGGGAAAGAAGATGGTAGAGCAATGAAATTGTTTAGTGAGTGCACTAACATAAAGTAAATTACGGGATAAATGAGGAACATGTAACACAGAGGGAAGGTGCAAGGTGGAAGAGAGAGGGATGGTCCCTTTTCCAGCAAGGGTAGTGGAGGAACTATTAGCTAATTTAACTTGACCATAAGAGACTGGAGAAATGGAAGAAAAAAGATTACACATAACCGCCATATGCTTAGTTGCCCCGGAATCGATGATCCAATAATGAGAAGAGGCACGATTGGCAAAGGACTCGGTACCTAAAGTAGATGAGACATCATTGGAAATCTAAGTGGGTTGAAGACTATCTAGTCGTTGTAACAACATGTTAAAGTCCTGACGAGTTACTGGGGCACCGTCACTAACCACATCAGAGGAGGAGGTAACAAGTGACGTGACGGAGACAATTGCTTGCTTTGGACGGCCATGCAGTTGTAACATGAATCAACATAATGGCTCGTCATCTTACAAAAAGTGCAGAACCGAGACCCCTTTTTTCGAGGACCTTTGGTGTCATGACGAAGGTCAGAAGAATGACCTTTGCCATGAGAACCAAAAGCCCCACAAGCGAGAGGAGTCATGGAAGGATGAGTGGTCACCAAGGCGGATCGTTTAACCGACATAGAAGTCATAACTAGGCGACGCCTATCATCTCGAAGCAAGGCAGAGTAGACCTCTTCCAGAGAGAAGAAAGGGTGTTGTCCAAGCAGTTGGGCTTGAATAGGCTCAAAGTTCTTGTTGAGGCCAGCCAAGAACTCAATGGTCCGTCGTTCATTAAAGAGCTGGTTATAGAGAACAACATCAGCAAGGTCCACAAACTGAACAGATTCAAGTTGATCCAACTCGAGCCCACCACATGTCCGCATCTTGGAATAGTACTGAATCATTGACAGCTTCCCCTGTCGAAGATGAGATGCGGTCTGATATAATTCATAGAGCCGAGCGGAACAATCTCCACCAGAGTATAGTGCTTTAATGGTGTCCCACACATCCTTGGCCGTCAGAAGAGTATAAACAGTGCCACGAATATGATCCTCCAAAGAGTGAAGAAGCCATGACTGGACCAAGGAATTATTTGCTTTCCAAGTGCGAAATGAAGAGTCATGGATGGTTCAGTGGTAGTGCTTGTAGAATTTTAATAATAAAAGAAAGGGAAAATAAGGAGCTAAGAAGCACCGATATGGGTACGCGTATCGGATACGAGGATACGACAAATTTTGAAAAGCTAGGATACGGGTGAGGCGGGATACGCCGAATTAGAAAATTATATATATATATATATATATATATATATATATATATATATATATATAAAAGAAATAGAGATTCGTCACGATTTATACATTTTTATTAATTTTAACTTCTATTTCCATCTTCTATTTTTTTATTCCTAAACATAAAAATTATCATCGATTAAGCACCTACATAACATAAGTCTAAATTTTTTGATGTGCTAACTATTGTTCTCAACCTCCCATCTTGATGCAATAGTCTAAAATTAAAATATCAGATGATAAGGAAACTGTCTTTCAAGAGACTAAAAGTTATTGGTTGATAGTTTGATATTTTACTTAAACTTTGTCTTTCAAGAGACTAAAGCTATTGGTTGATATTTTTTTCCCCCTTTTCTTTCATGCTGCTGTATCCCGTGCCATGTCTCGCCTCCCGTGTCCCGCGTGTCCCTCCGGTTTACTGCCGTATCCGTATTTAAAAAATGTTTTATTTAATTAGATATGTATCCGAGCCGTATCCAACCGTATCCGTGTCTCGTGAAGATGAGTGTCTCGTGGTTCATGTATGAACTGACTCATGACACCAACAATATAAGATAAGTTTGGTCTCGTGATAGTTAGATAGATGACTTTGCCGACAAGTTTCTAATAGAAACTGTGTGTGTCAAGAATAGTGCCATCAGAAGTAGATAACTTAGTGTTCACATCCAACGGGGTATCCGCAGGTTTGCAGACAAAATAGTCAGCTTCCATGAGGAGATCCAAGGTATACTTGAGCTGAGAGAGATAAAGGCCACGAGAGGACCGAGCAACTTCAATTCCAAGAAAGTACCGGAGGGGCCCCAAATCCTTAATATCAAATGTCCGTTAAAGATACTATTTGAAAGAAGAAATAGCTTCATCATTGTTAGCAGTGAGTACAATATCATCAACATAAACCACCAAAATCATCACAACTAAGTGGAGACCGTAGATAAAGACTGAATTATCTGACTAGCAGCGGGTGTGAAGCCATAAGGTAGCAAGGCACTACTAAACTTCTCAAACCAGGCACGAGGAGACTGCTTAAGACTATAAAGAAACTTCTTGAGTCTGCAAACAAAATGAGGCTCCCCTTACATGACAAATCCCGGAGGGGGAAGCATATAGACTTTTTCTTGAAGATCACCATAGAGAAGTCATTCTTCACATCTAACTGGTGCAGGGTTAAGTACAAGTGGTTGCAAGGGAGAACAAAATGCGCACAGATTTAATCTTGGCAACAGGCAAAAATGTGTCTTGTTAGTCAACTCCATAAGTCTGTGTGAAGCATCTGGCTAGTAGTCGTTCCTTGTAGCGTGCAATAGAGCTATCTAGATTATGCCTTAAGGCAAAACCCATTTGCACCCAACTGGAGTATTACCTGGAGGAAGAGAGACCATCACCCATGTGTTGTTCTTTTCAAGATAAGCTAACTCTTCATCTATGGTTGCTTTCCAGGAGGAATCTTTCAAGGCCGTGTTGATCCACTTGGGTATCTTAATGTTGTCCAATGCTGTGAGAAAATTATGATAGGAAGGTGAAACAACATGATATGAGACAAAACGAGCAATGGGATGGCTAGTACAAGAGCGCTTACCTTTGCGAAGCGCAAAAGGAAGATCAGACGATACAGAAACTGGTGGATCTAAAGCACTTGCAGATGGATGGGTAGAGTCAACTGCAGATGGTACCCGAGATTGTCTGCGTTGGTACACCAGAAGAGGTTTAGGTGGACTTGGAGAAGGAAGATTTGCAGATACGATGGGAAATATGGGAACGTCTCTCCCATATTTGGAGAAAGAGAACTTATATAGTGTAGCTGACAATGGGAAATATGGGAACATCTCTCCCATTGTGTGTGTTGGTACACTAGTCTCTCCCATTGTATGTAGGTGGACTGTCTGTGTTGAGGAGGCTAAAAATATGGGTCACGCTCAAAAAAACCTGTTCCACATCTCTCCCGCAATTTGTTATCTGTTAGTACCTTGACTAAACATTTGAATTGTTCAGTCACCTTTTTTCCCCTCACTTTGTTTTCCAGGATCTGACTATGAGGCAAGTGTTGGGTGGTGGTGGTCTATATCTTCTTGACTCTCGTCATGGCAGCTCCGAAATTGAACAAAACAATGAGACATATATTCTCCCCCATTATTAGTACGCAAAATTTTAATTTTAAAACTGAATTGAGTGACAACCCAATTATAAAATGTGTGAATATGATCAAGCACTTTAGACTTATGTTTCATGATATAAATCCAGGTCATCATGAATAATCATCAATAAAAAACACATTATCGAAAATCAGTGCGAGAAATAGAGGGTGATTGCCAAACATCAGGATGAATAAGAGAAAATAAAGAACATGCACGTTTATTCACAGAAGAAGGAAAAGAAGTTTTTTTATTTTTTCCATATTGGCAAGGTGTACACTCAAACTGCTTAAATGATAAAGAAAAAATAAGCTTCTTTAAGACAGAATCAGAGGGATGTCCTAGCCGGCAATGCCAAAGTCATATATCGGACGAAGAGGAGCTAGAGCAGGCTGCAGAGGCACCAACAGGACAATCCAGTAGATATAAGCCTCCAACTTCACGACCACCACGAATCACCTGCTTCGTGATCAGATCCTGAAAGACACAATGAGAGGGAAAGAAGGTAGCTGAGCAATGAAATTGTTTAGTGAGTGCACTAACAGAAAGCAAATTGCGAGATAAATGAGGAACATGTAACACAGATGGAAGGTGCAAAGTGGAAGAGAGAGGGATTGTCCCTTTTCCAGCGATGATAGTGGAGGAACCATTAGCTAATTTAACTTGACCATAAGAGACGGGAGAAATGGAAGAGAAAAGATTAGACATACTGGCCATATGATCAGTGGCCCCAGAATCGATGATCCAGGAATGAGAAGAGGCATGATTGGCAAATGACTCAATACATAAAGTAGATGAAACAACAATGGAAACTTCAGTGTGTTGGAAGACGATCCAGTCGTTGTAACAACATGTTAAAGTCTTGACGAGTGACTGGTGCACTGTCGCTAACTACATCAGGGGAGGAGGTAACAGGCGAGGCGACGGAGACAGTAGCTTGCTTCAGACGGCCATGCATTTTATAGCAGGAATCAACATAATCATTCATCATCTAACAAAAAGTGAAGAACCGAGACCCCTTCTTTCGGGGACCTTTGGTGTCACGATGAAGGTCAGAAGAAGGGTCCTTGCCATGAGAACCAGGAGCCCCATGTGCTAGAGGAGGCATGGAAGGATGAGTGGTCACCAAGGGAGACCGTTCAGGCATGGGAGTCATAACAAGGTGGTGCCTATCATCTCGAAGTAAGATAGAGTAGACCTCTTCCAGAGACGGGAGAGGGCGTTATCCAAGCAGTTGGGCCCGAATAGGCTCAAAGTTCTGGTTGAGGCCAGCCAATAACTCAAAGGTCCGTCGTCGATTAAGAAGCTGGTAATAGAGAACATCATCAGCAGGGTCCACAAACTTAACCTATTCAAGTTGATCCAATTCAAACCAACAGGTCCGTATGTTTGAATAATATTGAATGAGGGAGACCTCCCCCTGTCGTAGGTGAGAAGCAGTCTGATACAGCTCATAGAGCCGAGCAGAATTATCAGCGTCCGAATACAAGGCCTTAATGGTGTCCCAGACATCCTTGGCCGTGGGAAAAGTATAGACAGTCCCACGAACATGATCTTCCCTGGAATGAAGGAGCCAAGACTGCAGCAAAGAATTATTAGCTTACCAGGTACGGTATGAGGAGTCCTTCTTGTCTGGTTCAGAGGCAGTACCATCAATAAAAGTAGATAGCTGTTTGGCAGTAAGAAACATTTTAACTGAGTTAGACCATTGGAAGTAATTGGTCTCATTCAATAACACAGTGGTTATCTTGCCAATATGCGGAGTGTCGGAAGAAGTCATATCAGTGTAAGAAGATTCTCCAAAGGTCTTCAGTGGGTCCGTAGATGCGGCCATTATCTCAAGAAGAAACCTTCAAGCAGAGAATGCAAAGATAAAAACTGCAGAGAGGCCAAAGGCAGCAAAGCAGGTAGAAGAGCAGTCTTAGAAGCTGATCCAATGAAGCAACAAGGCAAGAATCACACAGTCCTTTCCAAAAACCCTTCAAAGTAATTTAAGGATGCAGTAACTGGTAGGAAATCCCCAAAAATTGGTTGCAGTCCTCCAAACAGCAGCACAGAAAATAAGAAAAAATGGGGTTCACCAAAGATGAAAGGTGGGACACCCACGTTTGATGTGATCTAGAGGCAGGGGTGAAATTAGTATGCACTAGTGGGGGAGTAGAAAGGATCCCAAGCAACAGATCTGAACAGAAGAAGCCCAGAAAAAGCCATGCAAATGGTACAGCAACAACAGAAGAAAAGTGCACACGAGGGGCCCACTGTTGATCGAAAGTGGGGGTCCACCTTAGGCGTGAGATATATCAATCAAGAAAATAGCTCTAACACCACAAACATAAGAACACAAGATATATAGTGGTTCGGTTCGCCAGCCTACATCCACTGTTAGGACTCGCTAAACCTTGAGTTATCTCCAAATTCAGTAAGTGGGGACTTAGACCTTCACAATTAGAGTAGGAATTCCACCTCACTCAATTGGCTGTGAATTTCATCCACCACTGTAGAATAAGAATTTCACCTATTCAATTGGTTGGGAATTCCACCCACCACTATGCTAGAGACGACGCTCTAGAGTTTTTTATAGTGGTTCTAGAGCCAATCCTCCTTATTCTACTTTCGGGGCAAAGGCTTTAAAAACAAAATTAAAATCAAGAAGCACTTGCCTTTGAAACTTTTTCTCGCTGATGTGTGCTTCTTGACGATCCCACCCAATGTTTGTCGATGCTCCTCTTTGTAGCCGTCGTAGAGAAATCACAATCTCAGGGTAACAAGTAAACTTAGTCCAAAACATTGAATATACTGTCAAGCACGACACATTGTGTTAGGCGATCAATCGCCAGTGACAGCAGACGATCAATCATGGTTCAGCAATGCATCGTCTGGAAATCAGTGGTTCTGGTTGGAATGAAGTTGTCTCAGGACATGATCAATCGTAAGATACGATCAATCGTTGAGACAGGGGAAGAACACATCGGTCATACGATCAATCGCTTGAAGCCTGGATTGAACACACTGTAAAATACAGTCAGGCTCAAGACGATACATTCGTCTCGCGGCGAGCCATCATGTGGTATAGAGCACGATACATCAAACACACGACCAATAGCAGAGACAGGACCGCAACACATCGGGTGCACAATCAATCGGCCGAACACAACCATAGTTTTCATTAGGGTGAACCCAACACGTTAGGAGGACCTTCCTTAGGCTTAAAACTCACATTGGTAAAACATAAGTAAGCTTAGAGGAAATGGACCAAAACCTTGGAGCATCCTTTGAACTTAACTTGAAAAATCTTGAGTGTTAAAATGTCATGAATTGGGAGGCTCTTTCGACCAACCAAATGTAGTAATCAACTGGTAAAACCTCCATGGTTGGATAGACCATCGAAAGAGCTTTTCATAGAGCCCAAGATATGGCCGTTTTAGTGGAGAGCAGTTTTGCTGAAAAACTGTCCACACAATCGATCATGAGCCGGCGATCAATCGCCCGTGTCCAGAATGTTTCCGTTGGAAACGCACTCAAACCTCAACGGTAACATTACAACGGCTCTTTTTTGGCCAAGATAGATCGAGGGTGGCGACCAATCGCTCGTAACTGCTCGGGATTCACTTGTTTGCCTATATATACTTCAAACTCTTATGAGTGAGGTTAGACCTTTCGACTTGGAACATCTTAAGGCATCTCTAGTGATCCCAAACCTCTCCCAACCTCTCTCCATGCACTCACATAGGTGAATCAATTAGAAAATATAATCAACCTCTTGGTTGTGATTAAGTTAGAGAGTGAAAACCATATGATGCAGAGCAGCCCAGCCGAGCCTGTGCCCAGTTTCGAGCTAGGCACAGCCAAGCCAGGCCCAGCCACCACTTAATGTTGTAGGGTTTTTATAACCCTACTCCAGCAGCAGAGAGAGGATATGATGGAAATGAAATGAAAGAAAGCTTGAAGCTTTAGCCTCCATGATGTGCATGGTGATGAATTCCCCTTGAGAGTTTGGTGTGAAGCCAACATCTTCTCCTTCTCCTTTGCACATCTTCTTGACGTACTCCTCTATCTTCTCCTCTCTTCTCCTATCTTTTTCTCTCTTCTTCTCTTTCTTTGCCTATCTCTTTTCTTCTTCTCCTCTTCTTCTCCTCTTCTTTCCTTTCTTCTTGCTGCCGTGCAGCCAGATCTACCCAGATCTATTTCGCAACCTCTTCTTCTCCCCTTCTTTCCTTTCTTCTTGCTGCCTTGCAGCCAGATCTACCCAGATCTGTTTCGCAACCCCTTCTTCTCTCTTCTTTCCTTTTCTTTCCTTTCTTCTTACTGTCGTGCAGCCAGATTTACCAAATCTTTTTCGCAGCCCCTGTTTCCATCCCTGTTAAACCCCTTCCTCCTTCCTTAACCCAGACAGCCTCTGCCCTTCTTTTCCAAGCCCCCCTACTGTCATCGCAGACCACTCCATGTCCCCATACAGCCATCGCCATCTCTTCAAGCCTCACTTCTCCTGATCGCCTCTTCCTAAAACCCATTCTAGTGCCTTCATTCCTCCCAAATACCTGCCCCTGCGCTACCGTTCCCCATTCTAAGCCTTTTTCCACACTGCCGCGACCTCTACTAATCCATACAGTACCTTCGCCTACTCCTTATACCCCCAACAGATCAGCTGCGACACCTTTGGACCCATCTATCTTACTTCTTAGCCTTCTTAAGCCCCTTTTGCTGCCTTTAAACCCCATTTACCTATTAATCATTTACTTTAGATTCCATGATTTATGTGATTACTTGTGATAGATTTATATTATTAAATTGTTAATATTAATTGATTTTTTAATTTCAGCCCATTTTAACTTTAGAGTGCATCATTTTCATCCCTCTTAATTCTTAGGGAACCAAATTTAGGCATTTAGGGTTACCCAATCCCCTGTCCTGCATCAAACTGGTATCAGAGCAAAGTAGGGTGCTTCCTTAAACACCCACGGTCTTAGGTTGCATTTTCCTTATTAAAAAATAAAAATTGCATTGTATTTCTACTTAGGCCATTGCATGGCATTTAGTCTGTCCCATATCCATGAATCTAGCGTAGCACGTGTGTCTATGCTTGCCCACACATAGTGGCAGAGAGTACCAACCCAACATGGACACCGCACAACTTGTCAAGATTCTAGAAGTCCATGAGCCCAATTTGGAAGACATCGATGAGGATGAGTATAAGGACTTTGAGAATGGCTTGGCTTTTGTGCAGGGAACCGTGGGGAGGGTAATACCCGCGTGTGATGGTGGTGCGTCGATGTGCCCTAGCACAACCAACAGAGAGTGACGATTGGCGAAGGAGTAATATTTTCTACACCTTTACTAAAAGCGTTGACAAGACCTGTAATATTTTCTACACCTTTGTGAAGGAGTGAATACAACCAATCTCTGTATAACAATGAATCAAACTAGAATTGATAAAAGGACCCCCATCACAGGTCTGAAACTTTTTTTTTTCTTTGCTCAATTGTTGCTTTTTTGTTTAAATATTTGACATCATCTTCTAAAAGAAGGAAGCTTCTGACCTTCCATAGTAGCATATGCCTCCAAAAGCCAATGAAAACAAGGTCGCACTTTCCCATCTACAACAACAATGTCATCCATGAAAAAAAAAAAGAACAATTTTGGAAGAAATCACAATAAAGTAGTCCACACATTGCTGCTTCTAACTGATACAAAGGAAAAAAGCAAGACATTAAGATAAATCTTTGTTATGATGAATAGAACATAATATAAGTTGAGAAATTTAAAGGGTAAAAGAAGCATTGGCAGAAGACAAAATATGCTTTAACAAAGTGGTTGGCATGTGGCACAGATCAACGGTCACAAGAGCCTCAACAACTTAGATTGATAGTGCATAGAACGTTCCTCCCTGGCCACTGTGAAGGATGGTAACAACCTTTCATGAAAAACCCCTTCATGAATGCATGATCAGAGAGCCTTTTCATGGAAAGGAAATGGAAACCAAATTATGTAACTAATCACTTATATAAACAGGTTAAATCAGAGAAAAGACTAAGTTGAAAATTATGCATGTCTAAATTTGGTGATATTTTTTTTTTGCAACAGTAATAAGTGGATTCATTAAAAGAAGAGGAAAATACAAGAGAGATAGCCACGTAAAGGAGAGGTATACATGGCGATCAGAAGAAAACAAAGAAAAGCATCTAAGAACTATGTGTAAGAAAACCGTATACAGTATAGATACAATGTAGAGTTCCCCATCACCCTATACACCCAAAGAGAGACATGATTAGATTAGAGAAGCGTCATTATGGGTCTATGCTTTAGAACTCCCTCTTTTGCTAGAAAATCAGCAATATTGTTCGCCAACCGAGAAATATATGTGAAGGTGATATCCCTCGTCCTGCACAATCTTCTAATAACATCCTACCCCCATCATTGTGCAACACCCTGCCTATTCCTGCTGAACCCGGTTTACCTCTTGCTGTCCCATCCACATTAAATTTAAAACAGTCTTGAGCTAGCACTACCCAATCAACTCTGGGTTTTCTATCTTTTCTACTCCCCTCATACACCCTTCCCATGATTGGTAGAAATCTTCCGGGGCCAATCCAAAAAATTCCTTACAAACAAAAAGCCATCCTATCAAGTTCCATTTCGCCTTCTCGAAAACTTCTCCTACAGATCCCCTCTTATCCTCAAAGATCCTCCAATTTCACTCTTTCCAAATAGCCCACATGACTGCAGAATGAATCATCTTCCAAGCCGACCTAGCTCTACCCCTGAAGGACCCACTACCAAACTGTGATCACCAGCCTCAAGGTACTCTCTCCAATATGCTCCCATTTTTACTGTTAATGGTATGCCACTTGTGAAACAGAAAATTTGAAAGGAGATCCTTGCCCACCAATCAAGCAGTAAATAATGTTCTCGGGCTATATGACACAAAATGCATTCCAGGCCTTCATGTAATACCCTGACCCACAATTATGTTAATTATAACAATTAATCATACTTTATGATTCGTTAGAGTAATGGTACACTATGTGGGCTTTCTGAAAAGCCCAAATTTGGCCCAATCTGAGCTCGTTAGCTCATAGATTTGACTCGCTGAGGTCAGAAGGGAAAAATAGACTTTTGATCTTTTACAAATAATATCATGTTTAATTATTTTGAAAATTATGCATAGTGACCCGAAAAATCAAATGTTACATAAAAGCACTGATTTGGACTATTCAGACTTTCAAACTTTCACACGTGTGTGGCTTTCAGGGGACGAACATGTGAGATTTCAAAGCATGTTTGAACTTTTAACGGTTTTTTGAAAAGTTCTACGTGGAAAAAGAGTCCTTTCGCAAAACCGCTATTTTAAAATACCACCAGACATCGGAACATGATGAAAAATCGTTTCACAGTTAATCAATAATATATGTGAACTTCCTGTGCTTTAAGAATTTTATTTCGAGAAATAAGGCACTCAGTCCTTGACGTCAAAATCTCGAAATATGAATCATTGAATTGATCAGGATACTCCATGATTTTAATCAGTAGGCTTTTTGCAGTAATTTTCTTCTGGAATTTTGACCTTAGCCTATATTCGGGCTTCCAGACACATCCGTGGGGTCATGATTCCTTGGTAGAACCCCACTGTCCGACCTTTTTAAAGCACGCCCAATAAATTTAAAACCATACAGAATATGATTCAAAAATGTATCCTTTGGACACAAGCAATGTTAGTAACCTTGTAGGCTATCATGGCTCCCTACTGTTTGCCACCCCTACGCATGAAATTCTATATAAATAAGATAGCATGCAACGATCAAATCCTCCCTCATGCAAGTCTCTCTCTCTCTCTCTAAAACTTCCATATCTCTCCCTCTGTTTCTCCTTGTTTCCTTCTGCAACTGTTGTTGGATAACCAACGGAAGCTTCAAACCTTTAGAAACTTTGGACTTCAACTGGATTGCCTGGAAACTTTGCTGAAAGGTCTCCTCTACTCCTCTCTTAGCCTTCTACAATCAAAGAGAATGTTTTTAACAAATTTAAACAAGAAACTAAAATAAGTTGGACTGCTTAACTATTTTTACAGATATGGCTTTTACCTTTTGTCTTTTTGGAAGGGCTCCATCAAAGTGATTTTAACTCAAATTTGAAAATGAAATTTTCGAAATTATAGTATTTTAGTAGTAGTGTATGTGAGACCCTGACCCTTGTTTAGAATAATAAGTAAATTTTTAGACCGTTAATTGTGTTTTGTGACCGGTTAATCTTGTAAAGAGCTGAGTGAGCTTTCCGAAAAGCTCAAGTTTGACCCAATCTGAGATCGTTTGCTTAGTGATCCAGCTTGTTGAAGTCTGGAGGACAAAATAGTCATTTCTCAATATTGTTTGTTTTATATGAAAAATTGATGAATAGTACTTTGAAAACTAGCAGTGTGTGTAAGACCACTCCTCTGACGTAGTCAGACTATGAAATTTGCACACACGCTATGTATTTAAGTATTGTACTCAGTGGTATTTCTAGATTTTTCAAACGATTTCTCGGAACGCGTATTTCAAATGTGCTTTATCTAAATTTTCCGAGAAACCACGATTTTTCAAATACCCAGTCATCCGGAAATTTACAAACTGTAATCACAGTCAATTTGTGTTTTAACAAAACTTTTGAATTTTAGATTTCCAATTAGATATTTTAAATACCCAGTTTTGAATATCAGATATGGACAATTCATTTAGTTAAAATATTAATTTTGTGAAAGATACTTTATTTTTGGTGTCAAAACAAAAATCCAATGTTGCCACCCTTAGTAAACCCTGCGTTCTCAACCCTAGATCCACCATACACCTCTTCCGTGAGATCCAAGGGCTGTGGAGCTTCAGATGCATCCCAGCTGAAGTTTATAAATACCAATTTTTAGTTGGTTTTAAAAACTCATTTCCAACGCTGCTTCTGCTCTGTCTTTTTCATTATTGTCTTCATTTCTTCATTTTTTTGTCTTTTTGCAACGGCTTCTTAGAAGCTTTTCAAAGTTGATTTTGAGTTGATTTTCTGAAGGTGTTTAGTATGCTTTTCTCCCTGATTAATATTTTTAGTTTGTAGAGCATCATGGGATGAAGCTATGGTTAAATTTTCACTGAAAAATACTCTAGTTTTCTTTGTAAAAATCGTCAAAGAAAATGCTCGAGAAATGGAAAACTGCTCCACTTGCTGGAAAAACTTTCGATCGGTCGAAAACTAGCGGAGGATTAGTGGAACTGTTCGACCAGTCAAACAATCTACCCACTTTTGGAGCATTTTTTAATAGTGCAAGGGGCAAAATTGTAATGACCTGACCTGGGGTAACGGGTCAGTTGTGACGGGTAAAATTAATTTAGAAAATGATTGTAGTTTAAATTGATTTGTTAGTTTAATTTGATAATTTTATTTGGGAAAAACACAATTGAATTTAGGAATTTAATATTAGACCCCGATTTCACACTTTCTCCCCAATAAGAATTTACAAATTTATCCCCTTCGAATTAAATTAAGGGAATGGAAAATAAATTATCAACTTAGATTTTAATTCCCCTAAGTTAGAATCCCAACTGGAAATATTCAATTAAGAATGTGAAATCAATAAATAAGTTCTAATTTTAAGTGTCTAGAATTTAATCGATGATTGACAAAATTAATAAAAGAGAAATAAAGGACAATTTATTAAAATCAATAATTTAAAGGGACCCACCTTCGTTGGTCGAATTTAATTGTCCAAAATCCTTTCACCGATGGGATTCCTTGTTCAGATTGGATTCTTCTTCTTCCGTATTCGTTTGTGACTCAAATCCCTACCTAAATGGAAACTGTCCAAAATCCATTCACCGATGGGATTCCTTTACCAATAGGACTCTCCTCCCTTTAAGAGACCTGTGAACCCTTCCTTTCTTCTACCCTTTTCGAAACAGTAACCAAATCTCAACGGAATCGCAGCGGAAACCTCAGCGAAAGAAGGGAAAGAAAACCCCAAATCTCTTTTGAGTTCTTATTCTTCCTATCCTCTTTGAAGACCAAGTTTCGGTTCAAGCAGCAGAGTTCAAGACCCCCGTGTGACCAGCTTTTGTCGTCTTTGTTCCCAAATTACAGCAAATAACAGGTATGTCCTTCTAATTTCCTCTATGTTCTTATTCTCCCATGGGTTTCTTCTTCCTCTTCTCCCCTTTGTAAATTTCGAGCCAGCCAACCAGCCAATCCTATTTGGATGGTGATGATTTTTCCCTTCTTCATTCAGCTGTAGGATCAAATAAATTGGTGACACAGATATGCCCCAATACTTGATCCGTGAATAGTACCTGCCCAGTTTTCTTCCCCAAATAACTAAGCGTGGACTGATTTCATCCTCCGTAGAATCTGCCCTTAACCTCTCTGGTTCTTGCCCAAACCAGGCAGCCACCTGGTTCGATTTATGTATTTTGGCCATGCCTTCTCCTCCTAAAGTTTCTCTTATTTGTTTAAAACTAAGTAAGCAAGTTGGAAAAACTGTGAATTAAATAAATACCCAGATTTCTCCCATCTTCAATCAGTTTTACATATTCTTTTATATAATATCTGCAGTATATGGTCACAGTTATTATTAAAAATATATAAATATGTATGGATATATATTTCTGGATTGAGCCAACTTAGTGGCTGCTCCTAAATCTCTGTTTTCAGTTTAAAACCAGTAGATTCTGGACCCGAAAACAGCAGAATAGTCCTGCAATCAGATCTGGTTAAGGTCTTAAACCGTTAGAAACCCTTTGCCTAAACTGACCCAAGAACTGCTTGCAGTCTAAGCCTGCATAAGGTTAAGAACTCTTCTGAACTGGGCCAGCAAACCCAGTTCAATTTTGTTACTCTTAAATGGGCCAGATCGGTGACTATCTCTAATATATCTAACCCCTATTTTTGTTTTGAGTCACATGTATAAAACCGACAGTATGCGCACTCATATATGTATATTAAATCTACTAAACTACAAACTGAATTTATTAGCTGCATGTCTTTCTCAGCGATATAATTATCATTCTATATTTTTATAAGGGTTAAAGATACGATTTTTAGACTTTAATAATGACCTTTGTTTCAAAATATATATGGTTTTCACTTCAACGGCATTATTACCCTTGTAATCGTTATGGTTTTATTTAGTTAAAGTATTTAGTATATTTTTAAAGGTTATGACTCCAACTGTCTATTTACTATAGGATTTGATTAAAAGTATTAGTAATTTAAAGGAGAACCCATCCTTTTTACGAATAAGGTTTTATCATCTTATTAGCATTGAGTGAGATTAGGCATGGTATAGACTCAAGACCTTCACTCTAAGCCTTTGACCCTAGATTTCCTTAGTTGGGGGCAGTAGGACATGATCCTCCACTTTGTAAATAAAAGAAACTTACAGAGATTAACAAACATCAGTTTTTAATGGTTTAGAACATTCAAATTAATTTGCAGCAACTTTGGAGTAAAGACTTGTGTATAAAGCTTTGGATTTCTTGCTAGCACCATACATTTCATGCGATTCTAGGTGAGGGAAACAATTCACTACATACCATGTATTCATATAATCTTCTATTTGTTGTTGTGCAATGAAAAATATTGCATTGTTTTGTATGTTATGAAAAAAATTGTTGGATCTAGAAAAGACTGCATGCATGTTAATGATGGTTATAATCCGGTGCTCACTCACAGTAGTGTAAGGGAGATTTTGGCTAAATATTCTATTGGGCGTGAGGAGATCCAGTCCGTCCGGATTGTGAAATCTAACCATTAATGTATTGAAAGATTCAATGACTTTATATTCGTAGATTAGTGAATAATTGTATGGTATTGTTGAAATTCAACCTTGGTTGTATATGTTTGAATGTTGGGCTATAAGATTCAAATCATTATGATGCTTGGATTATTGCTAAATTTATTTCGAGGTATATGCATGCTATCGCAAATGAGATATCGATTATGATGTAATAATCTGCTTAGAATGGAAGTTATAATTCTATAAGTATATCATGATTAATTAAGCATGTTGATTGGCATTGAGCATAGCATTCTCATATTCATAGCATTGGGTATGAGGGTGCGATCCATGAGTGTCACGAAAACCACGACGGTGGTAGTGTTGTTAACCTCACTTTAAGTGGGAAGACCGTTATGGTAGAAGAGGTGTGATATCCGTGACAAGTCATGATGGCTGTTATTTGGTGGTAAGTTGTGTTATCCTCACTTTATGTGGGAAGGCCATTAAGGCGATGTTGTGTTATCCTCGATTTGTCGGGAAGGCCACCAAATATCAGTAAATGTAATAATGGGTTGGAATATGGCATTTGGCATTGAGCATTACATTTTGCAAAGGCATGAGCATGAAATAAATTGTTATTCTTGTTTATTTGAAATATCACTGAGGAAGTAGGAATATCATACGCTATGTTTGTGTTATTGTTTTCTTCACTGGGCATGAAGCTCATCCCTTACATTGCAGGCAATCCCTTTGACTTGGATTTGAACGATAATCACAACTGAGCTTAAAAGGCGAGGAGTCGATGAAGAATTCGTAGAAACGATTAGTTAGTGCAGAATTTATTATTTAGATTATAAGTTGATTGTTTATTTGACTTGAGACTTTGAGAAAGTTGTTATTCGTTTATTTTTAAACTTGGCTAATAAATTCAAGTATGGATTAATTTTGACAATGTTTTAATTTGATTGTTATGGGAATGTGAGTAAGTGATGCGTTTATAAATCTTTATGTGAGTGATATTTATCCCTTTAAGTTATTTGGAAGCTCAAATGAGATATTAAGTCTTCTAGCAGGTTGTGGACTTGAGGAATCTTGGTGACTTGTGAATGTAATTATGTTTGTTTGAATTTAGCCACAGATTTTTTATGTAAGGCCCGTTTAGGGCAGTATGTGATGTAATTTTGTACAGTCAGATCACGCCCGTTTAGGTGTTGAAAGTCGGGGTGTGACAAAAATGGTAATTTTTGCAAAACTTTGGAAAATTGCAAAAATGATTTGCTTTGATTAAAATTCATGTATTTGACCGCTTTGGTGTTTATTTTATGCAAATGAAGTGTTTAAATACTGTATTTTACTTAGGCCACTTGGCCAAACATTCTACCTTTCTTAGAAAACGTGCAGCACTCTGTGTTTTAGTAGGTGCTACGTGCAAAATAGGTCTATTCTCAGACTTTTGTCCTGAGGAGTAAGTGCTAGAGTTGCGAACACCCGTTCGGAGCATCTCAGACGCCTGTGCACGTAATACTTGCAGAAGTTCTCCAGCTGCAGACCTCCTAGTCTGTTTGCCCTCTGAGTGATGAACAGATTCTAGTGACTAACGCTCTGCTCCGAACTAGGCTATTGTTTACAAATTTCTTGATTTAAAGTGCAGCGGAATGTTTATTAAGAGATTTGTCTAGGGTGATAATTTCATTAAGCGATCACACTAAGCTATGACCTTTACATAAACTTTGATTATCGATGGTTGTGCGCAAATAATAATATAATCAATATGCAAAGTGATGTGTGTTAAGAAGAGTACTCAAATACTAAATACAAACACACATAGATCAAACACCACAAGACCATTTTAAAGTGGTTCGATTAGCCAACTTACATCCACTGTTAGGACTCGCTCAACCTTGAGCTATCCCCAAATTCCACTAAGTGAGGACTTACACCCTCACAATTAGAGTAGGAATTCCACCTCACTCAATTGGCTGAAAATTTCACCCACCACTGTCGAATAGCAATTCCACCTATCCATTTGGTCGGGAGTTCCACCCACCTCTGTGCCGGAGGCACCGCTCTAGAATTTTTCATAGTGGTTCCGGGGTACCTCCCCTTAATCCACTTCGGAACAAAGATTTTAAAAGAAAATTAAAACCAAGAAGCACTTGCCTTTGAAGCTCTTTCTTCTGATATGTGCTTCTTCGAGATTCCACCCATCTATGCCAACGCTCCGCCCCTTAGCCGTCGTTTTAGCAATCACAGTCCAGGGTGTCAAGAAAACTGGTTCTACCAAAGGTTTCCTAGTTTATAGTTCTCTTCTTCTCACTTTCAAACTTAATCCTCAGATTGGTTGTTTATGAGTTTTCTTTCTTCCTCTCTCTCTCAAAACTCAATCCATTTGATTGGTTGTATTTGATTCCCCTAGTGTAAGCACGAGAGAGAGAATGATCCTTTTGTTGACCCTTGTTAAGCTCACTAATAAAGATGAGGGTCCAACTGATCCGTCCGAAGGATACCAACTGGTTTCATAAAAGTTGGTTTATATAGCGAAGGCAACTAGTTGAAGTAACGGTAATGTACCGACATGTCAATCGCACCGAGAGGGTCAGTGACTAGAAATGTTACTGTTACATTTCCGACCGTTGTGCATTAAGTGCACTCCCAACAGTAATACTCTTTCTCGGACGACATGTCGTCGTCCCCGATGGGTCGACACTCATGGCACAGAAAGGTCGGTCCAAACGAGAGGCTCGTTCTAGTGCAAAACATGCTTGATAGTAGTTTCAACTCTTGAAACCTGTTACCCAAAACGACCTGTCACCCTTTACAGATGGGTCGGTCCTGGTACTCTCGATCGGTCTTTGATTGCCGATATGTCTTTTTTTTTCAAGAGTCCACATGAGTTCAAGGATTCCAGAACTCAAGATCTTGATCGAGAAGTCGTTGATCACGAGGGGTCGGTGCATACGAGACTCTCGATCAGAGGCAAACCCAGAATGGCAGTTCAATATTTCAAAACCTAACGTCACTCGGGCCGACCAATCTTTGACCACGATGGGTCAATCCTGACTGCACTGAGGGGTCGGTGAGATAGACTGGTCGTGCTAACAGTGAAACCAAATACATATTTCCAAGTTGGGTTCCAATTCACTGTCAAGCATCCTCTCTAGACTTCATATGATTTCAACCATTTGTTTTTCTAAGCCTAGGGATAGTCCTCTCTGAGGTGTGAGTATCACCTAAAGTCATCTATGGCGATATTACCTGTTTTGTGATTGCCATAACGATGAACTTTAATCCGATGGAGCATGATCTTCACTCTTGATTATCTTGGGTATTCAAGCTTCCGGCAAGTGCTGCTTTCCGAGTCATAGAATTGACTAGCATAGAGTCTTAGCCAAGCCGAGGCACTAACACATGCATTATAGATAACTATGTTAGACGATGTTCTCATAGAGACTGCATGATTTCTAAGTGTATAAAATGTTGAGTGATAACATATTTATAATGATAACATGCTATATTATCTGTTGTACTCTTTTCGCTGGGTTATTTAGCTCACATCCCTTACTTTACAGGGAACCCAGATGAGGAAGAATTGGATGATCCTTAGCTGCAGTAGGGGTGGAGGCCCTCTATTTTATTTTCCCCGCTGTTGGAAATTTTTATGTTGTACTTGGTTATTGCATTTATGAACTTGTGATGTAATAAACCCTTATTTGTGTTCAGTTGAGGCACAATAGACATGTAATAAACTACTCCGTTTCTTATGTGCAATTCTGATGAGTTTTGGGATTAGTATTCTTGGTGAGTGTTATGGTATGTGTTTGAGTCCACATAAAGATCATATGTGACATTTTCTTATAGGCTTTAAGAAAAAATGGAAATTAAAGTTGTGACTGCAGTTTGACTAGGGGTGTATCCTTATACTACGGTGTTAGGTGGGTTCTGTCTATTGGAGCTGGGGCCTAAGCGGGACCGTTGTGACCCCTCCAGTTGCCTGTAAACTTAACCGGTCGTGTGATGGTTGGATCCAAGACTGTCAGATGTGGGTCTGAACTTTTGTGTAAAGAATAGAAAAAACCCATAATGTTAAGTTAAGACTTCAGCTAGAATGAGTGCTTAGTGCTAGGGGAAAAAAAAATTATTCCACCAAATTCACGTCTCGGTCCCTAGTGGGGAGGGGTGTGATGGTGTATATCAGTAAGGTTGATTTTTTTGTTTTGATTATGAAAGCCATGTTTTTAAATGGCTTAAAAATCTGCATTTTGCCGGTTTTTGACGTTATTTTCCATTTCTCTGTTTCTTCTGCGTTTCTGCAAGTTGTTGTTTGAAGAAGACAAAGCTCGGAAGTTCCGAGACTTAGCTCAGAAGTTCCGAGACTTAGCTCAGAAGTTTAGAACTCTATCTAGTTCAAAAGTGTTGAACTCAAGTTCGGCAGTTCTGAACATTGATCCTTTGAAAGTTCCGAACCCCATTCAGATGTTACGAAGATCAGGAGGGTAGAATGCAGTGCTCTGGTTCCGTTGGGTTTCTGTGCCAAAGATCTCAGAAAAAAATATGATACTAACTTGGCAAGTTCCGAGGCTACGTCTGGTAAAAAGCCTGGTAGTTGTGAAGGCGAAGTCTGGCAAAAGCCTAGCAAGATCCAAGGCTGGACAGACCAATTCTGAGACCTGGCACCAAACACTAGCTGAACCCTTTTCTGCAAACCTCCTTCCTAATGTGTTCCTTCTAGAAGTGCCGAATGTTTGTTCGGAATATTCTAAGTCTTCAAAAGCAGAAATTTTTGTAGATGGTGGTCTTTTACAAATATTAATGTTGAAATCTTGGACCACTAGAGGCTTTGCCGAGGAACACCAGGACTAGACACCAACACTTGTCAAAACCACCAATCTCTGATGTCCGGAAAGTTCTAAGACTTCGGGGGATCCAAACCTGCTGTTTGGGGAACCTATCGGAATGAACTTACTGGACGGAGATGTATTCCATCTCTTCTCTGTAGTTCGAAGACTTTGGGGGCTCTAAACCTGTTATTTGGAAAACCTATGGAGAGAACTCACCAAGCATAAATGGATTACCTTATTCCTCTCTTTCTTTCTAGATTTTCTCGACTAAATGAACTAAAAGGAACCTCAGACAAGTTGAGACTCTGTCTGATAAACTCTTGACTCAATCCAAACAAAAAGGGGGGACGAACTATTGAAAATAGTCCCTCTGGCTCGAAAGTTCCGAGGAATTCTTTGGACCTTCCGAGGAGACTATGAGGTTGTTGTGTACTTTGAGCAGCAGCTCGGAAAATTCGAACCCTCTGTTTCAGAAGTTCTGAGGGCCTTACAGGATTTTTCTGATTTTCTGTCTTAAACCAAGACTTACCTCGGAAGAACAAAAGACAAGTGCTTCGGAAACACAGAGACCCCTGTCTTGGAAGTTCCGAAGATCAACCCAGTGGTTCCAAAGCCAACTGGATTTGCTGAGTCTGAGTTGTCTCCTCTTTGGTTTCGAAACCCTTTCTCTCAGAAGTTCCGAGGACCAATCCAATGGTTCCGAAGCCACAGGATTGTTGCTGGTTTCAGGGATTTTGAACCATCTCTCGAAAGTTCCGAAGTCCTGCTTCGGAAATTCCGAGGAACAACAACAATTGTTCTCTTTTTTAAAAATTATAAAATCTTCCAAAGTGCCATGCTTTAGGCACTTTGATTTAGCCCTTTTGTTCATACATGGTATTTACCATTTTCAGCATTTCTACCTTCTCGAACTCGCCATTAACGGTGAGGAGATTCAACCACACGGTTTATTTTCTAAAGGCATCTCAAAATGCATCTTAAAACCTTAAGAAATGGAATGCCATTAAACTGATGGTAATGATGGGACCCATGGATGCAATAAATGACTGGAAAGATGTGAACGGGCCAAAACACGTAGCCTAACATCCGCTTACATGTAAGGGAGATTCATTTGGTTTAGGAATGCCAATGGTAGGCTAAAAAGAGGTGTTTGGAAGTTGAGGTCTGGCCATCTAAAAACGAAGTATGGGCCCATGCATATGCCTGATAGGTTAATTGGCTTTAGTTGGAGGAGTATACATGGATGTCAGTCCCCAACTTAAATGTCTACGTGATATGATTATTATGTCTATAGTTTGTATTGTGTTTGTGTCTATGTGTAGGGCTCTATGTGAAAATGGCAAAAGAAATGCTCGGGCTTGAATCCGGTTGGGATTGCACACGTGTCTTCTGTGCCCGGAATTGAATCCAGTCGTGTGCAGTCAAAAGTAATTGGATAATTACCGACTTTTCTTGCCTTTCTTACTTTGATTCAAAATTGATTCACTCCATGATGTGGAGTCATATTACGTGTAATAATTAAGGTAGAGATGATATTAGCAATAATGCATGTCTGATGTAATTACATATTCTTGATACGAGGGCATGTGATAGGATATATGTATGATAGTTGAGTGAGATGATTATGTAGAGTAAACAGGTGTAACATGTAGGAAATAAGGGTATTAATCCATATATGCATACTTTGGACATCATACTTGATCCATGTCTTGCCTTTATGCATTATGTTAAGCATTGGGTTGAGAATAACCCTAATGTAGAGTGTGGTTCGTACTGAGTGAAGCACTGGATCGCAAATGATCGCTATGTAGAACGTATGGCAGACTGAGGGAAGCACTGGTTTGCAGCTAACTTAGTGTAGACCGCATGTCGATAGATAGAAGGCAGTGGTTCATGAAAACAAGATGCTAGAAAAATCATGTCTAGGATTTTGGCCCAATGGTAATGTAGAGTTGTTTGATAATAGGTTTGAGTGATGAAATACATGTTCGTCTGTTGTTTCTCTTCACTGGGCTAGTTAGCTCACTCCCTTACGTTGAAATGAAACTGATGAGGGAATGGAATAACCCCCATTGCTGCAGTAAAGGATGGAACCCCGACTCTCCTTGTTAATCGGGAGATTTTATGTTGATTAGAAACTCTTCCCTAAGTATGTAATAATTTATAAGTCCAAATAAGGCGTACTTGTCATGTAATAAAACTGCTAAGTTTTTTGTGTGCTATTCTGATTGTGTATTATGACGCTTATGGTACATGTTTGAGTCCCCGTGCAAAGAGCAAGTATGACATTTTTAATTGGAAATTCTCCCGAACTACGGCGGGACTTCCTTTGGACGGGCCAACATAGAAACCACTGTAGATTTCCCTGTGTGATAGGGAAAAAAAAAAATATATATATATATATATATATAATACACAAAGACGTGACGCCTCAGTTCCAAATCGGGGAGGGCCGTTACACTTCACCACAAACTGAACCATATAATATGATTCTTTGAAACATGTAAAAGCATTTTACAAAGGTTGAACACATGCCTTGATCCATTTCTAAGGTTTTCCATGGGCCAAGAAATGCCATGAACTGGGGAAGTCTGACAAGGTCATTCAATTAGAAATACAAGCCTCAACTAGACCATTCGGAAAGCCTATGAATTCCAAACAACTGATGCCCATGGGCCAGGAGATCCAAACATTTGCTACACAGTAAGACTCTGGTTAAGGAATGCAACTAACTACTTTAAATTGGAAAATTCTAGATATGGACAGTGCTTTGGTCTTCCCTCTCGATCCATTGTTTTGTTGGACAAATTTGAAGCATATGGCCCATTCACTATAGAGCCCTTAAAGGCAATGGTCTCTCTCAGAACCAGAACTACAGTTTTGATTGTAAGTTTGGCATTTGAAATTTCAGTGATTATTTAAATGAAATAATGAACCCCCAAAGTGTGTGTGCATCACAAGAAGGAAAGAAATGTACTTATACAAAATAAATCTCATCATTAACTTCGTAATCCCTTTCCAAATATATATATATATATATATACCCTCTGCTTCACTAAAAAAGTGGCGATTGTGCATCAGTTTGATGTAAAGCTGCAGTTTTAGTCCATTTTGCAGCGAAAATCATTCCCTTGCATCAGTTTTGTTTCTATACAAATGACAGAAAAAAGCATGAAACAAGAGAATGAACTCCCATCAGCACATATGGTATCATATTACAAATATGGAGTCAATTTCAGAATGAGGCATTCTGTGTTCAGTCAAAGATCTCTCACATTGTAACTGCTAACAAAAAGTTGGGCCAGTTTCCTATTGAGTTGACAAGGGATTGAAGCATTTCCTAGAAACTTGTAACACTGAAACTAAAATTCAAACTAAGGTTATCATTCGATCGTTGGAAACACATCATGTGGTTGCTACAGAGTGGTACCAGAAACATCCTTGGACAATTGAAATTAACAGTAAATTTAGGATGCCATTTGATTGTCAAAACAGAACATGCAATGACATTATTTTGACAGTTGAAGCCTGTGATGTAGTTGCTACTCCCTTGAACTTACGAGGCGTAGTTGACGCAGGACAAGACAAAAGGTGACCCTAAATGCCTAAATGCGATTATGATGTAACAAGAAACTAATATGAGGCTGAAATTAAAATTAAAATTAATAATAACAATTAGAATAATAAAATCTACCACAAACAAACATGAAAATTTTAGGAATTCAATATAAGCAATTATATTTAATCCAAATCAAGTTATAGCTCATAAATAGAAGGCTCTCAAAACCAAGAGGATTATCAGACCACACAAACACATAAAACCAACATCAAATAGAGATTAAATCTGGCTACGATAGCAGTATGAGAGGTTAATAAGGTTAAGAAAAGGACTGGTCTTATGGGACGGCAGTAAGAAAGAGAGGAGAACAGGTTGATATGACTGTATGGGCTAAAGGAAAGGTGCAGCAAGGACTGTTGGTTAAATAATGGGTCTAAAGAGTATGGGACAGCAGTGTGGAGGATTGTTTGGGTTATAGTTAGATATAGGAAGGGTCTAAAGAGGCTTACAACAGGTATAGTGGGCAAAGGATGGTGGCTGTGTGGGTTCACAGGGTGTCGATGAAGATAGAAGGTCCAGAAAAGGCCAACAGCACATGTAGAAGGACTGTTTGGAGGTAACGGCAGGTGTAGATGTGGGTTTAGGGAGGGGCGAACCTGAATGGAGGGGTTTTAGGGGCAGCGAAAGTGGTACAGCAGGGAGGAAGGTTTGGGGACAGATAACAGCAAAAGGGCATGGGGATTTTGGATTCCAGCAGGCCAGAGAAACAAAAAGGGAAGAGAAGAAGAAGAGAAGAGAGAAGATGAAGAAGAAGTACTTGGAGATCGGAGGAGGGGGGCTTCACGCCAAAATCAAGCTTCTCGCCTCAAAGGGATTTCGAAAATCTCTTAAGTTTTATTTCTTTCGTCTATTTCAATACAATGAGAAGGCTAGCTTATATAAGCTTACCAAAAGACTAATAACAAGAGTGCCCTTGCATAAAAAGGAAGCTAACTAAAATAAAACAAAGACATTACCAAACTACCCTCACTAAAAAAAAAAAAAAATTTACAATAATACCCTTACTTAAACTAAAAACACAAAAATAGAAAAGGGGATGCAGGAATGTACCGCATTAATCCCCCCATCTGAGAAAAACTCGACCTCGAGTTCAAACAGATGAGAAGACACAAATCTTCCCACGCACGCGTCTTCGTAGTGTAAGGTCTTCATAGTGCAAAATACGCACACGTGAGGTCTTCAATGTCAACCAAGTGAATCTTCATCGAGCCATAATGATGAAGCTGGAGCGGCTCTCTTCCGTCATCGCTGATAGGACTCGAAAACCTATTCTGTCATTGCTGTCATCTTTTGCTGTAGAAGAAGAAGGCACCTCTGACGAAACAAAACTCTGATATCTCTCTAACAGGTCTTGATCAAGTCGTTATAGCTCACTTTCTGTCAACCATGTGGCGTCTGTAATTGGTCTATCTTTCCACTTCACAAGATACTTCTGATAGCCTCCGGCACGCATAGAAACAATTTCCTCATCCAGAACAGATTCTATCTCATCTCTCTTAGGTGGCAAGGAAGGTAAATTAGGTAAAGGCTGAGAAGGTTCATGCCATGGGTCTTGAAGTGGGTCAAGTAGGCCAGTAAAATGATTAAGAGATTGATGTGATGATGGGCTTACAGGTGTAGCTGTTGGGCCTTAGAAAGGGACTACATATTCCACATTGAAAGTAAGACTAATACCCATAGCAGATGGTAGGTCTACAATGTATGCATTGGATCCAACACGCCTCAAAAATTTGAAAGGCCCTGCACTACGAGCATGTAACTTTTTCACAGTTCATTGTGGGAACCACTCAAGTCTTATGCGGATTATCACATAATCACCCACATTAAATTCTTTGAAACTACGATGAATATTTGCAGCTGATTTATACACTTCATTGCTCATATTAATTCTTCTTTTAATTTCAGCATGCAATTCATATATGCGATATGCAAATGATGATGGAGACTCAGATGGCCTATGTGACATAGACATGGGAATGAGATCTATAGGCTTCCTAGGCTTATAACCATACATGACTTCAAAGGGACTCATACCTATAGATCTATTGACTGAACTATTATACGCGAACTCAACAATCTGTAGAACAACATCTTACGTTCGCGTATTCTCACCAACCAAACAACGCAACAGATTTCCTAAGCTACGATTAATTACCTCAGTCTGAGGATGATACGCAGATGAAAACTGTAACCTACTACCCATCATGTGCCATAGGGTTTTCCAAAAATAACTCATGAACCTAGCATCCCTATCTGACACAATCGTTTTTGGTAACCCATGTAATCTCACTATTTTTCCGAAAAATATCTTGGCAATATTAGAAGCATCGGAGGTTTTAAAACACGGAAGGAAATGGGCCATTTTAGAAAAACGGTCCACAACCACCAAAATGGAATCGTACTTAGTAGTCTTCGGAAGTCCTAGTACGAAGTCCATACTGATATCCTGCCAAGGAGCATGGGGAACTGGCAAAGGCATATATACAATCCTATATTTTGCTTCCTTTGCTTTGCCAATTGGCAAATTCGACATTGCCCAATGATTTTAGCCACATCTCTCTTGAGACTAAGCCAATAAAATCTGTCTTCAACCAAGGCAATCGTCTTGTCTCTCCCAAAATGTCCGGCCATACCTCCGGCATGTAACTCCCAAACAAGAAAATCACACAGGGAAGTTCGGGGAATGCAAAGTTTACTTCCTTTAAATGATAAATTATCCACCATGAGAAACTCTTTATTACTCCTTTCTTGGTCACCCAAGAGTGAAGCATACAACTCCTCAAAATCCGGGCATGTGGGATATTCATCCTTCAATTGTTCAAACCCGATCACCTCTACACTCATGGAGTGTATTAGTGCAACCCTACGACTCAATGCATCAGTTGGCTTGCTCTCAACCCCGGCCTTGTATTTCAACACAAAAATGTATTCCTGAAGAAGTTGAACCCACTTGGCATGTCTTGAATTTAACTTCTTCTGGGAACTGAGATATCTCAAGGCCTCATGGTCTGAGAACAAAACGAATTCGTGTGCCAAAAGGTAATGTCTCCAATGACGGAGTGCTTGCCTAACCGCATAGAACTCTTTGTCATAGGTGGAATATCGTTGTTTAGCTTCATTCAACTTCTCACTAAAGTAAGCGACAGGATGTCTTTCCTGACTTAGGACTCCACCTATACCAACACTAGATGCATAACACACAACTTCAAAGACTTTGGTGAAGTCTAGTAGTCGCATGACAGGAGCTTCGACCATACGAGTCTTGATCTTCTGGAAAGCTCTCGAGGCTGCTTTAGTCCATTGGAACTCCCTTTTTTTAATGCAATCCGTGATGGATCTAAATCCTCGAATAAACCGCCTATAGAAGGTAGCTAAGCCGTGAAAGCTTCGCACCTCATGTATATTCCGTAGTTCGGGCCAACTTACTATAGCCTTGACCTTTTCGGGGTCCGCTGACATACCTTCAGATGAAATCACAAACCCTAAGAAGATAACCCTATTAGAAATGAATGTGCACTTCTTCAGGTTTGCGTATAATTTTTCAGTCCAAAGAACCTCACAGACTAACCTCAGATGCAACAAGTGTCGTTCCTGGGAGATATATAAGAATTGTCATCAAAATATACCACCAAGAACTTACCCATAAAAGGTCTCAACACTTGAGTCATCACCTGCATAAATGTACTGGGAGCGTTGGTCAAACTAAAAGGCATAACCATCCACTCGTACAGACCATCATTCACCTTGAAGGATGTCTTCCATTCATCTCCTGGTCTAATGCGGATTTGATGATATCCACTCTTGAGGTCAATTTTCGAAAAGATAGTAGCACGGGCTATCATGTCAAGCATGTCATCGAGACGTGGGATTGGAAACGTATAAGCCCTGCTATCTATACACATGCGCCAGGTGTTGTCTTTCTTGTGTGTCAGGAGGGCTTGCATAGCGCACGGGTTTAAACTCTCCTTGATGAATCCCTTTTGTAGAAGCTCATCCACTTGACGCTTCAACTCTTCATGCTCCTTAGGGTTCATCCTATAATGAAGTAGATTTGGCAAAGTCACCCCAGGGACAAGATCGATGGCATGTTTTATGTCCCTCATGGGAGATAGTTCATTTGGCAAATCAGATGGGAATACATCTTGAAATTCCTTAAAGACCGGAACTACAACCGCTGACAACTCAATACCAACCTCAGGAGAGGTCTCTCTCGACACTAGGGCATATACAACCGAAGTTTCACTAGTCTCTCTTTCGAATTCTTTAGCAGCAATGATATGTAGAGACTTGGACTAGGTCTTTGATGGGGTCTTCGGTTTGTCCCTATTTGTGTCATCCTGTTTTGAGTGAGGGGGCTTGGGTTGCATAGGAAGGAGTTTGATCTTCCTACCATTATGCTTAAAGCCACACGTGTTCGCTTGACCGAACAATGTCACATCATGATCAAACAACTAAGGACGACCCAAAATAATGTGTCCTATGCCCATAGGGATCACATCACACCACAGAGTGTCCTGATAGGTGAGGATCTGAATGGGCACGGGGCACCGTTGAGTGATTGGGATTAGCGTGTCATTGACCCACGCAACTCGATGTGGATCAAGATGAGGCTCAGATGTCAAACCCAATCGAGCAACCGCACTGGTGGATACGGCATTTGCACAACTTCCACTATCCACAATCAGTTTGCAAGATTTCCCACTGCACTTAATGTAAGTGTGGAAAATGGTTGTGCGCTTCCAATCTTTTGAGGGTTGAGATCGAGCAAATGCACATCTAACTACTGCAAAAAAGTCTGCATCGATCTTCTCATCAAGTTCCGCATCACTCAAAGGATATTCACCCTGAAATTGAACTTCTATACCATCTTCACAGGCAATCTCTTCAATGGGTGGTTCTCCCAACAAAAGGGTTCTTTCCTGGTTCTTGGTCTTAGTAGGACATTCACGAGCGAAATACCAGTATCCCTGACAGTAGTAACACTGAGGACCATTCCTAGAAGAGCTCACACCAGAAGCTCCCTTAAAACTTGCATCATTGTTCTTGGATGGAGTACTGGTGACTTGTTTGGGTTGACTCACCGTATTCTGCCAAGATCCTTGCGGATTAGGCTTAGAATTGGTACCCCGGGAGTCAAATTGCTTTGGACGATTTGGCTTAAAGTAACCTTCTAAACCTTGGACTATTTGGTAAATTTCCTACAAAGTTACCACCCCATGTAAGATAAGCTCACGCTGGAACTCAGGACGAAAACCTACTCTAAACCTAGAAAGGGTTTGGCTGGGGTCCTCATCCAACTCGCATCTCATAAGAAACTCATCAAACTTCTAAATGTACTCATCAATGGTCTGGTTGCCCTGACATAGAGAGTTTCATTAGTCAATGAGTCTTTGCTTGTATCTGAGAGGGATATACTTTTCCTTCAAATGTTCTTTCATCTCATCCCAATGCAGATTGAGGGATTCAACTCATTGCTTCCAGAGTTAATGTTCCACTGTGGTCCAGAAAAGCCGAGCTTGTCCCACCAACTTCATTTTGGCAAAACGAACCCTACGAGCTTCCGACATATCATGCCACTCAAAATAGCGATCCATGTCCAACAACCAATCTGAGAAAACCTTAGGGTCAATTCGTCCCTTAAATTCAGGGGCTTCTAATCGAACGTTCTTCAAGGCACGTTCCTCATGGTCGATGGTTTCTTGATGCCTATGTGGCTGTTGGAACCTACTGTGACCAAATCTGCGGTCTCTATGGTCTCTATTCCTAAAATTCTCATTATCCTCATGAACTGACCCATTCTCCTCATTCCTAGGGGTTTCAAGGGGTTCAATCTGGTTTCTCAAGTTGGTCATGTCAATACCTAAGGTATCTTGACCTCTCTTAAGGTCAATGAGCCGGGCATCTAATTGGGTAAAGACTTGAGTAAACCAAACTGGGTGTTGATCTCCTGACATTTCACTGGATGGTTTGGACTCTTTCTGATAGGTAACTCCACTCCTAGTAATCATGCACAGGTACATGCACAAGTGTTCCTCTAGACTCACAAATATAGGGATGAATTCTGACTATATGCTATGACCTAAGTCTATATGCAATGAATTAATTTATTTATTTTTAAATAATAAAGAATGCAATTTTTTATTTTTTTTAAAATAAGATGTAACCTAAGACCGTGGATGTTTAAGGAAACAACCCAACCTTGTTACTGATACCAAATTTAACGCAGGACAAGACAAAAGGTGACCCTAAATGCCTAAATGCGATTATGATGTAACAAGAAACTAATATGAGGCTGAAATTTATAACACCCCGGATTTTCCTTAGATTATAAATATATTGGATTGATCCATTTGGATTGCGATTGAATGGAATTTTGAAATTAAAAGTTGAAATGAGTCAATTACCCAATTATGACCCAAATAGGCTAATTACCCAATTATGACCCAAATGGGTCAATTACCCAATTATGACCCAATGGGTCATGGGTGAGCTGAATTTTATGTAATTGGTTAAGTTTAATTAAATTAGTTGAATTAATGCATTAAAGTCCACCTCATCAAGTGAGGTGGCATGTAAGTGATGTGGCATTGCCAAGTGGCATACATGTCATCACATGAGAGCCAACTAAGCATGAATGCCACATCATCAAGTGACATGGCCAAGTGGGACCCCAAGTGCCATGTGCCATGGTTGACCATGTCATGGGTTGACTTGGTCAACCACAAGTGAGTTCAAGTCTTGAGTTGAGTTAAGGATTTATTTGCTTGAGTTGAGTTAAGGATTTATTTGCTTGAGTTGAGAAGGTGAAGGGGTAAGATGGTTGGCTTGTCTAAGTACATTGTACTTAGACACTAGGGAGGCCAAAGGATTCATTGGGAGACCAAGGGGTCTCTTTGGTTTAAGCCAAAGGTCTCATTAGTTAAACCAAGAGTCTCATTGGTTAAGACAAACCATAATGAGAGGAATGGAATAAGTTTTGGTCTTAAACATAAAAACCCAAACCAAGGGGCACTCCAAACCCCTTGGCCGATCCTTCCTCTCTTGAGCAAGAGCTCTCTCCACTCCTTTCTCTCTCTCTCTCCCATCTCTACCTCCATACACCTAAAGGTTTTGAAGAGCAAAGAAAGAAGAAGAAGGATTAAGAAAGAAAAGACAGATTTAAAAGAAAAGAAGGAGACTGAAGTAAGGTATGTTTACGATTTAATAATGTGGAAATGAGTCTAAGGAAACCATAGGTTTGGCCATGGTGTGGCCGAACCCATGGGTTCCATAATTGGTTGGGATGGATGGCCAATTTGTTATAAGGCCATGGAGTTGAAAATCCATCCAAGGGATGGTGATGGGATTGAAACAAAAGAACCCATGCTATGATAATAATATGATTGAATAGAATCAGGTGGGGACTGATTTTAAGGGTTCAAAATCACCAAATTTAGGACTGGTTGTTGACTGATCTTAAGATCAGTTACTAGCTGATTTCGGATCAGTTTTAGGACCAGTTACTGGCTGAGTTTTGGGGCTGATTTTCAGCCTTCAAACTATTGATTTTGGTGACTGATTTTAAGACAAATGCTGGCTGATTTTGGATCAGTTTTAGGACCAGTTAATGGCTGGTTTTTGGGGCTGGTTTTCAACCTTCAAACTATTGATTTTGGTGACAGATTTTAAGACGGATGCTGGCTGATTTTGGATCAGTTTTAGGACCAATTAATGGCTGATTTTTTGAACTGATTTTCAGTCTTTAAATTGTTAAATTTGGAGACTGCTTTGGCTAGTAAAAGCTGCCACAGATAGGACTGATTTTCAGTCTATAAATTGTTAAATTTGGGGACTGTTTTGGCTAGTAAAAGCTGCCACAGATGGGACTGATTCTCAGTCTATAAATTGTTAAATGTGGGGACTGTTTTGGCTAGTAAAAGCTGCCATAGATGGGACTGATTTTCAGTCTTTAAATTGTTAAATGTGGGGACTGTTTTGGCTAGTAAAAGCTGCCACAGATGGGACTGATTTTCAGTCTTTAAATTGTTAAATTTGGGGACTGTTTTGGCTAGTAAAATCTGCCACAGTTGGGATTGATTTTCAGTCTTTAAATGGTTGAATTTGGGGACTGTTTGGGCTAGTAAAAACCCACCATGGTGGTTCGGCCATGTTGTATGGCCGAACCCTAGCCTTGGCTAGTGGATAGGTTAAATTCATTAGGTTAAGTACTAAAGATAGAATCCATGTTTTAATGTGATTAAGGATGGATGATTTCTATGGATCACTCTATTTAAAATAACATAAGGATTAAAAAGAGGGTCAAAAACCAAAAGATAAGGTTCAGCCATGTTGTATGGCCGAACCCCATTGATGGTTTTCTATGAACATAAACACATAGAAAGGAAAGAAGTGAGACAATAGGGTTCGGCCATGTTTTATGGCCAAACCCCATTGAGGGTCTTAAACGGGTTAAGGACAAAGAATGCATAAATGCGTTGGGAAACGAACATGGAACTTAGATGGAGATAGGGATGATGAAATTGAGATGGAAAATCAAACTAATATGTATGTTTGAACTTGATAAGGTAAAGAGGTTCACAAAAGGATAGCGATTCGTCTCACGTGACCGTTGGCGTTACCCTTACAAGATAGTATATCGTACATTGGTAGGATTCCTACCTTATTGTGAATACCATGGAGTATAATATAACACTGGTTTTTATTCCAAATATGATGATTATTTTGATATTAACAAATTGTATATGATTATGGACTGATTTTCAAATGATATGATGTATTTTAAATGATATGACATTATTGCACACAATACCTCATGCATGGCATGGGAGGGAACATATATGAGTAGCAAGCCAAGTTCTGAGCGGTCCAGATATAACTTGGGCTTGAGATTAGCTTATGTGAAGCTATATGGACTATTGAGATTTGGCCTCGTCCAGTTGATAGAAAGGTACGGTTAATTGGGCCAAAGAGCACCTGGGTAGGCAGTCCCAAAACCCTGCGCAGTAGGAGGAGCCCACACTCCATCTGGTAATCCTGATTAATTTGTGGATGGGTATACAGTGCCCTTGTGGTTGCAGCCTCAAACACTGTAGACATAATTGGCAAAGGAAACCTTGATATGACGATTTATCAAGGAAACCATTAAATATTTATTTATGATGTGATTGGATATGGAATTTGGGTGAGAGTTCATTCGCATTGACACCCATGACATGACACACAAGTAAGCATGATTATGATATGGACATCATGCATTGTTTTTACTACTTATGAGATATTTTGCAAATGTGATATGATGTATATACCCTTGATTTATATTACTCCTATGTGTACTCTAACCCTAATTGAAATACCTACTGGGCATGTTGACTAATGCCCTACTTCTACCTTCTACCCTATAGATGATGGAACAGGAAATGCCAAGGAGAAGGATGTAGGACCGGAAAGGAGCCAAGCGTAGGAGTTTGGGAGATTGAAGTTTAAATTACCAGTTTTGTTTTCAATGATGTATTTGGGGACTTCCATTTTGGTTTGGAATACCTTAGACATATTTGTTATGGTTTGATAATCTTAAGTTTTTATTGAAGATATATGGTGATTGCCTTTCCTTGCCTATTGATGACATGAATATGAATAGTACCTTATTCATAAAGATTATTCCACAAGTATTCAGAAAAGCGTGTGAAATGTTTAAGTGGACTTAGTCCACGCACACGTCATGGTGTCTAGTTAAGGGTCGGATTTTGGAAACTCGGACTTAACTCGCGTCGTGGCGTCCCGCTCTCTCTCACTTATTTTAAAAAAATATATATACTCTGATTTGTGGAAGGTGAAAAAGGGCGGGGCGTTATACAATTAAAATTAAAATTAATAATAACAATTAGAATAATAAAATCTACCACATGAAAATTTTAGGAATTCAATATAAACAATTATATTTAATCCAAATCAAGTTATAGCTCATAGATAGAAGGCTCTCAAAACCAAGAGGATTATCAGACTACACAAATACATAAAACCAACATCAAATCGAGATTAAATCTGGCTACGGTAGCAGTATGAGAGGTTAATAAGGTTAAGAAAAGGACTGGTTTTATGGGACAGTAGTAAGAAAGAGAGGAGAACAGGTTGATATGATTGTATGGGCTAAAGGAAAGGTGTAGCAAGGACTGTTGGTTAAAGAAGGGGTCTAAAGAGTATGGGACAGCAGTGTGGAGGACTGTTTGGGTTATAGTTAGATATAGGAAGGGTCTAAAGAGGCTTACAGCAGGTATAGTGGGCAAAGGATGGCAGCTGTGTGGGTTCACAGGGTGTCGATGAAGATGGAAGGTCCAGAAAAGGCCAACAGCACATGTAGAAGGACTGTTTGGAGGTAACAGTAGGTGTAGATGTGGGTTTAGGGAGGGGCGAACCTGAATGGAGGGGTTTTAGGGGCAGCGAAAGTGGTACAGCAGGGAGGAAGGTTTGGGGACAGATAATAGCAAAAGGGAATGGGGATTTTGGGTTCCAGCAGGCCAAAGAAACAAAAAGAGAAGAAGAAGAGAAGAAGAAGAGAAGAGAGAAGATGAAGAAGAAGTACCTGGAGATCGGAGGAGGAGGGTTTCACGCCAAAATCAAGCTTCTCACCGCAAAGGGATTTCCGAAAATCTCTCAAGTTTTATTTCTTTCGTCTCTTTCAATACAATGAGAAGGCTAGGCTTATATAAGCTTACCAAAAGACTAATGACAAGAATGCCCTTGCATAAAACGGAAACTAACTAAAATAAAACAAAGACATTACCAAACTACCCTTAAAAAAAAAAACAATCACAATAATACCCTTACTTAAACTAAAAACACAAAAATAGAAAAGGGGATGCAGGACTGCACCGCATCAATAGTTCTCCAGACAGTTTTAAATGTGTACTCATGCATTAGATAATACAAGGATATGCTGTAATTTGAAAAAGATAAAGGCTCCCTCTTTTTGGTACTTCACATCCTTTTTGTAATGGAGAGTATTTAAATTCCAAGCAGGCTCATCACTAGAGGGGATTCGAGCAATGCATTACAATGAGTGGCATAAAGGAAAAAGCCTCCCTCAAACTTCAGTCTCAGGGAAATCAAGGAGGTTAAGAGGAATATAGATATCTTATTCATTCATGCAAGAAGGTAGTGAATGAAGTAGCAGATTACTTGAGAAAATCTATAATAGAGAGGGAAGAGTGAGAACATACTGTGGGATGCCAAGAAAGTTTGTCAAAATAACGGAAGAACGAGCCACATAGGCAACTAAAAGTGCATAATGTATCAAAATATATGACCAGCTGCAGCAGCAGAAAAAAAGAAGTGTCATAAAAAGATGAAAAACACCAATTAAATTTCATATTTCAATGAGGAAGAAAATTAGTAATTTTCTGGATAGTGACCATGTGGTTGTGGGTCCATGCAGGTACCCATCCAAGAGCAAACCCATGTGTAACATCCTACCCTCCCATGATGAAACTCTACAGGTAAAAAAAAAAAAGAATATAAGACTCTCTCTCCCCCTCTCAAACATACACACACGCACATTAAATTGTATATACCACATTAAAGCATGTATACCTCCATCTTTTGTGGTGTGTGTGTTTTGAGAGAGAGAGAGAGGTTCTTTTATACACTATCAACAACATTATCCTCATCATTGAAGCAATTTGTCTCATTTATATGGGGTAGGTCTTCTAATTTCTACTTTTCCTCTTGTCTATATCAAAATAACCAAGGTTGTCGAAATCGTGCGATTCACGATACGAATCGCATGATTCGTATCGAATCGTGCGTTCTTACGGTACAAATCGGTATAATATCGAAATTAATTAAAAAAATTGCATTTTTTGTCAGAATCATGAATCATGCGATTCGAATCGTACGAATCGCAGTATCGTGCGATTCGTATTGCGAAGGAGTGGAAAAGGAAAAGACTACGCTTTTTATTTCTGTTAAAAAAATATATTTTCGAAACCTTATGACTAGTGCATGGGATTTTGAAACCTCTATCATTTAAGGAAGTTACCTGTTATTCTTGATAAAAACCTCTTTGGCCTATATTATCGAATCATACGATTTAGGGGAAGAAGAAAAAGAAGAAGAAGGAAACGAAGAGAGGAAGATAAGAATAGTTTTGAAAAGCATACATTTTCTTCCTTTTTCTTCTACATTTTCTTCCTTTTTCTTCATTTTCTTCTTCGATTTTTTTCTCCTTCTTTTTCTCCTGGTTTCCGCACCAAATTTCCATCGCAAGTTTCGTTCTTAGGGTTTTACTTATCAGACAGTCCTCACGTGAGGACTGTCTACACACGACGTAACTTTTAACTTAACTCTTCGCAGGGCCCTTTACTTTCGCACGATTTTTTCCACTGTTTTTATACTTTCAAATTTTACAAACGCTTTTTATTTTAATTAAAAAGTATCTTTTATTTTTTCAAATTTTTGTATCTATTTTAAAATTAAGAAACTCTAATTTTTTTATTTTTCTTAAATTCTTTGATAAATGTTAATAAAATTTATTTAAATCTTTGATTTATTTGTTCATTTTTTTGGGAATACTGTTTTTAGATTTTTAATTTCTAATATCTTTTTTCTGTTTTTATTAAAAAATCTCTTTTTTATTTTTTCCCTCAAATTTTAGTATCTATTTTTAAAAAAAAAAAAAAAAACTCTAAAAAATCTATTTTATTTTTTTAAAAGAAAACTATTTGATATATATATATATATATATAATTTTTTTTTGTTTCAATCTCATATTAATATAATTTTGTATCTTTTTTGTGGATGGTGAATCAAATACTTAGATGTTTGGGATTTTGAATAATAAAAATTTATAAATTATGATGATTTGGAATGTGAAAATTTGACTTCTAATGCATTTTTATATAATTTTGCATTGGTGCATTTTATCATATATTCTTATATTCTTATATTTGTTTATATATTTTGAGGAATTGAAACATCATCTTATTATTTTATGTCATGTTATATGTAATCATAATATAAATAATAATTTTAGAAAAAACATTATGAATCTTACGATTATGCGATTTACGATTCACGATTCACAGTTCAGACCCCTAGAACGATTCATGATACGATTCGTTTTTTACAACCTTGAAAATAACATTATTGGCCTCATCTTTTTGTTGTATGGATCTTATTGGTCGACTGTAAAGGCACCTTATCTCCAATTGTTTGTATAAGGAGCCCAGTATATTTGTAAATGGTATCAGAGCCTTGAGTGTCTTGTAGAGATTAGTCTTCAGTGCTTTGATCGAAGTCTTGTAAAAAGTATAAAAGATGACCACTCAAATGAGTGTAGTTATATGTTGGAAGTGTGACATTAAATTACTCATGGAATGTCATATGGAAATGTAAAGTATAAAAGCATAGCCTCAGCTATCATGCTTATGTGCGGTATACATGGAATGTTGGCTATTAATTTGAGCAAAGAAATGCATAACCATATTTAACAAGGATAAACACAATGTACAGACATGCAAGTGCATACTTGTTGGCTATTAAATTTAGTATTATTAAAACATATATATATTTAACATGGAGAAAATAAAAGATGACGAGCAAATAACCTTAGCATCTAAAATGAACTATGGTAACCTTAGTAAATTTTTAAGTTGTAAGCGAAACATTTGCAAAAAGAGTTAGTTCAATTTAGTTTGAATACAACTTGATCCAGTAATTTATCCTTTCATGTTTTATGTCATTATTCATTAAAGACCAGAAAATATTATATTATATTGTCTCAGTAACTTACCAAGCAACTAACTATTGAGAGAGAGAGTAAAAGAAAGGAGAAGAAAAAAAAAGTGAAACTTACCAAGCAACCTGAACTCCAAGTTTTCCGAGAGTTCTCATGGCCATTGACACCTGAAAATAAGCCCAGAACCAACAAGTTTTACATGAATCAGCCATTAGCTTTGCAAGAGCATTATTTTTTTTAAACACATCTTACAATAGGTATTTCAAAATGAGATAATCATCATCATAGCCACTACATCCGTCTGGGTTGGCTTTTTGAATTCTCTTTTCACCCATTTAAAAATAATATCCTACATCACCCCACAATCTGCTTCACTTCTTGAATTCTTTTTCCACCCATTTAAAACTCATATCCTCCATCACCCCAGAATCTACCGCATCCTTCTTCACTTATCCCCTCCATCCAGGTTTCTAACAGCCTCCTTCAACTTGTTCCATCTACATAGCTTTCAAAATTCTGTACACGGATTGTTTCTGGTCTTCTATATACGTGCCCAAACCCTTATACAACTTACCTCCTTTTCTCATCTATTGGGGCTTTTCTGTAAGGTTAAGAGTACAGCCTGAAGATATTAAACCAGGCACTCTGTCCCATGAACAAATCCAACCCAAGCCCAACGAACAGGACCTAACCCTTAACGCCTAACTACAAGATGATCTAGGCACACCCTTGTTTAGCAAGATTGTCTGCCTTCTCATTAGCAGATCAAAGAAAATGGCTAAATCTAGTTGATATATTGTTGCTATTTTCAAGGTCTCCTTAATATGGTCATTTCTAATTCTATTTTTTAACATTAATCCATCAATACATTTTAACACATGCATCTTTGTTGCCAATGTTGTGGGACCCATACGTCTAGAGTGGGACCCACATATATGTCTAGATACAATGTATATTGAAAGTCAACACAGTAGATTTGTAACTGATTGTAATTGATTAGACACCTAGGTGTACTTCCTTTTTAGGTTTCTTAATTGTCTCTCTATTTTCTATTTAAGCATTGTATCCTCTAACAGGAAAATATATCAATACAATTCAGAGAATAATTATTCTCCATATCTTCTTATTTTTCTCTTTTCCCTTTCTTTTATTATTAAATTCTATATGGTATCAGCCAATGAAGACTCTGGAAATTGATTTCCTTCAGTTTTCAGCCCCTTTCTGCAACCTTTCTCTTCTCCGGCGACAATCACTATTTCCGGCGAAGGTTTTGCCGGCGGGGACTCATCCTTTCCTGTTGTTTTTGACAGAGCTATCCATCTGTCCAGTTGGATCTCTGTTTTAGACTGGTTTCATAGGGTATTTATCAACTCTATCTCCCTGCGATTTTTGCCGATTTGGAAACCCAAATCTGAGGTTTTTGCTTCGATCGGTTGGATCTGAACTCGGTTTGCCACCAAATCTCTTCCACTGTTGTTGCCCCTAGTCCACTTCATCTCGCCTATGGTGGAACCCCACTTCTGGTCAACGGTGGGCCCCTCGTTTGCAGATCTACTGTCTGCTGCTATGATGCCTAGATTGTTTCTCTCTAGGCTTCTTCTGCCCCGATCTGCTATCTGGGATCTTCATCCCACATTTGCTGCTGCATACTAGTTTCTCCCCTGCCTCTAGTGTTCATCGGACTTGGGTGTCCCACCTCTCATCTCCGGCAGACCCCATTTTATATTGATTTTTCTGTTGCTGTTCGGGACGACTGTCTGCCAGTTTTTCAAGATTTTTGCATAGATTTCTTGCATCAGGCCTTGCTACTTGGCCCCATCCATTCGCCTCTCTCAAGATCTCCTCTGTGTAAGGATATGCGACTCGCTTGTACTTGGTGGGGCCCATTTCTGGCTTCGTTTACTCACATCTTCCGCAGATCTTGGACTCGGATCTGCTTATTTGGCCTGGATTTGTTGCCACTCCTCTCTGATTGGCTAGTCTATCCTGAATTATGGCCGATGCAACTCTATCATACTCTGCCTTACTTCTGTAACGCCCGCCCCTTTTCACCCAAAATCAGAGTCTATATTTTTTTTTTTTGAAAAGTAGAGTGACAAAGGGCGCGGACGTTACGACGCGAGTTAAATCCGAGCTTCTAAAGCCCGGCCCCTTAACTGGCCAACCCTACGTGTGCGTGGAACGAAGTCCACGAAAAACAGTTCACACGCAGAAGTAAGCTCGAGGAATAGTACCCTAAGTGCGGAAATTAAAATAGAGGCTAACCTACCATTTTTAGATAGCAGGGAAATTAGTATTCATAATATTACCAAAACATCTCAACATCTCATACAAAGAGTTCCAGATGAGCGGCACTCATCTCTGACTCCAGTTCCCAGGTGGTTTCCTCATTGTCATGTCGTTCCCATACCACCTTGATCTGCGTTGTAGTCTCCGCAACCAACTCCGGTCCAATCAGCGCAGGCTCACCGACCTCTGTCCAACACACTGGCGATCTACACTACACATTGGGAGAATGCAATTGCATTATACATACAAGATTTTCATACAACATATTAGTCTTTGCAAGCTAGACCCTTCACATTCTCCTCATAGTGTCATCCTCTCACGAGTTTCATGTGGCAAGTTAACCCATGCATTCCGGTCTCTTTCAAGTACATTGTTTATCCAACATCTCTCAAATGGCACTTTGTTCATATGAGAACTTCTTATACCCCCTCACAAAGTGTTTACATCATCACCCATTATATGTCATAACATAAATCTCTTCACTTGGGTCATGACAAATTATCAAGCCATGGGTCATCACCAATATAAAAGCCATTTCTAAAAACCATTGTACCATCCCCCAAGTATACCCATATATCACATTATCAAAAACTCCCCACCCTTTTTATTCACATTTATCTCCCTCAAAAACATATGCAACATATAACCAACATCACAAGTTCATGCCTCTTATCATCATTTGATGCATGTAGTTCATCATTGTACATTTTTACATACTCTTTCCTCACTTAATTAGTATGATCATAACTATTAGTCTTTCCTCATTTCATCACCTCATATACTCAACAATAAGAATTCAATACATGTATATCCACATACACTCACAATACAAGTATGCTTGTGCAATTTAATATCACACCTATTTCATTCATTTAAAACCTTAAAATCATTAATTATCCTCCAATATAAGGACAGTTAGTCCTTTCTTTCCCGTGTCCATGTAGTCCACAAACCGGGCATACCACTTCAAGAGGGTAGGGGCAGTATGTACAGTTGTGCCCAACTTGGTTGTACAACTCGCGCATATAATCGGGTTCTATTTCCCCTACCGACTCTCTTATCATTGGAAAGTCTTCCACCTCCTCTTCAGGAAGAGATGCTAAATCCTCTTCATCTTCTTAGCTTTCTTTTCTTCTTTCCTCCATGGTTTCTTTTCTTCTTTCTTCTCCTAGTGTGGGACGGCAATGGGAGTACATGAGAGGGAGAGAGTGAAAGACTTGATAGAAAAGATGGAGAAAATGGGATAAGGCTTATCTTATTTGATTACTTTAACATACACTTTAGCATTAAAGCTCCCAACCACCCCACATGAGATATTTCTCATGCTTTATGGTGGTGGTTGGAACCCCACCACTAAGCCAACGTTGGTGTTAAAAAAATAAGATGGCTTTTGGTCTTCTTTGACCATTTGACCACCTTTTGTTTATTTATTTAATTAATCAACTAGATAATTAACTAGGTTTATTTATTTCCTACTTAATTTAATTCCATTAAATTCCCTCTAAGAAATCCACCCATGGTTGACTTATTTCCTACTTAATTTAATTCCATTAAATTCCCTCTAAGAAATCCACCCATGGTTGACCAAGTCAACCATGGTGGCCGGCCCCACCCATCCTTGGTCCACACGCCACCTTACTTGGTGAGGTGGGGGCGGGTCCCATTGGACCATGTTACCTTGGTCAACTTCAAATTGACTTAGGCGAATTGAACCCATTCAATTCATTTCAATTGGATCACCATTGACCCTTTAAGTAAACTTAAATCCAATCCATAATCCATTGGGCCCTAGTTGGGCCTTTGTCCAAATTTTGGTCCATTTACCATTTATTCCATCAAATTTCCCATTTCCACCATTAAAATAAATAATAACCACATATTTATTGATTTAAAAATTTCGGGCCATTACAACTTCGAGATGATCGCCATCGTCTCGTCATGACTCCACTGCCTGCTGAACGCTCTGCCTTGGTCACCCCCATTCCTCTATGCCTCCTCTGCTCATGGGCACCCAGCTTCCCATGGCAAGAATTCCCAGTCTGATCCTCGCGAGGACCCCAAATAATGCGGGAGCACAGCCTGCAACTAGGCAGGAAGAAGAAGAATAGGAAGAAGTTATGAAAAAAGGTTGTGCCTGCAATTTTTCATTCAAATATCCATCGCGTGTGTATTCCAAACCCATTACATAGCTCCAAACACATTACATAGCTTTATATAGGAAAACTCTAATTCGAAAATAGAAAAGACTAACTAGGAAAGTCACTGACTTGGTTTCCTTGCTAAGCTAGGACTCCTAAATCAAATAGGAAACTAACTAAAGTTGGGTTGCTAAGATCCCAAACGAAAATAACAAATCCTACTTGCCAATTAAGAAATAAATAAATAAAGAAGTAAATAAAAAGAAAGAGAAGTGGAGTCGTGTATGCGTTGATCTTCCGTGTCCTGCATCATTCCCCCCCGTCTTGAAAAGAACTCATCCTCGAGTTGAAATCAGCAAAAGCACACGGGACCAACTAGAGATGAAGACCAAGTTTGAAGATGTGAATGATGAAACTTTGAACTGCACAATCTTCAATGCACGGGCGATGAGAATATTCCTGCGGTAAGACGACGAAGCCAAGGACCACAAACGAGCTCAGGCACGGACTAACCAAGCTGATTGCGAAGGGGTCTTCATAAGGCACTGGAGTGATCACACGGCCCGTAGGATCGATCGGATGAAGCACCATGAGAAGATAGGAGGCGAGCAGCATAATGTACGAATAACCAGAGATGAGTTCTTGGTATCCGTAATGGGGTTGGGTTGGGGTAAGGGAGATGGTTGGGTAATTGGCGGTGGTGGTGGGGGAGGTGGTGAAGGTGGTGGTAGTGGTGGTGGTGGTTGAGGTTCAATACTCGTCGGTTGCATCGACTATGGCGCCGACAACACAACTGGCTCATTCTCCAAGACAGGCAAAGTGTGTGGGGTCACGATTTCTGGAGAAGCAGGCATGAACTCTGAGTTTGACTTTGGAGGAGTCGGCACACATCTCGAAGAAGTAGACACGTATGTCGAGTTTTTGGCCACCTTCGTCGTATGTCTGTATTTTCTGCCATGCAATATGTCTCTAAATTCTTGTAAAAATTCTTGAAATTCAGATAGCAATTCAGAGAGAATTTCATATTTAAATTCATTAAAACACAGTTTGGCTGATAAATTGATCACTATTGTTGGTGGATGCTATCGAGTCTGCATGATGCGGGTGATCAAATCTAGGTGTCACAGAGTCCAAGACACATCATTTGGAATGCAATGGCCCAGGTCAACAAAATGGTTATGGGAATAAGAGAATATATGAATCGTACGATTTTACGGTTTTACGATTTCCAATTCACGATTCACACCCCTAGACCAATTTTGATACAATTCGAGCTTGTTAACATTGGAGAATGTCATACACTTAGAGCATTGAGATGTCATACACTTAGAGCATTGAGAATATTTGTAAAATTCCATGCTCACAAGGTGTGTGATAATATGTTTGAGTGAATGTTGCCTTGTGCACATTCCAATGTATAGTTGGGTAAGGTTATGGTTTGACCTCTTTTATGCCTATTTGTGATTGATGTGAATATATTGTATCAGATACATATGTATAAGTTTTCCAAGTTCCCTATGATTAGATGTTTACTATAATTGAGAATTCATAGATTCGTGATGTGTTAAACTATGATATAATGTATGATAAATCAAGATTGCCCAAGATGTGGAATGTAGGGTCTTGATAACTTCTATACTTATGTATGGTTATGAGTAATGTATGTATCAAATGAATTCTCAAGATTCTTAGATAGGTAACTCATATAATAAGCACGATGGATGTGTTTTAATGCCATGCTTGGATTATGTGATGATGTGTACATCACTAGTGAATGCCTATGTTGATAATGGTTGTGGTGGATCAACCTAACCATGTGTAGAACGAATTTCCATGATTTGAAGAGGAACTTGGTAAAGGGTTAGACTAAGTGATATGGGTGAGTTAAGGTCAAATATCTTAGAACCCAAGGGGGTTAATTTGTGCTACAATGGGGATAGGCTAGTATGATTGAGAATGCATAGAATGTAATGTAAATGCTAAGAAATTCTTGTTTGATTTCCGCAAAGTAAAAGTATGACCATCCTCAATATCAAACCAAGTGTGAAAATAATGAACTACGGTTGATCCGATCCACTATGTGGTACGTAGGCAACAGATAGCGTTATGCCTCAGCTCGATCAAAAGACGAATTGTATCATCCATTTATATTAAGGATGATGTAAGATGTTGAGCAAATGTGAAGGGTAGAAAGGGATTGGTGGGATATACCTTCCCTAATATAGACCCTAATGCTAGATGTTGGATCCCTCAAAGGCGGCCTGAATAGGTTATGATGCCATGGGAGTCCTGATATGATGATATATATATATATATATATGTTAGTTACTTGAGTAAAGCCTAAATTGGCTAGAGAACTGTGAAAATTCTTAAGATGGACAGATGAGGACTTTGGCACTGAAATGTATGTGACCAAGTCACTTGATTATATTGAGACGTGGTATGGGTACGTCCCTCACATGATGATTATATTGAGACATGGTATGGGTGTGTCCCTCACGTGATATTGATGATTGAGACGTGGTATGGGTGCGTCCCTCACGTGATATTGATTATATTGAGGCGTGGTATGGTGTGTCCCTCACGTGATATTGATGATTGAGACGTGGTATGAGTATGTCCCTCACGTGATATTGATAACGTTGTGCCTCAGTCAGTTCAAAAAGGAAATTGTCCGATCAGTAAATCATTGTGTCTCACCTTTGTATAGTTAAAAGGATAAGATAAGTATATAGATTCCATGAGTAAGGCCTAGAGCAGCCGTGAGACCGTGGGAGCCTCGATATGAACATACGGAGACTGTAGCATTGAGATCTATATGTGACTTGGTCACTTGAAATTGAGACGTGGTATGGGTATGTCCCTCACGTGATTATGATGGTTGCACTCGGGATGGTGGGGTCGGCTACGAAGACTTGGCCCCGCAGAGTTGCTGTCGAGGAGTAGGTCCCTCACATGCTACTTGGGAGTGCACTTAATGCACAACGGTCGAAATTGTAACGGTAACATTTCTATTCATCGACCCCTCGATGAGATCGACCTGTTGGCACATTACCGTTACTACCACTGGTTGCCTTCGCTATATAAACCAATCTTTATGCAACCAGTTGGTATCATTCGGACAGATCAAATGGACCCTCATCTTTACCAGTAACTTTAAACAAGGGCCAGCAGAAGGATCACTCTATCTCTCTCGTGCTTGCACTAGGGGAATCAAATACAACCAATCAAATGGACTGAGTTGTGAGAGAGAGGAAGGATGATGAAAACTCATAAACAACCAATCTGAGGATTGAGTTTGAAAGTGAGAAAGAGAGAAGCATAAACTAGGAAACATTTGGTAGAACCAGTTTCCTTGTCACCCTGGACTGTGATTGCTAAACGACGGCTAAGGGGCGGACCGCCAGCATACATGGGTGGGATCTCGAAGAATCACAAATCAGAAGAAAGAGCTTCAAAGGTAAGTACTTCTTGGTTTTAATTTTTTTTTTTAAACCTTTGTTCCGAAGTGAATTAAGGGAAGGTACCCCGGAACCACTATAAAAAATTCTATAGCGGTGTCTCTGGCACAGAGGTAGGTGGAACTCCCGGCCAAATGGATAGGTGGAATTCCTATTCGACAGTGGTGGGTGAAATTCCCAGCCGATTGAGTGAGGTGGAATTCCTACTCTAATTATGAGGGTGTAAGTCCCCACTTAGTGGATTTTGGGAATAGTTCAAGGTTGAGCGAATCCTAACAGTGGATGTAGGTTGGCTAACCAAACCACTTTAAAATGGTCTCATGGTGTTTGATCTATGTGTGTTTGTATTTAGTTTTTAAGTACTCTTCTTAACACACATCGATTTGCATATTGATTATCTTACTCTACACATTGTGCACAATCATCGATAATCAAACTTTATGTAAAGGGATCTTAGTGTGATCGATCAATGAAATTGGCACACTAAACAAATCCCCCCCCCCCCCCCCCCCCCCCCCCTTCTCTCTCTAGGGTCAATCATGTTGTTCTAACACATTGAAAATGGGAACTTTCAAAATAAAACCAATCATATGGATTGAGTTTGTAAAGAGAGAGAGAGGAGGAGGAAAGAAAACTCATAAACAACCAATCTATTGATTGAGTTTGAAAGTGAGAAAGAGAAGGAAAAGAAAAAAACATAAACTAGGAAACTGTCCTGCATTGTGATTGTTTTACGACGGCTATGAGGTGAAGCGTCGGCACCGGCACACATTGGGTGGATCTTGAAGAAGCACACATCAAGAGATAAAGCTACAAAGGCAAGTGCTGCTTAGTTTTAATTTTGTTTTAAAACCTTTGTTTCGAAAGTGGATTAAGGAAGCTTGGTTTCGGAACCACAATAAAAAATCTGGAGCGTCGTCTCCGGCACATGTGGTGGGTGGAATTCTCAGCCAAATGGATAGGTGGAATTCCTATTCGACAATGGTGGGTGAAATTCTCAGTCGATTGAGTAAGGTGGAATTCCTACTCTAATTGTGAGGGTGTAAGTCCCCACTCAGTGGATTTTGGTGATAACTCAAGGTTGAGCGAGTCCTAACAGTGGATGTAGGTTGGCTAACCGAACCACTTTAAATTGGTCTATTGAGTTTGATCTTTGTGTGTTTGTATTTAGTATTTATATACTCTTCTCAACACACATCATTTTGCATATTGATTATCTTATCTTATACATTGTACACAAGCGTTAATAATCAAGCAATATGTAAAGGGTCATAATCTTAGTGTGATCACTTAAAAAAATTATCACACTAAACAAATCTCTTGATGAATGTGTTCCATTGCACTCAAATCAATCAAGAAATTTGTAAACACCATGGAAAATCACCTCCCCCCTCCCACCCCCCCACCCCCCCCCGGGTCAATCATGTTGTTCTAAGCACATTGAAAAGGGATTCTCAATGACAAACATAATAGATTTTTTTTCCATTATTACTTAATAAAAGTACTTCTATATTTTTTTCTCTTAAAAAAAATTTTTTTTTTTTTTTTTTTAGCGGTGAAGAAGAAATTTCATTAAAAGAAAGAAAGATACAAAGCAAAGCAAAAGAAAAAGAACAATAAGTCCTAAGAGGGTTAGGCCCAAGAAAAAACAACAAAGCAGCAACAAGAAAACAAGTCCAGAATAACAGTTAACTTCTCGGAAAATGAAAAACTCCTAAAATCGACCCTTCAACACCATTTTTAGTTAAGAAGTCAGCAACATCATTCACCGATCGATTGATAAGGTTGAAGGAAACCTCCATGCCCGCGGATAACCCATTAATCTCCCTAACAATAGTGATTACCCTCCATAGGGGGTGCTTCACACCCCTAGCCCATTTGATAGCGTTAGAAGAATCGCTTTCAAATTCTAATTTAATACCCCCTAAGGTCGCTCCTAAGGTCAAGGCTCTTCGAATACTAAGAAGTTTTGCCTCACGGGATTCCTTGAGACCCACAGCTTTCGAAAAAACGACACAAATGGACCCCAAATGGTTCAGGAGGACGCCCCCAATACCTGCCGGACCAGGTTTTCCTTTAGAAGCCCCGTCCACATTAAACTTATTCACTCTGACGTTTGGACGTCACCTCTTGTTTTATGTAATGGTTTCTATTGCTTTGCTACTTTCATTGATTATTCTCGTATAACTTGGGTATACTGTTAGAGCCACAGTTGAACTTGTGTTCTCGGTTGTCAATTCCGGTATCCAAAAGTCTATGTTGAGTGTCCTTGTGTGCCTCTGGAAGTGTGAAGACCAGAAACAGGGAAGACTTTGATGGCAGCATAGGTATCGTGAGCGGTGAATCAGCTAGAAGGCCAACCAAGATAGATAAAAGGACCTAATAGACTTAGGTGACCCTGGACTGATCCCATACTAGGAATGGACTTAGAATTGGACTCATATAGGTGGATTATATGGAGTAGATAATTCTAAGATCGAAAGTCCACAAGTAAGGTTTATAAAAATGTGATAAATGTAAAAAGTCTGCATCCAGAGTTCTGAATGGTTAGATTCGGATGTTTGAATAGAACGCAGTGTGAACAAACTTGTGGACTAAGTCTCTCGTGGATTCAGAACTTCGAATTGGTGCAATTCAGACTTCTGAATGATCAATGAAATACTTGCAACATTAAACGGGATTTCAAATCTTGATGAGTTGGAAGATTTTGAAATTGTAGTCGTTGGAGTGTGACAAGTGGTATTACACGCTAGAATACACATGGGAAATGTGAAATAGGAATGAAGATAGACTTGCTAGGTTGGTACAAAGTTGACTGTGCTATAGTTGTTGGTTCAGAGTTCTGAACGCGTCAGTTCAGAGTTCTGAATTGACGAGTTGAGCAGTCTATAAATACCAGCAGTGTAGTAGGTGAAAAGTGACTTTGCGTCATTGAAAGTCATCCTTGGTTGAGTGTTGTAATCGGAATAATCATCTACAACAAGGACATGGTGTTGTGGAGGAAGTGTTTGGCTGAATCACTGATTGGGTTGGCTATGACTGGCGGATTGACGTTGGCATTGGCAAAGTGAGTGAGCACTTTGTGTCAGAGACTCAGGTGGAGTCTAGTGAGGTAAGACTCGAGTAGAGTCTTGTGTTGACTTGGGTAGAGTCAGTGTTTGTAAGACTCAGGTAGAGTCTTCTATTGACATGGGTAGAGTCCAGGTGAGTGAACAACTCGGGTGAGTTGTTTGGTGAGGACTTGTGGTGAGTCAAGTCTGTAGATCCAAGTGGGTCAGTTGATTATTTAGTGGAGTTCGTCAAATATCCCAAGGTTGGGAGAGTCTGCAAGTGGATGTAGGACATTGGGACCAAACTACTATAAATCTTGTGTTGTGGTGATTGATTTTTTGGTTGCTTGTTAATTTTCTTTATTGCTTAATCATCATCACTAAACTAAGTATTGCATGCTTAAACTATAAGTTGTGAATACATTGTGCATGCAAAGTTGATCATCTAATAAAGATTAGATTTCAGACTTTAGTTCAGAGTACTAAACGAGGCTTCTGAATAGAAGAAAATATACAGTTATTGTTTGGAGTTCCGAACTTAAGGTTTCAAACTTTCAAACAAAAAGCATTTTGTACGGTTAATATTCTCTTGGATATTCTTGATATCCAGAACTATTCTTGTAGTAAATCTTCTAGATTTATCAAGTGATCAACTACATAAATCAATATCATTGAAATTATTGTTTTATGTCTCATTTGCAGGAGAGTTTTTGAATTTGTGCAATAAGATCATCGATTTGGATATTGATTATTGTTGTGTTTAAACTCTTATGGTAAGATAATTTCTTCCGCATATTGTGATCACCTTATATGTTAAAATGTTTAATTGGTTAAGTTGGGAGGATTAACCAGTTAATTCAGTTAGACCAACTTAGCATAGAAACCAATTAGATCTGAGCTTCTGCGAAAAATAGGTTGATAGTCCTATTCAACCCCTGCCCCTCTAGGATGTACTTAGGTTACGTGGCACTCTGTCATTGACCCTAAAGGTCACTTTCAGTTGGCACCAGAGCCCAGGTTACTCAAGATAAGATCTAACGATCTTGAGTTCTTAATCCCCTACAAAGTGTGACGATGTTCAAGGGTGAAAGTTCGCTAGTTTCCCGACCCCCATAATTTGATGGCTCCAATTATGCTTATTGGAAAAGCTAGAATGAGAACATTTTTAATATCTTTAGATGGAGATGCTTGAGAGATTACCCAAAATGGATGGACTCATCCAATTACAGAAGTAGGGAAAGGAACATCAAAAGAAATTAGATTAAAAGATTTCGCAAAATGGATGGAGAGTGAAAGAGGTTCTTATGTGGCAAATGGCAACGCTTTGAATGCCATAAATTGTGTCGTCTCTCTTGATGAATTTAAAAGAATTCTCACATACAAAACCGCAAAACAAGCATGGGATATTCTAGAAAGAACCCATGAAGGTACTAATGTGGTGAAAAGATCGAAGCTTCAAATCCTTAATTCAAGGTTTGAAACTACTAGAATGGACGATAATGAGAGCTTAGAATTCTACTCTCAACTTAGTGGTATAGTAAACTCTAAGTGGGCTTTAGGAGAAAAGGTTCCAGAGCCCACCATATGCACTAAGATTCTTAGGTCGTTACCAGATAGATTTACACCTAAGGCCATCTCTATTGAAGAACATAGAGATGTTGCCACCATGACTCTATTGTGATGCTTCTTGTTATTTATGTTGATGATAATGTTTTTATTATGAATGATGTCTCATCTATTATGCATTAAAAGACTATTTACTACACACCATTGATAGCAAAGATTTTGGGCCACTCCGTTATTTTCTCGGGATTGAAGTTTCTCCTTCTTCTAAAAGGTTTTCTGTTTCTCAGAGAAAAATATGCTTTAAATATCTTACAGGATGGAGGATATTCTGGATGCATGCCAGCAGACGACACTCCTCTTGATGTCAATACTAAGTTTTCTGCCTCAGATGGAATTCCACTAGAGATCCCACATTTTATCAGAAACTAGTGGGTAGACTTAATATATCTCAACATTACTAAGCCAGATTTATCCCTATTCTGTTGGCAGGTCTACACATCTGTCGAGTCCAATCAGCCCATTATTTTGGGAGACCTTATTGCGGATTGCGACTTGACTTGGACAGTTACATGATTGCTTATTCTAAGAACTATTGAGTGTGGTTAATAATTTATATTGTTGTATTGCCATTATTAATTTGGACATTTAATTCAGCCCATTTTAGATTTAAGGTGCATTATTTTCATCCATTCTAATCTTTTCATAACCACATTAGGCATTCACATTTACCATATCCCCTGTCCTGCATCATTTAGTCTATTAATTTCTTATGTGCAAGCTCCATTATGGGAATATTTGAAAAAACTTCTCCATATACGACTCTGTCATCTTCCACAGTACGTGGTTGCTTTTGTATGTATGTGTGTGCCCTTTTCTTTTTCTTTTTTTTGTGTGTGTGTCTGTGTGGTGTGCTTTCATGTTGGTTTTGGCTTGATTTCTCTAGTTTCTGCCATTTGTGGATCACTTTTTGGCTTTGAAGTATAGATCTTCTGGTAGAGCTTCATATATACTGTTTGTCATTGTTTGGGTTTGACAAATTCACTTAGGCTAAACCAGAGTTGCTCAAATCTGAATCCACATTACATCATTTATATGCCTAAAAAGTAATGAAGATTTTGTAAGAGCAATTTCAAAAAGCCCAACATTCATGAAAAGGGAAAAAAATGTATTAATTAATCATTTTATAAGTAAAAATGAAAGATCTGTAACAGAAAAAGAAAGATGCAATACCAAGGAGACTCCGCCAGAACCAAGTTCACACATCGTGTTCACATTTACTTCTGCAATCAACAATCCTGTCACAACCTGCACCCAATTTGATAATTTAAGGCTTTTACATAAAATAATTTCAGTTTAAATTATTTGCATTAAATGTTTTTTTTAGCGGTAACAAGATAAAAATTCATTAATAAAAAAAATAAAGTACAAAATCAAGAAAAAACAAAAAACATGAAAGGGTTTAAGAGATGTAAACCCTAAGCAAAAGTTATAGGATCATCAGTACACTCAACACATGATAGTATATGTCCCAAAAGAATGACTTCAATAGTACAAAACCAAACAAACCCAACCCATAAATACAACACAGACTGAATTATAGATACAAGACACCATGAAGTAGTGAATCAATTCCATATTTCGCAAAAAATTCTATTACTCCATTGGCCGACCTGCTCACTTGTGAGAAAGATACCTCTTGACCAATGAGTAGAGACTTTATCTCCCTAACAATTGTTGTTAATCTCCAGGAGGGTCGTCTACTCCCGTTACCCATTTAACTACATTTGCCGAGCCATTGAAATAAGCAGTTTTCCTCTCCCTAGGGAAGTCCATATAGTCAAAGCTCTCCTAATACTATGAAACTCCACTTCATTTGATTCTTTCCACCCAACAGGTTCGAAGAAGACAACTGATGAGTTTCTAGTGTGATCCCGCAGGACCCGGGGGCGACTGGGTGCTCACATTTTTAGTGGACCTCCCCAAAGAACCCTCCCATGATTGATAAAAATCCGTAATTTTTAGACCCTTGAAATCCCTCCCAAATAAGAGCCAAACACAAAGCCTCCACTTGGCCTTTTGGAAGATCTTTTTCACATCCGATGCCTTTGATTGGAAGATTCTTGCATTCCTCTCTTTCCAAATAATCCAAAGGATCGTAGTAGGAATTGTGTTCCAGGCTGCCTTGGTCTTGGGATTAAGGCGAGAAATGGGCCACGATCCATCACTCCCTCACAAATCTTATCTAAGACCCACGGAATTCCAATCATATTGACAAAAGTTGTTCATAACTGACCCAAGATAGGGCAGCATGGGAAAGATGATCTGCTTCTTCCTCCATAAGGCCACATAAGGGGCATTGGAGATCGTCCTCCGGTTTAAGTAAACCCCTCCTCCTTAAGGCCACTCTAGTAAGCATTTGAGAACACTCCACACAAAGGCGTGTACTCTTGAGGGAGCCAAGCTCTTCCAGGCCAAACAAGGAGGAGGGGCCTCGGTACCCATATGGCTGGCTTTCTCCACGGCATGTTTTACTAAGAAGATGCTAGAAAAGTCACCTATCCAAATTAATTCATCTTTCTCCTCTCTAGATAGTGGATAATCACCCAATAGAGTTAAGAGCCCCTCTAAACTCTCTTGTTCGAAGCCCCTTAGATCCCTTCTAAAGTTGAAGGCCAAATAACTCGGTTTTGCTCAAGTCTATAGCGATCTTGTGTGTCACCCTATATAATGTGGGAAAGATTTCTTTCATGGGTCTCTCCAAGCCACACATCTGTCCAAAAAAGGGTTCTATTTCCATTTCCCAATGCCAATCTCAAATTTTCTTTGAAAGTACGGCCTACTGGGCCCGCTCCCCTCCCTATCCTCCACCACTCTTTTACAAGTTGTGATCTTGTCCTCTCTACATTGTCTCCTAGCATCCAACCCCCACTATCTCCTAGTCCATATTTGGCAGTCAAGACTTTAGCCCATAGCTCTCCCCCTTTCTTTCCCAAACCTCCAATTCCATTTGCACAGAAGTGCTTGATTCCTGATTTGAAGGGGAACGATTCCAAGGTCTCCGAACGACTTGGACTTAGTCACATCTGGCCAAGATACCAAATGAACCTTCTTCTTATTCTGTCTGTCGCCCCATAGGAACCTCCTAACTCTTTGCTCCAATTTCCTCGAGATTCCCATCGGCATTTGAAAAATGGACATGTAGTAATGGGAAGATTCAAAAGGATGGACTTAATGAGAGTAAGCCTTCCGCCTAAGGATAAATATCTCCCTCCCCACCCTTCTAACCTTTTCTCCACCTTTTCCACAACCGGGGCCTAAAAGGATTTTGATCTCGAGTTCCAATCCACTAGTAAACCTGAGTATTTGAAGGGCAATATTCCGATTGAGCACCCTACCAGATCCACCAACTATCTAACCAAAGATTCCTCTATTCCGATTCCTATGAGGGTACTCTTTCCTAAGTTCACTCGCAACCTTGACACTATTTCGGAACATCTGAGTATCGTTTTGTATCCTATAATTTCTTCTCTAGTTGGTTCACAGAAAACTGTAATGTCATCGACGAATTCCAAATGTCACTATCGGGACCTTCTCTAACACATGAAAACCTTTAGCGATACCTAGGTCCCTAGCCTTTTCTACCAACTTATTCAAGCCCTCTCCTACCAATGTGAAAATGAAAGGTGAGAGTGGGCCCCCTTACCTAAGACCTTTGTTTGCTACTATAGGTTGAGTGGGTGAACCATTTATCAAAATGGAATAAGTGGTATCCTCCACGCAAGACCTCATCCAATTCTTCCACATGTCTCTGAAACCCATTATGTCAAAGAGGTAACTCACAAAAGACCAACCCACATAGTCATAGGCCTTTTTCATGTCGATTTTGAACAACATTCCCAATCTCCTGTCCCTAAGACGCATGCACGTTAATTCAGTTGCTATGAGTACACCATCAAGGATCTGTCTATCCTCAACGAAAGCGCCCTGAGATTCCCCAATAATCTCAGGGAGGGCCTCCTTCAACCTCTCAGCCAAAACCTTTGCCAAAAGTTTGTGGGCACAACCAATGAGGCTGATCGGTCTAAAGTGAGACAGTTCAAACGGGCCTTCCCTTTTCAGTACGAGGGTGATGAAAGAGTTCTTAAGGACTTTGTTAATAATTCCACTATCATAGAATTCCTTCGGAACCCTAAGAAAGTCCGGACCCACCACATCCTAACATGCTTTAATAAATTTGAAGTTAAAGCCATGTAGGCCTAGAACTTTATCTCCCTCAATACCGTCTAGGGCTAATCTAATTTCTTTTTCTGTAAATTTTCTTTCTAACCAGGTCGCCTTTCTTTCACTGACCTTTTTAAATTGGATCCCTTCCATTATTGGTCAGCCAACTCTTCCCCCGATCAAACAGGTTGAACCAAGTCTAGTAAAAGGAGAGGGGTGACTATGGGACTCCCACTGGTAGGGGTATGCTAACGAGGGACTCGGGAAATGCATGCTAAGATGAGATGAGGGAGGAAAACACTGTACAAGAGAGAAATAACAGTGGAAGGAAGAAAAAGGAGATAGGTTCGAGAGTACCATAGCCGAGAATCTAGGTGAGAAGAATGGAGCATGCCTAGAAGGCTGAGGACCGGTATTGACACAGAACAAGGGATAGGGCAACCCTAAATGCATAAATGTAGATTAAATGGATGAAAATAATGTACCCTAAATCTAAAATGGGCTGAAATTAAATACCAATTAATATATGCAATTAATTAATATAAAATTTACCACAAAGAATCATGCAAATTTCTGGAATCTAATATAAGTGATTATAAGACAGTCCAAACCAAGTCACATCTGCAGTAAAGGTCCCTCAAAACAAAGGGGTTTGTCAAATCCCATAAATATGTAGATCTATCATCAGATATAGGAATTAAATTGGCTATTTGGCAAGGATAAATTGTAGGACAGCAGTAATATGAGATCTTAACGGTATGGGACAACAAAATAGGGGATCTCAATGGATAGGACAACAGTAAACAGTCATATATGGGACTGTTATGGGTTGGGACAGCAGTTTATGGGGTTGTTTAGGGTAGGGGAGGGTTGTAAGGGACTTAGGAAGGGCTTGGGACGAATCCAGATGGATCTGGGACAGATCGGGAAAGTTCAGATGGGATCTGGGACAGGTCGGGACGGTAAACAGGGATTTTTCTGGGACAGCAATAGGACGGTTCTGGGACAGATCTGAGACAGCGATAGGATGATTCTGGGATAGCAGTTCGGCTGAGTTTGAGAGGGCAGCAGAGAGAGAAGAAAGGGAAAGAGAGAGAGATAGAAGAGAGATAGATAAAAACCTAGATCTTAGAAGAGGATTCTCACATTTTCTCATAGCTTCTCGCCTTCCCTAGTTTTTCACAAGGGTTCCTTGGCTTCTCACTATGCTTCCTGTGATGGAGACAAGTTTACACAAAGCAAAAGTTGTTCTTTTCATTAATTAAGTGTCCATCCCGTATGAAGGGGTTATATCATATATATAATGATTTAAAAACATGAAAAAGACCAAAATACCCTCAAATAAACAAATACCGAACTACATCCAATGATTAGAATGCCCTAATTACATGTAAAATCACAAAATTTCCCCAAACAAAACCAACTATTGGACTAAAGAAATAAATGAAAGAAAAAATACAATTATGAAAAGCTAGAAATCCTAAATCTAAATATAGAAACTTGCTAAATATGGAAACTCGTGTGGTGCTCTGCATCAATCTCCCCATGTGAAAAAGAACTCGACCTCGAGTTCAAACAGATGAAAAGACAATCTACCCACGCACGCGTCTTCCGAGAGTGGGGTCTTCAAAGTGCAAATACGCGCACGTGAGGTCTTCAGATGTCATCCAAACGAATCAGGATTGACCACAATAAGAATGCTGGGTCGACTCTTCTCCGCCAACGATGGTATACTCTGAATCCGAAACTAACATCACGAACAACTCTGAGTGGCGACAACAACAAGATGTGAATAGAATGCTCCTCCGCCGAAACAAGACTCCGAAGTCTCACCCGTAAATTCGGAGCAAATCGATGTAGTTCAAACTCAGGCAACCAAGTGATATCTGTCATAGGCCTGGGCTTCCTCATCACAGGATGTAGCTGATGTCCTCATGCAATTGTGGAAACAACTTCCTCGACCAAGATAAATTCTATCTTTTCTGTCTCGGGTGACAAGGAAGGTAAAGAAGATAGGATCAGTGAAGGTTGTATATGTAACGCCTCGACCCGGAGGTCGGCCCGGAACGTCATTAATTTTTTATTTTTTTTTAAACTAATCTCAAGATTCTAACTGGGCCGGATCAAAAGTTAGGCCCAGAAACAAAAGCCACACATGAGCCGAACAGGTAGACTTAAACATATACCATATGCGTACCCAAAAACACAATCGCAAACACATAATTCCCCAAGTGAAATATTATTAAATCATAACCAGAGCAGCTACGGAACACATAGCGGTTTAATACATCACATCAACACAGACTAGGTACCACACACGGTACTTTACAAAAACATATGGTTCAATGAACCAAAAGACAAAGATAGCGGAATTCCCCTCAGTGGGAATCCCAAGACAACACAGCAGCTTATCCATCCTAAGCTTCATAAGGAGGGTTCTCCTCCTCGGGCACATTTCCTGAAATATGAGTGGTGTGAGCGGTGTGAGCTAACTAGCCTACTCAAGGAAATATAACAATGCAGTCTAATGAAACATCAAGTTAGTTAAATAATCAACATTTGCAACATGATATCTCATGCTTGTCAAACATCATTCCATCACTGCTATCATCCATCGTAACACCTACATACTACGCTGAGACCATTGTATTAAGTCCCGACACGGTCAAAATACATCCTTGCAAGTACATCTCCGACCCTCACATGGCTAGAACTGACACTCCCCAAGTCAGCAACTGTCGACACCCCTGGTCCAGTAGACGTAAACCAACACACACATGGCTGATAATGGTTCAATAGTCAAGAGTGCGTGGAACCAGTATTACATAACTCATTATCAACATCATCATCATATATAATCATCATAAGCACTTCTTATAACAGTGCGTCATGTCCAGGCACATGGGTGAGTTCATCAAAACTTGAAACCACTCATTACTCAGGATCCATCTCATTAAACCTGATTTACACTTACTGCAAAGTTAAGTCCCCTCACCGAAATTGTGTGGTCTCGAAGTCTCTGTCAACATGCAAACAAGTGTGCAATCAATAATTGGTCAACATATATAGCATACAAAGAATTACATACTTGTAGTATTTCAAAACCATACTGTTTTTCCAATAATCTCCAGGATAAATGGAACTGAATCTCCTACTTGGTTTCTAACCATTTTAAGTTACAATAATCCACAATAATATAATAAATAGGTGCTCAGACCAATTTTCATATTGTCTTCTGGACAAGACTAGATTGACGTATTGAATTAGGTCTAGATGTACAAGGGGCTCAGGCCACTTCTCATATTGTCTTCTAGGCATGGCCAGATTGATGTATTGAGTTAGGCTTAGAGGTCAGTCAGTGCCCGACAGATATAGCGTCGGCCTGGAAGTGAATTCACTCAATTCCCGACAGATAGTGTAGGCCTGAAAGTTAGTACAATAAGTAATACACTATAGTAATAACAGAAGAAAGGGTTTGTACAATTTTATTTATCAAAGGGGTATAAACATCACATGAAAACCTAGGATCTAACACATGCATAATCAATCAAACCAAGATTTAACATTAAAAAACTGGGTTCCTCGGAACATGCCTCAGAACTAGGTACTGTGGCTTCAGACCGTCCGAGCCACGGCCTAAACTGGTCCACAGAGCCTTTGAACAAGGCTCTGTCCTTCAGAAATTCTGAGATCCAAGTCTCGGAACTTACGAGAGTGCTTCCGAACGAAAACAGAAAATAGTGAGTCTGGCGTGTCTCGGAACCTGCCAAGGGCACGGAACTTCCGAAGGGGTTCGGTCCTTTCGAACAGGCTCAGAAAGTCTCGGCAGCAGAGGCGGGAAACGGTTAGCCTCTGGACACTTCGGAACTCCAAACTGAAGTTCGGAACTTCCGGAGGTCTGGCTTCGGAATTTCCGAAGCCCAACTCTCGAAACTTCGGAGAGTCATCTTCCTCCTCTGTTTGCAATAGCAGACAGTGACGCCGAGCGGTAGAGTGAAATATGAATCCAGAAACAGTGGGTTTTCTTGATTCGATTTTCACATCCAACCGATCAGATGGACTCCTCAATGAGTCCTCTTACCATAGGGAATAGTTTGAAGCTTTAACACTCACTAAGCCGTCGGATTTAAACACCAAAACCAAGTTGACATAAGAAAATTCATGTTTTTCCTTAAAGTTGAAATCGGTTTTACACACTCAAAACTCAGTCAAATTTGTTATTTTTTTATTCTAAACCAATTAAAATTTGAAAAGGAACATCGTGGTTACTTTTACTTCAGTTCCTAGGTTGAAAATCCAAGCTTTTGAAAATCTTCCCTTCAAGCTTACGGTCAACCGAAAATTTGAAAAATAAAGACAGAGGGAGAGAGTGATCGGTCTGGTTAGATGGATTCACTGGAGAGGGAGGTAAAACCAGCTGGGGGAAGCTGAGTTTTATAAAGGTAGCTGGGCAATGGGTGGAGGCCACGACGGACGCTGCATGTAGCGGCTGGCCATCGCCCGGCACAGTAATGGACAGTAAACACTGTTAGTTTGCAGATAAGTCCCTGCCAGTTTTGATTTTTGCAAATAGGTCCAATTTTGATAAAAATCAGTTTTTAACTAAAATATGGTTTAAAAAGCCCGATTAATTTAATCCAACTTGACAGATAAGTTGGGTTTTAAAAACTCTAATCACCATAAAAATTTGGAGATTTTCATTAAAAACCATAGATCTAAACAAAATCCATAATTTGACACTATTTACTTAATTTAATTTGTGTTAAATAAAATGAATTAAAATCCTCATTTTCGGGGTTTGAAGAAATAAACTAGACCGTACTAAAATGGTCTAAAATAAAATGCTTGTCTCAAAATTTTCTTATTTCCGAAATCTTTTAAAAATATTTATTTCCCCTTCTCAGGGTCTTTTCAGGCGGTTTTAAATATCATTTTCTGAAAATAATTGAAAATCGCATTCAAAAATCAAAATCTTTAATGAGGGAAAACTCATGCCAATCAAAACAGTCAGGCAATGGCATAATAATAAAATAATATCGAAGAATGGAAAATTACCATTTTGCCCTTCCAACTAAACGGGCTGGATCACTGAGCTTTCGAGCTCTGACTGGGCCGAACCTGGGCTTTTCTCAAAGCCCTAACCCTAATCTTCGAGGTTAATCGGTTAAGGTACGATTTATCATATGGATTACGCCTAATTCGGGTCAGGGTATTACATTACAGTATAGGTGCAGGCCATGTGTTATGAAGTGGTTCCGGAAAGCTAGTAGGAGGGTCATGGTGAAGATCATGATTGAAGACAACTCTAAACTGTGAGGGTGGGATACATGGTGCAGCTGTTGGGCTTTGAAAATGTGAGGGAGGTACAGGCTGAATGGTCTGGACATGTGCATAGCACGGGTCATGTAATGGATCGGGCTGTGGGTCAAGCTGTGGATCAGGTTGTGGGTTAGGCTGTAGGTCAATAACGCCAATAGGATCAGGGTCATGCTGATGTGGGTTGGGGTCTAGAAGCAAAGGTGTTGGACCTGGACAAGGTGTAAGGTCCTCCACATGGTCATCCTCATCAAATTCTTTGGACTTGCAATGAGAAACTGCAGCAAACTCATATTGTTCATCGCTTATATTCATTTGGCTTTTAATTTCAGTATGTGAATCATGAATGTGAGGTGCAGATGCATGTACAGACTCAAACAGACTAGGTGACACTGGGATGGGATCCAGAGGTTTTCTATTTGACACGATGGTTTTGGGTAACCTATGAGATTGTATCACCTCTGATTCATCATTACTTAACCATATGTGTCAAGTTCCCGAAGAATTGGGTGATTAATGAGCCTGCAATAGTAGAAGGGAGGGACATATTTCTCAATTAACTGTTTCTTCATTTCGTCCCATGTTAAATCTAAGGGGTCTTTTTTTAACCTCCTACTTTTATGTTCCACCATCATCCAGAAAGTCTTTCCTTGCTCCACCCATTTCAATTTGGCGTAACGAACTCGTCGATTTTCTGACATGTCATGCCACTCAAAGTAGCGTTCCATGTCCGATAGCTAATCGAGAAAAACTTTGGGATCTATACGTCCATCAAAATTTCGGAGCACGATAGGAACACTCTTCAAGACACGATCTTCATTTTTGGTAAATTTCTGAGGCTTATGAGGTTGATGGTACTCACCACAATCAACTCCGAGTTAACTTGTAAGTCAACTGGGTGCTCTTGGGTTGTACAGGAATAAATTTAGCATTTATGACTTCCTGTCTCCTTTGAAATTCAGTTGTGTGGATAGTCAACTAGATGAGGAACTTATTGAACCAAGCTGGGGGTTATTCTCCTAACATGTCTAGATGATTCTAAATGATGTGTCCAAAACTCTATATGCCATGATGAATTATTATTTTTTAATATTTTTTAATATTTTTTTAAATTAATTAATTTTTTTTTACACTACATGCAAATCTAGGACCGTGGATATTTAAAGAGACAATCCAACATTGCTACTGATACCAAATTGACGCAGAACAAGGGATAGGGTAACCCTAAATGCCTAAATGTAGATTAAATGGATGAAAATAATACACCCCAAATCTAAAATGGGTTGAAATTAAATACCAATTAACATATGCAATTAATTAATATAAATTTACCACAAATAATCATGAAAATTCTTGGAATCTAATATAAGTGAATATAAGACAATCCAAACCAAGTCACATCTTCAGTAAAGGTCCCTCAAAACAAAGGGGTTTGTCAAATCCCATAAATATTTTGATCTATCATCAGAAATAGGAATTAAATTGGTTGTTTGGCAAGGAGAAATTGTAAGACAACAGTAATATGAGATATTAACGGTATGGGACAACAAAATAGGGGATCTCAATGGATAGGACAGCAGTAAACAGCCATATATGGGACTGTTATGGGTTGGGACAGCAGTTTATGGGACTGTTTGGGGTAGGGGAGGGTCGTAGGGACTTAGGAAGGGCTTAGGACGAATCTAGATGGGATCTGGGACAGATCGGGCCGAGTCCAGATGGGATCTGGGACAGATCGAGACGAGTCCGGATGAGATCTGGGACAGGTCGGGACGGTAAACAATGATTTTTCTGAGACAGCGATAGACGGTTCTGGGACAATAATAGAATGATTCTGGGACAACAGTTCGGCTGGGTTTGAGAGGGCAGTAAAGAAAGAAGAAAAGGAAAAAAAGAGAGAAAAACCTGGATCTTGGAAGAGGATTCTCACATTTTCCCGTGGCTTCTCGCCTTCCCTAGTTTCTCATGAGAGTTCCTTGGCTTCTCACCATGCTTCCTGTGATGGAGACAAGTTTGCACAAAGCAAAAGTTGTTATTTTCATTGATTAAGTGTCGATCCCGTATGGAGGGGTTACATCATATATATATATATATATATATATATATATAATGACTTAAAAACGTGAAAAAGGCCAAAATACCCTCAAATAAACAAATACCAAACTACCTCCAATGATTAGAATGCCCTAATTACACGTAAAATCATTAAATTTCCCCAAACAAAACTAACTATTGGACTAAACAAATAAATGGAAGAAAAAATACAATTATGAAAAGCTGGAAATCCTAAATCTAAATATAAAAACTTGCTAAATATGGAAACTCGTGTGGTGCTCCGCATCAGGTATCCATTACTGTGTGAAGGAAAAGGTGGTTCTCCGGGAAGGCAGCAATCTGAAAGCCCGGAATAAAGTCAGATGTCAGAGAAGCATTGGCTAGAGATCCACTGAAACATCTACCTCTTATGTGCGGCGAGAGCCACTATTATCCCCAAGGGGAGGGGGAGAAGAGTGCACAGATACCAAGCGAGGAAGAGAATGTTCCATAGCATCCAAATCCAAGAGTCTAAATGAGAGGAATGGAGCAGACCGGGGAAGATGAAGCCCGATCGCTATCACTAGGTCAAGAAGAGGTGATTGTCCAGGGAAAGAAACAAGCCGATGGCACTGGATAAAGACTGGTGTCAGGGAGAATCACTAGCTAGAGCGTCACTGAAACATTTGCATCTAAAGGACTTTGAGCCCCAATCTCCCCAAGAATAGGGGGAGGAGAGTGAAGAAAACAATTGATGAAGAAAATGATCCACTGCAACATGTAAAGCCACACACTAAAACAAATCGCGGGGTATACAAGAAAAGGAAAATAGAGAAGAAACGTAGGGAAGGGAAGAGATAATACCCAGAGATGAGTGAGGAGACGACCTAGCAGACTCAGCAAAGGGGAGTTCAGGTGGGGCTAGTGGGGGGAGAACAAGGCTGATGTTGTTCGGAAGATGATCGAAAAATGGTTGAAAAGTGTCTCATAACCACTTCTCTGATGCCCTCTTTATCTACCAATCTCCTCCCATCCACTACTATTGATTTAATGTTGTTACAAGCTCTTCTCTCGTTAGCCACTCTATGAAAGAATTTAGTGTTCTTGTCATTGAGTCCCAGTCGTTGAGTCCAACCTTCCCCTGGATCTTCGTTTTTGTTTTGACAATCTGGGGCTTGGGGTCTCTGGTCAAAAAGGAAGATCGACTCAAGAGCTCCCTCCTCTTAAACTGAGTCGGATTGACTTGCATCTTCCGACCTTCCTAAGAAAGTCCGTTGAGTGCACCCATTGCTTTCTCTACCTGACTTCCCCTTTCCATCCTCACGAATCCAAAGGTTCTTCCCACAACATCTTTCTTCCTCAGAATGAAGGTATCTATGATTGTCCCCCACTTCTTGAAGATTCCCTGAAGCCTGCTCCGGGTGTCTGGCAAGTGGGCTACAAACAAAGTGATCGGTGAGTCTTCTCCGCTCCTGCACCTTCTCTTGCCCTTCGGCTACTACCATCCTTCCCCATCGACGTTCCCCTAGCCCCCAATCTAGTTTTGCCGATTGCCCGCGCTCCCTAGGTTTGAAGCCTCTACCTCCTACACTCTTCTTCCCTCTCTGGTAGGTTCTCTCACTCTCTCTCTCTCTCATTGTTACTCTCTCACCAGAGTAGGCTTTCTACGGCATTCCTGTGAAATAAAGTATTTGCATGATGCTCAAATTTAATAACCTCCAGCTGATTAAATTCCAACCAATAACTTCACATTTTTAAAAATATTGAATTAGAGATAACTCCCCCTTTCGAAGATGAGCAGCATCCTAATATAATTCATAAATGCGAACTAAGTTATCATCATCAAAATATAAGATTTGGATTGTATCCCATACATCCTTTACAGTAGGTAATATATATACACCAACCCTCTTACATGCTCCTCATAGAATGTAGAAGCTAGGTTTGGACCAAGGAATTTTTAGCTTTCCATTCCTTATATTTTGGATCATCTTTTGCAGGCTATGTGGCAGTACCATCAACATAATCAATCTTTTGTTTAGCATCAAGGAAATTTTTTGCTAAGTGAGATCATTGAAAATAATTGGTCTCATTTAAAAAGGTGGTAGTGATCTTCCCAATAGAGGTTGAATCAGAAGAAGTCCCACTGAGAACATCATGCTTGTCCATGGATGACATAGTGAAATAATGATTCAAAAAAATGAGAAAGAACACACACCACCCAACACAAGTATCAAAAATTAACAGTTGTAGGAGATCCAAGAGGCCAGATCTAAGAAACAAAGGGTTGCACAACACCAGTGCATGCAAGATATTTGAAAATGGGTCCACCGATCACAAAAGGACTAAGAATTCGAGGGATTCGCAAATACTACTAGGGGTGACTACAGTGGTGAAGGTTTAATGAGGGAACAGTAGTTTGCAAGCCAGATGAAAGCAAAAAAATGCAGAAAATGAGATTTTTGGGCATCCTTGGGTCAAATTTGAAATAATTGCATGTGGGCCCCACCTGTGACCAAAGATCAAGGTCAACGGGGTGGATAGGGAGGTGGGCCAGGGGCCAACTAGGGGTGTGAATGAAAAAATTGGTCAAACAAGGTCTACGCAGCCAGATCCAAGGGTTGAAATGAAAAATATGAGTTTAAGGTCATTCCTATCGTGGCGTCAGAGAAGTTTCAAAAGGAAGCTTTCCAATGATCGCACGCCTCCAAGATTCGTATGGATTGAACGTAGGGGTAGAAACGACGTGTAACACCCCAGAATTTCAATCCGGTAAATCAATATAATTTCCCTTAATGATAAGGAATAAATAGAACTGATACTATGTATTAGGTCAAATGAGGAAAGAAATGATTAAGTAAGAATGTGAGATTAGAGGGATGGTGGAGTAATTAAGCGAGATTTAAGAAAGACTAAATTAAGGGATGATTTAGTTAAATAATTTTGAAAGTGGAGTGGAATATAATTAATTAAATTAATTAATGGAAATTTTGGTGATTAGTTAATTAAGAGGAATTAAGGGTGACTTAATTAAGTAATTAAAATGGGTTTAAGTGCGGTTTAATTAAGAGATTAAAATTTAATTTAATGTCAAGTGATGTGGTGGGTAATTAATTTATGAAAGTTAATGAACTAATTAAGGAATGAGAGAGAAATGAGCAAGTGCTCATTCCTCACCCCACCCCACTTCCCCCCCCCCCCCCCCCCCCCCCCCCCCCCCCCCCCCCCCCCCCCCCCCCCCCCCCCCCCCCCCCCCCCCCCAACCCACCATGACACACTCACCTTTCCCTCTCACGGCAAACCTTTCCTCCCCCTTCTCTTCACACGGCAAGCACACCCTCCTCCATTCTTCACCACCGTGCACCCCCCTTCTTCCACTCTTCACACAGTTTTCCTCCTCCTCTCTTCTCCTCCATTAGTGAAACTCAAGCAAGAGAAGAAGGGAAGAAAGGAAGAAGAAAGAAAGAAGAGAAATCTTGGAAAGCTTCACAAGAGGTTGGTTTTTCTCCCTAGATGTAGTATTAAGACCTAATTTGAGGATTAGGATGGTCTAGAATCAACCCAAGACAAATTTGGGTTAAGGAAATGGAAATTGGAAAAATTGGAGATTTTTGGATTTTCCCACAACTCATGAAATTTGATTTAAAATCCATATGTTTATTAATCAAATCATGAGTATTAACCTTCTAAGATGTGACAAATCACATGTGGAATCAATCTAAGAGGTTAGGTTTGGAAATCAAGGCCAATGACCCACCATTTAGTGATTTTCGAGTTCAAGAAACTCGGCCTGCACTGCAGTTTTCTGTAAGTGACTGTCTCGGAACCTGCCTTAGACATTCTGATGTAGGACACGGAAGATGCAGCACACAGATTTAACTTCTATTTATTTTTATTTATTTATTTCTTAATTAGCAAGTAGGATTTGTTATTTGGGATCTTAGCAGTCCAACTTTAGTTACTTTTCTATTTGATTTAGAAGTCATTTCCTATTTGATTTAGAAGTCCTTTTATATTTGATTTAGGAGTCCTTTTCTATTTTAATTTAGGAGTCCTTTTCTATTTGATTTAGGAGTCTTTTCCTATTTGATTTAGGAGTCCTTTTCTATTTTGATTTAGGAGTTCTTTTCTATTTTGATTTCTTATTTTTTTCTTATAAATACAATGCATGTAAGAGAGGGACTCACCTCTTTCGAATATATGAATTGATATAGATTTATTATCTTATTTTCCTCTATCATCTCTGCCGAGTTGCAGACCTTACCTTCATTGCTGGTTTTGTTTCGGCCATCGCTGATTCTGGGCTTAATCCCAGAGGAGATACCCTGCTGTCGCTACCTTGGACTTTATCCCAAGCTTATCTCAGTTACAAGTCTTCCGCCCCTTGCCTAGTTGCAGGCTGTTTTACATTAATTGATTCAGAGCCGAGTTTCTCTGTATCACTGTTATACAGAGACGTTCCTGTTCCGAGACAGGTTCCTGCGTTATCAGGGACGATAGTAGTCTTGATCCCCGCCATCTTCGCCAAATCCTGGCATTATCCCAGGTACGAATCTACCATCCCAATCCCCATCCTCCGCCCCTTTTCCCACAACCAACAAAAACAAAAAAAAAAAAAACCAAAAACCAAATGACTAGTTGACCAAGTTTGACTATTTGACAAGCTATGTGTCCACCTCACCCATCCATTAAACCTTTTCCCCACTCCAACCGTCCTGTCTTGGATTATGTGACACCCCGATCTCATTCCCAGCATCATGTAGCCCCGTTAGCATCCAACAAACATGGTGCTCAATTTCTCCTCCAATCTGAGTTCAATGACTTTAAATCCGAATTTATCTCTGAGATGCGCTCTGAGTTGCGCTCTGACTTTCACGACTTTTTCCAAGAATTTAGAGAACTTTTGTTCGGCCGAAAATGCACAGCCCCGATGAAGGTGAACAAAACTTCGAAATACGTGCCCGCTTCCTCGAGATGTGTGCCAACCACTCCAAAGACATCATCAGCGTTCGTGCATGCTGCCTCGGAGTCAGACTCAGAATTCATGCATCCTCCTCATGCAGTCGTGACCCTACAACCAATGCCTGTGTTGGAGACAGAGCGAGTTGTGTTGCCGGCACCACCGTCGATACAACCGACGAGTGTCGATCAACCGCCACCACCTCTACCTACACCTCCACCGCCACCGCAAATTTCTCACCCATCTCCATTACCCAAACCTGATCCCATTACGGATACCAAGACTTCATCTATGATTATTCTTCCCTTATCATGTCAGCCTCTTGTCCTCCATCCGACAGATCATCAGGACTGTGTGATCACTCCAGTGCCATATGACGACCCCTTCGCCATCAGCTTGGTTCGTCCATACTTGCGCCCGTTTGCGGTCCTTCAATTTTTCGCCCCACAGAAAGAATGTTCTCGTCGTCTGTGCCTTAAAGATTGTGCAGTTCAAAGCTTCATCATTCGCATCTTCGGACTTGGTCTTCATCTTTGTTTGGTGTCGTGTGCTTTTGCTGATTTCCACTCGAGGACGAGTTCTTTTCAAGACCGGGGGACTGATGTAGGACACGGAAGATGCAGCACACAGATTTAACTTCTATTTATTTTTATTTATTTATTTCTTAATTAGCAAGTAGGATTTGTTATTTGGGATCTTAGCAGTCCAACTTTAGTTACTTTTCTATTTGATTTAGGAGTCTTTTCCTATTTGATTTAGGAGTTCTTTTATATTTGATTTAGGAGTCCTTTTCTATTTTAATTTAGGAGTCCTTTTCTATTTGATTTAGGAGTCTTTTCCTATTTGATTTAGGAGTCCTTTTCTATTTTGATTTAGGAGTCCTTTTCTATTTTGATTTAGGAGTTCTTTTCTATTTTGATTTCTTATTTTTTTTCTTATAAATACAATGCATGTAAGAGAGGGACTCACCTCTTTCGAATATATGAATTGATATAGATTTATTATTTTATTTTCCTCTATCATCTCTGCCGAGTTGCAAACCTTACCTTCATTGCTGGTTTTGTTTCGGTCATCGCTGATTCTGAGCTTAATCCCAGAGGAGATACCCTATTGTCGCTGCCTTGGGTTTTATCCCAAGCTTATCTCAGTTACAAGTCTTCTGCCCCCTGCCTAGTTGCAGGCTGTTCTACATTACATTCCGAGACAAGTTCCAAAAGCTCGGACAATCCAAGGGAACGAATGACGTTCTGAGAACTATAGCAAGGTATGAGGTCTCGGAACCTAGCTCGGACGTTCCGAGGCCAAGCTCCGAGAAGACCAATGAACCCTCGGAAGGACAAAACACTCAGGAAAAAATTAGAAAAACTTGTTAAGTTCAAAAGAGGACCCGAGGTCTCGGAACCTGGCTCAGAAGTACCGAGACCAAGTTCCGAACAACTAGTATAAATTGAAAATTTGCGTGTTTTGAAAGTGCCGAGAGAAAGCCTAGAAGTTACGCAGTCTCGGAACTTGGTTCGGAGGTTCCGAAACCAAGTTCCGAGCAGACTAACATGATTGTATACTTCAGACGGCCCGAAGGGGACACAGATGTTCCGAAGCTTCGGAACAAGCTTTGGAAGTTCCGAACAGAGTGACCCAAGTTCCAAACTGGCAGTGACCAGACTGTTTTGATCTTAACCCCACACTCTTGTTTTGGATCATTAATGTGGGATTAATGAGACACCAGTAACATTCTCCAAATCTGACCCCCTCAATGGTAATTAATAAAAGTACTAAATATTTGATTTGGAAACCAAGGACATTAACTAATGATGTGATTATTGTGTCTTAATCCATGGAAATAACCGAAGGACCCGAAAGTAACTTAGAGGTGTACAAGTCGTTTCGTGATTCGTTCTCCCAGTCGATTTATCTCCAATCAGGTAGGTTTTCCTACTTCGTTGACCTATGGGTGTGGACCTAATATTTTGTTAATAAATAAGCAAATGATGAATTGTGTCCCTTTGAAAATTATATATCCTCGATTTATGATTTATAGCACTATAAGAATCAAATGTTATGATTATGAAAATAATACCTATGAATGGTTTTGTTTTATGAAAGTAATACCACGAATGATTTTGTATCCCATGAAAATAAGATGCTTTGGATATCTTGAATATGTGATATTATGAGAATATGATAGCTTCCAACTACATGGGGTTTTGAACTACTTTGGAATTTGTAAATCATATATAGAGAATCTATATGACTGTTGAATAGAGTTCAGATGTTTTGAAAGTATAAAGCATTTATGGTGAAAAGAGATTTTTATGCCCTTGATAATGATTGGAGATATGTCATATGTATGAACATTAGCATTCACTTGCATTCATATTCCTCATACATGAAGCATGGGATGGGAAATACATGAAATGATAACCAAGGACCAGTTTGTCCAAACGGACCTTAGAGTCATGATTATTGTTATGGGGTTACCAACATCGAACCAAAGTGCCGAATGTCCGGACGGGCTTTGGTGTCGTGTTATAATTGACGAATCAAAGTGTTGAATTGTCCCGGGCAGGCTTTGATGTCGTGTATGTATAGCCAAAAAAGAATGTTTCACCGGTGGAACCGGTTGAGTTTTATGATGACATATAACAATACACCCTAAAAACATGAATATGAAATGAGTATACGAGAAGATAAAATGCCCCGTTGTCCTAAATGGGTTGTTGAATTACCTATGCATGGGGCATGATGAGGGTATGCATGAATCATGGCACACATGGCATAATACATTGCACATTGATGAGCATTTACATGATTGGCATATGGTATTTTGAAAAAACAAGTGAATATGATTTCATTATAGGTATTGGGTTGACATCATTATGATAATGAAATTATGAGAGAAGTTAGGTATGAGTATGATACCTTATAATGAAATATGTATTATGTTTTCAAATATAAGCTTTCCATAATAAGTTGGACATAAGATTCTTAGTATAATAAGTATTTTGAGTAAAAGTATTGAAATACTTATACTATTATGATATAACTAAGATATGAAAAAGGTTTTGAGAAAATTATTAATCATAATTTCAATTATGAGATTTCTGGTATGAAAAGAAGTATGAGGTGAGTATGTAGCTTTGATATTATAAGTAAATGAGTTTTGAGAAATGCTTGGAGGTTTATATATAAGGTATACAGTATGTAAGTGTTTGATTTTCAAAGTACAAGTATGTATAATGTCTTAGTATGACACGTCGTAGTGCATATTATGTGATCGAAATTCCTACTGGGCGCGTTGACTAAGCCCATAAAATCTCCCCTTAGATTGTGTATGCAAGTTTGAAGTACGTAGATGAAATTGGACCAAGCGATGGCCGAATGTAGACAAGATGAAGAACTAAGTAGGAAGCTTGGACTAGTGAAGCGGACTTATGTATTATGGGAATAGTAGGACAATGTTATGTATTAAAAATGTTCATGTAATATTTGGGGAATGTTATGGCGATATGACTTGGAAACTTTGTAATTAAGTATTTTGTATTTGACTCATGTATGATTATCTTGGGAATTTCCTTATATTTCCTTTGAAATGCGTTTGGCTATTCATGCAATGAAATAAATGTTTAAATCTCTACAGGTTTATGTTAATGTGTGCAAATGTTATCACGCACACACTAGTTGGGCCAGTCAAGGGTCGGGTCTTCGGACTCAAACTTGGCTCGCGTCGTGATGCTCGCCTCCCTCTCCACTAAAATATTCCTCATATATTACTCTGATGACGGTAGTTAGAGGGAGGGGCGTTACACGACGAGGGTGTTGATGAGCGTTCAAATCTACAAACAAAATGAAGATTTAAGGACGGAAAGAATAGTCCATCCTATGAACCAACAATTGTAGAAAATACAGAAAAACCTGACCTGTTTGGGGAGGATGAACCACCAAAAAATGCAAAAAAACATTTCTCTAAAATGATGGAGAGAGATCTTCTGTAAGGACTAGTTGCTAAAAAAATATAGTGTTGAGGTGGAGAAATCAGGAACCTTATTGTTCTGGCTGATACCATGTGAGAAGAAAATTAGGAAAAAGGAAAAAAAAAAATATAGAGATGAATTCTTTGTGTTGTATTTCTTCTATTTAATCAAAAGAGGATACACGTACATATAGAATACAGAGAGTCAATCAAAGTGAAGAAAAAAGGAAAGAAAGATCAGTTACAATCAATTACAATTAAAGGTATCAAAAGGTCAAATACACATTTAAAATGTGAAATTACTACACAATTTACAACACACACAACATGTAGTATCCATCATTTACGACTAGGACTACTAGGGGTAACTAAAATCATTTATGACTAGGACTACTAGGGGTTATTGAAGTAAACTAGTAATTCCACAAGGGAAAGACCTTGTCTTTTAAGTTATACCCATAAGAAAATAGCATCCTCTAATAATGTGCCCAAATTATGACTATTACCATATACAACCAGCAAAGAATGCATGTGATTGCAGAGGCTAGGAACCCAGCTTCTTGTGTAACGGTAGGGATGGCGAGGATACCTGCACCTACCTATGCAATTAAACAGCATTTGAGGAATGAAATGGTAGGAGAAAGTAAAGAATTGTAATGATCCAACGCAAAAAAAAATAGTGATATTTTTTAGCCAAGATTTACATTAATAGAGAAAAAAAAATACAAATACATCCAATGAGAAAAGGGTCTAGATGGAATAGACCGCAAAAGAAAATAACAAAATAGAGCAATAGAGTAAAATCACAAAAATACAACTAAAAAGAATAAAGGCACAACTACAAAATAGCCATCAACCAAATACAATCATCTTGGCCCCATCCCTGCTTGAATCCCTCCTATCTCACAAAAGAAACACGCCTGGAATTGAGTTGTTGACTCCAGACTTTGCAAAGAAATCCACCACACCAATGGTTGTGCGGCTAACTTGAGCAAATGAAACATCAAGTCCCAAAGCTAGAGCCTTAATCTCCCTAACCGTGGGAAGAAAAAAGAATACTAATTTGAACACATACTTTCACATCCTTGCACCTAAAAAATGATGGCAACAAGTGCTTGTGGAACTTCCATCTCCCATTAGTTGATATAAAAAATAACCTGAATTTATCCATTTCAATAAATAAAAATAAATAAATATCACGCGGTAGAGACTAGGAGAATGGGTAGACCTTTTAAGACCTAGATTGAGAAGGTAAAGAAGAATACAATAGATAATAGGGTGATTAAAGATATGGTTTTTTGATAGAACAAAATGGAAACATAGGACTCAAAAAGTTAATCCCAGATAGATAGAAAAATGGCAATTGATGATGAAGAAAAAGAAGAAGAAACTGAAAGAATTGCTATCATCCAAGGGAGAAAAAAAATACTAATTTCAATACATACTTTCACATCCTTGCACTTAAAAAGCGATGGCAACAAGTGCTTGTAGAACTTCCATCTTCCATTAATTAATATAAAATAATTAAATCTATCCATTTAAAAAATAAAATGAATAGATATCATGTGGACCTTAAAGTGTTTTGTCCTCTTGTGTGATGTAGAATGGGATATTGAATACACCCAGATTTATTATAGCATATATAGCATAGGGAAATGGATCCATTGGGTTCACTATGGGTCCCACAAACCAAAGTTTACAAGAAAGTTCTATGAGAACTATCCTTAGGAGAAAGTTGTTTTATCTCTATATATAACGAAAAACCCTTGACACTACAATAAACAAATTTATATGACTCTTTGACACGGACGAGTTATTTAGTCGGTAGACATTACAATTTCTTTTTTCTTTTTCCTTATTTTCTTTTTTTTGCTTAGTTTTGACATGTTGAATCTTTTGAAGTATCATTAGGAATATTGCGACTGTCATTTCATTTCTTTTGTATAGTTCCCTATGCTACTCTAGTGGTGGTTCATTTTTGTTGTTGGAATGATGATTTATTCATGATTTTGACTTTTTAACACTTGGTTCTGTAAATTTCAAACGTTTATTATTATCTTCTTATATTGTGCACTTTTGCTTTTACATTTGATGAATTTTCTTTATAATGTGCATATTAATTTGCTTAGTTGATAGAGTCAAAAAAGTAATGCATTTATCATTAATATTTTAGTAGTAGTTGTAGACAACTGCATTATATTTGTATTGGTGCATCAAAGTACATAATTAAATAAATACAAATATATTTAAAAATATGGAAAAGGTGCACCTAAAATGAAAAAGCCCAAACCTAGAAGTGTGCCTTGTGCCTTAAGCTCCAGGACCCCTTTGTGCCTTGAGTATGCTTTGTGTGTTGAACGCAATGATTTATCGTGGATTAGGCACCACATCACTATTACCTCATTTGTACACCCATGACTAAAAATGGGGCACATAGATGGGTGGTTGGTGAAATCTTTGAACAATGTGATCATTCCATATGAAAATGCTAGAAATATTGCTCAAGGAGACGCCTTAGGGAGATTGTCTATCCATTTAATGTGGATTAGGCACCACATGACCATTCCATCGTGTGTACAAATGTGACTAAAAGTGAGGTAAATGCATAGGTAGTGGGTGCAATTTCAATCTCATCTAGTCGTCCTAGCCATCTTCTTTTGGGCCTTATCCATCCAGTGCTTATAATACTAAAAACTTCAAGTATTATGATCTCATGGCTGGAATGACCAAATGGGTGCTTAAGAGAAGATGGGGATGGCTCCTCTAGAGAAGATGGCCTTTTTAAGTTTCTATTTTTGTGGAATCTAAAAGTGCCCAAAGTTTTAGGCCGATATATCAAATTAATAGCCATATTTCAAAGGGATTTTTTTGTTGGCCTGTACCAGTATTTTTCATATTGGGTGTGTGAAAAACCAGCATGTTTTGGCTGATATTTTGGATATCAGCTACAAAAAGTCCATAAGACCTCATGCAGGTACATCCTTCATCATGGGTAGCAATAGCTTGGAAAAGTTTGCGCTTGGATATGGTCACACCAAAATCAGCTTGGCAAAATCACCCTATGCATAGCTTTTAAGGTCCAAATATCAACATCAAGTATGGACAGAATAGGGCTTTGATTCAACAATGGGTGCAAGTCTATGCAACAAGAATGGGCCTCAATATATAGGAGGAATTTGACAAATCGTAAGTACCAAAAGTGAGATCTCTTCTCAATGAGATTAAGGATTTAACTCCAACTCATTTGAAGAAAGATGGGAGGGTATAGTCAAAAGAATGCAGCAAAATCTTTTCAAGTAAAATGATGTATTGATTTTATTTTATTTTATTTTTTTTGAAACTTTGTTGTTTTATTGATAGCAGGGAAAATTCCTCAAAGAATACAGCCAAGTGATACAGTAGACCCCATGGGAAGCAGGGGGACACAGACTAAACCAGGAAAAGCAGACAAAACCTGGATACAAAACAAGCAAATAATGTATTGATTGCTGAAACCAAAGTCAAATGTCCCATTTCCTAAAATATTGGTGAGAAAAACGGTGGATCCACCTAGTGTTGTGTCCTAATGAGACATCCATCAATCATCTATTCTTGAAATACAATTCCAACACTGTACAATAATAAAAAGAAGTAATCTTGCTATTCCTAATGTCGTCTTATAAGTGGGTATAATGGGGCATCCATCGATCATCTATTCTTGTATTGCCATTTGTTGCACTGTATTCTTTCATCCAATTTTTTTTAGCTTGGGTCATTTTTGAGGTCATTGCAGTCCTTAACAGAGGGGTAGAGCTGATCATTTCAATAGGATAGATCATGGACCCTAGCGATTGCAAGGATCAACTCATCAGTAATTCAGCGGAGTTATCTGAGTGCAAAGGAGATGAAAGAATCTCAGCATCAAATCTTTACACAGACTAGGATTTGTAATGCAGGAATAAGAGGTGTACTGAGACAAAAGTTACAGTGGTGAGAAATGATTGTATAACCATATAGAGCAAAAGGCACACCTGTTGGCGGTCCATTACTGTAATGGACAAGCATTTCTTGTAAATTACTACCCTTTTTTAATCAACTACCATTATCTCTTAGAGGATTCGAATTAGGAAGAAAGGGGAGGGGAGGAGAGGAAGAGAGAGAGAATTCCCCAGGTAGGCCCCACAAGCTTGCCAGGTGGAATTAAGAACCCGCCATGACTAATTCTTGAAAATTTACTGACAGGTTCTAACCTAATGTTGAATGCAACTCAAAATATGAATTAGGACAGGAAGCATGGTGAAGAAAAGAAAATGTGGGTGGAGGGTGGGGATTAGATGGACCCACAATCTCGGCTGGAGGATTTCAGGCTGTGATGTGGTTCTAAGCTGAAAATTCACACATTTATACAAGAAGCACACATCATAAGGTTCCAATTGGATGTGTGCAAGTAAATTATTTTTTTAAAAGATAACTGTCAACTACTCGTATGTTTAACCATTTTGTTTAAAAACTGTCATTTAATAAGTCACTGCTTCAAAAAAAAACTGTCATTTAATAAGAGAGTATTCAAGTGAAGCATTAAGTATGACTGCCTGTAGTCATTAACAAAAACATAAACACAGACGTATATAGTGTATAACACAGAGTCTCAGCAGACTAGGGGTGGTAATTTCCGCAGGGCCTGTCAAACGTACCCAAATTGAACGTAGTAAAACAGGATTCAGGTTGAGTACATTGACCCATCTACTAACAGATTGAACTATCTTAAACCAATTTCATAAATAAGTTGAGTTTAAGGTTCAAAGTTAAATAAGTAGCTCATCTATTGCAGCATTTTCTAAAAGTAACCTGCAAATCCAACCCAATCCCACCCAGAGAACATGGAAGCGAATGAACATTGAATTACTGCCTTGTCGAATAAAATGACCGATCGAATCTGAGGCATTTAATAAATGGATCAAGTTTGAGTCGAGGTTTCAAAATAAATGGGTTGATGACACGAACCCAATCAGACCAATTGCCACCCCTAATTTTTACCACCTGGAAGTCTGAGAGAGACATACCGTAGTGCCGGCGACAAGAAAAATGCAACTGCTAAGGCTTCCTAAAAACAACATAGCCAACCAACCGAAACGCCAATTAGAAATTTATAATGCAGAAAAATAAATTACAGTAGGGGTTGAATCTGATGAAATTCAGATGAATTCAGAGGAAAATGATTTTCACCAGGTTCTCTCTTTAAGGTGACTTGATTTAGGTTAGAGAATAGCCTCTCGAATTCTTCAGTTGATTGTTTCTGACAGAAGCATTTGAGCGGTTTCGAAGGAAGAGAATGGCGAGTACAGGAAGGGAATCGGTGGTGAGAATCAGTGACTTTGAGATTGGTTCTAGAAAAGGAAATAGCGATCGAGGGGCCTTTCCCGCAGCTGATTAGAAGGGGCGGGACATGAAATTGCAGTGACGAAGAATAAAACGCCATCTCTCTCTCTCCTGTAGAGCTCCAACTCAGCACGTTTATCCGTTGCTACCAGTGAGCGACGAAACAAAGACATCGAATTTGGAAGACACGGAATTTGAAGAATGATATTTCGCAGTGACACCGCAACGAGGGTGGGGTTCTTTAAAATTCAATTACACCCGAATTTATATATATAGAATTTGATCTAACTTATCTTGAATTTTTAATCCGAACTTTACAACTCGACTCGACCTAAATTCTAATTTAAATCAACTTAAATTCTGACTCGACTCATACTATTTTGCGTAATTTTAAGTGGGTCGAGTTGGGTCACGTTGGGTCAGGTTGGATTGGGTTAATTTGTAAAATGCTCAATCTGATCCGACCCAAATTTCATGCACGTATTTATCTTCTCAATCCGACCTGACCCACCCAAAATTCTCAACCTGACCCACATGATTTCTCAGGTTGGATCATGCGGGTCGAGTCAAAACCCGACCCAAGTTGCAGCCCTAATATTATTTTGTTAGGAAAGATGATTGATATTTTTATTTTCACAAAAATAAAAATAAAAATTGGTTTAAATATTTATAATATTTGATATTAGAATTATTGAGGATTATTATTTAAATTACAAAATCAATTTAAAAAAATTGTCCCAATCATTGTAAAAAAAAATTTGTAAAATTTCATAAGTTTTAATATTAACTTTCATATTTGATCAAGGTAAGTTTTAAGGTAGAAATCATATTTAACGGTATCGGTTGATACTAGGGCTACAACTCGGGTCGGCTCGAGAATTTCGGGCCAGCGGGTCGGGTTGTGTTGAGAAGATAAAAATCCAAATGGAATTCGAGTCGGGTCAAGTTGAGAATTTTACAAGTTAACTCGACCCGACCCAGCTAAAATTAGGTTAAAATGGGTTTAAAATGCGGGTTGAGTCAGAATTCGAGTTGATTCAGGTTAGGTCAGATTATGAAGTATGTGTTGATAATTCGGATTGGGTCCAGTCAGATTCCATATATATCAATTTAAGTAAAGAACCTGACCCATCTGACCCGAGTTACAGTCCTAGCTGATACATACACGTATTTTGAAGGTTGCAATTCAACAATCCATACGTTGAGTTCCATCGTGGCGCAGCATTCACCCTCTTGACTGTAGCATTGCAGGCCATATTGGCCACGACGGTGTTCGTAACCCTAACATTTTTTGACCTTTTTTTAACTCGTGCGGAGCCCACTCATGAGCGGCTCTTCTCCTTCATTTCACATGTTCATTGCAACCGATCGTCTCTTAAGGAAAGAAAGTTTTAAGAGTTGAGTTTCAATCATTTCAATCTCCTTTTAACTAATTTTCGACCCATTTTCAACTATCCACACTGTCTAAACTCGAGTTCTTCGGTAGATCTATCACACGTGCAAACGTTTTTCAATGTATTTTGAAAAACCTTTCATTTCTTCTAAATATCTCATTTTTCTTTCTTATTTGTGTTTAAGTGGATAAATATGATGTTTACATGTTAGACCCCTGCATTCTTAATTTTTATTAATTACATATCGAATTTTTGATCTAAGGTAAATGAGAAATTAGTTTTTGAAAATAATTTCTTGCTTTCATATAATAATTAAATTATAAGTTTAATGGACATGTAATTTTGTGGTTTAAATTATTTAAAATGATTTTTCCCAGTGTGCTAGAACACGAGTCAAGATTGACCCTAAAGGGAGGTAAATATGGCAATAACCAATTTTCTCGGTCTTCACAAATTCTTAATTAATTAATTGACATGAAGCGAATTAGCAATATTAATCAAGAGATATGTGTTATGTGACAAGAGAGTGTGTCAATACTAGAACAATCACACAATAAAAGACCAACACCCACAATACAAGAAGGGGTTTGATTTAAACAAACCTACATCCACTGTTGGACTCACCCGACCTACATCCACCTACCCAATTGATTGAGAATTTTACCCAATCGTCTAGGATTTTTAAAAGGTTTGACCCCAGTCTACGTCATTATCCATCAATTTTTTAAAGTGGTTTAATCACTTTGATTTACTCCACTGCACAATTCTTAGAAAATAAAATTCAAACATTAAGAAGTACTTGCCTTGTGTAAGCTCAAACCTTGTAGATGTGTGCTTCTTGAAATTGCTCTCCCAATGTGATGTTGTTCGATGATGAAGATGCTCCGAGTATGTGTAATCACAATCTATGGGAGTGTTCTAGGATTTACGATATGTCTATTGTTATCTTAGATGGTTTTCTCTCTCTCTCTCTCTCTCTCTCTCTCTCTCTCTCTCTTTGATCTCAATCAAGAAGATTGGATTAAAAATGACCACCTAGTGTAGTGCCTAGAGAGGAGTGGGATCTCTGGTTTTGCCTTGTGATTTTCCAAGTGGGAGGTCATCACCAAAACACAACAAGGTTTGGTGCTTAAATAGGCAAAATAGAAAATCCCGAAGTTATAACGGGCGATTGATCGTTCAACCAAGCTAACGCACTAAGTATCCCGCATGGGGAGTACGTTCGCAAGAATGAAACTCAAAGGAATTGACGAGGCACAAGTGGTGGTGCATGTGGTTTAATTCGATGCAAAGCGAAGAACCTTACTAGGGCTTGACATGTTGTGAATCCTCTTGAAAGAGAGGGGTGCCTTCGGGAACACGGACACAAGTGGTGCCAATTGATCATGCATTCAAATATAGCCGTTGTAATGTGACTGTTGAGCATTAATTGTTTTCCAACAGATAAAAAATGGTTATGGACAATTGATCGTCCATCACGATTGATCGTGAACACCCAGTGGCGATTGATCGTAAGATGGCGAATGTATCAGCTTGAGGCTTTAAGACTTATCCAAACCAAGGGCAATTGGTTGTATGCCCGATGTGTTTCGGTTCTGTCCACACGATTGATCGTGTGACCGATTGATCGTATATGATCAACATCCCAGGCTTTGTTTAAGTCCAGCCATTGTTCTGTTTCAATAATAGATCGCCCACACGATAGTATTGTCAGGGTACCAGACGATTGATCTTGGCCACAATTGTATCGTCCTGAGACCACTGGTGTTTGACAGTCCACTCCAACCACAACCTTTGTTTTTCCAGACGATTGATCGTAGAACTATGATTAGTAATATGTTGTCCTTGGCGATGGATGTCCGACACAATGTATCGTCATGACAGTTCATCATATTTCCAAGTTCGGTTCCATTTAGTTCTATTGGATTATCAAACAACCACTAGGATTTCTATTGTAATAACCCGAATTTTTGATAAATATATATATTGGCATTTATTCATTTTAAATTGAAGTTTGATGTAATAAAATGCCAAATGGACCAAATTTTGGGACAATGGCCCAAGGATGGCCCAATTGGGCCATGGGTTGGATGAAATCCATTAAATGGGTCAATGAGGACTAATCGGGTCAACGATGGTCAAAGTGGGCCCGATAGCCATGTGGGGCCCAATGGATCAAAATCGGTTCAAACCCTAAGGTAAGTGGAAAAGGACGGAATCTAATTGGGCCATGGGCCCAATGGTTACCCAATAGGCCTTGAATTGGAATTGATACATGTAATTGGTCAATGGTAAGTAATCGGGTCAAAGATGGTCAATTTGGGTCAAAGAGCCATATGGGACCCAAGGGGCCAAGATAACTAAGCCCTAAGATAAATGGGTAAGACAAGAATCAAATTGAGCCATGGGCCCAATGATGATCCAATAAAAGGGATACAATTAATAAAATTTAAATCACCTAACACTATCTTATCCAATCCAAGCATGTCCCACCATTGATCAAGCACATCTAGCCAATCAAAGATCAAGAAGAGGGAGAAAAGAGGCCAAGGAGGTTGACGGGAGCGACAAAGACCGGAGGAGCCGTCGGATCCGTAAGTATTTCTAAACAAGAGTTTAGATTTTTGTTTATGGTTAAAAAGGGAATCCATTTATTAGATAATGGCCAAAAACATCATGGGCCTTGGATCTAAGATCCATCAATGGAAGATTAAGAAATGGATAAACTTAGAGAGAGATAGATTAAATGAATGGATGACCATAGGGTTCGGCCATGTAGCATGGCCGAACCCCATGGTGAATGATGGATAATTTAATTTAGATTATATGGTTTAAAATGTTGGAGAATGCTTAATGGTTGTTATGAGGATTTCAAGATTTTAAAATGATTGAAAAGTTGGTAAGTTTTAAATGGTGATGATTTAGTGATCTATGAGGATTAGGACCCTTAGATGCTCAATGGTTGATATTTTCTAAAAATTGAAAATTTTGAGTATGGTATGTGATTTTCAAATGGGTGCTAAAAGATGGAAGTGGTGGAGTAAATAATTTTGAATTATGGAGGTAATAATTGGTGGTAGGAGTGGATTTCAAATGTAATTAAAAATCCAAGATAAAAATGAGGGAAAGACATCATGGGCTCGGCCATGGTGTATGGCCGAACCCATGACCTATGTTTTTAGGTCATTCATGGGCTAAGTATGGTTTATATATGTGGTTAAACAAAATAGAAATTAGGTTAGGTTAATGATGAAATTTAAATGGATTTACAAAGTGTATGATATTTTTTTAGAGGGCCAAAATGAATGAGGATTATTGATTTTAAAAATGGATGTCTTTTGGACAAAAACATTGGTCTAAGAATGGCATCAATGGATGATGAGCCATGAACCATGGGGTCGGCCATGGTGTATGGCCGAACCCTATGGTGGTAATTAATAATTTTTAATGATGGGAAAGTAGAGAAATTGGTTAAGAAAAATGGATAGATTGTATGGGTGTTACAAGTATGATATGTGATGTTTAAATGGAATAAAGATGGTGATTTAAATGGATGATTTAATTTTCATTGGAGGTATGTTTAAATGGGTAATTGAAACCAAGAAAAATGGGGAAAGAAACATCATGGGTTCGGCCATGGTGTATGGCCGAACCCATGACCCAAATTTTGATCAATTTTAGGCTAAGGTTAAATGCATGTATCAATACTTAGGAGTTTGATTTAAAGGGCCAAAATGATTAAAGTTTTGTGATTTTAAATTGGATTATTTTGGGACAAAACCTAGTCTTTGAAAATGGTATCCATAAAGGTGAACCTTAGGGTAGTGATTAATGGATTTAATAAATGGAAAATAATGTAGAAGAATACTAGAGTTTGATGGATTTATAAAAATGATATGTGGGCCACACCTTAGGCCAAAATGTGGAATTAGGTGTGGGAGTAGTTATTTTTCAAAATTAAATATTAGGTGGCTGATTTTATGATGTTAGGTCATGATTGAATGAACCTAAGTATGAATGAATCTTGGACTTAGAATGCACATAAATGAATGGATGATTTACCATGGAAGGAGAGTGGCAAAATCGTAATAAGTGGCCACATTGAAGAACCATGGGTTCGGCCATGGTACATGGCCGAACCCTATAGGATTAGACATAAAAATCGGATATTTTGTGAATGGTTAAGTGAAGCGATGAGTTGCTGCGTTTTAGGCCGCAAATTGGAAATATCTAAAATGGTCAAAATTGGATTTATGTATGTGATTAAACCAATGGATAATGGGCTAAGTTAAGGGCCGATTTTCGATAAACTTATAATGTATTTAAAGATCATTGAATGGACCTAGGGTTATGATTAGTTAGGAACTTAATCATGGATAATGTATGGACTAATTCGGTAAATGTAATAAGGTATCGGACGTCGCAAACGGTACGCGATCGGCGACCGGATTATCGAACGGAAAGAGTAACGGAACGCGACACGGTATTCGGTAGGATTCCTACCTTTTTGTAAGTGATGGATATGTGATGGTGTTTTAAATTATTTTTGGATTGGCTTATTATGGATTTATGATTATAATTTATGATTTATGGGACTTGCACTATGATGGGTTTTAACTTATGAATTACATGATAGTATCATGGATTATATTTTAATATTATGCATCATATGACTATGTATGGTATATCGAATATGGTCTATCTATATACTACATAGCATAATGCACCTACATCTCATGCATGGCATGGGCAGAAAAAAATAAACAAACCGGAGTCCATGCTCCGTCGGGGCGACCGAGAATCAGACATGGGGATTGCCTGAGGGCTATAACCGGAGTCCATGCTCCGTCGGGGCGACCGAGAATCAGACATGGGGATAGCCTGAGGGCTATAACCGGAGTCCATGCTCCGTCGCGGCGACCGAGAAGCAAACATGGGGAACAGGATATTGTATGATCATACGGATAATGGGTGGGACACATGACATAAGCACCCATGACATAGCATTCATCACATACTTATTTTGTGTATTTTATGTTATCGGTATGTGTGTATCACTAATCCATGTGCTGGCCCTACTCGGAGTCCTACTGGGCGCGTTGACTAACGCCCTACTTCTACCCTAGCTGATGACGCAGGAGAGGCAGGAAGCGGTGGACATACCGGAGGCCAAGCTTAGGAGCTTGGAAAGTGCAGTCCTAGTTTATATTATGTTTACATTTTGGAGATGTAATTTTAAAGTAACTTAGCTTGTCGGGTTGTATAAATTTACATTTCTTGCAATGGTTTTGGACGTTACTTATGGACGATACATTTTGTGATATAATCATGAACATAGGGCCATTTTGGTAAATTCAATGTTGTATCTTCCCTTCTATCTAAAAACTGGTAGGATAGACTCTATTATCCTGTTCCGCAATAATTATAATCCGCGAGCTTACTTCTTATGCGTGAACTGTTCTCGTGGACTTAGCTCCGCGCACGCGTGGGGTTGGCTAGTTAAGGGTCGGGCTTTAGAAGCTCGGACTTAACTCGCGTCGTGGCGTCCGCGCCCTCTCTCACTCTTCTATTGCAAAAAAAAAAAAAAATAGACTCTGATTTTTGTAAAACGGGTGAAAAAAAGGGCAGGGCGTTACACCTTATATTATCCAGATATGATCTCTAAGTCTAGGCAAGGACATCCTAAGGTGTGGGTTCCACCTAAAGTCATCTATGGCCAATTACCTTTGTGTGATTGCCATACACTTATTGATCCGTTGAATCTTCCATGATCTTCAACTTAAGCTTGATTCTACCAACACTTGAGTCTTGTTCATTGCTTCAATCTTCCAAGACAAGGTTTCACCTAAGTCATGGAATTGACAAATAGGTCGCTCTGCAAGCTAGGGATCTAACAATCTCTACCTTTGTCAATTTCCATGACAAAACACCTAAAACCTAATGAATTGTAGACTCGATGACTTAGCCCAACCCATTATACATTTGAATACAAATAATACACCAATTAGGTACATATTCAAATGAAAAGATCCTACACTCTATGCTCCAAGATGTATGCTTCATCTTGCTTAGCTTGCTCTCCCTCAAGGTGTGCCAATGTACCTGTATACACAACAAGATAAGCTAGGTGGAAGCATAGATCTCTCCCTCAAACATTAGTCCAAACATTAGTAATATAAGCCAATATTACTCCCCCTTAGTATATGGACTAAAACGCCTTGCGTCAATGATTAAACCCCCCCTTAATCATAGACTCTCCTCCATTAAAGATCTTCTCCCCTTTAGATCTTTAAGCTTCTCCTTCTAAGCTCAGACAAACTTCTAAATTCTCCCCCCAAAGCTTATATCAAGCTTTTAATTTTTCTCCCCCTTTTTGTCATAAATTGACAAAGGGTGCTAAGCACTAATATACCAAAGTTTTGTGTTTCAACAAATCCCAATTGTTGGACTGGAGATGGAGAAAGTGGGGGCACATGCATTTTCAAAAATATATCAATTTTGAAAACATAAGGTATGCATGCAAGAGGGGAGAGACACTCATACAAAACATTTTCCATTAAATAATATATGAGTGAAGAATATCATGAACTAAATAAAGCATACACCAATTAAGCACATAGTTCATGAAAGATGATGCATAAAAATTCAATAATAGAAGCACATATGCATCAAACCAAAGTAACAAATTCATTCAACAAAATATATACCAATAAAGAGTGTATGAATGAACCAATATCCTATCCTTGGAAGCCATTAACCACATGGAAGATGGAGGCTCATCTGTTAGTCAAGCTAACCAAATATCTAGAATAGTCCTAGAGAGAGGGAGATGAGGGGATGAATAGGACTATTGGAGAATTTTAGCTTCTATTTAAATATTGGGTACTTTAGAGATTCGTCAATACAACTTGGTCCAATTACCCCAACTAGATTAGTATGCAAGATTCAATTTTCTAATCAAAGTGGCATGCAATCAATAAATCGACATAAAACAAAATGTGTAACAAGAGATTAAGACAATGCACAAGATTAGGTGAAGGAGATGAGAGAAGAGATGGAGACTTGTGACATAATGATTTTTATATGGTTCGACAACCTTGCCTACATCCACGCCTCAAGTACACCACTTGAGGATTTCACTGACCTTCTCTTTCAAGGATGGAGAAGAAACCTATTACAACTTTAATCTCTTTCAAAGGTAGAGATCGAATCGTGACTTATAAACACCAAGAAAACACTTTTCTTGGATTTCACTAGGGTTATACCAACCTTTTACAATTAACACAATGATAGAAAGAATTTGTTTGAAAGTTACCAAGAACACTGGCCTCTTGTTGCTTGATGTAGCTTGGTCGTGTTCTTGAATGTCCTTCTCCCATTTGGCTGTTTGGCGATTTGTAGATGCTCCAATGAATGCCAAACCAAAGACTTTTGAAAAGAGGCATAGGGATGATAACTGATTTTCCTATAGATCAAACTTTTCCTAAGGAGTTTCTCAATAACACATTCAAGATTGGGCTTAAGATGCTCAAGGATTTGCCTATAAGTGCTTTTAATGAGTTAGAGAATAAGTTTAAGAGCTTTGATGGTCTAACTATGGAGTTTTAGTGCTTTTATAATGGTTGGGATGCTTTTGGAAGAATTGGAGAAAATCTAGTTTAAAGGAATCAACCTTTGCCCCTCAAATGACTTTGGTTTATATAGCCAACAAACTCCCAACGAATCTCTGCTTTGGAACTTGCTTGACTAGCCTCGGAACTTCAGAAGTCCCAACGGTCAGAATCACAATGGATAATTTGACCTTCCAAAGTCAGGTTCCGAAGATCAGAAGAAGTGCCTCAAATATGTACATTGGCGGTCTTGGAACCTACAGTATGCATCACTCGAAACTTTTGAGGTTGGTTCCGATGAAGGTTCCGAGGCAGGTTCTGAGTCTAAGAACAATCTTTGGAACATCTAAGGAAAGTTCTGAGGAACCGAATAAGCAACAAAATTTCACTAAGTGTGGATGAATTTAGAGTTTGGAAATTCAGACAAGAATCAGTCAAACAAAGTGACAACTCAGGACTCAGTCGGACATAGTCACGGAATTGACAACACAGTCTGACTCAGGGGAGACATATTTAACTTTTAGGCCAACATCATCCTTCCTATAAATTGTCCAAGGTGTGTTCTCCTTTGCTCAATATTTTGATGAAATTTCGTTACTAGAAGTATGCAAGACCTAGAGGAGAGGGGTGAATTGGTCTGATCCGATTTTATTTTACTTTTTAATAATTTATCAATTTAACAATACGTGCAGCGGAATAAATGTGTGCAAGTGATAAACAAATGAATCAAACCATTAAAACAAACCACACATGCACAATGATATACAGTTGTTAGTTTCACATGAACCTACATCCACTGTCCGACTCACCCTCTCTAGGGCTATCCCAAATCTACTATGTATGGGTCTCACACCCAAATAGTACAACCTAGTTTTTATATAGGTTCAACCCAAATGGTCTAATCCTCTACACCTATTTTTTTTAGTGGTTCTAACACACTGTTTTAATCCACTTTACAATGATTAAAATAAAGGAAAGAAGAAATACTTGCCTTGGGCCTTATCCGTTCTCCTTTAAGCTCTTTCTTCTTTACTCAATCTGTGTGCTCCTTACATCAGATTTGCTTCATCTGAGTGATTATCGGCACAATAGTATAGGACATAAATATGACTGGTTTTAAGGTCTTATGTGAACACCTTAAGCTTTATCAGAACTGGGGTATTGATTACCCAAACATCTATATAAGAAGATGATATATTTTTCCAAGAGGTTCTCTGTGTGTCCATCCTAATTTCATTAAGCTCCCTGATATATATATATAGGATTGTCTGTTCTTTTCAGCCAGTCACGCCCACGAGGCCTTGAGGATTCCAATGAGGCCTCGTGGCGGTATATGGTAAGACATCACAGATTCTGCATAAGTTATTATGTTTTTCAAACAGCGACTATCCAACCAATTTAAGATGCCACCGTACATGATTGGCCATTGATTTATTTCAGTCATCAATCACGGATTTACATTGAGAGAGATTGATGATTGTAAATCACTTTAGATCACATGGAGAAGCCTTTCCAATTCTGTCTCCCCAATGATGAGGCTCCATCAGATTTATTCAAGTCTGTATGAGGTGGCAAAAATTGAGTTTTCTTGGTTATTTCTTATTTCCATAAAAACTCCCAATCAAGGATCTTTTAGAAATCATAAACACCCTTACAGATTTATTTAATTAAATATGCATGATACTCAATCAAGTAACATAAGCTCGTTGATTTACAACTGTCCTAATTATGACTCAGCAACAACCTGTCTGCGAGGCCTCGACAGACTGCACGAGGCCTCGAGGCTGAGAGTCAATTAAATTCTAATTTTTCCAATTTAAACAATTGACTTCTAAGATATTCGGCTTAACCTAAAGTCTCCTAAGGTTCACTTACTTGTGTGCCAATAACATGTTCGGTGTCAATTCTTCAATTACATAGTAGATCTTCACATACTTCTAACGCAAGTCCAACTGAGTCACGTAATTGATAATATAGGTGACTCGGACGAACCAGGGCATTACATTTGAGAGCGCAATGCACCAAGTCCTTAGAATTTGGACAACATAACTATGATGGCTTTCACTACCAAAGTCCATTTGGTTTTAAGATTCTACATGTGATTGTTCTTGAAAGCCAAGACATGGTTGCATAAACTGGGTTGCATTCAAACCTTACTAGACAAAATTACATTTGAAGGTCTAAACCATTAATGCAAACCAAATATCTTTTGGAGAAGGAAAATTTTCCTTATTTGACCATTTCTCCAAAAAACAATTCCAATATCTAATGATTTTTCAAGATAATGCATTCTAAGACATTTGGAAAGACATGAATTCATCCCTATGAGGTTTACCAATTTGAGGGACGAAGAGTGTGTGCTTGTGATGCATGCAAGTCCACAAGTCAACAAGTTTTGCAAACCACCTTTGAATGCCAATGGAAGGCCATACATTCACACACATTTTGTGTCATTTGATAATTCACTCAAATTACTAATTTATGCACAAAAACTTGGATCATGGATCAATTTACCATTATAAGTCCAACTTGAATTTTTTTATCCAATTTGTTAACCAAAAGGTTTTTACCCAAGGGTATAAGGGTAATTTTGATGATAACAAAGTATTGACGTAAATATTTCAAACATGCTCCTAAGCCCAAAGTCAAAGTCTACAAAGCATACTCACAATGAAGCAGTCATGTATTCTCAAAGAAGACGAGCCAAGCAAGAATGTGTACTTTTGATTTTTGAGTCTCTTGTATGAAATCAGGTTGTATTTTAATTTCTTTGAGATATAATATATGTAAGTCTAGTGGTATAGTGTCAGTGTGCCATCTATGTCCAAACCTTGCCTTTGGAAGATCATCAAAGTGATATCAAGAGAATACTAGAAGCAGTGAAGTTGGAAGGCATTGCATAAAAAAAGTCAAACTAGCCGTTTGAAAGTAAAAAAAAAAGCCTTTAGGAAAGTAAAAATTCAAAATAGCCTTTGGGAAAGTCAAACTAGTTGTTGGAAAGTCAAACTAGCTGTTAGAAAGTCAAACTAGCCGTTGTGACTTGTTTTTCTATAAGTTGAGAGCTCTTTTGAAGGGCAAATTTAAGGAAACAAGGCTCAAACTTTTCCATAGCAAAAACCAAGTATCCTAACATCTCTAAGAGCTTCACTAAGTCATTATAAGATCATTATAGCTCTTTTAATCCCTCTCTAAATCACATTTGAAGCATTCATAGGCAAATCAATTGAGCATCTAAAGCTTACATTGAATGTGATTAAAGATCTCTCTAGGGTAAGCCTACACCTATAAGAAAAACTCTTCCTTTCCCTAAAAACCTCTTCTCCCACTCTTGGTTGTGCATTCATTGAAAAATCTACACTTCATCAAAGAGCCAAGCAAGGAGAAGAACTTCAAGAATGCGCGACGACCACTTCGACATTAAGCGGCGAGCGTTTTTGGTAACATCGAACTTACTTCTTTCAATCATTGAGGTCATTGTAAAGGGTTGGTGTAACCCTAGTAAAATCTAAGAAAGGTGTTTTCTTGGTGTTTGTATTTAACAGTTCGATTTACACCCTTGAAGTAGATCACATGTTATAATAGGTTTCTTCTCCACCTGTGAAGGAGAATGTTAGTGGAATCCTCAAGTGGTGTACTTAAGGCGTGGATGTAGGCAAGATTGTTGAACCACGTAAAAATCTTTGTGTTAGATTTTCCATCTCTTCTCATCTCCTCTCTTTACTTTGTGCATTTGTTTTATCTCCCATCTTTTGCACATCTTGCTTGTGTGGACTTGTTGTTGCATACTATATTTATTAGACAATTAAACTTGCATGCTAATCTAATTGGATATTAATTGGCTTAATTTGTAAAGACCAATCATTAAATGACCAATATGTTAAAGAAATTTAAAATTCCACATAAGTCCTATTCACCCCCCCCGCTAGGACTATTCTAGCTATTGACCTAGCCTGAGTAACAAGTGGTATCAGAGTGAGATTTCTTGTATTGGACTTAACTGTCTAAGAGCCGATCCTTGAGTTAGAAAAATGTCTAAGGGAGATTGTATAGCCATGATGTGTCCTCCACTCTTTGATGGCTCCAACTATATTCATTGGAAAGCCAAAATGACAATGTTTTTAAAGTCATTGGATGGAGCCCTTTGGGAATTGATTCTATATGATTGGACTCAACCAACCAAAATTTATTTCACAAGGAGTGACTATGAAAATAGTATGGACACGGCAAATGCTAAGGCTCTTAATGCCATATTTTGTGCCGTTTCACCAATTATTTTGGAAAATATCATCTCTTGTGAAACCGTAAAAAAGGCATGAGACATTTTGGAGAAAACCCATGAAAAACCTAGGAATGAAAATGCTATAGAACAAGTCTATTCCTTAGGACCCATTCAAGCATTTGAACCTCAAGAAGAGCATAACATTAGTACCATGATTGAAGAATATGAAAATGAAGATTTAGATGAAGAAGACCAAGAATATGAAAATCTTCAAGAAGGTTATAATGCTTTATGTCTTGAATTTGAAAAATTAACTAAAAGATTTTAAAAATCAAAGAAAGAAAACACAAGCTTTCGAATGAGTTAAAATATGAAAAGTTAACAAATGAAAACATCCTAAAATAATTGGAATTAGCTAAAGAAGAAGTGTCAAAATTTAAAGAAGGCAAAAATCAAGAAAACTAAAAGGCTATTGACAAAGAATGTTTAAAACTTGAAGAATGCCTAAAAATGGAAATTAATGAGAAAGTAAACCTTGAAAATGAGATAAGAAAGATAAAATTGGAAACCAACACTTTAAAAGAAGATAATGAAGATCTGAAAATTGCATTGGCCTCTTAAAGAGAATATATTGAAATTTTAGAAAAGAGAATAAAGAACTAAAAGCCAATACTCTTGAAACACAATCTAACTTAAAATTTGAAAATCAAAGACTAACAAAAGAAGTTAATGATTTAAAGAGATACAAAGAAAAATTTGAAATGAAGTTCACAAGAGGAGAAGAAAAACTTGGAAAACTTCTAAAGTTGAGTAAACCATTTAGAGACAAGAAGGGTCTTGGCTATGACAAGAAGAATGTTAATGTACCCGTCAAACCAACTATCTTTGTTAAAAATAAGTTTTCCTCAACACCTCAAATTAAAATCATAAAATGCTTTTATTGTTGACAATCCGGACATCTAATGTTTGAATGCAAATTAAGAAGAGAAAATCAATACAAAAATTTAAATCAAACAAATATGAGAAATCAAAGGCAACAGACTCACAAAGAAGAATAAAAAAGAGTAAATCCAAATTTGAAGAGAAGAAAGAACTTTTAAAATACAATGAAAAATGATTTTCCACCAAAATTTCAAAATCAAGGACAAAGGTATAACAACCTAAAAGGAAATCTAAATTATAAATTGACTGAAAAATTAATAAAAGCCTTAAATGAGTTTTCAAAATTTTGTCAAACAAACAAAAAAAGGAAACCAAATGTTCATTTGTTTGACACCGGTAGACCCCGTAGACCTTCCTCTACGACCCAATAGGTACCCAAGGCTAGGGGGGTAAATTAAGTCTTTGTTTTAAACATTTGTCAGATTCTATTTTCCTAACATATGCATTTTCAATAAGAATTTGTCATGTTTTGAATGTTTCTTGATTGCTTTGATCATCCATGATTTAAGCTTATATTTCATGATTCGAGTATGCCTAACCATCCTTTGAGCTTAAATTACTGAAAATCTAAATGACTGTCATTTCTTTAAAAATCTCCTAGTTGATAAGCATGCTATAAAACTAGATCAAATGGACTTACATATATGATTGCTTCCAAAATGCTTTATACCTTGATCATGCTATGTGAGACATATTGCTCAAAATTAAACTTTCCTCAAAATCTGTTGAGCATAGCAATCTTTAAAAGCTTTATGTAGTCCCCAACTTATAACAGCCTATGAAGGTATATTGAACATTACATTCTTCATATACTAATCTGAAAGTTCTCCCTTTGGTGCTAGAACATGATTGACCCTAGAGGAGGAGAGAGAGAGAGGGGGTGAATAGGTCAATCCCAGTTTCCATGGTGTTCACAAATTTCTTGATTGTTTAAAGTTTAAGTGCAGCGGAATGACAATATTAATCAAGAGATTTGTTTAGCGTGATAAATTGTTTTTAATTACTTAAATGATCACACTAAGTTTAGAACCTTTTGCAGATTGCTTGATTATCAATGCTTGTGCACAATGTATAAATAAAGATAATCAAAGGCAAATTAATATGTGTTGAGAAGAGTGCTTAAATATTAAAACACAAACACACAATGATCAAAGACTATAAGACCAAATTTATAGTGGTTCGGTTAACCAAGCTACATTCACTGTTAGGACTAGCTCAACCTTGAGCTATCCCAAAATCTACTAAGTGTGGACTTAAACCCTCACATTTAGAGTAGGAATGCCACCTCACTCATTTGGCTGGGAATTTCACCCACCACATATAGAATAGGAATCCACCTATTCATTTGGCTGGGAATTCCACCCACCACATGTGCCAAAAACGACGCTCTAGATTTTTTATAGTGATTCTAGAGCGAAGCCTCCTTAATCCACTTTCACAGGATAAAGGTTTTAAATAAAATTAAAATGAAGAAGCATTTGCCTATGTACCTTTATCTCATTGATGTGTGCTTCTCCAAGATCCACCCAATGTGTGCCCGAGTTAGTCTCGACGTTCCACCTTGTAGCCGTCGTTGAGCAATCACAATCTCAGGGTGACTAGGAAATGTAACGCCCCACCCCTTTTCACTCGCCAAAAAATCAGTCTATTTTTTTTTTTTGGAAATAAAAGAGTGAGAGAGAGCGGGACGTCATGACACGAGCTAATTCCGAGCTTCCAAAGCCCAGCCCTTAACTGACCAACCATACGTGTGCGTGGACCAAGTCCACTAAAACGGTTCACACGTACTAAGTTAAGCTTCCGGAATTAAACATATAAGCAGAATTATAATAGAGTTCTATCCTACCAATTTTAAATAGCAAGGAAGTCCATCACTGAATAATAATTACCTTAACTTAAAATGTCCAAAATAAAAGTCTAAACCATAGCAAGTAGTCTAAGTTATTACAGTCCCAACAAGCTAATTACTCAAATTACATTTCCATCAATAAAAATTAAATAAATAAATCTAGGTCATCCAAGCTCCTAAGCTTGGCTCTGATCACATCCTTCGCTTCGTCCGTTTTCTGTGTCATCATCTAAGGTAGAAGTAGGGCGTTAGACAACGCGCCCAGTAGGTACCCCGAGTAGGGTCAACACATGGATTAGTATAAACAAAACACATAGATATAAATAATATCAAAACCATGCAAGTCAATGCCATGCCATGGGTGTCATATGTCATGAGTCTCACCCATCCTCCATATCACAATCACATAGTACCCCTCTTGATGGAAAAATCCTCATCAAGGTATCACAATCACATAGTATCCCTCTTGATGGAAAATCCTCATCAAGGTATCACAATCACATAGTAGCCCTCTTGATGGAAAATCCTCATCAAGGTATCACATTCACATAGTATCCCTCTTGATGGAAAACCCTCATCAAGGTATCACAATCACATAGTATCTCTCTTGATGGAAAATCCTCATCAAGGTTTCACAATCACATGGTATCACTCTTGATGGAAAATCCTCATCAAGGTATCACAATCACATGGTATCCCTCTTGATGGAAAATCCTCATCAAGGTATCACAATCACATGGTATCCCTCTTGATGGAAAATCCTCATCAAGGTATCACAATCATATAGTATCCCTCCCATGCCATGCATGAGATGCAAGTGCAAACATGTTATGTAATAATAACATCATAGCATTAAAATCCCATCACTAAGACATATCATTTGATACCAAAGTAATTCAAGTAAAAACATCACATAGACATATTCCATGTTTTCAATGAGGTAGGAATCCTACCAACGTCCAAATACCGAGTCCTTGTGTTTCTGTCCAAAAATCGATCACCGATCGGGTCAAGCCGATCGTGCATGTAACGCCTCGCCCTTTTCCACCCTTCCGAAAATCAGAGTCTATTTTTTTCTTAAAATTAAAGTTGGAAGAGAGCGGGGAGCGTTACGACGCGAGTTAAGTTCGGACTTCTAAAGTCCAACCCTTAACTGACCAAACCTATGTGTGCATGGACCAAGTCCATGAAAACCCAACCACACATAGAACTAAGTAAAACTTGCGGAATATACATAACTGATTGCGGAATAAATCAAATATTCGGAATAACAATAGGATGACAATCCTATTCCATATGAGATAGCAAAGTACAAGTCCTATCCATAATAACTTAAATTAAATATCCAACTCAAAACAAACCAAACCATAGCAGTATTCTACGTTATTACATATCCATGCAAATTATCCAAATAACAATAAATAAGAGTTCATTCCGATATCCAAGCTCCTATGCTTGACTTCCTTCGCGATCCTCGGCCTTTCCCTTCCCCTTTCCTACGTCTTTCACTAAGGATAGAAATAAGGCGTTAGACAACGCGCCCAATAGGTATTCCGATTAGGGCTAACACATGGGTTAGTATATAAAATCCAGATATAATATACCATATCATACTTATAAAACATCGAATCCAAAATCATGTATGATAACAGAGATCCAATCATACAGATAAAAACCAGTAAACTTGCATGATAATAAAGATCATATCACGCCGATTTAATGCCATGCCATGCTAGCATATGTCTCATGCAATGAGTCCCACCCATCACATAAAATATCATGTATCAATAGAATTCTCCTCATCAAATTACATATAATCTCTTGATAGTATTCTCCTCATCAAATTACTCCTCACGACTTACGGACGCCCCGACGGAGCGTGGGTCTCCGGTTAAAGTATCCCTCACTTTACGGACGCCCCGACGGAGTGTGGATCTCCGGTTAAAATACCCCTCATGACTTACGGATGCCCCGACGGAGCGTGGATCTCCGGTTACATTCCATCCCTCCCATGCCATGCATGAGATGCAAATGCCAATCATGCTACAGAATATTACAAAACATAGCATGAAAATCCCATAATTGCAACATATTGTTTGATGCCAAAATAACTTATCAAACATGAAATAAAATCGTCAAAAGTACATAATACATATCCATGGTTTCAATGATGTAGGAATCCTACCAAAAGACCGCTCAAGTGTCCTTTGCTTCTTAATCCGGCAACTGCTCAAGGTCTTGCACCGTTTGTGAGGTCCCGTCACCTTGTTTATATATCAACAAGTCAAGACAATATCTATATAATTTCCAATTAAGTCTAAGTCCTTACACACACTTTGTGGGGTTCGGTCATACACCATGGTTGAACCTCACTTACTTTGTTTGATCCCTCTTTGATCTATTACTCCATCACCACTTAGTTAATCCTTTAACAATTACTCATCTACCATTGGTAACCACCTAAGTCCACAAAATACAAGCTTGTGGGGTTCGGCCATACAACATGGCCGAACCTCACTTCCTTATTTTGGTGCCTTTCTTATAGTCCTTTGATCATTAATTTAAAACCAAGATCAAACTACCTTGATTCATACATCTAATCAATTGTACCATAATTATTTAACCTTGATAATAACCTAAGTCCATAAAAATATCCCCCATGGGGTTCGGCCATACACCATGGCCGAACCCATGGTCCATCATTTTTGGCCATATTTACATTTTTGCCACTCCTTCTTCCCTTTGTTTAATATTGCTAATAACCCATGTCTATATAACAATCCACCTTAGTGGGGTTCGGCCATACCCCATGGCCGAACGTCACCAACTCAAATTTGATGTTTTTAATCCTTTCTAATTAAATCCAAATGCCATTCCAATTATCTAATTACCTAGCCCTTAGTCCTCCATCATTGTCACTCTATGGGGTTTGGCCCTACACATGGCCGTACCCTATAATTCCTTTTCTCCATCAAAACCTTTATCCATCAAAGAATGGTTCTCATAACCCCATCCATTGGAATATTTTTAAACCTTTTTTAAAACCAAATTCCATACATAGCACTTGGTGGGGTTCGGCCATTCACCATGGCCGAACCTCACCGCTTTTGGTTTTGGTGTTCCTTTTTGCCATTCTTCTTAATAACCATTAACCATCCATGTCTATCATTTTTCCATCTATGTTAACCCTTTTAAATCATTATAAAACCAACAATAATTTATAATTATATTCATACTCTATATAACCCATAAAATGGCCCATGGGGTGCGGCCATACACATGGCCGAACCCTATGGTTCTCTTGATTCAAACCTTCCTATTTACACATGGTTTATACCCCACATCTTAGCCATAATCATAGTATGGTTCAGCCATCCAATGGCCAACCCAAACTGTCCATCATATCTTCATATTAAACACCTTAAAACCTTATCATTGTATGGTTTTTATCCCTCAAAAACCATACAATTATCAAATCATTTTCATGGGGTTCGGCCATCCAAAGTGGCCGAACCCTATGATCCACTTTCTACTCTTTTTAAACACCATCTTCCATGATTTAAACCTTTGATAAATTCAGCCATATCATGGCCAAATCATGTTCCCTTATTCATTTTTCTCAACAAAATTTTATGGAATGTTTACCAATCCTCTTAGCTTCTCTTCCTGCCTTTTGATCCTTCCTTCCTTCCTTCCTTCTTGCTTCCTTAGATTCTCTAGCCGATTATGAGCTTTGATCAATGATGAAATCACCAAGGCTGGTTCGGCCAAGGAGGTAGATTTTGAGAGAGGGAGAGAGATGAAACTCAATGCTTCTTGAGATGTAAAATTCGGCCAAATGATGTAGTGTGCCTCTTTTGTAGTATTTCTTTGAAATCAGCCCCAACTTCTTTCAATTCCATCCTTAATCCTTCTCCTTCCTTGATGCTTTACTGGTTCTCTAAAGGCAAAATGTGGGAGAGAGTGGAAGAGAAAAGAGAAGAGAATGAGATGGAAATTCCTCAATGGAGGGGTCGGCCAAGGGGTGTGAAGTGCCCCTTGGTTGTACCCCTTTTATAATTAGCCTAAGTCCTTTCCCTTTCCCCTCTTTACTTCTTGGTTTGTTCAAGGTGTCCCTTGGCTTTACCAAGGAGACCTTTGACACAAACCAAGGCATCCCTTGGCACTCCCAACGTGTACACCTTGGATTGTGCCTCTTGGGTTTCATCCCATGAGATGGAAAATCCTATCTCATTGTGGTTTGTGCACTCCCATCAATCAGCCCCTTAAACCTCTCATTTACCCTCATCATTATTGGTATAACCAAGGAGTCCCATGGCTTAACTATGGGACACTTGGCTTAAGATCATGTAACCTTTCCATCTCCCCAACGTTGGGCCTTGGGTTTCCATTATGAGATGGAAACCCTCCAACGCCCAATGCAAAACTTATCCCATTCCATTGAAGTCTATGCATGGAATATCACTCCCAACCACCAACGTGTGGGACTTTGCCTTGGGGTCTTTGAGATTAACACAACTCCTCACCTCCCCACTTGACGCATTTGAATTCAAGGTCTCCATGACTTCCCAACCAACTCATTCAACTCATTAGCTCAACTTACCGATTTAATTCCACTCATTTAATGCACTTGAGTCACCTCAATTGTTTGATTCATTTCCAACTCAATTCAGCCCCAACTCAACATAATTTAACTCAATCCTTTTAGCTCACTTGATGGTCCACATGGTCAAGCTGGACCCATTGGGTCCCCATTGAACTCCTTGACCCAATTAGGCGCCATGACCCATTTAAATGTCAATTACCCATTTAAATGTGGTTTACCCAATTGTACATAGCTTACCCATTTACTCTACATTGATCCCCCATTCACTTCAGCATAACCCAATTAAACTTGAGCTCACCCAAGGGTCAAACAAGTCCACCACGACCCATTGGGTCCCAATTGGGTAGTTGACCCATTTAATCACACATACCCAATTATTTCCAACCCGAATTCTATCCTTGATTCATTGAATCATAATTGGCTATTGACCCAATTCTTAGCCATTTATTTCCATTGATACACATCTACCATCCGTTGGGCAATTGACTCAACATTTGTCAAGCCTTACCCATTTACTTCTAATTAGCTCATATATGATCCATTGGGTCCCAATTGGACTTTTGACCCAATTGGCAATCTTAAATAATTCTTACCCATTTATTTCCATTGATCCACATCTACCTTCCGTTGGGCAATTAACCCAACATTTACCCATCTAAGGTTCATATCTTTTCAATTCACCATTTCAATGGCATTTTCGTGAATATTGATATCTTTGAAAAGTCGGGGTGTTACAGTGCACCGCTTGTGAAATCCCGTTACCTTATTACATATAAATAAATCAAACCAATGATCCCTTTGATTTCCAACCATCCCTACATCATCCTATGTCCTTTCCATTTACAACCATAGTCTTTTATTTTAAACCAAGTGGGTCCAACATCATTCCATTAGTTAATCATTTACATTAATGAAATCCCTAAGTGCATAAGACATTCTCTATGGGGTTCGGCCATACACCATGGCTGAACCCATAGTCCTTCATTTTTCACCATATTTCCATCTTAGCCATTATTCTTTCCATAGCTAATCACTTAGCTTATTTACACATGACTTAGGTCCAAAACATAGATCCATGGCCAAACATTTCATGCATGGATCCTCAAATGATCCATCAACGTGGTTCTTGGGGTTCGGCCATACAACATGGCCGAACCCATGATGTTCATTTTCATCCTCCCTTTGTCATTTACAACCATTAGGTCCATAACCAAAGTCCCTCCAAGGGGAAGAGGGGGGGGGGGGGGGGGGGGGGGGGGGGGGGGGGGGGGGGGGGGGGGGGGGGGGGGGGGGGGGGGGGGAGGTGTTGTTTAATCATACACTTAGGTCCACCATTTTAAATCATCATCTACCATATTTAAAACCTATTAAAATTACCAACATTCCTCCATCATTTTCATGGTCTAGATACATGTAAATACCTCAATGTTTCTCCATGGGGTTTGGTCATACAACATGGCTGAACCCATGCTCCATGGTTCTTCACCATCTCCTCATTTTAAATCATGCTTTACAACATTTCAAACCCACTTAAAATCACCAAAAATCTTCCATCATTATCATCCTTTAAAACCTTTTAAAATCACTAACATACATCTATGATTTTCATCCTTAAAAACCCATTAACAATTACCAACATCATTCCATGGGGTTCGGCCATGTTGGTTCATTATTTTCTCTTATCCATCAAACACCAATGGTTAGATCACTTGATGGGGTTCGGCCATACACAATGGCCGAACCTCATCCAATCCCTTTTTAGTCCTCAATGGTCCATGCATAACAATCTTAGGGTTCGGCCATACAACATGGCCGAACCCATGATCTTTGATCATAATCCATCCATTACCTTAAATATGCATGGGGTCCTTCTGCATAACAATATTAGGGTTCGGCCATGCAATGGCCGAACCATGTTCCTTGACCATCTTTTTCATGCTTAAGCCATATATACATAGTGTCCTTAGTAATCCATCATTTACATAACCTATCTTACCCATTAGGGTTTGTCCATTTTCTATCTCATTTCTTGGATGGATTTTAAATCCATGGCCCATAACATTTAGGCCAACTCTCCAATCCAAAATGGAATCCCATGGTTTCCTTAACCTCTTCTTAATTTACAAACCATACTAAACCATACGTACCTGTAATGGCTCGAAATTTTTAAATCAATAAATATGTGGCTATTATTTATTTTTAATGGTGGAAATTGGAAATTTGATGGAATAAATGGTGAATGGATCAAAATATGGACAAAGACCCAAGTATGGCCCAATGGACTATGGATTGGATTTAAATTCATTTAAAGGGTCAATGATGGTCAATTGGGCCAAGGATGGTCAAATTGGGCCCAATACCCATCCGGGACCCCAATGGGTCAAAATGATTTAAACTCTATGGTAAATGGGTATTAGGTGGATGTAATTGGGCCATGGGCCCAATGGTGATCCAAGTAGTTGAAAATGGATTAAATTAAATCACCTAAGTTAGTGATGAGTTGACCAAGGTGACATGGCCGATTGGGACCCACCTCCACCTCACCAAGTGAGGTGGTGTGTGGACCAAGGATTGGTGGGGCCGGCCACCATGGTTGAATTGGTCAACCATGGGTGTATGCATGAAGGGAATTTAAGCAAATGGAATTGAGTTAAATGGGAATTAATTAACCTAATGATCTAATTAATTAATTAATTAAGCTAATCAAATGAGGTGGTCAAATGGTCAAATGGAAGACCAAAAGCCATTTCATCTTTAACACCAAAAACGTTGGGCTTGGTGGTGGTTTATTCCAATCACCACCATAAAGCATAAAGCATAAAGCATGAAAAAAAATCCCATGTTGGTGGTTGGAAGCCTTAATGGCGGAGTAAAGTTTAAGAAACCAAAAGGTGTTGTTTTTTATCTTATCTTTCAAATCCCATTCTTATCTCATTCTCTTCCTCTCTTGCTCTCCCACATTGCCGTCCCACACCCAAGGGAAAAGAAGAAGAAAAGCTTGGAAGAAAAAGAGAATAAGAGAAGAAAGAAGCCAAGCTTGGCCATCACCCCAAGATCAAGCCATAGTATCTTCTTCCTCACCATCCTCTTCTCCTCCTTCCCCTCTCTCAAACACACCCCATGATGGCCGAACCCAAGCTTGGAGGTTTTTCATCTTGATCAAGCATCCTAGCCGATCAACAAAGGAGAAGAAGAAGAGAGGAGGCCAAGGAGTCCGAAGGGAGCAAAGAAAGTCGGAGGAGCCGACGGATTGTAAGTATTTCTAAACAGGAGATTGGATTTTTTTTAGGGTTTAAGATTTGGGGTCCATTTCTTAAATTTAGTGGTGGCCAAAACATTATGGGCCTTGGATCTCAAATCCATCCCATGGAAGGATGAAAAATGGACAAAACCCTAATGGGTAAATTAGGGTTAAGAAAAAATAAATGGATTAAGAACATTATGTAATTAAATTATTTAAGCAATGGATGTATGGAATTTTTGGAAGGAATCATGGTGAGTAATTAAGTAAATTGGAATGGGGTTTTAAGGTCAAAACCATGGTAGGTGATTAATTGATTTATTAGGGCTTATAAAGAATGAAAGCTATGGAGGATGATTTAGGGTTTTAAGATTTTAATGATTAAATGTAGGTAATTTTTAAAGGGGTTTTTATGATGAAATTCATGGAAGATGTGAATGATTTTTGTGGCCTTAAAAGGCATGAATGAATGATGGACCATGAACTTATGGTGATGGTGTTAGAATTTTAATGGGGTTAGAGAATGGAGGCTATGTTAAGTTGTTAATGATTTTTAAAGTTTTAAATGAAAGAATGATAGTAATTTTGAAAGGGGTTTTTAAATGAAGGAATCCATGGATGAAGGTTAATGTTTTATGGTCTTAAATGTCACCAATGAATGATGAACCCTATGGTAATGTATTCATAATTTTAATGGATATGTAAATAGGGAAAAACATTGGAGAATGTTGGTAGTTTTATGGACTCAAGAAAGTGAGCCTAATGTTAATTAAAGGGGCTGATTTTAAAGATCCTATGACATGAAGTGGTAAGGCATTAAGGGATCTAAGATGTGGATAAAAAATGTGGGAAAAGATCCAAGAGAAATAAGGAAATTAACATCATGGGTTCGGCCATGGTGTATGGCCGAACCCATGACCCATTTTTGTGAGCCACTTAATGGGCTAAGTATGGGGTTATGTATGTGTTTAAATGAATGGAGATTAGGTTAATTAAATGGCTGATTTCTAGTGTTGTTATGTCATGGTTAATGAGACATCAATGGACCCATTTTGTGAACCAATGGATAGGCTAAGATTAAGGTCTATGAATATGCTTTAATTAATGGGAATTAGGTTAAGATAGTGGCTGATTTTTAATGGTTGTATCTCATGATTGGTGAGTCATTAATGGATCCAAGATTATGGATCAATTATAGGCCTAAGAATGGAGAAATGAAATGAGAACCTAACCATGGAGGAGTAGTGGCAAAATCGTAAATAATGGCCAAATTCAAGAATCCCCTGGAGATTAATCATGGACTTAGGTGTTTTAACGATGACCTTGTGTATGGTTAAATAAAGCCTAGGGTGACTGGTTTCTATACTCATGTAATTAAAATAATTAATGGATTAAATGGGACCCACAAACCTAGTTAGTGAGGTTCAGCCATGGTGTATGGCCGAACCCCGCTAAGGTATGATTAATGGACTTAAATGATTAAAACGTGAGTCTAATTGATGATGTATAATAAGGTATCGGGCATCGCAAGCGGTGCGCGGTATCAGTGACAGGATTATCGGACGGAAACGTAAAGTGACGCTAGTCGGTATTCGGTAGGATTCCTACCTTTTTGTAAGCCATGGATTGTGTGATGGTTTCTTGGATTTACTTTGGAAATTATATGGTTTGTTTTATGATGAGTTTTCAAGATCATGATTTATGTATTTTATATGGCATAATGCAAGGCTATGAATTATATGCTAAATTATGAATTCTATAGTAAGACTATGGATTATATATATTACATGGCATATGGCATCTACATCTCATGCATGACATGGGAGGGATATGGCATGGGAACGATGAAATGAAACCGGAGTCCATGCTCCGACGGGGCGACCGAGAAGCAAACATGGGGACACATTGACGAGGCCTTGCCGTCAAGGGGGATGATTTGTGATTGTTTATATCTTGACGAGGTTTTTGCAGTCAAGGGGGATGATTTATGATTGTTTATATCTTGACAAGGTTTTTGCCGTCAAGGGGGGATGATTTGTGATTGTTTATATCTTGATGAGGTTTTTGCCGTCAAGGAGGATGATTTGTGATTGTTTATATCTTGACGAGGTTTTTGCCGTCAAGGGGGGATGATTTGTGATTGTTTATATCTTGATAAGGTTTTTGCTGTCAAGGGAGATGATTTGTGATTGTTTATATCTTGACGAGGTTTTTGCCGTCAAGGGGGGATGATTTGTGATTGTTTATATCTTGACGAGGTTTTGCCGTCAAGGGGGATGATTTGTGATTGTTTATATCTTGACGAGGTTTTTTCGTCAAGGGGGATATGGCACCATGATAGTAAGGATGATGGGTGGGATTCATAACACAGACACCCATGGCATAGCATTCATTTTATGGTTTTTCGTTATAATATTATCTATATGCTTTGTTATCATTAATCAATGTGTTAGCCCTACTCGGAGCCCTGCTGGGCGCGTTGTCTAACGCCCTACTTCTACCCTAGCTGATGACACAGGAGATGGCGGAAACGAAGGACGAGACGGGAGCCAAGCGTAGGAGCGTGGGGAAGCGAGCTACTTAGTTATTAAGATTTATTTTGGAAATGTAATTTGTGTAATGTAGCTCGTCGGACTGTAATAATGTAGATTTCTTACTATGCTTTGGTCTTTACTTTGGACATTATCATTTTGAGATATAATTATGATTTTGAAGTATTTTAGTAATTAAATGAATGTCACTTCCCTGCTATCTAAAATTTGTAGGATAGTCTCTATTATAATGTTCCGCATTAAGTTATATTCCGCGAGCTTACGTCTACGTGTGAACCGTTCTCGTGGACTTCGTTTCACGTGCACGTAGGGTTGGCCAGTTAAGGGCTGGGCTTTAGAAGCTCGGACTTAACTCGCGTCGGGAAGTCCCGCGCCCTTTGTCACTTTTTACTTCAAAAAAAAAAAAAAAATAGACTCTGATTATCGGGTGAAAAGGGGCGGGCGTTACAGTACCGATTCCGCGACTCCTTCGTTTTCTTTCACTCCTTCTTGTTCCTCCGATCTTCCCCTTCCTTAGTCTCTTCTTTCTTCCTCCTTGATCTTCGGCCAATGTGTGTGTTGCTTGAGAGGGAGAGGGTTCAAGATGAACAACCCAAAGAGATGGTTCGGCCTTGGTGAAGGTTTGAGAGAGGGAGACGAGGAGATAATGGAAAATCCCTTAGTCTTTTCCTGTTCAATGAGAGGGTCGGCCAAGCTTGAGAGAGAGAGAAGTCAAGGTAGAAAACTTTTAAGTGTTTCTTGTCTTGCTCAATGAGAGAGGGTCGGCCAAGAGTGGGAGGGAGAGAGTGAGAGAGTGAATGAGATGGAAAGAGCCCTTTCCATCTTGACTAGGGTTTCCTTGGGTTAGACTCCACCCTCATCAATGTGGAGTCTTCCCCATGAGTCCTTTGACCAAACAAGGGAGTGCATGCCCTCCACATGGCACATACCACCCTCATCCAACGGTTTTGGCTTGTGGTTTCCCTTTGGTGGCTAGTGGTTTGCATGAGATGGAACCACCACCTCTCCTTTGACCAATCCATGATCTTCCATGCCTCCACATGACACACACCACCCTTCCAACAGTTTTGGGCTTGGTGGTTTCCTTTGGTGGCTAGTGGTTTGCATGAGATGGAACCACCACCTCTCCTTTGACCAATCCATGAGCTTGCATGCCTCCACATGGTACACACCACCCTTCCAACGGTTTTGTGCTTGTGGTTTCCTTTTGGTGGTTAGTGGTTTGCATGAGATGGAACCACCACCTCTCCTTTCACCAATCCATGATCTTGCATGCCTCCACATGGCACACACCACCCTTCCAACGGTTTTGGGCTTGGTGGTTTCCTTTGGTGGCTAGTGGTTTGCATGAGATGGAACCACCACCTCTCCTTTGACCAATCCATGAGCTTGCATGCCTCCACATGGCACACACCACCCTTCCAACGGTTTTGGGCTTGGTGGTTTCCTTTGGTGGCTAGTGGTTTGCATGAGATGGAACCACCACCTCTCCTTTGACCAATCCATGAGCTTGCATGCCTCCACATGGTACACACCACCCTTCCAACGGTTTTGGGCTTGTGGTTTCCTTTTGGTGGTTAGTGGTTTGCATGAGATAGAACCACCACCTCTCCTTTGACCAATCCATGATCTTGCATGCCTCCACATGGCACACACCACCCTTCCAACGGTTTTGGGCTTGGTGGTTTCCTTTGGTGGTTAGTGGTTTGCATGAGATGGAACCACCACCTCTCCTTTGACCAATCCATGAGCTTGCATGCCTCCACATGGCACACACCACCTTCATCCAACGGTTTTGGTGGAGTGGTTTGCATGAGATGGAAAACCTCTTTGACTCACTCCATCTTATCTTCCATGTGACTCACTCCATTTAAATGCAACTCAACTCCTAACTCAAGCATTGAATTTATTTCAAATTAACTTAGGTGATTTAATTAAATAATTTAATTCAACTCACTTCCTTGATCCTCTTTAGTTCACCCATGAACTCACCCATGGTTGACCAAGTCAACCATGGTGGTCGGCCCCACATGTGCCTTGGGCCACACGCCACCTCACTTGATGAGGTGGAGTTGGGTCCCACTTGGCCATGCCACTTGGATATCCACTCTTACACTTGATCCTCTTTAATTTACCCATGAACTCACCCATGGTTGACAAAGTCAACCATGGTGGCCGGCCCCACTTGTGCCTTGGTCCACACGCCACCTCACTTGATGAGGTGGAGTTGGGACCCAACTTGGTTATGCCACTTGGATATTACCTCATACCTTTGCCACCTCACTTGATGAGGTGGACCCCATGCCTTTGATCTTAATTGGGTCCATGACCCAATTAAATCCATTTCTTACCCATTTACCCTAATGCTCAATTCATCTTGACCCATTGGGTCCCAATTGGGTATTTGACCCAATTGACCACTTTGACCCACTTAAATAGAATTAATCATATCCATGGTCAATTGGACCATACTTGGGCCATTGCCCCAACTTTGATCCATTTAACATCCATTCCATCTATAAATCTTAATTTTTAACCATTAAAAATAAATAATAGCCAATGTATTATTGAATTGAAAATCCGGACTATTATAGGAAATTGGTTCTACCAACATCTTTCCTAGCTGATTATCCTTTCCCCTCTCTCTCTCTCACAATCTCAATCCATATGATTGGTTGTATTAGATTTCCCAAGTGTAGGCACAAGAAAGAGTGATCCTTTTGTTGGCCCTTGTTTAAGTTCATTGATAATGATGAGGGTCCAACGGATTTGCCAAAGGATGTCAACTGGTTGCATGAAGATTGATATTTAATTGAAAAGGCAACCAGTTGCAAAATCTTTCATGTACCGACCGGTCGGATGCACCGAGGGGTCGGTGACTAAGAATATTACCGTTCAACCACTCGACCGTTGCGCATTAAATGCACTCCCAACGGTATAATTATTTTCCAGTCGAATGGTCGGTGTCACCGATGGGTCAACAGTCATGGCACTGAGATGTCGGTCCATACCAGGGTCTCGATATGGGGCAACACCAGGCAGATAGAGTTTCATGTCCCGAAACTTCTCTTGCCCACAACGGTGTGTCGCCCTTTACTGAGTTTTCGGTCCTGGTACTCTCAATCGGTCTTGAATTACCGAGAAGTTTGTTTTATCGAGAATCCACTTGAGTTCTAAGTTCCAGAACTCAAAAGTTATCATTGACGAGTCGTTGACGGTGATGGGTTGTTAAGTTCATCACCGAGGGATCGGTACATACGAGACTCTCGATTAGAGGCATACCCACAATGATAGTTCAATGTTCCAGAACCTTTGTCAATATGGCCGACCAGTCTTTGACCACGATGGTTTGATCCTGTCTCCACCGAGGGGTCGGTGAGAACGACTGGTCGAGCTGACAATGAACTTAATTCATGTTTCGAAGTTCGCTTCCAATTCACTTTCAAGCTTCATCTCTAGGCTTTTTATGATTTTACCTTTTGTTCAACTAAGCATAGAAATGGTCCTCCTAAGGTGTGGGTACCACCTAAAGTCATCTATGGCCAAATACCTATTTTGTGATTGCCATAATGATGAGATTTAATCTGTGGAGCATGATCTTTACTCTTGATCACCTTGAGTCTTCAAGATTCTAGCAAGTTTTTCTTCCCGAGTCATGGAATTGACAAACATAGGGACTCGACAAAGCCGGGGCACTAACATAATCTTCATTGACACTACATGTGCACTTTGCCATTTCATAATTCTTGATCAATATTATAAATGGCAATGAGGAATAAATGATTAAGGAAAAACTACAAAGCATCAAAATGAAAAATTTCCCCTTGGCTCTCAGTAAATGCTGAGAATGGAAATCACACCCTCAGCCAAGAGTTGAGTCGTGCTCTAATACCATTTGTAACGACCTACCCCGACCTTCTTGCACAATATTGTCCACTTTGGTCCTGCACCCGGGCCTAGACAGCTTTCCATTTGAGGACCCATGCTAGGAGAGCCCTCAAAAGGCCTTGTGCTAGATTGAAGGAAGCCAATACTTATATACCCTGAGGATTTCAAGCCCCCATGCAATGTGGGACAATGGAAACACGCCCCTAGGCGCAATCCCACCTCCACTGGCGATTTCTCTCCCATTGGCGCCCTTTGTCTTTCAGGCTAGGCCCCCTCTGGGGCGGGTACCACATGACTCATCAAGCATGATAAGTACTATAGCTAGGAAGGGTACAACCGAGGCTTGAAAAAGTCAAATGTGCCATGCCACAACACAAGAGTTGTTTGAACTCACATGAATGAAGATTGAGTTCAACTACAATGGTCTAGAAATACTCCAATTCGGCTCAAGTCTTAGACCAATGTAGGGCATAAGCAAGGTCCTATCCCTTGGGGATCCATACACACTTTTGATCCGGACTTTTCCTCTCAAATCCTTGGACTTAGGGCAATTTAATTCTACCATATTGAACATTTGACCCAAATCCAAAAGATTGAGACAATATCCTCCTTTTAGTCTTCCAATTCATAATACAAGGGAGTCTTAACTTATCCCTAATAGATTTTACAATGTAGGGATGGTGCAATGTGTTTCCTAGGAACATTCACAAATTGATTTACCTTCTTTTTCTTTGCATGATGTGAATTTCCAATCACCTCATTCTTTCTCTTCCTTGCTCTTTGAGAAAGACCATTAACCACCTTTGATTTAACATGCATTCTCCTTATCTTGCACTCATGTTTGAAATGCGCGATCAATCCACAATAAAAGCATTTTACTATAGAAGTGTGTGTGGTGTGGCTTTTACCTAATATGGATTGATTCATCAATCTCTTTGAGTTAGATTGAGAAATACCATGCCAATCACCATGTGGTTTACCCAAAATGGATTCTTCCAATTTTTTATTTCTTTGGGTAACAATGCCTTGAGATTTCTTACCATTTTTATCTTCAAGACATCTTCCAACTTCATTTAGCTTCAAGATATCATTTTCATAAATTTTCAATTTTTCTTGAAGAAACTTTTGTGATTCTCTCAAATTCATGATTTCATCATTTGCATTTTTCAAATTTGAGGAGAGAGAATCATTTTCACATTTGCATTTTGAAGTTGCGTATAGAGTTTGGTATTCTCAATTTTCACCTTGTGGAGTTCCTTAGCCAATCTCATACTTTCTAAATACAAGGCATCATAGGATTTTTGGAGGTCATCATCATCCTCATCAAGATCCTCTTCACTAGAGAGATCATCTTGGCCATCACCAATGGAGGTTATGAGACATTTCAAATTTACATTTTCAACTCTCTCATGATTTTTAATTTGATTATGAGAGGTGGAGCCTTCCATTGTACTATCCAAAGAATTGAAAAAGTTCTCAATAATCTCATCTTGGATAGAGGTCCAATCTTTTTCATCATGGGATGCAAGTATATTCTCTATTTTTGTTTTCAAATACACCAAGATAGAGTATACAAAAAATAGAGATCTATAAACAACTTTTTGGGCATCCATGATTAGAATTCTAGCACGGATCAACTCAGATGGTTAGATCCTTTATAAAGAGCACTCAAGCTCTGATACCAATTGTAAGTTCCCACGATGCTAGAACACGGTCCAAGATTGACCTTAGAGGGGGGTGAATAGGGCAGTCACCACTTTTTATGGTCTTCACAAATTTTTGATTAATTAAAATAATTTGCAGTAGATTAAACAAATTAATCAAGATAAGTGTGTTGTGTGATACAAGAGTGTGCCAATAAAGAATCATTCACACAAAAATGGACCAAACACCCACAACACAAGATGTATAGTGGTTCGGTTTAAACAAACCTACATCCACTGTTGTCCTCACCCAACTTGGGCTATTGTAAATACACTATGTAGGAAATTACGCCCTCACGAATAGAATAAGACTTTCACCTATGCAATTGATTAGGAATTTCACCCAATCGCTAAAAATGGTTTTTGAAATGTTCGATAAAACCCCGGTCTACGTCCTTATCCCTCTATTTTTTAGAGTGGTTCAATTGCCTTGATCTACTCCACTGTACAATGAAGATTTAAAAAATAAAAACAAACCTAAGAAGCACTTGCCTTGTGTAAGCTCATTTGTAGATGATATGCGTTTTGAAAACTTCTCCCAATGCGATGACGTATGGTGACGATGATGTGCCTTTGTATGTGCAATCACAATCTATGGGAGGTTGCTAGGATATGGATTTGCGAACTGATCCTAGGCTTGATTTTTCTTGCTCTCTTTATCTTAATCAGGATGATTGGATTGAAAATGATTCTCCTAAGTAAGGTACATAAAAAGGAGTGGGGAGCTCTGATTTTTCCTTGTGATTTCCAAGTGGGAGGTCCAAAGTGCCGACCAAACACAACAAGGTTTGGTGCTTAAATAGGCAAACAAGATTTTTGGATCAGTTCAAACTCGACAGGTCGAGTTTACCGATGCGTCGGTGAACTTAAATGTGCCCGTTCAACCACTCAACCGTTGTGCATTAAATGCACTCGATACAGAAGCTAGAACTACCGATGGGTCGACAATCTTTAGGTTCCACATGTTGATCTTGTCGATGGGTCGGTTCAGATTATCAGAGAACAACATAAGAATACAAAGGCTGCTCATCTAGAACCTTGAAAATATTGATCGACATGTTTGTCCATCGATGGGCCGGTCCTGGTATTCTCGATGGGTCAATGACCTCAATGTGTCCGTCTGAGAGTACCTGTAATAACCCGAATTTTTGATAAATATATATATTGGCATTTATTCATTTTAAATTGAAGTTTAATGTAATAAAATGCCAAATGGACCAAATTTTGGGACAATGGCCCAAGGATGGCCCAATTGGGCCATGGATTGGATGAAATCCATTTAATGAGTCAATGAGGACCAAGCGGGTCAATGATGGTCAAAGGGGGCCCGATAGCCATGTGGGGCCCAATGGATCAAAATAATCGGTTCCAACCCTAAAGTAAGTGGGCAAAGAGGGAATCTAATTGGGCCATGGGCCCAATGATTACCCAATAGACCATGAATTAGAATTAATTCATTTAATTGGTCAATGGTAAGTAATTGGGTCAAGATAGTCAATTTGGGTCAAAGGGCCATAGGGGACCCAATGGGCCAAGGTAGGTAAGCCCTAAGATAAATGGGTAAGACAAGAATATAATTGGGTCATGGACCCAATGGTGATCCAATTAAGATAAATTAAATGGATTAGATAATTATAAAATTATCTAAGTTAAGATGTATCAAGATTAAGTGATATGGCCAAATGGGCCCACCTCCACCTCACCAATTGAGGTGGCGTGTGGACCAAGGAAAAAGTGGGACCAACCATCATGGTTGACTTGGTCAACCATGGATAAATTAAAGAATGACTAAGGTAGATTAAGGTAAGTTAATTGATTAAAATTATTGTAAAATTACCTAAGTTAAAATTAATGGAATTAATATAACATGGCCAAGTGGGGCCCACCTCCACCTCATCAAGTGAGGTGGCGGTGGGGTAGGTACATGTGGGGGCCGTCCACCATGGTTGACTTGGTCAACCATGGGTGGATTTATTAGATAGATAATTGATGGAATTAAATTGGATAGAAATTAATTAACCTAAGTGAGGACTTAACTTAATTAATTAGGTTAATTAATTAAGGGTCAACATAGGCAAGTCAAAAAGGACATGGGAGCCATGCTTGGTGGTTGGGTCTCAACCACCATCACCAAAGTCAAGGTAGCCCATACTTTGGTTGGTGAGGCTATCATGGAGGAGCATGGTCCAAGTAAGACCAAAGAAAGAGATGGGTTTTCCATCTCATCCCTCTCATTTCACTCTCTCATTCTCACCACCTCTCCACCGTCCTACACCAAGAGAAAACAAGAAAAGAAAAAAAAAAATTAGAAGAGAAGAAGAAGAGAAGAAAAGAAGTGAAGCATTAGTTCACCACCCCTTCAAGATCAAAGGCTAATATCTTGTTTTCCATCACCTTCCCCTCTCCATCCCTCTCAAACAAACTCACTCAATATTAGTCGATCCAAACATGTCCCACCATTGATCAAGCACATCTAGCCGATCAAAGATCAAGAAGAAGGAGAAAAGAGGCCAAGGAAGTTGACGGGAGCGACAAAGACCGGAGGAGTCGTCGGATAGTAAGTATGTTCTAAACAAGAAATTTATTATTTAGAGTTTTTTTAATTTTAAAATCCATCCTTGCCATATGATGGTGGCCAAATTATTTTAGGCTATGGAATGGATCTAAAATCCATCAAATGGAAGGTAAAGAAATGGAAGAGATGGTCTAAGAAAAAAATGAAATGAATGGATTAAGTATGGAAAAGATGGAAGTTTTAATGGATTGAATGGACCTTAGGGTTCGGCCATGTAGCATGGCCGAACCCCATGGCCAATGTGGGATGAATTTATTAAGAGTTAAGGTTTAAAATTTTGGAGAATGGCTAATGAGCTTTAGGTTTTTAAATGAGTAAACATTAGTGATTTATGATTTCAAATTTTTGGAATTCTAAGGTTGTATTAAAGCATGGAGAATATAGAATTTTTAATGAATGGATGAACCATAGGGTTCGGCCATGTAGCATGGCCGAACCCCATGGTAAATGAGGATGATTTTAATTTGGATTATATTTTAATGCATTTTAATTAGGGTTTTTATAAAAAAATAAAAAGTTGGAGAATGGGTTAGGGTTCCAAGGATTTAAAGGGTTAAATGTAGGCAATTTTTGGAAAAAAAATTTATGATGGAATCCATGGATGATATTTTAGAATTTTTATAAGATTAGAAGTATGGAGAATGGTTAATGAAAATTAGTTTTCAAATGATTAAAAATGGGTGTTTTAAAGGATTGTTAAAATGAGAAAGCATGAGGAAATGTTGGTAGTTTTTAATGGACTTTAAATGTGATTAAAGGACCCAAGTTAAAATTGAGGGAAAGGCATCATGGGTTCGGCCATGGTGTATGGCCGAACCCATGACCCATGTTTTAGGTCATTCATGGGCTAAGTATGGTTTATATATGTGCTTAAACGAAATGGAAATTAAGTTAAGTTAATGATGAAATTTAAATGGATGTTACAAGTATGATATGTGATGTTTAAATGGAATAAAGATAGTGATTGAAATGGATGATTTAAGTTTCATTGGAGGTATTTAAATGGGTAATTGAAACAAAAAAGGATGGGGAAAGAAACATCATGGGTTCGGCCATGATGTATGGCCGAACCCATGACCCAATTTTGATAAATTTTAGGCTAAGGTTAATGCATGTATCAATGCCTAGGAGGTTGTTTTAAAGGGCCAAAATGAATGAAGATTTGTGATTTTTGAAATGGATTATTTTTGGGACAAAATATGAGTTTGAAAATGGCACCAATAAAAGCAAACCCATGACCCTTTGTGAGCCATATTATGGGCTAGGTATGGAATTATGTATGGGATTAAATATTTACAAATTTAATTAAACTAGATGGCTGATTTTATGATGTTATGTCATGATTAAGAAATTATAAATGGGTCCAAGTTTATGGGTCAAATATGGACTTAAATATGCATGGGAAAAAGGGGTAACTTAACCATGGAAGAGGAGTGGCAAAACCGTAATTTGTGGCCACATTGAAGAACCATGGTTCGACCATGGTACATGGCCGAACCCTATGTGGGTTGGACATGAAAATGGATATATTATGAATGAATAAATGAAGCGGATAGTTGCTGCGTTTTAGGCTCGCAAATCGGAATTTTAAATTTGGCCAAAATTGGATTTATGTATGAGTCTAAAACCAATGGATAATGGGCTAAGTTAGGGACTTAATCATGGATGATGTATGGACTAATTCGGTAAATGTAATAAGGTATCGGGCGTCGCAAACGGTACGCGATCGGCGACCGGATTATCGAACGGGAAGCGTAACGGAACGCGACACGGTATTCGGTAGGATTCCTACCTTTTTGTAAGCGATGGATATGTAATGGTATTTTAAATTATTTTGATTTGGCCTATGATAGATCTATGATTATGATTTATCTTATGAGTTATAAGTTTATGAAGCATATGGTTTATATTTTAATATTATGCATTCTATGGCTATGTATGATATGTCAAGTATATGGGTTACATATATATTACATAGCATAATGCACTACATCTCATGCATGGCATGGGCATAAAAAAATAAACAAACCGGAGTCCATGCTCCGTCGGGGCGACCGAGAAGCAAACATGGGGATAGTTGAGGGGTCATAACCGGAGTCCATGCTCCGTCGGGGCGACCGAGAATCAGACATGGGGATAGCCTGAGGGCTATAACCGGAGTCCATGCTCCGTCGGGGCGACCGAGAAGCAAACATGGGGATAATACATTGTATGATCATACGGATAATGGGTGGGACACATGACATAAGCACCCATGACATAGCATTCATCACAAACTTATTTTGATGTATTTTATGTTATCGGTATGTGTGTATCACTAATCCATGTGCTAGCCCTACTCGGAGTCCTACTGGGCGTGTTGACTAACGCCCTACTTCTACCCTAGCTGATGACGCAGGAGAGGCAGGAAGCGGTGGACATACCGGAGGTCAAGCTTAGGAGCTTTGGAAACGCATTCCTAGTTATTTAAGTTTATATTTTGGAAATGTAATTTTGAGTAACTTAGCGCGTCGGACTGTATAATTTTGCATTTCTTGCGATGGTTTGGAATTTACTTATGGACGATGATATTTTGTGATATAAGTATGAACATAGGGGCATTTTGGTAAATTAATGTTGTATCTTCCCTTCTATCTAAAAACCGGTAGGATAGACTCTATTATCATGTTCCGCAATAATCGTAATCCACGAGCTCACCTCCTACGCGTGAACCGTTCTCGTGGACTTAGCTCCGCGCACGAGTGGGGTTGGCCAGTTAAGGGTCGGGCTTTAGAAGCTCGGACTTAACTCGCGCGTGGCGTCCGCGCCCTCTCTCACTCTTCTATTTAAAAAAAAAAAAAAAAAATAGACTCTGATTTTCGAAAAACGGGTGAAAAAGGGCGGGGCGTTACAGTACCCAGAGTTCTAAGTCCAAAACTCAACTCGACCCAGGTCCAAATGTCGTGTTCCCCGATAGGTCAAACCTAATTATTAAAGAGCAGATGAATTTACAGTTTGTTCTATCCAGAGATTGCCCAAATCCAGCCGACATATCGATGACCACGATGGGTCGGTCCTGTGTCACTGATGGGTCGGTGCACTCGATATGCTCGAACTAAGAGTAGCCCTAAGTGACCGTCCTTTCAGTCCAGAACCCCTGTCAATCCGGTCGACATGTCAATGTGTTGATGTGTCTGTCATGTCTTCACCGATGGGTAGGTGGACTCGATGAGTCGACCTAACAGATTACTAGATTTCCAATGTTTATCCCATATGGTTCTGTGACTGTCCAAGCAACACTTAGACTTAGATTAATTTTTACCAATATGATCCCTAAGTCTAGGCAAGGTCCGCTAAGGGTGTTGGTTCCACGTAAAGTCATCTATAGCCAATTTACCTTTGCGATTGCCATACACATGTTGATCCGTTGAATCTTGACCTTCAACCAACACTTGAGTCTTCATTCTTGGGCTTCTCTCTTCAACGCAATGCTTTACCGAAGACATAGAATTGACAAATAAATGACTCGGCAAGCTGAGGCACTAACAGAACATTTGGTCCAAATTCAAAATATTGAGACAAGATCCTCATTTTAGTCTTCCTATTCATAACATGAGGAGGTCTTGAACTCCCTATTAGATTTCACAATGTAAGGATGATGTGAAGTGTGAGGTGCAAAGCGTTTCTTAGAAACATTCACATAAACAATATGATTTACCTTATTATTCTTAGCATAGTGTGAATTTCCAACCAACTGACTCTTTCTCTTCCTTGCACTTTGAGGAAGACCATTAGCCACTTTTGCCTTTACCTACATTCTTCTTGTCTTGCACTCATGCTTGAAATGCACGGTTAATCCACAATAAAAACATAATAATTTGAAGTGTGTGTGGTGTGGCTTTTACCTAACATGGATTGGTTCATGGGTCCCCTTGGGTTAAATTGAGATTAACCATGCCAATCACAATGTGGTTTACCCAAAATAGATTCTTCTAAATTTTGATTTCCTTGGGTAACTATGTCTTGAGATTTCATAACATTTTTATCTCGAAGACAATCTCCAACTTCCATTAACTTCAATATATATCATTTTCATTGACCTTTATAGTTTCTTGAAGCAACATTTGATTTTCTCTCAATTTCAATATTTCATCATTTGCATTTTTCAAATTTGTTGAGAGAACATCATTTTCGATATTTACGCTTTGAAGTTGGTTAGAGAGTTTGGCATTGTCATTTTTTGTAACGCCACTCCCTCTCCTACTAAGATCATAGTAATAAATTATGAATATTTCGGTGGAGATGAATGAGCGTCACGACGCAAGTCGAGTCCAAGTTCGAAGACTCGACCCTCGACTGACCCCACCTAGCATATACATGGATTGAAATCCACTATGACATTTACATGTGCTAGCTTAAACAACGGAAATTTATAACATTTATATATATCACATGAATAATATATCACATCAACATAAGTCAAATACATAAATCAAGTATTTAAGTGTTCAAAAGAACATTGAATTTCCATGGCCATTTCTCATACAAATTACATTGTTCTCAAAATATCAAAATACAGCATGTCTTTCAAACATCTCCTTGTGTAAGTCCTACTCATGCTCAACTGTCGTTTGGTCCAGTAATACCTCCCTTTCCTTGACCTGCATCTACATCTAAAGGAGGAAAATATGGGCTTAGTAAAAGTGCCCAGTAGGAATTTCAATCATAGGGGTGATGCACAAAGGAGTGTTATAATAATCAAATTCTAAACATACTATAGTAAATTTCTCAAAATCATTTTTTTGTCATTATAAAACTCCCACACTTTTCAAGTGATATCATATTAGAATATCTCAAATGCATTTCATACTTGAAAACCTCATATTCAAACTATAATTGATAATGTTCATGATATGACATACCATGAGTCTTATGCACAATACACGTACTTCCATGTATCATGATATGCATCCAACAATCCAACCGGACCCTCCGGTGGAGTGTTGCTTCCAATACCCAGTCTTGGTGCGGTGGCAACCGCCCGGGGACTGTTTTGCATCCACAATTTTTATAACCGAGACTATTGATGGAGTGTGGTCTCCCCCCTCTACGCAGGGTTTCGAGACTGGTTACCCAGTAGCTCATTGACCCAATCAATGCCATTTTTGTTTTTGGGACTTCTCTTACCCAGGAGCTCTAGGGCCCAATTATCATTCCAGGATTCTTATAACCCATGGCTCTATGGCCAATTATCATTCCGGGATTGCTATCATCCATGGCATTATGGCCCAATTATCATTCTGGGATTTCTATCACCTGTAGCTCTATGGCTCAATTATTTCAATTTATCCACGATACCAAAGAATGTATGAATAGTTTGCTTTGGTTCGTCAATTGCAATCCCTGTCTCATGTAACATGCATGAAGTACATGAATGCATTACAATGGTACTGTGTTATATGATTTCATATTAGTTCAACTATGGAAATATCTGTCTCATTTCATGTATGCCAAATACTTCAAAATAGCTCAATTATCATATAATTAAATCATAATCATCAAAATAATAATAATCAAGTACATAGGGTCACACCCTAGTGCTTCAACAATGTTAGAAAACCTACTTGATCCAAGATGATCAGCGGAGGGAATTAATCCACGAACTAGCTTGGTCGATACCAGATTTACTCTCGACCCTTCATTCGTTATCCATGCATGACAAAACAACAATAACCATATCACTAAACTTAATTAAGTACTAGTCTTTACATTGTAACTTATATGCTCAGAGCCTTAATTGAGGCTTAGGAACCAAATAGGTGAATATTAATGGGGTCTAAGTGATCCAAATTACTAGTCTTCCATACATGAATTAGACCATGGAAAACTGTCTAGGTCTCACGTCGATACATCGACCTTGTAAACACATCGTCTGTTCGACATATAGATATGGTCGATATGTCGGATCGTAATACACAGGTTCTGTTTAATGCATCATCTGGTTCTCTCGCTCGATACATCGGTGGAATCGGTATGTCATCCTGGGTTTGGTTTGTACTTCTGTATTTTTCATTTGCTCTCAAGTCGTTCGTATCGTGTTCATCGATACATCGGATGGATAAGGTCGACACATTGAAATTGTCGACATGTCCTCCTGGGTCCATTTTGTCTTTAATTCATTTCAACTTATCGTCTTCATTGACATAATGTTCTGGGGTTACTCGACAAATCGACCCTATCGATGTGTCATCGTGGGTTCCGTTCTTAAGGTTTAATACTTTGGATTTCTTCACCCATTGGTCGTGTGTCCAGTCGACACATCGGCATGACCAACGTGTCGTCTTGGGAATACCGAAAACTATGGATTCCATGGTTTGTTGTGCGTGTGTATCTTTGACACATCGGCACAATCGATGTGTCGACCTGGGAACTTCGAAACCTATCAATAGCCACAGTGCATGTTCCCTATTTTTGATTATTTTCTCCCAAATGTATACATTTACTACCTCCAAGAATCCTAGTGTATTTCTTTTGCTCTAAATCATCATAAACATCAACGTACCTCAATATATTTTGGGGATTTCGTGGTGAGTGAACTATGAGTTCGGGTTTGGAGCTTTCTTCCTCCTAGATTTCCTTTCTCTTATTCTCTTTGCTTCTCTTCTTTCTTTGAAGTAGATGAAAGTAGAGAGGAGACGGGGAGGTGCACTACAGTTAATGGAGGGGGACGAGTGAGTGAGAAGAGAGAAATATTTTGTCTCTCCTTTTCTCTTTTTCTATTTTTCTCATATTTTCCTTTCTCGCTTTATCTTCTTCCCTTCCTCTCTTTTTTTCCTTCTCTCTTTTCTCTTCCTTTCTTTTCCCTCATTCGATTGCCCCAGATCTGAAAACAAATGGGAGGTGGCGTGTGAGGGTGACCATGCATTAAATGCATGAAGTGACAACAGAGAGAGAGGGCGGTTGTGCACATTTGACTTAAAGTGCTCGACACCTCTACACATCGACATTATCGATGTATCGTCTACGAATAGCACAAGTTCTTTTTTCAAACGACTGTATTTTCTGTTTTCCCTCAGATCGACACCACTCGTACTGCTGATATATCGATTGGGGATTCGTCGACACATAGGCATTGTCGATGTTTCGGCCTATAAATCTCGGGTTCTTTCTTTATTTATTTCACCAAACATTCAAACATTCATTCTTTTCCAACTTTGAGTTCAAGACTTTATATTTCATTTCATTTATAGGGAGAAATTACACTAAGTTACAGAGTTGAAAGTCCAGGTCCTTATAATACTACCACACTTTTGGAATTTTCGTCCTGAAAATTAGACGAAGCTTGGGTGTAAAATAAAATTACCCAATTAATTCTAGATGGAAATTCCTCATCTTGGATTCTAATTCCCAAGTGGGTTCCCCACTATCGTATTGTTCTCGAATTATCCTAGCCAATGAGATTTCTCTTTCTCTCAGTGCCTCTATTGTGAATCCATTATTCATCGCCTGAGTCATCTCTAAAGCATCTACATTTTTGTTAGGTTTGCTACGAAAGCTTAACGTCAAAGTCATTGTTAACTTTGTATAAACCTCCTCTTTTGGGTGCTTGCACTGAAATCTCCCTTTTGGAAAAGTCCCATCGATGAGAATTTATTGCGAAGTTTTCCAAGAAATTCCATCCTTCACCTTGACTTTGCTCCAAAAATGACCCACTCTGCATAGACTCGATCAAGGTACGACTAGATGTGGTAAGCCTTCGTAGAAAAATTGTCATGAGTCTCAAAGTTTCAAAACCGTGGTGGGGACATTTGCTCAATGTATCCTTGAATCTTTCCCATGATTCTGATAATTGTTCACCATCTTTCTGTGCAAAATTTGAAATTTTTTTCTTGAGGGCTTTTGTTTTAGATATTGGAAAAAAAATAATCAAGAATTTATTTACCAATTGATCCCATGTTCTAATGGAATTTGCAGGAAGGGAGTTCAGCCACAATTTCTTTTTTCCTTTGAGAGAAAAAGGAAAGAGGCGAAGTTTAACTGATTCTTCAGTGAAATTTTGAATCTCAATGGTGGCGCAAATCTCTAAAAATTCTTTAATGTGTAAATACGGATCCTCACGATCAAGGCTATAGAACGAAGGTAGGAGATGTAAACTGGCTAGTCTTAGCTCATAGGAGGCATTGGTTACTGGGACAACTATATTGGAAGGTGTGCGTGCTATGACCGATGAAAAGTAATCTCTGAGAGTTTTCTATACAACTTGCTCTACGGCCATGTTGAGTGACGATGATGGTGGACTATTGTTGATGTGTTTTAAATTTGTAAATCTCACAGGCACGAACTATTCGTAGTACAATGATTGAGTGTAAGGTAGAACCCAACGGAAACATTCAAAATATATGATACACATGCCTCAATTTTTATGTTTCTTAGAAAACTAAGATTCAAAATTAAATCTAGGACAAAAAACAATTTTAATCTTAAAAGTATATCTCCAACTAATCAAATCTTCAATTAAATAAATACATCTACAATTTTAGAGCATTGATTAAAAGTGATTAAAATAATATTTTAATTAAGAGTTTATAAACAATCTCACCACACATCCTAATTCACAAAATCTAGTTCTAATTAAATTTAATCCTAACTAGTTAATCAAGTTGTCAGGGAGGTTTTAAATACATGAAATAATTACATTTTAAAAGAACTAAAGATTTAGAAAGAAAAACTAAAATACAACATTCAAGTGAAGCAAAATAAACATGAAAAATAAATTGGCAAGAAAAGTAAACGGCATAAATAAAATGCAGTAACGTAAAAGGTGGTTGTTTGGAAAAGACCGTTTATCACCAAATATATTTAAATAAACAAACGACCTATATTTGAAATTCACATAAAGATCTAAGTTCCAATTCATGTTTATCATCTATGTTAATTTCATAAACTTTAAATTATAAAATCAAACCTTAATAACTTAGATCTAGCAATCTTAACCTAAGTCCTAACTATTTCATGTCCGATTAAATAATTAAAGCATACAATCTTAAAATCGAATCAAAGATGATCATAAAAGAAAATAAGAAATTGGATGTTTCAAGATTCTAAACAGGTTGTCCTTTGATTATTTATTGGAAAAATTAAATACAGGATTGATTGAATACAAGATATTTGGAAATTGAAATTACAAAAGAAACTCACTTGTGAAATTCGAATTCTCTATGTATCCTTGAGTCTTCTATTGGTCTTTTCTTCAATCTTTTGGTCCTCTTTGGCTCCAGTGTCAAATTTGAGTTAAGTGTGTGGGTATTTATAGGACTTGGGATTGAATGGATGGTTAAGATTAAATCTAGGTTTAAGTTAATGGGTGAAAGGTTGGGATTAGATCTAATTTGACATGGGTGGCTAGGATTAAGAGCTAGATAACTAGGGCTTCTCTATAGGGTGTGTACACGAATTTGGTGTGATGGGTTGGCTTGGAGTGGAGTGCAAGTAAGGAAGGAGAGAAAATTGGGATTGAAATTTGCTGTGTGATTTTTGAATTCGGCTAATTGGTTTAGGGTTTTTGGGTTATGCAATGATGGATCAATGGATGAATTAATGGATGAGATGTTAAGATGATGAGGCGGAGGGTTGACTATGGAATTCGAATGGGATAGAAATGAGATAAGAAAAAATCGTGTATTGCTATGATGGATTGGGATGATGAGGTGTGTAGGGATCCTAAGAGTGTATCTAAATGGATTTTTGTCTAAGTGCATGGAGAGATTTTAGGCGCTAAAATTGTGTGGACTGTGCGTTGGATGGATAGAGTGGTGACAAGGCATGGGCGATGGAGGCTAGCTTGAGCTTCAAGTTGTTCTAACTTAGGGTTTGGTGAATGGATGGCTAAGATTGGTTTGGGTTAAATCTAATGGATATGGTGGGTGATGGGTGATCTAAGTGGATGGATGGATAGATGGTGTATGGATGATCCTATTCCAACGGTTAATCTATATGATAGATGGTTTGGATGTCCTAAATCTAATCATGATGCATGAACGAGTTGGATTGACTAAGTGGATCTAAGGTTTGATGATATGAAATGCATGGGATAAATGAGATGCACGAAGTGAATGGTTTGGATTGGTTGATTGGGCTGATGGACGGTGTGGATGGGAGATTGGAAATTGGATTGTTAAGATTGGATGGGTATGATGGACATGGGCTTTTGGGTTTGGACCTAAAATGGATTTGGGCTTAGGGTTGGTAAACTTGGATTTGAACCTGGAGCATTGGATCTTTAAATTGGACTTGGACTTGAATTAGAGACTTAAGACTTAAGCTTGCTGGACTTGAATTCACTTTGGCCTAGCCCACATTGGGAAATGCGCCTGAAGTGCTTGGCCTGTCTCAGTGTTTGGCATTTGGAGCAAAACTTGGCCCAATTGCAGTGGATCTCTGGCCCTTGGATTTTGATTTCAATTCTTGGCCTATTAATTGCAGACTTTGATTTTAAAATTAAAAAATTTAATCAATACCACTATAATTTTAAATATTGAATAAATCTAGACTCTCATAAACGGATCCAAATTATCCAATTTACATTAAAAAACCTAAAGTGGCATGAATTCATTATGAAATTCTAAAAATTTTATTTTATGCTCTATTCCGACAATTATCCACTATTTTATTCATGAATCTTGTTTTTCCATGTTTCTATCTACAAAACTAGAAAAAACCATTAAACGTATCTTTTATATACAAAATCAATGCTAACTTAATCATAATTAAAGGGCAAAAATGTAAGATTTTTAGACTCAACAAATACCCCCAAACATAGATTTTGCTATTCCTCGAGCAAAAATAAAAAATAAAAACCTAAGTCTAAAAATCTAAAAACTAAGTATCCAACGTTCTTTGGAAAGTGACATCTATTCAAGTAGAAAATAAAGGAAGAAAAATGATGGTATTTGACTCAATGTTCTCAGGAAAGTGGCATCTATTCGTGAGATCATTCATTTTCTTTGATATGAGTCGTCTTTGTTAATACATATGTGAGATACTTTGATTTTGAGTACATAAATTCTACTCACATATACTTGAGAGAAAATGAACCCAAATCTCTGAGTGTTAATTTTTCCAAGAGATATATCCAGTGAGGTTTGCAGTCAAAGCGCATTTTCCAACGGTGTGAACAAAACTCGGGTCTATTTGGAAAAAGAGGTCTATCATAATGTTAGCGAAGCACACACTGCACTTCAAGTATAAGCCTTGTAAAATGAATTTTAGAGTTTTATGATGTCTAGACCTCTCATCCTTGTGAACAAAACTCGGGTTATTTGGAAAAAGAGGTCTATCTTAATGTTAGATAAGCACACACTACACTTCATGTTGATATTTGTGGGTATTATCACTGAAAGCCCTCACGAGATTATAACTCGTCCACTATTGGTGAGTTAGGGGTTTAAAGGCTTGTTGCATACACTAAATGCAATCAAGAGTACCAATGAAAGTGGTTAGTTTATGATTTTCATTTTATTCAGTTGGTTTAGAATAGGATTTCTAAGTGTTCATCCATGCATCACCTATTAATCCTTGCATTCATTTCATGCATTGATCATCTTAGCCATTAGATTTTAGGTAATCTAATTTCATTCACTCATTCATCTCTTAGAAACCCTAGAGCTTCCACATGCATCCATCACATACACACATTACCTTAAATTTAGGTCATGCATTTCATCATCCATTTAAGATCCACCTATGCATCTAAACCCTCCATCAACCATCTACCCATTCCTATAATTATTTTACCCAAAATACCTTAGAGCAATTAGATCAAAACCCATTTAATCTAAGCCCTCCATTCATAAACCCTAAGCTATGAACAACTTCTAGTTTAATCTAGCCTCCATTGCGCATTTTACACATCATCATCCCATGATTTTTGCAACCTAAAACCTCTCCATGCACTTAGACTAAAAACCATCTAGATACATTCCTAGGATCTTAACACACCTCATCATCCAATCCCCAAGTATCCCACATGATTTTCTCAATCCCAATCCAATCCATTCGAATTTCACACCTAGTCAACCCTCCATTTCATCTTCTGTCATCCATCCATTCATTCACCTCATCTCTTAATCTCATCCATTCATTCATCATCTCATTGCACAAACCCTAAAACTACATAGCAAATTCGAATTTCCCAGTGCCAATCCAAATCCTATTTTCTCTCCTAATCTCATATCTTCTCTCCATTGACTTAGCCACCAAGCAAAGCCACACCAAATTCGTGTGGCTCTCCTTGTGCAACCTTAAAATCCAAGTTTAAATCCCCATCATCCATTCCGAGTTAGATCCAACCACTCCTTTGATTTCCCACCTTAAACCTTGATTTAATTCAAGTCATCCATCTCTTTTCAAAACCTATAAATACCCCATTACCCCAAGGGTAAAATTAGAATATGACCCGGAATTCAAGAGGACTAAAGGCTGGAGCAAAAAAAGGAAGAAAAGGAGCACCACGCGAATTTACAAGTGAGAGTGTAGATTTTTATATTTTATGTTGTCTTTCTTATATTTAATTTAGAAAAGCCTTGTATTTTAATTCTTCCATTTAATAACGTACATCATTCATTTAGAACCCTAGAACATCCAATTTCTAAAATATTTTTATGATTATTTTATTTTTAATTTCAAGAACACAACTTTTATTTATTTGATTGAACATGAGCGTATGCAATAGTTATGATCTTGATTGTAAGACTTGAATCATGATTACTAAGGTTTTGATTAATTAAATTAAAAGTTGTGAATCTTGTTTTATTAATAAATAAAAATTGTATTTTAGATCTTTACGTGAATTTCAGATCTAGGCCTTTTCTTTATTTACATATCTTGGGTGATGAACGGTCTATTCCAAACAACCAACCTTTCCGTTACTGCACATTTAATTTTAGTAATTTATTTTTATGCAATTTAATTTTCTACCTTTTAATTATGTTAAATCTCATGTTTTTGTGCAATAGTTGTTTTAACCCTAATCTTGTATAATCTAATATTTAATTTTGTAATTCTTTAATTCATTCTTTAATTCTTTGATTCTATTTCTCTTAATTCACTCTCTCTCAAGGATCCATTAAATTAAAGTCAGGAAGATGTGTAAATAATTTTGTAACTTGAATTCCTAATCATGATTAAGGTTAAAATATAATTCACCATACAAGAATAAGAAATCACGCACTTTATTTGCTGATTTTCCAAGTTAGATGCATGACTCATATAATGATTCAATTTCTTAAAGACAATTCATTTTTAGAGGACATTAATTTAAATTCATATACTTTGAGATTTTCCATTGGGTTAGACCTCGCTCTCACATTACTATACTATGAATGGTTCGTGCACTTGCGAGATTTACAAATTTAAAACCATCAACAATAAGACTTATATTCGGAGTGTAGCGTGTGCTTAGCCAATATTAAAATTAATTTTCTTTTCCAAATGGACACAAGTTTCATACCCAACATTGGAAGATGCACTTTGACTTCAAATCTCCCTAGATATCTCTCAGAAAGATTAACGCTTAGAGGTTGGGTTATTTTCTCTCAAAGTATATGTGAGTGGAGTTTGTGTATTCAAATTCAAAATTTCTCACATATGTTTAAGAACGACGGCACATGACAAAGAAAATAATTTTTGGATCTCATGAATGGACGACATTGTTGTAATGACCTACTCCAATTTTTTTCTAATTTTCAGAGAGATTTTAAGATCTCCGAGTTGTTTTTTGGGACCATTGTAGCAATGAGGAGAGTGTGGGCACCATAGTGGGCCTAGTTTGCCTGTTTTCGAGTTCGGGAACTCGAAGGGTATTTTGGTAATCTTATAATTATTGAGTATTTGTCATGAAAATTTGTTCAAAAGTCACGTTTTCTCGCTGGACGGTCAACACTCGAGATCTTTCAGATTTTCAACCCTTTTTTTCTCCTCTTTTGAAAAGAGATAAAAAAAAAAACCCCTTAAATTTCCGCTGCAGTGTAGCATTTAAGCTACAATGCAGCCGCTCACCCTTTCTTCCTCTCATCTCCAAACCATAAGAGGCAGCAGCCATCGCAACCCTCCTGCAACCCTATTCTCACACGATACCCCCATCTTCCCCATTTTCAAGTATTTTCTCTTTCTACAACTTCTTCTCCTCCTCTCATTGTTCTTCTTCCCTCTCGGTTCCTTGACCCGCCAGTCGCTTCCCATCGTAGTTTTCCCTAAACACCGTCACCGTCCAGGATTTTGGATTTTCGTCGGATAGTTTCCATTCCTATTCTTCCTGCTCAGTACCTTCTTCTTCTCTCTTTCCCCTCTCTCTTTCCCCTCTCTCTTTCTCTCTCGTTTTCCCTCTTCTTTTTAGCATTCTCTCTTGATTTTTCCACCATTTTTCTCTGATTTCAGCTGTTTTCCTCAGTTTTCTCCGATTTTCTTTGATTTCCACTTTTTTCCTCTATTCTCCCAGGTTTTCACTGAATTCTCCTTTTTTCCCCTTTTCCAACTCAGTTGTACAACTGAGTTGGCTCAGCCGAGTCTCCGAGTGGACTCAAACCCAAGACCAGTCTGGCCCAGCCAGGCTCAAACTTGATCCGACCCAACCCAGGCCCAGTGGACTGGTTTCGGTTCGGCCCAGCTCGATCTGGCCCAGCCGACTTCTGGCAGGCCTGACCCGACTTGGCCCAGCCGACTTCTGGCAGGCCTGACCCGACTTGGCCCTACCCACTTCTGGCAGGCCCGGACCTTCGGCTTAGGCCATTTCCCTAGCCCGTTTTCAAGCCCAGCCCAGTTCGGCCCATTTGTGAGGGCATGCCCTTTTCCACTCGCCGAAAATAAGAGTCCATTTTTTTTTGAAATAAAGAGTGATAGATAGCGGGACGCCACGACGCGAGCTAAGTCCGAGCTTCGAAAGCCCGACCCTTAACTGGCCAACCATACGTATGCGTGGACTGAGCCCACTAAAACAGTTCACACGCATTAAAGCTATACTTGCGGAATAAACCCATTGCGGAAATATCATTTGATCACATAAACCAACCATATGCTTTACTTAGCAAAGTAGTCAATCACCCAAAACTTAACTGAACTAAATATCCGAACGTAAGGTCAAACCATAGCAAAAATAATATCTAAGTCAGTACAATCCCAAAATGCAATTAACTCAAACACACTGTCCGAAACTAAAACTTAAAAATAAGTAATAAGCTGCCCAAGCTCTTAAGCTTGGCTCCTTTCGCGTCCATTCCGTTCCCTGTACCATCATCTAAGGTAAAAGTAAGGCATTAGTCAACGCGCCCAGTAGCTATTTCGAGTAGGGTTATACACAAAGGATTAGTATAAAATCGAGATACAATACATCATACCGTACTGGTAAAACATAATACCCAAAAATAGAGCATGATAATAGAGATCATAATCATGCTGATAAAACCAAAACAGTGCATGATACTCATAACAAAATTATGCCAATGTAATGCCATGTCATGGGGTCATATGCCAATGATTCCCACCCATCAATCATATCACAATCACATAGTATCCTCTTGATGTTCAAGCCACATCAAGGTATTGTCACGACTCCCCACGAATACCTTATCGGTCCGACTGAACGGAGCGTGGACTCTGGTTACATTTCAAACACAGTATATCCCTCCCCACGAATGCCTAATCGGTCCCACTGAACGGAGCGTGGACTCCGGTTACAATTCAATCACACATCCATTGGAATCAGAGTGGATTCCTCCCCACGGTTGTTTATCGAAAATCTGAATGGAGCGTGGACTCCCCTCATTTGATCCCTCCCATGCCATGCATGAGATGCAAGTGCAAACATGCTATGTAATAATAAACATCATAGCATTAAAATCTCATAGTTGAAACATAGTACTTTGATACCAAAATTAACATAGAAATAAAGACCATCACATATACATAAATCCAGTGTATCAATAAGGTAGGAATCCTACCACCGTCCAAATATCGAGTCCTTGCGTTTTTGTCCAACAACCGATCACCGATCGCGTCAAGCCAATTGTACACAGTTTGTGAAATCCCGTTACCTTATTACACATAAATAAATTAAACCGATGATCCATTTGATTTCCATCCACCCCTACGTCATCCTATGTTCATTTCCATTTACAACCATAGTCTTTTATTCGGTTAAGTCCCCCAAGGGGTTTCGGCCATAACTTAGGGCTGAAATTGTTTTAAGTCCACAAAAATGCATTGGTGGGGTCCGGCCATACAACATGGCCGAACCTCACCTTTTTTGGTTTTGACCCCCCCTTTCCTTTGGTCCTTGCTTATTTTTAACCAATCCAACATTACCTTGTTAATCGTCTAACTTGCTAAACAACTTAGGTCCATAAAATATCCTCCATGGGGTTCAATCATACACTTAGGTCCATGAAAAGTCCCTCATGGGGTTCGGCCATACAACATGGCCGAACCCATGGTTCTTTAATTTTTTATCATCTCTCATCTTAGCCATCTTTTCATAGTTAATCACTAGTTCATTTACACATACTTAGATCCCACAAAATGATCCATGGGGTTCGGCCATACAACATGGCCGAACCCATGATTCTTCATCTCCATTTATTTATTAGCTTGTTAGCCATGGTTCATCATGAAAAATGTATTAAAATCCATAAACATCTTTCCATCATTTTCATCATTTAGAACCCATTTAAAATCATCAACCTTCTTCCATGGGGTTCGGCCATACAACATGGCTGAACCCTATGGTTCTTCATTTCCTCTTAAAAATTACATATCCATGATTAGATCATTTGATGGGGTTTGGCCATACATCATGGCCGAACCTCATCCAATCCCTTTTTATCCTCAATGATCCTTATACATATCAAGATTAGGGTTCGGCCATGCAAGGGCCGAACCATGTTCTTTGATCATTTCTCATATTTAACCATGCATGTCATAGTCTTCCTCATCACCATTTTTATTTGCACAACCTAACTTACCCATTAACAAGATTTGTAACGCCCCGCTCTTTTTCACTCGCTTTCCGAAAATCAGAGTCTATTTTTTTTTTTTTTAAATAAACAAAGAGTGATAGAGAGTGGTATGTCACGACGCGAGCTAAGTCCGAGCTTCTAAAGCCCGACCCTTAACTCGCCAGCCATACGTGTGCATGGACTAAGTCCACGAATACGATTCACACGCAATATGTTATACAAGCGGATTAAAATCTAACTAAGGAATTATAATAGAACCTACTTCTACTCCATTTTAGATAGCAAAGTATTTCGTCGCTTAACCATAATTATCCAAATAAAACATTCAAACCATAGCAAATTATCTAAGTTATTACATGCCCAAATACTAGCTACTCAAATTACAAATCCATGAGTAACTTAATCAAAATATAAATTAAAACACATCCAAGCTCCTATGATTGACTCCGATCACGTTTATTGTTCCCTTCATTTCATGCGTCATCCACTAGGGTAGAAGTAGGGCGTTAGACAATGCACTCAGAAGGTATTCCAAGTAGGGCTAACACATGGTTAGTACATAAAACATATAGATATCATAATAGAAAATCCATGTAAAACAATGCTATGCCATGGTGTCAAATGCAATGAGTCCCACCCATCACAATCACATATATCCTCTTGATGAAATTCTCCTCATCAAGATATCCCCACAGTTACCTTACGGATGCCCCGACGGAGTGTGTTCTCCAGATCCTTCTTGATGGATAATGCACATTAAGGTCTTCCCACGAATGCCTTACGGACGCCCAGACGGAGCGTGGCCTCCCGTTACAAACATCCCTCCCATGCCATGCATGAGATGTATATGTCCACATGCTATGTAATAGTATAATCATAGCATTAAAACCACATGTTTGAACATATTATTTTTACTACATAAACCATCAAAATAAGAATTAAAACATCATACATAACCCATGGTTTCAAAGAGGTAGAATCCTACCAAAGACCACTAAAGTGTCCTTGCGCTTTCGTCCAGAAACCGTTCACAATCATACACCCCTTGTGAAGTCCCGTTACCTTATAACATGCCAACCAAATCAATCCCATGTCCCATTTTATTTACAATAATGTCCAAGTCCATAAACATGTCTTGGTAGGGTTCGGCCATACAACATGGCCGAACCTCACCCACTTGGTTTTTAGTCCCTCTTTTGAGTCCTTTGTTCCTTTAACTTAAGTTCAAAATCATATCACCTTTATTCATTAATCTAATCATACATAAAACCCTAAGTCCATAAAAATTCCTTTGTGGGGTTCGGCCATACAACATGGCCGAACCTCACTACCTTGGTTTTGTGCCCTTAGTCCTTTGATCTTTCAAATTAAATGCCATAACACAATCCATGGGGTTTGGCCATACACCATGGCCGAACCCATGGTCCTTCAATTTTCACCATATTTAATCATACATTAAATCCTTTATACCAACTTATATTCCAACAACACAATCCATGGGGTTCGGCCATATACCATGGCCGAACCCATGGTCCTTTAATTTCACCCCTTTGGCCATCATTTCTAATTATGCTTAAATCTCCAACTAGCCCATTAAAATGGTTCATGGGGTTCGGCCATTCACATGGCCGAACCCATGGTCCTTTGTTTCCATGTTCTCCATTAAATAATTCACCATCTCAAGTTCATAAACAAGACCCTCCATGGGAGGGTTTAATCATACCCTTAGCTTCATCCTTTTTGATCATCATTAACATATTTAAAATCAATTAAATCTAACAACACTATCCATCATTGTCTCTCCATGGGGTTCGGCCATACAACATGGCCGAACCCTATGGTTCCTTATTTCCATTAAAACATATTACACATCTATGATTGATTCTTTGATGGTTCCCATACATCCATCCATTTAAACCCTTTTTAAACCTTTAAAAATCATACACATACATCTATGATTTTCATTCTTCAAATCCATTAAAATATAACCAATGTCTTTTCATAGGGTTCGGCCATACAACACAACCCATTTGGGGGTTTCATCCATGGGGTGAAACTCCCATGTGCCCAACGGTGTGCCTTGGCTTGGCTTGTGTAACAACACAAAACCGCCACCTCTCCATTAATGGCCCATTTGGGGGTTTCATCCATGGGGTGAAACTCCCATGTGGCCAACGGTGTGCCTTGGCTTGGATTGTGTAACAACACCAAACGGTCACTTTCCCATTCATGATCCATTTTGGGGGTTTCATCCATGAGATGAAACTCCCACACTTCCAACGTGTAACCCTTGGTTTGGTTTTTGAAACAACAACCCTTCATCTTCACACTTCACTCACTCTTTAATTCAACTCACCACTTTAATTTAACTCATTTGAAATCAACTCAATCCCTTGATTCCATTTCCAATTTAATTCAACCCCACTTAATTTAAACTTGAACTCACTTGGTGGTCAACCAAGTCAACCACGACCCATTGGGTCCCAATTGGGCATTTTGACCCAATTAACAAATTTTGACCCAATTAACAATCTTGACCCAATTGAATACATCTTACCCATTTATTTCAATTGAAACCATATCCACAATCCGTTGGGTCTTAATTGGGAAATTGACCCAACACCTTACCCATCTTGGGTCTATATCAATTAATTCACAAATTAAATGGGCAAATTTCCTATATATTGATAATTTGAAAATCCGAGGTGTTACAAGACTAGGGTTTTGTCACTCCATATACTTAACCATCACATTGATGTTTCTTGGATGGATTTTAAATCCATAGCCCATAACATTTTGGCGAACTCTCCAATCTGAAATGGAACCCCATGGTTTTGGCCATTTCATAGCCGAAACCATGGTCCCTTAACCTCCTTTTAATTTATAAACCTTGTTAAGCAATACATACCGATTCTGCGACTCCTCCGTTTTCTTTCATTCCGTCTTGCTCCTCCGATCTTCTCCTTCCTTAGTCCTTGTTCTTCCTTCAAGTCTAGAGCAATGTGAGAGAGAGAGAGAGAGATGAAACCTCCTTGTCCTTTTATGGAGCATTTGGCCAAGGTGTTGATTGAGAGAGGGAGAAAATGAGATGAAAAACTCCTAATGGAGGGTTCGGCCAAAGAGGTCTCTTTGAAATCAACCCCCAAACTCCTTCCTTTCTTTGTTAATTCCTCTCTTTCCTTGATGCTTTGTTGGTCCTCTAAGTGTTAAGACCAAATGTGGGAGAGAGAGGGAAAGAGAGACAAGAATCGGCTAAGTGTAGTTTGAGAGAGAGAAAGATTGGAGTGGAGATGAGATTTCTTTTGCTCAAGAGGGAGGGAGAGAGATTGAGATGAGAAGGAGAGAGATGAAGATCCTTATCTTTCCTTAGCATGGAAAAATCGGCCAAAGGGGTGGTGTGAGTGTGTCTTTTGTCTAGCCCTAGCCTCCCAACCAAGAAAATGCATGGCTTACACTTGGGGCTTTGTCTTTCCCATGTGTCCCATCCAAGGAGACACATGGCTTACACTTGAGGCTTGTCTTTCACATGGCTTACACTTGTCCCTTGGTCAACCAAGAACATGCATGGCTTACACTTGGGGCTTGGTCTTTCCCATGTGTCCCAACCAAGGAGACACATGGCTTACACTTTGACTCACTTAATTTTTATGAACTCATTTCCATATAACTCAAGTGATTTTAATTTCCAACTCAATATAATTCAACTCACCCCATTTGAACTCACCCATGCAACTCTTAACTCAAGACTTGAATTTATTCCTTAATTAAATAATTCCTCAACTCAACTCACTTCACTTAACCCTTTTGAACTCACCCATGGTTGACAAAGTCAACGATGGTTAGCCGACCATGCATGTGCATTAAATCATTTGCCACCTCACTTGATGAGGTGGATTTGGGTCCCACTTGGCCATGTCACTCACATGCCACCTCACTTGATGAGATGGATCCAATGTCTTAGATCTTAATTGGTTACATGACCCGATTAAATCAATTCCTTACCCATTTACTTTAAACATCAATTCATCTCGACCCATTGGGCCCCAATTGGGTATTTGACCCAATTAACTACATTTACCCAATTAATTAGAATCAAACTCTATCCATGATCCGTCGGATCCTAATTGGACCATTGCCCCAATTCTTACCCATCTAACCTTCATCCCGTCTATCAATCTTAAATTTAACAATTAAAATAGATAATACCCAATATAATAATGCATTTGAGAACTCGGGATGTTACACCATTTTGGGCCCGGCCCAGTTTTAGGCACGTTTTCTCTCTGGTCTCTTTTTAACCTGTTTTGTCTTAATTACTCATTTGTTCCTCCTTGTTTTGACAGATTGAGCTCCCTTCGACCCTTCAAGCCACTTACTTACCTTGGACTTTCGACTCCACACACACGGTGAGGGGACTTACTGCTATTAACGCCCCGCCTTTTTTCACTTGCCAAAAATCAGAGTGTATTTTTTTTTTATAAAGAGTGAGAGAGAGGGGTACGTCACAACGCGAGCTAAGTCCGAGTTTCCAAAACACGACCCTTAACTGGCCACATTTACGTGTGCGTGGATTAAGTCCACTAAAACATTTTACACGCTCTATAATACTTGCGGAATTAATCGTATGACTAAAATACAATTCATACACATAACATTAATAAGCAAGGAAGCCAATCACCATAAAATTAACTGAAATGTAAATATCATCAAACCATAGCAAAATATTACTAAGTTATTATAATCCAAAATATCAGTCCTCCCAATACATCTTTCAAAATTAAACTAAGTAATATAGCATAAAACTATCCAAGCTCCTACGCTTGACTCCCTTCATGTCCCATATCTTTGTCATTCCTTGTTCCATCATCTATAGGGTAGAAGTAGGGCGTTAGTCAACACTTCCAGTAGGAATTCCAAGTAGGGATATGTACACATAGGATCAATATAAAATCAAGGTAGAAAGCATCATATCATGTTTGTAAAGCATCTCATAAGTAATAAAATACTATGCATGGTATCCAAAACATCATCATGCTTACTTATGCATCATGCCATGGGTGTCAATGCCAAATGATAATTCACCCATTTCTATATCCAATCAATCACATATAGATAGTTTCCTTGATAAATTACCATATCAAGGTGTTCCCTTGGCTAATTACGTCCGCAGTATTTTGTGACGGCACCACCATGTAACACCCCAATTTCTCAATGATATGAATATTTACGAAAATGCCACTGGAATGGTAAATTTAATAGATGTGATTGTAAATGAGAAAATGGTGGGGCCCATTGTTCAAATTAAGACCCTAAGAACATATTATAAGGATCAAGTTTAAGTAAAGGGGTAATGTACATCAAATTGGGTCAAAGGACCCAATTGGGACCCAATGGGTCATGGTGGACTTATTTGACCATTGGGTAAGCTCAATTTTATTATGGTTAAGCTGAATTGATTTGAAACTAAATGGAGCATAAGTGGGTAGGTTTGATGCAAATATGAAAATCACGTTTAAATGGGTAAAACACCCATAATTGGGTCATGGCGCCTAATTGGGTCAAGAGGTTCAAATGGGACCCAATGGGTCGAGTTGACCATGTTGACCACGTTGACCGTGTGGACCTTCAAGTGAGCTTAGAAGGGTGAGTCAAATCAGGTTGAGTTGGGATTGAAGTGAGCTGGATTTGAATTAAATGGTTGAGTTGACTCAAGTGCATTAAATGAATGGCATTTAATGTGATGAGTTGAGCTAATGAGATGGGTGAGTTAAATTGGAAATCAAAGGGATCTTGAGTTCAAGTGAGTCAAAGGGGAGGAGAAGAGTTGTCTTGATCTCAAACAACCCAAAACAAGTCCCACACGTTGGTGACCTTGTAATGGTAATCTCCATGCACGGGTTTAAATGGATTTAAATGAGATGGGATAAGGTTGCATGGGAGTGCCAAAGGATACCTTGGGAGTGTCAAGGGGTGCCTTGGTTGGCACCAAATGTCTCTTTGGTTTGATGAAAGAGTAATGAGGGTAAATGAATGGTTTTTGGGGCTGTTATACAAAGGAGATAAACCACCATACTTGGCCGATTTTCATCCCAAAGAAACCATAGACTTCATCTTTCTTTCCCTCTCTCAAGAACCCACCTCTTGGCAGAATTTCCCTTTGGTGTTTTCACCATTGTTCAAGCCTACAATCAGTCAAGGATCAAAAGGAGAGCAAGAGGGAAGAAAGCAAGGATCAAAGGCAAGAGGAGAGGCTTAGAGAATTGGTAAGTACTCCATAGAAATTTGATTAATAAAGTTGGTTACATGGAACATGATTTGGCCATGGGATGGCCGAATCTACCAAGGGTTTAGAGTATGAATAATGATGTTTAAAAGATAGAAAACATGGACCATAGGGTTCGGCCACTTTGGATGGCCGAACCCCATGAAATAATATGGTTATGTTGATGGTTTTTGTAAGTTAAAAACCATGCAAAATGATGGACAGTTTTAGATGTTTTAATTAGACCTAAGATGCAAGTAGAAAGGGTTTTAAATCATGGATTTGAACGTCATGATTTGGCCATGGAATGGCCGAATTCATCAAGGGTTTAAACCTTGGGTAAAGATGGTTTAAAATGATAAAAATGGACCATTGGGTTCGGTCACTTTGGATGGCCGAACCCCATGAAATTATTTGGGTATTGGATGCTCTTTGAAGGCTAAAAACCATGCAATACTATGGAGTTTTATATGTTTAATGAGACACAAGTTATATGTTAAAGAGATTCAAAGCATGGGCCAAAGGGTTCGGCCAATAGGGATGGCCGAACCCCATGAAATGATATGATAATTATATGGTAACTTGTGATGGTTTTTGAGAGATAAAAACCATACAACGTTATGGGGTTTTTATGTGATTTAAATAGAGATAAGATTACTGTTTTGGGTCGGCCATGGGAGGGCTGAACCATATGGTTATTATGGCTAAAAGTATTGAGCCTAAGTTATGTACATATGATGGAATCATTGAACCAAGGGAACCATTGGGTTCGGCCATGTGTATGGCTGAACCCCATGGACAATTGGATGGGTATTTGGATTCAAGTATATGGGCAGAAATTATTGTTGGTTTGGTAATATTTTGAAAAGTCTAAAAATATGAAAATAGATGGAAATGAAGAACCATTGGGTTCGGCCATATGTATGGCCGAACCCCATGAAGTGACTTTAATGGACTTAAGCATTTGTGGAACCAAGAAAATGATGGAAGATTAAGGACTAGTTAATCACATGGATAAATTGGTGACTAGTCTTAATTATGAAAGATTAGAAGACCCAAATTGGATTGGTGAGGTTCGGCCAAGCAGTATGGCCGAACCCCACTAAGGTGGTTTTTATGGAACTTGGTTTTAATATGGTTTAAGGCCAATGGTAAAACCGTAAATACAAGTCAAATGATAAAAATGAATAGAGAAGGATTAAAGGACTTGAAAGAGGGGTCAAACCAAAGTGGTATGGTTCGGCCATGTTGTATGGCCGAACCCTACCAAGGTATGTTTGTAATATGAGATGTTTTAATGAGGATTAAATAAAAATAAAGATCAAATTATAGTGGGCGAGGTTCGGCCATGGGTATGGCCGAACCCCACAAGATGGTTTATGGGATCTAAACTTGATTAGAAATCAAGAAGATTAAGTATTAACTTGCTGTTGTATAAACAAGGAAATGGAAGTTGAACGGCGTGCGAGTCGTAATAGGGTGAAGCTTAAAAAGGAACGGACACTTAAGCGAAGTTTCCGTAGGTTTCCTACCTACTTGTAACCACTGTTATATTGGTTTTATCATGGTTTTTATAAGTTATGTTGTTATTGTTTTATGTTTCAAATGGGTTTTGAATGATGAGACATATTTATAAATGATATATATTCATTGACATCTCATGCATGGCATGGGGTGATGATTATGGATTACCTTGACGTGAGAGTCTCAAAGAAAGAACACTGTGAAATAACTCAATGATGAGAGTCCTATCCACAGGAAATGAGGAGTACTGTGGATTACCTTGTCATGAGAGTCCCAAAGAAAGAACACTGTGAAATAACTCAATGATGAGAGTCCTATCCACAGGAAATGAGGAGTATTGTGGAATACCTTGTCGTGAGAGTCCCAAAGAAAGAACACTGTGAAATAACTTGATGGCTATGTATACTTGTGGTGGGTGGGACTCATTACATTTGCACTTACATACATAACATTGATTTTATATGTTTTTTATTATCATATATTATGATATATGCATGTTTTTATATACTAACCTTGTGGTAGCCCTGATCGGAAAAACTACTAGGCGCGTTGATCTAACGCCCTTATTCTATCCTTAGAGGATGATGCAGGAAAAGGAAAGGGAAAGGCAAAAGCCGAGGATCGTGAAGAAAACCAAGCGTAGGAGTTTGGATATCTGAATGGAATTTATATATATGGATATTTTGTTTATGTTTGCAAGGTTATGTAATAATTTGGAATATTGCTATGGTTTGTGAATAGTTTGGTTGATGGTTAATTGATTTAAGTAATTTTGGATAGATGACTTGCACTTTGCTATCTAAACAGTTTAGTTCTGCATATTTGATTTATTCCGCAATCAGTTATGTATATTCCGCAAGTTTTACTTAGTTCCATGTGTGGATTGGTTTTCATGGTCTTAGTCCATGCACACATGGGTGGCCAGTTAAGGGTCGGGCTTGGGTAGTTCGAACTTAACTCGCGTCGTGACGTCGTCCGCCCTTTTTCGGCTTTAATTTAAAAAAAAAAAAATTAGACTCTAAATCTCGGAAAGGGCGAGGCGTTACAAGGTCACTGTTATACCTTCCCAAATATGTTAATCAAAATTACCGATGGAGTGTAGACTCTTCCCTTTGTGCAAGGTTTCGGGACTGTTTAACTAGGAGCTCTTTGGCCCAGACTATGCCGTACCCATTCCTACCAATCCCGGACAAGGCCAAAATATCAATAGTTTACATAGCTTCATACAAGCTAGTCTCAAGCCCAAAGTCATGTCCGGACAACTCATAACTTGGCTTGCTGTCCCATGAATTCCCTCCCATGCCATACATGAGCTAATGAATGCAAGAATGCCATTTCATATCAAAATATATAATACCATTGAAAATCAATTCATAAACATATACCATTTGATTAACCAAAGTAAATCATCATGTTTGGAAATAAAAACCAGTAACATATATATATAATCCACAGTGTCTCAATAAGGTCGGAATCCTATAGCACCCCAAATTTTTATCACTTATAATATATTGGTTTTGGTCTAATTTGAATTGCAAATGGATTGAATATTAAGATTAATGGTTGCAATGGACCTTAGATGGGTAAGAGTTGGGTCAATTACCCAATTAAGACCCAATGCATTATGAATAGGATTTGATTTGAAAGCAATTGGGTAAATGTAATTAAATGGGTCAATTGCCCAATTTGGACCCAATGGGTCATAGATGAGCTGATTCTAAGGTAAATGGGTAAGGTTTATCTAATTGGGTCAACTATCCAATTAAGATCTAATGCATGAATCCACCTCATCGAGCGAGGTGGCATGTAAGTGACAAGACAAGGATGGGACCCACGTGCCATGTGGTGACGCATGGTCGGATAGGTCATGGTTGACTTGGTCAACCATGAGTGAGCTCAATTGAGTTCAAGTGTTGAGTTTAAAAGAATTAAAGTTGCTAGAGTTAAGTAAGTCCAATTGAATGAGTTCAAGGTTAGAGTTCAAGATTAATTACTTGAGTTGAAGTGAGTTAAGAGGGAAGATGGAAATTTTCCATCTCAATGGAGATGAAACCTATGCCCATGTTGGGAAGGTGGAAAGACTCTTTAGCTTAAGCCAAGTGTCCTCTTGGTTAAACCAAGGGACTCCTCAGTTGGACAAAATATTAAAGAGGGGAAGTGAAAGAGTTGGGACTGGTATACAAAGACGCACAATCCACCCCTTGGCCGAGTTTTATCTTTTGGAATGAAGAGATCCCTCATCTTTTTCTCTATCTGTCTTCCACTTACACCATCTCTACACTGAGAGAACCAGCGAAACACCAAGGAAGGGAAGGATTAAGGAGGAAAGGTAGAGCAAAAGAAAAGAAGGAGAAGGGGAAAAATGTATGTTTTAAGTTTAAGAAACAATGTAGGATTAAGACTAAGGGTGAACCAAGATTTGGCCATGGTGTGGCCGAACCTATGGGTTCGATATCTGATTTGAAGGGATGACCAAACTGTCATAGGGTCATGGAATTGGATGTCCATTTGAAAAATGAATATGTGTTGGAAACAAGGTTGATGACCGGATTCCAGTTGTAAACCAAGGATTGAAGAAAAAAATGAAATGGATTGTAGCTTTGGTTAGATGGTAGAATAAACTCATCAAGAGTTACATGTGTGATATTATTTATGTTTTAAATTAATAAGGAATGGATTCCATGAGGAAAGGTCTAGCCAAAGAATCAAACGAAAGAGACTGACAAACAGTCAGTCGACTAAATCTGGGATTTAGTCGTCTGAACTGATGTTGGCCGAAACAGAAACCAGTTTCTGGGAGTTTCAGCCGACTGAATCTTGTGATTCAGTCGACTGAACAGAGACGTAACAAATAAGTAAAAGGATCAGGCGCGTTTCACCCTACTGAATCTATGATTCAGTCGACTGAATGATTACTTAGTAAGCACGAAAACTGTTGGTTGAGGATTCATCCGACTGAATCATGGATTCAGTCGACTAAATCTATACTGGCCGAACACACAGTTAATCTAATCCAAAGTCAGCCGACTGAAAGTGGATTGACCTAGAATGCAGAGGTTTTGACTCAGATTCAGCCGACTGAAACGTTAGCAAGTCAAGGGATAACAGTATTGAGTTGGGTTTCAGCCGACTAAAAGTCTGCGGCAAGGCAGAGGACAGTAACTGGACGTGATTCAGTCGACTGAATCAGGGATTCAGTTGACTGAATTGAAAAGTTGGAATTTTTAACATTTTTCAGATATATTTGTTTATCTAGTAGGATGTGAGGAGTAATTAAATTAAAGAAAAAATCAAATTGATATATGTATATGATTAAATTGATAAGGTAAAGAGGTGTCATTCACTTTCACGCAACAATTAGCAATTGTTCGTGTGAAACGAGAAAAGGACAGTAAATCGGACGTGGGTAGGATTCCGACCTTATTGAAATATATATATATATATTTGTGTTATTGATTTGTGTTTCCAAACATGATGACTTACTTTGATTTAAGAAATGTATATGATTATGAACTGTTTTCGATGATAACATGTGATTTGAAATGAAAAGGCATTTTTGCATTCATGATCTCATGCATGGCATGGGAGGGAGTACATGGGACAACAAGCTAAGTTATGAGCTGTCCGGACATGACTTGGGGCTTGAAAACTGGCTTGAAAGAAGCTATGTGAACCATTGATATTTTGGCCTTGTCTGGGATTGCTAGTTAGGAGTACGGTGTAATTTGGGCCAAAGAGCTCAGGAGGAACCAGTCCAAAAACCCTGACGAGGGATGAGTCCATGCTCCATCGGTAATTCCGATTAACATACGTGGGGAGGTGTAACAGTGACCTGGTGGTGCCGTCACAAAACATTGCGGATGTAAATGGCCAAGGGAACACCTTGATGTGACTTTATTTTATCAAGGAAACTATTGATATGATTTGTGTTGTGATTGGATATGGATATTGGGTGAGAGATCATTGGCATATGACACCCATGACATGACGCATACATTAGCATGATTTGGATATGATTATCACGCACTGTTTTTAATACTAGGAGATGCATTACTGTTTTGATTTGATGTATTTATCATGATTTTCATATTGATCCTATGTGTACATAACCCTATCTAGAATACCTACTGGGGTGTTAGTCTTACTTCTACCCTATAGATGATGGAACAGGGAATGGAAAGGACATGGAGCTTGGGAAGTTTTTTGCTGATTTACTTAATTGATTTTGAACTTATGTATTGGGAGAACTATTAGTTTTGGGATTGTAATAACTTAGATTATTTTGTGATGGTTGGATGATCTTTGGATATTTAAGTTTCAGTTATTTTAATAGTGATTGGCTTCCTTGTTTATTAATATCGTGGATATGGATAGTATTTTATTCATATAATATTTCCACAGTTAAATGTGAAGCGTGTGAACTGTTTAGTGGACTTGGTCCACGCACACGTAAAGGTGGCCAGTTAAGGGTCGGATTTTTGGAAACTCGGACTTAGCTCGGGTTGTGACGTTCCCGCTCTCTCTCACTCTTTATAAAAAAAAAATATACTCTGATTTTCGGTGAGTGAAAAAGGGCAAGGCGTTTATAGTTGGTATCAGAGCGAATACGGAAGTGTGAATCTTTCAAAGTAAGATTAATACGGTATCATGTCTCACTGACAAGATAAGAATCCCAACTGACAGACTCTTCGAAGTCTGCAGTATGGGGCAGGATTAATTTACTTTCTTGAGAATCAGATTGTAAGCATTCAATGTGAGAACAACACTTGATGAGAAAAATAACAGCAAGGGAAGGACAATCATTATAATTAGGGATTTATCAAACATAGCGAAATATAATGTATCTCCCCCAAACAAGAAATATCAGGATTTCCCCAAAATGAGAAACATTATGTGATACATTGGAAAATTCCCCAAAACAAGAAATACAAGATGATGATTAGGCAATTTCCCCAACAATGTAAACCTAAAACTTTATGAGAAAACTAAGTCAAGCAAAATTTCAATGACTTAGGAAAATGCCTCCAAGAAGAAGGAACACTCGACAAAACCCACATCAGGAGGAAGAGGTATAGAATCAGGAAGAGGGACATAATAGTGTGAACATTCGAGAGGTACCTCCTGAGCTGCAGAGCCTAGTACAGGCGGTAGTCACTTCCTTTCTACAGCAACATCAGAATGGCAATGGAGGCGCAACCTCCAATGCATCACAGGATCGGAATATGGTTAGGGATTTCCAACAGCAGCGTCCCCCTTATTTCAAAGGGAAAGAGGGACCCGCAGAAGTAGAAAACTGGATCAAGAATATTACCAAGATTTTGAAGCTTCTGAAAAATCACTGGTGATGAGGACAGGATATTGGTGGCTACTTCACAATTGGTGGATGATGCCGGCAAATGGTGGAGAGTTATAGAACATCAGCAAGCACAAATTTTAGTGGGGAAAAGACTGAGATGACATGGGACCAGTTCGTGGGAATGTTTCTGAATCATTATTTTCTAGAGGAGGAGAAGGAGCGCCAGATACAAGCGTTCATATCTGTAGTCCAAGGCACCATGACTGTTGCAGAATATTATCAAGAGTTTCTCCATTTATCTTGTTATGCTTTGTACATGATAGACATGGAATACAAGAAGGCCCGGAAGTTTGAACGGGGCCTGCGACCGAATCTAAGAGCCAAAGTCACAGTCTTCAAATCAGCCACTTTGGCAGAAGTGGTTAGCCGAGCCAACATAGGTGAACAAGAGCTGGTTGAGACAGTCAGGTTTGTGGATAACCGACGAAGTCAGAACGGGGGAAATACTTTCTGCCCGAACAAGAGATTTAGACCCAACTTTGGAGTCCCTCACCTTCTACTGGGTCCACTGGAGGTTTTCGTCCCAATCAACCCTCCACATCAAGATTAGTCTCTCAGGTTCCTCGAGGTGTTAGCACTTGTTTCCAGTGTGGCCAGCAGGGCCATTTCAAGAGGGAGTGTCCACAGATCAATAGACCTTCTGACTTTAGGGGTTCCTTCTGTCCTCCAGTTCGACCAACTCAGTCTCGAGCATCCAAAGCACATAACCAGATAGGACGGGGCACCTATCCGACAGGATCTGGACGACTGCATACTTTGGCTCCTCCTCTAGAAATAGTGGATCACTCGGTGATTTAAGGTATGGCAGTAGTTGGTAGTTCTTATGCTTTTGCATTATTTGATTCAGGAGCATCCCACTCTTTTATATCTACTGCCTTCATATCTGCTACTGGCACCTTAGTACAACAAATGTCCACCGCACTTACTATTGTTTCCCCTTTTGGAGACACATCACTATGTCTGATCTACACTTCCGTAGACACTGAACATGCTGGGGTCAGATTTAAGTTCAACTATTTGGTACTCGAGATGGCAGAGTACGACATCATATTTGGCATGGATTGGTTGGCTAATTTCCAGGCCAGCATTGATTGCCATCTCCGCAGGGTGATATTTTGGTCACCAGAGGGAAAATGATATGTGGTACATGCTGACAGACAGAGCATTCCATTGACCAAGAGATTCCCTGAAGAAATGAACCATCTGGTATTGAACAGTATCACACTAGACAAGGTACCCATGGCTGAATTACCTGCGGTAGTGAAAAACTACGCAGAGGTATTTCCGACGGAACTACCTGGCTTACCTCTGAAAATGGAGATTGACTTTGAGATCAAGCTATATCCTGGCACTGCTCCTGTATCATTCCCGCATTATCGGATGGCTCCAGCAGAAATGTCTGAGTTGAAGAAACAAATTGATAAGTTATCCAGACTGGGATGCATCCGGAGCAACACTTCATCCTGGGGAGCACCGGTATTATTTGTTAAGAAGAAGGATGGTACTCTTCGAATGTGTGTGGATTACAGGAAGATGAATCAGTTAATGGTTAGGAACAAGTACCCTCTATTCGGTATTGATGACCTGTTCGATCAACTCAGAGGCTCCAGTTATTTCTCCAAGATTGATCTGATGTCAGGCTACCATCAAATCCATGTCAGGGATGAAGACATAGAGAAGACAACTTTCAGAACTCGGTATGGACTAAATGAATATGTAGTCATGCCGTTTGGACTCACCAATGCACCAGTCGTGTTCATGGATTTGATGAACAAAATTTTTCGACCTTATCTGGACAAGTTCGTGATTGTGTTCATCGATGATATCCTGATTTATTCTACAAGTTGGGAGGAGCATGCTGAACATCTGAGGATAGTCCTGGACATTTTGAAGAAGAATCAATTATATGCTAAAGCAAGCAAGTGCGAGTTCTGGCTCTCTGAGGTCAATTTTCTAGGACATGTTATATCAGTAGAAGGAATAACCGTAGACCCGACTAAAGTGGCAGCAGTTAGAGACTGGAAAGCTCCGAAGAATGTGACTGAAATCTGTAGCTTTCTGGGACTGGCTGGCTATTATTGGAAGTTTATTATGGACTTCTCCAAGATTGCGGCTGTAACGCCCCGCCCTTTTCCAACCTTCCAAAAATCAGAGTCTATTTTTTTTTTTTATAAATAAACAAGTGGAAGAGAGCGGAAGGCGTCACGATGCGAGCTAAGTTCGAACTTCCAAAGTCCGACCCTTAACTAGCCACCCATGTGAGCATGGACTAAACCCATGATAACAATCCACACATGGAACTAATCAAGTCATGCGGAATAAACTAGACCATTTACGCAAATAAACTGAATAGATAACAAATACAAGTCTCCCAATAAACTGCTTAAACCAAGCATCCATTATCAAACTATAAACAAACCATAGCAAAGTTACTAGTTATTACATGTCCATAAAATGTAATTCAAAGACAGTAACATAGAGGTTCATTCCAACACTCAAGTTCTTAAGCTTGGCTCCCCTCCTGGTCCTCGACCTTCTCTTTCCCTTTTCCTTTTCCTGCATTATCCTCTAAGGATAGAATTAGGGCGTTAGATCAACGCGCCCAGTAGGATTTCCGATCAAGGCTACCACATGGTTAGTATATAAAACATGCATATATCATAGTATATGATCATCAAAAACATCTGAAATCAATGCTATGTATGTAAGTGCAAATGTAATGAGTCCCACCCATCACAAGTTTACATAGCTATCACTTGACGGGATTCTCACGTCAAGGTAATCCAGAGTACTCCACATTTCCTCTGTATAGAACTCTCATGTCAAGGTAATCCAGAGTACTCTACATTTCCTCTGTATAGAACTCTCATGTCAAGGTAATCCAGAGTACTCCTCATTTCCTCTGGATAAGACTCTCATCATTAAATTATTCCATAATCATCACCCCATGCCATGCATGAGATGTCAATGTATATATGTCATTCGTAAATATATCTCATCATTCAAAACCCATTTGAAACATAAAACAATAACAATATAACTCATAAAAACCATGATAAAACCAATTATAAAAGTGGTTACAAGTATGTAGGAAACCTACGGAAACTTCACTTAAGTGTCTGTTCCTTTTAAGCTTCAACCGATCACGATTCGTGTGCCTTTCAAATCCCGTTACCTTGTTTATACAACAGCAAGTTAATAACATATATTCTCGATTTCTAATCAAGTCTAGATCCCATAAACCATCTTGTGGGGTTCGGCCATACCCATAGCTGAACCTCACCCACTTTAATTTGATCTCTCTTTTTATTTAATCCTCATTTAAACATCTCATATTACAAACATACCTTGGTAGGGTTCGGCCATACAACATGGCCGAACCATACCACTTTGGTTTAACCCCTCTTTCAAGTCCTTTAGTCCTTCTTTATTCATTTTTGCATTATTACTTGTATTTACAGCTTTGCCACTAGACTTAAACCATATTAAAACCAAGTTCCATAAAAATCACCTTAGTGGGGTTCGGCCATATTACTTGGCCGAACCTCACCAATCCAAATTAGGTCTCATTTCAATCCTTCAAACCCCTAATCATGACATATACGTCTTTCTATGGGTTCGGCCATACTCATGGCCGAACCCAATAGATCATCCTTGGTTCTTTTTATCCATTCCTCATACTTCACCATTTAATCATATTTTTAGACATTTTGAAAATATTACAAAACCAACAATAATTCCTACCCATATACTTGAATCCAATACCCATTCAATTGTCCATGGGGTTCGGCCATACACATGGCCGAACCCTATGGTTCCCTTGGTTCAATGATTCCATCATATGTACATAACTTAGGCTCAATACTTTTAGCCATAATAATCATATGGTTCATCCATCCCATGGCCGACCCAAAACAGTAACCTTATCTCCATTTAAATCACACAAAAACCCCATAATATTGTATGGTTTTTATCTCTAACAAACCATCACAAATTACCATATAATTATCATATCATTTCATGGGGTTCGGCCATCCCAATTGGCCGAACCCTATGGCCTATAATTTAAACCTTTTTAATATATAATTTGTGTCTCATTAAAAACATATAAAACTCCATAGTATTGCATGGTTTTTAGCCTCCAAAAACCATCAAATACCCAAATAACTTCATGGGGTTCGGCCATCCAAAGTGGCCGAACCCAATGATCCATTTATATCATTTTAAACCACCTTTACCCAAGGTTTAAACCCTTGATGAATTCAGCCATTCCATGGCCAAATCATGACATTCAAATCCATGATTTAAAACCCTTTCAACTTGCATCTTAGGTCTAATTAAAAGATCTAAAACTGTCCATCATTTTGCATGGTTTTTAACTTACAAAAACCATCAACATAACCATATTATTTCATGGGGTTCGGCCATCCAAAGTGGCCGAACCCTATGGTTCATGTTTTCTATCTTTTTAAACATCAATATTCATAATCTAAACCTTTGGTAGATTCGGCCATCCCATGGCCAAATCATGTTTCATTTAACCAACTTTATTAATCAAAATTCTATGGAGTACTTACCAATTCTCTAAGCCTCTCTTCTTGCCTTTGATCCTTGCTTTCTTCCTTCTTGCTCCCTTAATTCTTTGCTGATTAGAAGCTTGAACAATGGTGAAAACACCAAAGGGTAATTTGGCCAAGAGGGTATGTTCTTGAGAGAGGGAGAGAGATAAGAATTCTATGATTTCATTGAGGTGAAACTCGGCCAAAGGTGTGGTGTTTTGTTTTTGTTAAACGACCCTTGAACTCCTCATTACCCTCATCAAATCTTGATTAAACCAAGGAGTCACTTGATGCCAACCAAGGCATCCCTTGGCACTCCCAACGATGGAGGTTTGGGTTTCCATCATGAGATGGAAACCCTCCAAATTCCCATGCCATTCCATTGGTTTTCATGCACCCACCATTAATTCCAACCCACCAACGCGTGGGACTTGTTTTCTTGGTGATGTTTGAGACCAAGGCAACTCGTCATATCCCATTCGACTCACTTGAATTCAAGGTCCCTTTGATTTCCAACTCAACTCACCCAACTCACTACACTTAATGCCATTCATTTAATGCACTTGAGTCAACTCCATTACTTGATTTAATTCCAACTCACTTCAGTCCCAACTCAACCTGATTTAACTCATATTTGAGCTCACTTGAGGGTCCACACGGTCAACCATGGTCAACATGCTCAACTCGACCCATTGGGTCCCCATTTAGTCCATAGATCCAATTTGACGCCATGACCCATTTATGGGTGGTTTAGCCCTTTGCATGTGGTTTACACACTTGTATGAAGCCTACTCATTTATCATTCACCTCATTTCCAATCAATTTAGCTTAACCATAATAAAATTGAGCTTACCCAAATGGTCAAATAAGTCCACCATGACCCATTGGGTCCCAATTGGGTCCTTTGACCCAATTAACCATTTTGACCCAATTTGATGTACATTACCCATTTACTTAAATTTGATCCTTATAATATGTTCATAGGGTCTTAATTTGAACAATGGGCCCCACCATTTTCTCATTTACAATCACATCTATTAAATTTACCATTCTAGTGGCATTTTTGTAAATATTCATATCATTGAGAAATTGGGGTGTTACAGCGGCTCCACTCTCCCGACTCAATCAAAAGGAGTCAAGTTTGAATGGTCTGATGTGTGTAATCGAAGATTTGAAAGAAAAACTCACAACGACTCCTATTCTGATTTTGCCGTAAAGAGGCAAAGGATATGAAGTATATTATGATGCTTCAGGAGAAGGACTTGGGTGCTCTCTCACTCAAAGTAATCATATAGTGGCATATGGTTCAAGGCAATTAAAAATACATGAACGCCACTATCCCACTCATGATCTGGAATTAGTCGTAGTGGTCTTCGCTCTGAAAAGCTGGAGACACTATCTATATGGTGAGAAATTTAAAGTATTTTTTGGCCATAAGAGTTTGAAGTATCTGTTTGATCAGAAGGAACTCAATATGAGGCAGCGCAGATGGATGGAATATCTGCAAGATTATGAGTTTGCACTATGATATCGTCCTGGCAAAGCAAACAAAGTGGCGGATGCTCTCAATCGCATGTCACATGCAACGGTGGCCAGTTTGATTATGAAGGAATGGGAGATGTCAACCACCATCCGGGAATTCAATTTGTACATTAAGGACCATGGAAGTATGTATAATCCGATGGTAAGGTCCAGCATGGTTTCCAAGATTGAGCAAGAATAGCGGACAGATCTGGAAGTGGAGAACATATGGGCTAAGATGTCTACTGGTGAGGTCGTACCAGAATGGGAATTATGACCAGGTTAGGGCCTCTTATTCTGAGGCATGACATATGTGCCTCAAAGCTGCAGAAGGGAGTTGTTGATCGAAGCTCATCAAACAAAACTCTCTATTCATCCGGGAAACACCAAAATGTACCATGACTTGAAAAGACATTATTGGTGGCATGGACTTAAAAGAGATGTAGCTGATTTTGTTGCTCATTGCCTTACTTGTCAGCAAGTCAAGACAGAACATCAGAAACTACCCGGATTGCTCAAACCCTTACTAGTGCCAGAATGGAAATGGGAACATATTTCCATGGATTTTGTGACAGGGTTGCCAAGGTCATCAAAGGGCAACGATGCCGTTGTTGTAGACCGTTTGCCCAAGTCTGTGCATTTTCTTCCAATCAAGATGACAGACTCGTTCGAGACTTTGGGACGGTAGTATATAAAGGATATCATCAGACTGCATGGTATACCTAGGATTATTGTGTCGGACAGAGATGGCCGATTCACCGGCAGGGTGTGGCAGAGCATGCAGTCAGCTATGGGGACAAACTTGTTGATCAGCACAACTTTCCACCGACAAACCGACGGCCAGTCCGAAATGACAATACAAACGTTGGAAGACATGCTGAGAGGTTGTTGTTAGACTTCAAGGGTGGTTAGGAAGATCATTTACCACTAGATTTCAGAATGTAATAACTTAGATGGTTGGATGATTTACTTTGATGATTATGACATTTTAATAATGATTAAGGACTTGACGTACTTTGCTATCTGAATAGAATAGAACTTGGTTCTATTATGATTCCGCAAATTGATGTTATGATTCCGTAGGTTATGATTTTTATTCCGCAAGTTGATATTGCTATGTGTAAGCCATTTTCATGGACTTGGTCCATGCACACATAGGGTTGGCCAGTTAAAGGTCGGAATGGAAGTTCGGACTTACCTCGTGTCGTGACGTCCCGCGCTCTATCACTCTACTCTGTTATAAAAAAAAATAGACTTTGAATTTATGGGAAAAAACGAGTGAAAAAGGGCGGGGCGTTACAAGAACATCGTCAATATTCCGGAAGTACCTCTTGAGTTGCAAAACCTAGTGCAGGCAGTGGTCACTTCCGTTCTACAGCAACATTTGAATGGCATTGGAGGGGTAACCTCCAATGAGGAACAAGATAGAAGCATGGTCCGAGACTTCCAACAACAGCGTCCCCCTTATTTCAAAGGGAAAGAAGGACCTGCAGGAGCGGAGAATTGGCTAAGAAATATCACCAAGATCTTGACATTACTGAAGATGACTAGTAATGAAGATAGAATACTGCTAGCTACTTCACAATTGATCGATGATGCCGGCAAGTGGTGGGAAGTAATTGAACAACAACGGCACAGATTCCAGTGTGGGAAAGGACTGAAATGACATGGGACCAATTCTCTAGAATGTTTCTGGATCACTATCTTCTAGAAGAGGAGAATGAGCGCCAGACACAAGCGTTCATATCTTTGGTTCAGGGCACCATGACTGTGGCGGAGTATCATGAGGAGTTTCTCCGTCTATCATATGTTTTATACATGTTGGACACAGAATACAAGAAGGCTCGTAAATTTGAGCGAGGACTTCGACCAAACATCAGGGTCAAGGTGACTATTTTCAAGTCACTTACACTGGCGGAAGTGGTCAGTCGAGCTACCATAGCTGAGCAAGAGCTAACAGAGACAGTTCTGTTTGTGGACAACCGCCGAGGTCAAATGGGGGAAGTGCTTTCCGCCCGAATAAGAGATTCAGACCCAACTTTGGGAGACCATCACCTTCTACTAGGTCAACTGGAGGTTTTCGTCCCAATCAGCCCTCCACATCAGGATCCGTCTCTCAGGTCCCTTGAGGTGTTGGCACCTGTTTTCAGTGTGGCCAGCAGGGCCATTTCAAGAGGGAGTGTCCGCAGAACAATAGACCTTTTCACTCTAGGGGTTCATTCCGTCCTCCAGCTCGACCAGCTCATTTACAAGCATCCAGAGCAGATAACCATACAGGACGGGCACCTATTCCGAAGGATCGAGACGGCTGTATACTTTAGCTCCTCCTCTAGAGACGGTGGATCACTCAGTGATTCAAGGTATGGCAGTAGTTGGTAGTTCTTATACTTTTGCATTATTAATTCAGGAGCATCCCACTCCTTTGTATCTAATGCTTTCATATCTGCTACTGGCACTCTAGTACAACAACTGTCCACTGCACTTACAATTGTATTCCCTATTGGAGACACATCACTGGGACTACTCTGCACATCGGTAAACACTGAACTTGCAGGGTTCAAATTTGAGTTCAACTATTTGGTACTCGAGATGACTGAGTACGACATCATATTTGGCATGGATTGGCTGGATAACTTCCAGGCCAACATTGACTACCATCTTCGTAGGGTGATATTCTGGTCATCCGAGGGAAAACGATATGTGGTACATGCCGACAAGCAGAGCAATCCAATGACCAAGAGATTGCACGAAGAAATGAACCGTCTAGTTCTGAACAACATCAGATTAGACAAAACGCTAATGACTGAACTACCTGCAGTAGTGAAAGACTACACAGAGGTATTTCCGACAGAACTTCCTGGTTTGCCACCAAAGAGGGAGATCGATTTTGAGATTAAGCTATATCCTGGCACTACACCAGTATCATTGCCGCATTACCGGATGGCCCTAGCAGAAATGTCTGAGTTGAAGAAACAAATTGATGAGTTACTCAGATTGGGATGCATCCGGAACAACACATCATCTTGGGGAGCACTGGTATTATTTGTGAAGAAGAAGGATGGTACACTTCGGATGTGTTTAGATTATCGGAAGTTAAATCAGCTGATAGTCAGAAACAAGTACCCTCTACCCAGAATTGATGATCTATTCGACCAACTCAAGGGTTCCAGTCACTTCTCCCAGATTGATATGATGTCAGGCTATCATCAAATCCGTGTTAGGGATGAAGACATAGAGAAAACGACTTTCAGAACTCGGTATGGACTATATGAGTATGTGGTCATGCCGTTTGGACTCACCAATGCACCAACTGCATTCATGGATCTGATGAACATGATCTTTCGTCCTTACTTGGACAAGTTTGTAATTATTTTCATTGATGACATCCTAATTTATTCTAAAAGTCGTGAGGAACATGCTGAACATCTAAGGATAGTCTTGGACACCCTGAAGAAGAATCAGTTGTATGCTAAAGCAAGCAAGTACGAATTCTGGCTATCTGAGGTTTACTTCTTAGGGCACATCATATCAGCGGAAGGAATAGCCGTGGACCCGGCTAAAGTGGCAGCAGTTAGAGACTGGAAAGCTCCAAGGAATGTGACCGAAATCCCCAGCATTCTGGGATTGGCTGGTTATTATTGGAAGTTTATTATGAACTTCTCCAAGATTGCAGCTCCACTCACCCGACTCACTCAGAAAGGAGTCAAATTTGAATGGTCTGATGTATGCAACTGAAGATTCGAAGACCTGAAGGAGAGGCTTATGACTGCTCCTATTTTGATTTTGCTGGAAAGAGGCAAGGGCTATGAAGTATATTGTGATGCTTCAGGAGAAGGACTTGGGTGTTCTCTCACTCAAAGTCAACACGTAGTGGCCTATGGTTCAAGGCAGTTGATAATTCATGAACACCACTATCCCACACATGATCTAGAATTAGCCGCAGTGGTCTTCGCTCTCAAAAGCTGGAGACACTATCTTTATGGCGAGAAGTTTGAGGTACTTTTAGATCACAAAAGTTTTAAGTATTTGTTTGATCAGAAGGAACTCAATATGAGACAACGCAGATGGATGAAATATCTACAAGATTATGAGTTTGCGCTTTGATATCATCCTGGCAAGGCGAACAAATTGACGGATGCCCTCAGTCGCATGTCACATGCAACAATGGCCAGTTTGATTATGAAGGAATGGGAAATGCTGAATACCATTCGAGAGTTCAATTTGTACATCAAGAGTCATGGGAGTATGTATAATCTGATAGTACGTTCCAACATGGTTTCCAAGATTGAGCAGGAACAACAGACAGATCCAGAAGTGGAAGAGATATGGGCTAAAATGTCTATTGGTGATGTTGTACCGGAATGAGAATTACAACCGGGACAAGGTCTTTAATTCCGATGCAGGACGTATGTGGCTCAAAGCTGCAGAAGAGAGTTGTTGATCGAAGCACACCAAACAAAATTCTCTATACACCCGGGTAGCACCAAGATGTACCATGACCTGAAGAGACATTACTGGTGGCATGGACTTAAAAGAGATGTAACAGATTTTGTTGCTCATTGTCTGATTTGTCAGCAAGTCAAGACTGAGCATCAGAAACCACTAGGATTACTCAAACCCTTACCAGTGCCAGAGTGGAAATGGGAACATATTTCCATGGATTTTGTGACAGGGTTGCCAAGGTTATCAAAGGGCAACGATGCAATATGGGTCGTGGTAGATCGATTGACCAAGTCTCCACACTTTCTTCCAATCAAGATGACAGATTCATCTGACGCTCTAGGACGACGATACATCAAAGATATCATCTGGCTACATGGTATACCCAGAACTATTGTATTCGACAGAGATGGTCGATTCACTGGCAAGGTGTGGCAGAGCATGCAATCAGCTATGGGAACGAATTTATTGATTAGCACAGTGTTCCATCCACAGACTGATGGACAGTTAGAGAGAACAATACAGACATTGGAGGACATGCTGAGAGCATGTATGTTAAACTTCAAAGGTGGGTGGGAAGATCATTTGCCACTGGTTGAGTTCTCTTACAACAACAGTTACCAGGCAAGCCTCCAGATGGCTCCATTCGAGGCGTTGTTGTAACGTCCTGCCCTTTTTCACTTGCCGAAAATTAGAGTCTATTTTTTTTAAAATAAAAGGGTGAGTGAGAGCGGGACGTCACGACACGAGCTAAGACCGAGCTTCCAAAGCTCGGCCCTTAACTGGCCAACCATACGTGTGCGTGGACTAAGTCCACGAAAACGGTTCACACGTACTAAGGCTATACTTGCGAAAAAAACGTAGTTGCAGAATTATAATAGAGTTACTATCCTATCCAATTTTAAATAGCAAGGAAGTCCATCACATTAAATAACTTAAGTTTCAATGTCCAAAATAAAACAAACCATAGCAAATAGTTCTAAGTTATTACAGTCCTAAAATGTTAATTACTCAAATTACATGTCCAAGATAAAACTTAAATAAATTAAATCTAAATCATCCAAGCTCCTAAGATTGGCTTCGTTCACGTCCATTGCTCCGTCGATTCCCTGTGAAATCATGTAAGGTAAAAGTAGGGCGTTAGACTGTCAACGCCCTGCCCTCTCCGAGGCAAAATCAGAGTCTAATTTTTTTTTTTAAACATAAACACCGGAAGAGAGCGGGCGGCGTCACGACGCGAGTTAAGTTCAAACTACTCAAGTCTGAACCTTAACTGGCCACCCATGTGTACATGGACTAGACCATGATAACAAAACACACATGGAACTAAACAATAACTTGTGGAATAAGCTAGACTAACTGCAGAAATAGAATGAATAGATAGCAAGTAACAGTCTCAATTAATAATTAACATAAAACAACCATCCATAGTTAATAACCTAATCAAACCATAGCAAAGTATTAACTTATTACATGTCCATCAATTATAACTCAAACGTCAATAAATAAAAGTCTTGTTCATCAATCAAGAGCTTAGGCTCGGCTCCCCTCTCGGTCATCGACCTTCTCTTTCCCTTTCCTTGTTCCTACATTATCCTCTAAGGATAGAATTAGGGCGTTAGATCAACGCGCCCAGTAGATTCTCGATCAGGACTACCACATGGTTAGCATATAAAACATGCATATATGTGATAGTACATGATTATCAAAAACATATAAAACCATGCTATGTATGTATGCAAATGTAATGAGTCCCACCCCATCACACATACATAGCCATCACTTGACGGGACTCTCACCGTCAAGGTAAATCACAATACATTTTCATCTGGAACTCACACGATAAGGTAATCCACAGTAATCCTTTTTACCTGTGGAAAGACACTTCATCATTGAGTTGCTTCATATCACATATTAGTTCTCCTGGCGGGACTCTCATCGCCTAAGGAGACCAATGTGACTCTTATCATCATGTTACTCCTCCTGGCGGGACTCTCATCGCCTAAGGAGGACGGTAACTCATAATTGCAACACAGCATATCCTCAATCATCATCCCATGTCTATGCATGAGATGCCAATGCATTGTATGTCATTTGTAAATGCATAACTCATCTTTGAATATATAATAAATAATTGTATGACAATATCTCATAAAAACCATCATGAAAACAAGTGTAAATGTGGTTACAAGTAGGTAGGAAACCTACTGAAGATGCACTTCAGTATTTGATCTTTCTTTAGCGTCACCCGGTCACGACTCGCACGTCGTTCAACTTCCGGTTCCTTGTCCATATAACAATCAGTAAATCATACTATCATTTACTTATTCCTTCACATCTAAGACCCAACCACATCTTGTGGGGTTCGGCCATGCCCATGGCCGAACATCACCAACTTAGGATTTAACCTTTAAAACTACCGATCAATTCTATGCAATGGATCCACACCAAAACCTATTGCCATGATCCATGATCTTTACATTGAAACCTTTTAATTCAATACAAACCTTCCACATAAAATAATCAATATGAAGTGGTCCATTTAACCCATAACATGATCCATGGGGTTCGGCCCTATACATGGTCGAACCCTATGGTTCACTTGGTCCAATAATCACCATGATTACACATGGTTTTAACATGCTAATTCAACCATGAATAATACATGGTTCAGCCGCATATTAATCAACCAAAAACAGTAAACATGTATTCCATTAATTGCCATAAGAACACCATAACTTTATATGGTTTTTATCTCACAAAACCATCAAATACTTTAATGGAAATGTCATATCATTTCACGGGGTTCGGCCATCCCAATTGGCCGAATGTCATGGCCTATGATTTCGATCCTTTTTGTCAAATAAATAGCTTTATTTAAATCACATTAGCTCTCCACAATTGATATGATTTCCATCTCTTGAAAGCCCTACCAAACATCAAATACTTTCATGGGGTTCGGCCATCTTCGGCCATCCAAGGTGGCCGAACCCTATGTCCATGTTTTGGTCCTCTTACACATGTTTTAGGTGTCATTTAAACATATAATAATCAGTATAATGTTACCAAGTTTTTACCCTTCAAAACCATCCAAATAAGTCCATCACATTGCATGGTTTCTACTTTATAAACCTCAATCCAAATAACCATAATACTTCATGGGATTCGGCCATCCAAGATGGCCGAGCCCAATGGTCCATTTCATCAATTTAAATCCATGATTTAGACCCATGATACCTTCAGTCCTTCAGGTCATTCAAGTCCATGCTTTTACCCTCTTTAAAACATGCATTTGAGTCTTGAAGAAACATAAAAAACAGTCCACAAAACTTCATGGTTTCTATGTTTCAAAGACATCAAAACCAACCATTCATTTACATGGGGTTCGGCCCTCGAAGGTGGCAAAACCCAATGATCATTTTTACCATTTTAAAACCTCTATTACTCAAGGTTAAAACCTTGGTGCATTCGGCCATAACCATGGCCCAATACATACCCTTTTCTTACAACTTGTTTAACTTGAACACTTAAGAAATCTTTCCAAATTTCCTTCGCCTAAGATCCTTGCCTTCTCCCCTCTATTTCTTCCTTTCTTCCTTAATCCTTTGCTAGTTTATGCTTGATTAACTGGTGCCAACACCTCTACTGTTCAGTCAAGAAAAACGAATTTGGAGAGAGGGAGAGAGAGATGGGAATTCTTTGGATTTTCAATATGAAAATCGGCCAAGAATGGTAACCTTTCCCTTTTGTAATTTCAGTCCCATCTTCCATTCATTTTCCCTCATTAATCTTTGCTAAAAACGATGGGATATTGGGTGTCATCCAAGACACCCCTTCACCCAAACATTGCATCCCTTCATGTTATAACACATGCATCTCATGAGGTGCATGTTGCCGCCCAACCTTGGTGTCCCTTGGCTTTGCCAAGGCACCTCTTCACTCTCAATGGCTGGGATTGATTTGATTAAGAGTTGGGTGAGATTTAAACTCCTTTCCACTTCCTCTTGACTCACTTGACTCATGATCCTTTTTATTCCAACTCAACTCATCCAACTCAACACATTTAATGCACCATATTTGAGTCAACTCTTTTCTTAATTCAAACTCACTCCAAATCAGTCCAACTCAAGCTGAACTAACTCACACTTGAGTTCATCTGAGGGCCCACACAGTCATCCGTGGTCAACTTGGTCAACCCGACCCATTGGGTCCCCAATCAACCCCTTGACCCGTTTTGACAACATGACCCATTCATGGGCTGATTTTGCCATTTTTAATTGGTTTTCACTTGTGTTTCAAGCCTACACATTTTGCTCTACTTGATTTCCAATCAGTTCAGCTTGACCCCATTTAATTTGGGCTTACACAATGGTCAAATCATCCATTATGACCCATTGGGTCCAATTGGGCCCTTTGACCCATTTAGCCATTTTCGACCCAATTGATGTACATTACCCATCCAATCAAACTTGACATTTATAATGTGCTCATATGATCTTAATTTGAGCAATGGACCCCACAATTTCCTTATTTGGCGTCACCAAATAATTAATTTAACACATCAGGGGCATTTTCATAATTATCCACTTCATTGAGAAATTGAGGTGTTACATAGACAACGGGCCTGGTAGGTACTCCGAGTAGGGTCAAACACATGGATTAGTATAAAAATCACATAGATATATATAATGTCAAAACCATGCAAGTTAATGCCATGCCATGGGTGTCATATGCCATGAAGCCCACCCATAAACCATATCACAATCACATAGTATTCCTCTTGATGTACAAGCCACATCAAGGTATTGTCATGACTCCCCACGTATGCCTTATCGATCCCACCGAACGGAGCGTGGACTCCTCTTTTCATTTCAAACATCATATCCGGAATCAGTGAGGATCCCTCTCCACGTTTGTTTATCGGATATCCAAATGGAGCGTGGACTCCCCTCATATGATTCCTCTCATGCCATGCATGAGATATGAGTGCCAACATGCTATTCATATTACACAAAATAGCATTGAAATTACATCTTTAAAACATAAGCATTTGATACCAAAATAGCTCATCAAAACATGGAATTAAAAACCATTCATATACATAGTCCAAGTGCATCAATAAGGTAGGAATCCTACCAACGTTCAAATATCGTGTACTTGCGTTTTCGTCCAAAAACCGATCACGGATCACGTTAAGCAGATTGTACACCAGTTTTTTTGAAATCCCGTTACGTTATTACACATAAATAAATTAAATCGATGACCCATTTAATTCCAATCATTCCATGTTCATTTCCACCTATGATTATAGTCTTTAGCCCGGTTAAGACCCCCAAAGGGTTTTGGCCATACCTTAGGGCTGAAAATGTTTTAAGTCCACAAAACTCATTAGTGGGATTCGGCCATACAACATGGCCGAACCTACTTTTTTTATGTTGGCCCCCTTATTAACCTTTATTTTATTTTAACTAATGCGGGTCCAACATCATTCATTCTTTGATTTATTAATCTAATCTCATAAGTTAATCATTTACTTTGATAAACAACCTTGGTCCATAAAAATATCATCCATGGGTTCGGCCATACAACATGGGCGAACCCATGGTTCTCTCTTTTCATCAACTTCCCATTTAAGCCATCATTTCTTTCCATAGATAATCACTTAATTTATTTACACATACTTAGGTCCATGAAATGATTCATGGGGTTCGGCCATATAACATGGCTGAACCCATGATTCCTGATTTTCATCTTCTCCTTTCTTCAATCATTTAAAACATATTAGATCCATAAAAATCCCTCCATGAGGTTCGGCCATACAACATGGCCGAACCCATGGCCCATCATTTTTCATCACTTAAAACCTATTTTATATCCATCAGCATTCTTCCATGGGGTTCGGCCATACAATATGGCCGAACCCATGTTTCCTCTTCTTCTTCCTATTTTCCATTTTAATATCATCTTGAGGATGATTTTCTTAAGAATCACATACAACAAGCCTTAGGTCATTTGATGGGGTTTGGCCATACATCATGGCCGAACCTCGTCCATTCTCTTTTTTGTCCTCAATGATCCATATATAAAAATTAGGGCTCGGCCATGCAAGGGCCGGACCATGTTTTTTGATCATTCTCCATTCCTCATATTAAATCATGCATTACTATAGTCTCATTATCATCCATTAATCATGTATAACTTATAGTCCTTAACAACCTATCTTACCCATCACAAGATTTAGGGTTTTGTCCATTTTTCAATCTCAAACAAACCACATTTCGGATTTGAACAATACTTTGTTTATGTTCATCTTATTACTATTCCTTGGATGGATTTCAAATCCATGGCCTATAACCATTTGGCCAAACTTTCCAATCCGAAATGGAACCCCATGGTTTTGGCCATTCCGTAGCCGAAACCATGGTTCCCTTGTTTTCTTACATTTTTAGTGTAACGCCCTGCCCTCTTTCACTCTCTTAGCTTTCCGAAAATCAGAATATATATATTTTTTTTAAAATAACATAAGTGAGCAAGAGCAGGATGTCACGACAAGAGTTAAGTCCGAACTTCTAAAGTCTGACCCTTAACTGGCCAACCTTATTTGTGCATGGACTAAGTCCATGGAAATGGTTCACACATAACAATATAAACATGCGGAATAAAATCATGATTGCAGAATAATAATAGAACCTAGTTCTATTCCATTTCAGATAGCAAAGTACGTCAAGTCCTTAATCATCATTAACATAACATATTTATCCAAGTAAACATCCAACCATATCACATCATCTAAGTTATTACATACCCGAAGTCTAGTTACTCAAATACATGTCCATGAGTATCTCAAATAAAATATAATCCAAGTCTAGTTTCCTGTATCATCCACTAGGGTAGAAGTAGGGCGTTAGAACAACGCGCACAATAGGTATTCCAATTAGGACTAACACATGGTTAGTACACAACATATATAATAATATCATAATGTCAAAAATCATATAATCCATGCCATGTCATGATGTCAAATGCAATGAGTCCCACCCATCACAAGTACATAAAAGTACCCCCACATAGATCTTTCAGACGCCCCGATGGAGTGTGGCCCCTCTGGTTACATATCCTTCACCCTATGCCATGCATGAGATGCTAATTAAACACATGCTATTTTATATAATAAACATAGCATTAAAACTCACATTTAAAACATATCTTTTTCAACATAAAATCATCAAATAAGATAAGAAACATTGTACATAAACCCATAGTTTCAAAGAGGTGGAATCCACCAAAGACCACTACGTGTCCTTGCACTTTTGTTCGGTAACCGCTCACGATCGTACACACCTTGTGAGGTGCTGTTACCTTATAATACATCAATCAATTAATGTTTAAGTCCATAAACCATTCCTCATGGGGTTCGGCCATACACCATGGCCGAACCCATGGTCTATCATTTTCACACTTATTTACCACATTGCCATTGGTCTAATCTTTAGTTAATATTTCATTCATTTTAATCTGCCATACATAGACCCTATGTCCACCAAATAATTCCCATGGGGTTAGGCCATACACCATGGCCGAACCCATGGTCCATTAATTCACTTAATTACAATATTGCCATTATACCTATCCATAACCAAAACATTCCAAAAACGATCCATACATAGTTCTTTAATCCAAATACATGATCCATTAAATAGTTCATGGGGTTCGGCCATACACCATGGCCGAACCCTATGTCCATCATTTTCACCTATTTACAACTTTACCATTGATTCCATCAACTTTTGTTTGGGTTCCAAAACATAGGTTCATTCATTTATTTACTAGCCCAAGTCCAAGAGTGATCCATACATAATTCATTCACCATTTACATGACTTATAATCTTAGGTCCTTAAACATAGGTCCATAAATTTAGACATTACATACATGGATCCACTAATGAGGGACCTATTAAAAATTACTTCATAGGGTTCAGCCATACACCATGGCCGAACCCTATGATGTCTAACTTTCTAATTTTATCAATTCCTATTCTTGAATCCATAAATCAAGGTTCCTTCTTTTTTTATCCAAAAGTCCATAATTAGAAACTTTCTAATTTAATAACCATCCTCCATGGGGTTCGGCCATACACCATGGCCGAATCCTATGGTTCATAATCTTCTCTTTTAAATGAAATCAAAACATCATAGCCCTCCATGGTTTTTCATGATCCAATTGCATCTAAAACCATCAAACCTTCTATCCATTTAAAATAAATCATAAATAACCTTTCCCATCATTTTCCATGATCTACATACATGAACATAATTCCATAATTATTTATGAGGTTCGGCCATACTCCATGGCCGAACCCATGGTCTAAGGATCTTCACCAAAAACATCCATTAAAACTCTTTAACATCTTTAATAACATTGCATGGTTTTCATCCGTCAAAAATCCATCAAACGTAACTAATTTTCCTCCATGGGGTTCGGCCCTTCATCATGGCTGAACCCTATAGTTCATCAACTTCTCTTAAACCATTTAAACCCATATAAATTTATTAACCAACTCCCATAGTTTTCATCATTAAAAATCCATACATTAAACCATATCTTTCCATGGGGTTCGGCCATACACCATGGCTGAACCCTATGGTCCATCCTTTCCATTAAAAATCCATAATTATTTCCTCAATTTTCTTCCATGGGGTTCCGCCATACACCATGGCCGAACCCTATGGTTCATTTCTTTAAACAAAACTATCGAAATCACTTACCGGTTCTGCGACTCCTCCTGTTTTCCTTCGCTTGTTCTTGCTCTTCCAATCCTTTTCTTCCTTGCACACTTGTTGGCTGCCCTCTCCTTCTCTTAATATGCCGTGCTCCCCTTGGTCTTGCTGCTGCCTCTCTTTGAATGAGTATGCCGTGCGCACCACCTTCTTTCCTCTCTTTTATAAAACCTCTACTTGGTCCCAACTTAGAAGGTGCCATGTGCCCCTTTGTTGTGTCTTAATTAGAAGTTGTCGACCTTCCCATTTAGCAATTTCCCTTAGTATCACTCCTAACAAGGATAGAACTCCTTTTGGCACATCTCAAGGATTGCGCACAACTCCCTCACGGCAAAGCATCCTATCTAATTTTAGACATCTTCTAGTTTCACTCTTAAGCAAGGAAAAGACCCCTTTTTAAAATATTCTAGCACATGCGCATATCTTGGATATGCAATGTCACACACGGCCATACAATCTTTATTTAATTAGACATCTTCTTTATTTAATTTTAGACAATTCCCTAATGCCATTTTTAACCAAGGAAAGACCCCTCTCAATTTAATCCATTCCCTAATACCGTTTTTAATCACTAGGAAAGACACCTTTCAGTGAATCCTTATGGATTGCGCAAATCCCACACACACGGCCATGCATCTTTTATTTATAAATATTGCATTACCATTTTAATTAAGTCCCATTTAATTCTATTGAAAACATTTCCACAATCCGTTGGCTTAATTGGGCAATGACCCAACACTTTACCCATATAAGGTCCATATCTAATAATTCACAAATTAAATGGGTAATTTTCATACTTATTAATAACTTGAAAATCTGGGGTGTTACATTTAGTAACATGAAACATAAACCTTACCTTTTCCGCGTCTCCTTCGTTTTCTTTCGTTCCGTCTTGCTCCTCTGTTCTTCTCCTTCCGTAGTCTTTTCTTCTTCCTCCTTGATCTTCGGCCAAAGAGTGTTGCTTGAGAGGGAGAGGGTTTGAGATGAGAAACTCTAAGAGAAGGTTCGGCCAAGGAGTGAAGGTTTGAGAGAGGGGGAGAGAGAGAGAGAGAGTGAGATGAAACACTCTCAACTATTTTGTCTAAGGTAAAATCGGCCAATGTAGAGTTGAGATGAGCCCTTTCTATCTTGCTCTAGGGTTTCTTCAGAGAGGGAGATAGAGAGAGAATGAGATGTAAAAACCCTAACTCTTTTTGTCTAGTGAGGGTCGGCCAAGGAGGGTTTGAGAGAGGGAGAGAGTGAATGAGATGAATGTCTCAAGGAGAGTTAGCCCTAGGGTTTTGGTTGTTGCTAACCCTAATCTCCCCAACCACCCTCATCAAGATGGGGTCTTTCCCATGTGTCCCTTGGCTAACCAAGAGGGGACATGGCTTACACTTGGCCAACACTCCCTTTCCAACGATTTTTATGTCTAGGGTTTCCATGAGATGGAAACCCTCCACCTCCCCTTTGACTCATCTAAGTCCTTTCATCTTCCATGTGACTCACCACCCATTCAACTCACTTCATTTAAATGAAACTCATTCCCCTAACTCAAGCACTTGAATTCATTCTTAATTAATTAATTCCTCAATTCCAATCACTTCACTTAACCCTCTTGAACTCACCTATGACCTCACCCATGGTTGACCAAGTCAACCATGGTAGCCGGCCCCACAAGTTACCTTAGACCACACCCCACCTCACTTGATGAGGTGGAGTTGGGTCCCTCTTGGATATGCCACTTCCATGTCACCTCCTACACTTGCCACCTCACTTGATGAGGTGGATCCCATGCCTTTAGATCTTAATTGGGTACATGACCCGATTAAATCAATTCCTTACCCATTTACCCTAAACATCAATTCATCTTGACCCATTGGGTCCCCATTGGTCATTTGACCCAATTGACCACATTGACCCAATTAATTAGAATCAACCCTATCCATGATCCATTGGACCATACTTGGGCCATAGCCCCAGTTATTATCCATCTAACATCCATTCCCTCTATAAGTCTTAATTTTTAGCAATCAAAATAGATAATAAACAATATAATAATTGCATTGAAAATTCGGGCTATTACAGTTGTATGGTAGACCCTGTAGATCACTAGTGTGTTGGACAGATGTCGGTGAGCCAGCACTTATTGGACCTGATCTAGTTGCAGAGACCATGGAACAGATCAAGGTAATACGACAACATCTGCTCACTGCACAGAGTCGTCAGAAGAGCTATGCGGACAAGAGAAGGATATTCCTTGAGTTTGAAGTGGGAGACGTAGTATTTTTTAAGGTCTCGCCACGAAAGGGACATATGAGATTTGGAAAGAAAGGGAAGTTGTCACCTAGATTTGTGGGGCCCTTTCCATGTAATAGCCCGGATTTTCAAAGCAATAAATTTATTGGCTATTATTTATTTTTAATTTTTAAAAATTAAGATTTATTGAGGGAATGGATGTTAGATGGATCAAAGTTGGGGCAATGGCCCAAGTATGGTCCAATGGACCATGGATAGGATTAATTCTATTTAATTGGGTCAATGTGGTCAATTGGGTTAAATGCCCAATTGGGACCCAATGGGTCAAGATGGATTGATAATTAGGGTAAATGGGCAAGGAATGGATTTAATCAGGTCATGGACCCAATTAAGATCAAAAGGCATGGGGTCCACCTCATCAAGTGAGGTGGCAACTGTATGAGGAATTATCCAAGTGGCATAACCAAGTGGGACCCAACTCCACCTCATCAAGTGAGGTGGTGTGTGGACTAAGGTACAAGTGGGGCCGGCCACCATGGTTGGCTTGGTCAACCATGGGTGAGTTCATGGGTGAATTAAAGAGGATCAAGTGAAGTGAGTTGAATTAAATTATTTAATTAAATCACCTAAGTTAATTTAGAATAAATCCAAGTGCTTGAGTTAGGAGTTGAGTTCATTTAATTGGAGTGAGTCAAATGGGTGGTGAGTTACATGGAAGATGAAAAGATGGAGTGAGTCAAAGGGGAGGTGGGTGGTTTCCATCTCAATGGAAACCACTAAGCCACAAAACCGTTGGAGATGGGGGTGGTATGCCATGTGAAGGGCATGCACCCTCTTGGCTAGACAAAGAACCCATGTGGAGGGCATGCATTCTCATGGTTGGTCAAAGCAGAGGTGGGGTTTCCATCTCATGCAAACCACCAAGCCAAAACCGTTGGAGATGGGGGTGGTATGCCATGTGGAGGGCATGCACCCTCTTGGCTAGACAAAGAACCCATGTGGAGGGCATGCATTCTCATGGTTGGTCAAAGCAAAGGTGGGGTTTCCATCTCATGCAAACCACCAAGCCAAAACCGTTGGAGATGGGGGTGGTATGCCATGTGGAGGGCATGCACCCTCTTGGCTAGACAAAGAACCCATGTGGAGGGCATGCATTCTCATGGTTGGTCAAAGGAGAGTTGGGGGTTCCATCTCATGCAAACCACCAAGCCAAAACCATTGGAGGGGGGGGGGGTGGTGTGCCATGTGGAGGGCATGCATTCCCTTGTTTTGTCAAAGGACTCATGGGGAAGACTCCACATTGATGAGGGTGGAGTCTTACCCAAGGAAACCCTAGACAAGATGGAAAGAAAGCTTTTCATCTCATTCACTCTTTCACTCTCTCCCCCTCTCAAGCTTGGCCGACCCTCTCATTGAACAAGACAAGAAACACTTAGAGTTTTCTATCTCAACTTCTCTCCCCCTCTCAAGCTTGGCCGACCTCTCTCACAAGACAAGGAAAACACTTAGGGTTTTTACATTCTTTCTTCCTCTCCCTCTTTCAAACCTTCACCTAGGCTGAATCATCTCTTAGGGTTTTTTATCTTAAACCTTCTCCCTCTCAAGCTCACACTTTGGGCGAAGATCAAGGAGGAAGAAAGAAAAAAGACTAAGGAAGGAAAAGAGCGGAGGAGCAAGACGGAACGGAAGAAAATGGAGGAGTCGCGGAATCGGTAAGTAGTACTTGACAAGATTTTATTAAGTAAAAAAGAGGCTAAAGGAACATCCCATTTCGGATTGGAAAGTTGGTCAAAATGTTATGGGCCATGGATTCAAAATACTTCCAAGGAATGAGATGGAAAAATGGACAAAACCCTAATGGGCAAGATGGATTACTAAGGACACTATGTATATTGGTTTATGTCAACATGCATGGCTAAGCATGAGGAATGGTCAAAGATCATGGTTCGGCCCTTGCATGGCCGAACCCTAATTATTATGTATATATGGCTAAGGACCCCATGCATGTCCAAGATAAGGAATATGATCAAGGATCATGGTTTGGCCCTTGCATGGCCAAACCCTAGATTTTATGCATGGACCATTAAGGACAAAGGAAGGATTGGATGAGGTTCGGCCATGATGTATGGTTGAACCCCATCAAGTGATCTAACCATGGGTACATGATTTTTAAGGAAAATGATGAACCATAGGGTTCGGCCATGTTGTATGGCTGAACCATAGGGTTCGGCCATGTATGGGTTTTAATGGGTGTTAAAGGATGAAATGATGGAAGAATATTATTGATTTTAATGGTTTTAAAGAATGAAATGATGGAAGAATGTTAATGGTTTTAAATGGATTTTAAATGTTGTAAATGATGGTTTAAAAATGAGGAGATGATGAAGAACCATGGACCATGGGTTCGGCCATGTTGTATGGCCGAACCCCATGGAGAAATGTTGATGAACTTCGGGTTTTAAAATGATGGACCTTAGTGTATGATTAAACCCCGATGGAGGGATTTTGCTTATGGGTCTAATGTTTGTAAATGATTTATGTAACACACCGGGATTTTAAGATATCAATTTACATGAATTTTGTCTATTTAAATTATAAATTAACGGACATAGACCTTATATGGGTAAGATGTGTTTAATTGGGTCAAGGTTGTTATTTGGGTCAAAATGCCCAAAAGGGACCCAATGGGTCATATTGACTTGGTTGACCACCAAGTGAGCTCAAGCTTAATTAGGTTGGGGCTGAATTAAATGGGAATGCAATCAAGTGAATGAGTTGAATTAAATTTAAGTAAAAAGGTGAGTTGAGTTTAATGGATGAGTTGAGTTAAATGGGTAAGTTACACTTAATTGGGTCAAGGTGGTTATTTGGGTCAAAAGGCTCAATTGGGACCCAATGGATCATGTTTGACTTGGTTGACCATCAAAGTGAGTCCAAGCTTAATTAGGTTGGGACTGATTTAAGTTGGAAAGGAAATCAAATAATTAAGTTGAGTCAATTGAATTAAAATGGAAAGATAATTAAGTGAGTGAGTTGGTTTTTAAAGTGATGAGTTAAATGGATGAGTTAAGTGAGTGAGTTGATTTGAAATAAATTATAAATGAGTTGGATGGGAAGTTATGGGGATATTCATCTCAAAAGAATGGAGTGTGAAGTTGAAAGGCCGATATCTCAAATTGAAACACCAATCCACACGTTGGAGGGAAAGGGTGGGGGGAGTTTCATCTCCAAGATGAAACCCCCACATGAAGCTTTAAATGAGAGGAGGAAGATGGGAGGAGGTTACACCAACGCAACCCTTGGTGGCCGTTGGAGCCTTAGGAGTTTCATCCCATGGATGAAACCCCCAAGTAAGCATTAAGAAGAAGGTTTAAAGAAATGGGAGTTACACAAGGGGGCTGCACCAAAGCCATCACCCTTGGCCGACCCTATTGACCAAGGAAGAGATTTGTTTTGCATTTGCATTCTCTCCCTCTCCCTTTTGGCTGTTCTCTCTCTCTCTCTCTCTCTCTCAAAACATCATTTGGCTGGCCAGCATTCTAAGAGAAAGAAAATCAAAGTTCTCACTCAAGGCCGAGTTCTATCTCTCCCTCTCAATCCACACCTCTCAAGACCGGTTCTCCTCTCAAAGACCAATAAGGACTTAGCATGACTTGATCTCAAGTTTCTCTCTCAAACTACCCCTTTTGGCTGAACCAATCTAAGTGTGTTATCAAGATCAGTCTCGGCCAAAAGAAGCAAGAAGAAGGAGGAAAAGAGGCTAAGGAAGAAAGGAAGCAAGAAGTAGCAAAAAAAACCGGAGGAGTCGCGGAACAGGTAGGTTTCTCTTCACGGGTTGTATTTAAAGTAAAGAACCATAGGGTTCGGCCATGGTGTATGGCCGAACCCCATGGAAGAAAGATTAAGAGATGTTTATGATTTTAAATGGAAAAGAGGAACCATAGGGTTCAGCCATAATGCATGGCCGAACCCCATGAAGGATCATTGGTTTTATTTTAAGGGATCTTGAGGGATAAAAATCATGGACATATGAGTATGTGTTAAAAGGTTTTCAAAGGGTTAAAATGGAAGATGTTTAATATTGTAGAAAGGTTTTAATGTTGGAGGGTTGGATCAAAAAGAATGGAAAGGAAGGGCACCAAAACCAAAGGGTGAGGTTCGGCCATGGTGTATGGCCGAACCCCACCAAATATATTAATGGAGTTAGGGTTTCTTAGACATTGAATCATGTGGACTGGTTTATTAATTTTAAAGGGTTTCAAAACATGAAAACCATGGAACGTGTGAATACCTTAAAAGGGTTTTTAAATGGATATATGGTTAAGGCATGGGTCGGCCATTGTATGGCCGAACCATAGTATTATTATGGGTAAGATGTTAAAGGGGGACGAAAGTTAAATGAGTGAGGTTCGGCCATGGGTATGGCCGAACCCCACTAGAGTGTATATTATGGACATGAAAATGGTGGATGCATGTTAAAGAATTTTAAAGGACTTTGAAGGGATTAAATGGAGGAATGTTTATGGACATAGGTTGTTAACAATGTTAAACAAGGGTTAGACCAATGGCAAAACCGTAAATACAAGCTAGAATGTAAATATGAGAAATCGATGGATCATGGGTTCGGCCATGATGTATGGCCGAACCCCATGGGTAATATTTTTATGGACCTAGGTTATTATAAATGATAAATGATTGCTGTATAAGTAATGAGATTAATGGACTTGAAGAAGGGATTAAAATCAAGATAGTGAGGTTCGGCCATGTAGTATGGCCGAACCCCACTAAGGTGTATTTGGTGGACTTGGACCTAATGTTAAACCGAAAGGAATATGGGTTTGACTTGTCGATATGTAACAAGGTGACGGGACCTCTTAAACGGTGCGCAATCGTGAGCGGTTGCCGGATAAAGGAGCAAGGATATTTAGTGGTCTTGGGTAGGATTCTACCTCATTGGAATATGGTTATGTAATATGTTTTTATCTTTATTTTGATGATTTATGTTGTAAATATATTATGTTTCAAATGTGGAGTTTTTAATGCTATGGTTATTTATATTACCTAGCGTATGGACATGTACATCTCATGCATCGCATGGGAGGGAAGTTTGTAACTGGAGGCCACGCTCCGTAGGGGCGTCCGTAAGGCAATCGTGGGAAGACCTTGATGTGTATAATCCCATCAAGAAGAATCTGGATGCCACACTCCATCGGGACGTCCGAAAGACCACTATGGGAATTCCTTGATGAGAAGAATTCCATCAAGAGGTTACAAGTATTGTGATGGGTGGGACTCATTGCATAAGTCATATGGCATGGCATGATTTCATATGATTTTGATGATATGATATTATATATGATTTTGTTACTAACCCATGTGTTAGCCCCATTTAGAATCCTACTGGGCGCGTTGTTCTAACGCCCTACTTCTACCCTAGTGAATGAAACAGGAAATGAAGAAAATGATGATCGTGAACAGAGTCAAGCATAAAGACTTTGGATTGTTACTTGTTATTTTATGAAGTTACTCAAGGACATGTAATTTGAGTAGATAGGCTCCGACATGTAATAATTAGATATTTGTTATGGTTTGTGAATGGTTTGGTATGGATATTTAATTAAGTTAATTCGGTTAAGTGACTAGGCATTTTGCTATCTAAAATGGAGTAGCCTTAGGTTCTATTATAATCCGCAATTAGTTTATGTTATATTCCGCAATTATAAACTTAATACGTGTGAACCATCTCAGTGGACTTAGTCCACGCACACGTATGGTTGGCCAGTTAAGGGTCGGACTTTAGAAGCTTGGACTTAACTCGCTTCGTGACGTCCTGTTCACTGTCACTTTTAAAAAATAAATAGACTCTGATTTTCGGAAAGTAAGTGAAAAAGGGTGGGGTATTACAGTTGGTATCAGAGCAAAAATGGGAAGATTGAATCTTTCGAAGTAAGATTCAGACGGTTTCATGTCTCACTGACAGATAAGAATCCCAACTGACCGACTCTTCGGAGTCCGCCGCACGGGGGCCGGATTAATTTACTTTGTTACACTCAGACTGAGCATTCAATCTGAGAACAACAATGAATGATAGCAAAGGAAGTACAGTCAGCATAATTGGATTTATCAAACGTAGCAAATTAGGAGATACTTCCCCGATATCCCCAAATTAAGAAGTGATACATGATACTTAGGGAGATTTTCCCCGAGAACAGGAGAACATTAGGATTTCCCCAAATTGAGAAATGATACTTGATACTTAGGAAGTTTCCCCAAAAACAAAGAAATACAAATAGTGTTTATTTGGCAATTTTTCCAAACATGAGACATTATGTGATACATAGGGAAATTCCCCAAAACAAAGATTTGTTTGATTAGAACTGCGTTTATCATTGATATGCTTCTGTTGTTGTGATGCAAATATGTCTAGTAAGAAAGAGTATATAGAGTTGTGGGACAGGGGAATCCCTAGCTGTAACACCCCGATTTCTCAATGAAGCGGAAAATTATGAAAATGCCCCTGAGTTGTTAAATTAATTATTTTGTGATGTCAAATAAGGAAATGGTGGGCCCATTGCTCAAATTAAGGTCATATGAGCATATCATAAAAATCAAATTTGATTGGTTGGGTAATGAACGTCAATAGGGTCGAAAATGGTTAAATGGGTCAAATGGCTCAATTGGACCCAATGGGTCAAATTGGATGATTTGACCATTATGTAAGCTCAAATTAAATGAGGTCAAGCTAAACTGATAGGAAATCAAATATAGAAAAAATGGGTAGGCTTGATCCATATGTAAAAACCATTTATAAATGACCAAAATACCCATAATTGGGTCATGGAGTCAAAAAAGGGTCAAGGAGCTAAAAGTGGACCCAACGGGTCAAGTTGACTATGGTTGACCATGTGGACCCTCTAGGGAGTTAAAACACGATTTAAATCAGTTGAGTGGGACTGAAGTGAGTTGGAATTAAATCAAGTGGTGAGTCAACTCATGTGCATTAAATGAAATGCATTAAGTATGTGAGTTGGGTGAGTTGAGATGGAAATCTAAATGACCTTGAGTTCAAGTGAGACAAAATGGAAATTAAAGGGGCTGTAAATCAGTGAGTTGAGTGGGAATTTGAAGAGGTTGGCTGGGTCATAACCACCAAAACAAGTCCCACACGTTGGGGACTTGTTTGGGGTGATTTCCATGATGCATTTTAAATGAGAATACATCGGATTGAGATGAGATGAATGGTAAACTGAATCGCTGCACGGGTAGGTGCCAAGGGGTGCCTTGGATGGCACCCAATGCCCATTGATTTTGTTAAGAAGTTATGAGGGAATTGAGAGGTCATGGTGGCTGAAATACAAAAGGATTGAACCCCCATGTTTAGCTTTTCCCATCTCTTTCTCCCCCTCTCCAATTCGTGTTCTTGGCTGGAACAGCAGAGGTTTTTGGCACCAATTATTCAAGCTTAAACCAGCAAGTAATTAAGGAAGAAAGGAAGAAATAAAAGATAGGAAGCAAGGATCAAAAGTCAAGAAGAAAGGCTTGGAAAATTGGTAAGTATTTCCATTGAGTTTTGTTGAAAAACATGGAACAAATGGGGTGTGTATTGGGCCATGGTCATGGCCGAATACACCAATGTTTAACCTTGATTAATGGAGGTTTAGAAATGGTAAAGATGACCATTGGGTTCGGCCACCATGAAGGGCCGAACCCCATGTAAAAGATGGGTGGTTTTTCATGTTTTGAAACATGGAAACCATGGAGGTTTATGGACTGATTTTTGGGTTTTGATTTAAGAATCAAATACATGTTATTGAAAGGATTATAAACCTGTATCTGAATGAAAAAAAGGCTGAAGTTTATATGGTCTAAATCAGTGGACTAAACTGGAAAAAATGGACCATGGGGATCGGCCATCTTGGATGGCCGAATCCCATGAAATTGTGTTGGTTTTTGGATGGTTTCTTTGAAAGGTAAAACCTGATATTAATATGTTGTTTATTACATGATGATTGGAGGTTTAAAAATAGTAAGAATAACCATTGGGTTCGGCCACCATAGAGGGCCGAACCCCATGTAAAAGGTTGTTGGTTTTCATGTTGTGAAACATGGAAACCATGGACTTTTATGGACTGTTTTGAATGAATTTAATTAGATGGTTTCTAAGAGGTTTAAAGGCAGCAATATAATACGGATATTGCGTGTTTAAATAACGCCTAAAGCATAGTTGAAAGACCAAAACATGGACATAGGGTTCGGCCACCTTGAATGGCCGAACCCTATGTAAGTAAGTGATGTGTTTTGGTGAAGTTTAAATTACTGTTTTGGTGGTTGGTTATGTGGCTGAACCATGTGTAATTCATGGTTGGGTTGCATGATTAAATCATGAATAACCATGGGAAGTTGAGGGATCAATCAGATCAAGAGAACCATTGGGTTCGGCCATGTGCATGGCCGAACCCCATGGGGCTAGTTTTGGGATGAATGGACCAAGATTTATGGGTTTTCTTATATATGTTAAATGAAATAAGCTTGCTGTTTTGGGTTGGCCATGGGATGGCTGAACCTTGTAGTTAACATGGCTAAATGGTAGAGCCTAACTTGTAAACAAATGATGGGATCATTGAGTAGGAGGATCATAGGGTTCGGCCATATGAATGGCCGAACCCCATAGATTGTTTTATTGGAGATTATGAATTGGTTATATGAGTTGGATTAAGTAAACGAATGGAGTTATCTTTGGACTTAGTGATAAGTAAATAACCAGCCACTAAGGTAGATTACTTTTATGATTTTTTGTTTATGAGCAAGATTAGACATTGGTTAGACCAATGGCAAATCTGTGAATACAAGTCAAATGAAGGGATTGATCAAAGGACTTACAAGATGTTTTGGGTCTTATATGTTAATGGACATTTAAGTGACAATATGATTTACTGATTATTGTATCACAAGGTGACGAGAGTTGAATGACGAACGAGTCGTGACCGGGAGAAGCTCACAAAGGAATGGATACTTAAACAAAGCTTAAGTAGGTTTCCTACCTACTTGTAACCACAATTATGATGGGTTTTATTTATGTTCTTATGAGATATGTTGTATTTGATTTACGTTACAAATGTGGTTTTGAATGATGGGTTAAGTATTTACAAATGACATACAATGCATAGACATCTCATGCATGGCATGGGATGATGATTGTGGAAATCGGAGCCCACACTTCGTCGGAATATCCGAGATACAACTATGGGGCCTCCTTTGGCGGTGATACGTCACGCCAGGAGAATTGACAGATGATTATGAAACACTGGAGCCCGCACTCCATCGGAATGTCCGAGATGCAACTGTGGGGCCTCCTTGGGCGGTGATACGTCACGCCAGGAGAATCTAATAGGTTGATATGAGACACTGAAAGTAAAGGCTATATGTATGTGTGATGGGGTGGGACTCATTACTTTTGCATACATACATAGCATGTTTTTATATGTTTTTGATGATCAAGTAATATGATTTATATGCATGTTTTTATATGCTAACATGTGGTAGCCCTGATTCGGGAACCTACTAGGTGCGTTGATCTAACGTCCTAATTCTATCCTCAGAGGAGAATGCAGGTACAAGTAAAGGAAAAGGAAAGGTCATTGACCGGGAGGGGAGCCAAGCCTAAGCGCTTGAATGATGGACTGGACTTCTCTTTATATTACTGTCATTTGAACTATATTTTGTTGGACATGTAATAAGTCGTTACTTGCTATGGTTTGATTAGGTTAATAACTTTGGATGGTTGATTTATGATAATTAATGTTTGAGACTGTTACTTTCTATCTAGTCTTTCTATTCCGCAGTTAATCTAGGTTATTCCGCATGTTGATGTAGTTCCATGTGTGACTCATTATCATGGTCTAGTCCATGTACACATGGGTGGCCAGTTAAGGTTCACACTTGAGTAGTCTGAACTTAACTCGCGTCGTGACGCCGCCCGCTCTCTTTCGATGTTTTATTATTACTTTAAAAAAAAATTAGACTCTGAAATTCTCGGAGAGGGCGGGGCGTTACACTAGCTGTCCTATAAATCTGATTTCTCCTTCCAACAACTCCAGCAGGCCAGACTGCGCTATGGAAGTTAATGTAGACTTCCAAGTAGGACCACCCGAGGATGTCGAAGTGAATCTAGCTCCTTTTCCAGAAGAGCATATGGGAGATATCCCAATGATAGGCGAATCCATCGGGGAGATAGTGCTCGGGTATATGTGGGAGTTGTGCAACCAGGAAGGGCACAATTGTACTTTCTGCCCCTACCCCCTTGAAGTTATTTGCCCTGGTTGTGGACTTCATGGGCACGGGAAGAAGAGGACTAACTGTCCTTACATTGGAGGACCAGGAATAATACCCTGCCTGACTTGTGGAGTGTTGGGGCATACGTCGACGACATGCCTGACAATTTCTTCGATTTTGGTGATGATGTAAGGTCTTCTACGGAAGGTTAGGCTACGCCCTTGAAAACTGGTCCACACATGGAACTAAATAAAACTTGCGGAATATACATAACTGAATTGCGGAATAAGTCAAATATGCGGAACTAAACTGTTTAGATAGCAAAGTACAAGTCATCTATCCAAAATTACTTAAATCAATTAACCATCATCAAAACTATTCACAAACCATAGCAATATTCCAAGTTATTACATATCCTTGCAAACATAAACAAAATATCCATATATATAAATTCCATTCAGAAATCCAAGCTCCTATGCTTGGTTTTCTTCGCGATCTCGGTCTTTGCCTCTCCTTTTCCTGTGTCATCCACTAGGGTAGAAGTAGGGCGTTAGACAACGCGCCCAGTCGGTATTCTGATTAGGGCTAACACATGGGTTAGTATATAAAATCCAGATATAATATACCATATCATATTTATAAAACATCGTATCCAAAATTATGTATGATAACAGAGATCCAATCATATAGATAAAAACCAGTAAACTTACATGATAATAAAGATCATATCATGCCGATTCAATGCCATGTCATGCTAGCATATGTCTTATGCAATGAGTCCCACCCGTCACATACATATAATCTTTTGATAGTATTCTCATCTCTGGATAGTATTCTCATCTCTTGATAGTATTCACCACATCAAATTACTCCTCACGACTTACAGAAGGCCCCGATGGAGCGTAGGTCTCCGGTTAAAGTATCCTCCTGGTGGGACTCTCACCACCTAAGGAGGCCCCACAGTTGCATCACGGACATTCCGACGGAGTGTGGGTTCCGGTTGCATAACATCCCCCCCATGCCATGCATGAGATGCAAATGCCAATCATGCTACAGAATATTACAAAACATAGCATGAAAATCCCATAATCGTAACATATTGTTTGATACCAAAATAACTTTATCAAATATGAAATAAAATCATCAAAAGTACATAATACATATCTATGGTTTCAATGATGTAGGAATCCTGCCTAAAGTTCACTTAAGTGTCCGTTCTTCTTAACCGTCACCCGTTCACGACTCATGCGCCGTTTGTGAGATCCTGTCACCTTGTTTATATATTAACAAGTTAGACCCATAATCTTTTGATTTCCAATTAATTCTAAGTCCCAAAAACCAACTTGTGGGGTTCGGCCATACCCCATGGTCGAGCCTTACCCACTTTGAATTTGTCATTTCTTTTTATTTAATCACATTAAACCATCCATATAACTTACATAAACTCCTTATATTAAACAATATACCTTGATAGGGTTCGGTCATACAGCATGGCCGAACCATACCACTTTGGTTTGACCCCTCTTTCGAGTCCTTTAATCCTTCATTCCATTAGAACTTGTATTTACGGTTTTGCCACTAACTAACCAATGCTTATTTTTTTCTTAATAATCAAAGTCATATAACCAATCTACCTTAGTGGGGTTTGGCCATGCAACTTGGCCGAACCTCACCAATCCAAATTGGGGCTATTTCAATCCTTCATACTTAACTAGCCCTTAATCTTTCATCATCTTTATGGCTCCACAAATACTTATGTCCATTAGAATCATTCCATGGGGTTCGGCCATACATATGGCCGAACCTTATGGTTCTTTATTTCCACCTATTAACATATTACAAATCCATTTAAAATATTCATATCATTCCATAATTTTTATCCTTCAAAACCCCCAACCATGACCTATGCCTCTTTCTATGGGGTTCGGCCATATATCACCCTTGGTTCTTTTATCCATTAATCATGTTTCACCATATGGTCATAACTTAGACTCTTTAAAAACATTACAAAACCAACAATAATTTCTAATCATTTACTTGAATCCAAATACCCATACAAGGGTCCATGGGGTTCGGCCATACACATGGCCGAACCCTATGGTTCTCTTGAGTCAATCCTCCCATCCTTTATGTATGGTTCATATTCAACCTTTTAACCATAATTATGATATGGTTTAGCCATCCAAAGACCAACCTAAAACATCAATTTTTATTCCAAATAAAACACTTAAAAACTCTCATATATCGGTATGGTTTTTATCTTTCAAAACCCTCAAAAATCACCATAAGCTTATTAAATCCTTTCATGGGGTTCGGCCATCCAAAGTGGCCGAACCCTATGACCCATGATTTGAACCCTTTAACATACATCTTATGTCTAATTTAAACATGTAAAAATCTCCATAATATTGCATGGTTTTTAGCTTTCATAAAAACCATCAACCTAACCAAATCTTTTCATGGGCTTCGGCCATCCAAAGTGGTCGAACCCTATGATCCACTTTTATCCTTCTTAAACAACATTTATCCAAGGTTTAAACCCTTGATGGATTCGGCCATTCCATGGCCAAATCATGCTCCCTTTTACCAATTTATTTAACTAAATTCTTATGTAAACACTTACCAATTTCTTTTGCTTTTCTTCTCTCCTTTTGATCCTTGCTTTCTTCCTTCTTGCTTCCTTAGTCCTTAGCTGATTGAAATCTTGAACAATGGTGAAAACACCAAAGGACTGATTCGGCCAAAGAGATAGGTTTTGAGAGAGGGAGAGAGAGATAAAATTTTATGCTTTCTTTGAGATGGAATTCGGCCAAGTGATGCTGTGTATCCTTTATGCTAATCAGCCACCATAACTTCTCATTAACCCTCATGAATTCTTGATCTAACCAAGGAGTCTTCTGATACTAACCAAGGCATCCCTTGGCACTCCCAACGTTGGGTTTGGGTTTCCATCATGAGATGGAAACCCTCCAAATTCCCCATGTGATTCTTTTCCCATTACATTAAAGGCTATGCATGGAACATAACTCCCAAGCCACCAACGTGTGGGACTTGTTTTTGGTGGTGTTTGAGATCAAGGCAACTCCTCACCTCCCCATTTGACTCACTTGAATTCAAGGTCCCTTTGGTTTCCAGTTTAACTCACCCAACTCATTAGCTCAACTCACCACATTTAATGCCATTCATTTAATGCACTTGAGTCAACTCCATTGTTTGATTCAAATCCAACTCACTTCAGCCCTACCTCAACCTGATTTGACTCACCCTTTGAGATCACTTGATGATCCACATGATCAACGTGGTCAACATGGTCAACTCGACCCATTGGATTCCAACTTAGCTTATTGATCCAATTTGGCGCCTCGACCCATTTATGGATGGTTTACCCATTTAAAAGTAGTTTACATATTTGCATCCAGCATACCTATTTATCCTTCATCTAATTCCAAAATCAATTCAGCCTAACCCAATTAAGATTGGGCTCAGCCAATGGTCAAATGAGTCCATCACGACCCATTGGGTCCCAATTGGGTCCCTTGACCCAAATAACCATCTTGACCCAATTAGATGTACAATACCCATCTACTTTAATTTGATCCTTATAATATGCACATTGGGTTTTAGTTTGAACAATGGGCCCCACCATTTCTCATCAACAATCATAACCTTCTAATTTACCATTCCAATGGCATTTTTGTAAATATTTATATCTTTGAAAAATTGGGGTGTTATAATATAACCCTCTTTTTAAAATTTTCGTCCCGAAAATCGAGCGAAATAGGGTTTCAAATGATGTACATAAATAGCTCAGAGTGAGCTATTCTCATCTCTGATTTCAAGTTCCCAAGTGGCCTCCTCAATACCATGTCGATCCCATACCACTTTGACGAACTGAATCGCTCGGTTTCGTAACACCCTTTTGTTCTGTCTCATGTTATATCTTTTTTTCGTGAGCCATTTGTGATCTCACGCAGATCAATCTACTCTGTTTCACTTTACCTGCTCTCATGATATTTTCCATACGTACCTACTCAATACGTTTTTTCATCTGCTCTCTGTGTGAGGTAGCCTGTCAATGCGAGCCTATGCTCAAAGCTTTTTCTGATTCCATTTCAACTAGGTTTCTAGTTGCACTCTCCTGGAACTCCATTGGCTAAATACATAGTCAGGTGATCAGTCTAATTCGGTTGTCGCCCATAGCTTCCCATTCAAGTTTCACCAGACTCTTATATTTTCCGTTAAATACATCTCCAAAATTTTGCACATAAGTCACTATGTGACTAACACGTTTTGTTTAAATCTCTTACGAAGCCAATACCTGGCATCAATCCAAACCACCATGAAACTCTCATCCATGGGAAGATGATATCCATCCATAGATCCATCACATTTACCATGGGGCCATTGTATCTATTGTTGGATCTATATATCCACCAATAGTCGTCATCGTCTATCAATAGGGAATACTATAGTAAGTGCAGTGGGCATTTGTTGTACTATGGTGCTAGTAACAGGTGTGAAGGCAGTAGATCAAATAACGCATAAGCATATGAATTGCAAATTACTGCCATACCTTGAATTACCAAATGTTCCACTGTCTCTAGAGGAGAAGTCAAAGTATTCAGTCGTTCAGATTCTTGTGACTGAGCTGGTTGAGCCGGGCCAAGGAGAGAACCCCTGTAGTGAGGAGATCTTTTGTTCTGGGGACGCTCTCTTTTGAAATGGCCCTGCTGACCACATCGGAAACAGGTACGAGGAGATCTACCATTCTGTGGACAATCTCTTTTGAAATGGCCTTGCCGACCACATCGGAAACAGGAACTTCTAGTGGAACCAGTAAAGGCTGAAGATCTCCAAAGGTAGGGTCTTAATCTTTTGCAAGGGCAAAAAGCATTTCCCCCACCCTGACCTTTTCAGTCTTGTGTTTTATTGGGGGTTGTGTTCCCATTTCAGTTCAAGAGTTGTTGTAGAACGGAAGTGACTACCTCTTGTACTAGGTTCCGTAGTTCAGGAGGTACTTCAGGAATGTTTGCACCATTCTAGCCCTCTCCGTTATGTTCTTCTTCCTTTGGAGACATTTTCCTAAATCATGGAAACATCGGTTGACTTAGCTTCTATGTAAAGTTTTGAGTTCTTCATAGTTTAGGGAAATTGCCAAATAATCACTCATTGTATTTCTTTGTTTTTGGGGAAACTTCCTAAATATCAAATATCATTTCTTAATTTGGGGAAATCCTGATGTTCTGCTGTTCTAGGGGAAAACCTCCCTAAGTATCATGTATCACTTCTCAGTTTGGGGATATTACCAAATCGACACTCTTTGTTTTCCTTTGTTTTTGGGAGAAAATTCTAAATTCCTGTTGTTTGTTTCTCAATTTGGATATATCGGGGAAGTGTATCCTATTTTGCTATGTTTGATATATCCACTTATGATGACTGTACTTGCTTTGCTATCTTTCCTTGTTGCGCTCAGATTGAATGTTTCAGTTTGAGTCTATCGAAGTAACTTAATCCGGCCCCCAGTCAGCGGACTCCGAAGAGTCGGTCAAATGGGATTCTTATCTGTCAGTGAGACATGAAACTGTCTTCATCTTACTTCGAAGATTCGACTTCTCATTTCGCTCTGATACCAACTGTAACGCCCCGCCCTTTTCCACCCTTCAAAATTTCAGAGTCTATTTTTTTTTAAATACGTAAAGTGGAAGAGAACGGGGAGACGTCACGACGCGAGCTAAGTCCGGACTACCCAAGTCCGACCCTTAACTGGCCACCCATGTGTGCATGGACTACGCCCATGAAAACTGGTCCACACATGGAACTAAATAAAATTGGTGGAATATACATAACTGAATTGCGGAATAAGTCAAATATGCGGAACTAAACTGTTTAGATAGCAAAGTACAAGTCATCTATCCAAAATTACTTAAATCAATTAACCATCATCAAAACTATTCACAAACCATAGCAATATTCCAAGTTATTACATATCCTTGCTAACATAAACAAAATATCCATATATGTAAATTCCATTCAGATTTCCAAAATCCTACGCTTGGTTTTCTTCGTGATCCTCGGCCTTTGCCTTTCCTTTTCCTGTGTCATCCACTAGGGTAGAAGTAGGGCGTTAGACAATGCGCCCAGTAGGTATTCTGATTAGGGCTAACACATGGGTTAGTATATAAAATCCAGATATAATATACCATATCATATTTATAAAACATCGTATCCAAAATTATGTATGATAACAGAGATCCAATCATACAGATAAAAACCAGTAAACATACATGATAATAAAGATCATATCATGCCGATTCAATGCCATGTCATGCTAGTATATGTCTTATGCAATGAGTCCCACCCATCACATATATATAATCTCTTGATAGTATTCTCATCTCTAGATAGCATTCTCATCTCTGGATAGTATTCTCATCTCTTGATTGTATTCTCATCTCTTGATAGTATTCACCACATCAAATTACTTCTCACGACTTACGGACGCCCCGACGGAGCGTAGGTCTCCGGTTAAAGTATCCTCCTGGTGGGACTCTCACCACCTAAGGAGGCCCCACAGTTGCATCACGGACATTCCGACGGAGTGTGGGCTCCGGTTGCATAACACCCCCCCCATGCCATGAATGAGATGCAAATGCCAATCATGCTATAGAATATTACAAAACATAACATGAAAATCCCATAATTGCAAGATATTGTTTGATACCAAAATAACTTAATCAAACATGAAATAAAATCATAAAAAATACATAATACATATCATTAGTTTCAATCATGTAGGAATCCTACCTAAAGTCACTTAAGTGTCCGTTCTTCTTAACCGTCACCCGTTCACGACTCGAGCGCTGTTTGTGAGATCCCGTCACCTTGTTTATATATTAACAAGTTAAACACATAATCTTTTGATTTCCAATTAATTCTCAATCCCAAAAACCAACTTGTGGGGTTCGGCTATACCCCATGGCCGAACCTTACCCACTTTGAATTTGTCCTTTCTTTTTATTTAATCACATTAAATCATCCATATAACTTACATAAACACCTTATATTAAATAATATACCTTGATAGGGTTCGGCCATACAGCATGGCCGAACCATACCACTTTGGTTTGACCCCTCTTTCAAGTCCTTTAATCCTTCATTCCATTAGAACTTGTATTTACGGTTTTGCCACTAACTAACGAATGCTTAATTTTTGCTTAATAATCAAAGTCATATAACCAATCTACCTTAGTGGGGTTCGGCCATACAACTTGGCCGAACCTCACCAATCCAAATTGGGTCTATTTCAATCCTTCATACTTAACTAGCCCTTAATCTTTCATCATCTTTATGGCTCCACAAGTACTAATGTCCATTAGAATCATTCCATGGGGTTCTTTATTTCCACCTATTAACATATTACAAATCCATTTAAAATATTCATATCATTCCATAATTTTTATCCATCAAAGCCCCCAACCATGACCTATGCCTCTTTCTATGGGGTTCGGCCATACCCATGGCCGAACCCTATATATCACCCTTGGTTCTTTTATCCATTAATCATGCTTCACCATATGGTCATAACTTAGACTCTTTAAAAACATTACAAAACCAACAATAATTTCTAATCATTTACTTGAATCCAAATACCCATACAGGGGTCCATGGGATTCGGCCATACACATGGCCGAACCCTATGGTTCTCTTGAGTCAATCCTCCCATCCTTTATGTATGATTCATATTCAACCTTTTAACCATAATTATGATATGGTTTAGCCATCCAAAGACCAACCTAAAACATCAATTTTTATTCCACATAAAACACTTAAAAACTCTCCTATATTGGTATGGTTTTTATCTTTCAAAATCCTCAAAAATCACCATAAGCTCATTAAATCCTTTCATGGGGTTCGGCCATCCAAAGTGGCCGAACCCTATGACCCATGATTTGAACCCTTTAACATACATCTTATGTCTAATTTAAACATGTAAAAAGCTCCATAATATTGCATGGGTTTTAGCTTTCAAAAAAACCATCAACCTAACCAAATCTTTTCATGGGCTTCGGCCATCCAAAGTGGCCGAACCCTGTGATCCACTTTTATCCTTTTTAAACAACATTTATCCAAGGTTTAAACCCTTGATGGATTCGGCCATTCCATGGCCAAATCATGCTTCCTTTTACCAATTTATTTAACTAAATTCTTATGTAAACACTTACAAATTTCCTTTGCTTTTCTTCTCTCCTTTTGATCCTTGCTTTCTTCCTTCTTGCTTCCTTAGTCCTTAGCTGATTGAAAGCTTGAACAATGGTGAAAACACCAAAGGACTGGTTCGGCCAAAGAGATAGGTTTTGAGAGAGGGAGAGAGAGATAAAATTCTACTTTGAGATGGAATTCGGCCGGGACTTGTTTTTGGTGGTGTTTGAGATCAAGGCAACTCCTCACCTCCCCATTTGACTCACTTGAATTCAAGGTCCCTTTGGTTTCCAATTTAACTCACCCAACTTATTAGCTCAACTCACCACATTTAATGCCATTCATTTAATGCACTTGAGTCAACTCCATTGTTTGATTCAAATCCAACTCACTTCAGCCCTAACTCAACCTGATTTGACTCACCCTTTGAGCTCACTTGATGATCCACATGATCAACGTGGTCAACATGGTAAACCCGACCCATTGGATCCCAACTTAGCTTATTGATCCAATTTGGCTCCTTGACCCATTTATGGGTGCTTTACCCATTTAAAAGTGGTTTACATATTTGCATCCAGCCTACCTATTTATCCTTCATCTAATTCCAAATCAATTCAGCCTAACCCAATTAAGATTGGGCTCACCCAATGGTCAAATGAGTCCATCATGACCCATTGGGTCCCAATTGGGTCCTTTGACCCAAATAACCGTCTTGGCCCAATTAGATGTACAATACCCATCTACTTTAATTTGATCCTTATAATATGTACATTGGGTCTTAGTTTGAACAATGGGCCCCACCATTTTCTCATCAACAATCATAACCTTCTAATTTAACATTCCAATGGCATTTTTGTAAATATTTATATCTTTGAAAAATCAGGGTGTGACACTACCAACCCTTGTACTATGATGGAATTTGAATGATTTTTAATAAAGTATGCAAACTTAAGAGTTCACGAGGACTTTGGCATTGAGTTGTATGTGACGAGGTCACTTGATTACATTGAGACATTGTATGGGTGCGTCCCTCACGTGATAGCGATGATGGAGGCCATAGGAACCTCTATAGGAACATACGGAGACTTGGTCTCGTAGGGTTGCCATTGAGGAGTGGGTCCCTCGCATGCTATGTGCTGGAGGGCGCTCTCACGGCTATTTCGCATACTTGACGTGCGTGGATGTGCAGAACTAGTTACTATTTTACCCCATGGGGTGGTACTAGTTTCATTAGACCCAGTTCGACAACCTTAGAGCTTGACTGAATCACCTTTGGGGTGAAGGGATGCAGGGCGAGGTAGACTTGATCACGTTGGACGTGGGTCTTTCTCTTAGTAAGTCATGGGCCCTAAGTCTTGCTAAGGGTCGGGGTATATTTATGATTTGATATTGTTGCCACAGTCACGTAGTGATTCATTCTAGTGTTGTTCATACAGATAGAATATCTCAGGGTAGATGATGTGCCCTGGATTAATTATGCCCAAGGATGGATTAGTTATGCCCATGAATGGATTATACCCTGAGGAGGGTTATATTCATGGATGGTTATTAACCATGGATAGACGATACTCACTGATAGAGTCATACCAGGGATGGATGTATATAACCGTGATGATGTTTCCCATGGTGGTTTGGATTGATGCCGGTATTGGTATGGTAGGAGTTCTGAACAAAAGGCGTTAGTCACATAGTGACTTATGTGCAAATGAAGATATGCTTACTTTTGGAGATGTGCATAGTGGAAAAGTTAAGAGTCTAGTGAAACTCGAATGGAAAACTATGGGTGATTGCCAAGTTAGACTGATCAGCTGACTTTGTAGTTAGCCGATGGAGTTCCAGGAGAGTGCAGCTAGAAACCTAGTTAAATAGGGAATCAGCGAAAGCCTTGAGCATAGGCTCGCATTGGCAGGCTACCTCACACAGAGAGTAGATGAAAGAACGTATTGAGCGAGTATGTATGGAAAATATCTTGGGAGCAGGTAAAGTGAAACAGAGTACATTGATCTACATAAGATCACAAATGGGTTCACGAGAAAAAGGGATAACATGAGACAGAATAAATTCTGCGAGAATGAAACTCATAGGTTGATATGAGTGACTTCAATGTAATTAAGTGGTACTTGAGAAGATTGAACAAGAACAACAGATAGATCCGGAAATGAAGGAGATATGGGCCAAGATGTCTACTGGCGTGGCCATACCGGAATGGGAGTTACGACCGGGACAGGGTCTTGTATTCCGAGGAAGAATATATGTGCTTAAGAGCTGCAGAAGAGAGTTACTGATTGAGGCACACCAAACCAAGCTTCCATTCATCTAGGCAGCACCAATATGTATCACAACCTGAAGAGACATTATTGGTGGGCACGGACTCAAAAGAGATGTGGCAGAATTTGTGGCTCATTGCTTAACTTGTCAGCAGGTTAAGACGGAACATCAGAAGCCACCAGGGTTACTCAAACCCTTACCAGTGCCGGAATGGAAATGGGAGCACATCTCCATGGATTTTGTGACAGGGTTGCCAAGATCTTCAAAGGGCAACGATGCGATATGGGTCGTGGTAGACCGACTGACCAAGTCTGCACATTTTCTTCCTATTAAGATGACAGACTCATCGGAGACTTTGGGTCGGCAGTATATCAGGGATATCATCAGATTGCATGGTATTCCTCGGACTATTGTGTCCGATTGTAACACCCCAATTTCTCAATGAAATGGATAATTACGAAAATGCCCCTAGATTGGTAAATTTATTAATTATGATGTTAAATGAGAAAATAGTGGGACCCATTGCTCAAACTAAGATCCTATGAACATATTATAAGGGTCAAATTATAATGGACGGGTAATGTACATCAAATTGGGTCAAAATGGTTAATTGGGTCAAAAATTCTCAATAAGATGAATATTTACGAAAATGCCACTGGATTGGTAAATTTAATAAATGTGATTACAAATGAGGAAATGGTGGGGCCCAATGTTCAAATTAAGATCATATGAACATATTATAATGGCCAATTTATCATGAATGGGTAATGAACACAAATTGGGTCAATATGGTTAATTGGGTCAAAGGACCCAATTGGACCCAATCGGTCAAATGGACTTATTAGACCATTGGGTGAGCCCAAATTTAATGGGGTTAAGCTAAATTGATTGGAAATCAAGTGGAGCAAATATGGGTAGGCTTGATGCACATGTGAAAACCACTTAAAAATGGCTAAATCAGCCCATAAATGGGTCATGTTGTCAAAACGGGTCAAGGAGCTAAATGGGGACCCAATGGGCCGGGTTGACCAAGTTGACCATGGTTGACCGTGTGGGCTCTCAATTGAGCTCAAGTATGAGTTAGTACAGCTCGAGTTGGACTGATTTGGATTGAGTTTTAATTAAGAAAAGAGTTGACTCAAATATGGTGCATTAAGTGTGTTGAGTTGGATGAGTTGAGTTGGAATAAAAAGATCATGAGTCAAGTGAGTCAAGAGGAAGTGGAAAGGTGTTCTAATCTCACACAACTCCTAATTAAACAAATCCTAGCCGTTGGATGAATGGGTGCCTTGGCCAAAGCCAAGGGACACCAAGCAATGGCGTCCTGCATCTCATCTCATGAGATGCATGGGCTGAAGTGAATGGTTGCAATGGTTCGTATCAAGGGGTGCCTTGGATGGCACCCAGCATCTCCTCGTTTTTATCAATGATTAATGAGGATTAATGGGAAGGTTGGGCTGATTACCAAAGGGAATAAATGAAAGACATGATGGGGAGGGGAGTTACCAAGGGGGTGCCATCAAGGGTCACCACCTTTGGTTAACTCCCAACACTTAAGCACATCCATCTTATCTCTCTCTCTCCTTTGATCATTCTTTCACCTTCCAAGAGACAAAACCATGGCTGCTGGTTCTCTCCCACAAATCACTCATTTGGCTGATCACACCACCAAGGTTAGTGGACTTCGAACAAAGAAGTTGCACCTCAAAGTGGTGATCGTTCACATCAAGGTTGAAATTCTGTTTTTCTCTCAATCAAACCTTATTTGGTTGAATCACTCCAAGGGATTCCAGCAAGATCAATTCGGCTAGAAGCTAAGGAAGAAGGAAGGAAACAAGAGGGAAGAAGGCAAAGAGCAAAGACAAGAAGAGAAGCTTGGAATTTGGTAAGCATTTCCATGTATTTTTGTTTAATAAGATGGGACAAATGGAACATATTTTGGGCCATGGGTATGGCCGAATGCATCAAGGTTTAAACCTTGAGTAATGGAGGTTTTAAAATTGTAAAAGGGATCGTTGGGTTTGGCCACCTTGGAGGGCCGAACCCCATGGAAATAATTGGTTGGTTTTATATGGTGTTTGAAACATAAAAACCATGCAATTTGTGGGTCTGGTTTAGATGTTTTTATTGGATTTAAAATGCATGTTTTAAAGAGGGTTAAAATGTGGATTTGAATGTCATGAAGGACTGAAGGTAACATGGGTCTAAACTATGGATATAAATTGATAAAATGGACCATTGGGCTCGGCCACCTTGGATGGCCGAACCCATGAAATGATGTTGGAATTTTGATGGTTTCTTTTGTAAGTTAAAGCTATGCAAAGGAGTTACTGTTTTGGGAGATTAATTTAGACATAAGATGAATGTCTAAGAGGTTCAAACCAAAGGCCATAGGTTTGGCCAATGAGCATGGCCGAACCCCATGAAATCATATGATTATTGTATGGTGTTTTTGATGGTTTTGAGAGACAAAAACCATACAAGTTTATGGTGTTTTTATGGGAATTAAATGAATATAAGTTTGCTACTTTGGGTTGGCCATTGGATGGCTGAATCATGTGGTTAACATGGTTAAAGGGTAGGGTCCAATTGATATACAAATAATGGAACCATTGAGCCAAGGGAACCATTGGGTTCGGCCATGTGTATGGCCGAACCCCATGGACCATTGTATGGGTAAATGGACTAAGTTTATGGGTAGTATTTGTTATTGATTTCATGATGTTATAAAGGGTTTAATATAACTGAAAGAGTGATGGATTTGGATGTTAATGTTCATCAAAAAGAAAGGCAAAGTGGAGCACTAAAATCAAAGGGGTGAGGTTCGGCCATGTTGTATGGCCGAACCCCACCAAGTATTATGAATGAAGAATAAAATGGATCAAAAGTGTGATGGTGAGGTTCGACGATGTGGTATGGCCGAACCCCACTAAGATGGATTGGTTTTGGATAATAGTGTTTAGCAAAATTAATCATTGGTTAGACAATGGCAAAATCATAAGTACAAGTTAAATTGCAAAAGGACATGAAAGGAAGATCAAATCCAAATGATGAGGTTCGGCCATGGGTATGGCCGAACCCCACAAGATGTTTTTGGGTCATAGATGTGAATGAATATTTAAATGATAGTATGATTTACTTATTGTTATATGGACAAGGTAACGGAAGTTGAACGACGCGCTAGTCGTGAACGGGTGACGCTTTAAGAAAGAACAAACACCTAAGTTAATCTTCAGTAGGTTTCCTACATACTTCTAACCACAAATATGATTTGGTTTTATCATGTTTTTATGAGATATGTTGTATTTGATATTATGTTTCAAATATGGTTTTGAATGATGAGATATGTATTTACAAATGACATACATGTACATTGACATCTCATGCATGGCATGGGGTGATGATTATGGGTTACCTTGACTTGAGAGTCCCAATGAAAGAACACTGTGAAACAACTCAATGATGAAGTGTCTTTCCACAGGTAACGAGGATTACTGTGGATTACCTTATCATATGAGTCCCAATGAAAGAATACTGTGAAACAACTCAATGATGAAGTGTCTTTCCGCAGGTAACGAGGATTACTGTGGATTACCTTATCATGTGAGTCCCAATGAAAGAATACTGTGAATCAACTCAATGATGAAGTGTCTTTCCACAGGTAACGAGGATTACTGTGGATTACCTTATCGTGTGAGTCCCAAATGAAAGTGTATTGTGATTTACCTTGACGGTGAGAATCCCGTCAAGTGATGGCTATGTATGTGTGATGGGGTGGGGCTCATTACATTTGCATACATACATAGCATGGTTTTATATGTTTTTGATAATCATGTACTATGATATATATGCATGTTTTATATACTAACCATGTGGCAGCCCTGATCGGAAAACCTACTGGGTGCGTTGATCTAAAGCCCTAATTCTATCCTTAGAGAAAAATGCAGGAACAAGGAAGGGGAAAGAGAAGAACGATGACCAAGAGGGGAGCCAAGCTTAAGAGCTTGATGTTGGAATGATTTTTATAATTCACTGTTATTTGGATTTCGTTTATGGACTTGTAATAGCTAGTATCTTTGCTATGGTTTGAATTATAGTCTTGATGTTGGATATATGAATTAAGTTATTGTTGACAAATACTAAGTTTGAGAATAGTCTAATGAGGTTATTATGCTAAAGCAAACTTGACTTGTACTTTGCTATCTGATAATGGAGCAGTCTGAGTATTGATTATAATTCCGCATATTTGACTTATTCCGCAATCAGTTATGTCTATTCCGCAAGTTGTACATAGTTCCATGTGTGGATTATTTATCACTGGTTTAGTCCATGCACACATGGGTGGCCAGTTAAGGGTCGGACTTGGATAGTCTGGACTTAGCTCGCGTCGTGGCGCCGCCCGCTCTCTGCCGATGTTATTTTATTATTATTTAAAAAAAAATTAGACTCTAATTTCTCAGAGAGGGCTGGGCGTTACACCGATAGAGATTTCCGATTCACCGGCAAAGTGTGGCAGAGCATGCAGTCAGCCATGGGGACAGATCTACTGACTAGCTCAGCATTCCATCCATAGACTGGTGGACAGTCGGAGAGGACGATACAAACATTGGAGGACATGCTGAGAGCATGCATCTCGATTTCAAGGGTGGATGGGAGGATCACTTGCTCCTGGTAGAGTTCTCATATAACAACAGTTACCAGGCAAGTCTTCAAATGGCACCATTTGAGGCTTTATATGGTTGACCATGTAGATCACATGTGTGCTGAACGGAGGCCAGTGAGCCTGCATTGATTGGACCCGAGTTAGTTGCAGAGACCACAGCGCTAATACAGTTGATACGGCAGCACCTATTGACTGCACAAAATCGTCAAAAGAGTTATGCTGACAAGAGGAGGAGGTTCCTTGAATTTGAAGTGGGGGACATCGTGTTCTTGAAAGTCTCGCCACGAAAGGGACACATGAGATTTGGAGAGAAGGGGAAACTGTCACCAAGATATGTGGGACCGTTTTCAATCATAAGAAGGATGGGGGATGTAGCTTATCAATTGGCACTTCCTTCACAATTGGCATCTCTACCCGATGCATTTCATATATCGATGTTGGGGAAGTACAATCCCGATCCCTCTCATGTACTGAACATACAAGATATAGATGTTCAAAGCGACGTGACATATGTCGAAAAGCCTATCAGAATAGTGGAGACTGAGCAAAGGGTATTACGAAACCGAGCGATTCAGATCGTCAAAGTGGTATGGGATCGACATGGTATTGAGGTAGCCACTTGGGAACTTGAGTCGGAAATAAGAACAGCTCACCCTGAGTTATTTATGTAAGTTGTTTGGAACCCTACTTCACTCGATTTTCGGGATGAAAATTTTAAAAAGAAGATTGTATTGTAACACCCCAGATTTTTAAGATATCAATTTACATGAATTTTGTCTATTTACATTATAAATTAATGGACATGGACCTTATATGGGTAAGATGTGTTTAATTGGGTCAAGGTTGTTATTTGGGTCAAAATGCCCAAAAGGACCCAATGGGTCATAGATGACTTGGTTGACCACCAAGTGAGCTCAAGCCTAAGTAGATTGGGGCTGAATTAAATGGGAATGCAATCAAGTGAATGAATTGAATTAAATGAGTTGGGTTTAATGGATGAGTTGAGTTAAATGGGTAAGTTACATTTAATTGGGTTAAGGTGGCTATTTGGGTCAAAAGGCTCAATTGGGACCCAATGGATCATGTTGACTTGGTTGACCATCAAAGTGAGTCCAAGCTTAATTAAATTGGGACTGATTTAAGTTGGAAAGAAAATCAAATAATTAAGTTGAGTCAAGTGAATTAAAATGGAAAGATAATTAAGTGAGTGAGTTGGTTTTTAAAGTGATGAGTTAAATGGATGAGTTAAGTGAGTGAGTTGATTTGAAATAAATTATAAATGAGTTGGATGGGAAGTTATGGGAATATTCATCTCAAAAGAATGGAGTGTGAAGTTGAAAGGCCGATATCTCAAATTGAAACACCAATCCACACGTTGGAGGGAAAGGGTGGGGGGAGTTTCATCTCCAAGATGAAACCCCCACATGAAGCTTTAAATGAGAGGAGGAAGATGGGGGAGGTTACACCAGGGCAACCCTTGGTGGCCGTTGGAGCCTTGGGAGTTTCATCCCATGGATGAAACCCCCAAGTAAGCATTAAGAAGAAGGTTTAAAGAAATGGGAGTTACACAGGGGGCTGCACCAAAGCCATCACCCTTGGCCGACCCTATTGACCAAGGAAGAGATTTGTTTTGCATTTGCATTCTCTCCCTCTCCCTTTTGGTTGTTCTCTCTCTCTCTCTCTCAAAACATCATTTGGCCGACCAGCATTCTAAGAGAAAGAAAATCAAAGTTCTCACTCAAGGCCGAGTTCTATCTCTCCCTCTCAATCCACACCTCTCAAGGCCGGTTCTCCTCTCAAAGACCAATAAGGACTTAGCATGATTTGATCTCAAGTTTCTCTCTCAAACTACCCCTTTTGGCCGAACCACTCTAAGTGTGTTATCAAGATCAGTCTCGGCCAAAAGAAGCAAGAGGAAGGAGGAAAAGAGGCTAAAGAAGAAAGGAAGCAAGAAGGAACAAAAGAAAACCGGAGGAGTCGCGGAACCGATAGGTTTTTCTTCACGGGTTGTATTTAAAGTAAAGAACCATAGGGTTCGGCCATGGTGTATGGCTGAACCCCATGGAAGAAAGATTAAGAGATGTTTTGTAATGGCCCGGAAATTGTAAATCAATACATATGTGTTATTATTTATTTTTAATGGTGAAAATTGGAAATTTGATGGAATAAATGGTAAATTGACCAAAATATGGACAAAGGCCCAACTAGGGCCCAATGGACTATGGATTGGATTTAAGTTTACTTAAAGGGTCAAAGATGGTCAAATGGGCCAAGGATGGTCAAATTGGGCCCAATACCCATTTGGGACCCAATGGATTAAGATAATGTAAGCCCTAAGATAAATGGGTATGGATAAATGTAATTGGGCCATGGGCCCAATGAGGATCCAATTGGTTGGAATGGACTTAGTTAAAGCTAAATCACCTAAGTTGGTGATGGAATTAGACCAAGGTGATGTGGCCAATTGGGACCCACCTCCACCTCACCAAGTGAGGTGGTGTGTGGACCCAAGGTTTGGTGGGGCCGACCACCATGGTTGAATTGGTCAACCATGGTGGGATACATGGAGGGAATTTAAGGAAAAGTAATTAGATTAAATAAGAAATAATTAACCTAGGCTAAGGGTTTAATTAATCACATTAGTTAAGTTGGTCAAATAAGTCAAATGGTGGTTTTTAACAAACACAAACCACCCAAAGAAACACACCAACGTTGGGCTTGGCATAAAGCATGGAAAATATCTATGTGTGGTAGGTGGGAGTAGTTAATGTTGGAATTAATTAACCAAATGAGATAACTCTCATCTCATTCTCCAACCCCCTTTCCATCTCACGTTATCTCTCTCTTTTGCTCCCTCTCAAGATCGTCCCACACCCAAGGAAGGAAGAAGAAGAAAAATTAAGGAGAAAAGAAGAGAAGGAGAGAAGAAAGAAGTGGGTTTCTTAGTCCATTACTCTAAGATCATGGTCTATTGTCTTCCCTTTCATCATCTTCCCCTCTCCCTCTCTCAAACAAACCCCACCTTGGCCTATCCTAAGTTTGGAGGGTTTCACCATTGATCAAGCGTTTTGGCCTACCAAAGATCAAGAGGAAGGAGAAAGGAGGCTAAGGAAGTCGACGGGAGTGGTGGAAGTCGGAGGAGACGACGGATTGTGAGTATTTCTTAAACAAGAGTTTTGGATTTTTAGGGTTTAAGATTTGGGATTCATTTTTGTTAAATTTAATGGTGGCCAAATGATTTTATGCCATGGATTTTTAAATCAATCAAATGGAAGGATGGAAAGTGGAGGAAACCCTAATGGATAAATTAGGGTTAGGGAAAGAAAAACAAAATAAATGGATTAAGGGTTATGTAATTAATATGTGAATTTGTTTGGGTTTTAAGGAATGGAGAACAATATGTAATTTAGTTAATTAAGCATGGAATTATGTGATTGGAAGAAAATCATGGGCCATAGGGTTCGGCCATGTAGCATGGCCGAACCCCATGGTGGGTGATTAGATGTTTGGTTTAATTGGTTAGGGTTTTAAAGAATGGAAGACAATGAGGGTAGCTAATGAATTTTAGGGTTTTAAATGAATAAATGTGGGTAAGTTTTAAAAGGGTTTTTATGATGAAAATGCAAACGGGTTTTATGGCCTTGAAAGGCATAGAAGAGAATGAAGTATGAACCATGGGTTCAGCCATGGTGTATGGCCGAACCCTAGGTTGTTGTGTGTGAATTTAATGGATTTGGAAGGATATACTAACATATTTGAGAATGGTGATGGTTTTAAAATGGACTTTAAGCATAGATTTAATGGTTTAAGTATGCTTGAAACCATGAAAAGATGAGGGGGAATGTTAGTAGTTTTGATGGGCTCAAGAGATGAAACCAATGTTAATCAAATGGGTGATCTAAATGAATGATGAAATCCCCATATGGAGGGACTTGTGATGAATTCAAATGTGTAACAATGGACCCAAGAAAAATGGGAAAACATGGACCATGGGTTCGGCTATGTTGCATGGCCGAACCCCATGGGGAGACTTTTGATGAATTTGATGTTTTGGACCCAAGAAAAAAAAAATGTGAATTAGGTTAACAAAAGGGCTGATTTTTTAATGAACCCGTGACCCATTTGTGGGTAAACTTGTGGATTAATTTGGTATTATGTGTGGGAGAAATGAATGAGAATTAGAGTATTTAAATGCCTAATTTTTCTAGTGTTGTTATGTTATGGGTAATAATACATCAATGAACCCATTTTGTAAACCAATTAAGGCCTAAGATTAATGTGCATTTGTCTGTTAGGTTAATGGAGTTTAAGTAAATTAAATGGCTAATTTTAATGGTCATGTGCCATGGTTGAATGGGTCATTAATGGACCTAAGTTAGAGATCCAGGTTTATGATCAATTATGAATTTGGTTAGGCAAGGGTAAATGAGTAATTAATTATGTGAAGGAGTAGTGGCAAAATTGTAAATAATGGCCAAATTTAAGAACTCCATGAGAAATGATCATGGACATAAGTGCAATTATGGTAACCTTAAGTATGTGATTAATGGATTTAAAAGGTTAAAAACATGGACTAATTATGTGTATGTAATAAGGTATTGGATATCGCGAGCGGTACGCGTGTCGGTAGCCGGATTATCGGATGAAACCGTAAAAGGACGTGAGTCGGTATTCGGTACGATTCCTACCTATTTGTAAGCCATGGATTAGGTGCTATGTAAATGGTTTATTGGTTTATTTGTTTAGTAATTATATGATTGGTTATATGATGGTCTATGAAATTATGATTTATATGTATTTTATGGTATATAGCTAGACTATGAGTTATATGTTAATGATATGAGTTATATGTAAAGGCTATGACCCAAATTTATTACATAGCATAATGCATTACATCTCATGCATGGCATGGGCGGGAAAATAAAGGAACCGGAGTCCATGCTCCGTCTGGGCGACCGAGAACAGACATGGGGATGGCCTGATAGGCTATAACCGGAGTCCATGCTCCGTCGGGGCGACCGAGAACAGGCATGGGGATAGCCTGATAGGCTATAACCGGAGTCCATGCTCCGTCGGGGCGACCGAAAACAGGCATGGGGATACCTTGACGAGGTCTTGCCGTCAAAGGGGATATGACATCATGATGGTAGGGATGATGGGTGGGACTTATAACACAGACACCCATGGCATGGCATGCACTTCAGAATTTCATTATATGATTGTCTACCAGTTTTTATTATATTGTTATCTGCATGCTGTTATTACTAATCCATGTTCTAGCCCTACTCGGAGTCCTACTGGGCGCGTGATCTAACGCCTACTTCTACCCTAGCTGATGACGCAGGAAATGCCGGAGCAGAAGGACGAGACGGGAGCCAAGCTTAGGAGCTTGGGAAAGCGGACTAATTATTTTGTTTAAGTTTATTTTGGGAAATGTGTATTTATATAGTTTAGCTTGTCGGAAATGTAATATTTTAGACTTATTACTATGATTTGGACTTTATTGTAGACATATGATGTTATGGCATTTTAGTAATTAAATGATGAAATCTTCCCTGCTATCTAGAAAAATTGGTAGGGTAGTATCTATTATCATTCCGCATTTAATGTATTATTCCTCGAGCTTACTTCTACGGGTGAACCATTCTCCGTGGACTCCGTTCCATGCACCCATAGGGTTGGCCAGTTAAGGGCTGGGCTTTAGAAGCTCGGACTTAACTCGCGTCGTGACGTTCGCGCCCTTTGTCACTTAATAATTCATAAAAAAAAAGAAGAAAAAGTTAGACTCTGATTTTTGGTGAAAAGGGGCGGGCGTTACATGTTTATGATTTTTAATGGAAAAGAGGAACCATAGGGGTCGGCCATAATGCATCGCTGAGCCCCATGAAGGATCATTGGTTTTACTTTAAGGGATCTTGAGGGATAAAAATCATGGACATATGAGTATGTGTTAAAAGGTTTTCAAAGGGTTAAAATGGAAGATATTTAATATTGTAAAAAGGTTTTAATGTTGGAGGGTTGGATAAAAAAGAATGGAAAGGAAGGGCACCAAAACCAAAGGGTGAGGTTCGGCCATGGTCTATGGCCGAACCCCACCAAATATATTAATGGAGTTAGGGTTTCTTAGACATTGAATCATGTGGACTGGTTTATTAATTTTAAAGGGTTTCAAAATATGAAAACCATGGAACGTGTGAATATCTTAAAAGGGTTTTTAAATGGATATATGGTTAAGGCATGGGTCGGCCATTGTATGGCCGAACCATAGTGTTATTATGGCTAAGATGTGTAAGGGGGACAAAAGTTAAATGAGTGAGGTTCGGCCATGGGTATGGCCGAACCCCACTAGAGTGTATATTATGGACATGAAAATGGTGGATGCATGTTAAAGAATTTTAAAGGACTTTGAAGGGATTAAATGGAGTAATGTTTATGGACATAGGTTGTTAGCAATGTTAAACAAGGGTTTGACCAATAGCAAAACCATAAATACAAGCTATAATGTAAATATGAGAAATTGATGGATCATGGGTTCGGCAATGATGTATGGCCGAACCCCATGGGTATTATTTTTATGGACCTAGGTTATTATAAATGATAAATGATTGCTGTATAAGTAATGAGATTAATGGACTTGAAGAAGGGATTAAAATCAAGATAGTGAGGTTCAGGCATGGAGTATGGTCGAACCCCACTAAGGTGTATTTGGTGGACTTGGACCTAATGTTAAATCAAAAGGAATATGGGTTTGACTTGTAGATATGTAACAAGGTGACGGGACCTCTTAAACGGTGCGCGATTGTGAGCGGTTGCCGGATAAAGGAACAAGGACATTTAGTGGTCTTGGGTAGGATTCTACCTCATTGGAACATGGTTATGTAATATGTTTTTATCTTTATTTTGATGATTTATGTTGTAAATATATTATGTTTCAAATGTGGAGTTTTTAATGCTATGGTTATTTATATTACATAGCATATGGGACATGTACATCTCATGCATGGCATGGGAGGCAAGTTTGTAACTGGAGGCCACGTTCCGTCGGGGCGTCCGTAAGGCAATCGTCGGAAGACCTTGATGTGTATAGTCCCATCAAGAAGAATCCGGAGGCCACACTCTGTCGGGGCGTCCGAAAGACCACTGTGGGAATTCCTTGATGAGGAGAATTCCATCCAGAGGTTACAAGTATTGTGATGGGTGGGACTCATTGCATAAGTCATATGGCATGGCATGATTTCATATGATTTTGATGATATGATATTATATATGATTTTGTTACTAACCCATGTGTTAGCCCTATTTAGAATTCCTACTGGGTGCGTTGTTCTAATGCCCTACTTCTACCCTAGTAAATGAAACAGGAAATAAAGAAAATGATGATCGTGAACGGAGTCAAGCATAGGGACTTTGGATTGTTATTTGTTATTTTATTAAGTTACTCAAGGACATGTAATTTGAGTAGATAGACTCCGGCATTTAATAATTAGATATTTGCAATGGTTTGAGAATGGTTTGGTATGGATATTTAATTTTAAGTTAATTCGGTTAAGTAACTAAGTACTTTGCTATCTAAAATGGAGTAGCCTTAGGTTCTATTATAATTAGCAATTAGTTTATGTTATATTCCGCAATTATAAACTTAATACGTGTGAACCATCTCAGTGGACTTAGTCCACGCACACGTATGGTTGGTCAGTTAAGGGTCGGGCTTTAGAAATTCGAATTTAACTCGCGTCGTAACGTCCCGTTCTCTATCACATTAAAAAAAAAAAATAGACTCAGATTTTTGGAAAGTAAGTGAAAAAGGGCGGGGCGTTACAATTTAAAGGAGAGGATGAAAATGAGACATCATGGGTTCGGCCATGTTGTATGGCCGAACCACATGAACCATTTTAATGGGTCATTTGGTAGATCCATGCATGTGTAGGAGATTGAATAATCAAGGTAAGGAATGGAGGGATATATTATGGATTTATGGTATGCTAATGAATCATTTTGATGGTCCATTTGTAGATCTATATATGTTCAAAGAGATGGAATGATCAAGCTAAGAAATGAGGGTTCAAATGAAGGGATGATGGAATGAAAGGACCATGGGTTCGGCCTTGTTGTATGGCCGAACCCCATGGAGAATGTTTTATGGACTTAGTGTATTTATTAATACAAAATGATTAACCTATGTGATTGCTTAATAAATTAAAAGATGGAATGATCTTGGACCCACATTGATTAAAATGATAAAGGACTAAAAAGAGGGGCCAAAAACCAAGAGGGTGAGGTTCAGCCATGTTGTATGGCTGAAACCCACTAGGGCATTTTGTGGACTTAAACAAGGTTGGAAATCAAATGGATCATTGGCTTGATTTATTTATATGTAATAAGGTAATGGGATTTCACAAGCGGTGTACGATCGGCTTGACGCGATCGGTGAACGATTTTTGGACAAAAACACAAGGACCCGGTATTTAGATGTTGGTCGGATTCCTACCTCATTGAAAACCATGGAATATGTATATGTGATGTTTTTACTTGAATTATTTTGGTATCAAATGATATGTCTTAATGATGGGATTTTAATGCTATGATGTTTATTATTACATAGCATGCTTGCACTTGCATCTCATGCATGGCATGGGAGGGATCAAATGAGGGGAGTCCACGCTCCATTCGGATTTTCGATAAATAATTGTGGGGAGGAATCGACACTGATTCTAATGGATGTATGATTGAATTGTAACTGGAGTCCACGCTCCATTCAGGGCGACCGATAAGGCATTCATGGGGATATCTTGATGTGGATTATCCATCAACAGGGACACTATTGAAATGTAACCGGAGTCCGCACTCCGTTCTGGGCGACCGATAAGGCATTCGCAGGGAGTCATGACAATACCTTGTTGAGATGCGCTACTGTTTTGATTTGATGTATTTATCATGATTTTCATATTGATCCTATGTGTACATAACCTTATCAAGAATACCTACTGGGCGCGTTGACTAACGCCATACTTTTACCCTATAGATATGGAACAGGGAATGGAAAGGACATGGGAGGTGAAGAAAGCCAAGCATAGGAGCTTGGGCAGCTTTATGCTGATTTACTTAATTGATTGTGAACTTATGTATTGGGAGAACTGTTAATTTTGGGATTGTAATAACTTAGATTATTTTTGTTATGGTTGGATGATGTTTTGAATATTTAAGTTTCAGTTATTTTAATAGTGATTGGCTTCCTTGCTTATTAATATCGTGGATATGGATAGTATTTTATTCATATAATATTTCTGCAGTTAAATGTGAAGCATGTGAACTGTTTTAGTAGACTTGGTCCACGCACACGTAAAGGTGGCCAGTTAAGGGTCGGATTTTTGGAAACCTGGACTTAGCTCTCGTCGTGACGTTCCCGCTCTCTCTCACTCTTTATAAAAAAAATATACTCTTGATTTTTGACGACTGAAAAAGGACGGGTCATTTACAGTTGGTATCAAACCGAAACTGGAAGTGTGAATGTTTCAAAATAAGAATAATATGGTATCATGTCTCACTGACAAGATAAGAATCTCAACTGACCGACTCTTTGGAGTCTGCTGCATGGGGACCAGATTAATTTACTTTGTTGAGAATCAGACTGTAAGCATTCAATCAGATAACAACACTTGATGAGAAGAATAACAGCAAAGGAAGGACAATCACTATAATTAGGGATTTATCAAACATAGTGAAATAGGATGTATCTCCTCCAAACAAGAAATATCAGGATTTCCCCAAAATGAGAAACATTATGTGATACATAGGAAAATTCCCCAAAACAAGAAATACAAGATGATGATTAGGCAATTTCCCCAACAATGTAAACCTAAAACTTTATGAGAAAACTAAGTCAAGCAATGTATTAATGACTTAGGAAAATGCCTCCAAGAAGAAGGAACACCCGACAAAATCCACATCACGAGGAAGAGGTATAGAATCAGGAAGAGGGACAGAATAGTGTGAACATTCCTGAGGTACCTCCTAAGCTGCAGAGCCTAGTATAGGCGGTAGTCATTTCCGTTCTACAACAACATCAGAACGGCAATGGGGGCGAAACCTCCAATGCATCATAGGACTGGAATATGGTTAGGGATTTCCAACAACAGCGTCCCCCTTATTTCAAAGGGAAAGAGGGATCTGCAGAAGCAAAAAACTGGACCGAGAATATTACCAAGATTTTGAAGCTTCGCAAAATCACTGGTGACGAGGACAGTATATTGCTGGCTACTTCACAATTGGTGGATGATGCCAACAAATGGCGGAGATTTATAGAACATTAGCAAGCACAAATTCCACCGGGGGAAAGGACTGAGATGACATGGGACCAATTTGCTGGAATGTTTTTGGATCATTATTTTCTAGAGGAGGAGAAGGAGCGCCAGACACAAGCTTTCATATCTCTAGTCCAGGGCACCATGACTGTAGCGGAATATCAACAAGAGTTTCTCCGTTTATCATGTTATGCTTTGTACATAGTAGACATGGAATACAAGAATGCCCTGAAGTTTGAACAGGGCCTGCGACCTAATCTAAGAGCCAAAGTCATAATCTTCAAATCAGCCACTTTGGCTGAAGTGGTTAGCTGAGCCAACATAGCTGGCGGAGACAGTCAGGTTTGTGGATAATCGGCGAAGTCAGAGCGGGGGTAATATTTTTCGCCCGAACAAGAGATTCAGACCCAACTTTGGGGTCCTTCACCTTCTACTGGGTCCACTGGAGGTTTTCGTCCCAATCAGCCCTCCACATCAGGATCAGTCTCTCAGGCTCCTCGAGGTGTTAGCACCTGTTTCCAGTGTGGCCAGCAGGGCCATTTCAAAAGAAAGTCTCCACGAATCAATAGACATTCTGACTCTAGGGGTTCTTTCCGTCCTCCAGTTTGACCAACTCAGTCTCGAGCATCCAGAGCACATAACCAGACAAGGCGGGCACCTATTCCGACAAGATTTGGACTACTGTATACTTTGGCTCCTCCTCCAGAAACAGTGGATCACTCGGTGATTCAAGGTATGGTAGTAGTTGGTAGTTCTTATGTTTTTGCATTATTTGATTCAAGAGCATCCCACTCCTTTATATCTGCTGCCTTCATATCTGCTACTGGCACCTTAGTACAACAATTGTCCACCGTGCTTACTATTGTATCTCCTATTGGAGACACATCACTGGGTCTGATCTGCACTTCGGTAGACACTGAACTTGCTGGGTTCAGATTTAAGTTTAACTATTTGGTACTCGAGATGGCAGAGTACGACATCATATTTGGCATGGATTGGTTGGCTAATTTCTAGGCCAGCATTGCCTGCCATCTCCGGAAGGTGATATTTTGGTCACCCGAGGGAAAACGATATGTCGTACATGCCGACAGACAAAGCATTCCAATGGCCAGGAGATTGCCTGAAGAAATGAACCATCTGGTATTGAACAGTATCAGACTAGACAAGGCACCCATGGCTGAATTACCTGCGGTAGTGAAAGACTACGCAGAGGTATTTCCGACAGAACTCCCTGGCTTACCTCCGAAAAGGGAGATTGACTTCGAGATCAAGCTATATCCTGGCACTGCTCCTGTATCATTGCTGTATTATCGGATGGTCCCAGCAAAAATGTCTGAGTTGAAGAAACAAATCGATAAGTTACTCAGACTGGGATACATCTGGAACAACACTTCATCCTGGGGAGCACCGATATGATGGTACTCTTCGGATGTGTGTGGATTAAAGGAAACTGAATCAGTTAATGGTCAGGAACAAGTACCCTCTACCCAGGATTGATGACCTGTTCGATCAACTCAGAGGCTACAATTATTTCTCCAAGATTGATCTGATGTCAGGCTACCATCAAATCCGTGTTAGGGATGAAGACATAGAGAAGACGACTTTCAGAACTCGGTATGGACTAAATGAATATGTAGTCATGCCGTTTGGACTCACCAATGCACCAGCTGTGTTCATGGATTTGATGAACAGAATATTTCGACCTTATCTGGATAAGTTCTTGATTGTTTTCATCGATGATATCTTGATTTATTCTACAAGTCGGGAGGAGCATGTTGAACATCTGAGGATAGTCTTGGACACTTTGAAGAAGAATCAATTATATGCTAAAGCAAGCAAGTGCGAGTTCTGTCTCTCTGAGGTCAATTTTCTAGGACATGTTATATTAGCAGAAGGAATAACCATAGACCCGGCTAAAGTGGCAGCAGTTAGAGACTGGAAAGCTCCGAAGAATGTGACTGAAATCCGCAGCTTTCTGGGACTGGCTGGCTATTATCGAAAATTTATTATGGACTTCTCTAAGATTGTGGATCCACTCACCCGACTCACTTAGAAAGGAGTCAAATTTGAATGGTCTGATGTGTGTAATCGAAGATTCGAAGATTTGAAAGAAAAGCTCACAATGGCTCCTATTCTAATTTTGCCAGAAAGAGGCAAAGGATATGAAGTATATTGTGATGCTTCAGGAGAAGGACTTGGGTGCTCTCTCACTCAAAGTCATCATATAGTGGCATATGCTTCGAGGCAATTAAAAATACATGAACGCCATATCACACTCATGATCTAGAATTAGCCGCAGTGGTCTTCGCTTTCAAAAGCTAGAGACATTATGTATATGGTGAGAAATTTGAAGTATTTTCTGACCATAAGAGTTTGAAGTATCTATTTGATCAGAAGGAACTCAATATGAGGCAGCGCAGATGGATGAAATATCTGCAAGATTATGAGTTTACACTACGATATCATCCTGGCAAAGCAAACAAAGTGGCGGATGCCCTCAGTCTCATGTCACATGCAACGGTGACTAGTTTGATTATGAAGGAATGGGAAATGTTGGCCACCATCTGGGAATTCAATTTGTACATCAAGGACCGTGGAAGTATGTATAATCCGATGGTACGGTCCAGCATGGTTTCCAAGATTGAGCAAGAACAATGGACAGATCCAGAAGTGGAGGAAATATGGGCTAAGATATATACTGGTGAGGTCGTACCAGAATGGGAATTACGACCTGGTTAAAGTCTTTTATTCCGAGGCAGGACATATGTGCCTCAAAGCTGCAGAAGGGAGTTGTTGATCGAAGCTCATCAAACGAAACTCTCTATTCATACGGGAAGCACCAAAATGTACCATGACTTGAAAAGATATTATTGGTGGCATGGACTTAAAAGAGATGTAGCTGATTTTGTTGCTCATTGCCTTACTTGTCAGCAAGTCAAGATAACATCAGAAACCACCCGGATTGCTCAAACCCTAACCAGTGCCAGAATGGAAATGGGAACATATTTCCATGGATTTTATGACAGGGTTGCCAAGGTCATCAAAGGGTAACGATGCAATATGGGTTTTGGCAGACCGTTTGACCAAGTCTGTGCATTTTCTTCCAATCAAGATGATAGACTCGTCTGAGACTTTTGGACGGCTGTATATATAGGATATCATCAGACTGCATGGTATCCCTAGGACTATTGTGTCCGACTGAGATGGCCGATTCACCGGCAGGGTGTGGCAGAGCATGCAGTCCGCTATGGGGACAAATTTGTTGATCAGCACAGCTTCCATCCACAAACCGACGGCCAGTCGGAAAAGACAATACAAATGTTGGAAGACATGCTGAGAGCTTGCATGTTAGACTTCAAGGGTGGTTGGGAAGATCATTTACCACTGGTTGAGTTTTCATACAACAACAGTTACCAGGCAAGCTTCAAGATGGCTCCATTTGAGGCGTTGTATGGTAGACCCTGTAGATCAGTAGTGTGTTGGACAGAGGCAGGTGAGCCTGCACTTATTGGACCTGATCTCGCTGCAAAGACCACGGAACATATTAAGGTGATACGACAACATCTACTCACTGCACAGAGTCGTCAGAAAACTACGCTGACAAGAGAAGGAGACTCCTTGAGTTTGAAGTGGGAGACTTAGTGTTCTTGAAAGTCTCGCCACGAAAGGGGCATATGCGATTCAAAAAGAAACGGACGCTGTCACCCAGATTTGTGGGACCCTTCCCAATCCAAAAGAGGGTGGGGGAGGTAGCTTCTCATCTGATACTCCCTCCACAATTGTCATCACTACACGATGTGTTCCATGTTTCTAAGTTGAAGAAGTACAATCCTGACCCCTCGCATGTACTGAACGTAAAAGATATAGAAGTGCAAAGCGACGTGACCTACGTCGAAAAGCCTGTCAGAGTGATTGAGATGGAACAAATGGTGTTATGGAACAGAGCAATTCAATTCGTCAAGGTGGTATGGGATCGGCATGGTAATGAGGAAGCCACCTAGGAACTTGAGTCAGAAATGAGAGCTGCTCATCCTGAGTTATTTGTGTAATTTGTTTGAAACCTACTTCACTCAAATTTCGGGACAAAAATTTTCAAAAGAGGGTAATATTGTAACACCCTGAATTTTTATCACTTATAATATATTGGTTTTGGTCTAACTTGAATTGCAAATGGATTGAATATTAAGATTAATGGTTGAAATGGACGTTAGATGGGTAAGGTTGGGTCAATTACCCAATTAAGACCCAATGGATCATGGATAGGATTTGATTTGAAAACAATTGGGCAAATATAATTAAATGGGTCAATTGCCCAATTGGGACCCAATGGGTCATAGATGAGCTGATTCTAAGGTAAATGGGTAAGGTTAATTTAATTGGGTCAACTATCCAGTTAAGATCCAATGCATGAATCCACCTCATCAAGCGAGGTGGCATGTAAGTGACATGGCAAGGATGGGACCCACGTGCCATGTGGTGACCATATCATCACATGCATGGTCGGATAGGTCATTGTTGACTTGGTCAACCATGAGTGAGCTCAATTGAATTCAAATTAAATTGAGTACAAGTGTCGAGTTTAAAAGAATTAAAGTTGCTTGAGTTAAGTAAGTCCAATTGAATGAGTTCAAGGTTAGAGTTCAAGATTAATTACTTGAGTTGAAGTGAGTTAAGAGGGAAGATGGAAAGTTTCCATCTCAATGGAGATGAAACCCATGCCCACGTTGGGAAGGTTGAAAAACTCCTTAGCTTAAGCCAAGTGTCCTCTTGGTTAAACCAAGGGACTCCTTGGTTGGACAAAATATTAAAGAGGGGAAGTGAAAGAGTTGGGACTGGTATACAAAGAGGCACACTCCACCCCTTGGTCGAGTTTTATCTTTTGGAACAAAGGGATCCCTCATCTTCTTCTCTATCTCTTTTCCACTTACACCATCTCTACACTTAGAGAACCAGCAAAACACCAAGGAAGGGAAGGATTAAGGAGGAAAGGCAGACCAAAAGAAAATAAGGAGACGGGAAAAATGTATGTTTTAAGTTTAAGAAACAATGTAGGATTAAGACTAAGGGTGAAATATAGATTTGGCCATGGCGTGGCCGAACCTATGGGTTCCATATCTGATTTGAAGGGATGACCAAACTGTCATAGGGTCATGGAATTGGATGTCCGTTTGAAAAATGGATATGTGTTGGAAGCAAGGTTGATGTCCGGATTCCAGTTGTAAACCAAGGATTGAAAAAAAAATAGTGAAACGGACTGTAGCTTCGGCTAGAGGGTAGAATAAACTCATCAAGAGTTACATGTTTGATATTATTTATGTTTTAAATTAATAAGGAATGGATTCCATGAGGAAAGGTCTAGCCAAATAATCAAATGAAAGAGACTGACAAACAGTCAGTAGACTGAATCTGGGATTCAGTCGACTGAATTGATGTTGGCCGAAACAGAAACCAATTTCTGGGAGTTTCAGCCGACTGAATCTTGTGATTCAGTCGACTGAACAGAGACGTAACAAATAAGTAAAAGGATCAGACGTATTTCAGCCGATTGAATCTATGATTCAGTGACTGAATGATTACTTAGCAAGCACGAAAACTGTTGGTTGAGGATTCAGCCGACTGAATCCGACTAAATCTATACTGGCCAAACACAGAGTTAATCTGATCCAAAGTCAACCGACTAAATCTGTGATTCAGTCGACTGAAAGTTGATTGACCTAGAATGTAGACGTTTTGACTCAGAGTCAGCCGACTGAAAGGTTAGTGAGTTAAGGGATAATAGTACTGAGTTGGGTTTCAGCCGACTAAATGTCTGTGGTAAGGCAGAGGACAGTAACTGGACGTGATTCAGTCGACTGAATTGGAAAGTTGGAATTTTTAATATTTTTCAGATATATTTGTTTATCTGGTAGGATGTGAGGAGTAATTAAATTAAAGAAAAAAAATCAAATTGATATATGTATATGATTAAATTGAGAAGGTAAAGAGGTGTGATTCACTTTCACGCGATGGTTAGCAATTGTTCGTGCGAAACGAGAAAAGGACAGTAAATCGGATGTGGGTAGGATTTCGACCTTATTGAAATACATGTGGATCTTATATATATATATATATATATATATATATATATATATATATATATATATATATATATATATATATATTTGTGTTTCCAATTTGTGTTTCCAAACATGATGACTTACTTTGATTTAAGAAATGTATATGATTATGAGCTGTTTTCGATGGTAACATGTGAATTGAAATGAAAAGGCATTATTGCATTCATGATCTCATGCACGGCATGGGAGGAAGTACATGGGACAGCAAGCCAAGTTATGAGCTATCCGGACATGACTTGGGGATTGAAAACTAGCTTGAAAGAAGATATGTGAACCATTGATATTTTGGCCTTGTTCGGGATTGCTAGATAGGAGTACGGTGTAATTTTGGCCAAAGAGCTCAGGAGGAACCAGTCCAAAACCCCTGTGCAAAGGGAGGAGTCCACGCTCCATCGGTAATTCCGATTAACATATGTGGCGAGGTATAACAGTGACCTAGTGGTGCCGTCACAAAATCCTGCTGACGTAAATGACCAAGGGAACACCTTGATATGATTTTATTTTATTAAGGATACTATTGATATGATTTGTGTTGTCATTGGATATGGATATTGGGTGAGGGATCATTGGCATATGACACCCATGACATGACACATACATTAGCATGAATTGGATATGATTATCATGCACTGTTTTTAATACTATGAGATGCGCTACTGTTTTGATTTGATGTATTTATCATGATTTTCATATTAATCCTATGTGTACATAACCCTATTTGGAATACCAACTATGCACGTTGACTAATGCCCTACTTCTACCCTATAGATGATGGAATAGGGAATGGAAAGGACATGGGACGTGACGAAAGCCAAGCATAGGAGCTTGGGCAGTTTTATGTTGATTTACTTAATTGATTTTGAACTTATGTATTGGGAGAACTGTTAATTTTAGGATTGTAATAACTTAGATTATTTTGTTATGGTTGGATGATGTTTTGGATATTTAAGTTTCAGTTATTTTAATAGTGATTGGCTTCCTTGCTTATTAATATCGTGGATATGGATAGTATTTTATTCATATAATATTTCTGCAGTTAAATGTGAAGCGTGCGAACTATTTTAATGGACTTGGTCCACGCACACGTAAAGGTGGCCAGTTAAGGGTCGGGTTTTTGGAAACCCGGACTTAGCTTGCATCATGACGTTCCCGCTCTCTCTCACTCTTTATAAAAAAAAAATATACTCTGATTTTCGACAAGTGAAAAAGGGTGGGGCATTTACAAATCCTACCAATGTTCGATTTACTGTCCTTGTTGTTTTGTGATGATAATGTTCAACGATCACTTCGAAACGAATCGCAAACCCCTTTGTGAATCTCTTTTCCTTATTAAATTCAATTGCATACATAAATCAATTTGATTACCCATTTAATTTTAATCATCCTTTACATCCTTCCAGATAGACTGAAACATTTGGAAAATTATTTAAAATTTAAACTTTTTAATTCAGTCGGCTGAGTCAGGGATTCAATCGACTGAATCTGGCCCAATAACTATTCTCTGCCTTACTCGCAGATATTCAATCGACTAAATACAATATTCAGCTCACTGAAACCCAACTAAGTACTGTTTACACTTGACCCGTAACCTTTGAGTCGGCTGAATCATGGATTCAGTCGGTTGACTTTAGGTCAAACCTTTTTGTGTTCTCGGTCAACGTTCTTTTAGTCAACTGAATCACAGTTCAGTCGGTTGACTTTGGATCAGATTATTTGTGTCTTCGGAAAGTTCACATTCAATCGGCGATTCAGTCGGCTGAATTATCAACCAACCCTTTTACGTGTTCGCTAAGCATACCTTCAGTATACTGAATCATGGATTCATTCAGATGAAACTCACCAGATCCCTTTCTTATTTGATACATCTATGTTCAGTTGACTGAATCCTTGATTCAGTCGGCTGAACCACCAATGAATCCCATATATTTTAATCCAGTCCATGTTCAGTCGACTGAATCACAAGATTTTGTTGGCTGAAACTCCCAGAAACTCTTTCTTGTTTTGGCCAACACCAGTTCAGTTGACTGAATCCCAGATTCAGTCGACTGACTGTTTGTCAGTCTCTTTTGTTTGCTTATTTGGCTAGACCCTTCCTCATGGAATCCATTCCTTATCATTTTAAAACATAGTTATCATCATCCATATAACTCTTAATGAATTTACTCTACTCACTAGCCGAATGAATTCAATGAGTCTTTTCCGTTATTCATTCCAACCTTTGTACAATTAAAACATGATTCTGAATTCAATTCTTTGGTCATTGGATTTTAAACACATATCCATTTCTTAAATGGATTTCCAATTCCATGGCCCTATAATAGTTTGGCCAGCCCTTTCAACCAAATATGGAACCCATAGATTAGGCCACACCATGGCCAAAACTATGGTTTCCCTTAGTCTTAATCCCATATTGTTTTCCAACTTAGAACATACCTTCTTTTCTGTCTCCTTCGTTTCTTTTTGATCTGTATTCTTTCCATAATCCTTCTTTCCTTTTTTTGTTCTTCAGCAATTCTCCAAGTGTAATGGTGCAGAGAGAGAGAAGAGGAGAGGAGGAGAACACTTGTGTGCTAAAGATGGATTCGGCCAAGGGGCGTGAGCAACCCCTTGGTTGTGTCCCTTTGTATACCAGCCCACTCCCTCTCATTATGATTCATCTAATCCATGTGTCCCTTGGTTTAACCAAGGAGACCCTTGGCTAAAACCAAGACATCCCTTTGACTTCCATCGAGTCACCTTCCCTTTCCCTTGAGATGGAAAAACTCTCCATCTTCCCAACTCAACTCACTTAACTCAACTTAAGCAAATAATCTTGAACTCTAATCTTGAACTCATTCATGGTTGACCAAGTCAACCATGACATAGCCGGCCCATGCATCACATGGCATTTGGTCCCTATCCTAGCCATATCATTTGATGATGTGGCACCTTGCCTAGTTGGTTTCCATGCATGCCACATGGCAATGCCACCTCACCCACTTGCCACCTCACTTGATGAGGTGGATTTAACGTATTGGATCTTAATTGGGTAGTTGTCCCAATTAATTTAACCTTGCCCATTTACTTTAAAATCAGCTCATCTATGACCCATTGGGTCCCAATTGGATAATTGACCCATTTCTTTACATTTACCCAATTACTTTAAAATCAAACCTATCCATGATCCGTTGGGTCGTAATTGGGTAATTGACCCAACTACTTACCCATCTAAGGTCCATTTCAACTATTTAATCCTAAATTCCATTAAATCACAATTTAAATGAACCATTCCAATATATAATTATGAAATGAAAAACCGGGGTGTTACAATTCAAACCATTATTTTTGGACATGGGGTGACCCGAGTGTAACCCTCTATTTATTTAGCCACTCGTTAAGGGAAAACTGTTGAAATAAGTATGTGGTAGGGGGTTCGCTCAGGTGTACTTCTGTTATCTATATGCATCATGAAAAAAATTTAAATTTGACAATCTAATATTTGAGTATGTTACTCGAAAACTGTTGATGATGCTTGGAGTGTCTATTCGCTAAATATTAATGAAATCATGTTGGTGTAGATATGCGTGATTAAGTAACTCATTGTATACTCTTGACTTGCATGATGAACTATGTTGTTGATTTTGAGTTGGTTGTATAATAATGTATCCTCGTTGTTATACATGTTTGTGACAACGTGTGCATGCATTGGAGAGACTATTCATATGTATACATGCTTACGATGATGTGATGAGTTAGTTACGGAGAGGACTTCCCTATTATGCTTCGGCGATAGAGACCCCGATAGGGGATGCGGGACTCCCCGTTGCGTTCCATTGGTCGAGGTGCCTACCCTTGAGATTGGCTTCCCCATTATGCTCTGGCGGTCGAGACCCCCATAAGAAATGCGGGTATCCCCGTTGCATTCCACCGGTTGAGGCAGTGTATATTGTATGGTCTCCCGATTGTATTGGTAGGGGGACCGAAGTTGTTGGAGGACCATTGAGAGTTATGGAGATGATATCTTGGATTGGTTAGTGGAACCATCGGTTAATAGAGTAGTCGAGTACTGCATAAATGGATATTTATTCACTTATGATGTTCACTGCCCCTTTACATATGTGATATATAACTAGGTTGCTAATATGTGGTATGTTTTATCCCTTCATTGGGCTGGTTTGGTCACCCCTTACCTTTCAGGTACCCCGATCGCAAAGGGGCCAGGTTGGCCCCCTTGAGCAAGTACATAGAGAGGAGAAGTAGTGAATAGAAGTTTATGTTCATGTTATGTTTTAAATTGAGAAATCTTAGTTGTATGGACTCATTGTTACATGTTTGTTAGATGATTGTATAACCACTGTTGATTAGTTTACATTTGTGGCTCGTTATGTTTCCTAGTTTTGGACTCGTGGTTTGTTGAATGGGAGGTAGTTGCCCCGTTTAAAAAATATATATTATTATAACTGATATCTATCTTTCTTGACATTTTGAGATATTTCGGAGATAACGCACCCATAACAGGATGGGACGTTACAGTTGGTATCAGAGCACGGTTCAACTTCGGACTATGCATGTGTTAGAGATGGATGAGATGACAACTAGAGATTAGGTTCATCCCCTGTGGAATAGGATAGATGGAATCGGGCTTTTGGATAAAGCGTAGATATTCTAGGTTTGTGTGATATGCCTAGTACGCATCCATTGAGATAGTTTGTTTGAGATATGTACTATTTTGGATTTTCGTTTGTTATGGTGTCTAACCTTCAGTATCTTTATGGAATAGGCGATGTCGAGATACAACACCCGTTCGAATGGGGGAGGCCATGGCAACAGCGATGCCAGTGCGGCTAGGTTTCCTCCAGCAGAGGAGGGACCAATGGTTCAGGATGGACTGGAGAGTTCGGTAGAGACGTCAGCTTTGAGACGCAGACATGTGCAGAAGCCCATCAACCAGGGGCAGCTGATGGAGATCCTGACTGAGATGGTGACCAACTTTGAGAGAGCCATGGAGAGGACAGTGGAGAGGATAGTACAGACCCTATTGGAGAGGCACGCAACACCTCCTCCGCTTCCGCCTCCACCTCCACCGCCTCCGCCTCCACCACCACCTCCACCTGGCGAGGTTTATGGCGAGACTAGAGAGATGGTTGCATTGAGGGAGTTTAAGCACCATTACCCCTGTGTGTTCAGAGGAGGACCCGACCCGATCGCAGCAGAGGACTGGATTGATGAGACCGGCAATCTCCTTGATACCTTGGCCGTCAGGGAGGGAGACCTGCGGGTGACCTTGGCAACAAATCATGTCACGGGAGAGGCAGCCCGTTGGTGGACCCAGGAGCCCCTCTGAGTCACAGCCTTGAGGGATTGGGACATTTTTCGCCAAGTATTTCTGGATAAGTATTTTCCATCAGTAGTCAAGGAAGCCAAGAGCATTGAGTTCGCCAACCTAGTACAGGGTGATGACACAACTATTTAGTATGAGGCCAAGTTCTCTGAGTTGTGTTGCTTCGCACTAGAAATGATTGCAACTGATCTGTTGAAAGCACGCCGTTTTGAGCAAGGGCTACATCTAGTGATCGCTCATGTGGTGGTTACCGCGAGGAGCACTACCTATGCTGAAGTAGTACAGAGGGCGATCTTGGCAAAGAGCACCGCCCTTCGAAGCTGTGGGATGGTTTATCAGCCGACATCTATTTGTACCCCTAGGCAGAGCAGAGGTTTTGATAAGAAGAGAAAGAGACCACCCATCCACTTGAGTCAAAGGTTACCTTTGGGTCCACATCAACAGACTCAGACTGTACCAATGTTAGGTGGCCAGCCCAGGCAGTATGTGTGCTTCCACTGTTAGTAGGCAGGCCACACTAGGAGGGACTGTCCTCAGCTTTAAGGCCAGTCTCGAGGCCTTCAGTGCTATACCTGTGGTGGGGCAGGGTATTTCGATAGAGGTTGTCCTCAAGACAAAGGTCAGGCCGTAGTGGTGGTACCCCAGCAAGCGATCATGCCAGCCCCCACCCATGTGTACGTGACACCTGGTGCCTCTACGAGTTGGGGTGCAGCACCTCCTCAGAGAGGCAGATGTCGTGGCAGACCCGGACTAGTAACCCGTGGCAGAGCTTATGCCATCGCCCAGCAGCCAGAGGAGTACGCACCACCGGCAGTGATGCAGGGTACGTTAGTCCTTCAAGGTGCGTGGTGTAGAGTTTTATTTGATTCTGGTGTTTCACACTCCTTTATTGCCTTGGGTTTTGCTGTTAGTTCTGGTTTAGTAGTAAAGATGGCAAGGACCACTATCTCTGTCAGTACACCGTTGGAGGTGACGGAAGTCGTAGATCGGATTTTTTGGTCGTGCGCCTTGACCATTGGAGGTGTAGTGTTGGAGTTTGATCTATGGGTTTTTAGAGATGTCAGGCTTTGACGTCATCTTGGAGATGGACTGGTTTTCTTTTCATCAGGTCACCTTGGACTGTTATCATAGGCGGGCAGTGAGTTGTACACTCACAGGTGATACGTTCGTTGAGAAGCTTAGTCCGGCCTTTAGTCCAAAAGTTGAGGAGTTATGCAGTTTGGTAGCTAGTTTAAGTTGAGAAGATTCGGGACCAGCAGGTGTCGATATGCCTCGCATGGTTTGAGAGTTTTCGGACGTTTTCCGGGAGGCGCTCCTTGGATTACCACCACGTCGAGAGGTGGAGTTCGTTACTGACCTGCTACCCGGTACGGTAACTATCACTATCACTCCCTATCGGATGACACCGGCAGAGACTTGGAGTTGGAGAAATAGCTCAGGGAGTTAGAGACCCTTGTCTTCATTCAGTATAGCACTTCATCTCGGGGTGCACCTCCGTTGTTTGCCAAAATGAAAGATGGCTCCATGAGACTGTGCATAGACTATCGGCAGTTGAACAGAGTTATAGTGAAGAACATGTATCCGTATCCTTTACCAAGAATTGATGATCTGTTTGACCAATTGAGAAGGTCTAAGTGCTTCTCCAAGATAGACCTTCGTTCACGTTTCCATCAGGTGAGAGAGTGTGGGGGTGTGACATTGAGAAGACTGCATCCCGCACTCGTTTTGGACTCTTTGAGTTTGTGGTGATGCCTTTTGGGGTGACTAATGCACCGGTAACGTTCATGGCCCTAATGAACAGAATATTTACGCTGTATCTGGATCGGTTTGTAGTGGTGTTCATCGACGACATCTTGATATATTCAGCACCGGAGGAGGACCACGAGTAGCATCTGAGAACGGTGCTTCAAGTCTTGAGGGATCACGAGATTTATACGAAGTACAACAAGTGTGAGTTTTGGTAGCCAGAGGTTCAGTTTCTTGGGTACGTGGTGTTAGTTGACGGTGTGGCTGTGGATCCGGCTAAGGTTGAGGTTGTTCTAGTTGGGAGCGACCACGAATGTGATTGAGATCCATAGTTTTTTGTGGCTTGCGGGTTACTGCCAACGGTTTATCAAGGATTTCTCTAAGATCGCCACACCCATGACAAGGTTGACCCTCAAAGATGTGCAATTCGTCTGGGATGAAGCTTATGAGACAACCTTCCGGAGATTGAAGGAGAGTTTGACTTCTGCTCCAGTGCTGATAGTACCAGAGAGAGGCCATGGCAATGCAGACTACTGTGATACTTCGGTGATGGTTTGGGCTGTTTTTTTATGCAAGATGGGAAAATGGTAGCTTATGGCTCAAGATAGCTTAAGACCCATGAACAGAACTACCCTACTCATGACTTGGAGTTAGCGTCTGTAGTTTTTGGGCTTAAGGTCTGGAGACATTATTTATATGGGGAGAGGTTCGAGGTTTTCTCAGATCACCATAGCCTAAAGTATCTGTTCACACAGAAAGAGTTGAATATGAGACAAAGACGGTGGATAGAATACCTTGGTGACTATGACTTCGTGTTGTCTTACCACACTGGTAAGGCAAACATGGTTGTAGACGTCTTGAGTGGCAGAACGAGGGCAGCCTTATCAAGTCTAATTGGTGAATACAAAACATCTAGACTTTCCAGCATGGTTGTTCAGCCAAGGATTTTTGATAGGGTTTTGAGAGGTCAGCAGACAGATGAGAGGTGCATCGTATTGAGGAATACTGTGGCCAGTGGCAGTGGACCTTTTGGATGGACCATTAGACGAGATGGTGGTTTGACCTTTCAGGGCAGGTTATTTGTAACCCTATTCGGACCGTGTCGCGAGGAGCTAGATTTGCCGTGCATCCGGATCGCACAAAGATGTACCACGACTTGCATCAACAGTTCTGGTGGAGGAGTATGAAGAGAGCAGTAACCGAGTCTGTGACCCACTGTTTGACTTGTCCACAAGTCAAAGTAGAACACTTGAGACCCTGTGGCAAGTTACAGCCTCTCTCGGTCTCCTATTGGAAGTGGGACCACATTACTATGGACTTCGTAATTGGTTTACAGAAGTCTTCTCGGAGACATGATACAGTGTGGGTCATAGTGGATCGATTGACTAAGTCGGCCCGTTTTATTAGTATGGAGACAATAGATTCTCTTGAGACTTTGAGTCAGATATATTTGATAGACATTGTCAGACTACATGGTGCGCCTAAGTCAATTGTTTTAGACCAGGAGCAGAGGTTTGTCTCTCAATTCTGGCAGAGCTTGCATAAAGAGTTGGGCACGCAGTTATGTTTCAACACTGCTTTCCACCCCCAGATGGATGGTCAGTTAGAGCGGACCATTCAGATCTTAGAGGATATGCTCCGAGCTTATGTTTTGGACTATGACGGTGGCTAGGAGGGTCATTTACATCTGGTTAGTTTGTTTGCAACAACAGCTATCAGTCTAGTATTAAGATGGTACCACATGAGGGTATGTATGGCAAGCCGTGTAGATCACCCTTGTGTTGGACAGAGACTAGTGGTATAGTGAAATTCGGACCAGAGATGGTCAAGGAGACTACTGAACAGGTGAGGCAGATCAGACAGAGGATGTTGAATGCCCAGAGTCGGCAGAAGAGTTACGTCGATCGTCGGAGCAGGGCGCTTGAGTTTGCTATTGGAGATCGCGTTTTCCTTTGGGTTTCATCCCATCATGGGATTCAGAGGTTTGGGCACCGAGGGAAGCTGTCGCCTCATTATGTTGGTCCGTTTGAGGTGCTAGAGAGGATCGGACAAGTGACTTATAGACTTGTACTTCCTTCGAGTCTCGCCTGAGTGCATGATTTCTTCCATGTTTTAATGCTTTGGAAGTATCATCAAGATCCGTCGCATGTGATTAACTTAGAAGATGTGGAGCTCAATGAGGATATTACCTATGAAGGACCAGTGTGGATCAAGGGTTCTAGAGAGTAAAGGCTTTGTGGCAAGACCATCCACTTGGTTTTAGTGGTTTGGTGGCACAAAGGCAGAGAGACTCCTATTTGGGAAAATGAGGCAACGATGCGGAAGCAATTCCCAGACTTATTTGAGACTAGAGGTATGAGTTTAGTTTGAAATTCGTGGACAAATTTCTTCAGGGGGGTAGTGTTGTAATGACCCGTTCCGATTTTTTTCTAATTTTATGAGAGATTTTCAAATCTCCGAGTTGTTTTTACGACCGTGGTAGCTATGAGGAGAGTGTGGGCACCATGGTGGGCCCAGTTTGCCTATTTTTGTAACGCTCTGCCCTTTTTCACTCGCCACAAATCAGAGTATATTTTTTTTTTAAATGAGTGAGAGAGGACGGGACAATACAACGCGAGTTAAGTTCGAGTTTACAAAACCCGACCCTTGACTGGCCACCTTTACGTGTGCATGGACTAAGTCCACTTAAACATTTCACACATTTTCTGAATACTTGCAGAATAATATATATATGGATAAGTTGCTATCCATAATCATGTCATCATTAAGCAGGGAAAACAATTCACCATCCAATTCCAATTGCAACTTACAATCCAAAATATCAGTTCTCCCAATACATCATAAACATCAAAACCAAGTAAATTAAACTTTATTCATTCCAAGCTCCTACGCTTGGCTCCCTTCATGTCTCATGTCCATATCCTTGTCATTCCCTATTCCATCATCTATAGGGTAGAAGTAGGGCATCAGTCAACATGCCCAGTAGGTATTCCAAGTAGGGTTATGGTACACATAGGAGTAATATAAATCAAGATAGATACATCATATCATATTTGTAAAACATCTCATAAGTAGTAAAAACAATGCATGATGTCGATATCATAATCATGTTTACATATGTGTCATGTCATGAGTGTCAATGCCAAATGATCTCTCACCCAATTTCCATTTCCGATCACATCATATATAAATAATTTCCTTGATAAATAGCCAACTCAAGGTATTCGCTTGGCCAATTACGTCCGCAGTGTTTTGTGATGGCACCACCAGGTCACTGTATACCTCCCCACAAATTAATCAGAATTACAGATGGAGTGTGGACTCCTCCCTCTACGCAGGGTTTCGGGACTGCCTACCCAGGAGCTCTTTGGCCCAAATTACGCCGTACTCATTTCTAGTAACCCGGACAAGTCCAAACTCTCAACAGTTCGCATAGCTTCATACAAGCTAGTCTCAAGCCCAAGTCATGTCCTAACCGCTCATAACTTGGCTTACTGGTCACATATATTCCCTCCCATGACATGCATGAGGTAATGTATGCAAGAATGCCATTTCATTTCAAACTACATAATATCATTGAAAATCAGTTCATAAACATATACCATTTTGTTTAACCAAAGTAAACATCATATTTGGAATAAAAACCAGTGTCATATATAATCCATAGTGTCTCAATAAGGTAGGAATCCTACCAATGTCCAGTACACTATCCTTGCAGTCTTGTGAGGATAATGCTTACAATTGCGTAAAATGAATCACGATCCTTTTGCGAATCTCTTTACCTTATCAAATTCAATCACATATATTAATTTGATTTCCCATTTAAATTACATCATCCTTTACATCCTTCCAGATAGATTGAGGCATCAAGAAAATAATTTAAAAATTAAAATATTCTAATTCAGTCGACTGAATCATACCCAATTACTATCTCTGCCTTACCTGCAAACTTTTAGCCGAATTCAGTCGGCTAACATTGGGTCAAATCCTCTGTGTTCTCGGTCAGTACACTTTCAGTCGACTGAATCACAGATTCAATCGGCTGACTTTGGATTAGATCATTTGTGTGTTCGGCCAGTCTACATTCTGTAACGCCCCATCCTTTTTTACTCATCAAAAATCAGAGTATATATTTTTTTTATAAATGAGTGAGAGAGAACGGGAACATCACGACACGAGTCAAGTCCGAGTTTCCAAAACCCAACCCTTAACTAGCCACCTTTACGTGTGCGTAGACCAAGTCCACCAAAACATTTCACACACTAAAGAATATTTACGAAATTATTATATGAAAAATACTATTCATATCCATGTCATTAATAAGCAAGGACTCCAATCACCAATATAATTAACTGAAACTTAAATATCCAAAATATCATCAAACCATAGCAAAATAAATTCTAAGTTATTGCAATTCCAAAATAATAATTCTCCCAAATACATCATCCAAATCAATATTAAATAACATAAACTTAATTCTGCCCAAGCTCCTACACTTGGCTCCCTTCATATCCATTGTCCTTGTCATTCCCTGTTCCATCATCTATAGGGTAGAAGTAGGGCATCAGTCAACATACCCAGTAGGAATTCTAAGTAGGCCTATGGTACACATAGGATTAAGATAAAACCAGATAAATATAAAACATCTCATCTTTATAAAACATAGTATAGTACTAAAAACAGTGCATGATAATCAAAAACCATAATCATGCTGATATGATGTCATGCCATGGGTGTCATATGCCAATGATCTCTCACCCACTTCCATGTCCAAACATCATATATAATATCAATGTTTTTCTTGATAAATTATTGCCATATCAAGATGTTCCCTTGGCCATTTACGTCCGCAATGTTTTGTGACAGCACCACCAGGTCACTGTTATACCTCCCCACGTATGTTAATCAGAATTATCGATGGAGCGTTGACACCTCCCTCTGCCCAGGGTTTTTGGACTGTTTACCCCGGAGCTCTTTGGCCCAAATTACACCGTACCCTTACCTAGCAATCCTGGACAAGACCAAAATATCATTGGCTCACATAGCTTCTTTCAAGCTAGTTTTCAAGCCCCAGGTCATGTCCGGACAGCTCATAACTTGGCTTATTATCCCATGTATTCCCTCCCATGTCATGCATGAGAATTTGAATGCAATAATGCCCTTTCATTTTCAAATTACATGAAAGCATTGAAAAACAGTTCATAAACACATGCCATTTATTTAACCATAATAAAACATCATAGTTAGAAATAAAATCTGTGACATATACATAATCCATTGTGTCTCCAAAAAGGTAGGAATCCTATCAATGTCCAAGATACCGTCCATTCCTTGTTTTGCAAGAATACTGCTATCGGTGACGTGAAGCGAATCGAACCTCGTTACCTTATTAAGTTCAAACATACATATTAGTTTGATTTTTCATCTCAATTTCAACATCCCTATCTCCATCTAAGTTCCATGTTCGTTTCCCAATACATTTATGCATTCCTTGTCCTTAATCCGTTTAAGATCCTCAATGGGGTTTTTACTGTCCCGAAACAGTCCCCAAATTCAACCATTTAAATACTGAAAAATCAGTCCCAACTGTGGCAGATTTACTAGCCAAAATAGTACTTAAATTCAACAATTTATACACTGGAAATCAGTCCCCAAAACCAGCCATCAACTTGTCCAAAAACTTGTCCAAAACTGGTCCAAAACCAGCCAGCATCTGTCTCAAAATCAGACACCAAAATTAATAGTTTGAAGGCTAAAAATCAGTCCCAAGGTTTACTGATTTTGAAACCTTAAAATCAGTCCCAAGATTTTAACAATTTTAAACCTTAAAATCAGTCCTAAGACTTACTGATTTTGAAACCTTAAAATCAGCCCCAAGGTTTTCTGATTTTGGAACATTAAAAATAGTCCCAAGGTTTACTGATCTTGGAACCTTAAAAAAGCAATCCCAAGGTTTACTGATTTTGAACCTTAAAAATCAGTCCCAAGCTTTGCTAATTTTGAAACCTTAAAAATCAGTCCCAAGGTTTACTGATTTTGAAACCTTAAAAACAGTCCCTAAGTTTACTGATTTTGGAACCTTAAAAATAGTCCAAAGGTTTACTGATTTTGAAACCTTAAAAATCAGTCCAAGGTTTGCTGATTTTGAAACCTTAAAATCAGTTCCAAGGTTTACTGATTTTGAGACCTTAGTCTATTTAATCATATTATTATCATGGCATGGGTTCTTTTTTGTTTCAATCCCATAACCATTCCTTGAATGGATTTCCATTTCCATGGCCTCAACACATTTTGACCATTCCATTCCATCAATTATGGAATCCATAGATTCGGCCACACCATGGCCAATCTATGGTTTCCTTTGAATCATCCCCTTATTGTTTAGACTTATACATACCTTCTATCCTGTATCATTCCTTTCTTTAGGATCTGTCATTTCCTTACTCCTTCTTATTTCTTTGTTCTTCAATAGTTTTCCAAGTGTAGGTGTGTAGGTGGGAAAGAGAGAGAGGAGTGGACAAGAGAAGAATCCTTGTGCAAGATGTAAAAGTTGGCCAATGGGTGTGAGCAGTCCCATGGGCTGGTGTCCTTTTGTATAACAGTCCAAGCCTTTTCATTCCCTTTCTTAATGGTTTTGCTTAACCAATGTGTCCCTTGGCTTAACCAAGGAGACCCTTGGCTTAAACCAATAAAATCATTTAACTTCCAAAGTGCCCCTTGGTTCATACCCTTTGAGATGGAAGTCTCTCCATCTACTCCACTCAACTCACCTTAACTCAACTTGAACTCATTTCCCAACTCAAGCAACTTAAGTCTTTAATTTAACTTAAACAAATAAGTTCTTAACTCAACTCAATTAGCAACTTAATTCTATTTGAACTCACTCATTTGTGGTTGACCAAGTCAACCATGACATGGTCTACCATGACACGTGGCACTTGGGGTCCCACTTGGCCATGTCACTTGATGATGTGGCATTCATGCTTAGTTGGCTCTCATGTGATGACATGTATGCCACTTGGCAATGCCACATCACCTAGATGCCACCTCACTTGATGAGGTGGACTTTAATGCATTAATTATCCATTTCAACTAATTTATTTAAACTCACCCAATTACTTAGAATTCAACTCACCCATGACCCATTGGGTCATAATTGGGTAATTGACCCATTTGGATCATAATTGGGTAATTAACCTATTTGGGTCATAATTGTGTAATTGACCCATTTCAACTTTTAATTTCAAAATTCCATTAAATCGCAATCCAAATGGATCAATTCAATATATTTATAATCTAAGGAAAATCTGGAGTGTTACAATATTACCCTCTTTTTGAATTTTTCGTCCCGAAAATCGAGCAAACTAGGGTTTCAAACAAATCATACAAATAACTCAGGATGAGCTGCTCTCATTTCTTACTCCAGTTCCCAAGTGGCTTCCTCATTACCATGTCGGTCCCATACCACTTTGAAAAAGGAAATTGCTCAGTTCTGTAACACCCTTTGTTCTGTCTCAATCACTCTGACAGGCCTTTCGACATAAGATACGTCGCTTTCACCTCTATGTCTTGCACATTCAGCACGTGTGAGGGATCAGGATTGTACTTCCTCGACATAGAAACATGGAACACATCGTGTAGTGATGACAACTGTGGAGGGAGTATTAGACCCTAGGCCACTTTCCCCACACTCTCATGGACTGGAAAGGGTCCCACAAATCTGGGTGACAGCTTCCTTTTTTTTCCAAATCTCATGTGTCCCTTTCGTCGTGAGACCTTCAAGAACACTAAGTCTCTCACTTCAAACTCAAGGAATCTCTTTCTCTTGTCAGCGTAGCTCTTCTGACGACTCTGTACAGTCAGCAGATGTTGTCGTATCACCTTAATCTATTATGTGGTCTCTGCAACCAACTCAGGTCCAATAAGTGTAGGCTCACCGGCCTCTGTCCAACACACTGGAGATCTGTAGGGTCTACCATACAATGCCTCAAATGGAGCCATCTTGAGGCTTGCTTGGTAACTGTTGTTGTCTGAAAACTCAACCAGTGGTAAAAGATCTTCCCAACCACCCTTGAAGTCCAACATGCAAGCTCTTAGCATATCTTCCAATGTTTGTATTGTTCGTTCCGACTGACCATCAGTCTGTGGATGGAACGCTGTGCTGATTAACAAGTTTGTCCCCATAGCCGACTGCATGCACTGCCATACCCTGTTGGTGAATCGACCATCTCTGTCGGATACAATAGTCCTGGGGATACCATGTAGCCTGATGATATCCTTGATATACCGCCGTCCCAAGGTCTCAGACGAATCTGTCATCTTGATTGGGAGAAAATGTATAGACTTGGTCAGACGATCTACCACAAACCATATTCCATCGTTACCTTTTGAAGACCTTGGCAACCCTGTCACAAAATCCATGGAAATATGTTTCCATTTCCATTCGGGTACAAGTAGAGGTTTGAGCAGTCCTGGCGACTTCTGATGTTCGGTCTTGACTTGTTGACAAGTAAGACAATGAGAGAAAAAGTCAACTACGACTCTTTTAAGTCCGTGCCACCAATAATGTCTTTTCAAATCATTGTACATTTTGGTTCTACCGGAATGAATAAAGAGTTTTGTTTGATGAGCTTCGATCAACAACTCTCTTCTGCAGATTTGAGGCACATATGTCCTGCCTCAGAATGAGAGACCTTGTCCAGGTCATAATTCCCATTCAGGTATGACCTCACCAGTAGACATCTTGGCCCATATTTCTTCCAATTCCGAATCTGTCCGCGGTTCTTGCTCAATCTTGGTAACCATGTTGGACCGTACCATCAGATTATTCATACTCCCACAATCCTCGATATACAAATTGAATTCCCAGATGGTTGTCAACATTTCTTATTCCTTCATAATCAAACTTGCCACTATTGCATGTGACATGCGACTGAAGGCATCCACCACTTTGTTCGCCTTGCCAGGATGATATCTAAGTGCGAACTCATAATCTTGCATATATTCCATCCATCTGCGTTGTCTCAAATTGACTTCCTTCTGATCAAACAGTTACTTCAAACTCTAATGGCCAGAAAATACTTCAAATTTCTCACCATATAGATAGTGTCTCTAGCTTTTGAGGGCGAAGACCACTACAGCTAATTCCAGATCATGAGTGGGATAGTTGCGTTCACAAATTTTCAATTGCCTTGAACCGTATGCCACTAGATGATGACTTTGCCTGAGAGAGCACCCAAGTCCTTCTCCTGAAGCATCACAATATACTTCATATCCCTTGCCTTTTTCCGGCAAAATCAAAATAGGAGCGGTAGTGAGCTTCTGTTTCAAACTTGATTGCATACATCCGACCATTCAAACTTGACTCCTTTCTGGATGAGTCAGGTGAGTGGAGCTGCAATCTTGGAGAAGTCCATAATAAACTTCCAATAATAGCTAGCCAATCCCAGAAAACTACGAATTTTGGTAACATTCTTTGGAGCTTTCAATCTCTAATTGTTGTCACTTTAGCCGAGTCCACAACTATTCCTTCTACTAATATGACATGTCCTAAGAAGTTAACCTTAGATATCCAGAACTCGCAATTGCTTGCTTTGGCATATAACTGATTCTTCTTCAGGGTGTCCAAGACTATCCTTAGATGCTCAACATACTCCTCCCGACTAGTAGAATAAATCAGGATATCGTCAATGAAAACAATTACAAACTTGTCCAAATAAGGACGAAAGATTCTGTTCATCAGATCCAGGAACACAGCTGGTGCATTGGTGAGTCCAAACGGCATGACCATACAGTCCATACCGAATTCTGAAAGCTGTTTTCTCTATGTCCTCATCCTTGACACGAATTTGATGGTAGCCTAACATCAGATCAATTTTGGAGAAATAGCTAGAACCTCTGAGTTGATCGAACAGATCATCAATTCTGGGTAGAGGGTACTTGTTTCTGACTGTCAGCTGATTTAATTTCCTATAATCTACGTACATCCGAAGAGCACCATCCTTCTTCTTTACAAATAATACCGGTGCTCTCCAGGATGATGTACTGTTCCAGATGCATCCTAGTCTAATCAATTATCAATTTGTTTATTCAACTCAGACATTTCTGTTGGGGCCATCCGCTAATGTGGCAATGATACAGGAGCAGTGCTAGGATACAGCTTGATCTCGAAGTCAATCTCCCCTTTTTGGAGGTAAACTAGGGAGTTCTGTCGGAAATACCTCTGTGTAGTCTTTCACTACCGCAGGTAGTTTAGCCATCGGTGCCTTGTCTAGTCTGATGTTGTTCAATACAAGATGGTTCAATTCTTCATGTAGTCTCCTGGTCATAGGGATGCTTTGTCTGTTGGCATGTACTACAAACCGTTTTCCCTCGGGTGACCAAAATATCACTGCGAAGATGATAGTCAATGCCGGCCTGGAATGTAGCCAACCAATCCATGCCAAATATGATGTCGTACTTTGTCATCTCGAGTACCAGATAGTTGGACTTAAATCTGAACTGTGCAAGTTCAGTATTTACGGAGGTGCAGATTAGACCCAGTGATGTATCTCCAATAGGGGATACAATAGTAAATGCAGTGGACAGTTGTTGTACTAAGGTGCCAGTAGCAGATATGAAGGCAGCAAATATAAAGGAGTGGGATGCTCCTGAATCAAATAATGCAAAAGCATAAGAACTACCAACTACTGCCATACCTTGAATCACCGAGTGATCCACTGTCTCTGGAGGAGGAGCCAAAGTATACAGTCATCCAGATCCTATCGAAATAGGTGCCCGTCCTATCTGGTTATGTGCTCTGGATGCTTGTGACAAAGCTGGTCGAGCTGGAGGACAGAAAGAACCCCTGGAGTGAGAAGGTCTATTGTTCTGCGGACACTCCCTCTTGAAATGACCCTGCTGGCGACACTGAAAACAGGTGCTTACACCTTGAGGAACCTGAGAGACTGGTCTCGATGTGGAGGGCTGATTGGGATGAAAACCACCAGTGGATCTAGTAGAAGGTGAAGGTCTCCCAAAATTGTGTCTGAATCTCTTGGTAGGGTGAAAAGTACTTCCCCCACTCTGACCTTGTCGATTATCCACAAACCTAACTGTCTCCGTCAGCTCTTGTTCAGCTATGCTAGCTCGACTAACCACTTCTGCCAAAGTGGTTGATTTGAAGATTGTGACTTTGGCTCTTAGGGTAGGTCACACGCCTCGTTCAAACTTCCGGGCCTTCTTGTATTCCGTGTCCACCATGCATAGAGCATAACATGATAGACGGAGGAATTCTTGATAGTATTCAGCGACAATCCTGATGCCCTGAATCAAAGATATGAATGCTTGTGTTTGCCGCTCCTTTTCTTTCTCCGGAAAGTAATGGTCCAAGAACATCCCAACGAACTGATCCCATGTTATCTCAATCCTATCTGCCGCTAAAATCTGTGCTTGTTGAAGTTCTATGACTTTCCACCATTTGCCGGCATCGTCTACCAATTGTGAGGTTGCCAGTAGTATTCTGTCTTCATCACTGGTGATCTTAAGTAGCTTCAAGATCTTTGTGATATTTTCTATCCAATTCTCTGCTTCTGCGGGTCCCTCTTTCCCTTTGAAATAAAGGGGGACACTGCTGATGGAAATCTCTGACCATGTTTCGGTCCTGGGATTCATTGGTAGTAGTAGTGCCTCCATTGCTGCTCTGGTGTTGCTGTAACATAGAGGTGACTACTACCTGCACTAAGTTCTGCAGCTCGGGCGGTACCATAGGAATATTCACGCTGTTCTCTCCATCTTCCCGATTCGGGTTCCGTCGGACACTTCTCTTTCTTCGTGGAGGCATTTTCCTAAGTCATCAAAACATTGGTTGACTTAGTTTTCTACTAATGATGTGTGTTCAAATACCTTGAAATTACAATTGATTCGATCATCATAGGGAGGGGAAAGTTCTGTTTAATTCTCCTATATATCACTTTGTGTTTCTTTCATGGGGAAATTGCCTAAGTATCATCTTGTACTTCTTGTTTTGGAGAGATTTTCTAGATATCACATGATGTTTCTTGTTTGGGGGAGGGACAACCTATTTCGCTATGTTTGATAAATCCTACATTTTATAGTGATTGTCCTTCCCTTGCTATTGTTTTTCTCATCAATTGTTGTTCTCAAATTGAATGCTTACAGTCTGATTCTCATCAAAGTAAATTAATCCGACCCCCGTGCAGCAGAATCTGAAGAGTCGGTTAGTTAGGATTCTTATATGTCAATGAGACATGATACCGTATTAATTTTACTTTGCGAGACTCAACACTTCCAGTTTCACTCTAATACCAACTGTAATGCCCCGCCCTTTTTTACTCGTCGAAAATCAGAGTATATATTTTTTTTTATAAATGAGTGAGAGAGCGGGATCGTCACGACGCGAGTCAAATCCGAGTTTCCAAAACCCGGCCCTTAACTAGCCACCTTTACGTGTGCGTGGACCAAGTCCACCAAAACATTTCACACACTAAAGAATATTTGCGGAATTATTATATGAATAAAATACTATTCATATCCATGTTATCACCAATATAATTAACTGAAACTTAAATATCCAAAATATCATCAAACCATAGCAAAATAGATTCTAAGTTATTACAATTCCAAAATAATAATTCTCCCACATGCATCATCCAAATCAATATAAATAACATAAACGTAATTCTGCCCAAGCTCGTACGCTTGGCTCCCTTCATGTCCATTGTCCTTGTCATTCCCTGTTCCATCGTCTATAGGGTAGAAGTAGGGCATCAGTCGACATATCCAGTAGGAATTCCAAGTAGGGTTATGGTACACATAGGATTAAGATAAAAACAGATAGATATGAAACATCGTATAGTACTAAAAACAGTGCATGATAATAAAAAACCATAATCATGCTGATATGATGTCATGCCATGGGTGTCATATCCCAATAATCTCTCATCCACTTCCATGTCCAAACATCATATATCATTTCAATGTTTTCCTTGATAAATTATTGCCATATCAAGGTGTTCCCTTGGCCATTTAAGTCCGCAGTGTTTGGTGACGGCACAACCAGGTAACTCTTATACCTCCCCACATATGCTAATCGGAATTACCGATGGAGCGTGGACTCCTCCTCCCTCTGCGGAGGGTTTTTGGACTGTTTACCCCAGAGCTCTTTCACCCAAATTACTGTAAACGCCCCGCCCTCTCCGAGAAATCAGAGTCCAATTTTTTTTTTTAAATAATAATAGAATAACACCGGAAGATAGCGGGGCGTTACAGTTGGTATCAGAGCGAAACAGAAAGTTGAATCATCGAAGTAAGATTAAGATGGTTTCATGTCTCACTGACAGATAAGAATTCCAACTGACCGACTCTTCGGAGTCCGCTAACTGGGGGCCGGATTAATTTACTTCGAGTGACTCAGACTGAACAATCAATCTGAGAACGACAATGAAAGATAGCAAGTAAAGTACAGTCATCATAATTGGACATATCAAATATAGCAAAGTAGGATGCACTCTCTCCTGATATCCCCACACTGACAAACAAGCAACATGAATTTAGAGATTTCCGCAGAAACAAAAGAAAACAAAGTGTGAAGATTTGGCAATTTTCCTAAACACAATACATGATATGATATATAAGAAATTTCCCGAAACCAAGATTGGTTTTATTAGAACTTATGCTGATTATTTATGAGTTCTATGTGATGATACAGATATGTCGAGTAGCGTGGAATATACAGAATTGTGGGATAAAGGGACACCTAGCTGTCCAAAAGATTTGGTGTCGGCTTCCAACAATACCAGCATGGAAGTCAACATGGACCTTCATGAGGGACCTCCCAAGGAAGATGACGTGGACCTAGCACTTTTTCTGGAGGATCTTATGGAAGACATTCCTTGGATACTGGAACCTCCCGAGGAAGATGAAGAGGATCTAGCACCTCTACCGGAGGATCCCATGGAAGATGTTCCTATAATAATGGAATCGGGTGGGGAGATAGATCCCGACTATACGTGTGAGTTGTACGACCAAGACGGGCACAACTGTAGAATTGTCCTCACCCTCTAGGCATTGTCTGCCCGGTTTGTGGACTGCATAGGCATGGAGAGGCTAGGACTAATTGTCCTTATATTGGAGGACCAGGGGTAATACCCTGCGTGACATGTGGAGTATTGGGACATATGTTGATGACATGTCCTGATAATCGCTTTAAGTTCGCTAATGATGCAGGATCTTCCACGGAAGATTAGGTTAAGGGTAGAAAGAAAGGTTAGGGAAATGGAAATATTTTGTAAGGGTGCATTTTGTTATTCTAAGTGTTTGTTTTACCCTATCAACCCTTGTACAAAGATGAATTATGAATATATATAAAGTTTGCCATTTTATGATTCTATGAGGATTGCTAGTATTAAATGTATGTTGCAAAGAAAACTAAACCAATAATGTTTTCATGAATTAGGGAAAAATGGCACCACAGAAAAAGATCCCAAAGAATCAGAAGAGAAAGGAGAAAGTATTGCAAATTGGATTAAGCAAAGAGGCTTCAAAAAGGAAGACCCGACAACACGATCAAGGAAAGGAAAAAGAGATATCCTTCTTTCCACATGAAGAGTAGTTATCTCAAATTATAAAGGAGAAAGTTGTACGTGACAAAGATGGGGAAGAACCTCAGCATGGGTCTGAGAAATCACTCCATGATAAGGAGGAAGAGGGGAATAGCAACAGCGGCGTACAAACACCAATACCGTATGTGCCGCCCGAACTACAAAGATTGGTACAAGCTGTAGTTACTTCCGTCCTCCAACAACATCTGAATGGAGGTGGAAGCACCAGTGAGGCCAGTGACCGGAATATGGTCAGGGACTTCCAACAACAGGGGCCACCTTATTTCAAGGGGAGAGAGGGGCCTGTTGGAGCAGAGAACTGGCTGAAGAAAATTTCCCAGATATTGACTCTGCTTAGCATCAAGAGTCATGCCCACAAGATTCTATTGGCCACATCATAGCTGATAGATGACGCTGGCAAGTGGTGGGAAGTAGTGGAAAAGCAGCAGGTACTTGTGCCAGAAAGGGAGAGAACTGAAATGACCTGGGAACAATTCTCAGCGACGTTCCTGGAACACTATTTCCAGGAGGAGAGGGAATGACAGACTCAAGCATTTCTGTCATTGGTGTAGGGCTCCATGACAGTAGCTAAGTATCATAGGGAATTCTTGAGTTTATCATGCTATGCGTTCTACATTGTGGACACGGAGTATCGGAAGGCTCACAAGTTCGAGCGTGGATTGCGGCCAAACATTAGGGCCAGAGTAACCGTGTTCAAGGCAGCTACGCTGGCGGAAGTGGTCATCAAAGCTACCATTGTGGAACAAGAATTGGCAGAGTTCACACGAGTGGACAACCGTCGAGCTGCTAGTGGGAGGGGTACTTATCAACCCAACAAGAAGTTCCGGCCGAACTTCAGTAGACCCTCGCCGTCTATTGGATCTACTGGGGGCTTTCGTCCCAATCAGCCCTCCCGATCTGTAGCAGTCACTTAGGCTTCTAGAGGAGTGAGCACCTGCTACCACTGTGATCAACCGGGTCATCTCCAGAGGGATTGTCCAAAACTCAGCAGGCTTTCACACTCCAGAGGATTGTCTCATCCACCAGTCAAACCGGTTAACTCCAGAGGAGGCAGGACGTACAATCGGGCGAGACAGGCGCCCAACCCTACTGGAGCTGGACGATTATTTACTTTAACTTCTCCAGAAGATGAGGATCATTCGGTGATACAAGGTATGGCAGTAGTGAGTAGTTCTTATGCATATGCACTATTTGATTCTGGAGCTTCACACTCCTTCATTAGCTGCATCATTTATAACTGCTACCGGTACTTTAGTTCAAAGATTAGCCACAGCACTTACAATTGTGTCCCCTGTCGGAGACTCGGCATTGGGACTGATATGCACGGCAGTTAATACTGAATTAGCTGGACTCAGATTTGAGTTCAATTATCTAGTGCTTGACATGGCTGAGTATGATATAATATTCGGCATGGATTGGTTGGCTAAGTTCCAGGCCAACATTTACTGTTATCGCCGAATAGTGACATCTTGGTCACCCTAGGGAAAGCAATACGTGGTTCGTGCAGACAAACAGAGTGGACTGCAGGAAGGGTTGAACCATGTGGTATTGAATAATATCATTATAAATAAAGCACCAATTACTGAACTTCCGGCAATTGTAAAAGAATTTGCGGATGTGTTTCCAAAGGAACTCCCTGGTTTACCGCCTATGAGGGAGATTAACTTTGAAATCAAGTTGTATCCTGGTACTTCACCAGTATCTCTACCACACTATCGGATGGCACCAGCAGAGATGTCAGAGCTAAAGAAGCAGATCGATGAACTGCTTAGGCTGGGTTGCATCCGGAACATCACATCGTCTTGGGGAGCTTCAGTATTGTTTGTAAAGAAGAAGGACGGTTCACTTCGGATGTGTGTTGATTATCGGAAGCTGAATCAGCTAACAGTCCGGAACAAGTACCCTCTACCCAGGATCGATGATTTATTCGATCAATTCAGGGGTTCCAGCCATTTTTCAAAGATTGATTTGATGTCTGGTTATCATCAAATATAGGTTAGGGAGGAAGATATAGAGAAGACAACCTTCAGGACGCGGTATGGACTATTCGAGTTTGTAGTCATGCCTTTTGGACTCACAAATGCGCCGGCTGTGTTCACGGATGTAATGAATAGAATCTTCCGTCCGTATCTAGACCAGTTCGTAATCGTGTTCATTGACGATATCCTGTTCTATTCCAAGAGTCAGGAAGAACATGCAGAGCACCTACGGATAGTTTTGAATACTTTGAGGCAGAATAAGCTGTATGCCAAAGCCAGTAAGTGTGAGTTCTTGCTGTCTCAAGTAAATTTCTTGGGACATGTTATATCCGAAGAAGGAATAGTCGTGGATCCGGCTAAGGTGGCGGCAGTGAAAGATTAGAAAGCGCCCAAGAATGTAACTGAAATCCGCAGTTTCTTAGGATTGGTGGGTTATTATCAGAAATTTATCATGCATTTTTCCAAAATAGCGGCTCCATTGACTCGACTCACTCAGAAAGGAGTCAAGTATGAGTGATCAGATCAGTGCAACTCGAGATTTGAAACACTGAAAGAGAGACTTACAAGAGCTCCTATTTTAATTTTGCCGGAAAGGGGCAAAGGATATGAAGTACAAGGTGATGCTTCAGGAAAGGGACTAGGGTGTTCACTCATGCAAGGTCAACGTGTGGTGGCATATGGGTCAAGACAGTTAAAAATACACGAACGTCTTTATCCCACACATGATCTGGAGCTAGCTGCAGTGGTCTTCATTCTCAAAAGTTGGAGACACTACCTCTACAGCGAGAAATTTGAGGTATTTTCTGATCATAAGAGTCTAAAATATTTATTTGATCAGAAGGAGCTCAACCTGAGGCAACGTAGATGGATGGAGTATCTGGCGGATTATGAGTTTGCGCTTCGATACCATCCAGGCAAGGTAAACAAGGTAGCGGATGTCCTCAGTCGCTTATCACATGCATCGGTAGGATGCTTGATCAGAACAGAATGGGAGATGCTGCACACCATTCGAGAGTTCAATCTTTATATCAACAACCATGGGAGTATGTATAATTTAATCATACGGTCCAATATGGTCACCAAGATTGAACAAGAACAAAGAGCAGATCTGGAAATGGAGGAGATATGGGCCAAGATGTCCACTGGCGTAGTCATACCGGAATGGGAATTACGACCAGGATAGGGTCTTTTATTCTGGGGAAGAATTTATGTGCCAAAGAGTTGTAGGAAAGAGCTATTGATTGAAGCACATCAATCCAAGCTCTCCATTCATCCGGGCAGCACCAAAATGTATCACGATCTGAAAAGGCATTATTGGTGGCACGGACTAAAAAGGGATGTGGCGGAATTCATGGCACATTGTTTAACTTGTCAACAAGTTAAGACTGAACATCAAAAGCCACCAGGGTTACTCAAACCCTTATCAGTGCCAGAATGGAAATGGGAGCACATTTCCATGGATTTTGTGACGGGGTTGCCGAGATCTTCAAAGGGCAATGATGCCATGTGGGTCGTGGTAGACCGACTGACCAAGTCTGCGTATTTCATTCCTATTAAGATGACGGATTCATCTGAGACGTTGGGTCGGCGGTACATCAGGGAAATTATTCGGCTACATGGCATTCCCCGAACTATAGTATCTGACAGAGATGGCCGGTTTACTAGCAGAGTGTGGCAAAGCATGCAGTCAGCTATGGGGACAGATCTACTGACTAGCACCGCGTGTAAAACCCCAATTTCTCAATGAAGTGGATAATTACGAAAATGCCCCTGATGTGTTAAATTAATTATTTTGTGATGTTAAGTAAGGAAATGGTGGGGCTCATTGCTCAAATTAAGATCATATGAGCACATTATGAATGTCAAGTTTGATTGGATGGGTAATGTACATCAATTGGGTCAAAAATGGCTAAATGGGTCAAAGGGCCCAAATGGGACCCAACGGGTCTTAATGGATTATTTGACCGTTGTGTGAACTTAAATTAAATGGGGTTAAGCTGATTTGATTGGAAATCAAGCGAAGAAAAAGTGGGTAGGCCTGATCCACATGTAAAAACCAATTACAAATGACCAAAATACCCATAAATGGGTCATGGAGTCAAAAACGGGTCAAGGAGCTAAAGGGGGACCCAACGGGTCGGGTTGACTTTGTTGACCACAGCCGACCCTGTGGCTCACAAACGAGTTCAATGGTGAGTTAAATCAGGTTAAGTGGAACTGATTTTATTTAATTAGAATTAAGAATGAGTTGACTCAAGCGCATTAAATGAGTGCCATTTAATGTGGTAAGTTGGACTTATGAATTAGATGAGTTGTGTTGGAAATCAAAGGGGTCTTATAATTCAAGTGAGCCAAGTGGAAGGTGGGGAGTTGCCTTGGTCTCACACCCCACCAAGGTTAAGGTTCCACACGTTAATGGCATGGAGGGTTTTCCCATGTGTGAAGTTAATAAAATGAGATAAAAGTCTCATGGGAAGTTGGAGGGTTCCTATCCCATTTGGAAACCCAAGCCTCCAACGTTGGGATGCCAATGGGTGCATTGGTTAGCAGCAAGTGTCCCATTGGTTTAAGCAAATATTGATGAGGATTGGATGAGAGATATGGGGCTGCTTAACCAAAAACAAAACACCACTCTTGGCCGATTGTCACTCTTGGAGATCTCAAGAATTTCCATCTCTCTCACCCTCTCTCCAATAATTTTTCCTAGCTGGAATAGCAGAGGTGTTTGCACCAGTAGATCAAGCACAAAATAGCAAAAGAAAGGAAGAAATAAAAGGGAGAAACCAAGGACCAAAGGCAAGAAGAAAGATTGGAAGTTTTGGTAAGTATTTATATGTTATTTTTGGTTTAATAACATGGAACAAATGGGGTGTGTATTGGGCCATGGTTATGGCCGAATACACCAAGGTTTTAACCTTGATTAATAAAGGCTTAAAAATGGTAAAAATTACCATTGGGTTCGGCCACCATGGAGGGTCGTACCCCATGTAAAAGATTTGTGGTTTTCATGTTTTGAAACATGGAAACCATGGAGTTTTATGGACTGTTTTTGGATTTTATTTAAGATTCAAATGCATGTTTTAGAAAGGGTTAAAAACATGGATCTGAATGACATAAGGACTGAAGGTATCATGGGTTTAAAACTGATAAAATGGACCATTTGGATCGGCCATCTTGGATGGTCGAATCCCATGAAATATTATGGTCTTTTGGGACAAGTGGATGAACTTATTTGGATAGGTTTCTAAGAGGTATAAATACAGCCATATTATACTGATATTGTATGTTTAAATAACACCTAAAACATGTTTGAAAGACCAAAACATGGACATAGGGTTCGGCCGCCTTGGATGGCCGAACCCCACGTAAGTAATTGATGTGATTTGGTGAAGTTTAATTTACTGTTTTGGTAGATGTTTATGCGGCAGAACCATGTATAATTCATGGTTGAGTTAGCATGATTAAACCATGAATAATCATGGGTAATTGATGGATCAATCAAATCAAGAGAACCATTGGGTTCGGCCATGTGCATGGCCGAACCCCATGGGACTATTTTTGGGATGAATGGACCAAGTTTATGGGTTTTCTTATGTGTGTTAAGTGGAAATAAGCTTGCTGCTTTGGGTTGGCCATGGGATGGCTGAACCATGTAGTTAACATGGCTAAATAGTAGAGCCTAACTTGTAAACAAATGATGGGATCATTGAGTAGGAGGATCATAGGGTTCGGCCATATGAATGGCCGAACCCCATAGATTGTTTTGTTGGAGATTATGATTTGTTTGTTTGATTTGGATTAAGGAAACATATGGATTTATCTTTGGACTTAGTGATAAGTAAATAACCAGCCACTATATATGATGAAAGAAGAGACAAAATCAGTATAGTGAGGTTCGGCCATGTAGTATGGCCGAACCCCACTAGTGGTCATTTAGTAGACCTTGTGGCTAACTTGTAATTTGATTGGTTAAAAATCAAAATGAAGATTGATGTATGAAAGGTGTAAAGGATCAAAAACAAAGTGGTGAGGTTCGGCCATGTTGTATGGCCGAACCCCACTAAGGTAGATTACTTTTTATGAACTTTGATTATGAGCAAGATTAGACATTGGTTAGGCCAATGGCAAATCTGTGAATACAAGCCAAATGAAGGGATTGATCAAAGGACTTACAAGAGGGGTCAAACCAAAGTGGTATGGTTCGGCCATATTGTATGGCCGAACCCTACCAAGTTATATTAGGTAATAAAAGGCATTTTGGTATTGATCAAAAGAAAGGGAGTTCAAATCTAAAGTGGGTAAGGTTCGGCCATGGGTATGGCCGAACCCCACAGGATGTTTTTGGGTCTTATATGTGAATGGACATTTAAATAATAGTATGATTTACTTATTAGTACATCACAAGGTGACGAGAGTTGAACGACGTACGAGTCGTGACCGGGTGAAGCTCAAAAAGGAACGGACACTTAAGCAAAGTTTAAGTAGGTTTCCTACCTACTTATAACCACAGTTTTTACCCTAGTTTTCTTTATGAGACTCTTATATATTTTTATGTGGTTTCGAATGATATGTTATGCATTTACAAATGGCATACAAAGCATTGGCATCTCATGCATGGACATGGGATGATGACCGAGGTTCTACAGTGTTGCAATTATGGGTTACGTCTTCCTTAGGCGATGAGAGTCCCGCCAGGAAGAGTAACATGAGGATCATAGTCACATTGGTCTCCTTAGGCGATGAGAGTCCCGCCAGGAGGACTAATAGGTGATATGAATCAACTCAATGATGAAGAGATGGAAGTGTATTGTGATTTACCTTGACGGTACGAGGCACGTCAAGTGATGGCTATGAATGTTCATGATGGGAGAGACTCATTGCATGTGCATACTTCATAGCATTGTTTTACCTATTTTGACTAATCATGTACTATGATATATATGCATGTTTTATATGCTAATCATGTGGTAGCCCTGATCGGGAACCTACTAGGCGCGTTGATCTAACGCCCTAATTCTATCCTCAAAGGAGAATGCAAGTACAAGGAAAGGGAAAGAGAAGGTCGATGACCGGGAGGGGAGCCAAGCCTAAGTGCTTGAATGATGAACAGGATTACTTATCTATTGTCATTTGAATTATATTTTGATGGACATGTAATAAGTTAATACTTGCTATGGTTTGATTAGACTATTAACTATGGATGGTTGTTTATCTTAATTAGCATTTGGGATTGTTACTTGCTATCTTTTCATATTATTTCTGCAGTTAATCTAGTTTATTCCGCATGTTGTTATTAGTTCCATGTGTGATTCATTATCATAGTCTAGTCCATGTACACATGGGTGGCCAGTTAAGGTTCAGACTTGAGTAGTCTGAACTTAACTCGCGTCGTGACGCTGCCCGCTCTCTTTCGATGTTTTATTATTATTATTTAAAAAAAAAAATTAGACTCTGAATTCTCGGAGAGGGCGGGGCGTTACACCGCGTTCCATCCACAGACTGATGGACAGTCGGAGAGAACGATACAAACCTTGGAAGACATGCTGAAAGCATGCATGTTAGATTTCAAGGGTGGAGGGAGGACCACCTGCCACTGGTAGAGTTCTCATATAACAATAGTTATCAGGCAAGCCTTCAGATGGCTCCATACGAGGCTTTATATGGTAGGCCTTGTAGATCACCAGTGTGCTGGACAGAGGCTGGTGAGCCTGCACTAATTGGACCTGAGCTAGTCGCAGAGACTACAGTACAAATTCAGTTGATACGTCAGCACTTATTGATTGCACAGAGTCGGCAAAAGAGTTACGCAAATAAAAGAAGACGGTTTCTGGAATTTGAAGTGGGAGACATGGTATTCTTAAAGGTCTCGCCACGGAAAGGACACATGAGGTTTGGGAAGAAGGGGAAACTGTCACCAAGATTTGTGGGACCGTTTCCCATCATGAGAAGAGTGGGGGATGTGGCTTATCAGATAGCACTTCCTACACAATTGGCAACTCTACACGATGTGTTTCACGTGTCGATGCTGAGAAAGTATAATCTCGATCCGTCCTATGTATTGAATGTGCAAGACATAGAAGTACAAAGCGACGTGACATACGTCGAGAAACCAGTTAGGATACTGGAAACTGAGCAAAGGGTGTTGCGAAATAGAGCGATTCAGTTTGTAAAAGTGGTATGGGACCGACATGGTATTGAAGAGGCCACATGGGAACTTGAATCGGAGATGAGAACAGCTCACCCCGAATTATTTATGTAATTTATTTTGGAACCCTACTTCGTTCGATTTTAGGGACGAAAATTTTTAAAAAAGGGTTATATGATTGTAACACCCCAATTTCTAAATAAGATGAATATTTACGAAAATGCCCTTGGATTGGTGAATTCAATAAATGTGTTTGTAAATAAGGAAATGGTGGGGCCCATGGTTCAAATTATGACCCTATGAATATATTATAAGGGTCAAATTATCATGAATGGGTAATGAACATCAATTTGGATCAATATGGGTAATTGGGTCAAAGGACCCAATTGGACCCAATGGGTCATAATGGACTTATTAGACCATTGGGTGAGCCCAAATTTAATGGGGTTAAGCTGAATTGATTGGAAATTATGTGGAGCATAAATGGGTAGACTTGATGCACATGTGAAAACCAAATGCAAATGGCTAAAACAACCCATAAATGGGTCATGGAGTCAAAACGGGTCAACAAGCTAAATGGGGACCCAATGGGTCGGGTTGACCTTGTTGACCACGGTTGACCGTGTGGGCCCTCAAATGAGCTCAATTGTGAGTTAAATTAGGTTAAGTGGGACTGAATTGAGTTGGTTTGGAATTAAGAAATGAGTTGACTCAAGTGCATTAAATGAGTGTCATTTAATGTGGTGAGTTGGGCTTGTGAGTTGAATGATTCAAAATGGAAATCAAAGGGGCTGTAAAATCAGTGAGTTGAAGGGAATATGAGGAGGTGTCTTGGTCTCAAACAAACCAAAACAAGTCCCACACGTTGGGGACTTGTAATGGTAGTTTCCATGCTAAGTTTTAAATGGAAATGGATGGGAATTGGATGAGATGCATGGGGAGTTGAAAGGTTGCATTGGCTGGTGCCAAGGGGTGCCTTGGTTGGTACCAAATATCCCATTGGTTTGAGGAAGATTAATGAGGGTAATGAAGGATCCAAAGGGCTGATTAACAAAAGGAAATAACACCAACACTTGGCCGATTACACCTTGAAGAATTTGGTTTCCATCTCTCCCTCTCCCTCTCTCAAGAACATCTTTTCTTGGACCGAACCAGCTGCTGTGTTTCACCATAGATCAAGCACCATTTTGGCAAGAGATTAAGGAGGAAGGAAAGAAAGGAAGCAAGAGGGAAGAAGCAAGGAAATTGGTAAGTTTTTACATAAGTATTTGGTTAAATAAAAGCGTAGAAGGGAGTATGATTTGGCCATTATTTGGCTGAATCCATCAAGGGTTAGACCTTGGATGGTACTTTATAAATGGCCGAACCCCATGAAAAGAATGGGTTTATTTGGATGGTTTTTGTAAGATAAAGCCACGGACTGTTTAAGATGTTAAATTAGACTTAGGATGCATGTTTTTGGAAGGTTAAATCATGGTCTTAAGTGTCATACTTTGGGTCATGGAATGGCCGATTACATCAGGGAATTTAACCTTGGATAAAATTGCTTAAAAGGGATAAAAAAACATGTCATTGGGTTCGGCCATCTTGGTTGGCCGAACCCCATGAAAAGAGTGGATTGGTTTGATGTTCTTAAAGGTCAAAAACCATGTCAAACCATGGTGATTTTTACATGTGTTAATTAGGTCATGTTGTGGCCGAATTAATTAATGATGTAAAGTATGATGAGGAGGTTAAAAGGATGGAAATTTAGAGCATAGGGTTCGGCCACTTTGGATGGCCAAACCCCATGAAAGTTATTGATAAATGGTATGGTGTTTAGGGATAAAAACCATACCATGTGTGAAGATTTTTTAAAGGATTGAAAAATGGAATTAAGTAAAGGAGTGTATAGTGGCAATATTGTAAATATGGAGGAAAATTTCAAAGATGAAATGATCAAAAGAATGGACATATGAGCCAAAGCCCAAGGTGGTAAGGTTCGGCCATGTAGTATGGCCGAACCCTACCAACGTTTTATTTGGAGGTATGGTTTAAGTGTAAGGTTGTCATTATATGAAAGAGAGACCAAATTGTAAATAGGTGAGGTTCGGCCATGGGGTATGGCCGAACCCCACATAGTGCATTTTTGGGACTTAGACCAAGTTGGAATTACATGGATGAATGTTTGACTTGCTGTTACATCACAAGGTAACGGAACGTGAAAGGCGTACGAGTCGTGAACGGGTGACGATTTGGTTTTATTATGTTTTTATGAGATATGTTGTATTTGATTTATGTTTCAAATATGGTTTTGAATGATGAGTTATGTATTTACAAATGACATACAATGCATCGACATCTCATGCATGGCATGGGATGATGATTATGGAACCCGGAGCCCACACTCCGGTGATATGCTGTGATGCAACTGTGAAACCTCCTTAGGCGATGCAGGTCCCGCCAGGAGTAGTATCATGATGATGATAATACATTGGTCTCCTTAGGCGATGCAGGTCCCGCCAGGAGAAATGTTATAATGATGAGAAATACATTGGTCTCCTTAGGCGATGCAGGTCCCGCCAGGAGAAATGTATAATGATGAGAATCACATTGGTCTCCTTAGGCGATGAGGGTCCCGCTAGGAGAAATATTATGATGATGAGAGCCACATCGGCCTCCTTAGGTGATGCAGGTCCCGCCAGGAGGAATATCATCAAGAAGAAATGAAAGTGTATTGTGATTTACCTTGACGGTGAGAGTCTCGTCAAGTGATGGCTATGAATATGCATGATGGGGGGGACTCATTACATGTGCATATTTACATAGCATTGATTTACCTATTTTGATGACCATATATATTATGATATATGCATGTTTTTATACACTACCCATGTGGTAGCCCTAATCGGAAATCCTACTGGGCGCGTTGATCTAACGCCCTAATTCTATCCACAGAGGATAATGCAGGAAATGGAAAAGGGAAAGAGAAGGTCGTGGACCTGGAGGGGAGCTAAGGTTAAGCGCTTGATTGATGATTGGGAAGTCTTATTTACTGTCTTTTGAGTTATATTTTATGGACTTGTAATAGTTAGTAAACTTTGCTATGGTTTGTCTATGGTATTGACAATGGATGTTTGGTTTATGTTATTTAATAATTGAGACTTGTATTTGCTATCTATTCAGTCTAATTCTGCAGTTAGTCTAGTTTATTCCGCATGATAATGTTTAGTTCCATGTATGGTTTGTTATCGTAGGTTTAGTCCATGCACACATGGGTGGCCAGTTAAGGGTCGGACTTAGGAAGTCCGAACTTAGCTCGCGTCGTGACGCCGCCCGCTCTCTTCCGGTGTTATTCTATTATTATTTTTAAAAAAATTAGACTTTGATTTCTCGGAGAGGGCGAGGCGTTACAATTACACCGTACCCCTATCTAGCAATCCCGGACGAGCCCAAAATATCAATGGTTCACATAGCTTCTTTTAAGCTAGTTTTCAAGCCCCAAGTCATGTTCGGACAGCTCATAACTTGGCTTGTTATCCCATGTCATGCATGAGAATATGAATGCAAGAATGCCCTTTCATTTTCAAATTGCGTGAAAGCATTGAAAAAGAGTTCATAAACACATGCCATTTATTTAACCAAAATAAAACATCATAGCTAGAAATAAAATCAGTGACATATACATAATCCATTGTGTCTCCAAAAAGGTAGGAATCCTACCAATGTCCAAGATACCGTCCTTTCCTTGTTTTGCAAGAATATCGCTATCGGTCATGTGAAACGAATCGAAACTCGTTACTTTGTTCAAACATACATATTAGTTTGATTTTTCATCTCAATTTCAACATCCCTATTTCCATCTAAGTTCCATATTCGTTTCCCAAATCATTTATGCATTCCTTGTCCTTAATCCGTTTAAAATCCTCAATGGGGTTTTTACTAACCCACAATAGTCCCAAAATTCAACCATTTAGAGACTGAAAAATTAGTCCCAACTGTGGCAGATTTACTAGCCAAAACAGTCTTTAAGTTCAACAATTTATAGACCGGAAATCAGTCCCAAAAACCAGCCACCAACTGGTCCTAAAACTGATCCAAAACTGTCCAAAAACTGGTCCATAAACTGGTCCAAAACTGGTCCAAAATCAGCCAGCATCTGTCTCAAAATCAGGCAACAAAATTAATAGTTTGAAGGCTAAAAACCCGTCCCAAGATTTACTGATTTTGAAACCTTAAAATCAGTCCCAAGATTTTAATAATTTAAAACCTTAAAATCAGTCCTAAGACTTACTGATTTTGAAACCTTAAAATCAGTCCAAAGGTTTACTGATTTTGGAACCTTAAAAACAGTCCCAAGGTTTACTGATCTTGGAACCTTAAAACAGCGATCCCAATGTTTACTGATTTTGAAACCTTAAAAATCAATCCTAAGGTTTGCTGATTTTGAAACCTTAAATTCAATCCCAAGGTTTACTGATTTTGAAACCTTAAAAACAGTCCCTAGGTTTACTGATTTTGGAACCTTAAAAACAATCCCAAGGTTTACTATTTTGAAACCTTAAAAATCAGTGCCAAGGTTTGCTGATTTTGAAATCTTAAAATCAGTCACAAGGTTTATTGATTTTGAAACCTTATTCTATTTAATCATATTATTATCATGGCATGGGTTCTTTTTTGTTTCAATCCCATAACCATTCCTAAATGGATTTCCATTTCCATGGCCTCAACACAATTTGACCATTCCATTCCATCAATTATGGAACCCATAGATTCGGCCACACCATGGCCAATCTATGGTTTCCTTTGAATCATTCCCTTATTGTTTAGACTTATACATACCTTCTATCCCGTATCATTCTTTTCTTTAGGATCTGTCATTTCCTTACTCCTTCTTCTTTCTTTGTTCTTCAATAGTTTTCCAAGTGTAGGTGTGTAGGTGGGAAAGAGAGAGAGGAGTGGAGAAGAGAAGAATCCTTGTACAAGATGTAAAAGTCGGCCAACGGGTGCGAGCAGCCCCTTGGGCTAGTGTCCTTTTGTATAACAGTCCAAGCCTTTTGATTCCCTCTCTTAATGGTTTTGCTTAACGAAGGTGTCCCTTGGCTTAACCAAGGAGACCCTTGGCTTAAACCAAGAAAATCATTTAACTTCCAAAGTGCCCCTTGGTTCATACCCTTTGAGATGGAAGTCTTTCCATCTACTCCACTCAACTCACCTTAACTCAACTTGAACTCATTTCCCAACTCAAGCAACTTAAGTCTTTAATTCAACTTAAACACATAAGTTCCTAACTCAACTCAATTAGCAACTTAATTTTATTTGAACTCACTCATTTGTGGTTGACCATGTCAACCATGACATGGTCGACCATGACGCATGGCACTTGGGGTCCCACTTGGCCATGTCACTTGATGATGTGGCATTCATGCTTAGTTGGCTCTCATGTGATGACATGTATGCCACTTGGCAATGCCACATCACCTAGATGCCACCTCACTTGATGAGGTGGACTTTAATGCATTAATTATCCATTTCAACTAATTTATTTAAACTCACCCAAATACTAAAAATTGAGCTCAGCCATGACCCATTGGGTCATAATTGGGTAATTGACCCATTTGGGTCATAATTGGGTAATTAACCTATTTGGGTCATAATTTTGTAATTGACCCATTTCAACTTTTAATTTCAAAATTCCATTAAATCGCAATCCAAATGGATCAATCCAATATATTTATAATCTAGGGAAAATCTAGGGTGTTACACATTCAGTCGACTGAATGTTTGATTCAGTCGACTGAATCAAAGCCGAATTATCAACAAACCGTTTACGTGTTTGGTAAGTATACCTTTAGTCAACTAAATCATAAGATTCAGTCGGCTGAAACACACCAGATCACTTACTTGTTTGGTACGTCTACGTTCAGTCGACTGAATCCTAGATTCAGTCGGCTGAAATACCAATAGACCCCATCTGTGCTTAGCCAGTGTACATTCAGTCGACTGAATCATAGGATTCAGTCTGCTGAAATACCTAGATATCCCTTATGTGCTCGGCCAGCCCACTTTCAGTCGACTGAATTATTAGATTCAGTCGGCTGAAACTCCCAAATTACCCTTGTTTGCTTGGCCAGCACCCTTTTAGTCGACTGACTTTTTGTTAGTTCTCTCTGTTTGCATGCATGGTTAGGCCCTTCTTCATGAAATCCATTCTTATCATTTTTAAACATGGATTTCATCTTCCATACCTCTTCTTTGTGAACTTACTCTACCCACTAGCCAAGGCTAGGATCTTTTCCATAATTCATTTTATCTTTGTATCATTATAGCATGGTTTTGGATTCAATGCTTTGGTTGTTTGTTTCAACCCATAACCATTCCTTGAATGGATTTCCAACTCCATGGCCTTATAACAATTTGGCCATCCATTCCAACAACAAACCTATGGTTTCGGCCACACCATGGCCAAACCTATGGTTTCTATAGACTTATTCCCATACTGTTAAACTTTAAACATACCTTCTTCCCTTCTTCTTCTTTTCTTTTTGATCTGTATCTCCTTCCTTAATCCTTTTTCTTCATTCCTTACTCTTTAAAGATTCTCCAAGTATAGAGGTGTAGAGGGGAGAGAGAGAGGAGAGGAAAATCCTTTGCTCACAAGTGGAGGAGTCAGCCAAGGGGTGTGGAGTGCCCCTTGGTTTGTGTCTTTTTGTATAACAGCTAGTCCCTTCATTCCCTCTCATTATAGCTTAGCCTTTAACCAATGAGTCCCTTGGCTTAACCAAGGAGACCTTTGGTTTCCCAATGAGTCTCTTGGGTTCATGTTCTTTGAGATGAAAACTCTTCACCTTCCCAACTCAAGCCAACTCAACTCAAGACTTGAACTCACTTGTGGTCTACCATGCATGTGGTGACTTTCACCACATGGCATTCGGGTCCCACCTTGGCCATGTCACTCGATGATGTGACCTCCTTGTCTACTAGGCTTCCATGTGATGACATGCATGCCACATGGCAATGCTACATCACTTGATGATGTGGACTTTAATGCATTGGGCCTTAATTGAGTAATTGACCATTTAATTTAAACTTACTCAATTACTTTAAAATCAAGCTTACCCATGATCCATTGGATCTTAAATGGGTAATTGATCCATTTCTTGTCCATCTAATGTCAATTTCCACCTTTTAAATCTCAAATTCCATTAATTTGCAATTCAAATGGACTATTCCAATATATTCATATAGTAAAGAAAAATCCGGGGCGTTACAATTTTCAAGTTCGGGAACTTGAAGGGCATTTTGGTAATTTTACAATTATTGTATATTTGTCATGAAAATTTGTTCAAAAGTCACATGTTTTCTCGCTCGACGTTCAGCACTCGAGATCTTTCAGATTTTCAACCCTCTTTTTCTACTTTTTTGGAAATATATATATATATATAAACCTTAAATTTCCGCCGCATTGTAGCATTTAAGCTACAGTGCAGCCGCTCACCCCTTCTTCCTCTCATCTCCAAACTCTAAGAGGCAACAACTGCCGCAACCCTCCCGCAACCCTTTTCTCGCACATTCCCTCCCTATTTCCCCATTTTTCAAGTATTTTCCCTCTCTGCATCTTCTTCTCCTCCTCTCACTGTTCTTCTTCCTCTTCTTCCCTCTTGGTTCCTTCACCCAACCGTCGCCTCCCACTCTAGTTTTCCCCAATCGCCGTCACCATCCAAGAATTTTGATTTTCGCCAGATATTTTCTATCCCTTTTCTTCTTGCTCGGTACACTCTTCTTCTCTCTTTCCCATCTCTCTTTCTCTCTCGTTTTTCTCTCTTCTTTTCCACATTCTCCCTTGATTTTTCCACCCTTTTTCTCTGATTTTCACCATTTTCCTCAGTTTTCTCCTATTTTCTCTGATTTCCTCTATTTTCCTCGATTTTCTCGGGTTTTCCTTGAAGTGTCATTTTTCCCCTTTTCCAACTTAGTTGGGCAACTGAGTTGGCTCAGTCGAGTCTCCAAGTGGACTCAACTCAGGCGCCTGAGTTAACCCGACCCAAGCCTAGTTTGTCCCAACCAGGCTCAGACATGATCAGACCCAACCTAGGCCCAGTGGACTGGTTAGGGTCCGGCCAAGCCCACTTCTGGCAGGCCCGACCCGACTTGGACCAGTCCACTTCTGGCAAGCCAGACCCGACTTGGCCCAGCCCACTTCTGGCAGGCCCAGTCCCTTTCCCTGACCCGTTTTCAAGCTCAGCCCAATTCGGCCAGTTTTGGGCTCGGCCCAGTTTTGCACCCGTTTTCTCTCCAGTCTCTTTTTAACCTGGTTTTTCTTAATTACTCATTCGTCCCTCCTTGTTTTAACAGATTGAGCTCCCTTCGACCCTTTAAGCCGCTTACTTGCCTTGGACTTTCGACTCCACACACACGGTGAGGGAACTTATCGCTATTTTAGCATGCACTCGCATATATTCAAACCGTTATCTTTGGACATGGAGTGACCCGATTGTAACCCTCTATTTATTTAGCCACTTTCTAAGGGAAAACTGTTGAAATAAGTATGTGGCAGGGGGTCCGCTCGGGTGTACTTCTGTTATCTATATGCATCGGTAAAAAAATTAAGACAATCTGATAATTGAGTATGTTACTCGAAAACTATTGATGATGCTTGGAGTGTCTATTTGCTAAATATTAATTAAACCGTGTTGGGTGGAGATATGCGTGATTAAGTAACTCATTGTATACTTTTGACTCGCATGATGAACTGTGTTCTTGATTTTGAGTTGGTTGTATAAGAATGTATCCTCGTTGTTATACATGTTTGTGATATCGTGTGCATGCATTGGAGAGACTATTCATATGTATACATGCTTACGATGATGTAATGAGTTGGTTGCGGAGAGGACTTCCCTGTTATGCTTCGGCGATCGAGACCCCGATAGGGGATACGGGTCTCCCCGTTGCGTTCCATTGGTCGAGGTGCCTACCATTGAGATGGCTTCCCCACTATGCTCTGGCGGTCAAGACCCCCATAAGAGATGCAGGTATCCCCGTTGCATTCCGCCGGTTGAGGCAGTGTATATTGTATGGTCTCCCGATTGTATTGGTAGGGGGACCGAAGTTGTTGGAGGACCATTGAGAGTTATGGAGATGATATCTTGGATTAGTTAGTGGAATCATCGGTTAATAGAGTAGTCGAGTACCGCAGAAATGGATATTTATTCACTTATGATGTTCACTGCCCCTTTACATATGTGATATATAACTAGGTTCCTAATATGTGGTATGTTTTATCCCTTCATTGGGCTGGTTTGGTCACCCCTTACCTTTCAGGTACCCCGATTGCGAAGGGGCCAGGTTGGCCCCTTGAGCAAGTACCTGGAGAGGAGTAGTAGTGAATAGAAGTTTATGTTCATGTTATGTTTTAAATTGAGAAATCGTAGTTGTATGGACTCATTATTACATGTTTGTTGGATGACTGTATAACCACTTTTGATTAGTTTATAGTTGTGGTTTGTTATGTTTCCTAGTTATGGACTCATGGTTTGTTGAGTGGGAGGCAGTTACCCCATTTCAAATTTTTTTTTTTTATTATAATGATATCCATTTTTCATGACATTTTGAGATATTTCGGAGATAACGCACCCGTAATGGGACGGGGCGTTACAACTTTCCTAAGAATGTTGAGTTATACATTTTTCATTTCTCTTCCTTTATTTTCCATATGAAATACCATATTTCAACTTAAGATCAATAGGACTTCATTAAAGGACGAAACGTGGCTTGGGATCGGGTCAAATCAAAGAAGGATAATAAGGTTCTAAGAATAAATATTTTGATCAAAAGGTTAGAGGCTTTTAAGATATATGACGGGATATTTTTTCCTTTGTTTTTTTTTTCCCTTTTTCTTTCACATCCTTCTTTTGTTGTTAGGATGTTTCATTTCTTTTTGTACTATTTTCTTTTTTTTCTTTTCTTGTGCCCTTGTTTTTGAGTACCATCCCAATCTTTGTCATCTCTAACTTTTTCTATGAATAGGTCACAGATCTATTTTTAATGAGGATCAGACTCCCAAAACCAGAGTTGGGTTGGTAAACATGGCTGATCAAGAAAACATGCTAACTTAAAGGCTCAACTGGGAACTATCAAGATAAATTTTGACCAAAGATAGGTAGGCATGAAAGTTCAACGATCCAAAAAATGGCCTAAATCATATCCTAAGTTTTATACAATGATTTCCTTGTTTTAAATAAATTCCAAAAAAATTCAAATGTACTAACTCAATTTTAATGGCGTTCTCAGTAATTATGACCAAACTTTGAAGAATGATGAGATCCACAACGACTTGAAGCGTTAAAGAAATAAAAATGGATTGACTTAAATCCCTCAGAAAAATAGACTGGTACTAAAGCTCACTGGGTCAAGTCTCCACTAGTATTCCTTTGTTGACTACTAGACTCGTGAAATTTTTTATTTTCTAACTCAATTTAACATGGCTGTGTAAATTTACTCCGAATATAAATTCTATACAAATTTTATTGAAAAAGTGTGATATAAACAGTTTTATTCACCTCTTAATGCTGAAAAATCACTTAGACTAATTTTTTTTTCCAAGGATTAGCCTCAGTCTTCACTTACTGTTCCCTTGATTGGTTTTTTATTTTAATTTTTTTATTGGACTCTACTAATGTAACTCCTAGATACCCCCAAACTTAAATTTGAAATTGTCCTCAATGTTCAATGGTTAGATGCAAAATGTCAGGACATTGTTAAATTTTGGGTTTTGACATATCTAAGTGAAACATCCTAAAAACTGACTCTAAAAATTGACTCTTTTTTTTTTCACAAAAACCCTGTGATTAATCCATACTCTATTATTTTTGCACACTTTCTACAACCCAGTCCTTTGTCACTGAGTTCCATATGTCTTGGCATATGATGGTGTTCAATATGCTTAATTGAGTATAATGTATCATAGGCAATAATTCGCTTTTCATTAAGATGTTTTCCTTTTGGCATGAAATAAAGCCATGGTTCTTTGGGACCATTACCTATGATAGTATCATCATCAATTATGTCGTTCCAATTTCGTTCTACCCTAACTAGACTTTCTTTATTTCGAAAAGAACTCTCGGATGTTGATGAAATTGACATGACTTCACAAACCCGACTGTAACACCTCGGATTTTCATTCAAGGAATATATGTGGAAATTGTCCATTTAATTTGTGAATTAATGGAGATGGACCTTAGATGGGTAAGGACTTGGGTCAATTGCCCAATTATGACCCAACGATTATGGATAAGGTTCAATTGAAATAAATGGGTAAGATTTATTTAATTGGGTCAAGGTTGTCAATTGGGTCAAATGCCAAATTGGGACCCAATGGGTCAAATGCCCAATTGGGACCCAATGGGTCATGGTTGACTTGGTCGACCACCAAATAATTTCAAGCTCAATTAAAGTGTGGCTGAATTAAATTGGAAATGGAATCAAGGAATTGAGTTGATTTTAAGTGAGTTAAATAGAGTTGAATTCAAAAATATGAGTTGAGTTAAAGAGATGAGTTGAATAAGAAGATGGAGAGTTCCATCTCAAGGGACACCATCATGTACACACGTTGGGGAGGTGGGAGTTTCATCTCATGGGACGAAACTCCAAAGGGATCATTGATGAGGGAGGAGAAGGGTTTTGTTGTTACACATGCCATATCCAGGAGCACACATTGGGGAGATGGAGGGTTTCCATCTCAGGATGGAAACCCAAGAGGCACACAGTTGGAGTTTCATCTCATGGGATGAAACCCCCAAATGAACATTAATGAGGGAGGTGAAGAGGTATAGTTGTTACAAAGGGGTATCACCAAAAAACACCACCCTTGGCCGACCCTCTTTCATTGAACAAGACAAGGAAAGACTTGGAGTTTCATTTCACTCTCTCCCTTTCTCTCTTGGCCGACCCCCCTTTCAAGACAAGAAACACTTAGAGTATTTTCTATCTCAAGGTTGGCCGACCACTCTCATTGAACAAAGGAGAGAACACTTAGAGTTTTTATCTTAAATCTCCTCTCTCTCTCCCTCTCTCAAACATTCACCAAGGCCAAACCATCTCCTTGGGGTTTCATCTTAGACCCTCTCCCTCGCAAGCTCACGCTTTGGCCGAAGATCAAGAAGGAAGGAAAAGAACGGAGGAGCAAGTCGGAAGGAAGGAAACCGGAGAAGTCGCGGAATCGGTAAGTACTTGATGAGATCTTAATAAATAAGAAAAGAATGGTCAAGGATCATGGTTCGGCCCTTGCATAGCCGAACCCTAATTGGTGTGTATATATGGAAAAGATCTCATGCATGTCTAAGATAAGGTGTTATGAGCAAAGATCATGAGTTGGACTTGCATGGCCAAACCCTAAGGTTGATATGCATGGACCATTAAGGACAAAGGAAGGGTTAGACGAGGTTCGGCCATGATGCATGGCCGAACCCCATCAAAGGATATAAACATGGCTATATGATTTTTAAGAGAAAATAACGAACCCCATGGAGAAATATTGAATTATTTACATATGTTTAGGCCATGAAAATAATGGAATTATTGGTGATTCTAAGTAGGTCTTAAATATTGCAAAGCATGGTCTCAAGTGTTGTAAATAGTGAAGAACCATGAACCATGGGTTCGGCCATGTTGTATGGCCGAACCCTATGAAGAGATATTGATGGACTTCAATGTATTTGGACCATGAAATTGATGGAAGGAAGTTGGTAAATGTTAATGAGTGGTAAAGGATAAAAATCATGCAAATATGTTAGTGATTTTAAATAAGGTTTAAGTGTTGTAAATGATAAACTTGAAATGAGGAAATAAATAAGAACCAAGGACCATGGGTTTGGCCATGTTGTGTGGCCGAACCCCGTGGAGAAATATTAATGGATTTATTATGGATCTTTGGGTTTTAAATGATGAATCTAAGTGTATGACTAAACCCCCCATGGAGGGACTTGGGTTATGGATCTAGTGTTGTAAATGATTTAAGAAAGAGGAGGAAAAATGACATCATGGACTTAAACATGATTTGAAATCAAAGGGATCATTGGCTTGACTTATTTATATGTAATAAGGTAACGGGATCTCGCAAGCGGTGTACGATCGGCTTGACGAGATCGGTGAGCGTTTTTTGGACGAAAACGCAAGAACACATTAGTTGGTCATTGGTAGGATGCCTACCTCATTTAAAACCATGGAATATGTATATGTGAATGTTTTACTTGAATTATTTTGGTATCAAATGATATGTCTTAATGATGGGATTTTAATGTTATGATTTGTATTATTACATAGCATGTTGGCATTTGCATCTCATGCATGGCATGAGAGGGATGAAATGTAACCGGAGACCTAGGCTCCGTCGGGGCGTCCGTAAGGCATTCGTTAGGGTACCTTGATGTGCATTATCCATCAAGAGGGATGTATGATTGATTTGTAACCGGAGATCCACGCTCCGTCGGGGCGTCCGCAAGGCATTCGTGGGGGTACCTTGATGTGCATTATCCATCAAAAGGGATGTATGATTGATTTGTAACCAGAGATCCACGCTCCGTCGGGGCGTCCGTAAGGCATTTGTGAGGGTACCTTGATGTGCATTATCCATCAAGAGGGATGTATGATTGATTTGTAACCGGAGATCCACGCTCCGTCGAGGTGTCCGTAAGGCATTCGTGGGGTACCTTGATGTGCATTATCCATTAAGAGGAATACTATATGATTGTGATATGGGTGATGGGTGGGACTCATGGCATATGACACCCATGGCATGGTATTGCACCAGCATGATTATGATCTCTATTATCATGCACTGTTTCTAGTTTTTATCTGTATGATTGGAGCTCTATTATCATACACTGTTTTGGATACGATGTTTTACAAGTAGGGCATGATGTATTATATCTAGATTTTCATATTAATCCATGTGTTGACCCTACTCTGAGTACCTACTGGGCGCGTTGTTTAACGCCCTACTTCTACCTTAGATGATGACACAGGAAATGGACGGAACAAAGGACGCGATCGGAACCAAGCTTAGGAGCTTGGATAATTTAGTTTCACTTTATTTAAGTTTATTCCTGGACAATGTGATTTGAGTAGATAGTATTTGGGAATGTAATAGCTTAGACTATTTGATACGGATCGAATGATGATTAATCTGGGTTAAGTTAATTTATATTGATTGCCTTCTTTGCTAAGTAAATGTTGTAATTCGATGTTATTTCCGCAATGGGTATTCCGCAAGTCGTAGTACGTGTGAACCGTTTTAGTGGACTTGGTCCACGCACACGTATGGTCGGCCAGTTAAGGGTCAGGTTTTGGAAGGTTAGACTTATCTCGCGTCATGACGTTCCCGCTCTCTCTCACTCTTTAGTTAAAAAAAAAAAAATAGACTCTGATTTTCGGTGAGTGAAAAAGGGCGGGGCGTTACACCTACTGTTTTCCGAAATAGATTGATGACTAATTTGGGTTCCACCAGTTGGTGACCTAATTCTAACTAATCTTTCAGTCGAATCACGTCTCCAAGTGCTCATATTTACTCAAATAAGGACCACACAAGAGAAAACAATTTCAAACAAAATAAATTACCTAAAACTAAAAATAAAAATCTAAACTAACCTAGTGTCTCTAGCTAGCTCCTAATATTTTCTCCAAGAATTCTAAATCTCCAATTAAAAGTTTAACCACAATCATGGCCAGGTAAGTTCTCAGGTAAGTGGGGAGCACATGGCATCTTTTCCTAGCTTATCCTTAGTTCATGCTTGACCGCAATGCCTTGGTAACAGAACTAATCCTAGACACCATGATTGAAGAGAAACTAGTAGTGGTTATTTAAAATTATTTGAATAAAAGACTGTCCTATTGAGCATGACAAACCTTAAATACTAACCTATGGTTCCAGAATTGATTTTATTTAATGTGCATGAGCCATTTATTACTAATCTTTTTTTTTATGTGAATGCAACCTAATCTAACAATGCAAGAATCAAACAAATATGCAAAACAATAAGCAAACAGACTATACTAAATGCATGAATCTAGCAACCTAAATGCAAAAATAAATATGCAATCTGTTTTTTTTATGAAAGTAATATATGCCAAGCACCCTAATAAAAGCTATATGAATGCATGAGAAAATAAAAATGAAAAGAATATAGTTAGGAACTTACCTTAGCCAATGCACTCCAATTCCAGCAGCTTTGACTCGCGATTTCCAAAACTCCTAAAAAGTAAAACACAGGAACAAATTCTAACTAAAAAATGCATGAACTAACTAAATGCAAAATCCTAAACTACATCTAGATTAAGATTAAAATAATTAGTCCTAATTAAGTGTCCTAGAATAATATGAGATTGTAAATAAATTTCTAGATTAAAACCATCACTTAATTAAAATTTAATCAAAGATCCAAATTTAGAAACATTCCAAAAATAGAACTTTCCAAAATTAGACGTCTCTAAAATCGACAATTTCTAAAAATAGATTGTTTCCAAAAATAGATAATTTTAAAATTTTCCATAGACAGAAATTTTAAAACTTTCCAAAAATAAATTTATTTACAAAATAAACATTTTATTAAAATGGGTTATATTTGTAAGATTGAAAAGAGGCTAAAGGAAGATATTAAATGATTTCATCAGTTTGCCAAAAATAGAAATTTGTTCCAAAAATGGAAATTTTCTACAAAAATAGAAACTTTCAAAAATTCAATAGAATATCTAGATTTAGCATAATTTTCACAACTTAGATAAAATTCTAAATGTTTTATACTTTTAAAGAAAATTTTAATTTTAGGAAACTTTCCAAAATTAGAATTTCTAAAAATAGAAATGTCCAATGTTAGATAAGCAAAATTAAAAGATTCCAAAAATAAAAGTGTTTTCCAAAAACCATAAAAATTCAACATATATTTTGATTGTTTCCCCGGCAATGGCACCAAAGTCTTGTTGATGTGTTTTAAATTTATAAATCTCGCAAGCTCACGAACCATTCTTAGTACAACGATTGAATACGAGGTCAAAACCAAAGGAAACATTCAAAATATATGAAATTCAGAATACACATGCCTCAATTTTTATGTTTCTTAGAAAACCAAGATTCAAAATTAAATCTGGGATAGAAATCAATTTTAATCTTAAAAGTATATTTCCAACTAATCAAATCTTCAATTAAATAAATAGATCTACAATTTTAGATCATTGATTAAAAGTGATTAAAATAATGTATTAATTAAGAGTTTATAAACAATCTCACCACACATCCTAATTCACAAACTCTAGTTCTGTAACGCCCCGCCCTTTTTCACTCGTTTTTTCCCATAATTCAGAGTCTATTTTTTTTTTTTTTATAACAGAGTAGAGTGATAGAGCGCGGGACGTCACGACGCGAGCTAAGTCCGAACTTCCAAAGTCCGACCCTTAACTGGCCAACCCTATGTGTGCATAGACTAAGTCCACGAAAATGGTTCACACATAGCAATATAATCATGCGGAATAAAATCATAACATTCGGAAACATAATAGAACACAGTTCTATTCCATTCAGATAGCAAAGTACGTCAAGTCTGTAATCATCATTATCATATCTTAATTATTCAGTAAAATATCCAACCATAGCAAATTCATCTAAGTTATTACATCCGAACTCTAGATACTCAAAATACAAGCCCATGAGTATCTTAAACAAAATATAAACTATAATCCTCCAAGCTCCTATGCCTGGCCCGTTTCGCGTTCATTGCTCCCTTCGTTTCTTGTATCATCCACTAGGGTAGAAGTAGGGCGTTAGAACAACACGCCCAGTAGGTATTCCAATTAGGGTTAACACATGAGTTTGTACCAAAAATCCAAATATAATAAACATATCAAATCCAGTATAATAAATCATACCATACTTATAAAACATTGTATCCAAAACAGTGTATGATAATAGAGATCCAATCATACCGATAAAAAAAACCAGAAACCTTGCATGATAATAAATGTCATAATCATGCTGATTCAATGCCATGCCAGCTATCATATGCAATGAATCCCACCCATCACAAACTCATAGTATCCTCTTGATGGGATTCTCATCATCAAGGTATCCTTCCACGAGTGTTTTACGGACGGCCCGACGAAGTGTGGATCTCCGGATATATAGTATCCTCTTGATGGAATGCTCATCATCAAGGTCTTTATACATAGTATCCTCTTGATGGGATTCTCATCATCAAGATATCCCCCCACGAGTGTTTTATGGACGCCCCGATGGAGTGTGGGTCCCCGGTTACCTGTCATCCCTCCCATTTCATGCATGAGATGCAAATACCACATGCTATGCAATTATACAAAATCATAGCATTTAAAGGCTCATATTTAAAATACATGCTATTTTATCAAATAAACATAACATATAAAATCACCATTTGAAACATATCCTTTGCAATATAAATTCATTAAATCAAGATAAAAACAATGTACATAAACCCATGGTTTCAAAGAGGTGGAATCCTACCAAAGACCGCTACGTGTCCTTATGTCTTTCGTCCGGTAACCGCTCACGATCGTAAAGACCTTGTGAGTTCCCGTTACCTTATAATGCAATAAACAATCAAAACCAAGTCCTACTTAATGTACAATATTTTAAGTCCCTAAACCAATCCCCATGGTTTATCATTTTCACACTTATTTACCAAATTGCCATTGGTCTACTATTTATTTAATATTTCATTTTAATATGCCAAACATAGTCCTTATGTCCACCAAACAATTACCATGGGGTTTGGCCATACACCATGGCCGAACCCATGGTCCATTAATTCAATTAATTACAATAATGCCATTATACTTATCCATAGCCATTTACCTTCCTTATTTTCATATATTTACAAGATTGTCATCCATGGCTAATATAACCCATGTTAGCAAGTATTTACAACCTTGCCATTGCCTCCAACAACTTAGGCTTAGGTTCCAACACATAGATCCATTTATTTATTTTAAACATCCATAACACTCCCAAATACCCTTTTTAAAATAATTCATAACCGCTTCCATCAACTTATGTTTGAATTTCAAAACATAGTTCCAATAATTCTACATAATTACCATATTGCCATCCAAGGCTATAATTCCATTGTTCTCATCCTTCATCCCTTTAAAATACACCCAAACATAAACTCATAACTGATTCATGGGGTTCGGCCAAACATCATGGCCGAACCCTATGTCCATTTATTTCACCTATTAACAATTTTGCCATCACCTTCATCACCTTAGGTTTAGGTTTCTAAAACCTATCAATAAATTTATACATTATACGTAACACTCCAATAATCCACAACCATAGATCCATAAATAAACCCTTCCTTTCCTTTTAATCATATTAGGCCCATTCAAGACCCATAAAAATTCCTTAACCATTTAAGTCCATAAAGAACCTCATGGGGTTCGGCCATACACCAGAATCCATGATCTTTCATTTTAGCCTTTAATTACAACTTTGCCATTATTAGAAAATTCCATAATTAGCAAGTCCATAATTAGAGACTTACCAATTTAATCTCCACCTTCCACAATTGGAGACTTACCAATTTAATCTCCACCTTCCATAATTGGAGACTTACCAATTAATTCTCCACCTTCCATAATTAGAAGGTTTCCAACTTTATTCTCCACATTCTATTTTAATCACCATGCTTAGATCCTTTCTAAATTAATATCCAACTTCCATTTTTAGAAAGTTTCTAAACCTAGGATCCAACCTTCCATATTTGGCATAATTTCCCAATTTAGCATGCATCCTTCCTTAATTAGCAACTTACTAAATTTAATAACCATCTTTCCATTCTAATTAATTTAATCATACATCAAAATACCTAACAACTCCATAATTAGAAAGTCCTTAAATAGAAACTTTCTAAATTAATATCCAATTCCATAATTATAAGGTTTCCATACTTATCATAAATCCTTCCATACTTAGAAGGTTTCCAAGATAATCATTAATCCTTCCATAATTAGATAGTTTCTAAATTTAAACTCCATCTTCCAAAAATAATTATCATACATTAAAATTACCATAACCACTCCATGGGGTTCGGCCATACACCATGGCCGAACCCTTTGGTTCACAAACCTCCTTCTACAAATTATTAAACATTGATCTTACATTTAATCCATTAAAATCCAATAAGACCCATTCAATTTATTCATGATTCTTATCCATTCAATCCTTTCAAAAATCATATAACATTAACATCAATTCTTATTTAAAATTTACCAACAACCTTCCATGGGGTTCAACCATGCACTATAGCCGAACCCTATAGTTCTTTCTTTCCATTAATTTGTCTTTCCATGAATCTAAAACCATATAATTACTCCATGACTTTCATCCCATAAAATATAATCACCAAAAGCATCCATTAAAATTTATTAATAACTTTTCCATGGCATGGGCGAACCCTATGGTTCATCTTATTCCATGGTTTCCATCCCTTAAAATTTCCATAAATTATAAACTACAACCTTTCATGGGGTTCAGCCCTTCACCATGGTCGAACCCTATGGTCTATCAACCTCTTCTTAAACCACTTTAAATCCCTTTTAAAACATGCATAATCAGTCCATGGTTTTCATCATTAAAATTCCATAATTAAACCATGTTTTTCCATGGTTTTCATCCCTTAAAAACACATAATTTAAACCATGTCATTCCTCATCATTCATCCCTCAATCTTCTTCCATGGGGTTCGGCCATACATCATGGCCGAACCCTATGGTTCTTTTCCTTTAAACAAAAACTATTAAAATCACTTTCCGATTCTGCGACTCCTTCAGTTTTCCGTCGGTTGATCTTGCTCTTCCAATCCTCTTCTTTCCTTAGCCTTTTCTTGTGTATGTTGTGAACCATTTTGTTTTGCTGTTGTAATAGCCCGAATTTTTAAATAATAATTATATTGGCTATTATTTATTTTAATGATTGGAATTAAGAATTTTGATGGAATGAATGGTAAATGGATCACAATTTGGGCAATGGCCCAAGTCTGGTCCAATGAACCATGGGTTGGATAATTTCCAATTAATTGGGTCAATGATCGTTAATTGGGTCAAGGATGGTCAATTGGGTCAAATACCCATTTGGGACCCAATGGGTCAAGAGAGTATGAGCATTAGGATAAATGGGTAGGAGGTGAATTTAATTGGGCCATGGGCCCAATGGTGATAAAAGGAAGGGGGTCCATCTCATGGACAAATGTGGGAGTGAAATATCCAAGATGGCATAGCCGAGTGGGGCCCAACTCCACCTCATCAAGTGAGGTGGCGTGTGGACCAAGACATAGGTGGGGCCGACCGCCATGGTTGACTTGGTCAACCATGGATGAGTCAAAGGGAAATTGCGGAGGATCAAGGTGAATTGAATTGGATAAATTGATTAAAATCACCTAAGTTAAGTTGGAATAAATCAAGGTGGCATAATCAAATGGGACGCAACTCCAACTCATCAAGTGAGGTGGCTGGTGGGCCAAGGCATTGGTGGGGCCAGCCACCATGGTTGACTTGGTCAACCATTGGTGGATTCATGGAGGAAGTAAAGATGAATAAGTGGAATTAAATTATGTAATTAAATGACCTAAGTTAGATATCAAATTAAATAAATGAGTTGCATTACATGGAGTGAGTTCAATGGGGGTGAGTCACCTAGAAAATGGGTGAGTCAAATGGGTGGTTTCATCTCATGGAAACCACCAAACCATCAAGACAAAACCATCCAAAATCGTTGGATGATGTGGAGTGCCACATGGAGGGCATGCTTCCCTTTTGGCTGGACCAAAAGCCTAGGTGGAGAGCATGCATTGACCAAAAATGAGGTGGTGGTGCCACCTCATCCAAACCCACCCAAAACCGTTGGCCATGGAGGGGTTGGGAGTGCCATGTGGAGGGCATGCACCCTCCATGGCTAGACAAGATCCTTAAGTTGGGGGCATGCTAGGGCATGCATTGGCCCAAAGGGAGGTGGTGGTTCCACCTCATCCCAACCACCACCACTAAGGGACAAGAGGCCTAAGATTAAGGGCATGCATGGACCATGATTGGGCAAAGGAATGGTGGTGGAGTCTAGCCCAAGCAAGCCCAAGTCAAGATGGAAAGATGGATTTTCCATCTCATTCCTCTCACCTCACTCTCTCCCTCCCTTTCCTAGCAGACCCTCTCTTCCAAGACAAGAAGGAAAGGACTTAGAAAAAAAAAAAGAGGAGATTCCAAGCTTGGCCGACTACACTCCTCTCCCTCTCTCAAACCTACCTCCATCTTGGCCGAACAAACCTTGGTGATCTCATCTTGATCAAGCTCATATATTGGCCGAAGATCCAAGAAAAATGAGGAAAATAACATCATGGGTTCGGCCATGGTGTATGGCCGAACCCCATGACCCATTTTATGAGTCATTTCATGGGTTAAGTATGGATCTATCCATGTTTAAAATGAATGGGTATTAAGTTAAGGAATTGGCTGATTTATAATGGGTTTTGTGTCATGATTAATGAGGCATTGATGGATCCATGTTTATGGATCAGTTAGGGATATGGACATGCATAAATGAAAGGTGATTAGCCATGAGAAGGAGTGGCAAAAAATGTAAATATGGCCAAAAATGGAAGACCATGGGTTCGGCCATGGTGTATGGCCGAACCCCATGGGGGATGGTTGTGGACTTAGGGACTTTTAATGATGACCTTATGTGTTGGGTAAATGAACCAAAGGGTGGCTAATCTTGGACCCACATTTGATTAAAATGAGAAGGACTAAACAAGGACCCAAAAACCAAGTGGGTGAGGTTCGGCCATGTTGTATGGCCGAACCCCACTAAGGCATGTATGATGGACTTAGGCATGGTTGAAACATTGGGCTGATTTATTGATGTGTAATAAGGTAGCGGGATCTTGCAAGCGGTGCGAGATCGGTAATCGATTCTTGGACGAAAACCCAAGGACCATGTATTTAGACATTGGTAGGACTCCTGCCTCATTGAAAGCCATGGATTATGTGTATATGAATATTTTACCTCAATTATTTTGGTATCAAATGTATGTCTTCATGATGGGATTTTAATGCTATGGTTTGTATTATTATATGGCATATTGCACTTACATCTCATGCATGGCATGGGAGGGATGAAATGGAACCGGAGTCCATGCTCCGTCGGGACGACCGATAAACAAACATGGGGATACCTTGATGTGCCTTTTCCATCAAGAGGGATATTATGTGATGATGATATGAATGATGGGTGGGACTCATGGCATGGCATTAATCACATGGTTTTGATATACTTATATCTATGTGTTTTGTTTATACTAATCCATGTGTTGACTCTACTCGGAGTACCTACTGGGCGCGTTGTCTAACGCCTTACTTCTATCTTAGACGATGATGAAGGAAATGGAGGAAGTGATCGGAGCCAAGCGTAGGAGCTTGGATGAGCTAGTTTAATTTATTTAAGTTTTATTTATGGAAATGTAATTTGAGTAACTTAGCTTGTTGGACTATAATAATTAGACTACTTGCTATGGTTTGGACTTTTATTTGGACATTTTAATTTGGGGTATTTATTAATTAAGTGATGTAATTCTTTGCTATCTAAAATTGGTAGGATAGACTCTATTATAACTCCGCATTAAGTTTATATTCTGCAAGTTTACTTTCTACTTGTGAACTGTTCTCGTGGACTTCGTTCCATGCACACGTAGGGTTGGCCAGTTAAGGGCCGGGCTTTGGAAGCTCGGACTTAGCTCGCATTTTGACGTGCCGCTCTCTTGTCACTCTTTATTTCAAAAAAAAAAAAATAGACTCTGATTTCCGGCTAAGCGAGTGAAAGGGGGCGGGCGTTACAGCTGCTGCCTCTCTTCCTTTGATAATGATTGCTGTGCACTCCTCTCATTCTCTCCTTATATTACCTTCCTTTTGATCACAACTTAGAAAGTGCTAAGATAAGAATTTCCCTTATGGCGTGCGCACTACCCTTTAAATTAGACATTGCTAATGCCGTGTACACCTTGCTGCCCTTCTCTTTTTGATTCATGAATGCCGTGTGCCTCTCCTTTGTCTCTTTCTTTCTTTTAAATAAAACTCCACACGGTTCCATGGTAAGAAAGTGCCTTGTGCGCCCCTTCCTTGTTGCCTCTTCCATTTTATTAAACTTTCCCTTTAATCCTATCCTAGATTAGAAGGTGCCATGCGCACCTCCTTGCCTTTCCCTTATTGCTTCCAATTAAACCCAACTTAGAAGGTACCAAGACCCTCTAAATTAGCCATTGCATAAACCCAAATCCATCTACACGATTTTAATCAAGAAAGCCCCTCTTAAAAAGATCTCTTGCGCATAAACATGGATATCGTATCTTCATTTAGATTAGATATCTTCTCAAGATACTCTAACACATCATGCGCATAACCCTATGCAACCCCTAAAATCTCTCATCAATATCTCCCATACACGCCCCAAGTAATCCATTTTTATCTATATTGCATTTCCAATTATTTAAGCCCCATTTAATTTTTATTAAAACCTTTTCCGTAATCCGTTGGGTCATAATTGGGCAATGACCCAACACTTTACCCATATAGGGTCCATAATTAATAATTTACAAATTAAATGGGTAATTTCCATAAATATTTATAACTTGGAAATCCAGGGTCTTAAAAGTTCTAATTAAATTTAATCCTAACTAGTTAATCAAGTTGTTAAGGAGGTTTTAAATACATGAAATAATTACATTTAAAAAAAATTAAAGATTTAAAAAGAAAAACTAAAATACAACATTCAATTGGAGCAAAATAAACATGAAAAATAAATTGGCAGGAAAAGTAAACGACATAAATAAAAATGCAGTAACGTAAAAGGTGGTTGTTTGGAAAAAAGACCATTCATCCCCAAAAATATTTAAATAAACAAACGACCTAGATTTGAAATTCACGTAAAGATCTAAGTTCCAGTTCATGTTTATCATCATTGTTAATTTCATAAACTTTAAATTATAAAATCAAATCGTAGTAACTTAGATCTAGCAATCTTTACCTAAGTCCTAACTATTTCATTTCTGATTAAATAATTAAAGCATACAATCTTAAAATCGAATAAAAAACAATCATAAAAGGAAATCAGAAATTGGATGTTTTAAGATTCTAAATGGGTTGTCCTTTGATTATTTATTGGAAAAATTAAATACATGATTGATTGAATACTAGATATTTGGAAATTGAAATTACAAAAGAAACTCACTTGTGAAATTCGAATTCTCTATGTATCCTTGAGTATTCTCTTGGTCTTTTCTTCAATCCTTTGGTCCTCTTTGGCTCCAGCGTCAAATTCTTGTTTGGTGTGTGGGTTACTGGGCTATTTATAGGACTTAGGATTGAATGGATGGCTAAGATTAAATCTAGGTTTAAGTTAATGGGTGAAAGGTTGGGATTAGATATAATTTAACATGGGTGGCTAGGATTAAAAGCTAGAAAACTAGGGCTTCTCTTTAGGGTGTACATGAATTTGGTGTGATGGGCTGGCCTGGAGTGGAGTGCAAGTAAGGAAGGAGAGAAAATTGGGATTAGAATTTGCTGTGTGATTTTCAAATTTGACTTATTGGTTTAGGGTTTTTGGGTTGTGCAATGATGGATCAATGGATGGGATTAAATGGATGGATGAATGAATGGATGAGATGTTAAGATGATGAGGTGGAGGGTTGACTATGGAATTCGAATGGGATAGGAAGGAGATAAGCAAAAATCATGTATTGCTATGGTGGATTGGGATGATGAGGTGTGTAGGGATCCTAGGAGTGTATCTAGATGGATTTTTGTCTAAGTGCAGGGAGAGATTTTAGGTGCTGAAATCATGTGGACTGTGTGTTGGATGGATAGAGTGGTGATAAGGTATGGGCAATGGAGGCTACCTTGAGCTTCAAGTTGTTCTAACTTAGGGTTTGGTGAATGGATGGTTAAGATTGGTTTGGGTTAAATTTAATGGATATGATGGGTGATGGGTGATCTAAGTGGATGGATGGATAAATGGTGCATGGATGATCCTATTCCTATTCCTAAGGTTAATCTATATGATAGCTGGTTTGGATGTCCTAAATCTAATCATGATGCATGAACGAGTTGGATTGACTAAGTGAATCTAGGGTTTGATGATATGAAATGCATGGGATAAATGAGATGCATGAAGTGAATGGTTTGGATTGGTTGATTGGGTTAATGGATGATGTCGATGGGAGATTGGAAATTGGATGGTTAAGATTGGATGGGTAAGATGGACATGGGCTTTTGGGTTTGGACCTAAAATGGATTTGGGCTTAGGGTTTGTAAACTTGGATTTGAACCTGGAGCATTGGATCTTTAAATTGGACTTGGACTTGAATTGGAGACTTGGACTTAAGCTTGTTGGGCTTGTATTCACTTTGGCCTGGCCCACATTGGGAAATGCACCTGAAGTGCTTGGCCTGGCCCAGTGTCTGGCATTTGGAGCAAAGCTTGGCCCAATTGTAGTGGATCTCTGGCCCTTGGATCTTGATTTCAACTCTTGGCCTCTTAATTGCAAACTTTGATTTTAAAATTAAATAATTAATCAATACCACTATAATTTTAAATATTGAATAAATCTAGACTCACATAAACGGATCCAGATTATCCAATTTATATTAAAAACCCTGAAGTGACATGAATTAATTATGAAATTCTAAAATTTCTATTTTAAGCTCTTTTTCGGTAATTGTCCACTGTTTTATGTATGAATCCTATTTTTCCATTTTTTTATCTACAAAACTAGGAAAAACCATTAAACGTATCTTTTATATACAAAATCAAGGCTAACTTAATCATAACTAAAGGTAAAAATGTAAGATTTTTATACTCAACAACTATCTATATCTATGATTGGGCCTGACTAAGTCCCAGACGCAATGATCAGTGGTACGACTGGTGATTCGACTCAAACTAAACGTTTGGTTGAGTCGCGATACCAGGTACGCAGGCACAACCACTATCACACACGCTCACACAAAAATCACACAAATCATGCCTAAGTCTAAGATTCGAATTGCACTATTGCAATCAATTATTGGGTTCTGCAGGGATCGTAAAAACTAGATCTTGCTCCTAATTTTCTCTCCAAATAATCTAAGTCTTCAATGAGAGTTTAACCTCAAGATGGCCTGGTAAGTTCCCATGTATGTGGAGGAGCACTTGGGAATCTTTTTATGTTCCACTTACCCTTAGGCTATTTACACCTTGGTGACTGTAACGCCTCGCCCTTTTTTACTCGCCACAAATCAGAGTATGTATATTTTTTAAAGAGTGAGAGAGAGCGGGTCGTCACAACGCGAGTTAAGTCCTAGCTTCCAAAGCCCGACCCTTAACTGGCCACCTTTACGTGTGCATGGACTAATTCCACTAAAACATTTCGCATACTTTTCTGAATACTTGTGGAATTAATTATATGAATAAGATACTATTCATATACATGACATTATAAGACAAGGAAAGCCAATCACATTATACTTAACTGAAACTTAAACATCATCAAACCATAGCAAAATAATTCTAAGTTATTACAGTCCAAAATATCAGTCCTCCCAATACATCATAGACATCAAAATCAAGTAAATTAAACTTCATTCATTCCAAGCTCCTACGCTTGGCTCCCTTCATGTCCGTTTCCTTGTCATTTCCTATTCCATCATCTATACCGTAGAAGTAGGGCATCAGTCAACATGCCCAGTAGGTATTCCAAGTAGGGTTATGGTACACATAGGATTAAGATAAAACACGATAGATACATCATATCATATTTGTAAAACATCTCATAAGTAGTAAAACCAATGCATGATATCCATTTCATAATCATGCTTACTTATGCATCATGTCATGGGTGTCAATGCCAAATGATCACTCACCTAGTTCCATATCCAATCATATCATATATAAATAGTTTCCTTGATAAATCATCATATCAAGGTGTTACCTTGGCCAATTACGTGCGCAGTGTTTTGTGAAGGCACCACCAGGTCACTGTTATAGCTCCCCACATATGTTAATCGGAATTACCGATGGAGTGTGGACTCCTCCCTCTGCGCGGGTTTTGAGACTGTCTACCCAGGAGCTCTTTGGCCCAAATTACGTCGTACTCATTTCTAGCAATCCCGGACAAGGCCAACATATCAATAGTTCATATAGCTTCAAACAAGCTAGTCTCAAGCCCAAATCATGTCCAAACCGCTCATAACTTGGCTTGCTGGTCACATGTATTCCCTCCCATGCCATGCATGAAGTAATGAATGCAAAAATGCCATTTCATATCAAATTACATAATATCATTGAAAATAAGTTCATAAACATATACCATTTGTTTAACCAAAGTAAACATCATATTTGAAAATAAAAACCAGTGTCACATATAATACGTAGTGTCTCAATAAGGTAGGAATCCTACCAACGTCCAGTACACTATCCTTGCTGTCTTGTGAAGATAATGTTAACGATCACGTCGAGACAAATCACAAACCCGTTGCGAATCTCTTTACCTTATTCAATTCAGTCATATGTATATATATATATATATATTAATTCGATTTTCCATTTTAATTTCATCACTCCTTACATCCTACCAGATAGATAGAAGCATTTGGAAAATCATCAAAAAATCAAACTTTTCAATTCAATCGACTGAATCATGCTCAATTACTATTCTCTGCCTTACCGCAGACTTTCAGTCAACTGAAAAATAATATTCAGTCGGCTGAAACACAACTAATAACTATATCTACTTGACCCGCAACCTTTCTGTCGACTGAATTATAAATTTAATCAGCTGACTTTGGGTAAAATCCTCTGTGTTCTCGGTCAGCACACTTTCAGTCGAATGAATCACAAATTCAGTCAGCTGACTTTGGATCAAATCATTTGTGTATTCGGCCAGTATACATTCAATCGATTGAATCAAAGATTCAGTCGGTTGAATTATCAACAAACTTTTTACATGTTCGGTAAGCATACCTTCAGTCGATTGAATCACAAGATTCAGTCGGCTGAAACACACCAACTCATTTACTTGTTTGGTATGTCTATGTTCAGTCGACTGAATCTCTAATTCAGTCTGCTGAAATACCAATAAACCCCATATATTCTTAGCCAGTCCATGTTCAGTCGACTGAATCTTATGATTCAGTCGCCTGAAACTCCTGATAACCTTTATTTGTTCGGCCAGCACCAGTTCAGTCGACTGAATCCTGAGATTTAGTCGACTGACTCTCTGTTAGTCCTTTTTGTTTGCTTATTTTGTAAAGCCTTTCTCCATGAAATCCATCCTTATCATTCTTAAACATGTATTTCATCGTTCATATAACTCTTAGTGAATTTATTCTGCCCACTAGCCAAGGTTTGGGTTCCTCATGATCCATTCAATCATTGTACCATTATAGTATGGTTTTGGATTCAATCCTATGGTTGTTTGTTTCAACCTATCACCTTCCTCTGGATGGATTTCCAATTCCATGGCCATATAACCATTTGGTCATTCGTTCCAATCAACTATGGAACCCATAGGTTCGGCCACACCATGGCCAAACCTATGGTTTCCTTTGAATCAATCCTATGTTATTTAAGCTTTAAAACATACCTTCTTTCCCGTCTCCTTCCTTTCTTTTTGTCTGTCTTTTCTTTTCCTTCTTTCTTTGCTCTTCAATTTCTCCAAGTATAGAGGTGTAGATGTGGGAGAGAGAGAGAGAGGAGACGAGAAAAGAAGAATCCTTGTACAAAGGTGTGGAGGAGTCAGCCAAGGGATGTGAGCAGCCCCTTTGGTTTGTGTTTTTGTAACAGCCTTAGACTCTTCCACTCTCCCTCATTATGGTTTGTTTAGCCCATGAGGCCCTTGGTTTAACCAAGGAGACCCTTGGTTTAAACCAAGAAACTCTTTGACTTCCAACATGTCCATTGGTTTCATGACCCTTGAGATGAAAACCTTTCATTTTCCCCATCCAAGCCAACTCAACTCAAGCCTTGAACTCACTTGTGGCTGACCAAGTCAACCATGACATGGCCGGCCATGCATGTGGCGACTTGGTCACCACATGGCACTTGGGTCCCATCTTGGCCATGTCAGTTGATGATGTGGCACCTTGCCTACTAGGTTTCCATGTGATGACATGCATACCACATTGCATTGCCACATCACTCACATGCCACCTCACTTGATGAGGTGGATTTTATGCATTGGATTTTAATTGGGTAGTTGACCCATTTACTTTAACCTTAACCAATTACTTTAAAATCTAGTTCACTATGACCCATTGGGTCCCAATTGATAATTGACCCATTTACTTTAAACTTACCCAATTACTTAAAATCAACTCATCTATGACCCATTTGGTCTTAATTGGGTAATTGACCCATTTCTTGCCCATCTTGTCAATTTCCACTTTTTAATTTCAAATTCCATTAAATTGAAATCCAAATGGGCCAATCCAATTTATATTATAATCTAAGGAAATCCGGGGTGTTATAGTGACAAAACTAGTCCTTAGACAACATTCTTGAAGATAAACTATTTACCGATTGCAAAAATTGATTTAAATTAAAAAGGTTCCTAATAAGCATGAAACCCTAAAACTAACTCAATATTTCATAAATTGATTTTATTAAGGGAGATGCATGAACCAATTTTACAAATCTTAGATTTCTAGATATTGTGAAAATGTAGTCCTAAATTACCAATGGGACATGAAAACAATTATCAAAGCAGTTAACAACATAATTTAAACTAAATGCATGTACTAACACCCTAAATTCATGAGCAGTTTAACGATACAGGCAATAAATAAAAAAAATAAAAAAACTAATGAACACCCTAAATAAATCTATATGAATGCAAGAGGAAAATAAAAATTAAAAGAAAAATGATTAGGCACTCACCTTAGCCTATTATGCGTATTTCCAACGATTTTTAAGCATTCAATTAAAACTCTTGTAAAATAAAACAATACGAGCCTTGGTGTAGATTCTAATCGAAAAAAAAATGCATGATCCTAGTCCAAGTGCATTTGTGCTAAAGTTACAACTAGCAGAATAAATATAATATTTGTAACCAAATTAAAAGTTTTAAATTAATTCAAGGCTATAAAAAATTCAAATGAATTCCACCAAATTAATGCAAGACTTAGAATTTGAGTTCAACCAAAATTTACAATATTCCATGAAAATTTTAGAAATCATATTTAGAAACTTTCCAAAATTAGATGAGATTCTAAATTTAGAAACTTTTTAAGTTTGGAAATTCACTAAATTAAATAATTCCAAAAATTAGACAATTTTCCAAAAATAAAATTTCATAAAAATAGAAATTTTCTAAAATTATATCACTTTCTAAAAATATATTTCTTCTAAATTAAGATATATCTCCAAGATTAGAAAGAAAATGCTAAAAGAGGGAACAAATAAATTAGAAAATTTCTAAGAATAGAAAGTTCAAATTACATAGTTACAAAATTAAGCAATTTTCTGAAATTAAATTAATTCGAGAGTCATTGATATTTTTAAGAACTTATAATTTAAGGAAACTTTCTAAAATTTGAACTTCTAAAATAGAAATTTCTAATTTTAAAGAGTTCCCTAATTTAGAAACTTCTAAAAATAATAATCTGTCAAAAAAACATATAAATCTAATGGCACACAATTTATTTCAAGATTTCCCCAGCAACGGCGCCAAAAACTTGTTGAGTTTTAAATTTAACTCACAAGCGCACAAACCATTTATAATACAGTAGTTAGAGTGCGAGCTCGAACGCAAGCGAAATCAACAATATATATGTCTAAGAAAATAAATTGGTACCATTAAAATAAACTAGTTTAAGAAAATAAAATTTTGGGAATCAATCTAACCATGGAGAATCTCTAAGACATGGAATTATATTCTTAATTTTACCAAATCCAAGATTTAGAAAACCAATATTTAAATAATTATCTAACTTTTAAATTTAACAAAATACACACAAGTCATGGATTCATAAATTTACTTAAAATGGTGGAGTGAATTTAAATAACCTCAATTTAATTTAAAATTGCAAAATTAAGATGCAAATAAAATATTTCCAACCTAGTTCCATCATTCCAAGAAATTTATGAACAGATAAAATAGAAGAATAAAATAAAAATAATAAATTATTTACATAATTTACAACGGAATTGAGACAAGTATTCAAGTTGGCATTTTATCCCATTTAAAAATACAATCACTGCCTAGACTATGACATCCTCTAGAATTATTAAATATAAATTCAAGTTTATCATTTATTAAAATTCTAATTAGAAAAATTATGGTGCCCATTACATCAGAAATTTTCAATTCAAGCCTTAGGCTTGGGCGGGATGTACACTTGCGTTTTTCAAATCTAAAAGAAGTTGTTCTTAAAAGAAACCTTAGACTTGAAAAACCAAGTTCCACTAATCCTAACAGGAGTTGTACTTTTCCTTGAAAAACTTTTAAAATAAAATTTTCCATAATATTCACGAAAAGAATTAAAATAAAATTAAAAACCATCACCATAGAATGTTAAAGAATTGAAAGACCATATATCTAAAGTAACTACCATGAATTTCATTAAAAAATTGGAATATGAAAATTACAATTCTTTGGAAATTTCGCATCAAAGAAAGAGATAAAAATAAATAAATTACGACTCTTGTAATTTTTGGAAATTTGCTCTTCTTTACAATCTTCTCAGCTTTTCAAACCTCAGTGCACCGTTAATGCCTTGCTCGAGTTCGAATTCATTGTGCAGAGAAGGCTTCAATTTATAGAGGAGTGGAGAGGTTAATTGGGACCCACAAAATTTCAGCCGATTCTCCTTATTTTCCTTATTGCTCATTGACATGTACTGCTACCTAGACAACTTATCTCCTTGTGTGTGCAAGAGGCAAAATGTGTAGCCTCTTCTAACATTCAGCAGATCCTATATTTGCATGGGACAGTGGGGGATAAAAAGGATCATCCAGCAAAATCACCTTTTTTCTATACTCTATTTTCTAATTTTATTTCCCTCATTTCCTCAGTCCTTTACATTTTTTGTATTTGCTTGGGTAGTAAGAAGCGATTCCTCCTCTCTCTACTCAATCGGTCAACACCTCCTCTATGTGTTGCCGATCTTATCTTGATTTTTTTTGCTGAGTTGGTTGAAATCAGCGATGGATTTCTCTGAGTTCGCTGATTTACACGCTGCTGTATTATCTCTTATTTCTTCCTTTCCTTGGAGACACTCCACCAAATCTGCCAGTACCTTCTCTTATATTCTATTATTCTTATCTTTTCCAAACACAGCACATGCACACATGTCAATTTGTTTATTCGTTTGCTCCTCTAGTTTTCCTTGCATGGGCACAAGGCTAGTGGCACATTAACACTTCTAGATTTCTTTCTCTTCTTCAATTTGGATGGAAAAAAAAGCACGAGAGATTGGACTTGCACTGGAACGGCAGCAACACTACACGAGTCATTCTTCATTTTCTCATTTTATTTCTCATTCATTATTCTCCTTATTTCTTTTTTGACCTTTTGTTGATTTTCTCAATGGGTTGCAAACAGGTGCTGCTCGGCTTTTCAGTTTCATGACCCACTTTCTCATGGAAAATTTCTAAACCTAATTGATCTTGTATCTACCAAACAAACTCTCCATTCCAACTGACATCTTGGAATCCATCTCCTGCATGCTTCCATGTATATTTTAAGCGCAATTCCCCTTTAGTTTTTTGTAGCCATAATTTGTCAGCAATTGGGATTCTTCATCAGTCATTACACCATCACTTTGTGCGCTTTGTGTACCTCCTCTTTGGTATAGGTGGAGTGATGGTTGTTTACACGTGAATATGGATAGAGGTTTGGGGAATTTGCATCTGTAGCCAATGTGTCAAGTTTCCAATGATATATCAACACATGTGGACTTCATGTGGACTTCATATCTCTCTGAATGGTGTCCTATTCTTCATTTCTTGAACCATTATTGGGCTTCAATCATGGACTTCTTGATGGGCTTTGGCTTGTGAAATTTCTGACTGTAGACTTGGACTTGAGACTTGATTAGTGAGCCCATTATGTTGTAGAATTTTTTACCACCTTTACAATTAAAATCTAAAAAAAATGATTATCATTATTCAAATTCTCATAATGGACTTGAATTAAAATAATTTAAAGTAAATCCTAAAATTAGGTGGTAAAAATTACAAACTTTCCAAATTTGACATTGTGGCCCATTTTCTGCAATTTTCTTCAATTTTTATTCCAATTTATTGTATTTTCCAGAATATACTGTAAAACTCAAAAATAACATTAAACATTCTAATATTTACAAAATAAAGACTAATTAATCTAATATTAAATGATAAAATGGTAATTTTACAGTGTTCATCAAATACCCCCAAACTTAGATTTTGTTAGTCCTCGAGTAGAACAAAAACTAGAAACTCCAAACTGAAAATTAAAATCCTAAACTATACCACTTTCGCTGGTACTCTCGATTGCATTTAGCATATGCAATAAGCCTTTAAACCCCTATCTCACCACCAGTGGACGAGTTATAGTCTCGTGAGAGCTTGTAGTGATAATACGCACAAACATTGAATTTTCAGCAAAAACACATAGAAAAAAATCTAAATATCATACAATTTTAAAATTCATTTTACAAGTCTTTACCCGGAGTGTTGTGTGTGTGTTATCCAAATATTAAGATAGCCTTCATTTTCTAAACACACACTGAAAGTCCCCTTTTTTGGGAGCTAGAACAACCCGATTGACCCTAGAAGGGGGTGAATAGGTCAATCAAAAATTCGTTGGTCCTTTTAAAATTTACCTTGATTGATTAATTGAAGCGTGTGTTAGCTAATGTGATTAAGCAATCAACACAAGAAAATAGCTCTAACACCACAAACAGAAGGACACAAGATATATAGTGGTTCGGTTTGTCAACCTACATCCACTGTTAGGAATCTCTCAACTTTGAGCTACCCCAAATTCACTATGTGGGGACTTACACCCTCACAATTAGAGTAGGAATTCCACCTCACTTAATTGGCTGGGAATCCACCCACCACTGTGCTAGAGACAACGCTCTAGAGTTTTTTATAGTAGTTCCGGAGTAAATCCCTCTTAATCCACTTTCGGGTAACAAGTTTTAAAAAAAAATTACAACCAAGAAGCACTTGCCTTAAAGCACTTTCTCGCTGATGTGTGCTTCTTGAAGATCCCACCCATTGAGTACCAACGCACCTCCATGTAGCCGTCGTATAACAATCACAAATGCAGGGTGATAAGGAAACTTGGTTCGACCAAAGCTTTCCTAGATTATGGCTTTCCCACTTGCAAATTTAATCCGTAGATTGGTTGTTTATAATCTTTCTCTCATCCACTCTTTCTCACTTGCAAACTCAATCCTTAGATTGGTTGTTTATGATCTTACTGCCCAAGAGTGTTGATCGTTCCTTTTTCTGTTCAAAGAAGATAGTAAAAATGATCATCCAACACTCATATTTATAGAGGAGTCCTAACGCTCTTTCTGACTGCTAGGGCCGACAGGTCAGTGGCACTGATAGGTCGATGTTCATATTTATTACCATTCAACAACCCCAACCGTTGTGCATTAAATGTACTCCCAACAACATAATTACTTTCGGTCGACAGGTCGGTGTCGTTGATGGGTCGACAATTATGGCACCGATGGGTCGATCCATACGAGAAGCTCATTCTGTAGCGCCGCTCCTTCTAACCACCATCAGCAGAGTGATAATAAAGATATTTGAGTGGAGAGGGAGGCGAACGCCACGACGTGAGCCGACTCCAGGTCCGAAGACCCGACCCTCGACTGGCCCAACTAGTGTGTGCATTAGACTTTTACACACACTAACATAATCCTGCGAAAGATTAATAAACATTTCATAATATCACATGAATAGTCAACGTACATTCCATAGGAGACAAGGAAGTTCCCACCAATGATCACATTGAGTCAACTATAAATCAAAGTATAAAAGTGATGTAATATTATAATCCTCAAAATGAATATCATTATACAACTTCAATATCCTTACAACTTTCCAAATATAAAAAAATATCTAAGTCCTCCAAACTCTCTACTTAGTTCTTCATTTCGTCCATATCCGACCATCACTTAGTTCGATCTTGATTACGTACTTCAAACTTGCATACACATCTAATATAACTCTAGTCATATAATCAACTCAACCAAATTCACCGGGAGTGTTATATTCACATCTACTATCATTCACATTCTTACATTTTTACATACTGACATACACAATCATATAATTCTAGTCACAATACCAAGGTCTGTTTCTGACTGCTCAGCCCATTGGTCTCATCATATGTGACTATCACCATTCCAGTTTCGATATCAAGGTCGGTCCGCAACTGCTTAGCCCATTGATTCGTCAACTGTAAAGTCCATACGATTCATCACATTACTTAACAACCACACTGGACTAATGTCCCTCTATTCTATCAACAGTCTTCCCATCCCTTACCATGTACTCGAGGATGGATGCAAATGACCATCCCATGCATGTCAATGCATTCTTTGTCATGATACTTCTACTCATGTATGTTTCATGCTCTTATTCTCTTTTCAATGCATTCTTTATCATATTAATTCCTTTATCATACTTATCTTAATCTCTCACTATTCTAAAACATGATACTATTTTACATACTCAAAATAGCTTAAGACTCATATCACATAAATGTTATCTCATACTTAAAATCATATAAATCATATAAAATCTGAAATCTACCATACTTCCATTTCCAATACATTAAGACTGAAGTCTACGATTTTATTATCAGATATTAAATAATTTGAACATATCATAATTTCATTTCAAATACATTATAATTGAAATCCATCATACCTTCATAATCATAATCATACTATCTTAGATAAGAACTCAAATAAGTATTTATCATAAAACAGTAAGTATATAGTTCACCCCATAGTGCTTCAACGAAGTAGGAAAACCTACTTGATCGGAGGTAATCGATGTCGAGCATTGATCCTTGGGCTTGCTCGTACAAATCGGAGTCGCTCCCCGATTCCTTGTTTATTCACATGCATCAAAGATATAAATTTCTAGTCATTACAATGTATAATCCCTTAATGTCATTCACCTAAGGCCTAAGAATCCATTAGTGAAAGCTATTGGGGGTCTAAGTTAACCTCACATAAACAAATCACATCACTTGGGCTAAAGGTCCCAAAATGCTAACATTCCTGTAGTACATATCGATCCCAAACATCGACGTTGGTCGATGTATCGCCTAAGGCTGATCTGCCTTGGTCGATTTCTTCTTTCCATCCTTTATTCTTATTCTCAGGTATAAACATCGACTTCCGTCGATACATGTTCTGGGATATAGTCCAAAATCTTGAGTACTCTTCCTCTTTATTTCATTTTCCACTTCCAGAGGTACATATCGACCAATGTTGATACATATCTCTGGGCTTGGTCTTTTGATCGACATACTTTCCATTTTCAAACTGATATTCAGAGCATGCATGTCTTCCATTTGGGTTTGTGTTCTTCCCAACCTCAAATCTATCCGGATCTAAGCCTTCTAGATCATTTGATCAATTCTTAATCACAAGTAAATTACCATACCTCGACGGATTTGTGGGTTTCTCATGCGGAGTAAGCCTTGATCTCGAATCTCAAGCTTCTTCTCCTCCTTCCTTGCTTCTCTTCTTCCCCACTAATGTAGTATGGGGTAAAGTGAACGTGAAAGAGAAGAGATGGGGTATATCCCCGAGGAATAGAGAGGGAGAGAAGGGTTTGGAAGGGGGTAGCTCAGGTCAAAGAGTGGGGAGAGGAGAATTTTTTCCCTCTTCTTATTTTCTCTTTTCTTTCTCTCTTTCTCCTCCTCTTCTCCCTTCAGTTTTCTCTTATCTATCTCATCTATTCTTGTTGCCCTAGACACAAGTAAGGTCGGTGGAGTGTCTTATCCTCATGCATTTAATGCATGATGGGACGTGTACAGAGAGTGGTTGTGCGAATCAGATTCAAACAATCCGCACCAGCTCGATACATGGTAAAAGTCGATGTCGCATTTCTGGGAAATTGTATGCATCGACAAACCACGGTATGTGTCATCTAAAATTTCGACCTTTGGGTCACTCCACCCTACATATCGACCAAATAACCCCATGGAAGATGATTAATAATTTTAAAAAGGTCTTTCCATGGAAAAGTACTAAGGAATTTATATGGGTTTAAGTGGTTTAAGAGAGGATGATAAACCATAGGGTTCGGCCATGATGTATGGCCGAACCCCATGGAAGAATATTGGTTATGTTTAATGGATAGTGTTGTTAAATTGAATTGATTTTGAAGATGTAAATGATGATTCAAAAAGATGAACCTAAATGTATGGTTAAATCACCATGGAGGGACTTTGAATATGGAGCTAAGAGTGTAAACCATGTTAAGGAGAAAATGGGAAAAATAAGGCATCATGGGTTCGGCCATGGAGTATGGTCGAACCCCATGAACCAATTTTATGGGTCATTTATGGATCTACTGTCTAAATGAATGAAGGATCAAATTAAAGAATGGAGGGATCTATTAGGGTTTTTATGTTATGCATGATTAAATAAATGAATGGACCTATGTTTTGGAACCTAAACATAAGGTGATGGAGGAAATGGCAAAAAATGTAAATAGGTGAAAATGATGGACATGGGTTCGGCCATGGTTTATGGCCGAACCCCATGAACTATTTGATGGATCATTTTAAAGGGTTATTTGGAGTGTTATACATGTTTAAATGAATGGAGGATTAAGCTAAGTAGTTAGCCATGATAGGATAATGGCAAGAATGTAAATAAGTGAAAATATGGACTTAGGTTATTATCAATGATGTTGTATAAGTGATGAGATTAGTGAATCAAAGGACTTGAAGGAAGGACCAAAACCAAGATGGTGAGGTTCGGCCATGTTGTATGGCCGAACCCTACTAAGGAATTTTATGGACTTTAGGGTTTGTGAATTTACTTGCATGTAAGTGATTAAATCAAAAGAGGGACAAATTCAAGTGGGTGAGGTTCAGCCATGTTGTATGGCCGAACCCCACAAGGTTGTGGATATGGACTTAGACATTATTGTAAATCAAATGGGACATGGGATTAATTGGTTGTTATAAGGTAACAGGACTTCACAAGGGGTGCACGATCGTGAACAGTTGCCGGATTAAAGCTCAAGGACACTTTAATTGTCTTTGGTAGGATTCTACCTCTTTGAAGCCATGGGACATTTAATATGATTTTAATTCATATTTTGATGACTTGTTTTGTATAAGTCATATGTTTTCAAGTATGGGATTTTGAAATGCTATGATTTGTATAATTGCATAGCATGTGGACATTTACATCTCATGCATGGCAAGGGAGGGAGGATATATAACAGGAGGCCACACTCCGTCGAGCCGTCTGAAAGACCACTGTGGGGATACCTTGATGATGAGTTTTCCATCAAGAGGTAACCGATGACCCACGCTCCGTCGAGGAGTCTGTAAGTCATGAGGGGGTACCTTGATGTGCATTATCCATCAAGAGGTAACCGGAGATCCACACTCCGTCGGGGCGTCTGTAATACAATCGTGGGGGATACCTTGATGAGGAGTTTTCCATCAAGAGGTAACCGGAGATCCACACTCCGTCCGGGCATCCATAATACAATAGTAGGGGATACCTTGATGAGGAGCTTTCCATCAAGAGGTAACTGGAGATCCACACTCCATCGGGGCGTCCTAATACAATCGTGGGGGATACCTTGATGAGGAGCTTTCCATCAAGAGGTTACTATGTGTTTGTGATGGGTGGGACTCATTGCATATGATAGCATAACATGGCATTGAATCGGCATGATTATGATCTTTATTATCATGCAAGGTTTCTGGTTTTTTATCTGTATGATTGGATCTCTATTATTATACATTGTTTTGGATACGATGCTTTATAAGTAGGGTATGATTTATTATATCTGGATTTGATATATATTATATCTGGATTTTTGGTACTAGCCCATGTGTTAGCTTTACTTGGAATACCTACTGGGCGCGTTGTCTAATGCCCTACTTCTACCCTAGTTGATGACACAGGGAAAGAATGGAGCGGGGAACAAGATCTGAGCCAAGCTTAGGAGCTTGGATGATTAAGTTATATTTTGTTTAAGTTATTCATGGACTATGTATTTGAATAGCTAGCATTCGGGATTGTAATAACATAGATATATTTGCTATGGTTTGGATGGTTAATATTGGATATTTAACTTAAGGCAATTATTATTAAGTGATGGATGTCCTTGCTATCTAAAATGGAATAGAATTGTTATTCTATTATTATTTCCGCATATATGTTTTATTCCGCATGTTAACATGAGTACGTGTGAACCATTTTAGTGGACTTTGTCCACACACACGTATGGTTGGCCAGTTAAAGGTCGGGCTTTGGAAGCTCGGACTTAGCTCGCGTCGTGACGTCCCGCTCTCTCTCACTCTTCTATTTATATATAAAAAAATAGACTCTGATTTTCGGAAAGCGAGTGAAAAAGGGCGGGACGTTACAGTAGACCTCTCGATACATCGACAAAGGTCGATATATATATATATATATATATATATATATATATATATATATATATATATATATATATGTCTGGGATTTGTTCCTCCTCTCGGTCAACACACAATCCACGTGGAGGCTCGTCATTCATCACCAAGGATGGTGGTAAGTGTGGTAGGTGGGTGATGGGACATCATACAATTGTTAGATCTAGGCTCACGTCACTGGGCATTCTCGATACATGTCCATGGTTGATATGTACAACCATATGACACATCGACCAAACTCGATACATCTTTCTGGAAATCTTAGCTTCGGGTCGTTTTCTATATACATGTGCATAACTCGATACATACAAAAATATACATATTTATCAAGTCGATATGTACCACTTGGAAATTTCAGATTTTCTTATCTTTTCATTTTCATTTCTTTTCTCCCTTAGTTTAACACTCGACCCTATCTCAAATCCATTATCTTAAGAGGGGATTACGTTAATCCACTGGCTTAAGATTTCGGGGTGTTACAAATACTAACACCTTTTAGAATTTTCATCCCGAAAATTGGGCAATGCTTGAGTTCTAAGGTGTCTCCATACCAATTACTTTGGGTGTTACACTTCCATTTCCCATCCTTGTTCTTGGGTGAGTTCTTTCGCCGTCACGTAGTCTCCAAACCAATCTTTCTGTTGTTCATATGGATTTTCAAATTCAGATGGGGAAACACAACCATTGTATAAACCGATATTTGTCATTCCTTCCATTGTTGTATTTCATCATTTTCCATATTAATGGTATCTATTGTTTATCTCTTCATTAGACTTCTTTCCGAACCGTTACCGTAACCCTCCTCAGGGTAATACGCTGAACACCCGTGTACGCATCTATGTTTCCATTGATTTCCATTGAATCGTTTTGTTCCCTACAGCCTCACATGACTTGATGTGTTTCAAAGATCTCACTACATACTCATATTACACACACCCACACATGGGGTCTTATTTTCACAATCATACCTCATAACTTGCTAATCTGATTACCCGATGTCATCCATACCATCCATCATACACGGATATACAATGCGGCCATCATACCAAGGCCCATGCGCTACACGAGAATCATGCCAATAAACCTATCAACTGATATCGGGGTAACACATTAACATCTTTACGAGTGACTAACACCCTACACTATTTCTGATGGTTCACACCACTCTATTTCATCTTCATCACTCATGCCAACCTATGGGTTACAGCATGTCTAAGCATTCTTACTCATTCCGTTCATTCCACTTCACTTATTTATTAAGGTATTTTCAACATAAACTTGTATCATACATTTCCTTAGACTATTCTCAGTGTGAAATTTGTGAAGACCTTATCCCTATTAGAAAACAATCTGTCAGTGAGGTAGCTTGCCAGTGTAAGTCTATGCTCATCCAACACCCACCCACGCATCACTCATCCACATGGACTACTGGGTCTATTGGTCTCACATCTTCACATCGAGAAAATTTACCTCATAAATCACAGACCACTATTTTGTAAGTCTAATTACACATTATTCATTTCTGTCGTCCGTCATTTACAGATACACACATCCATTATACACATACAACAGACTACTGCACATTATTCCAACACACAGGCATCAAATTTGATAATTCTAATTTTACAAACATAAAAAAAAAATGGGTCCATTCTTCATATGTGTCTAGCACATCATACTAATGTCAGTGAGGTAGCCTCCCAGTGTGGTCTAATTTGTTTCGTATACTTGACCTGCATAATGTAGTTCCACGCTTGGAAAATCGAATTTTTTACATACATCTTAGTTTTCTTATTTATCTCTTTATCTCGTGAGATTATTCTCCAAGCTTTAACTGATTCCATTTAACAGGTTTCTAGCTACACTCTCCTGGAACTCATTCGGCTAACTACAGAGTCAACTGGCTAGTCTAACTCGGCAGTCACCCATAGCTTCCCATTTGAGTTTCACTAGATACTTATCTTTTCCACTAAGTACATCTTCAAAGATAAACATATCTTCACTTACACATAAGTCACTATGTGACTAACACCTTTTGTTCACAACTTCTACGATAGAAAGTATCTCTCAACACTATTTTTTCTGTGGTACAAGTCGTAATACGACAAGCACCTTTTATTCATAACGTGGGATGTAAATCAAAATATATCCCAATAATTCACACACCCATTCTCATATTCTAGGTCATTCAACAGTCTCCATGTTAACTGCACTCATTTATTTTCAAAGATCATATTATTTTTCATACTAAGTCTATGTTTATCTAATGACCATCATTCAACATCTTTATTGTTCAGTCTAATTTGATCAAAATTATTTTACGCCTAAGCGTTTTAAGGAAATCTCATTTCAATACTCACCATTGTTCATTGCCTAACTGTTTATGGTGTATTACATCACGTCTAATTTGTAACGCCCCGCCTTTTTTCACTATGCTTTCGTAAATCAGAATCTATTTTTTTTTAAAAAAAAAGTGATAGAGAGTGGGACGTCACGACGCGAGCTAAGTCCGAACTTCTAAAGTCCGACCCTTAACTGGCCAACCCTATGTGTGCATAGACTAATTCAATGGAAACGGTTCACACATAACAATATAAACATGCGGAATCAAAATCATAACTGTGGAATTATAATAGAACCTAGTTCTATTCCATTTTAGATAGCAAAGTATATCAAGTCCTTAATCATAATTAACATAACTTAATTATCCAAATAAACATCCAACCATAGCAAATCATCTAAATTATTACATGCCCGAAGTTTAGTTACTCAAATTACAAGTCCATCAGTAACTTAATCAAAATATAAACTAAATCCAAGCTCCTATGCTTAGCCCTTTTCGCGTTCATCGTTCCCCTCGTTTCCTGTATCATCCACTAGGTAGAAGTAGGGCATTGGAACAATGCACCCAGTAGGTATTCTATTTAGGGCTAATACATGGTTAGTACAAAACATATATAATAATATCATAATGTCAAAAGCCATATAAACCATGCCATGTCATGATGTCAAATGCAATGAGTCCCACTTATCACAAGTACATATAAGTACCCCCACATAGGTCTTTCGGACACCCCGACGGAGTGTGGCCCCTCCGGTTTCTTCTTGATGGAAAAACACATCAAGGTATCCCACATAGGTTTTTCGGACGCCCCGATGGAGTGTGGCCCCTCCGGTTACATATCCTTCACCCCATGCCATGCATGAGATGCTGATGAAACACATTATTTTATATAATAAACATAGCATTAAAACATCACATTTGAAACACATCTTTTTCAACATAAATTCATCAAATAAGATAAAAACATTGTACATAAACCCATGGTTTCAAAGAGGTGGAATCCTACCAAAGACCACTAACGTGTCCTTGCGCTTCCGTCTGGTAACCTCTCACGATCGTACACACCTTGTGAGGTCCCGTTACCTTATAATATATCAATCAATCAAAACCATGTCCCATTTGATTTACAATAATGTCCAAGTCCATATAAATTTGATATATTTTTTAAGGAACCATAGGGTTTGGCCATGGTGTATGGCCGAACCCATGTAAAGGTATTAAAGATGTTAAAGGGTTTAAAATGGATTTCAAGAATGGAAAGAAGGGTATAAAACCAAAGGGTGAGGTTCAGCCATGTGGTATGGCCGAACCCCACCAAGGAGTATATATGGACTTAATGTTTTAGATATTGAATTTAAGTGGACTGTTTTAATAATTTTAAAGGATGAAAATAATAGATGAAGGTTAATGATTTAAATGGTCTTAAACATTGGAAATGGTGAAGAACTATGGACCATGGGTTCGGCCATGTGGCATGGCCGAACCCCATGAAGAGTTATTGGTGGACTTAGATGTTTATGGACCTATGTTTTGAACCTAAACATAAAGTGATGGAGGAAATGGCAATATTGTAATTTAAATGGAAATAAGGGACCATGGGTTCAGCCATGGTGAATGGCCGAACCTCATGGGAATTATTTGGTGGACTTAGGGTCTATGTATGGTAGATTAAAATGAATGAAATGTTAACTAAGGATTAAACCAATGGCAAAGTTGTAATAAAGGGTGAAAGTGATGGATCATGGGTTCGGCCATGGTGTGTGGCCAAACCCCATGGGGATTGGTTTATGGACTTGGACATTATTGTAAATCAAATGGGACATGGTTTTGATTGATTGATATATTATAAGGTAACGGGACCTCACAAGGTGTGTACGATCGTGAGCGGTTACCGGACGGAAGCACAAGGACACGTTAGTGGTCTTTGGTAGAATTCCACCTCTTTGAAACCATGGGTTTATGTACAATGTTTTTATCTTATTTGATGAATTTATGTTGAAAAAGATGCATTTCAAATGTGATGTTTTAATGCTATGTTTATTATATAAAATAGCATGTGTTTCATTAGCATCTCATGCACGGCATGGGGTGAAGGATATATAACCAGAGGGGCCACACTCCGTCGGGGCGTCCGAAAAACCTATGTGGGATATCTTGATGTGCTTTTCCATCAAGAAGAAATCGGAGTGGCCATACTCCGTCGGGGCGTCCAAAAGACCTATGCGGGGTTACTTATATGTACTTGTGATGGGTGGGACTCATTGCATTTGACATCATGACATGGCATGGTTTATATGGCTTTTGACATTATGATATTATTATATATGTTTTGTACTAACCATGTGTTAACCCTAAATGGAATACCTACGGGCTTGTTGTCCTAACGCCCTACTTCTACCCTACTGGATTATACAGGAAACGAAGGGAACGATGAACGCGAAAAGAGCCAAGCATAGGAGCTTGGATGATTTTAGTTTATATTTTGATTAAGTTACTGATTGACTTGTAATTTGAGTAACTAGACTTCGGGCATGTAATAATTTAGATAATTTGCTATGGTTGAATGTTTATTTGGATAATTACGTTATGTTAATTATGGATAAGACTTGGAGTACTTTGCTATCTAAAATAGAATAGAATTAAGTTCTATTATAATCCCGTAGTTATGATTTTAATCTGCATGTTTATATTGTTATGTGTGAACCATTTTCATGGACTTAGTCCATGCACACATAGGGTTGGCCAGTTAAGGGTCGGACTTTAGAAGTTCGGACTTACCTCGCGTCATGACGTCCCGCTGTTGCTCACTCTGTTATTTTTTTTTTAAAAAAAAAATAGACACTGATTTACGGAAAGCTTAGCGAGTGAAAAAGGACGGGGCGTTACATAGTTCGTACAACTTATTCTTTCGAGTGACTTCATGAGTCATTTCTCTAAGGTAACATTCAACACACTTTTGAGCTTATGCATGCAATGCTTTAGTGCTTTCAAAACCATTTAAACAAATTCTATGTAAACGTCCATAGATAGTTGTCGTACCTCGAATCATCGAGTGTGTGGTTGTTCTCCAGCATTGGGATAAACAGGTACAATCATTTGAAGTTGCGGACAATTATTCTTCATGTGGTCCCTTTGTCCATCCTGGTAACATACAGGGGCATTCCCTAAACTCTGTGTCGTGCCTTCTTGGTGAAACTGTGGGCAGTTTCCCTTAATATGATCCGTCTGTCCGTAGTGATAACACGTGGAGTTAGAAAACTGTATTGCGTGTATCTGGCGAAGCTGTGAACAACTTCCTTTGATGTGACCAGTTTGTCCACATTGATAACATGTAGGAGTATTCACAGAGGGTTGTACTGTGAGTGTAGCAATCGAAGGGTGTTGAGAGTTCGATCGGAGTCTCTTGGGGAGTCGCAAAGAACTTCCACCATCCTGTTCCTCATCATTCTCCATGTATCCACCTGCTTCTGCAATATCTTTCTCAACGATACTTGCACCTCTTACTACCTCAGCAAAGGTGGCAGCTCGAATAATTATTACTCTTGATCTGATATCGGGTCGAAGACCTTTTCAAATTTTCGAGCCTTCTTGTATTCTGTGTCAACCATATAAGGTGCATAACATGAAAGTCGAATAAATTCCTATTGGTATTCTGTAACCATCATGTTCCCCTGCCTCAACTTTATAAACGCATGTGCCTCCACCTTTTTTTCAATCTCGAGAAAGCAATTCTCTAAGAACAGGTCATTGAAGCTTTCCCACGTCATTTCTACCACCACAAGGTCCTTTTTAGTCGACCTCCACCATTGGCCTGCATCATCTACCAGTTGTAAAGCAGCTAAGAGGATTCTGTCTCTGTTTTCAGTGATCTCCAACAACTCAAATATTCCAGTCATGTTGGCAATCCAATTTTCTGCTTCATTAGGTTCTTCAGCTCCTTTGAAATAAGGAGGACGCTGGTGTTGAAAGTTTCTCACCAGCGTTTGTCTCTGTGATTCAATCGTAATATTCAAGCCGATGCTTGTCTGATCAGGCTGTGCCGTTGCACTTGAAATTGCCTGACGGAGGCCTTGAAGTTCAGGTGACACGAGTGGGATATTACCACTGGTTCCACCAACATTCCTTGGGTGCGTACGGGTTCTTCAGGTACGCTCTCTTTGCGCCATTTTCCTATGCCAAGAAACAACTCGTTTAGTATTTTGTTGTCTGATGATCCCAAACCATCTGTTCATCCAACAATAGCACTATATCATCAAAGTGATACCATTCCACATGGTCATTCAATGCTCAATTGGGGGAATCCTAACTTGTCTTTGTCATCCTCTTTGAGGAACAATTCTATGTCATAATCTTAACACACATTAGGGTGTGTCTTGACCTCTCATCTACATCTCACCTGGGAATATTCTAAACTCATTCAACTAGACTTTGTTTGTATTTTGACTTGGGAAAATTTTCTTGTTTGTTATTCATGCGCTCTGATACCAACTATAGCGTCCCTCCCGTTAACCACCATAATCAGAGTGATAATAGAGATATTTGAGTGGAGAGGGAGGCGAGGCCACGACGCGAGCCGAGTCCAGGTCCGAAGACCCGACCCTTGACTGGCCCAACTAGTGTGTGCATTATAATTTTGCACACAATAACATAATCCTGCAGAAGATTTATAAACATTTCATAATATCGGATGAATAGTCAACATACATTCCATAGCAGACAAGGAAGTTCCCACCAATGATCACATTGAGTCAATTACAAATCAAAGTACAAAAGGGATGTAATACTACAATCCTCAAAATGAATATCATCATACAACTTCAATATCCTTACAACTCACCAAATATAACAAAATATCTAAGTCCTCCAAGCTCTCTACTTGGTTCTTCATTTCGTCCATATCCGATCATCGCTTAGGTCAATCTTGATTACGTACTTTAAACCCGCATACACATCTAATGGGGGAATTTATGGTCTTAGTCAACGCGCCCAGTAGGAATTCCGATCATAAAGGTGCACTGATGAACATTGTAAGAAAACTATACTTTTACTTACATTTCCAATCTCAATATCATGTTCTAGAATACATATACATATCGATTTCAAAACACATCATACTTCATCATTATAAGTATCACATACTTTTCAAATTCGTACATAGTGGTAAAATTCCTCATTCAAATCATACTTTATTCTCTCATTTGAAGTTCATATCTTTTCATCATAGAAAATATCAACTTAATACTCTGCTTCAAAACCTCGTCGTTTTTATTAAACTTTGCAATACAAATACCATCTCAAACTTCGTTTCATAATTCCATTCTTATACGATATCAAAATCAAAACATATATTGAAATCATGCTTACATTATCATTTCCAAATACCATCACCAAATCATGTACAAATACTCCAAAACATGCAATGTCATTATGCCATGGGGTGCCATGATCCATGTATGCCCATATCATGCCCCATGCCTAGGTATTTCCTAGACTCATTTATAACCACGGGAAAATATTACCTTCCCATACTCTTATTTCAATTCACACCTTGGGTACTACGCCCCATATCATCAACTCAACTGGATTTACCGGGGAGTGTTATATTCACATCTACCATCATTCACATTCTTATATTTTTACATACTGACATACACAGTCATATAATTCTAGTCAAAATACTAAGGTCTGTTCCGGACTGCTCAGCCATTGGTCTCATCATATGTGACTATCACCATTCCCAGTTACAAAATCAAGGTCTTCCGCAACTGCTCAGCCCATTGATTCGTCAACTGTAATGTCCATACCATTCATCACATTACTTAACCCACATTGGACTAATGTCCCTCTATTCTATCAACAGTCATCACATCCCTTACCATGTACTCGAGGATGGATGCAAATGACCATACCATGCATGTCAATGCATTCTTTGTCATGCTACTTTTACTTTTGTATTTTTCATGCTCTTATTCTCTTTTCAATGCATTCTTTATCATATTAATTCCTTTCTTGTACTTATCTCAATCTCTCACTATTCCAAAACAAGATACCATGTCACATACTCAAAATAGCTTAAGACTCATATAACATAAATGTTATCTCATACTTAAAATCATATAAATCATATCTGAAATCTATCATACTTCCATTTCCAATACATTAAGACTGAAGTCTACGATTTTATTATCAGATACTAAATAATTTGAACATATCATAATTTCATTTCGAATACATTATAATTGAAATCCATCATACCTTCATAATCATAATCATACTATCTTAGATAAGAATTCAAATAAGTATTTATCATAAAACAGTAAGTATATAGTTCATCCCATAGTGCTTCAATGAAGTAGGACAACTACTTGATCAGAGGTAATCGATGACGAGGATTGATCCTTGGGCTTGCTCGTACAAATCGGAGTCGCTCCCCGATTCCTTGTTTATTCACATGCATCAAAGATATAAATTTCTAGTCATTCAATGTATAATCCCTTTATCTCATTCACCTAGGTCTTAATTTAAGGCCTAAGAATCAATTAGTGAAAGCTATTGGGAGTCCAAGTTAACCTCACACAAATAAATCACATCACTTGGGATAAAAGTCCCAAAATGCTAACAGTCCTGCAATACATATCGATCCCAGTCAATATGTCTGCAGATTCGACACATAGACATTGGTCGATGTATTGCCTGAGGCTGATCTGCCATGGTCGATTTCTTATTTTCCTTCCTTTATTCTTATTCTTAGGTATACACATCGACTTTCGCCTATACATGTTCTGGGATTTTGTCCGAAATCCTGAGTACACTTCCTCTTTATTTCATTTTCCACTTCCAGATGTACATAGCGACCAACGTCAATACATATCTCTGGGCTTGGTCTTTCGAACGACATACTATCCATTTTTGAATTGATATTCAGAGTACATATCGACCAAAGTCGATATGTACACCTGGATTTCACTACAACTCTTCATTTCGAGCATGCATCTCTTCCATTTGGGTTTGTGTTCTTGCCAACCTTAGATCTAACCGGATCTAAGCCTTCTAGATCATTTTATCAATTCTTAATCACAAGTAAATTACCATACCTTGATGGATTTGTGGGTGTCTCGTGTGGAGTAAGCCTTGATCTCGGATCTCAAGCTTTTTCTCCTCCTTCCTTGCTTCTTTTCGTTTCCTCTTATTCAAACTCCACTGATGTAGTCTGGGGTAAAGTGAAGGTAAAGGAGAAGAGATGGGGTATATCATGGAGGAATAGAGAGGGAGAGAAGGGTTTGGAAGGGGTAGCTCGGGTCAAAGAGTGGGGAGAGGTGAATGCTCTTACCTATTCTTCTTCTTCTTCTTTCTCTCTTTCTCCTCATCTTCCCCCTTTGGTTTTCTCTTCTCTATCTCCTCTCTTCTTGTTGCCCTAGACACAAGTAGGGTCGGTGGAGAGGAGGAGTATCTTATCCTCATGCATGATGGGACGTGTAAAGAGAGTGGTTGTGCGAATCAGATTCAAACTATCTGCACTCACTCGATACATGGTAAAAGTCGATATGTCACATCTCTGGGAAATTGTATGCATCGACGAACCATGGTATGTGTCATCTAAAATTTAGTCCTTCGGGTCGCTCCACCATTCATATCGACCAAGTTGATATATACATTTTTTGGGTAAATCTATTTGTTGACTGAATACGATATGCTTCATAAAAAAATGTGAGCTTCAGGTTTTCTATCACACATATCGACAAACTCGATATGTACACTTCTCGATACATTGACAAAGGTCGATATGTATATATATATATATATATATATCTGGGATTTCTTCCTTTTCCTCGGTCAACATACAATCCACGTGGAGGCTTGTAATTCATCACCATGGACGGTGGTAGGTGTGGTAGGTGGGTGATGGGACAACATACAACTGTTAGATCCGAGCTCATGTCGCTGGGCATTCTCGATATATGTCCATGGTCGACATGTACAACCATACGACACATCGACCAAACTCGATACATCTTTTTGGAAATCTTAGCTTCGGGTCGTTTTCTATATACATATGCATAACTCGATACATACAAAACATATACATATCGACCTTCGGGTCGTTTTCTGTATACATGTGCATAACTCGATACATACAAAACATATACATATCGACCAGGTCGATATGTACCACTTGGAAATTTCAGATTTTCTTATATTTTCATTTTTATTTCTTTTCTCCCTTAGCTTAACACTCGACCCTATCTCAAATCCATTCTCTTAGTATGGGATTGCGTTAATCCACTGGCTTAAGATTTCGGAGTGTTACACATTCTGGTGCAAAACATGCTTGACAGTAGTTTCTACTTTAGAAACCTATTGCCCAGAACGACATGTTACCCTTTACCGATGGGTCGGTCCTATTACTCTCGATCGGTCTTGATGTTCCAATATGTCTGTTTCTTCGAGAGCTCATTTGAGCTCACAGTCTAGAACTCATAAGTTTTTTACCGACGAGTGGTTGACCACGAGGGGTCATTTAAGTTCATCACCGACGAGTCGGTGCATACTAGACTCTCGGTCAGAGGTATACCCAGATGACAGTTCTTTGATCCAGGACCTCTGTCAATCTGGCCGACCAGTCTTTGACCACGATGGGTCGATCCTGTCTCTACTGAGGGGTCAGTTAGAATGACTGGTCGAGCTGACAGTGAACATAATTCATAGTTCCGAGTTCACTGTTCAGCTTCCTCTCTAGAATTCTTTATGGTTTTACCATTTGTTCAACTAAGTCTAGGAATAGTCCTCTCTCAGGTGTGGGTACCACCTAAGGTCACCTATGGCTAATTGCCTGGTTTTGTGACTGCCATATCTGTAACACCCCGCCCTTTCTCACCTTCACAAAATCAGAGTATATTTTTTTTTTTTTTATAAATGAATGAGAGAGAACGAGACGCCATGATGCGAGTCAAGTTCGAGTTTCCAAAACCCGACCCTTAACTGGCCACCATGACGTGTGCGTCGACTAAATCCACTAAAACATTTCATACGTTTTTCTGAATACTTACGGAATTATTTATATGAAAAAGATACTATTCATATACTTGTCACTATTAGGCAAGGAAAGCCAATCACCATAAACTTAAAATGAAACTTAAATATAATCAAACCATCGCAAATAAGTCTAAGTTATTACAATCCAAAATGTAGTTCTCCCAATACATCATTGAAATTAAAACTGAGTAATTTAAACATAATCATCCCAAACCCCTATGTTTGGCTCCCTTCATGTCCATCGTCCTTTTCATAACCATTCCCTGATCCATCATCTATAAGGTAGAAGTAGGGCATTAGTCAACATGCCTAGTAGGTATTCCAAATAGGGTTATGGTAAAGATAGGAGTAATATAAATCAAGGTGGATACATCATATCATATTTGAAGAACATCTCATAAGTAGTAAAAACAATGCATGATGTCCATATCATAATCGTGCTTACTTATGTGTCATGTCATGGGTGTCAATGCCAAATGATCTCACCCAATTTCCATATCCAATCACATCATAAATCAATATCAATGGTTTCCTTGATAATTTTTCATATCAAGGTTTCCTTGGCCAATTACGTCCACAGTGTTTGAGGCGGCAACCACCAGGGCACTGTAAACCCATCCACAAATTAATCGGGATTACCGATGGAGTGTGGATTCCTCCCTCTGCGCAGGGTTTCAGGACTGCCTACCCAGGAGCTCTTTGGCCTAATAAGCTGTACCTTTCCTTTCAACTGGACGAGGCCAAATCTCAATGGTTAACATAGCTTCAGACAAGCTAGTCTCAAGCCTAAGTCATGTCCGGACCGCTCAGAACTTGGTTTGCTAGTCATATATGTTCCCTCCCATGCCATGCATGAGGTAATGTATGCAAGAATGCCATTTTATTTAAAACACATCACATCATTTGAAAATCAGTTCATAAACATATTCAATTTGTTTAATCAAAGTAATCATCATATTTGGAAATAAAAACAGTATCATATCAAATTCCATAGTGTTCTTAATAAGGTAGGGATCATACAAATGTCCAATACTCTATCCTTGCTTGTCTTGTGAGGACAACACTAACGATTGTGTTGAAACGAATCACAATCCTTTTGCGAATCTCTTTACCTTATTAAATTCAACCACATATATTAATTTGATTTTTCCATTTTAATTTTATCACCCTTTACATCCTACCAAATAGACAGGGGTATCTGGAAAATAATCCAACATCAAATTTTCTAATTCAGTCGACTGAATCTGAATCTGGGATTCAGTCGACTGAATCACACCTAAATACCATCTATGCTTTACCCGAAAACTTTAAGTCGACTGAATCATAAGATTCAGTAAGCTGAAATACAACCAGATACTGTATAAACTTGACCCGTAAACCTTCAGTCGGCTGAATCATAGATTCAGTCAGATGACATTGGGTCAAATCCTCTGTGTTCTCGACCAGTAGACATTTAGTCGACTGAATCACAGATTCAGTCGGCTAACTTTGGATCAGATCATTTGTGTGTTCGGCCAGTATACATTCAGTCGGATGAAATACCAACAAATCGTTTACGTGTTTGGTAAGTATACCTTCAGTCGACTGAATCGTAAGATTCAGTCGGCTGAAACACACCAGATCACTTATTTGTTTGGTACATATACGTTCAGTCGATTCAAATACCAATAGACCCCATTTGTGCTTAGACAATGTATTTTCAGTCGACTGAATCATAAGATTCAGTCGGCTGAAACACCCAGATATCCCTTATGTGCTCGGTTTGTACATTTTCAGTCGACTGAATCATAAGATTCAGTCGGCTGAAATACCCAGATATCCTTTGTTTGCTTTGCCAGTACAAGTTCAGTTGACTGAATCTTAAGATTCAGTCGACTGACTTTATGTGAGATCCATTTGTTTGCATGTATGGTGAGGCCCTTCTCCTTGAAATCCATCCTTATCATTATTTAAACTTGGATTTCATCTTCCAGACTTCATTTAGTAAATTTACTCTACCCACTAGCCAAGGCTAGGGTCTTTTCAATAATTCATTCAATTCTTAGTATCATAGCATGGATTCGAATATCACCTTATGGTTGTTTTATTTCAACCTATAACCAGCCCTTGGATAGATTTCCAACTTCATGGCCTTAACAGAATTTGGCCATCCATTCCAACCAATCATGGAACCCATGGGTTCGGCCACACCATGGCCAAACCTATGGTTTCTTTGGAATCATTCCTATGTTGTTAAACCTTAAACATACCTTCTTTCCGTCTCTTTCTTGTCTTTTTGATCTGTCTTTTCTTCCTTAATCCTTTTTTTTTTCGTTGCTCTTCCAAGGCACCAAGTATAGAGGTAGAGGTGGGAGAAAGAGAGGAGAGAGAGAGAGGAGAGGAGAAGAGAGAAAACTCTTTGCTCAAGAGGAGGAGTCGGCCAAGGGGTATGGAGTGCCCCTTGGTTTGTGTCTTTTTGTATAACAGCTAGTCCCTTCATTCCCTCTCATAATAGCTTGGCCTTTAACCAATGAGTCCCTTGGATTAACCAAGGAAACCCTTGGTTTCATGCCTCTTGAGATGAAAACTCTTCATCTTCTCAACTCAAGCCACAACTTAATTCACTTGAACTCACTTGTGGTTGACCAAGTGAACCATGACATGGCCGGCCAGGCATGTGGTGACTTGGTCACCACATGTCACTTGGGTCCCATCTTGGCCATGTTACTTGATGATGTGACACCTTGCTTAATTGGCTTCCATGTGATGACATACATGCCACATGGCAATGCCACATCACTCACATGCCACCTCACTTGATGAGGTGGACTTTAATGCATTGGGTCTTTGTAACACCCCGGATTTTATTTAGATTATAATATATATTGGATTGGCCCATTTGGATTTCAATTTAATGGAATTTGAAATTAAGAAGTGGAAATTGACAATGGATAGGCAAGAAACTGGTCAATTACCCAATTAAGACCCAATGGGTCATGGATGAGCTTGATTTTAAAGTAATTGGGTAAGTTTAAAGTAAATGGGTCAATTACCCATTTAAGACCCAATGCATTAAAGTCCACCTCATCAAGTGAGGTGGCATGTGAGTGATGTGGCATTGCCATGTGGTATGCATGTCATCACGTGGAAGCCAATTAAGCAAGGTGCCACATCATCAAGTGACATGGCCAAGATGGGACCCAAGTGCCATGTGGTGACCACATGCATGGCCGACCATGTCATGGTTGACTTGGTCAACCACTAGTAAATTCAATTGAGTTAAGATGTTGTTGAGTTGAGAAGATGAAAGGTTTTTATCTGAAGGGGCATGAAACCAAGGGACTCGTTGGAAGTCAAGAGGTCTCTTTAGTTTAAGCCAAGGGTCTCCTTGGTTAAGCCAAGGGACTCATTGGTTAAAGGCCAAGTTATTATGATGAGGTAAAGTGAAGAGACAAGGTTGTTATACAAAAGACACAAACCAAAGGGGCTGATCACATCCCTTGGCCGACTCCTCCTCTTGCACAAAGATCTTAAAGCTGCTCAAGATCACCAATGACCAGGACCGAATGCTGTTGGCTACCTCACAACTAGTAGATGATGCCGGCAAATGGTGGAAGGTCATCGAACATCAACATGCGTAGATTCCAGCGGCAGATAGAACAGAGATAACTTGGGATCAGTTTGCTAGGATGTTTCTGGACCATTACTTTCCAGAAGAGGAGAAAGAGTGCCAGACACAGGCATTCATAACCTTGGTCCAAGGTACCATGACCGTCACAGAATATTATTAGGAATTCCTTCGTCTATCATGTTATGCTTTGTACATGGTGGACACTGAATATAAAAATGCCCGGAAGTTTGAGTGAGGCTTACAACCAAACATCAGAGCCAAAGTTACTATTTTCAAATCAACTACTTTCGCAGAAGTGGTCAATCGAGCCGGTATAGCCGAATAAGAGCTAATGGAGATTGTCAGAATTGTGGACAACAGACGAAGCCAGAGCGGGGGAAATACTTTCCTCCCTCGCAAGAAATTTAGACCCAACTTTGGGAGACCCGTAGCCTCAACTAGTGGTTTTCGTCCCAGTCAGCCCTCCACATCAGGACCCGCCTCTAAGGCTCCTCGAGGTGTTATCACCTGTTATCACCGGTTATCAGTGTGGCCAGCAGGGCCATATGAAGAGGGAGTGTCCGCAAAACAATAGACCTTCTTACTCCAGGGGTTCTTTTCGTCCTCCAGCCCGGCCAACTCAGTCTCAAGCATCCAGAGCACATAACCAGTTAGGACGGGCACCCATTCCATAGGATTTGGACGGCTATATACTTTAGTTCCTCCTCCAGAGACAGTGGATCGCTCAGTGATTCAAGGTATGGCAGTAGTTGGTAGTTCTTATCCTATTGCATTATTTGATTTAGGAGCATCCCACTCCTTTATATCTGCGACCTTCATATCTGCTACTGGTATCTTAATACAACAACTATCTACTGCACTTACCATTGTATCCCCTGTTGGAGACACATCACTGGGTCTAATCTGCACCTCTGTAGATACTAAACTTGTTGAGTTCAGATTTAAATTCAACTACCCGGTACTCGAGATGACGGAATATGATATCATACTTGGCATGGACTGGTTGGCTACCTTTCAAGCGGGCATTGACTGTCACCGTCGCAAAGTGATATTCTAGTCACCCGAGGGAAAATGGCTTATAGTACATGCCAACAGACAGAGCATTCCTATGACCAGGAGATAACATGAAGAAATGAACCATCTCGTACTGAACAACATCAGACTAGATAAGGCGCTTGTGGCTGAACTACCTGTAGTAGTGAAAGATTACGCAGGGTTATTTCTGACAGAACTCCTTGGTAAAAAGGAACTCTACCCTGGCATTACTCCTGTATCATTGCCTCATTACCGGATGGCCCCAGCAGAAATGTCTGAACTGAAGAAACAAATTGATGCATTCGGCACAGCACCTCATCCTGGGGAGCACAAGTATTGTTCCTAAAGAAGAAAGATGGTACGCTTCGGATGTGTGTGGATTACAGGAAGTTGAATCAGCAGACTTTTAGGAACAAGTACCCTTACCCATAATTGATGATCTGTTCAATCAACTTAGAGGCTTTAGCCATTTCTCCAAAATTGATCTTATGTCAGGCTACCATCAAATCTGTGTTAGGGATGAGGACATAGAAAAGACGACTTTCAGAACTCAGTATAGACTGTATGAATATGTGGTCATGCCGTTTGGACTCACCAATGCACCAGCCGTGTTCATGGATCTGATGAACAGAATATTCCGTCCTTATCTGGATAAGTTCGTAATTGTCTTCATTGACTGTAATAGCCCGGAATTTTTAAATCAATATAAATGTGGATATTATTTATTGTAATGATGGAAATTGGGAAAATTGATGGAATAGATGGTAAATGGATCAAAGTTTGGACAAAGGCCCAAGTATGGCCCAATGGACCATGGATTGGATTTAATTTATCTTAATGGTCAATGATGGTCAAATTGGGCCAAGGATAGTCAAATTGGGCCCAATACCCATTTGGGACTCAATGGGTCAAAATAATGCAAGCTCTAAGGTAAATGGATAGGAGAGAACTTAATTGGGCCATGGGCCCAATGGTGATCCAATAAGTGGGAATGAATTGAGTGGGTTTAAATCACCCAAGTTAATTTGAATTAGGCCAATGTGATGTGGCCAATTGGGACCCACCTCCACCTCACCAAATGAGGTGGCATGTGGACCAAGGATTGGTAGGGCCGGCCACCATGGTTGAATTGGTCAACCATGAGTGGATGTCTGAAGGCAATTTAAATAAATGGAATTAAGTAAATGGGAATTAAATTAACCTAATAATTTTAATTAAATAAATGTTTAAGTTATCCAAATAGGGTGGTCAAATGGTCAAATGGGAAGACCCAAATCATCTTACCCTAAGACACAAAAAACGTTGGGTGGTGGTTATCCCAACTACCACCATAAAGCATGATAAATGTCTAAGTTGGTGGGAGGAGTTAAGGTGGAGTGTAAGTTACATTACCAAAGAAGATAAACTCTCCATTGTAAACAAGAAAAAACGTTGGCTAGTGGTTGGGTCAAAAAGCATGAGAAATATCTCATGTGGGGTTCGTGGGAGAAGTTAATGTAAAGTTGTTTTAACCAATCAAAAGGAGATGACTTCATCTCATCTCTCAAGTTCCATCCTCATTTCACTAGTTCCATCGCTTTCACTCTCCCATTGCCGTCCCACACTAGGAGAAGAAAGAATAAGAGAAACCATGGAGGAAAGAAGAAAAGAAAGCTAAGAAAAGAAGAAAAAATTCAAGTAAAGGCCCACCACTCCAAGATCAAAGGTTGGGATCTTATTTCTCACCATCTCCTTTTCTCTCTCTCTCTCAAGCAAACCCTACCTTGGCCGATCCTAAGCTTGGAGGTTTTCACCATTGATCAAACATCTTGGCCGACCAAAGATCAAGAGGAAGGAGAAAGGGGGCTAAGGAAAACGACGAGAGCGAAGAAAATCGGAGGAGACGACGGATTGTAAGTATTTTCCATAACAAGAGATTGAATTTTTTAGGGTTTAAGATTTGGGATCCATTTTTGTTAAATTTAATGGTGGCCAAATTATTATAGGCCTTGGATCTCAAATCCAATTCATGGAAGGACGAATAAATGGACAAAATGGAAAGAAAAATTAGGTTAAGGAAAATAAATGGATTAAGGACATTATGTAATTAAATTAATTAAACATGGGTGTATGTGGATTTTTGAAGGATGCATTAAGGATTTTATGTATTAAAAATGTACTTAAGCATGGTAGGTGATTGATTTAATTCTTAGGGTTTATAAGAATGGAAGCCATGGAGGATGAGTTAGGGTTTTAAGATTTTAAATGATTAAATGTAGTAATTTTTGAAAGGATTTTAAATAAGGAAAATTCATGAAAATGCAAAGGGGTTTTATGGCCTTGAAAGGCATAGATGGGAATGAAGCATGAACCATGGGTTCGGCCATGGTGTATGGCCGAACCCTAGGTTATTGTGTTGTGAATTTAAATGGGTTGGAAGATGTGGAATGATGATGGATGTAAAAGAATGAAAATATATATATATATATATATATATATATATATATATATATATATATATATATATAAATGGGGAATGTTGGTGGTGTTGGTCCACCAATGTCAACCTAATGTTGATAGTTGTAATGGGAATGTGGCTAAGTTAATGGACTTAAATGTGATTAAAGAATGATGAATTAAATGTATGGTTTAGGTTCTCTCAATGGAGGGACTTATGATGAATCTAATGTGTAACCAAAGACCAAGGAAAATGGGGATTTGGTTAAGTTGAAAGGACTAATTTTTAATGAACCTATGAGCCATTGTTATGAGCCACTTAATGGTCTAAGTATGGGGTTATATATGTGTTTAAATAAATGGAGATTAGGTTAATTAAATGGCTAATTTCTAGTGTTGTTATAGCATGATTAATGAGACATCAATGGAACCATTTTGTGAACCAATGGCTAGGCTAAGATTAAAGTCTATGTATATGCATTAATTAATGGGAATTAGGTTGAGTTAGTGACAAATTTTTATGGTTGTATCTCATGATTGGTGAGTCATTAATGGATCCAAGATTATGGATCAATTATGGGTCTAAGAATTATAACACCCCGATTTCTCAATGATATGGATAATTACGAAAATGCCCCTGGATTGGTAAATTTAATGGTTGTGATGTTGAATAAGGAAATAGTGGGGCCCATTGCTCAAATTAAGATCATATGAACATATTATAATGGTAAATTTATCATTAAAGGGTAATGAACATCAAGTTGGGTCAAAATGGTTAATTGGGTCAAAGAATTCTCAATGATTGGAATAATTACGAAAATGCCCCTGGATCGGTGAATTCAATAAATGTTATTATAAATAAGGAAATGGTGGGGCTCATTGCTCAAATTAAGATCATATGAGCACATTATGATTGTCAAGTTTGATTGGATGGGTAATTTCTCAATGAAGTGGATACTTACGAAAATGCCCCTAATGTGTTAAATTAATTATTTTGTGATGTTAAGTAAGGAAATGGTGGGGCCCATTGCTCAAATTAAGATCATATGAGCACATTATGATTGTCAAGTTTGATTGGATGGGTAATGTACATCAATTGGGTCAAAAATGGCTAAATGGGTCAAAGGGCCCAAATGGGACCCAACGGGTCAAAATGGATGATTTGACCATTGTGTAAGCTCAAATTAAATGGGGTCAAGCTGAACTAAGAAATCAGGTATAGTAAAAATGGGTAGGCCTGATCCATATGTGAAAACCAGTTACAAATGACCAAAATACCCATAATTGGGTCATGGAGTCAAAAACGGGTCAAGGAGCTAAAGGTGGACCCAACGGGTCGAGTTGACTATGGTTGACCATGTGGACCCTCAAGGGAGCTAAAACACGAGTTAAATCAGTTGAGTGGGACTGAAGTGAGTTGGAATTAAATCAAGTGGTGAGTTAACTCATGTGCATTAAATGAAATGCATTAAGTATGGTGAGTTGGACATGTGAGTTGGGTGAGTCAAAATGGAAGTCAATGGGACTGTAAATCAGTGAGTTTAGAGGGAGAATGAAGAGGTTGGCTCAGTTTTAACCACCAAAACAAGTCCCACACGTTGGGGACTTGTTGGGGTGATTTTCATGATGGGATTTAAATGGGAATACATGGAAATGAGATAAGATTTCATGGGGCTGCCAAAAGTTGCAATGGTTGGTATCAAGGCGTGCCTTGGATGTCACCTAGCATCTCCTCGTTTTTGACAAGAAATTGTGAGGATTAAGGAGTGGGGTTTGGCTGATTTAACAAAAGGATTAGACCACTCATTTGGCCGAATTATATTGCCAAAATTCTTGGAAATCCTCATCTCTTCCCCTCTCAAGAACATCATCTTCTTGGCTGGAACAGCAGAGGCTTTTGGCACCAATTATTCAAGTTTAAACCAGCAAGGAGTTAAGGAAGAAAGGAAGAAATAAAAGATAGGAAGCAAGGATCAAAAGTCAAGAAGAAAGGCTTGGAAAATTGGTAAGTATTTCCATTGAGTTTTGTTGAAAAACATGGAACAAATGGGGTGTGGATTGGGCCATGATCATGGCCGAATACACCAATGATTAACCTTGATTAATGGAGGTTTAGAAATGGTTAAGATGACCATTGGGTTCGGCCACCATGAAGGGCCGAACCCCATGTGAAAGATTGCTTGGTTTTCATGTTTTGGAAACATGAAAACCATGGGCTTATGGACTGATTTTTGGGTTTTTATTTGAGAATCAAATACATGATATAGAAAGGATTATAAACCTGGATCTGAATGACAAAAAGACTGAAGTTAGCATGGTCTAAATCAGTGGATTAAAACTGGAAAAATGGACCATGGGGATCGGCCATCTTGGATGGCCGAATCCCATGAAATTGTGTTGGTTTTTGGATGTTTGTTTGAAAGGTAAAACCTGATATTAATATACTGTTTATTACATGTTTATTGGAGGTTTAAAAATAGTAAACATAATTATTGGGTTCGGCCACCATGGAGGGCCGAACCCCATGTAAAATATTGTTGGTTTTCATGTTGTGAAACATGGAAACTATGGACTTTTATGGACTGTTTTGGATGAATTTAATTAGATGGTTTCTAAGATGTATAAAGGCAGCAATATGTTACTGATATTGTATGTTTAATTAACGCCTAAAGCATGGATGAAAGACCAAGTCATGGACATAAGGTTCGGCCAACTTGAATGGCCGAACCCCATGAAAGAGATTGATGATGGTTATGAATTTGGAGAGTTAGAAATCATGCAATAGCATGGGGTTTCTATGGGATTTTAAATAGAAATATAGTTGCTGTTTTTATGGCTAAGATACATGATAAATCATGAAAGATCATTGGAAGAATGGTATCCAAAGAACCACGAGGTTCGGCCATGTGAATGGCCGAACCCCATGTGTTGCTTTAGGCTTTTTATTTGATTTACTTGGGGTTATGGTCACTGATTTGGGTCAGCCTTTGGATGGCTGAACCATGTGTTGATCATAAGTTAAATAGGCTAAGCTTATGAGTAGTAATTGTTAATGGTTCCATGTTGATTTAAAAGGTTTAAAATATCCTAATGGAGAACCATATGGTAATGGATAAAAGAACCATTGGGTTCGGCCAAATGTATGGTCGAACCCCATGGAGTAAGTTTGGTGGATTAAAGGTTGGATGACTAAGGTGGATTAGCTATGGGATTTGGTCTTTGAACAAAAGTAAGCATTGGTTTAATTCCAATGGCAAAAACCGTAAATACTAGTCAAATGATAAAAATGAATAGAGATTGATCAAAGGACTTATAAGATGTTTTAGGTCTCATATGTGAATGGACATGTAAATGAGAGTATGATTTACTTATTGTTGCATAATAAGGTACCGAAAGTTGAACGACGAGCGAGTCGTGACCGGTTAAAGCCTAAGAAAGAACGGACGCTGAAGTGATTCTTCAGTAGGTTTCCTACCTACTTGTAACCACAGTTTTACCCCAGTTTTCTTATGAGACTCTTGTTTTATTATATGTGTTTCAAATGATATATTATGCATTAACAAATGGCATACAAGCATTGGCATCTCATGCATAGACATGGGATTATGAATGAGGTTCTACAGTGTTTCAAATTATGAGTTACGTCCTCTTTCGGCGGTGCAAGTCACGCCAGGAGGAGTAACATGATGGTGGCTATGAATATACATGATGGGGGAGGCTCATTGCATGTGCATACTTCATAGCATTGTTTTACCTATTTTTACTAATCATGTATTATGATATGTATATGCATGTTTTATATGCTAACATGTGGTAGCCCTGAATCGGGAACCTACTGGGCGCGTTGATCTAACGCCCTAATTCTATCCTCAGAGGAAAGTGCAGGTACAAGTAAAGGAAAAGAAGGTCGATGACCGGGAGGGGAGCCAAGCCTAAGCGCTTGAATGATGGATTGGATTAATTTATAATTGCTGTTTATTTGATACTTTATTATGGACATGTAATAAAGTAGTTACTTGCTATGGTTTGCTTAGGATATTGACAATGTATGGTTGATTTATGTAATTATTCTTTGAGACTGGTACTGGCTATCTTTTCATATTATTCCGCAATTAACTTATACTATTCCGTAAGTTGATGTTAGTTCCATATGTGTTCATTATCATGGTCTAGTCCATGTACACATGGGTGGCCAGTTAAAGTTCAGACTTGGGTAGTCTGAACTTAACTCGAGTCGTGACGCCGCCCGCTCTCTTCCGATGTTTTATTATTATTAAAAAAAAAAATTAGACTCTGAAATTCACGGAAAGGGCGGGGCGTTACAAGAATGGAGAAATAAGATGAGAACCCAACCATGAAAGAAGTAGTGGCAAAACCGTAAATATGGGCCAAAATGAAGAAACCCATGGAAGATGATCATGGACCTAAGGGCTCTAAGTATTAACCTTATGTGTGATTAATAAAGTCTAGGGTGGCTGATTTTTTAGACCCATGTGATTTAAATACTTGATAGACTAAATGGGACCCACAAAACCTAAATAGTGAGGTTTGGCCATGGTGTATGGCCGAACCCCACTAAGGCATGATTTAGGGACTTGATCATGGATAAGATATGGACTAATTTGGTAATGTCTAATAAGGTATCGGACATCGCAAGCGGTACGTGTAACACCCCAATTTCTCAATGAAGTGGAAAATTACGAAAATGCCCCTGAGTCATTAAATTAATTATTTTGTGATGTCAAATAAGGAAATGGTGGGGCCATTGCTCAAATTAAAATCATATGAGCACATTATGAATGTAAAGTTTGATTGGACGGGTAATTTACATCAATTGGGTCGAAAATGGTTAAATGGGTCAAATGGCTCAATTGGACCCAATGGGTCAAATTGGATGATTTGACCATTGTGTAAGCTCAAATTAAATGAGGTCAAGCTAAACTGATAGGAAATCAGCAATAGCAAAAATGGGTAGGCTTGACCTATACGTAAAAATCAATTGCAAATGACCAAAATACCATAATTGGGTCATGGAGTCAAAAAACGGGTCAAGGAGCTAAAGGTGGACCCAACGGGTCGAGTTGACTATGGTTGACCGTGTGGACCCTCAAGGATGCTAAAACACGAGTTAAATCAGTTGAGTGGGACTGGAATGATTTGGAATTAAATCAAGTGGTGAGTTAACTCATATGCATTAAATGAAATGCATTAAGTATGGTGAGTTGGTGAGTTGAGATGGAAATCTAAATAGCCTTGAGTTCAAGTGAGTCAAAATAGAAATTAAAGGGGTTGTAAATCAGTGAGTTGAGTGGAAATTTGAAGAGGTTGGCTGGTCTCAAACCATCCAAAACAAGTCCCACACGTTGGGGACTTGTTTTGGTGATTTCCATAATGTGTTTTAAATGAGAATACATGGGATTGAGATGAGATGAATGGTAAACTGAATGGCTGCATGGGTAGGTGCCAAGGGATGCCTTGGATGGCACCCAATGCCCATCGATTTTGTTAAGAAGTTATGAGGGAATTGAGAGGTCATGGTGGCTGAAATACAAAAGCAATGAACCCCATGCTTAGCCGATTTTTGTCATTGCAAACCCAAGTTTTTCCCATCTCTTTCTCCCTCTCTCCAATTCGTGTCCTTGGCTGGAACAGCAGAGGTTTTTGGCACCAATTATTCAAGCTTAAACCAGCAAGGAATTAAGGAAGAAAGAAAGAAATAAAAGATAGGAAGCAAGGATCAAAAGTCAAGAAGAAAGGCTTGGAAAATTGGTAAGTATTTCTATTGAGTTTTGTTGAAAAACATGGAACAATTGGGGTGTGTATTGGGCCATGGTCATGGCCGAATACACCAATGTTTAACCTTGATTAATGGAGGTTTAGAAATGGTAAAGATGACCATTGGGTTCGGCCACCATGAAGGGCCGAACCCCATGTAAAAGATTGCTTGGTTTTCATGTTTTGGAAACATGAAAACCATGGGTTGTTATGAACTGTTTGGGATGATTTAAGATTCAAATGCATGTCTTAGAAAGATTTAAAACATGGATTCGGATGTCAGAAAGGGCTGAAGTTTATGTGGTCTAAATCAGTGGATTAAAATTGGAAAAATGGACAATGGGGATCGGCCATCTTGGATGGCCGAATCCCATGAAATTGTGTTGATTTTTGGATGGTTTCTTTGAAAGGTAAAACTTGATAATAATATATTGTTTATTACATGATTATTGGAGGTTTAAAAATAGTAAACATAACCATTGGGTTCGGCCACCATGGAGGGCCGAACCCCATGTAAAAGAGTGTTGGTTTTCATGTTGGGAAACATGGAAATCATAGACTTTTATGGACTATTTTTGGATGCTTTTTGAAAGGTAAAACCGATAATATTATGCGGATTCTTACATGATTTAATGGACATGAAATGTAAGTGAAAAAGGGTTCAAAACAAACCACATTGGATGGCCGCCCCCCATAAAGTATTTGATATTTGGTATGGTTTTTGGAGAGATAAAAACCATACCCATAGCGGTGAGTGTTTATGTAATTAAATGAAAGTAAGATTGCTGTTTTGGGTTGGCCATAGGATGGCTAAACTATGTGTTTAACATGGCTAAGGGGTAGAGCCAATTGGTATTTAAATAATGGACATTATTGAACAAAAGAACCATAAGGGTTCGGCCATGAGTATGGCCGAACCCCATGGACTGTTTTCATGGGTCATTTTATGGATGCGTATGTGATTTAAGATGGAATTATGTTTACTGTTTTGGTCGGCCAAAACATGACTGAACCATGTTAAGGTTGTGGGAAAGTTGTAGAGTTTAATCAAGGTATTGGTAGCAATGGCATGTTTGTAAATAAGGGTCACAATCATGAGATGAAAAATGGACCTAAGTGAAATAAGTGAGGTTCGGCCAAGGTGTATGGCCGAACCCCACCTATAAACATTTGTTTTGGGTAATATTTCTATGGACATAAATTATTATAAAAGATGAGCCAATGGCAAAAATTGTAAATATGGGCAATAATGGAAGGACTTGAAAGTAGGACCAAATCAAGATGATGAGGTTCGGCCCTAGTGTATGGCCGAACCCCATGAGTTGGTATTTGTGGACTTAGACTCAAAAATGGGAATCAAATAAGTAAGGGATTAAAGTTGGTTCATGATTTATGTGAATAAGGTGACGAATCTCTGTGACGGTGCACGACTGCGAGCGGTGACCGGATAAAGCGTAAGAAAGAACGGACGCTGAAGTGATTCTTCGGTAGGTTTCCTACCTACTTGTAACCACAGTTTTTATCTAGTTTTCTTATGAGATTCTTGTTTATTTATGTGGTTTCAAATGATATATTATGCATTATCAAATGGCATACAGCATTGGCATCTCATTCATAGACATGGGATGATGAATGAAGTTCTACAGTGTTACAATTATGGGTTACGTTCTCTTCGGCGGTGCAAGTCACGCCGGGAGGAGTAACATAATGATCATAGTCACATTGGTCTCCTTAGGCGATGAGAGTCCCGCCAGGAGGACTCATACGTGATATGAATCAGTCAGTAATGAAGAGATGTAAGTGTATTGTGATTTACCTTGTCGGTGCAAGGCACGTCAAGTGATGGCTATGAAGGTACATGATGGGGGAGGCTCATTGCATGTGCATACTTCATAGCATTGTTTTACCTGTTTTTACTAATCATGTACTGTGATATATATGCATGTTTTATATGCTAATCATGTGGTAGCCCTGATTTGAGAACCTACTGGGTGCGTTGATCTAACGCCCTAATTCTATCCTCAGAGGAGAATGCAGGTACAAGTAAAGGGAAAAAGAAGGTCAATGACTGGGAGGGGAGCCAAGCCTAAGCGCTTGAATGTTGGACTGGACTTCTTTATATTACTGTCATTCGAACTATATATTGTCGGACATGTAATAAGTCATTACTTGCTATGGTTTGATTAGGTTAATAACTTCGGATGGTTGATTTATGTTAATTAATGTTTGAGATTGTTACTTGCTATCTAGTATTTCTATTCCGCAGTTAATCTAGGTTTTTCCGCATGTTGATGTTAGTTCCATGTGCGATTCTTTATCATGGTCTAGTCCATGTACACATGGGTGGCCAGTTAAGGTTCAGACTTGAGTAGTCTGAACTTAACTCGCGTCGTGACGCCGCCCGCTCTCTTCTGATGTTTTATTATTATTTTAAAAAAAAATTAGACTCTGAAATTCTCGGAGAGGGCGGGGCGTTACAGTACGCATATCGGTGACCGGATTATCGGACGGGAACGAAAAAGGACGCTAGTCGGTATTCGGTAGGATTCCTACCTTTTTGTAAGCCATGGATTGAGTGATAGTTTCTTTGAATTATTTTGGAAAATATATGGTTTGTTTTAAGATGGGTTTTAGATTAAGTATTATGTGATGGTTTACCTTTGATTTATTTTGGTAATGTGATTATTTTCAAGATGGGTTTTGGATTAAGTATTATGTGATGGTTTACCTTTGATTTATTTTGGTAATCATGTGATTATTTCAAGATGGGTTTATGACTATGATTTATATATATTACATGGCATGTGGCATATACATCTCATGCATGACATGGGAGGGATATGGCATGGGAAGGATGAAACGAAACCGGAGTCTATGCTCCGTCGGGGCGACCGAGAAGTCAGCATGGGGATATCTTGATATGTTTCATCCATCAAGAAGGATATTATGAGACATAACCGGAGTCCATGCTCCGTCGGGGCGACCGAGAACAGGCATGGGGATAGCCTAATAGGCTATAACCGGAGTCCATGCTCCGTCGGGGCGACCGAGAACAGGCATGGGGACACCTTGACGAGGCCTTGCCGTCAAGGGGGATATTTTATGATTGGATATATCTTGACGAGGTTTTTCCGTCAAGGAGGATATGACATCATGATGGGTGGGATTCATAACACAGACACCCATGGCATGGCATTCACTTTATAGTTTCATTATATGATTGTCTACCAGTTTTCACTATATTATTATCAGTATGCTTGTTATCACTAATCCATGTGCTAGCCCTACTCGGAGTCCTACTGGGCGCGTGGTCTAACGCCCTACTTCTACCCTAGCTGATGACGCAGGAAATGCAAGAGCAGAAGGACGAGACGGGAGCCAAGCTTAGGAGTTTGGGGAGGCGGACTATTTACTTTATTTAAGTTTATTTTAGGAAATGTATTTGAGTAGCCTAGCTTGTTGGAAATATAATATTTTAGACTTATTGCTATGTTTTGGATTTTATTGTAGACATATGTTGTTATGGCATTTTAGTAATTAAATGATGAAATCTTCCCTGCCATCTAGAAAAATTGGTAGGATAGTATTTATTGTCATTCCGCATTTAATGTATTATTCCTCGAGCTTACTTCTACGGGTGAACCATTCTCCGTGGACTCCGTTCCACGCACCAGTAGGGTTGGGCAGTTAAGGGCCGGGCTTTAGAAGCTCGAACTTAACTCGCGTCGTGACATCCGCGCCCTTTGTCGCTTCTTAATTCAAAATAAAAAAATAAAAAATTAGACTCTGATTTTTGTTGAAAAGGGGCGGACGTTACATTGACGATATCCTGATTTATTCCACTAGTCAGGAGGAGCATGCTGAGCATCTGAGGATAGTGCTAGACATAGTAAAGAAGAATCAGTTATATGTCAAAGCAAGCAAGTACAAGTTCTGGCTATCTGAGGTCAACATTTTGGGACACGTCGTATCAGCAGAAGGAATAGCCGTGGACCCGGCTAAAGTAACAGAGGTTAGAGAGTGGAAAGCTCGGAAGAATGTGACCGAAATGGGCAGCTTTCTGGGACTGGCTGGCTATTATCAAAAATTTATTATGGACTTCTCCAAGATTACGACTCCACTCACTCGACTAACTCGGAAAGGAGTCAAATTTGAATGGTCCGATGTGTGCAACCGAAGGTTTGAAGATCTGAAACAAAAGCTTACCACTGTTCCCATCCTGATTTTTCCGGAGAGAGGCAAGGGATATGAAGTATACTGTGATGCTTCCGGAGAAGGACTTGGGTTCTCTCTCACTCAAAGTCATCATGTAGTGAAACATGGTTCAAGGCAACTGAAATTCCATGAATGCAACTATCCCACTCATGATCTAGAACTAGCTGCAGTGGTCTTCGTTCTCAAAAGCTGGAGACATTATCTATATGGTGAGAAGTTTGAAATGTTTTCAGACCATAAGAGCTTAAAATATCTGTTCGATCAAAAGGAGCTCAATTTGAGACAACGCAAATGGATGGAATACCTGCAAGACTATGAGTTTGCACTACGATATCACCCTGGCAAGGCAAACAAGGTGGCAGATGCCCTCAGCCGTATTTTGCATTCAACTGTGGCCAGTCTAATTATGAAAAAATGGAAAATGCTGAGGACCATCCGAGAGTTCAATTTGCACATCAAAAATCATGGTAGAATGTATAATATGATGGTACAGTCTAGTATGGTTTCCTAGATTGAGTAAAAACAACGGACAGATCCCGAAGTGGCAGAAATATGGGCCAAGATGTCGATTGGAGAGGTCATACCAGAATGGGAATTACGACCTGGACAAGGTCTCTTATTCTGAGGCAGGACATATGTGCCTTAAGGCTGCAGGAGAGAGTTGTTGACAGAAGCTCATCAATCAAAACTCTCCATTCATCCGGGTAGCACCAAGATGTACCATGATCTGAAAAGGCATTATTGGTGGCATGGACTCAAAAGAGACATGGTTGATTTTGTCTCTCACTGCCTTACTTGTCAACAAGTGAAGACAAAACATCAGAAAACGCCAGAATTGCTCAAACCCTTACCTGTGCCCGAATGGAAATGGGAACACATTTCCATGGACTTTGTGATAAGACTGCTGAGGTCTTCAAAGGATAACAATTCAATCTGGGTAGTAATGGACCGTCTGACCAAGTCTACACATTTTCTTCCTACCAAGATGACAGACTCGTCTGAGACTTTGAGATGGCGGTATATCAAGGACATCATCGAGCTACATGGTATACCCAGGACTATTGTATCCGACAGATATGGCAGATTCACTGGCAAGGTGTGGCAGAGTATGCAGTCGGCTATGGAAACAAAGTTGTTAATCAGCACGACTTTCCATCCACAAACGGACAGTCAGTTGGAACGCACAATACAAACATTGGAGGATATGCTGAGAGCCTACATGTTAGACTTTAAGGGTGGTTGGGAAGATCATTTACCACTGGTCGAGTTCTCATACAACAACAGTTACCAGGCAAGCCTCAAGATGGCTCCATTTGAGGCATTGTATGGTAGACCCTGCAGATCTCCAGTGTGTTGGACAGAGGCCGATGAGCATGCTCTTATTGGACCCGATCTGGTTGCAGAGACCACGGAACAAATCAAGGTGATACGACAACATTTGTTCACTGTATAAAGTCGTCAGAAGAGCTACGTTGACAAGAGAAGAAGACTACTTGAGTTTGAAGGGGGAGACTTAGTATTCTTGAAGGTCTCACCACGAAAGGGACACATGAGGTTTGGAAAGAAAGGAAAGTTATCACCCAGATTTGTGAGACCCTTTCCAATCCATGAGAAGGTGGGGGAAGTGGCTTATTGTCTGATACTCCCTCCATAGTTGTCAGGGTTGCACGATGTATTTCATGTTTATATGCTGAGAAAGTACAACCCTGACCCATCACATGTACTGAATGTGTAAGACATAGAAGTACAAAGCGACGTATCTTACGTTAAGAGGTCTGTCAGAGTGATTGAGATGGAACAAAGGGTGCTACGGAACTGAGCAATCTCGTTCGTCAAAGTGGTAGGGGACCGACACGGTAATGAGGAAGCCACTTGGGAACTTGAGTAAAAAATGAGAACAACTCATCCCAAGCTATTTGTATGATTTATTTGAAACCCTACTTCGCTCGATTTTCGGGACGAAAATTTCAAAAAGTGGGTAATATTGTAACACCCCGGATTTCCTTAGATTATAATAAATATTGTATTGGCCCATTTGGATTTCAATTTAATGGAATTTGAAGTTAAAAAGTGGAAATTGAAATTGGATGGGCAAGAAAATGGGTCAATTACCTAATTAAGACCCAATGGGTCATGGATGAACTTGATTTTAAAGTAAATGGGTCAATTACCCAATTAATGCCCAATGCATTAAAGTCTACCTCATCAAGTGAGGTGGCATATGAGTGATGTGGCATTTGGCATGCATGTCATCACATGGAAGCCAATTAAGCAAGGTACCACATCATCAAGTGACATGATCAAGATGGGACACAAGTGCCATGACCACATGCATGGCAGGCCATGCAATGGTTGACTTGGTCAACCACAAGTGAGATCAAGTGAATTAAGTTGTGGCTTGAGTTGAGAAGATGAAGAGTTTTCATCTCAAGAGGCATGAAACCAAGGGTCTCCTTGGTTAAGCCAAAGGACTCATTGGTTAAAGGCCAAGCTATTATGAGAGGGAATGAAGGGAGTAGTTGTTATACAAAAAGACACAAACCGAAGGGCACTCCACACCCTTAGCCGACTCCTCCTCTTGAGTAAAGAGTTTTCTCTCTTCTCCTCTCCTCTCTCTCTACTCTCTCTATCCACCTCTACCTCTATACTTGGAGACTTGGAAGAGCAAGGGAAAAAAAAGAAGGATTAAGGAAGAAAAGACAGATCAAAAAGAAAAGAAGGAGACGAAAAGAAAGTATGTTTAAGGTTTAATAACATAGGAATGATTCCTATGAAACCATAGGTTTGGCCATGGTGTGGCCGAACCCATGGTTCCATGATTGGTTGGAATGGATGGCCAAATTATGTTAAGGCCATGAAGTTGGAAATCTATCCAGTGGGTGGTTATGGGTTGAAATAAAACAATCATAAGGTGATATTGGAATCCATGCTATGATACTAAGACTTGAATGAATCATGGAAAAGACCCAAGCCTTGGCTAGTGGGTAGAGTAAATTTACTAAATGAAGTATGGAAGATGAAATTCTAATTTAAATAATGATAAGGATGGATTTCAAGGAGAAGGGCCTCACCATACATGCAAACAAAAGGATTTGACACAAAGTCAGTTGACTGAATCTTAAGATTCAGTCGACTGAACTTGTTGTACTGGCAAAGCAAACAAAGGATATATGGGTATTTCAGCCGACTGAATCTTATGATTCAGTCAACTGAAAATGTACAGACCAAGCACATAAGGAATATCTGGGTGTTTCAACCGACTGAATCTTATGATTCAGTCGACTGAAAATACACTGGCTAAGCACATATGGGGTCTATTGGTATTTCAGCTGACTGAATCTTTGATTCAGTCGACTGAACGTATACATAACAAATAAGTAAATGATCTGGTGTGTTTCAACCGACTGAATGTATACTATCCGAACACACAAATGATCTGATCCAAAGTCAGCCGACTGAATGTCTACTGGCCGCGAACACAGAGGATTTGACCCAAAGTCAGCCGACTGAATCTATGATTCAGCCAAGTGAAAGTTTACAGGTCAAGTTTATACAGTATCTGGTTGTATTTCAGCCGACTGAATCTTATGATTCAGTCGACTGTAAGTTTGCGGGTAAAACACAAATGGTATTTAGGTGTGATTTAGTCGACTGAATTAGAAAATTTGTATGTTGGATTATTTTCCAGATACCCCTGTCTATTTGGTAAGATGTAAGGGGTGATGAAATTAAAATGGAAAATCAAATTAATATATGTGGTTGAATTTAATAAGGTAAAGAGATTCGTAACAGGATTGTGATTCGTTTCAACGGAATCATTAGTGTTGTCCTCACAAGACAAGCAAGGATAAAGTATTGGACATTGGTAGGATTCCTACCTTATTGAGAACACCATGGAATTTGATATGATACTGATTTTATTTCCAAATATGATGATTACTTTGATTAAACAAATTGTATATGTTTATGAACTGATTTTCAAATGATGTGATGTGTTTAAATAAAATGGCATTCTTGCATACATTACCTCATGCATGGCATGGGAGGGAACATATATGACCAGCATGCCAAGTTTTGAGCAGTCCGGACATGACTTGAGCTTGAGACTAGCTTGTCTGAAGCTATGTTCACTGTTGAGATTTGGCCTAGTCCAGTTGAAAGGAAATGTACGACTTATTGGGCTAAAAAGCTCTTGGGTAGGCAGTCCTGAAACCCTGCGCAAAGGGAGGAATCCACACTCTATCAGTAATCCCGATTAATTTGTGGATGGGTTTACAGTGCCCTGGTGGTTGCCGCCTCAAACACTGTGGACGTAATTGGCCAAGGAAACCTTGATATGACAATTTATCAAGGAAACCGTTGATATTGATTTATGATGTGATTGGATATGAAAATTGGGTGAGAGATCATTCGGCATTGACACCCATGACATGACACATAAGTAAGCACGATTATGATATGGACATCATGCATTGTTTTTACTACTTATGAGATGTTCTTCAAATATGATATGATGTATCTACCTTAATTTATATTATTCTTTCTGTACCATAACCCTACTTGGAATACCTACTGGGCGTGTTGACTAATGCCCTACTTCTACTATATAGATGATGGAACATGGAATGGTAATGAAAAGGACGATGAATATGAAAGGAGCCAAGCATAGGGGCTTGGGAAAATTATGTTTAAATTACTCAGTTTTAATTTCAATGGTGTATTGGGAGAACTACATTTTGGATTGTAATAACTTAGGCTTATTTACGATGGTTTGATTATATTTAAGTTTCATTTTAAGTTTATGGTGATTGGCTTTCCTTGCCTAATAGTGACAAGTATATGAATAGTATCTTTTCATATAAATAATTCTACAAGTATTCAGAAAAGCGTGTGAAATGTTTTAGTGGATTTAGTCAACGCACACGTCATGGTGGCCAGTTAAGGGTCGGGTTTTGAAAACTCGAACTTGACTCACGTCGTGGCGTCCTGCTCTCTCTCAATCATTTATAAAAAAAAAAAATATACTCCGATTTTGTGAAGGTGAGAAAGGGTGGGGTGTTACAATATCGATGATCTTGAACTTGGAGGAGCATGACTTCACTCTTGATCATCTTGAGCCTTCAAGCTTCTTAGCAAGTGTTTCTTCCCGAGTCATGGAATTGACATATAGGGACTCGACCAAGCCAGGGCACTAAGAATCTCCCCCTTTGTCAATTTCATGACAAAACCTAGAAGCTAACCCAATTACAAGCCCACCTTTTATTACAATACATTTTGAATACAAAAAAAATATATTACATCACGTGTACATAATCAAATGGACAACAAGACTATGGTCTTCACATAATCTTGATTAGCTTTTTTGTTTTACATGTGTTTCCTGTTCAAGCACACAAGCAAGCAACACTAGACAAATCATTGTGGGGTTAGTCCCAAAACATTAATGTGCATCCATAAAACATTAATGTGCATCCATGAACTAAACAAAATAACCATTCATTCTCCCCCATACACCAATGATTTCCTAGCCAACAACACTACTCACTGTTGAGAAGATTTTCTCCCCCAATCTTCTTGAGTTTGAGCTCCCAAACTCCAAGCGTAGACATCCTTCTTATGTCCATTGGCTTCACCATGGCTCTCTCTTTTTAGAGGCCCAGGCACCAATTTCTCCCCCATTTTGTCATTCAATTGACAAAGGGTTAGTAGGCATGTATCAAGATTAGGCACTCCCCCATGCTTCTTGCATTAGTTCTTAACTGAGATCTATTCTAACTCATGGTTCTTCCCCATGGTTCAGTGCACATTTTTCATGCATTTAGGTTTGTTTGCTCCTGCTGAAGCTGAGTTTCAGCTGATTTCTTCATGGGTTAGGAAAATATACCTAGCTTCCTTTGAGTTTCCTCCCCCATTATCTAAGCTATCTTCTTAGCTTTTTCTCCCCAGTTCCCCACAAACTTAGCTGCCCCTAAGTTGATTTTTCTCCAAGCTTTCAAGCTTGAAATCACCTTTCTCCATAAGCTATAATGACCAGTGACAGCAGCTAATCAGCACATATTTTGTGCTCGCCCATACTCCAAGGATGTGTGTAGCATCACAGTCTGATCCTTTATCTCCCTAACATTCCAATACAGAACCAACTGATTCAAACATGAATGTTAGTCTATCATATACAAGAGATATACTACATTTATAATACAACAATACACACATCACACTAAACCATATTATTTCATTAAAATAAAATGTGCATTCAGTACATATGGTTTAGATAGGGACATCATGGATGCTTAGTCAAAATGTCAAAAGTATAATTTTCCAAAAATAGAGAACATGAAAAAAACTACCCTAAGGAGAGCCATCTTGAAGAGGTGCAGGAGGAGGAGGAGATGGGGTGTTTGGAAACCTGTCCGAGAGGGCGACATCTGAGACTAAATCCTGGGCAGTCAACCGGATACTCTCCAAACTATTTTCAAAATAGTCCATTCTCCTTTCTAGTCGGGAGAGTTTTTTTCCCAAATTGATATTTTTTAGAGAAGGATATTCGTTTCCTTTTCTTCATCTGAGTCACGCCAAAAATCCTCAGAACTGAAGCTTTCCTCTTCACTTCTGTCTTCAGGGATATCCACATGGTCTTTATTACCAATTCTAATGACCATTCCCTTCTTCAGCATTTTCTCTTCTTACTTCACGTCGCTCTTCGACGAAGATGACACCCTTGTCAACGATGGGTTCTTCTTCCTTTTCTAGATGGGTTTCCTATTGATCTTGAACATACACAGGATTTTCAAAACTCGACCAAGGGCATGACCGAGAGGCAGTCCTTTTGGTTCATTTGGCCCATCAATTTGCACGACTAGATTCTCCTCATTCCACAGTGGTCACGGGACGTGTTTGAGCAGACACCTTCTTAGGCAGGATCCTCTTTTTCTTTAGTCTTCTCTTGTTTTAGGGAAGATTTCAAGACAATAGATTTATCCTGTGGTTGTTCAAAGTGTAGTTCATAGGTTTGTAATGAACCAACCAAATCATCCATGTTCATTAAGGACACATCTCTAATATCCTCCATAGCCACAACCTTGGGTTTGAATCTTTCTGCAAGATTCCGAACAATTTTGGTACATAGCTTGTCCTCGGGTATCCCTTCCCCTAAAGCGTACATTTGATTAACAATGTCGCTAACTTTGGAATAGAAATCCATGAAGACTTCATCCTCCCTCATCTGAACAGTATCAAATTGATTTTAGAGGATCTAAAGTTTCAACCTCTTGAGTATTGAGGTACCTTCATGGGTTCTCTAGAACTTCCCATGCATCCTTACAGTTTTACAGGTCATGATCCTCCTGTATTTACTGTCAGAAACTGAACAATTTAGTGCATTCATGGCTTTCCCATTTGTTGCCTGAGCAGATTTCTCAGCATGGGTCCAAGTGGCAAAGGGCTTACGTGTTAACAGTACAGCTGTGGCGGATGCTACCATTTTTTCTTCTATGGGTTCTTGCCATCCAGTCTTTACAATATTCTATGCTGATGAATCTATGGAAACAAAAAAAATCTCATTTTGGCCTTCCATGAGGCATAGTTTGTTCCATCGAAGTATGGAGGTTTGGATATTGCATGACTCTCTTCCATGGTGTTCTAGCTTGGATCTACTCAGATGGTTAAATCCTTGTAACGAGCACTAGGCTCTGATACCAATTGAAAGTCCCCATTTTTTGAGCTATAACAACCTGATTGACCCTACAGGGGGGTGAATAGGTCAATCAAAAATTCGTTGGTCCTTTAAAATTTTACCTTGATTGATTAATTGAAGCGTAACAGATATACAATCAAGTGAGTGTGTGTTAGAAAATGTGATTAAGCAATCAACATTAGAAGATATCTCTAACACCACAAGCAACAGGGCACAAGGTATATAGTGGTTCGGTTCGCCAACCTACATCCATGTTAAGACTCACTCAACCTTGAGCTATCTCCAAATTCGCTACGTGGGGACTTACAACCTCACAATCAGAGTAGGAATTCCACCTCACTCAATCGGCTAAGAATTCCACCCACCACTGTGTCAGAGACAATGCTCTAGAGTTTTTTATAGTGGTTCTGGAGCAAATCCCCCTTAATCCACTTTCGGGTAATAGGTTTTAAAAAGAAAATTAAAACCAATAAGCACTTGCTTTAAAGCTCTTTCTCGTTGTTATGTGCTTCTTGAAGATCCCACCCACAGAGTACCAACGCTCCTCCATCTAACCGTCGTATAGCAATCACAAACTCAGGGTGACAAGAAAACTTGGTTCGACCAAAGCTTTCCTAGATTATGGTTTTTTCACTTGCAAACTCAATCCGTAGATTGGTTGTTTATGATCTTTCTCTCCTCCCCACTTTCTCAATTGCAAACTCAATCCTTAGATTGGTTGTTTATGATCTTACTGCCCAAGAGTGTTGATCATTCATTTTTCAATTCAAGGAAGATAGTAAAAACGATCATCCAACACTCATATTTATAGAGAAGTCTTAACGGTCTTTCTCACTGTCCAGGGTTGACAGGTCGGTGTTCATATTTATTACCGTGTAACCACCAGACCATTACTCATTAAAAGCACTCCCAACGGCATAATTACTTTCGGTCGACAGGTCGGTGTCGTCGATGGGTCCACAATTATGTCACCGATGGGTCGGTCCATACTAGATGCTCGTTCTAGTGCAAAACATGTTTGACAGTAGTTTTTACTTTAGAAACCTGTTACCCAAACGACTTGTCACCCTTTACCGATGGATCGGTCCTGTTACTCTCGATCGGTCTTGATGGTGTTAGAGCTAATTTCTTATGTTGATTATTTAATCACATTTGCTAACACGCACACTTGATTGTTATATCTGTTGCACTTAATTAATCAATCAAGTAATTTTTAAAAGGACCAACTATTTTTAGATTGACCTATTCACCCCTCCTCTAGGGTCAATCGTGTTCTAGCACTAAAGAGAGAACTTTCAATTGGTATCAATGTAACGCCGCCCCTTTTCACTTACTTTCCGAAAATCAGAGTCTATTTTTTTTTTATAAATAAGTAAAGTGGAAGAGAGCGGGGAGCGTCATGACGCGAGCTAAGTTCGGACTTCCAAAGCCCGACCCTTAACTGGCCAAACCTATGTGTGCATGGACCAAGTCCATGAAAACCAAACCACACATAGAACTAAGTAAAACTTGCGGAATATACATAACTGATTGCGGAATAAATCAAATATGTGGAATAACAATAGGATGACAATCCTATTCCATATGAGATAGCAAAGTACAAGTCCTATCCACAATAACTTAAATTAAATATCCAACTCAAAACAAACCAAACCATAGCAGTATTCTACGTTATTACATATCCATGCAAATTATCCAAATAACAATAAATAAGAGTTCATTCCGATATCCAAGCTCCTATGCTTGGCTTCCTTCGCGATCCTCGGCCTTTCCCTTCCTCTTTCCTGCGTCTTCCACTAAGGACAGAAATAGGGCGTTAGACAACGTGCCCAGTAGGTATTCCGATTAGGGCTAACACATGGGTTAGTATATAAAGTCCAGCTATAATATACCATATCATACTTGTAAAACATCGTTTCCAAAATCATGTATGATAGCAGAGATCCAATCATACAGATAAAAACCAGTAAACTTGCATGATAATAAAGATCATATCATGCCGATTCAATGCCATGCCATGCTAGCATATGTCTTATGCAATGAGTCCCACCCATCACATACATATAATCTCTTGATAGTATTCTCATCTCTTGATAGTATTCTTCTCATCAATTTACTCCTCACGACTTACGGACGCCTCGACGGAGCATGGGTCTCCGGTTAAAGAATCCCTCACTTTACGGATGCCCCGACGGAGTGTGGATCTCCTGTTAAAATACCCCTCACGACTTACGGACGCCCCGACGGAGCGTAGGTCTCCGGTTATATTCCATCCCTCCTATGCCATGCATGAGATGCAAATGCCAATCATGCTACAGAATATTACAAAATATAGCATGAAAATCCCATAATTGCAACATATTGTTTGATACCAAAATAACTTATCAAACATGATATAAAATCGTCAAAAGTACATAATACATATCCATGCTTTCAATGATGTAGGAATCCTACCAAAAGACGGCTCAAGTGTCCTTTGCTGCTTAATCCGGCAACTTCTCAAGGTCTTGCACCGTTTGTGAGGTGCCGTCACCTTGTTTATATATCAACAAGTCAAGACAATATCTATATAATTTCCAATTAAGTCTAAGTCCTTACACACACTTTGTGGAGTTCGGCCATACACCATGGCCGAACCTCACTTACTTTGTTTGATCCCTTTTTGATCATTACTCCATCACCACTTAGTTAATCCTTTAACAATTACTCATCTACCATTGGTAACCACCTAAGTCCACAAAATACAAGCTTGTGGGGTTCGGCCATACAACATGGCCGAACCTCACTTCCTTATTTTGGTGCCTTTCTTATAGTCCTTTGATCATTAATTTAAAACCAAGATCAAACTACCTTGATTCATACATCTAATCAATTGTACCATAATTATTTAACCTTGATAATAACCTAAGTCCATAAAAATATCCCCCATGGGGTTCGGCCATACACCATGGCCGAACCCATGGTCCATCATTTTTTGCCATATTTACATTTTTGCCGCTCCTTCTTCCCTTTGTTTAATATTGATAATAACCCATGTCCATATAACAATCCACCTTAGTGGGGTTCAGCCATACCCCATGGCCGAACCTCACCAACTCAAATTTGATCTTTTTAATCCTTTCTAATTAAATCCAAATTCCTTTCCAATCATCTAATTACCTAGCCCTTAGTCCTCCATCATTGTCACTCTATGGGGTTTGGCCCTACACATGGCCGAACCCTATAATTCCTTTTATCCATCAAAACCTTTATCCATCAAATAATGGTTCTCATAACCCCATCCATTGGAATATTTTTAAACATTTTTAAAAACCAAATTCCATACATAGCACTTGGTGGGGTTTGGCCATACACCATGGCCGAACCTCACCCCTTTTGGTTTTGGTGTTCCTTTTTGCCATTCTTCTTAATAACCATTAACCATCCATGTCTATCATTTTTCCATCTATGTTAACCTTTTTAAAACATTATAAAGCCAACAATAATTTCTAATCATATTCATACTCTATATAACCCATAAAATGGCCCATGGAGTTCGGCCATGTGTATGGTTCTCTTGATTCAAACCTTCCTATTTACACATGGTTTATACCCCACATCTTAGCCATAATCATAGTATGGTTCAGCCATCCAATGGCCAACCCAAACTGTCCATCATATCTTCATATTAAACACCTTAAAACCTTAAATCATTGTATGGTTTTTATCCCTCAAAAACCATACAATTATCAAATCATTTTCATGGGGTTCGGCCATCCAAAGTGGCCGAACCCTATGATCCACTTTCTACTCTTTTTAAACACCATCTTCCATGGTTTAAACCTTTGATAAATTTAGCCATATCGTGGCCAAATCATGTTCCCTTATTCATTTTACTCAACAAAATTTTATGGAATGCTTACCAATCCTCTTAGCTTCTCTTCTTGCCTTTTGATCATTCCTTCCTTCCTTCTTGCTTCCTTAGATCCTCTAGCCGATTATGAGCTTTGATCAATGGTGAAATCACCAAGGCTTGTTCGGCCAGGAAAGTAGATTTTGAGAGAGGAAAAGAGATGAAACTCAATGCTTTTTGAGATGTAAAATTCGGCCAAATGATGTAGTGTGCCTCTTGTAGTATTTCTTTGAAATCAGCCCCAACTTCTTTCAATTCCATCCTTAATACTTCTCCTTCCTTGATGCTTTACTGGTCCTCTAAAGGCAAAACATGGGAGAGAGTGAAAGAGAGAAGAGAAGAGAATGAGATGGAAATTCCTCAATGGAGGGGTCGGCCAAGGCGTGTGAAGTGCCCCATGGTTGTACCCCTTTTATAATTAGCCTAAGTCCTTTCCCTTTCCCCTCTTTACTTCTTGGTTTGTTCAAGGTGTCCCTTGGCTTAACCAAGGAGACCTTTTGTAAAGCCCCGTCCTCTCCGAAAAATCAGAGTCTAATTTTTTTTTTTTTAAAAAAAATAATAAAATAACATCGGAAGAGAGCGGCAGCGTCACGACGCGAGCTAAGTTCAGACTTCCTAAGTCCGACCCTTAACTGGCCACCCATGTGTGCATGGACTAAACCCACGAAAGACAAACCACACATGGAACTAAACAAGTTATGCGGAATAAACTAGACTAACTCCGGAATTAGACTGAATAAATAGCAAGTACAAGTCTCAATTATTAAAATAACTTATCCAACCATCCATTGTCTATATCATAAACAAACCATAGCCAAAGTATCAACTTATTACATGTCCATAAAATGTAACTCATACAACAATAATAAAGACATCCCAAACATCAATCAAGCGCTTAAGCTTGGCTCCCCTCCAGGTCCACGACCTTCTCTTTCCCTTTTCCATTTCCTGTATTATCTTCTATGGATAAAATTAGGGCGTTAGATCAAAGCGCCCAGTAGGATTTCCGATTAGAGCTACCACATGGTTAGTATATAAAAACATGCATATATCATAATATATATGGTCATCAAAACAGGTAAATCAATGCTATGTAAATATGCATATGTAATGAGTCCCTCCCATCATGCATATTCATAGCCATCACTTGACAAGACACTCACCGTCAAGGTAAATCACAATACACTTTCATTTCTTCTTGATGATATTCCTCCTGCCGGGACCTGCATCGCCTAAGGAGGCCGATGTGGCTCTCATCATCATAATATTTCTCCTGGCGGGACCCTCATTGCCTAAGGAGACCAATGTGATTCTTATCATTATACATTTCTCCTGGCGGGACCTGCATCGCCTAAGGAGACCAATGTATTTCTCATCTTTATAACATTTCTCCTGGTGGGACCTGCATCGCCTAAGGAGGTTTCACAGTTGCATCACAGCATATCACCGGAGTGTGGGCTCCGGGTTCCATAATCATCATCCCATGCCATGCATGAGATGTCAATGCATTGTATGTCATTTGTAAATACATAACTTATCATTTCAAAACCACATTTGAAACATAAATCAAATACAACATATCTCATAAAAACATAATAAAACCAAATCATAATTGTGGTTAGAAGTAGGTAGGAAACCTACTGAAGATTCACTTCAGTGTTCGATCTTCCTCAATCGTCACCCGTTCACGACTCGTATGCCGTTCACGCAAGTCTCGATACCTTATTTACATAGCAGCAAATCAAACATTCATCCATGTAATTCCAACTTGGTCTAAGTCCCAAAAATGCACTATGTGGGATTCGGCCATACCCGATGGCCGAACCTCACCTATTTACAATTTGGTCTCTCTTTCATATAATTACAACCATACACTTAAACCATACCTCCAAATAAAACCTTGGTAGGGTTCGGCCATACTACATGGCCGAACCTTACCACCTTGGGTTTTGGCTCATATGTCCATTCTTTTGATCATTTCATCTTTGAACTTTTCCTCCATATTTACAATATTGCCACTATACACTCCTTTACTTAATTTTCCTTTAAAAAAACAAGGTACATCACCAAATTGCCATTGGTTCCAATACATAATTATATCACGCTTTAAACTCCAAAACTACCAATTAATTTCATGAAACGGATCCCTAAAACCCATAGTCATGGTCCATGGGGTTCGGCCATACACATGGCCGAACCCAATGGTTCCCTTGGTTCAATAATTTTAACCTATGTAATTAACTTAGGCTCCACTCTTTTACCAAGATAAAGACATGGTTCAGCCATCCAATGGCTGACCCAATACAATAACCATTTCTCCATTTTTAATCACATAAACCCCCATAAAATTACCCATGGGGTCCTTTTGATGCAATTTTTCCAACACTTCTACATTATTTATCTACTGCATCTTAGCCATAAAAACAGCAAGGTTTAACCATCCATTGCCGATCCCATAACTGTAACGCCCGCCTCTTTTCACCGAAATCAGAGTCAATTTTTTTTTTTTTTTGAAATAAAGAGTGACAAAGGGCTCGGACGTCACGACGCGAGTTAAGTCCGAGCTTCTAAAGCCCGGCCCTTAACTGGCCAACCCTACGTGTGCGTGAAACTAAGTCCACGAAGAACAGTTCACACGTAGAAGTAAGCTTGCGGAATATTAAACTAAGTGTGGAATTATAATAGAGACTGTCCTACAAATGTTTAGATAGCAGGGAAGATTACATCATTTAAATTACTAAATTACTTCAAAATGATAATGTCCAAAATAAAATCCAAACCATAGTAAGTAATCTAAATTATTACATTCCGATGAGCTAAGCTATTCAAATTACATTTCCAAAATAAATCTTAAATAAACTAAGTAGTCCGCCTTCCCAAACTCCTAAGCTTGGCCTCCGTCTCGTCCTTCGTGTCCGCCATCTCCTGCATCATCAACTAGGGTAGAAGTAGGGCGTTAGACAACGCACCCAGTAGGACTCCGAGTAAGGATAACACATGGATTAGTGATAACAAGCACATAGGTATAATATAATGAAAACCATAAAATGAATGCCATGCCATGGGTATTTTATGTCATGTGTCCCACCAATCATCCATACCATCATGATGCCATATCCCCCCTTGATGGAAAAACCTCATCAAGATATAAGTCAACACAAGTATCCCCATTGATGGCAAAGCCTCATCAATGTATAAGTCAACACAAATATCCCCCTTGATGGCAAAGCCTCATCAAGGTCTAAGTCAACACAAGTATCCCCCTTGATGGGAAAGCTTCATCAAGGTCTAAGTCAACACAAGAATCCCCCTTGATGGCAAATCCTCATCAAGGTATAATAATAAATACAACATCCCTCTTGATGGAAGAACCATCATCAAGGTATAATAATAAATACAACATCCTTGCTTGAATAACCTTATCAACATATCATAGAGCCCATAGTAACCTCTCTGATGAATCAAACACATCAAATATCCCCATGTTTGTTTATCGGTCGCCCCGACGGAGCATGGACTCCAGTTTCATTTCATCCTTCCCATGCCATATCCCTCCCATGTCATGCATGAGATGTAGATGCCATATGCCATGTAATATGATAGCACAAACCATGGCATTTAAAATCCCATCAATAAAACATATAATTTGATTATCAAAATAGATCAAGCAAAGCCTCAATATACACATCATAGCCTTAAAACCCATCTTAAGACAATCATATGCTTACCAAAATAAATCAAGGAAAAAACCCATACATCACACATAATCCATGGCTTACAAAAAGGTAGGAATCCTACCGAATACTGACTAACGTTCGTTTGCGTTTCTTCGTCCACAAGCCCGGTCGCCGATCGCGCACTGCTTGCGATGTCTGGTACCTTATTATACATTATCAATTAGACTCACGTTTTAATCATTTAAGTCCATTAATCATACCTTAGCGGGGTTCGGCCATACACCATGGCCGAACCTCACTAACTAGGTTTGTGGGTCCCATTTTAATCCATTGATTATCTTAATTTTGTGAGTTTAAAAACTATCACCCTAGGCTTTATTAAACCACACATAAGGTTATCTTAAAAGCTTTTAAGTCCATGATCATCCCCCATGGGGTTCGGCCATGTACCATGGCCGAAACCATGGTTCTTTATTTTGGCCAATATTTACGGTTTTGCCACTACCTCTTTTCCATGACTAATCACTCATTCATCCATGGATAATTAAGTCCATAACTGATCACAAGCTTAGATCCATTAATGATCCCTATCTTAGATCCGTTAATGACCCATCAACCATGTCATATGATCATTAAAATTAACCATTTAATTAACCTAATCCTTATTCACTTAACCACATACAAATCCCCGTTCTTAGCCCATAATTGATCCATAATCTTGGATCCATTAACGTTCCGTCAACCATGATATGTTCATTAACAAATCAGTCCTTAACTTACCTAATTTTCCATTCATCTAATCACCTACATAATCCCAAATTTAACTCATAAAATGACTTACAAAAGGGGTCATGGGTTGGGCCATACACCATGGCTGAACCCATGATGTCTTTTCCCCAATTTTCTTGGACCTTTTTTTTTTTTCATCATTTAGGTCCACCACAAGTCCTTCCATGAGGGGGTTTACATCATGCATTTAAATCATTAATTTTGATCATCACTAACTACATTAAGGTTGCCAACATTCCCTCATCATCACTATGGTCCAAATACCTCTAAGTTCACCAATCACTCTCCATCAATTTCCATAATTTTACACCCATTAAAACTCCAAATACAACACCATAGGGTTCGTCTTCCTCTACTACCTTTGAGGCCTTTAAAAATCATTAATACCTTCCATGATTTTTCTTCACTAAGATTCCTTTAAAAATTGCAAACATTTGACCCTTTTTAAGCCTCCAATTCATTAACACATTACTCCATATTTTCCATCCTTTTAAACCCATTTAAAACCATCAACATTCTTAATCATTTCCCCTCTTTTTATACCCTTTAAATTTACAAACACATCAACCTAGGGTTCGGCCATACACCATGGCCGAACCCATGGTTCATGTTTCATTCCCATCTACCATTTTTTGAGGCCATAAACATCATTCACATCTCCCATGAATTTCCTCATTTAAAATTCTTATAAAAATCACTACATTTAGTCATTACCACCTTAAAATCATAATTCGTCCTCCATGTCTTCCATTCTTTATAACCTCATTAAAATCATTCAATCACCTACCATGCTTAAGTAAATTTTAATACATAAAATCCTTAATGCATCCTTCCTTCTTTTTTTTTAACCTACTTGTTTAAGAATTACTTACAATCCGACGACTCCTCCTGCTTTTCTTTCTCCTCTTGATTTCCTTAGCCCTTTCTCTTCTTCTTCTCTTTGATTGGTCGGCCAAGATGAGCTTGATCAAATGAAAAACATCAAAGCTTGGGTCGGCTAAGATGGAGTAGATTTGAGAGAGGGAAAGGAGGAGATGATGAGAAGAACTACCCCAACTCTTGATCTTGAAGAGGTGGGCCAACATTTGCACTTTTCTTCTCTTTTCTTCTCTTCTTCTCTTCTTTTTTTTCTTCCTCTCTTCTCCTTGGGGTTGAGGGACAACAATGAGAGAGCAAGAGAGGGAGAGAGTGAAAGAGTTAGATAGAAAAAGATGGAGAAAAGGGATAAGATTCATCTCATTGGTTGAGTGACTTACACTCCACCCTTAACTTTTCCCACCAACCAACATGAGATTTTTTTATGCTTTAATGGTGGTGGTTGGAATAAACCATCACCGAGCCCAACGTTTTTCAGCTTTGGAGATAAGATTGTGTGGGTCTTCCATTTGACCATTTGACCCACTTTTTGAATAGTTTAATCATTTAATTAACTAGATAATTACCTTAGGTTAATTAATTCCCACTTAACCTTATTCCATTATTCCACCCATAGTTGACCAATTCAACCATGGTGGCCGGCCCCACCAATCCTTGGTCCACACGCCACCTCACTTGGTGAGGTGGAGGTGGGTCCCAATCGGCCATGTCACTTTGGTCAATCCATCACCAACTTAGGTGATTTAAATTTAATTAAAACCACTTCAACTGCTTGGATCACCATTGGCTCATGGCTCAATTACATTCACCTCCTACCCATTTACCTTAGAGCTTACCTCATCTTGATCCATTGGGTCCCAAATGGGTATTGGGCCCAATTTGACCATCCTTGGCCCAATTGACCATCATTGACCCTTTAAATGAATTTAAATCCAATCCATGGTCCATTGGGCCATACTTGGGCCTTTGTCCATATTTTGATCCATTCACTATTATTCCATTAAATTTCCCAATTTCCATCATTAAGACAAATAATAGCCACATATATATTGATTTAAAAATTCCAGGCTATTACATTTGATGCCTCCTTTGCAGTTCCACAAGTCATAATTCGTTTGTACTCGTTATCAAATACTACACAGTTAAGGGCATTCATAGCTTTGCCATCAGCTGTTTGAGCATCTTTTCAGCAGAGACCCAAGAGGCAAAAGGTTTGGGTGTCATAAACTTGGTTGAGGTGGATGTTATCATCTTCTCTTCTATTGGTTCCTGCCATCCAGTCTTTACAATATCACATATTGATGAATCTATGGAAACAAAGAAAGTTCTGATTTTGGCCTTCCATGAGGCATAGTTTGTTACATCGAAGTAAATGGGTTTGGATATTGTATGACTATCTCCCATGGTGTTCTAGCTTGGAACAACTCGGATGGTTAAATCCTTCTAAAGAGCACTAGTCTCTGATTGTAACACCCCGATTTTTCAAAGATATCAATATTCACGAAATTGCCATTGAAATGGTGAATTGAAAAGATATGAACCTTAGATGGGTAAATGTTGGGTTAATTTCCCAATGGAAGGGAGATGTGGATCAATGGAAATAAATGGGTAAGAATTATTTAAGATTGCCAATTGGGTCAAAAGTCCAATTGGGACCCAATGGATCATATATGAGCTAGTTAGAAGTAAATGGGTAAGGCTTGATAAATGTTGGGTCAATTGCCCAACGGATGGTAGATGTGGATCAATGGAAATAAATGGCTAAGAATTGGGTCAATAGCCCAATTATGATCCAATGGATCAAGGATAGAATTCGGGTTGGAAATAATTGAGTGTGTGTGATTAAATGGGTCAACTACCCAATTGGGACCCATTGGGTCGTGGTGGACTTGTTTGACCATTTGGTAAGCTCAAGTTTAATTGGGTTAGGCTGAATTGAATGGGAGTTCAATGAAGGGTAAATGGGTAAGCTATGTGCAAATATGCAAACCACATTTAAATGGAAAAACCACCTATAAATGGGTCATGGCGCCTAATTGGGTCAAGAGGTTCAAATGGGACCCAATGGGTCGAGTTGACCATGTTGATCACGTTGAACATGTGGACCATCAAGTGAGCTAAAAGGATTGAGTTAAATTATGTTGAGTTGGAGCTGAAGTGAGTTGGATTTGAATCAAATAATGGAGTTGACTCAAGTTCATTAAATGAGTGGTATTAAATGGGGTGAGTTGAGCTGATGAGTTGAATGAGTTGGATGGGAAGCCATGGGGACCTTCAATTCAAATGAGTCAAGTGGGGAGGTGAGGAGTTGTGTTGATCTCAAAGACCCCAAGGCAAACTCCCACACGTTGGTGGCATGGGAGTGGTATCCCATGCATAAGACTTAATGAAATGAGATAAGAATTAAATTGGGAATTTGGAGGGTTTCCATCTCATGATGGAAACCCAAAGCCCAACGTTGGGGAAATGAAAGGTTTGTCTAAGCTTAGGCCAAGTGTCCCATAGTTATGCCAAAGGACTTCTTGGTTATACCAATAATGATGAGGGTAAATGAGAGGTTTAAGGGGTGGATTGATGGGAGTGCACAAACCACAATGAGATAGGATTTTCCATCTCATGGAATGAAACCCAAGAAGCACAATCCAAGATGTACACGTTGGGAGTGCCAAGGGATGCCTTGGTTTGTGTCAAAGGTGTAACACCCCAGTTTCTCAATAAGATGAATATTTTCGAAAATGCCCTTGGATTGGTGAATTCAATAAATGTGAATTGTAAATAAGGAAATGGTGGGGCCCATTGTTCAAATTAAGATCATATGAACATATTATAAAGGTCAAATTATCATGAATGGGTAATGAACATCAATTTGGGTCAATATGGTTAATTGGGTCAAAGGACCCAATTGGATCCAATGGGTCATAATGGGATTCAAGCACTTGGGCTTGGCTCCCCTCCCGGTCATCAATCTTCTCTTTCCCTTTCCTTATACCTGCATTCTCCTCTAAGGATAGAATTAGGGCGTTAGATCAACGCACCCAGTAGGTTCCCGATCAGGGCTACCACATGATTAGCATATAAAACATGCATATATATCATAGTATATGATTAGTCAAAACAGGTAAAACAATGCTATGAAGTATGCACATGCAATGAGTCTCTCCCATCATGTACATTCATAGCCATCACTTGACGTGCCTCGCACCGTCAAGGTAAATCACAATACCCTTCCATCTCTTCATCATTGAGTTGATTCATATCACCTATTAGTCCTCCTGGCGGGACTCTCATCGCCTAGGGAGACCAATGTGACTATGATCCTCATGTTACTCTTCCTGGCGGGACTCTCATCGACTAAGGAAGACGTAACCCATAATTGCAACACTGTAGAACCTCAGTCATCATCCCATGTCCATGCATGAGATGCCAATGCTTTGTATGCCATTTGTAAATGTATAATATATCATTCGAAACCACATAAAATAAACAAGAGTCTCATAAAGAAAACTAGGATAAAACTGTGGTTACAAGTAGGTAGGAAACCTACTGAAGATTCACTTCAGTATTTGATATTTCTTTAGCGTCACCTGGTCACGACTCGCACGTCGTTCAACTTCCGGTACCTTGTCCATAACAATCAGCATATCATAGTATCACTTACTTGTTCATTCATATCTAAGACCCAACCACATCATGTGGGGTTCTTCATTCATCACCTTTAATCCCATTTATAACTTAACCCAATTCTATCAAATAATCGTTGATGGGGTTCGGCCATGCCACACGGCCGAACCACATCCTATAGATTTTTATCCATAATCCATCATCATCAATGGTTGATTATTTTCTTACACAGTCCATAGAAACTCCATGGTTTCCATGTTTCAAAACATGAAAACCAACCAATCTTTTACATGGGGTTCGGCCCTCCATGGTGGCCGAACCCAATGGTTATTTTTACCATTTTTAAACCTCTATTAATCAAGGTTAAAATCTTGGTGTATTCGGCCATAACCATGGCCCAATACACACCCCATTTGTTCCATGTTATTAAACCAAAATAACATATAAATACTTACCAAACTTCCAATCTTTCTTCTTGTCTTTGATCCTTGGCTTCTCCCTTTTATTTCTTCCTTTCTTCCTTAATTCCTTACTGGTTTATGCTTGATTAACTGCTGCCAAAACCTCTGCTGTTCAGCCAAGAAAACAAACTAGAAGAGAGGGAGAGAGAGATGGGAATTCTTGGATTTCCTTGTGTGAAAAACGGCCAAGAAAGGTAACATTCTCCTTTTATAGTTTCAGCCCCCAACTCCCATTCATCCTCCCTCATTACTCTTGCCAAAAACGAAGGGATGTTGGGTGTTAACCAAGACACCCCTTGGTGCCAAACGTTGCACCCCTTGGTAATGGAACAATGCATCCATTCAATGGATAGGTGCCGCCCAACCTTGGTGTCTTTTGCTTTGCCAAAGCACCCCTTCATACCAACGGCTGAGATTGATTCTGATCAAGTGTTGTGTGAGATTACAACTCATTTCCATCTCCTCTTGACTCACTTAACTCGGGATATTTTTATTCTAAACCAACTCATCCAACTCATCACATTTAATGCTCCATATTTGAGTCAACTCTTTTCTTAAATCAGTCTAACTCAAGCTGAATTAACTCACACTTGAGTTCAATTGAGGGCCCACACGGTCATCTGTGGTCAAACTAGTCAACCCGACCCGTTGGGTCCCCCTTTAGCTCCTTGACCCGTTTTTGACTCCATGACCCAATTATGGATATTTTGGTCACTTGTAATTGGTTTTCACTTGTGTTTCAAGCCTACCCACTTTTGCTATACTGATTTCCTATCAGTTCAGCTTGACCTCATTTAATTTGAGCTTACACAATTGTCAAATCATCCATTTTGACCCATTGGGTCCAATTGAGCCATTTGGCCCATTTAGCCATTTTCGACCCAATTGATGTTCATTACCCATCCAATCAAATTTATATTTATAATGAGCTCATATGACCTTAATTTGAGCAATGGGCCCCACCATTTCCTTATTTGACATCACAAAATAATTAATTTAACAACTCAGGGGTATTTTCGTAATTTTCCACTTCATTGAGAAATTGGGGTGTTACAGTGTATGGCCAAACCCTACCAAGACATGATTAAAGAGTTAAGTGTTTAGGAATTGATCAAATGAAAAAGGAAGATTAAATCCTAAGTTGGTGATGTTCGGCCATGGGTATGGCCGAACCCCACAAGATGTTATTGGGTCTTAGATGTGAATGAATAAAGGATAGTATGATTTACTTATTGTTATATGGACAAGGTAACGGAAGTGAACGGCGTGCAAGTCGTGACCGAGTGACGCTAAAGAAAGAACGAACACTGAAGTGAATCTTCAGTAGGTTTCCTACCTACTTGTAACCACAATTATGATTTGGTTTTATTAAGTTTTTATGAGATATGTTGTATTTGATATTATGTTTCAAATATGGTTTTTAATGATGAGATATGTATTTACAAATGACATACATGTACATTGACATCTCATGCATGGCATGGGGTGATGATTATGGATTACCTTGACTTGAGAGTCCCAATAAAAGAACACCGTGAAACAACTCAATGATGAAGTGTCTTTCCACAGGTAACGAGGATTACTGTGGATTACCTTATCATGTGAGTCCCAATGAAAGAATACTGTGAAACAACTCAATGATGAAGTGTCTTTCCACAGGTAACGAGGATTACTGTGGATTACCTTATCATGTGAGTCCCAATGAACGAATACTGTGAGTCCCAAATGAAAGTGTATTGTGATTTACCTTAACGGTGAGAGTCCCGTCAAGTGATGGCTATGTATGTGTGATGGGGTGGGGCTCATTACATATGCACTTACATACATAGCATTGTTTTCAGATGTTTTATTGATAATCATGTACTATGATATACATGCATGTTTTACAAGCTAACCATGTGGTAGCCCTGATTCGGGAACCTACTAGGCGCGTTGATCTAACGCCCTAATTCTATCGATAGAGGATAATGCAGGAACAAGGAAGGGGAAAGAGAAGGACGATGACCAGGAGGGGAGCCAAGCTTAAGAGCTTGATGTTGGAATGATTTTTATAATTTACTGTTATTTGGATTTCGTTTATGGACTTGTAATAGCTAGTGTCTTTGCTATGGTTTGAATTATTGTCTTGATGTTGGATATATGAATTAAGTTATTTTGGATAAATGCTAAGTTGAGAATAGTCTAATGAGGTTATATGATAAAGCAAACTTGACTTGTACTTTGCTATCTGATAGTGGAGCAGTCTGAGTATTGATTATAATTCCGCATATTTGACTTATTCCGCAATCAGTTATGTCTATTCTACAAGTTTTACTTAGTTCCATGTGTGGATTATTTATCGTGGGTTTAGTCCACGCACACATGGGTGGCCAGTTAAGGGTCGGACTTTGGAAGTCCAAACTTAGCTCGTGTCGTGGCGCCTCCCGCTCTTGTTCACTCAATGTTTCTTTCAAAAGAAATTTTTAGACTCTGATTTTCGGAAGGGTGGAAAGGGCGGGGCATTACAAAGAATCCCAACTGACCGACTCTTCGGAATCCGTTGCACGGGGGCCGGATTAATTTACTTTGTTAGACTCAGACTGAAGCATTCAATCTGAGAGCGACACTTGACGAAAAAGGAATGATAGTAAGGGAAGGACAGTCACTATAAAATGAATTTACCAAACATAGCAAATTAGGACATATTATTTTTCCCCAAAATTGAGAAACACCACTTGATACATAGGAAAATTTCCCCGAAAATGAGAAACAACAGGATTTCCCCAAATGGAGAAATAGTGATGGATTTATCAAATATAGCAAAATAGGAGATATTTCCCCAATTTCCCCAAATTGAGAAACAATGATGGATTTATCAAACATAGCAAGATAGGAGATATTTCTCCAATTTCCCCAAATTGAGAAACAACTTGATACTTAGAAAGTTTTCCCAAAAACAAAGAAATACAAAGATGTTTATTTGGCAATTTCTCCAAAATACGTAAACACGAAACTTTACGAATGAGCTAAGTCAACGATGTTTCATTGACTTAGGAAAATGTCTCCGAGAATAAGACATACACAATAGGACCAACAACAAGAAGAAGAACATAACGGAGAGGGTCAGGACAGTGCAAACATTCCTGAAGTACCTCCTGAACTACAGAACCTAGTACAAGCAGTAGTCACTCCCATTCTACAGTAACTCTTGAGGAAAAATGGAGACACAACCTCCAATGGAACACAGGACCGAAAAGGTCGGGTTGGGAGAAATACTTTTTGCCTCACAAGAGATTCAAACCCTACTTTGGGAGACCTTCAGCCTCTACCGGTTTCACTGGAAGTTCTTGTTTCCAATGTGGTCAGCAGGGCCACTTCAAAAGAGAGTGTCCACAGAACGCTCACTTCAGGGGTTCTTTCCGAAGTCCAACTCAACCAGCTCAGTCACAAGGATCTAGAGCACATGACCAGACAGGACGGGCACTTACTTCGACTAGATCTGGACGACTGAATACTTTGGTTTCTCCTCCAGAGACAGTGGGTCATTTGGTGATTCAAGGTATGGAAGTAGTTGTAGTTCATATGCGTATGCATTATTTGATTTGGGAGCATCCCACTCTATTGTATCTACTGCCTTCACATCTGTTATTAGCACTTTAATACAACAAATGTCCACCGCACTTACTATAGTATCCCTATTGGTAGACGATGACGACAATTGGTGGGTATATCGATCCCACGATAGCTACAGTGGTCCCATGGTAAATGTGACGGTTCTATGGATAGATATCATCTTCCCATGGATGAGGGTTTCCATGGTGGTTTGGATTGATGCCGGATATTGGCATTAGGGTAGACGTATTGGTAGCATGAAGGACATTTTGGTCCCATAAGTGACATATTGGTCTTATGATAGACATTTTGATTCCATAGTCGACGCATTGGTCGTATGTTAGACCTGTTAGTCCTATGATAGACATATTAGTCCTACGAAAGTATTAGTTATGACCATGAATGGATTATACCATGGAGGGGTTATGTTCATGGATCTGATGAACAAAATCTTTCGTCCTTATTTGGACAAGTTTGTAATCGTTTTCATCAACGATATCCCGATTTATTCCAACCATCGGGAGGAACATGCAGAACATCTAAGGATAGCCTTGGACACCCTGAAAAAAAAAATCAATTATATGCCAAAGCAAACAAGTGCGAGTTCTGGCTATCTGAGGCCAATTTCTTAGGACATGTCACATCAACGGAAGAAATAGCCGTGGACCCAGCTAAAGTGGCAGCAGTTAGAGAATGGAAAGCACCGCAGAATGTGATCGAAATCCACAGCTTTCTGGGATTGGCAAGTTACTATAGGAAGTTTATCATGGATTTCTCCAGGATTACATCTCCACTTACCCGACTCACTCAGAAAGGAGTCAAATTTGAATGGTCGGATGTATGCAACTGGAGATTCGAGGAACTGAAGGAGGAGGTTCCTTGAGTTTGAGGTGGGAGACTTAGTGTTCTTAAAAGTCTCGCCACGAAAGGGACACATGCGATTTGGGAAGAAAGGGAAACTATAGCCTAGATTTGTGAGGCCGTTTCCAATCCTAAAGAGGGTGGGGGAGGTGGTTTATCAATTGGCACTTCCTCCACAGTTGTCATCTTTGCATGATGTGTTCCATGTGTCCATGTTGAGGAAATACAACCCTGATCCTTCACACGTGTTGAACGTGCAAGATGTTGATGTGCAAAACGACGTAACTTATGTGGAGAAGCCGGTCAGAGTGATCGGGAAAGAACAAAGTGTACTACGGAACCGCGCCATTCAGTTCGTCAAGGTGGTATGGGATCGATATGGTAATGAGGAAGCCACCTGGGAACTTGAATCAGAAATGAGAGCAGCTCATCCTGAACTTTTTGTATAAGTTAGTTGAAACCCTACTTCGCTCGATTTTCGGGACGAAAATTTCAAAAGAGGGTAATATTATAATAGCCTGGATTTTCAATGCAATAAATATATTGGTTATTATCTATTTTAATTGTTAAAAATTATGATTTATAGATGAAATGGATGTCAGATCGATAAAAGTTGGGGCAACGGCCAAAGTATGGTCCAATGGATCATGGACAGGATTAATTCTATTTAATTGGGTCAATGTGGTCAATTGTGTCAAATGCCCAATTGGGACCCAATGGGTCAAGATGAATTGATGATTAGGGTAAATGGGTAAGGAATGGATTTAATCGGGTCATGGACCCAATTAACATCAAAGGCATGGGGTCCACCTCATCAAGTGAGGTGGCAAGTGTATGAGGTACTATGAAAGTGGCATAGCCAAGTGGGACCCAACTCCACCTCATCAAGTGAGGTGGCCTGTGGACTAAGACGCATGTGGGACCTGTAACGTCCCGCCCTCTCCGAGAAATCAGAGTCTAATTTTTTTTTAAAAAAATAATAATATAACAACATCGGAAGAGAGCGGGCAACGTCAAGACGCGAGCTAAGTTCGGACTTCCTAAGTCCGACCTTAACTGGCCACCCATGTGTGCATGGACTAAACCCACGATAACAAACCACACATGGAACTAAACAATGTCATGCGGAATAAACTAGATTAACTGCGGAATAAACTGATAGATGGCAAAGCACAAGTCATTATTTTCAGATTTCTTAAACCAAATTAAGATTCATCAAGGCATACTCAAACCATAGCAAATAACTACATTATTACATGTCCATAATAAAGTATTCAAATAACAACAATTATAAATCCATTCCAGCACTCAAGCATTTACACTTGGCTCCCCTCCTGGTCATCAACCTTCTCTTTCCCCTTCCTTGTTCCTGCATTATCCTCTAAGGATAGAATTAGGGCGTTAGATCAACGCGCCCAGTAGGTTCCCGATCATGGCTACCACATGGTTAGATTATAAATCATGCATATATCAAATGTCTGATTATTAAAAACATATAAAACCATGCTATGTATGTATGCAAATGTAATGAGCCCCACCCCATCACACATACATATAGCCATCACTTAACGTGTCTTATATCAACATATTAATCCTCCTGGCGGGACTCTCACCGCCTAAGGAGGCCCCACAGTTGCATCAAGGGCATTCCGACGGAGTGTCGGCTCCGGTGTCCATAACAGACAGATAATCCTCCTGGCAGGACTCTCACCGCCTAAGGAGGCCCCACAGTTGCATCACGGGCATTCCGACAGAGTGTGGGCTCCGGTTTCCACAATCATCATCCCATGTCCATGCATGAGATGCCAATGTATATATAAAACATGTAAATAATATCCATCATTCACAACCAATAAAACATGAGTCTCATAAAAACCAAGATAAAACTGTGGTTACAAGCAGGTAGGTAACCTACCGAAGATTAGCTTCGGTGTTTGTTCTTTCTTAAAGCGTCACTTGCTCACGACTTGCACGCCACTAAAGAGATCCGTCACCTTAATCACATAAACTATAAATCAACTTCAATCCCAAGCATTTATTTTTTTTGATGGGGTAGTCCGACCCTTAGCTCGCGCCGTGACGCCGCCCGCTCTCTTTCGATGTTGTTATATTATTATTTAAAAAAAAAAAATTAGACTCTGATTTGTCGGAGAGGGCGGGGCATTACAGGGCCGGCCACCATGGTTGACTTGGTCAACCATGGTTGAGTTCAAAGGTGAGTCCAAGAGGATTAAGTAAAATGAGTGGAGTTAAGGAATTAATTAATTAAAAAATAAATTCAAGTGCTTGAGTTAGGAGAATGAGTTTTATTTACGTGAGTTGAATGGGTGGTGAGTCACATGGAAGATAAAAAGATGGAATGAGACAAAGGGGAGGTGGAGGGTTTCCATCTCAATGGAAACCCTAGACCAAAAACGTTGGAGAGGGTGTGTGTGCCATGTGTAGGGCATGCATCCTCATGGTTAGTCAAAGGGGAGGTGGAGGGTTTCCATCTCAATGGAAACCCTAGACCAAAAACGTTGGAGAGGGTGTGTGCGACATGTGTAGGGCATGCATCCTCTTGGTTAGTCAAGGGACTCATGGGGAAGACTCCATGAGGGTGGTTGGGAGGTGAGGTCTTGTCCAAGAAACCCTAGATAAGATGGAAAAGGGCTAACTCTTCATCTCATTCACTCTCTCCCTCTCTCAAGCTCTCCTTTGGCCAATCCCTCTAAGACAAGAGAAAAGACTTAAGAGTGTTTTCCATCTCAACTCCTCTCCCTCTCACCAAAAAACCTAGGGCCGACCTCTCTCCAAGAGAAGAAAACACTTAGGGTTTTTCCATTCTTTGCTCCTCTCCCTCTCTCAAACATTCTCCTTGGCTGAACCCTCTCTTTGGGTTTTCATCTCAAACCCTCTCCCTCTCAAGCAACACTCTTTGGCCAAGGATCAAGGAGGAGAAAGAAAAGACTAAGGAATGAGAAGAATGGAGGAGCAAGACGGAACGAAAGAAAACGAAGGAGTCGCGGAATTGGTATGTATGGTTTAACAAAGTTTGTTAATTAAAAGGAGGTTAAGGGAACATTCCATTTCGGATTGAAAATAGTTGGCCAAAATGTTATGGGCCATGGATTCAAAATCCATCCAAGGAATGAGATGGAAAAATGGACAAAACCCTAATGGTTAAGATGGATTATTAAGGACAATATGTATGTATGGCTTATGACAACATGCATGGTTAAAATAATCAAAGAATATGGTTCGGCCCTTGCATGTCCGAACCCTAATCTTGTTATGCATAAGGACCTCATGCATGTTCAATATAAGGAAGGGAGAATGATCAAAGATCATTGTTTGGCCCTTGCATGGCCAAACCTGTAACGCCCCTCCCTTTTTCACTTACTTTCCGAAAATCAGAGTCTAATTTTTTTTTAAAAGTGATAGAGAGCGGGACGTCACGACGCGAGTTAAGTCCGAACTTCTAAAGCCCGACCCTTAACTGGCCAACCATACGTGTATGTGGACTAAGTCCACTGACATGATTCACACGTATTAAGTTTATAATTGCAAAATATAACATAAACTGATTGCGGATTATAATAGAACATAAGGCTACTCCATTTTAGATAGCAAAGTACTTATAGGAATTCTAAATAGGGCTAACACATGGGTTAGTAATAAAATCATATATAATATCATATCATCAAAATCATATGAAATCATGCCATGCCATATGACTTATGCAATGAGTCCCACCCATCACAATACTTATAACCTCTTGATGGAATTCTCCTCATCAAGGAATCGCCACAGTGGTCTTTCAGACACCCCGACGGAGTGTTGCCTTCGGATTCTTCTTGATGGGATTATACACATCAAGGTCTTCCCATGATTGCCTTACGGACGCCCCGACGGAGCGTGGCCTCTGGTTACAAACTTCCCTCCCATGCCATGCATGGAGTGTACATGTCCATATGCTATGTAATTTAAATAACCATAGCATTAAAAACTCCACATTTGAAACATAACATATTACAACATAAATCAGTAAAATAAAGATAAAACCATATTATATAACCATGTTCCAATAAGGTAGAATCCTACCCAAGACAACTAAGGTGTCCTTGAGCTTTAAACTGGCAACCGTTCACGATCATGCCCCTTTTGTGAAGTCCCGTTACCTTATAACATATCAATGAATTAAACCAACAACCCATTTGATTTGTAATGGTATCTAAGTCAAACAACATAACTTGTGGGGTTCGGCCATACACCATGGGTGATATGTAAAAGAGGAGCACCAAAACCAAAGGGTGAGGTTCAACCATGGTGTATGGCCGAACCCCACCAAGTGCTATGTATGGTTATCAAGTTATGGAATGGAGACTTTTGTTAGGGAATTGTTACGGTTGTATGACATGATTAGTGGACCATCTATGGATTTAGGTTTATGGGTCAATTATGGACCTAGATATGTAAAAATGATAGGAGAGTGTAGTCATAGAAAGAATAATGGCAAAAAGGTAAATAGTTAAAGTTGAAGGACCATGGGTTCGGCCATGGTGTATGGCCGAACCCCATGGGTGGTGGTATTAGATATGGATTTATACAAGTGGCTTAGATGTATGAATGAATCATGGAAATGAAAGACCATGGGTTCGGCCATGGTATATGACCAAACCCCATGGGGAATGTTTTGTGGATTCAAGGTGTTATTCATATTAAATGATTAACTTAAATATGTTTGGACTAATGAATCAAAGAATGCATGACCTTAGACCCACATCGATTAGAATGGTCAAGGATCAAAAAGAGGGATCAAAATCAAGATGGTGAGGTTCGGCCATGTTGTATGGCCGAACCCCACTAAGGTGGATTTTGGTGGATTAAGGGTTAAAATCAAAGTAAGTGAGGTTCGGCCATGGTATATGGCCGAACCCCACAAGTTGTGTTGTTTGACTTAGATGCCATTACAAATCAAATGGGTTGTTGGTTTAATTCATGGATATGTTATAAGGTAACGAGACTTCACAAAAGGGACACGATCGTGAACGGTTGCCAGTTTAAAGCTCAAGGACACCTTAGTTGTCTTGGGTAGGATTCTACCTCATTGGAACATGACTATGTAATATGGTTTTATCTTTATTTTGCTGATTTATGTTGTAAATATGTTATGTTTCAATTGTGGAGTTTTTAATGCTATGGTTATTTAAATTACATAGCATATGGACACGACATTCCATGCATGGCATGGGAGGGAAGTTTGTAACCGGAGGCCACGCTTCGTCGGGGCGTCTGTAAGGCAATCGTGGGAAGACCTTGATGTGTATAATCCCATCAAGAAGAATCCGGAGGCCACACTCCGTCGGGGCGTCCGAAAGACGACTGTGGGGATTCCTTGCAACGCCCCGCCCTTTTCCAACCTTCCAAAAATCAGAGTCTATTTTTTTTTATAAATAAACAAGTAGAAGAGAGCGGGAGGAGTCACGACGCGAGCTAAGTTCGGACTTCCAAAGTCCGACCCTTAACTGGCCAACCATGTGTGTATGGACTAACCCATGATAAACAATACACACACGGAACTAAATAAGTCATGCGGAATAATACTAAACTAATTGCGGAACTAACTGATTGCGGAATTATACTGAGTAGATAGCAAGTACAAGTCATCCATTATAAACTACCTAAACCAAATATCCATCATCAAACTAATCGCAAACCATAGCAAAGTTGCTAACTATTACATGTCCATATAAAAGTATTCAAACAACAGTAAATAGAAACCCATTCTAACACCCAAGCATTTATGCTTAGCTTTCCTCGTGATCCTCAGCCTTTGCCTTTGCCTTTGCCTTTCCTTTTCTTGCATCATCCTCTAAGGATAGAAATAGGGCGTTAGATCAACGCGCCCAGAAGGTTTTCCGATCAGGGCTACCACATGGTTAGTATATAAAACATGCATATATCATAATATATGGTCATCAAAAACATATAAATCAATGCTATATATGTATGCAAATGTAATGAGTCCCACCCATCACACATATACATAGCCATCACTTGACGAGACTCTCATCGTCAAGGTAAACCACAGTATTCTTTCATTTCTTCTTGATGTAACTCTTATCATCATGATATTGCTCCTAGCGGGACCCTCATCGCCTAAGGAGGCCCCACAGTTGCGTCACGGGCATACCGACGGAGTGTGGGCTCCAGTTTCCATAATCATCATCCCATGTCCATGCATGATGTAATGGCCTGAAATTTTTAAATCAATAAATATGTGGTTATTATTTATTTTAATGGTGGAAATTGGGAAAATTGATGGAATAGATGGTAAATGAATCAAAATTTGGACAACGGCTCAAATATGGCCCAATGGACCATGGATTGGATTTAATTTATCTTAATGGTCAATGATGGTCAAATTGGGCCAAGGGAAGTCAAATTGGGCTCAATACCCATTTGGGACACAATGGGTCAAGATAATGTAAACTCTAAGATAAATGGGTAAGGATGAATGTAATTGGGCCATGGGCCCAATGGTGGCCCAACTAGTGTGAATGGACTTAATGAAATTTGAATCACCTAAGTTGGTGATGAGTTTACCAAGGTGATATGGTCCAATGGGACCCATCTCCACCTCACCAAGTGAGGTGGCGTGTGGACCAAGAATTGGTGGTATCGGCCACCATGGTTGACTTGGTCAATCATGGGTGGATTTCTTAGAGGGAATTTAATGGAATTAAATTAAGTAGGAAATAAATAAACCTAAGTAATTATTTAGTTGATTAATTAAATAAAATAAACAAAAGGTGGTCAAATGGTCAAAGAAGACCAAAAGCCATCTTATTTTTTTTTACCCCAACGTTGGCTAGTGGTGGGGTTCCAACCACCACCATAAAGCATGAGAAATATCTCATGTGGGGTGGTTGGGAAAGTTAATAATAAAGTGTGTTATAAGCAATAAAAAAAAAAAAAAAGGTTGTCTTCATCTCATTCTCTACACTTCACTCTCATTTCATTCTCTTTCTCTCTTGCTCTCCCACACCACCGTCCCTCATCTCCAAGAAATAGAGAAGAAGAAAAGTAAGAAGAGAAAGAAGGAAACTTAGAAAAGAAGAGAAGAAAAGTGCAAACTTGGGGCCACCTCTTCAAGACCAAAGCTTGAGGTAATTTTTCCATCCCATTCTCTCTCTCTCTCTCTCTCAAGTACACCCCATGGTAGATGTTTGATTTATTTATTAGGGTTTATAAAAATGGAAGCATGGAGAATGATTTAGGGTTTTAAGTTTTTAAATGATTAAATGTGGATAATTTTAAAGGGTTTTAAAATGGAAGCCATGGTAAGTGAGGTATGATTTTTAGGGTTTTAAAGAATGGAATACATGGAGGGTGGTTAATGATTTTAGGGTTTTAAAGGAATGAATGTGAGAGAGTTTTAAAGGGATTTAAATGAGGAAAAATGAATGGGGAATGCTTTTGAATCCTATGGTGATGTATGTGTAATGATGATGGGTGTAAAATTATGGAAATTGATGGAGAGTGATTGGTGAACTTAGAAGTATTTGGATCATAGTGATGATGAGGGAAACTCCACTTTAATTATTAGAATGATTAGTTTGCCTATTAGGTGTATGTGTAAATGCCTAAATGAATTATCATTATGATCATACATGATATGTGATCAATGAAATTGAATGAAATAGGTGTGGGGTGATGATGGATGAATAGTTTTTAATATGTGGTTAATGAGATTTATAATTATTATATTGTGGATGAGATTATATGGTAGAACTTGTGTTTGATGTATGGTTTGAATCTAAATGAACGGCTCATGTACTTTGTTGAGAAAATGGTGCTCATATTAGATGACCATGTATCGATGAGGAATAGAGGGTGTGTACCTACCATACCAAGGGTGGAAAGAGTTGTTGGTGAGGACTTATTCCCTTTCTTGGTTAAACTTGCTAACTTGGTTGAGTTTTCAATGTTTGAAGCTTGAAATTAAAATGGATGATTGTTGTAGAAGGTGGAAAAATGTTTTATATGTTAGATATGGTGTAGTGATGATAGCCATGAAAATGGCATATGGTGCTCATAATAAATACCATCCTACGACTTTATCTCGTAGGAAGATTATGTAATGAAAATGTGAAGAGACTTGAGGTGGAATTGCATTTCATGTTGAGACCTTGGAAATGTATGTATACTAAACATTGGAGTGTAATAGGGTGTTGTATAGCCCATGCAAATTGTGGTGAATTGAGAAATGCATGTAATATCAAGGTAATGCTTATATGAAGGATGATATACACGTGAATGAGGTGTGGAGTATGTTATGGGAGTGTGAGGGCTCAACCCTCGTTGCTCTAAGATTGTGATTAGGGAATGGATGAATATTCTTTGTTGGAATGTTTTACCTTGTAATAAATTGCTAAGCCATTGTGTGAAAAGTGTGGGTATGATTGTATCTATGTTGAAATTGGTATGTTTGGAAAAGAGATAGTGGCAAAACCGTAAATATTGGCCAAAATGAAGAACCCATGGAAGATTATCATGGACTTAGGGGCACTAAATAATAAGTTTATGTATGGTTAAATAAAGCCTAGGAGGCTGATTTTTAGGCCCATGTAATTAAAATATGTAATGGATTAAATGGGACACACAAAACCTAAATAGTGACCGATTTTTCATGTGGACTTGGAAATGATTAATGGGCTTAGAAATAGTAAAATGTGGACTGATTATGTGTATGTAATAAGGTATTGGATATCGCAAGTAGTGCGTGATCGGCGACCGGATTATCGGACGGAAGCGAGAAAGGACGGTAGTCAGTATTCGGTAGGATTCTATCCTTTTTGTAAGCCATGGATTGAGTGATGGTTTCTTTGAATTATTTTGGAAATTATATGGTTTGTTTTAAGATTGGTTTTGAATTATGTATTATGTAGGGGTTTTTACTTGATTTATTCTAGTAAGCATATGAGTGGTTTAAAATGGGTTTTAAGGCTATGATGTGATTATTGAGGCTTTGTTTGATCTATTTTTGATAATCAAGTTATATGTTTTATTGATGGGATTTGTAAGTGTCATGGTTTGTTATCATATTCATTACCTGGCATATGCCATCTACATCTCATGCATGGCATGGGAGGGATATGGTATGGGAAGGATGAAATGAAACCGGAGTCCATGCTCCGTCGGGGCGACCGAGAAGCAGCCATGGGGATAGCCTGATAGGCTATAACCGGAGACCATGCTCCGTCGGGGCGACCGAGAACCAAACATGGGGATATCTTGATGTGATTCATCCATCAAGGGGGTACCATAAGGTACAACCGGAATTCATGCTCCGTCGGGGTGACCGAGAAATAAGCATGGGAACACCTTGACGAGGCCTTACCGTCAAGGGGGATACAGTGTGATTGGTTATATCTTGACGAGGTTTTGCCGTGAAGGGGGATACAGTGTGATTGGTTATATCTTGACGAGGTTTTTCCGTCAAGGGGGATATGGCATCATGATAGTAAGGATGATGGGTGGGATACATGACATAAGACACCCATGACATGGCATTCACTTTCTAGTTTTCATTATATGATTATCTGTATTCTTGTTATCACTAATCCATGTGCTAGCCCTACTCGGAGTCCTACTGGGCGCGTTGTTTAACGCCCTATTTCTACCCTAGCTGTTAACACAGGAGACGGCGGAGCAGAAGGACGAGATGGGAGCGAAGCTTAGGAGCTTGGGGAGACAGACTATTTAGTTTATTCAAGTTTAATTTGGAAATGTATTTGATAGCTTAGCTCGTCAGAATGTAATATTTTAGATTAATTGCTATGTTTTGGATTTTATTTTGGATATTATGTTGTTGAGGTATTTTTTGTAATTAAATGAAGGTATCTTCCCTGCTATCTCAAATTTGTAGGACAGTCTTTATTGTAATTCCGCACGTAGTTTAATATTCCGCGAGCTACTTCTACGTGTGAATCATTCTCCGTGGACTTCGTTCCACGCACGCGTAGGGTTGGCCAGTTAAGGGCCGGGCTTTAGAAGCTCGGACTTAACTCGCGTCGTGACGTCCGTGCCCTTTGTCACTATTCAAAAAAAAAATAGACTCTGATTTCGGTGAAAAGGGTCGGGCGTTACACATGAGATGCCAATGAATATATGAAACATGTAAATAAATCTCATCATTCAAATCCAATATGATTAATAATAGTATAACAAAAGTCTCATGAAAACCATGATAAAACTAAATATAAAAGTGGTTACAAGTAGGTAGGAAACCTACTGAAAGTTCTCTTAAATGTCCGATCTTTCTTAAGCGTCACCCGTTCACGACTCGCACTCTGTTCAAGTCCCGTACCTTGTTTATACAACAACAAGTTAATAACATATCTTTCTGATTTCTCATTAAGTCTAGATCCCATAAACCATCTTGTGGGGTCCGGCCATACCCCATGGCTGTAACGTCCCACCCTCTCCGAGAAATCAGAGTTTAATTTTTTTTTTTTAAATAATAATAAAACATCGAAAGAGAACGGGCGGCGTCACGACACGAGCTAAGTTCGGACTACCCAAAGTCTGACCCTTAACTGGCCACCCATGTGTACATGGACTAAACCATGATAGATAATACACACATGGAACTAAACAATAACTAGCGGAATAAACTAGACTAACTGCGGAAATAGAATGAAAAGATAACAAGTAACATTCTCAACTAATACTTAACATAAAACAACCATCCATAGTTAATAACCTAATCAAACCATAATAAAGTATCAAATAATAGCAGTTATAAATTCATTCAAGCATTTACGCTTGGCTCCCCTCCTTATCATCAACCTTCTCTTTCCCTTTCCTTGTACCTGCATTCTCCTCTGAAGATAGAATTAGGGCGTTAGATCAACGCGCCCAGTAGGTTCCCGATCAGGGCTACCATGCGGTTAGCTTGTAAAACATGCATATATTAAATATATGATAATCAAAAACAGGTAAAATAATGCTATGAAATATGCACATGTAATGAGTCCCTCCCAACATGCATATTCATAGCCATCACTTGACGTGACTCGCACCGTCAAGGTAAATCACAAGAATATTTCTCCTGGCAGCACCTGCATCTCCTAAGGAAACCAATGTATTTCTTAGTATCATAACATTTCTCCTGGCGGGACTACATCGCCTAAGGAGACCAATGTCTTATCATCATCATAATTCTACTCCTGGCGGGACCTGCATCGCCTAAGGAGTTCAGAGTTGCATCACAGCATATCACGGGAGAGTGGGCTCCGGGTTCCACAATCTTCATCCCATGTCATGCATGAGATGTCAATGCATTGTATGTCATTTGTAAACACATGATTTATCATTCGAAACCACATTTTAAACATAAATCAATTACAACATATCTCATAAAAATGTAATAAAACCAAATCATAGTTGTGGTTACAAGTAGGTAGGAAACCTACTGAAGATTCACTTCAGCGTCCGTTCTTCCTTAGGCTTTACCCGATGCACGTCGTTCAACTTCCGTTACCTTGTCCATATAACAATAAGTAAATCATACTATTATTTAATTATTCATTCACATCTAAGACCCAAAGACCATCTTGTGAGGTTCGGCCATGCCCATGGCAGAACATCACCAACTTAGGATTTAATCTCCTTTTTCATTTAACCAATTCTTAAATACTAACCCCTTTAAACATGTCTTGGTAGGGTTCGGCTATACATCATGGCCGAACCATACCTCCTTGGTTTAACCTTCTTTCATGACCTTTTAAACTTTCTCTATCCATTATCATCCTTATTTAGAGCTTTGCCACTGGACTAAACCATATCAAAACAATTGTCATTTTATGGGGTTCGGCCCTATACATGGCCGAACCCTGTAATCCCATTTATCCATCACCAAATGGTTCTCCATTGGAATACTTCAAACCTTTTATAATATCATGGAAGCAATAACAAACACAACCCATAAACTTAGTCCATTTATCCCAAAAACAGCCCATGGGATTCGGCCATACCCATAGCCGAACCCTATGGTTCACTTGGTCCAATATTCACCATGATTACATATGGTTTTAACATGCTAATTCGACCATGAACCATAGATGGTTCAGCCTTATATTGACCAACCAAAAACAGTAAACATATCCTCATTTAATTCCCATAAAACACCATACTCTCATATGGTTTTTATCACACAAAATCATCAAATACTTTCATGGGGTTCGGCCATCCAAGGTGGCCGAACCCTACGTCCATGTCTTGGTCCTTATGAACATGTTTTAGGTCTCATTTAGACAAGTAATAATCAGTATAGCATTACTGCATTTTTACCTCTTAAAACCATCCAAATAAGTTCATCACTTTGTCCAAATGACCATAACACTTCATGGGATTCGGCCATCCAAGATGGCCGATCCCAATGGTCCATTTCATCAGTTTATATCCATGATTTAGACCCATGATACCTTCAGTCCTTGATGAAATTCCAGTCCATGTTTTAACCCTCTTTAAAACATGCATTTTAAGTCTTAAAGAACCATCAAAACAGTCCACAAAACTTCATGGTTTCTATGTTTCAAAGACATCAAAACCAACCAATCATTTACATGGGGTTCGGCCCTCCATGGTGGCCGAACTCTATGACCTTTGGTTTTGAACTTCTTAATCATTCATTTAGGTCTAAATCAAACTTCCATATCTATGTTTTAACCTTTTTAAAACATACACTTTAAGTCTAATAAAAACATCTAAAAACAGTCCTATACTTGTATGGTTTTAAATTCCAAAAACCATCCAAATCAACCAATTATTTCCATGGGGTTCGGCCATCCAAAGTGGTCGAACTCCATGTTCTAAATTTCCATCCTTTAGACCTTATAAACACACTTTACTACCTTACTTAATTCGGCCACAAAATGACCCAATTATGTGTATAAATCAGCATGGCTTGATATGGTTTTTGACCTTTAAGAACATCAAATCCAATCCACATTTTTCATGGGGTTCGGCCAACCAAGATGGCCGAACCCAATGGCATATTTTCTTATCCTTTTAAGCCATCTAGTCCAAGGTTAAAACCTTGATGCATTCGGCCATAACCATGGCCCATTACATGCTCCATTTATTCCATTTTATTAAACCAAAAAAACAACTAAACACTTACCAAACTTCCTTGCTTTTAATCTTTACTTCCAATCCTTCTTTGCCTTCCTTCCTTTGCTGTAATGGTGCTCCATCAAATGGTGAAACACCAGCAGCTGGTTCAGCCAGGGAATTGCATTTGAAGAGAGGGAGAGATAGATGAGAATTTCTTGGATTTTCAATGTGAAAATCGGCCAATAATGGTGGTCTTTCCCTTTTGTAATTTCAACCCCATCTTCCATTCATTTTCCCTCATTTAATTTTGCCAGAAACGATGGGATATTGGGTGTCATTCAAGACACCCCTTCACCCAAACGTTGCAACCTTTCATTCACAACACATGCATCTCATGAGATGCATGTTGCCGCCCAACCTTGGTGTCCCTTGGCTTTGCCAAGGCACCTCTTCATTCCAACGGCTGAGATTTGTTTTCCCAACTGTTGTGTGAGATTAAGACACCTTTCCATGTCCTCTTGACTCACTTGATTCATGGTATTTTTATTCCAAGTCAACTCATCCAACTCATCACATTTAATGCACCAAGTTTGAGTCAATTCTTTTCTTAAATCAAACTCACTCCAAATCAATCCAACTCAAGCTGAATTAACTCACACTTAAGGTCATCTGAGGGCCCACACGGTCATCCGTGGTCAACCTAGTCAACCCAACCTATTGGGTCCCCAATCAGCCCTTTGACCCGTTTTGACAACATGACCAATTAATGGGTTGATTTTGCCATTTCTAATTGGTTTTCACTTGTGCATCAAGCCTACCCATTTTTGCTATACTTGATTCCCAATTAGTTCAGCTTAACCCCATTTAATTTGAGCTTACACAATGGTCAAATCAACCATTATGACCCATTGGGTCCAATTGGGCCCTTTGACCCATTTAGCCATTTTCGACCCAACTGATGTAAATTACCCATCCAATCAAACTTGACATTTATAATGTGCTCATATGATCTTAATTTGAGCAATGGGCCCCACCATTTCCTTATTTGACATCACAAAATAATTGATTTAACAAACCAGGGGCATTTTCGTAATTATCCACTTCATTGAGAAATTGGGGTGTTACAATGGCCGAACCTCACCCGAACCTCACCCACTTTGGATTTGATCCTCCTTTTCATTTAATCAATACCATCCATATAAACACCTTATATTACATAATATAACTTGGTAGGGTTCGGCCATACAGCATGGCCGAACCATACCACTTTGGTTTGACCCTTCTTTCAAGTCCTTTAATCCTTCATTCCATTATAACTTGTATTTACGGTTTTGCCACTAGGCTAACCAATAATTAATCTTGCTAACCACTAGTATCCAAAACAAATCCACCTTAGTGGGGTTCGGCCATACAACATGGCCGAACCTCACCAATCCAAATTGGTCTCTTAATCCTTCATAATGAAGACTAGTTACCCATCTATCCATGTGATTAACTAGCCCTTAATCTTCCATCATTTTCTTGGTTCCAACATCACTTACATCCATCAAAACTACTCCATGGGGTTCGGCCATATATCACCCTTGGTTCTTTTATCCATTAATCATGCTTCACCATATGGTCATAACTTAGACTCTTTAAAAACATTACAAAACCAACAATAATTTCTAGTCATTTACTTGAATCCAAATACCCATACAAGGGTCCATGGGGTTCGGCCATACACATGGCCGAACCCTATGGTTCTCTTGAGTCAATCCTTTCATCCTTTATGTATGGTTCATATTCAACCTTTTAACCATAATTATGATATGGTTTTGCCATCAAAGACCAACCTAAAACATCAATTTTTATTCCAAATAAAACACTTAAAAACTCTCATATATTGGTATGGTTTTTATCTTTCAAAACCTTCAAAAATCACCATAAGCTTATTAAATCCTTTCATGGGGTTCGGCCATCCAAAGTGGCCAAACCCTATGACCCATGATTTGAACCCTTTAACATACATCTTATGTCTAATTTAAACATGTAAAAATCTCCATAATATTGCATGGTTTTTAGCTTTCAAAAAAACCATCAACCTAACCAAAACTTTTCATGGGGTTCGGCCATCCAAAGTGGCCTAACCCTATGATCCACTTTTATCCTTTTTAAACAACATTTATCCAAGGTTTAAACCCTTGATGGATTCGGCCATTCCATGGCCAAATCATGCTCCCTTTTACCAATTTATTTAACTAAATTCTTATGTAAACACTTACCAATTTCCTTTGTTTTTCTTCTCTCCTTTTGATCCTTGCTTTCTTCCTTCTTGCATCCTTAGTCCTTAGCTGATTGAAAGCTTGAAAAATGGTGAAAACACCCAAGGATTGGTTCGGCCAAAGAGATAGGTTTTGAGAGAGGGAGAGAGAGATAAAATTCTATGCTTTCTTTGAGATGGAATTCGGCCAAGTGATGGTGTGTATCCCTTATGCTAATCAGCCACCATAACTTCTCATTAACCCTCATGAATTCTTGATCTAACCAAGGAGTCTTTTGATACTAACCAAGGCATCCCTTGGCACTCCAACGTTGGGCTTTGGGTTTCCATCATGAGATGGAAACCCTCCAAAATCCCCATGTGATTCTTATCCCATTACATTAAAGTCTATGCATGGAACATAACTCCCAAGCCACCAACATGTGGGACTTGTTTTTGGTGGTGTTTGAGATCAAGGCAACTCCTCACCTCCCCATTTGACTCACTTGAATTCAAGGTCCCTTTGGTTTCCAATTGAACTCACCCAACTCATTAGCTCAACTCACCACATTTAATGCCATTCATTTAATGCACTTGAGTCAACTCCATTGTTTGATTCAAATCCAACTCACTTCAGCCCTAACTCAACCTGATTTGACTCACCCTTTGAGCTCACTTGATGATCCACATGATCAACGTGGTCAACATGGTCAATTCGACCCATTGGATCCCAACTTAGCTTATTGATCCAATTTGGCGCCATGACCCATTTATGGGTGGTTTACACATTTGCATCAAGCCTACCCATTTATCCTCCATTTAACTCCAAATCAATTCAGCCTAACCCAATTAAGATTGGGCTCACCCAATGGTCAAATGAGTCCATCATGACCCATTGGGTCCCAATTGGGTCCTTTGACCCAAATAACCATCTTGACCCAATTAGATGTACAATACCCATCTACTTTAATTTGATCCTTATAATATGCACATTGGGTCTTAGTTTGAACAATGGGCCCCACTGTTTTCTCATCTACAATCATAACCTTCTAATTTACCATTCCAATGGCATTTTTGTAAATATTTATATATTCGAAAAATTGGGGTGTTACAATATAACCCTCTTTTTAAAATTTTCGTCCCGAAAATCGAGCGAACTAGGGTTTCAAATGATGTACATAAATAGCTCAGAGTGAGCTATTCTCATCTTCGATTTCAAGTTCCCAAGTGGCCTCCTCAATACCATGTCAATCCCATACCACTTTGACGAACTAAATCGCTCGGTTTCGTAACACCCTTTTGTTCTGTCTCATGTTATATCTTTTTCTCGTGAACCATTTGTGATCTCACGTAGATCAATCTACTTTGTTTCACTTTACCAGCTCTCATGATATTTTCCATACGTACCTGCTCAATACGTTCTTTCATCCACTCTCTGTGTGAGGTAGCCTGTCAATGCGAGCCTATGCTCAAAGCTTTTTCTGATTCCATTTCAACTAGGTTTCTAGTTGCACTCTCCTGGAACTCCATCAGCTAACTACAGAGTCAGGTGATCGGTCTAATTCGGTTGTCGTCCATAGCTTGCCATTCAAGTTTCACCAGACTCTTATATTTTCCGTTAAATACATCTCCAAAATTTTGCACATAAGTCACTATGTGACTAACTCCTTTTGTTTAAATCTCTTACGATGCCAATACCTGGCATCAATCCAAACCACCATGAAACTCTCATCCATGGGAAGGTGATATCCATCCATAGATCCATCACATTTACCATGGGGCCACTGTATCTATTGTTGGATCTATATATCCACCAATAGTCATCATCGTCTATCAATAGGGAATACTATAGTAAGTGCAGTGGGCATTTGTCGTACTATGGTGCTAGTAATAGATGCGAAGGCAGTAGATCAAATAACGCATAAGCATATGAACTGCAAATTACTGCCATACCTTGAATTACTGAATGTTCCACTGTCTCTAGAGGAGAACTCAAAGTATTCAATTGTTCAGATTCTTGTGACTGAGTTGGTTGAGCCGGACTAGGAAGAGCACCCCTGTAGTAAGGAGATCTTTTGTTCTGTGGACGCTCTTTTTTGAAATGGCCCTGCTGACCACATCGAAAACAGGCACGAGGAGATCTACCATTCTGTGGACAATCACTTTTGAAATGGCCCTGCCGACCACATCGGAAACAGGAATTTCCAGTGGAACCAGTAAAGGCTGAAGATCTCCAAAGGTAGGGTCTTAATCTTTTGCGAGGGCAAACGTATTTCCCCAACCCTGACCTTTTCGGTCCTGTGTTTTATTGGGGGTTGTGTTCCCATTTCTGCTCAAGAGTTACTGCAGAACGGAAGTGACTATCGCTTGTACTAGGTTCCGTAGTTCAGGATGTACTTCAGGAATGTTTGCACCATTCTGACCCTCTCCGTCATGTTCTTCTTCTTTTGGAGACATTTTTCCTAAATCATGGAAACATTGGTTGACTTAGCTCCTATGTAAAGTTTGAGTTCTCCATAGTTTAGGGAAATTGTCAAATAAGCACTCTTTGTATTTCTTTGTTTTTGGGAAACTTCCTAAATATCAAGTATCATTTCTCATTTTGGGGATATTGCCAAATCATCAGTCTTTGTTTTCCTTTGTTTTTGGGGGGAATCTCTAAATACCTATTGTTTTTTGGGATATCGGGGAAGTGTATCCTATTTTGCTATTTTTGATATATCCACTTATGAAACCATGGATAAGAAGATCAGACTTTTAAGTGAACTTTCTGTAGGATTCCTACATCATTGAAACTATGGATATGTATTATGTACTTTTGATGATTTTATTTCATGTTTGATAAAGTTATTTTGGTATCAACCAATATGTTACAATTATGGGATTTTCATGCTATGTTTTGTAATATTCTGTAGCATGATTGGCATTTGCATCTCATGCATGGCATGGGGGAGATGTTATGCAACCGAAGCCCACACTCCGTCGGAACGTCCGTAATGCAACCGTTGGGCCTCCTTAGGTGGTGAGAGTCCCACCAAGAGGATACTTTAACCGGAGACCTATGCTCCGTCGGGGCGTCCGTAAGTTGTGAGGAGTAATTTGATGTGGTGAATACTATCAAGAGATGAGAATACTATCAAGAGATGAGAATACTATCCAGAGATGAGAATACTATCAAGAGATTATATGTATGTGATGGGTGGGACCCATTGCATAAGACATATGCTAGCATGACATGGCATTGAATCGGCATGATATGATCTTTATTATCATGCAAGTTTACTGGTTTTTATCTGTATGATTGGATCTCTGTTATCATACATAATTTTGGATACGATGTTTTATAAGTATGATATGGTATATTATATCTGGATTTTATATACTAACCCATGTGTTAGCCCTAATCGGAATACCTACTAGCGCATTATCTAACGCCCTACTTCTACCCTAGTGGATGACATAGGAAAAGGAAAGGCAAAGGCCGAGGATCGAGAAGAAAACCAAACGTAGGAGTTTGGATATCTGAATGGAATTTATATATATGGATATTTTGTTTATGTTTGCAAGGATATGTAATAACTTGGAATATTGCTATGGTTTGTAAATAGTTTTGATGATGGTTAATTGATTTAAGTAATTTTGGAAAGATGACTTGTACTTTGCTATTTAAACAGTTTAGTTCCGCATATTTGACTTATTCCGCAATTCAGTTATGTATATTCCGCAAGTTTTATTTAGTTCCATGTGTGGACAAGTTTTCATGGGCGTAGTCCATGCACACATGGCTGGCTAGTTAAGGGTCGGACTTGGGTAGTCCGGACTTAGCTCTCGTCGTGACGCTCCCCGCTCTCTTCCACTTGTTTATTTATAAAAAAAAAATAGACTCTGATTCTTGGAAGGTTGGAAAAGGGCGGGGCATTACATTTTATGATGAGGAGGATTCCATCAAGAGGTTACAAGTATTGTGATGGGTGGGACTCATTGTATAAGTCATATGGCATGGCATGATTTCATATGATTTTGATGATATGATATTATATATGATTTTGTTACTAACCCATGTGTTAGCCCTATTTAGAATTCCTACTGGGCGCGTTGTTCTAATGCCCTACTTCTACCCTAGTGAACGAAAAAGGAAATGAAGAAAATGATGATCGTGAACGGAGTCAAGCATAAGGACTTTGGAATGTTATTTGTTATTTTATTAAGTTACTCAAGGACATGTAATTTGAGTAGTTAGACTTTGGCATGTAATAATTAGACATTTGCTATGGTTTGTGAATGGTTTGGTATGGATATCTAATTTAAGTTAATTTGGTTAAGTAACTAAGTACTTTGCTATCTAAAATGGAGTAGTCTTAGGTTCTATTATAATCCGAAATCAGTTTATGTTATATTTTGCAATTATAAACTTAATACGTGTGAACCATCTCAGTGGACTTAGTCCACGCACACGTATGGTTGGCCAGTTAAGGGTCAGGCTTTATAAGCTCGGATTTAACTCGCGTCGTGACGTCCCGTACTCTATCACTTTCAAAAAAAAATTGACTCTGATTTTCGGAAAGTAAGTGAAAAAGAGCGGGGCGTTACAGTTGGTATCAGAGTGAAACGGGAAGATTGAATCTTTTGAAGTAAGATTAAGATGGTTTCATGTCTCACTGACAGATAAGAATCCCAACTAACTGACACTTCGGAGTCCGCTGCACGGGGGCCGGATTAATTTACTTCGTGAGACTCAGACTGAACATTCAATCTGAGAACAACAATGAATGATAGCAAAGGAAGTACAGTCAAAATAATTGGATATACCAAACATAGCAAATTAGGATATATTTCGCCGATGTCCCAAGTAGAGAAACAAACAATAGATACTTAGGAAATTTCCCCGAAAATAGAGAAAAACCAAGAGTGCTTATTTGCAAATTTGCCCAAAATTGTGAAAATACAAACTGTACGAGGAAATTAAGTCAATGATGTTTTCATGACTTAGGAAAAATGGCTCCAAAGAGAAAGACTCGGCAGAACCAGAAAGGGAAGGAAAAAGTGGTACAAACCTCTCAACATGAGAAGGACGCAGAAAAATCGCAACATGAGAAGGAGGCAGAAAAATCTCAATATGAAGAGGAGGAACGACACTCACGGCATGAAGAGGAAGAGGAAAACTCTCAACATGATGAACAACCCTCCCATCAAGAAGAAGAGGGGCAAAACAGCGTGAATATACTAGTAGTGCCTCCTGAACTACAAAACTTAGTTCAAACAGTAGTTACTTTTGTCCTCCAACAGCATCTGAATGGAAGTGGAAGCACTAGTGACACCAATGACCCGAACATGGTCAGGGCTTTCCAGTAACAATGCCCTCCCTTCTTCAAAGGAAAGGAAGGGGTTGTCGGAGCAGAACACTGGCTGAAGAAGATCACACAGATCTTGACCCTACTCAAGATCTCGAGTCATGCTGACAGGATTTTGCTGGCTACATCACAATTGATCGATGATGCCGGTAAATAGTGGGAGGTTATAGAAAAACAGCAAGCACTTGTGCCGGAAAGGGAAAGGACTGCAATGACCTGGGAGAAGTTCTCAACTACATTTCTGGATCATTATTTCCCTGAGGAGAAGAAGGGGCGTCACACACAAGCTTTTCTATTTTTGGTAGAAGGTACCATGACGGTGGTAGAGTACCACCGGGAGTTTCTTAGTCTATCTTGCTATTCATTTTACATGGTGGATACGGAGTACCGAAGGGCTTGCAAGTTTAGCGGGGCCTTCGACCGAACATTAGGACAAAGGTAACCATCTTCAAGGCTGCGATATTGGCAGAGGTGGTTAGCAGGGCCACAATAGCAGAACAGGAGATGGCTGAGTTCGTGCCTTTTGACAACCGCCGAGCTCAGAGTGGGAGGGGTGCATTCCAGCCCAACAAAAAGTTCCGACCGAACTTTAGCCGACCCTCACCATCTACTGGGTCAGCAGGGGACTTTCGTCCCAACCAGCCCTCCCCATCTGCATCAGTCACTCAGGCTCCCAGAGGGGTGAACAATTGCTTCCATTGCGATCGGCTAGGCCATTTCAAAAGGGATTGCCCACAGCTGAGCAAACCCTCTTATTCCAGAGGTTCATTTCGCCCTCCAGCGAGGCCAACAAATTCACGAGGAGGCAGGACATATAACCAGGCGGGACGGGCGCCTAACCCTACTGGATCTGGACGGTTATTTACTCTAGCTCCTCCAGCAGCAGTGGATCACTCCGTGATTCAAGGTATGGCTGTAGTCAGTAGTTCCTACTCCTTTGCACTATTTGATTTGGCAGCTTCACACTCCTTCATATCTACTGCATTCATAACTGCTACTGGTGCATTAGTTCAACAACTGTCCACATCACTCACAATTGTATCCCCTGTTGGAGACACGTCATTGGGACTTATATGCACAACAGTGAATACTGAACTCGCTGGACTCAGATTTGAGTTTAACTATCTGGTACTCGATATGACTGAGTACGATATTATCTTTGGCATGGACTGGTTGGCTAGCTTTCAGGCCAACATTGACTGCTATCGCCGCAGGGTGATATTTTGGTCACCAGAGGGAAAACAACATGTGGTGCGAACTGATAAACGAAGCATATTGCATGAAGGGTTGAATCATCTGGTATTGAACAGTATCAGAATCAACAAGGCACCGGTGGCTAAACTTCCTGCAATAGAGAAAGAATATGAGGATGTTTTCCCAAAAGAACTCCCTGGCTTGCCGCCTATGAGGGAGATCAATTTTGAAATCAAGCTGTACCCTGGCACTTCACCAGTGTCATTACCACATTATCGGATGGCACCAGCGGAAATGTCTAAGCTAAAGAAGCAGATTGATGAACTGCTCAGACTGGGTTGCATCTGGAACAGTACATCAGCTTGGGGAGCTCCGGTGTTGTTTGTGAAGAAGAAGGACGGTTCACTTCGTATGTGTGTGGATTACCGAAAACTGAACCAGCTGACGGTCAGAAACAAGTATCATCTACCCAGGATTTATTATCTATTTGATTAACTTAGAGGTTCCATCCACTTCTCTAAGATTGATTTGATGTCCGGATACCACCAAATCCGGGTTAGGGAGGAAGACATAGAGAAGACAACCTTCAGAACGCGGTATGGACTATATGAGTTTGTAGTCATGCCTTTTGGACTCACCAATGCACCAGCAGTGTTCATGGATCTGATGAAGAGAATCTTCCATCCTCATTTGGACCAGTTTGTTATTGCATTTATCGATGGCATCCTGATCTAATTCCAAAAGTAAGGAAGACCATGCTGAGCACCTGAGAATAGTTCTGGACACTTTGAGGAAGAACAAGTTGTATGCCAAAGCAAGCAAATGTGAATTTTGGCTATCTGAGGTCAACTTCTTGGGGCATGTCATATCAGCAGAAGGTATAACCGTGGACCCGGCTAAGGTGGCGGCAGTGAGTGAATGGAAAGCGCCAAATAATGTAACCGAGATCCGCAGCTTCTTGGGATTGGCTGGTTATTACAGGAAGTTTATCATGGACTTCTCCAAAATTGCATCTCCATTGACTCGACTCACTTAGAAAGGAGTCAAATACGAGTGGACAGATCTGTTCAACCGGAGTTCAAGGAGCTGAAAGATAGACTTACAACTGCTCCTATCTTAATTTTGCCCGAAAAAAGGCAAGGGTTATGAAGTAGAATACGACACTTCAAGAGAGGGACTGGGGTGTGTCCTCAGTCAAGATCATCGTGTGGTGGCTTATGGTTCAAGACAACTAAAAATACATGAACGTCTCTATCCTACGCATGATCTTGAACTAGCCGCAGTGGTCTTCGCTCTCAAAAGCTGGAGGCACTATTTATATAGCGAGAAATTTGAAGTGCTTTCAGATCATAAGAGCTTGAAATACTTGTTTGATCAGAAAGAACTCAACCTAAGGCTGTGCAGATGGATGGAATATCTGGCAGATTATGAGTTCGCACTTCGTTATCACCTTGGAAAGGTGAACAAGGTGGCAGATGCACTCAACCGCATATCACATGCATCAGTGGCATGTTTGATCATGACAGAATGGGACATGTTGAATACCATTCGAGAGTTCAACTTGTATATGAATAACCATGGGAGTATGTACAATTTGATCATACTGTCCAGCATGGTTACTAAGACTGAACAGGAACAACAGACAGACCCGGAAGTGGAAGAGATATGGGCCAAGATGTCTACTGGTGAAGTCATACCGGAATGGGAATTACGACCGGGACAGGGTCTTCTATTCCGAGGAAGGATTCATGTACCTAAGAGTTGCAGAAAAGAGTTATTGGTTGAGGCACATCAGACCAAACTCTCTATTCATTTGGACAGCACCAAGATGTATCACGACCTGAAGAGACATTACTGGTGGCACGGACTCAAAAGAGATGTGGCCGAATTTGTTGCTCATTGCTTAACTTGTCAGCAGGTTAAGACGGAACATCAGAAGCCACTAGGGTTACTCAAACCCTTACCAGTGCCGGAATGGAAATGGGAGCACATCTCCATGGATTTTGTGACAGGGTTGCCAAGGTCTTCAAAGGGTAACGATGCGATATGGGTTGTGGTAGACCGACTGACCAAATCTGCACATTTTCTTCCTATTAGGATGATAGCCTCATCTGAGACTTTGGGTCGGTGGTATATCAGGGATATCATCAGATTGCATGGTATTCCTCAGACTATAGTGTCGATAGAGATGGCCGATTCACCGGTAGAGTGTGGCAGAGCATGCAGTCGGCTATGGGGACAGATCTACTGACTAGCACAACATTCCATCCACAGACTGATGGACAGTCGGAGAGACGATACAAACTTTGGAGGATATGCTGAGAGCATGTATGCTAGATTTCAAGGGTGGATGAGAGGATCACTTGCCGTTGGTAGAGTTCTCATATAACAACAGTTACCAAGCAAGCCTTCAGATAGCACCATTTGAGGCTTTATATGGTAGACCGTGTAGGTCACCAGTGTGCTGGACGGAGGCCGGTGAACCTGCACTGATAGGACCCGAGTTGTTTGGAGAGACCACAACGCAGATACAGTTGATATGGCAGCACCTATTGACTGTACAAAATCGTCAGAAGAGCTATGCTGACAAGAGGAGAAGGTTCCTTGAATTTGAAGTGGGGGACATGGTGTTCTTAAAAGTCTCGCCACGGAAGGGACACATGAGATTTGGAAAGAAGGGGAAACTGTCGCCAAGATATGTGGGAGGGTTTTCTATCATAAGAAGGATGGGGGATGTAGCCTATCAATTGGCACTTCCTTCACAATTGGCATCTCTACACGATGTGTTTCATATATCGATGTTGAGTAAGTACAATCCTGATCCTTCTCATGTATTGAATGTACAAGATATAGAGGCACAAAGTGATGCGACTTACATTGAGAAGCCTGTCAGAATAGTGGAGTCTGAGCAAAGGGTATTACGAAACCGAGCTATTCAGTTCCTCAAAGTGGTATGGGATAGACATGGTATTGAGGAGGCCACTTGGGAACTTGAGTCGGAAATGAGAACAGCTCACCCTGAGTTATTTATGTAAATTGTTTGGAACCTACTTCGCTCGAATTTCGGGATGAAAATTTTGAAAAGAAGATTGTATTGTAACACCCCGGATTTTTAAGATACAATTTACATGAATTTTGTTTATTTAAAATATAAATTAATGGACATGGACCTTATATGGGTAAGATGTGTTTAATTGGGTCAAGGTTGTTATTTGGGTCAAAATGCCCAAAAGGGACCCAATAGGTCATGATTGACTTGGTTGACCACCAAGTGAGTCCAATCTTAACTTGGGGGCTGATTGGAGTTGGAAATGGAATCAAATAGTTGAGTTGAATTAAATGGTTGAGTTGAATTAAATGGTTGAGTTGAATTAAATGGATGAGTTGAGTTAAGTGAGTTAAATAAATTTAAATTAAAAGTGAGTTGGATGGAAAGGTTTTGGGGGTTACTTAATTCAAATCCAAGGGTACACGTTGGATGTATGGAAGGTCTATCTTGCATGAAACTCCAAAGATGGATAATGAATGGAAATGGGGTTTTGTGGGAGTTACACAAGGTGAGGAGTTTCTTATTTCAAATTCAAACATAATACACGTTGGCATGGGAGTTTCATCTCATGGATGAAACCCCCAATGGAACACCAAAAGGATGAGGACGGTTTAAGGTGCTACACAAGCCAAGAAGGCAAACCGTTGGGCACAAGGAGTTTTATCTCATGGATGAAACTCCCACATGGGCAAATAATGAAGGGGTGGCGGTTACACTTTTCAAACAAACACATGCCTTTAGGCACATGGGAGATTCATCTCATGGATGAAACTCCAAGATGGAAGATGAATGAGGTTTGTAAAGGTTACACAAAGCACCTCATTACAGTTGTTGGAGCCTTGGGAGTTTCATCTCATGGATGAAACCCCCCAAGGGAAGCATTAAGGAGGAAGATTAAGGAAATAGGAGTTACACATGGGCTGCACCAAAACCATCACCTTGGTCGACCATCTCATTTGGAACAAAACAATTGGACATTCATCTCATAATCTCCCTCTCCCTCTGGGCTGTTCTTCTCTCCCTCAAAATCATCTCAAGGCCGATTCTCCTCTCCAGATCAAAAAGGACTTAGAATAATTTGATCTCAAGTTTTTCTCTCTCAATCCATATCACTTGGCCGAACCACTCCAGGGGGTTTCCAGCAAGGTTAGTCTCGGCTAAAGATCAAAAAGGAAGGAAGGAGGGACTAAGGAAGGAAAAGATCAAGAAAGAGTGAAAGAACCGGAGGAGTCGCGGGGATTGGTAAGTGCTCAATAAACTCTTGTTAAATAAGATGGTCAAGGAAACATGATTCGGCCATTGTATGGCCGAAGCCATCAAGGGTTAAAATCATGGCAATTGAATTTAAAAGAGGATCCAAGGAACCATAGCGTTCAGCCATGATGTATGGCCGAACCCCATGGAAAGAGTCAAGGAAGTTTTATGGGTTTAAAATGATGTTTAAAAGGGAAGAACATGGACCATAGGGTTCGGCCACTTTGCATGGCCGAACCCCATGAAAAGATGTTGGTTTGATTTTATTGGATTTGAAAGAAGGAAATCATAAGTGTATGTGTTTGATTTTGTTAAAGTTTTAAAAGGATTTAAGCAGTTGGAAGTATGAGAACCAATCATGGATGTATAATGGGTTTCAATGGAAATAAGGAACCATAGAGTTCGGCCATGCATATGGCCGAACCCCATGGAGAGGCAATGATGGATAGAGTGGTCATTTGTAATGAATTTTGAAATGGTTAATGATTTAGAAAGGTGTTGGGTTGTTGGATCAAAAAGAATGGAAAAGAGGAGCACCAAAACCAAAGGGTGAGGTTCGGCCATGGTGTATGGCCGAACCCCACCAAGTGCTATGTATGGTTATCAAGTTATGGAATTGAGACTTTTGTTAGGGAATTGTTACGGTTGTATGACATGATTAGTGGACCATCTATGGATTTAGGTTTATGGGTCAATTATGGACCTAGATATGTAAAAATGATAGGAGAGTTTAGTCATAGAAAGAATAATGGCAAAAAGGTAAATATAGTTAAAATTGAAGGACCATGGGTTTGGCCATGGTGCATGACCGAACCCCATGGGTGGTGGTATTAGATATGGATTTATACAGGTGGCTTAGATGTATGAATGAATCATTGAAATGAAAGACCATGGGTTCGGCCATGGTATATGGCAGAACCCCATGGGGAATGTTTTGTGGATTCAAGGTGTTATTCATATTAAATAATTAACTTAAATATGTTTGGACTAATGAATCAAAGAATGCATGAACTTGGACCCATATCGATTAGAATGGTCAAGGATAAAAAAAAGGGACCAAAATCAAGATGGTGAGGTTCGACCATGTTGTATGGCCAAACCCCACTAAGGTGGATTTTGGTGGATTAAGGGTTAAAATCAAAGTAAGTGAGGTTCGACCATGGTGTATGGCCGAACCCCACAAGTTGTGTTGTTTGACTTAGATACCATTACAAATCAAATGGGTTGTTGGTTTAATTCATGGATATGTTATAAGGTAACGGGACTTCACAAAAGGGGCACGATCGTGAACGGTTGCCAGTTTAAAGCTCAAGGACACCTTAGTTGTCTTGGGTGGGATTCTACCTCATTGGAACATGGTTATGTAATATGGTTTTATCTTTATTTTGTTGATTTATGTTGTAAATATATTATGTTTCAAATGTGGAGTTTTTAATGCTATGGTTATTTAAATTACATAGCATATGGACATGTACATTCCATGCATGGCATGGGAGGGAAGTTTGTAACTGGAGGCCACACTTCGTCGGGACGTCCGTAAGACAATCGTGGGAAGACCTTGATGTGTATAATCCCATCAAGAAGAATCCGGAGGCCACACTCCGTCAGGGCGTCCGAAAGACCACTGTGGGGATGCCTTGATGAGGAGAATTCCATCAAGAGGTTACAAGTATTGTGATGGGTGGGATTCATTGCATAAGTAATATGGTATGGCATGATTTCATATGATTTTGATGATATGATATTATATATGATTTTTGTTACTAACCCACGCCCTATTTAGAATTCCTACTGGGCGCGTTGTTCTAACGCCCTACTTCTACCCTTGTGAATGAAACATGAAATGAAGAAAATGATGATCGTGAACGGAGTCAAGCATAAGGACTTTAGAATGTTATTTGTTATTTTATTAAGTTACTCAAGGACATGTAATTTGAGTAGTTAGATTCGGCATGTAATGATTAGATATTTTGCTATGGTTTGTGAATGGTTTGGTATGGATATCTAATTTCAGTTTATTTGGTTAAGTGACTAAGTACTTTACTACCTAAAATGGAGTAGCCTTAGGTTCTATTATAATCCGCAATCAGTTTATGTTATATTTTGTAATTATAAACTTAATACGTGTGAACCATCTCAGTGGACTTAGTCCACGCACACGTATGGTTGGCCAGTTAAGGGTCGGGCTTTAGAAGCTCAGACTTAACTTGCGTCGTCATGTCCGCTCTTTATCACCTTTAAAAAATAAATTAGACTCTGATTTTCGGAAAATAAGTGAAAAAGGGCGGGGTGTTACAAAACCCTAGATTTTTATGTATTAGGACCATTACGGACAAAAAGGATTGGATGAGGTTCGGCCATGATGTATGGCCGAACCCTATAAAATGATCTAATCATGGGTATGTGATTTTTAAGAGAAAATGATGAACCATAGGGTTCGGCCATGTTGTATGGCCGAACCCCATGGAAGTATGTTAGTGATTGTAATGGGTTTTAAAGGATGAAAATGATGGAAGTATGTTAGTGATTTTGATTGGTTTTAAAAGATGAAAATGATGGAAGAATGTTAGTGATTTTAAATGTGTTTTAAATGTTGCAGATGATGATTTAAAATGAGGAGATGATGAAGAACAATGGACCATGGGTTCGCCATGAAGTATGGCCGAACCCCATGGAAAAAATGTTGATGGATTTTGGGTTTTAAAATGATGGACCTAAGTGTATGATTACACCCCCATGGAGGGACTTTGTTTATGGATCTAATGTTTGTAAATGATTTAAGAAAGGAGAGGATGAAAATGAGACATCATGGGTTCGGCCATGTTGTATGGCCGAGAACCCCGTGAATCAATTTTATGGACATTTGTTGATCCATGCATGTTTAAGAAATTAAATGTTTAACTATGATGTTAGACCCATTTTGTTTAAAATAAAACGAGGGTTAAAAAGGGGGTCAAAACCAAAGAGTGAGGTTCGGCCATGTTGTATGGCCGAACCCCACTAGTGAGTTTTGGTGGACAGTGGACAGTGGACAGTGGACAGTGGGTAGTGGACAACGGGTAACCGGCAGATTTTAAAAGTGAAATATTTATATGATTTTCCAAATGGTTAAGTTAAATTGGAAGGATGAAGGGAATGGTTTAAATCAATTGGAATAATTACTGTGATTATTTTATGGAATTTATTTAAGGTAAAAAGATTCCACAACCGGGGGCGTGATCGGTGAGCAATTTTTGGCCGAAAATGCAAGGACATGATATTTGGTCGTTGGTAGGATTCTTACCTTATTGAAAACCATGGAATATGTATATGTGATGATTTTACTTCATGTTTTGATGATTTATTTTGGTATCAAATGATATGTTTCAACTATGGGATTTTAATGCTATGATGTTTATTATTACGTAGCATGTTGGCACTTGCATCTCATGCATGGCATGGGAGGGATCAAATGAGGAGAGTCCACGCTCCATTAGGATTTTCGATAAACAATCGTGGGGAGGAATCCACATTGATTCCATTGGATGTATGATTGTGTAACACCCGCCCCTTTTCACCGAAAATCAGAGTCTATTTTTTTTAAAAAAAGTGACAAAGGGCGTGGATGTCACGACGCGAGTTAAGTCCGAGCTTCTAAAGCCCGGCCCTTAACTGGCCAACCCTACGTGTGCGTGGAACGAAGTCCACGAAAAATGGTTCGTACGCAGAAGTAAGCTCGAGGAATACTACCCTAAGTGCGGAAATTACAATAGAGGCTAACCTGCAATTTTTAGATAGCAGGGAAGATTTCATCATGTAATTACTACAATGCCATAACATCATATGTCTACAATAAAATCCAAATAATAGCAATAAGTCTAAAATATTACATTTCCGACAATCTAAACTATACAAATACACATTTCCCAAAATAAACTTAAACAAAATAATTGGTCCGCCTTCCCAAGTTCCTAAGCTTGGCTCCCGTCTCGTCCTTCTGCTCCTGCATTTCCTGCGTCATCAGCTAGGGTAGAAGTAGGGCATTAGACCACGCGCACAGTAGGACTTCGAGTAGGGCTAGCACATGGATTAGTAATAATAGCATGCAGATATAACCCAATAAAAACTGGTAAACCATCATATAATGAAACTAAAAAGTGAATGCCATGTCAAGGGTGTCTATGTTATGAATCCCACCCATCATCCCTACCATCCTGATATCATATCCCCCTTGACGGCAAGACCTCGTCAAGGTATCCCCATGCCTGTTCTCGATCGCCCCGACGGAGCATGGACTCTGGTTATAGCCTATCAGGCTATCCCCATGCCTGTTCTCGGTCGCCCCGACGGAGCATGGACTCCGGTTTGTTTATTTTTTTCTGCCCATGCCATGAATGAGATGTAATGCATTATGCTATGTAATATTTATAACTCATAACCTTAACGTATCATACATAGCCTAAACTTATAATGCATAACTTTAAAACATAATTCATAGCATGTTCCATATAATACTTAATCATAGCAATAAGAATCCATCTTAAACATATCATAATCTTAAAACCCATCATACAACCAATTAATATAATTACTAAATAAACCAATAAACCAATTACATAGCATCTAATCCATGGCTTACAAATAGGTAGGAATCCTACCGAATACCGACTCGTGTCCTTTTACGGTTTCGTCCGATAATCCGGCTACGAACACGCGTACTGCTCGCGATATCCAATACCCTATTACATACACATAATCAGTCCACATTTTAATTATTTCTAAGTCCATTGACATTTCCAAGTCCATATGAAAATCAGTCACTATTTAGGTTTTGCGGGTCTTATTTAATCCATTATATATTTTTAAGTACATGAGTCTAAAATCAGCCTCCTAGGCTCTATTTAACTATACATAAACTTATCACTTAGTGCCCCTAAGTCCATGGTCCTCTCCCATGGAGTTCCTCACTTTGGCCATTAATTACGGTTTTACCACTACCTCTTCTCCATGGTTAATCAACTACTCACCCATGCCTAACTAAGTTCATAATTGATTATAAACTTGGATCCCTAACTTAGGTCCATTAATGATCCATTCAATTATGTCACATGACCATTAAGATTAGCCATTTAATTAATCTAACCCTTATTCATTTAAACCCATTCAAAACCCCATACTTAACCCTGTAAATGGTTCACCAATGGGCCATGGGTTCAAAATACCCAATTCATCAAATCTTCCCATGGGGTTTACCTTATGCATTTAACTACAATGAGTCCATTACCCACTCATTCCCTTTGGAGGCCACAAACATCATTCACCATCCAATTTAACCCACCAAAAGGCTCACAATTGGGCCATTGGTTCGGCCATACATCATGGGCGAACCTATGGTGTCCTTTTCCATTTTTTTCTTTGGCCTACTTATACATTTGAATCCATCATAAGCCCTTCCATGAAGGGGATTAACTTATACATTTAAATCATCATCCTTTATCACACTTTAAATCCATTTACAACCATCATCAAACCATCATAAAACCATCATTTTCCCCATTTTTTGTACTCATTTAAACTACCATTACACCACCACAGTTCATGATCCAATATTTCTTTATGCCATTTTAGACCATAACACAATTATACTCATCCATGGATTCCATCATAAAAACCTCTTCAAAACTATTTACATTTAATCATTTACAACCCTAAAAATCATATTCATTCTCCATAGCTTTAAACCTTAAAACCTTACTTAATTCATCAATTCATTTAAACCTCCCACTTCCATGCTTGATTAACACCTAATTATACAATGTCCTTCATTCCTTAAAACCCAAAAAAATTCACACATTAATTACATAACCCTTAATCCATTTATATTTTTTTTTCTTTCTTTAACCCTAATTTATCCATTAGGGTTTCCTCCACTTTCCATCTTTCAAATTGATGGATTTAAAATCCATGGCATAAAATCATTTGGCCACCATTAAATTTACAAAATGAATCCCAAATCTTAAACCCTAAAAAATCCAAAATTTCTTGTTTAAGAAATACTCACAATCCGTGGTCTCTTCCAACTTCCGCCACTCCCGTCGGCTTCCTTAGCCTCCTTTCTCCTTCCTCTTGATCTTTGGTCGGCCAAGATGCTTGATCAATGGTGAAACCCTCCAAACGTAGGATCGGCCAAGGTAGTGTTTGCTTGAGAGAGGGAGAGGAGGAGATGGTGGGAAAGAAGATCTCAACCTTTGATCTTAGAGTGGTGGGCTTTTGCTTTGAATTTTTCTTCTCTTCTTAGCTTCCTTTTCTTAATTTCCTTCTTCTCTTCTCCTTCTTTTTTTTTCTTAGAGTGGAACGGCCATGAGAGAGTGCAAGAGATGGAGTTAGTGAAAATGAGAATGGGAAAACAAGATAAGGCTTATCTCATGTGGTGGTGTAACTTACACTCCACATTTAATTCTCCCACCAACCTCATGGGATTTTTATGCTTTATGATGAGCCAACGTTTTTCTTTGTGTATTTGGAGATGAGGTGGTTTGATTTGGGTCTTCCCTCTTTGACCACCTTTTTGGATAAGCTTACTTAATTACTTAATTAAATCATTAGGCTAATTAACCCCATTTAGCTTAATTCCACTTACTTAACTTGCCTTCATACACCCATGGTTGACCAATTCAACCATGGTGGCAGGCCCCCACCAAACCTTGGGTCCACACGTCACCTCACTTGATGAGGTGGAGGTGGATCCCACTGGACCATGTCACCTTGGTCAACTTCAAATTAACTTAGGTGATTTAGACCCATTCAACTCATTCTAATTGGATCACCATTGGGCCCATGGCCCAATTACATTTTCATCTTACCCATTTACCTTAGGCTTACATCACCTTGATCCATTGGGTCCCAAATGAGTATTGGGCCCAATTTGACCATCCTTGGCCCAATTGACCATCTTTGACCCTTTAAATAAACTTAAATCCAATCCATAGTCCATTGGGCCCTAGTTGGGCCTTTGTCCAAATTTTGGTCCATTTACCCTTTATTCCACCAATTTTCCAAATTTCCATCATTAACATAAATAATATTTACATATTCATTGATTTACAAATTCCGGGCCGTTACATATTGAATTGTAACTGGGGTCCACGCTCCAATCGGGGCGACCAATAAGGCATTCGTGGGGAAAGATATACTGTGTTTGAAATGTAACAGGAGTCCACGCTCCGTTCGGTGGGACCGATAAGGCATTCGTCGGGAGTCATGACAATACCTTGATGTGGATTTTCCATCGAGAAGACTTACTATGTGATTGTGATATGGATGATGGGTGGGATTCATGGCATATGACACCCATGGCATTGACTTGCATGGTTTTGATATTATATGTATCTATGTGATTTTTATACTAACCCATGTGTTTGACCCTACTCGGAGTACCTACTGGGCGCGTTGTCTAACGCCCTACTTCTACCTTAGATGATGGAACAGAAAATGGACGGAGTGGAGGACGCGATCGGAGCCAAGCTTAGGCGCTTGGATAATCTAGTTCCATTTTATTTAAGTTTATTCATGGATAATTTAATTTGAGTTGCTAGTATTTGGGACTGTAATAACTTAGACTATTTACTATGGTTTGGATTTTAATTTTAGACATTTTAACTTAAGGTAATTATTATTAAGTGATGAACTTCCCTGTTATTTAAAAATTGGATAGGATAGAACTCTATTATAATTCTACATTATGTTTAATTCCGCAAGTTTAAATTTATTATGTGTGAACCGTTTTAGTGGACTTAGTCCACGCACACGTATGGTTGGCCGGTTAAAGGCCGGGCTTTGGAAGCTCGGACTTAGCTCGCATCGTGACGTTGCACTCTCTCTCATTCCTTTATTTCAAAAAAAAAAAAAATATACTCTGATTTTTGGAGAGTGAAAAAGGGCGGGGCGTTACAGTTGGTATCAGAACAAAACTGGAAGGATGAATCTTTCGAAATAAGATTAAGTCGGTATCATGTCTCACCGACAAGATAAGAATCCAAACTGACCGACTCTTCAGAGTCCAGATCCAGATCCTACTGGAATAGGTGCCCGTTCTGTCTGGTTATGTGCTCTGGATGCTTGAGACTGAGTTGGTCGAGCCGGAGGACAGAAGGAACCCCTGGAGTGAGAATGTCTATTGATCTGTGGACACTCCATCTTGAAATGGCCCTGCTGGCCACAATGGAAACAGGTGTTAACACCTCGAGGAACCTGAGAGACTGATCCTGATGTGGAGGGCTGATTGGGACGAAAACCTCAAGTGAACCCAGTAGAAGGTGAGGGTCTCCCAAAGTTGGGTCTGAATCTCTTGTTCGGGCGGAAAGTATTTCCCCCGCTTTGACCTTGGCGATGATCCACAAACTTGACTGTTTCCATCAGTTCTTGCTCAGCTATGCTAGCTCGACTAACCACTTCCGCCAAAGTAGCTGATTTGAATATTGTGACTTTGGCTCTTATGTTATGTCGTAGGCCTCGTTCAAACTTCCAAGCCTTCTTGTATTCCGTGTCTACCAAGTACAAAGCATTACATGATAGACAGAGAAACTCCTGATAATAGTCCACAACCGTCATGGTGCCTTGGACCAGAGATATGAATGCTTGCATCTGGTGCTCCTTCTCCTCCTCTGGAAAATAGTGATCCAGAAACATTCCAGCGAACTGGTCCCATGTCATCTCAGTCCTTTCCCCCACTGGAATATGTGCTTACTGACGTTCTACAACTCTCCACCATTTGTCGGCATCATCCACCAATTGTGAAGTAGCCAGCAATATCGTGTCCTCATCACTGGTGATCTTGAGCAGCTTCAAGACCTTTGTAATGTTCTCGATCCAGTTTTCCCCTCCTGCGGGTCCCTCTTTCCCTTTGAAATAAGGGGGACGCTGTTGTTGAAAGTCCCTGACCATATTTCGGTCCTGTGACTCATTGGAGGTTGCACCTCCATTGCCGTTCTGATGTTGCTGTAGAACGGAAGTGACTATTGCCTGTACTAGGCTCTGCAACTCAGGAGGTACTTCTAGAATGTTTACACTGTTTTGTCCCTCTTCCTGGTGTGGGTGTTGAACCTCTTCCTTCTGATGTGGGTTTTGTCTGGTATTTCTTCTTCTCGGAGGCATTTTTCTAAGTCATTGAAACATTGCTTGACTTAGTTTTCTCATAAGATTTCATGTTTACATAATTGGGGAAATTGCCTAATCATCATCTTGTATTTCTTATGTTAGGGAAATTTTCATTTGTATCACAGTTGTTTCTCAATTTGGGGAAATCCTAATGTTTATTGTTTGGGGGAGATATGCCCTATTTGCTATGTTTGATAAATCCACAATTCATAGTGATTGTACTTCCCTTGCTGCTATCCTTTTTATCAAGTGTTGTTCTCAAATTGAATGCTTACGGTCTGATTCTCAACAAAGTAAATTAATCCGGCCCCGTGCAGCAGACTCTGAAGAGTCGGTCAGTTGGGATTTTCATCTTGTCAGTGAGACATGATACCATATTAATCTTACTTTGAAAGATTCACACTTCCTGTTTCGCTTTGATACCAACTGTAACGCCCCGCCCTTTTTCACTCGTCGAAAATCAGAGTATATTTTTTTTAATAATGTGTGAGAGAGAGCGGGGAGACGTCACGACGCGAGCTAAGTCCGATTTTCCAAAATTCGATCCTTAACTGGCCACCTTTACGTGTGCGTGGACCAAAGCCACCAAAACATTTCACACACTAAAGAATACTTGTGGAATAAACATATGGATTAGATTTCACCTATATACATGACATCAATATTAAGAAAGGAAATCAACCACAAAAAATTAACTGAAGTTTAAATATTCAAACTATCATCAAACCATAGCAAAATAATCCAAGTTATTACAATCCCAAAATCAACAGTTCTCCCAACACATCAACTCAAATCCATTAAACAAAATAAGCATAAACTGCGCAAGCTCCTATACTTGGCTACCATTATGTCCTATGTCCTTGTCGTTTCATGTTCCATCAGCTAAAGGGTAGAAGTAGGGCGTTAGTCAACATGCCCAGTAGGTATTCCAAGTAGGGTTATGGTACACAGGAATAGTACAAAAATCAAGATAAGTACATCATATCAAAACTGTAAAACATCTCATAGTACTAAAAACAGCGCATGATACTCATTTCAAAATCATGCTAATGTATGTGTCATGTCATGGGTGTCATATGCCAATGATCTCTCACCCAATTTCCATATCCAATCACAACACAAATCATATCAATAGTTTCCTTGATAAATAAAGCCATTTCAAGGTGTTCCCTTGGCCATTTACGTCCGCAGTGTTTTGTGATGGCACCACCAGGTCACTGTTATACCTCCCTACATATGTTAATCGAAACTACCGATGGAGTGTGGACTCCTCCCTCTGCGCAGGGTTTTTGGACTGTTTACCACGGAGCTCTTTGGCCCAATTTACACCGTACCCATTTCTAGCAATTCCGGACAAGGCCAATATATCAATAGTTCACATAGCTTCATACAAGCTATTTTCAAGCCCAAAGTCATGTCCGGACAGCTCATGACTTGGCTTACTGTCCCATGTATTCCCTCCCATGCCATGCATGAGAACATGACTGTAAAAATGCCAGTTCATATCAATTTACATAATATCATTGAAAACAAGTTCATAAACATATATCATTTATTATACACAAAATAAACCTCATAGTTTGAATAAAACCAGCATTATATAAAATCCATAGTGTCTCAATAAGGTAAGAATCCTACCAAGGTCCCATATAATATCCTTGCTGTTTTGTGATGTGACGTGTAACGATTACGTCAAAACCAATCGTACACCCGTTTGCGAAATCTCTTTACCTTAATGAATTCAATCTCTTTATCCATTTAATTTAAATCATCCCTTATATCCTTCCAGATAACTAAAGTTTCTGGAAACATCATACAAAAAATCAACTTTTCAATTTAGTCGATTGAATCAGGAATTCAGTTACTGAATCATACCCGGATACAATCTCTGCCTTACCCGCAGACTTCCAGTAGACTAAAATACATATTCTGTAGGCTGAAACCCAACTCAGTACTGTTATTCCTTGACTCGCTAACCTTTCAGTCGGCTGAATCATAGATTCAGTCGGCTGACTCTGAGTCAAACCCTTTGTATTCTCGGTTAATCCTCTTTCAGTTGACTAAACCACAGATTCAGTCGGCTAACTTTGGATCAGATTATTTGTGTGTTCGGCCAGTATAGATTCAGTCTACTGAATCCTCGACCAACAGTTTTTGTGTTTGATAAGTAATCTTTCAGTCGACTAAATCCTAGATTCGTTCGGCTGAAACATGCCAGATCCCTTTTTTATTTGCTACGTCTATGTTCAGTCCACTGAATCCTACATTTAGTCGGCTGAAACACCATTAAATCCCATATATTTTATTCCAGACATGGTTTAGTCTACTGAACCACAAGATTCAGTCGGCTGAAACTCTTAAAAACTGGTTTCTGTTTCGGCCAACATCAATTCTCAGTCGACTAACTATTTGTCAGTCTCTTTTGTTTGATTCTTTGGCTAGACCTTTCCTTATGGAATCCATTCCTTGTTAATTTAAAACATAAATAATATCAAACATGTAACTCTTGGTGAGTTTATTCTACCCTCTAGCCGATGCTAGAGTCCATTTCATTATTCTTTCAATCCCTGGTTTACAACTGGAATCCGGATTTCAACCTTGTTTCCAACACTGTGATTCGTTGGAGGTTGGGCCTCCATTGTCGTTCTGATGTTGCTGTAGAACGGAAGTGACCACTGCCTGTACTAGGCTCTACAACTCAGGAGGTACTTCAGGAATATTAACACCGTTTTGCCCCTATTCCTGGTGTGGGTGTTGTACCTCTTCCTCTTGATGCAGGTTTTGTCGGGTGGTCCTTCTTCTCAGAGGCATTTTCGTACGTCATTGAAACATTACTTGACTTAGTTTTCTTATAAAGTTCGGTGTTTACATATTTTGGGAAATTGCCAAATCAACATATTGTATTTCTTGTTGGGGGAATTTTCCTATGTATCACATATTGTTTCATATTTTGGGGAAATGCAAATGTTTCTTGTTTTGGGGAAATATATCCTACATTGCTAGGTTTGATAAATTCATACTTATAGTGATTGTCCTTCCCTTGCTGTTATTCTTCTCATCAAGTGTTATTCTCAGATTGAATGCTTACAGTCTGATTCTCAACAAAGTAAATTAATCCGGCCCCGTTCAGCAGACTCCGAAGAGTCGGTCAGTTGGGATTCTTATCTTGTCAATGAGACATGATACCGTATTAATCTTACTTTGAAATATTCACACTTCCGGTTTCGCTCTGATACCAACTATAACGCCTCGTCCTTCTTCACTTGCCGAAAATCAGAGTATATTTTTTTTATATAAAGAGTGAAAGAAAGTGGGTAACGTCACGACGCGAGCTAAGTCTGGGTTTCCAAACCCGACCCTTAACTAGCCAAAGATACGTGTGCGTGGTCCAAGTCCACTAAAACAGTTCACACGCTTAATAATTTAACTGCGGAATTATTATATGAATAAAATACTATCCATATCCATGATATTAATAAGCAAAGAAGCCAATCACTATTGAATTAACTAAAACTTAAATATCCAAAACATCATCCAGCCATAGCAAAATAATCTAAGATATCACAATCCTAAAATGCTAATTATCTCAAATACATTGTTCCAAAATTCAATTAAGTAAAGTAAACATAATCTGCCCAAGATCCTATGCTTGGCTTTCTTCACATCCCATGTCCTTTCCATTTCCTGTTCCATTTTCTAAAGGGTAAAAGTAGGGTGTTAATCAACGCGCCAAGTAGGAATTCCAAATAGGGTTATACACATATGATCAATATAAAAATCAGAATAAGAACATCATATTAAAACTATAAACATATCATAGTACCGAAAACAGCACATGATAATCATATCCAAATCATGCAAATGTATGTGTCATGTCATGGGTGTCATGTGCCAATGGTCCCTCACCCAATCTCCATATCAAACACCATACACATCATAACAACATTTTCCTTGAAATAAAGAAACCATATCAAGGTGTTCTCTTGGCCATTTATGTCCGCAGTGTTTTGTGACTACACCACCAGGTCACTGTTATACCTCCCCACGTGTGTTAATCGGAATTACCGATAGAGCGTGGACTCCTCCCTCTGTGTAGGGTTTTTGGAATGGTTACCCTGGAGCCCTTTAGCCCAAATTACGCCGTACCCCTATCTAGCAATCCCGGACAAGGCCAACATACCAATGGTTCACATAGCTTCTTCCAAGCTAGTTTTCAAGCACCAAGTCATGTCCGGACAGCTCATAACTTGGTTTGCTGCCCCATATACTCCCTCCCATGCCATGCATGAGATCATGAATGCAATAATGCCCTTTTATTTCAAATTACATGTTACCATCGAAAGCAGTTCATAAATCATGGACATTGCATAGATCAAAGTAAGTTATCATGTTGAGAAATACAAAATCGAAAACACAGATATATATATATATATATAGATCCAAATGTATTTCACTAAGGTAGGAATCCTACCAATCCCAGTAATATCTGTTTTGTGAAGATTCTGTACGATGATCACGTCACAACAAATCGTTAACCTTTTTGCAATATCTCTTTACCTTAATGAATTTAATCACATACTTATGTCACTTTGATTATCCATATAATTTAAACTATCCCTTTCATCCTTCCAGTTAGACTGAAGTTTCTGGAAACATCAATTGAAAATCGACTTTTCATTTCAGTCGATGAATCACGATTAGCTACAATGTTTTGCCTTACCGCAGACTTTCAGTCGACTGAAATACAGAGTTAGTCTGGTGAAATCCAACTCAGTACCAATTATTTCTTGACTCGTAATCTGTCAGTTGACTGATCACAGATTCAGTCGGCTGACTCTGAGTGAAACCCTTTGTGCTCTCGGTCAATCCTCTTTCAGTCGACTGAATCACAGATTCAGTCGGCTGACTTTGGATCAGTTCTACTGTGTGTTCGGCCAGTATAGATTCAGTCTACTGAATCCTCAACCAACAGTTTACGTGTTTCACAAGTATTCGTTCAGTCGACTGAATCATAGATTCAGTCAACTAAAACACTTCAGATTACTTTACTTCTTCATTACATCTGTGTTCAGTCGACTAGATTCTAGATTCAGTCGGTTGAAACACCATTATAGCCCCTATATTTAAATCCAGCCCTTGTTTAGTCGACTGAATTACAAGATTCAGTTGGCTGAAACTCCCAGAAATGGTTTTTTGCCTTCAGCCACACCAGTTCAGTCGACTGAATCCCAAATTCAGTCGACTGACTGTTTGTCAGTCTCTTTTGTTTGATCCTTTAGCTAGACTTGTCTTCATGGAATTCACTCCTAATATTATTTAAACATAAATAATATCATACATGTCACTCTTAGTGAGTTCATTCTATCCTCTAGCCAAAGCTGGAGTCTTTTCATAATATATTCCAATCTTAGGCCATTAAAACATGATTATAAATTAAATCCGTTGGTTATTGGTTTCCAACACATATCCATTCCATGACTTATAAAAGTTTAGCCAGTCCTTTCAACCAAATCTGGAACCCGTAGGTTCGACCCTATCATGGCCAAGTTGTGGTTTCCCTTAATCCCATATTGTTACTAAGCTTAACATACCTTATTTTCTGTCTCCTTCTTTTCTTTAAGATTTGAATTCTTTCCTCGGTCCTTCTCCTTCCTTTCTTTGTTCTTCAGTAATTTCTCTAAGTATCGATGGTGTAAATGGGAGATAGAGAGGAGAAGAAGATAGAAATCTCCTTGCTCTAGAGAGAGTGGTCAGCCAAGGGGTGTGAAATGCCCCTTGGTTGGTGTCTTTTATGAAACACCCAAGTCCTTTCATTTCCTCCCTTTATGATTTGTCTATCTCATGTGTCCCTTGGGTTAGCCAAGGAGACACATGGCTTAAGCTAAGGGGTCTTCCACCTTCCCAACGTGTGTATGGGTTTCCTCTCTATTGAGATGGAAACCCTCCATCTTCCCTCCTAATTCATGTTTAAATGGGAGTCTCCTCAACTTCCCCTTCAACTCAACTCAACCCTTTGAACTCACCCATTTGGACTCACTAAACTCAAGCAATTTCATTATTCTACACTTAACACTTGGACTCAATTTAATTGGAACTCAGTTGAGCTCACTCATTAATGGCTGACCAAGTCAATCATGACTTAGCCGACAATGCATGTACCACATGGCACGTGGGTCCTATCATTGCTATGTCATTTATGATGTGGCACCTTGCCTAGTTGTCTTCCATGCATGCCACATGGCAATGCCACCTCTTATACATGCCACCTCACTTGATGAGGTAGATTTATGCATTGGGTCACAATTGGATAGCTGACCCAATTAAATTAATCCTACCCATTTACCTTCAAATCAGTTCATCTATGACCCATTGGGTCCCAATTGGGTAATTGACCCATTTAATTACATCTACGCAATTACTTTCAAATTGAATCCTATCCATCATCCATTGTATTCTTAATTGGGTTATTGACCCAACTCCTTACCCATCAAAAATCCATTTCAATTTCTAATCTTAAATTCAACCAATTTAGCAATTTAAATATACAAATCCAATATATTTATGAAATGAAAAAATATGGGTGTTACATGCTCGAATGAATGAAATCCGATGTCCCTTGTCTCCTTGCTCTCCACCCTCCTTGCTAGCTAGATTTCTCTTTCCCCTTGCTTGTTCTTTCCTTCCTTTCCCCGAATAGAGGAATCCCGTGAGGAGGTGAAGTGGTTCTTGGTCAAGTTGAGGGCTGAGATGTGAGTGATAAGGTGCACTCCCCTTTGTTTTCTTTTATTTTTATCTTCATACTTTTCTATCCCTAGACTCATAATTGAGTCCTTGAAAACGGAAGAGGCATTGTGAATGCCCATGCATAGAAAAGTGAAGGGTTTGGACGGTGGTAGACAGAACGTCGGCTGAAGACGCTCTGGCTACTCGACACAATGAATTTGTCGATGGGTCAATCCATTTGATCGTCTTTTACCTGACACATGGACCACGTCGATGTATCCTTCTGACAACTTACGCCTCGGGTTTGGATCTCAGTTTTTTCCCAGACACATCAATCCGGTCGATGCATTGTCTGGAGACGTTGAGCTTTACCGACACATCGACCAAGTCGATGTATCGACTGAGAGAAATTTAGTTTCCCTTATTTATTTTAATAAATAATCACATTATTTGGGCCAAAATCATATATTTCATTTATATGATAAAAAATTACATAAAATGAGAAGTTTAAACTTCGAGTCCTTACAATGTTTTTGGAAAATGATTTACTATAAAACTCCTTTATGCACCCCCATATGATCGGAATTCCTACTGGGAGCATTGACTAAGCCCATAAATTTTTCCCCTTTAGATGTAGTTGCCGATCAGAGAAAGGAAAACGAGGCTAGACTGAGTCGCAGTCAGGCATGAGCGAGATTGACGCTAGGAGAAAGCATAGATAGTTTAGTTTAGTTTATTTAATTTTTTAATTAGTTTGGAGACAATGTAATTTATGAGGAAGTTTATTTTGGGGATGTAATCACTTCAATTAATATGCGTTCGGATATTTATGATTAACTTATGAAGAATTCTTTATTTTTGCTTTGAGATGTGAGTTCGTTAGGTTATTAACCTTTCCATTGTTCATTTTAGCATGTGTAAATGTTATAATGGATTTCAATCCATGCACATGCTAGGTTGGGCCAGTTGAGGTCGAGTTTTTAGACTCGGACTCGGCTCTCGTCGTGGTGTATCGTCCCTCTCCATAGAAATGTCAATTTATTATCACTCTGATCTAGGTGGGAGAGGGTGAGGCGTTACAGTTGGTATCAAAGCGAAATGAGCATGAAAAGAAAAATTGGAAGCTCCCTAAGTCAAATTCGACCAAATCATAGAATTTCCCCCGAATGAATTTCACATGAAAACTAGGGAATCCCCCGACCACATTATGGAGTAATATCATAGAATTTTTCCCAAGGCAATCTAGTACGAGCCTCATATTGAGAGAACGTTGTGTTGTGGGTCTATCCTTAGGTTCATAGGACGATCGAACCATATTATGCTTCTGTATCTATGTGGATGGTTCATTTAGATTACACATGTTGATTTTCTTGATATGTTTTGACGAATAGTAGTATATGTAATTGCATGATATATTATTATCTATATGTGTGTGCAATGAATCAAGATTGAGAATCTTAGATGCATTACTTGTTGAATCTATGCCAATGTTAGTTGATTGTACTTTGAATTACTTGGTAACATGTATAATTGATAGTAGTAATGATTGGATCCCTCATGATCATGTGGAGACCTGTGTTTAGAGAGCGAGACACCCTCGGTGGGCCTCGCTTACGACTGTATAAAATGGAGATAGGCTCATTGGGAATCTATGGGTTTCTACCGAGTTAGTCCGGCCTACTTACTCTGTAGATGGCTGGTAGAATTCCGTGAGAAATTGACGGAAGTAGTATGTCGACTTGTTGGTTAGGTTCGTTTTGGGCCTAGGATAGTGGAGAGTACCTTGGACCGAGGCTGTGATTATGTATCTGGCTCTTGGACTCCCACAGGTTCAGTATCGTGGATTAGAACATTGAATAGTGATAACTAGAACTATTGGTTTCGTGGGAGAAACAATGGTATCATTTGAAAATATTGGTTCGAGATCTGCAAATGCTTGAATTTTGAGACGCATTGGATTTTTGTGGTCTATTGTATGGCGATTAGAAATGAATTTGTCTAAGCAGTGTTATGATTTGTACGTGAATGGAGTATGACTCTTATTGAACGTAGGCAATGGAACCAAATGGAAGATCCCAAGGGAACCATACAAATTCGAAGAACACCGGTAAGACCAGTGGCAATTGTAATACCCTAGATTTTCAGTATATCAATATTTACGAAAATTGCCATTGAAATGGTGAATTAAAAGGATATGGCCTTAGATGGGTAAATTGTGGGGTCCATTGTTCAATTAAGACCCAATGTGCATGTTATAAGGATCAAACTAAAGTAAATGGGTAATGTGCATCTAATTGAGTCAAGGTGGTTAATTGGGTCAAAGGACCCAATTGGGACCCAATGGGTCGTTGTGGACATGATTAATCATTGGGTGCGCTCAAAACTTAATTGGGTTAAGTTTAATTAAATGTTTGAGTTTGGATTGAAATAAATTAAATGTTTGAGTTTGAATGAGTTGAATTTATTGGTTAAGTTGAATTAAATGAATGGGTTGAGTTGTAACGCCCGCCCCATTTTCACCGAAATCAGAGTCTATTTTTTTTTTTTGAAATAAAAGTGACAACGGGCGCGGACGTCACGACGCGAGTTAAGTCTGAGCTTCTAAAGCCCGACCCTTAACTGGCCAACCCCACGCGTGCGCGGAACTAAGTCCACGGGAATGGTTCACGCGTAGGAAGTGAGCTCGCGGAATATAATTACGTGCGGAACGTTATAATAGAGACTATCCTACCGGTTTTAGATAGAAGGGAAGATACAACATTAAATTACCAAAATACCCCTATGTTCACATTTATGCCTCAAAACGATATTGTCCATGATGCAGTCCAAACCATAGCAAGAAATATAAATTATACAGTCCGACGAGCTAAGCTACTTTAAATTACATCTCCAAAATGAAACTTAAATAAAACTAGATATCCGCTTCCCAAGCTCCTAAGCTTGGCTCCCGGCGTGTCCACCGTTTCCGCCACCTCCTGCGTCATCAGCTAGGGTAGAAGTAGGGCGTTAGTCAACGCGCCCAGTAGGACTCTGAGTAGGGCTAGCACATGGGTTAGTGATAACATGCATACCGACAATAATATAATAAACACATGATGAATGCCATGCCATGGGTGCCTATGTCATGTGTCCCACCCATCCACTGTATCATCATAAAATATTGTATCCCCCCTTGATGGCAAAGCCTCGTCAAGGTGTCCCCATGTTTGTTTCTCGGTCGCCCCGACGGAGCATGGACTCCGGTTATAGCATAAGAGCTATCCCCATGTCTGATTCTCGGTCACCCCGACGGAGCATGGACTCGGTTATAGCCCCTCGGGCTATCCCCATGTTTGTTTCTCGGTCGCCCCGACGGAGCATGGACTACAGTTTCATTATTTTCCCGCCCATGCCATGCATGAGATGTAAGTGCATTATGCTATGTAATATACATATATATCTCATAAACTTAATATATCATACATAGCCATATAATGCATAACATTAAAAATATAAACCATAGTATGAATATATAATTCATAAATCAAAAACCCATCATAATACAAATCACATAATTATCAAAATAGATTAAAATAACCATCACATATCCACGGCTTACAAAGAGGTAGGAATCCTACCGAATTCCGCTTAGCGTCCCGTTACGTTTCCGTTCGATAAATCGGTCGCCGATCGCGCACCGTTTTGCGACGTCCCGATACCTTATTACACATTTACTGAATTAGTCTGTATTTTATTTCATGATTAAATCCCTAACTGATTACAACCTTAGATTCCTAATTACGTTAGACGTTTATCAAAATCAGCCCCTAACTTAGCCACATTTCCCATTGGCTTAACCATATGCATAATTCCCATTTTGCCCATTTTAAATATTCCGATTTACGAGCCTAAAACGCAGCAACTATCCGTTTCATTTACTCATTCATAATATATCCATTTTCATGTCCAACCACATAGGGTTCGGCCATGTACCATGGTCGAACCCATGGTTCTTCAAGGTGGCTACACATTACGGTTTTGCCACTCCTCTTCCATGCACATTTTAAATTCATATTTGACCCATAAGCTTGGGCCCATTTGTGATTCCCTAACCATGACATCGTGTACCTAAAATCAGCCACCTATTTAATTAATTTTGAAAAACATTTAACCCCATATATCATTTCATATTTGCCCCAAAATGTGGCCCACAAAAAGGGGTCATGGGTTCGGCCATACACCATCGCCGAACCCATGATGTCTATTTCCCATTTTCTTGGGTCTATCTTACCTTATTTAATCTTTCCTCAAATGAATTTAGATCATCCATTTAAATCTCCATTTTTCATCCCATTTAAAACATCAAATACCATACCCATAAATCCATTTAAATTCATCATCTCTCTCCATAATTTTCCATTCTTTTTACCTTCATCAAAATCACTAAGTCACACTATGGGGTTAGGCCATTCACCATGGCCGAACCCATGGTTCATGGCTCATTCCCATCTATGCCTTTCAAGGCCATGTAAACCATTTACTTCTTCCATGGATTTCATCACAAAAACCCCTTTTTAAAATTTAACCATATTTAATCATTTAAAAACCTTAATGTCATTAACCATTCTCCACAATTTAAACCTTAAAACCTTAATAAACTCATCACTCATTTACCATGGGGTTCGGCAATGCTTCATGGCCGAACCCTATGGCCCATTCATCTATTTAAAATCCATGTCCTCCATGCTTAAATAAAAACTTAAAATTCCATTAAAAATCCCCAAGTTACCTTCTATGTCTTCCATTCTTTAAAACCCTAAAATTCACAATCACTAACCGTGGGGTTCGGCCACATTGCATGGCCGAACCCTATGGTTCATGATTTCTTAAAAATGTCATACCTCCATCATTTTTGAGGCCACTTGAAGTCATTTATATCTTCCATGGTTTTCTCATTTAAAAATTCCTTAAAAAAAATCATCAATATTTACTCATTTAAAACCTTAATGTCATTAATCATTCTCCATAATTTTAATTCTCAAAACCCTAATAAAATCATCACTCATTTACCATGGGGTTCGGCCATACTACATGGTCGAACCCTAAGGTCCATCAATCCATCAAAAATTCCATTTTTTTTCCATGCTTAATCCATTCATTTTATTTTTTCTTAAACCATCTCTTTCATCTCATCCATTTCTTATCCTACCGTTGGATGGATCTTAGATCCATGGCCCACAACATTTTTGGCCATATTTAGTCTAAGAAATGGATTCCATAACTTATCTTAAAAGAAATATATAAACTCTTGTTTTAAGAATTCTTACCACCCGACGACTCCTCCGGTCTTTCTTTGCTTCTCCTCTTTCTCTCCTTAGCCTTCTCTTCTCTTCTTCTCCTTGATGTTTGATCGGTCAAGGTGTGCTTTGATCAATGGTGAAACAAGCTTGGATCGGCTAAGGTAGAGTGGGTTTTGCTTGAGAGAGGGAGAGGGGAAAGTAATGAGAGACAAGATCCAATCTTTGATCTTAGGGTGGTGAACTAATGCTTCACTTCTTTTCTTCTCTTCTTCTTCTCTTCTAAATTCTTTCTTTTCTTATTTTCTCTTGGTGTAGGACGTTACAGAGGTGGTGAGAATGAGAGAGTGAAATGAGAAGGATGAGATGGAAAACCCATCTCATTTCTTTGGTCTTACTTGGACCATGCTCCTCCATGATGGCCTCACCAACCAAGCATGGGCTAGCTTGACTTTGGTGGTGGTGGTTGAGACAAAACCACCACTAGCCAATGGTTTTGGGTGTTTGAATTTGGTGGTTTGGTTTTTCCATGTTGACCCCTTGACCAACACATGACTAGGTATGGGTCACCATACTTTGGGTGGTGGTGGTTGAGATGAAACCACCACCCAAGACCATGGTATTTTTCTTGTTTTTCTTAGGTGGTTTCAATGAGATGAAACCACCATTGACTTGTCCCCTTTGACTTGTCTATGTTGACCCTAATTGACCAACCTAATTAATTAAATTAAATCCTCACTTAGGTTAATTAATTCCCATCCAATTTAATTTCATAAAATTTATCTATCTAAGAAATCAACCCATGGTTGACCAAGTCAACCATGGTGGACGGCCCCCACCAACCTTACCCTACCCACCACCTCACTTGATGAGGTGGGAGTGGGTCCCACTCAACTATGTCATTTAAAATTCATTAATCTTAACTTAGATAATTTACAATCATTTAATCAATTTAATTTACCTTAATCCACCTTAGTCCTCTTAAATTTATCCATGGTTGACCAAGTTAACCATGATGGTTGGCCCCACTTTTTCCTTGGTCCACACGCCACCTCACTTGGTGAGGTGGAGGTGGGCCCCACTTGGTCATGCCATTTCATTTCATTACTAACGTAGAGGGTTTAATTCTAATTCACCCTTTTTAAATCAATTGGGCCACCATTGGGCCCACGGCCCAACCAAATTATTTTCTACCCTTTACCTTAGAGTATGGATCAATTTTGATCCATTGGGTCCCACATGGTGATCGGGCCCACTTTGACCATTGTTGACCTTTCCGACGAATTCCATTCACTCTATGGTCCATTGGGCCCTTCTTGGGCCTTTGTCCCAAAATTTGATCCATTTGGCATTCCATTACATCAAAATTCAAATTAAAGTAAATAAATGCCAAATATATATTGATTTAAAATTTCGGGCTATTACATGAGTTGAGAGAGTTAAATTAATTTTAAGAGAGTGAAGTGCGTGAATGAGAGTGGAGTGTTTTGATTTCAAGTTTAAAGCAAAGGAAAACGTTGATGCATGGGAGGTTAGCTCATGCATGAAACTCCTAGATAGTTAAAGGAGGTGGCGGTTTTATGGGAGTTACATAGGTGAGGAGCTTATTTTCAAACCCTTGTATACGTTGGCTGCATGGAGAGATAATCTCATGCATGTAACCCCTAGATAAGTCATGAATGGGGCGGCTGTTTTTAGGAGTTACACAGGTGATGAGCTTATTTTCAAACCCTTGTATACGTTGGCTGCATGGAGAGGTAATCTCATGCATGTAACCCCTAGATAAGTAATGAATGGGGTGGCTGTTTTTAGGAGTTACATATGTGAGGGTTGTATTTCAAATTCAAATGCTTATACACGTTGGAATTGCATGAGAGATTAGTCTATGCATGAGGATTAAAGGGGAATTAGATAGTTGGATGGTCCAAGGGTTAAAGACACAAAACCGTTAGCATGTAGGAGTTTCATCTCATGGATGAAACCCCCACATAGGAAAATAATGGAAGGTGGTGGTTATGGAGTTCAAATTCAAACATGACCGTTGAGTGCCATGGGAGTTTCATCTCAAGGATGAAACCCCCAAGATGGAAGATGAATAAGCTTGTGAAGGTTACACAAGACTTGCATGGGAGCCGTTGGTCCCCTAGGAGTTTCATCTCAAGGATGAAACCCCCAAGGGAGGCATTAAGGAAGGGAGGTTACACTAAGGATTTCAATTGAAATTACATCATACGATGGAAACATGGGGATTACCCATCTTAGATGGAAAATCGAGTCAAAACCGTTGGAGGGTTCCATCTCAAAGATGAAACCCCCAAATAGAATAAATAAAGGAGATGAATGCAAATGGGAGTTACATGTGGTGCCAACCTTAGGCTGAATTTCATTAGCCAAAGGAGTTTCATTTTCACTCTCTCTGTCTCTCTCCCTTGGACGTTTTTCACCTCTCAAGACAAAGATCATTGGCTGGTTGTCTCTCACACAATTCAGTCCTTGGCCGATCATTTTACCAAGACAAAATACACATAGAGCAAAGGAGTTTTGCACCAAGGTTTTATCACTCTCATCCAAGGCCAAAGTTCTCTCTCTCTCTCTCTCAAATCAATAATTTGGCTGAACCATTTCAAGGGGTTTCCACCAAGGTTTGGATAAGGAAGGAAGGACTAAGGAAGGAGAAGGTCAAGAAGGAGTGAAAGAACAAGAGGAGTCGCGGTATTGGTAAGTGCACTATAAACCCTTGTTAAATAAATTGGTTAAGGGAATATGATCCGGCCATTGTATGGCCGAATCTATCAAGGGTTTAGATCATGGATTATACTGTTTAAAAAGGGTAAAACATGAATCATAGGGTTCGGCCACTTGGGATGGCCGAACCCCATGAAAAAACTTGGTAATTCTTATGGTTTTTGAGAGATAAAAACCATACCATGTTTTGAAGGTTTAAAGGGTTTTTAAATGGAGATAAAGTTACTGTTTTGGATCGGCTATTGCATGGTTTAACCATGTTGTTATTATGGCTAAGTTGCTGATCATAAACCATGGATAAATGATGGAATGATTGAGTCAAGAGAACCATAGGGTTTGGCCATGTGTATGGCTGAACCCCATGGACTGTTTTTATGGGTTAATTGGAATAAGAACATGGCTGGAAATTATGGATGATTATATGTTTTTGATTTAAGAATCACATATGTTTATCTATGGACTTAGTAAAAATAAAGTGATCAACCATGATAGATGATGGAACATGGGATAAAAATCCATAGGGTGAGGTTTGGCCATGTAGTATGACCGAACCCGACTAATGGTCATTTGATGGACTTAGTAGTTAACTTATAATGTAATTGGGCAAAATCAATTGGAGATGTATGTATGAAGGATTTAAAGGACCAAATTAAGATGGTGAGGTTCGGCCATGTTGTATGGCCGAACCCCACTAAGGTGGATTGGTTATGAATATTGGTTATTAAGCAAAATTAGACAAGGGTTAGTTTAATGGCACAATTGTAAATATGGAATGAAATGACCAAAGGATTTGAAAGATGGGCCAAAACCAAAGTGGTAAGGTTCAGCCATGTTGTATGGCCGAACCCTACCAAGGTGCATTTGGAAGATTAAGTTATTTGGATGGTTTTGGATTAAATAAAAAAGGAGATCAAAATTTAAGTGGGTGAGGTTCGGCCATGTAGTATGGCTGAACCCCACAAAGTGGTTTTTGGGACTTAGACTTAGTTGGAAATTAAATAGACATATATTTGACTTGCTGTTATATAAACAAGGTAACGGGACTTGTCAAACGGTGTACAAGTCGTGAAAGGGTGACGGTTTAAAAGAGCGGTCAATCTAAGTGAACATTGAGTAGGTTTCCTACCTTTTTATAACCACACTTATATTTGATATTTTATCTTAATTTTGATGAAATATGTGCTAAGTTATTATGTTTCGAAGTGGTTTTGTATGTTAAGGTGTATTTACAATTGGCATGAACTTATTGACATCTCTGCATGGCATGGGGTGATGATTATGGAAACCGAAGGCCACACTCAGTCGAGGTGCCCGAAAGACCACTGTGGAGTACCTTGATGATGAGAATCCCACCAAGAGGAAACCGGAGGCCACACTCCGTCGGGGCATCCAAAAGACCACTGTGGGGTACCTTGACGATGAGAATCCCGTTAAGAGGAGGCTATGTATATTTGTGATGGGTGGGACTCATTACATGTGCATAACATACATGACATTGTTTTTATAAGGTTTTGATGATCATGTACTATTATGATATTTGCATGTTTTATACTAACCTTTTGGTAGCCCTAATCGGAAACACTTACTGGGCGCGTTGATCTAACGCCCTATCTCTATCCTTAGTGGATGACACAGGAAAGGGGAAGAACGAGGATCGTGAAGGAAACCAAGCATAGGAGCTTGGGGTTTTTGAATGGACTTTTAATTATGGGTTGATTTATGGACTTTTTATTTCAGTTTATATGGACAATGTAATTTGATAGTTAGCTGATGTTGGCATGTAATAATGTAGTTAACTATTTGCCATGGTTAGGTATGTTTTGGATGGTTTGGAATGAATGATTAGTTTAAGGTTATTTTAGTAATTTTTGGAGAATAAGATTATCTACTTTGCTATCTAAAAATGGAGTAGGCTTAGGATCTATTATAACCCGCAATTAGATTAAGATTAAGTATATTCCGCAAGTTTTAATTGTACCATGTGTGGATCGTTTCTTATGGACTTAGTCCATACGCACATGGGCTTGGCCAGTTAAGGGTCGGACTTTAGAAGTCCGAACTTAACTCGCATCGTGACATCCCGCCCCGATCACTTGTTTATTATTATTTAAAAAAAAAAAAACTCTGATTTTAGAGTGGAAAGGGCGGGGTGTTACAGCAATACCTCTTCTGTGCCACCCGAGCTCCAAAGTTTTATACAAACAATGGTGAGCATTATGACAGCGCCCTGCTCAGTTAGTACCACTAGCTTACGACTTTAGGCTATTACCAGGGATTATCAAGAACAACACCCTCCCCATTTCAATGGCATTGAAGGACTAAGGGAGGTAGAGAACTGGATAGAAAATATTACACGATTCTTCGAGAAATTGAGAATCACTAAAGATCAAGACAGAGTACTCATGGTTACTTCACAATTTGTCAACGATGCTGGCCAATGGTGGAGATCCACGAAAGGAAACCTTGTGATGACAAAATTGACTTGGAAGAGTTTGAAGGACTTATTCCTAGAAAATTACCTGCTTAAGTTTGAGAAAAAGGTTAAGGCACAATAAGTTTCGAATTTCACACAAAGGGACGTGACCAATACGGATTCTACTAACTCCATGAAAAAATAGAAGGAGACAAAGTGGTGGTAAAGATTACCGACCTCATAAGAAATTCCGTATAAATGCTAAGCATCAATCCACCTCCCTACCTATGGTGCAGTCCTCTCGAAAGGTCTTCTCATGCTATAACTAAAGAAAAATGGATCACAACAAGATAAATTGCCCACAGTTCCACCAGGCACAATCCACTAGCCACCAGGACCTCATTTTCCCTTCGGCCTCCACATTTAAAAATAAGCCTCCTGAAAATACCCCCACGTGTTATCAGTGTGGGTAGACCGGTCATGTCAAGAGGGGTTGCCCACAACTCCACCAAATACCTACAGTACCGACTTCTGGGAGTACCTTCTCATGCTATCGTTGTGGATAGACAGACCACATCAAAAGAAATTGTACATTGCATTTCTTCTTGTGCACCTCTATGATTCTTGCTACGTATTTACTTGTAAAATCACAGTCATTTACCCCCCACAACAGTCTCACCTGTTGGTAACACACATCAAGTTCGCATTGATTGTTACCTTAAAAGAGAAAATTTTGGGTTTACCTGAAAGGAAGAGTTATACGAATTAGACACGAAGTTGATGCACTGTAGATGATTAGACAATGAGCAGTTTTGAATGTTGAGGTAGAATGCCTTGAGTAAAAGAGGTTGATTTTCCCTAAACCTTTAGACATAGAGTAGCAAGATGTCATAAATGGGGTTAGATGACCCCATAATATTTAGTACCGAGATGAAATAAATGTGCCTTTGTTGAAAGTCGGCAGTAATCTGGAGAACAATTTGGTAATTATAAATTGTTATCAATAGGCTTGGAAATGATTTTAGTTAGAGTAGGATTAGACTTTGGAATGTTGAATTTGTAACAACCCGGATTTTCTTTATATTATAAATATATTGGATTGGTACATTTGAATTGCGAATTAATTGAAGTTGAGATTAAATGGCTGAAATGGACATTAGATGGGCAATGAAATGGGTCAATTACTCAATTAAGACCCAATGAGCCATGGGTGAACTTAATTTTAAAGTGATTGGGTAGGTTTAAAGTAAATGGGTCAATAACCCAATTAAGACCCAATGGGTCATAGATGAGCTTAATTTTAAAGTAATTGGGTAAGTTTAATTAAATTATTTGAATTGGATAATTGATGTATTTAATGCATTAAAATCCACCTCATCAAGTGAGGTGGCATGTGGGTGATGTGGCATACAAGTCATCACATGGAAGCCAACTAAGCAAGGAGGTCACATCAACAAGTGACATGGCTAAGTGGGACCCAAGTGCCAAGTCACCACATGCATGGCTGGCCATGACATGGTTGACTTGGTCAACCACTAGTGAGTTCAAGTGAATTAAAGTGTTGTTTGAGTTGAGAAGATGAAGGATTTTCATCTCAAAGGCCATGAACCCAAGAGTCTTCACCTCAAAAGCCAAGGGACTCTTTGGAAGCCAAGGGTCTACTTGGTTAAACCAAGGGACACATTGGTTAGACAAACCATGATGAAGGAGAGTGAAGCGACAAGGCTGTCATACAAAAAGACACAAACCATGGGGCACTCCAAACCCCTTGGCCAACTCCTCCTCTTGAGCAAAGAGTTTCCTCTCCTCTCCTCTTCTCTCTCTCTCTCTCTCTCTCTCTCTCTCTCACACACACACACACACACACTTCTACCTCCATACTTGGAGACGTTTGAAGAGCAAAGAAAGAAGAAGAAGGATTAAGGAAGAAAAGACAGATCAAAAGAAAAGAAGGAGACTGAAGGAAGGTATGTCTAAGACTTAATAGCATAGGATTGAATCCAAGGAAATCATAGGTTTGGCCATGGTGTGGCCGAACGCATGGGTTCCATGATTGATTTGAATGAATGGCCAAATTGTTATAAGATCATGAAATTGGAAACCCATTCAAGGGATGAAAACAAAACAACCGTAGTATTAAATTCAAAACCATACAATAATGGTACAATGACTGAATGGATCATGAGAAACCCAAACCTTGGCTAGTAGGTAGGGTAAATTTACTAAGTGAAGTATGGAAATTGAAATCCATGTCTAAATCAAAGTCAGTCGACTGAATCTTAAGATTCAGTCGACTGAACTTGTGCTGGCAAAGCAAACAAAGGATATCTGGGTATTTCAGCCAACTGAATCTTATGATTCAGTTGACTGAAAATGTACAGGCCGAGCACACAAGGGATATCTGGGTGTTTCAGCCGACTGAATCTTATGATTCAGTCAACTGAAAGTGGACTGGCAAGGCATAAAAAGGAATTGACCCAAAGTCAGTCAACTGAATCTCATGATTTAGTCGACTGAAAGTACACTGGCTATGCACAGATGGGGTCTATTGGTATTTCAACCGACTGAATCTTTGATTCATTCGATTGAACGTATACGTACATGTAACACCCCAGTTTCTCAATGAAGTGGAAAATTATGAAAATGCCCCTGAGTTGTTAAATTAATTATTTTGTGATGTTAATTAAGGAAATAGTGGGACCCATTGCTCAAATTAAAATCATATGAGCACATTATGAATGTTAAGTTTGATTGGATGGGTAATTTTCAACATTTGGAGTCAAAAATGGCTAAATGGGTCAAAGGGCCCAAATGGGACCCATCGGGTCTTACTGGATTATTTGACCGTTTTATGAATTTAAATTAAATGGGGTTAAGCCTATTTGATTGGAAATCAAGTGCAGAAGAAATGGGTAGGCTTGATCCATTATGTGAAAACCATTTACAAATGGCCAAAATACCATAATTGGGTCATGGAGTCAAAAATGGGTCAAGGAGCTAAAAGTGGACCCAACGGGTCGTGTTGACTAAGGTTGACCGTGTGGACCCTCAAGGGAGCTAAAACACGAGTTAAATCAGTTGAGTGGGACTGAGGTGAGTTGGAATTAAATCAAGTAGTGAGTCAACTCAAGTGCATTAAATGAAATGCATTAAGTATGGTGAGTTGGACATGTGAGTTGGATGAGTCAAAATGGAAGTCAATGGGATTGTAAATCAGTGAGTTTAGAGGGAATGTGAAGAGGTTGGCTCAGCTTTAACCACCAAAACAAGTCCCACACGTTGGGGACTTGTTTGGGGTGATTTCCATGATGAATGGTAAATGAAAAGCATGGGTTTGAGATGAGTTGCATAGAAAACTGAATGGTTGTATGGGTAGGTGCCAAGGGGTGCCTTGGATAGCACCCAAGACCATTGTTTTGTGCAAGGTTTGATGAGGAGTAAATGGGTGATATGGGGCTGTTTAACAAAAGCAGCCAACACCCATGCTTGGCCGAATTTACATGCCAAAAGTCTTAGAATTCCCATCTTTCTCTCCCTCTCTTAAGAACACTCTCTTGGCCGAATTGGACTTGGTGTTTCTCACCATTGAATCAAGCATACAACTAGCAAGGAATTAAGGAAGCAAGGATCAAAAGTCAAGAGCAAAAGGCAAAGGAAAGTGGTAGGTATTTCCATTGAATTATGTTTAATAAAATGGGTTAAATAAGACATGATTCGGCCATGTGATGGTCAAATCTATCAAAGGGTTAAAGTATGATTCTTTTATGTCCAACTAGATGGAAAACATGGACATAGGGTTCGGCCACTTTGGATGGCCGAACCCCATGAAATATTATGGTTAATGTTGACGGTTTTGTAAGATTTAAACCATGCAAGTATAGGACTGATTTTTGGAGGTTTAAGAAGCATACTTTGGAAAGATTGAAAGCATGGATTTGGATGTCATAATTTGGCCATGCTATGGCCGAATTTGACAAGGGTCTAAACCATGTGAAAGATGGCTTGGTTTTCATGTTTTGGAAACATGAAAACCATGGGTCTATGGACTGATTTTTGCGTTTTTATTTGAGAATCAAATACATGTTATTAAAAGGATTATAAACCTGTATCTGAATGTCAGAAAAGGCTGAAGTTTATATGGTCTAAATCAGTGGATTAAAAGATGGAAATGGACCATTGGGTTCGACCACTTTGCATGGCCGAACCCCATGGAAACAAGTGGTTGTTTTTGATAGTTTTTGGAAATTAAAACCATATAATTTGGGACTGATATTAGATGTTATTGTTGGATTTAAAATGCACGTTTTAAGGAGGTTAAAACATGGATTTGGATGTTGGTTTCAGACCCAAGATAAAGGGTTAAATGTTCCAAACAAAAGGTCATGGTGTTCGGCCAATGAGCATGGCCGAACCCTATGAAATTGGGCTAATTTTTGGATGTTTGTTTGAAAGGTAAAACCTGATATTAATATACTGTTTATTACATGTTTATTGGAAGTTTAAAAATAGTAAACGTAATTATTGGGTTCGGCCACCATGGAGGGCCGAACCCCATGTAAAAGAGGGTTAGTTTTTCATGTTGGGAAACATGGAAATCATAGACCTTTGTGGACTGTTTTTGGGAGATTTTTATGTGATAAGGTAACTGATTTTGGGTTGGCCATAGGATGGCTAAACTATGGGTTTAACATGCTAAGGGGTAGAGCCAATTGGTATTTAAATAATGGACATTATTGAGCAAAAGAACCATAAGAGTTCGGCCATGAGTATGGCCGAACCCCATGGACTGTTTTCATGGATCATTTTATGGATGCATATGTGATTCAAGATAGAATTATGTTTATTGATTTGGTAGGCTAAAACATGACTGAACCATGTTAAGGTTGTGGGTAAATTGTAGAGTGTAATCAAGGTATTGGTAGCAATGGCATGTTTGTAAATAAGGGTCACAATCATGAATTGGTATTTGTGGACTTAGACTCAAAAATGGGAATCAAATAAAGTAAGGGATTAAAGTTGGTCCATGATTTATGTGAATAAGGTGACGGATCTCTGTGACGGTGCACGATTGCGAGCGGTGACTGGATAAAGCCTAAGAAAGAACGGACGCTGAAGTGATTCTTCAGTAGGTTTCCTACCTACTTGTAACACAGTTTTTACCCAGTTTTCCTTATAAGATTCTTGTTTTATTATATGTGTTTCAAATGATATATTATGCATTAACAAATGGCATACAACATTGGCATCTCATGCATAGACATGGGATTATGAATGAGGTTCTACAGTGTTTCAAGTTATGAGTTACGTCCTTCCTCGGTGGTGCAAGTCACGCCAGGAGGAGTAACATGATGATCATAGTCACATTGGTCTCCTTAGGCGATGAGAGTCCCGCCAGGAAGACTAATACATGATATGAATCAGTCATTGATGAAGAGATGGAAGTTGTCTTGTAATTTACCTTGACGGTGCAAGGCACGTCAAGTGATGGCTATGAATGTACATAATGGGGGATGCTCATTGCATGTGCATACTTCGTAGCATTGTTTTACCTGTTTTTGATGATCATGTATTATGATATATATATATATATATATATATATATATATATATGTTTTATATGCTAACATGTGGTAGCCCTGATTCGGGAACCTACTGGGCGCGTTGATCTAACGTCCTAAGTCTATCCTCAGAGGAGATTGCAGGTACAAATAAAGGAAAAGAAAAGGTCATTGACCGGGAGGGGAGCTGAGCCTAAGTGCTTGAATGCTGAAATGAATTTATAATTGTTGTTTATTTGATACTTTATTATGGACATGTAATAAAGTAGTTACTTGCTATGGTTTGCTTAGGATATTGACAATGTATGGTTGAATTATGTAATTATTATTGGAGACTGGTACTGGCTATCTTTTCATATTATTCCGCAGTTAATTTATATTTTTCCGCAAGTTGATGTTAGTTCCATGTGTGATTCATTATCATGGTCTAATCCATGTACACATGGGTGGCCAGTTAAGGTTTAGACTTGAGTAGTCTGAACTTAACTCGCGTCGTGACGCCGCCCGCTCTCTTCTAATGTTTTATTATTACTTTTAAAAAAAAAAATTAGACTCGGAAATTCTCGAAAAGGGCAGGGCGTTACAGTACCAAACAAGTAAGTGATTTGGCGTGTTTCAGCCAACTGAATCTTATGATTCAGTCTACTGAAGGTATACTTACCAAACACATAAATGATTTGTTGGTATTTCAGTCGACTGAATGTATACTGGTCGAACACACAAATGATCTGATCCAAAATCAGCCGACTGAATCTATGATTAGTCGACTGAAAGTGTACTGGACGAGAACACGGAGGATTTAACCCAAAGTCAGCCGACTGAAAGTTTACGGGTCAAGTTTAAACAGTATCTGGTTGTATTTTCAGCCGATTGAATTTTATGATTCAGTAGACTGAAATTTTGCGGATAAAGAACAAATGGTATCTGGGTGTGATTCAGTCGACTAAATTGAAATGTTATAATCTTGATTACCATCCAGAGCCTCTTGTAGGGTGTAAGGGATGATGAAATTAAAAATGGAAAATCAAATTAATATATGTGGTTGAATTTAATACGGTAAAGAAATTCGCAAAGGAATTGTGATTCATTTCAAAATGATCGTTAGCATTGTCCTCACAAGACAAGCAAGGATAGTATATTGGACATTGGTAGGATTCCTACCTTATTGAGAACACTATAAGATATGATATGATACTGGTTTTTATTCCAAATATGATGATTACTTTGATTAAACAAATTGTACATGTTTATGAACTGATTTTCAAATGATGTGATGCGTTTTAAATGAAATGGCATTCTTGCATACATTACCTCATGCATGGCATGGGAGGGAACATATATGACCAGCAAGCCAAGTTCTGAGCGTTCCGGACATGACTTGGGCTTGAGACTAGCTCGTATGAAGCTATGTGAACTAATGAGGTTTGGCCTTGTCCAATTGAAAGGAAAGGTATAGCTTATTGGGCCAAAGATGTAACGCCCCTCTCTTTTTCACTCTACGAACATCAGAGTATTTTTTTTATAAATAAAGAGTGAGAGAGAGCGGGAACGTCAAGACGCGAACTAAGTCCGGGTTTCCAAACCCGACCCTTAACTGGCCAACAATACTTGTGCATGGACCAAGTCCACAAAAATAGTTCACACGTTTTAGATCTAACTGTGGAAATATTAGATGAATAGAATACTATCTATAACCATGATATTAATAAGCAAGGAAGCCAATCACTATAGAATTAACTAAAACTTAAATATCCAAAACACCATCCAACCATAGTAAATTAAACGAAGTTATTACAATCCCAAAATGCTAATTATCTCAAATACATTGTTCTAAAAATCATTTAAGTAAAGTAAACATAATCTGCCCAAGCTCCGATGCTTGGCTCTCCTCACGTCCATTATTCTTTCCATTTCTTGTTCCATCTTCTAAAGGGTAGAAGTAGGGCGTTAGTGAACGCGCCCAGTAGGAAATCCAAATAGGGTTATTCACATATAGGATCAATTAAAAAATTAGAATAAGAACATCATATCAAAACAGTGAACATATCTTAGTACCAAAAACAGCGCATGATAATCATTTCAAATCATGCGAATGTATGTGTCATGTCATGGGTGTCATATGCCAATGATCCCCCATCCAATCTCCATATCATACGCCATACAAATTATAACAACATTTTCCTTGATATAATGAAACCATATCAAGGTGTTCCCTTGGCCATTTACGTCCGTAGTGTTTTGTGACGGCACCACCAGGTCACTGTTATACCTCCCCACGTGTGCTAATCAGAATTACCGATGGAGCGTGGACTCCTCCCTCTACGTAGGGTTTTTGGACTAGTTACCCCGGGGCTCTTTGGCCTAATTACGCCGTACCCTATCTAGCAATCCCGGACAAGGCCAACATATCAATGGTTCACATAGCTTCTTTCAAGCTAGTTTTCAAGCTAGTTTTCAAGCCTAAAGTCATGTCCAGACAGCTCATAACTTGGCTTTCTGTCCCATATTCTCCCTCCCATGCCATGCATGATATCATGAATGAAATAATGCCTTTTCATTTCAAATTACATATTGCCATAAAAAACAATTCATACAGATATACTTTTCATAAATCAAATTAAGTCATCATGTTGGGAAATACAAAACTAGTAACACAATTATATATAAGATCTTCATGTATTTCAATAAGGTAGGAATCCTACCCACGTCCGATTTATTGTCCTTTTCTTGCTTCGCAAGATCAATCGCTAACCGTCGCGTGAAAGTGAATCACATCTCTTTACCTTATTAATTTAATCATATACATATATCAATTTGATTTTTTCTTTAATTTAATTACTCCTCACAACCTTCCAGAAAAACAGATATATATGAAAAATATTAAAAATTCAAACTTTTCAATTCAATCGACTGAATCACGTCCAGTTACTATTCTCTGCCTCACCGAAGACTTTCAGTCGGCTGAAATCCAAATCAGTATTACTATTCCTTGACTCGCTAACCTTTCAGTTGACTGAATCACATATTCAGTTGGCTGACTCTGAGTCAAACCCTTTGTATCCTCGGTCAATCTTCTTTCAAATGATTGAATCACATATTCAGTCGGCTGACTTTGGATCAGATTAACTGTTTGTTCGGCCAGTACAGATTCAGTTGACTGAATCCATGATTTAGTCGGCTAAATCATCAGCCAATAGTTTACGTGTTTGCTAAGTAATCATTCAGTCGACTGAATCAAAGATTCACTCGACTGAAACACATCAGATCCCTTTACTTCTTTGATACGTCTTCTTTCAGTCAACTAAATCCCATATTCAGTCCGCTGAAACATCATTATACCCCTTACATTTTAATTCAGACATGGTTCAGTCTACTGAATCCAAAGATTCAATCTGCTGAAACTCCCAGAATTGGTTCTCTGTCTTCAGCCACACCAGTTCAGTTGATTGAATCCTAGATTTAGTCGACTGACTGTTTGTCAGTCTCTTTCATTTGATCTGGCTAGACCTTTCTTCATGAAATACATTCCTTATTAATTTAAAACATATTAAACCTCATCCATACAACTCTCAGTTGGTTTTACTCTACCCTCTAACCAAAGCTAGAGTCCTTTCCATTTATCTTTTCAAACTTGTGCCATGGAACCAAGATTCTAAATTCTGATCTTTGGTTGTTGGTTTTCAATATCTATCCATTCCTTGAATGGATACCAACTCCATGATCATTTAACAGTTTGACCATTTTATTCTAACGCTCTTGGAGCCCATGGATTCGGCCACCCATGGCCAAATCCATGACTTCCTTAATCTCATTCCTATCTAAATAAACATGGGACACACCTTTACCCGTCTCCTCCTTTCTTTTCTTCTATATTCCTTTCCTTTCTCCTTCCTTCCTTTCTTGTTTCTTCAGCAAGTCCTCTGGGTATCGATGGTGTAAATGGTGTAAAGAGATAGAGGAGAAGATGAGGGATTTCGTTGCTTCAAAAGATGAAATTCAGTCAAGAGGTGGAGTGTGCCTCTTTGCATACTAGCCTAACCCCTCTCATTTCCCTTCATTACTATTTGTCCAACCAAGGTGTCCCTTGGTTTAACCAAGAGGACAGTTGGCTTAAGCTCAAGGAGCCTTTCCATCTCCCAACGTGGGCATGGGTTTCCTCTCTCATGAGATGGAAACCCTCCATCTTCCCATTCAACTCACTTGAGATGGAAGCCTCTTCCACTTCCCTTTCAACTCAGCTCAACTCATTTTAATTATTTGAACTCATTTCCCACTTAACTCAAGTAATTTAATTTCCAACTTGAAACAATTCAACTCAACACTTGAGCTCACCCATGTTTGACCGAGTCAACCATGGCTTAGCCGACCATGTACCTTATTGTATTTAGGTTCCACCTTGGCCATGTCACTTACATGCCACCTCATATACATGCCACCTCACTTGATGAGGTGGATTTATGTATTGGATTTTAATTTGGGTAACTGACCCAATTAACTTAATCCTACCAATTTACCTTCAAATCGGTTCACCTATGACCCATTGGGTCCAATTGGGTAATTGACCCATTTAATTACATTCACCCAATTATTTTCGAATCAAACCCTATCCATGATCCATTGGATCTAAATTGGTAATTGTAACGCCCCGCCCTCTCCGAGAAATCAAAGTCTAATTTTTCTTTTATTTAATAGAATAACACCGGAAGAGAGCGGGCGACGTTATGACGCGAGCTAGTTCGGACTACCCAAGTCCGACCCTTAACTGGCCACCCATGTGTGCGTGGACTAAACCCACGATAACAAACCACACATGGAACTAAACAATGTCATGCGGAATAAACTAGACTAACTGCGGAATAAACTTATTAGATAGCAAAGCACAAGTCATTCTTTTCAGATTACATAAAGCAAATTAAGATTCATCAAGGCATACTCAAACCATAGCAAATAACTACATTATTACATGTCCATAATAAAGTATTCAAATAACAACAATTATAAATCCATTCCAGCACTCAAGCATTTACGCTTGGCTCCCCTCCTGGTCATCAACCTTCTCTTTCCTCTTCCTTGTTCCTGCATTCTCCTCTGAGGATAGAATTAGGGCGTTAGATCAACGCGCCCAGTAGGATTTCCAATCAAGGCTACAACATGGTTAGATTATAAATCATGCATATATCAAATGTCTGATTATCAAAAACATATAAAACCATGCTATGTATGTATGCAAATGTAATGAGCCCCACCCCATCACACATACATATAGCCATCACTCGACATGTCTTTTATCAACATATTAATCCTCCTGGCGGGAAACTCACTGCCTAAGGAAGCCCCACAGTTGCATCACGGGCATTCCGACAGAGTATGGGCTCCAGTGTCCATAACCGACAGATAATCCTCCTGGCGGGACCCTCATAGCCTAAGGAGGCCCCACAGTTGCATCACGGGCATACCGACGGAGTGTGGGCTCCGGTTTCCACAATCATCATCCCATGTCCATGCATGAGATGCTAATGTATATATATAAAACATGTAAATAATATCCATCATTCAAAACCAATAAAATAAACATGAGTCTCGTAAAAACCAAGATAAAACTGTGGTTACAAGTAGGTAGGAAACCTACTGAAGATTTACTTCAGTGTTCGTTCTTTCTTTAGCGTCACCCGTTCATGACTCGTACGCCGTTCACGTTTCGTCACCTTGTGATGTAACAGTAAGTAAATCATACTATCAATTAAATGTCCATTCACATCTAAGACCCAAAAACATCTTGTGGGGTTCGGCCATACCCATGGCCGAACCTTACCCACTTTAATTTGATCTCTTTTAACTTGGATTAACACCATCCAATTAATTTATTGACAACCTCGATCCACAAAATATCACTTGGTGGGGTTCGGCCATACTACATGGCCGAACCACACCATATTGGTTTGAGCCCCTTTCTTTTCAAGTCCTTTGCTCTTTTCCTTCATATATACAATTATGCCACTAGGCTAAGTCTTATTAAAACCAATATCTATAACCAAACCACCTTAGTGGGGTTCGGCCATACAACTTGGCCGAACCCTACCAATCCAATTTGGATCTCTTAATCCATTCATAATTGTATCATGCTTAAACTTAAGAACCACTAATCATTTCTATGCAATAGATTCACAACACCATAACCATGGTCCATGGGGTTCGGCCATACATATGGCCGAACCCTATGTCTTGTCCAAATGTTCACTTAGAACCCTTTTAAATACCTCATATTGTTCCATAATCTTCAAACTTGAAACCTTTTGATTCAACCAAAACAGTCCATATAAAATGGTCCATGGGGTTCGGCCATACACATGGCCGAACCCAATGGTTATCTTGATTCAATTAGTCCATCATCTATCCATGATTTAAATCAGCAACTTAACCATAACATTAACATGGTTCCATCATATATTGGCCGACCAAAAACAGTAAATTTATCTTCATTTAAATCACATAAGAACCCCATGGTAATGTATGGTTTTTATCTCTCAAAGCCATCATCATTCATTAAATTCTTTCATGGGGTTCGGCCACTATGGCCGAACCCAATGCTCTAAGTTTCCATCCTTTTCAACCTCATCATCATATTTCAAACCATTGATAAATTCAGCATAACATGACCTAATTAAAACATGTAAATACTTCCACCACCGGTATGGTTTGTGGACTTCACAACCATAGCCTAACCAAATGAATTTCATGGGGTTCGGCCAATCATGGTGGCCGAACCCAATGGTATATTTTTTTACCATTATACACAACCTTTATCCAAGATTAAGTTCCTTGATACAATCAGCCATTCCATGGCCCAAAACATGGCACTGAATTCTATTGTTTAAACCTTTTTAAAACATGCAACTTAGGTCTAAATGTAACATTAAAATCAGTCCATTGTTTATCTTACCAAAAGCATCCACATAAACCCATTCTTTTCATGGGGTTCGGCCATCCAAATTGGCCGAACCCAATGATACATTTTTCATCACTTTCATGAAACACCAACCAAGGTCTAACCCTTGATAGGTTCGGCCAACCCTTGGCCCAATTATGTTTCATTTACCCCATTTTATTAAACAAAACCCATGGAAATACTTACCAAATTTTCCAAGCTTTTCCTCTTGCCTTTGCTCTTTACTTCCTATCTTTCTTAGCCTCCCTTCCTTTGCTGGTTTATACTTGATCAATTTGTGAAAACACCACTGCTAGTTCAGCCAAGAGAAAGAGTTTGGAGAGAGGGAGACATGTGAGGATTCTTAAGATTTCTAAGTGAAAAAATCGGCCAAATGAGTGGTCTTCCTCTTTTGTAATTCAGCCACTTAACCTCTCAATTTCCCTCATAAATTCTTGATCAATTCAAAGGGTCACTTGGCACAACCAAGACACCCATTGGCACCAGCCAATGCAACCTTTGGCAACCCCATGTAATCTCATCTCATTTACATCAATTCCATTTAAGATTTTGCATGGAAACTACCATTACAAGTCCCCAACGTGTGGGACTTGTTTTGGTTTGTTTGAGACCAGAACACCTCCTCATATTCCCTTCAACTCACTAATTTTACAGCCCCTTTGATTTCCATTTTGACTCACTCAACTCACAAGCCCAACTCACCACATTAAATGACACTCATTTAATGCACTTGAGTCAACTCATTCTTAATTCCAAACCAACTCAATTCAGTTCCACTCAACCTGATTTAACTCACCAATGAGCTCATTCGAGGGCCCAGACGGTCAGCCGTGGTCAATATTGGTCAATCCGACCCATTGGGTCCCCATTTAGCTTCTTGATCCGTTTTGACAACATGACCCATTTATGGGCTGATTTGACCAATTGTATATGGTTTTCTCATGTACATCAAGCCTACCCATTTTTGCTCCACTTGATTTCCAATCAATTCAGCTTTAACCCCATTAAATTTGGGCTCACCCAATGGCCTAATAAGTCCATTATGCCCCATTGGGTCTAATTGGGTCCTTTGACCCAATTAACCATATTGACCCAAATTGATGTACATTACCCATCCAATCAAATTTGACATTTATAATGTGTTCATAGGGTCTTAATTTGAGCAATGGGCCCCATTATTTTCTCATTTAACACCATAATTAATAAATTTACCAATCTAGGGCATTTTCGTAATTATCCATCTCATTGAGAAATTGGGGTGTTACAGTTATTGACCCAACTCCTTACCCATTTAAGGTCCAATTCAATTATTTACATATCAATTAACATTAATCCACAACTTTGTGTCAGATCATTGTGTTTGCATGCATTGTAAGGCCCTTCTCCTTGAAATCCATCCTTTATCATATTTAAACAACAATTTCATCTCCAATACTTCACTTAATAAATTTATCCTACCCACTAGCCAAGGTTAGGGTTTTTCATACTCCATCCAATCATAGTATCATTGCATGGGTTCAAATTTAATCTTATGGGTGTTTTGTTTCAACCCATAATCATCCTTTGGATGGATTTCCAACTCCATGGCCTTATAACAATTTTGGTCATTCATTCCAACCAATCATGGAATACATGGGTTCGGCCACACCATGGCCTAACCTATGTTTTCCTTAGATTTATTCCCATATTATTAAGTCTTAGACATATTTTCCTTCAATCTCCTTTTTTTCTTTTGATCTTTCTCTTCTTCCTTAATTCTTCTTCTCCTTTCTTTGTTGTTCAAAGTCTCCAAGTGTATGGAGGTAGAGGTGGGAGAGAGAGAGGAACTCTTATCCAAGAGATGAGGAGTCGGCCAAGGGGTTTGGAATGCCCTTTGGTTTGGGTTTTTATGCTAAAGACTTAAACTCTTCCCTCCCACTCATTATGGCTTGGTCTAACCAAAGAGACCCTTGGTTTAACCAAAGAGTCCCTTGGCTTCCCAAGGGTGGCTTCATGGCTCTTGAGATGAAGACTCTTGAGTTCCCAAGTGTCTAAGTACAATGTACTTAGACACGCTATCCCATCTTTTAATATGTACCCTTTATCTTCCTTTAGATGAGATCCTAGCTCTCCATCTCATCCCTTCATCTTCTCATCCCACTTTGGCCATGTCACTTGATGACGTGGCATCCTTGCTTAGTTGGCTTCCATGTGATGCCTTGTATGCCACATGGCAATGCCACATCACCCACATGCCACCTCACCTGATGAGGTAGACTTTAATGCATTAATTGCACTAATTTATCCAACTCAGCTAACTTAACTAAATTTATCCAATTATTTTAAATCAAGGTCACCCATGACCCATTGGATCTTAATTGGGTAATTGACCCATTTCCTTGCCCATCTAATGTCCATTTCAACTTTTAAATCTCAAATTCAACTAAATTGCAATCCAAGTGGACCAATCCACTAAATTTATAAACTAAAGAAAATCCGGGGTGTTACAATATTACCCTCTTTTTGAAATTTTCGTCTCGAAAATCTGGTGAATTAGTTTTCAAATAAATCTTACAAATAGCTCAGGATGAGTTGCTCTCATTTCTGACTCCAGTTCCCAATTGGCTTCCATATTACCATGTCGATCTCATACCACTTTGACGAACGGAATCGCTCCATTCCGTAATACCCTTTCTTCCGTCTCAATTATTCGGACATGCCTCTCGACGTAAGATACGTCACTTTGCATTTCTATGTCTTTCACATTCAGCATGTGTGATGGGTCAGGGTTGTATTTCCTCAGCATGGAAACATGGAATACATCGTGCAGTCCTGACAGTTGTGGAGGGAGTATCAGAAGATAAACCACTTCCCCCACCTTCTCATGGATTGGTAAGGGTTCCACAAATCTGGGTGACAGCTTTCCTTTGTTTCCAAACCTCATGTGTCCCTTTCTTGGCGAGACCTTCAAGAAAACTAGTTCTCCCACTTCAAATTCAAGAGATCTTCTTCATTTGTCAGCGTAGCTCTTCTGACGACTTTGTGCCATGAGTAGATGCTGTCGTATCACCTTGATCTATTCCGTGGTCTCTGCAACCAGATCAGGTCCAATAAGAGCAGGCTCCCCTACCTCTGTCCAACACACTGGAGATCTATAGGGTCTACCATACAATGCCTCAAATGAAGTCATCTTATGGCTTGCCTGTGTAACGCCCTGCCCTTTTTCACTCGCTTTCCGAAAATCAAAGTGTATTTTTTTTTAAATAGAAAAGCGAAAGAGAGCAGGACGTCACAACGCGAGCTAAGTCCGATCTTCTAAAGCCCGATCCTTAACTGGCCAACCATACGTGTGCATGGATTAAGTCCATGAATACGGTTCACACGCACAAGTTAACTTGCGGAATTAAACATAATTGCAGAATTATAATAGAACCTAATTCTATTCCATTTTTAGATAGCAAAGTAGTCCAAGTCTTAACCAAAATTATCTTAACTTAAATATCCAAAGTAAACCATTCAAACCATAGCAAAATATCTAAGTTATTACATGCCCGAATTCTAGCTACTCAAATTACATAGTCCATGAGTAACTTAAATAAAATATAATTAAAGATATCCAAGCTCCTATGCTTGGCTCCGATCACACTCATCATTCCCTTCATTTCCTATGTCATCCACTAGGGTAGAAGTAGGGCGTTAGACAACGCGCCCAGTAGGTATTCCAAGTAGGGCTAACACATGGGTTAGTACCAAAAATCACATAGATAATATAATAACAAAGCCATGTAAAACAATGCCATGCCATGATGTCTAATGCAATGAGTCCCACCCATCATAAACACATGTATCCTCTTGATGGAATTCTCATCATCAAGGTATCCCCATAGTTGCCTTACGGATGCCCTGATGGAGTGTGTTGTCCGGTTACTTCTTGATGGATAATGCACATCAAGGTCTTTCCACGAATGCCTTACAGACGCCCCGACGGAGCGTGGCCTTCGGTTACAAACATCCCTCCCATGCCATGCATGAGATGTATATGTCCACATGCTATGTAATAGTATAATCATAGCATTAAAACCTCATATTTGAAAGATATCATTTTTAGAATATAAATCATCAAAATAAGAATGAAAACCATCATACATAACCCATGGTTTCAAAGAGGTAGAATCCTACCAAAGACCACTAAAGTGTCCTTGCGCTTTCATCCAGAAACCGCTCACGATCATACACCACTTGTGAGGTCCCGTTACCTTATAGCATATCCATAAATCAAAATCCATGTTCCATTTGATTGCCTATTATGTTTAAGTCCATAAACCAACCATAGTGGGGTTCGGCCATACACCATGGCCGAACCTCACCCACTTGAATTTGGTCCCTCTTTTGAATCCCTTGATCTTTTAAATTAAGTCCATGATCATTCCATTAGTTCTACATTAATGCAAGCCCTTCATCCACAAAACATTCTCCATGGGGTTCGACCATACACCATGGCCGAACCCATGGTCCATCATTTTCACCCATATTTACATCTTTGCCATTGTTCTATCCATGGCTAATTACCTAACTTATTTACATACGACTTCAAGTCCAAAAATGATCCATACATGATTCCTTAATCCAACATGATCCACAAATGAATGACCCATTAAAATTGGTTCATGGGGTTCGGCCATACCTCATGGCCGAACCCATGATGTCTAAATTCCAATTTCTCCATTAAATCAATTACCATCTTTAAGTCTATAAACCAAGGTCCCTCCATGGGAGTTTAACCATACATTTAGGTTCATCCTTTTTTATCCCAAAGTCCATCAGCATGACTTCCATTTTAAACCTTTTAAAACATTAATAACCTTCCATGGTTTTCATCCTTCAAAAACCCATAACAATTACTAACACACTTCCATGGCGTTCGGCCATGCAACATGGCCGAACCCTGTGGTTCCTTAATTTTTTTTAAAAATCATACAACTAAGATTAAGTCCTTTGATGGTTCCCATACCTACATCATAGACATACATCTATGACTTTCATCCCTCATAATCCATTAAAAATAACCAATGTTCTTCCATGGGGTTCGGCCATACAACATGGCCAAACCCTATGGTTCATCATCTTCTCTTAAAATTACTTAGACCCATATAAATTCCTTAATACCTTTCCATGGGGTTCGGCCATACAACATGGCTGAACCCTATGATCCATTAATTTCCTTGACATATGTCAAACATCCATGATTGATCCTTTGATGGGGTTCGGCCATACAACATGGCCGAACCTCATCCAACCCCATTTTGGTCCTCGATGTTCTAGTATATACCATTTAGGGTTTGGCCATGCAATGGCCGGACCATATTCCTTGACGAACTTACTTAATAACAAACTCATTGAGTACTTAATAACACAAACTCATTGCGGCCTTAGGTTCTTGTGAGAGGAAGAGGATTTAAGATGAAGCTCTGAGTCCTTCCTCTTTTGTCTTTGGAATAGGTCGGCCTTGTGTGAGAGGGAGAGAGTGAGATGAAAATATTCCAAGTGCCCTTGTCTTGAGGTGTGGTTCGTCCAAGAGAGAGCTTGAGAGTGTAACGCCCCGCCCTTTTCGAGATTCAGAATCTATTTTTTTTTTAAATAATAATATAATAACACCGGAAAAGGACGTACGACGTCACGATGCGAGCTAAGTCCGGACTACCCAAGTCAGACCCTTAACTGGCCACCCATGTGTGCATGGACTAAACCATGAATAACAATCCACACATGGAACTAATCAAGTCATGCGGAATAAAACTAGGCCAATTGCAGAATTAAACTGAATAGATAGCAAGTACAAGTCTCCCATTAAAACTGCTTAAACCAAGCATCCAATATCAAACCATAAACAAACCATAGCAAAGTTACTAGTTATTACATGTCCATAAAATGTAATTCAAATGATAGTAAAATATAAATCCATTCCAACACTCAAGCGCTTAAGCTTGGCTCCCCTCCTCGTCCTCGACCTTCTCTTTCCCTTTCCCTTTTCCTGCATTATCCTCTAAGGATAGAAATAGGGCGTTAGATCAACGCACCCAGTAGGTTTTCCGATCAGGGCTACCACATGGTTAATATATGCAACATGCATCTATATAGTATATGATCATCCAAAAACATCTGAAATCAATGCTATGTATGTAAACGCAAATGTAATGAGTCCCACCCATCACACATATACATAGCCATCACTTGACGAGACTCTCCTCGTCAAGGTAGACCACAGTACTCTTTCATTTCTTCTTGATGATATTCCTCCTGGCGGGACCCTCATCGCTTAAGGAGGCCGATGTGATTCTCATCATCATGATATTCCTCCTGGCGGGACCCTCATCGCCTGAGGAGGCCGATGTGACTCTCATAATCATGGAATTCCCCCTAGCGGGACCCTCATCCCCTAAGGAGGCCCCACAGTTGCATCACGTGCATACCGATGGAGTGTAGGCTCCGGTTTCCATAATCATCATCCCATGTCCATGCATGAGATGCCCATGAATATATGCAACATGTAAATAAATCTCATCATTCAAATCCAATATGATAAATAATAGTATAACAATGTCTCATAAAAACCATCATAAAACCAAGTATAAATGTGGTTACAAGTAGGTAGGAAACCTACGGAAACTTCGCTTAAGTGTCCGTTCCTTTTAAGCTTCACCCGATCACGACTCGCACGCCGTTCAAGTTCCGTTACCTTATTTCATGTCAATAAGTCCCGATCACGACTCGTACTTTGAGATTTAATCTTCCTTTTCATTTGATAACTACTTAAACACTTCACCTTTCAAAACATGACTTGGTAGGGTTAGGCCATACAACATGGCCGAACCTTATCACTTGGTTTTGGACCCCTCCTTTCAAGTCCTTTGATCAATCCCTTCATATTTATCATTTGACTTGTATTTACGGTTTTGCCATTGGCCTAACCGATGCTTAATTTTGCTTCATAGTCAAAGCCCATATGACCAAACCACCTTAGCGGGGTTCGGCCATACAACTTGGCCGAACCTCACCAGTCCAATTTGGGTCTTCTAATCTTTCATAATTAATGTAACGCCCCCCCCTTTTCACCGAAAATCAGAGTCTAATTTTTTTTTTTAAATTGACAAAGGGCGTGGACGTCACGACGCGAGTTATGTCCGAGCTTCTAAAGTACGGCCCTTAACTGGCCAACCCTACGTGTGCGTGGAACGAAGTCCACGAGGAACAGTTCACACATATAAGTAAGCTTACGGAAAGTTACATAAAACGCGGAATGATAATAGAGGCTAACCTACCAATTTTAGATAGCAGGGAAGATTACATTCATCTAACTAATAAAACATCTCAACATCAATGTATCCAAAACAAAACCAGAATATAACAAGTAATTATACAGTCCGACAAGCTAAACTATATAAATACACATTTCCCAAAATAAACTTAATTAAAGCAAACAGTCTGCCTCCCCAAGCTCCTAAGCTTGGCTCCCGTCTCGTCCTTCTGCTCCGGTATTTCCTGCGTCATTGGCTAGGGTAGAAGTAGGGCGTTAGACAACACGCCCAGTAGAACTCCGAGTAGGGCTAACATATGGATTAGTGATAACAAAGCATATAGACAATATTATAATAAAACCATGCACTTTGGCCAATGTCATGCAATGGGTGTTCTATGTCATGAATCCCACCCATCAATCTCATCATCATTGTACAATGTCCCTTTTTCAACCATACATAGTGTTCCAAATAAAATCCACACCATCATCATGCCATGACCCTCTTGATGGAAAAGCCTCATCAAGATGCGATCCACACTAGGCATCTGCCTTGATGGAAGACCATCATCAAGGTATCATAATAAATACAACATCCCCCTTGATGAAAAACCATCATCAATGTATCATAATTACAAAGGTCCCCCTTGATGGCAAAGCCTCATCAAGGTATAATAATACATATATGAAATATCCCCATGCTTGTTTATCAGTCGCCCCGGCGGAGCATGGACTCCAGTTTCATTTCATCCTTCCCCTGTCATATCCCTCCCATGCCATGCATGAAATGTAGATGCCATATGCCATGTCATATATGTAACTCATATTCATAAAACCCATCTTAAAAACAATGCCATGATTATCAAAATAAATCAAAGGAAACCCATCACATAATACCTAAATCCAAAACCCATCTTAAAACAAGCCATATAATTTCCAAACTAATTCAAAGAAACCATCTCTCAATCCATGGCTTACAAAAAGGTAGGAATCCTACCAAATAGCGACTAGCGTCCTTTCTCGCTTCCGTCCGATAATCCGGTCGCCGATCGCGCACCGCTTGCGATGTCCGGTACCTTATTACATATTAACAATTAGTCCATGTTTTAACCATTTCTATGCCCATACATCATGTCGTAGTGGGTTTTCCTCATTTTGACCAATATTTACGGTTTTGCCATTACCCTTCCATGGATAATTCATTCCCTCTTCCATATACATTATGGTCTATAATGGATCCATAACTTAGACCCATTAATGATCCATAACTTAGGTCCGTTAATGACCCAGCAACCATATCATGTGATCATAAAATTAGTCCTTTTATTAACCGAACCCTTATTCCTTTAAACCCATACAAAACCCCATACTTAACCCTTTAAATGGTTAATGGATCATGGGTTCAAAATATCCAATTCATCAAATCTTTCCATGGGGTTTACATCATGCATTTAACCCACAATGAGTCCATTATCCACTCATTCCCTTTATTCATAATTGATCCATACACTCACCAATCATGAGATACAACCATATCTTAACCTAATCCCCATTAGCTAAAGCATATCCATAGACTTTAATCTTAGCCTATCCATTGGTTCACAAAAATGGGTTCATTGATGTCTTATTAGCCATGACATAAGAACATTAGTAATTAACCATTTAATTAACCTAATCTCCATTTATTTAAAACATATATATATAACCCCATACTTAGACCATTAAGTGGCTCATAACAATGGGTCATGGGTTCATTAAAAATCAGCCCTTTCAACTTAACCAAATCCCCACTTTTTCCTTGGTCCTTGGTTACACTTTAGATTCATCACCAATCCCTCCATTGAGAGAACCTAAACCATACATTTAATTCATCATTTTTTAATTATTATTTGATACATTTAAAGTCCATCAAAGCCATCAATATTCCCCTCATTATTTTCATAATTTATACCCATTAAATGCACCAATACACTACCATAGGGTTCGGCCATACACCATGGCCGAACCCATGGTTCATTGTTCATCATTCATTTGTAACCCTTAAGACCATGAATGACCATTAACCTTTCTCTATGGATTCCCTCACTTACAACCTTAAAAAAAAAAATCCTTAACATGGACCCATTTAAAACTTTTAAACTATCAACACCTTTGCATATTCTTGATCCCTAAAAAAAAACCTTTAAGATACCCAACCTTTCCTTCATGCATGCATACATAATCCCTTAACATTTCACTAACATTAATCATTCACAACTTAAAACCCTAAAATCATAATTCATCCTCCAAAATTTTTAACCTTAAACACCCCATTATAATTTCCTCAATTACCTACATTTAATCATTTTAAAACCCTAAAATCATTAACCACCCTCATTGTCTCCCATTCTTATAAACCCTAATAATTAACCCAATCATCTACCATGGGGTTCATCCCCCTCTACCATTCCTTTTGAGGTCATTAAAATCATTTTCCATCTCCTATGATTCTCTCATTTAAAACCTCTTTACAAAACTTATCACATTCAATCATTTACGACCCTAAAAATCATAAACATTCTCCATGCTTCCATTTTTACATAATCCCATGCTTAAATAATTTAAATCCATTATATCCTTAATCCATTTATTTTTCCTTTCCCTAACCCTAATTTACCCATTAGGATTTTGTCCACTCTCCATCTTTCCATTTGATGGATTTAAAATCCAAAGCCTATGATCATTTGGCCACCATCAATTTTAACAAAAATGAATCCCAAATCTTAAACCCTAAAAATCCAAATCTCTTGTTTAGGAAACACTTACAATCCGTCGTCTCCTCCGACTTTCGCTACTCCCGTCGGCTTCCTTAGCCTCCTTTCTCCTTCCTCTTGATCTTTGGTCGGCCAAGATGCTTGATCAACGGTGAAAACCTCCAAGCTTGGGTTTGGCCATGATAGGGTTTAATTTGAGAGAGAGAAGGGAGGAGAAGATGGAGATAAATAACCCAAGGTCTTGATCTTGGAGTGATGAGCCCAAGCTTATACCTTTCTCCTCTCTTTTCTTCCAAGCTTTTCTTCTTCTTTCTCTTGGTTTTCTTCCTCTCCTTTTCCTTGGGTGTGGGACGGTGGTGGAGAACAAGAGAGGGAGAGAATGAAATGAGATCGTTGGAGTGGAGAGAATGAGATGAAAAGTCATCTCATCTCTTGGTTGTCTAGAATACACTCCACATTAACTCCCCCCACCAACCCATGGGATATTTTCATTTTTGCTTTATGCTTTATACTTTATGGTGGTGGTTATCCTAACCACCACCCTAGCCAACGTTTTGTATGCTTGGAATGAGATGGTTTTGGTCTCCCCTCTTTGACCCCTTTGACCCCTTTGACCTCCTTTATGATTATTTAAACATTTATTAATTAGATAATTAGGTTAAGTTAATTCCCATTTAATTTAATTCCATGAAATTTCTTCCATAAAATCCACCCATGGTTGACCAAGTCAACCATGGTGGCCGGCCCCACCAATTCTTGGTCCACACGCCACCTCACTTAGTGAGGTGGAGGTGGGTCCCATTGGACCATGTCACCTTGGTCAACTTCAAATTAACTTAGGCGATTTAAATTTCATTAAGCCCATTCCAACTAGTTGTATCACCATTGGGCCCATGGCCCAATTACATTTTCCTCTTACCATTTACCTTAGGTCTTATATAAATTTGATCCATTGGGTCCCAATTGGGTATTGGGTCCAATTTGACCATCCGTGGCCCAATTGACCACCATTGACCCTTTAAGTAAACTTAAATCCAATCTATAATCCATTGGGCCCTAGTTGGGCCTTTGCCCACATTTTGATCCATTTACCCTTTATTCCACCAATTTTCTAAATGTTCATCATTAAAATAAATAATATTCACATATTCTTTGATTTACAAATTCCGGGCCATTACAATACAATCTTCTTTTGAAATTTTCGTCCCGAAAATTCGAGCGAAGTAGAGGTTCAAAACATCTCATACAAAGAGCTCTGGATGAGCGGTTCTCATCTCTGACTGAAGTTCCCAGGGGGTTTCTTCATTGCCACGTCGTTCCCATACCACCTTGACGAACTGAATGGCACGGTTCCGTAGCACCCTTTGCTCGCTCCCGATTATTCTGACCGGCTTCTCCACATAAGTCACATCGCTTTGTACATCGATGTCTTGAACATTCAACATATGGGAAGGATCAAGGTTGTACTTCCTCAACATGGGCACATGAAATACATCATGTAAAGATGACAACTGTGGAGAAAGCACCAACTGATAAGCTACTTCCCCCACCCTCTTCAAGATTGGAAACGGCCCCACAAATCTAGGTGACAGTTTCCCCTTCTTTCCCGAATCTCATGTGTCCCTTCCGTGGTGAGACTTTCAAAACACCAAGTCTCTCACCTCAAACTCGAGGAACCTTCTCCTCTTGTCGACATAACTCTTCTGACGGCTCTGTGCAGTGAGTAGGTGTTGCCGTATCCCCTTGATTTGCGTTGTAGTCTCTGCAACCAACTCCAGTCCAATCAGCGCAGGCTCACCGGCCTCTGTCCAACGCACTGGCAATCTACACGGCCTACCATATAAGGCCTCAAATGGAGCCATCTGGAGGCTTGCTTGGTAACTGTTATTGTAGGAGAACTCCACCAGTGGCAAGTGATACTCTCATCCACCCTTAAAGTCCAGTACACATGCTCTCAGCATATTCTCCAATACCCGTATTTTTCTCTCCGACTGTCCATCAGTCTATGGGTGGAATGCTGTGCTGGTTAACACGTCGGTCCCCATAGCCGACTGTATACTCTTAGGCACATCCGTCCTGCCTCGAAATACCAGACCCTGTTCCGGTCGTAACTCCTATTCCGATACTACCTCGCATGTAGATATCTTAGTCCATATCTCCTCCATTTCTGGGTCTATTCGCTGTTCCCATTCAATCGTGTCAAGTACCTCTTAATTACATCAACATCACTCATATCGACCTATGAGTTTCATTCTTGCAGAACTTATTCTGTCTCACGTTCTCTCTTTTTCTCATGAACCCATTTGCGATCTGATGTAGATTAATGTATTCTACTTCACTTTACCAGCTATCAAGACATTTCTCATACGTACTCATTCAACACGTTTCTTTCGTCTACTCTCTGTGTGAGGTAGCCTGCCAGTACGAGCCTATGCTCAAGTCCCTTGCTGATTCCATTCCAACTAGGTTTCTAGCTGCACTCTCCTGGAACTCCATCGGCTAACTACAGAGTCAGCTAGCTAGACTAACTCGGCAGTCGCCGATAGCTTCCCATTCGAGTTTCACTAGACTCCTATCTTTCCCATTAACTACCTCTCCAAAACTTAGCACCTCTTCATTTGCACATAAGTCACTATGTGACTAACCCTTTTGTTCATGACTCCTACAATACCAATACCCGACATCAATCCAAACCACCATGGGAACCCTCATCCATGGTTATACACATCCATGGTTAGTAACCATCCATGAATATAACCCTCCTATGGGTATAATCCATTCATGGGCATAACTAATACCTTCGTAGGACTATTCTGTCTATCATAGTGCTAACAGGTCTAACATACGAACCATGCGTCAACTACGAAATCAAATGTCTATCATAATGCTAATGTCCGGCATCAATCCATGACTATCTACAAATTCCTAATCTTTAGGATTATTCATCAGCCCCACCTAGATTTCCAACCAAACGCATTGGCATATCACAGCCTCTTCATGCATACTACATATTCACAACTCACATCACTTTATCAACTCATCATCATATACATAGTCTATAACACATCCTTGTTCCTCAATGACTATTCATTGCATAGAATCAATTATCAAAGCAATATCATATAAAGTCATTGCAATGATTGATAATTCACAATTTAGTAACATCATAGGGAATCATCATGCAATCACTAAATAAAATATTTTCATAAATTCATGGTCCATCATTCATTCATGCCTTTTAAGGCCATAAACCCATTTCAAGGACTATCATCACTCGTTCATAATCTACACTACACATTGGGAGAATGCAATTGCATTATACATACAAGGTTTTCATACAACATATTAGTCTTTACAAGCTAGACCCTTCACATTCTCCTCATAGTGTCATCCTCTCACGAGTTTCATGTGGCAAGTTAACCCATGCATTCCGGTCTCTTTCAAGTACATTGTTTATCTAACATCTCTCAAATGGCACTTTGTTCATATGAGAACCTCTTATACCCCCTCACAAAATGTTTACATCATCACCCATTATATGTCATAACATAAATCTCTTCACTTGGGTCATGACAAAATATCAAGCCATGGGTCATCACCAATATAAAAGCCATTTCTAAAAACCATTGTACCATTCCCCAAGTATACCCATATATCACATTATCAATTACTCCCCACCCTTTTTATTCACATTTATCTCACTCAAAAACGTATACAACATATAACCCACATCAAAAGTTCATGCCTCTTATCATCATTTGATGCATGTAGTTCATCATTGTACATTTTTACGTACTCTTTCCTCACTTAATTAGTATGATCATAACTATTAGTCTTTCCTCATTTCATCACCTCATACACTCAACAATAAGAATTCAATACATGTATATTCACATGCACTCACAATACAAGTATGGTTGTGCAATTTAATATCACACCTATTTCCTTCATTTAAAACCCCAAAATCATTAATTATCTTCCAATATAAGGACAGTTAGTCCTTTCTTTCCCGTGTCTATGTAGTCCCCAAACCGGGCATACCACCTCAAGAGGGTAGGGGCAGTATGTACAGTTGTGCCCAACTTGGTTGTACAACTCGCGCATATAATCGGGTTCTATTTTCCCTACCGACTCTCTTACCATCGGAAAGTCTTCCACATTCTCTTCAAGAAGAGATGATAAATCCCTTCATCTTCCTTGGGAGGTCCCTTCCTAAAAGTCCAGGCTAACTACTATACTAGAAACAGACACCAAATCTACGGGACAGCTAGAGGTTCCCTTATCCCAGAATTCCGTATACTCCCCGTCACTTGACATATCTGTATTCATAGAATAGAATAGAACACAAAAATCATCAACAACAATTTCCAATGAAACCAATCTATGTTTTGGGGAATTTCTTATGCATGTCACAATGTATTTTGTTTGGGGAAAGTTGCCAAATAAGCACACTTGTTTTTTTCCTTTGTTTCAGGGGGGGGGGGGGGGGGGATCTCTAAACTCCTATCATTTGTTGTTCAAATCTGGAAATACTGGGGAAATGCATCCTACTTTGCTACGTTTGATAAATCTGTCACTGTTTCATCAATTTGGGGGGAAAATTGCTAAGTGGGTACACCTTGTTTGGGGGGGAATTTCCTAAGTATCAGAATACCGTGTTCTCATTTTCGGGGGAAATATGCCCTATCTTGCTATGTTTGATACATCTAACTTAGGATGAATCTTTCTTCGCTTGCTATCACTCCTTTTCGTCAGACATTGTTCTCATATTGAATACTTCAGTTTGAGTCAATCGAAGTAAATTAACCGGGCCCCCGTACAGCGGACTCCGAAGAGTCGGTCGGTTGGGATTCTTAGCTGTCAGTGAGACATGCAACTGTCTTAGTCTTACTTCGAGAGATTCATTCTTCCGAGTTCGCTCTGATACCAACTGTAACGCCCGCCCCTTTTCACCGAAAATCAGAGTCTAATTTTTTTTTTAAAGTGACGAAGGGCGCGGACGTCAAGACGCCAGTTAAGTCCGAGCTTCTAAAGCCCGGCCCTTAACTGGCCAACCCTACGTGTGCGTGGAACGAAGTCCACGAGGAACAGTTCACACATATAAGTAAGCTTGCGGAACGTTACATAAAACGCGGAATGATAATAAAGGCTAATCTACCAATTTTAGATAGCAGGGAAGATTACATTCATCTAACTAATAAAACATCTCAACATCATCGTATCCAAAACAAAACCAGAATATAGCAAGTAATTATACAGTCCGACAAGCTAAACTATATAAATACACATTTTCCAAAATAAACTTAATTAAAGCAAACAGTCTGCCTCCCCAAGCTCCTAAGCTTGGCTCCCTTCTCATCCTTCTGCTCCGGCATTTCCTGCGTCATCGGCTAGGGTAGAAGTAGGGCTTTAGACAACGCGCCCAGTAGGACTCCGAGTAGGGCTAACACATGGATTAGTGATAACAAAGCATATAGACAATATTATAATAAAACCATGCACTTTGGGCAATGTCATGCAATGGGTGTTCTATGTCATGAATCCCACCCATCAATCTCATCATCATTGTACAATGTCCCTTTTTCAACCATACATAGTGTTCCAAATAAAATCCATACCATCATCGTGCCATGACCCTATTGATGGAAAAGCCTCATCAAGATGCGATCCACACTAGGCATCCCCCTTGATGGAAGACCATCATCAAGGTATCATAATAAATACAACATCCCCCTTGATGAAAAACCATCATCAAGGTATCATAATTACAAAGGTCCCCCTTGATGGTAAAGCCTCATCAAGGTATAATAATACATATATGAAATATCTCCATGTTTGTTTATCGGTCGCCCCGACGGAGCATGGACTCCGGTTTCATTTCATCCTTCCCCTGTCATATCCCTCCCATGCCATGCATGAGATGTAGATGCCATATGCCATGTCATATATGTAACTCATATTCATAAAACCCATCTTAAAAACAATGCCATGATTATCAAAATAAATCAAAGGAAACCCATCACATAATACCAAAATCCAAAACCCATCTTACAAACAACCACATGATTACCAAAATAAATAAGAGGAAAACATCACATGATACTAAATCCAAAACCCATCTTAAAACAAACCATATAATTTCCAAACTAATTCAAAGAAACCATCACTCAATCCATGGCATACAAAAAGGTCGGAATCCTACCGAATACCGACTAGCGTCCTTTCTCGCTTCCGTCCGATAATCCGGTCGCCGATCACACACCGCTTGTGATGTCCGGTACCTTATTACATATTAACAATTAGTCCATGTTTTAACCATTTCTAAGCCCATACATCATTTCTTAGTGGGTTTTCCTCATTTTGATCAATATTTACGGTTTTGCCATTACCCTTCCATGGATAATTCATTCCCTCTTCCGTATACATTATGGTCTATAATGGATCCATAACTTAGACCCATTAATGATCCATAACTTAGGTCCGTTAATGACCCAGCAACCATATCATGTGATCATAAATTTAGTCCTTTTATTAACCTAACCCTTATTCCTTTAAACCCATACAAAACTCCATACTTAACCCTTTAAATGGTTAATGGATCATGGATTCAAAATACACAATTCATCAAATCTTTCCATGGGGTTTACATCATGCATTTAACCCACAATGAGTCCATTATCCACTCATTCCCTTTATTCATAATTGATCCATACACTCACCAATCATGAGATACAACCATATCTTAACCTAATCCCCATTAGCTAAAGCATATCCATAGACTTTAATCTTAGCCTATCCATTGGTTCACAAAAATGGGTCCATTGATGTCTCATTAGCCATGACATAAGAACATTAGCAATTAACCATTTAATTAACCTAACCTCCATTTATTTAAAACATAAATATATAACCCCATACTTAGACCATTAAGTGGCTCATAACAATGGGTCATTGGTTCATTAAAAATCAGCCCTTTCAACTTAACCAAATCCCCACTTTTTCCTTGGTCCTTGGATACACTTTAGATTCATCACCAATCCCTCCATTGAGAGAACCTAAACCATACATTTAATTCATCATTCTTTCATTATTATTTGATACATTTAAAGTCCATCAAAGCCATCAATATTCCCCTCATTATTTTCATAATTTATACCCATTAAACGCACCAATACACTACCATAGGGTTCGGCCATACACCATGGCCGAACCCATGGTTCATTGTTCATCATTCATTTGTAACCCTTAAGACCATGAATGACCATTAACCTTTCTCTATGGATTCCCTCACTTACAACCTTAAAAAAAAATTCCTTAACATAGACCCATTTAAAACTTTTAAACTATCAACACCTTTGCATATTCTTGATCCTTAAAAAAAAAAACCCTTTAAGATACCCAACCTTTCCTTCATGCATGCATGCATGATCCCTTAACATTTCACTAACATTAATCATTCACAACTTAAAACCCTAAAATCATAATTCATCCTCCAAAATTTTTAACCTTAAACACCCCATTATAATTTCCTCAATTACCTACATTTAATCATTTTAAAACCCTAAAATCATTAACCACCCTCATTGTCTCCCATTCTTATAAACCCTAATAATTAACCCAATCATCTACCATGGGGTTCATCCCCCTCTACCATTCCTTTTGAGGTCATTAAAATCATTTTCCATCTCCTATGATTCTCTCATTTAAAACCTCTTTACAAAACTTATCACATTCAATCATTTACGACCCTAAAAATCATAAACATTCTCCATGCTTCCATTTTTACATAATCCCATGCTTAAATAATTTAAATCCATTATATCCTTAATCCATTTATTTTTCCTTTCCCTAACCCTAATTTACCCATTAGGATTTTGTCCACTCTCCATCTTTCCATTTGATGGATTTAAAATCCAAAGCCTATGATCATTTGGCCACCATCAATTTTAACAAAAATGAATCCCAAATCTTAAACCCTAAAAATCCAAATCTCTTGTTTAGGAAACACTTACAATCCGTCGTCTCCTCCGACTTTCGCTACTCCCGTCGGCTTCCTTAGCCTCCTTTCTCCTTCCTCTTGATCTTTGGTCGGCCAAGATGCTTGATCAACGGTGAAAACCTCCAAGCTTGGGTTTGGCCATGATAGGGTTTAATTTGAGAGAGAGAAGGGAGGAGAAGATGGAGATAAATAACCCAAGGTCTTGATCTTGGAGTGATGAGCCCAAGCTTATACCTTTCTCCTCTCTTTCCTTCCTAGCTTTTCTTCTTCTTTCTCTTGGTTTTCTTCCTCTCCTTTTCCTTGGGTGTGGGATGGTGGTGGAGAACAAGAGAGGGAGAGAATGAAATGAGATCGTTGGAGTGGAGAGAATGAGATGAAAAGTCATCTCATCTCTTGGTTGTCTAGAATACACTCCACATTAACTTCCCCCACCAACCCATGGGATATTTTCATTTTTGCTTTATGCTTTATACTTTATGGTGGTGGTTATCCTAACCACCACCCTAGCCAACGTTTTGTATGCTTGGAATGAGATGGTTTTGGTCTCCCCTCTTTGACCCCTTTGACCCTTTTGACATCCTTTATGATTATTTAAACATTTAATTAATTAGATAATTAGGTTAAGTTAATTCCCATTTAATTTAATTCCATGAAATTTCTTCCATAAAATCCACCCATGGTTGACCAAGTCAACCATGGTGGCCGGCCCCACCAATTCTTGGTCCACACGCCACCTCACTTAGTGAGGTGGAGGTGGGTCCCATTGGACCATGTCATCTTGGTCAACTTCAAATTAACTTAGGTGATTTAAATTTCATTAAGCCCATTCCAACTAGTTGTATCACCATTGGGCCCATGTCCCAATTACATTTTCCTCTTACCATTTACCTTAGGGATTGCATAAATTTGATCCATTGGGTCCCAATTGGGTATTGGGTCCAATTTGACCATCCTTGGCCCAATTGACCACCATTGACCCTTTAAGTAAACTTAAATCCAATACATAATCCATTAGGCCCTAGTTGGGCCTTTGTCCACATTTTGATCCATTTACCCTTTATTCCACCAATTTCCAAATTTTCATCATTAAAATAAATAATATTCACATATTCATTGATTTATAAATTCTGGGCCATTACAATTAAGACTAGTTACCAATTTATCCATGTGATTAACTAGTCTTTAATCTTCCATCATTTTCTTGGTTCCACAAATGCTTAAGTCCATCAAAGTCAATTCATGGGGTTCGGCCATACATATGGCCGAACCCAATGGTTCTTCATTTCCATTTATTTTCATTTTTTTAGACTTTTCAAAATATTACAAAACCAACAATGATTTCTACTCATATACTTGAATCCAAATACCCATTCAATTGTCCATGGGGTTCGGCCATACACATGGCCGAACCCAATGGTTCCCTTGGTTCAATGATTCCATCAAATGTACATAGCTTAGGCTCTACTCTTTAACCATGATAACTACATGGTTCAGCCATCCAATGGCCAACCCAAAATAGTAACTATATCTCCATTTAAATCACATAAAAGCCCCATAATATTGTATGGTTTTTATCTCTCAAAAACCATCACAAATTACCATATAATTATCATATCATTTCATGGGGTTCGGCCATCCAAAGTGGCCGAACCCAATGGTCCATGTTTATCATTTTAAATCACCTTCTTCTATGGTTTAAACCTTTGACAAATTCGGCCATAACATGGCCAAATTTTGGCATTCAAATCCATGACTTAAAACCCTTTATAATATTGGAAAAAGCCCTCCATAGATATTTACCTTTCTTTATACAATTTGATTTAGCATGATCACCTTCTTTGATGGGGTTCGGCCATACCCTTGGCCGAACCTCATCCACCATTTTTTTTCTTTGAAGGTTCTTACCCTTATAGCTTAGGGTTTGGCCATACAAAGACCAAACCATAGTCCTTGATCATAGTAATTAACAAAATCTAAATGAAGTATTTACCAATGCACACTCTTCTAATTTTCCTTGGCTCCTTGTTGCTTCCTTCCTTCTTGTTCTCCTTTTGATCCTTGGTTGATTGTATGCTTGAATAATGGTGAAAACACCAAAGTATAATTCGGCCAAGAGGGTATGTTCTTGAGAGAGAGGGAGAGAGATGAATTCTAAGATTCTTTGTATGTATGTATGTTTTAAAAGGGTTTAAATGGAATGTTGTTGGTAAAGAACCTTAGACCATGGGTTCGGCCAAGGGGTATGGCCGAACCCGATAAAGAATCATGGAATTATATTCATATAGTAAGATCATGGAAGTGATGGCAAAGTTGTAAATATAGCCTAAAGTGAAAGATCATGGGTTCGGCCATGGTGTATGGCCGAACCCCAAGAGGTCTCTTTTATGGACTTGAGTGGCTAAGGAATTTATATGGGTCTAATGATTTTTAAAGAGAAGATTATGAACCATAGGGTTCGGCCATGGTGTATGGCCGAACCCAATGGAAGATGGTTATTAATTTAGAAAGGATCTGATGATGGAATTTTGGATCAAAAAGGAAGGAACCTTGATTTATGGATTTAAGGATGGTAATTGATATAATGGATAAATTGGAAAGTTAGACATCATAGGGTTCGGCCATGGTGTTTGGCCGAACCCCATGAATCAATTCTATGAACCAATATTATGGATTTAATATGAGTAAATAAATGAATGGACTTATGTTTTGGAACCTAAACATAAGATGATAGAGGTAATGGTAATTTTATAATATCGGCTTAAAATGAAAGATCATGGGTTTGGCCATGGTGTATGGCCGAACCCCATGAACTTGTTAATGGGCCATTTGTGGGCCTTTGTATAATTTAAATGAATGGTTTACCAAACCAAGGGATGAAGGGAATTATAAGGGCTTTATTTTATGATTTATGAATCAATCATGAATCCATGTTATGGATCAGTTTTGGACCTAAACATGAGGTGATGGAAACAATGGCAAGGATGTAAATAAGTGTGAAAATGATAGACCATGGGTTCGGCCATGGTGTGTGGCTGAACCCCATGGGGAATGATATATGGTTTTACTGTATAAAGGGTTAGAATAATAGAATGATAGCCATGGATGGCAAGATTGTAAATAAGTAAAATTAATGGACCATGGGTTCGGCCATGGTGTATGGCCGAACTCCATGGGGAATGTTTGGTGGACCTAGGGTTATGTATGTTGGATTAAATGAATATGAAGTGATATGTTCTTGTACTTAAGTTAAATGAGCAAAAAAGGAAACTAAAACAAAAGGAGTGAGGTTCGGCCGTGGTGTATGGCTGATGTAACACCCCGCCCTCTTCACTCTAATAATCAGAGTTTATTTTTTTTATTTTTTATTTTTAATATAAAATAATTAACCAAGTGATCTGGGTGGAGTGTCACGACGCGAGTTAAGTTCGGATCTCTAAATTTGACCCTTAACTGGCCAAGCCCATGTGCATATGAAGTAAGTCCATAAAACTGATCCGCACATGGTACAAATACAACTTGCGGAATTAACTTAGTCTTAATCTAACTGAGGTTATAATAGAACCTATATCTACTCAATTTATAACTTAAGATAGCAAAGTACAAGATTTATTTTCCAATATTACCAAATAACCTTAGTCTACCATTCATTCCAAACCATCCAAAATAAACCAAACCATAGCATCTACTTAACTACTTATTACATGCCAACACATCTAATTACCAAATTATATTGTCCAAATAAATCAAATAACAAGTCCATAAATGGTCTATTCATAGTCCATTCCAATCATTCAAACCGCCCAAGCTTCTTTGCTTGGTGCCCTTCTCGATCCTCATTCGTTGTCTTTCCTGCGTCATCCACTAAGGGTAGAGATAGGGCGTTAGATCAACGCGCCCAGTAGTGTTTCCGAATAGGGCTACCACAACGTTAGTGTAAAAACATGCAAACAATATAATAATACATGTGTGTCAAAATTCCATAAAAACATGCTATGTATGAAATGAACATGTAATGAGTCCCACCCATCACCATTCTACATAGCCTCCTCATGATGGGATTCTCATCGTCAAGGTACCTCACAGTGCTCTTTCGGACGCCCTGACGGAGTGTGGCCTCCGAATTCCTCTTGATGGGATTCTCATCATCAAGGTACCCCTCAGTGGTCTTTCGAACGCCCCGACGGAGTGTGGCCTCTGGTTACAACACCATCATCCCATGCCATGCATGAGATGTCTATGCAAACATGTCATTTGTAAATATAACATTTCATTCAAATAACTTATTCAAATAAACATAAAACAACAAATAAGATATGTGGTTACAACAAGGGAGGAAACCTATACTATGTTACTTTGTTTGACCTTTCTTTTGAACCATCCTCCGATCACTGCTTGTACGCCCTTCTAGCAATCCAAATACCTTATGTACATAGAAGCAAGTTAACATTCATCCACCTAATTTTCAGCAAGGCTTAATGTTCCAAGAACCCCTTTGTGGGGTTCGGCCATAGCCATGGCCGAACCTCACCCCTTAAAACTTTGGTCACTCCTTATCTATCTTAACCCAAAATTCCCAATTGAACCTTGATAGGGTTCGGCCATACTATATGGCCGAACCTTACCATCTTGGATTTTGGCTCACATGTCCATTCCTATGACCTTTTCATCTTGGATCATTTCATCATAATTAACATCATGCCATTTAGCTTATCCTTTGATTTAATTTATCTTTAAACAAAGTCCATCATCAGACCACTTTAGTGGGGTTGGGCCATACACATGGCCGAACCTCACGACTTAGTTTTTTTTTTGATCTTTCTTTCCAACCTTTATCATGGTTGATCAAATTAATAATAAATCCATAACTAAGCATAGGTGTTTCTTGAAACAAAAGCATAGAATAAATCATAGTTTCCAACATGATTCTAAACCCAAATCTAACCTCAAAATAGTCCATGGGGTTCGGCCATTCACTTAGCCGAACCCTATGGTTTCCTTGATGTAAATCTTCTCATCATACTTTACATCCTTACTTAATTTGGCCACAAGATGACCCATTTAACACATATAAAAATTACCATGTTTTGACATGGTTTTTGACCTTTAAAACATCAAACCAATCCACTCTTATCATGGGGTTCGGCCTGCCATGGCCGAACCCAATGATATATTTTCTATCCTTTTTAAGCAATCTTATCCAAGATTAAATTCATTGATGTATTCGGCCAATCCATAGCCCAACGCATGACACTGAAAACCATAATTTAGAACTTTTCAAAACATGTAATTAATCTAACTTAGCATAAAAAACAGTCCATAGTTTTGTTTTACAAAAATTATCCAAATTAACCCATTCTTTCCATGGGGTTCGGCCATCCCAAGTGGCCGAACCCTATAATCTATTTTTCATCTCATTCATGAAATACCATCCAATGTCTAACCCTTGATAGATTCGGCCATCCAATGGCCGGATCATGTTTCTTTATTAAATAATAGTTTATCGAAAACCTACCGTTTCCACGACTCCTCCAATTGATCATCACTCCGGCTTGTTCCTTCCCTTTCTTAGCCTCTCCTTCTTCTTGATTCCTTGGCCGAAGATGATTTTGTTGCTGTCCTTAAAATGATTCGGCTAAGGTATGAATTAGAGAAAGAGAGATAGAAGATTGGCTTTGAATGGAAAACCTTGATGCCAACTCCTTTGCTCAATGTATGCTTTTGTCTTGGTGAAATAAATCAACCAAGGACTGATTTCATATCAGTAACCAGCTGCTGTTCTTGATCTTAGAGAGATGATAATCGTCCAAGGAAGAGAGAGAGATAGAGAGAGTAAAATGAGAACCCTTTGTTTAACCAAAACCAGCCCAAGATTAACCTTGTGTAACTCACCTCACCTTAATCAAAGTCCTTTATGTTACTTGGGGGTTTCATTATGAAATGAAACTCCCCAACCCTCCAACGTCTCCATGCATGGTATTTGTGTAACCTCTCCTTTTATTCCTCCTCTCATTATCATCTCACATGGGGGTTTCATCTAGAGATGAAACCTTACCCCCTCCTCCAACGTGTAGTCTTATCATATTTGAATTTGAAAAGTCAAAACCTCTTTTGTAACTCTATAATACAGCAGCTCCATTCAGCCCATTTGATGATCCTCATCAACGTCCCATGTGAGAGCTTCATTCTTGAAATGAAACTCCCCTCCTCCAAGTGTGAACACACTTTGTAACTCCCATTGGTTTAATATCTATCTTGGAGTTTCAACTTTTAAATAAAACTCTCCATGTTCCAATGACTAGCCCCTTGGTTAACCTTGTATTTGTAACTCTCAAAACAGCCACCCCACTTATCTCTTTAGTAGATGTTACATGCATAAAAAGCCTCATGCAACCAACGTCCCCATGGTTTTGAATTTGAATTTTTGAAGTCAATAACTTCTCACCCTTGATGCAGCCCATGTGTAACCATCACCTCCTTAATGCTTATCAACGTCCCATGTAGGAGTTTCATTCTTGAAATGAAACTCCCCCTCCCTTGTTACCTTCCAACGTGTAAAACATTTGAAATTGAGTCACAACTCTCATATAACTCAACTAATAAATTCAAGTCATAAGTTTAGTTCAACTAAACTCCACCATTCATTTCAACTCAAACCAAACTCAATTAATGAAAACTTAAATCAACTAAGTTTTGAGCTCACTCCATGATTAATCATGTCCATCTCGACCCATTGGGTCCCATTTGACCATTTTGACCCATTTAACGAAATTTGACCCAATTATGATTCTTGACCCGTTTAAGTACATCTTATCCATTTATTTGTTTTGTAAACAAAACTACCATCCTTTGGGTCTTGATTGAACCATTGACCCATTTAAATTCAAATCAAATATATCACAATGGCAATTCCGTAAATATGAATAAATTCATGTAAATTGTTATCTTTGAAATTCCAGGGTGTTACAGCTGAACCCCACAAAGTTGTGTTTATGGACTTAGACCTAATGTTAAATCAAATGGGTCATGGTTTTACTTGATTGATATATTATAAGGTAACGGGACCTCACAAGGTGTGTACGATCGTGAGCGGTTATCGGACAAAAACGCAAGGACACATTAGTGGTCTTTGGTAGGATTCCACCTCTTTGAAACCATGGGTTTAATGTACAATGTTTTTATCTTATTTTGATGAATTATGTTGTAAAAGATATTGTTTCAAAATGTGAGTTTTAATGCTATGTTTATATGATAAAATAGCATGTGATTCATTACCATCTCATGCATGGCATGGGGTGAAGGATATGTAATCGGAGGGGCCACACTCTATCGGGGCGTTCGAAAAACCTATGTGGGATACCTTGATGTGCTTTTCCATCAAAAAGAAACCGGAGGGGCCACACTCGGTCAGGGCGTCCGAAAGACCTATGTGGGGGTACTTATATGTACTTGTGATGGGTGGGACTCATTGCATTTGACATCATGACATGGCATGGTTTATATGATTTTTTACATTATGATATTATTATGCATGTTTTGTACTAACCCTGTGTTAGCCCTAATTGGAATACCTACTGGGCTCGTTGTTCTAACGCCTTACTTCTACCCTATTGGATGATACAGGAAACGAGGGGAACGATGAACAAGAAAAGGGCCAAGCATAGGAGCTTGGATGTTTTTAGTTTTTATTTTGATTAAGTTACTTATGGACTTGTATTTGAGTAACAAGACTTCGGGCATGTAATAATTTAGGTGATTTGCTATGGTTGGATGTTTATTTGGATAATTAAGTTATGTTAATTATGATTAAGGACTTGACGTACTTTGCTATCTAAAATGGAATAGAACTAGGTTCTGTAACACCCTGGAATTTCAAAGTTATCATTTTATATGAATTTATTAATATTTACGGAATTGCCATTGTGATATATTTGAGTTGAATTTAAATGGGTCAATGGGTCAAACAAGACCCAATGGTTAGTAGTTTTGATTACAAAACAAATAAATGTTTAAGATGAACTTAAACGGGTCGAAAATCATAATTGGGTCAAATTTTGTTAAAAAGGGTCAAAATGGCCAAATTGGATTCAATGGGTTGTGGTTGACATGTTTGATCATTAATTGAGCTCAAAGCTTAGTTGGGTTAAGATAAGTTAAATGTTTGAGTTGGGTTTGAGTTGAAATAAATGATGGAGTTGAGCGGAATTTATTAGTTGAGTTACATTAATGAATGAGTTAAGTTGGGTGAGTTAAATAATGAGTTGGATGAATAAATATTTCAAGTAAGTGAATGAGAGTGGTGTGTGATGATTGCAAGGTTTTAAACAATGAAAAACGTTGGAATTGCATGGGAGAGGTACTTCATGCATGTAACTCCAAGATAAGAAATTTATGGAGGTGGCATTTTTGGGAGTTACAAAGGTGGGAGGTTTATTTCAAATGCTAATGGTAGGTACGTTGGAAATGGTTGGGTGTACATGGTTTGGGTCTTCAAGGGACAGACAATAGATAGGTTTATAATCCATGCATGTAACTCCCATTCAAGTGATAAAGGAAATGAGAGTTACATTTTGAAATTCACATCATGGGACGTTGGATGCATGAGAACATTGTATGCATGTAACGGCTACAATGGAGATAAGTGGGATGGCTGTTTTAAGAGTTACACATGCAAGGATAATGGAGAGAATGTAAACAATCACCTCCAAAGTAAGTAGAGACGTTGGATGCAAGGGGGGGGGTTTCATTCCATAGATGAAACCCCAAGGAACTTAAAAGATTTTAATTATGAAGAAGTGAGTTACACAAGGTTAAACCTTGGGCTGAAGTTGATTAGTTAAGAGGAATTCATTCTCTATCATTATCTCTTTCTCTCTTGGGCATCCTCCATCTCTCCAAACACTGAGAACAGCAGCTAGTCATTGATTTGCAATCAGTCCTTGGTTGTTTTCTTTCACCAAATCAAGAGCACACATTGAGTAAAGGAGGGGGGAATCAAGGTTTCTCATCTAAAGCCAATATTCTTTCTCTCTCTCTACCTCTTTACCGTGTCCTACATTTTAAAAATAAGAGCAGCAGCTGGTTGCTTAATCAGTCCTTGACCATCAAGGAATCAAGAAGAAGGAGAGGCTAAGAAAGGGAAAGGAACAAGCCGGAGTGAAAATCAATTGGAGGAGTCGCGGAAACGGTAGGTTTTCGATAAACAATTTTTAAATCATGATCCGGCCATTGGATGGCCGAATCTAACAAGGGTTAAATATTGGTTGGAAGTGCATGATTAGGATGAACAAAAATATGCAATGGAGAAGACTGACAAAACAGTCAGTCGACTGAATCATTGATTCAGTCGACTGAACTGACAATGGATGAATCAAGAACAAGTTTCTGAGAGTTTCAGCCGACTGAACTATGGTTTCAGTCGACTGAACTGATGATGAACGAATCAGAAATAAGTTTCTGGGAGTTTCAGCCGACTGAATGAGGGATTCAGTTGACTGAACTAACGGTGACTGGAAGCAGAAAAAGTTTCTGGAAGTTTCAGCAGACTGAATATACGATTCAGTTGACTGAATGGATGCTTGTTAAACACGTAAATGAATGATTGGTAGTTCAGCGGACTGAATATATGATTCAGTCGACTGAAAATAAACTGGCAGAACAAGCAGATGACCTGATTCAAAGTCAGCCGACTGAATCTGTGATTCAGTCGACTTAAATGGTACGAACCATGTTTCAGCCGACTGAGTGTGTATTTCAGTCGACTGAAACTGAACTGACAAGACAAACAGACAATCTGACTCGAAGTCAGCCGACTGAATCTATGGTTCAGTCGACTAAACTTCTGATTCAGTCGACTGAACGCGTAATTCAGTCGACTGAATCGAAAAGTACAGTTTTGAATGTTAACTTGCTGCTATGTAAATAAGGTATTGGATTTGCTAGAATGGTGTACAAGTCGTGAACGGGAGACGGTTCAAAAGAAGAGTCAATCTAAGTGAATTTGGTGTAGGTTTCCTACCTTTTTGTAACCACCTATGATATTGCCGTTTTATATTGATTTCGATAAGTTGTTTGAATGTTATGTTATATTTACAAATGGCATGTATGCATAGACATCTCATGCATGACATGAGGTGATGATGTTGTTGTAACCGGAGGCCACACTCCGTCGGGGCGTCCGAAAGACCACTGTGCGGTACCCTGATGATGAGAATCCCATCAGGAGGAATCCGGAGGCCACACTCCGTCGGGGCGTCCGAAAGACCACTGTGGGTTACCTTGACGATGAGAATCCCGTCAAGTGATGGCTATGTTGAATGGTGATGGGTGGGACTCATTACATGTTCATTTCATACATAGCATGTTTTATGGAATTTTGTCACACACGTATGATTATTATATTATTTGCATGATTTTGACTAACCATGTGGTAGCCCTATTCGGAAACATTATTGGGCGCGTTGATCTAACGCCCTATCTATATCCTTAGTGGATGACGCAGGGAAAGGGAAGGACGTGGATCGAGAAGAGGACCAAGCAAGGAAATTGGGGCGTTTTGAATGATTTGGAATGAACTTTGAATGGACTATTTATGGACTTGTCATTTGATTTATTCGAACACTGTAATTTGGTAATTAGTTATGTTGGCTTGTAATAAGTAGATAAGTAGATGCTGTGGATTGATTTACTTTGGATGGTTGGATTGAATGGTAGACTAAGGTTATTTGATAATTTTGGAGAATAAATCTTGTACTTTGCTATCTTAAGTTTTAAAATGGATTAGTCTTAGGATTTATTCCTCAGTTAGACTAAGACTAAGTATTATTCCGCAAATTGTATTTGTACCATGTGTGGTTCATTTTATGGACTTAATTCATACACGCATGGGCATGGCCAGTTAAGGGTCGGATTTGGAGATCCGAACTTAACTCGCGTCGTGACACTTCGCCCCGATCACATGATTATTATATTTAAAAAAAAAAATAAAGTCTGAAAATTAGAGTGAAAAAGGCGGGGTGTGACAGTTGGTATCAGAGCGAAACGGGAAGTTGAATCTTCCGAATTAAGATTAAGACGGTTTCATGTCTCACTGACGGATAAGAATCCCAACTGACCGACTCTTCGGAGTCCGCTGACTGGGGGCCGGATTAATTTACTTCGTGGACTCAGACTGAACAAATCAATCTGAGAACAACAGTGAAAGATAACAAAAGTACAGTATTATAATTGATCTATCAAATGTAGCAAAATAGGATATACATCCCCCAATACTCCCCAATTGAGAAAAACAAAACATAGGGAATTTAGAGATTCTCCCCTCAAAAACAAATAGAAAACCAAGTTTGCTTATTTGGAAATCTCCCCAAAATTGTGAAAAATACAAACTGTACGAGGAAACTAAGTCAATAATGTTTTCATGACTTAGGGAAATGGCTCCAAAGAAAAGGATCCCTCAAAACCAGAAAGGGAAGGAAAAGGTGTTGCAAATCACGCAACATGAGAAAGTGTTATCACAACACGAAAAATTTGTGCATGAGAAGGAGCCGTCTATACATGAGAAGGAGGTAACCCAACCTGATGAGGAGCGATCTGTCCATGAAAAGTCGCACAATGGGGAAGAATCACAGCACTCTTGGAGGGAAGAAAAGGGGAGTGAGAATGCATCAGGGAAGGAGGGAGAAGGGAACAGTGGTATACATATACCACATGTGCCGCCTGAGCTTCAGGGCTTAGTCCAAGCAGTGGTAACCTCTGTACTCCAGCAACATATGAATGGGAGTGAAAGTTCCAGGGATGCCAGTGACCGGAGTATGGCACGAGAATTTCAACAACAGCGTCCTCCCTACTTCAAAGGGAAGGAAGGGGCTGTCGGAACCGAGCATTGGCTGAAGAAGATCACTCAGATCTTAAAATTACTTAAGATCTCGAGTCATGCTGACAGGATTCTACTGGCTACTTCACAATTGATAGAAGATGCCGGTAAATGGTGGGAGGTGGTGGAGAAGCAGAGGGCACTCATACCAGTTAGGGAGAAGACGGCCCTGACATGGAATGAGTTTTCAGCAACCTTTCTGGAACACTACTTTCCGGAGGAGGAGAAGAAGCGACAGACGGAACTTTTTCTGTCCTTGGTACATGGCTCTATGACGGTGGCAGAGTATCACCTTGAATTTCTCAGTTTATCCATTTATGCATTCTATATGGTGGACACAGAACTTTGCAAGGCAAGAAAGTTTGAGAGGGGTCTACGGCCAAACATCAGGGCCAAAGTGACCATATTTAAGTGCACCACATTGGCTGAGGTGGTCAGCAAGGCCACAATAGCAGAACAGGAGTTGAATGCAATAGTACGGTTTGACAATCGTCGAGCTCCAAGTGGGAGGGGTGGGTTTCAGCCCAACAAGAGGTTCCGTCCGAACTTCAGTAGACCCTCACCATCAACTGGGTTCGCGGGGAGCTTTCGTCCCAACCAGCCCTCCCCATCTGCATCAGTCACCCAGTCATTCAGAGGGGTGAACAATTGTTTCCATTGTGACCAACCGAGTCACTTCAAGAGAGAGTGTCCAAAGCTCAATAAGCTCTCATATTCCAGAGGATCTTTCCGTCCACCAGCTAGGCCAGCTAACTCCCGAGGAGGCAGGACTTATAATCAGGCGGGTCGGGCGCCTAATCCTACCGGATCTGGACGACTATTTGCTCTGGAACCTCCTGAGGATGTGGATCATTCTGTGATTCAAGGTATGGCCGTTGTCAATAGTTCTTATGCTTATGCATTGTTTGATTCTGGAGCATCGCACTCTTTTATATCTGCATCCTTTATAACTGCTACTGGAACACTAGTTCAAAAGCTGTCCACCACACTCACAGTAGTATCCCCTGTCGGAGACACGTCTTTGGGACTCATATGCACGGCCATAAATACAGAACTCGTTGGACTCAGATTTGAGTTCAATTATCTGGTACTCGACATGACTGAGTACGATATTATATTCGGCATGGACTGGTTGGCTGGTTATGAAGCCAATATTGATTGTTATCGCCGAAGAGTGACATTTTGGTCACCCGAGGGAAAGCAGTATATAGTTCGTGCCGACAAGCAAAGCAGACTGCAGGAAGGGTTGCATCATGTGGTGTTGAACAATATTGTCATCAACAAAGCACCAGTCACTGAACTTCCAGCAATTGTGAAAGAATTTGTTGATGTCTTTCCAAAAGAACTCCCTGGTATACCGCCTATAAGGGAGCTAAATTTTGAGATCAAGCTGTATCCTGCTACCTCACCAGTGTCTCTACCCCATTATCGGATGGCACCAGCAGAAATGTCCGAGTTGAAGAAGCAGCTTGATGAGTTACTCAGACTGGGTTGCATTCGGAACAACACATCATCATGGGGAGCTCCAGTGTTGTTCGTGAAAAAGAAAGACGGTTCACTCAGAATGTGTGTGGACTACCGGAAGTTGAATCAGCTAACTGTCCGGAACAAGTATCCTCTACCCAGGATCGATGATTTATTCGATCAGTTGAGGGGATCCAGTCACTTTTCCAAGATTGACCTGATGTCCGGCTATCATCAAATCCGGGTCAGGGAGGAAGATATCGAGAAAACAGCTTTCAGAACACGGTATGGACTATTTGAATTTGTAGTCATGCCATTTGGGCTTACCAACGCACCGGCTGTGTTCATGGACTTAATGAACAAAATATTCCGTCCATATCTGGATCGGTTTGTTATAGTGTTCATTGACGATATCCTGATCTATTCCAAGAGTCAGGAGGATCATGCTGAGCATCTTTGAATAGTATTGAACACTTTGAGACAGAACCAGTTGTATGCCAAAGCAAGCAAATGCGAATTTTGGCTACCTGAGGTCAAATTCTTAGGGCATGTTATAACAGCTGATGGTATAACCGTTGATCCGGCTAAGGGGGCAGCAGTAAGCGAGTGGAAAGCACCAAAGAATGTCACTGAGATCCGTAGCTTCCTGGGTTTGGCTGGATATTATAGGAAGTTCATCATGGATTTCTCTAAAATAGCATCTCCATTGACTCGACTCACTCAGAAAGGGGTCAAATATGAGTGGTCAGAGTTGTGCAATCATAGGTTTGAGGAGCTGAAAGAGAGACTTACAACTGCTCCTATTTTAGTTTTACCGGAAAGAGGCAAAGGTTATGAAGTGCAATGCGATGCATCAGGAGAGGGACTGGGATGTTCACTCATGCAACGGGATCGTGTGGTGGCATATGGTTCAAGACAACTAAAGATACATGAACGCCTCTACCCCACCCATGATCTGGAATTAGCTGCAGTGGTCTTTGCTCTTAAAAGCTGGAGACACTATCTACATGGTGAGAAGTTTGAAGTCTTTTCAGATCACAAGAGTTTGAAGTATTTATTTGATCAGAAAGAACTCACCCTGAGGCAGCGCAGATGGATGGAATATTTGGCGGACTATGAATTTGCACTCCGATATCATCCGGGAAAGGCCAACAAGGTGGCAGATGCTCTTAGCCATATGTCTCATGTATCAGTGGCATGTCTGATCAGGACTAAATGGGAGATGTTGAATACCATTCTTGAGTTCAATCTATACATCACAAACCATGGGAGTATGTACAATTTGATTATACAATCCAACATGGTTACAAAGATTGAACAGGAGCAGCGAGCAGATCCGGAAATGGCAGAGACATGGGCAAAGATGTCTATTGGTGAGGTTGTACCGGATTGGGAATTACGACCAGGATAGGGTCTTATGTTCCAGGGTAGAATTTATGTGCCAAGAAGCTGCAGAAAAGAATTACTGATAGAGGCACATCAGAGCAAGCTCTCCATTCATCCGGGTAGCACAAAAATGTATCATGACTTAAAAAGACATTATTGGTGGCATGGACTCAAGAAGGATGTTGCAGAGTTTGTGGCGCATTGTTTAACTTGTCAGCAAGTTAAGACGGAGCACCAGAAACCACCAGGGTTACTCAAACCCTTAGCAGTGCCGGAATGGAAATGGGAGCACATTTCCATGGACTTTGTGACGGGGTTGCCGAGGTCCTCGAAGGGCAATGACGCTATATGGGTCGTGGTAGATCGACTGACCAAATCCGCGCATTTTATTCCCATCAAGATGTCGGATTCATGTGAAGGTCATCAAAGGGCAATGATGCAATATGGGTCGTGGTAGATCGATTGACCAAGTCTGCACACTTTTTTCCCATCAAGATGACAAATTCATCTGAGACTTTGGGACGACGATACATCAAGGATATCATCAGGCTACATGGTATCCCCAGGACTATTGTGTCCGACAGAGATGGCCGATTCAATGGCAGTGTGTGGCAGAGCATGCAAACAGCTATGGGGACAAATTTATTGATTAGCACAACGTTCCATCCACAGACTGATGGACAGTCAAAGAGGACAATACAGACATTGGAGGATATGCTGTGTAACACCCCGGATTTTCAATTTATGAATATATATGGAAAATTATCCATTTAATTCGTGAATTAATGGAGATAGACCTTAGACGGGTAAGGAGTTGGGTCAAATGGCCCAATTAAGACACAATGGATATTGGATAAGGTTCAATTGAAATACTTGGGTAAGATTTATTTAGTTGGGTCAAAGTTGTCAATTGGGTCAAATGCCAATTGGGACCCAATGGGTCATGGTTGACTTGGCCGACCACCATATGAATTCAAATATGATTAAGGTGTGGCTGAATTAAAGTGGATTAAGTTCAATTGAGTTAATGAATGAGTACAAGTTTTGAATTTAAAAGAATTAAAAATAATAGAGTTATGGAGAGTTGGATGGGAAGTATTGGGACTTTCATCTTAAGTGAGTGGGGTGGGAAGATGAAGAGTTTTGTTGTTTCAAAAGACACCTTCAAGGGTTACACGTTGGAATGGTGGGAGTTTCATCTCATGGGATGAAACTCCAAATGAATCATTAATGAGGGAGGTGAATGGTTTTGGTGGTTACACAAGGCATACCCATAGCACACGTTGGGAAGATGAAGAGTTTTGTTGTTTCAAAAGACACCTTCAAGGGTTACACGTTGGAATGGTGGGAGTTTCATCTTATGGGATGAAACTCCAAATGAATCATTAAAGAGGGAGGTGAATGGTCATGGGAGTTACAAAAGGGCATCACCAAAGGACACCACCCTTGGCCGACCCTCATTGATCAAAAAAGGACTTGGAGTTTTATTTCACTCTCTCCCTCTCACTTGGCCGATCCTCCTCTCAAGGCAAGAAACACATAGAATAATTTCTATCTCCTCTCCCTCTCACTCAAGGCCGACCACTCTCATTGACAAAGGGAGAACACTTAGAGTTTTTATCTTAAATCTTCTCTTTTTCTCTCTCTCTCTCAAACCTTCACCTCTTGGCCAAACCACTCCTAAAGATTTTACAAAGATCAATCTCAGCCAAGGATCAAGAAGGAAGGAAGAAGAGGCAAAGAAAGGAAAGGATCGGAGGAACAAGAAGGAGTGAAAGAAACTAGAGGAGTCGCGGAATCAGTAAGTACTTGATAACATGTTATTAAGTAAGAAAAGATGGTCAAGGAACATGGTTTGGCCATTGCATGGCCAAACCCTAAATTGTAGGTACAAGAACCACCAAGGACTAAAAAGGGGTTGGATGAGATTCAGCCATGTGTATGGCCGAACCCCATCAAAGGATCAAGCATGGATGAATGATATATTTTAAGGAAAATAATGAACCATAGGGTTCAGCCATGTTGTATGGCCGAACCCCATGGAAAAGTATTAAGGATTTTTAAAGGGTTTAAATGAGGGAAATAGTGGAGGAATGTTAATGGTGGTAAATGGGTCTAAATGATGCAAAAGGTGGAGAACCATGGACCATGGGTTCGGCCATGGTGTATGGCCGAACCCCATATAGAAATATTGAATTATTTACATGTATTTAGATCATGGAAATAAGGAGGAAGGTATTGATTTTTAAATGGTCTAAAATGCTATAATGGTGAAGAACCTTGGACCATGGGTTCGGCCATACACCATGGCCGAACCCCATGGAGGTATATTATTGATGTTTAAAGGGTTTTAAGGATAAGAATGATGGATGGATATTGGTAAATGTTAATGAGTGTAGAGGATGAAAATCATGCAAATTGATTAGTGATCTTAAATAAGGTTTACATGTTGTAAAATGATAACCTAAGTGTATGATTAAACGCCCCCATGGAGGGACTTGACTTATGGACTCAAGATAGTAAATGATTTAAAAAGAGGATTAAAATGGGACACCATGGGTTCGGTCATGTTGTATGCCCGAACCCCATGAATCATGTTAATGAGTTATTTATGAATCTGGGCATGTTTGAATGAATGAAATGTTTAGTCATGGATCTATGCTATGGACTTAAGTATGGTTAAGTAAAGTGATTATCTAAGGAAAGAAATGATGGCCAAATGGGTGAAATTAAAGGACCATGGGTTCGGCTATGTTGTATGGCCGAACCCCATTGATTATGTTTTTGGATCTAGGTCTGTATAAGAGACCTAAGTGTATTATTGAACCATGGAAAATGGTTAGTTGTGGATATATGTTTCGGACCTAAGCATGAGGTGATGGAAATAGAGGCTAAGATATAAATGGAGTGAAAATAATGGAGCTTGGGTTCGGCCATGGTGTAAGGCCCAACCCCATGGGGAATATTTTGTGGACTTAGGGTTTCTTAAATTGTTAAAGTTATGTGGGATTGGTTAATAAATAAAAGAGGGACCCAAATTCAAGTGAGTGAGTGAGGTTCAGCCCTGTTGTATGGCCGAACCCCACTAAGGTGTGTTTTTGGACTTAGACATAATGGGAAATCAAATGGAACATGGGTTTTGATTTATTGATACGTTATAAGGTAACTGGATCTCACAAGCGGTGTACTATAGTGAGCGGTTTCCAGACCAAAACGGAAGGACATATTAGTTGATCATTGGTAGGATTCCTACCTCATTGAAACCATGGGATATGTATGATGATTTTGATTCATATTTTGACAAGTTATTTTGTATAAATGATATGTTTCAAATATGAGATTTTAATGCTATGATTGTAATATTATATAGCATGTGTTCATTTGCGTCTCTTGCGAGGCATGAGAGGGATGATATGTAACCGGAGACCACACTCCGTCGGGGCGTCCTTAAGGCATCTGCGGGGGTACCTTGATGTGCATTATCCATCAAGAGGTAACCGGAGACCACACTCCGTCGGGGCGTCCGTAAGGAAATTGTGGGGATACCTTGATGAGGAGATTCCATCAAGAGGATACCATGTGTTCTGTGATATGGGCGATGGGTGGGACTCATTGCATATGACACCATGGCCTGGCATTGTTTTTACATGGTCTTGATATTATGTTATCTATATGATTTTGTACTAACTATGTGTTGACCCTACTTGGAGCACCTACTAGATGCGTTGTCTAATGGCCTACTTCTACCCTAGTTGATGAAACTGGAAATGGACAAGGCAATGGACATGATTGGAGCCAAGCTTAAGAGCTCGGATGTTATAGTTTCGTTTTTACTTAAATTATTCATGGACAATGTAATTTGAGTAGTTAGGATTCAGACTGTAATAACTTAGATTAATTGGTATGGTTTGGAATTGTTATTTTGGATATTTTAACTTAAGATAATCATTGTTAAGTAATGCATTACCTTTCTATCTAAAATGGAATAGAATTAGGATTCTATTATAATTCTGCATCTATGTTTTATTTCGCAAGTTTAACTTGAGTAGGTGTGAACCGTTTTAGTGGACTTAGTCCACGTACACGTATGGTTGGCCAGACTCTGATTTTCTGCGAGTGAAAAAGGGCGGGGCGTTACAGTTATTATCAGAGAGAAACCAGAATAATGAATCTTTCGAAGTAAGATTAAGACGGTATCATGTCTCATTAACAGATAAGAATCCCAACTGACCGACTCTTCGGAGTCCGCTGCACGGGGGCCGGATTAATTTACTTCGTTAGACTCAGACTGAAACATTCGAACTGACAGCAACACTTGACGAAAAAGGAATGATAGCAAGGGAAGTACAGTCACTATAAATTGGATTTATCAAACATAGCAAAATAGGAGATATTTCCCCGATATCTCAAATTGAGAAACAAACACTTGATACTTAGGAAGTCTCCCCCAAAACAAAGAAATATAAAGAGTGTTTATTTGGCAATTTCCCCAAAAATGTGAAAACAAAAACTTTATGAAGAAACTAAGTCAACGATGTTTTCAATGACTCAGGAAAAATGCCTCCGAGAAGAAGAAGAACCCGACCAAACCCACATGGGGATGACGAGGAGCAACCACCCCACCAAGAGGAGGAACAGAATAGCGTGAACGTACCTGTGGTGCCTCCCGAATTACAAAACTTGGTCCAAGCGGTGGTCATTTCTGTTCTTCAACAGCACATGAATGGAAATGGGACCACCAGCGACGCCGATGATAGGACGATGGTCAGGGATTTCTAGCAGCAGCGCCCCCTTACGTCAAAGGGAAAGAAGGGCCTGTCGGAGCAGAGAACTTGTTGAAGAAAATTACTCAGATCCTGACCCTACTAAAGATCTCGAGTCATGAAGACAAAATATTGTGGCTACATCACAACTGATTGATGATGGCGGTAAATGGTGGGAGGTGATAGAGAAATAGAGAGCGCTCCTTCTGGAAGGGGAAAGGACTGCAATGGCATGGGAGTAGTTCTCAGCTACATTTTTGGACCACAACTTTCCTGAGGAGGAGAAGGAACTCCACACCCAAGCGTTCCTATCTTTGGTGCAAGACACCATGACAGTTGCAGAGTACCATTAGGAGTTCCTCAGTCTGTCCTGTTATGCCCTATATATAGTGGACACGGAGTACCGAAGGGCTAGCAAGTTTGAGCGGGGCCTTCGACCGAGCATTAGGGCCAAGGTAACCATCTTCAAGGCAGCTACAGTGGCAGAGGTGGTCAGCAGGGCCACTATAGCGGAGCAAGAGATGGCCGAGACAGTGCAGTTTGTGGACAACCGCCGAGGTCAGAATGGGGGATGTACATTTCGTCCCAACAAGAGGTTTCGACCTAACCTTGGGAGACCCTCACCTTCCACTGGGTCAACAGGGGGCTTTCGTCCCAATCATCCCTCTCCATCAGCATCACTCTCTCAGGTCTCCCGAGTTGAGGGCACTTGTTTCCATTGTAACCTACTTGGTCATTTCAAGAGGGACTGTCCACAGCTTAGCAGACCTTCTAACTCCGGGGTTCCTTTCGCCCTCCAGCCAGACCAACTCATTCAAGAGGCACGAGGACATACGACCAGGCGGGACGGGCACCTAACCCTACAGGATCTAGACGCTTGTATACTTAAGCTCCTCCAGCAGCAGTAGATCACTCCGTGATTCAAGGTATGGCAGTAGTCAGTAGTTCCTACGCCTTTGCATTATTTGATTCTAGAGCATCCCACTCCTTCATATCTGCTGCATTCATATCCGCTACTGGCACATTAGTACAAAAACTGTCCACATCACTCACAATTTTATCCCCCGTCGGAGACACATCATTGGGGCTTATATGCACAGTAGTGAACACTGAACTCGCTGGATTCAGATTTGAGTTCAACTATCTGGTACTCGATATGACTCAGTACGATATCATCTTTGGCATGGACTGGTTGGCTAGCTTTCGGGCCAACATTGATTGCCATCTTCACAAGGTGAAATTTTGGTCACCCGAGGGAAAACAATATGTGGTACATGCTGAAAAATAGAGCATCCCTATAAGAAGAAGATTGCATGAAGGGTTGAACCACCTGGTATTGAACAGTATCAGATTAAACAATGCACTAGTGGCTGAACTTCCGGATATAGTGAAAGACTACACGAATGTGTTTCCAACATAACTCCCTGGCTTGCCACCCATGAGGGAGATTAATTTTGAGATCAAGTTGTACCCTGGTACTGCTCCAGTGTCATTGCCACATTACCGGATGGCACCAGCTGAGATGTCCGAGCTAAAGAAGCAAATTGATGAACTGCTCAGACTGGGATGCATCTAGAACAGTACATTTTCTTGAGGAGCCCCGGTATTATTTGTGAAGAAGAAGGACGGTACACTCCGGATGTGTGTGGATTACAGAAAACTAAACCAGCTGACTGTCAGGAGCAAGTATCCTCTACCTAGGATCGATGATCTATTCGATCAACTTAGAGGTTCCAGCCACTTCTCAAAGATTGATCTGATGTCCGGTTACCATCAAATCCGGGTTAAGGATGAGGACATAGAGAATAGAGCCTTCAGGACATGGTATGGACTATATGAGTTTGTAGTCATGCCATTTGGACTCATCAATGCCCCGGCTGTGTTCTTGGATTTACTAAACAGGATCTACCGTCCTTACTTGGACCAATTTGTGATTGTATTTATTGACGACATCCTGATCTATTCCAAAAGTCAGGAGGAACATGCTGAGCACCTGCGAATAGTCCTGGACAGCTTGAGAAAGAGCCAACTATATGCCAAAGCATGCAAGTGTGAATTTTGGTTATCTGAGGTCAACTTTTTGGGCCATGTTATATCAGCAGAAGGTATAGCCGTGGAACAGGCTAAGGTGGCGGTAGTGAGAGAATGGAAAGCACCGAAAAATGTGACTGAGATCCGTAGATTCCTGGGTTTGGCTGGTTACTGTAGGAAGTTTATCATGGTCTTCTCGAAGATTGCGTTTCCACTTACTTGACTCTCTTAGAAAGGAGTCAAATTTGAGTGGTCAGATGTGTGCAATCGGAGATTTGAGGAACTGAAGGAGAGACTTACAACTGCTCCTATCTTGATTTTACCAAAAAGAGGCAAGGGCTATGAGGTACAATGCGATGCTTCAGGAGAGGGACTTGGGTGTTCACTCTGTCAAAGTCAGCGTGTCGTAGCTTATGGTTCAAGACAATTGAAAATACATGAATGCCTCTATCCCACACATGATCTTGAACTAGCCGCAGTGGTCTTCGCTCTCAAAAGCTGGTGACACTTTCTTTATCGCGAGAAATTTGAAGTGTTTTAAGATCATAAGAGTTTGAAATACTTGTTTGACCAGAAAGAGCTCAGCATGAGGTAGTGCAGATGGATGGAATATCGACAGGATTATGAGTTCGTGCTTCGATATCATCCTCGCAAGGCGAACAAAGTGGCAGATGCCCTCAGCCGCATATCACATACGTCAGTGGCCAGTCTGATCAGGACGGAATGGGAGATGCTGAATACCATCCGAGAGTTTAATCTATATATCAGTAACCATGGGAGTATGTATAATCTAATCATACGGTCCAACATGGTCTCCAAGATTGAACATGAGCAGCGGACAGATCCGGAAGTGGAGGAGATATGGGCCAAGATGTCTACTGGTATGGTCACTGGAATGGGATTATGACTGGGACAGGGTCTTGTATTCCGAGGTAGGACATATGTGCCTAAGAGCTGCATAAGAGAGTTGTTGATCGAGGCACACCAAACCAAACTCTCCATTCATCCGGGCAGCACCAAGATGTATCACGACCTGAAAAGACGCTACTGGTGGCATGGGCTCAAACAAGATGTGGCAGAATTTGTTGCTCATTGCCTAACCTGTCAGCAGGTTAAGACGGAACATCAGAAACCACCAGGGTTACTCAAACTCTTATCAGTGCCGGAGTGGAAATGGGAAGATATTTCCATGGATTTTGTGATAGGGTTGCCAAGGTCCTCAAAGGGTAATGATGATATATGGGTCGTGGTAGATCGATTGACCAAGTCGGTACACTTTCTGCCCATCAAGATGACAAATTCATCTGAGACCTTGGGTCGACGGTATATCAGGGATATCATCAGATTACATGGTATTCCCCGGACTATTGTGTCCGACAGAGATGGCCGATTCACCGTTAGAGTGTGGCAGAGCATGCAGTCAGCCATGGGGACAGATCTATTGACAAGCATAGCATTCCATCCACAGACTGATGGACAGTCGGAGAGGACGATATAAACATTGGAGGATATGCTGAGAGCATGTATGCTAGACTTCGAAGGGGGATGGGAGGATCACTTGCAGCTGGTGGAGTTCTCTTATAACAACAGTTACCAGGCAAGCCTCCAAATGGCTCCATTCGAGGCCTCATATAGTAGGCCGCGTAGATCACCACTGTGCTAGACAGAGGCTGGTGAGCCTGCACCGATTGGACCTGAGTTAGTTGCAGAGACTACAGCGCAGATACATTTGATACGACAACACCCGCTTGCTACACATGGTCGTCAGAAGAGCTACGCGGACAAGAGTTGGAGGTTCCTGGAGTTTGAGGTGGGAGACTTAGTGCTCTTGAAAGTCTCGCCACGAAAGGGACACATGAGGTTTGGAAAGAAGGGAAAATTGTCGCCTAGATTTGTGGGGCTGTTTCCAATCCTGAAAAGGGTGGGGGAGGTAGCTTACCAACTGGCACTTCCTTCACAATTGGCATCTTTGCACGATGTATTCCATATATCTATGCTGAGGAAGTACAATCCTGATCCCTCACATGAACTGAATGTACAAGACATAGAGGTGCAAAGCGACATGACATACATCGAAAAGCCTGTCAGAGTGGTGGAGAAAGAACAAAGGGTGTTACGAAACCGAGCAATTCAGTTCGTCAAGGTGGTATCGGATCGACATGGTAATGAGGAAGCCACTTGGGAACTTAAATCGGAAATGAGAATAACTCATCCTGAGCAATTTATGTAATCTGTTTGAAACCCTACCTCGCTCGATTTTCGAGACAAATATTTTCAAAAGAGGGCAGTATTGTAAGACCCCGGATTTTCAATTTATGAATATATATGGAAATTATCCATTTAATTTGTGAATTAATGGAGATGGACCTTAGATGGGTAAGGAGTTAGGTCAAATGGCCCAATTAAGATCCAACGGATATTGGATAAGGTTCAATTGAAATACTTGGGTAAGATTTATTTAGTTGTGTCAAAGTTGTCAATTGGGTCAAATGCCAATTGGGACCCAATGGGTCATGGTTGTGTCAAAGTTGTTAATGAATATGTACAAGTTTTGAATTTAAAAGATTTAAAAATAATTGAGTTATGGTGAGTTGGATGGGAAGTATTGGGACTTTCATCTTAAGTGAGTGGGGTGGGAAGATGAAGAGTTTTGTTGTTTCAAAAGACACCTTCAAGGGTTACACGTTGGAATGGTGGGAGTTTCATCTCATGGGATGAAACTCCAAATGAATCATTAATGAGGGAGGTGAATGGTGTTGGTGGTTACACAAGGCATACCCATAGCACACGTTGGGAAGATGAAGAGTTTTGTTGTATCAAAAGACACCTTCAAGGGTTACACGTTGGAATGGTGGGAGTTTCATCTCATGGGATGAAACTCCAAATGAATCATTAATGAGGGAGGTGAATGGTCATGTGAGTTACAAAAAGGCATCACTAAAGGACACCACCCTTGGCCGACCCTCATTGATCAAAAAAGGACTTGGAGTTTTATTTCACTCTCTCCCTCTCACTTGGGCGATCCTCCTCTCAAGACAAGAAACACATAGAATAATTTCTATCTCCTCTCCCTCTCACTCAAGGCCGACCACTCTCATTGACAAGAACACTTAGAGTTTTTATCTTAAATCTTCACTTTGTCTCTTTCTCTCAAACCTACACCTCTTGGCCGAACCACTCCTAGAGATTTTACCAAGATCAATCTCGGCCAAGGATCAAGAAGGAAGGAAGAAGCAGCTAAGGAAGGAAAATATCGGAGGAACAAGAAGGAGTGAAAGAAACCGGAGGAGTCGCGGAATCGGTAAGTACTTGATAAGATGTTATTAAGTAAGAAAAGATGATCAAGGAACATGGTTTGGCCATTGCATGGCCAAACCTTAAATTGTACGTACAAGAACCACCAAGGACCAAAAAAGGGTTGGATGAGATTCGGCCATGTGTATGGCCGAACCCCAACAAAGGATCAAGCATGGATGAATGATATATTTTAAAGAAAATAATGAACCATAGGGTTCGGCCATGTTGTATGGCCGAACCCCATGGAAAGGTATTAAGGATTTTTAAAGGGTTTAAATGAGGGAAATAGTGGAGGAATGTTAATGGTGGAGAACCATGGACTATGGGTTCGGCCATGGTGCATGGACGAACCCCATATAGAAATATTGAATTATTTACATGTATTTAGATCAGGGAAATAAAGAGGAAGGTATTGATTTTTAAATGGTCTAAAATGTTATAATGGTGAAGAACCTTGGACCATGGGTTCGGCCATATACCATGGCCGAACCCCATGGAGGTATATTATTGATGCTTAAAGGGTTTTAAGGATAAGAATGATAGATGGATATTGGTAAATGTTAAGGAGTGGTAGAGGATGAAAACCATGCAAATTGATTAGTGATCTTAAATAAGGTTTACATGTTGTAAAATGATAACCTAAGTGTATGATTAAACCCCCCATGGAGGGACTTGATTTATAGACTCAAGATAGTAAATGATTTAAAAAGAGGATTGAAATGGACACCATGGGTTCAGCCATGTTGTATGGGCGAACCCCATGAATCATGTTAATGGGTTATTTATGAATTTAGGCATGTTCAAATGAATGAAATGTTTAGTCATGGATCTATGTTATGCACTTAAATATGGGTAAGTAAAGTGATTACCTAAGGAAGGAAATGATGGCCAAATGGGTGAAATTAAAGGACCATGGATTCAGCCGTGGTGTATGGACGAACCCCATGGATTATGTTTTTGGATGTAGGTCAGTATAAGAGACCTAAGTGTATTATTGAACCATGGAAAATGGTTAGTTGTGGATATTGTTTCGGACCTAAGCATGAGGTGATGGAAATAATGGCTAAGATATAGATGGGGTGAAAATAATGGACCATGGGTTCGGCCATGGTGTATGGCCGAACCCCATGGGGAATATTTTGTGGACTTAGGGTTTCTTAAATTGTTAAACTTATGTGAGATTGGTTAATAAATAAAAGAGGGACCCAAATTCAAGTTAGTGAGGTTCGACCCTGTTGTTTGGCCGAACCCCACTAAGGTGTGTTTTTGGACTTAGACATAATGGGAAATGAAATGGTACATGGATTTTGATTTATTGATATGTTATAAGATAAAGGGACCTCACAAGCGGTGTACGATCGTGTGGCAAGGACATATTAGTTGATCATTGGTAGGATTCCTACCTCATTGAAACAATGGGATATGTATAATGATTTTAATTCATTTTTTGATGAGTTATTTTGTATAAATGATATGTTTCAAATATGAGATTTTAACGCTATGATTGTAATATTATATAGCCTGTGTTCATTTGCATCTCATGCATGGCATGGGAGGGATGATATGTAACTGGTCACCACACTCCGTCGGGGCGTTCGTAAGTCATCTGTGGGGGTACCTTGATGTGCATTATCCATCAAGAGGTAACCGGAGACCACACTCCGTCGGGGCGTCCTTAAGGCAATTGTGGGAATACCTTGATGAGGAGATTCCATCAAGAGAATACCATGTGTTTTGTGATATGGGCGATGGGTGGGACTCATTGCACATGACACCATGACATGGCATTGTTTTTACATGGTCTTGATATTATGTTATCTATATGATTTTGTACTAACCATGTATTGACCCTACTTGGAATACCTACTGGGTGCGTTGTCTAACGCCCTACTTCTACCCTAGTTGATGAAACAGGAAATGGACTAGACGATGGATGTGATCGGAGCTACGCTTAGAAGCTTGGATATTATAGTTTCGTTTTTACTTAAATTATTCATGGACAGTGTACTTTGAGTGGTTAGCATTCGGACTGCAATAACTTAGATTAATTGCTATGGTTTGGAATGGTTATTTTGGATATTTTAACTTAAGATAATCATTGTTAGGTAATGGATTACCTTGTTATCTAAAATGGAATAGAATTAGGATTCTATTATAATTCTGCATCTATATTTTATTCCACAAGTTTAACTTCAGTATGTGTGAACCGTTTTAGTGGACTTGGTCCATGCACACGTATGGTTGGCCAGTTAAGGGTCGGGTTTTGTAAGTTCGAACTTGGCTCGTGTCGTGGCGTCCCGCTCTCTCTCACTCTTTTATTAAAACAAAAAAGTAGACTCTAATTTTCATAAAGTGAAAAATGGCGGGGCGTTACAGTTGTAACGCTCGCCCTTTTTCACCAAAATCAGAGTCTATTTTTTTTTTGAAATGAAGAGTGACAAAGGGCGCGGGACGTCACGACGCGAGTTAAGTCCGAGCTTCTAAAGCCCGGCCCTTAACTGGCCAACCCTACGTGTACGTGGAACGAAGTCCACGGAGAATGGTTCACACGTAGAAGTAAGCTCAAGAAATATTAAACTAAGTGCGGAATTAAAAATAGAGTCTATCCTACAAATTTTTAGATACCAGGGAAGATACATTCATTTAATTACTAAAATACCTCAAAATTAATCACATCCAAAAAGTAAAGTCCAAACCATAGCAAGAAATAGAAATTATTACAATCCGACGAGCTAAGCTACTCAAATTACATTTTCAAAATAAATTTAAATAAACTAAGTAGCTCACTTCTCCAAGCTTCTAAGCTTGGCTCCCGTCTCGTCCTTCCTTTCCGCCATCTCCTGCGTCATCAGCTAGGGTAGAAGTAGGGCGTTAGACAACACGTCCAGTAAGACTCCGAGTAGGGCTAACACATGGATTAGTGATAACAAAACATATAGATAATATCATATCAAAACCATGCAATTTAGTGCAATGGGTGTCCTATGTCATGAATCCCACCCATCAAGCTCATCATCATGGTACAATGTCCCTTTTTCAACCATACATAATGTCCCCCTTGATGGCAAAGCCTCCTCAAGGTATATCTACAAATACGAATATCCCCCTTGATGAAAGAACCATCATCAAGGTACAATAATAAATACAACATCCCCCTTGATGGAAGAACCATCATCAAGGTATAATAATAAATACAACATCCTTGTTTGAATAACCTTATCAACATATCATAGAGCCCATAGTAACCTCCCTGATGAATCAAACACATCGAATATTCCCATGTTTGTTTATCGGTCGCCCCGACGGAGCATGGTCTCCGCTTTCATTTCATCTTTACCATGCCATATCCCTCCCATGTCATGCATGAGATGTAGATGCCATATGCCATGTAATATATATGATAACACAAACCATGGCATTTAAAATCCCATCAATAAAACATATAATTTGATTATCAAAATAGATCAAGCAAAGCCTCAATATACACATCATAGCCTTAAAACCCATCTTAAGAGAATCATATGCTTACCAAAATAAATCAAGGAAAAACCCATACATCACACATAATCCATGGCTTACAAAAAGGTAGGAATCCTACCGAACACCGACTAGCGTCCTTTTACGTTTCCGTTCAATAATCCAGTCGCCGATACGTGCACCGCTTGCGATATCCGATAACTTATTACATACGAATAATCAGCCCATGTTTTTAACCATTTAAGTCCATTAATTATACCTTAGCGGGGTTCGGGCATACACCATGGCCGAACCTCACTAACTAGGTTTGTGGGTCCCATTTAATCCATTAATTATTTTAATTATGAGTCTAAAAACCAGCCACCCTAGGCTTTATTTAACCATATATAAGGTCATCTTTAAAACACCTAAGTCCATGGTCATCCTCCCATGGGGTTCGGCCATGTACCATGGCCGAACCCATGGTTCTTGAATTTGGCCATTATTTACCATTTCGCCACTCTTCCTCCATGGTTAAGTTCTCATTATATTCCCCTATTCTTAGGCCCATAATTGATTCATAGACTTGGATCCCTTAATGACTCCTTAGCCATGACATAACATCATAAAAAATTAGCCACTTAATTACCCTAATCCACATTCATTACTCACATGTATAATACCAAATTTAACCCATAAATTGACCTACAATTGGGTCATGGGTTCGGCCATACACCATGGCCGAACCCATGATGTCTTTTTCCTCATTTTTACTTGGGTCCATTCACAACATTTAGATCCACCATAATTCTTTCCATGAGGAGATTCCATCATGCATTTAAACCACATTGAGTCCATTATCTGAACCACGTTCTCCATTCATTCCATGGTTCCAAAATACCCAAGTCCACCAAAATTTCTCCATGGGGTTCGGCCATACACCATGGCCGAACCTATGGTCCATGGCTCACCTTTATTTGCAACATTTGAGGCCATGCATAATCACTAATTTTCCTCCATGGTTTATCATTATTTCCACCACTTTAAAACATTATAAACTATGCTTAAAAAAAAAACCATTTAAACCATCAACATTCTTAATCATTTTTCCCTCTTTTACACCCTTTAAATTTACAAACACATCACCCTAGGGTTCGGCCATACATCATGGCCGAACCCATGGTTCATGGTTTATGGTTCATTCCCATCTACCATTTTTGAGGCCATTAAAATTCATTTTCATGTCCCATGATTTTCTCATTTAAAACCCCTTTAAAAATTACCGACACTTAATCATTAAAACCTTAAAACCCTAAATCATCCTCCATGGCTTCCATTCTTTATAAACCCTATTAAAACACTTAATCACTTACCATGGGGTTCGGCCATCCTACATGGCTAAACCCTATGGCCCATAATTTCTTCCAACATTACATACCTCCATGCTTAAGTAAATTTTAATACATAAAATCCTTAATGCATCCTTCATTTTTTTTGACCTAATTTACCCATTAGGGTTTGTCCATTTTTCATCCTTTCATTGGATGGATTTGAGATCCAGGGCCCATGATAATTTGGCCACCATTAAAGAAATGGATTCCATTTTTAAACCATAAAAAGAACTAATAGCTTGTTTAGAGATACTTACAATCCGACGACTCCTCTGACTTTTCTTTCTCCTCTCGGATTCCTTGGCCTTCTCTTCTCTTCTTCTCCTTGATTGGTCGGCCAAGATGAGCTTGATCAATTAAAAAACATCAAAGCTTGGGTCGGCTAAGATGGAGTGTGTTTGCGAGAGGAAAAGGAGGAGAAGATGGGAAGAACTAACCCAAGGTCTTGGTCTTGGAGTGATGGGCCAAAGCTTGCACTTCTCCTTTCTCTTTTCTTCTCTTCTTAGTTTTCTTCTTCTTTCCTTGGAGGTGAGGGACGGTTTTGAGGGAGAGTAAGAGACGGAGAGAGTAAAATGAGAGTGGGATGGAGAGAATGAGATGAAAACTCATCTCATCCTTTTGGTTACTTAAGTTACACCCCATCATTAACTTTCCCACCAACCAAGCATGGGCTCCCATGCTTAGTGGGGGTGGTTGGGATAAATCCACCATTAGCCAATGGTTTTGTGTTTGAAATGGGTGGTTTGGTCTTCCCATTTTGACCATTTGACCCTCATTTGATTAGCTTAATTAATTAATTAATTAGATCATTAGGTTAATTAATTCCCATTTAATTTAATTCCATTTCCTTACATTCCCTCCATGCATCCACCCATGGCTGACCAATTCAACCATGGTGGCCAGCCCCACCAATCCTTGGTCCACACGCCACCTCACTTGGTGAGGTGGAGGTGGGTCCCAATCGGCCATGCCACTTTGGTCAATTCATCACCAACTTAGGTGATTTAATTTTTAATTAAATCCATTCCAACTAATTGGATCACCATTGGGCCCATGGCCCAATTACATTCACCCTTACCCATTTACCTTAGAGCTTACATTATCTTGACCCATTGGGTCCCAAATGGGTGTTGGACCCAATTTGACCATCCTTGGCCCAATTGACCATCATTGACTTTTTAAATGATTTTAAATCCAATCCATGGTCCATTGGCCATACTTGAGCCTTTATCCATATTTTGATCCATTCACCATTTATTCCATCAAATTTCCAATTTCCACCATTAAAATAAATAATAGCCACATATATATTGATTTACAAATTCCGGGCCATTACAACAGTTGTTATCAGAGCGAAACCGGAAGAATGAATCTTTCAAAGTAAGATTAAGACGGTATCATGTCTCATTGACAGATAAGAATCCCAACTAACCGAGTCTTCGGAGTCCGCCGCATGGGGGCCGGATTAATTCACTTCGTTAGACTCAGACTGAAACATTCAAACTGAGAGCAACACTTAACGAAGAAGGAATGATAGCAAGGGAAGTACAGTCACTATAAATTGGATTTATCAAACATAGCAAAATAGGAGATATTTCCCCGATATCCCCAAATTGAGAAACAAACACTTGATACTTAGGAAGTCTCCCCAAAAACAAAGAAATACAAAGAGTGTTTATTTGGCAATTTCCCAAAAATGTGAAAACACAAACTTTATGAAGAAACAAAGTCAACGATGTTTTCAATGACTTAGGAAAAATGCCTCCGAGAAGAAGAAGAACCCGACAAAACCCACATGGGGATCAATAGGAGCAATCAACCCACCAAGAGGAGGAACAGAATAGCGTCAACATACATGTGGTGCCTCCCGAACTACAAAACTTGGTCCAAGCGGTGGTCACTTCTGTTCTTCAACAGCACATGAGTGGAAATGGGACCACCAGCGACGCCAATGACCGGAGGATGGTCAGGGATTTCCAGCAGCAGTGCCCCCTTACTTCAAGGGAAAGAAGCGCCTGATGGAGCAGAAAACTGGTTCAAAAAAATTACTCAGATCCTGACCCTACTAAAGACCTCGAGTCATGAAGACAAAATACTGCTGGCTACATCACGACTGATTGATGAAGGCGGTAAATGGTGGGAGGTGATAGAGAAACAGCGAGCGCTCCTTCCGGAAAGGATTGCAATGACATGGGAGCAGTTCTCAGCTACATTTTTGGACCACTACTTTACCGAGGAGGAGAAGGAGCGCCACACCCAAGCGTTCCTATCTTTGGTGCAAGGCACCATGACAGTGGCAGAGTACCATTAGGAGTTCCTCAGTCTGTCCTGTTATGCCTTATATATGGTGGATACAGAGTACCAAAGGGCTAGCTAGTTTGAGCGGGGCCTTCGACCGAGCATTAGGGCCAAGGTAACCATCTTCAAGGCAGCTGCACTGGCAGAAGTTGTCAGCAGGGCCACTATAACGGAGCAAGAGATGGCCAAGACAGTGCGGTTTGTGGACAACCGCCGACGTCAGAGTGGGGAAGGTACATTTCGTCCCAACATGAGGTTTCGACCTAACCTTGGGACACCCTCACCTTCTACTGGGTCAACAGGGGGCTTTCGTCCCAGTCATCCCTCCCCATCAGCATCAGCCTCTCAGGTCTCCCGATTTGAGGGCACTTGTTTCCATTGTAACCAGTTAGGTCAATTCAAGAGGGACTGTCCACAGTTTAGCAGACCTTCTAACTCCAGGGGTTCCTTTCGCCCTCCATCCAGACCAACACATTCAAGAGGAACCAGGGCATACAACCAGGTGGGATGGGGCCCCTAACCCTAAGGGATCGGGATGCCCGTATACTTTAGCTCCTTCAGTAGCAATGGATCACTCCATGATTCAAGGTATGGCAGTAGTCAGTAGTTCCTACGCCTTTGCATTATTTGATTCTAGAGCATCCCACTCCTTCGTATCTGCTGCATTCATATTCGCTACTGGCACATTAATACAAAAATTGTCCACATCACTCACTATTGTATCCCTCGTCGAAGACAAGTCATTGCGGCTTATATGTACAGCGGTGAACACTGAACTCGCTGGATTTAGATTTGAGTTCGACTATCTGGTACTCGATATGACTGAGTACGATATCATCGTTGGCATGGACTGGTTAGCTAGCTTTCGGGCCAACATTGATTGCCATCCTCGCAGGGTGAAATTTTGGTCACCCGAGGGAAAACAATATGTGGTACATGCTGAAAAACAGAGCATCCCTATAAGAAGAAGATTACATGAAGGGTTGAACCACCTGGTATTGAACAGTATCAGATTAAACAAGGCACTAGTGGCTGAACTTCCGGAGATAGTGAAAGACTACACGAATGTGTTTCCAACATAACTCCCTGGCTTGCCACCCATGAGGGAGATTAATTTTGAGATCATGTTGTACCCTGGTACTGCTCCAGTGTCATTGCCACATTACCGGATGGCACCAGTTGAGATGTCCGAGCTAAAGAAGCAAATTGATGAACTGCTAAGACTGGGATGCATCCAGAACAGTACATCTTCTTAAGGAGCCCCGGTATTATTTGTGAAGAAGAAGGACGGTACACTCCGGATGTGTGTGGATTACAGAAAACTAAACCAGCTGACTGTCAGGAGCAAGTATCCTCTACCTAGGATCGATGATCTATTCGATCAACTTAGAGGTTCCAGCCACTTCTCAAAGATTGATCTGATGTCCGGTTGCCATCAAATCCGGGTTAAGGATGAGGACATAGAGAATAGAGCCTTCAGGACATGGTATGGACTATATGAGTTTGTAGTCATGCCATTTGGACTCACCAATGTCCCGGCTGTGTTCTTGGATTTAATAAACAGGATCTACCGTCCTTACTTGGGCCAGTGTGTGATTGTATTTATTGATGACATCCTGATCTATTCCAAAAGTTAGGAGGAACATGCTGAGCACCTGCGAATAGTCCTGGACAGCTTGAGAAAGAACCAGCTATATGCCAAAGCAAGCGAGTGTGAATTTTGGCTATCTAAGGTCAACTTTTTGGGGCGTGTTATATCAGCAGAAGGTATAGCCGTGGAACAGGCTAAGGTGGCGGCAGTGAGAGAATGGAAAACACCAAAAAATGTGACTGAGATCCGTAGCTTCTTGGGTTTGGGTCATTACTATAGGAAGTTTATCATGGACTTCTCCAAGATTGCATCTCCACTTACTCGACTCACTCAGAAAGGAGTCAAATTTGATTGGTCAGATGTGTGCAATCGGAGACTTTAGGAACTGGAGGAGAGACTTACAACTGCTTTTTTCTTGATTTTACCAGAAAAAGGCAAGGGCTATGAGGTACAATGCGATGCTTCAGGAGAGGGACTTGGGTGTTCACTCAGTCAAAGTCAGCATGTGGTGGCTTATGGTTCAAGACAATTGAAAATACATGAACGCCTTATCCCACACATGATCTAGAACTAGCCGCAGTGATCTCCGCTCTCAAAAGTTGGAGTCACTTTCTTTATGGCGAGAAATTTGAAGTGTTTTCAGATCATAAGAGCTTGAAATTCTTGTTGGATTAGAAAGAGCTCAACATGAGGCAGCGCAGATGGATGGAATAACTGTAGGATTATGAGTTCGCGCTTCGATATCATCCTGGCAAGGCAAACAAAGTGGCGGATGCCCTCAGCCGCATATCACATGCATCAGTGACCAGTCTGATCAAGACGGAATGGGAGATGCTGAATACCATTCGAGAGTTCAATCTATATATCAGTAACCATGGGAGTATGTATAATCTGATCATACAGTCCAACATGGTCTCCAAGATTGAACAGGAGCAGCGGACAGATCCGGAAGTGGAGGAGATATGGGCCAAGATGTCTACTGGTGTGGTAATACCGGAATGGGAATTACGACCCGGACAGGGTCTTGTATTCCGAGGTAGGACGTATGTGCGTAAGAGCTGCAGAAGAGAGTTGTTGATCAAGGCATACCAAACCAAATTCTCAATTCATTCGGGCAGCACCAAGATGTATCACGACCTGAAGAGACACTATTGGTGGCATGGGCTCAAACGAGATGTGGCATAATTTGTTGCTCATTGCCTAACCTGTCAGCAGGTTAAGACGGAACATCAGAAGCCACCAGGGTTACTCAAACCCTTACCAGTGCCGGAGTGGAAATGGGAACATATTTCCATGGATTTTGTGAGAGGGTTGCCAAGGTCCTCAAAGGGCAATGATACGATATGGGTCGTGGTAGATCGATTGACCAAGTCGGCACACTTTCTGCCCATCAAGATGACAGATTCAACTGACACCTTGGGTCAACAATATATCAGGGATATCATCAGATTACATGGTATTCCCCAGACTATTGTGTCCGACAGAGATGGCCAATTCACAGGTAGAGTGTGGCAGAGCAGGCAATCGGCCATGGGGACAGATCTATTGATTGACTAGCACAGCATTCCATCCACAAACTGATGGACAGTCGGAGAAGACGATACAAACATTGGAGGATATGCTGAGAGCATGTATGCTAGACTTCAAAGGGGGATGGGAGGATCACTTGCCACTGGTGGAGTTCTCTTATAACAACAGTTACCAGGCAAGCCTCCAAATGGCTCCATTCGAGGCCTTATATGGTAGACTGTGTAAATCACCAGTGTGCTGGACAGAGGCCGGTGAGCCTACACTGATTGGACCTGAGTTAGTTGTAGAGACTATATTGTAGATACAGTTGATACGACAACACCTACTTGCTGCATAGAGTCATCAGAAGAGCTACGCTGCCAAGAGGAGGAGGTTCCTGGAGTTTGAGGTGGGAGACTTAGTGCTCTTGAAAGTCTCGCCACGAAAGGGACACATGAGGTTTGGAAAGAAGGGGAAACTGTCGCCTAGATTTGTGGGGTCGTTTCCAATCCTGAAGAGGGTGGAGAGGTAGCTTACCAACTGGCACTTCCTTTACAATTGGCATCTTTGCACTATGTATTCCACATATCTATGTTGCGGAAGTACAATCTTGATCCCACACATGTACTGAATGTACAAGACATAGAGGTGTAAAGCGACGTGACATACATCGAAAAGCCTATCAGAGTGGCGGAGACGGAACAAAGGGTGTCACAAAACCGAGCGATTCAGTTCGTCAAGGTGGTATGGGATCGACATGGTATCAGAGTGGCGGAGACGGAACAAAGGGTGTCACAAAACCGAGCGATTCAGTTCGTCAAGGTGGTATGGGATCGACATGGTAATGAGGAAGCCACTTGGAAACTTGAATCGGAAATGAGAACAGCTCATCCTGAGCTATTATTTAATCTGTTTGAAACCCTACTTCGCTCGATTTTCGGGACGAAAATTTTCAAAAGAGGGTAGTATTGTAACACCCCGGATTTTCAATTTTTGAATATGTATGGAAATTATCCATTTAATTTGTGAATTAATGTAGATGGACCTTAGATGGGTAAGGAATTTGGTCAAATGGCCCAATTAAGACCCAACAGATATTGGATAAGGTTCAATTGAAATACTTGGGTAAGATTTATTTAGTTAGGTCAAAGTTGTCAATTGGGTCAAATGCCAATTGGGACCCAATGGGTCATGGTTGACTTGGCCGACCACCATATGAATTCAAATGTGATTAAGGTGTGGCTAAATTAAAGTGGATTAAGTTCAATTGTGTTAATGAATGAGTACAAGTTTTGAAGTAATGGGACTTTCATCTTAAGTGAGTGGGGTGGGAAGATGAAGAGTTTTGTTGTTTCAAAAGACACCTTCAAGGATACACGTTGGAATGGTGGGAATTTCATCTCATGGGATGAAACTCCAAATGAATCATTAATGAGGGAGGTGAATGGTTTTGGTGGTTACACAAGGCATACCCATAGCACACGTTGGGAAGATGAAGAGTTTTGTTGTATCAAAAGACATCTTCAAGGGTTACACGTTGGAATGGTGAGAGTTTCATCTCATGGGATGAAACTCCAAATGCATCATTAATGAGGGAGGTGAATGGTCATGGGAGTTACAAAAGGGCATCACCAAAGGACACCACCCTTGGCCGACCCTCATTGTTCAAAAAAGGACTTCGAGTTTTATTTCAATCTCTCCCTCTCTTTTGGCCGATCCTCCTCTCAAGACAAGAAACACATATAATAATTTCTATCTCCTTTCCCTCTCACTCAAGGCCGACCACTCTCATTGACAAAGGGAGAACACTTAGAGTTTTTATCTTAAATCTTCTCTTTTTCTCTCTCAAACCCGCACCTATTGGCCGAACCACTCCTAGAGATTTTACCAAGATCGATCAAGAAGGAAGGAAGAAGAGGCTAAGAAAGGAAAAGATCGGAGGAACAAGAAGGAGTGAAAGAAACCGGAGGAGTCGCGGAATCGGTAAGTACTTGATAAGATGTTATTAAGTAAGAAAAGATGGTTAAGGAATATGGTTTGGCCATTGCATGGCCAAACCCTAAATTGTAGGTACAAGAACCACCAAGGACCAAAAAAGGGTTGGATGAGATTTGGCCATGTGTATGGCCGAACCCCATCAAAGGATCAAGCATGGATGAATGATATATTTTAAGGAAAATAATGAACACTAGGGTTCAGCCATGTTGTATGGCCGAGCCCCAGGGAAATGTATTAAGGATTTTTAAAGGGTTTAAATGAGGGAAATAGTGGAAGTGGAGGAATGTTAATGGTGGTAAATGGGTCTAAATGATGCAAAGAGTGGAGAACCATGGACCATGGGTTCGGCCATGGTGTAAAATGTCCAGAGGAAGGTATTGATTTTTAAATGGTCTAAAATGTTATAATGGTGAAGAACCTTGGACCATGGGTTCGGCTATACACCATGGCCAAACCCTATGGAGGTATATTATTGATGTTTAAAGGGTTGTAAGGAGAAGAATGATGGATGGATATTGGTAAATGTTAATGAGTGGTAGAGGATGAAAATCATGCAAATTGATTAGTGATCTTAAATAAGGTTTACATGTTGTAAAATGATAACCTAAGTGTATGATTAAACCCCCATGGAGGGACTTGATTTATGGTCTCAAGATAGTAAATGATTTAAAAAGAGGATTGAAACGGGACACCATGGGTTCGGCCATGTTGTATGGCCGAACCCCATGAATCATGTTAATGGGTTATTTACAAATCTAGGCATGTTTAAATGAATGAAATGTTTAGTCATGGATCTATGTTATGGACTTAAGTATGGGTAAGTAAAGTGATCACCTAAGGTAGGAAATGATGGCCAAATGGGTGAAATTAAAGGACCATGGGTTCAGCCTGTAATGCCCCTCTCTTTTCCTCCCTATTTATCAGAGTTTATATATATATTTTTTTTAACAACGGGAAGAGAACAGAAGGAAAGGGGCGGAAACGCCACGACGCGAGTCAAGTCCGAGTCCGAAGACCCGACCCTTGACTGGCCCAACTAGTGTGTGTGCATAATATTTTGCACACTCTCTCATAATCCTGCGGAAATTTAAACATTTTATATTGCATGAATAACCAAACACATCTCATAGCAGATAAGGAATTCCCAAAAGAATAATATAATGAGTCAAAAACAATTAAACTGAAAATACATAGATTCCAAAACATGAATATTACATTATCTTCAAAACTCTCAAAACATGAATATATAGCTAAGTCCTCTGGACTTTCTTCTTTGCTCTCCATCTCATTCATGTTCGGTCAGCCCTGGATCCGATGTCATCTACATCTTCCAAAACCTGCATATAAATCTAGAGGGGGAAATTTATGGGCTTAGTCAACGTGCCCAGTAGGAATTCCGATCATATAATATGCCCTACGGCGTGTCATATCTAGACATTGTACATAATTGTACTTTTATCAAAATCCGATCGTATCATACTTCAAATTACACAAAAACATGCTTAAAACATCACATGATGTATAAGTATTTCAATACTTTATTCAAATCACTCTTAGTTGTAAAACCCACATCTTACCACAAATTACCTCTTCTCAAGATGAAGATATCACTTCCTTTAAAATATTTATCATGCTATAAATCTCATAATTCAAACATTATAGAGATATCATATTTGAAAACATATTTGCATACTTTTTCATAAGATATTATACTCATGTCTAAATCATCATATACTCTCCAAGATACCATGTATAAATCATATATCATTGATCAAGGTATCAAACTGAAAATACTTTCTTAAAGCCTTTCATGAAAGACACACCCGTCTTATTATTTCAAATACCACATTCAATGCATATAGATGTTCATCAATATGTAACATGTCATACCATGGATGCCATGATATATGCATACCCTTATCATGCCCTATGCATAGGTATTTCAATACCTCATATAAAACCATTGGGTATTTAGCATCCCATATATATAACAATGGGGTATTTAACATCCCGTGTACACATTTCATACTCATTGTTTGCCTTGGGGAATACACATTGTTACCACTCAACCGGTTCTACCGGAAGACATTATTTCTTTCACGCGCACGTACGACATCAAAGTCTACCCGGGTCAACTCAGCACTTTGATTCGTCAAATCATAATACGACTCCAAAGTCCGTCCGGACATTCGGCACTTTGGTTCATTACTCAACCCCATAATAGTAGTTCATGACCCTAAGGTCCATTTGTTTTCATTTCCTGTCTTTCCCATCCCATGCTTCATGCATGAGGAATATGAATGCATTTGATGTCCATGATTCATGTCATGTATTATCAATTATCTTCTTGAACTTGAACGTATTGTTTTCATCACAAACACTTCATACATTACTAAACACATCAATTCTTTTCAACATAATCATCTGGATGCTTTATACATAGGTTTAAGTCCCAAAGTAGTTCAAAACTCCAAATAACTGAAATCCATATTATTCTCAAAACACTACGTATTAATAATGTACATTTCAAAGCATCTCATATATCATATCATTCTAGAAGTACTTCAATTGAAAATACACCCAATTTAATAATCAAGACACATGGCTTTCAAAGATTCAATGCATCATTTCATATTTTAATAGGGTATTAGATTCACACCCATTGCATTTCAACAAAGTAGGAAAACCTACCTGGTCAACAGAATCCTATGTAGGAGTGACTAAGGGGTACGTACAGCTCCTAAACCACCCTCCGATCCTCTGATTACATTCATAAATCAAAATAGACCATATCAACCTTAAACTACTTGATCATGTCCAGTTACAAATATAAATGAAATGATGAAGGCCATTGACAAGATAAATGGCATTGTCATAGCGCTTGGAATGGGATGTCGTGGGGCATTTCATCAAATACCTTATGTGCCATTACTACATCTTTATCTAAAGGTCTTGTCTCTATGCATCTAGACTGATGGGTGAAGCTTAAGGATATGCACACATCAGGAATAACCAAAACTAGTAAAAAGGATGCTCCAGGAACTATAGTTCTAGCAACATGACACGGACACCATAAGCCATGTGTCCATATACTTGCAACACTCAGATTTCTGTTTGTTGATTAGAATAACTGGCTGCAAGAGGTTGTCTCAGCAACTTCATTGAATCACTTGCTAACAGGTTGTTGTTACATTTTCAAGATATTTATATACAAGTGTTTGGGTGGGGGATTTAATCAAATACCTTGCGAGCATGGAACCAAAAAGCCAGATGATTTACCGTTGCTGGTAGAATCTGAGAGGAGGAGATTGCTGCAGAGTTACTGCAGCAGCCTCTCACCACTGATAATGGTAAAATCGGAGGGAGAGAGATAAAAAGAAATGGGTTTCCTTCCGGCTCTTAACTCCGGCGTGATCAGCCAAAACTTCCCTACTGATATCAGTCTCCACACCCCGGCGGTGATGGCCGTTTTGTTTCTGCTCTCCATCGTCAAACCCATTTCCCCCAAATGTATATAAGGTTACTTGAAAACCCAGTTATCTTTATTACCTTTTTTATAATAAAATGTTAAGAAAAGACTTATTAAGCATATCAAGAACAGTAATTTAACAATAAGAAAACAGATGGTCTTTTCTTTATTAATTCTGATCCTCTTTAACAATCCCAATTTAATAAACAATTTTAGGGATCTGAACCTGATTTCTGAATTGGGGAGAATACCTGAAAATTCCCGAGTTAGTCCCATTTTCATTCCATTAATCCGAAATCGTCTAGGGTTGATTTTAAATCACCCTAGACTCTTATTTAAATCTAAATATTAATTTAGAAAATTGTACCAACCTTTCAAGACGCTTTCTGTAATCCCTTTTTCTCTTTTCTTCTTCGTCTTTCCTTTTTTTCCTCTTTTCCTTTCTTGCTTGAGAGGAGCAGTGCAGGGTGTTCTCAGTGGAAGATAAATTATTGCAGTGTAAAGAAAAGCTGGGGAAGAAGTGTCGTTCGTATATGAAGAAAAGAGGGAATACTGTCGTATGTATGGGGTAGTGGGGAGTGGGTGCCATGTGCATAGGAAGTGGGAACAACCCACTGCCGTGCGCACGTAAGATGGAATGGATTACTGTTCACGCGGTTACTATTCACGAGATGGAAGTGGAGACTTGATCAAAACATATCTTGGCTCTTCCATTCCCCTTATGCCCTTGAGTTCTTTTAAGGTGTGACATTTGCGTCCTTTTGACATGGAGTGACCCGACGTCACTCAATCCTTCTAAATTAAATCTTATATATTTAATTTCTGACCGTGACGTTTGACGGTTAATTTATAGATTAATTTCCTCAATTAATCTTCCTCTTATTTTCTCTGATTAATTGATTAATTTTCATTAATCTCAATTAATTAATACAATTTTATTTTCTTTAATAAATTCTAAAATTTGGGGTGTCACACGGCCATGGTGTATGGCCGAATCCCATGGATTATGTTTTTGGATCTAGGTCAGTATAAGAGACCTAAGTGTATTATTGAACCATGGAAAATGGTTAGTTGTGGATATATGTTTCGGACCTAATCATGAGGTGATGGAAATAGAGGTTAAGATATAAATGGGGTGAAAATAATGGACCTTCGGTTCGGCCATGGTGTATGGCTGAACCCCATGGGGAATATTTTGTGGACTTAGGTTTCTTAAATTGTTAAACTTATGTGTGATTTGTTAATAAATAAAAGAGGGACCCAAATTCAAGTGAGTGAGGTTCGGCCCTGTTGTATGGCCGAACCCCACTAAGGTGTGTTTTTGGACTTAGACATAATGGGAAATCAAATGGAACATGGGTTTTGATTTATTGATAAATTCTAAGGTAACGGGACCTCACAAGCGGTGTTGAGCTTAGTTGATCATTGGTAGGATTCCTACCTCATTGAAAATAATTGTAAGTCAAATGGGACATGGTATTAATTATTTGATATATTATAAGGTAACGGGACCTCACAAGGTGTGTACTATCTTCAGCGGTTACCAGACGGAAGCGCAAGGACACGTTAGTGGTCTTTGGTAGGATTGCACTTCTTTGAAACCATGGGTTTAATGTAAAATGTTTTTATCTTATTTTGATGAATTATGTTGTAAAATATATTGTTTCAAAATGTGAGTTTTAATGCTATGTTTATATGATAAAATACCATGTGACTCATTAGCATCTCATGCATGGCATGGGGTGAAGGATATGTAACCAGAGGGGCCACACTCCGTCAGGGCGTCCGAAAAGTCTATGTGGGATACCTTGATGTGCTTTTCCATAAAAAAGAAACCGGAGGAGCCACACTCCGTCGGGGCGTCCGAAAGATCTATGTGGGTGTACTTTTATGTACTTGTGATGGGTGAGACTCATTGCATTTCACATCATGACATGACATAGTTTATATGGTTTTTGACATTATGATATTATTATGCATGTTTTGTGCTAACCATGTGTTAGCCCTAATTGGAATACCTATTGGGCGCATTGTTCTAACGCCCTACTTCTACCCTAGTGGATGATACAGGAAAAAAGGGGAACAATGAACACGAAAAGGGCCAAGCATAGGAGCTTGGATGTTTTTAGTTTATAATTTGATTAAGTTACTTATGGATTTGTAATTTGAGTAACTTGACTTCGGACATGTAATAATTTAGATAATTTGCTATGGTTGGATGTTTATTTGGATAATTATGTTATGTTAATTATGATTAAAAACTTGACGTACTTTGCTATCTGAAATGGAATAGAACTAGGTTCTATTATAATTCCGCGGTTATGATTTTTAATCCGCATGTTTATATTGTTATGTATGAACCGTTTTCATTGACTTAGTCCATGCACGCATAGGGTTGGCCAGTTAACGGTCGGACTTTAGAAGTTCGGACTTAGCTCGCATCGTGACGTCCCGCTCTCTACCACTCTTTCAAACAAAAAAATAGATTTTGATTTACGGAAAGCATAGTGAAAAAGGGCGGAGCGTTACGCCGAACCCCATGAACTATTTGATGGACCATGTGTTGGAATATTTTAAGGGACACTTAGAGTGGTTATGTACGTTTAAGGAAATGAGGGATTTAATTATATATAGACCTAAGTTCATGGTTTATGTTATTGGTTATGGATAGGTATAATGGCAATATTGTAATTAAGTGAATTAATGGACCATGGGTTCGGCCATGGTGTATGGCCGAACCCCATGGGGAAGGTTTGGTGGACTTAGATTTTTATCAATGCTAAATAATTATGGTATAATTGATTAGATGTATGAATTAGGGGTAGTATGATCTTGGTTTTAAATTAATGATCAAAGGACTATAAGAAAGGCACCAAAATAAGGAAGTGAGGTTCGGCCATGTTGTATGGCCGAACCACACAAGGTTGTGTGTAGGGACTTGGACATAATTGTAAATCAAATGGGACATGGTTTTAATTATTTGATACATTATAAGATAACGGGACCGCACAAGGTGTGTACGATCGTGAGCGGTTACCAGACGGAAGCGCAAGGACACGTTAGTGGTTTTTGGTAGGATTCCACCTCTTTGAAACCATGGGTTTAATGTACAATGTTTTTATCTTATTTTGATGAATTATATTGTAAAAGATATTGTTTCAAGATGTGAGTTTTAATGCTATGTTTATATGATAAAATAGCATTTGAGTCATTAGCATCTCATGCATGGCATGGGGTGAAGGATATGTAACCGGAGGGGCCACACTCCATCGGAGCGTCCGAAAAACCTATGTGGGATACCTTGATGTGCTTTTTCATCAAAAGGAAACCGGAGGGACCACACTCCGTTGGGGCGTCCGAAAGATCTATGTGGGGGGTACTTATATGTACTTGTGATGGGTGGGACTCATTGCATTTGACATCATGACATGGCATGGTTTATATGGTTTTTGACATTATGATATTATTATACATGTTTTGTACTAACCATGTGTTAGCCCTAATTGGAATACCTATTGGGCGCGTTGTTCTAACGCCATACTTCTACCGTAGTGGATGATAAAGGAAACGAGGGGAACGATGAACGCGAAAAGGGCCAAGCATAGGAGCTTGGATGCATTTAGTTTATAATTTGACTAAGTTACTTATGGATTTGTAATTTGAGTAACTAGACTTTGGGCATGTAATAATTTAGATAATTTGCTATGGTTGCATGTTTATTTGGATAATTATGTTCCGTTAATTATGATTAAAAACTTGACGTACTTTGCTATCTGAAATGGAATAGAACTAGGTTCTATTGTAATTCCGCAGTTATGATTTTTAATCCGCATATTTATATTGTTATGTGTGAACCATTTTACTGGATTTAGTCCATGCACACATAGGGTTGGCCAGTTAAGGGTCGGACTTTAGACGTTTGGACTTAGCTCGCGTCGTGACGTCCCCCTCTCTATCACTGCTTTAAAAAAAAATAGACTCTAATTTATGGAAAGCATAGTGAAAAAGGGCGAGGCGTTACGCCGAACCCTATGAACTATTTGATGGACCATGTGTTGGAATATTTTATGGGACACTTAGAGTGGTTATGCATGTTTGAGGAAATGAGGGATTTAATTATATATAGACCTATGTTCATGGTTTATGTAATTTGTTGTGGATAGGTATAATGGTAATATTGTAATTAAGTGAATTAATGGACCATGGGTTCGGCCATGGTGTATGGCCGAACCCCATGGGGAAGATTTGGTGGACTTAGATTTTTATCAATGCTAAATAATTATGGTATAATTGATTAGATGCATGAATTAAGGGTAGTATGATCTTGGTTTTAAATTAATGATCAAAGGACTATAAGAAAGGCACCAAAATAAGGAAGTGAGGTTTGGCCATGTTGTATGGCCGAACCCCACAAGGTTGTGTGTAGAGACTTGGACATAATTGTAAATCAAATGGGACATGGTTTTAATTATTTGATATATTATGAGGTAACCGGGCCTCACAAGGTGTGTACGATCGTGAGCGGTTATCAGATAGAAGCACAAGGACACGTTAGTGGTCTTTGCTAGGATTCCACCTCTTTGAAACTATAGGTTTAATGTACAATGTTTTTATCTTATTTTAATGAATTATGTTGTAAAATATATTGTTTCAAAATGTGAGTTTTAATGCTATGTTTATATGATAAAATAGCATGTGATTCATTAGCATTTCATGCATGGCATGGGGTGAAAGATATGTAACCGAAGGGGCTACACTCAGTCGGGGCGTCCGGAAAACCTATGTGGGATACCTTGATGTGCTTTTCCATCAAGAAGAAATCGGAGGGACCACACTCCGTTGAGGCGTCCGAAAGATCTATTTGGGGTACTTATATGTACTTGTGATGGGTGGGACTCATTGCATTTGACATCATGACATGGCATGGTTTATATGGTTTTTGACATTATGATATTATTATGCATGTTTTGTACTGACCATATGTTAGCCCTAATTGGAATATCTACTAGGCGCGTTGTTCTAACACTCTACTTCTACCCTAGTGGATGATACAGGAAATGAGGGGAACGATGAACACGAAAAGGGCCAAGCATAGGAGCTTGGATGTTTTTAGTTTATAATTTGATTAAGTTACTTATGGATTTGTAATTTGAGTAACTTGACTTCGGGCATGTAATAATTTAGATAATTTGCTATGGTTGGATGTTTATTTGGATAATTATGTTATGTTAATTATGATTAAGGACTTAACGTACTTTGCTATCTAAAATGGAATAAAACTAGGTTCTATTATAATTTCGCAGTTGTGATTTTTAATCCGCATGTTTATATTGTTATGTGTGAACCGTTTTCATGGACTTAGTCCATGCACAGATAGAGTTGGCCAGTTAAGGGTCGGACTTTAGAAGTTCAGACTTAGCTCGCGTCGTGACGTCCCGCTCTCTATCACCTTTTAAAAAAAAAAATAGACTCTGATTATCAGAAAGTATAGTGAAAAAGGGCGGGGCGTTACATTTGTGGGGGTACCTTGATGTGCGTTTTCCATCAAGAGAGATGTTATGTGATGATGATATGGATTATGGGTGGGACTCATGGCATATGACACCCATGGGATGGCATTTACTTGCATGGTTTTGATATACTTATATCTATGTGTTTTGTTATACTAATCCATGTGTTGACCCTACTCGGAAATACCTACTGGGCGCATTGTCTAACGCCCTACTTCTATCTTAGACGATGACGCAGGAAATGTAGGATGCGAAGGATGTGATCGGAGCCAAGCTTAGGAGCTTGGAGGAGCTAGTTTCATTTATTTAAGTTTCATTTATGGAAATGTAATTTGAGTAATTAGCTCGTTGGACTGTAATAACTTAGACTATTGCTATGGTTTGGACTTTACTTTTGGACATTCTAAGTTAAGGTATTTATTAATTAAGTGATGTATTTCCTTGCTACTTAATAATTGGTAGGATAGACTCTATTATAATTCCGCATTAAGTTTACATTCCGCAAGCTTAACTTATTACGTGTGAACCGTTCTCGTGGACTTAGTTCCACGCACACGTATGGTCGGCCAGTTAAGGGCCGGGCTTTGGTAGCTTGGACTTAGCTCGCATTGTGACGTCCTGCTCCCTTGTCACTCTTTATTTAAAAAAAAAAAATATAGACTCTGAGTTTCGGCATAGTGAAAGAGGGCGGGGCGTTACATGACCCTACTTGGAGTGCCTCCTAGGCGCGTTATCTAACACCCTACTTCTACCCTAGTTGATGAAACAGGAAATGGACAAAACGATGGAAGTGATCAGAGCCAAGCTTAGGAGCTTGGATGTTATATTTTCATTTTTACTTAAATTATTCATGGACAGTGTAATTTGAGTAGTTAGCATTCAGACTTTAATAACTTAGATTAATTGCTATGGTTTGGAATGATTATTTTGGATATTTTAACTTAAGATAATCATTGTTAAGTAATGAATTACCTTGCTATCTAAAATGGAATAGAATTAGGATTCTATTATAATTCTGCATCCATATTTTATTCCGCAAGTTTAACTTGAGTACGTGTGAACCGTTTTAGTGGACTTGGTCTACGCACAGGTATGGTTGGCTAGTTAATGGTCGGGCTTTGGAAGTTTGGACTTAGCTCGCGTTGTGGCGTCCCGCTCTCTCTCACTCTTTTATTAAAAAAAAAAAATAGACTCTGATTTTCGGTGAGTGAAAAAGGACGGGGCGTTACATGCTGAGAGCATGTATGTTAGAATTCAAAGGTGAATGGGAGGATCATTTACCAGTGGTTGAGTTCTCTTACAACAACAATTACCAAGCAAGCCTCAGATGGCTCCATTCGAGGCGTTGTATGGTAGACCTTGTTGATCACCAGTGTGTCGGACAGAGACCGGTGAGCCTGCACTTAATGGACCCGAGCTAGTTATAGAGACCACATAACAAATTAAGTTAATACGACAACATCTGCTCACTGCTCAGAGTCGTCAGAAGAGCTATACAGACAAGAGAAAGAGATTCCTTGAGTTTGACGTGGGAGACTTATTGTTTTTTTAAGGTCTCGCCACGAAAAGGACATGTGAGATTTGGAAAGAAAGGGAAATTGTCGCCTAAATTTGTTGGACTATTCCCAATCCAAAAAAGGGTGTTACGGAACCGAGCCATTTAGTTCGTCAAGGTGGAATCTGATCGACATGGTAATGAGGAAGTCACCTGGGAACTTGAATCAGAAATGAGAGCAGATCATCCTGAACTTTTGGTATGAGTTGTTTGAAGCCCTACTTCGCTTGATTTTCGGTATGAAAATTCCAAAAGAGGGTAATATTGTAAGATTTATAGACGGAATGAAGGTTAGATGGGTAAGAATTGGGGCAATGGCACAATTATGACCCAACGGATCATGGATAGACTTTGACTCTAATTAATTGGGTAAATGTAGTTAATTGGGGCAAATACCCAATTTGGACACAATAGGTCAAGATGAATTGATGTTTAAGGTAAATGGGTAAGGAATTGATTTAATCGGGTCGTGTACCCAGTTAAGACCCAAGACATGGGATCCACTGTAACACCCCGATTTCTCAATAAGATGGATAATTACGAAAATGCCCCTGGATTGGTAAATTTAATAATTATGATGTTAAATGACAAAATGGTGGGGCCCATTGTTCAAATTAAGATCCTATGAACATATTATAAGGGTCAAATTATAATGGATGGGTAATGTACATCAAATTGGGTCAAAATGGTTAATTGGGTCAAAGAATTCTCAATGATTGGAATAATTACGAAAATGCCCCTGGATTGGTGAATTCAATAAATGTGATTGTAAATAAGGAAATAATGGGGCCCATTGTTCAAATGAATACTCTATGAGTACATTATAAATGTCAAATTTGATTGGATGGGTAATGAACATCAAATTGGGTCAATATGGGTAATTGGGTCAAAGGACCCAATTGGGACGCAATGGGTCATAATGGATTATTTGACCATTGGGTGAGCTCAATTTAAATGGGGTTAAGCTGAATTGATTGGAAATCAAGTGGAGCAAAAATGGGTAGGCTTGATGCACAAGTGAAAACCATTTAAAAATGGCAAAATCAGCCCATTAATGGGTCATGTTGTCAAAATGGGTCAAGGGGCTGATTGGGGACCCAATGGGTCGGGTTGACTAGGTTGACCACGGATGACCGTGTGGGCACTCAATTGAACTCAAGTGTGAGTTAGTTCAGCTTGAGTTGGACTGATTTGGAGTGAGTTTGATTTAAGAAAAGAGTTGACTCAAACATGGTGCATTAAATGTGTTGAGTTGGATGGGTTGAGTTAGAATAAAAGCACCATGAATCAAGTGAGTCAAGAGGATATGGAAAGGTGTCTTAATCTCACACAACACTTGGGAAAACAAATCTCAGCTGTTGGAATGAAGAGGTGCCTTGGCAAAGCCAAGGGACACCAAGGTTGGGCGGCTTCATGCATCTCATGAGATGCATGTGTTAAACCATGAAGGGATGCAACGTTTGGGTGAAGGGGTGTCTTGGATGACACCCAATATCCCATCGTTTTTGGCAAAATTTAATGAGGGAAAATGAATGGAAGATGGGACTGAAATTACAAAAAGGAAAGGTTACCATTCTTGGCCGATTTTCATATTGAAAATCCAAAGAATTCCCATCTCTCTCTCCCACTCTCCAAACTCGTTTTTCTTGGCTGAACAGCAGAGGTGTTGGCACCAATTAATCAAGCATAAACCAGCAAAGGATTAAGGAAGAAATGAAGAAATAGAGGGGAGAAGGCAAGGATCATAGGCAAAGGAAATTTGGTAAGATTTCTTAAGTGTTCAAGTTAAACAAGTTGTAAGAAAAGGGTATGTATTGGGCCATGGTTATGGCCGAATGGACCAAGATTTTAACCTTGAGTAATAGAGGTTTTAAAATGGTAAAAATGATCATTGGGTTCGGCCACCTTGGAGGGCCGAACCCCATGTAAATGAATGGTTGGTTTTGATGTTTTTGAAACATAGAAACCATGAAGTTTTGTGGACTGTTTTTGATGTTTTCTTTAAGACTTAAAATGCATGTTTTAAAGAGGGTTAAAACATGGACTTAAATGTCATGAAGGACTGAAGGTATCATGGGTCTTAATCATGGATTTAAATTGATGAAATGGACCATTGGGCTCGGCCATCTTGGATGGCCGAATCCCATGAAGTATTATGGTTATTTGGATTGAGTTTTATAAAGTGGAAACCATGCAAAGTGATGGACTTATTTGGATGGTTTTGAAGGGTAAAAACTTGGTAACATTATACTGATTATTATATGTTTAAATGACACCTAAAACATGTTTAAGAGGACCAAAACATGGACTAGGGTTCGGCCACCTTGGATGGCCGAACCCCATGAAAGTATTTGATGTTTGGTAGGGCTTTCAAGAAGATGGAAATCATATCAATTGTGGAGAGCTTATGTGTTTTAAATAAAGCTATTTATTTAACAAAAAAGATCTAAACCATAGGCCATGAGGTTCAGCCAATTGGGATGGCCAAACCCCATGAAATGGTATGACATTTCCATGAAAGTATTTGATGGTTTTGTGAAATAAAAACCATATAAAGTTATGGTGTTCTTATGGCAATTAATGGAATACATGTTTACTGTTTTTGGTTGATTAATATGCGGCTGAACCATGTATTATTCATGGTTGAATTAGCATGTTAAAACCATGAGTAATCATGGTGAATTTTGGACCAAGTGAACCATAGGGTTCGGCCATGTGTAGGGCCGAACCCCATGGATTATGGTATGGGTTAAATGGACCACTTCATATGGATTATTTTATGTGAAAGGTTTGTATTGAATTAAAAGGTTTCAATGTAAAGATCATGGATCATGACAATAGGTTTTGGTGTGGATCCATTGCATGGAATTGATCGGTAGTTTTAAAGGTTAAATCCTAAGTTGGTGATATTCGGCCATGGGCATGGCCGAACCCCACAAGATGTGGTTGGGTCTTAGATGTGAATGAATAAGTAAATGATAGTATGATTTACTGATTGTTATATGGAAAAGGTACCGGAAGTTGAACGACGTGCGAGTCGTGACCGGGTGACGCTAAAGAAAGATCAAATACTGAAGTGAATCTTCAGTAGGTTTCCTACCTACTTGTAACCACAATTATGATTTGGTTTTATTATGTTTTTATGAGATATATTGTATTTCATATTATGTTTCAAATATGGTTTTGAATGATGAGATATGTATTTACAAATGACATACATGTACATTGACATCTCATGCATGGCATGGGGTGATGATTATGGATTACCTTGACTTGAGAGTCCCAATGAAAGAACACCGTGAAACAACTCAATGATGAAGTCTCTTTCCACAGGTAATGAGGATTACTGTGGATTACCTTATCATGTGAGTCCCAATGAAAGAATACTGTGAAACAACTTAATGATGAAGTGTCTTTCCACAGGTAACGAGAATCACTGTGGATTACCTTATCGTGTGAGTCCCAATGAAAGAATACTGTGAGTCCCAAATGAAAGTGTATTGTGATTTACCTTGACGGTGAGAGTCCCGTCAAGTGATGGCTATGTATGTGTGATGGGGTGGGGCTCATTATATATGCACTTACATACATAGCATTGTTTTCAGATGTTTTATTGATAATCACGTACTATGATATATATGCATGTTTTATACACTAACCCTGTGGTAGCCCTGATCGGAAAACCTACTGGGCGCGTTGATCTAACGCCCTAATTCTATCCTCAGAGGAGAATGCAGGTACAAGGAAAGGGAAAGAGAAGGTTGATGATAAGGAGGGGAGCCAAGCGTAAATGCTTGAATGCTGGAATGGATTTATAATTGATGTTATTTGAATACTTTATTATGGACATGTAATATTGTAGTTACTTGCTATGGTTTATTTAGGATATTAACGATGGATGGTTGGTTTATGTTATTTACTAATTGAGACTGGTACTTGTTATCTATTCAACCTAATTCCGCAGTTAGTCTAGTTTATTCCGCAAGTCATTGTTTTGTTCCATGTGTGTATTATCTTTCATGGTTTAGTCCATGTACACATGGGTGGCCAGTTAAGGGTCAGACTTGGATAGTCCGAACTTAGCTCGCGTCGTGACGCCGCCCACTCTATTTCGATGTTTTATTATTATTTAAAAAAAAAAATTAGACTCTGATTTTTGTCTCGGAGAGGGCGGCGCGTTACATCCACCTCATCAAGTGAGGTGGCATGTGTATGAGGTGGCATGTGAGTGACATGGCCAAGTAGGACCCAAATCCACCTCATCAAGTGAGGTGGCAAATGATTTAATGTTCATGCATGGTCGGCTAATCATGGTTGACTTGGTCAACCATGGGTGAGTTCAAAAGGGTTAAGTGAAGTGAGTTGAGTTAAGGAATTATTTAATTAAGGAGTAAATTCAAGTCTTGAGTTAAGAGTTGCATGGGTGAGTTCAAATGGGGGTGAGTTGAATTATATTGAGTTGAAAATTAAAATCGCTTGAGTTAGATGGAAATGAGTTCAAGAAAATTAAGTGAGTCAAAGGGTAAGCCATGTGTCTCCTTGGTTGGGACACATGGGAAAGACAAAGCCCCAAGTGTAAGTCATGTATATTCTTGGTTGACCAAGGGACAAGTGTAAGCCATGTGAAAGATAAGCCTCAAGTGTAAGCCATGTGTCTCCTTGGATGGGACACATGGGAAAGACAGAGCCTCAAGTGTAAGCCATGTGTATCCTTGGATGGGACACATGGGAAAGACAAAGCCCCAAGTGTAAGCCATGCATATTCTTGGTTGACCAAGGGACAAGTGTAAGCCATGTGCAAGACAAGCCTCAAGTATAAGCCATGTGTCTCCTTGGATGGGACACATGGGAAAAACAAAGCCCCAAGTGTTAGCCATGTAGACCAAGCCCCAAGTGTAAGGCATGTATCTCCTTGGTTGGGACACATGGGAAAGACAAAGCCCCAAATATAAGCCATGCACCTTCTTGTTTGACCAAGGGACAAGTGTAAACCATGTCTCTCCTTGATTGGGACACGGGAAAGACAAAGCCCCAAGTGTAAGCCATGCACCTTCTTGCTTGACCAAGGGACATAGGAAAGACCACACCTTAATGAGGATGGTGGAGAGGGTGTTGGGCAGATTTCAAAGAGCTCACACCACACCTTTGGCCGATCCTCTCTTGGAGAGAAAAGGGATAGAGTTTCATCTCATCCTCTCCCTCCTTCTTGAGCAAAAGAAATCTCATCTCCACTCCCATCTCTCTCTCCCTCTCTCAAACTACACTTAGTCGATTCTTGTCTCTCTCCCCCTCTCTCTCCCACATTTGGTCCTAACACTTAGAGGGCCAGCAAACCATCAAGGAAATAGAGGAATTAACAAAGAAAGGAAGGAGTTTGGGGGTTGATTTCAAAGAGACCTCTTTGGCCGAACCCTCCATTAGGAGTTTTTCATCTCAATCTCTCTCCATCTCTCATCATCCTTGGCCAAATTCTCAAGGTGGAACAAGAGGTTGCATTGCCTCTTTTCATCTCTCTCTCTCTCTCTCTCTCACATTTCGGCTCTAGACTTGAAGGAAGAACAAGGACTAAGAAGGAGAAGGACGTAGGAGCAAAATCTGACCTAAGGAAACGGAGGAGACGCGGAATATGTACGTAATGCTTAACGAGGGTTTGTTGATTAAAAAGAGGCTAAAGGAACCATGGTTTCGACAATGGAATGGCCGAAACCATGGGGTTCCATATTGGATTGAAAAGATTGGCCAAAATGTTATGGGCCATAGAATGTAAAAGAAAAACCCGTCCAGGAGATGGTCAAGCATTTGGAATGAAAAGAAAAGACCCTAACCTTGTTGGTGGGTAAGATAAGTTGTACAAATGAGTTGTGATAATAAGGACTATGTTTATACATGATTAATGGATGACATTAGATATGTTGAATATACGAATTAAATTTCATAAAGAAAGGACAAGCCATGAAGGTGGATGTCCATTTGAAGATGGAATATGTTTTGGAATAAATGATCAAAGAGTCGGTATCCATTTAAGGAATGGGCAGGTGTTGAGGACCAACAACTAAGGGATGGAATGAAGAAATATGGATGATGTTTAAAATGTTTTTAAAGAATAAGGAAATAAATTTTAAGAGGAAGGATTAAGTCTAACATCAAACAAATGAGGACTGATTTTGGGTTTTTATCATTCGCCGAATGGGTGGCGGACGAGAACCCCATGAATGATTTTATGAGTCCATGAATGATTGTATGAGTCCATGAATATTTAAAAGTTAATTGATTAACTATGGATTATCAAGTTATAAAATAAAAAGAAAGGAATGATGGTGGACCCGCGGTATTTAAAATAAAACAAGGATTAAAGAAAAAGGGTCAAAAACCAAGGAGTGAGGTTGGGCAATGTTGTATGGCCGAACCCCATTGATGGGTCTTGGTGAACATGAACACATCTTAGCCACTTCGTATGGACGAACCCCGTTGAGGGTCTTAACCGGTTTAAGGATTATGATGCGTAAATGCGACTGAAATGAAAGGTTGATTGTAAATTGATATATGTATGATTTAAAATGATAAGGTAAAGAGACGTGATTCGCTTTCACATGACGGTTAGCGACTGTTCGTGTGAAACAAGATAAGGACAGTAGATCGGACGTGGGTAGGATTCCTACCTTGTTGAAACACTTGGATTATGTACATGCAATGGTTTTTATTTCCATGATTGATGATTTAGTTTTGGTATAAAAAATGCTTATGTTTTAAGAATGTATTTCAAGGCTATTATGTAACTTAATATGCAATAGCCTGTTTGCACTCACATCTCATGCATGGCATGGGAGGGAACATATGAGAGGAGTCCACGCTCCATTCGGGGTTTCCGATAAACAACCGTGGAAAGGAATCCACACTGATTCCAATGGACATACGGGAAGAGATGTATGATATTGAATTGTAAGAGGAGTCCATGCTCCATTTGGTGGGACCGATAAGGCATTCGTGGGAGAGATAATTATGTTTGCAATGTAAAAGGAGCCACACTCCATTCAGTGGGACCGATAAGGCATTCGTGGGGAGGCATGATAGAAATACTTGATGTGGGGGGGGGTTGTGATCATTGGCATATGACCCCATGACATGGCATTACATTGGCATGATTTTGTTATGAGTATCATGCACTGTTTTGGTTTTATTAGCATGATTATGATCTCTATTATCATGCTCTGTTTTTAGGTATTATGTTTTACAAGTACGGTACGATGTTTTGTATCTTGACTTTATACTAATCCTATGTATATAACCCTACCTGGAATTCCTATTGGGCGCGTTGACTAACTCCCTACTTCTACCTTAGATGATGGTATAGGGAACGGAGCGGACAATGGACGCGAAAGGGGCCAAGCTTAAAAGCTTGGGCAGCTTATTGCTTATTTTTAAGTTTTAGTTTTGGATGGTATATATGGAGTTAATTGCATTTTGGGATTGTAATGACTTAGGTATTATTTTGCTATGGTTTGACGTTACCCTCGGATATTGTAATGGCCTGGAATTTGTAAATCAATATATATGTGTTGTTATTTATTTTTAATGGTGGAAATTAGAAATTTGATGGAATAAATGGTGAATGGATCAAAATATGGACAAAGGCCCAAGTATGGCCCGATGGACCATGGATTGGATTTAATTTATCTTAATGGTCAATGGTGGTCAATTGGGCCAAGGATGGTCAAATTGGGCCCAATACCCATTTGGGACCCAATGGATTAAGATGATGTAAGCTTTAAGGTAAATGGGTAAGATAAAAATGTAATTGGGCCATGGGCCCAATGGTGATCCAATTGGAATGAATTGAATGGGTTCAATTCACCTAAGTCAATTTGAAGTTGACCAAGGTAACATGGTCCAATGGGACCCACCTCCACCTCATCGAGTGAGGTGGCGTGTGGACCCAAGGTTTGGTGGGGCCTGCCACCATGGTTGAATTGGTCAACCATGGGTGTATGAAGGCAAGTTAAGTAAGTGGAATTAAGCTAAATGGGGTTAAGTAGCCTAATGATTTAATTAAATAATTAAGTAAGCTTATCCAAAAAGTTGGTCAAAGAGGGGAGACCAAACCACCTTATCCTTAAGCACTAAAAAAAGTTGGCTAGTGTGCTTGGACCATAAAGCATGTAAAAGATCTTAAGGGTTGGTGGGAGAAATTAAAGGTAAGCTTTATTTTAGCCAATCAAAAGGAGATAGGGTTATCTTGTTTTTCTCATCTCTTCCATCTAAGTCTCATTTCACTCTCTCCCCATTTTACTCTCTCATGGCCGTCCCACACTAGGAAGAGGAAGAAAAAGAAAAAAAAATTAAGGAGAAAAGAAGAGAAGGAGAGAAGAAAGAAATGCAATTTCTTAGTTCATTACTCTAAGATCAAGGTCTATTATCTTCCCTCTCATCATCTTCTCCTCTCTCTCTCAAGCAAACCCTACCTTGGCCGATCCTAAGTTAGGAGGGTTTCACCATTGATCAAGCATCTTGGCCGACCAAAGATCAAGAGGAAGGAGAAAGGAGGCCAAGGAGTCTGACGGGAGTGGCGGAAGTCGGAGGAGGCGTCGGATTGTAAGTATTTTCTTAAACAAGAAATTTTGGATTTTTAGGGTTTAAGATTTGGGATTCATTTTGTAAAATTAATGGTGGCCAAATGATTTTATGCCATGGATTTTAAATCCATCAATTTGAAAGATGGAAAGTGGAGGAAACCCTAATGGATAAATTAGGGTTAGGGAAAGAAAAAAAAATAATAAATGGATTAAAGGTTATGTAATTAATGTGTGAATTTTTAGGGTTTTAAGGAATGAAGGACATTATGTAATTTAATTAATTAAGCATGGATGTGTATGCTTTGGAATCAAGGGCCATAGGGTTCAGCCATGTAGTATGGCCGAACCCCATAGTAAGTGAATTGTATTTGTTAGGGTTTTGTAAAAAAAATGGAAGCATGGAGAATGTTTATAATTTTTAGGGCTGTAAATAATTGAATGTGGTGAATTTTGTAAAGAGGTTTTAAATGAGAGAATCATAGGAGATGGAAGATAATTTTAATGACCTCAAAAAGAATGGTTTAGGGTTTTAAGTGCTTAATGAATAAATGTAGGTAATGTATGATTTTTTTTAGGGTCTTAAGGAATGGAGGTTATGGAAGGTAATTTGGACATTTTTAATGGAATGTTAGGGTTTTGTGAGAATGGAATTCATGAATAAATGTAAATGTGTTATGGTAAAAAAGGGCACCCATGGATGATGGATCATGAACCATGGGTTCGGCCATGCTGTATGGCCGAACCCTATGGTGATCAAATGGTGAAATTGTGAAATGATGATGTATGTGAAGTAATGAAAAATGAATGGAAAATGATGGTTTTATGATGGTTTGATGATGGTTGTAAATGGATTTAAATGTGATTAAGGATGGTGATTTAAATGTATAAGTTAAGCCCCTTCATGGAAGGGCTTATGATGGGTTCAAATGTATAAGTAGGCCAAAGAAGAAAAAGGGAATGAGTGGGTAATGGAGTCATTGTAGTTAAATGCATGAAGTAAACCCCATGGGAAGATTTGATGAATGGGGTATTTTGAACCCATGACCCAATTTTATGAGACAATTGATGGGTTAAGTATGGAACTATATGTGTGTTTAAATTAATAAGGATTAAGCTAATTAGATGGTGGAATTTTAGTGATCTTGTGACATGTTGATGAATCATTGATGGATCCAAGATTTTGGATCTATCATGGGTCTAAGAATGGAGAAATAAAAATGAGTAATTAATTATGTGAAGGAGTAGTGGCAAAAATTCTAAATAATGGCCAAATTCAAGAACTCCATGAGAAATGATCATGGACTAAGTGCAATTATGGTAACCTTAAGCATGTGATTAATGGATTTAAAAGGTTAAAAACATGGGCTAATTATGTGTATGTAATAAGGTATTGGATATCGCGAGCGGTACGAGTGTCGGTAGCCGGATTATCGGACGAAACCGTAAAAGGACGCGAGTCGGTATTCGCTAGGATTCCTACCTCTTTGTAAGCCATGTATTATGTGTTATGTATGGGCTTTTCCTTGATTTATTTTGGTAAGCATGTGATTGTTTTAAGATGGGTTTTAAGGCTATGGTGTTTATATTGATGCTTTGCTTGATCTACTTTTGGATAATCAAATTATATGTTTTATTGATGGGATTTTAAATGCCATGGTTTGTGTTATCATATTTATTACATGGCATATGGCATCTACATCTCATGCATGACATGGGAGGGATATGACAGGGGAAGGATGAAATGAAACCGGAGTCCATGCTCCGTCGGGGCGACCGATAAACAACCATGGGGATATTCTGATGTGTTTGATTCATCAGGGAGGTTACTATGGGCTCTATGATATGTTGATAAGGTTATTCAAACAAGAATGTTACTATATATTATTATACCTTGATGATGGTTCTTCCATCAAGGGGGATGCCTAGTGTGGATCACATCTTGATGAGTTTTTCCATCAAGAGGGTCATGGCACGATGATGGTATGGATTATATTTTGAACATTATGTATGGATGAAAAAGGGGCATTGTACAATGATGATGAGATTGATGGGTGGGATTCATGACATGAATACAACGCCCACCCCTTTTCACCGAAATCAAAGTCTAATTTTTTTTTTTTGAATTAATAAGTGACAAAGGGCGCGGACGTCACGACGCGAGTTAAGTCCGAGCTTCTAAAGCACGGCCCTTAACTGGCCAACCCTACGGGTGCATGGAACGGAGTCCACGGAGAATGGTTCACCCGTAGAAGTAAGCTCGAGGAATAATACATTAAATGCGGAATGATAATAGATACTACCCTACCAATTTTTCTAGATAGCAGGGAAGATTTCATCATTTAATTACTAAAATGCCATAACATCATATGTCTACAATAAAATCCAAGTCATAGTAATAAGTCTAAAACATTACATTTCCGACAAGCTAAACTATATAAATACACATTTCCCAAAATAAACTTAATCAAAATAATTAGTCCGCCTTCCCAAGCTCCTAAGCTTGGCTCCCGTCTCGTCCTTCTGCTCCGGCATTTCCTGCGTCATCAGCTAGGGTAGAAGTAGGGCGTTAGACCACGCGCCCAGTAGGACTCCGAGTAGGGCTAGCACATGGATTAGTAGTAACAGCATACAGATAATAACACAATGAAAACTGGTAAACCATCATATAATGAAAATATAAAGTGAATGCCATGCCATGGGTGTCTATGTTATGAATCCCACCCATCATCCCTACCATCATGATGTCATATCCCCCTTGACTGCAAGACCTCATCAAGGTATCCCCATGCCTGTTCTCGGTCACCCCGACGGAGCATGGACTCCGGTTATAGCCTACCAGGCTATCCCCATTCCTGTTCTCGATTGCCCCGACGGAGCATGGACTCCGGTTTGTTTATTTTTTTCCGCCCATGCCATGCATGAGATGTAATGCATTATGCTATGTAATATTTATAACTCATAACCTTAACATATCATACATAGCCTTAACTTATAATGCATAACCTTAAACATAATTCATAGCCATATTCCATATAATACTTAATCATAGCCATAAAAATCCATCTTAAACATATCATAATCTTAAAACCCATCATACAACCAATCAATATAATTACTAAAAGTAAACCAATAAACCAATCACATAGCATCTAATCCATGGCTTACAAATAGGTAGGAATCCTACCGAATACCGACTCGCGTCCTTTTACGGTTTCGTCCGATAATCCGGCTACCGATATGCGTACCGCTCACGATATCCAATACCCTATTACATACACATAATCAGTCCACATTTCAACTATTTCTAAGTCCATTCACATTTTCAAGTCCATATGAAAATCAGTCACTATTTAGGTTTTGCGGGTCCCATTTAATCCATTATATATTTTTAAGTACATGAGTCTAAAATCAGCCTCCTAGGCATTATTTAACCATATATAAACTTATCACTTAGTGCCCCTAAGTCCATAGTCCTCTCCCATGGAGTTCTTCATTTTGGCCATTAATTACGGTTTTGCCACTACCTTTTCTCCATGGTTAATCAACCACTCACCTTGCCTAACTAAGTTTATAATTGATTATAAACTTGGATCCCTAACTTAGGTCCATTAATGATCCATTCAATTATGTCACATGACCATTAAGATTAGCCATTTAATTAATCTAACCCTTATTCATTTAAACCCATCCAAAACCCCATACTTAACCCTTTAAATGGTTCACCAATGGCCATGGGTTCAAAATACCCAGTTCATCAAATCTTCCCATGGGGTTTACCTTATGTAACTACAATGAGTCCCTTACCCACTCATTCCCTTTGGAGGCCACAAACATCATTCACCATCCAATTTAACCCACCAAAAGGCTCACAATTGGGCCATGGGTTCGGCCATACACCCATGGCCGAACCCATGGTGTCCTTTTCCCATTTTTTTTCTTTGGCCTACTTATACATTTGAACCCATCATAAGCCCTTCCATGAAGGGGCTTAACTTATACATTTAAATCATCATCCTTTATCGCACTTTAAATCCATTTACAGCCATCATCAAACCATCATAAAACCATCATTTTCCCCATTTTTTTTTTGTACTCATTTAAACTACCATTACACCACTCTAGGGTTCGGCCATTCACCATGGTCGAACCCATGGTTCATGATCCAATATTTCTTTATGCCATTTTAGACCATAACACAATTATACTCATCCATGGATTCCATCATAAAAACCTCTTCAAAACTATTTACATTTAATCATTTACAACCCTAAAAATCATATTCATTCTCCATAGCTTTAAACCTTAAAACCCTACTTAATTCATCAATTCATTTAAAACTCCCACTTCCATGCTTGATTAACACCTAATTATAGAATGTCCTTCATTCCTTAAAACCCAAAAAAATTCACACATTAATTACACAACCCTTAATCCATTTATATTTTTTTTTTCTTTAACGCTAATTTATCCATTAGAGTTTCCTCCACTTTCCATCTTTCAAATTGATGGATTTAAAATCCATGGCATAAAATCATTTGACCACCATTAATTTTACAAAATGAATCCCAAATCTTAAAAACTAAAAATCCAAAATTTCTTGTTTAAGAAATACTCACAATCCATCGTCTCTTCCGACTTCCGCCACTCCCGTCGGCTTCCTTAGCCTCCTTTCTCCTTCCTCTTGATCTTTGGTAGGCCAAGATACTTGATCAATGGTGAAACCCTCCTAACTTAGGATTGGCCAAGGTAGGGTTTGCTTGAGAGAGGGAGAGGAGGAGATGGTGGGAAAGAAGGTCTCAACCTTTGATCTTGGAGTGGTGGCCTTTTGCTTTGAATTTTTCTTCTCTTCTCCTTTTTTTTTTTTCTTAGAGTGGAATGGCCATGAGAGAGTGCAAGAGATGGAGTTAGTGAAAATGAGAATGGGAAAACAAGATAAGGCTTATCTCATGTGGTGGTGTAACTTACATTCCACATTTAATGCTCCCACCAACCTCATGGGATTTTTATGCTTTATGGTGAGCCAACGTTTTTCTTTGTGTATTTGGAGATGAGGTGGTTTGATTTGGGTCTTCCCTCTTTGACCACCTTTTTGGATAAGCTTACTTAATTACTTAATTAAATCATTAGGCTAATTAACCCCATTTAGCTTAATTCCACTTACTTAACTTGCCTTCATACACCCATGGTTGACCAATTCAACCATGGTGGCCGGCCCCACAAAACCTTGGGTCCACACGCCACCTCACTTGATGAGGTGGAGGTGGATCCCATTGGACCATGTCACCTTGGTCAACTTCAAATTAACTTAGGTGATTTAGACCCATTCAACTCATTCTAATTGGATCACCATTGGGCCCATGGCCCAATTACATTTTTATCTTACCCATTTACCTTAGGCTTACATCACCTTGATCCATTGGGTCCCAAATGAGTATTGGGCCCAATTTGACCATCCTTGGCCCAATTGACCATCTTTGACCCTTTAAATAAACTTAAATCCAATCCATAGTCCATTGGGCCCTAGTTGGGCCTTTGTCCAAATTTTGGTCCATTTACCCTTTATTCCACCAATTTTCCAAATTTTCATCATAAAAAAATAAATAATAACACATATATATTACTTTACAAATTCCGGGCCATTACAATAAAACACCCATTGCATGACGTTGAACCAAATTGCATGGTTTTGTTATAATATTATTTATATGCTTGGTTATCACTAATCCATGTGTTAGCCCTACTCGGAGTCCTACTGGGCGCGTTGTCTAACGCCCTACTTCTACCCTAGCTGATGACGCAGGAGATGGCGGAGCGGAAGAACAAGACGGGAGCCAAGCTGAGGAGCTTGGGAAGGCGGTCTAGCTAGTTTTCTTATGTTTATTTTGGATAATGTAATTTGAAGTAGCTTAACTTGTTGGAAATGTAATAAGTTTAGATTACTTGTTATGTTTTGGAATTTACGTTGGACATTATGAATTTCGAAGCACTTTAGTAATTTAATGAATGTCATCTTCCCTGCTATCTAAAATTGGTAGGATAGTCTATATTATTGTTCCGCATTTAATTTCACTTTCCGCAAGCTTACTTCTACGTGTGAACCATTCTCCGTGGACTTCGTTCCACGCACATGTAGGGTTGGCCAGTTAAGGGCCGGGCTTTAGAAGCTCGGACTTAACTCGCGTCGTAATGTCTGCGCCCTTTGTCACTCTTTTATAAATATATATATATATATATATAGTGAAAAGGGGCGGGCGTTACAGATATTAAGTACAGTTCAGTTTTGGGTGATTGACTTCCTTGCTAAGTAAGGTTATGGTCGGTTTATGTAATCGCATGATAATTCCACAATGGGTTTATTCAGCAAGTATAACTTTAATGCGTGTGAAATATTTTAGTGGACTCAGTGGGACCGATAAGGCATTCGTGGGGAGAGATATATTATGTTTGCAATGTAAAAGGAGTCCACGCTCCATTCAGTGGGATCGATAAGGCATTCGTGGGGAGGCATGACAGAAATACTTGATTGAGGGGGGGGGGGGGGGGGGGTTGTGATCATTGGCATATGACCCCATGACATGGCATTACATTGCCATGATTTTGTTATGAGTATCATGCACTGTTTTGGTTTTATTAGCATGATTATGATCTCTATTATCATGCTCTGTTCTTAGGTATTATGTTTTACAAGTACGGTACGATGTTTTGTATCTTGACTTTATACTAATCCTATGTATATAACCCTACCTGGAACTCCTATTGGGCGCGTTGACTAACGCCCTACTTCTACCTTAGATGATGGTATAGGGAACGGAGCAGACGATGGACGCGAAAGGGGCCAAGCTTAAGAGCTTGGGCAGTTTATTGCTTATTTTTAAGTTTTAGTTTTGGATGGTATATATGGAGTTAATTGCATTATGGGATTGTAATGACTTAGGTATTATTTTGCTATGGTTTGACGTTACCCTCGGATATTAAGTTCAGTTCAGTTTTGGGTGATTGACTTACTTGCTAAGTAAAGGTTATGGTCGGTTTATGTAATCGCATGATAATTCCACAATGGGTTTATTCCGCAAGTATAACTTTAATGCGTGTGAAATATTTTAGTGGACTCGGCCCACTCACACATATTGTTGGCCAATTAAGGGCGGGACTTTGGAAGCTTGGACTTAGCTCGCGTCTTGGCGTCCCTCTCTCTCTCACTCTTCATTTAAAAAAAAAAAATTAGACTCTGATTTTCGGCAAGTGAAAAAGGGCGGGGCTCTCACAACATCATCGAGTGATATGGCCAAGATGGGACCCACGTGCCATGTGGTGACCAAATCACCACATGCATGGTCGCCTATGTTATGGTTGAGTTTGTCAATCATGAATGAGTTCAATTGAGTTAAGTTATTACTTGAGTTGAGTTGGGAAGATGGACAGTCTCCATTTCAAGGTGACTCATTGGAAGTCAAAGAGGTTTCTTGTTTTAAGACAAGAGTTTCCTTGGTTAAACCAAGGGACACATGGGTTAGATAAATCATTAAGAGAGGGATTGAATAGTCTAAGGCTGTTATACAAAGAGACACAAACCAAGGGGCTGCTCACACCCCTTCGCCGACTCCTCCATTGTGAACAAGAGATTTTCTCTTCTCTCCTCTCCTCTCCTCTCTCTCTCTCACATACACTTCTACACTCGGAGAACTATTGAAGAGCAAAGGAAGAAGAAGGATTAAGGGAGGAAAGGATAGACCAAAAGAAAAGAAGGAGACGGGAAATAAGGTATGTTTTAACTTTAGCAATATGGGATTAAGACTAAGGGAAACCATAGGTTTGGCCATGGTATGGCCAAACCCATGGGTTCCATGGATGGTTGGAATGGATGGCCAAATTGTTATAAGACCATGGAATTGGAAATCCATTCAAAGGAATGGTTATGGGTTGGAACAAAATAAGATTAAAACCGAATTCATGCTATGAATGAAGGGATTATGAAAAAGATTCTAACCTTGACTAATGGGTTAGATAAACTTAGTAAACGAAGGGTTGAATATGAAATCCATGTTTAGATATGAATCAGAATGGATTTCACGGTGAAGGGCCTAACAAAGCATGTAAACAGAGAAGAATGACAAAAAGTCAGTCGACTGAATCCCAAGATTCAGTCGACTGAAAGGGGGCTGGCCGAGCAAACAGATAAACCTTATGATTCAGTGGACTAAAAGTGTGCTGGCCGAGCACATGAAGGATATCTGGGTGTTTCAGCAAACTGAATCTTTGATTCAGCCGACTAAACATAGACGTACCAGACAAGTAATTGATCTATTGTGTAACACCCCAATTTCTCAATGATATGAATATTTACGAAAATGCCACTGGATTGGTAAATTTATTATATGTGATTGTAAATGAGAAAATGGTGGGGCTCATTGTTCAAATTAAGACCTTATGAACATATTATAAGGATCAAGTTTAAGTAAAGGGGTAATGTACATCAAATTGGGTCAAAATGGTTAATTGGGTCAAAGGACCCAATTGGGACCCAATGGGTCATGGTGGACTTATTTGACCATTGGGTAAGCTCAATTTTATTATGGTTAAGCTGAATTGATTGGAAATGAAATGTATGATAAATGGGTAGGCTTGATGTAAGTGTGTAAACCACATTTAAATGGCTAAACCACCCATGATTGGGTCATGGTGCCTAATTGGGTCAAGAGGTTCAAATGGGACCCAATGGGTCGAGTTGACCATGTTGACCATGTTGACCGTGTGGACCTTCAAGTGAGCTTAGAAGGGTGAGTCAAATCAGGTTGAGTTGGGGCTGAAGTGAGTTGGATTTGAATTAAATGGTTGAGTTGACTCAAGTGCATTAAATGAATGACATTTAATGTGGTGAGTTGAGCTAATAAGTTGGGTGAGCTAAATTGGAAATCAAAGGGGTCTTGAGTTCAAGTGAGTCAAAGGGGAGGAGAAGAGTTGTCTTGATCTCAAACAACCCAAAACAAGTCCCACACATTGGTGGGTTGGAATTAAGTTTTGATGCATGAAAACCAATGAAATGAGATAAAAATCTCATGGGAATTTGGAGGGTTTCCACCTCATATAGAAACCCAAGCCTCCAATGTTGGGAGTGCCAAGGGATGCCTTGGTTGGCAGCAAGTGTCTCCTTGCTTTAATCAAGATTTGATGAGAGTAATGAGGGGTCCAAGGGCTGTTTAACAAAAGCAACAAACACCACCCTCTTGGCCGAATTTTACATTGCAAAGGTTATAGAATTCTTATCTCTCCCTCTCACTCAAGAACATACCCTCTTGGCCGAATTATACTTTGGTGTTTTCACCATTATTCAAGCATACAATCAGCCAAGGATCAAAAGGAGAGCAAGAAGGAAGGAAGCAAGAAGGAACCAAGGAAAATTAGAAGAGTGTGCATTGGTAAGTACTTCATTAAGGTTTTGTTAATTATCATGATCAAGGATTATGGTTTGGTCTTTGTATGGCCAAACCCTAAGTTATAAGGGTAAGAACCTTCAAAGATAAAAATGGTGGATGAGGTTCGGCCAAGGGTATGGCCGAACCCCATCAAAGAAGGTGATCATGCTAAATCAAATTGTATAAAGAAAGGTAAATAACTATGGAGGGTTTCTCCAATATTATAAAGGGTTTTAAGTCATGGATTTGAATGCCATAATTTGGCCATGTTATGGCCGAATTTGTCAAAGGTTTAAACCATAGAAGAAGGTGGTTTAAAATGATAAAAATGGACCATTGGGTTCGCCCATTTTGGATGACCGAACCCCATGAAATTATTTGGGTATTTTGATGGCTTTTGAAGGTTAAAAACCATGCAAAACCATGGAGGTTTTTACATGTTTTAATGAGGCTAAGTATTTGATAAAAAGTTCAAATTATGGGCCATAGGGTTCGGATGGCCGAACCCCATCAAATGATATGATAATTATATGGTAATTTGTAATGGTTTTTGAGAGATAAAAACCGTACAATATTATGGGGCTTTTATGTGATTTAAATGGAGATATGGTTACTGTTTTGGGTTGGCCATTAGATGGCTGAACCATGTGGTTATCATAGTTAAAGAGTAGTACCTAAGTTATGAACATATGATGGAATCATTGAACCAAGGGAACCATTGGGTTCGGCCATATGTATGGCCGAACCCCACGAAGTGACTTTGATGGACTTAAGCATTTGTGGAACCAAGAAAATGATGGAAGATTAAGGACTAGTTAATCACATGGATAAATTGGTAACTAGTCTTAATTATGAAAGATTAGAAGACCGAAATTGGATTGGTGAGGTTCGGCCAAGTAGTATGGCCGAACCCCACTGAGGTGGTTTGGTTATGGATGTTGGTTTTAATATGGTTTAAGGCCAATGGTAAAACCGTAAATGCAAGTCAAATGATAAAAATGAATAGAGAAGGATTAAAGGACTTGAAAGAGGGGTCAAACCAAAGTGGTATGGTTCGGCCATGTTGTATGGCCAAACCCTACCAAAGTATGTTTGTAATATGAGATGTTTTAATGAGGATGAGGTTTGGCCATACACAAGATGGTTATGGGATCTAAACTTGATTAGAAATCAAGAAGATTAAGTATTAACTTGTTGTTGTATAAACAAGGAAACGGAAGTTGAACGGCGTGCAAGTCGTGATCGGGTGAAGCTTAAAAAGGAACGGACACTTAAACGAAGTTTCCGTAGGTTTCCTACCTACTTGTAACCACTGTTATATTGGTTTTATCATGGTTTTTATAAGTTATGATGTTATTGTTTTATGTTTCAAATGGGTTTTAAATGATGAGACATATTTACAAATGACATATATTCATTGACATCTCATGCATGGCATGGGGTGATGATTATGGATTACCTTGACGTGAGAGTCCCAATAAGAGAACACTGTGATATAACTCAATGATGAGAGTCCTATCCACAGGAAATGAGGAGTACTGTGGATTACCTTGTCGTGAGAGTCCCAATGAAAGAACACTGTGAAATAACTCAATGATGAGAGTCTTATCCACAAGAAATGAGGAGTACTGTGGATTACCTTGTCATGAGAGTCCCAAAGAAAGAACACTGTGAAATAACTCAATGATGAGAGTCCTATCCACAGGAAATGAGGAGTACTGTGGATTACCTTGTCGTGAGAGTCCCAAAAAAAGAACACTGTGAAATAACTTGATGGATATGTATACTTGTGGCGGGTGGGACTCATTACATTTGCACTTACATACATAGCGTTGATTTTATATGTTTTTGATTATCATATATTATGATATATGCATGTTTTTATATACTAACCTTGTGGTAGATCTGATCGGAAAATCTACTGGGCGCGTTGATCTAACGCCCTAATTCTATCCTTAGAGGATAACGCAAGAACAGGGAAAGGGAAAGAGAAAGTCGAGGACCGAGAGGGGAGCCAAGTTTAAGCGCTTGATTATTGGAATGGATTTATATTTACTGTCATTTAACTACATTTTACAGACATGTAATAGCTAGTAACGTTGCTATGGATTGTTTTATAGTTATGATAATGGATGTTTGATGTAAGTAGTTTTAATGGAAGACTTGTACTTGCTATCTATTCAGTTTAATTCCGCAATCAGTTAGTTCCGCATTTGGTCTAGTATTATTCTGCATGACTTATTTAGTTCCATGTGTGTTTTATTTATCATGGTTTAGTCCATACACACATGGGTGGCCAGTTAAGGGTCGGACTTTGGAAGTCCGAATTTAGATCGCATCGTGGCGTTGTCCGCCCTCTTCCGGTGTTATTATATTATTATTAAAAAAAAATTAGACTCTGAATCTCGGAAAGGGCGGGGCGTTACATATTGTGTTTCAGCCAACTGAATCTTATGATTCAGTCAACTGAAGGTATATTTACCAACACATAAACAGTTGGTTGATGATTCAGCCGACTGAATGTATACTGGCCGAACACACACATGATCTAATCCAAAGTCAGTCGACTGAATCTGTGATTCAGTTGACTGAAAGGACAATGACCGAGAACATAGAGGGTTTGACCCAAAGTCAGCTAACTGAATCCATGATTCAGCCGACTGAAAGGGTATGGGTCAAGTATATACAGTACCAAGTTGTGTTTCAGTCGACTGAAAGTTTGTGAGTAAAGCAAAGACTGTATCTGGGCGTGATTCAGTCGACTGAATTTAAATGTTTTATTTTTTGTTAATTTTCCAGATACCTCTGTTTATCCAATGGGATGTAAAGGATGATGGAAATTAAATGGATAAACAAATTGATATATATGTGGTTGAATTTGTTAAGGTAACGAGGTTCGATTCATTTTCACACGAGCGTTAGCGTTGTTCTTGCGAAACAAGAAAAAGACAGCAATCAGACAATGGTAGGATTCCTACCCTATTGAGACACTATGGATTATATATATATAACACTGGTTTTTATTCCAATTATGATGTTTATTTTGGTTAAACAAATGGTATATGTTTATGAACTGAATTTCAATAATATTATGTAATTTGATGTGAAACGGCATTCTTACATTCATTACCTCATGCATGGCATGGGAGGGAATACATGGGACCAGCAAGCCAAGTTATGAGCGGTCCAGACATGATTTGGGGTTGAAACTAGCTTGTATGAAGCTATGTGAACTATTGATATGTTGGCCTTGTCTGGGATTGCTAGGAATGGGTACGGCGTAATTTGGGCCAAAGAGCTCCTAGGTATATAGTCCCGAAACCCTGCGCAGAGGGATGAATCCACACTCCATCGATAATTCCGATTAACATATGTGGGGAGGTATAACAGTGACCTGGTGGTGTCATCACAAAACACTGTGGACGTAAATGGCTAAGGGAACACCTTGATATGGTGATTTATCAAGGAAACTATTTACATATGATGTGATTGGATATGGAATTGGGTGAGTGATCATTTGGCATTGACACCTATGACATGATGCATAAGTAAGCATGATTATGATATGGATGTCATGCATTGTTATTTTTATTACTTATGAGATGTTTTACGAGTATTATATGATGTATCTATCTTGTTTTATCTTAATCCTATGTGTACCATAACTCTACTTGGAATTCCTATTGGGCATGTTGACTGATGCCCTACTTCTACCCTATAAATGATGGAACAAGGAATGACAAGGACATGGGACATGATGGGAGCCAAGCGTAGGAGATTGGACAGATTTATGCTTATATTATTTCTGTTGATTTTGAAAGATGTATTGGGAGGACTGATATTTTGGATTGTAATAACTTAGAAACTATTTGCCATGAGTTTTAAGTAAATTGAATGGTGATTGATTTTTCCTGCTTAATGATGACATGTCTATGAATAGTACTTTATTCATATGATAATTCCACAAGTAATTAGTAAAGTGTGTCAAATGTTTTAGTGGATTTAATCCAGGCATACGTAAAAGTGGCCAGTTAAGGGTCGGATTTTGGAAACTCGGACTTAACTCGTGCCGTGACGTTCCCGCTCTCCCTCATTCACTTTTTTTAAAAAAAATATATACTCTGATTTGTGGAGAGTGAAAAAGGGAGGGGCGTTACAAGTCATGAAAGACTATCCTAATTAGATTCATCCGGAGAAGGAGATGTTGGAGGAGAAGAGTAGATACGTCGGGAGAGGTTGACGATCGATTTTCGTAATGCAGAGACTTCTTCATGGGTACTTTGAATGAACCTTTCCACGAGATCATCAAGCCCTTCGATTTTGCAGATAAATCGAATTAGGGGTTGTCACTCAGGGGTGTCTGTATTTTCGACATTCTCTTCCCTTTCTTCATCAGAGTTGTCCATCAAAGAGATAATTTCTTCTTTGGTACTCAGGTTTTGTCCAGATTGAGACCTGAGAAAATACCGACGGCTGGATCCAATATTTGGGGCAGGGGTTTTTTGCGAGGGGTACTTTTCGAAGCAGAACCAACAGCTCTAGGATCGGGGATATCATGCACGAACCTAGGTGATCTCCTTGGAAAATGAGAGTTGGACTCAGGGATTTTTCCGGTGGCTGAGGACTGAGATTTAGTTGTCTCTCTTTTCGGTATGGTTGCTGGGGAAGAGCTGACCAAGGCTTATCTAAACTCTAAATCTCACATGCTGACCCCTAGGTGAAAGGCTGAAACGAACCCTCATGGTCAACAACTCCTCGATCAAGATCTTGAGTTTTGTAATCCTTGAACTCATGTGGACTCTTGAAGAAACAGACATATAGGCAATCAAAGACCGATCGAGAGTACAAGTACCGAGCCATCGGTAAAGGGCGATAGGTCATTCTGGGTAACAGGTTTCAAGAGTTGAAACGACTGTGAAACATGTTTTGCACCAGAACGAGCCTCTCGTATGGACCGATCTCTCGATACCTTAAGTGTCGACCCATCGGCGACAACGACATGTCGACCGGGAAAGAATATTACCGTTGAGAGTGCACTTAATGCACAATGGTCGGAAATGTAACGGTAACATTTCTAGTTACCGACCTCTCGGTGCGACCGACATGTTGGTACATTACCATTACTTCAATTGGTTGCCTTCGCTATATAAACTAATCTTTATGCAACCAGTTGGTATCCTTCGGAAGGATCAGTTGGACCCTCATCCTTATCAATGAGGTTAACAAGGACCAATAGAAGGATCACACTCTCTCTCGTGGTTACACTAAGGGAATCAAATACAACCAATCAAATGGATTGAGTTGTGGGGGAGAGAGGAAGGATGACAACTCATAAATAACCAATCTGAGGATTAAGTTTGAAAGTGAGAAGGAGAGAACTATAAACTAGTGAACCTTTGGTAGACCCAGTTTCCTTAACACCTTGGACTGTGATTGCTAAACGACGGCTACGTGGTAGAGTGTCGGTATACATGGGTGGGATCTCGAAGAAGCACACATCAGAAGAGAGAGCTTCAAAGGCAAGTGCTTCTTGGTTTTAATTTTCTTTAAAAACTTTGTTCTGAAGTGGATTAAAAGGAGGTACCCCGGAACCACTATAAAAGATTCTGGAGCTACGTCTCCAGTACATAGGTGGGTGGAACTCCCGGCCAATTGGATTTGTGGAATTCCTATTTGATAGTGGTGGGTGAAATTCCCAACCGATTGAGTGAGGTGGAATTCCTACTCTAATTGTGAAGGTGTAAGTCCCCACTTAGTGGATTTTGGAGAAAGTTCATGGTTGAGCGAGTCCTAACAGTGGATGTAGGTTAGCTAACCGAACCACTTCAAAATGGTCTTGTGGTGTTTGATCTATGTGTGTTTGTATTTAATATTTAAGTATTTTTCTTAACACACATCACTTTGCATATTGATTATCTTATTATACACATTGCGCAAAAGCATCGATAATCAAAGTTTATGTAAATGATCATAATCTTAGTGTGATCGCTTAAATGAAATTATCACACTAACCAAATCTCTTGATAAATATTCCACTGCACTTTAAATCAAGAATTCTGTAAATACCTTAAAAATGGGATTGACCTATTCACCCCCCCCCCCCCCCCCCTCCATCCTCTCTCTCTCTCTCTTAGTATCAATCACAATGCTCTAACACAATGAATATTGGAACTTTCAATTGGTATCAGAGCTTGGTGCTCTTGAGAAAGGATCTAACCATCCAAATTGATCCATTTTAGAACAATGGCTATAAGAGAAAGCCATGATATTTCCAAGACCCTGTTTTTATGAAAAATGGAATGAAGAACTATAAATTTTTTTCACCATAGAACATCGTTGGAAATATGTGACTAGAAAGTGGTTTGTACCTATGGAAGAGGTATTGGGTAAACTTGCAACTTCCATGACCACTCAATCCAAAGACCAAAACTGCTTGGACTTGTGATGAATTAACTATGCACGTAAAACATTAATGTTGTTTCATGATATGCTGTCAAAATATCTAAAAGATATGAAACAACAAAAGATGCTGAAAAAATCCAGTGAAAAATTGCCTCTTTTAGTCCAATGGATAACATCACCTATCAATAAATTTGTGAGCTGAAAATATAAGTGATTGCGTAATTTCATCAATTGAAAAAGTCCAAGCTATATCCTCTAAGAGAAGAAAATGACCAAGGAAGGAACTTGAAGAAGGTAGTAACCTCCAAGTATCCTATAAGGCCATGTACCAGGATGTTTAGAGACCAATATCATGGTACAAAATCTAGAATGTGGAACCATAAGTTCAAATGGAAAGGCACCCATGGCTTAAACCAGATTTGACAAAAGGCCATCACAGAATTGTGAGATTCCAAGTCTTACAATGTTAGGTTCAAATGTATGAAGGGATACCACTTATCGTACCACATTTGAAACATGTTTTGGAATCAGCATCTTACATTCAATCTGTGTTCTTGTTTGATTGTTGGATTGATCCATTGTAAGATATGTGTTGTAAATGTTGGTATGCACTCTAGTATTGGATTACACTTGTCTCATTTCATTTCATATGCCATGTGATTTGTGCATCCTTAGGAAATGAATGTAGTATGTGCATTACCTCATGTATAGGATGTGTATTGTATTCATACAGAGTGTCATTTCATTCCAAGTTCATAAACTTTTGAATCCCATGTGGAATGAAACATGCTCTATGGCCTTAAACAGATTATGTTTGTTGTGACCTACCAAAAGTGCTTATCTGAATCCATTTAAGTACTAGTTCATTTCAAGGAATTGGTACTCTCTTGAAAGAATGGTAAAAGCTTTTATCATGTTTTGGGTAATAACATGATAAAAGCCATAAGAGTTGTGTGTGTAGGGTCATACTTCATTCATGTATGCTTAATGTACTCAAATTAGGAAATGAATGTATGACTAGTGTGCCTTGAATTTCATTCCAATATACAATAATTTTTACTTTATGTGGAATGAATTATGTTCATATACGCCTTGTCTTTGCTTAAAGCCCGGAAATGCCACATCTTATGACATCACACACTTGGACAATACACTTAAATTAGTGAATTAAATGTGTCCAAGAATATTGGATTCATTTGGATCCAAAAAAGAGATCCATAATCCATGGTTTGTGCCTACTTTCAGAAGGGTGAATCAAATCTTCAAATGGCACAAATACGATGTGAATGTATGTATCGTCACTGGCATTAAAAGGAGTATAAGCAAAGCTCGATGAAGTATGAACATCGCAAGCACACACACACATACATACCCAGTCTTCCTTTATAACCCAGGTCGATGGATAAACTAGTCGGCAGAACAGACAGGTCGATACTGGTGGATTTCAGAACACTATCTGAAAGGGAGAAAATTCGCAAAAGGAGACAGGTCGATACTTGTCGACATATCATCACAGACAGGTGGTTGGTCCCGACCGGTCGGTGAGTCAGAAAGAGTAAGTTAAAAAGACTCGGTTGGCAAAAATGATTAATCAATTCAAAATCATCGTTTCCTCTCCCGCTGTGCTCTGGCAATTTTCTCATCTCCTTCCATGCCCTAGGTCAGCTATTAGGACCTCTAGGAACAAAATCTTGCCTGAAAAAACCAAAGGACTTCTAGTTTCCTAGTCTCCAGTAGCTTGAAAATCGCAGATTCTGTGATTTCCATTAATCGGGTAAGCTCAAGCACATTCTCTTGTCCTCCAGTGGTGGAAAATGACAGGGGACAATTTCCCAGTCATCATTGTGTCCTCCGATTCTGAAAATGATGAAGTCATTCGGCCTGAGAAACCTAAATCTCAGTGGCATCAAGGAGAATCTTCGTCTCTCCTCAATACTATAGGCCGTCAAGTCAAGACCCTCTAGAGGAAATCTCACAAGCAGAAATTGCATCCTCCCATGAGGCCAAAATGAGTGATCATTAAGGAACCTACACTTTCGACTGGAGCCAGTGTAGAAAAAGTGAGTGGAAAAGGGAAAGGTCGGAAGAATCTCCCTCCTCCAGTAAAATCAAGCAGTAATGAGGAAACACCTGAAGGGCTGCTACTGGAAAAATAAAAGAGGAGAAAAGAAAAGAGCAGATAGAAGATGCTAAAGCCAAATTTGATAGAGCTCTTATAAGGAGAACTTATTTATTCCTTGAAAAATGTCGGGAGTTGGAAAGAAAGATTGGAACCTATTTCATATTTTTATAAAAACTCTATCGTTGGTATTTTGTCTAAGCATCCATGATGACCCTTTTTAACCATATGTACTGATTTTTATCAACAAAATGATATGGTTTATTCTAGTATGTGTACTGGGTTGATGCATCTCTGCCTTCTATGTCTATTGTTTACATGGATTGTGTAAAACAGTCTAACATCCAAATTTGGATAAATTGTTTTTGTATTGGCATGTTAGGGAGATAGAAATCTGGCTGCGTAATTACACATACTCTGGAGGATGGAGGAGCACAAAACATGTGTTGATTAGCACCTGTCACTAGTCATGACAGCTTAGGGGAACTGGTCGAGAAAGCTGAGGGAGACAACTTGGAGAATGGGAGGATAAGACTCTAGGGAATCTAAGACATTAGCCTAACTCATGGAAGATATCAACTAATGCTGGAACTCAATTTGTGTAGAGACAAACTAACCTTGATGCACAAAAAGTGTGCATTGAACAATAGGGGAAAACCATGAGTTAGAATATAACTTATTCAAGCACCAAATGCAAGAAGCATGGAGGAGTGCTTGAAAGTCGATGTTTGCCTACTACTTTTTGTCAATTGTATGACAAAATGGGGGAGAAATTAGTAGAAGCTAGAAGACATCAATGTGCTGGACATAGGAAGAGTGTCTATGCATGGAGTTTGAGAGATCAAACTCAAGAAGATTGGGGGAGAAATCTTCTTCTGAACACAGATAGCTTGGAGCTATGGGGAGTGTTGATCACTAGGAAATCAAGGAGTATAGGGGAGCTTGATTACAAATCTTACTTAGCCCATGAATGAATATTTATATTTTGGGACTAACCCCTCTAATGATTTTCTAGTGTTGCTTGCTTATATACTTGAATAGGAAAATGAAACGAAGCAAGCTGAACAAGAATATGTGAACACCATAGTCTTGTTTTCCATTTAAATATGCACATGTAATCAAATGTAATATTTTTGTATTCAAATGTCTTGTAATAAGGTTGGGATTGTAAATGTGTTAGCTTCTGTCATGAAATTGACAAAGGGGGAGATTTTAGTGCCTCGGATTGGCCAAGACCCTATGTTTGCCAATTTCATGACTCGGAAAGAAGAACTTACTAGAAGCTTGAAGACGCAAGATGATCAAGAGTAAAGATCATACTCCACCGGATTAAAGTTCATCGTTATGGCAATCACAAAACATGTAATATGGCCATAGAAGACTTTAGGTGGTACCCACACCTCAGAGAGGGCTATTCATAGGCTTAGAGAAACAAATGGTTAAATCATAAAAAGCCTAGTAAGGAAGATTGACAGTGAATTGGAACCCAACTTGAAAATATGTATTTTGTTTCACTGTCAGCACGACTAGTCTATCTCACCTACCCCTATGTGCAGTCAGGATCGTCCCATCGTGGTCAAAGACTAGTCGGCCCGAATGACATTAGGTTCTAGAACATTAAACTATCATTCTTGGTTTGCCTCTAATCGTGTAACGCCCCGCTCTTTTTCACTCACCACAAATCAGACTATATTTTTTTTTTTTAAATGAGTGAGAGAGGACGTGACACCACGACGAGAATTAAGTTCGAGTTTTCAAAATCCGACCCTTAACTGGCCACCTTTACGTGTACGTGGACTAAGTCCACTTAAACATTTCACACGTTTTCTGAATACTTGAGGAATAACACACACGCACACACACACACACACATATAGATATATATATATATATATATATATGTATGTATGGATAAGATGCTATCCATAATATATATATATATATATATATATATATATATATATATGTATATATATATGTATGTATGGATAAGATGCTATCCATAAGCATGTCATCATTAAGCAGGGAAAACAATTCACCATCCAATTCTAATTAAAACTTAAAGATAATCAAACCATAGCAAATAGTTTCTAAGATATACTACAATCCGAAATATCAGTCCTCCTAATATATCATAAACATCAAAACCAAGTAAATTAAACTTTATTCATTCCAAGCTCCTACGCTTGGCTCCCTTCATGTCTCATGTCCGTTTCCTTGTCATTCCATGTTCCATCATGTATAGGGTAGAAGTAGGGCATCAGTGAACATGCCCAGTAGGTATTCCAAGTAGGGTTATGGTACACATAGGAGTAATATAAATCAAGATAGATACATCATATCATATTTGTAAAACATCTCATAAGTAGTAAAAACAATGCATGATGTCCATATCATAATCATGCGTAAATATGTGTCATGTCATGGGTGTCAATGCCAAATGATCTCTCACCTAATTTCCATTTCTGATCACATCATATATAAATAGTTTTCTTGATAAATCGCCATATCAAGGTGCTTCCTTGGCTAATTACGTCCGCAGTGTTTTGTGACGGCACCACCAGGTCACTGTATACCTTCCCACAAATTAATCAGAATTACCGATGGAGTGTGGTCTCATCCCTTTGCGCAGGGTTTCAAGACTGCCTACCAAGGAACTCTTTGGCCCAAATTACGCCGTACCCATTTCTAGCAACCCGGACAAGGCCAAAATCTCAACAGTTCACATAGCTTCATACAAGCTAGTCTCAAGCCCAAGTCATGTCCAACCCGCCCATAACTTGGCTTACTAGTCACATGTATTTCCTCCCATGCCATGCATGAGGTAATGTATGCAAGAATGCCATTTCATTTCAAATTACATAATATCATTGAAAATCAGTTCATAAACACATACCATTTTGTTTAACCAAAGTAAACATCATATTTGGAATAAAAATCAGTGTCATATATTATCCATAGTGTCTCAATAAGTTAGAAATCCTACCAATGTCTAGTACATTATCCTTGCAGTCTTGTGAGGATAATGCTTACAATCACGTAAAACGAATTACGATCCTTTTGCGAATCTCTTTACCTTATCAAATTTAATCACATATATTAATTTGATTTCCCACTTAAATTTCATCATCCTTACATCCTTCTAGATAGACAGAGGCATCTAGAAAACAATTTAAAAATGAAACATTCTAAATTCAGTCTACTAAATCATACCCAATTACTATCTCTGCCTTACGCGTAAACTTTCAATTGACTGAATCTATGACTTTGGGTCAAATCCTCTGTGTTCATGGTCAGTGCACTTTTAGTCGACTGAATCACAGATTCAATCGGCTAACTTTGGATCAGATCATTTGTGTGTTCAGTCAGTCTACATTCAGTCGACTGAATCAAAGATTCAGTCGGTTGAATTATCAACAAACCGTTTACGTGTTTGGTAAGAATACCTTCAATCGACTGAATCATAAGATTTAGTCGGCTGAAACACACCAGATCACATACTTGTTTGGTACGTCTACGTTCAGTAGACTGAATCCTAGATTCAGTAAGCTGAAATACCAATAGACCCCATCTGTGCTTAGCCAGTGTACTTTCAGTCGGCTGAATCACAGGATTCAGTCGACTGAATCACCCAGATATCCCTTATGTACTCGGCCAACCCACTTTCAGTCGACTGAATCATTAGATTTAGTCGGCTGAAACTCCCAGTCGACTTTTTGTCAGTTCTCTCTGTTTGCATGCATGGTTAGGTCTTTCTTCATGAAATCCATCCTTATCATTTTTAAACATGGATTTCATCTTCCATACTTATTCGTTGTGAACTTACTTTACGCATTAGCCAAGACTAGGATCTTTTCTAGAATTCATTTAATCCTTGTGTCATTATAACATGGTTTTGGATTCAATCCTTTGGTTGTTTGTTTCAACCCATAACCATTCCTTGAATGGATTTCCAACTCCATTGCCTTATAACAATTTGGCCATCCATTCCAACCAATCATGAAACCCATTGGGTTCAGCCCCACCATGGCCAAACCTATGGTTTGTTTAGACTTATTCCCATATTGTTAAACCTTAAACATACCTTTTACTCGTCTCATTCTTTTCTTTTTGATCTGTATCTCCTTCCTTAATCCTTCTTCTTTCTTCATTCCTCTTCAAAGATTCTCCAAGTATAGAGGTGTAGAAGGGAGAGAGAGGAGAGAAAATCCTTTGCTCACAAGTGGAGGAGTCGGCCAAGGGGTGTGGAGTGCCCCTTGGTTTGCCTCTTTTTGTATAACAGCTAGTCCCTTCATTCCCTCTAATTATAGCTTAGCCTTTAACCAATGAGTCCCTTGGCTTAACCAATGAAACCCTTGGTTTCCCAATGAGTCCCTTGGCTTAACGAAGGAGACCCTTGGTTTCCCAATGAGTCTTTTGGCTTCAGCCCTTTGAGATGAAAACTCTTCACCTTCCCAACTCAAGTCAACTCAACTCAAGACTTAAACTCACTTGTGGTTGAGCAAGTCAACCCATGACATGGTCAGCCATGCATGTGGTGACTTGGTCACCACATGGCATGTAACACCCCAATTTCTCAATGAAATGGATAATTACGAAAATGCCTCTTGATTTGGTGAATTTAATAATTATGATGTTAAATGAGAAAATAGTGGGGCCCATTGCTCAAACTAAGATCCTATGAACATATTAGAAGGGTCAAATTATAATGGATGGGTAATGTACATCAAATTGGGTCAAAGAATTCTCAATGATTGGAATAATTACGAAAATGCCCATGGATTGGTGAATTCAATAAATATGATTGTAAATAAGGAAATGGTGGGGCCCATTGCTCAAATTAAGGTCATATGGAGCACATTATAAATGTCAAGTTTGATTGGATGGGTAATGAACATCAATTGGGTCGAAAATGGCTAAATAGGTCAAAGGGCCCAATTGGACCCAATGGGTCAAAATGGATGATTTGACCATTGTGTAAGCTCAAATTAAATGGGGTCAAGCTGAACTGATAGGAAATCAGGTAGAGTTAAAATGGGTAGGCTTGATGCACATGTAAAAACCAACGTCAAATGACCAAAATACCCATAATTGGGTCATGGAGTCAAAAACGGGTCAAGGAGCTAAAGGGGGACCCAATGGGTCGGGTTGACTTTGTTGACCACAGCCTACCGTGTGGGCCCGCAAATGAGTTCAATGGTGAGTTAAATCAGGTTAAATGGAATTTATTTTATTTAATTTGAATTAAGAATGAGTTGACTCAAGTGTAATTAATGTATGATGTTTAATATGGTGAGTTAAGCCATTGAGTTGAGTGAGTCAAAATGGAAATCAAATGGGCTGTAAATTCAGTGAGTTAAGTGGAATATGAGGAGGTGTTTTGATCTTAAACAAACCAAAACAAGTCCCACACGTTGGGGACTTGTTATGGTGATTTCCATGCAAAACATTAAATGGAAATGATGTGAAGGTGATGAGATTACATGGGGCTGCCAAAGGTTGCAATGGTTGAGGCCAAGAGTGGTGACCGTTGGTACCAAGGGGTGCCTTAATGTTCCATCGTTTTTGTCAAGAAGTTATGAAGGAATAAATGGATTTTGTGGTTGAAGAATAAAAAGGGTAGACCATCCATTTGGGCTGATTTTTGTCATTGCAAATCCAAGATTTTCCCATCTCTCTCTCCCTCTCTCCAATTCGTTTTTCTTGGCTGGAACAGCAGAGGTTTTGGCACCAGTTATTCAAGCTTAAACCAGCAAAGAATTAAAGAAGGAAGAAATAAAAGGGAGGAAGCAAGGATCTTAGGCAAAGCAAGTTTGGTAAGTATTTATGTGTTATTTTGGTTTAATAACATGGAACAAATGGGGTGTGTATTGGGCCATGGTTATGGCCGAATACACCAAGGTTTTAACCTTGATTAAGAGAGGCTTTAAAATGGTAAAGATGATCATTGGGTTCGGCCACCATGGAGGGCCGAACCCCATGTAAAAGATTGGTTGGTTTTCATGTTTTGAAACATGGAAACCATGGAGTTTTTGTGGACTGTTTTTGAGTTTTATTTGAGATTCAAATGCATGTTTTAAAGAGGGTTAAAAACATGGATCTGAATAACATAAGGACTGAAGGTATCATGGGTCTAAAACAGTGGTTTAAAACTGATGAAATGGACCATTTGGATCGGCCATCTTGGATGGCCGAATCCCATGAGGTGTTATGGTCATTTGGACAAAGTGATGAATTTATTGGATGGTTTTTGAGAGGTAAAAATGCAGCAATGATGTACTGATTTTTATATGAATAAGTGACACTTAAAACATGCTAAAGAGGACCAAAACATGGACATAGGGTTCGGCCACTTTGGATGGCCGAACCCCATGTTAGTATTTGATGATTTTGATGAGTGTAAAACCATATAAAATATGGTGTTTGATGTGATTTGGTGAAGTTTAATTTGCTGTTATTGCTTGGCCAATGTAGGGCTGAACCATGTCAATATTAGGGTTAAGTTACTGATTCAAATCATGGATAATTGATGGATCAATCAGATCAAGAGAACCATTGCATGGCCGAACCCCACGGGGTTGTTTTTGGGATGAAAGGACTAAGTATATGGGTTAAGTTTGTTATTGTTTCCATGATTTCATAAAGGGTTTGAAGTATTTTAATGGAGAACCATTTGATGACAGATAAGTGTGGAACAAAATCAGATTTGGTGAGGTTCGGCCATAGGCATGGCCGAACCCCACTAAGGGTCTTTCGTGACTCAATTTTGTAGCCGATTTTGTGATTGAATTATGGGAAAGAATGATTTATTGATCAAAGGTGGAATAATCATATGTATGGTTGTATGAACCCCACATGATGTGGATGGGTCTTAGATGTGATTGAATAAGTAAATGATGTTATGACTTACTGATTGATACATGGATAAGGTACCGGAAGTTGAACGACGTGCGAGTCGTGATCGGGTGATGCTAAAGAAAGATCAAGTACTGAAGTGAATCTTCAGTAGGTTTCCTACCTACTTGTAACTACATTTACACCTGTTTTCATGAAGGGTTTTATGAGTTATTGACATACTATTACTTACCATATTTTGAATGATGAATTATGCATTTACAAATGGCATACAAAGCATTGGCATCTCATGCATGGACATGGGATGATGACTGAGGTTCTACAGTGTTGCAATTATGAGTTACGCCCTCTTTAGGAGATGAGAGTCCCGCCGGGAGGAGTAACATGATGATCATAGTCACAATGGTCTCCTTAGACGATGAGAGTCCCGCCAGGAGGACTAATATGTGATATAAGTCAACTCAATGATGAAGAGATGGAAGTGTATTGTGATTTACCTTGACGGTGCGAGGCACGTCAAGTGATGGCTATGAATGTACATGATGGGAGAGACTCATTGCATGTGCATACTTCATAGCATTGTTTTACCTGTTTTTGATGATCATGTAATAAGATATATATGCATGTTTTATATACTAACATGTGGTAGCCCTGATTCGGGAACCTACTGGGCGCGTTGATCTAACGCCCTAATTCTATCCTCAGAGGAGAATGCAGGTACAAGGAAAGGGAAAGAGAAGGTCGATGATCGGGAGGGGAGCCAAGCCTAAGTGCTTGAATGTTGAACAGGATTACTTATCTATTGTCATTTGAATTATATTTTAATGGACATGTAATAAGTTAATACTTGCTATGGTTTGATTAGACTATTAACTATGGATGGTTGTTTATCTTAATTATCATTTGGGACTGTTACTTGCTATCTTTTCATATTATTTCCGCAGTTAATCTAGTTTATTCCTTATGTTGTTGTTAGTTCCATGTGTGATTCATTATCATGGTCCAGTCCATGTACACATGGGTGGCCAGTTAAGGTTCAGACTTGAGTAGTCTGAACTTAACTCGTGTCGTGACGCCGCCCGCTCTCTTTCGATGTTTTATTATTATTATTTAAAAAAAAAATTAGACTCTGATCATTCTCGGAGAGGGCGGGGTGTTACATGGCATTTAGGTCCCACCTTGGCTGTAACGCCCCACCCTTTTTCACTCGCTTTCCGATAATCAGAGTCTATTTTTTTTTTCTAAATAACAGAGTGAGCAAGAGCGGGACGTCACGACGAGAGCTAAGTCCGACCCTTAACTGGACAACCCTACGTGTGTATGGACTAAGTCCATGTAAATGGTTCACACATAACAATATAAGCATACAGATTAAAATCATAACTGCGGAATTATAATAGAACCTAGTTCTATTCCATTTCAGATAGCAAAGTACATCAAGTCTTTAATCATAATTAACAAACATAATTATCCAAATAAACATCCAACCATAACAAATTATCTAAATTATTACATGCCTGAAGTCTAGCTACTTAATTCACAAGTCCATGAGTAACATAAATAAAATATCATCCAATCACATATCCAAGCTCCTATGCTTGGTCCTTTTTGCTTTCATCGTTCCCCTCGTTTCCTATATCATCCACTAGTGTAGAAGTAGGGCGTTAGAACAACGCGCCCAATAGGTATTCCATTTAGGGCTACCGCATGGTTAGTACAAAGCATATATAATAATATCATAATGTCAAAAACCATATAAACCATGCCATGTCATGATGTCAAATGCAATGAGTTCCACCCATCACAAGTACATATAAGTACCCCCACATAGGTCTTTCGGACGCCCCGACGGAGTGTGGCCCCTCCAGCTTCTTCTTGATGGAAATGCACATAAGGGTATCCCACATAGGTTTTTCGGACGCCCCGACGTAGTGTGGCCCCTCCGGTTACATATCCTTTACCCCATGCCATAAATGAGATGCTAATGAATCATATGCTATTTTATCATATAAACATAGCATTAAAACTCACATTTTGAAACAATATCTTTTAAAACATAATTCATCAAAATAACATAAAAACATTGTACATTAAACCCATGGTTTCAAAGAGGTGGAATCCTACCAAAGACCACTAACGTGTACTTGTGCTTTCATCCGGTAACCTCTCACGATCGTACACACCTTGTGAGGTCCCGTTACCTTATAATATATCAATCAATTAAAACCATGTCCCATTTGATTTACAATAATGTCCAAGCCATAAACCCAACTTGTGGGGTTCGGCCATACCCCATGGCCGAACCTCACTTACTAGATTTTAGTCTCTCCTTTGATTTATTAATCAAACACCACTAAAGTAATCATTTAATCACTTATACAATAGTAATCTATTCTTGGTAACAACCTAAGTCCACCAAATCATTCCTCATGGGGTTCGGCCTACACCATGGCCGAACCCATGGTCCATTAATTCTATTTAATTACCATATTGCCATCCATGGCTATCATTCCATTATTCTAACCCTTCATAAATTAAAACCATAAATCATTCTCATGGGGTTCGGCCATACACCATGGCCGAACCCATGGTATATCATTCACTCTTATTTACAATTTTGCCATGGTTTCCATCACCTCATGTTTAGGTCCAAAATTGATCCATTACATAGATTCATGATTGATTCATAATTCATAAAATAAAACCCTAATCATTTTCTTCATCCTTGGTTTGGTAAACCATTCATTTAAATTATACAAAGACCCAAAAATGGCCCACTAACAAATTCATGGGGTTCGGGGCCATACACCATGGCCGAACCCTTGATGTTTCATTTCTAACTTCTCCTTTAAATGGTTCACCATCTTTGGTCCTTAAAATGAGTCTATACTTATATCCTCCAATTAATCTTCCATTCATTTAAAATATACATAGACATATTAGATCCATAATTGATCCATAAAAATTGGTTCATGGGGTTCGGCCATACACCATGGCCGAACCCTATGATGTCTAACTTTCCAATTTCTTCATTATATCAATTACTATCCTTGAATCCATAAATTAAGGTTCCTTCCTTTTTAATCCAAAACTCCATCATTAAAACCTTTCAAATTGATAACCATCTTCCATTTAATCAATCACCATATTAAGTCCAACTATATTTTTCCATAGGGTTCAGCCATACACCATGGCCGAACCCATGATCCATGATTCTTATCCATTTTAAACCTTTTAAAATCATTAGCATTCATCTATGATTTTCCATTCTTTAAATCCATTATAATTAATTAATATCCTTTCTATGGGGGTTCGGCCATACCACATGCCCGAACACTACGGTTCGTTACTTCCTCTTAAACATCATTTAATCCCATATAAACTAACCAATGTTCTTTCCATGGGGTTCGGCTATACCACATGGCCGAGCCCTATGGTTCATCATTCCATTAAATTTCTATATCATTCCCTTAATTTTCTTCCATTGGGTTAGGCCATATACCATGGCCGAACCCTATGGTTCCTTTCTTTAAACAAAATTATCGAAATTACTTACCGGTTCCACGACTCCTCCGGTTTTCCTTCGCTCCGACTTGTTCTTCCAATCCTTTTCTTCTTTAGCCTTTTCCTCCTTCTTCTTGATCTTTCACACTTGCTCGTTGCTCTCTCCTTCTCTTGATAAGCCGTGCGCCCCTTGCGTCTCTCCTTTATAAAAGTTCCAATCGGTTCCATCTTTAGAAGGTGCCGTGCGCCCCTTTGATTTAGCAATTGCCTTAGTGTTGCTCTAAACAAGGAAAGGACCCCTTTTAGAGATACTCTAACACATGCTCATATCTCCTATGCACTGCCACAGATCTTTTATTTAATCTTAGGCATCTTCTTTATTTGGATTAGGCAATCAAATGTCATTGCCTAATCCCAACCCATCCATGCATGTGTGTCATCTTAGGACAATCCTAAAATCTTATTGCGATCCCTCCTTGATTTGTGTATACGTGTGTCATCCTTGTTTATAGATATTGCATTACCATTTTAATTCAGTCCCATTTAATTAGGCTTGGACTCACTTGGTGGTCAACCAAGTTAACCATGACCCATTGGGTCCCAATTGAGCATTTTGACCCAAATAGTAACTTTGACCCAATTAAATGTACCTTACCCATTTACTTTACATTGAACCCTAAACCATAACCGTTGGGTCCTAATTGGGCCATTGACCCTGTAATAGCCCGAATTTTTAAATAAACATATATATGGCATCTATTTATTTTAATAAGGAAAAATTGGAATTTTGACGTTAAGGATATTAAATGGATCAAATTTTGGGGCAAAGGTCCAAATATGGTCCAATGGACCATGGATTGGATGGAATCCATTTAAAGGGTCAATAATGGTCAAAGTGGGCCCGATAACCATGTGGGACCCAATGGATCAAAATTGATTCAAAGTCTAAGGTAAATGGTAGAAAATAATTCAATTGGGCCATGGGCCCAATGGTGACCCAATTAATTGGAATGGGTTGAATTGGAATTAAACCCACCTAAGTTAATGATGAGATGATTAAGATGGCATAACCAAGTGGGGAGTGGTGGTGGTTGAGATGAAACCACCACCCTAAGTCCATGGTATTTTTGTGTTTCTTTGGGTGGTTTCATCTTTGACTTGCCCTTTTGACTTATTTACTTGACCCTAATTTGACCAACCTAATTAATTAAATTAAATCCTTACTTAGGTTAATTATTTCCTATTTAAATTAATTCCATTAACTTCTCTTTCTAAGAAATCCACCCATGGTTGACCAAGTCAACCATGGTGGACGGCCCCCACCAACACCTACCCTACCCGCTACCTCATTTGATGAGGTGTAGGTGGGCCCCATTCGGCCATATCACTTAAACCCCGTTAATCTTAACTTAGATGATTTAAAATCATTTAATCAACTTAATCTACTTTAATTCTCCTTAGTCCCCTTAATTTATCCATGGTTGACCAAGTCAACCATGATGGTCGGGCCCACCTTTTCCTTGGTCCACACGCCACCTCACTTGGTGAGGTGGAGGTATGGGGACCCATACCTCTCATCATATGGTCAAGTGGTCAAAGGGAGGAAGACCAAACCACTCCCTCACAAAGAGGCCAAACCGTTGGCTTGGTGGTGGTTTGGTCTCAACCACCACCACCAAGGACAAGGGAGCCATGCTTGGTGGGTGAAGGCACATCATGGAAGTGTGTGGGCTAAGGAATCAAGGATTGAATGGTTTTCACCTTACCACTCATCTCACTCTCTTTCTCTGCTCCTCCCTCTCACCACTGTCCCTCATCTCTAAGGAAAAAAGAAGAAGAAAAACTTGGAAAAAGAAGAGAAGAAAGAAGTGGAATTTTTAGTCCATCACTCTAAGATCAAGGTCTATTATCTTCCCTCTCATCATCTTCCCCTCTCCCTCTCTCAAACAAACCCTACCTTGGCCGATCCTAAGTTTGGAGGGTTTCACCATTGATCAAGCATCTTGGCCGACCAAAGATCAAGAGGAAGGAGAAAGGAGGCCAAGGAGTCCGACGGGAGCAAAGAAAAGCCGGAGGAGTTGTTGGTGTGGTAAGAAATTCTTAAACAAGAATTTATATTTTTTAAAGGTTAAGATGTGTCATGGAATCCATTTCTTAGAATGAATGGTGGCCACAAATGTTATGGGCCTTAGATCTAAGATCCATCCAATGATGAGATGAGAAATGGATGAAATGGAAGAGATAGATTAAGAAAAATGAATAGATATTATGGACACCATTAAGATTAATTAAATATGGAAGTATGGGTGTTTTAAGGAATTTTAGGCCATAGGGTTCGGCCATGTAGTATGGCCGAACCCCATGGTGAGCAATTAAGAAATTTAAATAGGGTATTGGGATTAAGAACCATGAAAGGGTAACCTATGGTGTCAAGATAATTTTGAGTAAAAATTAATGATTTTTTTAAAGGGGTTTTAAACAAGAAAATCATGGGATATGTAAATGATTTAATGGCCTCCAAAAATGGTGAATGAAGGAGAATCATGAACCATGGCCGAACCCTATGGTGATGGAATGATGAATTAAATGGTTATGAAAGTATGGAAATTAATGGAGAAGGTTAATGGTAATTAAGTGGATTTTTTTTGGGTATTTTAAACAAGGTTTTAAATGAGTGGAAATGAGGTTTTTAAAATAAAAATTATGGAACCATGGAAAATAAAATGGAATGATGGTTAAATTAAATGGACCAAAGTATATCTCATGATGATTATGAAAGGATGATTTAAATGTATGATTTAAAATCATTTATGGTAGGACCAAATGAGGTAAAATGGACCCAAGAAAAATGGAAAATAGGCATCATGGGTTCGGCCATGGTGTATGGCCGAACCCATGACCCATTTATAGGTCATGTTATGAGCTAATAATCGAATTATGTATGGGATTAGATGATTGGAAATTTAATTAAATTAAGCGGCTGATTTTAGGGATGTTATGTCATGGTTAATAAATCATTAATGGGGCTAAGTATATGGATGAATTATGGACAAAAATGTACATAGATGGAGGAAATATTAAGTCATGGAAATGTAGCGGCAAAACCGTAATTATGGGCCACAATGAAGAACCATGGGTTCGGCCATGGTACATGGCCGAACCCCATGTAGGTTGGACATGAACTTGGGTGCATTAAGATGACCTTATGAGTTATTAAATGAAACTTAGGGTTGCTGCATTTTTGGCTCACAAATTAGAATGTTTAAATGGACAAAATTTGGAATTATGTATGTGTTTAAATCAATGGAAATGAGGCTAAGTTAAGGGCTGATTTTTGATGATCTTGTAACATAATTAGGGAACATTAATGGATCTAAGTTTGTAATCAGTTAGGGACTTAATCATGGATAAGATATGGACTAATTTGGAAAATATATAATAAGGTATAGGAAGGTCGCAAATGGTACGCGATCGGCGATCGGATTATAGAACGAAAACGTAAAAGGACGCTAAGCGGTATTCGGTAGGATTCCTACCTTTTTGTAAGCCGTGAATTATGTGTATGTGATGGTTTCCTCATTTTATTTCGGTAATTATATGATTTATTTTAAGATGGATTTTAAATGCTATGGATTATACTTTAATGCTATGGATGGTATTTTAAATGCTATGGATTATATTTTAATGCTATGGATGATATTTTTAAGGCTATAGATTATATTTCAATGCTATGGATTTTATATTAAGGATATGAATTATATATATACTACATAGCATAATGCACTTACATCTCATGCATGGCATGGGCGGGAAAATAATGAAACCGGAGTCCATGCTCCTTCGGGGCGACCGAGAAGCAAACATGGGGATAGCCTGAGGTGCTATAACTGGGGTCCATGCTCCGTCGGGGCGACCGAGAATCAAACATGGGGATAGCTTGATATGCTATAACTGTAACGCCCGCCCCTTTTTCACTCGCTTTTCGAAAATCAGAGTCTATTTTTTTTTTTTTTGAAATGAAGAGTAAGAGAGGGCGCGGACGTCACGACGCGAGTTAAGTCCGAGCTTCTAAAGCCCGACCCTTAACTGGCTAACCCCACGCGTGCGCGGAACTAAGTCCACGAGAACGGTTCACGCATAGGAAGTAAGCTCGCGGATTATAATTATTGCGGAACATGATAATGGAGTCTATCCTACCGGTTTTTAGATAGAAGGGAAGATACAACATTGAATTACCAAAATGCCCCTATGTTCATATTTATATCATAAAACATAATCGTCCATAAGTAAAGTCCAAACCATCACAAGAAATGCAAATTATATAGTCCGACGAGCTAAGTTACTCAAAATTACATTTCCAAAATATAAACTTAAATAAACTAAGAATGCGTTTCCCAAGCTCCTAAGCTTGGCTCCTGTCATGTCCACCGTTTCCACCATTCCCTGCGTCATCAGCTAGGGTAGAAGTAAGGCGTTAGTCAACGCACCCAGTAAGACTCCGAGTAGGGCTAGCACATGGATTAGTGATAACACGCATACCGATACAATAAAATATAACAAAATAAGCATGTAATGAATGCTATGCCATGGGTGCCTATGTCATGTGTCCCACCCATCATCCGTATGATCATACAATGTATTGTCCCCATGTTTGCTTCTCGGTCGCCCCGACGGAGCATGGACTCCGGTTATAGCCCTCAGGCTATCCCCATGTCTGATTCTCGTTCGCCCCGACGGAGCATGGACTCCGGTCATAGCCCTCAGGCTATCCCCATGTCTGATTCTCGGTCGTCCCGACGGAGCATGGACTCCGGTTTCATTATTTTCCTGCTCATGACATGCATGAGATGTACGTGCATTATGCTACGTAGTATATAGATAAACCATAAATTTAATATACCATACATAGCCATATAATGCATAATGTTTAAAATATAACCCATAACACCATCATATAATTCATAAATTAAAACTCATCATAATACAAGTCCCATAATCATCAAAATAGATTAAAATAAACATCACATATCCATAGCTTACAAAGAGGTAGGAATCCTACCGAATACCGCGTAGCGTTCCGTTACGTTTTCCGTTCGATAATCCGGTCGCCGATCGCGTATCGTTTGCGACGTCCCGATACCTTATTACATTTACCGAATTAGTCCATACATTATCCATGATTAAGTTCCTAATTGATCATAACCCTAGATCCATTGAATGATCCTTAAATATATTACAAATTTATCAAAAATCGGCCCTTAACTTAGCCCATTATCCATTGGTTAGAACACATACATAAGTCCGATTTTGGCCATTTCAAATATTCCAATGAGCAAGCCTAAAACGCAGCATCTATACGATTCGTTTCATCATTCGTAATATCCGATTTCATGTCTAATCCCCATATGGTTCTGCCATGTACCATGGCCGAACCTATGGTTCTTCAATGTGGCACTTATTTACCGATTTGCCATTCCTCTCCCATGGTTCAATCATCCATTTATTTATGTACATTCTAAGTCCAAAAATTTATTCATACTTAGATCCATTTGATCATGACCTAGTATCATAAAATCAGCCACCTATTATTTAATTTTGAAAAACATTTAATCCCATATGTCCTTTCACATTTGGCCCTAAAGGTGGCCCACAAAATGGGTCATGGGTTCGGCCATACACCATGGCCGAACCCATGATACCTAAATTTCATTTCCTTGGGTTCATTTTACCCCCTTTAATTCCTATCTCTAATGAATTTAAATTATCCATTTAAGTCCCCATTTTTCATCCTTTTAAAACATCACATATCATATAAAAATCCATTAACATCTATTATTCTTCTCCATCATTTTAAAATCACCAATCACCACCATAGGGTTCATGGCTCACCTTTATGGATGCCATTTTAAATACTAATGTTTTGTCCCAAAAATAATCCATTTTAAAATCACTAACCTTCATTCATTTTGGCCCTTTAAAAACCCATATCATACACTTTGTAAATCCATTTAAATTTTACCATTTACTTAACCAAATTTCCATTTGTTTAACCACATATATAAACCATAACTTAGCCCACAAATGACCTAAAAACATGGGTCATGGGTTCGGCCATACACCATGGCCGAACCCATGATGTCTTTCCCTCATTTTTACCTTGGATCTTTAATCACATTTAAAGTCCATTTACAACACCAATCACTTCCTCACTATCTCCATAATTCAAAATATTTAATCCACTACTTCCATCCTTTAATACCCATTTAAAAATCACATACCCTACTCATAATTTTCAAACCTTAGAAACCATTAACCATTGAGCATTTAAGAGTCCTAACCCTCATGGATCACTAACCATGGGGTTCGGCCACCTTGTATGGCTGAACCCTATAGTCCATGATTTCTTTAAAACATCATGTCTCCATTTAAATTAAATCATCCATTTAAATCACCATTTTCATCCCATTTAAACATCACATTCTATACTCAATAAATCCATTTAAATCTATCATTTTTCTCCATTATCTTTAAACCTTATAAACTTAATAAATTACCCATTATTCACCATGGGGTTCGGCCATGCTACATGGCCGAACCCTATGCATGGCCGAACCCTATGGTCATCCATTCATTCCATTCTATATCTTTCAAGGCCATGAAAGATCATTCATATTTTCATGAAATTTCTTATTTAAAAACCTCTTAAAAAAATCATCAATTACTTAGCATTTATGAACCCTAACCCTTTCTCCATATTTTTCCATAATTCCATCATCCATCATCTACTTACCCACCATGGGGTTCGGCCATGCTACATGGCCGAACCCTATGGCTCACAATTCTTCCAATTTTTATACAATCCCATGCTTAAAATTTTAAATGCAAACTATCCATAATCCATTTCTTAGCCTTCCATTTGATGGATCTTAGATCCAAGGCCCATAATGTTTTTGGCCATTATCTAATAAATGGATTCCATTTTTTTTTTAACCATAAACAAAAATCTAAACTCTTGTTTAGAAATACTTACGGATCCGACGGCTCCACTAGTCTTTCTTTCTCCTGTTGATTCCTTTAGCCTCTTTTCTTCTTCCTCTCCTTGTTTGATCGGCTTGATGTGTTTGATCAATAGTGAAACATGCTTGGATCGGCTAAGGTAGATGGGGTTTAGGTTGAGAGATGGAGAGTATGGAGATGAGGGAGAGATCTTCAAGGGTCTTGGTGGCCCAAAGCTTGCCTTCTCCTTCTCTTTTCTTCTCTTCTCTTCCTAAGTTTTTCTTCTAAATTTTTTCTTCTTCCTTAGTGTATGGGACGGTTTTGAGAGTGGAGAGAGAGATGGAATGAAGTGTGTTTGTTTGCAAAGAGATGGAGATGGGTGGAGTAACCTAGACTAATTAATTTTCCTCACCAACCAACATGGCATTAATGGTGGTGGTTGGGAACCACCATCCTTAGCCCATGGTTTACATTTTGTGTTTCCTTAAGTGGTTTGTGTTTGTTGAAGTGGTTTTTGACCATTTGACCATTTTAATTTTTAGGTTAATTAACTTAGATCAACTTGATCCTTAGGTTAATTTAATTAACCATTTTCCACTTAATTTAATCTCATTAAATTCCCTCTAAGATCCACCCACGGTTGACCAAGTCAACCATGGTGGTCGGCCCCACTACTCTTGGGTCCACACGCCACCTCAATGGGTGAGGTGGAGGTGGGCCCCATTGGCCATGTTACCTTGGTCCATTTATCACCTAACTTAGGTGATTTAAATTTTTTTAAATGTATCCCTCTTATTGGATCACCATTGGGCCCATGGCCCAATTAAATTTTTGTCTTACTCATTTACCTTTGGACTTAGTTACCTTGGCCCATTGGGTCCCATATGGCCCTTTGACCCAAATTGACCATCTTTGACCCAATTACTTCTCATTGACCCATCAAATGGATTTCATTCAATCTATGGCCCAATTGGGCCATTCTTGGACCCTTGTCCCAAAGTTGATCCATTTGGCATTTCATCACATCAAATTCCAAATTAAAATAATTAAATGCCAAATATATTGATTCGAAAATTCGGGCTATTATAATAACCGGAGTCCATGCTCCGTCGGGGCGACCGAGAAGCAAACATGGGGACACCTTGATGAGGCTTTGCCGTCAAGGGGATATGACATTTTATGATGATATGGATGATGGGTGGGACACATGACATAGGCACCCATGGCATGGCATTCATCATATGGTTTTATTATATTGTTATCGGTATGCTTGTTATCACTAATCCATGTGCTAGCCCTACTCGGAGTCCTACTGGGCACGTTGTCTAACGCCCTACTTCTACCCTAGCTGATAACGTAGGAGACGGCGAAAATGGTGGACGCGTCGGGAGCCAAGTGTAGGAGCTTAGGAAAGCAGCTACTTTGTTTATTTAAGTTTTATTTTGGAAAAAATTGTAATTTAAGTAGCTTAGCTTGTCGGCATGTAATAATTACTGTTTCTTGCTATGGTTTGGACTATACTCTGGACATTATCATTTTGAGACATAATTATGAACATAGGGGTATTTTAGTAATTTAATGATGTATTTTCCCTTCTATCTAAAAACTGGTAGGATAGTCTCTATTATAATGTTCCGCATCTAATTATATTCCACGAGCTTACTTCCTACGCGTGAACCGTTCTCGTGGACTTCGTTCCGCGCACGCATGGGGTTGGCCAGTTAGTGTAACGCCCGCCCCTTTTCACTGTAAAATCAGAGTATTTTTTTTTTTTTAAAATGATAAAGTGACGAAGGGCACGGACGTCACGACGCGAGTTAAGTTCCGAGCTTCTAAAGCCCAGCCCTTAACTGGCCAACCCTACGCGTGCGTGGAACATAAGTCCACGAGTATGGTTCACGCGTAGAAAGTAAGCTCGCGGAATATAAAGTTACATGTGGAATGATAATAGAGACTGTCCTACCAATTTTTTCAGATAGCAGGGGAAGAAACATCCGTAAATTTACTAAAATTCCATTAACTGTATTGTCCAAAAATACAATCTAAACATAGCAAGCCATCTAAGTTATTATATTTTCGACAAGCTGAATTATATAATTACACATTTCCAAAATGAATTAATTCAACTTAAACAAAATCACTAGTCCGCCTTCCCAAGCTCCTAAGCTTGGCTTCCGTCTTGCCCTTCCGGCCCGCCATTTCCTGCATTGTCAGCTAGGGTAGAAGTAGGGCGTTAGAACAACGCGCCCAGTAGGACTCCGAGTAGGGCTAGCACATAGATTAGTAATAACAGCATACAGATAATAACCCAATGAAAATTGATAAACCACGTGTAGTGAAAATATAAGATGTATGCCATGCTCTGGGTGTCTATATTATGAATCCCACCCATCATTCCTGACATATACTGTCATATCCCTCTTGACGGAAAAGCTTCGTCAAGACATGTCCTACCGCAAAATATCCCCCTTGACGGCAAATCCTCGTCAAGGTGTCCCCATGCCTGTTCTCGGTTGCCCCGACGGAGCATGGACTCCGGTTTGTTTATTTTTTTTCCGCCCATGCCATGCATGAGATGTAATGCATTATGCTATGTAATATATACGTCTCATAACTTTAGTTTATCATACATAGCCTTGGCATATAATGCATCATCTTAAAATGTAAATCATTGTATTAACATATCATTCATAATCGGAAAACAAACTCATCATAAGATAAATCCCATACTCCATAAAATAAGATAAAAATACCATACATATCCATGGCTTACAAAAAGGTAGGAATCCTACCAATTACTGACTCGCGTCTTTACTTCGTTTTCGTCCGAAAATCCGGCTACCGATTCGCGCTATCCGGTACCTTATTACACATTTACCGTATTAGTCCGTATTTTATTTCATGATTAAATCTCTAACTGATCACAAACCTAGGTCCATTAATGATCTTTAATCATGTCACAAGATTATCATAAACCAGCCCTTATCTTAGCCTCTTTTTCCATTGATTTAAAACACATCCATAAATCCAATTTTGGCCATTTTAAATATTCCGATTTGCGAGCCTAAAACCCAGCACCTATCCGTTTCATTTATGTACATTCTAAGTCCAAAATTTATCCCTAACTTAAATCCATTAAGGATTCACTAATCATGATCTAGTATCATAAACTCAGTCCCTTTAATTTACATACTCTCCCTTCCTCCTACCGGATTAACAACGACCTCTGAAGATGTTCAAAAAACTGTACATTTCAATTCAGTCGACTGAATTACCAGTTCAGTTGACTGAATCGCTATTTCAGTCTACTGACTTCGAATCCGAGTGTCTACTTGTCCTGCCAGTTCAGTTTCAGTCGACTGAATTACACATTTAGTCGACTGAAACATGGTTCATACCCCTTTCAGTCGACTGAATCACATATTCAGTAGGCTGATTTTGCATCAGGTCATCTGTTTGTTCTGCCAGTTTATTTTCAGTCGATTGAATCATACATTCAGTCGGTTGAACTTTCAATCATCCCTTTACACGTTCAAAATCATCCCTTCAGTCGACTGAATCATACATTCAGTCGGCTGAAACTTTCAGAACCCTTTTCTTATCTGAGAAGTTTGTGTTCAGTCGACTGAATCTTATGATTCAGTCGACTGAAACTCCCAGAAACTCATTTTATTATCAACCACCCTTAGTTCAGTCGGCTGAAACTCCCAGAAACTCGTTTCTGATTCGTTTATCACCAGTTCAGTCGACTGAATCATAGATTCAGTCGACTGACTGTTTTGTCATTCTTCTCCATTGCATATTTTGTACATTTTTTCCTTCATGGTTCCCTCATTTAAACTCCTTAAAATTTTCCCCCTTCTTAAGCACTTAAAAAAAAATACATAAACTCTTGTTTAAGGATGCTTACCACCCGACGACTCCTCCGGTCCTTCTTTCCCCTTTGCTCTCCTTCCCTTTTATCGTTGGTAGGTTAAGATCTTTGATCAAGGGTGGCAATCCCCAACCCTAGAATCGGCCATGGTAGGTTTTGTGTGAGAGAGAGAGAGAGAAAGATAATGAAAAACAAGATCCAACCTTTGATCTTAGAGTGGTGAAATAATGCTTTACTTCTTTTCTTCTCTCCTTCTTTTCTCTTTTCCTTAACTCTCTTTCTCTTCTCCTTCCTTGTGTGGGACGTCCATGGAGAATGAAAAATGGAGAGAAAGTTGAATGAGAGAATAATGGGAAAAGATAACAAGGCTTATCCCCATTTTTTTTTTTCACTTTACATTAATTGCTCTCACCAACCAAAGATATTTTCAAGATATTTTATTTTTTTCCTTTAGATCTTTTATTTGCTTTTTGGCTTAAGCCTCTACCCTCTCTAAGTCCAAACGTGTTTGACCTTGGAGGTGGGGAAGCTTGGTCCCCATTTGACTAATTTTTTAACCCATTTAGCCACCAATTTAATAATTTAATTATTTAATTAATTAATTACTTTAATTCCCATTTACTTATTTAAATCACCTTAGGTTAATCAATTATACTTAACCTAATTGCATCATTCCACCCATGGTTGACCAAGTCAACCATGGTGGCCGGCCCCACCAAACCTTGGGTCCACACTTGGCCACATCACCATTGTTTAATTCCAAATAACTTAGGTGGTTAAATTTTATTGAGCCCCCCTCTAAATGGATCCCCATTGGGCCCAATTACATTTCCATCTAGCCCATTTACCATTTACTCCACGAATTTCCTAATTTCGATCATTAAAATAAATAATATTCACATTTATATTAATTCCAGAATTCCGAGACCTTAAAGTTAAGGGCCGGGCTTTAGAAGCTCGGACTTAACTCGCGTCGTGACGTCCGCGCCCGTTGTCACTTTTATAAAAATAAAATAAAAATTAGACTCTGATTTCGATGAAAATGGGGCGTGCGTTACAGACCCAACACCTTACCCATCTAATGTTCATATCCATTAATTCACAATTAAAATGGCAAATTCCGTAAATATTGATAACATGAAATTCCAAAGTGTTACAATACAACCCTCTTTTTAAAATTTTCGTCTCGAAAATCGAGTGAAATAGGGTTTCAAACATTTACATAAATAGCTCAGGATGAGCTGTTCTCATTTTCGACACGAGTTCCCAAGTGGCTTCCTCAATGCCATGTCGATCCCATACCACCTTGACAAACTGGATCGCTCGGTTCCCTAATACCCTTTGTTCTGTGTCCACCACTCGGACAGGCTTTTCAACGTATGTCACGTCGCTTTGGACATCTATGTCTTGTATATTCAGTACATGAGAGGGATCAGGATTGTACTTCCTCAACATCGATATATGGAACACATTATGTAAAGATGCCAACTGTGAAGGGAGTTCCAATTGATAAGCCACATCCCCCATCCTTTTTATGATTGAAAACGGTCCCACATATCTTGGTGACAGTTTCCCCTTCTTTCCAAATCTCATGTGTCCCTTTCGTGGCGAGACTTTCAAGAACACCATGTCCCCCACTTCAAATTCAAGGAACCTCCTCCTCTTGTCAGCATAGCTCTTTTGACGACTTTACGCAGTCAATAGACACTGCCGTCTCAACTGTATCTGCGTTGTACTCTCTGCAACCAACTCAAGTCCAGTCAGAGCAGCCTCATTGGCCTCTGTCCACCACACAGGTGATCTACATGGTCTACCATATAATGCCTCAAATGGAGCCATCTGGAGGCTTGCCTTGTAACTGCTGTTGTATGAAAATTCTACCAACGGCAAGTGATCCTCCCATCCACCCTTGAAATCTAGCATGCATGCTCTCAGTATATCCTCCAATGTTTGTATTGTCCTCTCAGACTGCCCATTAGTCTATGGATGGAATGCTATGTTAGTCAGTAGGTCTGTTCCCATTCTGTCTTGATCAAACATGCCATTGATGCATGTGATATGCGGCTGAGGGCATCTGCCACCTTATTCGCCTTACCAGGGTCATAACGAAGTGCGAACTCATAATCCTGCAGATATTTCATCCATCTGCGCTGCCTCAGGTTGAGCTCTTTCTGATCAAACAAGTACTTCAACCTCATATGATCTGAAAACACTTAAAATTTCTCGCCATATAGATAATGTCTCCAGCTTTGGAGAGCGAAGACCACTGCTGCTAGTTCAAGAGCGTGCGTAGGATAAAGGCGTTCATGTATTTTCAATTGTCTTGAACCATAAACCACCACACGATGAGTTTGACTGAGGACGCACCCGAGTCCTTCTCCTGAAGCATTGCATTGTACTTCATAACCCTTGCCTTTTTCCGGCAAAATTAAGATAGGTGCAGTTGTAAGTCTTTTCTTCAGCTCTTCAAATCTCTGGTTGCACATGTCTGACCACTCAAATTTGACTCCTTTCTGAGTGAGTCAGGTCAGTGGAGATGCAATCTTGGAGAAGTCCATAACAAACTTTTTGTAATAACCAGCCAATCCCAAGAAGCTACGGATCTCGGTTACATTCTTTGGCGCTTTCCATTCTCCCACTGCCGCCACTTTAGCCGGATCCACAGCTATACCTTCTTCTGATATAACATGCCCCAGAAAATTAACATTCGGCAGCCAGAATTCACATTTGCTGGCTTTGGCGTATAACTTGTTCTTTCTCAAAGTGTCCGGAACTATCCTCAGGTGCTCAGCATGTTCTTCCTAAGTTTTGGAATAAATCAAAATGTCATCAATAAATACAATGACAAATTGGGCCAAGTAAGGACGAAAGATCCTGTTCATTAAATCCATGAATACAGCCGGTGCATTGGTGAGTCCAAACGGCATGACTACAAACTCATATAGTCCATACCGCGTTCTGAAGGCTGTCTTTTCTATGTCCTCCTCCCTAACCCGGATTTGATGGTATCCGGACATCAGGTCAATCTTAGAGAAATGACTGGAACCTCTAAGTTGATCAAATAGATCATCGATCCTGGGTAGAGGGTACTTGTTTCTGACCTTCAGCTGGTTCAGTTTTCGGTAATCCACACACATACGGAGTGAACCATCTTTCTTCTTCACAAATAAAATCGGAGCTCCCCAAGCCGATGTACTGTTCCGGATGCAACCCAGTCTGAGCAGTTCATCAATCTGCTTCTTTAGCTAGGACATCTCTGCTGGTGCCACCTGGTAGTGTGGTAATGACACTGGTACAGTGCCAGGGTACAACTTGATTTCAAAATTAATCTCCCTCATAAGAGGTGAGCTAGGGAGTTCTTTTGGAAATACGTCCGTATAGTCCTTTACTATTGCCGGAAGTTCAGCCACCGGTGCCTTGTTGATTTGGATACTGTTCAATACCAGATGACTCATCCCTTCATGCAGTCTGCTTTGTTTGTTAGTACGCACCACATGTTGTTTTCCCTCGAATGACCAAAATGTCACTCTGCGGCGATAGCAATCAATGTTGGCCTGAAAACTAGCCAACCAGTCCATGCTGAAGATAATATCGCACTCTGTCATATCGAGTACAAAATAGTTGAAGTCAAATCTGAGTCCAGCGAGTTCAGTATTTACTGCTGTGCATATAAGCCCCAATGATGTGTCTCCAATAGGGGATACAATGGTGAGTGATGTGGACAGTTTTTGTATTAAAGTTCCAGTTGCAGATATGAATGCATCAGATATGAAAGAATGGGATGCTCTAGAATCAAATAAAGCAAAGGCGTAGGAACTACTGACTACTGCCATACCTTGAATCATAGAGTGATCCTCTACTGTTGGAGGAGCTAAGGTAAACAACCGTCCAGATCCTGTAGGTGCCCGTCCCGCCGGTTAAATGTCCTGCCTCCTCGTGAGTTAGCTGGTCTAAGTGGTGGGCGAGATGAACCTTTGGAATAAGAGCGTTTATTGAGTTGTGGGCATTCCCTCTTAAAATGGCCCGGCTGATCACAATGAAAGCAGTTGTTCACCCCTTTGGGAGCTTGAGTGACTGATACAGATGGGGAGGGCTGGTTGGGATGAAAGCCCCCTGTTGACCAAGTGGATGGTGCGGGTCTGCTAAAGTTTGGTTGGAACCTCTTGTTGGGCTGAAATGTACCCCTCCCACTCTGAGCTCGACGATTGTCAAAACGCACTAACTCAACCATCTCTTGCTCTGCTATAGTGGCCCTGCTGACCACTTCTGCCAATGTAGCTGCCTTGAATATGGTTACCTTGGCCCTAATGCTTGGCCAAAGGCCCCGCTCAAACTTGCGTGCCCTTCGATACTCTGTATCCACCATATAGAATGCATAACAAGACAAACTAAGAAACTCCTGGTGGTACTCTACCACCGTCATGGTACCTTGTACCAAAGATAGAAAAGCTTGAGCCTGGCGCTCCTGCTCCTCCTCAGGAAAATAATGGTCCAAGAAGGTAGCCGATAACTGATCCCAAGTCATTGCAGTCCTCTCTCCTTCCGGAAGAAGTGCTCACTGCTTCTCTACCATTTACCGGCAATATCGATCAGTTGTGACGTGGCTAGTAAAATCTTGTCAGCATGACTCGAAATCTTGAGTAGGGTCAGGATCTGAGTGATCTTTTTCAGCCAATTTTCTGCTCCAACAGCCCCTTCTTTCCCTTTGAAATAAGGAGGGCGCTGTTGCTGAAAGTCCCTGACCATGCTCCTATCATTGGTCTCGTTGGTGGTTCCATTCCCGTTCAAGTGCTGTTGAAGCACCGAAGTGACCACTGCTTTAACCAAGCTTTGTAGTTTAGGAGGCACCACCGGTATATTCATGCTGTTTTGTTCTTCCTCCTCTTGGTGGGATGGTTGTTCTTCCTCTTCATGTCGAGATTGTCGTTCCTCCTCTTCATGTTGAGATTTTTCTACCTCTTTTTCCTTCCCTTTCTGGTTTTGTCGGGTATTTCTCTTTGGAGGTACTTTTTCCCTAAGCCATGGAAAAATATCATGACTCAGTTTTCATCGTAAAGTTTGTATTTTCCTACTTTTGGGGAAATTCCAAATAAGCACTCTTGATTTTTCTTTTTTTTGGGGAAACATATCCTATTTTGCTATGTTTGATAAATCCAATTATTTTGATTGTACTTCCTTTGCTATCATCCATTGTTGTTCTCAGATTGAATATTTCGTCTGAGTCTAACAATGTAAATTAATACACGGGGGCCGGATTAATTCACTCCAAAAGATTCAATCTTTCTAGTTCGCTCCGATACCAATTATAATGCCCCGCCCTTTTTCACTCGTTTTCCGATAATCAGAGTCTATTTTTTTTTTTAAATAACAGAGTGAGCAAGAACAGGACGTCACGACGTGAGCTAAGTCCGAACTTCTAAAGTCAGTCCCTTAACTGGCCAACCCTATGTATGCATGGACTAAGTCTATGTAAACGGTTCACACATAACAATATAAATATGCGGATTAAAATCATAACTGAAAAATTATAATAGAACCTAGTTATATTCAATTTCAGATAGCAAAGTTCGTTAAGTCTTTAATCATAATTAACATAACATAATTATCCAAATAAACATCCAACCATAGCAAATTATCTAAATTATTACATGCACGAAGTCTACTTACTTAAATTACAAGTCCATCAGTAACATAAAAAAAATATCATCCAATCACATATCCAAGCTCCTATGCTTGGTCTTTTTTGCGTTCATCGTTCTCCTCATTTCTTGTATCATCCATTAGGGTAGAAGTAGGGTGTTAGAACAATACGCCCACTAGGTATTCCATTTAGGGCTAGCACATGGTTAGTACAAAGCATATATAATAATATCATAATGTCAAAAACCATATAAACCATGCCATGTTATGATGTCAAATGCAATGAGTCCCACCCATCACAAGTACATATATGTACCCCCACATAGGTCTTTCGGACACCCCGACGAAGTGTGGCCCCTCCGGTTTCTTCTTGATAGAAATGCACATCAAGGTATCCGACATAGGTTTTTCGGACGCCCAAACGGAGTGTGGCCCCTCCGGTTACATATCCTTCACCCCATGCCATGCATGAGATGCTAATGAATCCCATGCTATTTTATCATATAAACATAGCATTAAAACTCACATTTTGAAGCAATATCTTTTACAACATAATTCATCAAAATAACATAAAAACATTGTACATTAAATTCATGGTTTCAAAGAGGTGGAATCCTACCAAAGACCACTAACGTGTCCTTGTGCTTTCATCCGGTAACCTCTCACGATCGTACACACCTTGTGAGGTCCCGTTACCTTATAATATATCAATCAATTGAAACCATGTCCCATTTGATTTACAATAATGTCCAAGTCCATAAACCCAACTTGTGGGGTTCAGCCATACCCCATGGCCGAACCTCACTTACCAGATTTTAGTCTCTCCTTTGATTTATTAATCAAACACCACTAAAGTAATCATTTAATCACTTATACAATAATAATCTATTCTTGGTAACAATCCTAAGTCCACCAAATCATTCCTCATGGGGTGTAACGCCCCGCCCTTTTCCACCCTTCCGAAAATCAGAGTCTAATTTTTTTTTTTTATATAAATAAGTAAAGTGGAAGAGAGTAGGGAGCATCACGACGCGAGCTAAGTCCAGACTTCCAAAGTCAGACCCTTAACTGGCCACCCATGTGTGCATGAACTTAGCCCATGAAAATCGATCCACACATGGTACTAAATAAAACTTGCGGAATATATAAACTGATTGCGGAACTAAACTGTTTATATAGCAAAGTACAAGTCCTATCCAAAATAACTTAAATCAAATATCCAACTCAAACAAACCAAACTATAGCAGTATTACTATGTTATTACATGTCCATATAAAAGTATTCAAATGTCAATAATTAATTCCATACCATATCCAAGCTCCTATACTTGGCTTCCCTCGCGATCCTCTACCTTTCCTTTTTCCCTTTCCTGCATCATCCACTAAGGATAGAAATAGAGCGTTAGATCAACGCGCCCAGTAAGTCTTCCGATTAGGGTTACCACAAGGTTAGTATAAAAACATGCATATAACATATAACACATGATCATCAAATACTCACAAAACAATGCTATGTATGTATGCACATGTAATGAGTCCCACCCGTCACAAATATACATAGCCATCACTTGACGGGATTCTCATCGTCAAGGTAACCCACAGTGTTCTTTCATTTCCTCTTGATGGGACTCTCATCATCAAGGTATTCCTCCTGGTGGGACTCTCATCACCTAAGGAGGCCCCACAGTTGCATCACGGACATTCCGACGGAGTGTGGACTCCGGTTTCCATATCCATCACCCCATGCCATGCATGAGATGTCAATGAATACATGATACATGCCATTTGTAAATGAATCATAGCATTCCAATTAACTTGAAAACATAATACTTTATCAATAGCTCATAAAAATCAAGATAAAACAATATGTAAAATGTGGTTACAAGGATGTAGGATACCTACCTAAAAAGTCACTTAAAATATCCTTTCTTCTCAAACCGTCACTTGTTCGCAATTGCGCACCGTTCAAGGAGTCACGTTACCTTATTTATATACAGCAAGTTAAACACATAATCTTTTGATTTCCAATTAATTCTAAGTCCCAAAAACCAACTTGTGGAGTTCGGCCATACCCCATGCCGAACCTCACCCACTTGTAGTTGATCTTTCTTTTCATTTAATCAACACCATCCAAATGACTTATTAAAAACCTTAATCTACCAAACATCACTTGGTGGGGTTCGGTCATACAACATGGCCGAACCTCACCATTTTGGTTTTAGCCCCTTTTTCAAGTCCTTTGATTAATTCATTCATATTTACCATATTGCCATTGACCTAACCCTTGCATAATATTGCCCATGACCAATGTCCATGTAACAATCCACCTTAGTGGGGTTCGGCCATATAACATGGCCGAACCTCACCATCTTTAAATTAGTCCTTTAATCCTTTATACATGGGACTAGTTATCAATCCATCCATTTAACTATCTACTCCTTAACCATCCACCATTGTCACTCTATGGGGTTCGGCCGCCAATGATACGTGTGCGTGGACCAAGTCCACTAAAATGGTTCACTCGTACTCAAGTTAAGGGTCGGGTTTTGAAAGTTCGAACTTAGTTCGCGTCGTGACGTCCCGCTTTTTATCACTTTTAAAAAAAATAGACTCTGCTTTTTGGAAAGCATAGTGAAAAGGGCGGGGCGTTACATGGGGTTCGGCCATACACCGTGGCTGAAGCCATGGTCCATTAATTCTCCTTAATTACCATATTGCCATTCATGGCTATCATTCCATTATTCTAACCCTTCATACATTAAAACCATAAATCATTCTCATGGGGTTCGGCCATACACCATGGCCAAACCCATGGTCTATCATTTTCACTCTTATTTACAATTTTGCCATGGTTTCCATCACCTCATGTTTAGGTCCAAAATTGATCCATTACATAGATTCATGATTGATTCATAATTCATAAAATAAAACCCTAATCATTCTCTTCATTCCTTGGTTTGGTAAACCATTCATTTAAATTATACAAAGACCCAAAAATGGCCCACTAACAAATTCATGGGGTTCGGGGCCATACACCATGGCCGAACCCTTGATGTTTCATTTCTAACTTCTCCTTTAAATGGTTCACCATCTTTGGTCCATAAAATGAGTCTATACTTGTATCCTCTAATTAATCTTCCATTCATTTAAAATATACATAGACATATTAGATCCATAATTGATCCATAAAAATTGGTTCATGGGGTTCAGCCATACACCATGGCCGAACCCTATGATGTCTAACTTTCCAATTTCTTCATTATATCAATTACTATCATTGAATCCATAAATTAAGGTTCCTTCCTTTTTTATCCAAAACTCCATCATTAAAACCTTTCTAAATTGATAACCATCTTCCATTTAATCAATCACCATATTAAGTCCATCTATATTTTTCCATGCGGTTCGGCCATACACCATGGGCGAACCCATGATCCATGATTCTTATCCATTTTAAACCTTTTAAAATCATAAGCATTCATCTATGATTTTCCATTCTTTAAATCCATTATAATTCATTAATATCCTTTCCATTGGGTTCGGCCATACCACATGCCCGAACCCTATGGTTCCTTACTTCCTCTTGAACATCATTTAATCCCATATAAATTAACCAATGTTCTTTCCATGGGGTTCGGCTATACCACATGGCCGAACCCTATGGTTCATCATTCCATTAAACTTCTATATCATTCCCTTAATTTTCTTCCTTGGGGTTCGGCCATGGTGGTTCCTTTCTTTAAACAAAATTATCGAGATTACTTACCGGTTCCGCGACTCCTCCGGTTTTCCTTCGCTCCGACTTGCTCTTCCGATCCTTTTCTTCCTTAGCCTTTTCCTCCTTCTTCTTGATCTTTCACACTTGCTGGCTGCCCTCTCCTTCTCTTGATATGCCATGGGCCCTTGTGTCTCTCCTTTATAAAACTTCCAGTCGGTTCCATCTTTGGAAGGTATTGTGCGCCCCTTTGATTTGCAATTGCCTTAGTGTTGCTCTAAACAAGGAAGGGACCCCTTTTAGAGATACTCTAACACATGCGCATATCTCCTATGCACAGCCAAAGATCTTTTATTTAATCTTAGACATCTTCTTTATTTGGATTAGGCAATCAAATGTCATTGCCTAATCCCAACCCATCCATGCATGTGTGTCATCTTAGGACAATCCTAAAATCTTATTGTGATCCCTCCTTGATTTGTGTATGCGTGTGTCATCCTTCTTTATAGATATTGTATTACCATTTTAATTCAGCCCCATTTAATTAGGCTTGGACTCACTTGGTGGTCAACCAAGTTAACCATGACCCATTGGGTCCCAATTCAGCATTTTGACCCAAATAGCAACTTTGACCTATGAAATGTACCGTACCCATTTACTTTACATTGAACCCTAAACCATAACCGTTGGGTCCTAATTGGGCCATTGACCCAACACCTTACCCATCTAAGGTTCATATCTGTTAATTCACAATTAAAATGGCAAATTCCGTAAATATTGATAACATGAAATTCCGAAGTGTTACATTGGCCATGTCACTCGATGATGCGGCCTCCTTGTCTACCAGGCTTCCATGTGATGACATGCATGCCACATGGCAATGCTACATCACTCACATGCCACCTTACTTGATGAGGTAGACTTTAATGCATTGGGTCTTAATTGAGTAATTGACCATTTAATTTAAACTTACCCAATTACTTTAAAATCAAGCTTACCCATGATCCAGTGGGTCTTAATTGGGTAATTGATCCATTTCTTGTCCACCTAATGTCAATTTCCACTTTTTATGTAACACCCAGATTTTTCAATACATAAAAATATTGGATTTGTCTATTTAAATTGTTAAATTAGTTAAATTTAAGATTATCGATGGAATGGACTTTAGATGGGAAAGAATTTGGTCAATAGCCCAATTATGATCAAATGGATCAAGGATAGAATTCGGGTTGGAAATAATTGGGTAAGTGTGATTAAATGGGTCAACGCCCAATTGGGACCTAATGGGTCAAGGTGAATGGATTTTGAAAGTAAATGGGTAAAAGATTAATTTAATTGGGTCAAATACCCAATTAAGATCCAAGGGATGGGATCCACCTCAAAAAAATGAGGTGCTATGTATATGAGTGGTATGTGAGTGACATGGCCAAGTGGGACTCAAATCCACCTCATCAAGTGAGGTGGCAAGTGGTTAATGTAACATGCATGGTCGGCTAACCATGGTTGACTTGGTCAACCATGGGTGAGCTCAAAGGTTGAGTTAAATTATGTTGAGTTGGAAATTAAAATCACTGGAGCTAAGTGGGAAATGAGTCAAGGTGGATTGAGTTAAGTTGAGTTGATTTAAATAAGTTAAATAGAGTTGAGTTGAAATAAGTGAGTTGAGCCGAGTTGCATGGAAGTGGAGGAGACTTGAGTGAGTCAAGTAGAAGATGGAGGGTTTCCATCTCATGATGGAAACCCAAAGGGCACACGATTGGGAGCTCAATAATGTCTTGGTGTTAGCCAAGGGGTGTCTTGGGTAAGGCAAGAGACACCTTGGTGAGAGGAAAACATTAAGGAGGGTGGTTGGGAGGGTGTAGGACTGGTTTACTAAGGGGTACACTTTACCCCTTGGGCCGATCCCTCTCTTTGAAACAAAAGAGATTTTCATCTCTCTCTCTCTCTCTCTCCCTCTCTCAACTACACTTGGCCGATTGCATCCCCTTGTAACATAGAGATTTTCATCTCTCTCTCCCTCTCTCAACCTACACTCTATGGCCGATCCTCTCTCTCTTTTGAACTAGAGATTTGCACCTCCTCTTCTCCTCTCTCTCTCTCTCACATTTTCGGCTTTACACTTGAGGAGCAAGTTCAAATTAAAAAGAAACGAAGGAGACGGGAAAAAGGTAAGGTTCTATGTTCATAGAGTTAGATTAAGGTTAAAGGAAACTGTGGTTTTGGTCTCGGTATGGCCAAACTCATGAGTTTCAAATTTGATTGAAAGGATTGACTAAACCGTTGCAAGCCATGAAGGTGGATATCCATTTGAAGATTGAATATATTTTGGAAAACAACAATCAAGAGATTTAATTGATGATTATGTTTAATGGCTTAAGATAGGAATGGATTATGAAAAAGGCCTCTAACTTTGGTTAGTGGGTAAAGTATGTCCACTGATTTTATGTATAAAGGACTTAATACATGTTTAAAATGGATAAGGGTGATAACAAACAACCAAGGGTTACACTGTCTGCTAGACGAGTACAACCGTCCGCGGATGGGTTTCTACCATCAGCAGGACAAGTTTCGACCATCCGCTGATGGGTAACAGACAGGGATTGTATGTTGTCTGCGGACGGGTATCACCATCCCCGAACGGGTGTCTATCGTCCACAGGAAGAGTTTTTGACCGTCCGCGGACAGGTAACAGACATGAATATGATGTTGTCTGCGGACGGGTTGCATGTCTGTAGGACGGGTTTCTGTCGTCCGCGGGACGGGTGTGGACTGCTCGCAGGAAGGGTACCGGGTCACCGGGTACCTGGTCACTGGTACCTGGTAGTGGATCACGGGTACCTAGTCACGGGTAACGGGTCACGGGTAAAGGGTCCCGGGTAATAGAGGAGGACCAGGTGTTGTGGGCGTGGATGGACTATGCTGTCTGCGGACGGGTTGCACTGTCTGTAGGACTGGTTTCTACTGTCCGTGGGACGGGTTTCTACTGTCCGCGGATGGATTTCTATCATCCTCAGGATGGGCAGCGGACGGGGCAATCGACTGAATTTTAAAGTGAAAATTTTAATATAATTTTTTCAGATTGTTTAAGTTTATTTGGATAAGTAAAGGATAATGGGAATTGAATGGGTAATTAAATTAACATATGTGTATGATGAATTCGTTAAGGTAACGGGATTTCACAAACGGGAGTACGATCGGCTTTGACGTGATAGGTGATCAATATCTTCAAGAAAACAACAAGGATATCATCTTGGACGTTGGTAGGATTCCTACCTTGTTTACACACTGTGGATTATATACATGTACTGTTTTATTTCCATATATGATGATTTACTTTGGGTATCAAATGATTATGTTTTAAGACTTGAATTTCAATGCTATTATGTATTTTGATATGAAATGGCACTATTGCACTCATTTCCTCATGCATGGCATGGGGGAACATAAGGGAGGAGTCCACGCTCCATTCGGGGTTTCCGATAAACAAACGTGGGGAGGAATCCACACTGATTCCGATTGACATACGGGAAGAGATATATGATGTTTGAAATGTAAGAGAAGTCCACCTCTATTCGGTGGGACCGATAAGGCATACGCGGGGAGGCATAACAGTGAATACTTTGATGTGGCTTGTTCATCAAGAAGATTAACAATGTGATTTGTGATATGGTTGTTCGGTGAGAGATCATTGGCATATGACACCCATGGCATGGCATTAAAACAACATGATTATGATCTCTATTATCATGCACTGTTTTTGGTTTTATCAGCATGATTAAGATCTCTATTATCATGCGCTGTTTTTGGGTATTATGTTTTACAAGTACGGTATGATGTTTTATATCTTGATTTTTATACTAATCCTATGTGTATGACCCTACTTGGAATTCCTACTGGGCGCGTAGACTAACGCCCTAGTTCTACCTTTAGATGATGGTACAGGAAATGGAACGAGCGATGGACGTGAAAGAAAGCAAGCTTAGGAGCTTGCATAGCTTATGCTTACTTTATTTAAGTTTTATTTTGGACAACTTTTTTTTAGATAATTGCACTTTGGGGACTGTAATAACTTAGATTTATCTTGCTATGGTTTGATGTTACTTTTGGATTTAAAGTTTAGTTAATTTAATGGTGATTGACTTCCTTGCTAATTAATGTTATGGATGGTAATTGTAATCATATAATAATTCCGCAAACATTAGTAATGCATGTAAAATGTTTTAGTGGACTTGTCCATGTACACGCATTGGTGGTCAGTTAAGGGTCGGGCTTTGGAAGCTCGGATTTAGCTCGCGTCGTGGCGTCCCGCTCTCTTTCACTCTTTATTAAAAAAAAATAGAAATTGAGTTTCGGCGAGTGGAAAGGGGGGGCGTTACATTTTAAATCTCAAATTCCATTAATTCGCAATTCAAATGGACTATTCCAATATATTCATAAGTAAGGAAAAATCCGGGGTGTTACAGATCAAGAGTCTCGTATGCACCAACCCCTCGGTGAAAGCCTGAAATGACCCTTCGTGGTCAATGACTCCTCAATCAAGATCTTGAGTTCTGGAATCCTTGAACTCATGTGGAGTCTCGAAGAAACAAACATATCGGCAATCAAAGACCGATTGAGAGTACCAGGACCGACTCATCAGTAAAGGATGACAAGTCCTTTGGGTAAAAGGTTTCAAAAGTTGAAACTACTGTTAAGCATGTTTTGCACCAGAACGAGCTTCTCGTATGGACCGACCTCTCGGTACCATAATTGTCGACCCATCAGCGACAATGACATGTCGACCGAGAAAGAATAGTATCATTGGGAGTGCACTTAATGCACAACGGTCGAAAATGTAAGGGTAACATTTCTAGTCACCGGCCTTTCTGTACATTACCGTTACTTCAATTGGTTGCCTTCGCTATATAAACCAATCTTTATGCAACCAGTTGGTATCCTACGGAATGATCAGGTGGATCCTCATCTTTATCAATGAGCTTAACAAGGGCCAACAGAAGGATCACGCTCTCTCTTGCTTACACTAGGGGAATCAAATATAACTAATCAAATGGATTGAGTTGTAAGAGAGAGAGGAATGATGAAAACTCATAAACAACTAATCTGAGGATTGAGTTTGAAAGTGAAAAGGAGAGAACCATAAACTAGGAAATCTTTGGTAGAACCAGTTTCCTTTATACCCTGGACTGTGATTGCTAAACGACGGCTACGAGGCAGAGCATCGGTATACATGGGTGGGATCTCGAAGAAGCACACATCAAAAGAGAGAGCTTCAAAGGCAAGTGCTTCCTCATTTTAATTTTCTTTAAAACCTTTGTTTCGTAATGGATTAAAGGGAGCTACCCCGGAACCACTATAAAAAATTCTGGGGCGGCATCTCCGGCAAATAGGTGGGTGGAACTCCCAACCAAATGGATAGGTGGAGTTCCTATTCGACAATGGTGGGTGAAATTCCTAGCAGATTGAGTGAGGTGGAATTCTAACTCTAATTGTGAGGTTGTAAGTCTCCACTTAGTGGATTTTGGGGATAGCTCAAGGTTGAGCGTGTCCTAACAGTGGATGTAGGTTGGCTAACCAAACCACTTTAAAATGGTCTTCTAGTGTTTGATCTATGTATATTTGTATTTAGTATTTAAGTACTTTTCTTAACACACATTACTTTGCATATTGATTATTTCTTTATACACATTGCGCACAAGCATCGATAATCAAAGTTTATGTAAAGGGTCATAATCTTAATATGATCACTTAAATGAAATTATCATACTAAACAATTCTCTTGATAAACATTCCACTGCACTTTAAATCAAGAAATTTGTAAACATCATGAAAAATGGGATTGACCTATTCAACACCCCCCCCCCCCCCCCCCCCTCCCCTCTCTCTCTCTCTCGGATCAATCACGATGTTCTAGCACATTGAATATGGGAACTTTCACAATGGACCATTTCATCTTGAAGGGCTTTCTCACTCTCCTTTAACTTAATGATTTCTTCATTAGAGGTTTATCTAGTTTCTTAGCCAATTATTCACTATCCAAGTATATGTAACGCCAGTCCCATTTTCACCGAAATCAGAGTCTAATTTTTTTTTTTTTTGAAATAAAAGTGACAACGGGTGCGGGCGTCACGACGCGAGTTAAGTTCGAGTTTCTAAAGCCCGGCCCTCAACTGGCCAACCCCACGCGTGCGCGGAACGAAGTCCACTAGAACGGTTTACGCGTAGAAAGTAAGCTCGCGGAATATAATTATATGCGGAACATTATAATAGAGATTATCCTACCAGTTTTAGATAGCAAGGAAGTACGGCGCTTAAATTACTAAAATACCCCTATGTTCATAATTATATCTCAAAATGATAACCTCCATAGTACAGTCCAAACCATGGCAAGAAACAATAATTATTACAATCCGGCAAACTAAGCTACTTAAATTACATTCCAAAATAAATCTTAAATAAAACTAAGTAGCCGTTTTCCCAAGCTCCTAAGCTTGGCTCCCGTCGCGTCCACCTTTTCCGTCATCTCCTGCGTCATCAGCTAGGGCAGAAGTAGGGCTTTAGACAAAGCGCCCAGTAGGACTCCGAGTAGGGATAGCACATGGATTAGTGATAACATACCGATAACAATATAATAAAACCATATGATGAATGCCATGCCATGGGTGCCTATGTCATGTGTCCCACCCATCATCCATATCATCATAAAATGTCATATCCCCCTTGACGGCAAAGCCTCGTCAACGTGTCCCCATGTTTGCTTCTCGGTCGCCCCGACGGAGCATGGACTCCGGTTATAGCATATCAAGCTATCCCCATGTTTGATTCTCGGTCGCCCCGACGGAGCATGGACTCCGGTTATAGCACCTCAGGCTATCCCCATGTTTGTTTCTCGGTCGCCCCGACGGAGCATGGACTCCGGTTCATTATTTTCCCGCCCATGCCATGCATGAGATGTAAGTGCATTATGCTATGTAGTATATATATAATTCATATCCTTAATATAAAATCCATAGCATTGAAATATAATCCATAGCCTTAAAAATATCATCCATAACATTAAAATATAATCCATAGCATTTAAAATACCATCCATAGAATTAAAGTATAATCCATAGCATTTAAAATCCATCTTAAAATAAATCATATAATTACCGAAATAAAACGAGGAAACCATCACATACACATAATCCACGGCTTACAAAAAGGTAGGAATCCTACCGAATACTGCTTAGCGTCCCTTTACGTTTTCGTTCGATAATCCGGTCGCCGATCGCGTACCGTTTATGACGTCCCGATACCTTGTTACACATTTACCAAATTAGTCCATATTTTATCCATGATTAAGTCCCTAACTGATCACAACCTAAGACCCATTAATGATCCCTAATTATGTTACAAGGTTATCAAAATCAGCCCTTAACTTAGCCTCACTTTCATTGATTTAAACACATACATAATTCCAAATTTTGCCCATTTAAACATTCTAATTTTGTGAGCCTAAAAGGCAGGAACCCTAAGCTTCATTTAATCATTCATAATATCATCTTAATGTATCCAAGTTCATGTCCACCCTACATGAGGTTCGGCCATGTACCATGGCAGAACCCATGGTTCTTCATTGTGGCCAATAATTACGGTTTTGCCACTATACTTCCATGGTTTAATATCTCCTCCATCCATGTACATTTTTGTCCATAATTCATCCACATACTTAGTCCCATTAATGATTTAATGACCATGATATAACATCCCTAAAATCAGCCACTTAATTTAATTAAATTTCCAATCATCTAATCCCATACATAATTCAATTTTTAGCCCATAACATGACCTACAAATGGGTCATGGGTTCGGCCTGTATGGCCGAACCCATGATGCCTATTTTCCATTTTTCTTGGGTCCATTTTTTACCTCATTTGGTCCTACCATAAATGAATTTAAATCATGCATTTAAATCACCCTTTCATAATCATCATGAGATATACTTTGGTCCATTTAATTTAACCATCATTCCATTTTATTTTCCATGGTTCCAAGACCCCCAAATTTTCCTCAAAGTCTCCCCATGGGGTTCGGCCATGTACCATGGCCGAACCCATTGTCCATAATTTTTATTTTAAAAACCTCATTTCCACTCATTTAAAACCTTGTTTAAAATACCTAAAAAAAATCCACTTAATTACCATTAACCTTCTCCATTAATTTCTATACTTTCATAACCATTTAATTCATCATTCCATCACCATAGGGTTCGGTCATACACCATGGCCGAACCCATGGTTCATGATTCTCCTTCATTCACCATTTTTGGAGGCTATTAAATCATTTACATATCCCATGATTTTCTTGTTTAAAACCCCTTTAAAAATCATTAATTTTTACTCAAAATCATCTTGACACCATAGGTTACCCTTTCATGGTTCTTAATCCCAAAAACCCTATTTAAATTTCTTAATTGCTCACCATGGGGTTCGGCCATACTACATGGCCAAACCCTATGGCCTAAAATTCCTTAAAACACCCATACTTCCATATTTTATTAATCTTAATGGTGTCCATAATGTCTATTCATTTTTCTTAATCTATCTCTTCCATTTCATCCATTTCTCATTTTATCATTGGATGGATCTTAGATCTAAGGCCCATGACATTTGTGGCCACCATTCATTCTAAGAAATGGATTCCATAACACATCTTATCCTTTTTTTAAAATATAAATTCTTGTTTAAGAATTTCTTACCACACAGACGACTCCTCCGGTCTTTCTTTCCCCTTTTGATTTCCTTAGCCCTTTCTCTTCTTCTTCTCCTTGTTGTTCGGCCACTATGTGCTTGATCAAGATGGAGTCTCCAAGGTTAGGGTTCGGCTAAGGTAGGGTTAGATTTTGAGAGAGGGAGAGGAGGAGATGGTGAGAAATAAGATTCCAACCTTTGATCTTGGAGTGGTGAGCCTTTGTTTACACCCTTTTTCCTCTCCTTTCTTCTCTTCTTCTTCCAAGTTTTTCTTCTTCTTTTCCTTAGAGATGAGGGACGGTGGTGAGAGGGAGGAGGAGAGGAATGAGAGTGGCTTGAGTGGTAAGGTGAAAGCCATCCATCCTTGGTTCCTTAGACCACACACTTCCATGATGGCCGTCACCCACCAAGTATGGGCTCCTTGTCCTTGGTGGTGGTGGTTGAGACCAAACCACCACCAAGCCAACGGTTTGGCCTCTTTGTGAGGGAGTGGTTTGGTCTTCCTCCCTTTGACCTCTTAACCATATGATGAGAGGTATGGGTCCTCATACCTTTGGTGGTGGTGGTTGGGAGAAAACCACCCCGCATGCCAACGGTTTTGTGTGTGTTTGAATGAGTGGTTTAGGTGGTTTCAATGAGATGAAACCACCCCTTTGACTCCTCCTTTGACTTATTTGACTAACCTAAGTATTTAATTAATTCATTTGATTAATTTGATACTTTAATTTAGGTCCCTTAATTACATCATTTAATTCCATCTAATCTCCTTAATTCTTCTCCATGAATCCACCCATGGTTGACCAAGTCAACCATGGTGGTCGGCCCCACCAATTCTTAGTCTACCCGCCACCTCACTTGATGAGGTGGAGGTGGGCCTCATTCGGCCACGTCACTTAAACCCCATTAATCTTAACTTAGATGATTTAAAATAATTTAATCAACTTAATTTAATTTAATCCAACTTAGTCCCCTTAACTTATCCATGGTTGACCAAGTCAACCATGATGGTCGGCCCCACCTTTTCCTTGGTCCACATGCCACCTCACTTGGTGAGGTGGAGGTGGGCCCCACTTGGTTATGCCATCCTAACCATCTCATCATTAACTTAGGTGGTTTAATTCCAATTCAACCCATTTCAATCAATTGGGTCATTGGTTTTTATTTTTTTATTATTAGCTTGTCTCATTTTGACCCATTGGGTCCCAAATGGTTATCGGGCCCACTTTGACCATTATTGACCCCTTAGATGAATTCCATCCAATCTATGGTCCATTGGACCATATTTGGACCTTTGCCCCAAAATTTGATCCATTTAATATCCTTAACATCAAAATTCCAATTCCATTATTAAAATAAATAAATGTCATATATATATATATTGATTTAAAAAATCGGGCTATTACAGTATAAGGCATTGAAAAAGGATTGAAGATCATCAGCTTCATCACTATCATTTTCAATTTCTGCCATTGTTTCAATTATAGGTGCTTCCTCATTTTCAACAATGGAAGCGATGAAATTCTTTTATGTTTCATTATTGACTTGAGTTTCCTCATCTTAATCACTCTCAGATTCTGAGGTGTCCTCATCTATGGCATTCATAGCATTCTTGGGTTTTTCTAATGGACATACATTTGAATAATGTCCTCTCCCACCACAATTGAAACATTCTTGTTCCTTGGCCTTTTTCTTATCTTTATCTTTTTGAGGTTCACGTCTTTTAGCGAATTTTTCACTTGATTCTCCCTTCTTAAATTTTCTCATCTTATTAAACCTTTTAAAGTTTTTTAAATATTTTTTAGCTATCATGGCCATTTCTTCACTAGGGTCTTCTTCTACCAATTCTGGTTCCTTTTCTTTAACCATTGGAAGTTTGAAAGAAGATTTTAGGGCAATAGGCTTCTCATTTGTTGGTTCAAAGTTGAGCTCAAAAGTTTACAATGATGCCACCAAATCATCAATTTTCATTAAGACAACATTATGGTATTCTTCAAGTGCCACATTTTTCAATTCAAACCTCTTGGCAAGAGTTCTTTGAATTTTTTTGCACACTTTGGCATCGGGAATTCTTTCTCCAAGAGCCCACATAGAGTTGGCAATGTCACTAAATCTAGAATAGAAGTCCATGTAGGTTTCTTTTTTTTTTTTTTTCATTTTCAAGGCATCTTCAAATAATTGAAGCTTGATCCTTTTACAACCGATGTGCCTTCGTGGGTTCTCTCGAGAATTTCCCATGCCTCTTGTACGGTTTCACACATCATTATCCTTTTCTGTTCAGTGGGTGAGAGTGCACAATTCAAAGATTGAGTACTCTACCATTTGCCGTGCATGAGGCATTTTCATCTTTAGTCCAATGAGAGAAAGCTTTTAGCTCAATGGATGCGGACGTAATTGCCTTCCCCGTTTTCTCAATCAAGGGATGTGACCAACTAGTACACACAAAATCCCATATGGATGCATCGATGGAGATAAAAAAACTTTTCATCTTTTCTTTCCAAGAAGCATAGTGTTGATGCACAAATTTTACATTTATAATCTCGTAAGCATACGAACCATTTAAATAGTATAGCGATTGAGTGCGAGTTCGAAGCCAAAGGAAATCACAAAATATATGCTTAAAATTAAGTTGGCACCTTTAAAAAGATGAAATCTTAAGAAATCTAATCCATGAAATTTTAATTTAGATTTTAGAAAACCATTGTTAACACCATTATTATCTAACTTATGATTTAACGAGTCGAGAATCAATTCCATCTTCCTTTTATTAAATTAGTGAAACAAGAATATGTGGTTCATCTTAATTTAAAATCACATGTTTTAAGATCAAAATATCATACTCCAGCCCTAGTTAAAGACTCTTTTGGAGAGAAAGATGAATTTGAATACAAATAATTAAATAATAAAATACATAAGCATACAAGAATGAAAACATGAAAATATATTGAACATTTAAAATACAACATGCAGACAAAACAAATGACATAACTAGAAAACCGGAAATAAATTTGTAAGTAAAGTAACTGACAAAATTTAAAAGTGTAGAATTTAAAGGGTGGTTGAGGAATCCTTCTCTTATCGCCCAAAATAAGAAACCTAGATCTAAAATTCAACACATAGAATTCAAAAATCAATTCACTCCATTTAATTAAAAATCCGTAATCTTCCATCTAATCAAAGTTTAGTTCCATAAATCTTTTAATTAAACAAAGAATACCAAAAAGTGAGCATGAAAATAAGTTTGAATAATCGGACTTTCCAGGATTTTAAAAGAAGTTGTCTCTAATTTATTTAATGGAAAAATTCAAGTACTGGCATATATAAATTGAGAACAAGATAAAAAAAAAACGGAGACTTAAATTTACAACTCTCACTTGTAAAATCGTAAGAGACCTCTTGTCTTCTTGTCTCCTAATCTTTTCTCCTCAGCCTTTGGTCCTTTTGAGCTCCAAGTCTAATTCGAAATTTACTGTTGGCTTAGTGCTCTATTTATAGGCTAAGGGTTGGAATGGACAACTGAGATTTAATCTGGGATAAGTTGTGAATTCATGGCTTGAATTGGATCTCATTTAGAAGTGGATGGAGGAGATTTTAAGTTAAAAAGTTTAGGGTTACAAGGCATACACGAAATTTGGGTGGCTTGGCTTTGTGGTTAAGACATGGTGGAAAAAAATTGGGATAGGATTAGTTTGGAAAGTAGAGTGCAAATCCCATTTTTCTACACATGTATCATCTTACAGCTCCATTTTGACCTAGTAAACTTCCTAAGCTTGAAATTTTTTAAACTATAAAGTTGTATCCCTTGAAGTCTTCATTCAAATACAACAAGAATAAACACAATCGGATATCAGAGTGGTAAGTTATGGTCAAAATACCAAAGATGTGTCAAAACTTATCTTCCAAATCCCATTTTGTTCTCCATTTTTTCCTGCACAAGGCTTCACTGAAATTGACAAGTGCACTCCTTGTCTTGGGCGAATTTGGATTGCTTGGAGGAGGGGTGATGAGGTGTAGGTGATGTGGCATGAATCTAGGTGGGATTTTGGGTCAAGTGCATGGAGAGATTTTAGCTGCTTGGGTTTCAAGTTGTTCGATATCTAGAGTTTTTATGAATGAATAGCTATGATTGAATGGGAACTAGATCTAATGGCTCTAAGGCAAGTTGATTAAAATAGATTATATAAATGGTCGGTTTCCTAATGGAGGGTTGAGATTCAAAGGTTGATCAAGAAGGATGATAAAATGCATGGCCTAAATCTAAGATGATGAAGTATGAAATGGATAAGTAAGGTTGCTCTAGGGTTTTCCTTAGTTTATGAATGAAATGAATGGTTGTGATGAAATATCCTAAGATCTAATGGTTTAGATGGTTGATGGATGATCAAATTGTATGGATGAATAGGTGATGCATGAGTAGATGTGATCCTAAGGTTAATCTATATGATGGATAGGTTGGATGGCCTAGATCTAATGTTATGAATGTGTGGGTTGTATTTGATAGGTGGCTCTAAGGTTTACCTAATTTTGATGCATGAGATGAATGATCTGGATTAAGGGATGAAGATGAGTGGTTAAGATTGCATTGGAGAGGATATTGGATGGTGTGGATTGAAAAAGAAATAGATAAGGCTTTGGCATGTGACTGTGTCATGGACTTATAAATGAGCACTTGGGCCTCCAGTGGACCTTGGACTTGAGCTTGAGGACTTGGGCCTTTGTTGGACTTTGGAGTGCACATTGGCCTGGTCTATCTGTGAAGTGTAATAACCTAACCCTTAATTAGAAAAATGAAAAAAAAAAATTAGAACCGTTAACTCGGCTTTGTGACCGGTCAACAAGCTAGAGTACGGAAAGAGATTCCCGAAAAGGTATTATATGACCCAATCACAGTTCATCTGCTCAGTGATTTTACACGACGAAGATCGGAGGGTATTTTGGACATTTCAAAAATATCTTTTGTTTTATATGAAAATCATGAATAATATTTTGAAAACTTCTTGAGTGTTGAAGACCACTCTTCTAATATATTCAGACCTTGAAATTCACACAAATACTAAACTTTTGAGTACGCTACTCAATGGTATTTTCAGAATTTTCAAATATTCACCCGAAGTACAATGCTTAGACGTGATTTATCTAAATACCCCAGTTTGGCAAATTCCCCGTATTCCAAAAATTGGTAAACTTAGATCATAGTCAATCAATATTTTAAGTAAACTTTTGGCATTTTTAGAAAATTGATTTGAGGGTTTGAAACACTTGAAAATGAGTTTCAAAATTTAGGAAGGCTTAGACCACTAATTTTGGATGAAACATTATTTTTGTAAAAATAAAGGATTTTTGGTTGACAAAATAAAAATCTGATTTTACCACCCTTGTTAAAACCTGCGTTCTCAACGCAATAGCTGTGTCGGATTTTATCAAATCATCCCCTAAGTATACCCAATTTTAAGTGGTTGGAAAGAGGAAGAAAAATTAAACTTTTTTAACCAAATTTTGAAAAATAAAAACTTAATGTAAATCCGACCGACACTACAGATACCTACCGACTGTAATTAACAAACGAAATTCACTTGCACAATGATTTTCGAAGGTTATTGAAAGCCCTTTTTCTCACGGTGCTAGTACAACATGATTGGCCCTAGAGGGAGAGAGGGGGGGGGGGGGGGCGGTGAATAAGTCTATCCCAATTTTCATGGTGTTTACAAAATTCTTGATTGTTCTAAGTGCAACGGAACATTAATCAAGAGATTTGTTTAGTGTGAAACATTGTTTCTACTTTCTTTAAGCGATCAAACTAAGATTATGACCCTTTACATTTTGCTTGATTATCGATGCTTGTGCACAATGTGTAAAATAAGATAATCAACATGCAAAGTGATGTGTGTTGAGAAGAGTACTTAAATAGTAAATACAAACACACAAAGATCAAACACCATAAGACCAATTTAAAGTGGTTCGGTTAACCAACCTACATCCACTGTTAGGACTAATTAAACCTTGAGTTATCCCCAAATCCACTAAGTAGGGACCGCCACCATCACAATTAGAGTAGGAATTACATCTCACTCAATCGGCTGATAATTTCACCCACCATTGCAGAATAGGAATTTCACCTATCCATTTGGCATGGAATTCCACCTACCACTGTGCCAGAGACGACGCTCTAGAGTTTTTTATACTGGTTCCGGAGTAAATCCCCCCTTAATCTACATTCGGGACAAGGTTTTAAAATAAAATTAAAACGAAGAAGCACTTGCCTTTGTAGGTCTATCTCTTGATGTGTGCTTCTTCAAGATCCACCCAATGTGTGCCGACGTCTGCCTTGTAGCCGTCGTAAAGCAATCACAATCTAGGACAACAAGGAAACTGGCTATACCACAGCTTTCCTAGTTTACTATCATTTCCTCTCTCTCTCTCTCTCACAAACTCAATCCATATGAATGGTTGTACTAGATTCCCCAAGTGTAAGCACGAGAGAGAGAGAGTGACCATTTCGTTGGCCATTGTTTAAGCTTACTAATAATGATGAGCGTCCAACTGATTTTGCCAAAGGATATGAACTGGTTACATAAAGATTGGTTTATACAGAAAAGGTAACCAATTGCTACAACAGTAATGTACCGACAGGTTGGGCGCACCGAGGGGTCGGTGAATAGAAATGTTACCAATCAACAACCTGTAACGCCCCGCCCTCTCCGAGAAATCAGAGTAATTTTTTTTTATAACAACAATATAACATCGGAAGAGAGCGGGCGGCGTCATGACGCGAGCTAAGTCCGGACTATCCAAGTCCGACCCTTAACTGGCCACCCATGTGTGCATGGACTAAACCCATGATAAATAATCCACACATGGAACTAAGTAAAACTTGCGGAATAGACAATAACTAATTGCGGAATAAGTCAAATATGCGGAATTATAATCAATACTCAAACTTCTCCATTATCAGATAGCAAAGTACAAGTCAAGTTTGCTTTAGCATAATAACCTCATTGGACTATTCTCAAACTTAGCATTTGTCGACAATAACTTAATTCATATATCCAACATCAAGACTATAATTCAAACCATAGCAAAGATACTAGCTATTACAAGTCCATAAACGAAATCCAAATAACAGTAAATTATAAAAATCATTCCAACATCAAGCTCTTAAGCTTGGCTCCCCTCCTGGTCATCGTCCTTCTCTTTCCCCTTCCTTCTTCCTGTATTTTCCTCTAACGATAGAATTAGGGCGTTAGATCAACGCGCCCAGTAGGTTCCCGATCAGGGCTACCACATGGTTAACATATAAAACATGCATATATATCATAGTACATGATTATCAATAAAACATCTGAAAACAATGCTATGTATGTAAGTGCATATGTAATGAGCCCCACCCCATCACACATATACATAGCCATCAAGTTCTTTCACAGTGTTCTTTCATTGGGACTCACACGATAAGGCAATCCACAGAAATCCTCATTTCCTGTGGAAAGACACTTCATCATTGAGTTGTTTCACAGTGTTCTCTCATTTAGACTCTCAAGTCAAGGTAATCCATAATCATCACCCCATGCCATGCATGAGATATCAATGTACATGTATGTCATTTGTAAATACATATCTCATCATTCAAAACCACATTTGAAACACAATATCAAATACAACATATCTCATAAAAACATGATAAAACCAAATCATAATTGTGGTTACAAGTAGGTAGGAAACCTACTGAAGATTCACTTCAGTGTTCGATCTTTCTTAATCGTCACCCGTTCACGACTAGCGCGAGGTTCAACTTCCGTTACCTTGTCCATATAACAATAAGTAAATCATACTATCATTTAAATATTCATTCACATCTAAGACCCAAAAACATCTTGTGGGGTTCGGCCATACCCATGGCTGAACCTCACCCACTTTAATTTGATCGCTTTATCCATTCATAATTGTATCATGCTTACACTTTAGAATCACTAATTATTTCCATGAAATGTAATCATAAAACCCATAAACATGATCATGGGGTTCGGCCATACATATGGCCGAACCCTAAAGCTTTCCCATTTAAACTTTCATATCTTAACTTAGCCATAGAAACCCTATGGTTTCGGCCATGACATGGCCGACCCATGACTTGTCCAATTGTTCACATAAAAATCCTTTGTCAACCATTCAAGATGTTCCATGATCTTTACATTTGAAACCTTATGATTCAATAAAACAGTCCACATAAAATATCCACATAAATTGGTCCATGGGGTTCGGCCCTACACATGGCCGAACCCAATGGCTCCCTTGGCTCAATAATCTTAACCTATGTATTTAACTAAGGCTACACCCTTTTACCAAGGTAATTACATGGTTCAGCCATCCATAGACTGACCCAAAAACTGTAATCATAACCTCAAGTAAATCACATAAAAACTCCATAAGATGATCCATGGGGTTCGGCCATTCACATGGCCGAACCATATGGTCCTTTTGATGCAATTCTTCCAATGATCTTACATAATTTATCATGCATCTTAGCCATAAAAACAGCAAGGTTTAACCACCCATTGCCGATCCCATATAGTTAATTAATTCCATTTTACAATCCTTTTAAACATCTATACACTTGGTATGATTTTTATCCCCAAAAACCATACCATTCACCAATGATTTCCATGGGATTCGGCCATCCCAAGTGGCCGAACTCCATGCTCTAAATTTCCATCCTTTTCAACCTCATCATCTTACTTTAGATCATTGATAAATTCATCATAACATGACCTAATTAAAATATGTAAATACTTCCACCACCGGTATGGTTTTGCATGGTTTTTAACCTTCCAAAAACCAACAAAATATCAACATCAATTCATAGGGTTCGGCCATCCAAGGTGGCCGAACCCAATGATCCATTTTATCAATTTACAACCAAGGTTTAGACCCATGATACCTTCAGCCCTTCATGACATCCAAATCCATGTTTTATACCTCTTTAAAACATGCATTTTAAATCTAATAGAAACATCTATAACAGTCCCACAAATTGCATGGTTTTTATGTTTCAAAAACCATCAAAACCAACCAATTATTTCCATAGGGTTCGGCCATGCCCAATGGCCGAATCCAATGATCAAGTTTCCCTCTTAATTATGAACTTCCATCTAAGGTCTAATCCTTGATGCATTCGGCCAAATAATGGCCAAATCACACCCTTTTCACAACTTATTTAACTACATAACTTTTAAGAAAATCTCACCAATTTTCCTTTGCCTTCTTCCCTCTTGTTTCCTTTCTTCTTCCTTAATCCTTTGCTGGTTTATGCTTGATCAATTGGTGCAAACACCACTGCTGATTTAGCCAAGAAAAGAGTTTGGAGAAAGGGAGAGAGAGATGAGGATTCCTTGGGATTTCTTGTGTGAAAAACGGCCAAATTATGTGGTCTATCCCTTTTGTAATTCAGCTACAACATCCATTCATTTCCCTCATTAAACCTTGATAAAATTGATGGGATATTGGGTGCCATCCAAGGCACCCCTTGGTGCCAAACGTTGCATCCATTAACTTCAGCTCATGCATCTCATGAGATGAGATGCATGACGCCATTGCTTGGTGTCCTTTGGCTTTGGCCAAGGCACCCCTTCATCCAACGGCTAGGATTTGTCTATCTAAGAGTTGTGTGAGATTAGAACTCCTTTCCACTTCCTCTTGACTCACTTGACTCATGATCTTTTTATTCCAACTCAACTCATCTAACTCAATACATTTAATGCACCATATTTGAATCAACTCTATTCTTAATTAAAACTCACTCCAAATCAGTCCAACTCGAGCTGTACTAGCTCATACTTGAGTTAAATTGAGGGCGTACACGGTCATCCATGGTCAACCCGGTCAACCCGACCCATTGGGTCCCCAATTAACCCCTTGACCTATTTTGACAACATGACCCATTAATGGGCTGATTTTGCCATTTTTAAATAGTTTTCACTTGTCCATCAAGCCTACCCATTTTTGCTCCACTTGATTTCCAATCAATTCAGCTTAACCCCATTTAAATTGAGCTCACCCAATGGTCAAATAATCCATTATGACCCATTGGGTCCCAATTGGGTCCTTTGAACCAATTAGCCATTTTGACCCAATGTGATGTTCATTACCCATCCAATCAAATTTGACATTTATAATATGCTCATAGGGTATTCATTTGAACAATGGGCCCCACTATTTCCTTATTTACAATCACATTTATTGAATTCATCAATCTAGGGGCATTTTCGTAATTATTTCAATCATTGAGAATTCTTTGACCCAATTTGATATACATTACCCATCCATTATAATTTGACCCTTATAATATGTTCAGAGGATCTTAGTTTGAGCAATGGGCCCCACTATTTTCTCATTTAACATCATAATTAATAAATTTACCAATCCAGGGGCATTTTCGTAATTATCCATTTCATTGAGAAATTGGGGTGTTACACAACCCGACCGTTGCGCATTAATGCACTCCCAACAGTAATAATCTTTCCCGATCGACATGTCGATGTCGCCGATGGATAGACAGTTATGGCACCGAGAGGTCGGTCCATACGAGAGGCTCGGTCTGGAGAAACACCATGCTGATAAGAGTTTCAAGTTCAGAAACGAGTCATACCTAGAACAACCTGTTGCCCTTTACCGAGGGGTAGATCATGATACTCTCGGTCGGTCTTGAACTACCGATATGTCTATTTTCTCAAGAGCCCACTTGAGTTCTATGTTCTAGAACTCATAAATCTTATCAAAGAGTCGTTGACCACGAGAGGTCGTTTCAGCCTTTCACCGAGGGGTCATACACACGAGACTCTCGGTCAAAGGCTTTTCCAGAATGACATTTCTATGATATAGAATGTATGTCGATCTAGTCGATCAGTTTTTTACCACGATGGGTTGATCTTGTCTCCATCGAGGGGTCGGTGAGAATGACTGGTTGAGCTGACAATATATCCAAATATATGTTTCCAAGTTAGGTTCCAATTCGCTGTCAAACTTCCTCTTTAGGCTTTTAATGATTTTACCATTTGTTCAACTAAGCCTAGGAATAATCTTCTCTAAGGTGTGGGTACCACCTAAAGTCATCTATGGCTATAATACATGTTTTGTGATTGCCATAACGATGAGCTTCAATCCGGTGGAGAAAGATCTTCATTCTTGATCACTTTGGGTTTTCAAGCTTCTAGCAAGTGCTTCTTCCTGAGTCATGGAATTAACAAACTAGGGATTTTATCAAGCAAGGGCACTAACAATCTCCCCCTTTGTCAATTTCATGACAAAAACCTTGAAGATACCTAGTTATAATCCCACCTTTATTACATCTCATTTGAATACAAAAATATTATATTGATTTACATGTACATATTCAAATGAACAACAAGACTATGATCTTCGTATTCTTGTTCAGCGTGCTTCATTTCATTTTTCTTGTTCAAGTACATAAGCAAGCAACACTAGAAATTCATTAGAGGGGTTAGTCCCAAAACATAAATATGCATTCATGGACTAAACAAGATTTGTATTCAAGCTCCCCCATACACTCTGATTTCTTAGTGACCAACACTACCCCTATCATAAGCTTATCACCAAGCTTATCCAAGCTGTCAGTGTTGAGAAGATTTGCTCCCCCAATCTTGTTTGAGTTTGATCTCCTAAACTCCAAGCATAGACATTCTCCCTATGTCCATTAGCTTCTTCCCCTCGTATGGATCTCTCTTCCTAGAGGCATAAGTATTTCGGCTTTACCAATTACTTCCCATAATTGGTTTTGATGTTTTATAGCTTCTACTAATTTCTCCCGCATTTTGTCATATAATTGACAAAGATTAGTAGGCGGACCTTGATCTTCAAGCCCTCCCCCATGCTTTTTGCATCTAGTGCTTCCATGAGTTTGTCTTCCAACTCAATTAGCTCTTCCCTACAATCCAATGTATAACTCATTCATTGTTGTTTTCTCCTTCCTTCCCTTTAAGATCTATGTTGTCTTAAAAGGTGTTCTCCCAATGGGGTTATGCTAGCTTCCCTAGCTTTCCTTTTTGAAGTCTTCTCCCTCATTCTCCAAGCTATTTTCTTTAGCTTCTTCGACCTAGCTCCCCCATAAACTTAGCTGCCTCTGACTTTATTTTTTTCCAAGATTTCTTTCAAGCTTGCATTAGCCATCCTCCTTATACTATCATGGCCAATGATAGCAGCTAATCAGCACATATTTTGTGCTCCCCCAAACTCCAAGTATGTGTGTAAGCTTAGCTCGATCCCCATCTCCCTAACAACCTATATGTTAGTGTTATTATCAAAATCCATGTTAATAGCAGACATGAGATAGAAGACATTCCATTAAATTACACACACTAAATCAAACCATATCATTTCATTGATACACAAATTAGTACATATGGTTTAGGAGAGGGGCAACATGGATGTTTAGTTTTAATACTAAAACTAGAGTTTTTATAAGGCATAAAGCATGAAAAGCTACCCTAAGCAGAGCCATCCGGAGGAGTTGATGTTGGAAGAGAAAAGGATTTTCATTGGGAACTCTCTTTGAGTTTCTCCATGTATGTGGAAAGGTTTTGAATTGATTCATTCATGAACGTTGCAAAGACACCAATCTTACTTTCCAACTTTCGATGTTTTTCAAGTAAGAAATAAACTCTTCTTATAAGATCTCTGTCAGGATCGGCTTTAGTATCTTCCATCTGCTCTTTTCCTTTCTCCTCTTTTACCTTACCAGTAGCAGGTCTCCTAATAGGTGTATCCTCATCACTGCTTGATTCTACTGGAGGTGTGAGATCCTTTCGACCTTTCCCTTTTCTACTCACTTCTTCTACACTGGCTCCAACTAGAAACGTAGGCTCCTTAATGGTCACTCCACTTAGCCTTCTGGATATGGGTGGTGGTGATTCCTTCTTATGAGATGTCCTCCAGAGGGTCTTGACTCGACGACCTATAGTAATCAGGAGAGGACACATTGATGACTGGAGACTTGTTCTTTGTCTTTTTTGAATTGGAGGAGAGAAGAATGTATAGGGCTTACCCAACCAATGAGAATCACAAAATCCGTGATTTTCAAGCTAATGAAGGAGGGAGAACTAGAAGCCCTCCGTTTTTCCTGAGAGGAAGCACTCCGAAATGTCTTATCGATAGGTCTAGGGCACAAGAGGAGAGGAGAGAAATCGCCAAAGCTCAGCGGGAGGAGGAACTATGATTTTGAACTAATCAATCGTTTTCGTAGAAAGAGACCTTTTAACTTATTCTTTCTGACGCACTGACGGGTCGTAACCAACGACTGGTCTATGTCGATATGTTGATAAATACCGACCTGTCGCTCCTTTCGATTTTTCTTCTTTCAGAAAGTGCTGAAAATAGGCACAAAACATGGATTATAGATCTCTCCTGGATCCAAACCAATCCAAGTACCTTGGGCACATTTAATTTACCAATTCAAACATATTTCCCAGGTGTGTGATGTCATGTGATGCGGCATTTTTAAGCTTTAGCAAAGACATGGTGTCTATGGACAAGACTTATTCCATATACTGTATAAAGTAGTGAATATTGGAATGAGACACAAATCACACTAATCATACATGCATTTCCCGTTTTGATTACATTAATCATGCACATAGAAATGAAGTATGATGCTACACACACAGCTCTAATTACTGTTTATCATGTTATTACCCAAACATGATAAATATTTTTACCATTCTTTTGAGTATACTCCAATTCCTTGAAAAAGTTGGCACATAAATGGATTATAGTTAAGCATATTTGATCATTTTGATCAACATTTTTGGTAAATACTACCAAGTGCAAAATCCATTAGTTGACGTAGAGCTTGTTTCATTCCACAATGGATTCACAAGTTTAGGAACTTGGAATGAAACGAAACTATGTATGAGTACCATACACACCCTATATATGAGGTAATGCACATACTACATTCATTCCCTAAAGATGCATAAATCACATGGCATATGAAATGAAATGAGATAAGTATATTTCAATACTAAAGTGAAAACCAACATGTATAACGAATATATTACATTAGATCAATCCAACAATCAAACAAGAACATGGATTGATTGTAAGATATACAAATGATTCCAAAAACATATTTCAAATGTGACACCAACAATGGTACCCCTTTACACATTTGAATATAACATTGGGAGACTTGGAATCTAAGTCCACAATCCAATGGTGGCCCTTTATTAAATCTGGTTTTAATCTTGGGTGCCTTCCCATTTGACTTTACATATCAAAGCATCCAAATTTTCTACCACGATGTTGACCTAATCATGAGAGGCAATCATTTTGGTACATGGTCACATAGGGTACTTGGAGGGCACTACCTTCATCAAGTTCCTTTATTCTATCATCTTCTTCTATTAAAGGATTTAGCTTGGACTTTTTTAATGGATGAACAATTCACCTATATTCTTAGTACACATATTGGTCAAGATAGGTGGTGTCATCCATTGGGCTAGAAGAGGCAATTTTTTAGTGGATTCTTTCAGCCACTTTTGTTGTCTCATATCTTTTAAATATTTTAAAAACGCTATGAGTGTATGATTAAGGTGTATAGGTAATTCATCACTAGTCCAAGTAATTTGGTCTTTGGGCTGAGAGGCCATGGACGTTGAAGGTTTATCCAATACATTCTCCATAGGCACAGACCACTCTCTATTCACCTATTTTCAAACATATTTATTGATGAAAACATTCAAAGATATTCATTCCATTTTTCATCACAAATAGAGGTTTGGAAATATCATGGTTTTCTCTCATAGCCATTGTTCTAACACATATCAACTCGGATGGTTAGATCCTTTACAAAGAGCACGGCGCTCTGATACCAATTGAAAGTCCCTTTCTCACGGTGCTAGTACAATATGATTGACCCAAGAGGGGGGCTGAATAGGTCAATCCCAGTTTCCATAGTGTTTACAAAGTTCTTGATTGTTTTAAGTGTAACACCCCGGATTTTCGTTAGTTAATAAATTTAGTGAATTGGCTCACTTGGATTGCAATTTAATTGAATTTGAGATTAAAAAGTTGAAATGGACATTAGATGGGTAAGGAAATGGGTCAATTACCCAATTAAGATCCAATGGGTCATGGGTGACCTTGATTTAAAATAATTGGGTAAATTTAGTTAAGTTAGTTGAGTTGGATAAATTAGTGCAATTAATGCATTAAAGTCCACCTCATCAAATGAGGTGGCATGGGTGATGTGGCATTGTCATGTGGCATACAAGTCATCACATGGAAGCCAACTAAGCAAGGATGCCACGTCATCAAGTGACATGGCCAAAGTGGGACCCAAGTGCCATGTGGTGACCATGTCACCACATGCATGGTCGACCATGACATGGGCTAACTTGGTCAACCATTTTTAAGTTAAGTCTTGAAGTAAGGGTTTAGCTTAAGATGAGAAGATGAAGGGATGAGATGGAGAGCCAGGATCTCATCTAAGGGAAGATAAAGGGTAGAGATTAAAAAATGGGTACTTGTCTAAGTACATTGTACTTAGACACTTGGGAACCCAAGGGTCTTCATCTCAAGAGCCATGAAGCCACCCTTGGGAAGCCAAGGGACTCTTTGGTTAAACCAAGGGTCTCCTTGGTTGGACCAAGCCATAATGAGTGGGAGGGAAGAGTTTAAGTCTTTAGCATAAAAACCCAAACCAAAGGGCATTCCAAACCCCTTGGCCGACTCCTCTCTTGAACAAGAGTTCTTCTTTACTCTTTTCCTTTCTCTCTCCCACCTTGTTTAAATATGATGAAGGATGGATTTCAAGTAGAAGGGCCTTACAATGCATGCAAACACAAGGATCTAACACAAAGTCAGTCGACTAAATCAAAAGATTCAGTCGACTGAAAGTGTACTGGCTGAGCACACAAATGATCTTTCCCAAAGTCAGCTGACTGAATCTTATGTTCCAGTCGACTGAAAGTATACTGGCTAAGCACATATGTGATCTGGTGGTGTTTCAGCCAACTGAATCTTGTGATTCAGTCTATTGAAAGTATATTGGCCAAGCATGTATAATATCTGGTTGTATTTCAGCCGACTGAATCTGTGATTCAGTCGACTGAAAGTGTATTGGCTAAGCACATATGGGATCTAAGCTTTTTATGATTTAACCATTTGTTTATCTAAGCCTAGGGATAGTCCTGTCTGAGGTGTGGGTACCACCTAAAGTCATTTTTGGCCATAATACCTGTTTTGTGATTGCCATAACGATGAGCTTTAATCCGGTGGAGCATGAACTTTACTCTTGATCATCTTGGGTCTTCAAGCTTCCAACAAGTGCTTCTTTCCGAGTCATGGAATTGATAAACATAGGGTATTAGCCAAGCCGAGGCACTAACAATCTCCTCCTTTGTGAATTTCATGACAAAACCTTGAAGCTAACCCAATTACAATCCCACCCTTATTATAACACATTTGAATACATAAAATATTACGTTGATTACATGTACATATTCAAATGGAAAACAAGACTACGATCTTCGCATATTCTTATTCAGCTTGACTCATTTCATTTTCCTATTCAAGTACATAAACAAGCAACACTAGAAAATCATTAGAGGGGTTAGTCCCAAAACATAAAAATGCATTCATGGACTAAACAACATTTGTGTTCAAGCTCCTCCATACTCCTAATTTCCACGTGACTAACACTACCCATAGTTTATCCAAGCTATTAGTGTTGAGAAGATTTCTCCCCCAATCTTATTGAGCATAAACATTCTCCCTATGTCTATAGACTTTGATGTCTTCTAGCTTCTACTAATTTCTTTCTCATTTTTTCATTCAAATGACAAAGATTACTAGGTTGACATCGAGTTTTAAGCACTCCCCATGCATCTTGCAATTGTTCAGTGCTTCGTGAGTTTTTCTTCCAACTCATTTTTATTCTTCCTAACAATCCAATACGTATCTCATGCATTACTGTTTTTCTCCTTCCTTCCCGTGGGGTCAATCCATTTTTCCAGGCTTCCCTCTTTGGGGTTTTCCTCCCCCCATTCTTCAAGCTATATTCTATAGCTTTTTTCGACCCAGCTCCCCCATAAACTTAGATGCCTCTAAGTTTATCAAACTTGTGTCATTCTTCCTCCTCACACTGTCATGACTAGTGATAGGTCTTAATCAGTACATATTTTGTGCTCCCCCAACCTACAAGGATGTGTGTAACATCTCATTTCGATCCTTATCTCCTTAACATGTCAATGCAAAACCAACTCATCCAAACGTACATGTTAGTCTATTTGTACAAAATGCATGTAAACTATAGACATGAGATAGAAGGTAGACAACAATACACACAACAAACTAAACCATATCATTTCATTTATGAAACATTGGCACATATGGTTAAGAAAGGAGGCAAATGGAGGCTTAGTCAGAATATAAATATAGTTTTTCCAAAACATAAAACATAATTTATGAAAAACTATTTTAAGCCGATCCATTTGGAGGAGGAGATGCAAGAGGGGAAGAGGATTTTCGTCGGGTACTATTTTTGAGTCCTTCCATGAATATGGAGAGTTTTTGAATTGATTCATTCATGAAGTTGCAAAGTTTCCAATTTTTCTTTCCAACTCCTGACGTCCTATATTATTCAGGAGATACGATGATTCTCCTTGAAGCTGCTTAGATTCTGGTTTCGTATACTGGGTGACACGATCATTCTCAGAATCAAAGGACACGATAATGACAGTGGGCTTGTTACTTATCATTTTCAACTGTCGGAGATGGAAGGGGTAGAAAACCCTTTGTTCTTCCTATGAGATTTTGTTCCTGGAGGTCCTATCGACTGACCTAGGGCACGGGAGGAGAAGTGGAAAATCACAGAGCTCAGTGGGAGAAGAAATAGATGACTTTGAAATGATCTATTTTTTTTGCAAAAAGAGTAGAGTCCTTTTTAATTTACTCTTTCTGATACACCGACGAGTCGTGACCAACAACTTGTTTGTGTCGATATGTCGATATATATCGACCTGTCTCCCTTTGCAATTTTCCCCCCTTTCGAACAGCGTTCTGAATTCCAGGAATATCGACCTGTCTGTACCTCTGACTAGTCTACTCTTCGACGTGGGTTTTACAATGAAGGAAGACTGGGTATGCGTCTGTGTGTGTGCTTACGATGTTCATAGTTCATTGAGCATTGTTTATATACCTTTTAATGCCAGTGATGATACAAACATTCACACTGTATCCGTGCCATTTGAAGACTAAGTTCATCCTTCTGAAGATAGGCACAGACCATGGATTTCGGATCTCTTTTCCTGGATCCAAAAATATCCAAGATTCTTGGACACATTCAATTCACCAATTAAAGTATACTGCCCAAGTGTGTGATGTCATAAGATGTGCCATTTCCAGGCTTTAGCAAGGCAAGACATATATGAACATGATTCATTCCACATAACGTATTTGTATATTGGAATGAAACTCAAAGCACACTAGTCATGCTGAGTAGTAATCAAGCATAAAGAAATGAAGTATAACCCTACACACACAGCTCTTATGCCTATTATCATATTATTACCGAAAACATGATAAACTCTTTTACCATTCTTTCAAGGGAGGTTCGATTCATTGAAAAAAGCTGGTATTTAAATGGATTGTTACTTTCGGTAAGTCACACCAAACTAAATATCCATTTGTCGTCATAGAGTATGTTTCATTCCACATGAGATACACAAGTTTTAGGACCTTGGAACGAAATGACACTGTGTATGTGTATTAAACTAGTTTTAATCACATACATACCCTATACATGAGGTAATACACAACTACATTCATTTCCTAAAGATGCACAAATCACATGGCATATGAAATGAAATGAAATAAGTACATTCCAGTACAAGAGTGCATACCAACATGTACAACACATATCTTACAATGGATCAATCGAACAATCAAACAAAAACATGGGATGAATGTAAGATATTGATTCCAAAACATGTTTCAAATGTGGTACCAACAATGGTATCCCTTCACACATTTGAACCTAATATTGTGAGACTTGGAATCTAAGTCCAAAAACTAATAATGGCCCTTGATCATGTAACACCTCGGATTTTCAAGTTATGAATATATATGGAAATTGTCCATTTAATTTCTGAATTAATGGAAATGGACCTTAGATAGGTAAGGAGTTGGGTCAATTGCCCAATTAAGACCCAACGGATTATGGAAAGGGTTCAATTGAAATAAATGGGTAAGATTTATTTAATTGGGTCAAGTGCCCAATTGGGACCCAACGGGTTATGGTTGACTTGGTCGACCACCAAATGAGTTCAAGCTCAATTAAGGTTTGGCTGAATTAAATTGGAAATGGAATCAAGGATTTGAGTTAATGAATGAGTACAAATCTTGAGTTTAAAAGAATTAAAAATATTTGAGTTAAGGTGAATTGATGGGAAGTTAATGGGATTTTCATCTTAAGTGAGTTAGGAGAGTAGATGGAGAGTTGGTTCTCATAAAGACCAAACCCAAGGTGTACACACGTTGGATAGGTGGGAGTTTCATCTCATGGGATGAAACTCCAAAGGGATCATTAATGAGGGAGGTGAAGGGTTTGTTGTTACACAAGCCATATCCAAGAGGCACACGGTTGGAGTTTCATCTCATGGGATGAAAGCCTCAAAGGAGGTATCAATGAGGGAGGTGAAGAGTCATAGTTGTTACAAAGGGGCCCAATTACATTGCACAACAAAGAAAGTTCTTTGCTTCATCTCACTCTCTCCCTCTCTCTCTTGGCCGATCCCCCTCTCAAGACAAGAAACGGTTGAAGAATTTTCTATCTCAACCTTCTCTCCCTCTCACCCAAGGCCGACTCTCTCTCAAAGACAAAGGAGAAAGGACTTAGAGTTTTCCATCTCAAGCTCCTCTCCCTCTCACAAGAACATTAGGGCCAACCCTCTCACAATGATAAAGGAGGAAGAAAGAAGAAAGACTAAGGAAGGAAAAGAGCGGAGGAGCAAGTCGGAACGAAAGAAACCGGAGAAGTCACGGAATAGGTAAGTACTTGATGAAATTTTATTAAGTAAGATAGGTTATGTAAATGATGGATTACTAAGGACACTACGTATATACGGCTTAAGCATGGAAAAGATGGTCAAGGAACATGGCCGAACCCTAAACTTTTTATGGCTAAGGGCCTTATGCATGTCCGATGTAAGAAATGGTGAATGATCAAGGATCTTGGTGTGGCCCTTGCTTGACCAAACCCTAAGTTTATGCATGAGAACCATCAAGGACAAAAAGGGGTTGGATGAGGTTCGACCATGATGTATGGCCGAATCCCATGAAAAGATTTAATCTTGAATGTATGATTTATAAAAGAAAATGATGAACCATAGGGTTCGGCCATGTTGTATGGCCGAACCCCATTGAAGGATATTAGTGATTTTAGTGGGTTTAAAGGATGAAAATCATAGATGTATGCTAGTCATTTTAAAAGGTTTTAAAGGATGATAATGATGGGAGATTATTGGTGATTCTAAGTAGGTCTTAAATATTGCAAAGCATGATCTAAAATGTTGTAAATGGTAAAGAACCATGGATCATGGGTTCGGCCATACAATATGGCCGAACCCCATGGAGGGATGTTGATGGACTTAGATGCAAATGGACCATGAAAAGGAATGGAGGGATGTTGATGAACTTTGGGTTGTAAAATGATGACCTAAGTGTATGATTAAACCCCCATGGAGGGATTTGATTTATGGACTTAATGTGGTAAATGATTTAAAGAGAGGATGAAAATGGGACACCATGGGTTCGGCCATGTTGTATGGCCAAACCCCATGAACCATTTTAATGGGTCATTTATGGATCTATGCATGTTTAAATGAATGAATGATCAAGCCAAGGAATGAAGGGATCTATTAGGGTTTTATGTTATGATTAATGAATCATGTATGGGTCATATTTTTGGGACTTAAGTCATGTGTAATAAGCTAAGTGATTATCTAGGGAAAGAATGATGGCTAAAATGGAAATATGGTTAAAATGATGGACCATGGGTTCAGCCATGGTGTATGGCCGAACCCCATGGGGGATGTTTTGTGGACTTCGGGTTTTACAATGATTAACTTAGGTGTGATTGATTAATAAATCAAAAGAGGGACCCAAAACCAAGTGAGTGAGGTTCAGCCATGTTGTATGGCGAACCCCACTAAGGTATGTATGTTTGTGGACTTAAGCATGGATTGAAATCAAATGAAGCATTGGTTTGATTCATTAATATGTAATAAGGTAACGGGATCTCACAAGCGGTGTACGATCGGCTTGACGCGATCGGTGAGCGATTCTAGGACAAAAATGCAAGGACACATTAGTTGGTCATTGTTAGGATTCATACCTCATTGAAAACCATGGAATATGTATATGTGAATGTTTTACTTGAATTATTTTGGTATCAAATGATATGTCTTAATGATGGGATTTTAATGCTATGATTTGTATTATTACATAGCATGTTGGCATTTGCATCTCATGCATGTCATGGGAGGGATGAAATGTAACTGGAGACCCACGCTCTGTCGGGGCGTCCGTAAGGCATTCGTAAGGATACCTTGATGTGCATTATCCATCAAGAGGGATGTATGGTTGATTTGTAACCGGAGAACAATACTCCGTCGGGCGTCCGTAAGGCATTCGTGGGGGTACCTTGATGTGCATTATCCACTAAGAGGGACGTATAATTGATTTGTAATCGGAGATCCATGCTCTGTCGGGACATCCGTAAGGCATTCGTGGGGATACCTACATGTATGTGATTGTGATATGGTTGATGGATGGGACTCATGGCATATGACACTCATGGCATGGCATTGACTGGCATGTTTTTGATATTATGTTATATATGTGATTTTTATACTAACCCATGTGTTGACCCTATTTGGAGTACCTACTGGGCGCGTTGTCTAACGCCCACTTCTACCTTAGATGATGACATTGGAAATGGACGGAACGAAGGATGTGATCGGAACCAAGCTTAGAAGCTTGGATAATTTAGTTTCATTTTTTTTAAGTTTATTCATGGACAATGTAATTTGAGTAGCTAGTATTTGGGAATGTAATAGCTTAGACTATTTGCTATGGATCGAATGATGATTAATTTGGATTAAGTTAATTTATATTGATTGCCTTCCTTCTTAAGTAACTGTTGTAATCTGATGTTATTTCCGTAATGGGTATTCCGCAAGTCGTGGTACGTGTAAACCGTTTTAGTGGATTTGGTCCACGCACACGTATGGTTAACCAGTTAAGGGTCGGGCTTTGGAAGCTTGGAATTAGCTCGCGTCGTGATGTCCCGCTCTCTCTCACTCTTTATTTCAAAAAAAAAAAAAAAATAGACTCTGATTTTCAGCGAGTGAAAAAGGGCGGGGCGTAATAGTTGGTACCAGAGTAAAACCGGAAGAATGAATCTTTCGAAGTAAGATTAAGATGGTATCATGTCTCACTGACAGATAAGAATCTCAACTGACCAACTCTTCGGAAACCGCTGCACGGGGGCCGGATTAATTTACTTCATTAGACTCAGACTGAAACATTCAATCTGAAAGCAACACTTGACGAAGAAGAAATGATAGCAAAGGAAGGACAATCACTATAAATTGGATTTATCAAACATAGCAAATTAGGAGATATTTCCCCGATATCCCCAAATTGAGAAACAAACACTTGATACTTAGGAAGTTCCCCCCCCCCCAAAAAAAAAAAACAAAGAAATACAAAGAGTGTGTATTTGGTAATTTCCCCAAAATGTGAAAACACAAACTTTACGATGAAACTAAGTCAATTATGTTTTCCAATGACACAGGAAAATGTCTCCGAGAAGAAGAACCAGACAACACCCGCATATGGATGACGAGGTGCAACAACCTCATCAAGAGGAGGAACAAAATAGCGTGAACATACCCATGGTGCCTCCCGAACTACAAAACTTGGTCCAATCGGTGGTCACTTCTGTTCTTCAACAGCACATGAACGGAAATGCAACCACCAGCGACGCCAATTGTAATAACCCGAATTTTTGATAAATATATATATATTGGCATTTATTCATTTTAAATTGAAGTTTGATGTAATAAAATGCCAAATGGACCAAATTTTGGGACAATGGCCCAAGGATGGCCCAATTGGGCCATGGGTTGGATGAAATCCATTTAATGGGTCAAGAGGACTAATCGGGTCAAGCCTAAGCTAAGGAGGGAATTTAACCCAATAGACCCAATTGAGGTAAGCCTAAGGTAAGGAGGGAATTTAATTGGGCCGTGGGCCCAATGTTTACCCAATAAACCATGAATTAGAATTAATACATGTAATTGGTCAATGGTAAGTAATCGGGTCAAAGATGGTCAATTTGAGTCAAAGGGCCATGTGGGACCCAATGGGCCAAGGTAACTAAGCCCTAAGATAAATGGATAAGACAAGAATCTAATTGGGCCATGGGCCCAATGGCAATCCAATAAGAGGGATACAATTAATAAAATTTAAATCACCTAAGTTAGGTGATAAATGGACCAAAGTAACATGGCCAATGGGGCCCACCTCCACCTCACCCATTGAGGTGGCGTGTGGACCCAAGAGTAGTGGGGCCGACCACCATGGTTGACTTGGTCAACCATGGGTGGATCATGGAGGGAAATTAATGGGATTAAATTAAATAGAAAGTGATTAATTAAATTAATCAAGGGATCAAGGTGATCTAAGTTAATCAACCTAAGATTAAAATGGTCAAATGGTTAAATGGCCAAAACCACTCCAACAAACACAAACCACCTCAAGAAAACACAAATTAAAACCATGGGCTTGAATGGTGGTTGGGTCTCAACCACCACCACCAAAGTCAAGCCAACCCATGCTTGGTTGGTGAAGAAATTAATGTTGGAGTGAAGACCACTCCAACCACCTCCACTCCATTGCAAACCAACCCATTTCACTCTAGCATTCATCATACACCAAGAAAAAACGGCACCCACCTTGCAAGAGAGGAGAAAGAACTTAGAAGAAAAACTTAGAAGGAAAAGAAAAGAAAAGAAAAGAAAAGAGGTGAAACCTTGGATTCACCATTGGAAGATCAAGAGCTACTATCTTCATCATCTTCCCCTCTTCCCCTCTCTCAACCTAACCCTATCTTAGCCGATCCAAACATGTCCCACCATTGATCAAGCACATCTAGCCGATTAAAGATCAAGAAGAAGGAGAAAAGAGGCCAAGGAAGTTGACGGGAGCAACAAAGACCGGAGGAGTCGTCGGATAGTAAGTATGTTCTAAACAAGAAATTTATTATTTAGGGTTTTTAATTTTGAAATCCATCCTTGCCATATGATGGTGGCCAAATTATTTTAGGCTATGGAATAGATCTAAAATCCATCAAATGGAAGGCAAAGAAATGGAAGAGATGGTCTAAGGAAAAAAATGAAATGAATGGATTAAGATGGAAGTTTTAATGGATTGAATGAACCTCTACATGGCAGAACCCCATGGCCAATGTGGGATGATTTTTAATTAGGGTTTGAAGGTTTAAAAGTATGGAGAATGATCAATGGTTTTATGAGGATTTCAAGATGTTAAAATGATTAAAAGTTGATAAATTTTAAGAGGTTTTGAATAAGGAAATTTCATGAAAATATGGGTGATCTTTCATGGCCTTGAAAGGCATAGAATGGAATGAATGGATGACCATAGGGTTCGGCCATGTAGCATGGCCGAACCCCATGGTGAATAATGAGTGATTTGTTAAAGTTATTAAGTTTAAAGATAATGAAGAAAAATGATAAATGTAAATGGACTTATTGAGTATGGAATGTGAGGTTTAGATGGAATGAAAATGGCGATGATTTAGTGATTTGAAAATAGATTATTTTGGGACAAAATTAATGATTTTTATGAAGATCTTAAATTTGGTAATAGATGGTATTTTGTTAATGGAAATGAGGAAATGATTGGTGGTAGAAGTGGAATTTAAATGTAATTAAAAATCCAAGATAAAAATAAGGGAAAGACATCATGGGTTCGGCAATGGTGTATGGCCGAACCCATGACCCATGTTTTAGGTCATTCATGGGCTAAGTATGGTTTATATATGTGCTTAAACGAAATGGAAATTAAGTTAAGTTAATGATGAAATTTAAATGGATGTTACAAGTATGATATGTGATGGAATAAAGATAGTGATTGAAATAGATGATTTAAGTTTTATTGGAGGTATGTTTAAATGGGTAATTGAAACCAAGAAGGATAGGGAAAGAAACATCATGGGTTCGGCCATGATGTATGGCCGAACCCATGACCCAAATTTTGATCAATTTTAGGCTAAGGTTAATGCATGTATCAATGCCTAGGAGGTTGTTTTAAAGGGCCAAAATGAATGAAGATTTGTGATTTTTGAAATGGATTATTTTTTGGGACAAAATATGAGTCTTTGAAAATGGCACCAATAAAAGTGAACCATGAACCCTATGGTAATATTTTGGGACTTTTATGAATGGAAAACAATGGAGAGAAATGAAAATATTAAATGGATTGGTAAGCATGGTAGGTGATGTTTTATATGAGATGAAAAATGGGGTTTTAAATGAATGACTTAAATTCATTTGGTGAAGGTAAAATGAACCAAGAAATTAGGAAATGGACATCATGGGTTCGGCCATGGTGTATGGCCGAACCCATGACCCCTTTGGGAGCCATATTATGGGCTAGGTATGGAATTATATATGGGATTAAATATTTACAAATTTAATTAAACTAGATGGCTGATTTTATGATGTTATGTCATGATTAAGAAATTATAAATGGGTCCAAGTTTATGGGTCAAATATGGACTTAAATATGCATGGATAAAAGGGGTAACTTAACCATGGAAGAGGAGTGGCAAAACCGTAATTTGTGGCCACATTGAAGGACCATGGGTTCGACCATGGTACATGGCTGAACCCTATGTGGGTTGGACATGAAAATGGATATATTATGAATGAATAAATGAAGCGGATAGTTGCTGCGTTTTAGGCTCGCAAATCGGAATTTTAGATTTGGCCAAAATTGGATTTATGTATGAGTCTAAAACCAATGGATAATGGGCTAAATTAGGGACTTAATCATGGATGATGTATGGACTAATTCGGGAAATGTAATAAGGTATCAGGCGTCGCAAACGGTAAGCGATCGGGGACCGGATTATCGAACGGGAAGCGTAACGGAACGCGACACGGTATTCGGTAGGATTCCTACCTTTTTGTAAGCGATGGATATGTGATGGTGTTTTAAATTATTTTGACTTGGCTTATTATGGATTTATGATTATAATTTATTATTTATGGGACTTGCACTATGATGGGTTTTAACTTATGAATTACATGATAGTATCATGGATTATATTTTAATATTATGCATCATATGACTATGTATGGTATATCGAATATGGTCTATCTATATACTACATAGCATAATGCACCTACATCTCATGCATGGCATGGGCAGAAAAAAAATAAACAAACCGGAGTCCATGCTCCGTCGGGGCGACCGAGAATCAGACATGGGGATTGCCTGAGAGCTATAACCGGAGTCCATGCTCCGTCGGGGCGACCGAGAATCAGACATGGGGATAGCCTAAGGGCTATAACCGGAGTCCATGCTCCATCGGGGCGACCGAGAAGCAAACATGGGGAACAGGATATTGTATGATCATATGTATAATGGGTGGGACACATGACATAAGCACCCATGACATAGCATTCATCACATACTTATTTTGTTGTATTTTATGTTATCGGCGTATGTGTATCACTAATCCATGTGCTAGCCCTACTCGGAGTCCTACTGGGCGCCTTGACTAACGCCCTACTTCTACCCTAGTTGATGACGCAGGAGAGGCAGGAAGCGGTGGACATACCGGAGGCCAAGCCTAGGAGCTTGGAAAGCGCAGTCCTAGTTTATATTATGTTTACATTTTGGAGATGTAATTTTAAAGTAACTTAGCTTGTCGGGTTGTATAAATTTACATTTCTTACGATGGTTTGGACGTTACTTATGGACGATACATTTTGAGATATAATCATGAACATAGGGGCATTTTGGTAAATTCAATGTTATATCTTCCCTTCTATCTAAAAACCGGTAGGATAGACTCTATTATCATGTTGCGCAATGATTATAATCCGCGAGCTTACTTCTTACGCGTGAATCATTCTCGTGGACTTAGTTCCGCGCACGCGTGGGGTTGGCCAGTTAAGGGTCGGGCTTTAGAAGCTCGGACTTAACTCGCGTCGTGGCGTCCGTGCCCTCTCTCACTCTTCTATTTGAAAAAAAAATAGACTCTGATTTTCGGAAAACGGGTGAAAAAGGGCGGGGCGTTACACCAATGACCAGAGGATGGTCTGGGATTTCCAGCAGCAGCGTCCCCTTACTTCAAAGGGAAAGAAGGGCCTGTCGGAGCAGAAAACTGGTTGAGAAAGATTATTCAGATCTTGACCCTACTAAAGATCTCGAGTCATGAAGACAAGATATTATTGGCTACCTCACAACTGATTGATGATGCCGGTAAGTGGTGGGAGGTGATAGAGCGACAGCGGACGCTCATTCCGGAAAGGGAAAGGACTGCAATAACATGGGAGTAGTTCTCAGCTATGTTTTTGGACCACTACTTCCCCAAGGAGGAGAAGGAACGCCACACCCAAGCGTTCCTATCTTTGGTGCAAGGCACCATGACGGTGGCGGAGTACCTTCAGGAGTTCATCCGTCTGTCATGTTATGCCCTATACATGGTGGATACGTTGTACCGAAGGGCTCGCAAGTTTGACCGGGGCCTTCGACCGAGCATCAGGGCCAAGGTGACCGTCTTCAAGGCACCTACAGTGGCGGAGGTGGTCAGCAGAGCCACTATAGCGGAGCAGGAGATGGCCGAGACAGTACGGTCTGTGGATAACCGCCTAGCTCAGAGTGGGGGAAGTACATTCCGTCCCGACAAGAGGTTCCGACCTAACTTTGGGAGACCCTCACCTTCCACTAGGTCAACAGGGGGCTTTCGTCCCAACCAGCCCTCCCCATCAGCATCAGTCTCTCAGGTTCTCCGAGGTGTGGGCAACTGTTTCTATTGTGACCAGCAGGGTCATTTCAAGAAGGATTGTCCACAGCTTAGCAGACCAGCTCATTCATGAGGAACCAGGGCATACAACCAAGCGGGACGGGCGCTTAACCCTACAGGATCTGGACGGCTGTATTCCTTAGCTCCTCCAGCACCAATGGATCACTTCGTGATTCAAGGTATGGTAGTAGTCGGTAGTTCCTATGCCTTTGTATTATTTGATTCTAGAGCATCTCACTCCTTTGTATCTGCTTCATTCATATCTGCCACTGGCACCCTAATACAAAAGTTGACCACATCACTTACTATTGTATCCCCCGTCGGAGACACATCGTTGGGGCTTATATGCACAGCAGTGAACACTAAACTCGCTGGATTCAGATTTGAGTTCAACTATCTCGTACTCGTTATGACTGAGTACGATATCATCTTTGGCATGGATTGGTTGGCTAGCTTTCAGGCCAACATTGATTGCCATCTCCGCAGAGTGATATTTTGGTCACCCGAGGGAAAAAGATATGTGGTACATGTTGACAAATAGAGCATCCGTATAACCAGAAGACTGCATGAAGAGTTGAACCACGTGGTATTGAACAGTATCAAATTAGACAAGGTATCGGTGGCTGAACTTCCGGTGGTAGTAAAAGACTACGCGGAGGTATTCCCAACAGAACTCCCTGGCTTGCCACCCAAGAGGGAGATTAATTTTGATATCAAACTGTACCCTAGCACTACTCCAGTGTCATTACCACATTACCGGAAGGCACCAGCTGAGATGTCTGAGCTGAAGAAGCAGATTGATGAACTGCTCAGACTGGGATGCATCCGGCACAACACCTCATCTTGGGAAGCCCCGGTGTTATTTGTGAAGAAGAAAGATGGTACACTTCGGATGTGTGTGGATTACTGAAAACTGAACCAGCTGACTATCAAGAACAAGTACCCTTTACCCAGGATCGATGATCTATTCGATCAACTTAGGGGTTCTAGCCACTTCTAAAAGATTGATCTGATGTACGGCTACCATCAAATCCGGGTTAGGGATGAGGATATAGAGAAGACAGCCTTCAGGACGCGGTATGGACTATATGAGTATGTAGTCATGCCGTTTGGACTCACCAATGCACTGGCTGTGTTCATGGATCTGATGAACAGGATATTCCGTCCTTTCTTGGACAAATTTGTGATTGTATTTATTGATGACATCCTGTTCTATTCCAAAAGTCAAGAGGAACATGCTGAGCGCCTGCGGATAGTCCTGGACACCCTGAGGAAGAACAGTTGTATGCCAAAGCAAGGAAGTGTGAATTTTGGCTATCTGAGGTTAACTTCTTGGGGCATGTTATATCAGCAGAAGGTATAGCAGTGGACCAGGCTAAGGTGGCGGCAGTGAGTGAATGGAAAGCACCGAAGAATGTGACCGAGATCCCTAGCTTCCTAGGATTGGCTGGTTACTATAGGAAGTTTATAATGGACTTCTCCAAGATTACATCTCCACTTACCCGACTCACTTAGAAAGGAGTCAAATTTGAGTGTCGGATGTATGCAATCGGAGATTTGAGGAACTGAAGGAGAGACTTACAACTGCTCCTATCCTGATTTTGCCGGAAAGAGGCAAGGGCTATGAGGTACATTGCGATGCTTCAGGAGAGGGACTTGGGTGTGCTCTCAGTCAAAGTCATCATGTGGTGGCTTATGGTTCAAGACAGTTGAAAATTCATGAACGCCTCTGTCCCACTCATGATCTGGAACTAGCCGCAGTGGTCTTCGCTCTCAAAAGCTGGAGACACTATCTTTATGGCAAGAAGTTTGAAGTGTTTTCAAATCATAAGAGCTTAAAATACTTGTTTGATCAGAAAGAACTAAACATGAGGCAGCGCAGATGGATAAAATATCTGCAAGATTATGAGTTCGCGCTTCGATATCATCCTAGCAAGGCGAACAAAGTGACGGATGCCCTCAGCCGCATATCACATGCAACAGTGGCCAGTTTGATTAGGAAAGAATGGGAGATGTTAAATACCATTCGAGAGTTCAATCTATATATCAATAACCATGGGAATATGTATAATCTGATCATACGGTCCAACATGGTCTCCAAGATTGAACAGGAGCAGCGGACAGATCCGGAAGTGGAGGAGATATGGGCTAAGATGTCTACTGGTGAGGTCATACCGGAATGGGAGTTACAACTAGGACAGGGTCTTGTATTCCGAAGTAGGACATATGGGCCTAAGAGCTGCAGAAGAGAGTTCTTGATCAAGGCACACCCAACCAAACTCTCTATTCATCCAGGCAGCACCAAGATGTATCACGACCTGAAGAGACACTATTGGTGGCATGGACTCAAGAGGGATGTGGCTGAGTTTGTTGCCCACTGCCTAATTTGTCAGCAGGTTAAGACGGAACATCAGAAGCCACAAAGGTTACTCAAACCCTTACCAGCGCCGGAATGGAAATGGGAACATATCTCCATGGATTTTGTGACAGGGTTGCCAAGGTCATCAAAATGCAACGATGCAATATGGGTCGTGGTAGATCGATTGACCAAGTCTGCACACTTTCTTCCCATCAAGATGACAGATTCATCTGAGACCTTGGGTCGACGGTATATTAGGGATATCATCAGACTACATGGTATTCCCCAAACTATTGTGTCCGACAAAGATGGCCGATTCACGGGCAGAGTGTGGCAGAGTATACAGTCGGCTATGGGGACAGATCTACTGACTAGCACAACATTCCATCCACAGATTGATGGACAGTCGGAGAGGACGATACAAACATTGGAGGATATGCTGAGAGCATGTATGCTAGACTTCAAGGGTGGATGGGAGGATCTCTTGCCGCTGGTGGAGTTCTCTTACAACAACAGTTACCAGGCAAACCTCCAGATGGCTCCATTCGAGGCCTTGTATGGTAGACCATGTAGATCACCAGTGTGCTGGACAGAGGCCGGTGAGCCTGCACTTATTGGACCCGAGTTAGTTGCAGAAACTACAGTGCAGATTCAGTTGATACGACAACACCTACTTGCTGCACAGAGTCGTCAAAAGAGCTACGCTGACAAGAGGAGGAGGTTCCTTGAGTTTAAGCTGGGAGACTTAGTGTTCTTGAAAGTCTCGCCACGAAAAGGACACATGAGATTTGGAAAGAAAGGGAAACTGTCGCCTAGATTTGTGGGGCCGTTTCCAATTTTAAAGAGGGTGGGGGAGGTAGCTTACCAATTAGCGCTTCCTCCACAATTATCATTTTTGCATGATGTGTTCCATGTATCTATGTTGAGGAAGTACAATTCTGATCCCTCGCACATACTGAATGTACAAGACATAGAGGTGCAAAGCGACGTGACTTATGTCGAAAAGCCTGTCAGAGTGTGGAGACAGAACAAAGGGTGTTACGGAATCGAGCCATTCAGTTCGTCAAGGTGGTATGGGATCGACATGGTAATGAGGAAACCACTTGGGACTTGGAATCAGAAATGAGAATAGCTCACCCTGAGCTATTTATGTAATCTGTTTGAAACCCTACTTCACTCAATTTTCGGGACGAAAATGTTCAAAAAAGGGTAGTATTGACACCCCGAATTTTCAAGTTATGAATATATATGGAAATTGTCCATTTAATTTCTGAATTAATGGAAATGGACCTTAGATGGGTAAGGAGTTGGGTCAATTGCCCAATTAAGACCCAACGGATTAAGGATAAGGTTCAATTAAAATAAATGGGTAAGATTTATTTAATTGGGTCAAGTTTGTCAATTGGGTCAAATGCCCAATTGGGACCCAATGGGTCACGGTTGACTTGGTCAACCACTAAATGAGTTCAAGCTCAATTAAGGTGTGGCTGAATTAAATTAGAAATGGAATCAAGGATTTGAGTTAATGAATGAGTACAAGTCATGAGTTTAAAAGAATTAAAAATATTTGAGTTAAGGTGAGTTGAATGGGAAGTTAATGGGACTTTCATCTTAAGTGAGTTAGGAGAGTAGATGGAGAGTTGCATCTCATAAGGACCAAACCCAAGGTGTACACACGTTGGAGAGGTGGGAGTTTCATCTCATGGGATGAAACTCCAAATGGATCATCAATGGGGGAGGTGAAGGGTCTCTCCCTCTCTCTCTTAGCCAATCCTCCGCCCAAGAAAAGAAACACTTGGAGAATTTTCTATCTCAAGCTTCTCTCCCTCTCACCCAATGCTGACTCTCTCTCAAAGACAAAGGAGAAAAGACTTAGAATTTTCCAACTCAAGCTCCTCTCCCTCTCACAAGAACCCTAGGGCCGACCCTCTCACAAAGATCAAGGATGAAGAAAGAAGAAAGACTAAGGAAGGAAAAGAGCAGAGGAGCAAGTCGGAACGAAAGAAACCGGAGGAGTCGCGGAATCAATAAGTACTTGATGAGATTTTATTAAGCAAGATAGGTTATGTAAATGATGGATTACTAAGGACACTACGTATATACGGCTTAAGCATGGAAAAGATGGTCAAGGAACATGGTTCGGCCATGCCTAAGCTTGTTATGGCTAAGGACCTTATGCATGTCCCATGTAAGAAAAGGTGTTGTGGCCCTTGCTTGGCCAAACCCTAAGTTCTATTTATAAGAACCATCAAGGATAGAAAGGGGTTGGATGAGGTTCAGCCATGATGTATGGCCAAACCCATCAAAAGATTTAATCTTGGATGTTGATTTATAAAAGAAAATGATGAACCATAGGGTTTGGCCATGTTGTATGGCCGAACCCCATGGAAGGATATTAGTGATTTTAGTGGGTTTAAAGGATGAAAATCATAGATGTATGTTAGTTACTTTAAAAGGTCATAAAGGATGATAATGATGGGAGATTATTTATGATTCGAAGTAGGTCTTAAATATTGCAAAGCAAGATCTAAAATGTTGAAGAACCATGGATCATGGGTTTGGCCATACAACATGGCCGAACCCTATGGAGGGATGTTGATGGGAATGTAATAGCTTAGACTATTTGCTATGGATCGAATGATGATTAATCTGGATTAAGATAATTTATATTGATTGCCTTCCTTTCTAAGTAAATGTTGTAATCCAATGTTATTTCTGCAATGGGTATTCCGCAAGTCGTAGTACGTGTGAACCGTTTTAGTGGACTTGGTCCACGCACACGTATGGTTGGCCAGTTAAGGGTCGGGTTTTAGAAGCTCGGACTTGTAACACCCCAATTTCTCAATAATATGAATATTTACGAAAATGCCACTGGATTGGTGAATTTAATAAATGTGATTGTAAATGAGGAAATGGTGGGGCCCATTGTTCAAATTAAGATCATATGAACATATTATAATGGCCAATTTATCATGAATGGGTAATGAACATCAAATTGGGTCAATATGGTTAATTGGGTCAAAGGATCCAATTGGGACCCAATGGGTCATAATGGACTTATTAGACCATTGAGCGAGCCCAAATTTAATGGGGTTAAGCTGAATTGATTGGAAATTAAGTGGAGCATAAATGGGTAGGTTTGATGCACATGTGAAAACCAAATGCAAATGGCTAAAACAACCCATAAATGGGTCATGGCGTCAAAGCGGGTCAACAAGCTAAATGGGGACCCAATGGGTCTGATTGACCATGTTGACCATGGCTGACCGTGTGGACCCTTGAGTGAGCTCAATGGTGAGTCAAATCAGGTTGAGTTGGATTGGAATGAGTTGCATTTAAATTAAATGGTTGGGTTGACTCGTGTAATAAATGAATGGCATTTAATGTGGTGAGTTAGGCCATTGAGTTAGGTGAGTCAAAATGGAAATCAAAGGGGCTGTAAATTCAGTGAGTTGAAGGGGGAGATGAAGAGGTGCCTTGATCTCAAACAAACCAAAACAAGTCCCACACGTTGGGGACTTGTAATGGTAGCTTCCATGCATAATGTTAAATGGAATTGAATGAGAATGAGATAAAAATCTCATGGGAATATGGAGGGGTTTCCATCTCATATGGAAACCCAAGCCTCCAACGTTGGGATGCCAATGGGTGCATTGGTTGGCAGCAAATATCCCATTGGTTTGATCAAGAAGTTATGAGGGAAATGAGTGGATTAAGTGGCTGATTTAACAAAAGGAATGAACACCTCATTTGGCTGAATTTGTCATTGCAAGTCTTAGAAATCCATCTCCCTCCCTCTCTCTCCAAACTCATTCTCTTGGCCGAACCAGCTAGTGGTGTTTTCACCAATTAATTAAGCATATAATCAGCAAAGGAAGAGAGGCTAAGAAAGAAAAGAAGGCAAGGAGCAAAGGCAAGAAGAAAAGCTTGGAAAAATTTGGTAAGTATTTCCATGGATTTTTGTTTAATAAAATGGGATTAATGGAACATGATTTGGCCATGGGTTGGCCGAATCTACCAAGGGTATGAAGTATATAAATTGATGTTTAAAAGATAGGGAACATGGATCATAGGGTTCGGCCATTTTGGCTGGCCGAACCGCATGAAATGTTATGATCATGTTGATGGTTTTTGTAAGGTAAAACCATGCAAATAATGGACTGTTTTAGATGTTTAATTAGACTTAAGATGCATGTTTTGAAAAGGTTTAAATCATAGAATTGAGTTGTCATGTTTTGGGCCATGGAATGGCCGAATGTTTCAAGGAAATTAACCTTGGATAAAGGTTGTGTAAATGGAAAGAAAAAAAATATATCATTGGGTTCGGCCACCTTGGTTGGCCGAACCCCATGAAATTCATTTGGTTAGGTTTATGGTTTTGAAGTCTACAAACCATACTGATGGTGGAAGTGTTTACATGTTTTAATTGGGTCATGTTATGGCCGAATTTATCAATGGTTAAATTATGATGATGAGGTTTAAAAGGAAAGAAACTTAGAGCATAGGGTTCGGCCACTTTGGATGGCCGAATCCCATGAAAGTAATTTGATGTATGGTATGGTTCTTGGGGGATAAAAACCATACCATGTGTGAAGATTTTAAAGCATTGTAAAATAGAATTAAGTTATTATTATGGGGTCGGCTATGGAGGGCTGAATCCTACTGTTTTATGGCTAAGATGCAATGGATAAATTATGTAGAATTATTGGAAGAATTGCATCAAAAGAACCATAAGGTTCGGCCATGTGAATGACCGAACCCCATGGATCAGTTCATATGGACTGTTTTGTTGAATTAAAGGGTTTCAACTTGAAGATCATGGAACAATATGATGTGTTTAAAAAGGGTTCCAAGTGAACATTTGGATAAGTCATGGGGGTTACTATGGCTAAGTTGTGACATGAAGGTTCAAAGGTGGTTCGGCCATATGTATGGTCGAACCCCATGGACCATGACTATGGGTTTTATGAATACATTTCATAGAAATAATCGGTGGTTTTAAAAGTTAAAAGCATGATATAACTAAGTATTGGTAACAATGGCAGTCTTGTGAATAAAGGTAACAATCAAGAGATGAAATGAGGGACCAAACCTAGATGATGTGGTTCGGCCATGTTGTATGGCCGAACCCCATCAAAATAAATGCTTGGGATTAAAGTTGATTCATGGTTTATGTGAACAAGGTGACAGATCTCTTTAACGGCGCGCTATTCGTGAACGGATGACGCATAAAGAAAAAAAGAACACTGAAGTTAATCTTCTGTAGGTTTCCTACCTACTTGTAATCACTATGATGACTAGTTTTATCATGATTTTGATAAGATATGTTGTTATTATTATTATGTTTCAATTGGTTTTTGAATCATGAGATTTATGTACATGCTTCATATATTCATTGGCATCTCATGCATGGACATGGGATGATGATTATGGAATGCCTCCTTAGGCGATGAGGGTCCCACCAGGAGTAGTATCATGATGATGATAATACATTGGTCTCTTTAGGCGATGTAGGTCCCGCCAGGAGAAATGTTATAATGATGAGAAATACATTGGTCTCCTTAGGCGATGCAGGTCCCGCCAGGAGAAATGTTATAATGATGAGAATCACATTGGTCTCCTTAGGAGATGAAGGTCCCGCCAGGAGATATATTATGATAATGAGAGCCACATCGGCCTCCTTAGGCGATGCAGGTCCCGCCAGGAGGAATATCATCAAGAAGAAATGAAAGTGTGTTGTGATTTACCTTGACGATGAGAGTCTCGTCAAGTGATGGCTATGTATATGCATGATGGGAGGGACTCATTACATATGCATATTTACATAGCATTGATTTACCTGTTTTGATGACCATATATATTATGATATATGCATGTTTTTATATACTAACCATGTGGTAGCCCTAATCGAAAATCCTACTGGGCGCGTTGATCTAACGCCCTAATTCTATCCATAGAGGATAATGCAGGAAATGGAAAAGGGAAAGAGAAGGTCATGGACCTGGAGGGGAGCCAAGCTTAAGCGCTTGATTGATGATTGTGATGTCTTTATTACTGTCTTTTGAGCTATATTTATGGACATGTAACTGCTAGTAAACTTTGCTATGGTTTGTTTATGGTATTGACAATGGATGTTTGGATTAAGTTATTTAATAATTGAGACTTGTACTTGCTATCTATTCAGTCTAATTCCTCAGTTAGTCTAGTTTATTCCGCATAACTTGTTTAGTTCCATGTGTGGATTGTTATCGTGGGTTTAGTCCATGTACACATGGGTGGCCAGTTAAGGGTCCGAACTTAGCTCGCGTCGTGACGCCGCCCGCTCTCTTCCGGTGTTATTCTATTATTATTTAAAAAAAAAAATTAGACTCTGATTTCTCGGAGAGGGCGGGGCTTAGCTCGCGTCGTGACGTCCCACTCCCTCTCACTCTTTATTTCAAAAAAAAAAAAAAAACTCTAATTTTCAGTGAGTGAAAAAGGGCAGGGCGTTACAGATCAAATCAGGTCTTAATCTTGGGTGCCTTCCCATTTGATCTTATGGTTCATTTTCCTGTACTACGATGTTGGTCTTTAAACATCTCGTTATTTGGTATTGTAGGACACTTGGAGGCTACTAGCTTCTTCAAGTTCCTTTTCCCCATCCTCTTCTTCTCTTAGAGGATATAGCTTGGACTTTTTCAATATATGAATTTAATCAATCACCTATATTTTCAGCACACAAAGTGATTGATAGGTGATGTTATCCATTGGGTTAGAAGAGGCGATTATATAGTGGATTCTTTCAGCCTTTTTTACCGTTCCATGCTTTTTAAATATTTTGACAGCATATCATGAAACAGTACTGCTGAATGCCACATATGTTTTGTTTATGTGTATAGCCAAATCATCACTAGTCCAGGCAATTTTGATCTTTGGGATGAGTGGTCACGGAAGTTGAGGTTTTTATCCAATACCTCTTCCATAGGCACAAACCGTTTTCTATTCGCCTATTTCCAACTATGTTTTAATGATGAAAATATTTTATAATTCTCCATTCCATTTTTCATAAAAAATAGAGTATTGGAAATATCATGGCTTTCTCTTATAGCCATTATTCTAACACGGATCAACTCGGATGGTTAGTGTAACACCCCGCCCTTTTCACTCTAAAATCAGAGTTTATTTTTTTTAAATAATAATAAACAATTGCTCGGGGCGGGACGTCTCGACGCGAGTTAAGTTCGGACTTCTAAAGTCCGACCCTTAACTGGCCAAGCCCATGTGCGTATGGACTAAGTCCATAAGAACCGATCCACACATGGTACAAATAAAATTTGTGGAATATACTTAATCTTAATCTAACTGCGGGTTATAATAGATCCTAAGACTACTCCATTTTTAGATAGCAAAGTACATAATCATTTTCTCCAAAATTACTAAAATAACCTTAAACTAAACATTCATTCCAAACCATCCAAAACATAACTAACCATAGCAAATAGTTAACTAAATTATTACATGCCAACATTGTCTAACTATCAAATTACATTGTCCATATAAACTTAAATAAAAAGTCCATAATCAATCCATAATTAAAAGTCTATTCAAAAGCCCAAGCTCCTATGCTTGGTTTCCTTCACGATCCTTGTTTTTCCCCTTTCCTGCGTCATCCACTAAGGATAGAGATAGGGCGTTAGATCAACGCGCCCGGTAGGTGTTTCCGATTAGGGCTACAGATACAGTTAATACGGCAGCATCTATTAACTGCACAAAATCGTCAGAAGAGCTACGCTGACAAGAGGAGGAGGTTCCTTGAATTTGAAGTGGGGGGACATGGTATTCTTGAAAGTCTCGCCACGGAAGGGGCACATGAGGTTTGGAAAGAAGGGGAAACTATCGCCAAGATATGTGGGACCGTTTGCCATCATAAGCAGGATGGGGGATGTAGCTTATCAATTGGCACTTCCTTCACAATTGGCATCCCTACACGATGTGTTTCATATATCGATGCTGAGGAAGTACAATCCTAATCCGTCTCATCTATTGAATGTGCACGATATAGAAGTGCAAAGCGACGTGACATACGTCGAGAAGTCTGTCAGAATAATAGAGATTGAGCAAAGGGTGTTACAAAACAGAGCGATTCAGTTCGTCAAGGTGGTATGGGATCAACATGGTATTGAGGAAGCCACTTGGGAACTCGAATCGGAGATGAGAACAGCTCACCCTGAATTATTCATATAATTTATTTTGGAATCCTACTTCGTTCGATTTTCGGGACGAAAATTTTAAAAAGAGGATTGTATTGTAATATCCTAGATTTTTCGTAAATATTGACATATTGAAAAATCTAGGATATTACAATACAATCCTCTTTTTAAATTACATGAATAATTTAGGATGAGCTGTTCTCATCTCCGATTCGAGTTCCCAAGTGGCTTCCTCAATACCATGTCGATCCCATACCACCTTGACGAACTAAATCGCTTTGTTTCGTAACACCCTTTGCTCAGTCTCTATTATTCTGACAAGCTTCTCGACGTATGTCACGTCACTTTGCACTTCTATATCTTGCACATTCAATACATGAGATGGATCGGGATTGTACTTCCTCAACATCGATATATGAAACACATCGTGTAGGGATGCCAATTGTGAAGGAAGTGCCAATTGATAAGCTACATCCCCCATCCTTCTTATGATGGCAAACGGTCCCACATATCTTGGCGACAGTTTCCCCTTATTTCCAAACCTCATGTGCCCCTTCCGTAGCGAGACTTTCAAGAATACCATGTCCCCCACTTCAAATTCAAGGAACCTCCTCCTCTTGTCAGCGTAACTCTTCTGACGATTCTGTGCAGTTAATAGATGTTGTCGTATTAATTGTATTTGTGCTGTGGTCTCTGTAACCAACTCGGGTCCAATCAGCGCAGGCTCACCGACCTCTGTCCAGTATACTGGTGACCTACATGGTCTACCATACAAAGCCTCGAATGGAGACATCTGAAGGCTTGCTTGGTTGCTATTGTTATATGAGAACTCTACCAGTGGCAAATGATCCTCCCATCCACCCTTGAAGTCTAGCATGCACGCCCTCAACATGTCCTCCAATGTTTGTATTGTCCTTTCCGACTGTCCATCAGTCTATGGATGGAATGATGTGCTAGTTAGTAGATCGACCCCCATGGCAGACTGCATGCTCTGCCACACTCTGCCGGTGAATCGCCATCTCGGTCAGATACTATAGTCTGTGGGATACCATGTAATCTGAAGATGTCTTTGATATAGCGCCGACCCAAAGTCTCAGATGAGTCTGACATCCTAATAGGAAGAAAATGTGCAGACTTGGTCAGTCGGTCCACCACGACCCATATTACATTATTACCCTTTGAAGACTTTGGTAACCTTGTTACAAAATCCATGGAGATGTGCTCCCATTTCCATTTTGGCACTGATAAGGGTTTGAGTAACCTTGGTGGCTTCTGATGTTCCGTCTTAACCTGCTGACAAGTTAAGCAGTGTACCACAAATTCCGCCACATTTCTTTTGAGTCCATGCCACCAGTAATGTCTCTTCAGATCGTGTTACATCTTGGTGCTGCCCGGATTATGGAGAGTTTGGTCTGATGTACCTCAATCAACAACTCTTTTCTGCAGCTTTTTGGCACATATATTTTTCCCCGGAATACCAGACCCTGTCGTGGTCGCAACTCCTATTCCGATATGACTATGCCAGTAGACATCTTGGCCCATATGCCTTCCACTTCTGGATCTGTTCGTTGCTCTTGTTCAATCTTGGTAACCATGTTGGACCGTATGATTAAATTGTACATACTTCTATGGTTGTTGATATACAGATTGAACTCTCGAATGGTATTCAACATCTCCCATTCTGTTCTAATCAAACATGCCACTGATGCATGTGATATGCGGCTGAGAGCATCCGCCACCTTGTTTGCCTTACCCGGATGATATCGTAGCGCGAACTCATAATCTGCCAGATATTCCATCCATCTGCGCTGCCTCAGGTTGAGCTCTTTTTGAACAAACAAATACTTCAAGCTCCTGTGATCTGAAAACACTTCAAATTTCTCACCATATAGATACTGTCTCCAGCTTTTAAGAGCGAAGACCACTGCAGCTAATTCCAGATCATGTGTGGGATAGAGACGTTCATGAATTTTTAATTGTCTTGAACCATAAGCCACCACACGATCACGTTGCATGAGTGAACACCCTAGTCGTTCTCCTGATGCATCGCATTGTACTTCATAAGCTTTATCCCTTTCCGGCAAAATTAAGATAGGACCAGTTGTAAGTCTATCTTTCAGCTCCTCAAACCTTCGGTTGCACAGATCTGTCCACTCATATTTGACTCCTTTCTGAGTGAGTCGAGTCAAGGGAGTTGCAATTTTGGAGAAGTCCATGATGAACTTCCTCTAAAATCCAGCCAATCCCAAGAAGCTGCGGATCTCGGTTACGTTCTTTGGCGCTTTCCATTCACTCACTGCTGCCACTTAGCTAGATCCACGGCTATACCATCTGATGTTATGACGTACCCCAAGAATTTAATCTCAAATAGCCAAAATTTCACATTTGCTTGCTTTGGCTTACAACTTGTTCTTCCTCAAAGTATCCAGAACTATTTTCAGGTGTTCAGCATGGTCTTCCTTACTTTTGGAAAAGATCAGGATATCATCAATAAACACAATAACGAACTGATCCAGATACGGACGGAAGATCCTGTTCATTAAATCCATGAACACAGCCGGTGCATTGGTGAGTCCAAATGGCATGACTACGAACTCATATAGTCCATACCGCATCCTGAAGGTTGTCTTCTCTATATCTTCTTCCTTAACCAGAATCTGATGATAACCGGACATCAGATCAATCTTCGAAAAATGACTGGAACCCCTCAGTTGATCGAATAAATCATCGATCCTGGGTAAAGGGTACTTGTTCCGGATAGTTAATTGATTCAGTTTCCGGTAATCCACACACATTCGGAGTGAACCGTCTTTTTTCTTCACAAACAACACTAGAGCTCCCCAAGACGATGTGTTGTTCCGAACGTAACCTAGTCTAAGCAGTTCATCAATCTGCTTCTTTAGCTCAGACATCTCTGCTAGTGCCATCCGATAGTGGGGTAATGATACTGGTGTAGTGCCAGGGTACCGCCTGATTTCAAAATCTATCTCCCTCATAGGCGGCAAACCAGGGAGTTCTTTTGGGAAAACATCCGCATATTCTTTCATTATTGCCCGAAGTTCAGCGACCGGTGTCTTGTTCAATCTGATATTGATCAATACCAGATGATTCAACCCTTCCTTCAGTCTGCTTTGCTTGTCTGTACGAACCACATATTGTTTTCCTTCGGGTGACCAAAATGTCACTTTACGGTGATAACAATCAATGTTGGCCTGAAAGCTAGCCAACCAGTCCATGCCGAAGATAATATCGTACTCAGTCATATCGAGTACCAGATAATTGAACTCAAATCTGAGTCCAGCTAGTTCAATATTTACAGCCGTGCATATGAGTCCCAAAGACGTGTCTCCGACAGGGGATACAATTGTGAGTGTTGTGGACAGTTTTTGAACTAAAGTACCGGTAGCAGTTATAAATGATGCAAATATAAAGGAGTGTGAAGCTCCAGAATCAAATAGTGCATAGGCATAGGAACTAGTGACAACAACCATACCTTGAATCACTAAATGATCCACATCTGCTGGAGGAGCTAGAGTAAACAATCGTCCAGATCCAGTAGGGTTAGGTGCCCGTCCCGCCTGGATATATGTCCTGCCTCCCTGGGAGTTAACTGGCCTAGCTGGTGGACGGAATGACCCCATGGAATAAGAGAGCTTGTTGAGCTTTGGGCAATCCCTTGAAGTGACCCGGCTGATCACAATGAAAACAGTTGTTCACCCCTCTAGGAGCCTGAGTGATTGATGCAGATGGAGATGGATAATTGGGACGGAAGCCCCCCATGGACCCAGTAGATGGTGAGGGTTTGCTGAAGTTTGGTCGGAACTTCTTGTTGGGCTAGAATGCACCCCTCCCAGTTAGAGCTTGGCGGTTGTCAAACCGCACCATCTCAACCATTTCTTGCTCGGCTATGGCGGCCCTGCTGACCACCTCAGCCAGTGTGGCTGCCTTGAATATGGATACTTTGGCCCTAATGTTTGGCCGTAGGCCCCGCTCAAACTTACGTGCCCTTCGGTGCTCTATATCCACCATATAAAATGCATAACAAGACCGACTAAGGAATTCCCGGTGATACTCCGCCACCGTCATGGAGACTTATACCAAGGATAGGAAAGCTTGAATGTGACGCTCCTTCTCCTCCTTGGGAAAATACTGATCTAGAAAGGTAGCTGAGAACCATTCCCACGTCATGGTAGTCCTTTCCCTTTTCGGCACAAGTGCTTGCTGTTTTTCTATAACCTCCCACCATTTACCGGCTTCCTCGATCAGTTGGGATGTAGCCAGCAAAATCTTGTCAGCATGTCCCGAGATCTGGAGTAGGGTCAAAATCTGAGTGATCTTCTTCAGCCAATGTTCTGCTCCGACAACCCCTTCCTTTCCCTTGAAGTAGGGAGGGCGTTGTTGCTGGAAATCTCTGACCATGTTCCAGTTACTGGCATCACTAGTGCTTCCACTTCCATTCAGATGTTGTTGGAGAACAGAAGTAACTACTACTTGAACCAAGCTTTATAGTTCAGGAGGCACTACTGGTATACTCACTCTGCTTTGCTTCTCTTTCTCATGTTCACTATAGAGTGTCGCTCTTCTTCTTCCCGCCGTGAGTGCCGCTCATCTTCCTCAAGTCGTGATTTTTCATGTTGAGCTTGCTCCTTCTCATATTGAGATTGCTCCTTCTCATGTTGAGATACCTCCTTCTCATGTTGAGATACCTCATTTTCATGTTGAGTAATTTGTAACACCTTTTCCTTCCCTTTTTGGTTCTGAAGGGTCTTTTTCTTTAGAGCCATTTTTTACCTAAGTCAGGAAAACATTATTGACTTAGTTTCCTCGTACAGTTTGTGTTCTCACTATTTTGGGAAGATTTCCAAATAAGCACTCTTGATTTTCCTTTTTTTGGGGGGAAATTTCTAAATACCTATTGTTTGTTTCTCAATTTGGGGATATCAGGGAAGTGTATCATATTTTACTATGTTTGACAGATCCAATTATGATACTGTACTTACTTTGCTATCTTTCATTGTTGTTCTCAGATTGATTGTTCAGTCTGAGTCTAACGAAGTAAATTAATCCGGCCCCCAGTCAGCGGACTTCGAGGAGTCGGTCAGTTGGGATTCTTATCTGTTAGTGAGACATGAAACCGTCTTAATCTTACTTCGAAAGATTCAATCTTTCTGTTTCGCTCTGATACCAACTGTAACACCCTGCCCTTTTCACTCTAAATCAGAGTATATATATATATATTAAATAAATAAACAAGTGATAAGAGCGTAGTGTCACGACGCGAGTTAAGTCCAAACTTCTAAAGTCCGACCCTTAACTGGCCAAACCTATGTGTGCATGGACTAAGTCCATGAAAAATGATTCACACATAGTACTTTATAATCTTGCGGAATTTTACTTAAACTAATTGTGGATTATAATGGAACCTAAGTCTACTCCATTTTAGATAGCAAAGTACAAGTCATATATCCAAAATTACCTTAAACTAAACATTCATTCAAACCATTCCAAACTATAGCAAATATTTAACTAAGTTATTACATGCCGACATCTAACTAACAAATTACATGTCCATGTAAACTTAAATAAAAAGTCCATAAATCAATCCATAATTAAAAGTCTATTCAAAAGCCCAAGCTCCTATGCTTGGTTTCCTACACGATCCTCGTTCTTCCCCTTTCCTGTGTCATCCACTAAGGATAGAGATAGGGCGTTAGATCAAAGCGCCCAGTAGGTGTTTTCGATTAGGGCTACCACAAGGTTAGTATAAAACATGCAAATATCATAATAGTACATGATCATCAAAACCTTATAAAAACAATGCCATGTATGTTATGCACATGTAATGAGTCCCACCTATCACAAATATACATAGCCTCCTCTTGACGAGATTCTCATCGTCAAGGTACCCCACAGTGGTCTTTCGGACGTCCTGACGGAGTGTGGCCTCCGGTTTCCTCTTGATGGGATTCTCACCATCAAGGTAGCCCACAGTGTTCTTTCGGACACCCCGACAGAGTGTGGCCTGCGGTTTCCATAATCATCAACCCATGCCATGCATGAGATGTCAATGAGTTCATGCCATTTGTAAATACATCTTAACATACAAAACCACTTTGAAACATAATAACTTAGCACATATTTCATCCAAATTAAGATAAAACGTCAAATATAAGTGTGGTTACAAAAAGGTAAGAAACCTACGCAATGTTCACTTAGATTGACTGCTCTTTTAAACCATCACCCGTTCACGAGTTGTACACCGTTCAAGAAGTCTCGTTACCTTGTTTATATAACAGCAAGTCAAACATATGTCCATTTAATTTCCAACTAAGTCTAAGGCCCAAAAACCACTTTGTGGGGTTCGGCCATACCCCATGGCCGAACCTCACCCACTTAAATTTTGGTCTCTCTTTTTATTTAACCAAAACCATACAAATAACTTATATACAAACCCCAATCCACCAAATGCAACCTTGTGGGGTTCGACCATACACCATGGCCGAACCTCACTTATTTTTGTTTTAATCCCTCCTTTGGATTCTTAAGCCCAAACACACCATTCAAATAACTTAACTAAACACCTCAACTACAAACATACCTTGGTAGGGTTCGGCCATACAACATGGTCGAACCTTACCACTTTGATTTTGACCCTTCTTTCCTTTGAACATTTCATTCATATTTACAATCTTGCCACTTGCATAACCCTTATTTAATTTTGCTTAATAACTAATGTCCATAACAAACCCACCTTAGTGGGGTTCGGCCATACAACATGGCCGAACCTCACCATCATAATTATGGTTTTTTTTAATGAAGTCCAAATGCAATCCATTCATCTAACATTCACATAGTAATTATCCACCATTGTCCATAAAATAAACCATAGTGGTGTTCAGCCATACTCCATGGCTGAACCTCACTCATTTAAGTTGGGTCCCCTTTTAATCCTTGATCTATTATTTCCACCCATTAACTATATTAAAACAGTCCATAAAATTCAATAACCAAGCAACCTTATATCCATACATGTTATTTGGTGGAGTTCGGCCATGTACCATGGCTGAACCTCATCTCCTCTTTTGATCCAATCAATCGTTAAAATCCTTCTTAAGTACCAACCATCTTCCATCAATTGAACATACTATCCATCATTTTCTCTCCATGGGGTTCGGCCATATGCATAGCCGAACCCTGTGGCTTCTTAGTTCCATTAAAACTTTAACAAAACTAAACACCTACACTTATGATTTCTTTTCTTCAAATCCAATAACATAAATCCAATGTCCTTTCATGGGGTTCGGCCATACCAAGTGGCCGAACCCTATGATCCATGTTCTTCTCTTTTTAAACATCATTAGCCATGATTTTTAACCCTTAATAGGTTCGGCCATACAATGGCCGGATCATGCTTCTTTAACCATTTTATTTAACAAGTGTTTATTGAGCACTTACCAAAACCGCGACTCCTCCGGTTCTTTCACTCCTTCTTGATCCTTTACTTCCTTAGGCTCTCCTTCTTCCTTGTCCTTTTGTCGAGCCTAACCTTGCTGGAAACTCCTTGAAATAATTCGGCCAAGGTATAGATTTGAGAGAGAAAATGAGAGAGAAACTTGGGATGAAAATACCCAAGTCTTTGTCTTGGGGGTGGTTGACCTTGTGTGAAAATATTTGGAGATGGAACTCTATTTCCTTGGTCTTCTTTCTCCTTGAGTGCTGGCTGGCAAAGAGAGGGTGAGTGAGAGTGGAATGAAACCTCTTTGATTAATCAAATTCAGCCCAAGGGGTGGTGTCTCTTGGTGGCACCACTTGTAACTCCCATTTGCATTAACCAAAATTCTTTATGCTCACTTGGGGGTTTCATCCTTGGAATGAAACTCCCAAGGCTCCAATGGTGTCTCATTGCTTGGCTTGTATAACAGCCACCTCTCCATTATTGGTCCTTTTGGAGTTTCATGCATGAGAAATAATTCCCATGCATCCAACGTTGTAGCCATTGCCTGGCTTGAGTAACCGCCACCTCTCCATTATTCTCATCAATGCCCCATGTGGGGGGTTTCATCTTTGAGATGAAACTCTCCTTTTCTTTCCCTCCAACGTGTGGACCACCTTATTTGAATTTGAAACACCAACCCTTCAACGTCATACTCCACTCATTTGTAATTTATTTCAAAACACTCACTCACTTATAACTTATTTCAAATCAACTCACTCACTTATAATTTATTTCCAATCAACTCACTCATTTAACTCAACTATTTAATTCCATTTCAAACTCCAATCAGCCCCAACTTAATCAAGCTTGGACTCACTTGATGGTCAACTAAGTCAAACCCGACCCATTGGGTCCAAATTGGCATTTTGACCCATTTCACAAACTTTGACCCAATTAAACATACCTTACCCATTTATTTTATTTCCAACACATAACCCATGACCGTTAGGTCTTAATTGAGCAATGGGCCCCACAACTTACTCATCCACGATCATATCCCTTTTAAATCATAATTTCACTGGCATTTTCGTAAATATTGATATATTGAAAAATCTAGGATATTACAATTAGATCCTTTCTCGAGACCACTTTGCTCTGATATCAATTAAAAGTTCTCATTTCAATGTTCTAGAATATCGTGATTGACCTAGAGGGAGGTGAATAGGTCAATCCAATTTTTAATGGTGTTTACAATTTTCTTGATTATTTGAAGTGCAGTGGATTGTTTAATCAAGAAATTTGTTTAGTATGAGAATTTCATTGATCGATCACACTAAGATAATGACCCTTCACATAAAGTTTGATTATCGATGATTGTGCACAATGTGTAGAGTAAGATAATCAATATGCAAAGCGATGTGCATTAACAATAGTACTTAAAAACTAATTACAAACACCATCAAACCATTTTAAAGTGGTTCGGTTAGCCAACCCGCATCCACTGTTAGGACTCGTTCAGCCTTGAGCTATCTCCAAAATCCACTAAGCAGGGACTACCAGCCTCACAATTAGAGTAGGAATTCCACCTCACTCAATCGGCAGGGAATTTCACCAACCATTGTCGAATAGAAATTCCACCTATTTATTTGGCTGGGAGTTCCACCCACCTCTATGCCAAAGACACAGCTCTAGATTTTTTTTTAGTGGTTCTGGGGTACCTCCCCTTAATCCACTTCGGAACAAAGAAAATTAAAACCAAGAGGCACTTGCCTTTGAAGCTCTTTCTTCTAATGTGTGCGTCTTCGAGATCCCACCCATTTATGCCGACGCTCCACCCTTATCTATCGTTTAGCAATCACAGTCCAGGGTGAAAAGGAGACTGGTTCTACCGAAGGTTTCCTAGTTTATGGTTCTCTCCTTCTCACTTTCAAACTCAATCCTCAGATTGGTTGTTTATGAGTTTTCATCATCCTTCCTCTCTCTCTCACAACTCAATCCATTGATTGGTTGTATTTGATTGCCCTTGTGTGAGCACGAGAGAGAGAGTGATTCTTCTGTTGGCCCTTGTTTAAGCTCATTGGTAAAGATGAGGGTGCAACTGATTCGTCCGAAGGATACCAACTGGTTGCATGAAGATTGGTTTATATAATGACGACAACCAGTTGAAGTAACGGTAATGTATCGATAGTTCGGTTGCACCATGGGGTCGAAGACTAGAAATGTTACCGTTAGAATTCCGACCGTTGTGCATTAAGTACACTCCCAACGGTAATATTCTTTCCCGGTCGACATGTCGTTATCACTGATGGGTCGACACTTATGGTACCGAGGGGTTGGTCCATACTAAAGGCTCGTTTTGGTACAAAACATGCTTGAAAGTAGTTTCATCTCTAGAAACTTGTTACCCATAACGACCTATCGCCCATTACCGAGGGGTCGATCCTGGTACTCTAGATCGGTCTTTGATTGCTGATATGTCTATTTCTGCGAGAGATCACATGAATTCAAAGATTCCATAACTTAAGCTCTTGATCGAGGAGTCGTTGACCACGAGACTCATTTCAGCTTTTCACCGAGGGGTCGGTGCATACGAGAGTCTCGATCAGAGGCATACCCAGAATGACAGTTCAATGTTCCAGAACCTATGTCAATCTGGCCGACCAGTCCTTGACCACGATGGGTCGATCCTGACTACACCGAGAGGTCGGTGAGATAAACTGGTCGTGCTGAGAGTGAAAACAAATACATATTTCCAAGTTGAGTTCCAATTCACTGTCAAACATCCTCTCTAGGATTTTTATGATTTAACCATTTGTTTCTCGAAGCCTAGGGATAGTCCTCTCTGAGGTGTGGGTACCACCTAAAGTCATCTATGGCCATAATACTTGTTTTGTAATTGTCATAACAATGAGTTTTAATCCGGTGGAGCATGATCTTTACTCTTGATCGTTTTAGGTCTTCAAGCTTCCAGCAAGTGCTTCTTTCCGAGTCATGGAATTGACAAATATAGGGTATTGGCCAAGCCGAAGCACTAACAAACTGCTTTAGTATTAGCTTAGTGAGAACTTAGTGAGTTGATAAGATATCTTAGTGGGGAAATTTCGATAGTAAAATTTCAAAAGACTCTAGATTATGTTATTATTATTCTTTGTTTTCTGCTTGGAATTATCAAGCTTTGTGTCGGCTTTGTGCTTTTGTTTACAAATGATATCATTAGTTTCTTTGTGGACTGTTATTTGTTTCGTTGAAACAACAGTGACTAATAAATCCAACTATCATAGAGATAATGCTGAAGGAGTTAAGGGAAGATTGGTGAGGGATTTCTTAAATCCAACTCAGAGATGGTATCGACCTAATATTCAACCGAGAGTTCAGGGGACCCCAACTCTGATTGAAATATCATCTGATAGCGACCCAGGTTCTCCCTACTATACGCCATCAACACCACCTCCTAATACGGGAATGAATTATGAAGTACCACCTTCACCAGAAGTAGGAGAAACCTTTTTTCCTACTTACCATGTTGAACTTCCAATTAAAAACCTGTTCCTCCAAGGACGGATGTTGTCGGAACCTCCAAACCAGCATTGTGTAACTTCTATGCAAAACCCGACCATACTAAGGACTTTTGCCATTACCCAAAGGATCGGGAATGCTCCAAGTGTAAGACTTTTGGCCATGCAAGGAGTAACTACCCATTTTCTAAGGGAAATGGAACCTATGAATGCCATGCATATTGTCAGTATGACCATAAGATGAGGGATTATCCCTATCATGAGAACAAATTCATGTCATCTTTATCTGGAGAATAGGGGAAGAAATAGAAGCAGAAAAACGATGATGGGTGGTTTATATTGTTGGGTCTAGGATCTTGTTAGTTGTCTTTGTTGTTTCTTGTGTGTAAGGAGAAGTCATGTAATAAAGACTCTCCAACTATGTATAATATAATGTAAATTATGCTAGTATGAAATAAAAAAAACTTAGTGTTCTAATAGCTTGTGTTTCAATAAAAAGCTTTGGTTATCTCATGCGGAATACTTTGTGATGGAATTTTTTTTGAATCTTTGTGTATATCAAGAGAAAATACCACTTAGAAGGAACGTGATAACCCAAGGAGAGGGATCGGCACCACCGCCACCTCCTCCTCCTCCTCCACGTACCCGGAGTAGGAAACTATTTATGAAACAGTCCGTATACCAATGCAAGTATTCAAGAATACTTCCAGAAATGAACAACCAGCTAGAACTAGCAGAAGAAGAGTAAACACTGCCTTGAGGGATTTCAGATGACTAAATCCTTTATCTTTTTTGGGAGGAACAGACCCGGCTGTAGCAGAGAACTGGCTTACTCGAACAAGCCGTATGTTCGATACATTAGAGGTAGACAATGATCTACGAGTGACGTTAGCCACCTACTAGCTGACGGGTAATGCTTACAAGGGGTGGGAAGTCAAAAATCTCACCAGGGAAAATGAGCCCATGACTTGGGCTGACTTTTCAAAAGCTTTTCTCGCACGCTACTATCCTTTAGTGGCAAAGGAGGCTAGATAGCAGCACTTCATGGAGATACAACAGGGGAACAATACGGGATTCCACTACAACAGTAGGTTTATTAAGCTCTTGCCGTATGCACCCAAAATGCTGCAAGATGAAAATGATAAAATCTGACACTATGTGCGGGGACTTTGTTCGTTTATCCGGCGACAGATGGTTGCCCAACATCATACTAGTCTCAAAGAGGTAATGGAAAAAGCTTCTTTGGTAGAAGCAGTGGATGGACCATATCCTAATCAAGGGACGTCTCAACAGAGCAATTCCCATAAACCACCTTAGTATGCAAATAAGAAAAGGAACTTCAAAAGATATCCTTTTAAGAAGGGTCAACCTTCTGTATGGCAATTAGGTGGGTTCTATATGAGACAAGTTATCTGTTATACTTGTGACCAACCCAGACATACTTCACGTCAATGCCAGAATCCTAAGGCATATGGAGAAAGATTGTGCTACACTTGTAGACAACCAGGGCATGATGCTAAAGACTGCCCAACTCCAAGGGATGCAAGTGAGATGGGGCACACTTTGAATAACAAGCCAGCTCAGTCAAGTGTGCAACCAACTTATAATAGAGGTTCTTCGTAGCTTCAAGAGGGGCGTCAGCACCGAACTCTTCGCAGTAGAGGCCCGGTCAGGGGAGGGGACGTGGATGTCCTCAACAAATGACTCAGGGACAAGTCTACACAATTGGGCCGGCAACAGACGAGCATATGGATCACATTGTGATGGAAGGTACTTTACCATTTTTTAGTTCTTTAGCACATATGTTATTTGACACTGGTACATCCCATTCTTTCATATTTGCTTTGTGTACTGAAATTTTGGGTTTAAGATCGGTGGCTGTGGATAAACAACTGAAGGTAAAGTCTCCTTTAGGAAAAGAAATGATAATTAATCGTGTATGTAAGTCTTGTATGAGAAGACTTGGTGGACAAAATCTGAATTTTGATTTATTAATGTTAGAAATGATAGGTTTTGATGTCATTTTAGGCATGTATTGGCTTTCGAAACACAAGATAGTGTTAGATTGGTATAAAAGGATGGTGTTAGGGCATTCTCGGAGGAATCAATTTTTGGAGAAATTGAAACCTTATAAAGGGCTTAGAGTGAGGAACTCTGGTCTAAGTTAGCATCCGAATAGTATGGTAGCTGGCATAGGTTTGGAAAACGTAGGAGGTGTAGACTTAGTGATACCTCGGGTGGTGTGTGAATTCATGAGTGTTTTTCTAGACCAGTTGAGTGGTCTACCTCCACGCCGGCAGATTGAGTTTGTAATCAATCTACAACGTGGAACGTTACCTATTTCCATACCGCCGTTTACGATGGCACCGACAGAGCAACGGGAAGTACGAACCAAAGTAGATGAGTTGCTTAACTTAGCCTCTGTGAAATGCTCATGGACTGTCTGTGGCCTGGCCCAATGCTGGCCTGTGTAGCATAGCTTGGCCATATTGAAGTGGATCTCTGGCCCATTAATCTTGAATTTCATTGTTTTCCTCTTGAATTGCAGGTTCTATCTTCTAGAATTAATTAATTAACTTCACCACTTTAAAATCTAAAATATTGATTTAATTTAGGCTCTCATAGATGGATCTAGACTAACCAATTTATATGAAAACCTTAAAAGTGGTGTGAAATTAATCATAAAAATTCCATGTCTTCCGAATTAAGCACCAAACTTGCAATTATCCACTATTTTAGATTAATTTCCTGAATTCTCCATTTTTAATCTACAGAACTAAGAAATTGTATTAAATGCACCAATATACACAGAATTGAGAGCTAACTGGTCCAATAATCAGGGGTAAAAATGTAAGATTTCAGTGCTCAACAAATAGCCCAAACTCAGATTTGACCAGTCATCGAGCAAAACTACCTAAAAATTACGAATCAAAAATTCAAAAATCTAATCTAATCCTAAAATAATTTTATTCCTAAACTAAACCTATAAATAAAAATCTAAGCTAAACCTAAAAATTACACCACTTTCGCTGGTACTCTCGATTGCATTTAGCATATGCAACAAGGCTTTAAATCCCTAGGTTACCCCTAGTGGTGGTGTTATAGTCTCGTGAGGGCTTTTAGTGATGATACCCCCAAACATCAACATCTTTATCAAGAACACATAGAAAATGGGTCTAAACATCATACAACTCTAAAATTCATTTTATAAGGCTTATACCCGGAGTGTGTGTGCGCTTAGCCAATGTTAAGATAGATTTCTTTTTCCAAATAGACACAAGTTTTGATCACACCATTGGAAAATGAGCTTTGACAACAAACCTCACTGGATATATCTCTCGAAAAGAATTAATACTCAGAGGTTTGGGTTCATTTTCTCTCAAAGTATATGTGAACAGAATTTATGTATTCAATTCAAAGTATCTCACATATGTATTATCAAAGATGGCTCAATTCAAAAGAAATGAGTGATCTCATGAATAGGTGCCACTTTCCTGAGAAAGTTGAGTCAAATACCATATTTTTTCTTCCTTTATTCACAACATGAAATACCATATTTCGACTTAAAATCAATAGGACTTCCTAATAGGACGAAACGTGGCTTGGGATCGGGTCAAATGAAAAAAGAATATAAGGCTCTAAAAATTTAAATACTTTGAACATAAATGGTTAGAGGTCTTCAAAATTTTGAATGGGTTATTTTTCCTCTATTTTTCTTTCAGCACTTTTTTAGTATATTTTTTTTTCACATCCTTCTTTGATGTCTAGATGTTTCCTTTCTTTCTTTTTCTGATGCATCATATTTTCTTCATCAATCACTTTTCTTTTCTTTTCATCTGCCATTTTTTAGAGTACCATCCAAAATTTTCATGTCCAACCTTTCCTGGGCCCTAGGTTAGGTCACAAATATTTCAATGAGGCTCGAACTCCATTTCCGGAGTTGGGTATGGTAAACATGGCCAATCAATAAACAAGCTATATACGGCTCAACTAAGGACCTATCAAGATAAGATGACCAAAAATAGGTAGGCTTGAAGGATCAAACAATCCAAAAGTGGTCTATATCATATCCTAAGCTTCATACAGAAATTTCCTTGCTTCAAATAAATTCAGAAAAAATTTAGGCATAATAACTCAATTTTGATGGTGTTCTAAGTAATATGACCAAAATGAAGGATAATGAGATCAGCGACGACTTATTTGCACTACCAAAGAAAATGGAATTGATTTATAACCCTCAAAAAAATTGAAATGCATTAAAGATCACTGGGTGTAAGTCTCCACTGGTATTCCTCTAGTGATCACTCGACTTATGAATATTTTTCTTTTTCTGACTAACATTAATATGGCTGTGTACAAATTTTTCCAAGTATAAATCCTATAAAAATATTTTAGAAAAAGTATGATGTAAAGATCCCTATCTAAGCATTAATGCTAAAAATGTGACTTTTTTACGTCAGATTGTCAAGACGCATGCTTTTCTTAAGTTAAGATTGATAGACTTATCAGTCCCAAGGAGTCTCAACCTTCGCTTACTATTCCCTTAAAAAGGTTAAGTCTGCCCATCTCTGTCTAAGAAAACAATTTGTTTTTTCTTTTTTTGAACTCAAGTGTAACCCCTCAATACCCCCAAACTCAAATTGAACATTGTCCTCAATGTTTCCTAATTTACAGTGATCAGGTACAAATCAGAAAATATCAGAACAGTGCTAACTGGATTTAAATGTACCTAGAAGGGCTCACAACGCAAAACCAAAAAACAGACCCAAAAATGAAATCCCTAAACTGACTCAATAAAAATCCTAGGGTAGAGTGACTCTAATAAATTAACTAAAATCCTAGACTGACTCGGTGCAAACCTAAACTAGCCATTAAGGACTCAGACCGACTTTGACATGGACAGATGGATAGGTGGGTCTGGGTGATGAATGGGCGAATATGGGTGAGTGGGTGAATAGGTAAATGGATAAATGGGTGAATGGGTAAATTGTTAAATGGGTAAATGGGTAAATGGATAAATGGGTAGATGGGTAAATTGGTGAATGGGTAAATGGATCTTCTTTATCCGTTCTGGTAAGATGTTGGACCTATAGGTTGGATATCAAGTTAGGGATGGGCTAATATGGTGGATCCTGTGATGGTTCTGGTGTGGGTGAAATGACTAGTTGGGTGGTGATAAAGGTGGACCATCTATATCTATGACTGAGCTTGAGTGAGATACAGACACAATAATCGATTGACAGACGGGAAGTGTCACTCGTAACAAGCAATTGGTGGAGTCACGAAACCAATGATGCATACATAGACACGATCATTTATGCTCAAATCAAAATCACACAAATCATGCGTAAATCTATATTCAAACTTCTTTAAGAGAAATTGAATTTTTATTAGCTGCTAATAGGACCCTAAAATTTGTCTCCAGACTTGCTCATACTTTTCTCTCCAAATAATCTAAGTCTCCAATGAGAGTTTAACCACAAAATGGCCAGGTAAATTCCCAGGTAAGTGGGGGAGCACAAACGGCATCTCGTCCCAACTTATCCTTAGACATGTTCGACCTCATGCCTAGGTGACAAAACTATCCTTAGACACCATTCTTGAAGATAAACTATTTTTTGTTATAAAAATTGATTTAAATTGAAAAGGTTCCTAATGAGCATGAAACCCTAAATTCTAACCCAATGGTTCCTTAATTGATTTTGTTAGGAGATGCATGTAACATCCCATGTTTTCAAATGCGTTATTATATTGGGTATCATCTATTTTAATTGTTAAATTTATGAATTATAGACGGAATGAAGGTTAGATGGGTAAGAATGGGGGCAATGGCCCAATTATGATCCAACAGATCATGGATAGAGTTTGATTCTAATTAATTGGGTAAATGGAGTTAATTGGATCAAATACCCAATTGGGACCCAATGGGTCAAGATGAATTGATGTTTAAGATAAATGGCTAAGGAATTGATTTAATTGAGTCATGTACCCAATTAAGACACAAGACATGGGATCCACCTCATCAAGTGAGGTGGCATGTGTATGAGGTGGTATGTGAGTGACATGGCCAAGTGGGACCCAAATCCACCTCATCAAGTGAGGTGGCAAATGATTTAATGCACATGCATGGTCTGCTAACCATGGTTGACTTGGTCAACCATGGGTGAGTTCAAAAGGGTTAAGTGAAGTGAGTTGAGTTAAGGAATTATTTAATTAAGGAATAAATTCAAGTCTTGAGTTAAGAGTTGCATGGGTGAGTTCAAATGGGGTGAGTTGAATTATATTGAGTTGGAAATTAAAATCACTTGAGTTATATGGAAATGAGTTCAAGAACATTAAGTGAGTCAAAGTGTAAGCCTTGTGTCTCCTTAGAAGGGACACATGGAAAAGACCACACCTTAATGAGGATGGTGGAGAGGGTGTTGGGCAGATTTCAAAGAGCTCACACCACACCCTTGGCCGATCCTCTCTTGGAGACAAAGGAGATAGAGTTTCGTCTCATCCTCTCCCTCCCTCTTGAGCAAAAGAAATCTCATCTCCACCCCCATCTCTCTCTCCCTCTCTCAAACTACACTTAGCCAATTCTTGTCTCTCTCTCCCTCTCTCTCCCACATTTGGTCTTAACACTTAGAGGGCCCGCAAAGCATCAAGGAAAAAGAGGAATTAAGAAGAAAGGAAGGAGTTTGGGGGTTGATTTCAAAGAGACCTCTTTGGCCGAACCCTCCATTAGGAGTTTTTCATCTCAATCTCTCTCCATCTCTCATCATCCTTGGCCGAATTCTCAAGGTGGAACAAGAGGTTGCATTGCCTCTTTTCATCTCTCTCTCTCTCACATTTCAGCTCTAGACTTGAAGGAAGGACAAGGAATAACAAGGAGAAGGACGGAGGAGCAAAATCAGACCTAAATAAACAGAGGAGAAGCGGAATCGGTACGTAATGCTTAACGAGGGTTTGTTGATTAAAAAGAGGCTAAGGGAACCATGGTTTCGGCTATAGAATGGTCGAAAACATGGGGTTCCATATTGGATTGAAAAGATTCGCCTCAATGTTGTGGCCCATAGACTGTAAAAATCCATTCAAGGAATGACAATGAGATGAACATAAAAGTAAGGTATTGATTCAAATCCGAAATATGGTTCTAGAGATTGAAAAAGTTAATGGACAAAAACCTAGTGGGGTTAGTGAGTAGGGCATACTCATTGATTTTAAAAGAATGTACGGATGATGATATGGACATGGGTCTTTATGCGGACGGGAACCCCATGAATGATTGTATGAGTCCATGAATATTTAAAATTAATTGATTAACTATGGATTATCAAGTTATGAAATCAAAAGAAAGAAAGATGGTGGACCCGTGGTATTTAAAATAAACAAGGATTAAAGAAAAGGGGTCAAAAACCAAGGAGTGAGGTGCGACCATGTTGTATGGCCGAACCCCATTGATGGGTCTTGGTGAACATGAACACATCTTAGCCACGTCGTATGGCCGAACCCCGTTAAGGGTCTTAACCGGTTTAAGGATTATGATGAGTAAATGTGACAGAAATGAAAGGTTAATTATAAATTGATATATGTGTATGATTTAAATTGATAAGGTAAAGATACGTGATTCGCTTTCACGTGACGGTTAGCGACTGTTCATGCGAAACAAGATAAGCACAGTAGATCGGACATGGGTAGGATTCCTACCTTGTTGAAACACTTGGATTGTGTACATGTAATGGTTTTTATTTCCATGATTGATGATTTGTTTTGGTATAAAAAATGCTTCTGTTTTAAGAATGGATTTCAAAGCTATTATGTAACTTAATATAAAATAGCATGTTTGCACTCACATCTCATGCATGGCATGGGAGGGAATATATGAGAAGAGTCCACGCTCCATTCGGGATTTCCAACAAACAACCGTAGGGAGAAATCCACACTGATTCCAATGGACATACGGGAAGATATGTATGCTGTTGAATTATAAGAGGAGTCCACGCTCCATTTGGTGGGACCGATAAGGCATTCGTGGGGAGAGATATATTATCTTGGCAATGTGAAAGGAGTCCACGCTCCATTCGGTGGAACCGATAAGGCATTCGTGGGGAGGCATGACAGAAATACTTGATGTGGCTTGTTTGTCAAGGGGACTACTAATGTGATTTGTGATATGGATGTTGGGGAGGTGGTGATCATTAGCATATGACCCCATGACATCGCATTACATTGGCATGATTTTGTCATGAGTATCATGCACTGTTTTGGTTCTATCAGCATGATTATGATCTCTATTATCATGCTCTGTTTTTAGGTATTATGTTTTATAAGTACGATATAATGTTTTGTATCTTGACTTTATACTAATCCTGTGTGTATAACCCTACTTGGAATTCCTACTGGGCGCGTTGACTAACGCCCTACTTCTACCTTAAATGATGGTACAAGGAACGGAGTGGATGATGGACGCGAAAGGGGCCAAACTTAGGAGCTTGGGCAGCTTATTGCTTATTTTTAAGTTTTAGTTTTGGACAGTATATATGGAGTTAATTGCATTTTGGGATTGTAATGACTTAGGTATTATTCTGCTATGGTTTGACGTTACCTTTAGATATTAAGTTCAGTTAAGTTTTGGGGTGATTGACTTCCTTGCTAAGTAAAGGTTATGGTTGGTCTATGTAATCAAATATTATTTATGCAATATGTTTATTTCCACCAGTATAACCTCAAGTGTGTGAACTGTTTTAGTGGACTCGGACCACGCACACGTATGGTTGGCCAATTAAGGGCCGGGCTTTGGAAGCTCGGACTTAGCTCGCGTCGTGGCGTCCCACTCTCTCACACTTTTTATTCCAAAAAAAAAAAAAAATACTCTCATTTTCGGTGAGTGAAAAAAGGGCGGGGCGGTCACAATGCATGAACCATTTTACTATCTTATTTTTATAGATATTGTGAATGCAATTTTACTTTACCAATGCAATACTCAAAGCAAATATGCACACAATAAGCAAACAATCTAATCTAATTCATGAGACTAACAACCTAACTGCATGATCAAAGGAAATATGCAATATTTTTATTTTTTTTATATGCAAAATATATGCAAGCACCCTAGTAAAATTTCTACATGAATGCATGGAAAATAAAAAATTAAAGAAAATGAGGTTAGGCACTTACTTTTCCTGTAGTGCTTTCCTGCCCGAAATTTTTAGAGCGTTATTCAAATCCTTGTACAATGAAATACCACAAAACAAAGTGAAGATTCTGACTCTCATAAAGAATGTATGAAACCTAATCTAGATGCAATTTTCCTAAACTACAAATAGTGGAGGAGATATAATATTTACAATCCTAAACAAGAATTTTATATAAGACAACACCATAAAAATTTAAAATTTGGTTTCACCAAATTAATGTATGATTCCATAATCTCCAAGATTTGATAATTTTGAAAATTTCATAAGTTAGATAAGATTTCTAAGTCTAGAATACTTGCAAGTTTGGAAATTCTTCTTAAAATTTGGTGGTTACCAAAAATAGATCAATTACCAAAAATAGATTTTTCTAAAAATAGAGACTTTCCAAAAAAAATTAAAACATAATTCCATGGATAATTCTTGCTAAAAGAGGAAACTAATGAATTATAAAACTTCTAAACATAGAAAAATTCTAATTATAGCACTTTCTAAAATTAACACCTTTCCAAAAATAGCTCAATTCTAAAAAAATTGTTATTTTTAAAAATCTCTAATAAAAGAAAACTTTCCAAAAATAGAAATTGCCAATTTCAAAGAGTTTCCTAAAATAGAAATAGGCCAAAAATAGCAATCTATCATAAAATCACATAATTTTAATGGCACACAGTTTAATTTTGATTTCCCCGGCAACGGCACCAAAAACTTGTTGATGTGCAAATTTTACATTTATAATCTTGCAAGCGCATGAAAAACTTAAATAGTATAGCCATTGAGTGAGAGGTCGAACCAAAAGGAAATCACAAAATATATGCTTAAAATTAAGTTGGTACCTTTAAAAATATGAAATCTTAAGAAATCTAATCTATAGAATTTTAATTTAGATTTTAGAAAACCATTGTTAACACCATTATTATCTAACTTTTGAATTTAACAAGTCGAGAATCAAGTCCATCTTCTTTTTATTAAATTAGTGAAACAATAATATGTAGTCTCATCGTAATTTAAAATCACATGCTTTAATATCAAAATATCATATCTCCAGCCCTAGTTAAAGAATATTTTGGAGAGAAAGATGAATTTGAATACAAAGAATTACAGAATAAAATACATAAGCATACAAGAATAAAAACATGAAAATATATTGAACATTTAAAATACAACAAGTAGACAAAATAAATGACATAACTAAAAGACTGGAAATAAATTTGCAAGTAAAGTAAATGACAGAGTTTAAAAGTGCAAAATTTAAAGGGTGGTTGTGGAATTCTTTCTCATCGCCCAAAATAAATAAATAAAGAAGAAACCTGAATATGAAATTCAACACATAGAATTCAAAAATCAATTCACGCCATTTAATTAAAAATCTGTAATCTTCAATCTAATTAAAGTTTAGTTCCATAAATCTTTTAATTAAACAAAGAATACCAGAAAGAGAGCATGAAAATAAGTTTGAATAATCGGACTTTCTAGGATTCTAAAAGAAGTTGTCTCTTATTTATTTATTTGAAAAATTCAAGTACAGGCACGCATAAATTGAGAACAAGATAAAGAAAAATGGAGACATAAATTTATAACTCTCACTTGTAAAATCGTGTGGGACCTCATATCTTCTTGTCTCTTTATCTTTTCTCCTCAGCTTTTGGTCCTCTTGAGCTCCAGGTCAAATTTGAAATATATTGTTGGATTAGTGCTCTATTTATAGGCTCAAGGTTGGAATAGACGGCTGAAATTTAATCTGGGTTAAGATGTGAATTCATGGCTTGGAGGATCTCATTTAGAAGTGGATGAAAGAGATTTTAAGTTGGAAAGGCTAGAGTTACAAGGCATACATGAAATTTGGGTGGCTTGGCTTGGTGGCTAAGCAATGGTGGAGAAAAAATTTAGATTTAGGATTAGTTTGGAAAGTAGAGTGCAAATCCCATTTTTCTACACATGTATCATCTTGAAGCTCCATTTTGACCTTGTAAACCTCCGAATCATGAAATTTTGTAAACTACAAAGTTGTAACTCTTGAAGTCTTCTTTCGAACGCAACATGAGTAAACACAATCGGATATCAGAGTGGAAAGTTATGGCCAAAATACCAAATCTGTGTCAAAACTTATCTTCTAAATCCCTATTTTTTTCTCCATTTTTTCCTCCAGATGGCTTCACACGAAATTGACAAGTGCACTCCATGCCTAGGGAGAATTTGGACTGCTTGGAGGAGGGGTGATGAGGTGTAGGTGATGTGGCATGAACCTAGATGGGATTTTGGGTCAATTGCATGGAAATATTTTAGTTGTTTATGTTCCAAGTTGTTCTATATCTAGGGTTTTTATGAATGAATGGTAGGGCTGCAACTCGGGTCGGGTTTTGGCCCGACCCCGCACGACCCGACCCGAGAAATCATGCGGGTCGGGTTACAATGGTCGGGTTGTAGGGTCGGGCCGGGTTGAGAAAAGAAAAACCGGACCGAAATTCGGGTCGGGTTGGGTTGAGATTTTTAAATTTCAACCCGACCAGAGAAAATCTGACCCGAGAAAATCCGACCCGACTCGACTCGACCCGACCCTATTCTCATAAGTTAATATAAAAGCTGCCTTACCCATTTACCCCCAGATCTCAAACAAACCCTAGCAGACCTCTTTCTTTTCCATTTTCCATTGATCCAGCCGACCGTTTTTCCCCCTTCCCTCGTCGCCTCCTCGTCGCTGCTGGTAATTTCTAATCTCTTGGAATCGCGTGCAATAGGAACTCAAAGTTTGAGAGAGGTTCATGAGTACTGCTCACCGTATTAGAGATGGAAGGAGCTCAGGTCTCTGTTTTACCCTTTTGGCCGCTCGATCTGAAAGTTTGAGATCTCTTCCTCCTCCGGCTCCTTGTTGTCATTGTTTTTCTTTTTGTTTTTATTTAATCTATCTTCTTTACTTTCTTTTGCAGCTCTGTTTTTTTTTTTTTTGTATCCAACTTCTTTGATTTTCTTTCTTTTTTGCCTTTGGGATGTTTTGTTTAGAAGAGAGAAGGGTTTCTCAGTGATGTGAAAAAAGATGACGAATCTGAGATAAATCCATTCTTTAAACCCTTGATGTAAATTGAGGCATTTATCTGAGAGAAACCCTTAAATACACCATTTTAAATAGATTTTCGTATTTTTTTTTCTCTTTTCCCTTTAGCAGATTCTTTCTTCCATTCCAAATCTTCATTTTGTTTAATGCTGGTGTGCATGATGAAAACCACAGTTAGGGCTGCAACTCGAGTCGGGTTTTGTCGGGTTAAGGGTTGGGTCGAGTTGGGTTAAGGGTATTACAATCTCAGGTGGGGTCGGGTTCACCATCTCGGGTTTTTTATTCGGGTCGGGTCGGGTTGGGTTCAATATGGAGTGAGTTGGGTTAGGGTTGGGTTTATTAAAACTCGGCCGGCCCGACCCGAGTTGCAGCCCTAATGAATTGCTATGATTGAATCTAATCTAGATCTAATGGCTCTAAGGTAAGTTGATTAAAATAAATTATATAAATGGTAGGGTTTCCTAATTGAGGGTTGAGATTCAAAGGTTGATCAAGATGCATGATAAAATGCATGGCCTAAACCTAAGATGATGAATGTATGCAATGGATAAGTAAGGTGGCTCTAGGGTTTTCCTAAGTTTATGAATGAAGTGAATGGCTGTGATGAAATATCCAAAGATCTAATGGTTTAGATGGTTGATGGATGATCTAATTGGACGAATGAATAGGTGATGCTTGTATAGATGTGATCCTAAGGTTAATCTATATGATGGATAAGTTGGATGACCTAGATCTAATGTTATGAATGTGTGGGTTGGATTTTATAGGTGGCTCTAAGGTTTACCTAAGTTTGATGCATGAGATGAATGGTCTAGATTAAGGGATGAAGATGAGTGGTTAAGATTACGTTGGACAAGAGATTGGATGGTGTGGATTGATAAAGAAATGGACAAGGCTTGGACGACTGACGGACTTATAAATGAGCACTTGGGCCTCAAGTGGACCTTGGACTTGAGCTTGAGGACTTGGGCCTTTGTTGGACTTTGGAGAACACATTGGCTAGGCCCATTTGTGAAATGTGCATGGACTGTCAGTGGCCTAGCCCAATGCTGGTCTGTGAAGCTTAGCTTGGCCCAATTGAAGTGGATCTCTGGCCCATTAATCTTGAATTTCAACATTTGCCTCTTGAATTGCAGGCTCTATCTTCCAGAATGAAATAATTAACTTTACCACTTTAAAATCTAAAATATTGATTTAATCTAGACTCTCATAGGTAGATCTAGACTAACCAATTTACATGGAAACCCTAAAAGTGGAGTGAAATTAATAAATTCCAGGTCTTCCGAATTAAGCACCAAACTTGCAATTATCCATTGTTTTAGCTTATTTTTTAAATTCTCCATTTTTAATCTACAAAAATAAGAAATTATATTAAATGCACCAATATACAAACAATTGAGAGCTAACCGGTCCAATAATCAGGGGTAAAAATGTATGATTTCAATGCTCAACATATAGTTTGATACATCGAAATAGGGTGGTTTAGAGATGGCATAGATCTCTCCAATGGTTCTAAAACTTTAATCACTCAAAAGGTTAAGTCTCTAAAATAAGCACGAGGCTCTGATACTAATTGAAAATTTCATGAGTGCTTAGAACTAGATTAATCCTAGATGGGGGTGAATACGGTAATCACAAATTATGGGTCCTTTGAAATTTTCTTGATTAATAAAGTACGGAATTAAATAACAATTAATCAAGTGTGTGATTTTAAAATATGCAAGAACAAAAACAATCACACAAGGTGACAATGTAAACAATTTGTAGTGGTTCGGTTAAACAATCTACATCCACCGTAGAGACTCACCCAACCTTGGCTATCTCTAATTCACTAAGAGTTGGAATTACACCAACACAATAGAATATGAGTTCCACCTTCCAATCGATTAAGACTTTCACCCAATTCCTATCCCATTATTTTTTATAGTGGTTCAAGAGAAACTCATTCTCTTTAATCCACTTCACAATCAACAAATGATTTTTAAAGTAAAAATCTAAAACTACAAAGCACTTGCCTTTGAAGATCTTTGTAAATGTAGATGTGCTCCTTGAATCACTCCTTACGTGAGCTTGAACAATCCCGACGATCCGCCGTGTAGAGCAATAACAATCCTTGAGATACTCTTTAGAAGATTGGGTTCTCAATCTCTATCCTAGAGGATGACTTGATCATTCTCTCTTAATCTCATTCACAAAGGATTGGATACTTGAATGATTTGTTTTTAATTTTCCAAGAGAGAACAAGAGTAGAATTTTTCCTTTGATTCTTGGGAGATTATCTCACTGGTAGATGGCTCAATTAATTGCTATTAACTCATCTACGAACTCCAAAATAGTATTTGTATTTATAGGCAACACTAAAAATTTCGTAAGGCCGACACACATGATCGATCCTGTATAGGCGATCGATCGTCCGTGTTTGAAATCCTTTCTACCAACCCGACCATTAAGCATTTAATCCATAGTAACGGTAACAAAACGGTAACCACACGATTAATCGTGCCACACGATTGATCATGACACACGACTTATTGTTCATGTTTTTGGCGACGAATCGTGGGTTGGTGAAAGCATCGGTCTAAGGCTGTTTGTATTTTCCAATGTCAAGTCCCTTCCAGGCCTTGGGCGATTGGTCATGTGCCCGATATGTTATTGCCCTGTCTTGGCGATTGATCATGCGACCGGCTGATCATGCTATACCACATGAAGGGTCGCCGCCAGACGAAAGCATCGTCCTGAGCCTGACTGTATTCTTCAGTGGGTCTCTGGCCTAAGCTCCAAGCGATTAATCATGTAATAGCCCGGACTTTTTAAATCAGTATAAATGTGGATATTATTTATTTTAATGGTGGAAATTGGAAATTTGATGGAATAAATGGTGAATGGATCAAAATATGGACAAAGGCCCAAGTATGGTCCAATGGACCGTGGATTGGATTTAAATTCATTTAAAGGGTCAATGATGGTCAATTGGGCCAAGGATGGTCAAATTGGGCCCAATACCCATTTGGGACCCAATGGATCAAAATGATGTAAGCTCTAAGGTAAATGGATAGGAGGTGAATAAAATTGGGCCATGGGCCCAATGGTGATCCAACTAGTTGGAATGGAATTAGTTAAATTTAAATCACCTAAGTTGGTGATGGAATTGATTAAGGTGACATGGCCGATTGGGACCCACCTCCACCTCACCAAGTGAGGTGGCGTGGGGACCAAGGATTGGTGGGACCGGCCACCATGGTTGACTTGATCAACCATGGGTAGAATAATGGAATTAGGTTAAGTGGAAATTAATTAACCTAAGGTAATTAACTAATTAATTAAATGATTAAATTATTTAAAAGGTGGTCAAAGGGGGTCAAAAGATGGAAAACTAAACCTTTCCATCTTAAGAAGCCAAAAACGTTGGCTTGGTGGAGTTTATCCCAACCACCATAAACCATAAAGCATAAAGCATAAAGCATAAAGCATAAAGCATAAAAAATATTTTATGTAGTTGGTGGGAAAATTAAGGGTGAAGTGTAGTTTAAGCAAGCCTTGGGATATGATGGTTTTCTTTTCATTCTCTCCCATTTCATTCTCTTCCTCTCTTGCTCTTCACCACCGTCCCACACCAAGGAAAGAAAGAAGAAGGAAAACTTGGAAGAAAAAGAGAAGAAAAGAGAGAAGAAGAAAGGTGCAAGTGTTGGCCACCACTCCAAGATAAAAGCTTGGTATCTTCTTTCTCGCCATCTCCTCCTCTCACTCTCTCAAGTACACCCCATCTTGGCCGACCCAAGCTATGATGTTTTTCCATTGATTAAGCTCATGTTGGCCGATCAAACAAGGAGAAGAAGAAGAAAGAAGGCCAAGGAGTTCAAGAGGAGGAAGAAAAATCGGAGGAGCCGTCGGATTATAAGTATTTCTAAAACAAGAGATTAGATTTTTTTTTTAGGGTTTAAGAGATTATGAAATCCATTGCTTGGATTTAATGGTGGCCAAATTATTATAGGCCTTGGATCTCAAATCCATCCCATGGAAGGATGAAAAATAGACAAAACCCTAATGGGTAAATTAGGGTCAAGAAAAATAAATGGATTAAGGACATTATGTAATTAAATTATTTAAGCAATGGATGTATGGAATTTTTGGAAGGAATCATGGTGAGTAATTAAGAGAGGTTAAGAGTGATTTGAATTATGTTGCTATTTTCATTGAAGATAAATTAATGGAGTGGGATTAAAAAAAATAATAATTAAATGGGTAGTAAAATATAAGGTGATTAAATTAAGTGTTAATTTAATTTCAAGATTACCGAGTGAGGTTTGAGTGAGACTAAATTAAGTAATGATTCAATGAAATCATTTTGAAAGAGGTGGAATAAAATTAATAGAAATTAATTTATAATGTGGAAACTATACCACCATTTTAAGCATCATCAAATCATTTCTCAAGCAGTAAGAAGGAAGGAACTTGATTACGTCAGAAATTGTTGAGTTAGATTGACTCAGTCACCCTTAGGACACGTGTCATATGATATGAAGTTAAAGGGTAGAATTGGTAAGGGAAAAAAAAACCAAAATAAATTACCTATCGTTCTTTACCCTAGCCAAAGCAACAGAGGAAAGGTGGAGTCTAACACTGCTGTCACGATACAAGAGTGGAGACGTGGATGGCTTTCGTGGGAAGTATGGAGAAATGAGCTGGCTAGGGAAAAGAGGAAGTAATTAAGGAAGAGAAGAAAGACACCAAAGAAGAAAGAAAGAAGAAAAACAAAGGAGGAAAACCCTAAATCAAATCCGAGCCCTCTTCTATCCACACCAACGAAATCATCAAATCCGTGAGGTATGTAGGATTTATGTTGTTTTATGATGATAAAAAAAAAACCTAATAAGAAGTTTAGGGATTGATGTATTTTGGATTTAGAAGAAGAAAGAATTAAAAGGGGATGAATCTCTAACTGACTACATCCAACTGTTTGATGAAATGCCTGATAGTGGTTTGGTCTCCTGGAACTCTTTGATTGATGGGCAGATAATGCTAGAGAGTTTCTCTCAGATATTCAATACAAACCAGAATGAGATGAGGAAGACCCCAACAGCTATGACAAATAGAAGTAGTAGCCCCAATATTAGCAGTGCAGTAGGAGGCCTTTCAATTTGAAATATTCGATTGTGGATATAAATGGAGCAGATACAACACAAACATGTTGAAATCAGGGGACTTTAAGATTCATGTTGCTGAGATGGAAGAAGGTGAGTACATGAAGAACAAGAGGGAGCGGAACAATGGAAGTTCTTCGCGACTCCACAAGAGGCTCCGATCAAACTCTCAACATCCAACAGTAGCTGCGCTTACAGTGCAATCTTCTACGAACACACCTGTATGTTATCAATGTGGACAGACTGGGCATATCAAAGGAAGTTGTCCACAATTTCGCCAAATGCAAGCAATACAATTTGCAAACGCCACGTGTCGTCACTGTGGACAAGTGGGCCATACTAAGAGAAGTTGCCCAAATCTTCACAAAGTACATCCAATGCAGAGCTCCAAAAATGTTTCCACGTGTCATCAGTGTGGACAAAGAGGCCACGTCAAAAGAAATTGTCCTCGACTCACTCAAACACTTCAAGCCAAGACTTCTCATCGCTCACAGGGCAGACACAGACAGCCACAGATGTCTCGATCGCAGACTCAGATGGGACAATCTCGTGCTCTAGTGATCGATAGACAATTGAATCCTATTGCCCCAACACCAGAGAACGATTAAACACTCGTCGGTACTAGGTATGCCAAGTATTAATGTATTGATGTATAAGAGTAATACATGTGATTGTAAAACTTTGTCTTACGTTAAATCTAAGCCAAAGACTGAAATGATATTTGCTTTAAAAGCAAAGACTCATGAAGTCACCTAGAGGAAGAAATTACTCATATTGAATTCAAGATTGATATATCATCAATGAGTGGACCGTAAAAAATAATAATAATAATAATAATAATAATAATAATAATAATAATACACTAAGTATGGAGATAAAACACTTTGAACCGAGGGAATGAAATGCTCCTAAACTTTTTAGACGTGGAACTAGTCTTGACAAAGGGAGATTGAACACTCAATGTGTTGAATGATCATGAGTAGAACTAATAGTTTAGCCAGAAAAACAATGTGAATGTTTGGAACAACAAGAGTATGTTTTGTATTAAAATTTGTAATGTATTTGTTGAAAATGTATGTTGTTTGTAAATTTTATTTATAAAGTTATAAATAAATGGTGTTAGTCGTGTTACGACTTATACAATATGACATATAGTTTCGAGATGTGGTTAGGAGATACGTTGCATCATAGAGGTTTTTGACTAAAAGGTACTAACGCGACATGACATTTGGTATCAAGACATAGTTGAGAGATGCATTACACCATAGAAGTTTTGAATAAAAGGTGTTAGTCACATAGTGACTTGTACACAAGTGGAAAAGTGTTAGTTTGAAGAGTATTGGGATTATGATTTACTTGATGAACATAAGCTCGATTGGGAGTCTATGGGCGACTGCCGTGTTAGACTGGCCAGCTGACTCCGTAGATAGCCGATGGGATTCCATGAAAGCTTAAAAAGGATTTGTGAGAATTAGATTGTCCATGAAAGCTTGAGAAGATCTGTGATGGGTAGATTATGAACAAGAGCTCGAAAGGTCTAATATGATTAGTCTGTTTATAAAAATTTGAAAGAAATGATATACACAGATGGTAATGAGAACTTGAAAGATCAGATGTAGATAGGTCGTGCATGAAAGTTTGAGTGATGAATGGATTATGAATGAGGGCTTGAAAAGTCCAAATATGATTAGTTGCTTATGAAAGCGTAAAGAATGTGATAAACTCACCCTTGAGTGAGTTGAGTAGGGTAGTAACATGAAAACTTGGGAGACCTGATATGAATTGATTATGCCTGGAAACTTGAAAGATTTAGTAAACTTACCATTGAATGAGTTAAGTACCGTAACGATGAAAGATTCATTTTTAATATGTGTGAGGTTATGACACTCTATGGGTTAGACTACGATGCGTGGGCCAGGTATGTGAGGAATGATGGGTCACACCGGATCGTCTATGTATGACAAATGGTTACTAGCGATATCACCTAGCGGATTAGAGATGGTTGTACCTAGTGGTAAAGGTAACCATATAAAGATTACCAAAAGCAAGGATAAAGACATTGTAGTAGCGTAATGTCCCCAACGAGTTGATATGAGACAGTAAATCTGCGTGAATGAAACTCACAGGTTGATATGAGTGATTTTGATGTAATTGAGTGGTGTGGACCACAAGAAGTTGTATAATGTTATGGCCACTTGTGAAAGATGTAATATATTACCAGAATGCTAGTTAGCAAATGTATTGGAATTTAAATTCCAGGTGTTGAATTGTAGTGCATGGACTCTGTGATGGCTGCATTGTATATCCGTGTATGATGGATGGTATGAATGGCATTGGGTAATCAAATTTAGAAATTATGACATGTAGCTTATGGAAATAAGACCGCATATGTGGGTGAACGTCATATGAGTGTGTAAAGAAATTCTTGAAATACATCAATTGATGAGAGACCGTAGTTAACAGAATGGTATGATAGAAAACAGTGAAAGCATAAATGCATGACTTGTGTTTGGTGTATTGTCCTGAAGAGGGATACAATATCCAAGTTGGAGAAAAAGCCCAATGAAGAGGAAAAAAAAAACTAGACACCATTGGTATAGGAAGTGACTATACGAGTATGCGGAGATGGAAGGAAACAACGAACACCATTTATTTATATAATGGTTGTGTTTCTCCATCTGGATTTAAAAGCCATATGGATAATGGGATGGTTAGCAGGGAAGCGACATAATGATGAAGGAACGAACTTGAGAATAAGGATAGAAGATAAGAGTGTTCTATCCGAGATGATTTGAATGGAAATAAGAAGAACCCAAGCCAGTCTAAATTTTAGGGACGAAAGTTCTAAAAGGTGTTAGTATTGTAAGACTCCGAAATCTTAACCCAGTGGATAAAGGTAATTCCCTCTTAAGAGTGAGATTAGAGGGGTAATTAATTAATTTAGAGTACTTACTATGTTTTGGATTTTATTGTGGACATTATGATTTTGAGGTAACTTTGTAATTAAATGAATGTTTTTCCCTGCTATCTACAATTTGTAGGATAGTCTCAATTATATTTCCGCACTTAAAGTTATATTCCGTGAGCTTACGTCTACGTGTGAATCGTTCTCGTGGACTTCGTTCCACGCGCACGTAGGGTTGGCCAGTTAAGGGCCGGGCTTTAGAAACTCGGACTTAACTCACGACTGACGTCGGCGCCCTTTGTCACTCTGCATTTAAAAAAAAAAAAATAGACTCTGATTTCGGTGAAAAAGGGCGGGCGTTACTATAACACCCCACCCTTTTCACTCTAATAATCAGAGTTTTTTTTTTTATATATAATAATCAACCAAGTGATCGGGGCGGAGTGTCACGACGCGAGTTAAGTTCGGATCTCTAAATCCGACCCTTAAAGCCCATGTGAGTATGAACTAAGTCTATAAAACTGATCCACACATGGTACTAATACAACATGCAGATTATACTTAGTCTTAGTCTAACTGAGGTTATAATAGAACCTATATCTACTCAATTTATAACTTAAGATAGCAAAGTACAAGATTTATTCTCCAATATTACTAAATAACCTTAGTGTACCATTCATTCCAAACCATCCAAAATAAACCAAACCATAGCATCAACTTAACTAATTATTACATGCCAACACATCTAATTACCAAATTACATTGTCCAAATAAATCAAATAACAAGTCCATAAATAGTCCATTCAAAGTCCATTTAAATCATTCAAACTGCCCAAGCTTCTTTGCTTGGTCCCCTTCTCGATCCTCATTCTCTAACTTTCCTGCGTCATCCACTAAGGGTAGAGATAGGGCATTAGATCAACGCGCCCAGTAGTGTTTCTGAATAGGGCTACCACAAGGTTAGTGTAAAAACATGCAAATAATATAATAATACATGTGTGTCAAAATTTCATAAAACATGCTATGTATGAAATGAACATGTAATGAGTCCCACCCATCACCATTCTACATAGCCTCCTCTTGGCGGGATTCTCATCGTCAAGGTACCCCACAGTGGTCTTTCGGACACCCCGACGGAGTGTGGCCTCAGGATTCCTCTTGATGGGATTCTCATCATCAAGGTACCCCACAGTGGTCTTTCGGACGCCCCGACGGAGTGTGGCCTCCGGTTACAACACCGTCATCCCATGCCATGCATGAGATGTCTATGCAAACATGTCATTTGTAAATATAACATTTCATTCAAATAACTTATTCAAATAAACATAAAACAGCAAATAAGATATGTGGTTACAACAAGGTAGGAAACCTACACTAGATTACTTTGTTTGACCCTTCCTTTGAACCGTCTTCCGATCACGGCTTGTACACCATTCTAGAAATCCAAATACCTTATGTACATAGCAGCAAGTTAATCATTTATCCACCTAATTTCCAGCAAAGCTTAATGTTCCAAGAACCACTTAGTGGGGTTCGGCCAAAGCCATGGCCGAACCTCACCCTTTAAAACTTTGGTCATTCTTTTATTTAATTAAAACCATCTAATTAACCCAAACTTCCAAATGAACCTTGGTAGGGTTCGGCCATACATTATGGCTGAACCTTACCACTTTGGTTTTAGCCCATTTATCCAATCATATGATCATTTTATTTTTGATCATTTCACCCATAATTACGATTGTGCCATTGAGACCAACCTTTGCTTTAGATTAGCTAACTTCCATCACCTAACATAAAACCATCTTAGTGGGGTTTGGCCATACACATGGCCAAGCCTCACCACTTAATTTGATCCTTTTTAAACCCTTCATATCTCCATATAAACTAACCACTATGTCCAACAATTACCATTAGTGGGGTTCGGCCATACACATGGCCGAACCTCACAAAAATGGTTCTTTTTGTTCATTTTTCCGCCATCTTTGATGGCTGATTATACCCATACTAATTCCATAAACAAACATATATTATTCTTAAATCAAAGCATATAAATATTACCTAATGTCCATCATAAACTTAACCCAATTATTCAACAAAATAGTCCATGGGGTTCGGCCATACATATGGCCGAACCCTTTGGTTCTCTTAACACAATGCTTCCATCAATTATGTACATATTAGGCTCCACATCTTAACCATGGAAACTACTGATTCGACCATCTCATAATTGATCCAAAACAGTAACCTTAATTCCATATAAAAATCCTTTAAAACCCCCACTTCATACTATGGATTTTTGTCTTTCAAACACCATAAAATTCACCAAATTTTCTCATGGGGTTCGGCCATCCAAAGGGCCGAACCCTATGGTCCATATTTTACCACTTTGAAACATCATATTCCTATATTTAAACCATTGATGGATCTGGCCATACGATGGCCAGATCTCATTCCCTTAACCAACTTTATTTAATAAAGGTTCAAAGTGCACTTACCACTACCGCGACTCCTTCGGTCTTTTGACTCCTTCCTTAACCCTTTATTTCCTTGACCTCTCCTTCTCTCTTACTGTTCTTTGGGCTGAGACTGACCTTGCTACAACCTCCTTGGAATACTTTAGCCAGGTGATATGAATTTGAGATAGAAAATGAGAGAGAAAGGAAGAGAACTTGGCCTTGGATGAATGTGCTAAGCCTTGATGCCAAACCCTTTGGCTGAACTTGTCTTGATGAAAGAGATCAACCTAAGACTGATTGAAGCTAATCAACTAGCTTATGTTCTTGGTTGTGAGAATGGAGAAAATGGCAAAGAGAGAGAGAAATAGAGAGTGAATTAGGCACTCTTTGTTTAATCAAAACCAGCCCAAAGTTAACCTTGTGTAACTCCCATTGCCTTAACCCAAAACCTTATGTTACTTGGGGGTTTCATCATGAGATGAAACCTGCCCATGCTCCTAGCGTCCCTTGTGGTTGGACTTGTGTAACCTCCCCTTTCCTTAAGGTCTCACATGGGGGTTTCATTTTGAGATGAAACTCCCATGTGCTGTACCATCCCTTCATTGGTTGCTTCTCTATTTTAGCTTGTGTAACAACCACCTCTCTAATGTGTAACTCCATAAACAGCAGCTCCATTCAGCTCCATTTGATCCTCATCAACGTCCCATGTGGGAGTTCTATCATTGAAATGAAACTCCCCTCCTCCAAGTGTGAACACACTTTGCAATAATCTATTGTGTGTAACTCCTCCAATCAGCAACCCATTTATTCTCCAACCTTGGAGTTACATGCATGAACTATCAATCCATGTATTGGCTGTCTTTTGAAGACCCAAACAATGAACTCTAAGCCATTTCCAACGTGCATACAATTTTGAATTTGAAATAACCCTCTCACCTTTGTAACTCCGAAAACGGCAACTCCAATTACTCTTTGACTAAACGTTTTATGCTTGAAGTAAACCCCCATGCAGCCAACGCGGGATATTATTTGAATTTGAAACCCACAAACCTTTTATCTACTCACCTCACTCATTTAGATATTCCATCTAACCCATTTATTTAGCTCACCCAACTCAACTCATTCATTTAATGTAACTCAACTCATAAATTCAACTCCACTAAACTCCACAATTTCTTCCAACTCAAACTAAACCCAAACATTTAATTTATCTTAACCCAATTAAATTTTGAGCTCAATTAATGGTCAAACATGTCAACCATGACCCATTGGGTCCAATTTGGCCATTTTGACCCAATTACAACTCTTGACCCGTTTGAGTACATTTCATCCATTTATTTGTTTTGTAGACAAAACTACTAACCATTGGGTCTTGATTGAACCATTGACCCATTTAAATTCAAATCAAATATATCACAATGGCAATTCCGTAAATATGGATAAATTCATGTAAATTGTTATCTTTGAAATTCCAGGGTGTTACAGTTACAGATCATGAGGGCGATTGGTCGGCCATGTACCCAGACGAGGCATCGTCAGCATGATCTGATGTCCAAGACTTAACTGTGAATGACAGTTCAGATTTGTCTAAGCCCAGGGTGATTGATCGTATACACTATTGGATCGGCCCTGTCCTTATAGTAGATCGTGAACACAAATGTATCGTCCTGAGACCTGAAGTGTGCAAGAACAAAAAGAATCACACAATGAGACAATGAAAACGATTTATAGTGGTTCGATTAAACAACCTACATCCACTGTAGAGACTCAGCCAACCTTGGACTATCTCTAATTCACTAAGCGTCAGAATTACACGAACACAATATAATAGGACTTCCACCTTCCAATTGATTATGACTTTCACCCAATTCCTATTTCATTATTTTTTTATAGTGGTTCAAGAGAAATTGAGTCTCTTTAATCCATTTCACAATCAACAAATGATTTTTAAAGTAAAACTCTAAAACTATGAATCACTTGCCGTTGAAGATCTTTTCAAATGTAGATGTACTCCGTGAATCACTCCTAATGTGAGCTCGAACAATTCCGATGATCCACCATGTAGATCAATCAAAATCCTTGGGAGACTCTCTAGAAGCTTGGGTTCTCAATCTCTATCCTAGAGGATGACTTGATCCTTCTCTCTTAAACTCAATCACAAAGGATTGGATCCTTGAATGATTTGCTTTTGATTTTCCAAGAGAGAACAAGTCTAAGATTTTGCCTTTAATTCTTGGGAGATTATCTCACTGGTAGATGGCTCAATTAATTGATATTCACTCATCTAGCAACTTGCAAAACAATGTTTATATTTATAGGAAACACTAAAAATTTCGTAAGGCCGACACACATGATCGATCGTGTATAAGCGATCAATTTGAAATCCTTTATACCAACCCGACCGTTGAGCATTTAATCCATAGTAACGGTAACAAAATGGCAACAACACGATTGATCGTGCCACACGACTGATTGTTTGTGTTTCAAGCGACGGATCGTGGGTTTGGAAAACATCGGCCTGAGATTGACTGTATTTTCCAGTGTCAAGTCCCTTCCAGGCCTTGGACGATTGGGTATGTGCCTGATATCTTGTTGCCCTGGCTTGGCGATTAGTCGTGCGATCGACTGATCATGTTATACCACACGAAGTGTCGCTGCCAGACGAAAGCATCATCTTGAGACTGACAGTATTTTTTAGTGGGTGTTTGACCCAGGCTCTAGGTGATTGATTGTATGGTCGATTCGTCGGACATGTACCCAGATGAGGTATCGTCTGCACGATCTAATGTCCAAGACTTGACTATGAATGACAGTTCAGATTTGTCTAAGCCAAGGGTGATTGATCGTATACACGATTGGATTGACCTGTCTTAGTAATACATCGTGAACACGAATGTATCGTCCTGAGACCTGAAGTGTTTGACAATCCATTCCAACCAAAACCTTTGATTATCCAGACAATTGGTCATATGACCACGATTGATCGTCCCTGCTATATGGCGACTGGTCACCAACACGATGGTTCATCCATGACAGCAGATTTGCATATTCCCAAGTTGGGTTCCACTTGGTGTCAAACACATTTTAGGCTAGATTAACTATCCAGATATGATGTCTAAGCCTAGGGATGGTCCACCTATGGTTTGGATTTCACCTAATGGTCATTTATGGCCAATTACCTTTTGTAATTGCGATACGCATGTTGATCCGTTGAGTTTTCATGCTTCAATCAACACTTGAGTTCTTGAGTCTTGAGCATCTCTAATTGAGGCATTGCTTCACCTAAGTCAAGGAATTAATAAATAGGGGACTCGACAAGCCGGTGCACTAACGATCAATCACAACCATCATTGAACATCATATTCAAAATTATTAACAAATAGGAGATCTAGATCTAAAATTCATGTAAAAATCCAAATTTCAATTCAAATCTTTCATTAAAATTAGTCTACAACTTCCACCTTCGAAGCCCGTTCGATGATTTCTTTCAATGTGTTGAAAGTCAATCCAGCCACCTACCGTTATAGAAATGGATGGAGTCCGTTCTCGAAGTGCTAAATTTTCTCCTCCTCGTTTGCTGCTATCCAAGACACATACTGCATCAGTTCAATTAATTTTGTGGCATACTGTGCCACAGTATCAGATCTTTGTTGTAGATTGAGAAACTGTCTCTTCTTTGCTTCCTGCGCCACTTTAGGGTAGTAGCGGGGCGAGGAAAGCAATCGAAAATTCTTCCCAGGTCATAGGCACGTGATTCCGAACCAGACTCTTTGTTTCCCATCATTCGTAGGCGTTACCTTCTAGTTGATAGGTAGCCAAAGTTACTCGTAAATCATCTGCAATGGCTTGGGTGTTGTGGATCCAGCCGATCTGGACGATCCAATTCTTTGCCGCACTTAGATATTCAACTCCCAAAAAGCTCGAAGGATTTAACCTTTTAAACTCTTTTAGAGCCGTAGTGGCTCTTTCTTCTTGGGTCCTAGAGGGAGGATTTCGCATATCTTCGGAAATCCTCTGGAATGCCTCAATTACTATGCGCACAACCTCATAGGGTACATCTTGATTGACGCGGGGTCCTCCTTCCTCGTCCTCTGACATTTTTGAATGGTCCTGACATTTTTCTGTCATTCACATTCGTAAATATCACATATAAATCAAAGATTTATCATACCATATGAGTTGTGATATAACATAAACATGCATTTAACACACACTATCACATAACTTTTCATTAAATAGTCTTATTTATACACAGAAGTTGGTAGGGTTTTATCATACCCTTAGTACAACACACTCAGAAATACATATTCATATTTGTACAACATGTAACGTCTCACCTTTTTTTCACTCGCCAATAATCAGAGTATATATATATATATTTTTAAATAAGTGAGAGAGGACTGGTCGTCACGACACGAGCTAAGTCTGACTTTCCAAAATCTGAACCTTAACTGACCACTATTATGTGTGCGTGGACTAAGTCCACTGAAACATTTACACACACTTTTCTTAATGCTTGCAGAATAATTATATGAATAAGATACTTATTCCTTCTCTTCTCATCATTAGGCAAGGAAAACCAATCATCATACAATTCAAATAAAAAACTTAAAGATTATCAAACCATAGCAAATAAGTTCTAAGTTATTACAATCCAAAATATAAGTCCTCTCCCAATACATCATTGAAATTCGAACTGAGCAATTTAAACATAATTCTTCCCAAGCTCCTACGCTTGGCTCCCTTCCAGTCCAACGTCCTTTTCCTTCTCATTCCCTATTCCATCATCTATAAGGTAGAATAGGGCATTAGTCAATATGCCCAGTAGGTATTCCAATTAGGGTTATGATACACATGGGGAGTAATATTAGAATAACATCAATCAAGGGTATATACATCATTAATGTCTTATTTGAAAAAAACATATTGTAAGCATTAAAACAATGCATGATGTCCATATGAAAATCATGCTAACATAAGTGTCATGTCATGGGTGTCAATGCCAAATGATATCCCACCCAATGTCCATACTCAATCATGTCGTGAATCATATCAATGGTTTCCTTGGCCAATTATGTCGACAGTGTTTGAGGCGGCAACCACTAGGGCACTGTATACCCATCCACAAATTAATCGGGATTACCGATGGAGTGTGGACTGCTTCCTCTGCGCAGGGTTTCGGGACCTTCCAAAGAGCTCTTTGGCCCAATAACGCTGTACCTTTTCTATTAATTGGGCGAAGCCAAATCTCAATAGTTCATATAGCTTCTTATAGGCTAATCTCAAGCCCAAGTTATGTCCGGACCACTCAGAACTTGGCTTGCTGGTCATATGTGTTCCCTTCCATGCCATGCATGAGGTAATGTATGCAAGAATGCCATATCATTTAAAATACATCATATCATTTGAAAACCAGTTCATAATCATATACAATTTTTTTAACCAAATTAATCATCATAATTGGAATAAAACCAGTATCATATTATACTCCATAGTGTTTGCATTAAGGTAGGAATCCTACCAATGTCCGAATCACTAACAATCGCGTGAGATTAATTGTAGTCCCTTTACGAATCTCTTTACCTTATCAATTTCAACCATATATATATTAATTTGATTTTCCATTTTAATTTCATCACCCCTTCCATCCTACCAGATAGACAGAGGCATCTGGAAAATAATCCAAAATAAAACATTCTAATTCAGTCGACTGAAATACAGTCAGATACCATCTGTGTTTTACCCGCAAACTTTCAGTAAACTGAATCATAAGATTCAATGGGCTGAAAATACAACCAGATACTATACAAACTTGACCCATACACTTTTCAGTCGACTAAATCATAGATTTAGTTGGCTGAAATACAACCAGATATCATACATGTTTTGGCGAGTACACTTTTAGTCGACTGAATCACAGATTCAGTCTGCTGAAATACAACCAGATATTATACGTGTGTGGCCAGTATAACTTCAGTCGGCTGACTTTAGGTCAGATCCTTTGTGTTTTCGGCCAGCACACTTTCAGTCGACTGAATCACAGATTCAGTTGGCTGACTTTAGGTCAGATCCTTTGTGTGTTCGGCCAGTATACGTTCAGTCGACTGAATCATAAGATTCAGTCGACTGAAATACCAATAGATCGTTTACGTGTTTGGCAAGTATACTTTTAGTCGACTGAATCATTATAACGCCCTGTCCTTTTTCACTCGCCGAAAATCAAAGTCTTTTTTTTTTTAAAATAAAAAGTGAGAGAGAGGGGGATGCCACGACGCGAGCTAAGTCCGAGCTTCCAAAACCCGACCTTAACTGGCCACCAATGCGTGTGCGTGGACAAGTCCACTAAAATATTTCACACGCATTAAAGTTATACTTGCAGAATAAACACATGATTAGAATTACTATCCCTATCCATTAATTCGCAAGGAAGTCAATCACCAATAAATTAACTAAACTTAATTATCCAAACCATCAAGCCATAGCAAAATAATATCTAACTTATTACAGTCTCGAGGTGCAATTAACTCAAATACATTGTCCAAAATGAAAACTAAAATAAAGTAAACATAAGCTATCCAAGCTCCTAAGCTTAGCTCCTTTCACGTCCATCACCCTTCCTGTTCCATCATCTAAGGTAGAAGTAGGGTGTTAGTCAACGCGCCCAGTAGAAGTTCCAAGTAGGGTCATATATGGGATTAGTATAAAATCAATATAGAAAAACATATCATACTTATAAAAACCTTTTGTAGTATTAAAACAGTGTATGATACTCATATCAAATCATGCCAATTTAATGCCATGTCATGGATCATATGCCAATGATCTCCCACCCACTTCCTTTTTAAACATCATGCATTTCTCCCCATGTGGGTTAATCGGTCCCACCGAATGGAGCGTGGACTCCTTTTACATTTCAAACATCATACATCTCTCCCCACGTATGTTAATCGGTCCCACCGAATGGAGTGTGGACTCCTCTTTCATTTCAAACATCATGTGTCATGTAACACCCCGGATTTTCAAGTTATTTATATATAAGAAAATTACCCATTTAATTTGTGAATTATTAGATATGGACCTTATATGGGTAAAGTGTTGGGTCATTGCCCAATTAAGACCCAACGGATTGTGGAAATGGTTTCAATAGAATTAAATGGGGCTGAATTAAAATGGTAATTCAATATCTATAAATAAGGGATATAAATTAATTGTCATGAGCATAAAGAGATTAGGAATGGGATATTGTGCATGGCCGAATATTAGATTTGCATATCCAAGAAGATTGTCTTGGCCGTGTATGAAAGATTTGCACATGTATGAGATATGCGCATGATGTGTTAGAATATCTCTAAAAAGGGGCCTTTCCTTGATTAAGAATCGCACTAAGGCAATTGCTAAGAAAGAAGGGGCGCACACCACCTTCTAAGATTGGCCGAGTGGAAGTATTAGAAAGACACAAGGGCGCACGGCAATGGCTATTTCAGCAAGGGGCGCACGACATTTAGGCAAGTGCTAAATTGAAGGGTCGGCACCTTCTAAGTTGGGACCAAGGGGAGGTTTTATAAAAGAAAGGAAGAAGGGGCGCATGACACTTTCTAAATTAGGACCAATTGGAAATTATATAAGACAAGGGAGAGGCGTGCATGACTTTCATAAATCAAGAATAAGAAGATTGGAAGAGCAAGAACAAGCGAAGGAAAACCGGAGGAGTCGCGGAACCGGTAAGTAATTTCGATAATTTTGTTTAAAGAAAAGAACCATAACCCCATGGAAGAAAATTGGAGATGAATATAACAAGTTTAATGGAAAGGATGGACCATAGGGTTCGACCATGGTGCATGGCCGAACCCCATGGAAAGACATGGTGTATTTTTATGGGTTGAAAACCATGGATGGTTAGGATGTTTTGATTGGATTTAAAAGATGAAATATGGAACCATAGGGTTCGGCTATGGTGTATGGCCGAACCCCATGGAAGAAAAATTAAGGGAAGCATATGGTATTTTTAATGGAAAATTAATAAGAAATTTATATGGGTTTAAATGGTTTAAGAGAAGTTGATGAACCACAGGGTTCAGCCATGATGAAGGGCCGAACCCCATGGAGGAACATTGGTTATGTTTTATGGATGATGATTGTTAAATCTAATTTGATTTATGGGAGGAAAAGATGAATCATAAGGTTCGGTCATGTTGTATGGCCGAACCCCATGTGAAAGGTTAATTATGATTTATTTTAAATGATGTTTGGTTGATGGTTTTTAGATGCAACTAGATCATGAAAACCATGGAAGGTTATTGGTGATGGATTTGTATGAATGGCAAGGATGTAAATAAATTATAGACCATGGGTTCGGTCGTGGTGTATGGCCGAACCACATGGGAAATATTTGGTGGACTTGGGGTTTTTATGTCATGGTTAATGGATCAATTTTGGACCTAATATGATTAAAGGAATGGAGGGTTTTATTTATGGTTTTATGGTTGTGGATCATTGGTGGATTCATGTATATAATGTCTAATTTATGAACCATAGGGTTCGGCCATGTTGTATGGCCGAACCCCATGGAAGGACTTTGATGATTTTTTTAATGGAAGTTTGGAGGATAAAAATCATGGACCATGGGTTCGGCCATGGTGTATGGCCGAACCCCATGATAAAATATAGATGGACTTAAATTGGTGATTGATCGAATGGAGATCATGGAGATGATGGCAAAGTTGTAAATACATGCTAAAATGGAGGATCATGGGTTCGGCCATGATGTATGGCCGAACCCCATGAGGTCTTTTACGGACTTAGGTTATTATTAGCATGTTTTAAAGAATGAAATGGAAAGTCATAGATAGAACAATGGCAGAAATGTAAATAGGTGAAAATAATGGACCATGGCCGAACCCCATAAACTATTTGTATGGATTATTTTGGAACATAAGCCTTATGAAAATAAGCAAGGTAAATGGCTATGGATATGTATAATGGCATTGTTGTAAATATAAGTAAAAAAAAAATGAAAGTTCATGGGTTCGGCCATGGTGTATGGCCGAACCCCATGAGGAATGTTTTATGTACTTGGACTTTAGGGTAAATCAAATGGGACATGGTTTTAATTGATTGATATATTATAAGGTAACGGGAACTCACAAGGTGTGTACGATCGTGAGCGGTTACCGGACGAAAGCGCAAGGACGCGTTAGTGGTCTTTGGTAGGATTCCACCTCTTTGAAACTATTGGTTTATGTACAATGTTTCTTATCTTATTTGATGATTTTATGTTGAAAAAGAGATGTTTTAAATGTGAGTTTTAATGATATGTTTATTATATAAAATAGCATGTGTTTCATTGGCATCTCATGCATGGCATGGGGTGAAGGATATGTAACAGGAGGGACCACACTCGTCGGGGCGTCCAAAAAATCTATGTGGGGTACCTTGATGTGCTTTTCCATCAGGAAGAAATCGGAGGGGCCACACTCCGTCGGGGCGTCCGCAAGACCTATGTGGGGGTACTTATATGTACTTGTGATGGGTGGGACTCATTGCATTTGATATCATGACATGGCATGGTTTATATGGCTTTTGACATTATGATATTATTATATATGTTTTGTACTAACCATGTCTTAATCCTAATTGGAATACCTACTGGGCGCGTTGTTCTAACGCCCTACTTCTACCCTAATGGATGATACAGGAAACAAGGAGAACGATGAACGCGAAACTGGCCAAGCATAGGAGCTTGGATGCTTTTAATTTATATTTTGATTAAGTTACTTATGGACATGTATTTGAGTAACTAGACTTCGGACATGTAATAACTTAGATGATTTGCTATAGTTGGATGTTTATTTGAACAATTATGTTATGATAATTCTGATTAAAGATTTGACGTACTTTGCTATCCAAAATAAAATAGAAATAGGTTCTATTATAATTCCGCATGTTGATATTGTTATGTGAGAACCGCTTTCATGGACTTAGTCCATGCACACATAGGGTTGGCCAGTTAAGGGTCGGACTTTAGAAGTTCAGACTTAACTCGCGTCGTGACGTCCCTCTCTTGTCTCACTCTTTATTTAAAAAAAAAATAGACTCTGATTTTTGGAAAGCGTGGAATGAAAAAGGGCGGGGCTTTACATGTCATTTCCCGTATGTCAATCGGAATCAGTGCGGATCCCTCCCCATATTTGTTTGTCGGATACCCCGAATGGAGAGTGGACTACTCTCATATGTTCCCTCCCATGCCATGCATGAGATGCTATGTGCAAAGATGCCATTTCTTTCAAATTACAATATATCATTGGAAACAGTTCATACACACACACACACACACACACACACACACACACACACACATATATATATATATATATATATATATATTTCATAATTCAAAGTAATCATCATGTTGAAACGTACAAAATCATATAAAATCCATATGTATTTCAATAAGGTAGGAATCCTACCAACGTCCAAGTATTGTATCCTTGATGTTTTCGTGAAGATATCGATCATCGATCACGTCAAAGCCGATCGTACACCCATTTGTGAAATCCCGTTACCTTAACGAATTCATCACACACATATGTTAATTTAATTACCCAATCAATTTCCATCATCCTTTACTCATCTTAAACAATCTGGAAAAATTATATTAAAATTTCACTTTTAAAATTCAGTCAATTACCCGTCTGCAGCCCCATCTTGCGGACAACAGAAACCCGTCAGTGGACTGTACAAACTCGTCCCGCAAATGGCAGAAACCAGTCCTACAGACTGTAATCCGTCCACAGACAGTACTATACTCAAGTCTGTTACCCATCCGCAAACAGCGCACAGCCGTGGTCCGCTACCCGCTGTCCGCTACCCGTTACCCCTCCTGCGAACAGTCCACACCCGTCCCACAGAGAGTGTAATCCGTCCGCAAACAACACCTTATATATGTTTGTTACCCGTCCGCGGACAGTCGAAACCCGTCCCGCGGACGGTGATACCCGTCCGCAGACAGTGTAACCCGTGGTTGTTTGCTATCACCCTTATCCATTTTAAACATGTATTAAGTCCTTAATTGTTTGATGTTTGTCTTAACCCTTCCTCTTGTAATTTATTTCCTTATTCTTTTAAAACACTTTTAACATCATCCATATATCTTCATTCAATCCCTTGGTTGTTGGTCCTCAACCCCTACCCATTCCTTGAATGGATACCGACTCTATGATCATTCAATGATTTTGACCATTTATTCCAAAACATATTCCATCTTCAAATGGATATCCACCATCATGGCTTGTAACAATTTTAGCCAATCTTTTCAATCATTTAACCTTTCTTTGGATGAATTTCAAGGTCCATGGCCTTAGCATAATTTTTCTTGCCATTTTTTTCGATCGAATATGGAACCCATAGGTTCAGCTACGTCATAACCAAACCTATGGTTTCCTTTGTCATAATCCCATAACATTAAACTCAACACATACCTCTTCCGCATCTCCTTCGTTTATTTTTCTCTAAATTCTTCCTTAGTCCTTTTCCTTCCTTAGTGCTTTCTTCTTCCTCCTTTGTTCTTCGGTTTCTCTAAGTCTAGAGCCGAAAATGGGAGAGAGAGAGATGAGGACCTCCTTGTTCTTCAATGGAGCATTCGGCCAAGGTAGTTGAGAGAGGGAGAGAATGAGATGGAAAATTCTCTATGGAAGGGTCGGCCAAAGGTGTTGATTGAGAGAGGGAGAGGGGGAGAGAGATGAAAATTCTATCTTTCTTGAGATGGAAAAATCGGCTAAGGGTTTGGTGTGTGTCCTTTGTAATCAGCCCTAGCCTCCCTCACCTTCCCTCATTAGTGCTTGGTCTCACCAAGGAGTCCCTTGGCACAACCAGGGCACCTCCTTGTTCCCAACATGCATGCCTAGGTTTCCATGAGATGGAAACCCTCCATCTCCCCCTTTGACTCACTTAGAGCCTCTTCCTCTTCCATGCAACTCGGCTCACTCCATGCAATCTTTTTGAACTCATTTCTCCAACTCAAGCCCTTGAACTCAACATTAATAAATTCTTACTCAACTCATGTGGATTCAATTTCCAACTCAAGCCACTCAACACATTTGAACTCACCCTTGGTTGACCAAGTCAACCATGGCTTAGCCGACCATGTAGGTTACCTTAACCATTTGCCACCTCACTTAATGAGGTGGATTTGGGTCCCACTTGGCCATGTCACTCACATGCCACCTCATACACATGCCACCTCACTTGATGAGGTGGATCCCATGCCTTGGATCTCAATTGGGTACATGGCCCAATTAAATTAAACCTTTACCCATTTACTTTCAAAATCCATTCACCTTGACCCATTCGGTCCCAATTGGGTAATTGACCCAATTAATTTCATTTACCCAATTACTGGCAATCAAACCCTATCTATGATCCATTGGATCATAATTGGGCCATTGACCCAATTCTTACCCATCCAAAATCCATTCCTTCCATAAATCTTAAATTCAACAAACTTAATAATTTAAATAGACAAAATCCAATATAATAATACATTGAAAAATCCTGGGTGTTACAATCATAAGATTCAGTCTGCTGAAATACCAACAGACCCCATATGTGCTTGGCCAGTATACTTTCAGTTGACTGAATCACAGATTCAATCGGCTGAAACACAACCAGATTAATTACGTGCGTGGCCAGTATACTTTCAGTCGACTGACTTTTTGTCAGGTCTTTGTGTTTGCATGCATTGTAAGGCCCTTCTTCTTGAAATCCATTCTTAATCATATTAAATCATGGATTTCATCTTCCATACTTTACTTAACAAACTTATCCTACCCACTAGCCAAGGTTAGAGTTTTTCATAATCCATCCAATCCTAGTATCCTCATAACAAGAGTTTAGATTAATCCTATGGTTGTTTCGTTTCAACCCATAACCATCCCTTGGATGGATTTCCAACTCCATGGCCTTATAACAATTTGGGTATCCATTCCAACCACTCATGGAACCCATGGGTTCGGCCACACCATGGCCAAACCTATGGCTTCCTTGGATTCATTCCCATGTTATCAAGCCTTGGACATACCTTCCTTCAGTCTCATTATTTTCTTTTGATCTGTGTTTATGTAATAGCCCGGATTTTTAAATCAAGAAATATATTGGCTATTATTTATTTTAATTGTTGAAATTGAGAATTTTGATGAAATGGATGTAAGATGGATCAAAGTTGGGCCAATGGACCATGGATTGGATTATTTCCAATTAATTGGGTCAATGATGGTCAATTGGGTCAAATGCCCAATTGGGACCCAATGGGTCAAGATGGATTGAGCATTAGGGTAAATGGGTAAGAAATGGATTTAATTGGGTCATGGACCCAATTGTGATCAAAGGCATGGGGTCCACCTCATCAAGTGAGGTGGCAAGTGTAGGAGTGGAAATCCAAGTGGCATAGCCAAGTGGGACCCAACTCCACCTCACCAAGTGAGGTGGCGTGTGGGCCAAGACATAGGTGGGGCCGACCACCATGGTTGACTTGGTCAACCATGGGTGAGTTATAGATAAATCAAAGTAAGTCAAGTGGAATAAGTGGAATAAAATTAATTAATTGAATCACCTAAGTTAGATGGAAATAAAATCAATGCATGAGTTGAGAGTTGAGTTCCATTAAAATACGGTGAGTCAAATGGGGAGTGAGTCACCTAAAGACCAAAAGATGGAGTGAGTCAAGAGGGTGGTTTCATCTCATGGAAACCACCAAACCACCAAATGAATCCACTCCATCAAAACTGTTGGGGGATGGTGTGTGCCATGTGGAGGGCATGCACCCCCTTGGCTACACAAGGATGCTTAGGTGGAGAGCCTACATTGGCCAAAAGAGAGGTGGTGGTTTCATCTCATGGAAACCGCCAAACCACCCATGGAAACCAAGCCAAAACCGTTGGGCATAAGGGGTGGTATGCCATGTGGAGGGCATGCTCCCCCCTTGGCTAGACAAGAAGCCTAAAAAGAGGACATGCAAGACCATACATTGGCCAAAAGAGAGGTGGTGGTCTCATGTAACGCCCCGCCCTTTCTTGTTAGGCTGATACGTACCCCTCCCACTCGGTGCTCGGCGGCTGTCAACTCGTGTGAACTCAGCCAATTCCTGCTCAACAATGGTGGCTTTACTGACCACTTCCGCCAACGTGGCTGCCTTGAACACAGTCACTCTGGCCCTAATGTTTGGCCGCAACCCAAGCTCGAACTTGCGAGCCCGCCGGTAGTCCGTGTCCACAATATAGAATGCATAAATTGATAAGCTGAGAAATTCCTGATGGTACTCAGCTACTGTCATCGAGCCTTGCACTAATGACAAACATGCTTGGATCTGGCGTTCCTTCTCTTCTTCCGAAAAATAGTGATCTAGAAACGTCGCTGAGAATTGGTCCCAGGTCATAGCGGTCCTTTCCCTCTCTGGCACAAGTGCCTGCTGTTTCTCCACTATTTCCCACCACTTAGCAGCGTCCTCTATCAGCTGTGACGTGGCCAGTAGAATTTTGTGGGCATGACTCTTGATGTTCAAAAGAGTCAGTATGTGAGAGATCTTTTTCAACCAGTTCTCTGCTCCAACGGGCTCTTCTCTCCCCTTGAAGTACGGAGGGCGCTGTTGTTGGAAGTCTATTACCATGCTCCGGTCATTGGCCTCGTTCGTGCTTCCACCTCCATTCATATGTTTTTGGAGAGGACAAAAGTGACTACTGCTTGTACCAAGCTCTGTAGTTCAGGCGGCACCTGTGGTATAATCACGTTGTTGTTCCCCTCTTCCTCCCGTCGATTTGAAGGGTTACTATCCCCCTCATATCGCCGAGAGTGATGCGATCCTTTTTCATTTAGCGATTTTGATTTCTCCTGTACTGTTTTCTCCGTATCATGTACTGATTTCTCCTTATTATATTGAGATAACTCCTCTTCATGTGGAATGTATGACATCTCTTATTCCTTTCCTTTACCGTCTTGTCTAGTCTTTCTTTCTGGCACCGTCTCGCCAAAGCCAATTTGTAATACTTTCTCCTTTCCCTTCTGGTTTTGTAGGCTTTTTCTCGTTGGAGCCATTTCTTCCTAATTCGTGGAAACATTATAGTCTTAGTTTTCTTCGCAACATACATTAAACACTATAAATCCTTATAGAATCATAAAATTGTATATTCTATATATATTCATATTTTCATCTTTGTACAAGGGTTGGTAGGGTTAAATAAACCCTTCAAATAACAAAATACACCTGCAACCCTTACAAAATAACACTTTTTTAATGACTTTTCCTTACTACTTCATATCCTAGTCTTCCGTAGAAGATCTTGCATCATCAGTAAACTTGAAACGATTATCAGGACATGTCATCGACATGTGTCCCAATACTCCACATGTCAAGCAGGGTATTATCCCCGGTCCTCCAATATAAGGACAATTAGTCCTTGCCTCTCCGTGCCCATGTAGTCCACAAACTAGGCAAGCCACCTCAGGAGGGTGGGGGCAATATGTGCAGTTGTGCCATCCTGGTTGCACAACTCACACATATAGTCAGGATCTATCTCCCCAACCGATACTGTTATTATAGGAACATCTTCTATAGGATCCTCCAGAAAAGGTGCTAGATCCTCTTCAATTTCCTCGAGAGGTTCCATTATCCAAGGAATATCTTCCATAAGATCCTCCGATAATGGTGCTAGGTCCAATTCATCCTCCTCGGGAGGTCCCTCTTGATTGTCCATGTTCACTCCCATGTTGGAGTTGTTGGAAGGAGACACCAAATCTACGGGATTGCTAGGGGTCCCGTTGTACACCTCCGAATACTCCACGTTACTCGACATATCTGTATCATATCAGTAGAACGCAAGAATATTCAACAACAATTCTAAATAAACCACTCTTGGTTTTGGGGGAATTTGTTATGCATAATATCATGCACTTTGTTTGGGGAAATCTTTAAATTCCTGTTGTTTGTTCCTCAATGTGGGGATATCAGGGGAGTGCATCCTACTTTGCTATGTTTGATATATCCAGTTACGATGACTGTACTTTATTTTGCTATTTTTCATCGTCGTTCTCAGATTGATTGTTCAGTTTGAGTCAATTGAAGTAAATTAATCCGGCCCCCAGTCAGCGGACTCCGAAGAGTCGGTCAGTTGGGATTCTTATCTGTCAGTGAGACATGAAACCGTCTTAATCTTACTTCGATGAATCAACTTCCCGTTTCGCTCTGATACCAACTGTAACACCCTGCCCATTTCCACCTTCCGAAAATCAGAGTCTATTTTTTTTTGAAGTGAAAGAGAGCGGGGAGACGTCACGACACGAGTTAAGTTCAGACTACCCAAGTCTAACCCTTAACTGGCCACCCATGTGTGCATGGACTAAACCATGATAGATAATACACACATGGAACTACTCAAATCATGCGGAATAAATATATCTAATTGCGGAACTAAACTGAATAGATAGCAAGTACAAGTCTCAATTATTAAATAACTTAATCCAAACATCCATTGTCAACAACATAAACAAACCATAGCAAAGTTAACTAGCTATTACATGTCCATAAAATATAACTCAAAAGACAGTAATAAAGAAATCCCAATCATCAATCAAGCGCTTAAGCTTGACTCCCCTCCTGGTCCTCGACCTTCTCTTTCCCTTTCCTTGTTCTTGTATTATCCTCTGAGGATAGAATTAGGGCGTTAGATCAACGCGCCCAGTAGGATTTCCGATTAAGGCTACCACAGGGTTAGTATATAAAAACATGTGCTTATCATAGTATACATATATTATCAAAACATGTAAATCAATGCTATGTATGCACATGTAATGAGTCCCCACCCATCACACATATACATAGCAATCACTTGACGTGAATTCCATCGTCAAGGTAATACACAGTACCTTTTTCATTTCATCTTGATGATCTACCTCCTGGCGGGACCCTCATCGCCTAAGGAGGCCGATGTGGTTCTCATTATCATAATATTTCTCCTAGTGGGACCCTCATCGCCTAAGGAGACCAATGTGACTCATATCATCATGTTACTCCTCCTGGCGGGACCCTCATCGCATAAGGAGGACGGTAACTCATATCATAAATACTCCCCCTGGCGGGACCTGCATTGCCTAAGGAGGTCTCACAGTTGCATCACAGCATATCAACGGAGTGCGACTCTGGGTTCCACAATCATCATCCCATGTCCATGCATGAGATGCCAATGAATAGATGCAACATGTAAATAAATCTCATCATTCAAAATATGGTAATTAATGGTATAACAATATCTCATAAAAACCATCATGAAAACAAATGTAAATGTGGTTACAAGTAGGTAGGAAACCTACCGAAGATTAGCTTCGGTGTTTGTTCTTTTTCACTGGATCACGATTCGCACGCCGCTAAAGAGATCCGTCACCTTAATCACATAAACTATGAATCAACTTCAATCCCAAGCATTTATTTTTTATGGGGTTCGGCCATACAACATGGCCGTACCTCATCATCTAAGTTTGGTCCTTACTTCATCTCTTGGTTACTAACCTTAATCACCAAACTGCCATTGGTTCCAATACTCAATTATATCACATTTTAACCTTTAAAACCACCGATCAATTCCATGGAACGGATCCACACAAAAACCCATAGTCATGGTCCATGGGGTTCGGCCTTACACATGGCTGAACCCAATGGCTCCCTTGATCCAATAATTTTAACCTATGTATTTAACTTAGGCTACACCCTTTTACCATGGTAATTACATGGTTCAGCCATTCAAAGGCTGACCCAAATCAGTAACCATAACCCCAAGTAAATCAAATAAAAACCCATAAGGCAACCCATGGGGTTCGGCCATTCACATGGCCGAACCTTATGTTTCTTTGGATGCAACTTTTCCAATAATTCCACATAGTTTTTCTTCTGTATTTTGGCCATAAAAACAGCAAGGTTTAACCATCCATTGCCAATCCCATACAATTAATTAATTCCATTTTACAATCCTTTTAAAAATCTATACACATGGTATGGTTTTTATCCCCAAAAACCATACCATTCACCAATGATTTCCATGGGGTTCGGCCATCCCAAGTGGCCAAACTCCATGCTCTAAATTTCCATCTTTTAAACCTCATCCTCTTCCTTTACATCACTACTTAATTCAGCCACAAGGTGACCTAATTAACATATGTAAAAATCACCATAGTTGACATGGTTTTTAACTTTCCAAAACATCAAACTAAACCACTCTTTTCATGGGGTTCGGTCAACCAAGATGGCTGAACCCAATGATATATTCTTTTATCCTTTTAAGCCATCTAATCCAAGGTTTAATCCTTTGATATATTCGGCCAATCCATAGCCCAACATATGACACTCAAAACCATGATTTTAGAACTTTTCAAAACATGTAAATAATCTAACTTAGCATAAAAAACAGTCCATGGTTTTGTCCTACAAAAACCATCCAATTTAACCCATTCTTTTCATGGGGTTCTGCCATCCCCAGTGGCCGAACCATATGATCAAATTTCCATCTTATTTATGAAATACCATCCAAGGTCTAACCCTTGATGGATTCGGCCAAATGATGGCCCAATCATACCCTTTATTTTTTTACAACTTATTTAACTAGATACTTTAAAAAAATCTTACCAATTTTCCTTTGCTCCTTCCCTCTTGCTTCCTTTCTTTCCTTCTTCCTTAATCCTTTGCCAAATTGGTGCTGGATCAAATAGTGAAACACAACAACTGGTTCGGCCCAAAGATGGTGTTCTTGAGAGGGGGAGAGGGAGAGATGAAAAAAACCAATTTTTCCAAAGTGTACTCGGCCAAATGATGGTGTTTATTTCTTTTGTTAAATCATCCAATCTCCCACCATTCTCTTCATTAAACCTTGTTAAAACCGAGGGGGTATTGGGTTCCATCCAAGGCACCCCTTGGTACCAACCGTCGCCGCCTTTCATGTAAGCCCATGCATCTCATGAGATGAGATGCATGCCGCCCATGCTTGGTGTCCCTTGGCTTTGGCCAAGGCACCCCTTCATCCAACGGCTAGGATTTGTCTATCTAAGTGTTGTGTGAGATTAAAACACCTTTCCATTTCCCCTTGACTCACTTGACTCATGAACTTTTTTATTCCAACTCAACTCATCCAACTCAACACACTTAATGCACCATATTTGAGTCAACTCTTTTCTTAATTAAAACCCAATCCAAATCAGTCCAACTCGAGCTGCACTAACTCATACTTGAGCTCAATTGAGAGCCCACACGGTCAGCCCTGGTCAACCTGGTCAACCCGACCCATTGGGTCCCCAATTAGTCCTTTGACCCGTTTTGACAACATGACCCATTAATGGGCTGATTTTGCCATTTTTAAATGGTTTTCACATGTGTATCAAGCCTACCCATTTTTGCTCCACTTGATTTCCAATCAATTCAGCTTAATCCCATGTAAATTGAGGTCACTCAATGGTCAAATAATCCATTATGACCCATTGGGTCCTAATTGGGCCCTTTGACCCATTTAGCCATTTTGACCCAATTGATGTACATTATCCGTTCATTTTAATCTAACCCTTATAATATGCTCTTAGGATCTTAGTTTGAGCAATGGGCCCCACTATTTCCTTATTTAACATCACAACCATTAAATTTAACAATTCAGGGGCATTTTCATAATTATCCATTTCATTAAGAAATTGGGGTGTTACAATATAACCCTCTTTTAAAAATTTTCATCCCGAAAATCGAGCGAAGTAGGGTTTCAAAATAAATTACATAAATAACTCGGGGTGAGCTGTTCTCATCTCCGACTCAACTTCCCATGTGGCTTCTTCAACACCATGTCGATCCCATACCACTTTGACGAATTGAATCGCTCTATTTGGCAACATCCTTTGTTCAGTCTCCACTATCCTGACCGGTTTCTCGACGTACGTCATGTCGTTTTGTACTTCTATATCTTGGACATTAAAAATATGGGACGGATCCGGATTATACTTTCTTAGCATCAACACGTGAAACACATCGTGTAACGCTGCCAATTGTGAAGGAATTGCTATCTGATAAGCCACATCCCCCACTCTTCTTATGATGGAAAACGGTCCCACATATCTTGGTGACAACTTTCCTTTCTTCCCAAACCTCATGTGTCCTTTCCGTGGTGAGACTTTTAAGAATACCATGTCTCCCACTTCAAATTCCAGATACCTTCTTCTTTTGTCAGCATAGCTCTTTTGTCGACTCTGTGCAGTCAATAAGTGCTGTCGTATCAACTGAATTTGTGCCGTAGTCTCTGCGACTAGCTCAGGTCCAATCAGCGCAGGCTCACCAGCCTCTGTCCAACACACCAATGATCTACAAGGCCTACCGTATAAAGCCTCGTATAGAGCCATCTTAAGACTTGCCTGATAACTGTTGTTGTACGAAAACTCTACCAGTGGCAAGTGGTCCTCCCATCCACCCTTGAAGTCTAACATGCATGCTCTCAGCATGTCTTCCAAGGTTTGTATTGTCCTCTCTGACTGTCCATCAGTCTGTGGATGGAATGCGGTGCTAGTCAGTAAATCTGTCCCCATAGCTGATTGCATGCTTTGCCACACTCTGCCGGCAAACTGGCCATCTCTGTCAGATACAATAGTTCGGGGAATGCCATGTAGCCGAATGATATCTTTGATATACCGCCGACCCATCGTCTCAGATGAATCCGTCATCTTGATAGGAATGAAATGTGCAGATTTGGTCAGTCGGTCCACCACGACCCATATAGCATCGTTGCCTTTTGAAGATCTTGGCAACCCTGTCACAAAATCCATGGAAATGTGCTCCCATTTCCATTCCGGCACTGGTATGGGTTTGAGTAACCCTGGTGGCTTTTGATGTTCTGTTTTAACTTGCTGATAGGTTAAACAGCGTGCCACAAATTCCGCCACATCTCTTTTGAGTCTGTGCCACCAATAATGCCTCTTCAGATCATGGTACATTTTGGTGCTACCCGGATAAATGGAGAGCTTGGATTGATGTGCCTCAATCAATAGCTCATTCCTACAGTTCTTTGGCACATATACTCTTCCCCAGAATAAAAGACCCTGTCCTGGTCATAATTCCCATTCCGGTACTACTGTGCCAGTAGACATCTTAGCCCATATCACTTCCACTTCCGGATCTGCTCGTTGTTCTTGTTCAATCTTGGTGACCATATTGGACATATGATTAAATTATACATACTCCCATGGTTGTTGATGTGGAGATTGAACTCTCGAATGGTGTTCAACGTCTCCCATTCCGTTCTGATCAAACTTGCCACAGATGCACGTGATATACGGCTGAGGGCATCCACCACCTTGTTTGCCTTGCCTGGATGGTATCGAAGCTCAAATTCATAATCCGCCAGACACTCCATCCATCTACGCTGCCTTAGGTTGAGTTCTTTCTGATCAAATAAGTATTTCAAACTCTTATGATCAGAAAATACCTCAAATTTCTCATCGTTGAGATAATGTCTCCAACTTTTGAGAGCAAACACCACTACAGCTAGCTCCAGATCATGTGTGGGATAAAGACGTTCGTGTACTTTTAACTGTCTTGATCCAAATGCCACCACATGATGACATTGCATGAGTGAACACCCAAGTCCTTCTCCCGAAGCATCACATTGTACTTCATAACCTTTGCCTCTTTCCGGCAAAATTAAAATAGGGGCAGCTGTAAGTTTCTCTTTCAGTGTTTCAATTCTCCGGTTGCACACATTTGACCATTCAAATTTGACTCATTTCTGAGTGAGTCGAGTCAATGGAGACGCTATTTTGGAAAAGTCCATGAGAAATTTTCGATAATAACCCGCCAATCCTAAGAAACTGCGAATCTCGGTTACGTTCCTTGGTGCTTTCCAGTCTTTCACGGCCGCCACCTTAGCCGGATCCACGGCTATTCCTTCCTCAGATATAACATGTCCCAAGAAGTTCACATGAGAAAGCCAGAACTCACACTTAATGGCTTTGGCATATAGTTTGTTCTGCCTCAAAGTATTCAATACTATCCGTAGATGCTCTGCATGTTCCTCCTGACTCTTGGAATATATCAGGATATCGTCGATGAATACGATTACAAACTGGTCCAGATACGGACAGAAAATCCTGTTCATTAAGTCCATGAACACCGCCGGTGCATTTGTGAGTCCAAATGGCATGACTACAAACTCGTATAGTCCATACCGTGTCCTGAAGGTGGTCTTCTCTATATCTTCCTCCTTCACCCGGATTTGATGATAACCAGACATCAAATCAATCTTTAAAAAATGGCTGGAACCCCTCAATTGATTGAATAAATCATCGATCCTGGGTAGAGGGTACTTGTTTCAGACCGTTAGCTGGTTCAGCTTCCGGTAGTCCACACACATTCGTAGTGAACCATCCTTCTTCTTTACAAACAGTACTGGGGCTCCCCATGACGATGTGCTGTTTCGAATGCAACCCAGCTTGAGCAGTTCGTCAATCTGTTTCTTCAGCTCCGATATCTCAGCTGGTGCCATCCGATAGTGTGGTAGAGACACTGGTGAAGTACCAGGATACAGCTTGATTTCAAAGTTGATCTCCCTCATAGGCGGCAAGCCAAGGAGTTCCTTTGGAAAAACATCCGCAAATTCTCTTGTAATCGCCGGAAGCTCCGTGATTGGTGCTTTGTTTATGATGATATTGTTCAATACCACATGGTTCAAACCTTCCTGCAGCCCACTCTGCTTGTCTGCACGAACCACATACTGTTTTCCTTCGGGTGACCAGAATGTCACTCTTCGGCGGTAACAGTCAATGTTGGCTTGGAACTTAGCCAACCAATCCATACCAAAGATAATATCGTACTCTGTCATGTCGAGTACTAGATAATTGAACTCAAATCTGAGTCCAGCTAATTCAGTATTGACTGCCGTGCATATAAGTCCCAATGCAGAGTTTCCGACAGGGGACACAATTGTGAGTGCTGTGGCTAATCTTTGAACTAGGGTACCGGTAGCAGTTATAAATGATGCAGCTATGAAGGAGTGTGAAGCTCCAGAATCAAATAGAGCATATGCATAAGAACTACTAACTACCGCCATACCTTGTATCACTGAATGATCTTCCTCTGCTGGAGGTGCTAGGGTGAACAAATGTCCAGATCCGGTGGGGTTAGGCGCCCATCTCGCCTGATTAAACGCTCTGCCTCCCCGAGAATTAGTTGGTCTGGCGGGTGGACGAAACGATCCTCTGGAGTAAGAGAGCCGGTTGAGTTTTGGACAATTCTTCCTGAGATGACCCGGCTGTTCACAATGATAGCAGTTACCCATTCCTCTAGAAGCCTGAGAGACTACTACAGATTGAGAGGGCTGGTTGGGGCGAAAACCCCCAGTGGATGCAACAGACGGTGAGGGTCTGCTGAAGTTCGGTCGGAACTTCTTGTTAGGCTGATACGTACCCCTCCCACTCCGTGCTAGGCGGTTGTCAACTCGTGTGAACTCAGCCAATTCCTGGTCAACAATGGTGGCTTTGCTAACCACTTCCGCGAACGTGGCTGCCTTGAACACAGTCACTCTGGCCCTAATGTTTGACCGCAACCCACGCTCAAACTTGCGAGCCCGCCGGTACTCCTTGTCCACAATATAGAATGCATAAATTGATAAGCTGAGAAATTCCTGATGGTACACAGCTACTGTCATCGAGCCTTGCACTAATGACAAAAATGCTTGGATCTGGCGTTCCTTCTCTTCTTCCAGAAAATAATGATCTAAAAACGTCACTGAGAATTGGTCCTAGGTCATAACGGTTCTTTCCCTCTCTGGCACAAGTGCCTGCTGTTTCTCCACTATTTCCCACCACTTAGCAGCGTCCTCTATCAGCTGTGACGTGGTCAGTAGAATTTTGTGGGCATGACTCTTGATGTTCAAAAGAGTCAGTATGTGAGAGATCTTTTTCAACCAGTTCTCTGCTCCAACGGGCCCTTCTCTCCCCTTGAAGTACGGAGGGCGTTGTTGTTGGAAGTCTCTGACCATGCTCCGGTCATTGGCCTCGCTCGCGCTTCCACCTCCATTCATATGTTGTTGGAGGACAGAAGTGACTACTGCTTGTACCAAGCTCTGTAGTTTAGGCGGCACTTGTGGTATAATCACGTTGTTGTTCCCCTCTTCCTCCCGTTGATATGAAGGGTTACTATCCCCCTCATCTCGCCGAGAGTGATGCGATCCTTCTTCATTTAGCGATTTTGATTTCTCATGTACTGTTTTCTCCTTATCATGTACTGATTTCTCCTTATTATATTGTAACTCCTCTTCATGTGGAATGTATGAGATCTCTTTTCCTTTCCTTTACCGTCTTGTCGAGTCTTTCTTTTTGGCACCGTCTCACCAAAGCCAATTTGTAATACTTTCTCCTTTCCCTTCTGGTTTTGTAGGCTTTTTCTCGTTGGAGCCATTTCTTCCTAATTCATGGAAACATTATTGTCTTAGTTTTCTTCGCAACATACATTAAACACTATAAATCCTCATAGAATCATAAAATTGCATATTCTATATATATTCATATTTCATCTTTGTACAAGGGTTGGTAGGGTTAAATAAACCCTTCAAATAACAAAATGCACCTGCAACCCTTACAAAATAACACACTTTTAATGACTTTTCCTTACTACTTCATATCCTAGTCTTCCGTAGAAGATCCTGCATCATCAGCAAACTTGAAACGATTATCAGGACATGTCATCGACATGTAACACCCCGCCCTTTTCACTCTAATAATCAGAGTTTATTTTTTTATATATATATAATAATCAACCAAGTGATCGGGGCGGAGTGTCATGACGCGAGTTAAGTTTGGATCTCTAAATCCGACCCTTAACTGGCCAAGCCCATGTGCGTATGAACTAAATCCATAAAACTGATCCGCACATGGTACAAATACAACTTGCGGAATTAACTTAGTCTTAAACTAACTGAGGTTATAATAGATCCTAAGTCTAATCCATTTTTTAACTTAAGATAGCAAAGTACTTAATCATATTCTCCAAAAATTACTAACAATCTTAACTGATCGTTCAATCAAACCATCCAAAATAAATCAAACCATAGCATCTACTTAACTACTTATTACATGCCAACACATCTAATTACCAAATTACATTTTCCAAATAAATCAAATAACAAGTCTATAAATAGTCCATTCAAAGTCCATTTAAATCATTCAAACCGCCCATGCTTCTTTGCTTGGTCCCCTTCTCGATCCTCATTCTTTGACTTTCCTACGTCATCCACTAAGGGTAAAGATAGAGGGCGTTAGATCAACGCGCCCAGTAGTGTTTCCGAATAGGGCTACCACAAGGTTAGTATAAAACATGCAAATAATATAATAATACATGTATGTCAAAATTCCATAAAACAGCTATGTATGAAATGAACATGTAATGAGTCCCACCCATCACCATTCTACATAGCCTCCTCTTGACGGGATTCTCATCGTCAAGGTACCCCACAGTGGTCTTTCGGACGCCTCGATGGAGTGTGGCCTCTGGATTCCTCATGATGGGATTCTCATCATCAAGGTCCCCAAAATGGTCTTTCGGACGCCCCAACGGAGTGTGGCCTCTGGTTACAACACCATCATCCCATGCCATGCATGAGATGTCTATGCAAACATGTCATTTGTAAATATAACATTTCAAATAACTTATTCAAATAAACATAAAACAGCAAATAAGATATGTGGTTATAACAAGGTAGGAAACCTATACTAGATTACTTTTTTTGACCCTTCCTTTGAACCGTCTTCCGATCACGACTTATACGCCGTTCTAGAAATCCAAATACCTTATATGCATAGCAGCAAGTTAATCATTTGTCTACTTAATTTCCAGCAAAGCCTAATGTTCCATGGACCACTTAGTGGGGTTCGGCTAAAGCCATGGCCGAACCTCACCCATTAAAACTTTGGTCATTCTTTTATTTAATTAAAACCATCTAATTAACCCAAACTCCCAAATGAACCTTGGTAGGGTTCGGCCATACATTATGGGTGAACCTTACTACTTTGGTTTTAACCCATTTATCCAATCATATGATCATTTTATTTTTGATCATTTCATCCATAATTACGAGTGTGCCATTGAGACCAACCTTTGCTTTAAATTGGCTAACTTTCATCGCCTAATATAAAACCATCTAAGTGGGGTTCGGCCATACACATGGCCGAACCTCACCACTTAATTTGATCATTCTTAAACCCTTCATATCTCCATATAAACTAACCACTATGTCCAACAATTACCATTAGTGGGGTTCGGCCATACACATGGCCGAACCTCACCAATCTGATTTTTATCCCCACTACACTCCACAATTTATTCCAACTCAATCTAAACCAAAACATTTAATTCATCTTAACCCAATTAAATTTTTGAGCTCAATTAATGGTCAAACAAGTCAACCACAACCCATTGGGTCCAATTTGGCCATTTTGACCCATTTAACAAAATTTGACCCAATTATGATTTTTTGACCCGTTTAAGTACATCTTATCCATTTATTTGTTTTGTAAACAAAACTACCATCCTTTGGGTCTTGATTGAAGCATTGACCCATTTAAATTCAAATCAAATATATCACAATGGCAATTCCGTAAATATGAATAAATTCATATAAAGTGATAACTTTGAAATTCCAGTGTGTTACAATACAATCCTCTTTTCATAATTTTCGTCCCAAAAATCGAAACGAAGTAGGATTTCAAAATAAATCATACAAACAATTTAGGGTGAGATGTTCTCATCTCCGATTCCAGTTCCCAAGTGGCTTCCTCAACACCATGTCGATCCCATACCACCTTGACGAAGTGAATCGCTCGGTTACGCAACACCCTTTGCTCATTCTCTATTATTCTGACCGGCTTCTCGATGTAAGTGGCGTCGATTTGTACATCTATGTCTTGCACATTCAAGACATGAGATGGATCGGGGTTGTACTTCCTCAGCATCGACACATGGAATACATGTAGAATCGCCAACTGCGAAGGAAGTGCCAACTGATAGGCTACATCTCCCATCCTTCTTATAATTGAAAACGGTCCCACATATCTTGGCGACAATTTTCCTTTCTTCCCAAATCTCATGTGGCGAGACCTTCAAGAATACCATGTCTTCCACTTCAAATTCGAGGAACCTCCTCATTTTATCAGCATAGCTCTTTTACCGACTCTGTACGGTCAACAAATGCTGACGTATCAACTGAATCTGTGCAGTAGTTTCTGCAACCAACTCGGGTCCTATCAGCGCAGGTTCGCCGACCTCGGTCCAGCACACTGGTGACCTGCATGGTCTACCATACAAAGGTTCGAATGATGCCATCTGAAGGCTTGCTTGGTAGCTATTGTTATAAGAAAACTCTACCAGTGGCAAATGATCCTCCCATCCACCTTTGAAGTCTAGCATGCACGCCCTCAGCATGTCCTCCAGTGTTTGTATTGTTTTTTCCGACTGGCCATCAGTCTGTGGATGGAATGCTGTGGTAGTCAGTAAATCGGTCCCCATGGCTAACTGCATACTCTTCCATACCCTGCCGGTGAATCGACTATCTCTATCAGATACGATTGTCCGAGGAATACCATGTAATTCGACATCTTGATAGGAATAAAATGCGCGAACTTGGTCAGTTGGTCTACCACGACCCATATAGCGTCATTGCCCTTCGAGGACCTCGGTAATCCCGTCACAAAGTCCATGGAAATGTGCTCCCATTTCCATTCTGGCACAGATAAGGGTTTGAGTAACTCTGGTGGCTTCTGGTGTTCCGTCTTAACTTGTTGACAAGTTAAACAATGCGCCACAAACTCTGCAACATCATTCTTGAGTCCATGCCACCAATAATGTCTTTTTAAGTCATGATACATTTTTGTGCTACCCGGATGAATGGAGAGCTTGCTCTGATGTGCCTCTATCAGTAATTCTTTTCTGCAACTTCTTGGCACATAAATTCAACCCCGGAACATAAGACCCTGTCCTGGTCGTAATTTCCAATCTTGTACAACCTCACCAATAGACATCTTGGCCCATGTCTCTGTCATCTCCGGATCTGTTCGCTGCTCCTGTTCAATCTTTGTAACCATGTTGGATCGTATGATCAAATTGTACATACTCCCATGGTTTGTGATGTATAGATTGAACTCACGAATGGTATTCAACATCTTCCATTCGGTCCTGATCAGACATGCCACTGATGCATGAGACATGCAGCTGAGAGCATCCGCCACCTTGTTGGCCTTTCCCGGATGATATCGGAGCGCAAATTCATAGTCCGCCAGATATTCCATCCATCTACACTGCCTCAGGTTGAGTTCTTTCTGATCAAATAAATACTTCAAGCTCTTGTGACTTGAAAATACTTCAAACTTCTCACCATATAGATAATGTCTCCAGCTTTTGAGAGCGAAGACCACCGCAGCTAATTCCAGATCATGTGTGGGGTAGAGGCGTTCATGTATCTTTAGTTGTCTTGAACCATATGCCACCACACGATCACGTTGCATGAGTGAACATCCCAGTCCCTCTCCTAATGCATCGCATTGTACTTCATAACCTTTGCCTATTTCCGACAAAACTAAAATAGGAGCAGTTGTAAGTCTCTCTTTCAGCTCCTCAAACCTCTGATTACACAACTCTGACCACTCATATTTGACCCCTTTCTGAGTGAGTCGAGTCAATGGAGATGTTATTTTAGAGAAATCCATGATGAACTTCCTATAATATCCAGCCAAACCTAGGAAGCTACGGATCTCAGTGACATTCTTCGGTGCTTTCCACTTCCTCACTGCTGCCACCTTTGCCGGATCAACGGCTATACCATCAGTTGTTATAACATGCCTAAGAATTTGACCTCAGGTAGCCAAAATTCACATTTGCTTGTTTTGGCATACAACTTGTTCTGTCTGAAGGTGTTCATTACTATTCGTAGATGCTCAGCATGATCCTCCTGACTCTTGGAATGGATCATGATATCGTCAATGAACACTATAACAAACTGATCCAGATATGGACGGAAGATTCTGTTCATTAAGTCCATGAACACAGCCTGTGCGTTGGTAAGTCCAAAAAGCATGACTACAAATTCAAATAGTCCATACCGTGTCCTGAAAGCTGTCTTCTCTATATCTTCCTCCCTGACCCGGATTTGATGATAACAGGACATCAGGTCAATCTTGGAAAAGTGACTGGAACCCCTCAACTGATAGAATAAATCATCGATCCTAGGTAGAGGATACGTGTTCCGGACAGTTAGCTGATTCAACTTCCGGAAGTCCACACACATTCTGAGTGAACCGTCCTTCTTTTTCACGAACAACACTGGAGCTCCCCATGATGATGTGTTGTTCCGAATGCAACCCAGTCTGAGTAACTCATCAAGCTGCTTCTTCAACTCGGACATTTCTGCTGGTGCCATCCGATAATGGGGTAGCGACACTGGTGAAGTACCAGGATACAGCTTGATCTCAAAATTGAGCTCCCTCATAGGTGGTATACCAGGGAGTTCTTTTGGAAAGACATCAGCAAATTCTTTCACAATTGCTGGAAGCTCAGTGACTGGTGCTTTGTTGATGACAATATTGTTCAACACCAAATGATGCAACCCTTCCTGCAGTCTGCTTTGCTTGTCGGCACAAACTATATGCTGTTTTCCATCGGGTGACCAGAATGTCACTCTTTGGCGATAACAATCAATATTGGCTTCATAACTAGCCACCAGTCCATGCCGAATACAATATCGTACTCAGTCATGTCGAGTACCAGATAATTGAACTCAAATCTGAGTCCAGCGAGTTCTGTATTTATGGCCGTGCATATGAGTCCCAAAGACGTGTCTCCGATAGGGGATACTACTGTGAGTGTGGTGGACAGCTTTTGAACTAGTGTACTAGTAGCAGTTATAAGGGATGCATATATAAAAGAGTGCGATGCTCCAGAATTAAACAATAAGAACTATTGACAACGGCCATACCTTGAATCACAGAATGATCCACATCCTCAGGAGGTTCCAGAGCAAATAGTCGTCCAGATCCGGTAGGATTAGGCGCCCAGCCCGCCTGATTATAAGTCCTGCCTCCTCGGGAGTTAGCTGGCATAGCTGGTGGACGGAAAGATCCTCTGGAATATGAGAGCTTATTGAGCTTTGGACAGGCTCGCTTGAAGTGACCCGGCTGATCACAGTGGAAAAAGTTGTTCACCCCTCTGAATGACTGAGTAACTGATGTAGATGGGGAGGGCTGATTGGGACGAAAGCCCCCCGTGGACCCAGTAGATGGTGAGGGTCTACTGAAGTTCGGACGGAACCTCTTGTTGGACTGGAACCCACCCCACCCACTTGGAGCTCGGCGGTTGTCAAACCGCACCATTGCATTCAACTCATGTTCTGCTATTGTGGCCTTGCTGACCACCTCAGCCAATGTGGTGCACTTGAATATGGTCACTTTGGCCCTGATATTTGGCCGTAAACCCCACTCAAACTTCCTTGCTCTGCGATGTTCTGTGTCCACCATATAGAATGCATAAATGGATAAACTGTGAAATTCCCGGTGATACTCTGCCACCGTCATAGAGCCCTGTACCAAGGACAGAAAAAGTTGCGTCTGTCGCTCCTTCTCCTCCTCCGGAAAGTAGTGTTCCAGAAAGGTTGCTGAAAACTCATTCCATGTCATGGCCGTCCTCTCCCTAACTGGTATGAGTGCCCTCTGCTTCTCCACCACCTCCCACCATTTACCGGCATCTTTTATCAGTTGTGAAGTAGCCAATAGAATCCTGTCAGCATGACTCGAGATCTTAAGTAAATTTAAGATCTGAGTGATCTTCTTCAACCAGTGCTCAGCTCCGACAGCCCCTTCCTTCCCTTTGAAGTAGGGAGGACGCTGTTACTGGAATTCTCGAGCCATACTCCGGTCACTGGCATCCTTGGAACTTTCACTCCCATTCATATGTTGCTGGAGTACAGAAGTTACCACTGCTTGAACTAAGCCCTGAAGTTCAGGCGGTACATGTGGTATATGTAAACCACTGTTCCCTTCTTCCTCCTTCCGAGATGAGTATTCCCGCTCCCTCCTTTCTCGCCGAGAATGATGTGACTTTTCAGAGTGATGTGACCTTTCAGAATGATGTGACTCTTCCTCATTATGTGATTTTCCAGCCCCTTCTTTAGCCTGAGAATGCTCTTCCTCTGGTGGAGATCTTTCCCTTCCTTCCTCATACTGAATAAGTGGTATCTCTTTTTCTTTCCCTTTCTTGCTTTGTGGGATCTTTCTTTTTGGTGCCATTTTCCCTAAGTCATGAAAACATAATTGACTTAGTTTCTTCATACAGTTTGTGTTTCACTATTTTTGGAGAGATTTCCAAATAAGCAATCTTGGTTTTCTTTTGTTTTTGGGGAAATTTCTAAATCCCTATTGTTTGTTTTCTTTCTCAATTTGGGGAATATTGGGGGATGTATATCCTATTTTGCTACATTTGATAGATCAATTATAATACAGTACTTTTGCTATCTTTCACTGTTGTTCTCAGATTGATTTGTTCAGTTTGAGTCCACGAAGTAAATTAATCCGGCCCCCAGTCAGCGGACTCCGAAGAGTCGGTCAGTTGGGATTCTTATTCGTCAGTGAGACATGAAACCGTCTTAATCTTACTTCGGAAGATTCAACTTCCCGTTTGGCTCTGTCACCAACTGTAACACCCCGCCCTTTTCACTCTAATAATCAGAGTTTATTTATTTTATTTTTTTTATATAATAATCAACCAAGTGATCGGGGCAGAGTGTCACGACGCGAGTTAAGTTCGGATCTCAAAATTCGACCCTTAACTGGCCAAGCCCATGTGTGTATGAACTAAATCTATAAAACTGATCCGCACATGGTACAAATACAACTTGCGGAATTAACTTAGTCTTAAACTAACTGAGGTTATAATAGATCCTAAGACTAATCCATTTTTTAACTTAAGATAGCAAAGTACTTAATCATAATCTCCAAAAATTACTAACAATCTTAACTGATCGTTCAATCAAACCATCCAAAATAAATCAAACCACAGCATCTACTTAACTACTTATTACATGCCAACACATCTAATTGCCAAATTACATTGTCCAAATAAATCAAATAACAAGTCTATAAATAGTCCATTCAAAGTCCATTTAAATCATTCAAACCGCCCATGCTTCTTTGCTTGGTCCCCTTCTCGATCCTCATTCTTTGACTTTCCTACGTCATCGACTAAGGGTAGAGATAGGGCGTTAAATCAAAGCGCCCAGTAGTGTTTTCGAATAGGGCTACCACAAGGTTAGTATAAAACATGCAAATAATATAATAATACATGTATGTCAAAATTCCATAAAACATGCTATGTATGAAATGAACATGTAATGAGTCCCACCCATCACCATTCTACATAGCCTCCTCTTGACGGGATTCTCATCGTCAAGGTACCCCACAGTGGTCTTTCGGACTCCTCGAGGGAGTGTGGCCTCCGGATTCCTCTTGATGGGATTCTCATCATCAAGGTACCCCACAGTGGTCTTTCTGACGCCCCGACGGAGTGTGGCCTCTGGTTACAACACCATCATCCCATGCCATGCATGAGATGTCTATACAAACATGTCATTTATAAATATAACATTTCAAATAACTTACTCGAATAAACATGAAACAGCAAATAAGATATGTGGTTCCAACAAGGTAGGAAACCTACACTAGATTACTTTGTTTGACTCTTCCTTTGAACCGTCTTCAGATCACGGCTTGTACACCGTTCTAGAAATCCAAATACCTTATGTACATAGCAGCAAGTTAATTATTTGTCTACTTAATTTCCAGTAAAGCCTAATGTTCCATGAACCACTTAGTGGGGTTCGGCCAAAGCCATGGCCGAACCTCACCCATTAAAACTTTGGTCATTCTTTTATTTAATTAAAACCATCTAATTAACCCAAACTCCCAAATGAACCTTGGTAGGGTTCGGCCATACATTATGGCTGAACCTTACCACTTTGGTTTTAGCCCATTTATCCAATCATATGATCATTTCATTTTTGATCATTTCAGCCATAATTATGATTGTGCCATTGAGACCAACCTTTGCTTTAAATTGGCTAACTTCCATTGCCTAATATAAAACCATCTAAGTGGGGTTCGGCCATACACATGGCCGAACCTCACCACTTAATTTGATCCTTCTTAAACCCTTCATATCTCCATATAAACTAACCACTATGTCCAACAATTACCATTAGTGGGGTTCGGCCATACACATGGCCGAACCTCACCAATCTGATTTTTATCCCCACTAAACTCCACAATTTATTCCAACTCAATCTAAACCAAAACATTTAATTCATCTTAACCCAATTAAATTTTTGAGCTCAATTAATGGTCAAACAAGTCAACCACAACCCATTGGGTCCAATTTGGCCATTTTGACCCATTTAAAAAAATTTGACCCAATTATGATTTTTTGACCCGTTTAAGTACATCTTATCCATTTATTTGTTTTGTAAACAAAACTACCATCCTTTGGGTCTTGATTGAACCATTGGCCCATTTAAATTCAAATCAAATATATCACAATGGCAATTCCGTAAATATGAATAAATTCATATAAATTGATAACTTTGAAATTCCAGGGTGTTACACGACATGTGTCCCAATACTCCACATGTCAAGCAGGGTATTATCCCCGGTCCTCCAATATAAGGACAATTAGTCCTTGCCTCTCCGTGCCCATGTAGTCCACAACCCGGGCAAGCCACCTCAAGAGGGTGGGGGCAATATGTCCAGTTGTGCCCATCCTGGTTGCACAACTCACACATATAGTCAGGATCTATCTCCCCAACCGATACTATTATTATAGGAACATCTTCTGTAGGATCCTCCGGAAAAGGTGCTAGATCCTCTTCATTTTCCTCGAGAGGTTCCATTATCCAAGGAATATCTTGCATAAGATCCTCCAATAATCGTGCTAGGTCCAATTCATCCTCCTTGGGAGGTCCCTCTTGATTGTCCATGTTCACTCCCATGTTGGAGTTGTTGGAATCAGACACCAAATCTACGGGATTGCTAGGGGTCCCGCTGTACACCTTCTAATACTCCACGTTACTCGACATATCTGTATCATATCAGTAGAACGTAAGAATATTCAACAACAATTCTAAATAAACCACTCGTGGTTTTGGGGGAATTTGTTATGCATAATATCATGTACTTTGTTTGGCGAGATTGCCAAATCATCACTCTTTGTGTTTCTTTGTTTCTGGGGAAATCTCTAAATTCCTGTTGTTTGTTCCTCAATGTGGGGATATCAGGGGAGTGCATCCTACTTTGCTATGTTTGATATATCCAGTTATGATGACTGTACTTTACTTTGCTATCTTTTATCGTCATTCTCAGATTGATTGTTCAGTTTGAGTCAATCGAAGTAAATTAATCCGGCCCCCAGTCAGCGGACTCCGAAGAGTCGGTCAGTTGGGATTCTTATCTGTCAGTGAGACATGAAACCGTCTTAATCTTACTTCGACGATTCAACTTCCCGTTTCGCTCTGATACCAACTGTAACGCCCCGCCCATTTCCACATTCCGAGAATCAGAGTCTATTTTTTTTTTTTTAAGTGAAAGAGAGCGGGGAGACGTCACGACGCGAGTTAAGTTCAGACTACCCAAGTCCGACCCTTAACTGGCCACCCATGTGTGTATGGACTAAACCATGATAGATAATACACACATGGAACTACTCAAAACATGCAGAATAAATATATCTAATTGCGGAACTAAACTGAAGAGATAGCAAGTACAAGTCTCAATTATTAAATAACTTAATCTAAACATCCATTGTCAACAACATAAACAAACCATAGCAAAGTTAACTAGCTATTACATGTCCATAAAATATAACTCAAAAGACAGTAATAAAGAAATCCCAATCATCAATCAAGCGCTTAAGCTTGACTCCCCTCCTGGTCCTCGACCTTCTCTTTCCCTTTCCTTGTTCTTGCATTATCTTCTAAGAATAGAATTAGGACGTTAGATTAACGCGTCCAGTAGGATTTCCGATTAAGGCTACCACAGGGTTAGTATATAAAAACATGTGCTTATCATAGTATACATATATTATCAAAACATGTAAATCAATGCTATGCATGCACATGTAATGAGTCCCCACCCATCACGCATATACATAGCAATCACTTGACGTGAATTCCATCGTCAAGGTAATACACAGTACCTTTTTCATTTCATCTTGATGATCTACCTCCTGGCGGGACCCTCATCGCCTAAGGAGGCCGATGTGGTTCTCATCATCATAATACTTCTCCTGGTGGGACCCTCATCGCCTAAGGAGACCAATGTGACTCATATCATCATGTTACTCCTCCTGGTGGGACCCTCATCGCATAAGGAGGACGGTAACTCATATCATAAATACTCCTCCTGGCGGGACCTGCATTGCCTAAGGAGGTCTCACAGTTGCATCACAGCATATCAACGGAGTGCGACTCCGGGTTCCACAATCATCATCCCATGTCCATGCATGAGATGCCAATGAAGAGATGCAACATGTAAATAAATCTCATCATTCAAAATATGGTAATTAATGGTATAACAATATCTCATAAAAACCATCATGAAAACAAATGTAAATGTGGTTACAAGTAGGTAGGAAACCTACCGAAGATTAGCTTCGGTGTTTGTTCTTTTTCACTGGATCACGATTCGCACGCCGCTAAAGAGATCCGTCACCTTAATCACGTAAACTATGAATCAACTTCAATCCCAAGCATTTATTTTTTGTGGGGTTCGGCCATACAACATGACCGAACCTCATCATCTAAGTTTGGTCCTTACTTCATCTCTTGGTTACTAACCTTTATCACCAAACTGCCATTGGTTCCAATACTCAATTATATCACATTTTAACATTTAAAACTACCGATCAATTCCATGGAACGGATCCACGCAAAAACCCATAATCATGGTCCATGGGGTTCGGCCTTACACATGGCCGAACCCAATGGCTCCCTTGATCCAATAATTTTAACCTATGTATTTAACTTAGGCTACACCCTTTTACCAAGGTAATTACATGGTTCAGCCATCCAAAGGCTGACCCAAATCAGTAACCATAACCCCAAGTAAATCAAATAAAAACCCATAAGGCAACCCATGGGGTTCGGCCATTCACATGGCCGAACCTTATGGTTCTTTGGATGCAACTTTTCCAATAATTCCACACAGTTTATCTTCTGTATTTTGGCCATAAAAACAGCAAGGTTTAACCATCCATTGCCGATCCCATACAGTTAATTAATTCCATTTTACAATCCTTTTAAAAATCTATACACATGGTATGGTTTTTATCCCCAAAAACCATACCATTCACCAATGATTTCCATGGGGTTCGGCCAGCCCAAGTGGCCGAACTCCATGCTCTAAATTTCCATCTTTTGAACCTCATCCTCTTCCTTTACATCACTACGTAATTCAACCACAAGGTGACCTAATTAACATATGTAAAAATCACCATAGTTGACATGGTTTTTAACTTTCCAAAACATCAAACTAAACCACTCTTTTCATGGGGTTTGGCCAACCAAGATGGCTGAACCCAATGATATATTCTTTTATCCTTTTAAGCCATCTAATCCAAGGTTTAATCTTTTGATATATTCGGCCAATCCATAGCCCAACATATGACACTCAAAACCATGATTTTAGAACTTTTCAAAACATGTAAATAATCTAACTTAGCATAAAAAACAGTCCATGGTTTTGTCCTACAAAAACCATCCAATTTAACCCATTCTTTTCATGGGGTTCTGCCATCCCCAATGGCCGAACCCTATGATCAAATTTCCATCTTATTTATGAAATACCATCCAAGGTCTAATCCTTGATGGATTCGGCCAAATGATGGCCCAATCATACCCTTTATTTTTTTACAACTTATTTAACTAGATACTTTAAAAAAATCTTACCAATTTTCCTTTGCTCCTTCCCTCTTGCTTCCTTTCTTTCCTTTTTCCTTAATCCTTTGCCGAAATGGTGCTGGATCAAATGGTGAAACACAGCAACTGGTTCGGCCCAAAGATGGTGTTCTTGAGAGGGGGAGAGGGAGAGATGAAAAAAACCAATTTTTCCAAAGTGTACTCGGCCAAATGATGGTGTTTATTCCTTTTGTTAAATCATCCAACCTCCCACCATTCTCTTCATTGAACCTTGTTAAAACCGAGGGGGTATTGGGTGCCATCCAAGGCCCCTTGGTACCAACCGTCGCCGCCTTTCATGTAAGCCCATGCATCTCATGAGATGAGATGCATGCCACCCATGCTTGGTGTCCCTTGGCTTTGGCCAAGGCACCCCTTCATCCAACGACTAGGATTTGTCTATCTAAGTGTTGTGTGAGATTAAAACACCTTTCCATTTCCCCTTGACTCACTTGACTCATGAACCTTTTTATTCCAACTCAACTCATCCAATTCGACACACTTAATGCACCATATTTGAGTCAACTCTTTTCTTAATTAAAACCCAATCCAAATCAGTCCAACTCGAGCTGCACTAACTCATACTTGAGCTCAATTGAGAGCCCACACGGTCAGCCCTGGTCAACCTGGTCAACCCGACCCATTGGGTCCCCAATTAGTCCCTTGACCCGTTTTGACAACTTGACCCATTAATGGGCTGATTTTGCCATTTTTAAATGGTTTTCACATGTGCATCAAGCTACCCATTTTTGCTCCACTTGATTTCCAATCAATTCAGCTTAATCGCATTTAAATTGAGCTCACCCAATGGTCAAATAATCCATTATGACCCATTGGGTCCCAATTGGGCCCTTTGATCCATTTAGCCATTTTGACCCAATTGATGTACATTATCCGTTCATTTTAATCTAACCCTTATAATATGCTCTTAGGATCTTAGTTTGAGCAATGGGCCCCACTATTTCTTTATTTAACATCACAAGCATTAAATTTTAAAATTCAGGGGCATTTTCATAATTATCCATTTCATTGAGAAATTGGGGTGTTACAGTATCTCCAACTTTTGAGGGCGAAAATGACTACAGCTAGTTCCAAATCATGAGTGAGATAGTTGCGTTCATGGATTTTTAGTTGCCTTGAACCATATTGCCACCACATGATGACTTTGAGTGAAAGAGCATCCAAGTCCTTCTCCTGAAGCGTCACAGTATACTTCATATTGCTTGCCTCTCTCCGGCAAAATCAGAATGGGAGCAGTGCTAAGCTTCTGTTTCAGATCCTCAAACGTTCGATTGCACACGTCAGACCATTCAAATTTGACTCCTTTCTGAGTTAGTCGGGTGAGTGGAGCCTTAATCTTGGAGAAGTCTATAATAAATTTCTGATAGTAGCCAGCCAGTCCCAGAAAGCTGCGGATTTCAGTCACATTCTTCGGAGCTTTCCAGTCTCTAACCTCTGCCACTTTAGCCTGGTCCACGGCTATTCCTTCTGCTGATATGGCGTGTCCCAAGAAGTTGACCTCAGATAGCCAGAACTCGCACTTGCTTGCTTTGGCATATAACTGATTCTTCTTCAGTGTGTCCAAGACTATCCTTAGATGTTCAGCATGCTCCTCCCGACTGGTGGAATAAATTAGAATATCGTCAATGAAGACAATTACGAACTTATCCAGATAAGGATGGAATATTTTGTTCATCAAATCCATGAACACGACTGGTGCATTTGTGAGTCCAAAAGGCATGACCACATATTCATATAGTCCATACCGAGTTCTGAAAGCTGTCTTTTCTATGTCCTCATTTCTGACTCGGATTTGATGGTAGCTTGACATAAGATCAATCTTGGAAAAATGGTTGGAGCCTCTTAGTTTATCAAACAGATCATCAGTTCTGGATAGAGGGTACTTGTTCCTGACAGTCAGTTGATTCAACTTCCTATAATCCACACACATCCGAAGAGTACCATCTTTCTTCTTTACGAATAATACCGGTGTTCCCCAGGATGAGGTGTTGTGCCGGATGCATCCTAGTCTGAGCAACTCATCAATTTGTTTCTTCAGCTCAGACGTTACTGCATGGACCATCCAATAATGAGGCAATGATATAGGAGTAGTGCCAGGATAGGGTTTAATCTTGAAGTCAATCTCCCTTTTTGGAGGCAAACTAGGGAGTTCTGTCAGAAATACCCCTGCGTAGTATTTCACTATAGCAAGTAGTTCAGTCACCGGCGCCTTGTCTAGTCTAATACTGTTTAGCACAAGATGGTTCATTTCTTCATGTAATTTCCTGGTCATAGGAATGTTCTGTCTATTGGCATGTACTATAAACTGTTCTCCCTTGGGTGACCAGAATATCATTCTACGAAGGTGACAGTCAATGCCGGCTTGAAAGGTAGCCAACCAGTCCATGGCAAATATGATATCGTATTCTGTCATCTCAAGTACCAGATAATTGAATTTAAATCTGAACTCAGCAAGTTCAGTGTCTACGGAGGTGCAGATCAGACCCAGTGATGTGTCTCCAACAGGGGATACAATAGTAAGTGCAAAGGATAGTTGTTGTACTAAGATACCAGTAACATATAGGAACGAGTGAGATGCTCCTGAATCAAATAATGCAATATCATAAGAACTACCAACTACTTCCATACCTTGAATCACTGAGTGATCCACTGTCTCTGGAGGAGGAAATAAAGTATATAGCCATCCAGATCCTGTCAAAATGGGTGCCCGTCCCATCTGGTTATGTGCCCTGGATGCTTGTGATTGAGCTTGCCTGGCTGGAGGATGGAAAGAACCCCTAGAGTAAGAATGTTTGTTGTTCTGTGGACACTTCCTCTTGATATGGCCCTGCTGGCCACACTGATAACAGGTGATAACACCTCGAGGAGTCTGAGAGACTGGTCCTGATGTGAAGGACTGACTAGGACGAAAGCCACCAGTGGAGGCTGAGGGTCTCCCAAAGTTGGGTCTGAATTTCTTGCGAGGGCGGAAAGAATTTCCCCCTCTCTGGCTTCGTCTGTTCTTCACAAATTTGACTGTCTCCATCAGCTCTTGCTCGGCTATGCTGGCTCGACTGACCACTTTTGCCAAAGTAGCTGATTTAAAAATAGTAACTTTGGCTTTGATGTTTGGTCGCAGGCCTCGCTCAAACTTTCAGGCCTTCTTATGCTCCGTGTCCACCATGTATAGAGCATAACATGATTGACGGAGGAATTCTTGGTAGTATTCTGCAACGGTCATGGTACGCTAGACCAAAGCTATGAACACATGTGTCTGGCGCTCATTCTTTTCTTCTGGAAGTGATGGTCCAGAAACATCCCAGCAAACTGGTCCCAAGCCATCTCTATCCTATCCTCCGCTGGAATCTGCACTTGTTAATGTTCGATGACCTTCCACCATTTGCCGGCATCATCTACTAGTTGTGAGGTAACCAGCAGTATTCGGTCCTGGTCATCGGTGGTCTTAAGCAGCTTCAAGATCTTTGTGATATTCTCTATCCAGTTCTCCGCTCCTGCAGTTCCCTCTTTCCCTTTGAGGTTGTGCCTCCATTGCCGTTCTGGTGTTGCTGTAGAACGAAGGTGACTACTGCTTGCACTAAGCTCTGTAGCTCGGGAGGTACCTCAGGAATGTTCACACTGTCCTGTCCCTCTTCCTAATGTGGGTTCTGTCGGGTATTTCTTCTTCTTTGAGGCATTTTCCTAAATCATTGAAACATTGGTTGACTTAGTTTGCTAATAAGAACTTGTGTTCACATACTTTGAAGTTATAATTGCTCAAATAATCATAGGGAGGGGAGAGTTCTACTTAGTTCTCCTATTTATCACTTGTGTTCCTTACTTGGGGAAAATTACCTAAGTGACATCTTGTATTTCTTGTTTTGGGGAGATTTTCTAGATATCACATGATGATTCTTGTTCGGGGGAGGGACGACCTATTTTGCCTTCCCTTACTGTTGTTTTTCTCATCCAAGGTTGTTATCAGATTGAATGCTTACAATCTGATTCTCATCAAAGTAAATTAATCCGCCCCTCGTGCAGCAGACTCTGAAGATTCGGTCAGTTGGGATTCTTATCTGTTAGTGAGACCTGATACCATATTAATCTTACTTTGCAAGATTTAACACTTCCGGTTTCGCTCTAATACCAATTGTAACGCCCCGCCTTTTTTTCAATCGCCAATAATCAGAGTATATATTTTTTTTTAAAATAAGTGAGAGAGGACGGGTCGTCACGACGCGAGTTAAGTCCGAGTTTCCAAAACCCGACCCTTGACTGGCCACTAATACGTGTACGTGGACTAAGTCCACTGAAACATTTACACATACTTTCTTGATGCTTGTGGAATAATTATATGAATAAGATACTTATTCATTCTCTTCTCATCATTAGGCAAGGAAAACCAATCACCATACATTTCCAATAAAAACTTAAAGATTATCAAACCATAGCAAATAAGTTCTAAGTTATTACAATCCAAAATATAAGTCCTCCCAATACATCATTGAAATTCAAACTGAGCAATTTAAACATAATTCTTCCCAAGCTCCTACGCTTGGCTCCCTTCCGGTCCAACGTCCTTTTCTTTCTCATTCCCTGTTCCATCATCTATATGGTAGAAGTAGGGCATTAGTCAATATGTCTAGTAGGTATTCCAATTAGGGTTATGATACAGATGGGAGTAATATTAGAATAACATCAATCAAGGGTATATACTCTCATTAATGTCTTATTTGAAAAAAAACATCTTGTAAGTATTAAAACAATGCATGATGTCCATATCAAAATCATGCTAACATAAGTGTCATGTCATGGGTGTCAATGCCAAATGATATCCCCCCAATGTCCATACTCAATCACATCGTAAATCATATCAATGGTTTCCTTGGCCAATTATCTCCACAGTGTTTGAGGCAGCAACCACTAGAGCACAGTATACCCATCCACAAATTAATTGGGATTACCGATGGAGTGTGGACTCCTCCCTCTGCACAGGGTTTCAGAACCTTCCCAAGAGTTCTTTGGCCCAGTAATGCCATACCTTTTCTATCAATTGGGCGAGGCCAAATCTCAACAGTTCATATAGCTTCTTACAAGCTAATCTCAAGCCCAAGTTATGTCCGGACCGCTCAGAACTTGGTTTGCTGGTCATATGTGTTCCCTCCTATGCCATGCATGAGGTAATGTATACAAGAATGCCATATCATTTAAAATACATCATATCATTTGAAAATCAGTTCATAATCATATGCAATTTGTTTAACCAAATTAATCATCATAATTGGAATAAAACCAGTATCATATTATACTCCATAGTGTTTGCATTAAGGTAGGAATCCTACCAATGTCCGAATCACTAACAATCGCGTGAGATGAATTGTAGTCCCTTTGCGAATCTCTTTACCTTATCAATTTCAACCATATATATATATATATATATATATATATATTAATTTGATTTCCATTTTAATTTCATCACCCCTTCCATCCTACCAGATAGACAGAGGCATTTGGAAAATAATCCAAATTAAAACATTCTAATTCACTCAACTGAATCTGGAATTCAGTCGACTGAAACACAACCAAGTACCATCTGTGTTTTACCCGTAGACTTTTAGTCAACTGAATCATAAGATTTAGTTGGCTGAAATACAATCAGATACTATACAAACTTGACCTATACGCTTTTTAGTCGACTGAATCATAGATTCAGTCGGCTGAAATACAACTAGATATCATACGTGTTTGGCCAGTATACCTTCAATCGATTGAATCACAGATTCAGCCGGCTGACTTTGGGTCAGATCCTTTGTGTTCTTGGCCAGTATACGTTCAGTCGACTAAATCATAAGATTTAGTCGGCTGAAATACCAACAGATCGTTTACGTGTTTGGAAAGTATACTTTCAGTCGACTGAATCATAAGATTCAGTCAGCTGAAATACCAACAGACCCCATATGTGCTTAGCCGGTATACTTTCAGTCGACTGAATCACAGATTCAGTCAGCTAAAACATAACCAGATTACTTACATGTGTGGCCAGTATACTTTCAGTCGACTGAATCATAATTCAGTCGGCTGAAACACCAACAGATCCTTTGTTTGCTTTGCCAGCACACTTTCAGTCGATTGAATCATAAGATTCAGTCGACTGACTATTTGTCTGTTCTCTGTGTTTGCATGCATTGTAAAGCCCTTTTTCTTGAAATCCATTCTTAATCATTTTAAATCATGGATTTCATCTTCCATACTTTACTTAACAAACTTATCCTACCCATTAGCCAAGGTTAGGGTTTTTCATAATCCATCCAATCCTAGTATCCTCATAACACGAGTTTGAGTAGCCCTTTTGTTTGTGTTTTTATATTTAAGCCTTAAGTTCTTCCCTTCATCTTCTCATAATTGGTTGGCCTTTAACCAATGAGGCCCTTGGTTTAACCAAGGAGATGTAACATCCCGGGTTTTCAAATACATTATTATATTGGGTATCATCTATTTTAATTGTTAAATTTAAGATTTACAGACGGAAAGAAGGTTAGATGGGTAAGAATTGGGACAATGGCCCAATTAGGATCCAACGGATCATGGATAGAGTTTGATTCTAATTAATTGGGTAAATGTAGTTAATTGGGTCAATACCCAATTGGGACCCAATGGGTCAAGATGAATTGATGTTTAAGGTAAATGGGTAAGGAATTGATTTAATCGGGTCATGTAACCAATTAAGATCTAAGACATGGGATCCACCTCATCAAGTGAGGTGGCATGTAAGTGAGATGGCCAAGTGGGACCCAAATCCACCTCATCAAGTGAGGTGGCAAATGATTTAATGCACATGCAAATTCTTGGTTGACCAAGGGACAAGTGTAAGCCATGTGAAAGACAAGGGACAAGTGTAAGCCATGCATATTCTTGGTTGACCAAGGGACAAGTGTATGCCATGTGAAAGACAAGCCTCAAATGTAAGCTATGTGTCTCCTTGGATGGGACACATGGGAAAGACAAAGCCCCAAGTGTAAGCCATGCATATTCTTGGTTGACCAAGGGACAAGTGTATGCCATGTGAAAGACAAGCCTCAAGTGTAAGCCATGTGTCTCCTTGGATGGGACACATGGGAAAGACAAAGCCCCAAGTGTAAGCCATGCATCTTCTTGGTTGGGAGGCTAGGGCTAGACAAAAGACACACACACCAAACCCATTGGGCTGATCTTCTCTTGGAGAGAAATGAGATAGAGTTTCATCTCATCCTCTCCCTCCCTCTTGAGCAAAAGAAGTCTCATCTCTACTCCCATCTCTCTCTCTCCCTCTCTCAAACTACACTTAGCCGATTCTTGTCTCTCTCTCCCTCTCTCTCCCACATTTGGTCTTAACACTTAGAGGGCCAGGAAAGCATCAAGGAAATAGAGGAATTAACAAATAAAGGAAGGAGTTTGGGGGTTGATTTCAAAGAGACCTCTTTGGCCGAACCCTCCATTAGGAGTTTTTCATCTTAAACCCTCTCCCTCTCAAGCAACACTCTTTGGCCGAAGATCAAGGAGGAAGAAGAAAAGACTAAGGAAGTAGAAGAATGGAGGAGCAAGACGGAACGAAAGAAAACGGATGAGTCGCGGAATTGGTAAGTATTGCTTGACAAGATTTATTAATTAGAAAGAGGCTAAGGGAACCATGGTTTCGGCTATGGAATGGCCGAAACCATGGGGTTCCATGTAGATTGAAAATGGTTGGCCAAATGTTATAGGCCATGGATTTAAAATCCATCCAAGAAACATCAATGTGATGGTTAAGTATTTGGAGTGACAAAACCCTAATCTTGTCATGCATAAGGACCTCATGCATGTCCAATATAAGGAATATGATCAAAGATCATGGTTTGGCCCTTGTATGGCCAAACCCTAGATTTTATGTATGGACCATATAAGAACTCAAAAGGGATTGGATGAGGTTCGGCCATACATCATGGCCGAACCCCATCAAAGGATCTAATCATGGACATGTGATTTTTAAGAGAAAATGATGAACCATAGAGTTCGGCCATGTTGTATGGCCGAACCCCATGGAAATATGTTAGTGATTTTAATGGGTTTTAAAAGATGAAAACCATGGAAGAATGTTGGTGTTTTTAAATGGGTTCTAAATGATGAAAATGGTGGAAGTATGTTTATGGATTTTTATACATTTTTCATGATGAACCATGGATCATGTTTGTGGGATCTAATATGTTGTAAGTAATTTATGAAAGGAGAGGATGAAAAATGAGACATCATGGGTTCGGCCATATTGTATGGCCGAACCCTATGAACCATTTTGATGGATCATTTGGTAGATCTATGCATGTTTAAAAGGATGGAATGACCAAGCTAAGGAATGGAAGGATTTATTATGGATCTATGTTATGTTAATGAATCATGGATTGACCTAAGTTATGTGTAAATAAGTTAAGTGTTTAGCTATGGAAAGGGTGATAGCTAAGATGGGAATATGGTGAAAATAAAGTACCATGGGTTCGACCATGTTGTATGGCCGAACCCCATGGAGAATGTTTTATGGACTTAGGGTTTTTATTTAATGTAAAATGATTAACTTAGGTGATGGGACTAATAAATCAAAAGATGGAATGATCTTGGACCCACATTGATTAAAAAGATTAAGGACTAAAAAGAGGGGTCCAAAACAAAGGGAGTGAGGTTCGGCCATGTTGTATGGCCGAACCCCACTAAGGCATTTTTGTGGACTTAAAAACATGGTTCAGCCCCAATGTGTGTTGGAAACCTCTTAGGGGACTTAACCGAATAAAAGACTATGATGGTAAAGGGAGATGAACCTAGGTTGATGGAATTAAATGGATCACCAAATTGATGTATGTCTATGTGTTAAATGTAATAAGGTAACGAGATTTCACAAACGGTGTACGATCGGCATGACGCGATCAATGATTGATTTTTTGGACGAAAACGCAAGGACACGATATTTGGTAGTTGGTAGGATTCCTACCTTATTGATACACTGGATTTATGTATATGTCATGTTTTTAATTCTATGTTAATTTTGGTATCAAAGTACCATGTTTCAACTATGGGATTTTAATGCTATGATGGTTATTATTACATAGCATGTTTGCACTTGCATCTCATGCATGGCATGGGAGGGAACAAATGAGGGGAGTCCACGCTCCATTCGGTTTTCAGATAAACAACCGTGGGGAGGAATCCACACTGATTCCAATGGATGTATGATTGAATTGTAACCGGACTCCACGCTCTGTTCGGTGTGACCGATAAGGCATTCGTGGGGAGAGAAATACTGTGTTTGAGATGTAACCGGAATCCACGCTCTGTTCGGTGGGACCGATAAGGCATTCGTGGGGAGAGTTATACTGTGTTTGAAATGTAACCGGAGTCCACGCTCCGTTCAGTGGGACCAATACGGCATTCGTGGGGAGTCATGATAGAAATACTTGATGTGGCTTGTTTATCAAGGGGACTACTGATGTGATTTGTGATATGATTGATGGGTGGGATTCATGGCATAAGACACCCATGGCATTACATTGGCATGATTTTGTTATGAGTATCATGCACTGTTTTGGTTTTATCAGCATGATTATGATCTCTATTATCATGCACTGTTTTTAGGTATTATGTTTTACAAGTACGGTATGATGTTTTGTATCTTGGCTTTATACTAATCCTATGTGTATAACCCTACTTGGAATTCCTATTAGGTGCATTGACTAACGCCTTACTTCCACCTTAGATGATGACACAGGAAATGGAAGGAATGAAGGACGCGAAAGGAGCCAAGTTTAGGACCTTGGGCAGCTTATTGCTTATTTTTAAGTTTTAGTTCTGGACAGTGTGTTTGAGCTAATTGCATTTTGGGATTGTAATGACTTAGCTATTATTCTACTATGGTTTGACGTTACCTCAGACTTTAACTTCAGTTAAGTTTTGGGTGATTGATTTTCTTGCTAAGTAAAGGTTATGGTTGGTTTATGTGATCAAATATTGATTCCGCAATGGGTTTATTCCGCAAGTATAACTTTAATGCGTGTGAACTGTTTTAGTGGACTCGGTCCACGCACACGTATGGTTGGCCAGTTAAGGGCAAGGCTTTAGAAGCTCGGACTTAGCTCGCGTCGAGGCGTCCCGCTCTCTCTCACTCTTTATTTAAAAAAAAAAAAATAGACTCTGATTTTCGGCGAGTGAAAAAGGGCGGGCCATTACAGGAGACCCTTGGCCTAAACCAAAGAGACCCCTTGGCTTCCCAATGAGTCCCTTGGCCTCCTAATGTCTAAGTACAATGTACTTAGACAAGCTACCCAATCTCATCCCTTCGTCTTCTCAACTCAAACAAAACCTTTACTCAACACTTGACTCACACGCGGTTGACCAAGTCAACCCATGTCATGGCCGGGCATGCATGTGGTGACTTTGGTCACCACATGGCACTTGGGTCCCACAATGGCCATGTCACTTAATGATGTGGCATCCTTGCTTAGTTGGCTTCCATGTGATGACATGTATGCCACATGGCAATGCCACATCACTCACATGCCACCTCATTTCATGAGGTGGACTTTAATGCATTAAATGCACTAAATTATCCAATTAAACTAATTTAACAAAACTTACCCAATTACTTTAAAATCAAGCTCACCCATGACCCATTGGATCTTAATTGGGTAATTGACCCATTTCCTTGCCCATCTATTATCCTTTTCAACCATTTAATCTCAAATTCAAGTAAATTGCAATCCAAGTGGGCCAATCCAATAATTTTATAAGCCACGGAGAATCCGGGGTGTTACACAACACACTTAGTCGATGGGTCGGGCTGAGATTAATTATTCATCCCTTCGTTCCATATTATGTCTGTTGTACCTCAGGCCGACACATCGACATTGTCGATATGTCGTCCCGAGATCAGTTCATCATTCGTACGTTTTATTATTTTTTTATTTCCGTCATACACAGGTTGATACATTGACATAAGCGATGTGCCATCTTGGGATCCAGTTCCATACTTAACATCTTTGGTTCGCTGAATTCTCGCCCCAGGCAACACATCCATGAAGTCGACATGTCGACTGGGTTGAGTCAGAAGTCATGGATCCATCGTCCATGGCTTCCTTTTACTTAGATGTTTATGGTTATTGGGTAATTTCTTTCCCAATACATTCATACAAGTTTTCTAAACAACCTAAGGGTATTGATTTATTTTAAAACTATTAGAACTTCACCAACCTCGAGTGATTCGCAGGTGTGCTTGAATGGGTGAAATCTGATCTCCCTTGTTTCCTTGCTTTCCACCTTCCTTGCTGACTCGATTTTTCCTTCCTCTCGCTTGGTCACTCCTTCCTTTCCTGGTACAGAGGAAGCCTGTGAGGAGGTGAAAGGTTTCCCGGTCGAGTTGAAGGTTAGGGTGTGAGTGAGAGGGTGTACTCGGATGGTAAAGAGGGGTGGTTAAGCACTTTGGTTTTTCTTACGTTTAAACTATTTTTCCTCTATTTTTTCTTTCTTTATTTTCTTCACTTTCCCTTCATTTTCTCTTCTTTTTATCTTCACCTTTTGTTATCCGTAGACCCTTAATCGAGTACTTGAAAACTGAAGGGTCATTGTAAATGCCCATGCATAGAGAAAAGAATGGCTTGGGCGGTGGTAGACAGAGCGTCTGCTGAAGATGTTCCGTCTACTTGACACATCTACTTTGTCGATGTGTGGACCCATTTGATAATCTTTCCCCGACACATCGATCCAGTCAATGTATCACCTGGAAATATTCAGACTTCCCGACACATCGACCAGGTCGATGTATCGCTTGAGGAAATTTTAATTTTCCTTTATTTCTTTCAATAAGCATGTACATTATTTGGACCAAATCACATATATTTCATTTATATGATAAAAAAATTTACATAATAAGAGGATTTAAAATTCCGGGTCCTTCTAGATTGGAGCAGAAGTCAAAGCAATTTTCAAATTTTCAAAGACTATGACACATTTTTCATCAAAATCGAAAAGGACATCCTTGGTCAGGAGTCGACAGAGAGGTCGCGATATGTCACTGAATCCTTTGATATACCTTCTGTAAAATCTAGCATGAACTAAGAATGACCTAATCTCTTCAACAGTTTGAGGTCTTGGCAAATTAGAGATTAATTTAACTTTGGATTTATCTACTTCAATTTCTTTTTCTTTGGGTCTCTTTGTCGGAATCACTCTCTGATTCAGAGGTGTCCACATGGGTCACACCCACATTCCTAACCTTCTGAATTTTTTCTGAGGGACATTCATTCATGAAGTGTCCTCTCCCCCCACAATTATAACATGTCTGCTCCTTGGCAACCTCCCTCTCCTTCCCTTTCCCTCTAATTTCTTCTTGTCTTCTAAGGTATCTTTTACTTGATTCACCATTTCCCATTCTTCTCGAGTTGTTTCTTTTAACAAAGTTTTTATAAAACTTTTTGGCAAATATTGCCATTTCATCATTTGAGAATTCATCTTTCGAAACATCTTTTTTTTTGTTTTTTTTTTTGTTTTAAGGAAGATTTCAAGTTAATGGGTTTGTCCTTTGGTTGTTCAAAGTGTAGTTCATATATTTGTAATGAACCAACCAAATCATCGATATTCAGAAAGGACACATCTCTATTATCATCTATAGCTACCACCTTAGGCTTGAATCTTTCTGGAACATTCGGATAATTTTGGTACATACCTTGTCCTTGGGTATCCCTTCACCTAGAGCTAACATTTGATTCAAAATGTCGCTTATCTTGGAATAGAGATCCATGAAGACTTCATCTTCCCTCATTTTAAGAGTATCAAATTGATTTTGAAGGATCTGAAGTTTGGACCTCTTAATTATTGAGGTGCCTTCATAAGTTCCTTTAAAAACTTCCCATGTCTCCTTTGCAGTTTCACATGTCATAATTCGCCTGTACTCGCTATCGGATACTCCACAGTTAAGGCATTCATGGCTTTACCATCAGCTGTCTGAACAACTTTTTCAGCAGGGGTCCAAGAGGAAAAAGGTTTGGGCGTCACAAACATGGTTCAGGTGGTTGTTGTTATCTTCTCTTCCATGGGTTCCTGCCATCCATTCTTTACAATATCCCATACCGATGAATCTATGGAAATGAAGAAGCTTCTCATTTTGGCCTTCCATGAGACATAGTTTGTTCCATCGAGGTTAGGGGATTTGGCTATTGCATGACAGTCTCCCATGTTGTTCTAGCTTGGATCAGCTCGGATGATTAAATCCTTATAAAGAGCACTAGGCACTAATACCAATTGAAAATCCCTTGGGAGCTAGAACAAGATTGACCCCGAGAGAGAGGAGGGGGGGGGGGGGTGAGAATAGGTCAATCTAAAATCGTTGATCCTTTTAAAATTTACTTGATTGATAAATTATGTGCAGCGGATATAACAATCAAGTGTATGTGTGTTAGCAAATGCGATAATGCAATCAACGCAAGAATTAAGATCTAACACCACAAGCACAAGGACACAAGATGTATAGTGGTTCGGTTAACCAACTTACATCTACTGTTAGGGCTAGCTCAACATTGATTTATCCCCAATTTCACTAAGTGAGGACTTACACCCCTCACAATTAGAGTAGGAATTCCACCTCATTCAATTGGCTGGGAATTCCACCCACCACATGTACTAGAGACGACGCTCTAGATTTTTTATAGTGGTTCTGGAGCCAAGCCTACGTAATCCACGTTCACAGGACAAAAGTTTTAAAATAAAATTAAAACTAAGCAATACTTGCCTTGAAGCTCTTTCTCGAAGATGTGTGCTTCTCAAAGATTCACCCAATGTGTGCCGGCGCTCCTCCTTGTAGCCGTCGCAGAGCAATCACAATTCCAGGGTGACTAGGAAACTGGTTTTACCAAATCTTTCCTAGTATGTATCTTTTATTTCCTCCTCTCTTTCTCTCTTTCACTAATTCAATCAATAGATTGGGTGTATATGATTCTCAAGTGTAAGCACAAGAGAGTTGATCGTTCCTTAGAGTGTGTGACTCTTCTCAGTTCAAGGAAGATGATTAAATGATCACACAACACTCATATTTATAGAGGAGTCTTCACAGTTTTTCAAACTGTCCAGTACCGGTAGGTCGATGTTCATATTTATTACCTTTCAACCACCCGACCATTACACATTAAATGCACACCCGACGACGACATTATTAATTACCGGTCGATACGTCGGTGTCGCCGATGGGTCGATAGTCATGGCACCGAGAAGTCGGTCCATACGAGGGTCCCGATCTACAGTAACACCATGCAGACAGAGATTCATGTCGCGAAACTTGTCCTACCCATAACTACCTGTCGCCCTTTACCGAGGGGTCGGTCCTGGTACTCTCGTTCGGTCTTGAAATACCTAAATGTTTGTTTTCTCGAGAGTCCACATGAGTTCTAAGTTCCAGAACTTATAAATTATCATCGATGAGTCGTTGACCACGATGGGTCATTTTAGCCTTTCACTGTGTGGTCGGTGTAACACCCCGGATTTTCATTTCATGAATATATATGGAAATTGTCCATTTAATTTGTGAATTAATGGAATTTGAAATTAAATAATGGAGATGGACCTTAGATGAGTAAGGAGTTGGGTCAATTGCCAAATTAGGACCCAACGGGTTATGGATAAGGTTCAATTGAAATAAATTGGTAAGATTTATTTAATTGGGTCAAGGTGGTCAATTGGATCAAATGCCCAATTGGGACCCAATGGGTCATAGATGAGCTAAATAGAAATAAATGGGTAAGGTTTGATAATTGGGTCTACTAACCAATTAAGATACAAGGCATGAGATCCACCTCATCAAGTGAGGTGGCATGTATGTGACATGGCTAAGTGGGACCCCAAGTGCCATGGTTGACTTGGTCGACCACCAAATGAGTTCAAGTTTAATTAAAGTGTGACTGAATTAAATTGGATTAAGTTCAATTGAGTGAGTTCAAAATGGAATCAAAGAATTTATTAATGTTGAGTTCAAGTGCTTGAGTTGGAAAATGAGTTCATTTAAGTTGAGTTAAGTTGAATTGAAGTGAGTGGAGTGGGAAGATGGAAGGTTTCCATCTCATGGTGGAAACCCAAGGGACACGTTGGAGGTGAATGGATGGCATGGTGAAGACCAAGGGACACTTTGGTTTGGGGGGGGGGGGGGTGGGGGGGGAGGGATGGGGGATGCAGGGGGGTGGTGTTTCCATCTTGAATGCACAAGTTGGGAAGGTGGGGGGTTTCATCTCATGAGGTGAAACCCATGGATACACGTTGGGTAGATGGAGGGTTTCCATCTCATGATGGAAACCCAAGGGGCACACGGTTGGAGAGTTTCATCTCATGGGATGAAACCCCCAAAGGAAACATTAATGAGGGAGGTGAAGGGTTTTGGTTGTTACAAAGGGGCATGACCCAAGTGACACCACCCTTGGCCGAATTCCATTGCAAAGAGAGTTTTTCTTCATCTCTCTCTCCCTCTCTCAAGTTTGGCCGATCCCTCACAAGACAAGAAAAAGACTTAGAGTTTTCTCCCATTGTCTCCTCCTCTCTCTCTCTCAAACCTCTTCCTTGGCCGAACCACTCTTAGGATTTTCATCTTAATCAAGCACCACTCTTTGGCCAAAGATCAAGGAGGACGAAAGAAAAGACTAAGGAACGAAAGAAGATCGAGGAGGAGAAAGAAAAGACCAAGGAACGAAAGAAGATCGGAGGAGTCGCGGAATCAGTAAGTGGTACTTGACAAGATTTTATTAAGTAAAAAGAGATTGAAGGGAAGATTCCATATAAATTGGAAATGGTTGGCCAAAATGTTATGGGCCATGGATTCAAAATCCATCGAAGGAATGAGATGGAAAGATAGACGTAGGTTATTAATTTTAATGGGTTTTTAAAGGATGAAATGATGGAGAAATATTGATGGATTTACATGTATTTAGACCATGGAAAAATGGAAACAAAGGACCATGGGTTCGGCCATGTTGTATGGCTGAACCCCATGAACCATTTTGATGATCACTTGGTAGACCTATGCTTGTTTAAAGGATGAATGATCAAGCTAAGAAAATGGAGGAAGTTATTGTGGATCTATGTTTATGTTAATAAATCATTCATGGACCTAAGTTATGTGTAAATAAGTTAGGTGATTAACTATGAAAATGAATGGTGGCTAAGATGAGAAATGACAAAATAAGGAACCATGGGCTCGGCCATGAAAGGCTTTTCATGAACCTAGGTGTATGATGAAGATGACATCTTTATGGACTTGAGTTGTTAAATGATTAACTATATGTGATTGGATGAATAAATCAAAAGATGGACGGTGTTGGACCCATTTTGTGTAAAATAAAACAAGGGTTAAAAAGGAGGGTCAAAACCAAAGAGTGAGGGTCGGCCATGTTGTATGGCCGCACCCCACAAGTGAGCTTTGGTGGACAGTGGACAGTGGACAGTGGACAGTGGACAGTGGACAGTGGACAGTGGGTAGTGGACAACGGGGAACCGGCTGATTTTAGAAATGAAATATTTATATGATTTTCCAAATGGTTAGGTTAAATTGGAAGGATGAAGGGAATGGTTTAAATCAATTGGAATAATTAATTTGGTTATTTTATGGGATTAAATGGATCACCAAATTAATGTTTGTATGTATTAAATGTAATAAGGTAACGGGATTTCACAAACGGTGTACGATCGGCTTCACGCGATCGGTGATCGATTTTTGGACAAAAACACAAGGACCCGATAATTGAACGTTGGTAGGATTCCTACCTTATTGAAAACCATGGAATATGTATATATGATGATTTTAATTCATGTTTTGATGAGTTATTTTGGTATCAAATGATATGTTTCAATTATGGAATTTTAAATGCTATGATGTTTATTATAACATAGTATGTTGGCATTTGCATCTCATGCATGGCATAGGAGGGATCAAATGAGGAGAGTCCACGCTTCCATTCGGTTTTCCAATAAAACAATCGTGGGGAGGAATCCACACTGATTCCGGGTTATGATGATTGTGATGTAAACGGAGTCCACGCTTCGTTCGGTGGGACCGATAAACAATCGTGGGGAGGAATCTACGCTGATTCCAAGGGATGTGTGATTGAATTGTAACCGGAGTCCACACTCCGTTTGGGGTGACCGATAAGGCATTCGTGGGGATACCATGATGAGGATTTTCCATCAAGAGGCTACTATGTGATTGTGATATGAATGATGGGTGGGACTCATGGCATATGACACCCATGGCATGGCATTGACTTGCATGGTTTTGATATTATGTTATTTATTAGATTTTTATACTAACCCATGTGTTGACCCTACTTGGAGTACCTACTGCGCATGTTGTCTAACGCCCTACTTCTACCTTAGATGATGACACAGGAAATGGACGAAACGAAAAACGCGATCGAATCTAAGCTTAGGAGCTTGGATGAGCTAGATCTATTTTATTTAAGTTTACATTTTGGACATTTAATTTGAGTAGCTAGTATTTGGGACTGTAATAACTTAGATTATTTGTTATGGTTTGGATTGTTAATTTTGGATATTTTAACTTAAGTTAATTATTGTTAAGTGATGGACGTCCTTGCTATCTAAAATGGAATAGGATAGTTATTTTATTATAATTCTGCATCTATAAATTATTCCACATGTATAACCTTATTGCGTGTGAACCATTCTTGTGGACTTAATCCATGCACACGTAGGGTTGGCCAGTTAAGGGACACGCTTTGGAAGCTCGGACTTAGCTCGCGTCGTGACGTTTCCACTCTCTCTCATTCTTTTTATAAAAAAAAATAGACTCTGATTTTCGGCGAGTGAAAATGGTGGGGCGTTACAGTTGGTGCATACGAGACTCTCGATCAGAGGCATACCCAGAATGATAGTTCTATGATCCAGAACCTTTGTCAATCTGGCCGACCAGTCTTTGACCACGATGGGTTGATCCTGTCTCCACAGAGGGGTAGGTGAGAACGACTGGTCGAGCCGACAGTGAACTTAATTCATATTTCCAAGTTCACTTCCAATGCACTATCAAGCTTTCCTCTCTAGGCTTTTTATGATTTTACCACTTGTTCAGCTAAGCCTGGGAATTATCCTCCTAAGGTGTGGGTACCACCTAAAGTCATCTATGGCCAAATACCTATTTTGTGATTGGTATAATGATGAGATTCAATCTGGTGGAGCATGACCTTCAATCTTGATCATCTTGAGCCTTCAAGCTTCTAGCAAGTGCTTCTTCCCGAGTCATGGAATTGACAAACTTAGGGACTCGGCAAGCTGGGGCACTAACAATCTCCCCCTTTGTCAATTTTGAGACAAAACTTAGAAACTAACTCAATTACAAGCCTACCCTTATTATATCACATTTGAATACAAAAATATGACATTGTTTATATGTACATATTGAAATGGAAAATAACACTATGATCTTCACATATTTTTGTTCAGCTTGCTTCGAATTATGTTTTCCTGTTCAAGCACATAAGCAAGCAACACTAGACAATCATTAGAGGGGTTAGTCCAAACATAAATATGCATCCATGGACTAAACAAGATTAACATTCATTCTCCCCCATACACCATTGATTTCCTAGCAACCAACACTACCCATAGCATATCCAAACTATCAGTGTTGAGAAGATTTTCTCCCCCAATCTTCTTTAGTTTGATCTCCCAAACTCCAAGCATAGACATTCTTCCATGTCCATTGGCTTCTTTATATTCCTCCCCTCTATGGCTCTATCTTTCTAGAGCCCAAGCACTTAGGCTTCACCAATTACTCCCCATAATTGGTTTTGATGTCTTATAACTTCTACTAATTTCTCTCCCATTTTGTCATACAATTGGCAAAGTATTAGTAGGTAAACATCGATTGGATTTCAAGCACTCCACCGTGCCTCTTACATTTAGTGCTTTCACTTCCAACTCATTTAACTTCTCCATTGATCAATGCATGCTTCTCATGCATTCAAACATTGATCTCCCCCACAGTACAATGCAAATTGCCATTGCATTACTGTTTTTCTTCCCCATTAAGTTTTATGCTATTTTAAAGGTGTTCCCCCAATGGGGTCAAGCTAACTGACCTAGCTTCCCTTTTTGGAGTCTTCTCCCCCATTCTCCAAGCTATCTTTTCTAGATTCTTTGACTCAACTCCCCCATGGAGTAAGCTATATGTTTTAGCTTTTTCAGATTATCTTCCCCATAAACTTAGCTGCCTCTAAATTTTTTTTTCCAAGCTTTCTTTCAAGCTTGCATCCACCTTCCTCCATAAACTGTCATGACCAGTGACAACAACTAATCAGCACATATTTTGTGTTTCCCTTAACTCCATTGATGTGTGCAACATCACAACCCGATCCTTATCTCCCTAACATGCCCATACAAAACCAACTCATTCATCTCTGCATGTTAACCTATTTAACAAACACCATGTTAACCATAGGCTAGATATAGAAGGCATTCAAACACAGCAATACAGTCATCAAACCATAGCAAACCATGTTATATCATTGATAATCAAATTTGTGCAGTACATATGGTTATGGAGGGGAGGGCATCATGGATACTTGGACAAAATATCAAAATGTATAGTTTTTTAAAGTAGAGAACATGAAAAACTATCCTAAGCAGAGCCATCCCGAGGAGTACTGGAGTAGAAGGGGACCGAGAATCTGGAACTCTGGCAGAGGAGGAGATAGCAGAGACTAGGTCCTGAACAGACAACCTGATGCTATCCTTGTCTCAAGGTAGTCTATTCTCCTTTCAAGTTTGAAGACCCTTCTGCCCAGATTGACATTCTCTTGAGAGGGATATTGGTATTCTTCTTCTTCCTCAGTGTCTCTCCAAAAGTCCTTAGAACGATGACTTTCCTCCTCATTGGTGTCATTAGGGATAATGACATGGTCTTCATTACCAGTTCTAAGACCTTCTCCTTTTCTGCATCTTCTCTCATTTCAGCACGTCGTTCTTCGACGAAGATGACATCCTTGTCAATGATGGGCTCTTCTTCGACCTCTGGTTGGGTTCTCTAGTGAGAACTGGATTCTAGTATGTGAGGAGAGAACTTACCAGCCTGAACAAATGCAGGATTTCCAGAGCTAGGTTCAGGACAAGATCGAGAGGTTGATCTTTAGTTATTTTGGCCCACTGACTGGACTCACCTCTTTCTTCAGAGGTCTGAGGACGCGACCGGGCTGCCATATTTCTGGGCATGGTTTTTCTAAGAGGAGATCCTCAAACGGTGTCTTGGAGATGAATGAGGTGAAGACTGAGCCTAACCTTATCTACAAAAATCACAAAAACCGTGATTTTCAGGCTTTTAGATAGGGGAGGAACAAAAATGCAATGGTTTCTGACGAGAAATCACTCCGCGAGGTCCTATCGACTGGTCTAGGGCACGAGAGGCTAAAGAGGGACCATAAAACCTTCACGGGAGAGGAGACAACAAATTCGAATGAATTGTCATTTTAGCAGAAAATGCTCCTTTTAATTTAAACTTTCTGTCTCACCGACATGTTGTTTCCATCGACACGTCGACCCTTTCAACATTTTCTCGCCTTTTTAACAGTGCTCAATTTTACACAGTACCGAAATGTCTGTCACACGGACTAGTCTATTCACCGACATGTCGACTATACCGAGAGGTTTAGATTGCAGTGCAATCATCTTTGATTTGTTCAACTTGATGAAATCTTATTCTAAGCATGGCATACACAGATTTATTCTAATACACAGATATGCCAAACAAAATTCAACAAATCATTTAAAATACGCACAAGGTCTAAATTTACATTCCAAAACATATAAAGCTCAAAACACTTTGACTGAAATGTATGGCTTTCCAAGTAGAATATATACTATAGCCACGAGGAGTACATTCTAGACTTGTAGTTAGCCAATATTTTCTCTCCTCATGTCACAGTATTTTTCTACTATGTGAACTCACATGGTCCCTTGTGAGTACATTTGTAGTGGTCTAAGATATGGAAGTGAATCTTAAACCAAAACAAAACATAAATGGTGGTCTATCTCATAGGTACAAAATTTGTGGCATTTGATGTTGCATACATACCCCTATGATCGTACCTTTGATGACCAACCTTGGAATCCTTCAACTCTTTTAAGAGCTGTTTTAACAAAGAATCTGGCCTTGTGTCCTCCTTCCTTGGGTTCCTTTTAAGGTTAGGTGTTGGTGGGTGTCTTTTAAGCATAGGTTTTACTAGATTGTGCCTTTGTACTTGCCTTTTCAAGTGTCTCTTCCAATGGTAGCATTTTTTTTTTAAATGCCCAACCTTGTGGCAGAAATAACACTTATCCGTTGAAGGGTGAGAGACACTTGTTTTTCCAAACACCCCATGGTTCATAGGTTCTTAGGTGGATGAGACACTAAGGCAGAACCTGTCACCATACTGTTTACTCGAACCTAGGAGTCTTTTAAGTCTTTCATCTCCTTGGGTAAACTTATCTTGGAATTTTTATTTATGAATTCTCAACTCTTTTAATTCCAAAGACAATATTTTGATGTCTTCTTCAATAAGGTTATAGTGATGCCACATATTCTCGACATCCTTTCAATGAATAATTATTTCTTCTTGACGTCTTTTATCACTCTCTCTAAATTTTACATTTTCGGCATTGGATAGTTCCAGCTTAGAGATTAGAAGAGATTTTTCATTTTTTAAATCTTCCACTTGACTAGAGAGGTTTATGTTTTCATTTTTAACCTTGTTTAGTTTCTTAGCCAGCCTCTCACTCTCATGGAACATGGCACTGTAGGAGGCTTGAAGATTTTCATCATCTTCACTCTCATCATCCGCCGTTACAATTGTGGGATTTTATTGATCAATGATCGAGGTTATGAGACCTTTTGATAGATCAACTTTTCTTTGGGTCTCTTTGCCGGAATCACTCTCTGATTCAGAGGTGTTCACATGGGTCACTCCCACATTCATAGCCTTCTGAATTTTTTCTGAGGGACATTCATTCATGAAGTGTCCTTTCCCCCCACAATTATAACAAGTTTGCTCCTTGGTAACCTCTCTCTCCTTCCCTTTCCCTATAATTTTTTCTTGTCTTCTAAGGTATATTTTACTTGATTCACCATTTCCCATTCTTCTCAAGTTGTTTCTTTTAACAAAGTTTTTATAAAACTTTTTGGCAAACATTCCCATTTCATCACTTGAGAATTCATCTTCTGAAACATCTTCTTTTTTTTTTAAGAAAGATTTCAAGGCAAATGGGTTTGTCCTTTGGCTGTTCAAAGTTTAGTTCATAGGTTTGTAATGAACCAACTAAATCATCGATATTCATTAAGGACACATCTCTGTTATCCTCCATAGATACCACCTTGGGCTTGAATCTGTTTGCAAGATTCCGGACAATTTTGGTACATACCTTGTCCTCTGGCATCCATTCACATAGAGTGCACATTTGATTCACAATGTCGCTTCTCTTTGAATAGAAATCCATGAAGACTTCGTCCTCCTTCATTTTAAGAGTATCAAATTGATTTTGGAGGATCTAAAGTTTGGACCTCTTATATAATGAGGTGCCTTTATGAGTTCTTTCAAGAACTTCCCATGCCTCCTTTGCAGTTTTACAGGTCATAATTCGTCTGCACTCGCTATCGGATACTGCACAGTTAAGGGCATTCATGGCTTTGCCATTAGCTGTCTGAGCAGTTTTTTTAGCAGGGGTCTAAGAGGCATAAGGTTTGGGCATCACAAACATAGTTGAGGTGGTTTCTATTATCTTCTTTTCCATGAGTTCCTTCCATCCAATCTTTACAATATCCCATACCGATGAATCAATGGAAACAAAGAAACTTCTCATTTTGGCCTTCCTTGTGGCATAGTTTGTTCCATCGAGGTAAGGGGGTTTGGATATTGCATGACTCTCCCACGGTGTTCTAGCGTGGATCAACTCGGATGGTTAAATCCTTCTAAAGAGCACTAGGCTCTAATACCAATTGAAAATCCCTTGGGAGCTAGAACATTATTGACCCTAGAGGGTGAGGGTGGGGGTGGGGGGAGGGGGGGGGGGGGGGGGTGGTGAATAGGTCAATCTAAAATCGTTGGTCCTTTTAAAATTTACTTAATTAATTAATTATGTGCAGCGAATATAACAATCAAGTGTATGTGTGTTAGCAAATGTGATAATGCAATCAACACAAGAATTTAAATCTAACACCACAAGCACAAGGACATAAGATTTTTAGTGGTTCAATTAGCCAACCTACATCTACTGTTAGGACTAACTCAACCTTGAGCTATCACCAAATTCAATAAGTGGGGACTTACACCCTCACAATTAGAGTAAGAATTCCACCTGTAACGTCCCGCCCTTTCCGAGAAATCAGAGTCTAATTTTTTTTTTTAAATAATAATAAAACATCGGAAGAGAGCAGGCGGCGTCACGACGCAAGTTAAGTTCAGACTACTCAAGCTGAACCTTAACTGGCCACCCATGTGTACATGGACTAGACCATGATAATGAATCACATATGGAACTAACATCATCATGCGGAATAACTTAGATTTAACTGCGGAATAGAAAGATTAGAGAGCAAGTAACAGTTTCAAACATTAATTAACATAAATCATCCATCCAACGTTATTAACCTAATCAAACCATAGCAAGTAATCACTTACTACATGTCCAACAAAATATAGTTCGAATGACAATAATATAAAGAAGTCCCGTCCAACATTCAAGCGCTTAGGCTTGGCTCCCCTCCCGGTCAATGACCTTTTCCTTCCCTTTCCTTGTACCTGCATTCTCCTCTGAGGATAGAATTAGGGCGTTAGATCAACGCGCCCAGTAGGTTCCCGAATCAGGGCTACCACATGTTAGCATATAAAACATGCATATATATCATATTACATGATCATCAAAACCAGGTAAAACAATGCTATGAAGTATACACATGCAATGAGCCTCCCCCATCATGTACATTCATAGCCATCACTTGACGTGCCTTGCACCGACAAGGTAAATCACAATACACTTACATCTCTTCATCATTGACTTGGTTCATATCACGTATTAGTCCTCCTGGCGGGACTCTCATCGCCTAAGGAGACCAATGTGACTATGACCATCATGTTACTCCTCCTGGCGTGACTTGCACCGCCGAAAGAGGACGTAATTCATAACTTGCAACACTGTAGAACCTCATTCATCACCCCATGTCTATGCATGAGATGCCAATACCTGTATGCCATTTGTTAATGCATAATATATCATTTGAAACACATAAAATAAAAAAAGAGTCTCATAAGAAAACTGGGGTAAAACTGTGGTTACAAGTAGGTAGGAAACCTACTGAAAATTCGCTTCGGTGTTTGTTCTTTTTCACTTGATCACGACTTGCCCGCCGTTCACGATCCGTTACCTTGTCATGTAACAATAAGTAAATCATACTAATATTTAAATATCCATTCTCGTATAAGACCCAAACATCTTGTGGGGTTCGGCCATACCCATGGCCGAACCTTACCCACTTTAACTTGATCTCTTTGGTTTTGGATTAACACCATCCAAATGATTTATTAACACTTCAAACCACTAAATATCACTTGGTGGGGTTCGGCCATACAGCATGGCCGAACCTCACGATATTGGTTTGAATCTTCTCCTTTAAGTCCTTTGTTCTTTCATTCATAATTCCCTAATCACTTGTATTTACAGCTTTGCCACTAGGCCCAGCCTTGTTTAATTTTCCTTGATAAACCATGGTTCATAACAAAACCACCTTGGTGGGGTTCGGCCATATTACTTGGCCAAACCTCACCTTTTCCATTTGGATCTCTTAATCCATTCCAATCACATTCCATGACCATTCAAATTACTTGGCTCATTTACATCATTCATACATACATCTCCCATTCATTATGAATCAGTACAAAGTCCATCAAATAATCTTTGGTGGGGTTCGGCCATACTACATGGCCGAACCTCACCCTATGTATTTTCATCCCATATTCCCTTATCTATCATGCTTGGTTGTTTACTCATATTAAGTACCTATTATACATACATAATTCTTGAATCAAAGGCACGGATTCATTCAAAATCTCCACTATGTTCTTACTCCATATAACCATAAAACAGTCCATGGAGTTCTTTTGCTCAATGATTCCCTTATTTCATATACCAATTGAATACTACCCTTTAGCCAATGTAACCACATGGTTTAGCCATCCTATGGCCAAACCAAAACAGTAACCTTATCACATAAAAAATCTCTACCATTGGTATGGTTTTATCTCTCCAAAAACCATACCAATTTATCAAACACTTTTATGGGGTTCGGCCATCCAATGTGGCCGAACCCTATGCCCATGTTATGGTCTTTCAAACATGCTTTAGGCGTTATCTAAACATGCAATATCAGTATCATATTGCTGCCTTCATACCTCTTAGAAACCATCTAATTAAATTCATCCAAAATCAGTCCTTGAAAGTCCATGGTTTCCATGTTTCACAACATGGAAACCAACAATCTTTTTCATGGGGTTCGGCCCTCCATGGTGGCCGAACCCAATGGTTATTTTTTTACTATTTTTAAACCTCCAATAATCATGTAATAAACAACATATTATTATCAGGTTTTACCTTTCAAAAAAAACATCCAAAAACCAACACAATTTCATGGGGTTCGGCCATGTAAGGTGGCCGAACCCAAGGATCTGTTTTATCAATTTGTATCACCTTTGCCCAAGGTTTAGACCCTTGATGCATTTGGCTATTCCAAGGCCGAATCATGCCATCCAAATCCAAGATTTAAAATCCTTTATCTTGCATCTTAAACACATACAATTGATCATCATTTTTTGCATGGTTTTTAGCCTTCAAAAACCATCAAAATACCCAAACAAATCTCATGGGGTTCGGCCATCCAAATTGGCCGAACCCAATGATATTTGTTTACCACTTAAGGCAACCTTTAACCAAGGCTTAGGTCCTTGATAAAATCGGCCATTCCATGGCCAATTCATGTTCCACTTAATCTAACTTATTAAATAACATTGTAAGGAATTCTTACCAATTTCCTTTGCCTCTTGCTCCTTGCCTTCTTCCCTCTTGTTCCTTCCTTTCTTCTACTATCTTGTGCTTGATCTAATGGTGAAAAACACCAAGGTAAAACTCGGCCAAGGAGGTGTTCTTGAGTGAGGGAAAGAGAGATGGGAATTATAAGACTTTTGGCATGCAAATTCGGCCAAGCATGGGTGATCATTCCTTTTGTATTTCAGCCCCCAAAACCCCTCCACTCCCTCATAAATTCTTGCCTAAACTGATGGGTCTTGGGTGCTATTCAAGGCACCCCTTGGCACCTACCCAAGCAGCCACTCAGCTTTCCATGCATCTCATCTCAATCCTATCATTTGCATTTAACATTTATCATGGAAATCACCAAAACAACTCCCCAACGTGTGGGACTTGTTTTGGTGGTTATGACCCAGCCAACCTCTTCAAATTCCCACTCAACTCACTGATTTACAGCCTCTTTAATTTCCATTTTGACTCACTTGAACTCAAGGTCATTTAGATTTCCATCTCAACTCACCCAACTCACATACTTAATGCATTTCATTTAATGCACATGAGTTGACTCATTCTTAATTCAAATTAAATAAAATCAGTTCTACTTAACCTGATTTAACTCACCATTGCACTCATTTGTGGGCCCACACGGTCCCCTGTGGTCAACAAAGTCAACCCAACCCGTTGGGTCCACCTTTAGCTCTTTGACCTGTTTTTGACTCCATGACACAATTATGGTTATTTTGGTCATTTGTAAATGGTTTTTACATATGGATCAAGCCTACCCATTTTTGCTATTTCTGATTTTCTATCAGTTTAACTTGACCTCATTTAATTTGAGCTTACACAATGGTCAAATCATCCAATTTGACCCATTGGGTCCAATTGAGCCATTTGACCCATTTAACCATTTTCAACCCAATTGATGTTCATTACCCATCCAATCAAATTTGATATTTATAATGTGCTCATATGAACTTAATTTGAGCAATAGGCCCCACCATTTCCTTATTTGACATCACAAAATAATTAATTTAACAACTCAGGGGCATTTTCGTAATTTTTCGCTTCATTGAGAAATTGGGATGTTACACCACCTCACTCAATTGGCTGAGAATTTCACCCACCACATGTGTCAGAGACGATGTAACACCCGCCCCTTTTCACTGAAAATCAGAGTCTTTTTTTTTTTTTTTTTTTTACATAAAAGTGACAAAGGGCACGGACGTCACGACGCGAGTTAAGTTCCGAGCTTCTAAAGCCCGGCCCTTAACTGGCCAACCCTACGCGTGCGTGGAACATAAATCCACGAGTACGATTCACGCGTAGAAAGTAAGCTCACAACACATAAAAATCAATGCGGATGATAATAGACACTATCCTACCAATTTTCAGATAGCAGGGAAGAGATATCCATTAAATTACTAAAATGCCCTCATACCGTACTGTCCAAAATAATTTATAAAACATAGCAAGACATCTAAGTTATTACATTTCCGACAATCTAAATTATACAAATATACATTTTCCCAAAATAAACTTAAACAAAATAATTAGTCCGCCTTCCCAAGCTCCTAAGCTTGGCTCCCGTCCTGTCCTTCCGTTCCGCCATCTCCTGCATCGTCAGCTAGGGTAGAAGTAGGGCGTTAGAACACGGACCCAGTAGGACTCCGAGTAGGGCTAGCACATGGATTAGTAATAACAGCATGCAGATAATATTATAGAAAAACCATGCACTTTGGGCAATGTCATGCAATGGGTGTTCTATGTCATGAATCCCACCCATCAATCTCATCCTCATTCAACAATGTTCATTTTTCAACCATCCATAGTGTCTCAAATAAAATCCATACCATCATCGTGCTATGACCCTCTTGATGGAAAAGCCTCATCAAGATGCGGTCCACACTAGGCATCCCCCCCTTGATGGAAAAACCATCATCAAGGTATCATAATTACAAGAGTCCCCCCTTGATGGCAAAGCCTCATTAAGGTATAATAATAACATATGTGAAATGTCCCCATGCTGTTTATTGGTCGCCCCGACGGAGCATGGACTCCGGTTTCATTTCATCCTTCCCCTGTCATATGCCTCCCATGCCATGCATGAGATGTAGATGCCATATGCCATGTAATATATAAGATTCAATAGCAATAAAACCCATCTTAAAACAATTACAAGATTACTAACTAAATCAAAGGGAAACCATCCCACAATATTTAATCCAAAACCCATCATAAGCATTCACATAATTTTTAAAATAATTTAGAGTAAAACATCACATGATACATAATCCAAAACTTATCTTAAAGACAACCACTTGATTTCCAAAATAGATTAAAGAAAACATCACCCAAATCCATGGCTTACAAAAAGGTAGGAATCCTACCGAATACCAACCCGCGTCCTTTTACGTTTTCCGTTCGATAAACCCGCCTGCGATGTCCAGTACTTTATTACACATTAATCATTAGTCCATGGGTCTAAGCCCATATAAAAAAAAAACCGGTCACTATTTAGGTTTTGTGGGTCCCATGTCATCTATTAAACCTTTTAATCCCATAAATCTTAAAATTCAGCCACCCTAGGCTTTATTAATCATTTACAAGGTTATTACATTAGATCCCCTAAGTCCATGATCAATTTCCATGGAATTCTTGAATTTGGCCACTAATTACGGTTTTGCCACTACCTCATTTTTCATGCTTAATCACTCATTTATCCATGCATGATTAAGTCCATAATTGATCATAAACTTAGATCCCCAACTTAGGTCCATTAATGACCCATTGAACCATGTCACATAGCCATTAAAATTAACCCTTTAATTAATCCAACCCCCCATTAACTAATCACATACCTACATCCTTCATTAGCCCATAAAAATTGACCTTCCATTAAATCATTACTCTTAGTCATACCTTGAGTCCATAATTGATTCCTCCACCACATTACAAGATCACTTACCTCAACCATCTTATTGACCTAATTCCATTAATTTAAACTTATGCATACACATTTAACTTTAGACCCATTAATGATCTAAAATTTGGGTCATGGGTTCGGCCATACACCATGGCCGAACCCATGATGTTTCTTTCTCCGTTTTTCTTGGATCCATTTATAACATTTTAGATCCACCAATAATCCTTTCTTGAGGGGTTTAAATCATGCATCTAAACCATATTCTCTTATTCATTTCATTGCTCCCAAATACCTACATTCACCAAAATATTAAACCCATCTTTTCTATCCTTTAAACCCATCATTTGATCACCATTTCATCACCATAGGGTTCGGCCATACACCATGGCCGAACCCATGGTTCATGATCCATCATTTTCTATGCCTCTTGAGGCCACAAAAATTATTCCCACACTCCATGATTTTTCCTTATTTAAACCCCTTTAATTTTTCCAACATTTACCATTTACAACCCTAAAAATTCATTACTACCTTCATTATCTTCCATCCCTTAAAACCCTAACCAATTAAATCCAATACCGAATCACCCACCATGGGGTTCGGCCATACTACATGGCCGAACCCTATGGCCCATGATTTTATTCCAATTACCTGCTTCCATGCTCAATTTAATAAATTACACCATACATTTAATACTTTTACTTATTTCTTTTCCCTAACCCTAATTCACCCATTTAGGGTTTTCTCCATCTTCCATCCTTCCATTTGATGGATTTACATTCCATAGCATAGAATTATCTAATCACCATTAAATTCACAAAAATAAATTTCCAATTCTTAAACCCTAAAAATCCAAAATTTCTTGTTTAAGAAACTATTCACCATCCGTCGTCTCCTCCGACTTCCGCCGCTCCCGTCGGTTTCCTTAGCCTCCTCTCTCCTTCCTCTTGATCTTTGATAGGTGAAGATCTTTAATCAATGGTGGCAACCCCCAACCTTAGGATCGGCCAAAGTAGAGCTTAAATTAAGAGAGGGAAAGGGAGAGATGATGAGAGGGGAGGTGATAACCTTAACCTTAGAGTGATCTCCCTCCAATTTCCACTTCTTTCTTCTCTCCTTGAGCTCCTCTCTTTTCTTTCTTTCTCTCCTTCACTTGGACATGGGACGGCAATGGAGAATGAGAATGGAGTGAAAATGAAGAGAGGATAAAAAAAATGGGAAAGAAACTCATGACTTGTCCCCATTTTTCTTTACATTAAAGACCCCACCAACCCTAAGATATTTAAAAGATCTTTTATTTGCTTTATGGTGGTGGTTTAGATAACCACCACCAAGTCCAACGTGTTTCATACTTGAGGTGGGAATGAGGTGGGTTTTCACCTCTTGGCCCCACTTTGACCACTTTCAACCACCACTTTAAATAATTTAATTATTTAATTAATTATATAACTACCTTAGGTTAATCCATTTGTACTTAACCTAACTCCACTACTCCACCCATGGTTGACCAAATCAACCATGGTGGCCGGCCCCACCAAACCTTGGGCCACACGCCACCTCACTTGATGAGGTGGAGGTGGGTCCCACTTGGCCACATCACCTTGGTTTAATTCCACATAACTTAGGTGATTTAAATTTTATTAAGCCCACTACAACCAATTGGATCATCATTGGGCCCATGGCCCAATTATATTTCCATCTTACCCATTTACCTTACAGCTTAACCATCTTGACCCATTGGGTCCCAAATGGGTATTTGACCCAATCTGACCATTCTTGACCCATTTAACCCTCATTGTCCCTTTAAATGAATTTAAATCAACTCCATAGTCCATTGGGCCATACTTGGGCCTTTGTCCAAATTTTGGCCCATTTACTCTTTACTTCACCAATTTTCCAATTTCCATCACTAAAATAACTTATATCCACATTTCTATTAACTTATAAATTCCGGGCCCTTACAGACGACGCTCTAGATTTTTTATAGTGGTTCTGAAGCCAAGCCTCCTTAATCCATTTTCACAAGACAAAGGTTTTAAAACAAAATTAAAACCAAGAAGCAATTGCCTTGAATCTCTTTTTCGAAGATGTGTGCTTCTCAAAGATCCAGCCGACGTTCCTCCTTATAGCCGTCGTATAGCAATCACAATTCCAAGGTGACTAGGAAACTCGTTTTACAAAATCTTTCCAGTATGTATCTTTTTTTTGGTCCTCTATTTCCCTCTTTCACTAACTCAATCAATAGATTGGTTGTATATGATTCTCAGGTGTAGGTATAAGAGAGTTGATCATTCCTTAGAGTGTGTGACTCTTCTTAGTTCAAGGAAGATGATTAAATGATCACACAACACTCATATTTATAGAGGAGTCTTCACAGTTTTTTAAACTATTAAGTACCGATAGGTCATGTTCATATTTATTACTGCTCAACTACTCGACCATTACACATTAAATGCACACCGAACGACATTATTAATTCCCGGTCGATAGGTCTGTGTCTTCGATGGTCGACAGTCATGGCACCAAGAGGTCAGTCCATACGAGGGTCTCGATCTACAACAACACCATGAAGACAGAGTTTCATGTCCCGAAACTTGTCTTGCCCATAACGACCTGTCACCCTTTACCGAGGGGTCGGTCCTGGTACTCTCGTTTGGTCTTGAAATACCAAGATGTCTGTTTTCTCGAGAGTCCACATGAGTTCTAAGTTCCAGAACTTATAAGTTATCATCGACGAGTCGTTGACCACGAGGGATCGTTTCAGCCTTTCACTGTGGGGTCGGTGCATACGAGACTCTCGATCAGAGGCATATCCAGAATGACAGTTCTATGATCCAGAACCTTTGTCAATCTGGTCGACTAGTTTTTTATGACGATGGGTCGGTCCTGTCTCCACTGAGGGGTCGGTGAGAACGACTGGTCGAGCTGACAGTGAACTTAATTCATATTTCCAAGTTCACTTCCAATTCACTGTCAAGCTTTCCTCTTTAGGTTTTTTATGATTTTACCACTTGTTCAACTAAGCCTAGGAATGGTACTCCTAAGGTGTGGGTACCATCTTAAGTCATCTATAGCCAAATACCTCTTTTGTGATTGCCATAACGATGGGCTTCAATCTGGTGGATCATGATCATCAATATTGATCATCTTGAATCTTGAAACTTCTAGCAAGTGCTTCTTCCCGAGTCATGGAATTCGCAAACTTGGGAACTCGGCAAGTTAGGGCACTAACAAACCCATTTGAAAACGTGTTGAAACTAACTCTATTTCATCATTTTTTATTACCGTGACACCAAATTTTTTCGGGACAACTTGAATTGGACTTACCCATGCACTGTTAGAGATCGGGTAGATGATACCTGCCTCGAGAAGTTTCAAAATCTCGGCTCTCCTTATTTCCTTTATCGCAAGATTTAACCGTCTTTGTGGTTTCTAGATGTCTTGGAGTTTTCTTCCAAATGAATTTTGTGCATGACCACAGAAGGGCTAATTCCTTTGAGATCGGCAATGGACCATCCTATAGCTTTATGATGATCTCATAAAACGGCAAGGAGTCTAAACTCCTGCTCAGAAGTTAAGTTTGAAGATATAATAATTGGTAATGTGTTTGAAGGTCCAAGATAAGAATATTTGAGAGCCACAGGGAGTGTTTTGAGCTTTTATTTTGGTTGGTTCTCGACAGATGAGACTGAAACAGATTGATAGATGGAGAAAGGTTCAGACATGGTGATAGAATTCACTTCAGTTTTATTAAAATCCTTATCTGAAGTATACAATGATTTTTTGAACTGATCATCACAAATGGAGTGAAGGAAAAACTCATCAACAAAACTTTAAATCATGTTAGCCTCGCATGGATGATCTGTGCAAAGATGTTGTCGACATAGACTAAAAACGAGTTCAGTTGTCAAGTCACCAAATGATAATCTATGCATAGCATTTTGGCAATGTATCACAACTTTTGTAATGGCCAAGAATGGTTGTCCAAGAGTGACTGGGATGTGTCCATTGTCGTTCTGAATTGGTTGTGTATCTAATACCACAAAATCTATAGGAAAGTACAAATCGTCAACCTTAAGTAAAACGTTTTCTATCACACCTCTTGGAATTTTTACTGAATGGTCAGCTAATTGTAGGGTGATAGAAGTGGGTTTTAATTCTCCCAATCCTAACTGCTCATACAGGGACTATAGCAGTAGGCGGACACTAGCTCAAAGGTCTAATAAGGCCTTGTCAAATTTATATGTACCAATGGTGCATGCAATGGTTGGGGACCTAGGATCCTTATGTTTGATTGGAAATGGCTGTTGGAGGAGTGCACTAGCATTCTCTACTAGAAATGCTTTTGTAGGACATTAGTTCTCCGTTTACCATACATAGGTCTTTAAGAAATTTGGCGTACGAAGGTACCTAATTGATGGCATCCAATAGAATCCAATAGAGGGATATTGATATTGACATGCTTGAACACCTCTAGTATGTCACCATAAGGTATCTTTTGTTTTGCTGACAACCTACGAGGGTATGGAGCCCTAGGTGAATATGTTTTCTTAGCAGAGGAATCCAATGAATTTTGGACTGGGGATGAACTCAATGAGTTATCCGGATGCTTTGATTGATCATTGATTTGATCTTTAGGCATTTCCACTTTATTGTCTACCTGTTTTCTTGATCTCAAGGTAGTGATTGAATTGACATCGTCTGGTTTGGATGATGAAACCTCGTATTGCCCTTTGGGATTAGGAATAGGTTGACTGGGAAATTTATTTTTTTCCTGATCACCAATAGCATTGGCTAATTGTCCAAGCTGTGTTTCAAGCCTGTGAATATCCTATTGGGTTGATTGCATGATCTACTGCAACGAATCCTCAATCGAAGGTTTACGTTGTTGTGAAGGATTGGATTGATAAGACTCATTTGGTTGGGGTGGATTGTATGATTGATTTTGAGATGATGGATGATATGGAGATCGTTGGAATGGCTGATTTTGATATTGAGGAGGATCTTGATCCATTGGAGATTGATTTTGACGCTAAGAGAAATTGAGATGATTCCGCCAATTAGGATTGTATGTGGCAGAGAATAGGGTTCCTTTCTGTCTTCCAAAATTATTAAGTGCATTGGCCTGTTCATTGAACACTTGGCATTGGATCCTAGGGAAGTAAAATTTTGGGCAGTATGTCCTAGGTTAGAACACATAGCACAAAACTCAGCATTTGCTCCTAGTGATGGATTTTTGTATTGATAGGTGATGCTATCCATTGGGATAGAAGAGGCAATTTTTAGTGGATTCTTTCAGCCGCTTTTGCTGTTTCATATCTTTTAGATATTTCGACAGCATATCATGTAATAACACTGATGATTGCTACATATGTTTATTTTACGTTCATAGTTAATTCATCACAAGTCCAAGCAATTTTGGTCTTTAGGCTGAGTGGTCATGAAAGTTGAAGATTTACCCAATACCTCTTCCACAGACACAAATCACTTTCTATTCACCTATTTCCAACTATGATCTATGATGAAAGTATTTATAATGTAACGCCCCGCCCTTTTTCACTCGTTTTTTCCCGTAAATTCAGTGTATATTTTTTTTTTGTAACAGAGTAGAGTGATAGAGCGCGAGACGTCACGACGCGAGCTAAGTCCGAACTTCCAAACTCCGACCTTTAACTAGCCAATCCTATGTGTGTATGGACTCAGTCCAATAAAATGGTTCACACATAGCAATACCGACTTGCGGAATAAAATAATACAACTGCGGAATCATAATCATCAATATGCGGAAATATATTAGAACCACGTTCTAATCCATTCAGATAGCAAAGTATGTCATAGTCATCAAAAACCAAAACATTCAACCATCTAAGTTATTACATTTCGAAATCCAAATACTCAAATACAAGTTCATGAGTATCTTTATTCAAAAACACGTAACGTAAGTCTTCCAAGCTCCTATGCCTGGTCAGTCTTAGGTTCATTGTTCCCTTGATTACCTGTACCATCAACTACAGGGTAGAAGTAGGGCGTTAGTACAACGCGCCCAGTAGGTATTCTAGTTACGGCTAACACATGGATGGTACAAAACATATATAATAATATAGTGATGTCAAAACCATATAAAATCCATGCCGTGCAATGATGACAAATATGCAATGAGTCCCACCCATCACCCGTACATAAAAGTGCCCACCACATAGGTCTTTCGGACGCCCGACGGAGTGTGGACCCTCCGGAAATCTTCTTGATGGAAATGTAACGCCCGCCCTCTCCGAGAATTTTCAGAGTCTAATTTTTTTTTTTAAATAATAAAACATCAGAAGAGAGCGGGCGGCGTCACGACGCGAGTTAAGTTCAGACTACTCAAGTCTGAACCTTAACTGGCCACCCATGTGTACATGGACTAGACCATGATAATGAATCACACATGGAACTAACATCATCATGCGGAATAACCTAGATTAGCTGCGGAATAGAAAGACTAGATAGCAAGTAACAGTCTCAAACATTAATTACCATAAAACAACCATCCAAAGTTATTATCCTAATCAAACCATAGCAAGTAATGAGTTATTACATGTCCAACAAAATATAGTTCAAATGACAGTAATATAAAGAAGTCCAGTCCAACATTCAAGCGCTTATGCTTGGCTCCCCTCCCGGTCATCGACCTTCTTTTTCCCTTTAATTGTACCTGCATTCTCCTCTGAGGATAGAATTAGGGCGTTAGATCAACGCGCCCAGTAGGTTCCCGATCAGGGTTACCACATGATTAGCATATATCATAATACATGATTAGTAAAAACAGGTAAAACAATGCTATGAAGTATGCACATGAAATGAGCCTCCCCCATCATGTACATTCATAGTCATCACTTGACGTGCCTTGCACCGACAAAGTAAATCACAATACACTTACATCTCTTCATCATTGACTTGGTTCATATCACGTATTAGTCCTCCTGGCGGGACTCTCATCGCCTAAGGAGACCAATGTGACTATGACCATCATGTTACTCCTCCTGGCATGACTTGCACAGCCGAAAGAGGACGTAACTCATAAATTGCAACACTGTAGAACCTCATTCATAATCCCATGTCTATGCATGAGATGTCAATGCCTGTATGCCATTTGTTAATGCGTAATATATCATTTGAAACACATAAAATAAAACAAGAGTCTCATAAGAAAACTAGGGTAAAAATGTGGTTACAAGTAGGTAGGAAACCTACAGAAACTTTGCTTAAGTGTCCATTCCTTTTTGAGCTTCACCCGGTCACGACTCGTCCACCGTTTACGTTCCGTTACCTTGTTATGTAACAGCAAATCAATACTTAATCTACTTGACTCCTAATCAAGTTTAGGTCTCATATACCGTCTCGTGGAGTTCGGCCATGCCCATGGCCGAACATCACCCACTTTAATTTGATCTCTCCTTTATTTAATCCTCATTAGACATTACTTATTACAAACATATCTTGGTAGGGTTCGGCCATACACCATGGCCGAACCATACCACTTGGGTTTTGGCCCACAAATCAATTCCTTTGGCCAATCCTTTCATATTAAACTTTGACTAGTATTTACGATTTTGCCATTGACCTTAAACCATATTGAAACTAACATCCATAACTATTCCTCCTTAGTGGGGTTCGGCCATACTACTTGGCCGAACATCACCACCTTTCTTTGGTCCTTTACATCATACATACATACATCTCCCATTCATTATGAATTAGCACAAAGTCCATCAATAATCATTGGTTGGGTTCGGCCATACTACATGGCCGAACCTCACCCTATGTATTTTTTTATCCCATACTCCCTTATCTATCATGCTTGGTTATTTACTGATATTAAGTACATAAATACATACATGATTCTTGAATCAAAATCATACAACCCAATCAGTAACCATAACCCTAAGTAAACCAAATAAAAACCATAAAGCAACCCATGGGGTTCGGCCATTCACATGGCCGAACCTCATGGTTCTTTGGATACAATTCTTCTAATGATCTTTCATCATTTATCATGCATCTTAGCCATAAAAACAGCAAACATATTTCTATTTAAAATCCCATAGAAACCCCATGATATTGCATGGTTTCTAACTCTCCAAATTCATAACAATCATCAATCTCTTTCATGGGGTTCGGCCATTCAAGTAGGCCGAACCCTATGTCCATGAATTGGTCTTTCAAACATACTTTCGACGTTAATTAAACATGCAATATCAGTATCATATTGTTGCCTTTATACCTCTTAGAAACCATCTAATTAAATTCATCCAAAAATGGTCCATAAAAGTCCATGGTTTCCATGTTTCACAACATGAACACCAACAATCTTTTACATGGGGTTCGGCCCTCCATGGTGGCCGAACCCAATGGTTATTCTTTCTATTTTTAAACCTCCAACAATCATGTAATAAACAGTATATTATTACCGAGTTTTACTAATCAAACATCATCCAATAACTAACCCAATTTCATAGGGTTCGGCCATGCTCATTGGCCGAACACCATGACCTTTGGTTTTGAAACATTTAACCATTTATCTTGGGTCTGAACCAAACATCCAAATCCATGTTTTAACCTTCTTAAAACATGCATTTTAAATCTAACACAAACATCTAATAACAGTCCCAACTTATATGGTTTTAATTTCCAAAAACCATCAAAATCAACCACTTGTTTCCATCGGGTTCGGCCATCCAAAGTGGCCGAACCCAATGGTCCATTTCCAATCCTTTTTAGACACCACCTCCCATGGTTTAAACCTATGACAAATTCAGCCATACATGACCAAATTCTGTCATCCAAATTCATAACTTAACACTCATTTTTAAAACCAAAATCCATAAGAATTCTTACCAAATTTCTCAAGCTTCTTGTCTTGCCCTTTGATCCTTGCTTCCTATCTTTCTTAGCCTCCCTTCCTTTGCTGATTATATGCTTGAACCAATGGTGAAATCACCAAGGTAAAACTCGGCCAAGAAAGTGTGTTCTTGAGTGAGGGAAAAAGATGGGAATTCTAAGGCTTTTGCAATGTGAAAATCGGCCAAACATGGGGGTTCAATCCTTTTGTATTTCAGCCCCCAAAACCCCTCCACTCCCTCATCAATTCTTGCATAAAACGATGGGTCTTGGGTGCTATCCAAGGCACCCCTTGGCACCTACCCATGCAGCCATTCAGCTTTCCATGCATCTCATCTCAAACCTATCATTTGCATTTAACATTCATCATGGAAATCACCAAAACAAGTCCCCAACGTGTGGGACTTGTTTTGGTGGTTATGACCTAGCCAACCTCTTCAAATTCCCCCTCAACTCACTGATTTACAGCCCCTTTAATTTCCATTTTGACTCACTTGAACTCAAGGTCATTTAGATTTCCGTCTCAACTCACCCAACTCACATACTTAATGCATTTCATTTAATGCACATGAGTTGACTCACCACTTGATTTAATTCCAACTCACTTCAGTCCCACTCAAACTGATTTAACTCATATTTTAGCTCCCTTGAGGGTCCACACGGTCAACCATAGTCAACTCGACCCGTTGGGTCCACCTTTAGCTCCTTGACCCGTTTTTGACTCCATGACCCAATTATGGGTATTTTGGTCATTTGTAATTGGTTTTTACATATGGATCAAGCCTACCCATTTTTTTCCACTTGATTTCCAATCAAATAAGCTTAACCCCATTTAATTTAAATTCACAAAACGGTCAAATAATCCAGTAAGACCCGATGGGTCCCATTTGGGCCCTTTGACCCATTTAGCCATTTTTGACCCAATTGATGTAAATTACCCAACCAATCAAACTTAACATTCAGAATGTGCTCATATGAACTTAATTTGAGCAATGGGCCCCACCATTTCCTTATTTACAATCATATTTATTGAACTCACCAATCCAGGGGCATTTTCGTAATTATTCCAATCTTTGAGAATTCTTTGACCCAATTAACTATTTTGACCCAATTTGATGTACATTACCCATCCATTATAATTTGACCCTTATAATATGTTCATAGGATCTTAGTTTGAGCAATGGGCCCCACTATTTTCTCATTTAACATCATAATTATTAAATTCACCAAATCCAGGGGCATTTTCGTAATTATCCATTTCATTGAGAAATTGGGGTGTTACAGGAAATCACATCAAGGTGTTGCACATAGGTTTTTCGGACGCTTTAAAAGGTGTGTGACCCCTCTGGTTATAAATCCTCCACCCCATGTCATGCATGAGATGCTAATGAAACACATGCTATTTTATAACATAACATAGCATTGAAAATCATCAATTGGAAACACATCCAACACATGCTCTTTATATAAATAAAACTTAGCATGAATAAAATCATCTTTTGAAACATAACTGGCCCATGCTATTTTAAACAATTAAACATAGCATTTGAAATTCAATATAATAAAGCATATCCTTGAAACATATTTTTCATCAAACATAATATAAAGACGAGGTACATAAGCCATGGTTTCAAAGAGGTGGAATCCTACCTAAGACCGTTCACAAGTCCTTACGGTTCCATCCAAGATTCGATCACCGATCGCGCACCGCTTGCGAGATCCTATTACTTTATAATATAATGATAAATCAACACCAACTCTCACCTAATTACAAGGTTCTAAGTCTGTAAACAAAACCCAATGGGGTTCGGCCATACACCATGGCCGAACCCATGGCTTACCATTTTTTATACATAATTACAAAAATGCCATTGTTGATAACCCTAGCCCCTTTTCTTTGATTAGGTTCCAAGTCATCCATTCATGCTTCTAAAGCACATAATCCCATAAAATAATTCATGGAGTTCGGCCATACACCATGGCCGAACCCAATGTCCAATATTCTCTCATATTTACAAAAATACCATTGGTTTCCTCTTTCCTTTAAATCTTCCATAATTAGACCTTATAAATTTCCCTAACCAAATAATTCCATTGAACACAACTCATGGGGTTCGGCCATACATCATGGACGAACCCAGGGTTCTACACTTTGGTGTTTAATTACATATTTGCCATTCCTTTCTCCATCAATTCATATCATACATTGTATTCTTTATTTTATTTTAAAACTACACATAACCTAACTCATAATATAGGTTCATAATCTGATTCATAAATCAGTCCTTAAACCATGAATTAAAGATGCCATTAATCCCTTAATTTGAACCATGGGGTCGGCCATACACCTTGGTCTTCATGATCAATAAGTAGATATTTTCTAATTTTAAAATATCAATTTCCAAGAATAGAAACTTTCTTAATATTCAACTTCCTTTCCATAAATGGATTGTTTCCTTAATTAACCAACCCTTTCCATAATTGGAAACACCTTCCAAAATTAGATTGCTTTTCTTGGATTGCTTTCCAAATTTAGCAACTCTTTCCATATTTGGATTGTTTTCCAAATTTAGCAATACTTTCCATATTTGGATACTTTCCCTAATTAGACTTACTAAATTAAACAACCTCCTCCCATAAATGGAAGGTTTCCAAATTTAGTAGAACACCTTCCAAAATTAGATTGCTTTTCCAAATTTAGCAACTCTTTCCTCAATTAGAAGGTTTTCTATTTTAATCTCCATTCCAAAATCTACCCCATGGGGTTCGGCCATACACATTGGCCGAACCCTATGGTTCATGATCTTGGCCATTGGTTTTAGATCCAAATAAAATCCACCATCAATCCATAAAATGTTTGGTGGGGTTCGGCCATACATCATTGCCGAACCTCACTTCTTCTTTTTATTACTTTAGATCCCATAACTTAACCATAAAAACATCATGGTTCGGCCATGTAACACCCCGATTTCTCAATAATATGAATATTTACGAAAATGCCACTGAATTGGTGAATTTAATAAATGTAATTGTAAATGAGAAAATGGTGGGGTCCATTGTTCAAATTAAGACCATATGAACATATTATAAGGGTCAATTTATCATGGATGGGTAATGAACAACAAAATGGGTCAAAATGGCTAATTGGGTCAAAGGACCCAATTGGGACCCAATGGGTCATAATGGACTTGTTTGACCATTGGGTGAGCCCAAATGTAATGGGGTTAAGCTGAATTGATTGGAAATTAAATGGAACATAAATGGGTAGGCTTGATACAAGTATGAAAACCACATTTGAATGGCTAAACAACCCATAATTGGGTCATGGAGTCAATTGGATCCATGGGCTAAATGGGGACCCAATGGGTCGAGTTGACTATGGTTGACCGTGTGGACCCTCAAGGGAGCTCAAATATGAGTTAAATCAGTTTGAGTGGCACTGAAGTGAATTGGAATTAAATCAAGTAATGAGTTGACTCAAGTGCATTAAATGAATGGCATTTAATGTGGTGAGTTGAGCTAATGAGTTGGGTGAGCCAAATTGGAAATCAAAGAGGTCTTAAATTCCAAGTGAGTCAAATGGGATATGAGGAGTTGCCATGGTCTTAAACACCACAACACAAGTCCCACACGTTGGGTACTTGTGGAGTGGGTTTCCAATGCAAAAGGTTTAATGTAATGAGATAAAAATCTCATGGGGAATTGGGAGGGTTTCCATCTCATGTGGAAACCCAAGGCTCCAACGTTGGGAGTGCCAATGGATGCAATGGTTGATGCCAAGGGGTGCTTTGCTTGGCAGCAAGTGACTCCTTGGTTTGAGCAAGATTTGATGAGGATTAAATGGGTGATATGGGGCTTTTTAACAAAAGCAACCAATACCATCACTTGGCCGAATTTGTCATTGCAAAACCTTAGAATTCTCATCTCTCTCCCCCTCTCAAGAACACCCCTCCTTGGCCGAACCAGCTAGTGGTGTCTTCACCAATTGATCAAGCACACATTCAGCTGAGACTAAGGAAGAAAGAAGGAAGGAAGCAAGAGGGACGGAAGTAAAGAGCAAAGGCAAGAAGAAAGGCTTGGAAAATTGGTAAGTAATCCATAGAATTTTTATTGTTAATGGGCTAAATGGAATATGATTTGGCCATGAGATGGCCGAATCTACCAAGGGTTTGGAGTATGTATTTTTGATGTTTAAAAGATAGCAAACCTGGACCATAGGGTTCGGCCACTTTGGTTGGCCGAACCCCATGAAATATTATCGTTATGAATGATGGTTTTTGTAAGATAAAACCATGCAAATGATGGACTGTTTTGAATGTTTTAATTAGACCTAAGATGTATGTTGAAAAGGTTTAAAACATGGATTTGAGTGTCATGATTTGGCCATGTTATGGCCTAATTCATTAAGGACTTAAACCTTGGTTAAAGGTTGTGAAAATGGTAAGAATGTATCATTGGGTTTTCGGCCACCTTGGTTGGCCGAACCCCATGAAATTTATGTGGTTAGGTTGATGGTTTTGAAGTCTACAAACCATACAATATTATGGTGATTGTTATATGTTTTAATGAGACACAAATTAGATGTTAAAAGGTTTAAAATTATAGGCCATATGGTTCGGCCAATTGGGATGGCCAAACCCCATGAAATGGTATGATAATTTTATGGTAAATTGTGATGTTTTTGAGGGATAGAAACCATGCAATATTATGGGGTTTCTATGTGATTTAAATGGGATATGGTTACTGTTTTGGGTCAGCCATTGATGACTGAACTGTGTAGTTAACATGGCTAAAGAGTAGAGCCTAACTTGTAAACAAATGATGGGATCATTGAGTAAGAGGACCATAGGGTTCGGCCATGTGAATGGCCGAACCACATAGATTATTTTGTTGGAGATTATGGTTTGTTTTATGATTTGGATTAAGGAATCATACATGATAATTTATGGACTTAGTGTAAGAAAATAATCAATCATTGTAGATGATGGAATATGGGATAAAAATCCATAGGATGTGGTTCGGCCATGTAGTATGGCCGAACCCCATCAATGATTATTTGATGGATTTATGTTAAGTCATAATGGAATTAGAGATGATAATGAAGGACAAAATTAAATGGTGAGGTTCGGCCAAGTTGTATGGCCGAACCCCACTAAGGTGGTTTGGATATGGACCTTGGTTTTTAAGAAAATTAAGCAAAGGTTAGTTTAGTGGCATTATGGTAAATATGGATTAAATGATCAAAGATAAGATGACCAAAGGAATTGAAATGTGGGCCAAAACCAAAGTGGTATGGTTCGGCCATGTTGTATGGCCGAACCCTACCAAGGTTCATTTGGAAGTAGAGTTAAATGAATAGTTTAAGTTAAATAAAAAGAGAGACCAAAAAGTAAAGTGAGTGAGGTTCGGCCATGGGGTATGGCCGAACCCCACAAAGTGGTTTTGGACTTAGTTAGAAATCAGATGGTATATTGTATTGACTTATTGACATGAAACAAGTTGACGAAACTTGAACGGCGCACGAGTCGTGAACGGGTGACGCTTAAGAAAGAACGGACGCTGAAGTAAATCTTCAGTAGGTTTCCTACCTACTTGTAACCACATTTACACTTGTTTTCATGATGGTTTTTATGAGACATTGTTATACTATTATTTATCATATTTTGAATGATGAGATTTATTTACATGTTGCATCTATTCATTGGCATCTCATGCATGGACATGGGATGATGATTATGGAACCCGGAGCCCACACTCCGGTGATGTGCTGTGATGCAACTGTGAGACCTCCTTAGGTGATGAGGGTCCCGCCAGGAGGAGTATTATGATGACATGAGTTACCGTCCTCCCTAGGTGATGAGGGTCCCCCTAGGAGGAGTAACATGATGATAAGAGTCACATTGGTCTCCTTAGGCGATGAGGGTCCCACCAGGAGAAATATTATGATGATGAGAACCACATCGGCCTCCTTAGGCGATGAAGGTCCCACCAGGAGGAATATCATCAAGAAGAAATAAAAGAGTATTGTGATTTACCTTGACGATGAAAGTCCCGTCAAGTGATGGCTATGTATATGTGTGATGGGAGGGACTCATTACATGTGCATACATACATAGCATTGATTTTATCTGTTTTTGATGGCTATATATACTATGATATATGCATGTTTTTATATACTAACCATGTGGTAGCCTTAATCGGAAATCCTACTGGGCGCGTTGATCTAACGCCCTAATTCTATCCTTAGAGGATGATGCAGGAAAAGCAGTAAAAAGAAAAGGGAAAGAGAAGGTCGAGGACCTGGAGGGGAGCCAAGCTTAAGCGCTTGATTATGGGAATGGAATTATATTTACTGTCATTTGAATTACATTTATGGACATGTAGCAGCTAGCAACTTGCTATGGTTTGCTTATAGTTTGATATTGGATATTTGGTTTAAGTAATTTTAAAGAGAGACTGGTACTTGCTATCTATTCAGTTTAATTCCGTAATGTGTCTAGAATTATTCCGCATGACTTGTTTAGTTCCATGTGTGTTTTGTTATTCATGGTTTAGTCCATGCTCACATGGGTGGCCAGTTAAGGGTCGGACTTGGGTAGCCTGAACTTAACTCGCGTCGTGACGTTTCTCCGCCCTCTTCCGGTGTTATTATATTATTATTTAAAAAAAAAATTAGACTCTGATTCTCAGAAAGGGCGGGGCGTTACAGTTGGTATCAGGGCGAAATGTGAAGTTGAATCATCGAAGTAAGATTAAGACGGTTTCATGTCTCACTGATAGATAAGAATCCCAACTGACCGACTCTTTGGAGTCCGCTGACTGGGGGCCGGATTAATTTACTTCGATTGACTCAGACTGAACAATCAATCTGAGAATGACAATGAACGATAGCAAAGTGAAGTACAGTCATCATAACTGGACATATCAAACATAGCAAAGTAGGATGCACTCCCTTGATATCCCCACACTGAGAAACAAACAACAGGAATTTAGAGATTTCACCAGAAACAAAAGAAAACAAAGTGTGAAGATTTGGCAATTTTCCCCAAACACAATGCATGATATGAGACATAAGAAATTCCCCAAAACCAAGATCGGTTTTATTAGAACTGCTGTTGATTATTTATGAGTTCTATGTTATGATACAAATATGTCGAGTAACGTGGAGTGCACGGAGTTGTGGGATAAAGGAACCCCTAGTTGTCCAATAGATTTGGTGTCTGCTTCCAACAACTCCAACGCGCAAGTTAACATGGACAACCAAGAGGGATTACCCGAGGAGGTGGAAGTGGATCCAGCACCTCTTCCAGAAGAGCTTATGGAAGATTATCCAGCGATAAGAGAGATGGTGGGGGAGATAGATCCTGACTATATGTGCAAGTTGTGCAACTAGGATGGGCACAGCTGCACATACTGCCCCCACCCTCTTGAGGTTGTTTGCCCGTCTTGTGGACTACATGGGCACGGGAAGGAAAGGACTAATTGTCCTTACATTGGAGGACCGGGGATAATACCCTGCTTGACATGTGGGGTACTCGGACACATGTCGATGACATGCCCCGATAGTTTCTATATGTTTGAGGATGATGCAGGATCTTCTACGGAAGACTAGGCTATGAAGTAGTAAGAAAAGTCATTAAAAAGAGGGTTATTTTGTAAGGGTGCATTTTTTTCTTTATAGGGTTTATTTATAACCCTACCAACCCTTGTACAAAGATGAAATATGATTATAAATAGAATATGCAATTTTATGATTCTATGAGGATTTATAGTGTTTAATGTATGTTGCGAAGAAAACTAAGCCAATAATGTTTCCATGAATTAGGAAGAAATGGCTCCGACAAGAAAGATCCTACAAAATCCGAAGGGGAAGGGAAAAGTATTACAAATTGGATTTGGTGAGACGGCGCCAAAAAGAAAGACTCGCCAAGACGATAAAGGGAAGGAGAAAGTGGTACATGAGAAAGAGCCATCAGTACATAATAAGGAGAAATCAGTACATGATAAGGAGAAATCAGTACATGAAAAATCAAAATCGCTCAATGAGGAGGAATCGCATCACTCTCGACAAGAAGAGGAGGATAGTGACCCTTCATACCAATGGGAGGAAGAAGGGAACAGCAACAACAATGTGAGTTTACCATTCGTGCCACCTGAGCTACAGAGCTTGGTACAAGCAGTGGTTACTTCTGTCCTCCAACAACATATGAATGGAGATGGAAGCACGAGTGAGGCTAATGATCGGAGTATGGTCAGAGACTTCCAACAACAGCGCCCTCCTTACTTCAAAGGGAGAGAAGGGCCTGTTGAAGAGGAGAACTGGCTGAAGAAGATCTCCCAAATATTGACACTGCTGAATATCCAGAGTCATGCCCACAAGATTCTACTAGCCACGTCATAGCTGATAGATGACGCTGGTAAGTGGTGGGAGATAGTGGAGAAACAGCAGGCACTTGTGCTAGAGAGGGAAAGGACCGCTATGACCTGGGAGCAATTCTCAGCGACGTTTCTAGATCACTATTTCTCGGAAGAAGAAAAAGAACGCCAGATTCAAGCATTTTTGTCATTAGTGCAAGGCTCGATGACAGTAGCTGAGTACCATCAGGAATTTCTCAGCCTATCAATTTATGCATTCTATATTGTGGACACAGAGTACCGGCAGGCTCGCAAGTTCGAGCGTGGGTTGCGGCCAAACATTAGGGCCAGAGTGATTGTGTTCAAGGCAGCCACGCTGGCAGAAGTGGTCAGCAAAGCCACCATTGTGGAGCAGGAATTGGCTGAGTTTACACAAGTTGACAACCGTCTAGCACCAAGTGGGAGGGATACTTATCAGCCTAACAAGAAGTTCTGACCGAATTTCAGCAGACCCTCACCATCTGTTGGATCTACTGGGGGTTTTCGCCCCAACCAGCCCTCTCAATCTGTAGCAGTCTCTCAGGCTTCCAGAGGGATGGGCAACTGGTACCACTGCGATCAGCCGGGTCATCTCAGGAAGAATTGTCCAAAACTTAACCGGCTTTCTTACTCCAGAGGATCGTTTCGTCCACCGGCCAGACCAGCTTACTCTCGGGGAGGCCGGGCATTTAATCAGGCGAGACGGGCGCCTAACCCCACCGGATCTAGACGATTGTTCATCCTAGCACCTCCAGCGGAGGAAGATCATTCAGTTATACAAGGTATGGCGGTAGTTAGTAGTTCTTATGCATATGCACTATTTGATTCTGGAGCTTCACACTCCTTCATGGCTGCATCATTTATAGCTGCTACCGGTACCTTAGTTCAGAAATTTGCCACAACACTCACAATTGTGTCCCCTGTCGGAGACTCGGCATTGGGACTGATATGCACGGCAGTTAATACTGAACTAGCTGGACTCAGATTTGAGTTCAATTATCTAGTACTCGACATGACAGAGTATGATATAATTTTCGGCATGGATTGGTCGGCCAAGTTCCAGGCCAACATTGACTGTTATCGCCGAAGAGTGACATTTTGGTCACCCGAAGGAAAGCAATACGTAGTTCGTATAGACAAGCAGAGTGGACTGCATGAAGGGTTGAACCACGTGGTATTGAATAATATCATCATAAATAAAGCACCAATTACTGAACTTCTGGCAATTGTAAAAGAGTTTGCGCATGTCTTTCCAAAAGAACTCCCTAGTTTACCGCCTATGAGAGAGATCAACTTTGAAATCAAGTTGTACCATTGTACTTCACCAGTGTCTTTACCCCATTATCGGATGGCGCCAGCAGAGATGTCTGAGCTAAAGAAGTAGATCGATGAACTGCTAAGGCTGGGTTGCATCCGAAACAGTACATCGTCATGGGGAGCTCTAGTATTATTTGTAAAGAAGAAGGATGGTTCACTCTGGATGTGTGTGGACTACCGGAAGCTGAATCAGCTAACGGTCCGGAACAAGTATTCTTTACCTAGGATCAATGATTTATTCGATCAATTGAAGGGTTCCAGCCACTTTTCAAAGATTAATTTGATGTCCGGATACCATCAAATCTGGGTTAGGGAGGAAGATGTAGAGAAGACAGCCTTCAGGACGCGGTATGGACTATACGAGTTTGTAGTCATGCCGTTTGGAATCACAAATGTACCAGCGGTGTTCATGGATTTAATGAACAGGATCTTCAATCCGTATTTGGACCAGTTTGTAATTGTGTTCATTGACGATATCCTGATCTATTCCAAGAGTCAGGAGGATCATACTGAGCACCTACGGATAGTTTTGGATACCCTGAGAAAGAACAAGTTATATGCCAAGGCAAACAAATGCGAATTTTGGCTATCCGAGGTTAATTTCTTGGGGCACGTTATATCCGAAGAAGGAATCGTCGTGGATCCGGCTAAGGTGGCGGCAGTAAGAGATTGGAAAGCGCCAAAGAACGTAACAGAGATCCGCAGTTTCTTAGGACTGGCTGGATATTATTGAAAGTTTATTATGGATTTTTCCAAGTTAGCATATCCACTGACACGACTCACTCATAAAGGAGTCAAATATGAGTGGACAGATCTGTGCAATCAGAGATTAGAAGAGTTAAAAATGAGACTTACTACTGCCCCTGTTTTAGTTTTGCCGGTAAGTGGCAGGAATTACGAGGTATATTGTGATGCTTCAGGGGAAGGACTGGGGTGTACGCTCAGTCAAAGTAATCGGTTGGTGGCGTACGGATAAAGACAGTTGAAAATACACAAACGTCTCTATCCTACACACGATCTGGAATTAGCCACAGTAGTTTTCGCTCTCAAAAGTTGGAGACATTACCTCTACGGCGAAAAATTTGAAGTGTTTTCTAATCATTAGAGTTTGAAATACTTGTTTGATCAGAAAGAGCTCAACTTGAGACAGCGCAGATGGATGGAGTACCTGGCCGATTATGAATTCGCACTTCGATATCATCCAGGCAAGGCAAACAAGGGGGCGGATGCCCTCAGCCGCATATCACATGCATCAGTGGCATGTTTGATCAGAACGGAATGGGAGATATTGAGTATCATTCGAGAGTTTAAACTCTATCTCAATAACCATGGGACCATGTACAATTTCATTATACGGTCCAACATGGTTACCAAGATCGAACAAGAGCAACGAGGAGATCCGGAAGTAGAGGATATATGGGCCAAGATGTCTAGTGGCATAGCTGTACCGGAATGGGAATTACAACCAGGACAGGGTCTTTTATTCCGGGGTAGAATGTATGTGCCAAAAAGCTGTAGGAGAGAGCTATTGATTGAGGCACATCAAACCAAGCTCTCCATTCATCCGGGCAGCACCAAGATGTATCACGACCTGAAGAGACATTATTGGTGGCACGGACTCAAGAGAGATGTTGCAGAGTTTGTGGCTCGTTGCTTAATTTCAACAAGTAAAGACGGAACATCAGAAGCCACCAGGGTTACTCAAACCCTTAGCAATACCAGAATGGAAATGGGAACACATTTCCATGGATTTTGTAACGGGGTTGCCAAGATCCTCAAAGGGTAACGATGCTATATGGGTCGTAGTAGACCGACTGACCAAGTCTGCGCATTTTACACCTATCAAGATGACGGATTCATCGGAGACTTTGGGTCGGCGGTATATCAAGGAAATCATTCGGCTACATGGAATTCCCCGCACAATAGTATCCGACAGAGATGGCCGATTCACCGGCAGAGTGTGGCATATCTTGCAGTCAGCTATGGGAACATAAGTACTGACAAGCACTGCATTTCATCCACAAACTGATGGACAGTCGGAAAGGACTATACAAGTATTGGAGGACATGCTGAGAGCATGCATGTTAGAATTCAAGGGTGGATGGGAGGAACATTTGCCGCTAGTAGAATTCTCGTATAATAACAGCTACCAGGCAAGCCTTCAGATGGCCCAATTCGAGGCCTTATATGGTAGGCCGTTAGATCACCAGTGTGCTGGACAGAGGCTGGTAAGCTTGCACTGATTGGACTGGAGCTAGTGGCAGAGACTACGACACAAATCCAGTTAATACGACAGCACTTATTGACTGCGCAGAGTCGGCAAAAGAGTTAGCAGATAAAAGAAGACGATTTCTGGAATTTGAAGTGGGAGACATGGTATTCTTAAAAGTCTCGCCACGGAAAGGACACATGAGGTTCGGAAAGAAGGGGAAACTGTCGCCAAGATTTGTGGGACCGTTTCCCATCATAAGAAGGATGGGGGATGCAACGTATCAACTGGTTCTTCCTCCACAATTGGCATCTCTACACAATGTGTTTCATGTATCGATGCTGAGGAAGTATAATCCCGATCCGTCCCATGTATTGAATGTGCAAGAAATAGAGGTACAAAGCAACGTGACCTACGTCGAGAAACCGGTTAGAATATTAGAGACCGAACAAAGGGTGTTGCGAAATAGAGCGATTCAGTTCGTAAAGGTGGTATGGGATCGACATGATGTTGAAGAAGCCACATGGGAACTTGAATCGGAGATGAGAACAGCTCACCCTGAGTTATTTGTGTAATTTATTTTAGAACCCTACTTCGCTCGATTTTTGAGACGAAAATTTTAAAAAGAGGGTTATATTGTAACACCCCGATTTCTAAAAAATATGAATATTTACGTAAATGCCACTGAATTGGTGAATTTAATAAATGTAATTGTAAATGAGAAATTTGTGGGGTCCATTGTTCAAATTAAGACCATATGAACATATTATAAGGGTCAATTTATCATGGATGGGTAATGAACAACAAAATGGGTCAAAATGGCTAATTGGGTCAAAGGACCCAATTGGGACCCAATGGGTCATAATGGACTTGTTTGACCATTGGGTGAGCCCAAATGTAATGGGGTTAAGCTGAATTGATTGGAAATTAAATGGAGCATAAATGGGTAGGCTTGATGCAAGTATGAAAACCACATTTGAATGGCTAAACAACCCATAATTGGGTCATGGAGTCAATTGGATCCATGGGCTAAATGGGGACCCAATGGGTCGAGTTGACTATGGTTGACCGTGTGGACCCTCAAGGGAGCTCAAATATGAGTTAAATCAGTTTGAGTGGGACTGAAGTGAGTTGGAATTAAATCAAGTAATGAGTTGACTCAAGTGCATTAAATGAATGGCATTTAATGTGGTGAGTTGAGCTAATGAGTTGGGTGAGCCAAATTGGAAATCAAAGAGGTCTTAAATTCCAAGTGAGTCAAATGGGATATGAGGAGTTGCCATGGTCTTAAACACCACAACACAAGTCCCACACGTTGGGTACTTGTGGAGTGGGTTTCCAATGCAAAAGGTTTAATGTAATGAGATAAAAATCTCATGGGGAATTGGGAGGGTTTCCATCTCATGTGGAAACCCAAGGCTCCAACGTTGGGAGTGCCAATGGATGCAATGGTTGGTGCCAAGGGGTGCTTTGCTTGGCAGCAAGTGACTCCTTGGTTTGAGCAAGATTTGATGAGGATTAAATGGGTGATATGGGGCTTTTTAACAAAAGCAACCAATACCATCACTTGGCCGAATTTGTCATTGCAAAACCTTAGAATTCTCATCTCTCTCCCCCTCTCAAGAACACCCCTCCTTGGCCGAACCAGCTAGTGGTGTCTTCACCAATTGATCAAGCACACATTCGGCTGAGACTAAGGAAGAAAGAAGGAAGGAAGCAAGAGGGACGGAAGTAAAGAGCAAAGGCAAGAAGAAAGGCTTGGAAAATTGGTAAGTAATCCATAGAGTTTTTATTGTTAATGGGCTAAATGGAATATGATTTGGCCATGAGATGGCCGAATCTACCAAGGGTTTGGAGTATGTATTTTTTATGTTTAAAAGATAGCAAACCTGGACCATAGGGTTCGGCCACTTTGGTTGGCCGAACCCCATGAAATATTATCGTTATGAATGACGGTTTTTGTAAGATAAAACCATGCAAATGATGGACTGTTTTGAATGTTTTAATTAGACCTAAGATGTATGTTGAAAAGGTTTAAAACATGGATTTGAGTGTCATGATTTGGCCATGTTATGGCCTAATTCATTAAGGACTTAAACCTTGGTTAAAGGTTGTGAAAATGGTAAGAATGTATCATTGGGTTTTCGGCCACCTTGGTTGGCCGAACCCCATGAAATTTATGTGGTTAGGTTGATGGTTTTGAAGTCTACAAACCATACAATATTATGGTGATTGTTATATGTTTTAATGAGACACAAATTAGATGTTAAAAGGTTTAAAATTATAGGCCATATGGTTCGGCCAATTGGGATGGCCAAACCCCATGAAATGGTATGATAATTTTATGGTAAATTGTGATGTTTTTGAGGGATAGAAACCATGCAATATTATGGGGTTTCTATGTGATTTAAATGGGATATGGTTACTGTTTTGGGTCAGCCATTGATGACTGAACTGTGTAGTTTACATGGCTAAAGAGTAGAGCCTAACTTGTAAACAAATGATGGGAAGTGATGGATCATGTTCTTATTACATCAATGTTAATAAAATACAATACTACTTGTTTAGAAAACCACATATAACTCACTACTCCCTGGAATGAATCAACAGATTACAAACTGCAAATATCAAAAAAATGGGAAGGAGGGGGCAATCAAAGAAAGAATAGAAACAACGATAGGAGAAGCATCGCATACACCAGAGATGGGTGTATGCATTCAAGGAGAGGCATTAAACATTTTGGCTTGGTTTCACTTACCTTTCACCGCCGTCTACTGTGTGCCTCCGCCACTCCAAATCGCGTTTGTAGCGATAAGGAGATGAAGACGATGGTGATGTAGTGACAGATGACACCGGACGTTGATTCAATCTACCAAACAAGGAAAACCGCTTCTTGGGAGCAATGTTGGGTTTGGCTGTGAACAGAGCAGGAATACGGAGTTGTTTGGGGAGCGGTGAGATGAAGGTGGTGTGGGTTTGTTTGCAGGGACGGTAGAGGAAGAAGGAAAAGATGGAGGCTGAAGTGGGCTGTATAGCTTACACGTAATGCAGGCCGATGGGTGTGGCTTTGATTTGATTAGAAGATGGAAAGGTAATGGAAGAGAATAAAGGGACTGAAGGTGGAAGAAGGACGAACCCTGCTTCAAGATCTGAAGCAGCAATATGAAACACCGAGTGTAGTTGTGATAGGATTAGTTTATTTTAATTACTAGTTGCTTTGTTTTAATTTCCAAAGTTAGTAATTTTGAATTAGGCATGTGTGGGTCGGCTCACATTGAGATTAGGATTTAGTTTTTTTTTTTTCTATATATACATGACATGTAACCGTTTTAGAGGAGACGATTATGAAATAAAATATGATGTCATTTTCCATTGGAAAATCTTTTGAAGGCTCAATCATAAGGGGCAACTGCACATTGAATCAAATTTCTGAGTTGATTAAATCCATCTGGTTGCAGTTAGTAACTACGTTTATACCTATGTCTGGATTGAATTTAAAGTTGGACTGATTAAAAGAATTAGGAATAGGTTTTGAATTGTGGGTTTTTGAACTAATCTTAAATGAGTATTAAAACCCAAGGTTTCAAACTCTGTTGACTGAATTCCAATGAGAAATTTATCCAGTTTTTGAAACAGCGTTGCAACTGATTTCGGGTGAGAGCATTTGATAAATTTTGTTTTCAGCTGTTATAATTGAATTGTACAAATCAGTTTTCTAAAATCCGTTTTGAAACTGATTTGTCATGGGTTAAAATAGTTCTTTCAAAATCTTATTTGGGCTGATTCTAATTAAGTTTTAAACCCAATTTTAGAACTTGTTTTTAAGGAACAAAACCAGTTTGAAAGTTCGATCGTGCATGGCTTTAGTGTTAGGATTATTAGAGAAATAATCATACCAAAACAAATGGAATAAAACAAGCACAATAAAAACACCGACAATTTACATGGTTTAGCTCTCCTCACCTACGTCTAAGGAGCATGAAATAATTATATTAAGAGAGAATAAAACACAAGATACAAGAGAATGATAAATAAATTTAAACCAAACTTAATTCAAAAAACCTCTTGAAACTGACATTAGAATACTGAGAGCGATCTGTACAGTATTCCACTGTTTGATAGCCAAGAGATCACTGGCACAGAAGGTACACATTAAAATCATCTATGGCCAATAGTGGTGTCAGATGGGTTTGGTTTTAGATATATGTATAAATGTCATGAAAAAACCAATCAAAATAGATTGAGACTGAGAGCTGCCACATACTCCACAAACATATCCCAATTGGGACAATATAAAATATAAGGCCCACTAAAGAGAAATGTCTTGTATTCCAATTTTTTTAAAATACTTGTCTTATTTCAGAATTTTTTATTTTTTAATAATTATTTTCTTACCGAGTGCGTTAAAAGTTTATTAATAGATTCTCTGAGTCAATACAAATCTGATAAAAAAAAGAAAGAGGTCTCGGGCGAGATCTTTCTCTCTCTTCAATTTTTTTTTAAAATCTTTGGTGGCTTTTTTTTTTGAGAAAAAATCATTTTAAAAAATTGAAAAAATGCTGTTTTAATACATATATACACATATACACATATACACATATACATATACACATATACACACACACACACACACACACACAATATATATATATATATATATATATCGACCGATATCGGCCGATATTCGTTTGATATGGGACAATATCGACCTGGGCCAACAACCGATTTTTTTTTAAAAAAAAAAAAAAAAGAAGAAGAAAGAAATGAGCTGGGCTTGGACAAATTTCACCTGGCCTGAGCCATCTGCAACACTAGTTCGCATTTTGAAGCAACAAGATGTGTTTGCTTACTTAGGAACCACCTATTAGGATCTGGTGTTCAGTATAACCTCAGGTGAGAAAAGAGGCCAGGCCTTGATTTAAAGGACTTCATTCAGGAATCAGGACATGTATTCCTGGATCCAGGCAGGCAGTGGGCTTTTTTTTTTTTTTAATGGATGGGAAAATGAAAAGACTTGGCCCAGCCCATTAAAAGTCTATGTTAGACAAGAATCATCTAATATTAGTTCTTTTGTCTTTGAGATAGACAAAAAAATTGAAAGTTCAAATCCAAATCAATTTTTTGCTCTATAGGTGAAAATGGGCCGATGAAATATGTATCATATCGGATCCACCATGTCTCACTAATATCTCAGTCGAGAAATCGTGTAAAATATCGGCTGATATATCACTAAATATTGTCCAGTAATTCTTCTGAACTTTTTTAAAAAATTAAAAATAAAAAATCAGAAAGAAAGAAAAATGTATCGGCAAAACTGATATTATTCTATTGCCGACAAATATCGGCCGGCTTATATTTTAACCGCAGTTTGTCACACATCATGTGTTAAAAGCACTGGCCGGATTGAAAAATGATTCAGTGATCTAATCTGGATTTAATTTCGTGATTTGATGACCAACATTCACAATCAATTTTATCAGATCTTTGTCCAGATAAAGTTTAAAAATTGAATGAAACCCTAGTTCACTCTGGTAGCTAACCCAACCCATGAAGTGGTGAACTGGTCTAATTTGACAAAAAAATGGGGTTCTGGACCCAACCCAAGTTTGTTAAAAAAAATTCAAAATCTAGACTCAGTTGGGCAATTTCAACTAATTCAACTGGAACCATTATCCACTTTGATTCGATTTTCTCTGACTTTAATTCGGGTTTGGAACTGATCAATTAGTCAAAATATGATTAAGCTGAAAATTAAGTGGCTAGGCTAGTAAAATTGCAGGGTTTGACTGGTTCATTAAGTTCTGGGTGTAGCAATTAGTTTTTCTTGTATTTTTAATTGTATTCTCAATTTACCCACTTTAAATCATTCATTGCGTTGAACAGCTTCGAACTTAGTGACTAATATATTTACAATGTATCTCAGACATCTTTTTAGGTGAGGCTAAAAAATTTCATACACAATTAAAAATCAATAAATGTTGACAACATTATGGAGATGTGAATTTTTAATATTTTTAAGGAAAAAAATATTATGGCCAATAACTGCAGCAGTGTTTTAAAATATAATTTGAACCATTTGATTGAAGTAACTTTTATTTAGTTTATTTTTCTCTTCCTCTTAGTTTATTTAATTCTGGGTGTGGCAATTAATTTTTAATCTTTAAACTTTGCTGTTATTAAAAACATAGTTTGAATTATTCAATTAAGATGATTTTTTTTATGAACTATAGATTTAAAGAAATATCATCAAAGAATCCATCACCACTCATTTTGTGAACTCTATCTCTAAGTGTGCATGATAATATGCTGCACACAAGTCACTAATGAGTAGGTGACAATTCCAATACTATCTTAAAAAATAAGTTTCATTTGAACATAATTATCATTTTTGATAAGAGGAATAATAATTGCTTCAACAATGCCTTCAAATTTTTTTTGGAAGTGCTTCTAAAATATTGAAGTACAATAACCTCTGAGGGTTGGCTTGATGGTAAAGAATTTGTCTGAAATGAGGTCTTAGATTCAAATCACTTTCAACATAAAAGGGTTATTCCCAGTAGTATTATCCAGTATGTATGGATAGGGAGATTGTTAAAAGGCCGGAACACTTTTATCTTAAATTTTTTGATTGAAGTACAACATTAACCAATGTCTATTAGCTTTTCTGAAATTGGATTGGGCACTATAATTCATTTAAATTTTAAGCTATGCCTTTGCTAGAATAGCTATATATGTTTGATATATAAGATAGTATAAATTTAAGGCCAGCCATCTTAACATGGATCAAATTTATTAGGAGATACAGAAAGAAGTGAAATTCTTATTTTATCTCTACTGGTGTACCGCTCATCAAGTACTGATTTATCGATATGTATATATTCTACAAATCGATAGACCAATAGAGATAAAATAGAAATTTGATCTATCTCATTTCTAATAACAAATTTTGTTCATTTTAAAATGACCATCTTAAATTCTACGTATTGTGATAGATTGATGGAGAAGAGATTCTCACCCAAGCATGCATGGACAAAATGTATCTCTAAGCAGCCTTGTTATTTGTCAGCTTTCTGTGGGTGTTACAAGTGGATCTTTGATCAATGACTTGTGAATTGTGATCTTCACCTTTTACTCCTACACTTCACATGTTCTGAGCTTTTGCCCTTTTCTCTGTCTCTCTCGCCTGTGTTCATTTCCATTTCTGAATAAATGGACAACCAAACCATATGGGCCGGGCCCACACTTCTACTTAGGAGGAAAGAACAAATAATGCAGTGGGGCCCACCTGAAATATTATTATGTCTTTATACTTATAGGGCTGAATTGGAATTTGGAATTGGAACCACCCTCCACCTCCACCTCCACCTCTGAGTGAGTGATATGGGTAAATAAATATTGTAGAATATAAAATTTTGAAAGTTAAAATCTATTATTTTATTGTTAAAGTTAAGATATTCAGGTGTTTTATTTGATTAATCTTTAAAATATGTGTAAACTTTATAATCCACAGAAGTTGGGTACAAATTAAAGAACAATAATGAGTGAACCTTTTTTGTGTTGAAGGGAACACTGTTAAAACTAAAATTTAAATTTAAATTGATTTAAATTTCATTTTGTTTTGACTAAAATTTTAGACTTTTATATAAAATTATTTTTTTTTAAATTAAAAATACGACTGAAAATGGATTTGCACGCTATAAAAGGCTTAAAATATTGAATTTTGTAGAAATAAAAACAAATTATAAGTGGCTTTGAGTCCAAATCCAATATTGGTAGGTGGCTACACAAAATTGCACATGTTGGTTGTATTATTTAACTTCAAGTGACACAACCCGACTTTATAATATTATTTTCAAAATTTTAAAGGTAAATAATAACGCTAATTTATTTTGCAAGTTATTTTTTTTTATCATTTTCTCAAATAAATTGTAAATACAATTACAAAGACCCATTGGTATTAAAAAAATAATTTTATCATGGAGAGGAGGACCTTTAAAACTTTCAACTTAAACAACAATGATAATGATAGATGAATTGAATCAATCAACATTGACACGACAATCTTAATTTATCTATCATTCAATTATCATTGTTAATATTAAAATAATTCATCAATTATTTTTCAAATTTGCACTCTTACATATATATTCTCGCATTCTACTCATCAACTTTTTCAATAAATATAACACACCAACATCTTCCAGTTCTTAATTTCAGAAGGAAAAAAGCAATCTCAAGTGAGAAAATTTAATGTGTGACAATGAACACAAGAAACAGACCGCCCTGTTTCTCCTATTCCCAATGTGATATCCTGGGACCAAAATCCCAAATTTCAACATGCCAAACAAGATGGGACTAGACAAATTACTTGAATAAAAGCTATATTACTGATAAAAGGGAAAAAATGAGACTGAACCCCGTCTAGCATCGCTTAATTAGACTCCATGTGTGAAAATTCCACAGTGCCAGACAAAAATACAAGAACGCCCTAAAAGACATCTCACTTTTTTACTTTTTTGGGAATATTCTCAAGAGGAGGCAACTTTCTCCTTTACGACGACTGTGACCTTATTTCCTTAGCTTCTTCCCTGAAAGCAGAGAAGAAATTTTATTGGATATGTTAATTAAGAAATGAAAATCATCATGCAACTAAGAAGCAAGTAGCATCAGGAATAATAAAAGTATCAATTAACATCAAATATCCACTTAAAAAAAGATTAAATTAAGATAGCAAACAAAAAGAAATGGATGCTTATAGGAAAAACTAAAGTTTGTACATGAGCAGGGTGTCGGGGCTTCATAGAGATGTTTCAGCTCAGTTTACCTGGACCACTGGATTTCAAATCACAGTTTACAGTTTGAAATTCATGGCAATACCAACAATCCTAGTATAAATTGTTAAGTAGGGCTCCAAGTTGGATAGCCAGATCGCAATCCACTCGTGATCCAGTTCATGACTTGGTAGAATGTTGGGGGGGTTTGAGCAACGAAGATAGCTAGATCAGAATCTACTCATGCTCTTAAGAGCTAATACTTCAACACTTTTATACTTCTTTAAAAACAGTAGCAACAGTTTCGTAATGTACCCCCTACCTCTCACTCATCCAAAGAGAATCGAAATAGTTGTTTCATGTCTCACAATCCCCTCTTTGGCATGCACACACATATACAAAGCAAATAAATAAATAAATACCCCCCCTCCCCCCACCAAATAATCTGAAACTATTATTCCCTGAAACTACTTCTGACCACTTACTTCATGATTCTTACACGTGCCAGTTAAAAAACCCCTTGGAGTGAGTGAATGTTCCTTTGTTCCTTTCCCTAAAAGATTCTACCAATGTTGTTTTCATATAGATCATGAGATGTTGCTGGAATAATTTTCCACAACTCCTTGTCCCTGGCTTCAACTCCCATGAGCACCCAACCCTTTTGTACTTCGCTTTATCATAAAAAATTAAGGCCGCCCATTTAGACACCAGGTTTTTTTGTCACCAAACACTAGTTTTTGGATTTTGAGGGAAAATTACCATTTTGCCCTCCAGTCGAATCATTCGAAGGAACTGAAAAATCAGAAGAAAAATCGTCCAAACGATAAAACGTGGGAGGGCAAAACGGTAATTTCCCCTCAAAAATCTGAAAATTGGTGTCTGGTAACAAAAAAGCCTGGTGTCTAAATGGGTGGCCAAAATTAAACACTCCTATTCTACAAAGATGGCAATATTCAATTACATTTTCTCTTCACAAGTCATCTCTAGGAGTAGACGTGTTGTTTGATACACCATACATCAATCCAAATGTGGCCCACCATGGCTCCATTTGCGGTCCCTTAACCATCTCTCAATCCGTTACATTCACTAACCCCCATGATTGAAACCATACCCAATTGGATCAACCGAGTTACACCCACTGATATATTCAAAATTGATTAAATCACACCCTCATTTACATTTATTTGGGGCCTTTAAAACCATACCTGAAGCAACCAAATCAACCTGTTTTTTTGTGCAAGTCCAAGCATATACCTTTCCACCCGGACTCAGAGCAGAACCAGGTGAGTTCCACAGAAACTCAATCCATGAACCATCAGAATCTTTGGAGCCTTAAAAATCAAACCAAGAATGATTCGGTCAAGCTGATTTTGGTGGGTGTATTGTTGAAGCATAGATAGTGCTAGCCCACCTAGGCCTGCCTGTTGCAATCCATCCAGGTGAGCCCCATGAATTCACATGCAGCTTAGCTAAGTTACAGACTGGTGATCAAGAGATCATTGCCATCCTAGCTTAAAATAGAAAAAATGTAGAAAAAGGAGAAAACATTTGTGGCCATCATAAAAATCAAAATTGCAGGATAGAATTCTCATTTCGTAATTTTCTTAGGGAGTCAATATAAATCTTAATTCAAAATTTCATAATTTAATGGAGACCATTTTGTACAAGAATCCATTGTCAATTTAGTAAATTAACATAAGAATAGGAAATTATTAAATCCAAAATGTAGTTGATATTCTTCTTTACATCGAAGCTGCACTCAGCGGCAGAGGTCAATTTTTTTGGAAAGTTGAAGGCAGAGAACAATTCAATTCACAAGAAAGTGACAATGAAAATGTTAAAAAATGTGTTTGAAGATCTTGGGTGACTGGTGCTTAAAAAGACTAATACTGAACCTTAGATTGCCCAGGTAGGAAACAAATTTTATTGTTCTAGCCTTAATATTTAAGGTTGGCAAACTCAAACCTGTCCTCGGCATAATACACATGCTTGTTTGCCGGCTGATTATCAAGAGAATGCAACATGGAGCTCAGCTTTTTGATTTTCTGCAAAAGAAAAGAATCTTAGCAATCAAGCTAACAGAGAATAACATAATCATTGAGCAGAACTGCAATTTACTTCATAATTAACAACTGTGTACCTTCTTTTCACTTTGGAGTTTCTGAAGGACATATCAAATGTCTTGAGTCTTCATCAGTATGAGTTCCTCTTGACTGTATTTGTTTGCCTCGCTTCCGAACAGATATATTAAGTTAATATGCCAACACTTGATAAATATCAAAACAAACACACATACAAAGGTTGAGGAACCAAAGAAAATAAGAGGAGGGAGTATTTTGGTCTGTTTACTCAGGCCTATGAATTCCATCGACAGTTCTCGTTTTGATCATCTTGAAGTAAAACTCATCTGGCTTCCGAAAGGTTGCTTTCTCTTTAAGTTTCTGAGAACCCAATCAAACTATCAGAAAATATATGACGTTGTTAGCTAGAGCGAAACCCATATTTCAGTTTATAATAACTAACATAGTGTTTGTATACATTGAAAAAACAAAAGTTGTGTTTGCTTGGAAATGGCATGTCCTCTTCAGCAAGTCCATCCAAAAGATAAGAAACTAAATTTTCCTTTCATTAAAAAAGAATGTTTTAAAGGGAAATAATTTCATTTTTTCGAACCACGGAGACCACAAAATCAGAATATTTAGAGAGAGAGAGAGATTGAAAACTAGCTGCTTTAACAGAAGATATGTGTCTAAGGAAATTAAAACCAGAAGCTATCTGTGAAAGGTGGCATACCCTTAAAGTCTCTTCTTTACTATGGAAGGCCTGTGCCCTTATCACATAATCTTTATGTTTCTCGAGAAGTCCAAACTTCTTTCTCGAATGCATGAGGATAAATACATACAATCTATAGCCATCCACTATTAGGAGCTCATAATCAAGAAAATTGAAAATGTTATCAAAGAAAAAGAAAAAGGCCACTCACGGCTGAGCTCGTTCCTTGTGAGCCCTTCTATAGATCGCATTCCTAAGGGACGACATTGTTGAATGCAAAACAAATATGCATCGCAGCTTCTAGCCTGAAAAATAAATAAACAATACATAATGCAACAATACAACATCTTTCTCAGGTCCAGAACACTTCCTCACTGTTAAATTCAAGATTTGACATAAGCTTTCACTAAGAAAGCTGAAATAAAAGTAAATAAATAAAACTAGAGAAAATCATAACTGCTCACATAAACAAGCACCAACAAAAGTGAAGTTAGAGATGCTAACCATGCAAATCAGGTTTAAAATCTAAAGAAAGTACCAATAGTAAAGCAAAATCCTTTCTAAACATAGAGAAGAATGACCAACTACAACCTGTTGTAGTCCTATAGAAGTTCAACCCACCTAGTGGGGCTCACTTCACGTACAAAAAGTATCTAGATAGAGCATGTAATTTGAACATTTTGATTGAATTGTTCCAACTATTCATTTTAGAGGCATCTCATAAGATGCTTGTGATCATCAAATCAAGATGAGTATTCTCCCACATTCAATCACTGTAAATTCCATATCCAACCGTTCTCAGACCAAAAGTAGTAGGTACATGTGCGTCATACAAGGTAGGCTTAACTACAACAGATATAGTTGGCTAGACTAGATTATTTCTCTCTTAAGTGTTAAACAATTTATACAACCCCATCTCATCATTGTTTGCATGATAAAAAGTTTGTTTTACAAATAAAACTAAAATCCTGTGAGGAACAAATGTCAAAGCTGGATGGGGATGGCATCATGCCATAAGCATTTTCTTTTATGACCAAGGTGTCCAGGCCTCTTAAAGCACCCGACAAATCCATGGCTAAAGTGCATCATTAAAGTCAACAAATGTAAAAAATAATACCAATCGTTAATAAGCCATAATCATCAACATAGTCAAATTTGAAATGAAATCAAAATTTTGTAAAGACTTCTTTAAAATAAATAATTACAGAAAATGAGAAAAATACCTCAAAATTTGAAATTCCGTAAGAGGTGTGAGACAGTGACTGGAGGTGAGAGAGGCAGAGGCAGAGGCCAGCAAGACCATTAGAATCGAGAGAGGCAGAGGGAAAGAGTCGAGAAGACGGCGGCGAGAGAGACACGAAGACCGGCAGCAAGAGTGAGGCAGAGGTGAGAGAGGAGAAAGTAACGAGAAGGGTGATAGCAAATGCAAAATGCAATTTAGGTTTGTCGTGACCCCTGACTCATTAACTCTCACGTGTGAGTGACTCAGTGAGTATAACACACGAAGGAAGACGGAAGCAACCAATGGTTAATGATAGTCATTTGTTGTAACACTTTGGAAATGCTTGAAATATAAAAGTGTTTAATTTGTAATATTTATATTACATTATTATTTGATCGGTTTTGACTGCGGTTGAAACCAATTTTGATTAGGGTTGAAACCGGTTGAAACTGGTTGAACCTAACATTTTCTCAAAGACGGTTTGTTAGATGTTCCGGTTCTGATAACATTGGTTTCATGTCCAACGTTTATTAGAATTTGAATCCAAAATATCTAAATTAAATAATGAGTCTTGAGTAGAGTTATAGTTAACGTTTATAGGTTCACATTTTCTTTCATATCCCAAGTGTTTGAACCTTCGGCCAACTAGAGATCTTAACATAAGATGATCTGTAGGTGGTTCAGTAGCAAATGTTAGAGCTCCAAGAGTATCCATAATAACGTTAACCCAAAGAAGTTGTAAATAAAAAGAAAATCTGAGATTATAGTGTTAAAAAGGAAAAAGAAAAAGAAGTTATTAGTCCTTATAGATTATCTTTCGTCTCATGTTATCCCTAATAAATTGGATCCTATATCTGGGTTATTATTTACAATCAATGTTAGAATAAAACTTAAACAACATCCTTAACAAACTTGAGTTGTTACTTACGACTAGTATTGTTCGAATGAAACTTGATAAAACAACAACCTTTTTTACTATTGATCTTGGGGCCTCTAAACCATTCCTAAAGTCATCTAATCCAAGCAAGTTTGTGTTTGACAGGCATCATATGCATGCAGAGACTGTTCCAGCCAACCCGCCTGTACAACTATACACAGTCCCACATGACACAAACAGAGAGAGATTGCAAACTAGTTTTTAATGATCTTTTCCTTTAGAAAACCTAGACTCACCGCTAATCAAAAAAGCATGAAAGATGGAAAGGTCCATTCATGTAATAAAGACACAATAATCAATTTGAATAGAATATCAGAGTGACAAAGTTTTCAAGTACCAAAGTCATCTGTGGAGAAGTGTGAAAAATATGTTTTGATCCAAAAGTGGGCGCAAGTTAGATTGTTATCAAATTTAGGGCTTCTCTAGTACATGAGGAACTTGAGTGCAATGGCATGAATGGGTAGTAAGGGGATTAATGTGGGGCTTTGTAAAGTGTTCACTACACTCAATCAGTTTGAAAGGTGGAAATATCTTGCAATATAAATATTCAAAAGTTATAGCAACCATGATGAAAAATGCAACCATAGACCAAAAAAAGTGTATGTGGAATTCAAAATTTTGATACTCCATCTTCCCATCTTTGATAACAAAATCTTCTCAAATGTGAAATGGAATGGGAAAGAAGATCAAGTTTCAGATCATACAGAGATTTTCTCAGCAATTTGTTCTCTTGGGCTATCACTCAGGTCGCGGAATGCTCTTTCCTCAATCAGTGTTGGATATGTGGCAGCAGCTTCTAAATCAAGTATTCCACACTCTAAAGCTATTGGTTTTGCTGTATGAAGATTATCACCAGTCACCATGCGTACCTTTTGTGTCAGAAAAGAGAAATTAATCATTAGAAACATGTTAAACAAATAAGATAAAAAGGCATCACATTATCCATTAGGTTTTTTTTTTTAAGTCCATTATCCATTAGTATTTAAGCTTTTTTTTTTAATGGTTCATATATTAATAGATAAAGAGGCACCAGAGGTGTAAATACAAAAAGAGAAAGCAGAAAATAAGCAACAAACAAAAATAACTGGAAAGTAAACTGCCCAAAGAAAGGGTGAACACCCTGAGCACCAAACACAAAACAATAAGAGCTCAACCGAGATCAACACATTCTTTCCAGGCATGCAAAATGACTAACATAGATATGTTCCTAAATTCTTGTAAAGAAGCAGCCCACGATGCACACTTGGTGAGAGCACGTCTTCCAACCGCCGCATTGGAATCAGCAGTACCTTTGAAAAGCCTATTATTACATTCCTACCAAAGGCTCCAAACTGTGGTAAATAAAGATAGTTGTCACAAAGAAGAGCATTTGGGCGAGACAAACAATATCTCAAGTGAAAGACAACTCAGCAATCAACGATGGCATAACCCAAGCCACACCAAACTGTAAGGGTGAAAGTTTTCACTAAGTCATGTCCTTATTCTCTTAAATCAATCTTTTACAAGATAGGCTCCACAATTTCTCTTACAATTGACCTTTTACTTGTGCGCTCGGTTTCAACCAGAACAAAGATGTTGGTCAGTTACTGTTGAATCTTCCGACACAAGTAGTAGTAACAAAATAAGAAATTAATAGTAAACATTCCCACATTGTAAGTGTACATAACTCTAACTGTATATTCAGCTTCTCCTCATTTAAGTTTTGGAACTGAAGTGATTGTTTGTAATATAAAAGTGTTTTATTTGTCAAAGAGGACAAAAAATGAGTGTGAGGGAGCGAGAGAGCGCAACAACAAGAGAGAGTGTAAGAGTTCCTTTCAGTGAGGAGTTGAGTGAGCAGGGGGTTTCTTCTCGAATCCTGACAAGCAGAGGATCGACGACGGGGAAAGCTGGAAGCGCCCGAAGAGGAAGCAGCTGACTAAGGCCTTGGATGGCACACCGATCACCTTGTTTGTGGCTAACTTACCGGATTTTACATCCCGGAGTTGGCCTTTGGCCACTTTCAAAAAATGGGGATCAGTTATTGATGCCTTCATTCCTAAGAAGAAAGATGTTCTTAGTAGGACCTTTGGCTTCGTCAGAATGAAATCCAGTTGTGAAGCTGAGAAAGCCATGACTGCTCTTAATGGTCATGTGGTGCAAGGGCGAAAGTTGTTGGTAAACTCAGCACGATTCAAGAGAAATGAGATCTCTGGTATGTCTCGATCTTCTTGCTCGGCTAGGGCTTTCAAGACTAATTCCGACCACCCGGAGTTTCTTAATAAGGCCTATCATGAGAAAGGGATTAGGTGTAGTTGGGCGAAGGCTGTCCAAGGAACAAAGCCTGCCAATCCTATCTCGTCCATGAAGGGTTCTTCTGAGTGGGTTATTGAGTTGATGACTGCCCCGGGGGAGGAAGAAAAAATTAGAAATTGGTTATCTCAGTCTGTGGTGATCTCTTGTTCTAAGCCTCTTTCTGACTCTCACATCATCAATTTCTTAGCTGAATCGAGAGTTGTCGCTCGAAAATCAGCCTTCTTGGTGATGGTTGATTCTTGGTAACCCTGAAAAATGAAAAGGATGTGGAATCTTGCTCAACCTCACCTTTGAAGTTCCGGGTCAGATTCGCATTTGTGGCAGATGGAATCCTGATCTTTGTCGTCATTCTCGGAAAACTTGGGTAAGGTTCCTAGGTTTCCCGTTGGTTGGTTGAACTGAGAGTATCTTCCTATCTTTTGCATAGAGATTTGGAAAGGTTCTCGCCATTCATGGCCTCAACTGTAGCGGGGAAGACTGCTCTTCGCAGAATCTCTTTTTGGAAGTCGAGAGTCATCAATCGTTTCCTGCCTCTATTTGGCTGACCCTCAAAGGTCAGATTTTCAGGATTTTAGTGCAGGAGGTTGAAATGTCGATCGATTCTACTGTTTGTTCACCTGAAACTCAAGTTGCCTCTTCGCTTGCCGATCAGACTCGCTCGTTGGTCATTCCCTCCGATGTTGCGCCACGTGTTCTTCATGCTCTGGCTTCGCAGCCCAGTGCGGTTGATTACCCTTTTGCCGAGGTGGAGAAAGATAGTAGGGAGACATGCAGTATAGGGGCGCGTGTAATGGAGCCGGTTTTGAATGGTGAGACAACTTTTTTCCACTCTGGGCAGTGTGAGAGGGATCGTCTCGAAGTGTCTGTTCTCGAGACTTGTGAGCCTTCTTTTCTGCTTGAGGTGGAGAAAGTTGGTGGGGGGAAGTGCAGCTTGGGGGCGCGTGAAAAGGAGTCCTTTTTAATGGTGAGCCTGCTTTATTCCACTCCGGGCAGCATGGGAGGAGTGGGCTCGAGGTTATTAAGTCTGATGTCGAGACTTGTGAGCCTTCTTTTTTGAAGTCTTGTGAGCCTCCTCATCCGCTTGAGGAGATTCTTAATTTTAATGTGTCTGGCCTAGTTTCTAGAGGCCAAGTCCTACCTTCTGGCCCTCAATCAACTTCCCTTCAACAAGCCTCCATTTTGGACCCTGTTCCCTCCCATCCTTTATCGATTAAACTCTCTCAACAGGTCGGTTTACTTGAAGGCCCTCTTTTTCAGTCGCCTGAGGTTAGTTTGGAGACCCTTACCCTTACCAATAGTCAACATTTTTCTCCTCCTTTTTCTTCTCCCTCTTCTTTTGGCGTCGGCTCAAGGAAGAAGAGTCATTCAAAAAAAAAAAGAGTTGATAATTGGGCTCTAGATCTGCCTTCCTGCTCTGGATCTAGGCTAACTAGGGCCCGTCGTGTTGATCGGACCAATCTTTTGGATCAACTTTGGACCCATGCCCTTTTCACTCATCTCGGCCTTGGCCTCTCTTCTCTTTGGACCGAGGGTTACCACTTCAAAGGTGCCCCTCTCCGATCCTCCCAGTCTTCTTGTCCTATTGTCGGGCCCTCCTTTAAGTGTCAGCATTCTCAACCTCATTCCATTAATTGGCCTATTCCCTCTTCTCAAGCTCTGCTAAAAGCCAGCCATATTTTGAAGTGGCCATGTCCCCCTCCACCTTTGCAGTTGGAATCAAGTCAACAGCGGCAGGCGACTGAGCACTCTCAATTAGTTCTTCTTGAGGATCTGACTCTTTCGAGATCAGATAAGGAGTCTGATGTTTTACAGTTTCAACATGAGGATAACAGTTCTTCTTCATTTATTGATTTGGTACCTGTTCATGGACCTGAGAATGATGCTTTAAAATCCCTGAAGGTTAGGGGTTACTCGGAAGACGATGGTAAAACAATCTTAGAGATAGGTAAAAAGTTGGGGATCGTTTTTAATAATAGCGTCCTAGCTATTTCTGACATTCAGGCGGTAGAGGACAGGGACAGAGCGTTGATTTCCTTCTCTTCCAAAAGGAAAAGAATTAGTAGTCTTATTCATCATAGCGAACAGGTTAGGCTACGAAAGAGATTGGGAGTTCAACGAGTTTCCAAATGACGTTTCTAATTAGGTTTTTTTGGGGTCTTAATTTTTGGGGTCTCGCTCGACTGCATATGAGGAGTGGTTGTTGCTCTTTTTGTGCTGTCTGGATGGCGTCTTTGGGAGTGGCGTCTGGATGGCGTCTTTGAGAGTTGGAATTTTTGGTAATTTATTTCCTTTAATTTCGTGTTGTGCAGATAGGGTTGCCAGTTTTCTGAATTGGGGTGGTGTCTTGTGATGTTGGCGTATCTGTATTTTGGTAGGGGTTATATTCTTTTCTCTTCTTCTTTGGTTTCTTTTCTTCTTTGGTTTTCTTTGGGTCTTAGTATTTTAGATCCATTGATGCCATCCTTTGTATCTTCTTTCTTGTTTTGTTTTTTTAATACATTTATACTTGTTACCGCTCAAAAAAAAGTTTGTTTTATTTGTAATATTTATATGTTTGACCGATTTTGACTGCGGTTGAAACCGGTTTTGATTGCGGTTGAAAGCGGTTGAACCCAACATTTCTCAAAGATGGTTTGTTAGATGATTAGGTTCTGATAACATTGCTTTCACATCTAACTTTTATAGGATTTGAATCCAAAATCTCTAAATTAAATCATTAGTCTTGAGTATAGTTATATTAGAGGTTATTCACGAAATAATGATAACCAATTGTTTTTATTTTACAATATGAACATTTATAATTGGAATATGCTAAAAAGTTATAAACTAACAGTTTATTTTATTAAAATTTTCTTTTTTATATAAAAAATTATTTAAAATAATGAGGAAATGACAATCCAAAATATAGAACAGTAACAATTGAGCTTTATAAACATGATAAACTCTTGATATAATACCTCTTCAATCCTCCAATAGAAACACCCAAAAACTTCATTTCCACTATAATACTTTTCAGCGGTAGAATTCCAGTTCACCAAATTTGATTCGGTCATCTTTATTTTTCATTTTTTCAAAATTTACACTCAATTAAAGTTGAAATCGCATAATCTAAAAAATATATTACATTAAATACATATTTATAAAAATGTGATTATTAAATATTATAGTTAATGAAATTTATATTTTAAATTTATTTATAATGTCATATAGATGTCATAGTTTTCATCATAATCATTTCTAAAGGGCCTTATTCCTACAATCTTAATAGAGAAATAGACCAAATTAATATAAACAAAGGTTATTGTTTTCCGGAAATTGATCCAAGAGGGGATGGGGTGAATTCGTTAAATGCAAACTTTTTTGGGTTTTTTTTATTATTCTAATTGGAAAATTAAACGACAATGAATAAAAATAATTACACAAATAAAGTAGAAAAGATGAGAAGAGATGTAGAGATTGAACTCGAGATATTTATGTGGTTCGGCTTTTTTGCTACTTGATGAGCACGGAAAATGATTTAAAATGGAAAATACAAGATATAGGCATAAAATGCTATTTTTGGAAAGTGCAGATTTTTAATAAACATTTTAACCTAATTTAGAATTTTTTTATAAACTAATTTAATTCAAACCCATTTATGAGAGTTTAGATTAATTTAAATACATTTTAGAAGTCGAATCTAAGTGGTAGATTATTTATTAATTTCCCATACATGAGAAGCCCATACGAGATCTGAGTCACTCATTTACTCTTTGACCTGACTGGAGACGAGATATCATTGCATACACGATGAAAGCCATGACATGGGGAATTCCAGGAGATTCATCTGGTATTGTAATGGATTCAATAAATCATAGCTTCCATGTTTGTAGCAATTTCATGCTTCGAGACTCAAATGGCATTGCCTCTCTGAGGTCGGTACAAACTAGTGCTGAAATAAAAATATTCAGAGTTCATATCTTTTGCTGGAAAGCTGGACCTTATGAGTAACTCACCACAACATTCTGCGAAGTTTGGTGAGTAAATACCCGAGGATCTTGAGGTTCATGACACAGGCAACTTGCATTCTGCAGAGCACATTTCTCAGGATTCATATTTGAACCGATCATACAACAGTATTTTCAGTTGTTAGAACGTTCATGTAGCAGTGGTGACACTTGGGGCTCCAAACAGCAGCAAGAACTGGCAGTATTCTGGGTCTATTTAACATAGGCGATGGGTAGCAAACAAAAGCAAGTTACAGACAACAGAAATAAGAAAAGAAACAGAGCAACTGAGCAGTGTTCAGACAGCAACCCATTGAGGCAGCCAACGTTCAAGCAAGAACTACATGTGATCTAAGCAACAACGTTCTCCAGCCAAAGAGAAACCAAACAGAAGCAAGGTTCATAGAGGGACAGTTGGGGCTTGATCTTCTGCAGAAAATCTGTTAGTTGGAGCAGCACCTTTGCTTAGAGCAGCCAGTGGTCCAAACGAGAAGTATCTATAGCGATGGACTGCAGGCAATCAACAAGAGCTGGCGTTGTTGGAACGGAGAAGAATAAGAAAAGATAAAGAGGTAGCAGTGTGTCACTGTCAACTAACAGCAAGATGAAAAAAGGAAGAGCTGATTGGGAAACAATCACACAGCAAAAACAGTCGAGGGAAGAGGACAGTACCCTTGTTGTTTTTAGCAGCCAGTAAATAGAAGAGAAAGAATAGGAAAGAAATCCCATTCGCATAAGTCATTACCCATCCAAACCGTGTCATCGGCTGACTCAACAACACTTGGCCGACCCATCTACATGCATACGTCAAAGCCACCTCCTTCCATTAGATCTCATCTTTGGACAATGAATTGCAGACCGTCCACATGTCCTTTACTAAATTTGATCCATTCCATCCCAATCCTACGAAGCCAACTCCTTTCCTCAATTAAAGAAACCCATCCACTCCATTCACTCTCCCTTGCGTATTTCATTCCATGCGATCTCCATCCTTCTGTCTCCCGTAAATAAGACCACCCTCTCCTTGTTTCGATAATCAGAGATGTAGTTAAACTGGAGGACGTCCTGTCTGAGTGTGGGTTTCCTGGAGGGGTTTAGGTGGATTTACACCGAAAGTGTTGGTTGAAGTTTCGCTCGATTATAAAAAAAAAAAAAAAAAATCAAAGATGTGGCCTCAATCTTTGGAGGGATCCCTATTTATAAAACCTTAATATTTAAAGTATTTAGGGAAGTAAAAAGGCTTTTTGACTTCAAAACTACTATGCACTTCAGATATTTTTTATGAGACAAATTTACTCGACATATGCAGGATCAGATTTCTCCAAAGAAGTTAAATTTTCTAAGGGATCAAATTATTATTTAAAACTATAGTAGTTATAAAGTTTAATTAAATAAATTCTAAACAGATAATTACAAAACCTACGGAACAAGCCATACGTTATGTGGAAGAATTTTGAAACTGCGCAGACCTACTGAGTGAGGAGAGTTTTTTCATTCTATCTCGTTCTTCTTCTGTTCTCTTCTTCTTCAACCATTGCTTTGTAAGTTAAGTTTTCGTGGGTTTTACCAACAGAGGCCAAAACTCGACAGGAACGCTGCCTGTAAGGCATAAAAACTTCCCATTTCTTTATTTTATTAAAAGTGAAATGGAGAATTAGGGGATGCATGTAAAAATGAAAAATGAAGTTTTGCAACTCGAGGAAAATTGACTTTTATCCATTTTCTAGTTACCACTTAAAATCAAGTTATTTCCCAGTCGTATTATGGTTATTCTTTTCCAAAAATAAAGTAAACTATGGGTAGAATTCATCTGACCAAATACGCTGGAGAAATAGGCTTAAACACCCCTCTGTTTAAAAATTCAAAAATTTGAAACTTGGACCCTTTTTCTACAGCTCCTGTCCACTCAAGAAGACAGACCTCAAAACTTGTCTTCGAAGTTCCAAAGGAAGAGTATCAGAAAATGTGACTTCATGACATATAAATCCTAGTCTACTGACATTTAAACTGACCTTTAAACCAGCTACACTGAAAACAAGAGAAATTATATGTTGTGATTTGTGAAGCAGTTTATAATGAATTTATGAGAACTTTCAATTGAAGTCTCTGAATTGAATTGAATTATTGACTGAATTTAAATCTAAAATATGGTAGCTTTTTTATCACTCAAAGGCTGTTATCCAACGTTTACACCAGAGAACCAGTTCACAATGAATAATTTCTCCTGAAAATAAAGCACTTGGTGTAATGTCTGAGATTAAAAAACAGATGGGGTGACGTAGAAAAAGTGGTTTGGAAGAAACAAAAGGTGATGACATCCTTTAAAATCTAAGCAAAATTTATTTCATCTACTAATAAAATCATTTTCACAATGCACTATCAATTTTTTTTAGTAGTAGCACATAAAGGAGTTTTCAGGAAATCCAGAATGATGACAAATGCAATGTTCCTCAGAATAGCAGTGAACGCAGCTTCACACTTCCTCTTCTCCAATAGGATGGATTACACTGTATCACCGTTTCCACTCTCTGTGCCATTTATACACTGGTCTTTTTGTTGGGCAGACAATCTCATCATCACGAAGCTTGCGTTTCCTACCCTTTTTCTGTTGTCAACAAATAGATTTGATGCACTTACTAAACAAATATGAAAGCATCTGTAATTTAGTAACAAAGTGTAGACATTCTAAGAAGTTCCTTCCTGTAGCAAGTGTGGAGCTCCCTGAGAGACTCAAACACCTATGTGCAAGAATGCAAATGGATGGCACCCAAAATATCTCCTAAATTTACTATAGTCAAAGGAGGCAGAGCCAAAGCTCCATGTCCATAATCAAATCTCTCTTTAAGAGTTGATTCTCATGAATTGTAGATATTTCATTTGTTCCAGATGACAGTAACATTTTAACCAAATGAGTTCTTCGTGCTATTGCTTGAATAATAATTTACAAATTATGTGATTGTAGCAATTTTGTCAAGAGGAATGATCTTATGCTATCAATTTCTTTTCTCATTTATTATATCCAATAGTGGATCCAATAGTTTCACAAAATCTACAAAGATATATATGCATATCCTTGTGTTTATTAAGAGGTAAACCTTACATGTTCCAGATGACACCATTTGTTGTCATCCTCGCCATTAGCATGACAGCATAGGATCATTCCTCCTTGGTCAAAGCTTATAAATCAACAGCTGAGAAAAGGAAATAACAGTTTACATTCAACAGGAGAATAAAGCCACAAAACCAAGGCTAGGAACTCATAAGCTTTAGTTATTCAGGGAATCTTTCATCAAAGTAGAATCTATTTGACCAGCGATCTAGGTCACCAAACCACTGGCCCAAACCTAAAGAACTGAAGGTGTTATCCCTGCTGTTTAGGGCCCTAAAGTTCCTAAAGATTAATACCCGTAATTCCTTTTGCAGGGCCATGTCCATGTACAATTTTTCCAACTCAGTTGCTCTTTTACTTCTTGCCTCCAGCTCTCTGTAAGAAGCAGCAAGTTGTCTGGGAAAAAAATTGAAGTTGAGGACTAACTCCATTCCATAGCAGTTAGAATCACACGAAACATTTGATCACAACCTATCTAATAATCTAAGAATTTCTTTGCCTCTCTTAAAAACTTAGCTCTGTGTTTGTTTTCAAAATGGGACAAGATTTTAGAGTGTCTGGGAGCCCACAATCATGGCGTTTTCTTCGTGAAAAGGTTCTCCAGCAAACTGTAAAAAAAAAGGGACAGAATGCCATGGCCTGTAATTATGCAACCATATGCGGGGGTATTTTGCTGGCTTGCAGATGCTAACAAGATTCTTACAATTAATCACTTGCATAGGAAGATGATCATTTCTAATGGGTGAATTTTATGTGTACAGTGCTGAGGACAGTGATTATGCTACAAAAGTGTCGAACATGTTGCTGAATTTTTTCAGAAGCAGTCTGGCAATACCTGGAAACCCTTATTAATGAATGGGTTGGAAAAGGAAATAAATGTTGGTTTAACACTCTTTGGTGTGCCTTGCTGATGGCTACCCTATGGTACATATGGCAGGAGCACAATAATTAAATTTTCAGGACTAAATCCAGAAATCATGAAGATTTAGCAGAGGTGATGAAATCTAGAGCAGCGTTAATGGCAGCTGTAGATGCTGTTGGACATCCCATTTCTATTGATGTGATCCAATGTGGACCAGCTGCAGTGGTCCTGGGAAGAGTGGTGAAGAAGGACGCTGTGTGATATTCTCCCCTAGGTTGTCTCAAGTTAAATGTTGATAAGAGCAGCCAACCAGAGGAGGCAGCTGGCTATGGTAGGCTCATAAAAGACTTTGAGGCCAATGAAAGTGTCACCTATGCAGGCACTCTCACTTCTCGTCATGCAAATGCCGCTAAGCTTTGAATCCTGTTAACAGAGATAGGAGAACTGCCGAAAGTAGGGACAGTATCTGGACCCATTATCTCTTTTTTCTTTATGCCAGGTGCTTCCTTCCTCTTTAATCACATAAAGGTCAGGCACTTTAAAACTATACTCATAACATACCATAGCCCAAGTTGATATGCACCAACCCATGTGGGTTCCCACTGACTAGTGGCCCAGATTCGCATCATGGAGAAGAACATTGGACTGGGGTGAATATCCATAGTTTTCAAGAAACATCCTTGGTTGGAGGGCTTTTTCCCCTATCCAAGGGTGGTTGAACTGATGCCCATCCTGTCCTAGTAAGGGAGACTAACGTAAATGGATCTCACAGTTCTTAATTTTCTATCCATGACCACCACCAATAGAGAAATCCGGTACGCTAGTTCCAGAAGGAAAAAAGCAATCTCAAGTGAGAAAATTTAATGTGTGACAATGAAGACAAGAAACAAACCGCTCTGTTTCTCCTGTTCCCTATGTGATATTCTGGGACCAAAATCCCAAATTTCAACATGCCAAACAAGATGGGACTAGACAAATTACTTGAATAAAAACTATATTACTGATAAAGGGGAAAAAATGAGACTGGACCCAGTCTAGCATCGCTTAATAAGACCCCATGTGTGAAAATTCCACAGTGCCAGACAAAAATACAAGAACGCCTTAAAAGACATCTCACTTTTTTACTTTTTTGGGAATATTCTCAAGAGGAGGCGACTTTCCCCTTTCCGAAGACTGTGACCTTAGTTCCTAACCTTCTTCACTGAAAGCAGAGAAGAAATTTTATTGGATATGTTAATTAAGAAATGAAAATCATCATGCAACTAAGAAGCAAGTAGCATCAGGAATAATAAAAGTATCAATTAACATCAAATATCCACTTAAAAAAGATTAAATTAAGATAGCAACAAAACCAAAGAAATGGATGCTTATAGGAAAAACTAAAGTTTGTACATGAGCAGGGTGTCGGGGCTTCATAGAGATGTTTCAGCTCAGTTTACCTGGACCACTGGATTTCAAATCACAGTTTACAGTTTGAAATTCATGGCAATACCAACGATCCTAGTATAAATTGTTAAGTAGGGCTCCAAGTTGGATAGCCAGATCGCAATCCACTCGTGATCCAGTTCATGACTTGGTAGAATGTTGGGGGGGTTTGAGCAACGAAGATAGCTAGATCAGAATCTACTCATGCTCTTAAGAGCTAATACTTCAGCACTTTTATACTTCTTTAAAAAACAGTAACAACAGTTTCATAATGTACCCCCTACCTCTCACTCATCCAAAGAGAATCGAATAGTTGTTTCATGTCTCACAATCCCTCTTTGGCATGCACACACATATACAAAGCAAATAAATAAATAAATACCCCCCCTCCCCCCACCAAATAATCTAAAACTATTATTCCCTGAAACTTCTTCTGACCACTTACTTCATGATTCATACACGTGTCAGTTAAAAAACCCCTTGGAGTGAGTGAATGTTCCTTTGATCTTTTCCCTAAAAGATTCTACCAATGTTGTTTTCATATAGATCATGGGATTGTTGCTGGAATAATTTTCCATAACTCCTTGTCCCTCGCTTCAACTCCCATGAGCACCCAACCCTTTTGTACTTCGCTTTATCATAAAAAAATTAAACACTCCTATTCTACAAAGATGGCAATATTCAATTACATTTGTTCTTCACATGTCATCTCTAGGTCTAAAATCTAAAGAAAGTACCAATAGAAAAGCAAAATCCTTTCTAAACATAGAGAAGAATGACCAACTACAACCTATTGTAGTCCTATAGAAGTTCAACCCACCTAGTGGGTCTCACTTCACGCACAAAAGGTATCTAGATAGAGCATGTAATTTGAACATTTTGATTGAATTGTTCCCGCTGTTAATTTTAGAGGCATCTCATAAGATGTTATGATCATCAAATCAAGATGAGTATTCTCCCACATTCAATCACTGCAAATTCCATATCCAACCATTCTCAGACCAAAAGTAGTAGGTACATGTGGGCCCTACAAGGTAGGCTTAACTACAACCGATATAGTTGGCTAGACTAGATTATTTCTCTCTTAAGTGTTAAACAGTTTATACAACCCCATCTCGTCATTGTTTGCATGATAAAAAGTTTGTTTTACAAATAAAACTAAAATCCTGAAGAACAAAGGTCAAGGCTGGATGGGGATGGCATCATGCCATAAGCATTTTCTTTTATGACCAAGGTGTCCAGGCCTCTTAAAGCACCCGACAAATCCATGGCTAAATTGCATCATTAAAGTCAACAAATGTAAAAAATAATACCAATCGTTAATAAGCCATAAGCATCAACATAGTCAAATTTGAAATGAAATCAAAATTTTGTAAAGACTTCTTTAAAATAAATAATTACAGAAAATGAGAAAAATACATCAAAATTTGAAATTCCGTAAGAGGGGCGAAACGGTGACTGGAGGCGAGAGAGGCAGAGGCAGAGGCCAGCAAGACTGTGAGAATCGAGAGAGGCAGAGGGAAAGAGTCGAGAAGACGGCGGCTAGACAGACACGAAGACCGGCAGCAAGAGTGAGGCAGAGGCGAGAGAGGAGAGAGTAACGAGAAGGGTGATAGCAATTGCAAAATGCAATTTAGGTTTGTCGTGACCCATGACTCGTTAACTCTCACGTGTGAGCGACTCAGTGAGTAAAACACACGAAGGAAGACGGAAGCAACCAATGGTTAATGATAGTCATTTGTTGTAACACTTTGGAAATGCTTGAAATATAAAAGTGTTTTATTTGTAATATTTATATTATATTATTATTTGATCGGTTTTGACTGCGGTTGAAACTGGTTTTGATTGCGGTTGAAACCGGTTGAATCTGGTTGAACCTAACATTTTCTCAAAGAAGGTTTGTTAGATGGTCCGATTCTGATAACATTGGTGTCATGTCCAACGTTTATAGGATTTGAATCCAAAATATCTAAATTAAATAATGAGTCTTGAGTAGAGTTATAGTTAACGTTTATAGGTTCACATTTTCTTTCATATCCCAAGTGTTTGAACATTCGGCCAACTAGAGATCTTAACATAAGATGATCTGTAGGTGGTTCAGTAGCAAATGTTAGAGCTCCAAGAGTATCCATAATAACGTCAACCCAAAGAACCTATAAATAAAAAGAAAATATGAGATTATAGTGTTGAAAAGGAAAAAAAAAAAAAAGTTATTAGTCCTTACAGATTATCTTCCGTCTCATGTTATCCCTAATAAATTGGATCCTATATCTGGGTTATTATTTACAACCAATGTTAGAATAAAACTTAAACAACATCCTTAACAAACTTGAGATGTTACTTACGACTAGTGTTGTTGGAATGAAACTTGATAAAACGACATCCTTATTTACTATTGATCTTGGGGCCTCCAAAACCATTCCTAAAGTCATCTAATCTAAGCAAGTTTGTGTTTGACAGGCATCATATACATGTAGAGACCGTTCCAGCCAACCCGCCTGTACGACTATACACAGTCCCACATGACACACACAGAGAGAGATTGCAAACTAGTTTTTAATGATCTTTTCCTTTAGAAAACTTAGACTCACCGCTAATCAAATAAGCATGAAAGATGGAAAGGTCCATTCATGTAATAAAGACACAATAATTAATTTGAATAGAATATCAGAGTGACAAAGTTTTCAAGTACCAAAGTCATCTGTGTAGAAGTGTGAAAAATATGTTTTGATCCAAAAGTGGGTGCAAGTTAGATTGTTATCAAATTTAGGGCTTCTCTAGTACATGAGGAACTTGAGTGCAATGGCATAAATGGTTAGTAAGGGGATTAATGTGGGGCCTTGTAAAGTGTTCACTACACTCAATCAGTTTGAAAGGTGGAAATATCTTGCAATATAAATATTCAAAAGTTATAACAACCATGATGAAAAATGCAACCATAGACCAAAAAAAGTGTATGTGGAATTCAAAATTTTGATACTCCATCTTCCCATCTTTGATAACAAAATCTTCTCCAATGTGAAATGGAATGGGAAAGAAGATCAAGTTTCAGATCATACAGAGATTTTCTCAGCAATTTGTTCTCTTGGGCTACCACTCAGGTCGCGGAATGCTCTTTCCTCAATCAGTGTTGGATATGTGGCAGCAGCTTCTGAATCAAGTATTCCACACTATAAAGCTATTGCTTTTGCTGTATGAAGATTATCACCAGTCACCATGCGTACCTTTTGTGTCAGAAAAGAGAAATTAATCATTAGAAACATGTTAAAAAAAGGCATCACATTATCCATTAGGTTTTTTTTTTTAAGTCCATTATCCATTAGTATTTAAGCTGTTTTTTTTAATGGTTCATATATTAATAGATAAAAAGGCACCAGAGGTGTAAATACAAAACGAGAAAGTAGAAACTAAGCAACAAACAAAAATAACTGGAAAGTAAACTGCCCATAGAAAAGGTGAACACCCTGAGCACCAAACACAAAACAATAAGAGCTCAACCGAGATCAACACATTCTTTCCAGGCATGCAAAATGACTAACATAAATATGTTCCTAAATTCTTGTAAAGAAGCAGCCCACGATGCACACTTGGTGAGAGCACGTCTTCCAACCGCCGCATTGGAATCAATAGTACCTTTGAAAAGCCTATTATTACATTCCTACCAAAGGCTCCAAACTGTGGTAAATAAAGATAGTTGTCACAAGGAAGAGCACTTGGGCGAGACAAACAATATCTCAAGTGAAAGACAACTCAGCAATCAATGATTACATAACCCAAGCCACACCAAACTATAAGGGTGAAAGTTTTCACTAAGTCCTGTCCTCATTCTCTTAAATCAATCTTTTACAAGATAGGCTCCACTATTTCTCTTACAATTGACCTTTTATATGTGCGCTCGGTTTCAACCAGAACAAAGATGTTGGTCAGTTACTGTTGAATCTTCCGACACAAGTAGTAGTAACAAAATAAGAAATTAATAGTAAACATTCCCACATTGTAAGTGTACATAACTTTAACTGTATATTCAGCTTCTCCTCATTTAAGTTTTGGAACTGAAGTGATTGTTTGTAATATAAAAGTGTTTTATTTGTCAAAGAGGACAAAAAATAAGTGTGAGGGAGCGAGAGAGCGCAACAGCAAGAGAGAGTGTAAGAGTTCCTTTCAGTGAGGAGCTGAGTGAGCAGGGGGTTTCTTCTCGAATCCTGACGAACAGAGGATCGACGACGGGGAAAGCTGGAAGCACCCGAAGAGGAAGCAGTGGACTAAGGCCTTGGATGGCACACCGATCACCTTGTTTGTGGCTAACGTACCAGATTTTACATCCCGGAGTTGGCTTTTGGCCACTTTCAAGAAATGGGGATCAGTTACTGATGCCTTCATTCCTAAGAAGAAAGATGTTCTTAGTAGGACCTTCGGCTTCATCAGAATGAAATCCGGTTGTGAAGCTGAGAAAGCCATGACTGCTCTTAATGGTCATGTGGTGCAAGGGCGAAAGTTGCTGGTAAACTCAGCACGATTCAAGAGAAATGAGATCTCTGGTATGTCTCGATCTTCTTGCTCGGCTAGGGCTTTCAAGACTGATTCCGACCACCCGCAGTTTCTTAATAAGGCCTATCATGAGAAAGGGATTAGGCGTAGTTGGGCGAAGGCTGTCCAAGGAACAAAGCCTGCCAATCCTATCTCGTCCATGACGGGTTCTGCTGAGTGGGTTATTGAGTTGATGACTGCCCCGGGGGAGGAAGAAAAAATTAGAAATTGGTTATCTCAGTCTGTGGTGATCTCTTGTTCTAAGCCTCTTTCTGACTCTCACATCATCAATTTCTTAACTGAATCGGGAGTTGTCGCTCGAAAATCAGCCTTCTTGGTGATGGTTGCTTCTTGGTAACCCTGAAAGATGAAAAGGATGTGGAATCTTGCTCAACCTCACCTTTGAAGTTCCGGGTCAGATTCGCATTTGTGGCAAATGGAATCCTGATCTTTGTCGTCATTCTCAGAAAACTTGGGTAAGGTTCCTAGGTTTCCCGTTGGTTGGTCGGACTGAGAGTATCTTCCTGTCTTTTGGACAGAGATTTGTAAAGGTTCTCGCCATTCACCGCCGCAACAGTAGCGGGGAAGACTGCTCTTCGCTGAATCTCTTTCTGGAAGTCGAGAGCCATCAATCGTTTCCTGCCTCTATTTGGCTGACCCTCAACGGTCAGATTTTCAGGATTTTAGTGCAGGAGGTTGAAATGCCGGTCGATTCTACGGTTTGTTCACCGGAAACTCAAGTTACCTCTTCGCTTGCCGATCAGACTCGCCCGTTGGTCATTCCCTCCGATGTTGCGCCACGTGTTCTTCATGCTCTGGGTTCGCAGCCCGGTGCGGTTGATTACCCTTTTTCCGAGGTGGAGAAAGATGGTAGGGAGACATGCAGTATGGCGGCGCGTGTAATGGAGCCTGTTTTGAACGGTGAGACAACTTTTTCCACTCTAAACAGTGTGAGAGGGATCGTTTCGAGGTGTCTGTTCTCGAGACTTGTGAACCTTCTTTTCTGCTTGAGGTGGAGAAAGTTGGTGGGGAGAAATGCAGCTTGGGGGCACGAGAAAAGGAGTCTTTTTTTAATGGTGAGCCTGCTTTATTCCACTTCGGGCAGCGTGGGAGGAGTGGGCTCGAGGTTATTAAGTCTGATGTCGAGACTTGTGAGCCTTCTTTTTTGAAGTCTTGTGAGCCTCCTCATCCGCTTGAGGAGATTTTTAATTTTAATGTGTCTGGCCTAGTTTCTGGAGGCCAAGTCATACCTTCTGGCCCTCAATCAACTTCCCTTCAACAAGCCTCCATTTTGGGCCCTGTTCCCTCTCATCCTTTATCGATTAAACCCTCTCAGCTGGTCGGTTTACTTGAAGGCCCTCTTTTTCAGTCGCCTGAGGTTAGTTTGGAGACCCTTACCCTTACCAATAATCAACATTTTTCTCCTCCTTTTTCTTTTCCCTCTTCTTTTGGCGTTGGCTCAGGGAAGAAGAGTCATTCAAAAAAAAAAAAGAGTTGATAATTGGGCTCTAGATCTGCCTTCCTGCTCTGGATCTAGGCTAACTAGGGCCCGTCGTGTTGATCGGACCAATCTTTTGGATCAACTTTGGACCCATGCCCTTTTCACTCATCTCGGCCTTGGCCTCTCTTCTCTTTAGACCGAGGGTTACCACTTCAAAGGTGCCCCTCTCCGATCCTCCCAGTCTTCTTGTCCTATTGTCCGGCCCTCCTTTAAGTGTCAGCATTCTCAACCTCATTCCATTAATTGGCCTATTCCCTCTTCTCAAGCTCTGCTAAAAGCCAGCCATATTTTGAAGTGGCCATTTCCCCCTCCACCTTTGCAGTTGGAATCAAGTCAACAGCAGCAGGCGACTGAGCACTCTCAATCAGTTCTTCTTGAGGATCTGACTCTTTCGAGATCAGATAAGGAGTCTGATGTTTTACAGTTTCAACATGAGGATGACAGTTCTTCTTCATTTATTGATTCGGTACCTGTTCATGGACCTGAGAATGATGCTTTAAAATCCCTGAAGGATAGGGGTTACTCGGACGACGACGGTAAAACAATCTTAGAGATAGGTAAAAAGTTGGAGATCGTTTTTAATAATAGAGTCCTAGCTATTTCTGACATTCAGGCGGTAGAGGACAGGGACAGAGCTTTGATTTCCTTCTCTTCCAAAAGGAAAAGAATTACTAGTCCTATTCATCATAGCGAACAGGTTAGGCTACGAAAGAGATTGGGAGTTCGGCGAGTTTCCAAATGACGTTTCTAATTAGGGTTTTTTTGGGTCTCGGTCGATTGCATATGAGGAGTGGTTGTTGCTCTTTTTGTGGTGTCTAGATGGCGTCTTTGGGAGTGGTGTCTGGATGGCATCTTTGAGAGTTGGAATTTTTTGTGATTTATTTCCTTTACTTTCGTGTTGTGCAGATAGGGTTGCCAGTTTTCTGAATTGGGGTGGTGTCTTATGATGTTGGCGTATCTGTATTTTGGTAGGGGTTATATTCTTTTCTCTTCTTCTTTGGTTTCTTTTCTAAGAGATTTGGATAGTGCCATAAACATATTGAAAGTGAGAAATGATGTTATCTAAGATCATAATCTTAAAAGTTTTGACAGTAGGACAAATTCATTGCACGACATAGTACTTTGCTAATCAGGTTAGACACTAATGAAAATATAGGAAGATGGTGGGTCACCTTGTTGAAGACCACAAGAAGATGAATCCTGTTGGAACACCATTCAACAAAATGATGGGCCGAAGAAACAAATTCAGAGATCCAGCCTCTTTACCAACTCCAAAATCCATCCACTACATCACATAGTCTAGAGAAAAGCGCAATCAGCCATGCTGTATGCCTTCCAAAATCAATGTTGCAAATTAGGCTAGGAATGATAACTCAATGCCTCAAATAAATAGTCTCATGTGCTATTAATTTTGTTTCCATTATCTAATTCCCTTGAACATAAGCTCCTTGATTTAAAGAAATTACCTCACTGATCACCTTCCTAAGTGATTTGCTAATACTTGTACCAAAAGTTTCTAGATGCTTCTGAGAAGACTAATGGGTGTGGAATCCCTTAGTGAAGTTGCTCCTACAATATTGAAGATGACTACAATGAACCACCCAAGTCTTCAAAAAGTCTTCCTGTTTTGTAGAATTCATCAAAGCAAGCCCAAATATCTTCCTTTATGCATTCCAAAACTCTTATAAAATTCATTGGAAATCCATCTTTCAAATCTCCTCATGCAAGAAGCATTCCTCTAACATAGTACTAGTAGATAGATACTTGAATTTTATGAAAGACTATACTATCCAGAAAGGGGCAGATTGATCAACAAAAAATGTATGAGCAAAAGAAATCCATGACTTCATCACTAATTTCATTTCAATATTCTAAATGCCAGAAACTCTACTTGAGATGCCATTCCAGCTTCCTTAATCAACTTGGTGACGTTTGAGAACAAAACATGGCCACTCTCACCCAAATCCCTTTTCCAGCTTCAGGTAGCAATTCTAATGTGCATATTTTCTATTCATACATTATTTTCTATTAGCTTTATTTTCACACCTTATTTTCATTTAAATAAATCTAGATATAAATTTATTTGAATATGGTGTTGTATGATGCCCTTTAGAAATAAATATATTCCCAATGATTATGTTGAGATTATTTGTACAAAAGTGCAATCAATAATGTTAGAACCGTGTGTGGTAAAACAACAGAGTTCCCCTGTTGAAGTAGGACTCCATCAAGGATCCGCTTTAAGCCCATACCTGTTCGCCCTAATCATGGACAACTTAACATCGGGAATCCAAGATGAAGTCTCATGGATTGAGGTCATTAGGCCAATGATTCACATTCGTGGACTTATTATTGGACCTTGATCACATGGAGAAATGCTTTAGCTTCCATGACCCAATTTGATCAAGAGAGACATCATTGGACTCCTTCTAATAATCCTAGTCATTTTGTTAGTCCAAGCCCAATGACCCAAAAACCCCCGAATGACCTAGTTAAGCCTATAAGCCCAAGTCCATTCATTACCAGCCCAGACCCAAATAAAATCCACTCCAATTAGCCCAAATAAATGTCCAATGACCCAAACCAAAGTCAACATCCTCCACCCTTGGCAATGCAAAACCATGCAAGCCATTAACGTTGGAGCCATGCAAAATCATGCATGAAAATAATGTGTGAATGCATGGAGGTAACTACAACTCTCCAATGAGGGGTGGAGCTAAGGCAATGTTATCACTTTGAGAAATTGGGCAAGATATCCATGCACCATGTCATATTAGTGGAAAGTATATCCATGCACAATGGAATATCAAATACAACCACCAACGCCTATCCCATTGAGAATTATGTGGGACATTTGCTATTGTTAGTAATTGAGGATATTGCTTATGACCGTGCATGACATTTTTAGGATTAGTTTATTATTTATTTAATAAATTCCAAATCTCAAAATTTGTGTGGCAGATTGGAATAATTTAGGCATGGGTATTTTAGTCTTTTTACATCTTTTTCTCTATAAATTGAGATGTAGTTTTGAATTTCATTCAGTGAATAAAAATTACTTTGAAAAGATTCTTGGAGTTTCATGTGTGTTCACACCGAGCTGTGGCTGAGGCACAAGCCAACCCTCGGGAGGGAAAACCCACCGAACATGTGGTCCAAACCAAGTGAGGACCAATAGATTTTGATTCAATTATGTCTTAATGGTTTTTAGATTAAGAGTTTAATTTCGATTTTCATTTATCTCTTTAATTCCGCTTCCACATTCCAATCATTTAATTAAAGAGACCTTAATCTAAATTCCACTAAGCGTAATTGGATTCCTGGAAAGCTTGTTTAATTGCAAGATTCGTTCGTAAACTCGTAACTTTATGCAAATCCACTCATGTTTTGTGATTGGTTGCATGACTTTGAAGATGGAAACATCTTTAGATCCATCTCGCCTGGCGCGTCTGAGTCGGATCTCTTCGGAACCCGACCCAGGCCTGCATCACATGGTGCACGCTTTTTTAGGACGATATAGTATTAATTAATGAGAAGAAACAACACGCTAGACTAGATTTGTGGAGAACATTATAGCCAAATGGTTTGAAAATTAGCAGAACTAAAACAAAATACATGGAATGTAACTTTAGTAGTTTAGACGATAGTGTCGATATCTCGGTAAAAATAGAAAACGACTTAGTTGTACATTGCAATCAGTTTAGATACTTGGGCTCTATCGTAGAATCTCAAGGAGGTTTCAATTTACATATAACAAATAGAACAGGAGTGGGATGAGTAAAATGTAGACAAACTAGTGGAGTCTTTTGTGATAAAAGAGCCATCTTCGTCTAAAACAAAGATTTTATAAAACAATTATTAGATTTGTGATGTTTTACAGAGTAGAGTGTTGGACAATGAAAAAAAAAAGATAAATAAATAAAGGCAGGACAACGAAGATGTGTACGCTACATTGGATGAGCGATTTAACTCTAAAGGATAGAATTAGCAATGAACATATTAGGATAGTTTAAGGATAGCTCTAGTATATGACAAATTGAGAGAATCTCATTTAAGATGGTTGGGTCATGTTAGTAGAAGAACAAGCATAGTCCCAATGGTAGAATGGAGAGGCTATGGATTGAAGGCACTACGAAAAGAGGGGGACCTTCGAGAACATGGAGGAAGGGATAAAAATGACATGTTAAACTATGGAGTGGCAGATGATAGGGTTTATGGCAGAGTTATTTGGAGAATAAGAACTCATAAAGCCGACCTCAAATGGATGGGATTATTGGCTGATAATGATAATGATACCGCATGCCCTTATCCTGATGTCTTTTTTTGGTTCACCAAGTTTGACACCTCGAACCTTGCCAAACATCGAGACTTAGACCCATACCCATGCAACATACATAAAAGTCAATGAAGAGTCCTATGGGAAGGAAGTTTTGGTGTTTGCTCTTTGCTTGTGTGCAACTTCCACATGGAAATGTTGGAAGATTCTTCCAAGTCTCATGAAAAGAATGTGCCTACGTCACCCATCTTGGAAGGAAGTCTCTTGAACAAATGGTTTGTATTATCCATCCATTGACCCATAAATCAAGAGGAAGGAAAAGAAATGGTGAAAAAAATCAGCATCTTTGCTCCCCTTCCATCCCTCAATCCATGTATGTCTAAAAGTAGGAAACATGTAGTGAATGGTATAGAAAACGGATCATTCTCATTGTCATTGTCATCACCATTAAGGAAATCTTATTCATCCCTATTTGGGTTCAAATTCTATCACTATGCAGCCCAAAATATAATTTCTAACTACTCACGATCCTAACTGGTTTCTCCCTTATCTTAGTAAGTTGAAATAGCAGTCCCTCAGATCTTGGAACTGATTTTCAGAGTCATGCAGGTAATACACATCAACTCTTAAGCATAAAATGAAGAATGCTGGGTATGCTTGGGTGTTGAGCTTGTAAAAGTGAGACAACAGTTCATTGGTCAAAACTGTCAGTTTGAAGGGCCCCAACAGAGATGGGCTATCCACAGAAAATCACCCAGATAGTAAGATCCCAACCACCCAATCCTTGCCTTCTCTCATGAATGCAGAAGATGGCAGGAGCATTCCCTTCCTAACCATCTAGTTTCCAGACACAAATCGAAGTATTGGAATTTAACCATGTGGAAGGCTTCCTGTGCAAATGCCAATGGTTTCAAACCCTCTTCATCCCCACTAACTGGGAGAGTGATTCCACACAACAACATGGAAGCAGACCTTACTTATTGGAGATCGAAATGGAGGGTTGTAGATGACCCAATATACTAAAAATAAGTTGTTGAAGGAATTGCCCACGAATCAATCAAAGCTATTGATTGGAAACCATGACTGACTTCTCACGTCAACGGCCTATAAGCAATACCCAGGGTAAGATACTACCGATGTCTAGTTGGATTGACTTTTGGTACATGTGATCATCCAGAACCCCTCCTTTACCAATATCATACATGTTGCTGACTGGTCCACATTTTACTCATCTACATCGACTCACTCCTCCAAAAAATTCAAACTCCGGCCCCGATAACCCCAATACTTTGTATCCAGTAAAACCCTAAAAACAACATGATGAGAAGAAGAAAAGAACACACACTGAAAGAGAGAGAGAGAGAGACCTGTATTAGTTCCATGAACAACAGTACCATTCTTGAGCTCAATCGAGACGGTCTCGTTGTTCAACTTCATCAAAAACCTAATTTGAATTTTGTTCACAAACACAACCGAAACACAATCCATTATAATGCTTCCTTTCCATCAGAAACAAATAATAGAAAGAAAAACTGGGTCTGATTCTCTTACCTGACGAGCTTCATTTTTCCTCTTCTTGTGGAGATGGCGAAAAGAGAGAGGTGAGAGGGCGAGGAATAAGAAAAACTTAGGGCTGAAACTCGGGTCGGACGGGCCGGGTTTTGACAAACCCAGCCCTAACCCATGTCAAAAAATTTTGAACCCGACCCGATCCGACCCGAATTGCAAACCCGAGTATGTCAACCTAACCCGACCCGAATTGCTAATACTCTCAACCCGAAAGTTGACCCAACCCGACTCGAGTTAGCCCAAGTTAGCCCGATTTAGCCCGAGTTAGCTCGATTTTTGAAAGAGGGGAAGAGGGGAAGAGGAAGAGGAAGCAGAAGAGGTAGATATCGATTTTCAAAAGAGGGGAAATGGAAGTGGAAAGGACGTAGAGTTTTATTTAAGTTATGAATTCGGGTCGGGTTTTTTAAGGTCGGGCTTTTTCGGCTCGGGTTGAAATTTAAATTCTTCAGCCCAACCCGACCCGAATTTCAGTCGGGTTTTTTTTTTCCTAACCCAACCCGACCCGAGTTTACACTTTCTATAACCCAGCCCACATTATTTTCGGGTCGGGTCAGTCGGGTCGAGCCAAAACCCAACCCAAGTTTCACCCCTAGAAAAACTAGGGCTAGAGCCTAGAGTGTAGCAAGTTTGCAAAGAAGCGGGAGCAGAGTCTTCGTTTTAAAGAATCCTGTTTGTGGATCGGCCCTTTCCCAACTGATGGACCGTCAAAATCTACCGGCCTCTTTAGCTAAGCATTTTGTCGTGCCATTGGCCCATTACTTTTAGACGGGTGTAGAAAATTTGTCTGAATCGAGATCTCGGGTGAGTTTTTTTCTCTTCAAATTTTTTACTTTTAAAATTTCGGTGGTTTTTTTATTTAAAAAAAAAAAGACTATTTTTTAAAAAGAAAATGAAAAATATAAATATCGGCTATTCGTCCCAAGCCCACAAGTTTTTAAAAAAAAAAAAAAGAAAAAGAAAGCCAGACCGTTTAACTCATGTTTTTACTTGAAATGAGAACTAGATGTACTTAAACTATGTAGGCATTTTTTGAAATTAATATAACATTAATCTATTTAAAATTTTATTTTAATTTAATTCTATATTAAACTAAAAACATCTTAATCGTGAGCAAAAGACTTTCTTACCTGTACATCTGTTTTATAATTAAAAAATAATTTTAAGTTTTCAAAAGTTTAAAAACTTGAAAAAATATAGCTTCTATAGTTCAATTCAGTAATCATTTTCGGGTTTTTATTCAAATCAGACTTGTGAAACTTGAGTTGGATCTTTACTCGACCAACATGACCTAATTGTAAAAATCATTGGGCTGAATTAAATATTTTTAATTTAAAGTTGAATTGAGTTGAATGAAAAAAAAAAAAACCCATCAAATTTGAATTTGACAGGCTTAGCTTTCAAAGATCAACTGGATCCGACCCACATAATAGAATCATATTTGGGATCTGACCCGATCCGCATCATAACTTTTGTTTTCCAACATGGGTCACTCCAAATCCTAATGACTTTACCTTAAGTGTACATTTACGTATTGGACCCGAATTCATCCCTTTCATTGCTTCGGCTGCATTGAAATCTATCCCTGTATTGGATGATTTTTCTCTATTCTTGTATTGATGATTAGACATTGGACTAAAATGGAGCCTAAATAAATACAAAATATTAAAAATAAAATTTAATTTAAAGAGATAAATTTAAGAATTAAAAAACAGTTTTATCAATTCATTCAAATCAATTTTATTGTAGTCTCATATTCATATTTAGTACTTTCTAAGAAAATTATCACATTAGACTGGGCCTCATAGAGTGTAAATGTGAATTACATTATATATTATAGAATGGCATATTACAATACTTTGGTTGCTTTCTTAATTGATAAATTTTAAATAAAAAAATTGGAGAATTTACTATTTTAGCTCAATACCCATCAAATGAGTCATGGATGAAGCCCACCAACACATAAAAATGGTACATAGAAATGACTAAAGTAAATGATGGTTGTCATTAAGATCTCCAAAGAACCTCATTTTTTTTGGATTGCTCATTTTGTTTTCTTAAATTTTAAAACTATAATTTATTAACAAAATGATTTTATATTTTAAGGCCTCTATAATCCATCTTTTGTAAGATCAAACTTCCAATTCGAAAAAAATCGAAAAAATGTTTTATAAATAGATATTATAAGATATATCAACTTTTAATTATGAGAATCAGTAGTTTTAAAAGATGTATCCATAAAAAAAGAAGAAGGTACGCAAAAAATCATTTTGAATAAATTATGCCCACGGTAATTTCAAAAATTAAGTTTCATGTAAGTATGATTTAGATTTAGTTTAAACATGAATGTGACGTAGAATGGTTTCAAATTACAATTTAACTCATAAGTCGATAATCGCCATGAAATGAAAAAGGGAATGTAAATGTATGCCCCATAAAAAACTTAATTATTCAATTCACAACAAACTAATTCTCAAAAATAATTTTACTATAATTTTGACTAAATTCAGTTTTTTCTAAAGATTAGATTTATCAAATGAAAAATTCAAATAAATTAAAAAATAATTTCTAATATAAAATAAAATCTATAGACTAATTGAGTCATGGATGAAGTCCACCAACACAATAGAAATGGTAGATAGGAATGACTAAAGTAAGTGATGGTTGCCATTAACATTAAGATCTCCCAAGAACCCCATTTATTGTCACTTAATTTGGACTGTAGGCTAAGGATGACCAAATTAAGTGGTTGATGGAGTCATTTATTGTCATGTAATTTATTTTTTCAAATTTACGTATGAGAAATCGTGGGAGATCCAGCATAACACCCCCATGGGTGATATCCACTGGCCTTTGAGCTACACCCATGTGGGCAAAACTTCCATGGATGAGTCCACTACTCTTAAGGCACACCAAGGTTAGGCCACGGGGGCTCGAACCCGCAATCGCCCACTTCTTGAGGCGGGAGGCAACAAGTTGAGGTGCATCTAACTTTTTTCTTAAGTTCTAAAAGTATAATTTATTAATAAAATGATTATATATTTTATTAATTTGGATTATATCATCCATCTTTTGTATGGTCAAACTTTCATTTCCGGTGAAATGATTTTAGATTAATTAATTTGTTTGATAAACTTATTCCAATAACTAATAATATTTAGTTTCATACTTAAAAATGTAATACACATATGTAACTATACAAGTTTATGATAGAAAATTATGAGTTCAATAACAGGCACATGATAGCCACCTAACTGAATGACGTTAAAAATATTTTTTATCATTAACTAAATGATAAAACTTAAATAGTTTAAAAAAGAAAATACTAATTTTTAACCTTTTAAAAAGAATTTCTGACATTTCTATTGGTCAATTTTTAAAATTACATCCTAATTATTTTTTAATATTACTATAAGATACAACTCAAACATCCAAACAACCCTTTTTTTAACAATGGAGGGAGAAATATCGAGCACAACCCTACTAAATCTCCTTTCAGATGACGTCCCACACCCTCGTAGGAAAGCCACTGATTATCGTTGTCATAGGGACTCAAACTCACACTATCTTACTTCCTAAAATATGTGTATTATATTTTTAAACATATTCTTCATCATATATACTTCAACAGATATTCTTGATTAATCCACTGCCCACAAAACACCTTTTCTAATTCAATACGAATACAATTAACTAAAATTTATTTCAGTAATTTTAATGAGTTGTCATAGTTTACACCTTTAGTGGTACAGATTACAGAGCTCAGTCAAACATACATCCATCTTGTATTAGGTTTTTTTTTTTTTTTTTGAAATGGTTCATATATTATTAGATAAGGGCACCAGAGGTGCAAAGACAAAAAAACAAATACAACCAGAAGGTGGATGAAAACCTTCCACTACTACAACAAAGGAGGACAAAAAGATCAAGATAAATCGGCACATTCTTTCCAAGCACGCATGATATCAGACATAGAGATATTCCGGAACTCTTGGAGAGAATCAGCCCATGAAGTACACATGGTGAGGCTATGCCTAGCGACCACAAAACTAGATTCAGCAGTGCCTCTGAACATTCTATTCTTACGTTCCCACCAAAGGCTTCAAAGTGTAGCAAATATTGAGAGCTGTCATAAAGAGGAACACTTCATCGAGACTACCATGTCCATCTTGTATTAGTTAGGCCATGCTATTCGCGAAATGGCAATGCCCGCCATCAAAATGTCCATGATCTCCGTGATGGACATGGGCATGATGGCCATCATGATGGACATGGCCATGATGTCCTTGGGCATGATGGCCATGGCTATGGGGGTCGGATTGCCCCTGTCCACTATCATTGTCAGCAGCATCACCATCACCACCAACACCACCACCACCACCACTGCCACCACCATCACCACCACCACCGCCACCAGAATCGTGTTTGTGGCATTTCTTGCAGGCGAAGATGATCATAACTATCACTATGATGGAGAATAACACGAACGGAATAATAATGGCACTACTAGGAACAACCATCTCCCTCAGTTGTTGCTGCCCAAGTTCTACAATCTATTGTTGTCATCGGAGAGTCACGAAAGTCTGTATTAATAAAGGTAAAAATCAAGAAACCATCCTCATCATTCTATTCAAACTCGGACCATTCTATTCAAGAAACCATCCTCATCATTCCATTCAAACTCGGACCATTCTATTCAAACTCGAACTTTCCTCGCAACCATGCTATTCAAACTCGAACTTTCCTCCTAACCATTCTATTCAAACTCGAACTTTCCTTGTACTTTCTCCATTCTTTTGATCCTCCATTGAATTCCTTGATTGTTAAGTGACTTGTGCCACAACAGCTTGCATTAAAAAGTCTTATGTTCTATTCTGCAAGTCATGTGTAGGTAATGGCTTATTAAATTTTCTGACCACTTGGACTAGGTTTGCTTGATAGGATAGTGTATATTGGCATTTTTTATACTATTACACAGAAAATTCTAATTTATGTGTCTTAGGAGATGCTGTGATTCAATTTAATTTTAATAATATTTATTACTTTTTATTGAATTTACGTGTGGAAAACCGCAAAGTTCCCAACGTAAAACCCTACGGATGAACTCATTATTCCTAGGACACAATAAGGTTAGGCCATGAGGATTCGAATTAAATCTAAATTAAATCACTATTATATTAAATGAGATAATTTTTTGGAAGTCTCACAACAACTTATTTGATTTTGTAGGGTTATTAAACCTTACTTCATTGTTAGTTTCTTTTATGAAAAAAGAGTACCTAGGCTGCGTTTAGATGGGGGGATAAGGGGGTAACCCCCTGTTACCTTTGTTTGGTAATTAAAGGGTGAGGGTAAAAATTCACTTCGCCCTCTCTTTTTGAAAACCCTTTAGAGTACGGGGGTTTTTAGGAAACCTTTGCCCCTCTTTATCCCCTCTTTGCACCTATGAAACAAAAATATTTTAAAATATTTTTTAATTTGATGAATATTATTTAATAAATATATTTCATAAAATTTTATTTTTATTTTTTACATAATATAGATTTAATAAAAAATATTAATTCTCATAAAATTGTTAATATGTCAAGTTATCCCTATTTACAGTTACCAAATAAGATTTTTTTCTCTAAGAGTAGGTTTTAACTTTATCTCTATAATTACTAAATAAGATAAGGGTAACACCTACATAAAGATAACCTTTATTTAAAAGTAACCCCCACTCAAGGATAACCCCTATAAAATTTATCCCTCATCCAAACGCAACCCTAGGTTCCCATGGGTGATGTCATCCTTGAGTAACAAAACCCAAATGGACCCACTTTAGACTCAGGTGGGCCTCATTTACACCTCAAACCCTCCTCACACCCTACCTATCTTATCCTGCGAATTGGATCCTTATTCAATTAAAACTCATTCTGAGTTGATCTGGCCATTTAATTGAAATCTATACAAAACTACTACTATTTTTACTATGAACTTTTGGACTAAAAAAACTATGGCTTTTGAAATTGAATAGACCTAATTTCTATGAGAAGCATTATTTTGAAAATACCTTTTGATTAGATCGAACTCCACCCTTAAAACCCCACCGAGGTGAGCCCCACAGGTCCACCTGCACAATGCCGTGCATGTGCGACGTCGCTCAGGTGAACCTATCAACGAAATGAGTTAGGAGTGACTCCTTTCTGTTACTAAGTGCGCTCCTTCGGCAAATCAATTAAACTAATCCTTAATAAAAATTCGAAAGATATTACTTTCAATAATAATAATAATAAAGAGGTTCTAAAATGGTTCGATTTTTAGTTAGAGGACTTAGTTATCCGGTAACAGAACTCATCATTGGTAGACTTGGTTAAATCCATGTTCAGATAGAAGAACAAGTATTCTATATGGAAGCTTGGCCAATTGCAAGTATGACTGAACATGCACTGCAGGTGAATTGGTGGAGTAACTCGGCTTTCTATCTTAATCATAATTACTTGATTGAAATGCTTTTTCATCAAAATTGTTACAAAATAAGACAGCGGTTTCGTATCAAGTTGTCCAGGCCTCTTAGAGCATCGAACTAATCCTTGGAGCATGTGTAAGCCTCTCTACCCACACACACACCAGGTAATTTTACAGGGAGTGGCCCTTTGGGGTAGAGTGAGAATCGAAGTCAGGACTCCCGTTTCCTGAGACAGATTCCTGGCCATCATTCCAACCCCTTTGAGTTAGACTAGTCCATGCAAATAATCTGTCAACATATTCTTCCCATATTTACAATAAAAACAAAAACAATCTTCTTCTTAAATCACTTCTTAGAAACAAATCAATGTACTATCATAGCTACAGAATCTTTGGGGATGAGAATACACATGTAGAGAATTCTATCTTCCTGTGAGGACTGTAATTGATGTATCATGTGCCAAGTTCCTTTCAGAAGTATTATATGGTTCCATTTCTGTACTGTGCCCAAGAGAGTAAGTGGGTCTCTTGGGTAGATTGAAAATCCTGTTGTCACCCTCTAACATCAAGACAACATCAGACATGGTTGGTCTATCTATTGCACAGTCCTGCACACACAACAGCCCCACATGTATACATTTCAAAACTTGCCGTTGGGAGTAAGAGTTGCAAAGGGAAGAATCTATCAACTCAATTCCCTTGTCTTCATTCCATAGTTGCCATGCCTGAAACAATTCACCCAAAAAAAAAAAAAATCAGATTCAGAATCTCAAGTCTTCTTCACAGTAAAATAAAATGTGTAAAAAATGATCATAAATATACTTACATGTCCTACAAGGTTCATGGATTCCAGATTATGATAATGAAAAGCATTGTTCTTCCTGCCACTAACAATCTCCAAGATTAATACACCAAAACTATAGACATCTGACTTTACAGAGAAAATCCCTTCCATTGCATATTCAAGAGGCATATAACCACTACAATACATTGTGCATCAAAAATTAATAAAGAAAAATCGATCCATCATGTACTGATTTGGATAAGTGGAGTCACAGAGGAAATAATTTTAGACAAATCAACCTGCATGGGTCGTTAAGTTGGATTGAGGTTCTAGAATTAGACTACTTCTAGACTAACCCATACATGAGGTTTGCAAGTAGTTTTGAATAGGGATATCCATTGTTATCTAAAAGAAATCTAGACAAATCTAGAGACCATGAAATTTTGAATTAAGGATGTCTCTGTGTCTAGAGTTGGGTTACCTAAAAGCAGTAAACCTATCCTCGAACTTACTATGTTCCAACCACTCGATTTGTGTTTTCTTTATTTTGATTGCCAATGAAGATCTTTGCCATGCCAAAGTCAGAAATTTTGGGGATCATCTGTTCGTCTAATAAAATGTTGCTAGCTTTCAGATCACGATGAATGATAATTAATCTCGAATCTCGATGGAGATAAAGTAGTCCTCGAGCAATTCCTTCAATGATATTGAAGCGTTTTGTCCAATCCAGTTGTGATTGCCTCTTTCTATCTGTTAACACAATAGATAATGCATGAAATAATCAATTACTGTTGTTTTTTATTTTACAACTCAGTATAAGATCAATGTGTTGACAAACTGGAGATGTTTAAATAATGGTAGAAGTTACTGCAAACAATCTAAAGAAACCCATACCAAAAAGAATGGCATCCAAACTTCCATTAAACATGTATGCATAAAACAGAATCCTTTCATCCCCTTCGATGCAACATCCCAAAAGCCTAACGAAATTTCTATGCTGTAATTTGGCAATTAATAGAACTTCATTCTTGAATTGCTCCAAGCCTTGTCCAGATACTTTTGAAAGCCTTTTCACAGCTATTTCTTGGCCTTGAGGGAGCTTGCCCTGCAAAGGTTACATTAATAGACAGTGATGATGAATTACTTCTTATATAATTTAATTTGACAAAGACATGAATAATATATGAGAAGAAATACCTTATAAACAGGGCCGAAACCTCCTTCTCCAAGCTTTTTTGCATTAGAAAAGTTTTCTGTAGAAAGTGCTACACAAAGAAAACCATAGAGTGGTAATGGAGGGCCTTTTCCTTCATCTCCAAGCTCACTTGGATCCAAGAAACTTGTTGATGGCTGAGGCAAAAAGAAGGGCAGTTCTTCCTTTTCCTCCTTCCACAGGTCTGACCAAGACAAATATATGAGCTCTTAGATTGTGATCGAGAACAAATAATATTCTTTTTAATCTCAAGGGGTTAGTTTAACGGCCAAGAACTGGCTAAGCAGGGGTCTTGTGTTTGATTTACGCCCAACCCCAAAGGGTCATTTCCCGTAGTTTTACCCAATGTGTGTAGATTGGGAGATTTTCACAGCCCCGGACACCTTCGGCCATAAAAAAAATATATTCTTTTTCATTTGATTAAGCAAATGGTTGTATTACTGACCTACTAAATCTGCTCTCCACCCCCATAGTAGATACACACATATGCTCCAAACCAACAGCAAAACAATGAGTACAACTGTAAAGGTTCTGTCTAACATCTTTCCTGCATGTATGGACAGACTATATGTTAGTACATTGCTTCAAGCAATTAGCTGTAGAAGAAAGCCAAAGAAAACGAATGTAATATTGGAAGTCTGTAAAACAATCACCATATAATTAATTAATTCACTCATTATTTCATACATCTGTGATTTCCTTTTCCATTAACAGAGGATAGTGTAGAGTAATTAGATGAGGATGAAAATGACATGAATTGGAGGGATTAGTGCTTAGTGGTTATGATGATGATGATGATAATTTCAATATGGGTCAATTTATTTTTCTTTTTATTTTTAATTTTTAGATTGAAATTCAAGTCCAAACCATCTGATTGGAGGAAACACAACTTGTAACTGGGTGTATAATGCAAGTCAGGTTCCAAACAGAGTCCTTCTTTGTACTCTAGTTGTTCAATATGAATTATATAGTTCACAACTCACAAGAAAAGAATTTAATCGATCTAAACTTTGACCCTTTAAAGATACATGAATCTAAAAATGTGTACTGATTTTCAATTTCGAATGAGTCAACCAATTTTATTGTATTTTTTTTTTCAGAAAACATCACCAAGTTGCCAGACTCATTTTGATATCCATCTGTCTTCAAATTAGGCTATAATATTTCTCTATCTTTCACATCTCTAAAGGCAAGGAGGAGTATATTGGTTTGATTTAGCCGTCTATTTTGGTTTCTGTGTTATCCTTCTTCCCCCTCTCGGGCTCGTGTTTTTTTATGACCAAGGTGTTTAGGCTTCTTAAAGCACTCAACTAATCCTTTAGACATATGCAAGCCTCTTTACCCACACACATTGAGTACCTCTACGGAGAGTGACCCTTTGGAGTAGAGTTGGAGTCAAACTCAGGTCTCCCACTTAGTGAAGCGGTTCCTAGCCATCATGCCAACCTCTTTGGATTTTTTGTTTTGTTTGTTGCTAGTTTTGGTATGTATTAATGAGAATAATTATTAAAAAAAAATAAAATAAATTCCCATTCCCATGGTGGCCTCATCTGAATTTTGAACTTGTAAATTATCATGCACTGAAATTTACTTTTCCAGTGTATTAAATGATGACAATAATGAATTGAATTTCACAAAGCAAATTGCAGAAGAGATTGAACTTACCCAGTTCAGATTTGTCAAGCCGCAAATATAGATCTTTTCCACCATGAGAGAATGATCGGGTATCTATCAAGTCTTCATCCCATTTCAGACACCCAATCCCGTCTACATATGCATAAGCTTTACATGAGCAGTTCTTCAGACACATCTTCTCACATTCCTTCTTGTCATCCACCATTACCCATTCTGAAAAATCAGGCAATTTCAGCCCTTTCACCTTATAAAAAACATCTCTTATTGCATTGTTCTCCTTCTTCTTACAACCCAATTTTCTTCTTCTCACACACCCACCACTCCAATCTCCTCTACTCCAATCCATCATAGATTTGGGCTCAAAGCCTCTCAAACAGTTGCAAAGAGGCCCATCACCACCGTCGGTCATCAACGTCTTAGCCCCACTGCCACCACAAATCCCATAAGCACCACACTTGCCATAATTCTCATAATCAATGATGGGTTGTGTCCATGTAACTTTCCATGTCTTCTGCTCTTCATCCCATACTAGTTGTTGCCCTTTTCCATCCCTTGTAATAAAAAACCTCATAATAGTATTTGTGCCGTATGTAGAGTAAGTGACATACATCTTCCCTTCGTCATAATCATTTATGAGTTTGAAACCGTAAAGATTGAGCTGCCGCATGCCGAGGATGCCTGTGAAGCCTAGCTCGTCCCATTGCCCACTCCTCCATCGTCGGTTAGGTCCATCCCAGATGACCACCTGGGCTGTTCGGAGAGGATCAATGCCGACCGAGAACTGTCCCGGTGATGGATCCTCGGCACCTTTCCATGGCTTCAAGAGCTGGGTGACACCAGTTTTTAAATCCAATCTGACTTTCATGCCGGGTAGGAACGTATCAGTTGGGTGATCAAAGCTCCTCCACAAGTCCATTGAATTGTTGGAAGAATCAGTTGCTATAAGAACAAGATTTCCACTGTCTTCAAGAACTGCTTCCAAACTGCTCCACGCCTTGGAGACGTTCGTGGACCAAAGAATGCCGTGGTTGCTGTCTTTGATCACGAGATTGCCACCAGATTCGATGGTTAGAACGGCAGAGGAATCTGTAACCGGGTTCTCTCTATTGGCAACCCATACAATTGTTTGTACGGGCACATTGTTGTACCAAATTCCGACGTAGCGATTTGTCGATCTGCCAGGACTGAAGAAGCCTAGCACGAAGCTCTCACTAGAGGAGACTAGAGTTTGATTCCCTTGGATGGACTGACCACGTAACAAGGTAGATGCAGATTGAGAAGATACGAAGCAGAGGAAGAGAAAGAAAAAACAGGGGACTCTGTTTCTGCACCTAAAATCCATGGCGACTGTTCTTAGATCTGAATTGAATTGTATCTCAATCAATTGGGTTTATTAAGCACTGCTTCTGAACTTAGTCCATGAAAGCATGAGACCCACATTGGTGTCCATAGAGGAGAACCCACATTGAAGAAATAGAACAAGTGCTTGGAATTGCTCTTCCTTATTTCTCCTTCAATAGAATTTCCTACCGCCTGTGTTTTCCTTCCTCGGCATTGTAGCGCCGCCTCTCTGTTCTACTTCTTCCTTCTCTTCTTCGATTCAAAGGCAGTCCAGTCGAGACATCCTGATTTATATCTCCGGTAACACAAAATTCTCTAACAAAGTAAACTGCTTTTAATAGCTTGGGATGGATGGAATTGTAGAGCCAATCTGCTTTTTAGAAGCTTCCAATTTTAGAAGTAGAGACTTTAGCAAGATTCGCTGTTTTAAGGCAGACTGTGACAGAGTTTCTAAATTAAAAGTTTTGGGCGAATTATGTATATATCTGATCAAGGAGACTCTCTTAATAAATGATATATCAATGCTATTCCTTATCAATATAAATCTCATGTGATTGAATTTAGTTGCAATAATAGTTGGGTTGGTTGAGTCCATTTATATAAATGGATTCAAATCGAGTCTACTTATTTATGAAATGGGTTAAATTGGATCAAGTCATTTATTAAACAAGTTGAGTGAATTGATATGATAAAGTTTGTCCCCAATCACCACTACCCGTGTATGAGTGACTATGTACTAATGATTAATTTCAAATATTAAAATTTTCTAAGCTATTTATTTCTATTTAACCTGTGAATTTAGCTTAATGTGACTTTAAATCTTAAAGATAAAGAATATTTATACATAATTAGATTTAGAATCTAATTTGTTGGGTTAAGATAATCAAGTACAATCACCATAACCTTCATGTAAGGTTGAGTTAATGATCAATTTAAAGTCTTTGTCCTTTTGGCCTACCCTATTTTCTTTTAATTCAAATTTATCTCAGTTTCACACCTTACCTTTAAAATTTATTTAAATGTTAATAATAAAAATTCTTAATTTGACACATTTAGAGCCTAAAACGACTGATTAGGGCTTGACCTTATACGGCTAATTGGCTACCTTGTTCCTGCTTCTATGCCCACTTTGGCAAAAAAGTTAGTGCTATCTCTGCTACTGTATAATTGTGAAGAACAATTTTTATCTTTGCATACGCCAAAATTAATGTATGCAATTATGCATAGCTGAATTTTAGAGTTTAATGTGTTAAAATTAGAAATTTTTGTAAACTTGATCTTTTTAATTTGATGGGTTAGATTTAATATTTTATAATAGTTAATTTTACTATTTTAGAAATCTTAGGTTGTGCACGTTAAAGATAGGAGTAAGATCTTATAAGTTGGTGGACATCTTTATAAATTTGATTGTGAATTATACACCCAAAGGTATTGGAATTGAATGATTTTCAAAGCAATTCCCAACAGCAGCTGTTTGCTTTTCAACTTGGTTGTATCTAATCTAATTGAGGCATAAGCGTGGTGTTTGTATTCTTGTTGTAATTAGGAGTTGAAGTATCAATTAATGCATTTCGTATCAGTTAATATGTATTAGTTTTGAATAGGTTGATACATAGCATATTATCTGTATAATGCCGTTGTGGCCGATAATTCAATCATATTGTCGTGGGCAGTATTGACCAATATTACATAAGTATCAACTATATTCAATTTTTCTAATTAAAAAAAATCATTTTGACCATTTTTCGAGTTGAAACTTGCATTAGATATGATTTTAAGAAGGTTTTGAAGTAAGTTCTTCAAGTTTGAAACATATTTGTCATTTCAATTTTTTTTTCCTCAATTTGAACATTTTGTATTATTTTCATCAATTTCATTTTTAATTTTTACTCTAAGATAATCTCGATTTTAAAGTTTTTTTGTGAATACAATTTCATGAAATAATATTGGGTTCTTATAGAATTGTATGGAGATGTCTTAATATGATTGATATAATTTGTAAAGTGTTCGTGTGATTTTTCATAAAAGCTGGATTTTCTAAGTTAATTCTCATTTTGGAGTTTCTTTTTAGAAAAATTAATGAAATGATATACAATGTTTCTAGAATTAAATAAATATCTTTTAAAGTGATTGATATAGTTCTTACTTCTCAAGATTTTTTGTGTTTTTTCTAATATTCCAACATATTTATGAAATTTATATTTTTTTTGCAAAAAACACCCCAAAAATTGAATCATAATAAAAAATATATGTCACTATAGGATACTAGAGAACATGAATTTATATCAGGTATTTTCTCATATTGGTCTCTTATTTTCTAAATTTTTTATGTAATTTTTAAAATTTCGACCCTCAAAAGTAATATTCCACAAAAAATGACAATCTTTTTAAAAACAATATACTCACAGTTTTCCGTTTTTTACCTATTTTTATATATGCAATTATGAATAATGCTAATGTCACATATGTAACCGAGTTTGACCATACTTGAAGCTCAATTGAACCATATCGAATCTAACTCTCTCGATAATAGTGATTCACAAAGTCAAGGCTTAAAGCATTATATTATTATGAACTATTAGAAAATTCAAGAACTTCCAGAAATTTTCCCAAACTTCTCTAAAACAGTTTTTTCTTTTAAATAATGTTTACATACTTTTAAACTATGCTTTTAAAAATTATGAATTGATTGAATTTTGATAAATTACATTCTAAAAAATAAGCTTCATCATTCAGCATGAGGTAACTCAGCTGACAAATATTTTGGCTTAAGAACCAGAGGTCTTAGATTTAAGTCCTGTTGTAACCCGACGTACATAATTTGTAAGGAGACGTGTACACTAAGTTTTATCCAATGCCCTCTTAAGAAAAGTAAAGAAGTGAAAATCTTGAAATTCATCGTCCAAAAAAATAAAAAAATAGTCATTACTATTGCAGATAGTGAACTCCATACAGAGGTTGGCAAAGTAATCCCACAGGTGCACAAGGTAACTCTGGTTCAATGATTGGTGCCTGAAGTGTCATCCTCCCCCTTATATTCATCTGTAATTCTCCTCACTACTTCAAAAAACAACAGTGTTTTGCATTTATAGGCTCTTGGTCATGAGCTTTTATATTCATGCTTTAAGTGATTTACATCAATAATATTTGTTTCAGACCTTAAATTATAAATTATATTGGCCTTAGATAGACTATGGACCTATTGCTAGCACATACTCTATCAAAATAGAATCAGTTTTTTGCAATTGTACCACTTTTCATTAGTCCATAATTTTACTTGGTCTCACTGGCTTCGAATCCAATGGGCTAATATAAAATGAATAGTGTTATTGAAGACATTTTGTTTGAGAAATTCCCATCTAAGATTTGACCATGTATCCTTCGACTTCCGCTCCCCTCCATTTATGAATGTGTTTTTTCCTTACATTACCACTATCTCTATAATTTTGGCTAAAGAAGCAACGATCATCCTATTAAATCTTATTTTTTCTGCTCATATGGGTGTACCTCAACTGGTTAACCTTCCACTTCAGGAAGTGGGAGGTGCCAAGTTCGAACTCCGATGATCTAATCTGGTGTACCTTGAAGGTAGTGAGTGTCACCCGTGGAAGTTTTATACTGAATTTTCTGCGATTTTCCACATATAAATTCAAAAAATCTTATTTTTCCTGATAATTCAACTTATTTAGTATTTTGTGGCTACGGTATTGCATTTTTGAAGATAGGTATTTGATTCTTTGTCGCTAATACTACGATGCACAGGTCTGAAATGAACTTGTTCCCTCACATGTTTGTCATGCAGCTTTGAAGCATGAAAAATCTCTTTCTAGCCTTACCAGGCATAAATTACTCTAAAGATTGGCAAATTTTGTTATCATATGTTGCTGTTTTAAATATCCTAACTTCTTGCATGTATAGTGCTTGTGAAATTTTATATGATGCAATCGTACAAATTTTTTTGAGCAGTCGTGTTTTTTAAGATCTTCAAAATTTAACATTTATCTAAAAGTAAAAGTTTATCGAATTAAATCAATGAACTTTAAAAGTCAAAATTCGTATCTAATTAAGTAGATTGTAATTCACAATAGATAGCTAGGTGTGAGGGAGAATGATCCATTGAATCAGCCCTAAAATCCAAAGTTTTCACTGAACTTCTAAGCAGGTAATTTTAATGTCTCAATTACGTACACAACCAAATCCATCTCAGGTTGGGGTGGGGGTGGGGGTGGCGAGGTCTCTATTAGTAGATCAACATAAACAAAGAATAACATCACCAAAACTGAATAAAATCTAGACTTCATATAAAACACAGCCATCCAGACCTGCTATTTCAGGGAAAACTAATGTCTCAGTTTTGTACACAACCAAATCCATCTTTCTATAACACTTCACCACTAAATGGCAAAACTGTCAAAAACAAAACATTGATAATACAATAAATATATATATATATATATATATAAAACTACATGTATGCTGTCCCTCCAATCTTGAATAAAAACATTGGCAAATCCTAAAATCATCCAAAGCAGCTCCCTCCCAATTTATACCAACATCCATCCCCAAATAGCATATAAACACACTTCATATGGAAACAAGATATAAAGCATAAGGAGGCCGATTGCCCCAGCGCGTCGGTAATGTTTCTCTTGCATCTCGCGACTGTGTAGAATTGGAACTATGAAGTGGAAACAAGTTATAAAGCATAAGGAGGCCGACTACCCCAGCGCGTCGGTAATGTTTCTCTTGCATCTTGCGACTGTGTAGAATTGGAACTTTCAGTGATTTTTGCTCCTTGCTATACATCGACATGATCAATGTTGGATTGAACATTTTCACTGATTTCTGGTCCTTGCTCTACATGGACATGATCAATTTTGATTTGAACATTTTCACTGATTTTCTCTCCAATTTCTTCTTTTTCAGCTTTCTTCTTCATTTCCATGATGGACTGAAAACGAAGATAAGCCCTTGATAGAAGTATTGCTTGCTGTGGACAGAAAGAACCATGTAACGTAAACTCCATGTGCATATTTTCTGATATGTCGGAGAGCATCAAAATTATGCTTACCAATGTATTTTATGATATTTGAGTAAAATTATATGTCGCTATAAAATTCAAGATATCCATAACCCAAAAAGGCAACAAAATCATAAAGAGCAAATTACTGGAACTGCTTACCACATACAGCACAAAAGCAGAAATGTAAATGAACAATCGGTTATATATATATATATATATAGGTGTGTTGAGTAGCCCATTATATGGCAATCTGATGGGTGAATTGTAATTCTTGAAATGTTAGCAATAAAGAAATTCTATGGTGTTGCTCTTTAAGTTTTTTCTTTAAGGCTTTGCAAAGCCAACATACCATACCACAATAACGCAGGCAGGCAATCAAGAAGGAGAAGAAGATGCTGCAAAGTAATGGACATACTTCTTGTGGACAATGAACTATAACAGCCAAAGCATCTGTCTTACTGTCCCTGAATCTGATAATAAACCGAAAATCAAAAGTGTACTCATTCATAGATGGAATCAAGGAAGAAAGGGGCTTTGGAGCCTAAGGGTGAAAGATGCATGTCTAGGTGCAAAGTCTAATTTTGTTAGTGCTTCTTGTGGACAATGAACTATAACAGCCAAAGCATCTGTCTTACTGTCCCTGAATCTGATAATAAACCGAAAATCAAAAGTGTACTCATTCATAGATGGAATCAAGGAAGAAAGGGGCTTTGGAGCCTAAGGGGTGAAAGATGCATGTCTAGGTGCAAAGTCTAATTTTGTTAGTGCATACATTTAGATACTTAGAAATATATATGTGCAGAGTGATGCATGCTGAGACAAATAAATTGTCGAAATCCGAATATTACACGGAAGCTTAGTTACAATTTAAATAACCCGGGTGCAAAATAATAACCAAACAAAGCTTTTACAATCTATAGCTTGAATGATGATAATAATCCAAATATCTTGAAATTATGGCCTTAACAAACAGTCAAACTCACTTGTCTCAAACCAGCCAAACATGAAACAATTATGATGTGTAATTAGATGAACCCAATTGTTGGGTTATAAAGTAAATAGCACTAAGACCCACAAAGACACTCGATGAAGAGTAATATTGCTTGATGAATTTTCACTAGGTGGAATCAATACATTGGCCAAACCTTGAAGCTGATGATTGATAAAATGATTGTAACCCAGTCAAATTCCACAGATACCCAATGTCTAAACGAACCTATTTGGATGGATCAGGTTGAATAGGGCCTCAGAACCAGCGACAGATTGTTAGTGCTTACAACGGAAATAAACAAGAATCGAACGGGAAAATAAGCACAATCCAACACAAGCAAATTTACGTGGTTCGCCCCCACCTGGCCTATGTCCACAGAGTGTGAATGATATTTTATTATGAGAAAAGAAGAGAGTACAATATACAGTAATAAACTTAACGAGCAAACCCGATTGACGTCTGGGCAGCAAGAGACTGTGCACGACTATGAGCCTACGCTCCCGTCTCTGTCGAGCGATTCTCCACCTCGCTTGTCTGTCCTGCAAAAACCCCTTTGGCCACACGACAGACTGCTATCAATCTCCTGTAACGCTTATGTGAGCAGCTCCTCTCTAAACCTCCTGTTTGGAACAGATGCCATCCCTGAACAACAGCTTGTTCACCCGAATAGCAGCAACCCCTCTCTTGTATTGTCGTGCTTCTCTCTCAAGACAGGAAAGGCAGCCCCTTCTTTGATAACAACACCTCTTTCTCAATGCTCTAATCTATACGTTGGTAAGTGACTGATCTTATAGCCAATACCCATCGCATAAATAGAAATTGCCACTATTTTGTCTCTTTCCCTTTAGAATTAGGAAATCCAATTCTAGATAGAAGACTTCACCATGTCCTTCTCTTGCCACAGTTGAATATGCTCCTCTGGTCCCACTTAGACTTACCTTGTTTCAAGCATAGCAGTTGGCTTATGCCACTTAGATTGTAGAGATCACCTTCTAATCTAATTCTAAGCAACTTCTATTTCCAACACCAGAGAAAATCAAGGAATTGTTTAGTGGAACCGAGCCATATCCCAACATAGATGGTTGCTGCCCCTCTGGTTATCGCCTATCTCTCACAAGTTGCAGGTTCTGGAATAACCCATTGCAACGTGGTACGTTAGTTTAGGACTACTTGTCCAAACCTCCGAGAAACTCAATGGAGAAAACAAACCATTGTTTACTAAAAGATAAAATCAACTTTTATTCATCAAAATCTTCCCCAAATCTGATTACATACGACTCTTTATATAATAAAATCTAACGACTAACATGCTTATTAAGGAGCCTACCCTCCATAATTCTAATTCAAGAATTACAATAATTTTAGAAATTGTAAAAAAATAACAACTTCCAAATAAGAATGATATTAATCCATATAGTCCTAAATAACTATGCCAACTAATCACTACGATCCTAGAAAGTCCAATCCTAATCTGATTAGAACTTTATTATTTGTTGGAATTAATTGGATTCCCAATCATGGATTGGCTATTGGTTATTCTCGGTCTCACAAATATTGGGCTTGACTTTGGCCTCAATGTTTTCAATTGGATTCAGCACATATAAAAGCTCGATGCACCGACTTGGAACTTGCACTGTTAATTTGCTCGTAACCCATCGGGATCGAAAATAAAATTTTAATCTTTCGACTTGAGACCCGAACTTGCTAATTTGATAATGAGTCCGCCTGAATCAAAATTAAAATTTTGATTACATCTCTGGACGGCCGCATCAGAGAGTGATGGATCATGTTCTTATTACATCAATGTTAATAAAATACAATACTACTTGTTTAGAAAACCACATATAACTCACTACTCCCTGGAATGAATCAACAGATTACAAACTGCAAATATCAAAAAAATGGGAAGGAGGGGGCAATCAAAGAAAGAAGAGAAACAACGGTAGGAGAAGCATCGCATACACCAGAGATGGGTGTATGCATTCAAGGAGAGGCATTAAAGATTTTGGCTTGGTTTCACTTACCTTTCACCGCCGTCTACTGTGTGCCTCCGCCACTCCAAATCGCGTTTGTAGCGATAAGGAGATGAAGACGACGGTGATGTAGCGACAGATGACATCGGACGTTGATTCAATCTACCAAACAAGGAAAACCGCTTCTTGGGAGCAATGTTGGGTTTGGCTGTGAACAGAGCAGGAATACGGAGTTGTTTGGGGAGCGGTGAGATGAAGGTGGTGTAGGTTTGTTTGCAGGGACGGTAGAGGAAGAAGGAAAAGATGGAGGCTGAAGTGGGCTGTATAGCTTACACGTAATGCATGCCGATGGGTGTGGCTTTGATTTGATTAGAAGATGGAAAGGTAATGGAAGAGAAGAAAGGGACTGAAGGTGGAAGAAGGACGAACCCTGCTTCAAGATCTGAAGCAGCAATATGAAACACCGAGTGTAGTTGTGATAGGATTAGTTTATTTTAATTAGTAGTTGCTTTGTTTTAATTTCCAAAGTTAGTAATTTTGAATTAGGCATGTGAGGGTCGGCTCACATTGAGATTAGGATTTAGTTTTTTTTTTTTTCTATATATACATGACATGTAACCGTTTTAGAGGAGACGATTATGAAATAAAATATGATGTCATTTTCCATTGGAAAATCTTTTGAAGGCTCAATCATAAGGGGCAACTGCACATTGAATCAAATTTCTGAGTTGATTAAATCCATCTGGTTGCAGTTAGTAACTACGTTTATACCTATGTCTGGATTGAATTTAAAGCTGGACTGATTAAAAGAATTAGGAATAGGTTTGAATTGTGGGTTTTGAACTAATTAAATGAGTATTAAAACCCAAGTTTTCAAACTCTGTTGACTGAATTCCAATGAGAAATTATCCAGTTTTTTGAAACAGCGTTGCAACTGATTCGGGTGAGAGCATTTGATAAATTTTATTTTCAGTTGTTATAATTGAATTGTACAAATCAGTTTTCTAAAGTCCGTTTTGAAACTGATTTGTCATGGGTTAAAATAGTTCTTTCAAAATCTTATTTGGGCTGATTCTAATTAAGTTTTAAACCCAATTTTAGAACTTGTTTTTATGGAACATAACCAGTTTGAAAGTTCGATTGTGCATGGCTTTAGTGTTAGGATTGTTAGAGAAATAATCATACCAAAACAAATGGAATAAAACAAGCACAATAAAAACACCGACAATTTACATGGTTTAGCCCTCCTCACCTACATCTAAGGAGCATGAAATAATTATATTAAGAGAGAATAAAACACAAGATACAAGAGAATGATAAATAAATTTAAACCAAACTTAATTCAAAAAACCTCTTGAAACTGACGTTAGAATACTGAGAGCGATCTGTACAGCATTCCACTGTTTGATAGCCAAGAGATCACTGGCACAGAAGGTACACATTAAAATCATCTATGGCCAATAGTGGTGTCAGATGGGTTTGGTTTTAGATATAAGTATAAATGTCATGAAAAAACCAATCAAAATAGATAGAGACTGAGAGCTGCCACATACTCCACAAACATATCCCAATTGGGACAATATAAAATATAAGCCCCACTAAAGAGAAATGTCTTGTTTTCCCATTTTTTTAAAATACTTGTCTTATTTCAGAATTTTTTATTTTTTAATAATTATTTTCTTACCGAGTGTGTTAAAAGTTTATTAATAGATTCTCTAAGTCAATACAAATCTGATAAAAAAAGAAAGAGGTCTCGGGCGAGTTCTTTCTCTCTCTTCAATTTTTTTTTTAAAATCTTTGGTGGCTTTTTTTTTTGAGAAAAAATCATTTTAAAAAATTGAAAAAATGCTGTTTTTAAAAAAAAAAAAAAATATATATATATATATCGACCGATATCGACCGATATTCGTTTGATACGGGAACCTGGGCCCACAACCGATTTTTTTTTTTAAAAAAAAAGAAGAAGAAGAAAATGAGCTGGGCTTGGACAAATTTCACCTGGCCTGAGCCATCTGCAACACTAGTTCGCATTTTGAAGCAACAAGATGTGTTTGCTTACTTAGGAACCACCTATTAGGATCTGGTGTTCAGTATAACCTCAGGTGAGAAAAGAGGCCAGGCCTTGATTTAAAGGACTTCATTCAGGAATCAGGACATGTATTCCTGGATCCAGGCAGGCAGTGGGCCTTCTCTTTTTTTTTAATGGATGGGAAAATGAAAAGACTTGGCCCAGCCCATTAAAAGTCTATGTTAGACAAGAATCATCTAATATTAGTTCTTTTGCCTTTGAGATAGACAAAAAAATTGAAAGTTCAAATCCAAATCAATTTTTTGCTCTATAGGTGAAAATGGGCCGATGAAATATGTATCATATCGGATCCACCATGTCTCACTAATATCTCAGTCGAGAAATCGTGTAAAATATCGGCTGATATATCACTAAATATTGTCCAGTAATTCTTCTGAACTTTTAAAAAAAATTAAAAATAAAAAATCAGAAAGAAAGAAAAATGTATCGGCAAAACTGATATTATTCTATTGCCGACAAATATCGGCCGGCTTATATTTTAACCGCAGGTTGTCACACATCATGTGTTAAAAGCACTAGCCGGATTGAAAAATGATTCAGTGATCTAATCTGGATTTAATTTCGTGATTTGATGACCAACATTCACAATCAATTTTATCAGATCTTTGTCCAGATAAAGTTTAAAAATTGAATGAAACCCTAGTTCACTCTGGTAGCTAACCCAACCCGTGAAGCGGTGAACTGGTCTAATTTGACAAAAAATGGGGTTCTGGACCCAACCCAAGTTTGTTAAAAAAAAATTCAAAATCTAGACTCAATTGGGCAATTTCAACTAATTCAACTGGAACCATTATCCACTTTGATTCGATTTCCTCAGACTTTAATTCGGGTTTGGAACTGATCAATTAGTCAAAATATGATTAAACTAAAAATTAAGTGGCTAGGCTAGTAAAACTGCAGGGTTTGACTGGTTCATTAAGTTCTGGGTGTAGCAATTAGTTTTTCTTGTATTTTTAATTGTATTCTCAATTTACCCACTTTAAATCATTCATTGGGTTGAACAGCTTCGAACTTAGTGACTAATATATTTACAATGTATCTCAGACATCTTTTTAGGTGAGGCTAAAAAATTTCACACACAATTAAAAATCAATAAATATTGACAACATTATGGAGATGTGAATTTTTAATATTTTTAAGGAAAAAAATATTATGGCCAATAACTGCAGCAGTGTCTTAAAATATAATTTGAACCATTTGATTGAAGTAACTTTTATTTAGTTTATTTTTCTCTTCCTCTTAGTTTATTTAATTCTGGGTGTGGCAATTAATTTTTAATTTTTAAACTTTTCTGTTATTAAAAACATAGTTTGATTTATTCAATTAAGATGATTTTTTTTTATGAACTATAGATTTAAAGAAAGATCATCAAAGAATCCATCACCACTCATTTTGTGAACTCTATCTCTAAGTGTGCATGATAATATGCTGCACACAAGTCACTAATGAGTAGGTGACAATTCCAATACTATCTTAAAAATAAGTTTCATTTGAACATAATTATCATTTTTGATAAGAGGAATAATAATCGCTTCAACAATGCCTTCAAATTATTTTAGAAGTGCTTCTAAAATATTGAAGTACAATAACCTCTAAGGGTTGGCTTGATGGTCAAGTATTTATCTGAGATGAGGTCTTAGATTCAAATCACTTTCAACATAAAAGGGTTATTCCCAGTAGTATTATCCATGTATGGATAGGGAGATTGTTAAAAGGCCGGAACACTTTGATCTTAAATTTTTTGATTGAAGTACAACATTAACCAATGTCTATTGGCTTTTCTGAAATTGGATTGGGCACTATAATTCATTTAAATTTTAAGCTATGCCTTTGCTAGAATAGCTATGTTTGATATATAAGATAGTATAAATTAAGGCCAGCCATCTTAACATTGATCAAATTTATTAGGATACAGAAAGAAGTGAAATTTTTATTTTATCTCTACTGGTGTACCGCTCATCGAGTACTGATTTATCGATATGTATATATTCTACAAATCAATACACCAGTAAAGATAACATAGAAATTTGATCTATCTCATTTCTAATAACAAATTTTGTTCATTTTAGAATGACCGTCTTAAATTCTAGGTATTGTGTGATAGATTGATAGAGAAGAGATTTTGATAAAATATTCTCACCCAAGCATGCACAGACAAAATGTATCTCTAAGCAGCCTTGTTATTTGTCAGCTTTCTGTGGGTGCTATAAGTGGATCTTTGATCAATGACTTGTGAATTGTGATCTTCACCTTTTACTCCTACACTTCACATGTTCTGAGCTTTTGCCCTTTTCTCTGTCTCTCTCGCCTGTGCTCATTTCCATTTCTGCATAAATGGAAACCAAACCATATGGGCGGGGCCCACACTTCTACTTAGGAGGAAGGAACAAATAACGCAGTGGGGCCCACCTGAAAAATTATTATGTCTTTATACTTATAGGGCTGAATTGGAATTTGGAATTGGAACCACCCTCCACCTCCACCTCTACCTCTGAGTGAGTGATATGGGTAAATAAATATTGTAGAATATAAAATTTTGACAGTTAAAATCTATTATTTTATTGTTAAAGTTAAGATATTCAGGTGTTTTATTTGTTTAATTTTTAAAATATGTGTAAACTTTATAATCCACAGAAGTTGGGTACAAATTAAAGAACAATAATGAGTGACCCTTTTTTGTGTTGAAGGGAACACTGTTAAAACTAAAATTTAAATTTAAATTGATTTAAATTTCATTTTGTTTTGACTAAAATTTAGACTTTTATATAAATTTTTTTTTAAATTAAAATACGACTGAAAATGGATTTTCATGCTATAAAAGGCTTAAAATATTGAATTTTGCAGAAATAAAAACAATTATAAGTGGCTTTGAGTCCAAATCCAATATTGGTAGGTGGCTACACAAAATTGCACATGTTGGTTGTATTATTTAACTTCAAGTGACACAACCCGACTTTATAATATTAGTTTCAAAATTTTAAAGGTAAATAATAACGCTAATTTATTTTGCAAGTTATTTTTTTTATCATTTTCTCAAATAAATTGTAAATACAATTACAAGACCCATTGGTATTAAAAAAATAATTTTATCATGGAGAGGAGGACCTTTAAAACTTTCAGCTTAAACAACAATGATAATGATAGATGAATTGAATCAATCAACATTGACACGACAATCTTAATTTATCTATCATTCAATTATCATTGTTAATATTAAAATAATTCATCAATTATTTTTCAAATTTGTATTGTTACATATATATTCTCACATTCTACTCATCAACTTTTTCAATAAATATAACACACCAACATCTTCCAGTTCTTAATTTTCTATCCATGACCACCACCAATAAAGAAATCCGGTATGCTAGTTCCAGAAGGAAAAAAGCAATCTCAAGTGAGAAAATTTAATGTGTGAGAATGAACACAAGAAACAGACGCCCTATTTCTCCTGTTCCCAATGTGATATCCTGGGACCAAAATCCCAAATTTCAACATGCCAAACAAGATGGGACTAGACAAATTACTTGAATAAAAACTATATTACTGATAAAGGGGAAAAAATGAGACTGGACCCAGTCTAGCATCGCTTAATTAGACCCCATGTGTGAAAATTCCACAGTGCCAGACAAAAATACAAGAAAGCCCTAAAAAACATCTCACTTTTTTACTTTTTTGGGAATATTCTCAAGAGGAGGCAGCTTTCCCCTCTCCGACGACTGTGACCTTATTTCCGTAGCTTCTTCCCTGAAAGCAGAGAAGAAATTTTATTGGATATGTTAATTAAGAAATGAAAATCATCATGCAACTAAGAAGCAAGGAGCATCAGGAATAATAAAAGTATCAATTAACATCAAATATCCACTTAAAAAAGATTAAATTAAGATAGCAAACAAAACCAAAGAAATGGATGCTTATAGGAAAAACTAAAGTTTGTACATGAGCAGGGTGTCGGGGCTTCATAGAGATGTTTCAGCTCAGTTTACCTGGACCACTCGATTTCAAATCACAGTTTACAGTTTGAAACTCATGGCAATACCAACGATCCTAGTATAAATTGTTAAGTAAGGCTCCAAGTTGGATAGCCAGATCGCAATCCACTCGTGATCCAGTTCAGGACTTGGTAGAATGCTGGGGGGGTTTGAGCAACGAAGATAGCTAGATCAGAATCTACTCATGCTCTTAAGAGCTAATACTTCAGCACTTTTATACTTCCTTAAAAACAGTAGCAACAGTTTCATAATGTACCCCCTACCTCTCACTCATCCAAAGAGAATCGAATAGTTGTTTCATGTCTCACAATCCCTCTTTGGCATGCACACACATATACAAAGCAAATAAATAAATAAATACCCCCCCTCCCCCCACCAAATAATCTGAAACTATTATTCCCTGAAACTACTTCTGACTACTTACTTCATGATTCTTACACGTGCCAGTTAAAAAACCCCTTGGAGTGAGAGAATGTTCCTTTGATCCTTTCCCTAAAAGATTCTACCAATGTTGTTTTCATATAGATCATGCGATTGTTGCTGGAATAATTTTCCACAACTCCTTGTCCCTCGCTTCAACTCCCATGTGCACCCAACCCTTTTGTACTTCGCTTTATCATAAAAAATTAAACACTCCTATTCTACAAAGATGGCAATATTCAATTACATTTGCTCTTCACATGTCATCTCTAGGAGTAGACGTGTTGCTTGATACACCATAAATCAATCCAGATGTGGCCCACCATGGCTCCATTTGCGGTCCCTTAACCATCTCTTAACCCGTTACATTCACTAACCGCCATGATTGAAACCATACCCAATTGGATCAACCGAGTTACACCCACTGATATATTCAAAATTGATTAAATCACACCCTCATTTACATTTATTTGGGGCCTTTAAAACCGTACCGAAGCAATCAAATCAACCTGTTTTTTTGTGCAAGTTCAAGCATATACCTTTCCACCCCGACTCAGAGCAGAACCAGGTGAGTTCCACATAAACTCAATCCATGAACCATCAGAATCTTTGGAGCCTTAAAAATCAAACCAAGAATGATTCGGTCAAGCTGATTTTGGTGGGTGTATTGTTGAAACATAGATAGTGCCTGTTGCAATCCATCCAGGTGGGCTCCATGAATTCACATGCAGCTTAGCTAAGTTACAGACTGGTGATCAAGAGATCATTGCCATCCTAGCTTAAAATAGAAAAAATGTAGAAAAGGAGAAAACATTTGTGGCCATCATAAAAATCAAAATTGCAGGATAGAATTCTCATTTCATAATTTTCTTAGGGAATCAATAGAAATCTTAATTCAAAATTTCATAATTTAATGGAGACCATTTTGTACAAGAATCCATTGTCAATTTAGTAAATTAACATAAGAATAGGAAATTATTAAATCCAAAATGTAGTTGACATTCTTCTTTACATCGAAGCTGCACTCAGCGGCAGAGGTCAATTTTTTTGGAAAGTTGAAGGCAGAGATCAATTCAATTCACAAGAAAGTGACAATTAAAATGTTAAAAAATGTGTTTGAAGATCTTGGGTGACTGGTGCTTAAAAAGACTAATACTGAACCTTAGATTGCCCAGGCAGGAAACAAATTTCATTGTTCTAGCCTTAATATTTAAGGTTGGCAAAGTCAAACCTGTCCTCGGCGTAATACACATGCTTGTTTGCCGGCTGATTATCAAGAGAATGCAACATGGAGCTCAGCTTTTCGATTTTCTGCAGAAGAAAAGAATCTTAGCAATCAAGCTGATAGAGAATAACATAATCATTGAGCAGAACTGCAATTTACTTCATAATTAACAACTGTTTACCTTCTTTTCACTTTGGAGTTTCTGAAGGACAGATCCAATGTCTTGAGTCTTAATCAGCATGAGTTCCTCTTGACTGTATTTGTTTGCCTCGCTCCTGAACAGATATATTAAGTTAATATGCCAACACTTGATAAATATCAAAACAAACACACATACAAAGGTTGAAGAACCAAAGAAAATAAGAGGAGGGAGTATTTTGGTCTGTTTACTCATGCCTATGAATTCCATCGACAGTTCTCGTTTTGATCATCTTGAAGTAAAACTCATCTGGGTTCCGAAAGGCTGCCTTCTCTTTAAGTTTCTGAGAACCCAATCAAACCATCAGAAAATATATGACGTTGTTAGCTAGACTGAAACCCATATTTCAGTTTATAATAACTAACATAGTGTTTGTATACATTGAAAAAACAAAAGTTGTGTTTGCTTGGAAATGGCATGTCCTCTTCAGCAAGTCCATCCAAAAGATAAGAAACTAAATTTCCTTTCATTAAAAAAGAATGTTTTGAAGGGAAATAATTTCATTTTTTCGAACCACGGAGACCACAAAATCAGAAAATTGAGAGAGAGAGAGAGATTGAAAACTAGCTGCTTTAACAGAAGATATGTGTCTAACGAAATTAAAACCAGAAGCTATCTGTGAAAGGTGGCATACCCTTAAAGTCTCTTCTTTACTGTGGAAGGCCTGTGCCCTTATCACATAATCTTTATGCTTCTCGAGAAGTCCAAACTTCTTTCTCGAATGCCTGAGGATAAATACATACAATGTATAGCCATCCACTATTAGGAGCTCATAACCAAGAAAATTGAAAACGTTATCAAAGAAAAAAAAAAAGGTCACTCACGGCTGAGCTCGTTCCTTGTGAGCCCTTCTATAGATCGCTTTCCTAAGGGACTTCATTGTTGAATGCAAAACAAATACGTATAGCAGCTTCTAGACTGAAAAATAAATAAACAATAAATAATGCAACAATACAACATCTTTCTCAGGTCCAGAACAGTTCCTCACTGTTAAATTCAAGATTTGACATAATCTTTCACTAAGAAAGCTGAAATAAAAGTAAAGAAATAAAACTAGAGAAAATCATAACTGCTCACATAAACAAGCACCAACAAACGTGAAGTTAGAGATCCTAACCATGCAAATCAGGTCTAAAATCTAAAGAAAGTACCAATAGAAAAGCAAAATCCTTTCTAAACATAGAGAAGAATGACCAAGTACAACCTGTTGTAGTCCTATAGAAGTTCAATCCACCTAGTGGGTCTCACTTCACGAACAAAAATTATCTAGATAGAGCATATAATTTGAACATTTTGATTGAATTGTTCCAGCTGTTCATTTTAGAGGCATCTCATAAGATGCTTATGATCATCAAATCAAGATGAGTATTCTCCCACATTCAATCACTGCAAATTCCATATCCAACCGTTCTTAGACCAAAAGTAGTAGGTACATGTGGGTCCAACAAGGTAGGCTTAACTACAACCGATATAGTTGGCTAGATTAGATTATTTCTCTCTTAAGTGTTAAACAGTTTATACAAACCCATCTCATCATTGTTTGCATGATAAAAAGTTTGTTTTACAAATAAAACTGAAATCTTGTGAGGAACAAAGGTCAAGGCTGGATGGGGATGGCATCATGCCATGAGCATTTTCTTTTATGACCAAGGTGTCCAGGCTTCTTAAAACACCCGACAAATCCATGACTAAATTGCATCATTAAAGTCAACAAATGTAAAAAATAATACCAATCGTTAATAAGCCATAATCATCAACATGGTCAAATTTGAAATGAAATCAAAATTTTGTAAAGACTTCTTTAAAATACATAATTACAGCAAATGAGAAAAATACCTCAAAATTTGAAATTCCGTAAGAGGGGCGAGACGGTGACTGGAGGCGAGAGAGGCAGAGGCCAGTAAGATCGTGGGAATCGAGAGAGGCAGAGGCCAGCAAGATCGTGGGAATCGAGAGAGGCAGAGGGAAAGAGTCGAGAAGACGGCGGCGAGAGAGACACGAAGACCAGCAGCAAGAGTGAGGCAGAGGCGAGAGAGGAGAGAGTAACGAGAAGGGTGATAGCAATTGCAAAATGCAATTTAGGTTTGTCGTGACCCCTAACTCGTTAACTCTCACGTGTGAGCGACTCAGTGAGTATAACACACGAAGGAAGAAGGAAGCAACCAATGGTTAATGATAGTCATTTGTTGTAACACTTTGGAAATGCTTGAAATATAAAAGTGTTTTATTTGTAATATTTATATTACATTATTATTTGATCGGTTTTGACTGCGGTTGAAACCGATTTTGATTGTTGTTGAAACCGGTTGAATCTGGTTGAACCTAACATTTTCTCAAAGACGGTTTGTTAGATGGTCCGGTTCTGATAACATTGGTTTCATGTCCAACATTTATAGGATTTGAATCCAAAATATCTAAATTAAATAATGAGTCTTGAGTAGAGTTATAGTTAACGTTTATAGGTTCACATTTTCTTTCATATCCCAAGTGTTTGAACCTTCGGCCAACTAGAGATCGTAACATAAGATGATCTGTAGGTAGTTCAGTAGCAAATGTTAGAGCTCCAAGAGTATCCATAATAACGTTAACCCAAAGAAGCTGTAAATAAAAAGAAAATTTGAGATTATAGTGTTAAAAAGGAAAAAGAAAAAGAAGTTATTAGTCCTTACAGATTATCTTCCGTCTCATGTTATCCCTAATAAATTGGATCCTATATCTGGGTTATTATTTATAACCAATGTTAGAATAAAACTTAAACAACATCCTTAACAAACTTGAGTTGTTACTTACGACTAGTGTTGTTGGAATGAAACTTGATAAAGCGGCATCCTTATTTACTATTGATCTTGGGACCTCCAAAACCATTCCTAAAGTCATCTAATCCAAGCAAGTTTGTGTTTGACAAGCATCATATACATGCAGAGACTGTTCCAGCCAACCCGCCTGTACGACTATACACAGTCCCACATGAGACACACAGAGAGAGATTGCAAACTAGTTTTTAATGATCTTTTCCTTTAGAAAACCTAGACTCACCGCTAATCAAAGAAGCATGAAAGATGGAAAGGTCCATTCATGTAATAAAGAGACAATAATCAATTTGAATAGAATATCAGAGTGACAAAGTTTTCAAGTACCAAAGTCATCTGTGGAGAAGTGTGAAAAATATGTTTTGATCCAAAAGTGGGTGCAAGTTAGATTGTAATCAAATTTAGGGCTTCTCTAGCACATGAGGAACTTGAGTGCAATGGCATGAATGGGTAGTAAGGGGATTAATGTGGGACCTTGTAAAGTGTTTACTACACTCAATCAGTTTGAAAGGTGGAAATATCCTGCAATATAAATATTCAAAAGTTATAGCAACCATGATGAAAAAGGCAACCATAGACCAAAAAAAGTGTATGTGGAATTCAAAATTTTGATACTCCATCTTCCCATCTTTGATAACAAAATCTTCTCAGATGTGAAATGGAATGGGAAAGAAGATCAAGTTTCAGATCATACAGAGATTTTCTCAGCAATTTGTTCTCTTGCGCTATCACTCAGGTCGCGGAATGTTCTTTCCTCAATCAGTGTTGGATATGTGGCAGCAGCTTCTGAATCAAGTATTCCACACTCTAAAGCTATTGTTTTTGCTGTATGAAGATTATCACCAGTCACCATGCGTACCTTTTGTGTCAGAAAAGAGAAATTAATCATTAGAAACATGTTAAACAAATAAGATAAAAAGGCATCACATTATCCATTAGGTTTTTTTTTTTTAAGTCCATTATCCATTAGTATTTAAGCTGTTTTTTTTAATGGTTCATATATTAATAGATAAAGAGGCACCAGAGATGTAAATACAAAAAGAGAAAGCAGAAACTAAGCAACAAACAAAAATAACTGGAAAGTAAACTGCCCATAGAAAGGGTGAACACCCTGAGCACCAAACACAAAACAATAAGAGCTCAACCGAGATCAACACATTCTTTCCAGGCATGCAAAATGACTAACATAGATATGTTCCTAAATTCTTGTAAAAAAGCAGCCCACGATGCACACTTGGTGAGAGCACGTCTTCCAACCACCGCATTGGAATCAGTAGTACCTTTGAAAATCCTATTATTACATTCCTACCAAAGGCTCCAAACTGTGGTAAATAAAGATAGTTGTCACGAGGAAGAGCACTTGGGTGAGACGAACAATATCTCAAGTGAAAGACAACTCAGCAATCAACGATTGCATAACCCAAGCCACATCAAACTGTAAGGGTGAAAGTTTTCACTAAGTCCTGTCCTCATTCTCTTAAATCAAACTTTTACAAGATAGGCTCCACTATTTCTCTTACAATTGACCTTTTACATGTGCGCTCAGTTTCAACCAGAACAAAGATGTTGGTCAGTTAATGTTGAATCTTTCGACACAAGTAGTAGTAACAAAATAAGAAATTAATAATAAACATTCCCACATTGTAAGTGTACATAACTCTAATTGTATATTCAGCTTCTCCTAATTTAAGTTTTGGAACTGAAGTGATTGTTTGTAATATAAAAGTGTTTTATTTGTCAAAGAGGACAAAAAAGGAGTGTGAGGGAGCGAGAGAGTGCAACAGCAAGAGAAAGTGTAAGAGTTCCTTTCAATGAGGAGCTGAGTGAGCAAGGGGTTTCTTCTCGAATCCTGACGAACAGAGGATCGACGACGGGGAAATCTGGAAGCACCCGAAGAGGAAGCAGCACACTAAGGCCTTGGATGGCACACCGATCACCTTGTTTGTGGCTAACTTACCGGATTTTTCATCCAGGAGTTGGCTTTTGGCCACTTTCAGAAAATGGGGATCAGTTACTGATGCCTTCATTCCTAAGAAGAAAGATGTTGTTGGTAGGACCTTCAGCTTCTTCAGAATGACATCCGGTTGTGGAGCTGAGAAAGCCATGACTGTTTTTAATGGTCATGTGGTGCAAGGGCGAAAGTTGTTGGTAAACTCAGTACGATTCAAGAGAAATGAGATCTCTTGTATGTCTCGATCTTGTTGCTCGGCTAGGGCTTTCAAGACAGATTCCGACCACCCAGAGTTTCTTAATAAGGCTTATCATGAGAAAGGGATTAGGCGTAATTGGGCGAAGGTTGTCCAAGGAACAAAGCCTGCCATCCTATCTCGTCCATGACGGGTTCTTCTAAGTGGGTTATTGAATTGATGACTGCCCCGGGGGAGGAAGAAAAAATTAGAAATTGGTTATCTCAGTCTGTGGTGATCTCTTGTTCTAAGCCTCTTTCTGACTCTCACATCATCAATTTCTTAGCTGAATCAGGAGTTGTCGCTTCGAAAATCAGCCTTCTTGGTGATGGTTGCTTCTTGGTAACCTTGAAAGATGAAAAGGATGTGGAATCTTGCTCAACCTCACCTTTGAAGTTCCGGGTCAGATTCGCATTTGTGGCAGATGGAATCCTGATCTTTGTCGTCATTCTCGGAAAACTTGGGTAAGGTTCCCAAGTTTCCCGTTGGTTGGTTGGACTGAGAGTATCTTCCTGTCTTTTGGACAGAGATTTGGTAAGGTTCTCGCCATTCACCGCTGCAACAGTAGCGGGGAAGACTACTCTTCGCTGAATCTCTTTCTGGAAGGGTGCCCCTCTCCGATCCTCCCAGTCTTCTTGTCCTGTTGTCGGGCCCTCCTTTAAGTGTCAGCATTCTCAACCTCATTCCATTAATTGGCCTATTCCCTCTTCTCAAGCTCTGCTAAAAGCCAGCCATATTTTTAAGTGGCCATTTCCCCCTCCACCTTTGTAGTTGGAATCAAGTCAACAGCAGCAGGCGACTGAGCACTCTCAATCAGTTCTTCTTGAGGATCTGACTCTTTCGAGATCAGATAAGGAGTCTAATGTTTTACAGTTTCAACATGAGGATGACAGTTCTTCTTCATTTATTGATTCGGTACCTGTTCATGGACCTGAGAATGATGCTTTAAAATCCCTGAAGGATAGGGGTTACTCGGAAGACGACGGTAAAACAATCTTAGAGATAGGTAAAAAGTTGGGGATCCTTTTTAATAATAGCGTCCTAACTATTTCTAACATTTTGGCGGTAGAGGACAGGGACAGAGCTTTGATTTCCTTCTCTTCCAAAAGGAAAAGAATTACTAGTCCTATTCATCATAGCGAACACGTTAGGCTACGAAAAAGATTGGGAGTTCGACGAGTTTCCAAATGACGTTTCTAATTAGGTTTTTTTGGGGTCTTAATTTTTGGGGTCTCGGTCGACTGCATATGAGGAGTGGTTGTTGCTCTTTTTGTGGTGTCTGGATGGCATCTTTGGGAGTGGTGTCTTGATGGCGTCTTTGAGAGTTGGAATTTTTGGTGATTTATTTCCTTTAATTTCGTGTTGTGCAGATAGAGTTGCCAGTTTTCTGAATTGGGGTGGTGTCTTGTGATGTTGGCGTATCTGTATTTTGGTAGGGGTTATATTCTTTTCTCTTCTTCTTTGGTTTCTTTTCTTCTTTGGTTTTCTTTGGGTCTTAGTATTTTAGATCCATTGATGCCATCCTTTGTATCTTCTTTCTTGTTTTGTTTTTTTAATACATTTATACTTGTTACCGCTCAAAAAAAAAATTGTTTTATTTGTAATATTTATATATTTGACCGATTTTGACTGCGGTTGAAACCGGTTTTGATTGCGGTTGAAATCGGTTGAACCCAACATTTCTCAAAGACGGTTTGTTAGATGATTTGGTTCTGATAACATTGCTGTCACATCTAACTTTTATAGGATTTGAACCCAAAATCTCTAAATTAAATCATTAGTCTTGAGTATAGTTATATTAGAGGTTATCGACGAAATAATGATAACCAATTGTTTTTATTTTACAGTATGAACATTTATAATTGGAATATGCTAAAAAGTTATAAACTAACAGTTTATTTTATTAAAATTTTCTTTTTTATATAAAAAATTATTTAAAATAATGAGGAAATGACAATCCAAAATATAGAACAGTAACAATTGAGCTTTATAGACATGATAAACTCTTGATATAATCCCTCTTCAATCCTCCAATAGAAACACCCAAAAACTTGATTTCCACTATAATACTTTTCAGCGGTAGAATTCCAGTTCACCAAATGTGATTCGGTCATCTTTATTTTTCATTTTTTCAAAGTTTACACTCAATTAAAGTTGAAATCGCATAATCTAAAAAATCTATTACATTAAATACATATTTATAAAAATGTGATTATTAAATATTATAGTTAATGAAATTTATATTTTAAATTTATTTATAATGTCATATAGATGTCATAGTTTTCATCATAATCGATTTCTAAAGGACCTTATTCCTACAATCTTAATAGAGAAACAAAGGTTATTGTTTCCCAGAAATTGATCCAAGAGGGGATGGGGTGAATTCGTTAAATGCAAACTTTTTTTTGTTTTTTTTATTATTCTAATTGGAAAATTAAACGAAAATGAATAAAAATAATTACACAAATAAAGTAGAAAAGATGAGAAGAGATGTAGAGATTGAACTTGAGATATTTATGTGGTTCGGCTTTTTTGCTACTTGATGAGCACGGAAAATGATTTAAAATGGAAAATACAAGATATGGGCATAAAATGCTATTTTTGGAAAGTGCAGATTTTTAATAAACATTTTAACCTAATTTAGAATTCTTTTATAAACTAATTTAATTCAAACCCATTTATGAGAGTTTAGATTAATTTAAATACATTTTATAAGTCGAATCTAAGTGGTAGATTATTTATTAATTTCCCATACATGAGAAGCCCATACGAGATTTGAGTCACTCATTTACTCTTTGATCTGACTGGACACGAGATATCATTGCATACACGATGAAAGCCATGACATGGGGAATTCCAGGAGATTCATCTGGTATTGTAATGGATTCAATAAATCATAGCTTCCATGTTTGTAGCAATTTCATTGCCTCTCTGAGGTCGGTACAAACTAGTGCTGAAATAAAAATATTCAGAGTTCGTATCTTTTGCTGGAAAGCTGGACCTTATGAGTAACTCACCACAACATTCTGCGAAGTTTGGTGAGTAAATACCCGAGGATCTTGAGGTTCATGACACAGGCAACTTGCATTCTGCAGAGCACATTTCTCAGGATTCATATTTGAACCGATCATACAACAGTATTTTCAGTTGTTAGAACGTTCATGTAGTAGTGGTGACACTTGGGGCTCCAAACAGCAGCAAGAACTGGCAGTATTCTGGGTCTATTTAACATAGGCGATGGGTAGCAAACAAAAGCAAGTTACAGACAACAGAAATAAGAAAAGAAACAGAGCAACTGAGCAGTGTTCAGACAGCAACCCATTGAGGCAGCCAACGTTCAAGCAAGAACTACATGTGATCTGAGCAACAACGTTCTCCAGCCAAAGAGAAACCAAACAGAAGCAAGGTTCATAGAGGGACAGTTGGGGCTTGATTTTCTGCAGAAAATCTGTTAGTTGGAGCAGCACCTTTGCTCAGAGCAGCCAGTGGTCCAAACGAGAAGTATCTATAGCGATGGACTGCAGGCAATCAACAAGAGCTGGCGTTGTTGGAACGGAGAAGAATAAGAAAAGATAAAGAGGTAGCAGTGTGTCACTGTCAACTAACAGCAAGATGAAAAAAGGAAGAGCTGATTGGGTAACAATCACACAGCAAAAACAGTCGAGGGAAGAGGACAGTACCCTTGTTGTTTTTAGCAGCCAGTAAATAGAAGAGAAAGAATAAGCAGCCAGTAAATAGAAGAGAAAGAATAGGAAAGAAATCCCATTCGCATAAGTCATTACCCATCCAAACCGAGTCATCGGCTGACTCAGCAGCACTTGGCCGACCCATCTACATGCATACGTCAAAGCCACCTCCTTCCATTAGATCTCATCTTTGGACAATGAATTGCAGACCGTCCACACGTCCTTTACTAAATTTGATCCATTCGATCCCAGTCCTACGAAGCCAACTCCTTTCCTCAGTTTAAGAAACCCATCCACTCCATTCACTCCCTTGCTTATTTCATTCCATGCGATCTCCATCCTTCTCTCTCCTGTAAATAAGACCACCCTCTCCTTGTTTCGATAATCAGAGATGTAGTTAGACTGGAGGACGTCCTGTCTGAGTGTGGGGTTTCCCGGAGGGGTTTAGGTGGGTTTACACCGAAAGTGTTGGTTGAAGTTTCACTCGATTATTAAAAAAAAAAAAAAAATTAAAGATATAGCCTCAATCTTTGGAGGGATCCCTATTTATAAAACCTTAATATTTAAAGTATTTAGGGAAGTAAAAAGGCTTTTTGACTTCAAAACTACTATGCACTTTAGATATTTTTCATGAGACAAATTTACTCGACATATGCAGGATCAGATTTCTCCAAAGAAGTTAAATTTTCTAAGGAATCAAATTATTATTTAAAACTATAGTAGTTATAAAGTTTAATTAAATAAATTCTAAACAGATAATTACAAAACCTACGGAACTAGCCATACGTTATGTGGAAGAATTTTGAAACTGCGCAGACCTACGGAGTGAGGACAGTTTTTTCATCCTATCTCATTCTTCTTCTGTTCTCTTCTTCTTCAACCGTTGCTTTGCAAGTTAAGTTTTCGTGCGTTTTACCAACAGAGGCCAAAACTCGATAGGAACACTGCCTGTAAGGCATAAAAACTTCCCATTTCTTTATTTTATTAAAAGTGAAATGGAGAATTAGGGGATGCATGTAAAAATGAAAAATGAAGTTTTGAAACTTGAGGAAAATTGACTTTTATCCATTTTCTAATTACCACTTAAAATCAAGTTATTTCCCAGTCGTATTATGGTTATTCTTTTCCAAAAATAAAGTAAACTACGGGTAGAATTCATCTGACCAAATAGGCTGGAGAAATAGGCTTAAACACCCCTCTGTTTAAAAATTCAAAAATTTGAAACTTGGACCCTTTTTCTACAGCTTTTGTCCACTGAAGAAGACAGACCTCAAAACTTTTCTTCGAAGTTCCAAAGGAAGAGTATCAGAAAATGTGACTTCATTACATATAAATCCCAGTCTACTGACCTTTAAACTGACCTTTAAACCAGCTACACTGAAAACAAGAGAAATTATATGTTGTGATTTGTGAAGCAGTTTATAATGAATTTATGCAAACTTTCAATAGAAGTCTTTGAATTGAATTGAATTATTGACTGAATTTAAATCTAAAATATGGCAGCCTTTTTATGACTCAAAGGCTGTTATCCAAAGTTCACACCAGAGAACCAGTTCACAATGAATAATTTCTCCTGAAAATAAAGCACTTGATGTAATGTCTGAGATTGAAAAACAGAAGGGGTTACGTAGAAAAAGTGGTTTGGAAGAAACAAAAGGTGATGACATCCTTTAAAATCTAAGCAAAATTCATTTCATCTACTAATAAAATCATTTTCGCAATGCACTATCAATTTTTTTTAATAGTACATAAAGGAGTTTTCAGGAAATCCAGAATGATGACAAACGCAATGTTCCTCAGAATAGCAGTGAACGCAGCTTCACACTTCCTCTTCTCCAATAGGATGGATTACACTGTATCACCGTTTCCGCTCTGTGCGCCATTTATACACTGGTCTTTTTGTTGGGCAGACAATCTCATCATCACGAAGCATGCGTTTCCTACACTTTTTCTGTTGCCAACAAATAGATTTGATGCACTTACTAAACAAATATGAAAGCATCTGTAATTTAGTAACAAAGTGTAGACATTCTAAAAACTTCCTTCCTGTAGCAAGTGTGGAGCTCCCTGAGAGACTCAATCACCTATGTGCAAGAATGAAAGTGGATGGCACCCAAAATATCTCCTAAATTTACTATAGTCAAAGGAGGCAGAGCCAAAGCTCCAGGTCCATAATCAAATCTCTCTTTTAGAGTTGATTCTCATGAATTGTAGATATTTCATTTGTTCCAGATGACAATAACATTTTCACCAAATGAGTTCTTCGTGCTATTGCTTGAATAATAATTTACAAATGATGTGATTGTAGCAATTTTGTCAAGAGGAATGATCTTATGCTATCAATTTCTTTTCTCATTTATTATATCCAATGGTGGATCCAATAGTCTCACAAAATCTACAAAGATATATATACATATCCTTGTATTTATTAAGAGGTAAACCTTACATGTTCCAGATGACACCATTTGCTGTCATCCTCACCATTAGGATGACAGCATAGGATCATTCCTCCTTGGTCAAAGCCTATAAATCAACAACTGAGAAAATGAAATAACAGTTTACATTCAACAGGAGAATAAAGCCACAAAATCAAATATCGGAACTCATAAGCTTTAGTTATTCAGGGAATCTTTCATCAAAGTAGAATCTATTTGACCAGTGATCTAGGTCACCAAACCACTGGTCCAAACCTAAAGAACTGAAGGTGTTATCCCTGTTGTTTGGGGCCCTAAAGTTCCTAAAGATTAATACCTGTAATTCCTTTTGCAGGGCCATGTCCATGTACAATTTTGCCAACTCAGTTGCTCTTTTACTTCTTGCCTCCAGCTCTCTGTAAGAAGCAGCAAGTTGCCTGGGAAAAAAATTGAGGTTGAGGATTAACTCCATTCCATAGCAGTTAGAATCACATGAAACATTTGATCACAACCTATCTAATAATCTAAGAATTTCTTTGCCTCTCTTAAAAACTTAGCTCTGTGTTTGTTTTCAAAATGGGACAAGATTTTAGAGTGTCTGGGAGCCCACAATCATGGTGTTTTCTTCGTGAAAAGGTTCTCCAGCAAACTGTAAAAAAAAAGGGACAGAATGCCATGGCCTGTAATTATGCAACCATATGCGGGGGTATTTTGTTGGCTTGCAGATGCTAACAAGATTCTTACAGTTAATCACTTGCATAGGAAGACGATCATTTCTAATGGGTGAATTTTATGTGTACAGTGCTGAGGACAGTGATTATGCTGCAAAAGTGTCCAATATGTTGCTGAATTTTTTCAGAGGCAGTCTGGCAATACCTGGAAACCCTTATTAATGAATGGGTTGGAAATGGAAATAAATGTTGGTTTAACACTCTTTGGTGTGCCTTGCTGATGGCTACCCTATGGTACATATGGCAGGAGCACAATAATTAAATTTTCAGGACTAAATCCAGAAATCATGAAGATTTAGCAGAGATGATGAAATCTAGAGCAGCATTAATGGCAGCTGTAGATGTTGTTGGACATCCCATTTCTATTGATGTGATCCAATGTGGACCAGCTGCAGGGGTCCTTGGAAGAGTGGTGAAGAAGGCCGCTGTGTGATATTCTCCCCTAGGTTGTCTCAAGTTAAATGTTGATAAGAACAGCCAACCAGAGGAGGCAGCTGGCTATGGTAGGCTCATAAGAGACTTTGAGGCCAATGAAAGTGTCACCTATGCAGGCACTCTCACTTCTCGTCATGCAAATGCCGCTGAGCTTTGGATCCTGTTAACAGAGATAGAAGAACTGCAGAAAGTAGGGACAGTATCTGGACCCATTCTCTCTTTTTTCTTTATGCCAGGTGCTTCCTTCCTCTTTAATCACATAAAGGTCAGGCACTTTAAAACTATACTCGTAACATACCATAGCCCATGTGGGTTGATATGCACCAACCCATGTGGGTTCCCACTGACTAGTGGCCCAGATTCGCATCATGGAGAAGAACATTGGACTGGGGTGAATATCCATAGTTTTCAAGAAACTTCCTTGGTTGGAGGGCTTTTTCCCCTATCCAAGGGTGGTTGAACTTATGCCCATCTTGTCCTAGTGAGGGAGACTAAGGTAAATGGATCACACAATTCTTAATTTTCTATCCATGACCACCACCAATAGAGAAATCCGGTACGCTAGTTCCAAAAGGAAAAAAGCAATCTCAAGTGAGAAAATTTAATGTGTGACAATGAACACAAGAAACAGACAGCCCTGTTTCTCCTATTCCCTATGTGATATCCTGTGACCAAAATCCCAAATTTCAACATGCCAAACAAGATGGGACTAGACAAATTACTTGAATAAAAACTATATTACTGATAAAGGGGAAAAAATGAGACTGGACCCAGTCTAGCATCGCTTAATTAGACCCCATGTGTGAAAATTCCACAGTGCCAGACAAAAATACAAGAAAGCCCTAAAAGACATCTCACTTTTTTACTTTTTTGGGAATATTCTCAAGAGGAGGCAACTTTCCCCTTTCCGACGACTGTGGCCTTAGTTCCTTAGCTTCTTCCCTGAAAGCAGAGAAGAAATTTTATTGGATATGTTAATTAGGAAATGAAAATCATCATGCAACTAAGAAGCAAGTAGCATCAGGAATAATAAAAGTATCAATTAACATCAAATATCCACTTAAAAAAGATTAAATTAAGATAGCAAACAAAACCAAAGAAATGGATGCGTATAGGAAAAACTAAAGTTCGTACATGAGCAGGGTGTCGGGGCTTCATAGAGATGTTTCAGCTCAGTTTAGCTGGACCACTGGATTTCAAATCACAGTTTACAGTTTGAAATTCATGGCAATACCAACGATTCTAGTATAAATTGTTAAGTAGGGCTCCAAGTTCGATAGCCAGATCGCAATCCACTCGTGATCCAGTTCAGGACTTGGTAGAATGCTGGGGGGTTTGAGCAACGAAGATAGCTAGATCAGAATCTACTCATGCTCTTAAGAGCTAATACTTCAGCACTTTTATACTTCCTTAAAAACAGTAGCAACAGTTTCATAATGTACCCCCTACCTCTCACTCATCCAAAGATAATCGAATAGTCTCACAACCCTCTTTGGCATGCACACACACATGCAAAGCAAATAAATAAATAAATACCCCCCCTCCCCCCACCAAATAATCTGAAACTATTATTCCCTGAAACTACTTCTGACCACTTACTTCATGATTCTTACACGTGCCAGTTAAAAAACCCCTTGGAGTGAGAGAATGTTCCTTTGATCCTTTCCCTAAAAGATTCTACCAATGTTGTTTTCATATAGATCATGCGATTGTTGCTGGAATAATTTTCCACAACTCCATGTCCCTCGCTTCAACTCCCATGAGCACCCAACCCTTTTGTACTTCGCTTTATCATAAAAAATTAAACACTCCTATTCTACAATGATGGCAATATTCAATTACATTTGCTCTTCACATGTCATCTCTAGGAGTAGACGTGTTGCTTGATACACCATACATCAATCCAGATGTGGCCCACCATGGCTCCATTTGCGGTCCCTTAACCATCTCTCAACCCGTTACATTCACTAACCCCCATGATTGAAACCATACCCAATTGGATCAACCGAGTTACACCCACTGATATATTCAAAATTGATTAAATCACACCCTCATTTACATTTATTTGGGGCCTTTAAAACCATACCGAAGCAATCAAATCAACCTGTTTTTTTGTGCAAGTCCAAGCATATACCTTTCCACCCAGACTCAGAGCAGAACCAGGTGAGTTCCACAGAAACTCAATCCATGAACCATCAGAATCTTTGGAGCCTTAAAAATCAAACCAAGAATGATTCGGTCAAGCTGATTTTGGTGGGTGTATTGTTGAAACATAGATAGTGCCAGCCCACCTAGCCTTGCCTGTTGCAATCCATCCAGGTGGGCCCCATGAATTCACATGCAGCTTAGCTAAGTTACAGACTAGCGATCAAGAGATCATTGCCATCCTAGCTTAAAATAGAAAAAATGTAGAAAAAGGAGAAAACATTTGTATCCATCATAAAAATCAAAATTGCAGGATAGAATTCTCATTTCGTAATTTTCTTAGGGAATCCATATAAATCTTAATTCAAAATTTCATAATTTAATGGAGACCATTTTGTACAAGAATCCATTGTCAATTTAGTAAATTAACATAAGAATAGGAAATTATTAAATCCAAAATGTAGTTGACATTCTTCTTTACATCGAAGCTGCACTCAACGGCGGAGGTCAATTTTTTTGGAAAGTTGAAGGCTAAGATCAATTCAATTCACAAGAAAGTGACAATGAAAATGTTAAAAAATGTGTTTGAAGATCTTGGGTGACTGGTGCTTAAAAAGACTAATACTGAACCTTAGATTGCCCAGGCAGGAAACAAATTTTATTGTTCTAGCCTTAATATTTAAGGTTGGCAAAGTCAAACTTGTCCTCGGCGTAATACACATGCTTGTTTGCCGGCTGATTATCAAGAGAATGCAGCATGGAGCTCAGCTTTTCGATTTTCTGCAGAAGAAAAGAATCTTCGCAATCAAGCTGACAGAGAATAACATAATCATTGAGCAGAACTGCAATTTACTTCATAATTAACAACTGAGTACCTTCTTTTCACTTTGGAGTTTCTGAAGGACATATCCAATGTCTTGAGTCTTCATCAGCATGAGTTCCTCTTGACTGTATTGTTTGCCGCTCCTGAACAGATATATTAAGTTAATATGCCAACACTTGATAAATATCAAAACAAACACACATACAAAGGTTGAGGAACCAAAGAAAATAAGAGGAGGGAGTATTTTGGTCTGTTTACTCAGGCCTATGAATTCCATCGATAGTTCTCGTTTTGATCATCTTGAAGTAAAACTCATCTGGGTTCCGAAAGGTTGCCTTCTCTTTAAGTTTCTGAGAACCCAATCAAACCATCAGAAAATATATGACGTTGTTAGCTAGAGTGAAACCCATATTTCAGTTTATAATAACTAACATAGTGTTTGTATACATTGAAAAAACAAAAGTTGTGTTTGCTTGGAAATGGCATGTCCTCTTCAGCAAGTCCATCCAAAAGATAAGAAACTAAATTTTCCTTTCATTAAAAAAGAATGTTTAGAAGGGAAATAATTTCATTTTTTCGAACCACGGAGACCACAAAATCAGAATATTGAGAGAGAGAGAGATTGAAAACTAGCTGCTTTAACAGAAGATATGTGTCTAACGAAATTAAAACCAGAAGCTATCTGTGAAAGGTGGCATACCCTTAAAGTCTCTTCTTTACTGTGGAAGGCCTGTGCCCTTATCACATAATCTTTATGCTTCTCGAGAAGTCCAAACTTCATTCTCGAATGCTTGAGGATAAATACATACAATGTATAGCCATCCACTATTAGGAGCTCATAACCAAGATAATTGAAAACGTTATAAAAAAAAAAGGTCACTCACGGCTGAGCTCGTTCCTTGTGAGCCCTTCTATAGATCGCATTCCTAAGGGACGACATTGTTGAATGCAAAACAAATACGTATAGCAGCTTCTAGCTTGAAAAATAAATAAACAATAAATAATGCAACAATACAACATCTTTCTCAGGTCCAGAACAGTTCCTCACTGTTAAATTCAAGATTTGACATAAGCTTTCACTAAGAAAGCTGAAATAAAAGTAAATAAATAAAACTAGAGAAAATTATAACTGCTCACATAAACAAGCACCAACAAACGTGAAGTTAGAGACGCTAACCATGCAAATCAGGTCTAAAATCTAAAGAAAGTACCAATAGAAAAGCAAAAACCTTTCTAAACATAGAGAAGAATGATCAAGTACAACCTGTTGTAGTCCTATAGAAGTTCAACCCACCTAGTGGGTCTCACTTCATGAACAAAAATTATCTAGATAGAGCATGTAATTTGAACATTTTGATTGAATTGTTCCATTATCCATTAGTATTTAAGCTTTTTTTTTTAATGGTTCATATATTAATAGATAAAGAGGCACCATAGGTGTAAATACAAAAAGAGAAAGCAGAAAATAAGCAATAAACAAAAATAACTGGACAGTAAACTGCCCATAGAAAGGGTGAACACCCTGAGCACCAAACACAAAACAATAAGAGCTCAACCGAGATCCACACATTCTCCAGGCATGCAAAATGACTAACATAGATATGTTCCTAAATTCTTGTAAAGAAGCAGCCCACGATGCACACTTGGTGAGAGCACGTCTTCCAACCGCCGCATTGGAATCAGTAGTATCTTTGAAAAGCCTATTATTACATTCCTACCAAAGGCTCCAAACTGTGGTAAATAAAGATAGTTGTCACAAGGAAGAGCACTTGGGCTAGACAAACAATATCTAAAGTGAAAGACAACTCAGCAATAACCGATGGCATAACCCAAGCCACACCAAACTGTAAGGGAGAAAGTTTTCACTAAGTCCTGTCCTCATTCTCTTAAATCAATCTTTTACAAGATAGGCTCCACTATTTCTCTTACAATTGACCTTTTACATGTGCGCTCAATTTCAACCAGAACAAAGATGTTGGTCAGTTACTGTTGAATCTTCCGACACAAGTAGTAGTAACAAATAAGAAATTAATAGTAAACATTCCCACATTGTAAGTGTACATAACTCTAATTGTATATTCAGCTTCTCCTCATTTAAGTTTTGGAACTGGTGATTGTTTGTAAATAAAAGTGTTTTATTTGACAAAGAGGAGAAAAAATGAGTGTGAGGGAGCGAGAGAGCGCAACAGCAAGAGAGAGTGTAAGAGTTCCTTTCAGTGAGGAGCTGAGTGAGCAGGGGGTTTCTTCTTGAATCCTGACGAACAGAGGATCGACGACCGGGAAAGCTGGAAGCACCCGAAGAGGAAGCAGCGGACTAAGGCCTTGGATGGCACACCGATCACCTTGTTTGTGGCTAACTTACCGGATTTTTCATCCAGGAGTTGGCTTTTGGCCACTTTCAGAAAATGGGGATCAGTTACTGATGCCTTCATTCCTAAGAAGAAAGATGTTGTTGGTAAGACCTTCGGCTTCGTAAGAATGACATCTGGTTGTGAAGCTGAGAAAGCCATGACTGCTCTTAATGGTCATGTGGTGCAAGGGCGAAAGTTGTTGGTAAACTCAGCACGATTCAAGAGAAATGAGATCTCTGGTATGTCTCGATCTTCTTGCTCGGCTAGGGCTTTCAAGACTGATTCCGACCACCCGGAGTCTCTTAATAAGGCCTATCATGAGAAAGGGATTAAGAGTAGTTGGGTGGAGGTTGTCCAAGGAACAAAGCCTGCCAATCCTATCTCATCCATGACGGGTTCTTCTGAGTGGATTATTGAGTTGATGACTGCCCAGGGGAGGAAGAAAAAATTAGAAAATGGTTATATCAGTCTGTGGTGATCTCTTGTTCTAAGCCTCTTTCTGACTCTCACATCATCAATTTCTTAGCTGAATCGGGAGTTGTCGCTTCGAAAATCAGCCTTCTTGGTGATGGTTGCTTCTTGGTAACCCTGAAAGATGAAAAGGATGTGGAATCTTGCTCAACCTCACCTTTGAAGTTCCGGGTCAGTTTCGCATTTGTGGCAGATGGAATCCTGATCTTTGTCGTCATTCTCGGAAAACTTGGGTAAGGTTCCTAGGTTTCCCGTTGGTTGGTCGGACTGAGAGTATCTTCCTGTCTTTTGGACAGAGATTTGGAAAGGTTCTCGCCATTGACCGCCGCAACAGTAGCGGGGAAGACTGCTCTTCGCTGAATCTCTTTCTGGAAGTCGAGAGCCATCAATCGTTTCCTGCCTCTATTTGGCTGACCCTCAACGGTCAGATTTTCAGGATTTTAGTGCAGGAGGTTGAAATGCCGGTCGATTCTACGGTTTGTTCACCGGAAACTCAAGTTGCCTCTTCGCTTGCCGATCAGACTCGCCCGTTGGTCATTCCCTCCGATGTTGCGCCACGTGTTCTTCATGCTCTGGGTTCGCAGCCCGGTGCGGTTGATTACCCTTTTTCCGAGGTGGAGAAAGATGGTAGGGAGACATGCAGTATGGGGGCGCGTGTAATAGAGCCTGTTTTGAATGGTGAGACAACTTTTTTCCACTCTGGGCAGTGTGAGAGGGATCGTCTCGAGGTGTCTGTTCTCGGGACTTGTGAGCCTTCTTTTCTGCTTGAGGTGGAGAAAGTTGGTGGGGAGAAGTGCAGCTTGGGGGGCGTGAAAATGAGTCTTTTTTTAATGGTGAGCCTGCTTTATTCCACTCCGGGCAGCGTGGGAGGAGTGGGCTCGAGGTTATTAAGTCTAATGTCGAGACTTGTGAGCCTTCTTTTTTGAAGTCTTGTGAGCCTCCTCATCCGCTTGAGGAGATTTTTAATTTTAATGTGTCTGGCCTAGTTTCTGGAGGCCAAGTCCTACCTTCTGGCCCTCAATCAACTTCCCTTCAACAAGCCTCCATTTTGGGCCCTGTTCCCTCTCATCCTTTATCGATTAAACCCTCTCAGCGGGCCGGTTTACTTGAAGGCCTTCTTTTTCAGTCGCCTGAGGTTAGTTTGGAGACCCTTACCCTTACCATTAATCAGCATTGTTCTCCTCCTTTTTCTTCTCCCTCTTCTTTTGGCATCGGCTCAGGGAAGAAGAGTCATTCAAAAAAAGAGAGAGTTGATAATTGGGCTCTAGATCTGCCTTCCTGCTCTGGATCTAGGCTAACTAGGGCCCGTCGTGTTGATCGGACCAATCTTTTGGATCAACTTTGGACCCATGCCCTTTTCACTCATCTCGGCCTTGGCCTCTCTTCTCTTTGGACCGAGGGTTACCACTTCAAAGGTGCCCCTCTCCGATCCTCCCAGTCTTCTTGTCCTGTTGTCGGGCCCTCCTTTAAGTGTCAGCATTCTCAACCTCATTCCATTAATTGGCCTATTCCCTCTTCTCAAGCTCTGCTAAAAGCCAGCCATATTTTGAAGTGGCCATTCCCCCCCCCCCCACCTTTGCAGTTGGAATCAAGTCAACACCAGCAGGCGACTGAGCACTCTCAATCAGTTCTTCTTGAGGATCTGACTCTTTCGAGATCAGATAAGGAGTCTGATGTTTTACAGTTTCAACATGAGGATGACAGTTCTTCTTCATTTATTGATTCGGTACCTGTTCATGGACCTGAGAATGATGCTTTAAAATCCCTGAAGGATAGGGGTTACTCGGAAGACGACGGTAAAACAATCTCAGAGATAGGTAAAAAGTTGGGGATCGTTTTTAATAATAGCGTCCTGGTTATTTCTGACATTCAGGCGGTAGAGGATAGGGACAGAGCTTTGATTTCCTTCTCTTCCAAAAGGAAAAGAATTACTAGTCCTATTCATCATAGCGAACAGGTTAGGCTACGAAAGAGATTGGGAGTTCGACGAGTTTCCAAATGACGTTTCTAATTAGGTTTTTTTGGGGTCTTAACTCTTGGGGTTTCCGTCGACTACATATGAGGAGTGGTTGTTGCTCTTTTAGTGGTGTCTGGATGGCGTCTTTGGGAGTGGTGTCTGGATGGCGTCTTTGAGAGTTGGAATTTTTGGTGATTTATTTCCTTTAATTTCGTGTTGTGCAAATAGGGTTGCCAGTTTTCTGAATTGGGATGGTGTCTTGTGATGTTGGCGTATCTGTATTTTGGTAGGGGTTATATTCTTCTCTCTTCTTCTTTGGTTTCTTTTCTAAGAGATTTGGATAGTGCCATAAACATATTGAAAGTGAGAAATGATGTTATCTAAGTTCATAATCTTAAAAGTTTTGACAGTAGGACAAATTCATTGCACGACATAGTACTTTGCTAATCAGGTTAGACACTAATGAAAATATAGGAAGATGGTGGGTCACCTTGTTGAAGACCACAAGAAGATGAACCCTGTTGGCACACCATTCAACAAAATGATGGGCCGAAGAAACAAATTCAGAGATCCAGCCTCTTTACCAACTCCAAAATCCATCCACAACATCACATAGTCTAGAGAAAAGCCCAATCGGCGATGTTGTATGCCTTCCAAAATCAATGTTGCAAATTAGGCTAGGAATGATAACTCAATGCCTCAAATAAATAGTCTCATGTGCTATTAATTTTGTTTCCATTATCTAATTCCCCTGAACATAAGCTCCTTGATTTAAAGAAATTACCTCACTGATCACCTTCCTAAAGTGATTTGCTAATACTTGTACCAAAAGTTTCTAGATGCTTCTGAGAAGACTAATGGCCATGGAATCCCTTAGTGAAGTTGCTCCTGCAATATTGAAGATGACTACAATGAACCACCCAAGTCTTCAGAAAGTCTTCCTGTTTTGTAGAATTCATCAAAGAAAGCCCAAATATCTTCCTTTATGCATTCCAAAACTCTTATAAAATTCATTGGAAATCCATCTTTCAAATCTCCTCATGCAAGAAGCATTCCTCTAACATAGTACTAGTAGATAGATACTTGAATTCTATGAAAGACTATACTATCCAGAAAGGGGCAGATTGATCAACAAAAAATGTATGAGCAAAAGAAATCCATGACTTCATCACTAATTTCATTTCAATATTCTAAATGCCAGAAACTCTACTTGAGATGCCATTCCAGCTTCCTTAATCAACTTGGTGACGTTTGAGAACAAAACATGGCCACTCTCACCCAAATCCCTTTTTCCAGCTTCAGGTAGCAATTCTAATGTGCATATTTTCTATTCATACATTATTTTCTATTAGCTTTATTTTCACACCTTATTTTCATTTAAATAAATCTAGATATAAATTTATTTGAATATGGTGTTGTATGATGCCCTTTAGAAATAAATATATTCCCAATGATTATGTTGAGATTATTTGTACAAAAGTGCAATCAATAATGTTAGAACCGTGTGTGGTAAAACAACAGAGTTCCCTGTTGAAGTAGGACTCCATCAAGGATCCGCTTTAAGCCCATACCTGTTCGCCCTAATCATGGACAACTTAACATCGGGAATCCAAGATGAAGTCCCATGGTAATGAGGTCATTAGGCCAATGATTCACATTCGTGGACTTATTAGTGGACCTTGATCACATGGAGAAATGCTTTAGCTTCCATGACCCAATTTGATCAAGAGAGACATCATTGGACTCCGTCTGATAATCCTAGTCATTTTGTTAGTCCAAGCCCAATGACCCAACAACCCTGAATGACCTAGTTAAGCCTATAAGCCCAAGTCCATTCATTACCAGCCCAGACCCAAATAAAATCCACTCCAATTAGCCCAAATAAATGTCCAATGACCCAAACCAAAGTCAACATCCTCCACCCTTGGCAATGCAAAACCATGCAAGCCATTAACGTTGGAGCCATGCAAAATCATGCATGAGAATAATGTGTGAATGCATGGAGGTAACTACAACTCTCCAATGAGGTGTGGAGCTAAGGCAATGTTATCACTTTGAGAAATTGGGCAAGATATCCATGCACCATGTCATATTAGTGGAAAGTATATCCATGCACAATGGAATATCAAATACAACCACCAACGCCTATCCCATTGAGAATTATGTGGGACATTTGCTCTTGTTAGTAATTGAGGATATTGCTTATGACCGTGCATGACATTTTTAGAATTAGTTTATTATTTATTTAATAAAATCCAAATCTCAAAATTTGTGTGGCAGATTGGGATAATTTAGGCATGGGTATTTTAGTCTTTTTACATCTTTTTCTCTATAAATTGAGATGTAGTTTTGATTTTCATTCAGTGAATAAAAATTACTTTGAAAAGATTCTTGGAGTTTCATGTGTGTTCACACCAAGCTGTGGCTGAGGCACAAGCCAACCCTCGGGAGGGAAAACCCACCGAACATGTGGTCCAAACCAAGTGAGTACCAATAGATTTCAATTCAATTATGTCTTAATGGTTTTTAGATTAAGAGTTTAATTTCGATTTTCATTTATCTCTTTAATTCCGCTCCCACATTCCAATCATTTAATTAAAGAGACCTTAATCTAAATTCCACTAAGCGTAATTGGATTCCTGGAAAGCTTGTTTAATTGCAAGATTCGTTCGTAAACTCGTAACTTTATGCAAATCCACTCATGTTTCGTGATTGGTTGCATGACTTTGAAGATGGAAACATCTTTAGATCCATCTCGCCTGGCGCGTCTGAGTCGGATCTCTTCGGAACCCGACCCAGGCCTGCATCACATGGTGTACGCTTTTTGAGGACGATATAGTATTAATTAATGAGAAGAAACAACACGCTACACTAGATTTGTGGAGAACATTAGAGCCAAATGATTTGAAAATTAGCAGAACTAAAACAAAATACATGGAATGTAACTTTAGTAGTTTAGACGATAGTGACGATATCTCGGTAAAAATAGAAAATGACTTAGTTGTACATTGCAATCAGTTTAGATACTTGGGCTATATGGTAGAATCTCAAGGAGGTTTCAATTTACATATAACAAATAGAACAGGAGTGGGATGAGTAAAATGTAGACAAACTAGTGGAGTCTTTTGTGATAAAAGAGTCATCTTCGTCTAAAACAAAGATTTTATAAAACAATTATTAGATTTGTGATGTTTTACAGAGTAGAGTGTTGGACAATGAAAAAAAAAAGACAAATAAATAAAGGCAGGACAACGAAGATGTGTACGCTACATTGGATGAGCAATTTAACTCTAAAGGATAGAATTAGCAATGAACATATTAGGATAGTTTAAGGATAGCTCTAGTATATGACAAATTGAGAGAATCTCATTTAAGATGGTTGGGTCATGTTAGTAGAAGAACAAGCATAGTCCCAATGGTAGAATGGAGAGGCTATGGATTGAAGGCACTACGAAAAGAGGGGGACCTTCGAGACCATGGAGGAAGGGATAAAAAATGACATGTTAAACTATGGAGTGGCAGATGATAGGGTTTATGGCAGAGTTACTTGGAGAATAAGAACTCATAAAGCCGACCTCAAATGGATGAGATTATTGGCTGATAATGATAATGATACCGCATGCCCTTATCCTGATGTCTTTTTTTGGTTCACCAAGTCTGACACCTCGAACCTTGCCAAACATCGAGACTTAGACCCATACCCATGCAACATAGATAAAAGTCAATGAAGAGTCCTATGGGAAGGAAGTTTTGGTGTTTGTTCTTTGCTTGTGTGCAAGTTCCACATGGAAATGTTGGAAGACTCTTCCAAGTCTCATGAAAAAAATGTGCCTACGTCACCCATCTTATGAAAGGAAGTCTCTTGAACAAATGGTTTGTATTATCCATCCATTGACCCATAAATCAAGAGGAAGGAAAAGAAATGGTGAAAAAAATCAGCATCTTTGCTCCCCTTCCATCCCTCAATCCATGTATGTTTAAAAGTAGGAAACATGTAGTGAATGGTATAGAAAACGGATCATTCTCATTGTCATTGTCATCACCATCAAGGAAATCTTATTCATCCCTATTTGGGTTCAAATTCTATAACTATGCAGCCCAAAATATAATTTCTAACTACTCACGATCCTAACTGGTTTCTCCCTTATCTTAGTAAGTTGAAATAGCAGTCCCTCAGATCTTGGAACTGATTTTCAGAGTCATGCAGGTAATACACATCAACTCTTAAGCATAAAATGAAGAATGCTGGGCATGCTTGGGTGTTGAGCTTGTAAAAGTGAGGCAACAGTTCATTGGTCAAAACTGTGAGTTTGAAGGGCCCCAACACAGATGGGCTATCCACAGAAAATCACCCAGATAGTAAGATCCCAACCACCCAATCCTTGCCTTCTCATGAATGCAGAAGATGGCGGTAGCATTCCCTTCCTATCTAGTTTCCAGACACAAATCGAAGTATTGGAATTTAACCATGTGGAAGGCTTCCTGTGCAAATGCCAATGGTTTCAAACCCTCTTACATTCATCCCCACTAACTGGGAGAGTGATTCCACACAACAACATGGAAGCAGACCTTAGTTATTGGAGATCGAGATGGAGGGTTGTAGATGACCCAATATACTAAAAATAAGTTGTTGAAGGAATTGCCCACGAATCAGTCAAAGCTATTGATTGGAAACCATGACTGACTTCTCACGTCAACGGCCTATAAGCAATACCCAGGGTAAGATGCTACCGATGTCTAGTTGGATTGACTTTTGGTACATGTGATCATCCAGAACCCCTCCTTTACCAATATCATACATGTTGCTGACTGGTCCACATTTTACTCATCTACATCGACTCACTCCTGCAAAAAATTCAAACTCCGGCCCCGATAACCCCATTACTTTGTATCCAGTAAAACCCTAAAAACAAAATGATGAGAAGAAGAAAAGAACACACACTGAGAGAGAGAGAGAGAGAGAGAGACCTATAATAATTCCATGAACAACAGTACCATTCTTGAGCTCAATCGAGACGGTCTCGTTGTTCAACTTCATCAAAAACCTAATTTGAATTTTGTTCACAAACACAACCGAAACACAATCCATTATAATACTTCCTTTCCATCAGAAACAAATAATAGTAAGAAAAACTGGGTCTGATTCTCTTACCTGACGAGCTTCATTTTTCCTCTTCTTGTGGAGATGGCGAAAAGAGAGGTGAGAGGGCTAGGAATAAGAAAAACTAGGGCTAGAGCCTAGAGTGTGGCAAGTCTGCAAAGAAGCCGGAGCAGAGTCTTCGTTTTAAAGAATCCTGTTTGTAGATCGGCCCTTTCCCAACTCATGGACCGTCAAGATCTACCGGCCTCTTTAGCTAAGCATTTTGTCGTGCCATTGGCCCATTACTTTTAGACAGGTGTAGAAAATTTGTCTGGAATCGAGATCTCGGGTGAGTTTTTTTCTCTTCAAATTTTTTACTTTTAAAATTTCGGTGGTTTTTTTATTTTTTTTTAAAAAATAAAAAAGATTATTTTAAAAAAAAAAATGAAAAATATAAATATCGGCTATTCGTCCCAAGCCCACAAGTTTAAAAAAAAAAAAGTTCGACCAGACCGTTTAACTCATACTTTTACTTGAAATGAGAACTAAATATACTTAAACTATGTAGGCATTTTTTGAAATATAATATAATATTAATCTATTTAAAATTTTATTTTAATTTTAATTCTATATTAAACTAAAAACATATTAATCGTGAGCAAAAGACTTTCTTACCTGTACATTGTTTTATAATTAAAAAATAATTTTAAGTTTTCAAAAGTTTAAAAACTTGAAAAAATATAGCTTCTATAGTTCAATTAATCATTTTCGGGTTTTTATTCAAATCAGACTTGTGAAACTTGAGTTGGATCTTTACTCGACCAGCATGACCTAATTTTAAAAATCATTGGGCTGAATTAAATATTTTTAATTTAAAGTTGAATTGAGTTGAATGAAAAAAAAAAAAAAAACCCCAACAAATTTGAATTTGACAGGGTTAGCTTTCAAAGATCAACCGGACCCGACCCACATAATAGAATCATAGTTGGGATCTGACCCAATCCGCATCATAACTTTTGTTTTCCAACATGGGTCACTCCAAATCCTAATGACTTTACCTTAAGTGTACATTGACGTTTTGGACCCGAATTCATCCCTTTCATTGCTTCGGCTGCATTGAAATCTATCCCTGTATTGGATGATTTTTCTCTATTCTCATATTGATGATTAGACTTCTAATGAACCCATCACATTGGACTAAAATGGAGCCTAAATAAATACAAAATATTAAAAACAAAATTTAATTTAAAGAGATAAATTTAAGAATTAAAAAACAGTTTTATCAATTCATTCAAATCAATTTTATTGTAGTCTCATATTCATATTTATTACTTTCTAAGAAAATTATCACATTAGACTGGGCCTCATAGAGTGTAAATGTGAATTACATTATATATTATAGAATGGCATATTACAATACTTTGGTTGCTTTCTTAATTGATAAATTTTAAATAAAAAAATTGGAGAATTTACTATTTTAGCTCAATACCCATCAAATGAGTCATGGATGAAGCCCACCAACACATAAAAATGGTAGATAGAAATGACTAAACTAAATGACGGTTGTCATTAAGATCTCCAAAGAACCTCATTTTTTTTGGATTGCTCATTTTGTTTTCTTAAATTTTAAAACTATAATTTATTAACAAAAATGATTTTATATTTTAAGGCCTCTATAATCCATCTTTTGTAAGATCAAACTTCCAATTCGAAAAAAATCGAAAAAATGTTTTATAAATAGATATTATAAGATATATCAACTTTTAATTATGAGAATCAGTAGTTTTAAAAGATTTATCCATAAAAAAAGAAAAAGGTACGCAAAAAATCATTTTGAATAAATTATGCCCACGGGTAATTTCAATAATTAAGTTTCATGTAAGTATGATTTAGATTTAGTTTAAACGTGAATGTGACGTAGAATGGTTTCAAATTACAATTTAACTCATAAGTCGATAATAGCCATGAAGTGAAAAAGGGAATGTAAATGTATGCCCCATAAAAAACTTAATTATTCAATTCACAATAAACTAATTCTTAAAAATAATTTTACTATAATTTTGACTAAATTCAGTTTTTTCTAAAGATTAGAGTTATCAAATGAAAAATTCAAATAAATTAAAAAATAATTTCTTATATAAAATAAAATCTATAGACTAATTGAGTCATGGATGAAGTCCACCAACACAATAGAAATGGTAAATAGGAATGACTAAAGTAAGTGATGGTTGCCATTAACATTAAGATCTCCCAAGAACCTCATTTATTGTCATTTAATTTGGACTGTAGGCTAAAGATGACCAAATTAAGTGGTTGATGGAGTCATTTATTGTCATGTAATTTATTTTTTTGAATTTACGTATGAGAAATCGCGAGAGATCCAGTGTAACACCCCCATGGGTGATATCCACTGGCCTTAGGGTACACTAGGTTAGGGCATGGGGGCTCGAACTTGGGGCCTCTTGCTTCTTAAGGCGGGAGGTTAACCAATTGAGCTACACCCATGTGGGCAAAACTTCCATGGATGAGTCCACTACCCTTAAGGCACACCAAGGTTAGGCCATGGGGGCTCGAACCCGCAATCTCCCACTTCTTGAGGCAGAAGGCAACGAGTTGAGGTGCATCCAACTTTTTTCTTAAGTTCTAAAAGTATAATTTATTAATAAAATGATTATATATTTTATTAATTTGGATTATATCATCCATCTTTTGTATGGTCAAATTTTCATTTCCGGTGAAATGATTTTAGATTAATTAATTTGTTTGATAAACTTATTCCAATAACTAATAATATTTAGTTTCAAACTTAAAAATATAATACACATATGTAACTATACAAGTTTATGATAGAAAATTTATGAGTTCAATAACAGGCACATGATAGCCACCTAACTGAATGATGTTAAAAATATTTTTTATTATTAACTAAATGATAAAACTTAAATAGTTTAACAAAGAAAATACCAATTTTTAACCTTTTAAAAAGAATTCATGACATTTCTATTGGTCAATTTTTAAAATTACATCCTAATTAATTTTTAATATTACTATAAGAAACAACTCAAACATCCAAACAACCCTTTGTTTAACAATGGAGGGAGAAATATCGAGCACAACCCTACTAAATCTCCCTTCAAGTGACGTCCCACACCCTCGTAGGAAAGCCACTGATTATCGTTGTCATAGGGACTCAAACTCACACTATCTTACTTCCTAAAATATGTGTATTATATTTTTAAACATATTCTTCATCATATATACTTCAACAGATACTCTTGATTAATCCACTGCCCACAAAACACCTTTTCTAATTCAATACGAATACAATTAACTAAAATTTATTTCAGTAATTTTAATGAGTTGTCATAGTTTACACCTTCAGTGGTACAGATTATAGAGCTCAATCAAACATACATCCATCTTGTATTAGGTTTTTTTTTTTTTTTTTGAAAATGGTTCATATATTATTAGATAAGGGCACCAGAGGTGCAAAAACAAAGAAACAAACCAAAAAAATATAACCAGAAGGTGGATGAAAACCTTCCACTACTACAACAAAGGAGGACAAAAAGATCAAGATAAATCGGCACATTCTTTCCAAGCACGCATGATATCAGACATAGAGATATTCCGGAACTCTTGGAGAGAATCAGCCCACAAAGTACACATGGTGAGGCTACGCCTAGCGACCACAAAACTAGATTCAGGAGTGCCTCTGAACATTCTATTATTATGTTCCCACCAAAGGCTTCAAAGTGTAGAAAATAATGAGAGCTGCCATAAAGAGGAACACTTCATCGAGACGGCCATGTCTCTCTTGTATTAGTTAGGCCATGCTATTCGCGAAATGGCAATGCCCGCCATCAAAATGTCCATGTCCATGATCTCCGTGATGGACATGGGCATGATGGCCGTCATGATGTCCTTGGGCATGATGGACATGGCCATGATGTCCTTGGGCATGATGGTCATGGCTATGGGGGTCGCATTGTCCCTGTCCACTATCATTGTCAACCGCATCACCATCACCGTCATCACCACCACCACCGCCACTGCCACCACCATCACCACCACCAACGCCACCAGAATCGTGTTTGTGGCATTTCTTGCGGGCGAAGATGATCATAGTTATGACTATGATGGAGAATAACACGAACGGAATAATAATGGCACTACCAGGTACAACCATCTCCCTCAGTTGTTGCTGCCCAAGTTCTACAATCTATTGTTGTCATCGGATAGTCACAAAAGTCTGTATTAATAAAGGCAAAAATTGAGAAACCATCCTCATCATTCTATTCAAACTCGGACCATTCTATTCAAGAAACCATCCTCATCATTCCATTCAAACTCGGACCATTCTATTCAAACTCGAACTTTCCTCGCAACCATGCTATTCAAACTCGAACTTTCCTCCTAACCATTCTATTCAAACTCTAACTTTCCTCGTATTTTCTCCATTGTTTTGATCCTCCATTGAATTCCTTGATTGTTAAGTGACTTGTGCCACAACAGCTTGCATTAAAAAGTCTTATGTTCTATTCTGCAAGTCATGTGAAGGTAATGGCTTGTTAAATTTTCTGACCACTTGGACTAGGTTTGCTGGATGGGATAGTATATTGGCATTTTTTATACTATTACACAGAAAATTCTAATCTTACGTGTCTTAGGAGATGCTGTGATTCAATTTAATTTTAATAATATTTATTACTTTTTATTGAATTTACGTGTGGAAAACCGCAAAGTTCCCAACGTAAAACCCTACGGATGAACTCATTATTCATACGACACATTAAGGTTAGGCCATGAGGATTCGAATTAAACCTAAATTAAATCACTATTATATTAAATGAGATAATTTTTTGGAAGTCTCACAACAACTTATTTGATTTTGTAGGGTTATTGAACCTTACTTCATTGTTAGTTTCTTTTATGGAAAAAGAGTACCTAGGCTGCGTTTAGATGGGGGATAAGGGGGTAACCCCCTATTACCCTTGTTTGGTAATTAAAGGGTGAGGGTAAAAATTCACTTCGCCCTCTCTTTTTGAAAACCCTTTAGAGTACGGGGGTTTTTAGGAAACATTTGCCCTTCTTTATCCCCTCTTTTCACCTATGAAGCAAAAATATTTTAAAATATTTTTTAATTTGATGAATATTATTTAATAATTATATTTCATAAAATTTTTTTTTTATTTTTTACATAATATAGATTTAATAAAAAATATTAATTCTCATAAAATTGTTAATATGTCAAGTTATCCCTATTTACAGTTACCAAATAAGATTTTTTTCTCTAAAAGTAAGTTTTAACTTTATCTCTATAATTACTAAATAAGATAAGAGTAACACCTACATAAAGATAACCTTTATTTAAAAGTAACCCCTGCTCAAGGATAACCCCAATAAAATGTATCCCTCATCCAAACGTAGCCCTAGGTTCTCATGGGTGATGTCATCCTTGAGTAACAAAACCCAAATGGACCCACTTTAGACTCAGGTGGGCCTCACTTACACCTCAAACCCTCCTCACACCCTACCTATCTTATCCTGCGAATTGGATCCTTATTCAATTAAAACTCATTCTGAGTTGATCTGGCCATTTAATTGAAATCTATACAAAACTACTACTATTTTTACTATGAACTTTTGGACTAAAAAAACTATGGCTATTGAAATTGAATGGACCTAATTTCTATGAGAAGCATTATTTTGAAAATACCTTTTGATTAGATCGAACTCCACCCTTAAAACCCCACCGAGGTGAGCCCCACAGGTCCACCTGCACAATGTCGTGCATGTGCGACGTCGCTCAGGTGAACCTATCAACGAAATGAGTTAGGAGTGACTCCTTTCTGTTACTAAGTGCGCTCCTTCGGCAAAATCAATTAAACTGATCCTTAATAAAAATTCGAAAGATATTACTTTCAATAGTAATAATAATAAAGAGGTTCTAAAATGGTTCGGTTTTTAGTTAGAGGACTTAGTTATCCGGTAGCAGCACTCATCAGTGATAGACTTGGTTAAATCCATGTTCAGATAGAAGAACAAGTATTCTATATGGAAGCTTGGCCAATTGCAAGTATGACTGAACATGCATTGCAGGTGAATTGGTGGAGTAACTCGGCTTTTCTATCTTAATGATAATTACTTGATTGAAATGCCATTTCATCAAAATTGTTACAAAATAAGACAGCGTTTTCGCATCAAGTTGTCCAGGCCTCTTAGAGCACCGAACTAATCCTTGGAGCATGTGTAAGCCTTTCTACCCACACACACACCAGGTAATTTTACAGGGAGTAGCCCTTGGGGTAGAGTGAGAATCGAAGTCAGGACTCCAGTTTCCTGAGACGGATTCCTGGCCATCACTTCAACCCCTTTGAGTTAGACTAGTCCATGCAAATAATCTCTCAACATATTCTTCCCATATTTATAATAAAAACAAAAAAATCTTCTTCTTAAATCACTTCTTAGAAACAAATCAATGTACTATCATAGCTACAAAATCTTTGGGGATGAGAATACACATGTACAGAATTCTATCTTCCTGTGAGAACTGTAATTGATGTATCATTTGCCAAGTTCCTTTCAGAAGTATTATATGGTTCCATTTCTGTACTGTGCCCAAGAGAGTAAGTGGGTCTCTTGGGTAGATTGAAAATCCTGTTGTCACTCTCTAACATCAAGACAACATCAGACATGGTTGGTCTATCTATTGCACAGTCCTGCACACACAACAGCCCCACATGTATACATTTCAAAACTTGCCGTTGGGAGTAAGAGTTGCAGAGGGAAGGATCTATCAACTCAATTCCCTTGTCTTCATTCCATAGTTGCCGTGCCTGAAACAATTCACCCAAAAAAAAAAAATCAGATTCAGAGTCTCAGGTCTTCTTCACAGTAAAATAAAATGTGTAAAAAATGATCATAAATATACTTACATGTCCTACAAGGTTCATGGATTCCAGATTATGATAATGAAAAACATTGTTCTTCCTGCCACTAACAATCTCCAAGATTAATACACCAAAACTGTAGACATTTGACTTTACAGAGAAAATCCCTTCCATTGCATATTCAAGGCATATAACCACTGCAATACATTGTGCATCAAAAGTTAGTAAAGAAAAATCGATCCATCATGTATTGATTTGGATAAGTGGAGTCAAAGAGGAAATAATTTTAGACAAATCAACCCGCATGGGTCGTTAAGTTGGATTGAGGTTCTAGAATTAGACTACTTCTAAACTAACCCATACATGAGGTTTGCAAGTAGTTTTGAATGGGGATATCCATTGTTATCTAAAAGAAATCTAGACAAATCTAGAGACCATGAAATTTTGAATTAAGGATGTCTCTGTGTCTAGAGTTGGGTTACTTGAAAGCAGTAAACCTATCCTCGAACTTACTATGTTCCAACCACTCGATTTGTGTTTTCTTTATTTTGATTGCCAATGAAGATCTTTGCCATGCCAAAGTCAGAAATTTTGGGGATCATCTGTTCGTCTAATAAAATGTTGCTAGCTTTCAGATCACGATGAATGATAATTAATCTCGAATCTCGATGGAGATAAAGTAGTCCTTGAGCAATTCCTTCAGTGATATTGAAGCGTTTTGTCCAATCTAGTTGTGATTGCCTCTTTCTATCTGTCAACATAATAGATAATGCATGAAATAATCAATTACTGTTGTTTTTTTCTTTACAACTCAGTATAAGATCAATGTGTTGACAAATTGGAGATGTTTAAATAATGGTAGAAGTTACTGCAAACAATCTAAAGAAACTCATACCGAAAAGAATGGCATCCAAACTTCCATTAAACATGTATTCATAAAGCAGAATCCTTTCATCCCCTTCGATGCAACATCCCAAAAGCCTAACGAGATTTCTATGCTGTAATTTGGCAATTAATAGAACTTCATTCTTGAATTGCTCCAAGCCTTGTCCAGATACTTTTGAAAGCCTTTTCACAGCTATTTCTTGGCCTTGAGGGAGCTTGCCCTGCAAAGGTTACATTAATAGAAAGTGATGATGAATTACTTCTTATAGTTAATCTGACAAAGACATGAATAATATATGAGAAGAAATACCTTATAAACAGGGCCGAAACCTCATTCTCCAAGCCTTTTTTGCATTAGAAAAGTTTTCTGTAGAAAGTGCTACACAAAGAAAACCATAGAGTGGTAATGGAGGGCATTTTCCTTCATCTCCAAGCTCACTTGGATCCAAGAAACTTGTTGATGGCTGAGGCAAAAAGAAGGACAGTTCTTCCTTTTCCTCCTTCCACAGGTCTGACCAAGACAAATATGTGAGCTCTTAGATTGTGATCGAGAACAAATAATATTCTTTTTAATCTCAAGGGGTTAGTTTAACGGCCAAGAACTGGCCAAGCAGGGTCTTGTGTTTGATTTACGCTCAACCCCAAAGGGTCATTTCCCGTAGTTTTACCCAATGTGTGTAGATTGGGAGATTTTCACATGCCCCGGACACCTTCGGTCATAAACAAAATATATTCTTTTTCATTTGATTAAGCAAATGGTTGTATTACTGACCTACTAAATTTGCTCTCCACCTCCATAGTAGATGCGCACATATACTCCAAACCAACAGCAAAACAATGAGTACAACTATAAGGGTTCTGTCTGACATCTTTCCTACATGTATGGACAGACTATATGTTAGTACATTGCTTCAAGCAATTAGCTGTAGAAGAAAGCCAAAGAAAACGAATGTAATATTGGAAGTCTGTAAAACAATCACCATATAATTAATTAATTCACTCATTATTTCATACATCTGCGATTTCCTTTTCCATTAACAGAGGATAGTGTAGAGTAATTAAATGAGGATGAAAATGACATGAATTGGAGGGATTAGTGCTTGGCGGTTATGATGATGATGATGATAATTTCAATATGGGCCAATTTATTTTTCTTTTTATTTTTAATTTTTAGACTGAAATTCAAGTCCAAACCATCTGATTGGAGGAAACACAACTTGTAACTGGGTGTATAATGCAAGTCAGGTTCCAAACAGAGTCCTTCTTTGTACTCTAGTTGTTCAATATGAATTATATAGTTCACAACTCACAAGAAAAGAATTCAATCGATCTAAACTTTGACCCAATAAAGATACATGAATCTAAAAATGTGTACTGATTTTCAATTTCGAATGAGTCAACCAATTTTATTGTATTTTTTTTTTCAAAAAACATCACCGAGTTGCCAGACTCATTTTGATATCCATCTGTCTTCAAATTAGGCTATAAAATTTCTCTATCTTTCACATCTCTAAAGCCAAGGAGTATATTGGTTTGATTTAGCCGTCTATTTTGGTTTCTGTGTTATCCTTCTTCCCCCTCTCGGGCTCGTGTTTTTTTATGACCAAGGTGTTCAGGCTTCTTAGAGCACTCAACTAATCCTCTAGACATATGCAAGTCCCTTTACCCACACACATCGAGTACCTCTACGGAGAGTGACCCTTTGGAGTAGAGTTGGGAGTCAAACTCAAGTCTCCCACTTAGTGAAGCGGTTCCCAGCCATCATGCCAACCTCTTTGGACTTTTTGTTTTGTTTATTGCTAGTTTTGGTATGTATTAATGAGAGTAATTATTAAAAAAAAAAATTTAAATTCCCATTCCCATGGTGGCCTCATCTGAATTTTGAACTTGTAAATTATCATGCACTGAAATTTACTTTTACAGTGTATTAAATGATGACAATAATGAATTGAATTTCACAAAGCAAATTGCAGAAGAGATTGAACTTACCCAGTTCAGATTTGTCAAGCCGCAAATATAGATCTTTTCCACCATGAGAGAATGATCGGGTATCTATCAAGTCTTCATCTCATTTCAGACACCCAATCCCGTCTACATATGCATAAGCTTTACATGAGCAGTTCTTCAGACACATCTTCTCACATTCCTTCTTGTCATCCACCATTACCCATTCTGAAAAATCAGGCAATTTCAGCCCTTTCACCTTATAAAAAACATCTCTTACTGCATTGTTCTCCTTCTTCTTACAACCCAATTTTCTTCTTCTCACACACCCACCACTCCAATCTCCTCTACTCCAATCCATCATAGATTTGGGCTCAAAGCCTCTCAACGTCCTAGCCCCACTGCCACCACAAATCCCATAAGCACCACACTTGCCATAATTCTCACAATCAATGATGGGTTGTGTCCATGTAACTTTCCATGTCTTCTGCTCTTCATTCCATACTAGTTGTTGCCCTTTTCCATCCCTTGTAATAAAAAACCCCATAATAGTATTTCTGCCGTATGTAGAGTAAGTGACATACATCTTCCCTTCGTCATAATCATTTATGAGTTTGAAATCGTAAAGATTGAGCTGCCGCATGCCGAGGATGCCTGTGAAGCCTAGCCCGTCCCATTGCCCACTCCTCCATCGTCGGTTCGGTCCATCCCAGATGACCACCTGGGCTGTTCGGCGAGGATCAATGCCGACCGAGAACTGTCCCGGTGATGGATCCTCGGCACCTTTCCATGGCTTCAAGAGCTGGGTGACACCAGTTTTTAAATCCAATCCGACTTTCATGCCAGGTAGGAACGTATCAGTTGGGTGATCAAAGCTCCTCCACAAGTCCATTGAATTGTTGGAAGAATCAGTTGCTATAAGAACAAGATTTCCACTGTCTTCAAGAACTGCTTCCGAACTGCTCCACGCCTTGGAGACGTTCGTGGACCAAAGAATGCCGTGGTCACCAGATTCGATGGTTAGAACGGCATAGGAATCTGTAACCGGGTTCTCTCTATTGGCAACCCATACAATTGTTTGTAGGGGCACATTGTTGTACCAAATTCCGACGTAGCGATTTGTCGATCTGCAAGGACTGAAGAAGCCTAACACGAAGCTCTCACTAGAGGAGACTAGAGTTTGATTCCCTTGGATGGACTGACCACGTAACAAGGTAGATGCAGATTGAGAAGATACGAAGCAGAGGAGGAAGAGAAATAAAAAACAGGGGACTCTGTTTCTGCACCTAAAATCCATGGCGACTGTTCTTAGATCTGAATTGAATTGTATCTCAATCAATTGGGTTTATTAAGCACTGCTTCTGAACTTAGTCCATGAAAGCATGAGACCCACATTGGTGTCCATAGAGGAGAACCCACATTGAAGAAACAAAACAAGTGCTTGGAATTGCTGTTCCTTATTATTTCTCCTTCAATAGAATTTCCTACCGCCTCTGTTTTCCTTCCTCGGCATTGTAGCGCCGCCTCTCTGTTCTACTTCTTCCTTCTCTTCGTCGATTCAAAGGCAGTCCAGTCGAGACATCCTGATTTATATCTCCGGTAACACAAAATTCTCTAACAAAGTAAACTGCTTTTAATAGCTTGGGACGGATGGAATTGCAGAGCCAATCTGCTTTTTAGAAGCTTCCAATTTTAGAAGTAGAGAGACTTTAGCAAGATTCGTTGTTTTAAGGCAGACTGTGACAGAGTTTCCAAATTGAAAGTTTTGGGTGAATTATGTAAATATCTTATCAAGGAGACTCTCTTAATAAATGATATATCAATGCTATTCCTTATGCAATATAAATCTCATGTGATTGAATTTAGTTGCAATAGTAGTCGGGTTGGTTGAGTCCATTTATATAAATGGATTCAAATCGAGTCTACTTATTTATGAAATGGGTTAAATTGGATCAAGTCATTTATTAAACAAGTTGAGTGAATTGATATGACAAAGTCTGTCCCCAATCACCACTACCCCGTGTATGAGTGACTATGTATTTCTATTTAACCCGTGAATTTAGCTTAATGTGACTTTAAATCTTAAAGATAAAGAATATTTATACATAATTAGATTTAGAATCTAATTTGTTGGGTTAAGATAATCAAGTACAATCACCATAACCTTCATGTAAGGTTGAGTTAATGATCAATTTAAAGTCTTTGTCCTTTTGGCCTACCCTATTTTCTTTTAATTCAAATTTATCTCAGTTTCACACTTTACCTTTAAAATTTATTTAAATGTTAATAATAAAAATTCTTAATTTGACACATTTAGAGCCTAAAACGACTGATTAGGGCTTGACCTTATACGGCTAATTGGCTACCTTGTTCCTGCTTCTATGCCCACTTTGGCAAAAAGGTTAGTGCTATGTCTGCTACTGTATAATTGTGAAGGACAATTTTTAACTTTGCATACGCCAAAATTAATGTATGCAATTATGCATAGCTGAATTTTAGAGTTTAATGTGTTAAAATTAGAACTTTTTGTAAACTTGATCTTTTTAATTTGATGGGTTAGATTTAATATTTTATAATATTTAATTTTACTATTTTGGAAATCTTAGTTTGTGCACGTTAAAGATAGGAGTAAGATCTTATAAGTTGGTGGACATCTTTATAAATTTGATTGTGAATTATACACCCAAAGGTATTGGAATTGAATGATTTTCAAAGCAATTCCCAGCAGCAGCTGTTTGCTTTTCAACTTGGTTGTATCTAATCTAATTGAGGCATAAGCGTGGTGTTTGTGTTGTTGTTGTAATTAGGAGTTGAAGTATCAATTAATGCATTTCGTATCGGTTAATATGTATTAGTTTTGAATAGGTTGATACATAGCATATTATTTGTATAATGCCGTTGTGGCTGATAATTCAATCATATTGTCGTGGGCAGTATTGACCAATATTACATAAGTATCAACTATATTCAATTTTTCTAATTTAAAAAAATCATTTTGACCATTTTTCGAGTTGAAACTTGCATTAGATATGATTTTAAGAATGTTTTGAAGTAAGTTCTTCAAGTTTGAAACATATTTGTCATTTCAATTTTTTTTCCTCAATTTGTACATTTTGTATTATTTTCATCAATTTCTTTTTTAGTTTTTACTCTAAGATAATCTCGATTTTAAAGTTTTTTTGTGAATACAATTTCATGAAATAATATTGGGTTCTTATAGAATTGAATGGAGATGTCTTAATATAATTGATATAGTTTGTAAAGTGTTCGTGTGATTTTTCATAAAAGCTGGATTTTCTAAGTTAATTCTCATTTTGGAGTTTCTTTTTAGAAAAATTAATGAAATGATATACAATGTTTCTAGAATTAAATAAATATCTTTTAAAGTGATTGATATAGTTCTTACTTCTCAAGATGTTTTTGTGTTTTTTCTAATATTCCAACGTATTTATGAAATTTAGATTTTTTTTTTTGCAAAAAACACCCCAAAAATTGAATCGTAATAAAAAATATATGTCACTATAGGATACTAGAGAACATGAATTTATATCAGGTGTTTTCTCATATTGGTCTCTTATTTTCTAAATTTTTTATGTAATTTCTAAATTTTCGACCCTCAAAAGTAATATTCCACAAAAAATGACAATCTTTTTAAAAAAAATATACTCACAGTTTTCCTTTTTTAACCTATTTTTATATATGCAATTATGAATAATGCTAATGTCACATATGTAACCGAGTTTGACCATACTTGAAACTGAATTTAACCATATCGAATCTAACTTTCTCGATAATAGTGATTCACAAAGTCAAGGCTTAAAGCATTATATTATTATGAACTATTAGAAAATTCAAGAACTTCCAGAAATTTCCCAAACTTCTCTAAAACAGTTTTTTCTTTTAAATAATGTTTACATACTTTTAAACTATGCTTTTAAAAATTATGAATTGATTGAATTTTGATAAATTACATTCTAAAAAATAAGCTTCATCATTCAGCATAAGGTAATTTAGCTGACAAATATTTTGACTTATGGACTAGAGGTCTTAGATTCAAGTCCTTTGGTAACCCGACGTACATAATTTGTAAGGAGACGTGTATACTAAGTTTTATCCAATGCCTTTTTAAGAAAAATAAAGAAGTGAAAATCTTGAAATTCATCGTCCAAAAAAATAAAAAAATAGTCATTACTATTGTAGATAGTGAACTCCATACAGATGTTGGCAAAGTAATCGCACAGGTGCACAAGGTAACTCTGGTTCAATGATTGGTGCCTGAAGTGTCATCCTCCCCCTTATATTCATCTGTAATTCTCCTCACTACTTCAAAAAACAACAGTGTTTTGCATTTATAGGCTCTGGGTCATGAGCTTTTATATTCATGCTTTAAGTGATTTACATCAATAATATTTGTTTCAGACCTTAAATTATAAATTATATTGGCCTTAGATAGACTGTGGACCTATCACTAGCACATACTCTATCAAAATAGAGATCAGTTTTATTTGCAATTGTACCACTTTGCTTTAGTCCATAATTTTACTTGGTCTTATTGGCTTCGAATCCAATGGGCTAATATAAAATGAATAGTGTTATTGAAGACATTTTGTTTGAGAAATTCCCATCTAAGATTTGACCATGTATCCTTCGACTTCCGCTCCACCCATTTATGAATGTGTTTTTTTCTTACATTACCACTATTTCTATAGTTTTGGCTGAAGAAACAACGATCATCCTATTAAATCTTATTTTTCCTGCTCATATGGGTGTACCTCAACTGGTTAACCTTCCACTTCAGGAAGTGGGAGTTGCCAAGTTCGAACTCCGATGATCTAATCTGGTGTACCTTGAAGGTAGTGAGTGTCACCCGTGGAAGTTTTATACTAAATTTTCTGCGATTTTCCACATATAAATTAAAAAAATCTTATTTTTCCTGATAATTCAACTTATTTAGTATTTTGTGGCTACGGTATTGCATTTTTAAAGATAGGTATTTGATTCTTTGTTGCTAATACTACGATGCACAGGTCTGAAATGAACTTGTTCCCTCACATGTTTGTCATGCAGCTTTGAAGCATGAAAAATCTCTTTCTAGCCTTACCAGGTATAAATTACTCTAAAGATTGGCAAATTTTGTTATCATATGTTGCTTTTTTAAATATCCTAACTTCTTGCATGTATAGTGCTTGTGAAATTTTATATGATGCAACCGTACAAATTTTTTTGAGCAGTCGTGTTTTTTAAGATCTTCAAAATTTAACATTTATCTAAAAGTAAAAATTTATCGAATTAAATCAATGAACTTTAGAAGTCAAAATTCGTATCTAATTAAGTAGATTGTAATTCACAATAGATAGCCAGGTGTGAGGGAGAATGATCCATTGAATCAACCCTAAAATCCAAAGTTTGCACAGAACTTCTAAGTAGGTAATTTTAATGTCTCAATTACGTACACAACCAAATCCATCTCAGGTTGGGGTGGGGGTGGCGAGGTCTCTATTAGTAGATCAACATAAACAAAGAATAACATCACCAAAACTGAATAAAATCTAGACTTCATATAAAACACAGCCAAACCTGCTATTTCAGGGAGAACTAATGTCTCAGTTTTGTACACAACCAAATCCATCTTTCTATAACACCTCACCACTAAATGGCAAAACTGTCAAAAGGAAAACATTGATAATACAATATATATATATATATATATATATATATATATATATATATATAACTACATGTATGCTGTCCCTCCAATCTTGAATAAAAACATTGGCAAATCCTAAAATCATCCAAAACAGCTCCCTCCCAATTTATACAAACATCCATCCCCCAAATAGCATATAAACACACTTCATATGGAAACAAGTTATAAAGCATAAGGAGGCCGATTGCCCCAGCGCGTCGGTAATGTTTCTCTTGCATCTCGCGAATGTGTAGAATTGGAACTTTCAGTGATTTTTGCTCCTTGCTATACATCGACATGATCAATGTTGGATTGAACATTTTCACTGATTTCTGGTCCTTGCTATACATGGACATGATCAATTTTGATTTGAACATTTTCACTGATTTTCTCTCCAATTTCTTCTTTTTCAGCTTTCTTCTTCATTTCCATGATGGACTGAAAACGAAGATAAGCCCTTGATAGAAGTATTGCTTGTTGTGGACAGAAAGAACCATGTAACGTAAACTCCATGTGCATATTTTCTGATATGTCGGAGAGCATCAAAATTATGCTGACCAACGTATTTTATGATATTTGAGTAACATTATATGTCGCTACAAAATTCAAGATATCCATAACCCAAAAAGGCAACAAAATCAAAAAGAGCAAATTACTGGAACTGCTTACCACATACAATACAGAAGCAGAAATGTAACTGAACAATCGGTAATATATATATATATAGGTGTGTTGAGTAGCCCATTATATGGCAATCTAATGGGTGAATTGTAATTCTTGAAATTTTAGCAATAAAGAAATTCTATAGTGTTGCTCTTTAAGTTTTTTCTTTAAGGCTTTGCAAAGCCAACATACCATACCACAATAAGGCAGGCAGGCAATCAAGAACGAGAAGAAGATGCTGCAAATTAATGGACATACTTCTTGTGGACAATGAACTATAACAGCACAAAGCATCTGTCTTACTGTCCCTGAATCTGATAATAAACCGAAAATCAAAAGTATACTCATTCATAGATGGAATCAAGGAAGAAAGGGGTTTTGGAGCCTAAGGGTGAAAGATGCATGTCTAGGTGCAAAGTCTAATTTTGTTAGTGCATACATTTAGATACTTAGAAATATATATGTGCAGAGTGATGCATGCTGAGACAAATAAATTGTCGAAATCCGAATATTACTCGGAAGCTTAGTTACAATTTAAATAACCCGGGTGCAAAATAATAACCAAACAAAGCTTTTACAATCTATAGCTTGAATGATGATAATAACCCAAATATCTTGAAATTATGGCCTTAACAAACAGTCAAACTCACTTGTCTCAAACCAGCCAAACATGAAAAAATTATGACGTGTGATTAGATGAACCCAATTGTTGGGTTATAAAGTAAATAGCACTAAGACCCACAAAGACACTCGATGAAGAGTAATATTGCTTGATGAATTTTCACTAGGTGGAATCAATACATTGGCCAAACCTTGAAGCTGATGATTGATAAAATGATTGTAACCCAGTCAAATTCCACAGATACCCAATGTCTAAACGAACCTATTTGGATGGATCAGGTTGAATAGGGCCTCAGAACCAGTGACAGATTGTTAGTGCTTACAACGGAAATAAATAAGAATCGAACGGGAAAATAAGCACAATCTAACACAAGCAAATTTACGTGGTTTGGCCCCACCTGGCCTACGTCCACGGAGTGTGAATGAGATTTTATTATGAGAAAAGAAGAGAGTACAATATACAGTTATAAACTTAACGAGCAAACCCGATTGACGTCTGGGCAGCAAGAGACTGTGCACGACTATGAACCTGCACTCCCGTCTCTGTCGAGCGATTCTCCACCTCGCTTGTCTGACCTGTAAAACCCCCTTTGGCCACACAACAGACTGCTATCAATCTCCTGTAACGCTTATGTGAGCAGCTCCTCTCTTAACCTCTTGCTTGGAACAGATGTGTCCCTGAACAGCAGCTTGTTCACCCGAATAGCAGCAACCCCTCTCTTGTATTGTCGTGTTTCTCTCTCAAGACAGGAAAGGTAGCCCCTTCTTTGATAACAACACCTCTTTCTCAATGCTCTAATCTATATGTTGGTAAGTGACTGATCTTATAGCCAATACCCATCGCATAAATAGAAATTGCCACTATTTTGTCTCTTTCCCTTTAGAATTAAGAAATCCAATTCTAGATAGAAGACTTCACCATGTCCTTCTCTTGCCACAGTTGAATATGCTCCTCGGGTCCCACTTAGACTTACCTTGTTTCAAGCATAACAGTTGGCTTATGCCACTTAGATTGTAGAAATCACCTTCTAATCTAATTCTAAGCGACTTCTATTTCCAACACCAGAGAAAATCAAGGAATTGTTTAGTGGAACCGAGCCATATCCCAACATAGATGGTTGCTGCCCCTCTGGTTATCGCCTATCTCTCACAAGTTGCAGGTTCTGGAATAACCCATTGCAACGTGGTATGTTGGTTTAGGACTACTTGTCCAAACCTTCGAGAATCTCAATGGAGAAAACAAACCATTGTTTACTAAAGGATAAAATCAACTTTTATTCATCAAAATCTTCCCCAAATTTGATTACATACGACTCTTTATATAATAAAATCTACGACTGACATGCTAATTAAGGAGCCTACCCTCCATAATTCTAATTCAAGAATTACAATAATTTTAGAAATAGTAAAAAAATAACAACTTCCAAATAAGAATAATATTAATCCATATAGTCCTAAATAACTATGCCAACTAATCACTACGATCCTAGAAAGTCCAATCCTAATCTGATTAGAACTTTATTATTTGTTAGAATTAATTGGATTCCCAATCATGGATCGGCCATGGGTTATTCTTGGTCTCACAAATATTGGGCTTGACTTTGGGCTCAATGTTTTCAATTGGATTCAGCACATATAAAAAGCTCGATGCACCGAATCGAAACTTGCACTGTTAATTTGCTCGTAACCCATCGGGATCGAAAATAAAATTTTACTCTTTCGACTTGAGACCTGAACTTGCTAACTTGATAATGAGTCCGCCTGAATCAAAATTAAAATTTTGATTACATCTCTGGATGGCCGCATCAGAGAGTGATGGATCATGTTCTTATTACATCAATGTTAATAAAATACAATACTACTTGTTTAGAAAACCACATATAACTCACTACTCCCTGGAATGAATCAACAGATTACAAACTGCAAATATCAAAAAAATGGGAGGGAGGGGGCAATCAAAGAAAGAAGAGAAACAACGGTAAGAGAAGCATCGCATACACCAGAGATGGGTGTATGCATTCAAGGAGAGGCATTAAAAGATTTTGGCTTGGTTTCACTTATCTTTCACCGCCGTCTACTGTGTGCCTCCGCCACTCCAAATTGCGTTTTTAGCGATAAGGAGATGAAGACAACGGTGATGTAGCGACAGATGACACCGGATGTCAAATGTAAAAGAAGAGATCGAATTGGTTCTCTCAATGTGTAGAGAGAGGCCTTGATTCATTGTATTAATAAGAGAAAATGTACAAGACAAATGAAGAAGGAAAATAATAAAAGGAAATAAGGTATTACAATAATTACAATATAATCCCTCAGTGTAAATGGGGAAGGTCAACTCTAATACTCCCCCTCAAGTTGGAGTGTGAATGTGAGTAACGCCCAACTTGCGAATGAAAGTATGATAGGGATCTTTGCCCAAGGGTTTGGTGAAGATGTCGGCAAGTTGATGAGAAGAAGGAATGTACCGAGGGACAAGGAGGCCAGACTGGAGCTTCTCTCGAACAAAATGACAATCAAGTTCAATATGCTTCATGCGTTCATGAAAGAACAGATTGTTGGCAATGTGGAGAGCAACTTGATTGCCACAAAATAAAGTGATGGGAGAAGGATGAGAAACACCCAGATCAGTGAGCAGGTATTTTAACCATTGAAGCTCACAAGTCAAGGTTGCCATGGCGCGATATCCAGCCTCAGCAGAGGAGCGAGAAATCGTCTGCTGCTTCTTGGTCTTCCAAGAGATGATGTTGGTACCTAAGAAGGTGCAATAACCCGTAGTGGATCGCCGAGTAACGGGACAACCAGCCCAATCGGAATCACAATAGCCTTGTAAACTAAGGGTGCTAGAGGAAGACAAAAGAATACCGTTATTGATGGAACCCTTCAAATAGCGAACAATAAGGTGTGCGGCGTCCAAATGGGCAGTCCAAGGGGAATGCATAAACTGGCTCAGAATGTTCACCGCATAATTGATATCGGGTCGGGTAACAGTGAGGTAAATAAGATGACCCACAAGGTGGCGATAAGTGATGGGGTCTGGAAGCAAAGTACCATCATCAGGAGAGAGCCGCAACTGTTGTTCCATCGGAAAATCAGAAATACGCCCTCCAGTAAAGCCTGTATCCTTAAGTATATCTAAGGTGTATTTCCGTTGAGAGAGAAAATACCCTTCTGAGAACGGGCAACTTCTATGCCAAGAAAGTATTTGAGGCGTCCTAAATCTTTAAGATAAAATTTGTTGGCAAGAAAAAGCTTGAAGCGCTGAATAGCCAATGCATCATTACCAGTGATGATGGTATCATCAACATAGACCAGAACAAATGTGGAGGAGACGCCTTTGTGATGAGTGAACAAGGAGTAATCAGACTTCGACTGTGAAAAACCTACCTGAAGAAGAGTAGAGGAGAACTTTGCAAACCATTGTCAGGAAGCCTGTTTCAACCCATAAATGGATTTATTTAATCGACAAACACGCTACTCTCCCTGGCGTGCAAAACCAGGCGGAAGAGTCATATAAACTTCTTCATCAAGATCGCCCTGGAGGAAAGCATTATTAACATCAAGCTGATGAAGAGACCACTGCTTGATAGAAGCAATAGAGAGAAGAGCACGAACAGTGACCAGTTTAGCAACTGGAGCAAAAGTATCATGATAATCGAGTCCTTCAATCTGAGTGAAACCTTTAGCAACCAAGCGAGCTTTATAACGGTCAATGGAGCCATCTGACCGGTACTTGATTTTGTACACCCATTTACAACCAATGGGTTTCTTACCAAGAGGCAAAGAAGAGAGGCTCCAAGTGTGATTCTTCTCTAAGGCAGTAATCTCAGTAGCCATAGCGTCCTTCCAGTGTGGAGACTGAACAGCTTGGGAGAAAGTGCTGGGCTCATTTGTGGAACAAATAGTAGAAAGGAACGCACGTTGTGCAACAGAGAGGTTAGAGGTAGAAAGATAATTATGGAGAGGATAAGGAGCACCTGTCAAGTCGGAAGCAGATGGAGAGAGTAAACGCTCAGAGGAGGCGGTGGAGCAAGGTAATCAGTGAGATGGGGAGGTGGACGGCGAGTACGAGTGGGCCTGGTAATAGGTGGAGTAGGACTGGGAGAGACGGGAGCGAGGGGCACATCTGGGTTTGGCGAAGGGGGGACAGAAGGTAAAGAGTGTGTAGGAGGCAAACCAGATGGAAAATCAAAACTAGGGTCATCAGGAATAGGTTGTGGAGTAACGGGAGGTGGTGGGGTGGAGGGTGGCAAATCACGATAAGGGAAGATGCCTTCAAAGAAGGAGACATCCCGAGAAGTATATATGGTTTTGGATGCTAGGTCAAATATCCGATATCCTTTTTGAGCATAAGGATAGCCAACAAAAAGACCGGGTTTTGCTCGTTGATCAAATTTGTGTTTGATATTGGGATTATGACTGAAACATAGACTGTCAAAAACACGCAAACGAGAATAATCCGATTTGGATTGGAACATAACTTCATGTGGTGATTTGCCAGATAAAAGAGGTGTGGGCATTTTGTTGATGAGGTAGGCGGCGGTGAGGACACACTCTCCCCAAAATTGTAATGGAAGATTGGATTGGAAACGAAGTGCACGAGCAACCTCAAGGAGGTGACGATGTTTGCGCTCGACAATGCCATTCTGTTGGGGAGTGGCAACGCAACTACATTGATGGATGATTCCATGAGTAGAGAAGAAAGACTGCATGGAAGCAGAAAGAAACTCAGTGCCATTATCGGAACGAACTTGTTCGATAAGAGAAAAGAGTTCACCACCAGGGCCGGAATGGATGGAGTGAATGTGGGAATGAAATTGAGTCTTCACCATAGCAAAAAATGAATTTAAAATGGATTGGGTTTCAGATTTAACAGGCATAAGAAAAATCCATGTGCAACGAGTAAAATCATCCACAATAGTTAAAAAAATATTTAGAACCATTTAATGATGGAATAGAAAAAACACTCCATATATCACAATGAATTAAAGCAAAAGGTCTAACAATAGTAATGGAATTGGAAGGAAAAGGTAAACGTGTATGTTTAGCTTGAGGACAAATATCACAATACTTATTTTGTGAACATGAAATATAAGAAATGTTCTTAGACAATTTATTCAAACTAGTATGGTTCAAGTGTCCAAGCCGAAAATGCCACAGATCAATGGAGGGGGGGGGGGGGGGGGTGGAATGGCCGCCAGTGCAGAAGCCGCATGGAAGTAATAGAGACCCGCATGAGCGTCACCCTATCCAATCGTCTTCCTCGTTGACTGGTCCTGAAAAAGGCAATGAGTGGGAGAGAAGGTTACGAAGCAAGAAGTGGAAGTAGCAAGCTTGCTGACAGATAACAAATTAAACTTGAAAGATAGAATAAATAAAACATGTTCAAGTGTAAGAGAGGGAGAAAGATGGATAGTGCCCATGTGTGTGACAAGAGCATTGGAGCCATCAGGAAGCTGGACAGAAGAGGGATTAGAACAAGGTGTGTAAGATGAAAATAAAGATAATGAGGAACACATGTGATTCGTGGCACCGGTGTCGATAATCCAGATAGAGGTGGGAGGAACAGTGAGGGCAATACCTGCAAGGTGTGCACTAGAACTGGTGCTACATGAGGGGAGCATGGCCAATAACTGGGCGTACTGTTCATGAGTGAAGTACGGTGGTGCCGCCGTGGTCTGGATGCTAGAGCGAGCAGAAGAAGCATGAGGTGGCCGAGGCATCAATGTAGGATCTCTAGAACGTAGTGAAGCAGTGTTCCGAGAAGGATAACCAACCAGTTTGTAGCAACGATCACGGGTGTGCCCATCACGATTACAATGAGTGCAATGAGGGCGGGGCCGGCGAGCGGATGGTGCACCACGCTGAGAACAGCTACCACGAGGCATAGGTCGGGCAATAAGGGCTGCAGCATCTGGATGAGAAGAGGAGGAGGAATTAAGTTCCTGTTGTTTTTTTCTTGGCGGATGAGAGAATAAATCTTGGTGACACTTGGAAAGGGGTCCATGATCAGTATTTGGCTCCGAAGGTTTGCAAAACAATCATGGAGGCCTTGTAAAAATTTCATCGCCCGATCCTTCTGAAGTTGATCAATGACCGCGTGACTATGCTAACAAGTGCAGGGGGGGATGACAATGAGTGAATCAAGTTCATTCCAGAGATATTTGAGCTTACTATAATAAGCCGAAAAAGACAAATCCTCCTGTCGAAGGGTATACATAGACTCGTGCAACTGATATATCTGTGGATCGTTGGACTGAGAAAAACGTTCTGAGAGATCCAACCAAATATCCCTGGCTATAGAGGCATACATGATACTGCTACGAATGTCAGGAGCAACAGAATTAATAAGCCAAGAACCAATAAGGTCGTGACAACGCTGCCATTTAAGAAGTTCAATAGGTGAAGTGGGTGCGGGCAAGGTACCATCCACAAATCCAAGTTTATTCTTTGCTCGTAAGGCCATGGTGATAGCACGCAACCAAGAGCCATAATTATCGCCAAATAGCACCGGCGAGACAAGTACCATGGTGGGACTATCCGAATGATGAATAGTGAAGTAATCTGTAATAGTGTCATCAAAACCAGAGACATCAATGTCTTTTTGCTTCTTAGCCATGAGTGTCGCCGATGAGTGAGACAAAATGGAGAGAGGCTGGGAGTGGTGTGCCTTCGGAATGCAATAACACGGCAGAAGAAGAGCTAGTAAATGGGCACCAGGAACGGGCACGAGTCAGCGGCTGTCGATTTTGGTTGGAATTTCTGGCCTCTTCAACGCTGCAAGGATCCCCACGGAAGAACCCGACTGAAAAAACCAGCGGCGCAAATCGTTGTGCTGGCTGTAAAAGCAAAACGAATCTGGACGAGATTTGCGGGTGCAGATCCAAGAGTGTCGGTCGATGAAAAACGGAGAGACGGTTTGCAGATCAGGCAGCACCGGAGCGACAGATTGGAAGACCAGATCTGGATTAGCACGGCAGCAGCAGAGCTTGGACACAGCGGAATGAGGCAGCGGAAAAGGTAACCGCAGCGGCGTACAACACAAAGAGGCCGAACACAACAGCACCAGCGGCGTGTGCTGTGGCAGAGAAGATCGGCGCGACGAGCAAAGAGGCGAGAAACCAGATCCGTGGTAGATCTGGGATCGGGCAATAGTGAAATAGCGATGATGCTGAGCAATCGGTGAAAAACGCTGATGAAAATCGCAGAGCTCGAGTGAAACGGCTATGAGGAGCAGCGATGATGCTGAGCAGAACGTGATGAAAAACGCAGATCGATGAGGAGCAGAAGCGGAAGCAGAGGCAGGGATGAACAGATCTGAAATCAGATCGGGGCTGCCCACAGGTGACCGGAAATGACCGCCAGCAGAACGGCAGAACCAGCGGCAAAAATTTCCAGCGGCGACGGCTGCAATCAGTTCAAAGGAACTGAGAAGAGAACATTCCTGAGCCGGGAGAACGGCAAGCAGGGAAAAAACATCACCGGAAAAAAAATCCCAAGATCATAACCTTGCTATGATGCCATGTCAAATGTAAAAGAAGAGATCGAATTTGTTCTCTCAATGTGTAGAGAGAGGCCTTGATTCATTGTATTAATAAGAGAAAATGTACAAGACAAATGAAGAAGGAAAAGAAAAAAAGGAAATAAGGTATTACAATAATTACAATATAATCCCTCAGTGTAAATGGGAAAGGTCAACTCTAATACCGGACGTTGATTCAATCTACCAAACAAGGAAAACCGCTTCTTGGGAGCAATGTTGGGTTTGGCTGTGAACAGAGCAAGAGTACGGAGTTGTTTGGGGAGCGGTGAGATGAAGGTGGTGTGGGTTTGTTTGCAGGGACGGTAGAGGAAGAAGGAAAAGTTGGAGGCTGAAGTGGGCTGTATAGCTTACACGTAATGCAGGCCGATGAGTGTGGCTTTGATTTGATTAGAAGATGGAAAGGTAATGGAAGAGAAGAAAGGGACTGAAGGTGGAAGAAGGACAAACCCTGCTTCAAGATCTGAAGCAGCAATATGAAACACCGAGTGTAGTTGTGATAGGATTAGTTTATTTTAATTAGTAGTTGCTTTGTTTTAATTTCCAAAGTTAGTAATTTTGAATTAGGCATGTGTGGGTCGGCTCACATTGAGATTAGGATTTAGTTTTTTTTTTTTTCTATATATACATGACATGTAACCGTTTTAGAGGAGACGATTATGAAATAAAATATGATGTCATTTTCCATTGGAAAATCTTTTGAAGGCTCAATCATAAGGGGCAACTGCACATTGAATCAAATTTCTGAGTTGATTAAATCCATCTGGTTGCAGTTAGTAACTACGGTTATACCTATGTCTGGATTGAATTTAAAGTTGGACTGATTAAAAGAATTAGGAATAGGTTTTGAATTGTGGGTTTTTGAACTAATCTTAAATGAGTATTAAAACCCAAGTTTTCAAACTCTGTTGACTGAATTCCAATGAGAAATTTATCCAGTTTTTGAAACAGCGTTGCAACTGATTTCGGGTGAGAGCATTTGATAAATTTTGTTTTCAGTTGTTATAATTGAATTGTACAAATCAGTTTTCTAAAATCCGTTTTGAAACTGATTTGTCATGGGTTAAAATAGTTCTTTCAAAATCTTATTTGGCCTGATTCTAATTAAGTTTTAAACCCAATTTTAGAACTTGTTTTTAAGGAACAAAACCAGTTTGAAAGTTCGATTGTGCATGGCTTTAGTGTTAGGATTATTAGAGAAATAATCATACCAAAACAAATGGAATAAAACAAGCACAATAAAAACACCGACAATTTACATGGTTTAGCCCTCCTCACCTACGTCTAAGGAGCATGAATTAATAATATTAAGAGAGAATAAAACACAAGATACAAGAGAATGATAAATAAATTTAAACCAAACTTAATTCAAAAAACCTCTTGAAACTGACGTTAGAATACTGAGAGCGATCTGTACAGCATTTCACTGTTTGATAGCCAAGAGATCACTGGCACAGAAGGTACACATTAAAATCATCTATGGCCAATAGTGGGGTCAGATGGGTTTGGTTTTAGATATAAGTATAAATGTCATGAAAAAACCAATCAAAATAGATAGAGACTGAGAGCTGCCACATACTCCACAAACATATCCCAATTGGGACAATATAAAATATAAGCCCCACTAAAGAGTTGTATTCCTATTTTTTTAAAATACTTGTCTTATTTCAGAATTTTTTATTTTTTAATAATTATTTTCTTACCGAGTGCGTTAAAAGTTTATTAATAGATTCTCTAAGTCAATACAAATCTGATAAAAAAAGAAAGAGGTCTCGGGCGAGATCTTTCTCTCTTCAATTTTTTTTAAAATCTTTGGTGGCTTTTTGTTTTTGAGAAAAAATCATTTTAAAAAATTGAAAAAATGCTGTTTTTAAAAAAAAAAAAAATATATATATATATATATATATATATCGACCGATATCGACCGATATTCGTTTGATACGGGAACCTGGGCCCACAACCGATTTTTTTTTTTAAAAAAAAGAAGAAGAAGAAAATGAGCTGGGCTTGGACAAATTTCACCTGGCCTGAGCCATCTGCAACACTAGTTCGCATTTTGAAGCAACAAGATGTGTTTGCTTACTTAGGAACCACCTATTAGGATCTGGTGTTCAGTATAACCTCAGGTGAGAAAAGAGGCCAGGCCTTGATTTAAAGGACTTCATTCAGGAATCAGGACATGTATTCCTGGATCCAGGCAGGCAGTGGGCCTTCTCTTTTTTTTTAATGGATGGGAAAATGAAAAGACTTGGCCCAGCCCATTAAAAGTCTATGTTAGACAAGAATCATCTAATATTAGTTCTTTTGTCTTGAGATAGACAAAAAAATTGAAAGTTCAAATCCAAATCAATTTTTTGCTCTATAGGTGAAAATGGGCCGATGAAATATGTATCATATCGGATCCACCATGTCTCACTAATCTCAGTCGAGAAATCGTGTAAAATATCGGCTGATATATCACTAAATATTGTCCAGTAATTCTTCTGAACTTTTTAAAAAAATTAAAAATAAAAAATCAGAAAGAAAGAAAAATGTATCGGCAAAACTGATATTATTCTACTGCCGACAAATATCGGCCGGCTTATATTTTAACCGCAGGTTGTCACACATCATGTGTTAAAAGCACTGGCCGGATTGAAAAATGATTCAGTGATCTAATCTGGATTTAATTTCGTGATTTGATGACCAACATTCACAATCAATTTTATCAGATCTTTGTCCAGATAAAGTTTAAAAATTGAATGAAACCCTAGTTCACTCTGGTAGCTAACCCAACCCGTGAAGTGGTGAACTGTTCTAATTTGACAAAAAAAATGGGGCTCTGGACCCAACCCAAGTTTGTTAAAAAAAAATTCAAAATCTAGACTCAATTGGGCAATTTCAACTAATTCAACTGGAACCATTATCCACTTTGATTCGATTTCCTCTCACTTTAATTCGGGTTTGCAACTGATCAATTAGTCAAAATATGATTAAACTGAAAATTAAGTGGCTAGGCTAGTAAAACTGCAGGGTTTGACTGGTTCATTAAGTTCTGGGTGTAGCAATTAGTTTTTCTTGTATTTTTAATTGTATTCTCAATTTACCCACTTTAAATCATTCATTGGGTTGAACAGCTTCGAACTTGACTAATATATTACAATGTATCTCAGACATCTTTTTAGGTGAGGCTAAAAAATTTCATACACAATTAAAAATCAATAAATATTGACAACATTATGGGGATGTGAATTTTTAATATTTTTAAGGAAAAAAATATTATGGCCAATAACTGCAGCAGTGTTTTAAAATATAATTTGAACCATTTGATTGAAGTAACTTTTATTTAGTTTATTTTTCTCTTCCTCTTAGTTTATTTAATTCTGGGTGTGGCAATTAATTTTTAATCTTTAAACTTTGCTGTTATTAAAAACATAGTTTGATTTATTCAATTAAGATGATTTTTTTTATGAACTATAGATTTAAAGAAAGATCATCAAAGAATCCTTCACCACTCATTTTGTGAACTCTATCTCTAAGTGTGCATGATAATATGCTGCACACAAGTCACTAATGAGTAGGTGACAATTCCAATACTATCTTAAAAAATAAGTTTCATTTGAACATAATTATCATTTTTGATAAGAGGAATAATAATCGCTTCAACAATGCCTTCAAAATTTTTTTGGAAGTGCTTCTAAAATATTGAAGTACAATAACATCTAAGGGTTGGCTTGATGGTCAAGAATTTATCTGAGATGAAGTCTTAGATTCAAATCACTTTCAACATAAAAGGGTTATTCCCAGTAGTATTATCCAGTATGTATGGATAGGGAGATTGTTAAAAGGCCGGAACACTTTGATCTTAAATTTTTTGATTGAAGTACAACATTAACCAATGTCTATTGGCTTTTCTGAAATTGGATTGGGCACTATAATTCATTTAAATTTTAAGCTATGCCTTTGCTAGAATAGCTATATATGTTTGATAAATAAGATAGTATAAATTTAACGCCAGCCATCTTAACATTGATCAAATTTATTAGGAGATACAGAAAGAAGTAAAATTTTTATTTTATCTCTACTGGTGTACCGCTCATCAAGTACTGATATATCGATATGTATATATTCTACAAATCGATACACCAGTAGAGATAAAATAGAAATTTGATCTATCTCATTTCTAATAACAAATTTTGTTCATTTTAGAATGACCGTCTTAAATTCTAAGTATTGTGATAGATTGATAGAGAAGAGATTTTGATAAAATATTCTCACCCAAGCATGCATGGACAAAATGTATCTCTAAGCAGCCTTGTTATTTGTCAGCTTTCTGTGGGTGCTATAAGTGGATCTTTGATCAATGACTTGTGAATTGTGATCTTCACCTGTTACTCCTACACTTCACATGTTCTGAGCTTTTGCCCTTTTCTTTCTCTCTCTCGCCTGTGCTCATTTCCATTTCTGCATAAATGGACAACCAAACCGTATGGGCCGGGCCCACACTTCTACTCGGAGGAAGGAACAAATAATGCAGTGGGGCCCACCTGAAATATTATTATGTCTTTATACTTATAGGGCTGAATTGGAATTTGGAATTGGAACCACCCTCCACCTCCACCTCTACCTCTGAGTGAGTGATATGGGTAAATAAATATTGTAGAATATAAAATTTTGACAGTTAAAATCTATTATTTTATTGTTAAAGTTAAGATATTCACGTGTTTTATTTGATTAATTTTTAAAATATGTGTAAAGTTTATAATCCACAGAAGTTGGGTACAAATTAAAGAACCATAATGAGTGACCCTTTTTTGTGTTGAAGGGTACACTGTTAAAACTAAAATTTGAATTTAAATTGATTTAAATTTCATTTTGTTTTGACTAAAATTTTAGACTTTTATATAAAATTATTTTTTTTAAAATTAAAAATACGAGTAAAAATGGATTTTCATGCTATAAAAGGCTTAAAATATTGAATTTTGCAGAAATAAAAACAAATTATAAGTGGCTTTGAGTCCAAATCCAATATTGGTAGGTGGCTACACAAAATTGCACATGTTGGTTGTATTATTTAACTTCAAGTGACACAATCCGACTTTATAATATTATTTTCAACATTTTAAAGGTAAATAATAACGCTAATTTATTTTGCAAGTTATTTTCTTTTATCATTTGCTCAAATAAATTGTAAATACAATTACAAAGACCCATTGGTATTAAAAAAATAATTTTATCATGGAGAGGAGGACCTTTAAAACTTTCAGCTTAAACAACAATGATAATGATAGATGAATTGAATCAATCAACATTGACACGATCATTCAATTATCATTGTTAATATTAAAATAATTCATCAATTATTTTTCAAATTTGTACTGTTACATATATATTCTCACATTCTACTCATCAACTTTTTTAATAAATATAACACACCAACATCTTCCAGTTCTTAATTTTCTATCCATGCCCACCACCAATAGAGAAATCCAGTACGCTAGTTCCAGAAGGAAAAAAGCAATGTCCAGTGAGAAAATTTAATGTGTGACAATGAACACAAGAAACAGACCGCCCTGTTTCTCCTGTTCCCAATGTGATATCCTGGGACCAAAATCCTAAATTTCAACACGCCAAAAAAGATGGGACTACACAAATTACTTGAATAAAAACTATATTACTGATAAAGGGGAAAAAATGAGACTGGACCCAGTCTAGCATCGCTTAATTAGACCCCATGTGTGAAAATTCCACAGTGCCAGACAAAAAATACAAGAAAGCCCTAAAAGACATCTCACTTTTTTACTTTTTTGGGAATATTCTCAAGAGGAGGCAACTTTCCCCTTTCCGACGACTGTGACCTTATTTCCTTAGCTTCTTCCCTAAAAGCAGAGAAGAAATTTTATTGGGATATGTTAATTAAGAAATGAAAATCATCATGCAACTAAGAAGCAAGTAGCATCAGGAATAATAAAAGTATCAATTAACATCAAATATCCACTTAAAAAAGATTAAATTAAGATAGCAAACAAAACCAAAGAAATGGATGCTTATAGGAAAAACTAAAGTTTGTACATGAGCAGGGTGTCGGGGCTTCCTAGAGATGTTTCAGCTCTGTTTACCTGGACCGCTAGATTTCAAATCACAGTTTACAGTTTGAAACTCATGGCAATACCAACGATCCTAGTATAAATTGTTAAGTAGGGCTCCAAGTTGGTAGCCAGATCGCAATCCACTCGTGATCCAGTTCATGACTTGGTAGAATGTTGGGGGGGTTTGAGCAAAGAAGATCGCTAGATCAGAATCTACTCATGCTCTTAAGAGCTAATACTTCAGCACTTTTATACTTCTTTAAAAACAGTAACAACAGTTTCATAATGTACCCCCTACCTCTCACTCATCCAAAGAGAATCGACTAGTTGTTTCATGTCTCACAATCCCTCTTTGGCATGCACACACATATACAAAGCAAATAAATAAATAAATACCCCCCCTCCCCCCACCAAATAATCTGAAACTATTATTTCCCTGAAACTACTTCTGACCACTTACTTCATGATTCTTACACGTGCCAGTTAAAAAACCCCTTGGAGTGAGTGAATGTTCCTTTGATCCTTTCCCTAAAAGATTCTACCAATGTTGTTTTCAAATAGATCATGGGATTGTTGCTGGAATAATCCACAACTCCTTGTCCCTCGCTTCAACTCCCATGAGCACCCAACCCTTTTGTACTTCGCTTTATCATAAAAAATTAAGGCTGCCCATTTAGACACTAGGTTTTTTTGTCACGAGACACCAGTTTCTGGATTTTGAGGGAAAATTACCATTTTGCCCTCCAGCGTTTTATCCTTAGGGCGTTTTTATTTTTATTTTTCAGTTCCTTCAAATGATTCGTCTGCACAATCGAATCATTTGAAGGATTTTCTTTTAATTTTTCAGTTCCTTCGAATGATTCGATGCACAGTCGAATCATTCGAAGGATCATAACGTCCTTCGAACCAATGGATGTATAACGCTTACAGTAAAAATTTTTAAAAATTTTAAACAATAAAATATCTTTTAAAATTTTAAAGTTATTTTTTAAGCACTGTGTATTTCTAAAATTTTTCAAATTAAATATCTAAACTAATTACGATAATCTGATAAAAATACTTTAAAACTTCAAGGTCTTTTGACATTCCAAAATACTTAAAAACATTGTTTTACAAATAAGGGTATCCCTCAGCTGTGTCAAAAATATATTTGACAGTGTCAAAAGACCTTCAAGTCTTAAAGTATTTTTATCAGGTTATCGTAATTAGTCCGGATATTTAATTTGAGAAATTTTGGAAATACAGAGTGCTTAAAAAATTGTTTTTTAAATAATAAAATTCCCTTTAAAACTTTAAAGTTATTTTTTAAGCACTGTGTATTTTCAAAATTTTTCAAATTAAATATCTTGGCTAATTACGATAGCCATAAAAATACTTTGAGACTTCAAGGTCTTTTGACACTCCCAAATGTGTTTTTGGCACAACCGAGGGATACCCTTATTTGTAAAACACTGTGTTTTAAGCATTTGGGAGTGTCAAAAGATCTTGAATTATTAAAGTATTTTTATCATGCTATCGTAATTAGTCCGGATATTAATTTTGAGAAATTTTAAAAATATATAGTGCTTAAGAAATAGCTTTTTAAATAATAAAATCTCCTTTAAATCTTTAAAGTTATTTTTTAAGCATTGTGTATTTCCAAAATTTCTCAAATTAAATATCTGTATTAATTACGATAACCTGATAAAAATACTTTAAGACGTAAAGGTCTTTTGACACTCCAAATATATTTTTGACACAGCTGAGGGATACCCTTACTTGTAAAATACTGTGTTTTAAGTATTTTGGAATGCCAAAAGACCTTGAAGTCTTAAAGTATTTTTATCAGATTATCGTAATTAGTCTGGATATTTAATTTGAATTTTTTTAGAAATACACAATGCTTAAAAAATAACTTTAAAATTGTAAAAGATATTTTACTGCTTACTGTAGCATAACATTCATTCGTTCGAAAGATGTTATGATCCTTCGAATGATTCGACTGTGCTCGGCTAGGGCTTTCAAGACTGATTCCGACCACCCGGAGTTTCTTAATAAGGCTATCATGAGAAAGGGATTAGGCGTAGTTGGGCAGAGGTTGTCCAAGGAACAAAGCCTGCCAATCCTATCTCGTCCATGACGGGTTCTTCTAAGTGGGTTATTGAGTTGATGACTGCCTCGGAGGAGGAAGAAAAAAATTAGAAATTGGTTATCTCAATCTGTGGTGATCACTTGTTCTAAGCCTCTTTCTGACTCTCACATCATCAATTTCATAGCTGAATCGGGAGTTGTCGCTTCGAAAATCAGCCTTTTTGGTGATGGTTGCTTCTTGGTAACCCTGAAAGATGAAAACGATGTGTAATCTTGCTCAACCTCACCTTTGAAGTTCCGGGTCAGATTCGCATTTGTGGCAGATGGAATCTTGATCTTTATCGTCATTCTCGGAAAACTTGGGTAAGGTTCCTAGGTTTCCTGTTGGTTGGTTGGACTGAGAGTATATTCCTGTCTTTTTGGACAGAGATTTGGAAAGGTTCTCGCCATTCATCACCGCAACAGTAGCGGGGAAGACTGCTCTTCGCTGAATCTCTTTCTGGAAGTCGAGAGCCATCAATCGTTTCCTGCCTCTATTTGGCTGACCCTCAACGGTCAGATTTTCAGGATTTTAGTGCAAGAGGTTGAAATGGCGGTCGATTCTACGGTTTGTTCACTGGAAACTCAACTTGCCTCTTCGTTTGCCGATCAGACTCGCTCGTTGGTCATTCCCTCCGATGTTGCGCCACGTGTTCTTCATGCTCTGGGTTCGCAGCCCGGTGCGGTTGATTACCCTTTTGCCGAGGTGGAGAAAGATGGTAGGGAGACATGCAGTATGGGGGCGCGTGTAATGGAGCCTGTTTTGAATGGTGAGACAACTTTTTTCCACTCTAGGCAATGTGAGAGGGATCTTCTCGAGGTGTCTGTTCTCAAGACTTGTGAGCCTTCTTTTCTGCTTGAGGTGGAGAAAGATGGTGGGGAGAAGTACCGCTTGGGGGCGCGTGAAAATGAGTCTTTTTTTAATGGTGAGCCTGCTTTATTCCACTCCGAGCAACGTGGGAGGAGTTGGCTCGAGGTTAGTAAGTCTGATGTCGAGACTTGTGAGCCTTCTTTTTTGAAGTCTTGTGAGCCTCCTCATCCGCTTGAGGAGATTTTTAATTTTAATGTGTCTGGCCTAGTTTCTGGAGACCAAGTCCTACCTTCTGGCCCTCAATCAACTTCCCTTCAACAAGCCTCCATTTTGGGCCATGTTCCCTCTCATCCTTTATCGATTAAACCCTCTCAGCGGGTCGGTTTACTTGAAGGCCCTCTTTTTCAGTCGCCTGAGGTTAGTTTGGAGACCCTTACTATTACCAATAATCAGCATTTTTCTCATCCTTTTTCTTCTCCCTCTTCTTTTGGCGTCGGCTCAGGGAAAAAGAGTCATTCAAAAAAAGAGAGAGTTGATAATTGGGCTCTAGATCTGCCTTCCTGCTCTAGATCTAGGCTAACTAGGGCCCGTCGTGTTGATCGGACCAATCTTTTGGATCAACTTTGGACCCATGCCCTTTTCACTCATCTCGGCCTTGGCCTCTCTTCTCTTTGGACCGAGGGTTACCACTTCAAAGGTGCCCCTCTCCGATCCTCCCAGTCTTCTTGTCCTGTTGTCGGGCCCTCCTTTAAGTGTCAGCATTCTCAACCTCATTCCATTAATTGGCCTATTCCCTCTTCTCAAGCTCTGCTAAAAGCCAGCCATATTTTTAAGTGGACATTTCCCCCCCCCCCACCTTTGCAGTTGAAATCAAGTCAACAGCAGCTGGCGACTGAGCACTCTCAATCAGTTCTTCTTGAGGATCTGACTCTTTCGAGATCAGATAAGGAGTCTGATGTTTTACAGTTTCAACATGAGGATAACAGTTCTTCTTCATTTATTGATTCGGTACGTGTTCATAGACCTGAGACTGATGCTTTAAAATCCCTGAAGGATAGGGGTTACTCAGAAGACGACGGTAAAACAATCTTAGAGATAGGTAAAAAGTTGGGGATTGTTTTTAATAATAGCGTCCTAGCTATTTCTGACATTCAGGCGGTAAAGGACAGGGACAGAGCTTTGATTTCCTTCTCTTCCAAAAGGAAAAGAATTACTAGTCATATTCATCATAGTGAACAGGTTAGGCTACGAAAGAGATTGGGAGGTCGACGAGTTTCCAAATGACGTTTCTAATTAGGTTTTTTTGGGGTCTTAATTTTTGGGGTCTCGGTCGACTACATATGAGTAGTGGTTGTTGCTCTTTTTTTGGTGTCTGGATGACGTCTTTGGGAGTGGTGTCTGGATGGCGTCTTTGAGAGTTGGAATTTTTTGTGATTTATTTCCTTTAATTTCATGTTGTGCAGATAGGGTTGCCAGTTTTTTAAATTGGGGTGGTGTCTTGTGATGTTGGCGTATCTGTATTTTGGTAGGGGTTATATTCTTTTCTCTTCTTCTTTGGTTTTCTTTGGGTCTTAGTATTTTAGATCCATTGATGCCATCCTTTGTATCTTCTTTCTTGTTTTGTTTTTTTAATACATTTATACTTATTACCGCTCAAAAAAAAAATTATTTTATTTGTAATATTTATATATTTGACCGATTTTGACTACGGTTGAAACCGGTTTTGATTGCGGTTGAAATCGGTTGAACCCAACATTTCTCAAAGACGGTTTGTTAGATTATTTGGTTCTGATAACATTGCTTTCACATCTAACTTTTATAGGATTTGAATCCAAAATCTCTAAATTAAATCATTGGTCTTGAGTATAGTTATATTAGAGGTTATTGACGAAATAATGATAACCAATTGTTTTTATTTTACAGTATGAACATTTATAATTGGAATATGCTAAAATGTTATAAACTAACAGTTTATTTTGTTAAAATTTTCTTTTTTATATAATAAATTATTTAAAATAATGAGGAAATGACAATCCAAAATATAGAACAGTAACAATTGAGCTTTGTAGACATGATAAACTCTTGATATAATACCTCTTCAATCCTCCAATAGAAACACCCAAAAACTTGATTTCCACTATAATACTTTTCAGCGGTAGAATTCCAGTTCACCAAATGTGATTCAGTCATCTTTATTTTTCATTTTTTCAAAATTTACACTCAATTAAAGTTGAAATCGCATAATCTAAAAAATCTATTACATTAAATACATATTTATAAAAATGTGATTATTTAATATTATAGTTAATGAAATTTATATTTTAAATTTATTTATAATGTCATATAGATGTCATAGTTTTCATCATAATCGATTTCTAAAGGGCCTTATTCCTACCATCTTAATAGAGAAATAGACCAAATTAATATAAACAAAGGTTATCGCTTCCCAGAAATTGATCCAAGCGGGGATGAGGTGAATTCGCTAAATGCAAACTTTTTTGGGTTTTTTTTATTATTCTAATTGGAAAATTAAACGAAAATGAATAAAAATAATTACACAAATAAAGTAGAAAAGATGAGAAGAGATGTAGAGATTGAACTCGAGATATTTATGTAGTTTGACTTTTTTGCTACTTGATGAGCACAGAAAATGATTTAAAATGGAAAATACAAGATATGAGCATAAAATGCTATTTTTGGAAAGTGCAGATTTTTAATAAACATTTTAACCTAATTTAGAATTTTTTTATAAACTAATTTAATTCAAACCCATTTATGAGAGTTTAGATTAATTTAAATACATTTTAGAAGTCGAATCTAAGTGGTAGATTATTTATTAATTTCCCATACATGAGAAGCCCATAAGAGATCTGAGTCACTCATTTACACTTTGATCTGACTGGACACGAGATATCATTGCATACACGATGAAAGCCATGACATGGGGAATTCCAGGAGATTCATCTGGTATTGTAATGGATTCAATAAATCATAGCTTCCATGTTTGTAGCAATTTCATGCTTCGAGACTCAAATGGCATTGCCTCTCTGAGGTCGGTACAAACTAGTGCTGAAATAAAAATATTCAGAGTTCATATCTTTTGCTGGAAAGCTGGACCTTATGAGTAACTCACCACAACATTCTGCGAAGTTTGGTGAGTAAATACCCGAGGATCTTGAGGTTCATGACACAGGCAACTTGCATTCTGCAGAGCACATTTCTCAGGATTCATATTTGAACCGATCATCCAACAGTATTTTCAGTTGTTAGAACGTTCATGTAGCAGTGGTGACACTTGGGGCTCCAAACAGCAGCAAGAACTGGCAGTATTCTGGGTCTATTTAACATAGGCGACGGGTAGCTAACAAAAGCAAGTTACAGACAACAGAAATAAGAAAAGAAACAGAGCAACTGAGCAGTGTTCAGACAGCAACCCATTGAGGCAGCCAACGTTCAAGCAAGAACTACATGTGATCTGAGCAACAACGTTCTCCAGCCAAAAGGTGATGACATCCTTTAAAATCTACGCAAAATTCATTTCATCTACTAATAAAATCATTTTCACAATGCACTATCAATTTTTTTGAATAGTAGTACATAGAGTTTTCAGGAAATCCAGAATGATGATAAATGCAATGTTCCTTAGAATAGCAGTAAACGCAGCTTCACACTTCCTCTTCTCCAATAGGATGGATTACACTGTATCACCGTTTCCGCTCTGTGCGCCATCTATACACTGGTCTTTTTGTTGGGCAGACAATCCCATCATCACGAAGCTTGCGTTTCCTACCCTTTTTCTGTTGTCAACAAATAGATTTGATGCACTTACTAAACAAATATGAAAGCATCTGTAATTTAGTAACAAAGTGTAGACATTCTAAGAAGTTCCTTCCTGTAGCAAGTGTGGAGCTCCCTGAGAGACTCAAACACCTATGTGCAAGAATGTAAGTGGATGGCACCCAAAATATCTCCTAAATTTACTATAGTCAAAGGAGGCAGAGCCAAAGCTCCAGGTCCATAATCAAATCTCTCTTTAAGAGTTGATTCTCATGAATTGTAGATATTTCATTTGTTCCAGATGACAGTAACATTTTCACCAAATGAGTTCTTCGTGCTATTGCTTGAATAATAATTTACAAATTATGTGATTGTAGCAATTTTGTCAAGAGGAATGATCTTATGCTATCAATTTCTTCTCTCATTTATTATTTCCAATGTGGATCCAATAGTTTCACAAAATCTACAAAGATATATATGCATATCTGTGTTTATTAAGAGGTAAACCTTACATGTTCCAGATGACACCATTTGCTGTCATCCTCACCATTAGGATGACAGCATAGGATCATTCCTCCTTGGTCAAAGCCTATAAATCAACAACTGAGAAAAGGAAATAACAGTTTACATTCAACAGGAGAATAAAGCCACAAAATCAAGGATAGGAACTCATAAGCTTTAGTTATTCAGGGAATCTTTCATCAAAGTAGAATCTATTTGACCAGTAATCTAGGTCACCAAACCACTGGCCAAAACCTACAGAACTGAAGGTGTTATCCCTGCTGTTTAGGGCCCTAAAGTTCCTAAAGATTAATACCTGTAATTCCTTTTGCAGGGCCATGTCCATGTACAATTTTTCCAACTCAGTTGCTCTTTTACTTCTTGCCTCCAGCTCTCTGTAAGAAGCAGCAAGTTGCCTGGGAAAAAAATTGAAGTTGAGGACTAACTCCATTCCATAGCAGTTGGAATCACACGAAACATTTGATCACAACCTATCTAATAATCTAAGAATTTCTTTGCCTCTCTTAAAACTTAGCTCTGTGTTTGTTTTCAAAATGGGACAAGATTTTAGAGTGTCTGGGAGCCCACAATCATGGTGTTTTCTTCGTGAAAAGGTTCTCCAGCAAACTGTAAAAAAAAAGGGACAGAATGCCATGGCCTGTAATTATGCAACCATATGCGGGGGTATTTTGTTGGCTTGCAGATGCTAACAAGATTCTTACAGTTAATCACTTGCATAGGAAGACGATCATTTCTAATGGGTGAATTTTATGTGTACAGTGCTGAGGACAGTGATTATGCTGCAAAAGTGTCGAGCATGTTGCTGAATTTTTTCAGAGGCAGTCTGGCAATACCTGGAAACCCTTATTAATGAATGGGTTGGAAATGGAAATGAATGTTGGTTTAACACTCTTTGGTGTGCCTTGCTGATGGCTACCCTATGGTACATATGGCAGGAGCACAATAATTAAATTTTCAGGACTAAATCCAGAAATCATGAAGATTTAGCAGAGATGATGAAATCTAGAGCAGCATTAATGGCAGCTGTAGATGTTGTTGGACATCCCATTTCTATTGATGTGATCCAATGTGGACCAGCTGCAGGGGTCCTTGGAAGAGTGGTGAAGAAGGCCGCTATGTGATATTCTCCCCTAGGCTGTGTCAAGTTAAATGTTGATATGAACAGCCAACCAGAGGAGGCAGCTGGCTATGGTAGGCTCATAAGAGACTTTGAGGCCAATGAAAGTGTCACCTATGCAGGCACTCTCACTTCTCATCATGCAAATGCCGCTGAGCTTTGGATCCTGTTAACAGAGATAGAAGAACTGCATAAAGTAGGGACAGTATCTGGACCCATCCTCCCTTTTTTCTTTATGCCAGGTGCTTCCTTCCTCTTTAATCACATAAAGGTCAGGCACTTTAAAACTATACTCGTAACATACCATAGCCCAAGTTGATATGCACCAACCCATGTGGGTTCCAACTGACTAGTGGCCCAGATTCGCATCATGGAGAAGAACATTGGACTGGGGTGAATATCCATAGTTTTCAAGAAACATCCTTGGTTGGAGGGCTTTTTCCCCTATCCAAGGGTGGTTGAACTGATGCCCATCCTGTCCTAGTAAGGGAGACTAACGTAAATGGATCTCACAGTTCTTAATTTTCTATCCATGACCACCACCAATAGAGAAATCCGGTACGCTAGTTCCAGAAGGAAAAAAGCAATCTCAAGTGAGAAAATTTAACGTGTGACAATGAACACAAGAAACAGACCGCCCTGTTTCTCCTGTTCCCAATGTGATATCCTGGGACCAAAATCCCAAATTTCAACATGCCAAACAAGATGGGACTACACAAATTACTTGAATAAAAATTATATTACTGATAAAGGGGAAAAAATGAGACTGGACCCAGTCTAGCATCGCTTAATTAGAACCCATGTGTGAAAATTCCACAGTTCCAGACAAAAATACAAGAAAGCCCTAAAAGACATCTTACTTTTTTACTTTTTTGGGAATATTCTCAAGAGGAGGCAACTTTCCCCTTTCCGATGACTGTGAGCTTATTTCCTTAGCTTCTTCCCTGAAAGCAGAGAAGAAATTTTATTGGATATGTTAATTAAGAAATGAAAATCATCATGCAACTAAGAAGCAAGTAGCATCAGGAATAATAAAAGTATCAATTAACATCAAATATCCACTTAAAAAAGATTAAATTAAGATAGCAAACAAAACCAAAGAAATGGATGCTTATAGGAAAAACTAAAGTTTGTACATGAGCAGGGTGTCGGGGCTTCATAGAGATGTTTCAGCTCTGTTTTACCTGGACCACTGGATTTCAAATCACAGTTTACAGTTTGAAATTCATGGCAATACCAATGATCCTAGTATAAATTGTTAAGTAGAGCTCCAAGTTGGATAGCGAGATCGCAATCCACTCGTGATCCAGTTCATGATTTGGGAGAATGTTGGGGGGGTTTGAGCAACGAAGATAGCTAGATTAGAATCTACTCATGCTCTTAAGAGCTAATACTTAAGCACTTTTATACTTCTTTAAAAACAGTAACAACAGTTTCATAATGTACCCCCTACCTCTCACTCATCCAAAGAGAATCGAATAGTTGTTTCATGTCTCACAATCCCTCTTTGGCATGCACACACATATACAAAGCAAATAAATAAATAAATACCCCCCCTCCCCCCACCAAATAAATCTGAAACTATTATTCCCTGAAACTACTTCTCACCACTTCATGATTCTTACACGTGCCAGTTAAAAAACCCCTTGGAGTGAGTGAATGTTCCTTTGATCCTTTCCCTAAAAGATTCTACCAATGTTGTTTACATATAGATCATGAGATTGTTGCTGGAATAATTTTCCACAACTCCTTGTCCCTTGCTTCAACTCCCATGAGCACCCAACCCTTTTGTACTTCGCTTTATCATAAAAAATTAAACACTCCTATTCTACAAAGATGGCAATATTCAATTACATTTGCTCTTCACATGTCATCTCTAGGAGTAGACGTGTTGCTTGATACACCATACATCAATCCAGATGTGGCCCACCATGGCTCCATTTGCGGTCCCTTAACCATCTCTCAACCCGTTACATTCACTAACCCCCATGATTGAAACCATACCCAATTGGATCAACCGAGTTACACCCACTGATATATTCAAAATTGATTAAATCACACCCTCATTTACATTTATTTGGGGCCTTTAAAACCATACCTGAAGCAATCAAATCAACCTGTTTTTTTGTGCAAGTCCAAGCATATACCTTTCCACCCGGACTCAGAGCAGAACCAGGTGAGTTCCACAGAAACTCAATCCATGAACCATCAGAATCTTTGGAGCCTTAAAAATCAAACCAAGAATGATTCGGTCAAGCTGATTTTGGTGGGTGTATTGTTGAAGCATAGATAGTGCCAGCCCACCTAGGCCTGCCTGTTGCAATCCATCCAAGTGGGCCCCATCAATTCACATGCAACTTAGCTAGGTTACAGACTGGTGATCAAGAGATCATTGCCATCCTAGCTTGAAATAAAAAAAATGTAGAAAAAGGAGAAAACATTTGTGTCCATCATAAAAATCAAAATTGCAGGATAGAATTCTCATTTCGTAATTTTCTTAGGGAATCAATATAAATCTTAATTCAAAATTTCATAATTTAATGGAGACCATTTTGTACAAGAATCCATTGTCAATTTAGTAAATTAACAGAAGAATAGGAAATTATTAAATCCAAAATGTAGTTGACATTCTTCTTTACGTCGAACCTGCACTCAGCGGCAGAGGTCAATTTCTTTTGAAAGTTGAAGGCAGAGATCAATTCAATTCACAAGAAAGTGACAAAGAAAATGTTAAAAAATGTGTTTGAAGATCTTGGGTGACTGGTGCTTAAAAAGACTAATACTGAACCTTAGATTGCCCAGGCAGGAAACAAATTTTATTGTTCTAGCCTTAATATTTAATGTTGGCAAAGTCAAACCTGTCCTCGGCGTAATACACATGCTTGTTTGCCTGCTGATTATCAAGAGAATGCAGCATGGAGCTCAGCTTTTCGATTTTCTGCAGAAGAAAAGAATCTTAGCAATCAAGCTGACAGAGAATAACATAATCATTGAGCAGAACTGCAATTTACTTCATAATTAACAACTGAGTACCTTCTTTTCACTTTGGAGTTTCTGAAGGACATATCCAATGTCTTGAGTCTTCATCAGCATGAGTTCCTCTTGACTGTATTTGTTTGCCTCGCTCCTGAGCAGATATATTAAGTTAATATGCCAACACTTGATAAATATCAAAACAAACACACATACAAAGGTTGAGGAACCAAAGAAAATAAGAGGAGGGAGTATTTTTGGTCTGTTTACTCAGGCCTATGAATTCCATCGACAGTTCTCGTTTTGATCATCTTGAAGTAAAACTCATCTGGGTTCCGAAAGGCTGCCTTCTCTTTAAGTTTCTGAGAACCCAATCAAACCATCAGAAAATATATGACGTTGTTAGCTAGAGTGAAACCCATATTTCAGTTTATAATAACTAACATAGTGTTTGTATACATTGAAAAAACAAAAGTTGTGTTTGCTTGGAAATGGCATGTCCTCTTCAGCAAGTCCATCCAAAAGATAAGAAACTAAATTTTCCTTTCATTAAAAAAGAATGTTTTGAAGGGAAATAATTTCATTTTTTCGAACCACGGAGACCACAAAATCAGAAAATTGAGAGAGAGAGAGAGATTGAAAACTAGCTGCTTTAACAGAAGATAAGTGTCTAAGGAAATTAAAACCAGAAGCTATCTGTGAAAGGTGGCATACCCTTAAAGTCTCTTCTTTACTGTGGAAGGCCTGTGCCCTTATCACATAATCTTTATGCTTCTCGAGAAGTCCAAACTTCTTTCTCGAATGCCTGAGGATAAATACATACAATGTATAGCCATCCACTATTAGGAGCTCATAACCAAGAAAATTGAAAACGTTATCAAAGAAAAAGAAAAAGGCCACTCACGGCTTAGCTCGTTCCTTGTGAGCCCTTCTATAGATCGGATTCCTAAGGGACGACATTGTTGAATGCAAAACAAATACGTATAGCAGCTTCTAGCCTGAAAAATAAATAAACAATAAATAATGCAACAATACAACATCTTTCTCAGGTCCAGAACAGTTCCTCACTATTAAATTCAAGATTTGACATAAGCTTTCTCTGAGAAAGCTGAAATAAAAGTAAATAAATAAAACTAGAGAAAATCATAACTGCTCACATAAACAAGCACCAACAAACGTGAAGTTAGAGATGCTAACCATGCAAATCAGGTCTAAAATCTAAAGAAAGTACTAATAGAAAAGCAAAATCCTTTCTAAACATAGAGAAGAATGACCAACTACAACCTGTTGTAGTCCTATAGAAGTTCAACCCACCTAGTGGGACTCACTTCACGCACAAAAAGTATCTAGATAGAGCATGTAATTTGAACATTTTGATTGAATTGTTCCAGCTGTTCATTTTAGAGGCATCTCATAAGATGTTTATGATCATCAAATCAAGATGAGTATTCTCCCACATTCAATCACTGCAAATTCCATATCCAACCGTTCTCAGACCAAAAGTAGTAGGTACATGTGGGCCCTACAAGGTAGGCTTAACTACAACCGATATAGTTGGCTAGACTAGATTATTTCTCTCTTAAGTGTTAAACAGTTTATACAACCCCATCTCATCATTGTTTGCATGATAAAAAGTTTGTTTTACAAATAAAACTAAAATCCTATGAGGAACAAAGGTCAACGCTGGATGGGGATGGCATCATGCCATAAGCATTTTCTTTTATGACCAAGGTGTCCATGCCTCTTAAAGCACCCGACAAATCCATGGCCAAATTGCATCATTAAAGTCAACAAATGTAAAAAATAATACCAATCGTTAATAAGCCATAATCATCAACATAGTCAAATTTGAAATGAAATCAAAATTTTGTAAAGACTTCTTTAAAATAAATAATTACATAAAATGAGAAAAATACCTCAAAATTTGAAATTCCGTAAGAGGGGCGAGACGGTGACTGGAGGCGAGAGAGGCAGAGGCAGAGGCCAGCAAGACTGTGAGAATCGAGAGAGGAAGAGGGAAAGAGTCGAGAAGACGGCGGCGAGACAGACACGAACACCGGCAGCAAGAGTGAGGCAGATGCGAGAGAGGAGAGAGTAACGAGAAGGGTGATAGTAATTGCAAAATGCAATTTAGGTTTGTCGTGACCCCTGACTCGTTAACTCTCACGTGTGAGCGACTCAGTGAGTATAACACACGAAGGAAGACGGAAGCAACCAATGGTTAATGATAGTCATTTGTTGTAACACTTTGGAAATGATGGAAATATAAAAGTGTTTTATTTGTAATATTTATATTACATTATTATTTGATCGGTTTTGACTGCGGTTGAAACCGGTTGAATCTGGTTGAACCTAACATTTTCTCAAAGACGGTTTGTTAGATGGTCCGGTTCTGATAACATTGGTTTCATGTCCAACGTTTATAGGATTTGAAAAATATCTAAATTAAATAATGAGTCTTGAGTAGAGTTATAGTTAACGTTTATAGGTTCACATTTTCTTTCATATCCCAAGTGTTTGAACCTTTGGCCAACTAGAGATCTTAACATAAGATGATCTGTAGGTGGTTCAGTAGCAAATGTTAGAGCTCCAAGAGTATCCATAATAACGTTAACCCAAAGAAGCTATAAATAAAAAGAAAATCTGAGATTATAGTGTTAAAAAGGAAAAAGAAAAAGAAGTTATTAGTCCTTACAGATTATCTTCCGTCTCATGTTATCCCTAATAAATTGGATCCTATATCTGGGTTATTATTTACAACCAATGTTAGAATAAAACTTAAACAACATCCTTAACAAACTTGAGTTGTTACTTACGACTAATGTTGTTGCAATGAAACTTGATAAAATGACATCCTTATTTACTATTGATCTTGGGGCCTCCAAAACCATTCCTAAAGTCATCTAATCCAAACAAGTTTGTGTTTGACAGGCATCATATACATGCAGAGACCGTTCCAACCAACCCGCCTGTACGACTACACACAGTCCCACATGACACATACAGAGAGAGATTGAAAACTAGTTTTTAATGATCTTTTCCTTTAGAAAACCTAGACTCACCACTAATCAAAGAAGCATGAAAGATGGAAAGGTCCATTCATGTAATAAAGACACAATAATCAATTTGAATAGAATACCAGAGTGACAAAGTTTTCAAGTACCAAAGTCATCTGTGGAGAAGTGTGAAAAATATGTTTTGATCCAAAAGTGGGTGCAAGTTAGATTGTTATCAGATTTAGGGCTTTTCTAGTACATGAGGAACTTGAGTGCAATGGCATGAATGGGTAGTAAGGGGATTAATGTGGGGCCTTGTAAAGTGTTCACTACACTCAATCAGTTTGAAAGGTGGAAATATCATGCAATATAAATATTCAAAAGTTATAGCAACCATGATGGAAAATGCAACCATAGACCAAAAAAAGTGTATGTGGAATTCAAAATTTTGATACTCCATCTTCCCATCTTTGATAACAAAATCTTCTCAAATGTGAAATGGAATGGGAAAGAAGATCAAGTTTCAGATCATACAGAGATTTTCTCAGCAATTTGTTCTCTTGGGCTATCACTCAGGTCGCGGAATGCTCTTTCCTCAATCAGTGTTGGATATGTGGCAGCAGTTTCTGAATCAAGTATTCCACACTCTAAAGCTATTGCTTTTGCTGTATGAAGATTATCACCAGTCAGCATGCGTACCTTTTGTGTCAGAAAAGAGAAATTAATCATTAGAAACATGTTAAAAAAATAGGATAAAAAGGCATCACATTATCCATTAGGTTCTTTTTTTTAAGTCCATTATCCATTAGTATTTAAGCTTTTTTTTTTAATGGTTCATATATTAATAGACAAAGAGGCACCAGAGGTGTAAATACAAAAAGAGAAAGCAAAAAATAAGCAACAAACAAAAATAACTGGAAAGTAAACTGCCCATAGAAAGGGTGAACACCCTGAGCACCAAACACAAAACAATAAGAGCTCAACCCAGATCAACACATTCTTTCCAGGCATGCAAAATGACTAACATAGATATGTTCCTAAATTCTTGTAAAGAAGCAGCCCACGATGCACACTTGGTGAGAGCACATCTTCCAACTGCCGCATTGGAATCAGTAGTACCTTTGAAAAGCCTATTATTACATTCCTACCAAAGGCTCCAAACTGTGGTAAATAAAGATAGTTGTCACAAGGAAAAGCACTTGGGCGAGACAAACAATATCTCAAGTGAAAGACAACTCAGCAATCAACGATGGCATAACCCAAGCCACACCAAACTGTAAGGGTGAAAGTTTTCACTAAGTCTTGTCCTCATTCTCTTAAATCAATCTTTTACAAGATAGGCTCCACTATTTCTCTTACAATTGACCTTTTACATGTGCGCTCGATTTCAACCAGAACAAAGATATTGGTCAGTTACTGTTGAATCTTCCGACACAAGTAGTAGTAACAAAATAAGAAATTAATAGTAAACATTCCCACATTGTAAGTGTACATAACTCTAACTGTATATTCAGCTTCTCCTCATTTATGTTTTGGAACTGAAGTGATTGTTTGTAATATAAAAGTGTTTTATTTGTCAAAGAGGACAAAAAATGAGTGAGGGAGCGAGAGAGCGCAACAGCAAGAGAGAGTGTAAGAGTTCCTTTCAGTGAGGAGCTGAGTGAGCAGGGGGTTTCTTCTCGAATCCTGACGAACAGAGGATCGACAACGGGGAAAGCTGGAAGCACCCGAAGAGGAAGCAGCGGACTAAGGCCTTCGATGGCACACCGATCACCTTGTTTGTGGCTAACTTACCGGATTTTACATCCCGGAGTTGGCTTTTGGCCACTTCCAGAAAATGGGGATCAGTTACTGATGCCTTCATTCCTAAGAAGAAAGATGTTGTTGGTAAGACTTTCGGCTTCGTAAGAATGACATCTGGTTGTGAAGCTGAGAAAGGCATGACTGCTCTTAATGGTCATGTGGTGCAAGGGCGAAAGTTGTTGGTAAACTCAGCACGATTCAAGAGAAATGAGATCTCTGGTATGTCTCGATCTTCTTGCTCGGCTAGGGCTCTCAAGACTGATTCCGACCACCCGGAGTCTCTTAATAAGGCCTATCATGAGAAAGGGATTAAGAGTAGTTGGGTGGAGGTTGTCCAAGGAACAAAGCCTGCCAATCCTATCTCATCCATGACGGGTTCTTCTGAGTGGATTATTGAGTTGATGACTGCCCCAGGGGAGGAAGAAAAAAATTAGAAAATGGTTATATCAGTCTGTGGTGATCTCTTGTTCTAAGCCTCTTTCTGACTCTCACATCATCAATTTCTTAGCTGAATCGGGAGTTGTCGCTTCGAAAATCAACCTTCTTGGTGATGGTTGCTTCTTGGTAACCCTGAAAGATGAAAAGGATGTGGAATCTTGCTCAACCTCACCTTTGAAGTTCCGGGTCAGATTCGCATTTGTGGCAGATGGAATCCTGATCTTTGTCGTCATTCTCGGAAAACTTGGGTAAGGTTCCTAGGTTTCCCGTTGGTTGGTCGGACTGAGAGTATCTTCCTGTCTTTTGGACAGAGATTTGGAGAGGTTCTCGCCATTCACCGCCGCAACAGTAGCGGGGAAGACTGCTCTTCGCTGAATCTCTTTCTGGAAGTTGAGAGCCATCAATCGTTTCCTGCCTCTATTTAGCTGACCCTCAACGGTCAGATTTTCTGGATTTTAGTGCAGGAGGTTGAAATGCCGGTCGATTCTACGGTTTGTTCACCGGAAACTCAAGTTGCCTCTTCGCTTGCCGATCAGACTCGCCCGTTGGTCATTCCCTCCGATGTTGCGCCACGTGTTCTTCATGCTCTGGGTTCGCAGCCCGGTGCGGTTGATTACCCTTTTTTCCGAGGTGGAGAAAGATGGTAGGGAGACATGCAGTATGGGGGCGCGTGTAATGGAGCCTGTTTTGAATGGTGAGACAACTTTTTTCCACTCTAGGCAATGTGAGAGGGATCTTCTCGAGGTGTATGTTCTCAAGACTTGTGAGCCTTCTTTTCTGCTTGAGGTGGAGAAAGTTGGTGGGGAGAAGTGCAGCTTGGGGCGCGTGAAAATGAGTCTTTTTTTAATGAGCCTGCTTTATTCCACTCCGGGCAGCGTGGGAGGAGTGGGCTCGAGGTTATTAAGTCTAATGTCGAGACTTGTGAGCCTTCTTTTTTGAAGTCTTGTGAGCCTCCTCATCCGCTTGAGGAGATTTTTAATTTTAATGTGTCTGGCCTAGTTTCTGGAGGCCAAGTCCTACCTTCTGGCCCTCAATCAACTTCCCTTCAACAAGCCTCCATTTTGGGCCATGTTCCCTCTCATCCTTTATCGATTAAACCCGCTCAGCGGGTCGGTTTACTTGAAGGCCCTCTTTTTCAGTCGCCTGAGGTTAGTTTGGAGACCCTTACCCTTACCAATAATCAGCATTTTTCTCCTCCTTTTTCTTCTCCCTCTTCTTTTAGCATCGGCTCAGGGAAGAAGAGTCATTCAAAAAAAAAAAGAGTTGATAATTGGGCTCTAGATCTGCCTTCCTGCTCTAGATCTAGGCTAACTAGGGCCCGTCGTGTTGATCGGCCAATCTTTTGGATCAACTTTGGACCCATGCCCTTTTCACTCATCTCGGCCTTGGCCTCTCTTCTCTTTGGACCGAGGGTTACCACTTCAAAGGTGCCCCTCTCCGATCCTCCCAGTCTTCTTGTCCTGTTGTCGGGCCCTCCTTTAAGTGTCAGCATTCTCAACCTCATTCCATTAATTGGCCTATTCCCTCTTCTCAAGCTCTGCTAAAAGCCAGCCATATTTTGAAGTGGCCATTCCCCCCCCCCCCCCACCTTTGCAGTTGGAATCAAGTCAACACCAGCAGGCGACTGAGCACTCTCAATCAGTTCTTCTTGAGGATCTGACTCTTTCGAGATCAGATAAGATGGTGATTTACAGTTTCAACATGAGGATGACAATTCTTCTTCATTTATTGATTCGGTACTGTTCATGGACCTGAGAATGATGCTTTAAAATCCCTAAAGGATAGGGGTTTACTCGGGACGACGGTAAAACAATCTTAGAGATAGGTAAAAAGTTGGGGATTGTTTTTAATAATAGCGTCCTATCTATTTCTGACATTCAGGCGGTAGAGGACAGGGACAGAGCTTTGATTTCCTTCTCTTCCAAAAGGAAAAGAATTACTAGTCCTATTCATCATAGCGAACAGGTTAGGCTACGAAAGAGATTGGGAGTTCGACGAGTTTCCAAATGACGTTTCTAATTAGGTTTTTTTGGGGTCTCGGTCGACTGCATATGAGGAGTGGTTGTTGCTCTTTTTGTGGTGTCTGGATGGCATCTTTGGAAGTGGTGTCTGGATGGCGTCTTTGAGAGTTGGAATTTTTGGTGATTTATTTCCTTTAATTTCGTGTTGTGCAGATAGGGTTGCCAGTTTTCTGAATTGGGGTGGTGTCTTGTGATGTTGGCATATCTGTATTTTGGTAGGGGTTATATTCTTTTCTCTTGTTCTTTGGTTTCTTTTCTAAGAGATTTGGATAGTGCCATAAACATATTGAAAGTGAGAAATGATGTTTATCTAAGTTCATAATCTTAAAAGTTTTGACAGTAGGACAAATTCATTGCACGACATAGTACTTTGCTAATCAAGTTAGACACTAATGAAAATATAGGAAGATGGTGGGTCACCTTGTTGAAGACCACAAGAAGATGAACCCTGTTGGCACACCATTCAACAAAATGATGGGCCGAAGAAACAAATTCAGAGATCCAGCCTCTTTACCAACTCCAAAATCCATCCACTACATCACATAGTCTAGAGAAAAGCCCAATCAGCCATGTTGTATGCCTTCCAAAATCAATGTTGCAAATTAGGCTAGGAATGATAACTCCATGCCTCAAATAAATAGTCTCATGTGCCATTAATTTTGTTTCCATTATCTAATTCCCTTGAACATAAGCTCCTTGATTTAAAGAAATTACCTCACTGATCACCTTCCTAAAGTGATTTGCTAATACTTGTACAAAAAGTTTCTAGATGCTTCTGAGAAGACTAATGGGCGTGGAATCCGTTAGTGAAGTTGCTCCTGCAATATTGAAGATGACTACAATGAACCACCCAAGTCTTCAGAAAGTCTTCCTGTTTTGTAGAATTCATCAAAGAAAGCCCAAATATCTTCCTTTATGCATTCCAAAACTCTTATAAAATTCATTGGAAATCCATCTTTCAAATCTCCTCATGCAAGAAGCATTCCTCTAACATAGTACTAGTAGATAGATACTTGAATTCTATGAAAGACTATACTATCCAGAAAGGCGCAGATTGATCAACAAAAAATGTATGAGCAAAAGAAATCCATGACTTCATCACTAATTTCATTTCAATATTCTAAATGCCAGAAACTCTACTTGAGATGCCATTCCAGCTTTCCTTAATCAACTTGGTGACATTTGAGAACAAAACATGGCCACTCTCACCCAAATCCCTTTTCCAGCTTCAGGTAGCAATTCTAATGTGCATATTTTCTATTCATACATTATTTTCTATTAGCTTTATTTTCACACCTTATTTTCATTTAAATAAATCTAGATATAAATTTATTTGAATATGGTGTTGTATGATGCGCTTTAGAAATAAATATATTCCCAATGATTATGTTGAGATTATTTGTACAAAAGTGCAATCAATAATGCTAGAACCGTGTGTGGTAAAACAACAAAGTTCTCTGTTGAAGTAGGACTCCATCAAGGATCCGCTTTAAGCCCATACCTGTTCGCCCTAATCATGGACAACTTAACATCGGGAATCCAAGATGAAGTCCCATGGTAATGAGGTCATTAGGCCAATGATTCACATTCGTGGACTTATTAGTGGACCTTGATCACATGGAGAGATGCTTTAGCTTCCATGACCCAATTTGATCAAGAGAGACATCATTGGACTCCGTCTAATAATCCTAGTCATTTTGTTAGTCCAAGCCCAATGACCCAACAACCCCGAATGACCTAGTTAAGCTTGTAAGCCCAAGTCCATTCATTACTAGCCCAGACCCAAATAAAATCCACTCCAATTAGCCCAAATAAATGTCCAATGACCCAAACCAAAGTCAACATCCTCCACCCTTGGCAATGCAAAACCATGCAAGCCATTAACGTTGGAGCCATGCAAAATCATGCATGAGAATAATGTGTGAATGCATGGAGGTAACTACAACTCTCCAATGAGGTGTGGAGCTAAGGCAATGTTATCACTTTGAGAAATTGGGCAAGATATCGATGCACCATGTCATATTAGTGGAAAGTATATCCATGCACAATGGAATATCAAATACAACCACCAACGCCTATCCCATTGAGAATTATGTGGGACATTTGCTATTGTTAGTAATTGAGGATATTGCTTATGACCGTGCATGACATTTTTAGGATTAGTTTATTAATTATTTAATAAAATCCAAATCTCAAAATTTGTGTGGCAGATTGGGATAATTTAGGCATGGGTATTTTAGTGTTTTTACATCTTTTTCTCTATAAATTGAGATGTAGTTTTGATTTTCATTCAGTGAATAAAAATTACTTTGAAAAGATTCTTGGAGTTTCATGTGTGTTCACACCGAACTGTGGCCGAGGCACAAGCCAACCCTCGGGAGGGAAAACCCACCGTACATGTGGTCCAAACCAAGTGAGTACCAATAGATTTTAATTCAATTATGTCTTAATGGTTTTTAGATTAAGAGTTTAATTTCGATTTTCATTTATCTCTTTAATTCCGCTTCCACATTCCAATCATTTAATTAAAGAGACCTTAATCTAAATTCCACTAAGCGTAATTGGATTCCTGGAAAGCATGTTTAATTGCAAGATTCGTTCGTAAACTCGTAACTTTATGCAAATCCACTCATGTTTCGTGATTGGTTGCATGACTTTGAAGATGGAAACATCTTTAGATCCATCTCGCCTGGCGCGTCTGAGTCGGATCTCTTCGGAACCCGACCCAGGCCTGCATCACATGGTGTACGCTTTTTGAGGACGATATAGTATTAATTAATGAGAAGAAACAACACGCTAGACTAGATTTGTGGAGAACATTAGAGCCAAATAGTTTGAAAATTAGCAGAACTAAAACAAAATACATGGAATGTAACTTTAGTAGTTTAGACGATAGTGACGATATCTCGGTAAAAATAGAAAACGACTTAGTTGTACATTGTAATCAGTTTAGATACTTGGGCTCTATGGTAGAATCTCAAGGAGGTTTCAATTTACATATAACAAATAGAACAGGAGTGGGATGAGTAAAATGTAGACAAACTAGTGGAGTCTCTTGGGATAAAAGAGTCATCTTCGTCTAAAACAAAGATTTTATAAAACAATTATTAGATTTGTGATGTTTTACAGAGTAGAGTGTTGGACAATGAAAAAAAAAAAGACAAATAAATAAAGGCAGGACAACGAAGATGTGTACGCTACATTGGATGAGCGATTTAACTCTATAGGATAGAGTTAGCAATGAACATATTAGGATAGTTTAAGGATAGCTCTAGTACATGACAAATTGAGAGAATCTCATTTAAGATGGTTGGGTCATGTTAGTATAAGAACAAGCATAGTCCCAATGGTAGAATGGAGAGGCTATAGATTGAAGGCACTAGGAAAAGAGGGGGACCTTCGAGAACATGGAGGAAGGGATAAAAAATGACATGTTAAACTATGGAGTGGCTGATGATAGGGTTTATGGCAGAGTTACTTGGAGAATAAGAACTCATAAAGCCGACCTCAAATGGATGGGATTATTGGCTGATATTGATAATGATACCGCATGCCCTTATCCTGATGTCTTTTTTTGGTTCACCAAGTCTGACACCTCGAACCTTGCCAAGCATCGAGACTTAGACCCATACCCATGCAACATAGATAAAAGTCAATGAAGAGTCCTATGGGAAGGAAGTTTTGGTGTTTGCTCTTTGCTTGTGTGCAAGTTCCACATGGAAATGTTGGAAGACTCTTCCAAGTCTCATGAAAAAAATGTGCCTACGTCACCCATCTTATGAAAGGAAGTCTCTTGAACAAATGGTTTGTATTATCCATCCATTGACCCATAAATCAAGAGGAAGGAAAAGAAATGGTGAAAAAAATCAGCATCTTTGCTCCCCTTCCATCCCTCAATCCATGTATGTCTAAAAGTAGGAAACATGTAGTGAATGGTATAGAAAACGGATCATTCTCATTGTCATTGTTCACCATCAAGGAAATCTTATTCATCCCTATTTGGGTTCAAATTCTATCACTATGCAGCCCAAAATATAATTTCTAAACTACTCACGATCCTAACTGGTTTCTCCCTTATCTTAGTAAGTTGAAATAGCAGTCCCTCAGATCTTGGAACTGATTTTCAGAGTCATGCAGGTAATACACATCTCTTAAGCATAAAATGAAGAATGCTGGGTATGCTTGGGTGTTGAGCTTGTAAAAGTGAGGCAACAGTTCATTGGTCAAAACTGTGAGTTTGAAGGGCCCCAACACAGATGGGCTATCCACAGAAAATCACCCAGATAGTAAGATCCCAACCACCCAATCCTTGCCTTCTCTCATGAATGCAGAAGATGGCAGTAGCATTACCTTCCTAACCATCTAGTTTCCAGACACAAATCGAAGTATTGGAATTTAACCATGTGGAAGGCTTCCTGTGCAAATGCCAATGGTTTCAAACCCTCTAATATTCATCCCCACCAACTGGGAGAGTGATTCCACACAACAACATGGAAGCAGACCTTACTTATTGGAGATCGAGATGGAGGGTTGTAGATGACCCAATATACTAAAAATAAGTTGTTGAAGGAATTGCCCACGAATCAATCAAAGCTATTGATTGGAAACCATGACTGACTTCTCACGTCAACGGCCTATAAGCAATACCCAGGGTAAGATGCTACAGATGTCTAGTTGGATTGACTTTTGGTACATGTGATCATCCAGAATCCCTCCTTTACCAATATCATACATGTTGCTGACTGGTCCACATTTTACTCATCTACATCGACTCACTCCTCCAAAAAATTCAAACTCCGGCCCCGATAACCCCATTACTTTGTATCCAGTAAAACCCTAAAAACAAAATGATGAGAAGAAGAAAAGAACACACACTGAGAGAGAGAGAGAGAGACCTGTAATAATTCCATGAACAACAGTACCATTCTTGAGCTCAATCGAGACGGTCTCGTTGTTCAACTTCATCAAAAACCTAATTTGAATTTTGTTCACAAACACAACCGAAACACAATCCATTATAATACTTCCTTTCCATCTGAAACAAATAATAGAAAGAAAAACTGGGTCTGATTCTCTTACGTCACAAGCTTCATTTTTCCTCTTCTTGTGGAGATGGCGACAAGAGAGAGGTGAGAGGGCGAGGAATAAGAAAAACTAGGGCTAGAGCCTAGAGTGTGGCAAGTCTGCAAAGAAGCCGGAGCAGAGTCTTCGTTTTAAAGAATCCTGTTTGTGGATCGGCCCTTTCCCAACTCATGGACCGTCAAGATCTACCGGCCTCTTTAGCTAAGCATTTTGTCGTGCCATTGGCCCATTACTTTTAGCCAGGTGTAGAAAATTTGTCTGAATCGAGATCTCGGGTGAGTTTTTTTTCTCTTCAAATCTTTTACTTTCAAAATTTCGGTGGTTTTTTTATTTTTAAAATAAAAATAAAAAGACTATTTTTTAAAAAGAAAATGAAAAATATAAATATCAGCTCTTCATCTCAAGCCCACAAGTTAAAAAAAAAAAAGAAATCGGCCAGACCGTTTAACCCATGCTTTTACTTGAAATGAGAACTAGATATACTTAAACTATGTAGGTATTTTTTGAAATATAATATAACATTAATCTATTTAAAATTTTATTTTAATTTTAATTCTATATTAAACTAAAGACATATTAATCTTGAGCAAAAGACTTTCTTACCTGTACATCTGTTTTATAATTAAAAAATAATTTTAAGTTTTCAAAAGTTTAAAAACTTGAAAAAATATAGCTTCTATAGTTCAATTCAGTAATCATTTTCGGGTTTTTATTCAAATCAAACTTGTGAAACTTGAGTTGGATCTTTACTCGACCAGCATGACCTAATTTTAAAAATCATTGAGCTGAATTAAATATTTTTAATTTAAAGTTGAATTGAGTTGAATGAAAAAAAAAAACCCATCAAATTTGAATTTGACAGGCTTAGCTTTCAAAGATCAACGGGACCCGACTCACATAATAGAATCATAGTTGGGATCTGACCCGACCCGCATCATAACTTTTGTTTTCCAACATGGGTCACTCCAAATCCTAATGACTTTACCTTAAGTGTACATTGACGTATTAAACCCGAATTCATCCCTTTCATTGCTTCGGCTGCATTGAAATCTATCCCTGTATTGGATGATTTTTCTCTATTCTCATATTGATAATTAGACTTCTAATGAACCTATCACATTGGACTAAAATGGAGCCTAAATAAATACAAAATATTAAAAATAAAATTTAATTTAAAGAGATAAATTTAAGAATTAAAAAATAGTTTTATCAATTCATTCAAATCAATTTTATTGTAGTCTCATATTCATATTTAGTACTTTCTAAGAAAATTATCATATTAGACTGGACCTCATAGAGTGTAAATGTGAATTACATTATATATTATAGAATATATAGGTGGAACTGCTTACCACATACAGCACAGAAGCAGAAATGTAAATGAACAATCGGTAATATATATATATAGGTGTGTTGAGTAGCCCATTATATGGCAATCTAATGGGTGAATTGTAATTCTTGAACTTTTAGCAATAAAGAAATTCTATAGTGTTGCTCTTTAAGTTTTTTTCTTTAAGGCTTTGCAAAGCCAACATACCGTACCACAATAAGGCAGCAGGCAATCAAGAAGGAGAAGAAGATGCTGCAAAGTAATGCACATACTTCTTGTGGACAATGAACTATAACAGCACAAAGCATCTGTCTTACTGTCCCTGAATCTGATAATAAACCGAAAATCAAAAGTATACTCATTCATAGATGGGATCAAGAAAGAAAGGGGTTTTGGAGCCTAAGGGTGAAAGATGCATGTCTAGGTGCAAAGTCTAATTTTGTTAGTGCATACATTTAGATACTTAGAAATATATATGTGCAGAGTGATGCATGCTGAGACAAATAAATTGTCGAAATCCGAATATTACGCGGAAGCTTAGTTACAATTTAAATAACCCGGGTGCAAAATAATAACCAAACAAAGCTTTTACAATCTATAGCTTGAATGATGATAATAACCCAAATATCTTGAAATTATGGCCTTAACAAACAGTCAAACTCACTTGTCTCAAACCAGCCAAACATGAAACAATTATGACGTGTGATTAGATGAACCCAATTGTTGGGTTATAAAGTAAATAGCACTAAGACCCACAAAGACACTCGATGAAGAGTAATATTGCTTGATGAATTTTCACTAGGTGGAATCAATACATTGGCCAAACCTTGAAGCTGATGATTGATAAAATGATTGTAACCCAGTCAAATTCCATAGATACCCAATGTCTAAACGAACCTATTTGGATGGATCAGGTTGAATAGGGCCTCAGAACCAGCGACAGATTGGTAGTGCTTACAGCGGAAATAAACAAGAATCGAACGGGAAAATAAGCACAATCTAACACAAGCAAATTTACGTGGTTCGTCCCCACCTGGCCTACGTCCACGGAGTGTGAATGAGATTTTATTATGAGAAAAGAAGAGAGTACAATATACAGTAATAAACTTAACGAGCAAACCCGATTGACGTCTGGGCAGCAAGAGACTGTGCACGACTATGAGCCTGCACTCCCGTCTCTGTCGAGCGATTCTCCACCTTACTTGTCTGTCCTGCAAAAACCCCTTTGGCCACACGACAGACTGCTATCAATCTCCTGTAATGCTTATGTGAGCAGCTCCTCTCTAAACCTCCTGCTTGGAACAGATGTTGTCCCTGAACAACAGCTTGTTCACTCGAATAGCAGCAACCCCTCTCTTGTATTGTCGTGCTTCTCTCTCAAGACAGGAAAGGCAGCCCCTTCTTTGATAACAACACCTCTTTCTCAATGCTTTAATCTATACGTTGGTAAGTGACTGATCTTATAGCCAATACCCATCGCATAAATAGAAATTGCCACTATTTTGTCTCTTTCCCTTTAGAATTAGGAAATCCAATTCTAGATAGAAGACTTCACCATGTCCTTCTCTTGCCACAGTTGAATATGCTCCTCGGGTCCCACTTAGACTTACCTTGTTTCAAGCATAGCAGTTGGCTTATGCCACTTAGATTGTAGAGATCACCTTCTAATCCAATTCTAAGCAACTTCTATTTCCAACACCAGAGAAAATCAAGGAATTGTTTAGTGGAACTGAGCCATATCCCAACATAGATGGTTGCTGCCCCTCTGGTTATCGCCTATCTCTCACAAGTTGCAGGTTCTGAAATAACCCATTGCATCGTGGTACGTTGGTTTAGGACTACTTGTCCAAACCTCCGAGAATCTCAATGGAGAAAACAAACCATTGTTTACTAAAGGATAAAATCAACTTTTATTCATCAAAATCTTCCCCAAATTTGATTACACACGACTCTTTATATAATAAAATCTACCGACTGACATCCTAATTAAGGAGCCTACCCTCCATAATTCTAATTCAAGAATTACAACAATTTTAGAAATAGTAAAAAAATAACAACTTCCAAATAAGAATAATATTAATCCATGTAGTCCTAAATAACTATGCCAACTAATCACTACGATCCTAGAAAGTCCAATCCTGATCTGATTAGAACTTTATTATTTGTTGGAATTAATTGGATTCCCAATCATGGATCGGCCATGGGTTATTCTTGGTCTCACAAATATTGGGCTTGACTTTGGGCTCAATGTTTTCAATTGGATTCAGCACATATAAAAGCTCGATGCACCGACTCGGAACTTGCACTGTTAATTTGCTCGTAACCCATCGGGATCGAAAATAAAATTTTAATCTTTCGACTTGACACCCGAACTTGCTAATTTGATAATGAGTCCGCCTGAATCAAAATTAAAATTTTGATTACATCTCTGGATGGCCGCATCAGAGAGTGATGGATCATGTTCTTATTAGATCAATGTTAATAAAATACAATACTACTTGTTTAGAAAACCACATATAACTCACTACTCCCTGGAATGAATCAACAGATTACAAACTGCAAATATCAAAAAAATGGGAAGGAGGGGGCAATCAAAGAAAGAAGAGAAACAACGGTAGGAGAAGCATCGCATACACCAGAGATGGGTGTATGCATTCAAGGAGAGGCATTAAAGATTTTGGCATGGTTTCACTTACCTTTCACCGCCGTCTACTGTGTGCCTCCGCCACTCCAAATCGCGTTTGTAGCGATAAGGAGATGAAGACGACGGTGATGTAGCGACAGATGACACCGGACGTTGATTCAATCTACCAAACAAGGAAAACCGCTTCTTGGGAGCAATGTTGGGTTTGGCTGTGAATAGAGCAGGAATACGGAGTTGTTTGGGGAGCGGTGAGATGAAGGTGGTGTTGGTTTGTTTGCAGGGACGGCAGAGGAAGAAGGAAAAGATGGAGGCTGAAGTAGGCTGTATAGCTTACACGTAATGCAGGCCGATGAGTGTGGCTTTGATTTGATTAGAAGATGGAAAGGTAATGGAAGAGAAGAAAGGGACTGAAGGTGGAAGAAGGACGAACCCTGCTTCAAGATCTGAAGCAGCAATACGAAACACCGAGTGTAATTGTGATAGGATTAGTTTATTTTAATTAGTAGTTGCTTTGTTTTAATTTCCAAAGTTAGTAATTTTGAATTAGGCATGTGAGGGTCGGCTCACATTGAGATTAGGATTTAGTTTTTTTTTTTCTATATATACATGACATGTAACCGTTTTAGAGGAGACGATTATGAAATAAAATATGATGTCATTTTCCATTGGAAAATCTTTTGAAGGCTCAATCATAAGGGGCAACTGCACATTGAATCAAATTTCTGAGTTGATTAAATCCATCTGGTTGCAGTTAGTAACTACGGGTTATACCTATGTCTGGATTGAATTTAAAGTTGGACTGATTAAAAGAATTAGGAATAGGTTTTGAATTGTGGGTTTTTGAACTAATCTTAAATGAGTATTAAAACCCAAGTTTTCAAACTCTGTTGACTGAATTCCAATGAGAAATTTATCCAGTTTTTGAAACAGCGTTGCAACTGATTTCGGGTGAGAGCATTTGATAAATTTTGTTTTCAGTTGTTATAATTGAATTGTACAAATCAGTTTTCTAAAATCCGTTTTGAAACTGATTTGTCATGGGTTAAAATAGTTCTTTCAAAATCTTATTTGGCCTGATTCTAATTAAGTTTTAAACCCAATTTTAGAACTTGTTTTTAAGGAACAAAACCAGTTTGAAAGTTCGATTGTGCATGGCTTTAGTGTTAGGATTATTAGAGAAATAATCATACCAAAACAAATGGAATAAAACAAGCACAATAAAAACACCGACAATTTACATGGTTTAGCCCTCCTCACCTACGTCTAAGGAGCATGAAATAATTATATTAAGAGAGAATAAAACACAAGATACAAGAGAATGATAAATAAATTTAAACCAAACTTAATTCAAAAAACCTCTTGAAACTGACGTTAGAATACTGAGAGCGATCTGTACAACATTCCACTGTTTGATAGCCAAGAGATCAATGGCACAGAAGGTACACATTAAAATCATCTATGGCCAATAGTGGTGTCAGATGGGTTTGTTTTTAGATATAAGTATAAATGTCATGAAAAAACCAATCAAAATAGATAGAGACTAAGAGCTGCCACATACTCCACAAACATATCCCAATTGGGACAATATAAAATATAAGCCCCACTAAAGAGAAATGTCTTGTATTCCTATTTTTTATTTTTTAATAATTATTTTCTTACCGAGTGCGTTAAAAGTTTATTAATAGATTCTCTGAGTCAATACAAATCTGATAAAAAAAGAAAGAGGTCTCGGGCGAGATCTTTCTCTCTCTTCAATTTTTTTTTAAAATCTTTGGTGGCTTTTTTTTTTTTGAGAAAAAATCATTTTAAAAAATTGAAAAACTGCTGTTTTAAAATATATATATATATATATATATCGACCGATATCGGCCGATATTCGTTTGATACGGGAACCTGGGCCCACAACCGATTTTTTTTTAAAAAAAAAAAGAAGAAGAAGAAAATGAGCTGGGCTTGGACAAATTTCACCTGGCCTGAGCCATCTGCAACACTAGTTCGCATTTTGAAGCAACAAGATGTGTTTGCTTACTTAGGAACCACCTATTAGGATCTGGTGTTCAGTATAACCTCAGCTGAGAAAAGAGGCCAGGCCTTGATTTAAAGGACTTCATTCAGGAATCAGGACATGTATTCCTGGATCCAGGCGGGCAGTGGGCCTTCTCTTTTTTTTTAATGGATGTGAAAATGAAAAGACTTGGCCCAGCCCATTAAAAGTCTATGTTAGACAAGAATCATCTAATATTAGTTCTTTTGTCTTTGAGATAGACAAAAAAATTGAAAGTTCAAATCCAAATCAATTTTTTGCTCTATAGGTGAAAATGGGCCGATGAAATATGTATCATATTGGATCCACCATGTCTCACTAATATCTCAGTCGAGAAATCGTGTAAAATATCGGCTGATATATCACTAAATATTGTCCAGTAATTCTTCTGAACTTTTTAAAAAAATTAAAAATAAAAAATCAGAAAGAAAGAAAAATGTATCGGCAAAATTGATATTATTCTAGTGCCGACAAATACCGGTCGGCTTATATTTTAACCGCAGGTTGTCACACATCATGTGTTAAAAGCACTGGCCGGATTGAAAAATGATTCAGTGATCTAATCTGGATTTAATTTCGTGATTTGATGACCAACATTCACAATCAATTTTATCAGATCTTTGTCCAGATAAAGTTTAAAAATTGAATGAAACCCTAGTTCACTCTGGTAGCTAACCCAACCCGTGAAGTGGTGAACTGTTCTAATTTGACAAAAAAAATGGGGTTCTGGACCCAACCCAAGTTTGTTAAAAAAAAATTCAAAATCTAGACTCAATTGGGCAATTTCAAGAACTGGAACCATTATCCACTTTGATTCGATTTCCTCTGACTTTAATTCGGGTTTGGAACTGATCAATTAGTCAAAATATGATTAAACTGAAGATTAAGTGGCTAGGCTAGTAAAACTGCAGGGTTTGACTGGTTCATTAAGTTCTGGGTGTAGCAATTAGTTTTTCTTGTATTTTTAATTGTATTCTCAATTTACCCACTTTAAATCATTCATTGGGTTGAACAGCTTCGAACTTAGTGACTAATATATTTATGTAATGACACATTTTTAGGTGAGGCTAAAAAATTTCATACACAATTAAAAATCAATAAATATTGACAACATTATGGAGATGTGAATTTTTAATATTTTAAGGAAAAAAATATTATCGCCAATAACTGCAGCAGTGTCTTAAAATATAATTTGAACCATTTGATTGAAGTAACTTTTATTTAGTTTATTTTTCTCTTCCTCTTAGTTTATTTAATTCTGGGTGTGGCAATTAATTTTTAATTTTTAAACTTTTCTGTTATTAAAAACATAGTTTGATTTATTCAATTAAGATGATTTTTTTTTATGAACTATAGATTTAAAGAAAGATCATCAAAGAATCCATCACCACTCATTTTGTGAACTCTATCTCTAAGTGTGCATGATAATATGCTGCACACAAGTCACTAATGAGTAGGTGACAATTCCAATACTATCTTAAAAAATAAGTTTCATTTGAACATAATTATCATTTTTGATAAGAGGAATAATAATCGCTTCAACAATGCTTTCAAAATTATTTTAGAAGTGCTTCTAAAATATTGAAGTACAATAACCTCTAAGGGTTGGCTTGATGGTCAAGTATTTATCTGAGATGAGGTCTTAGATTCAAATCGCTTTCAACATAAAAGGGTTATTCCCAGTAGTATTATCCAGTATGTATGGATAGGGAGATTGTTAAAAGGCCGGAACACTTTGATCTTAAATTTTTTGATTGAAGTACAACATTAACCAATGTCTATTGGCTTTTCTGAAATTGGATTGGGCACTATAATTCATTTAAATTTTAAGCTATGCCTTTGCTAGAATAGCTATATATGTTTGATATATAAGATAGTATAAATTTAAGGCCAGCCATCTTAACATTGATCAAATTTATTAGGAGATACAGAAAGAAGTGAAATTTTTATTTTATCTCTACTGGTGTACCGCTCATCAAGTACTGATTTATTGATATGTATATATTCTACAAATCAATACACCAGTAAAGATAACATAGAAATTTGATCTATCTCATTTCTAATAACAAATTTTGTTCATTTTAGAATGACCGTCTTAAATTCTAGGTATTGTGTGATAGATTGATAGAGAAGAGATTTTGATAAAATATTCTCACCCAAGCATGCACGGACAAAATGTATCTCTAAGCAGCCTTGTTATTTGTCAGCTTTCTGTGGGTGCTATAAGTGGATCTTTGATCAATGACTTGTGAATTGTGATCTTCACCTTTTACTCCTACACTTCACATGTTCTGAGCTTTTGCCCTTTTCTCTGTCTCTCTCGCCTGTGCTCATTTCCATTTCTGCATAAATGGACAACCAAACCATATGGGCCGGGCCCACACTTCTACTTAGGAGGAAGGAACAAATAATGCAGTGGGGCCCACCTGAAATATTATTATGTCTTTATACTTATAGGGCTGAATTGGAATTTGGAATTGGAACCACCCTCCACCTCCACCTCTACCTCTGAGTGAGTGATATGGGTAAATAAATATTGTAGAATATAAAATTTTGACAGTTAAAATCTATTATTTTATTGTTAAAGTTAAGATATTCAGGTGTTTTATTTGTTTAATTTTTAAAATATGTGTAAACTTTATAATCCACAGAAGTTGGGTACAAATTAAAGAACAATAATGAGTGACCCTTTTTTGTATTGAAGGGAACACTGTTAAAACTAAAATTTAAATTTAAATTGATTTAAATTTCATTTTGTTTTGACTAAAATTTTAGACTTTTATATAAAATTTTTTTTAAATTAAAAATACGACTGAAAATGGATTTTCATGCTATAAAAGGCTTAAAATATTGAATTTTGCAGAAATAAAAACAAATTAGTGGCTTTGAGTCCAAATCCAATATTGGTAGGTGGCTACACAAAATTGCACATGTTGGTTGTATTATTTAACTTCAAGTGACACAACCCGACTTTATAATATTATTTTCAAAATTTTAAAGGTAAATAATAACGCTAATTTATTTTGCAAGTTATTTTTTTTATCATTTTCTCAAATAAATTGTAAATACAATTACAAGACCCATTGGTATTAAAAAAATAATTTTATCATGGAGAGGAGGACCTTTAAAACTTTCAGCTTAAACAACAATGATAATGATAGATGAATTGAATCAATCAACATTGACACGACAATCTTAATTTATCTATCATTCAATTATCATTGTTATTAAATAATTCATCAATTATTTTTCAAATTTGTACTGTTACATATATATTCTCACATTCTACTCATCAACTTTTTCAATAAATATAACACACCAACATCTTCCAGTTCTTAATTTTCTATCCAAGACCACCACCAATAGAGAAATCCGGTACGCTAGTTCCAGAAGGAAAAAAGCAATCTCAAGTGAGAAAATTTAATGTGTGACAATGAACACAAGAAACAGACACCCTGTTTCTCCTGTTCCCAATGTGATATCCTGGGACCAAAATCCCAAATTTCAACATGCCAAACAAGATGGGACTAGACAAATTACTTGAATAAAAACTATATTACTGATAAAGGGGAAAAAATGAGACTGGACCCAGTCTAGCATCGCTTAATTAGACCCCATGTGTGAAAATTCCACAGTGCCAGACAAAAATACAAGAAAGCCCTAAAAAACATCTCACTTTTTTACTTTTTTGGGAATATTCTCAAGAGGAGGCAGCTTTCCCCTCTCCGACGACTATGACCTTATTTCCTTAGCTTCTTCCCTGAAAGCAGAGAAGAAATTTTATTGGATATGTTAATTAAGAAATGAAAATCATCATGCAACTAAGAAGCAAGCAGCATCAGGAATAATAAAAGTATCAATTAACATCAAATATCCACTTAAAAAAGATTAAATTAAGATCGCAAACAAAACCAAAGAAATGGATGCTTATAGGAAAAACTAAAGTTTGTACATGAGCAGTGTGTCGGGGCTTCATAGAGATGTTTCAGCTCAGTTTTCCTGGACCACTGGATTTCAAATCACAGTTTACAGTTTGAAACTCATGGCAATACCAACGATCCTAGTATAAATTGTTAAGTAAGGCTCCAAGTTGGATAGCCAGATCGCAATCCACTCGTGATCCAGTTCATGACTTGGTAGAATGCTGGGGGTGGGGGGTTTGAGCAACGAAGATAGCTAGATCAGAATCTACTCATGCTCTTAAGAGCTAATACTTCAGCACTTTTATACTTCTTTAAAAACAGTAACAACAACTTCATAATGTACCCCCTACCTCTCACTCATCCAAAGAGAATCGAATAGTTGTTTCATGTCTCACAATCCCTCTTTGGCATGCACACACATATACAAAGCAAATAAATAAATAAATACCCCCCCTCCCCCCATCAAATAATCTGAAACTATTATTCCCTGAAACTACTTTTGACCACTTATTTCATGATTCTTACACGTGCCAGTTAAAAAACCCCTTGGAGTGAGTGAATGTTCCTTTGATCCTTTCCCTAAAAGATTCTACCAATGTTGTTTTCATAGAGATCATGGGATTGTTGCTGGAATAATTTTCCACACCTCCTTGTCCCTCGCTTCAACTCCCATGAGCACCCAGCCCTTTTGCACTTCGCTTTATCATAAAAAATTAAGGCCGCCCATTTAGACACCAGTTTTTTTGTCACAATTTTTTTTTTGATTGTTCAGTTCTTTCGAATGATTCGACTGCACAGTCGAATCATTCGAAGGATTTTCTTTTAATTTTTCAGTTCCTTCGAATGATTCGATGCACGGTCGAATCATTCGAAGGATCATAACATCCTTCGAACCAATGGATGTTATACTTACAGTAAATTTTTTAAAAAATTTTAAACAGTAAAATATCTTTTAAAATTTTAAAGTTATGTTTTAAGCACTATGCATTTCTAAAATTTTTCAAATTAAATATCTATACTAATTACGATAATCTGATTAAAATACTAAAATACTTTAAGACTTTAAGGTCTTTTGACATTCCAAAATACTTAAAACACAGTGTTTTACAAATAAGGGTATCCCTCAGCTATGTTAAAAATATATTTGACAGTGTCAAAAGACCTTCAAGTCTTAAAGTATTTTTATCAGATTATCGTAATTAGTCCAGATATTTAATTTGAGAAATTTTGGAAATACAGAGTGCTTAAAAAATTGTTTTTTAAATAATAAAATTCCCTTTAAAACTTTAAAGTTATTTTTTAAGCACTGTGTATTTTCAAAAAATTTCAAATTAAATATCCTGGCTAATTACGATAACCATAAAAATACTTTGAGACTTCAAGGTCTTTTGACACTCCCAAATGTGTTTTTGGCACAACCGAGGGATACCTTTATTTGTAAAACACTATGTTTTAAGCATTTGGGAGTGTCAAAATATCTTTAATTATTAAAGTATTTTTATCATGCTATCGTAATTAGTCCGGATATTAATTTTGAGAAATTTTAAAAATATATAGTGCTTAAGAAATAACTTTTTAAATAATAAAATCTCCTTTAAATCTTTAAAGTTATTTTTTAAGCATTGTGTATTTCCAAAATTTCTCAAATTAAATATCCAGACTAATTACGATAACCTGATAAAAATACTTTAAGACTTAAAGGTCTTTTGACATTACAAATATATTTTTGACACAGCTGAGGGATACCCTTATTTGTAAAACACTGTGTTTTAAGTATTTTGGAATGTCAAAAGACCTTGAAGTCTTAAAGTGTTTTTAGCAGATTATCGTAATTATTCTAGATATTTAATTTGAAATTTTTTAGAAATACACAGTGCTTAAAAAATAACTTTAAAATTTTAAAAGATATTTTACTGTTTACTGTAGCATAACATTCATTCGTTCGAAGGATGTTATGATCCTTCGAATGATTCGACTGCAAAGTAGAATCATTCGAAGGAACTGAAAAATCAGAAGAAAAATCGTCCGAAGGATAAAACGCGGGAGGGCAAGACGGTAATTTCCCCTCAAAAATCCGAAAACTAGTGTCTAGTGACAAAAAAACCTAGTGTCTAAATGTGTGGCCAAAATTAAACACTCTATTCTATAAAGATGGCAATATTCAATTACATTTGCTCTTCACATGACATCTCTAGGAGTAGACTTGTTGCTTGATACACCATACATCAATCTAGATGTGGCCCACCATGGCTCCATTTGCGGTCCCTTAACCATCTCTCAACCCTTTACATTCACTAACCCCCATGATTGAAACCATACCCAATTGGATCAATCGAGTTACACCCACTGATATATTCAAAATTGATTAAATCACACCCTCATTTACATTTATTTGGGGCCTTTAAAACCATACCTGAAGCAATCAAATCAACCTGTTTTTTTGTGCAAGTCCAAGCATATACCTTTCCACCCGGACTCAGAGCAGAACCAGGTGAGTTCCACAGAAACTCAATCCATGAACCATCAGAATCTTTGGAGCCTTAAAAATCAAACCAAGAATGATTCGGTCAAGCTGATTTTGGTGGGTGTATTGTTGAAGCATAGATAGTGCCAGCCCACCTAGGCCTGCCTGTTGCAATCCATCCAAGTGGGCCCCATCAATTCACATGCAGCTTAGCTAGGTTACAGACTGGTGATCAAGAGATCATTGCCATCCTAGCTTGAAATAAAAAAAATGTAGAAAAAGGAGAAAACATTTGTGTCCATCATAAAAATCAAAATTGCAGGATAGAATTCTCATTTCGTAATTTTCTTAGGGAATCAATATAAATCTTAATTCAAAATTTCATAATTTAATGGAGACCATTTTGTACAAGAATCCATTGTCAATTTAGTAAATTAACAGAAGAATAGGAAATTATTAAATCCAAAATGTAGTTGACATTCTTCTTTACGTCGAACCTGCACTCAGCGGCAGAGGTCAATTTTTTTGGAAAGTTGAAGGCAGAGATCAATGCAATTCACAAGAAAGTGACAAAGAAAATGTTAAAAAATGTGTTTGAAGATCTTGGGTGACTGGTGCTTAAAAAGACTAATACTGAACCTTAGATTGCCCAGGCAGGAAACAAATTTTATTGTTCTAGCCTTAATATTTAATGTTGGCAAAGTCAAACCTGTCCTCGGCGTAATACACATGCTTGTTTGCCGGCTGATTATCAAGAGAATGCAGCATGGAGCTCAGCTTTTCGATTTTCTGCAGAAGAAAAGAATCTTAGCAATCAAGCTGACAGAGAATAACATAATCATTGAGCAGAACTGCAATTTACTTCATAATTAACAACTGTGTACCTTCTTTTCACTTTGGAGTTTCTGAAGGACATATCCAATGTCTTGAGTCTTCATCAGCATGAGTTCCTCTTGACTATATTTGTTTGCCTCGCTCCTGAGCAGATATATTAAGTTAATATGCCAACACTTGATAAATATCAAAATAAACACACATACAAAGGTTGAGGAACCAAAGAAAATAAGAGGAGGGAGTATTTTTGGTCTGTTTACTCAGGCCTATGAATTCCATCGACAGTTCTCGTTTTGATCATCTTGAAGTAAAACTCATCTGGGTTCCGAAAGGCTGCCTTCTCTTTAAGTTTCTGAGAACCCAATCAAACCATCAGAAAATATATGACGTTGTTAGCTAGAGTGAAACCCATATTTCAGTTTATAATAACTAACATAGTGTTTGTATACATTGAAAAAACAAAAGTTGTGTTTGCTTGGAAATGGCATGTCCTCTTCAGCAAGTCCATCCAAAAGATAAGAAACTAAATTTTCCTTTCATTAAAAAAGAATGTTTTGAAGGGAAATAATTTCATTTTTTCGAACCACGGAGACCACAAAATCAGAATATTGAGAGAGAGAGAGAGATTGAAAACTAGCTGCTTTAATAGAAGATAAGTGTCTAAGGAAATTAAAACCAGAAGCTATCTGTGAAAGGTGGCATACCCTTAAAGTCTCTTCTTTACTGTGGAAGGCCTGTGCCCTTATCACATAATCTTTATGCTTCTCGAGAAGTCCAAACTTCTTTCTCGAATGCCTTAGGATAAATACATACAATGTATAGCCATCCACTATTAGGAGCTCATAACCAAGAAAATTGAAAACGTTATCAAAGAAAAAGAAAAAGGCCACTCACGGCTGAGCTCGTTCCTTGTGAGCCCTTCTATAGATCGCATTCCTAAGGGACGACATTGTTGAATGCAAAACAAATACGTATAGCAGCTTCTAGCCTGAAAAATAAATAAACAATAAATAATGCAACAATACAACATCTTTCTCAGGTCCAGAACAGTTCCTCACTGTTAAATTCAAGATTTGACATAAGCTTTCTCTGAGAAAGCTGAAATAAAAGTAAATAAATAAAACTAGAGAAAATCATAACTGCTCACATAAACAAGCACCAACAAACGTGAAGTTAGAGATGCTAACCATGCAAATCAGGTCTAAAATCTAAAGAAAGTACTAATAGAAAAGCAAAATCCTTTCTAAACATAGAGAAGAATGACCAACTACAACCTGTTGTAGTCCTATAGAAGTTCAACCCACCTAGTGGGACTCACTTCACGCACAAAAAGTATCTAGATAGAGCATGTAATTTGAACATTTTGATTGAATTGTTCCAGCTGTTCATTTTAGAGGCATCTCATAAGATGTTTATGATCATCAAATCAAGATGAGTATTCTCCCACATTCAATCACTGCAAATTCCATATCCAACCGTTCTCAGACCAAAAGTAGTAGGTACATGTGGGCCCTACAAGGTAGGCTTAACTACAACCGATATAGTTGGCTAGATTAGATTATTTCTCTCTTAAGTGTTAAACAGTTTATACAACCCCATCTCATCATTGTTTGCATGATAAAAAGTTTGTTTTACAAATAAACCTAAAATCCTGTGAGGAACAAAGGTCAACGCTGGATGGGGATGGCATCATGCCATAAGTATTTTCTTTTATGACCAAGGTGTCCACGCCTCTTAAAGCACCCGACAAATCCATGGTTAAATTGCATCATTAAAGTCAACAAATGTAAAAAATACTACCAATCGTTAATAAGCCATAATCATCAACATAGTCAAATTTGAAATGAAATCAAAATTTTGTAAAGACTTCTTTAAAATAAATAATTACAGAAAATGAGAAAAATACCTCAAAATTTGAAATTCCGTAAGAGGGGCGAGACGGTGACTGGAGGCGAGAGAGGCAGAGGTAGAGGCCAGCAAGACTGTGAGAATCGAGAGAGGCAGAGGGAAAGAGTCGAGAAGACGACCAACTAGATATCTTAACATAAGATGATCTGTAGGTGGTTCAGTAGCAAATGTTAGAGCTCCAAGAGTATCCATAATAACATTAACCCAAAGAAGCTGTAAATAAAAAGAAAATCTGAGATTATTGTGTTAAAAAGGAAAAAGAAAAAGAAGTTATTAGTCCTTACAGATTATCTTCCGTCTCATGTTATCCCTAATAAATTGGATCCTATATCTGGGTTATTATTTACAACCAATGTTAGAATAAAACTTAAACAACATAAATATGTTCCTAAATTCTTGTAAAGAGCAGCCCACGATGCACACTTGGTGAGAGCACGTCTTCCAACCGCCGCATTGGAATCAGTAGTATATTTGAAAAGCCTATTATTACATTCCTACCAAAGGCTCCAAACTGTGGTAAATAAAGATAGTTGTCACAAGGAAGAGCACTTGGGCGAGACAAACAATATCTCAAGTGAAAGACAACTCAGCAATCAACGATGGCATAACCCAAGCCACACCAAACTGTAAGGGTGAAAGTTTTCACTAAGTCCTGTCCTCATTCTCTTAAATCAATCTTTTACAAGATAGGCTCCACTATTTCTCTTACAATTGACCTTTTACATGTGCACTCGGTTTCAACCAGAACAAAGATGTTGGTCAGTTATTGTTGAATCTTCCGACACAAGTAGTAGTAACAAAATAAGAAATTAATAGTAAACATTCTCACATTGTAAGTGTACATAACTCTAACTGTATATTCAGCTTCTCCTCATTTAAGTTTTGGAACTGAAGTGATTGTTTGTAATATAAAAGTGTTTTATTTGTCAAAGAGGACAAAAAATGAGTGTGAGGGAGCGAGAGAGCGCAACAGCAAGAGAGAGTGTAAGAGTTCCTTTAAGTGAGGAGCTGAGTGAGCAGGGGGTTTCTTCTCGAATCCTGACGAACAGAGGATCGACAACGGGGAAAGCTGGAAGCACCCGAAGAGGAAGCAGCGGACTAAGGCCTTCGATGGCACACCGATCACCTTGTTTGTGTCTAACTTACCGGATTTTACATCCCGGAGTTGGCTTTTGGCCACTTTCAGAAAATGGGGATCAGTTACTGATGCCTTCATTACTAAGAAGAAAGATGTTGTTGGTAGGACCTTCGGCTTCGTCAGAATGACATCCGGTTGTGAAGCTAAGAAAGCCATGACTGCTCTTAATGGTCATGTGGTGCAAGGGCGAAAGTTGTTGGTAAACTCAACACGATTCAAGAGAAATGAGATCTCTGGTTTGTCTCGATCTTCTTGCTCGGCTAGGGCTTTCAAGACTGATTCCGACCACCCAGAGTTTCTTAATAAGGCCTATCATGAGAAAGGGATTAGGCATAGTTGGGCGGAGGTTGTCCAGGGAACAAAGCCTGCCAATCCTATCTCGTCCATGACGGGTTCTTCTGAGTGGGTTATTGAGTTGATGACTGCCTCGGGGGAGGAAGTAAAAAATTAGAAATTGGTTATCTCAGTCTGTGGTGATCTCTTGTTCTAAGCCTCTTTCTGACTCTCACATCATCAATTTCTTAGCTGAATCGGGAGTTGTCGCTTCGAAAATCAGCCTTCTTGGTGATGGTTGCTTCTTGGTAACCCTGAAAGATGAAAATGATGTGGAATCTTGCTCAACCTCACCTTTGAAGTTCCGGGTCAGATTCGCATTTGTGGCAGATGGAATCCTGATCTTTGTCTTCATTCTCGGAAAACTTGGGTAAGGTTCCCAGGTTTCCCGTTGGTTGGTTGGACTGAGAGTATCTTCCTGTCTTTTGGACAGAGATTTGGAAAGGTTCTCGCCATTCACATCCGCAACAGTAGCGGGGAAGACTGCTCTTCGCTGAATCTCTTTCTCGAAGTCGAGAGCCATCAATCGTTTCCTGCCTCTATTTGGCTGACCCTCAACGGTCAGATTTTCAGGATTTTAGTGCAGGAGGTTGAAATGCCGGTCGATTCTACGGTTTGTTCACCGGAAACTCAAGTTGCCTCTTCGCTTGCCGATTAGACTCGCCCGTTGGTCATTCCCTCCGATGTTGCGCCACGTGTTCTTCATGCTCTGGGTTCGCAGCCCGATGCGGTTGATTACCCTTTTTCCGAGGTGGAGAAAGATGGTAGGGAGACATGCAGTATGGGGGCGCGTGTAATGGAGCCTGTTTTGAATGGTGAGACAACTTTTTTCCACTCTGGGCAGTGTGAGAGGGATCGTCTCGAGGTGTCTGTTCTTGGTACTTGTGAGCCTTCTTTTCTGCTTGAGGTGGAGAAAGTTGGTGGGGAGAAGTGCAACTTGGGGCGCGTGAAAATGAGTCTTTTTTTAATGGTGAGCCTGCTTTATTCCACTCCGGGCAGCGTGGGAGGAGTGGGCTCGAGGTTATTAAGTCTAATGTCGAGACTTGTGAGCCTTCTTTTTTGAAGTCTTGTGAGCCTCCTCATCCGCTTGAGGAGATTTTTAATTTTAATGTGTCTGGCCTAGTTTCTGGAGGCCAAGTCCTACCTTCTGGCCCTCAATCAACTTCCCTTCAACAAGCCTCCATTTTGGACCCTGTTCCCTCTCATCCTTTATCGATTAAACCCTCTTAGCGGGTCGATTTACTTGAAGGCCCTCTTTTTCAGTCGTCTGAGGTTAGTTTGGAGACCCTTACCCTTACCAATAATCAGCATTTTTCTCCTCTTTTTTCTTCTCCCTCTTCTTTTGGCGTCGGCTCAGGGAAGAAGAGTCATTCAAAAAAAGAGAGAGTTGATAATTGGGCTCTAGATCTGCCTTTCTGCTCTGGATCTAGGCTAACTAGGGCTCGTCGTGTTGATCGGACCAATCTTTTGGATCAACTTTGGACTCATGCCCTTTTCACTCATCTCGGCCTTGGCCTCTCTTCTCTTTGGACCGAGGGTTACCACTTCAAAGGTGCCCCTCTCCGATCCTCCCAGTCTTCTTGTCCTGTTGTCGGACCCTCCTTTAAGTGTCAGCATTCTCAACCTCATTCCATTAATTGGCCTATTCCCTCTTCTCAAGCTCTGCTAAAAGCCAGCCATATTTTGAAGTGGCCATTTCCCCCTCCACCTTTGTAGTTGGAATGAAGTCAACGGCAGCAGGCGACTGAGCACTCTCAATCAGTTCTTCTTGAGGATCTGACTCTTTCGAGATCAGATAAGGAGTCTGATGTTTTACAGTTTCAACATGAGGATGACAGTTCTTTTTCATTTATTGATTCGGTACCTGTTCATGGACCTGAGAATGATGCTTTAAAATCCCTGAAGGATAGGGGTTACTCGGAAGACGACGGTAAAACAATCTTAGAGATAGGTAAAAGTTGGGGATCAGTTTTAATAATAGCGTCCTAGCTATTTCTGACATTCAAGCGGTAGAGGACAGGGACAGAGCTTTGATTTCCTTCTCTTCCAAAAGGAAAAGAATTACTAGTCATATTCATCATAGTGAACAGGTTAGGCTACGAAAGAGATTGGGAGGTCGACGAGTTTCCAAATGACGTTTCTAATTACGTTTTTTTGGGGTCTTAATTTTTGGGGTCTCGATCGACTGCATATGAGGAGTGGTTGTTGCTCTTTTTTTGGTGTCTGGATGGCGTCTTTGGGAGTGGCGTCTTTGAGAGTAGGAATTTTTGGTGATTTATTTCCTTTAATTTCGTGTTGTACAGATATGGTTGCCAGTTTTCTGAATTGGGGTGGTGTCTTGTGATGTTGGCGTATCTGTATTTTGGTAGGGGTTATATTCTTTTCTCTTCTTCTTTAGTTTCTTTTCTTCTTTTGTTTTTTTTGGGTCTTAGTATTTTAGATCCATTGGTGCCATCCTTTGTATCTTCTTTTTTATTTTGTTTTTTTAATACATTTATACTTGTTACCGCTCAAACAAAAAAAATGTTTTATTTGTAATATTTATGTTTTTGACCGATTTTGATTGCGGTTGAAACCGGTTTTGATTGCGGTTGAAATCAGTTGAACCCAACATTTGTCAAAGACGGTTTGTTAGATGATTTGGTTTTGATAACATTGCTTTCACATCTAACTTTTATAGGATTTGAATCCAAAATCTCTAAATTAAATCAGTAGTCTTGAGGATAGTTATATTAGAGGTTATTGACGAAATAATGACAACCAATTGTTTTTATTTTACAGTATGAACATTTATAATTGGAATATGCTAAAAAGTTATAAACTAACAATTTATTTTATTAAAATTTTTTTTATATAAAAAATTATTTAAAATAATGAGGAAATGACAATCCAAAATATAGAACAGTAACAATTGAGCTTTATAGACATGATAAACTCTTAATATAATACCTCTTCAATCCTCCAATAAAAACGCCCAAAAACTAGATTTCCACTATAATACTTTTCAGCAGTAGAATTCCAGTTCACCAAATGTGATTCGGTCATCTTTATTTTCCATTTTTTTCAAAATTTACATTCAATTAAAGTTGAAATCGTATAATCTAAAAAATCTATTACATTAAATACATATTTATAAAAATGTGATTATTAAATATTATAGTTAATGAAGTTTATATTTTAAATTTATTTATAATGTCATATAGATGTCATAGTTTTCATCATAATCGATTTCTAAAGGGCCTTATTCCTACAATCTTAATAGAGAAATAGACCAAATTAATATAAACAAAGGTTATTGTTTTCCAGAAATTGATCCAAGAGGGGATGGGGTGAATTCGTTAAATGCAAACTTTTTTGGGTTTTTTTTATTATTCTAATTGGAAAATTAAACGAAAATGAATAAAAATAATTACACAAATAAAGTAGAAAAGATGAGAAGAGATGTAGAGATTGAACTCGAGATATTTATGTGGTTCGGCTTTTTTGCTACTTGATGAGCACGGAAAATGATTTAAAATGGAAAATACAAGATATGGGCATAAAATGCTATATTTGGAAAGTGCAGATTTTTAATAAACATTTTAACCTAATTTAGAATTTTTTTATAAACTAATTTAATTCAAACCCATTTATGAGAGTTTAGATTAATTTAAATACATTTTAGAAGTCGAATCTAAGTGGTAGATTATTTATTAATTTCCCATACATGAGAAGCCCATACGAGATCTGAGTCACTCATTTACTCTTTGATCTGACTGGACACGAGATATCATTGCATACACGATGAAAGCCATGACATGGGGAATTCCAGGAGATTCATCTGGTATTGTAATGGATTCAATAAATCATAGCTTCCATGTTTGTAGCAATTTCATGCTTCGAGACTCAAATGGCATTGCCTCTCTGAGGTCGGTACAAACTAGTGCTGAAATAAAAATATTCAGAGTTCATATCTTTTGCTGGAAAGCTGGACCTTATGAGTAACTCACCACAACATTCTGCGAAGTTTGGTGAGTAAATACCCGAGGATCTTGAGGTTCATGACACAGGCAACTTGCATTCTGCAGAGCACATTTCTCAGGATTCATATTTGAACCGATCATACAACAGTATTTTCAGTTGTTAGAACGTTCATGTAGCAGTGGTGACACTTGGGGCTCCAAACAGCAGCAAGAACTGGCAGTATTCTGGGTCTATTTAACATAGGCGATCGGTAGCAAACAAAAGCAAGTTACAGACAACAGAAATAAGAAAAGAGACAGAGCAACTGAGCAGTGTTCAGACAGCAACCCATTGAGGCAGCCAACGTTCAAGCAAGAACTACATGTGATCTGAGCAACAACGTTCTCCAGCCAAAGAGAAACCAAACAGAAGCAAGGTTCATAGAGGGACAGTTGGGGCTTGATTTTCTGCAGAAAATCTGTTAGTTGGAGCAGCACCTTTGCTTAGAGCAGCCAGTGGTCCAAACGAGAAGTATCTATAGCGATGGACTGCAGGCAATCAACAAGAGCTGGCGTTGTTGGAACGGAGAAGAATAAGAAAAGATAAAGAGGTAGCAGTGTGTCACTGTGAACTAACAGCAAGATGAAAAAAGGAAGAGTTGATTGGGTAACAATCACACAGCAGAAACAATCGAGGGAAGAAGACAGTACCCTTGTTGTTTTTAGCAGCCAGTAAATAGAAGAGAAAGAATAGGAAAGAAATCCCATTCGCATAAGTCATTACCCATCCAAACCGAGTCATCGGCTGACTCAGCAGCACTTGGCCGACCCATCTACATGCATACGTCAAAGCCACCTCCTTCCATAAGATCTCATCTTTGGACAATGAATTGCAGACCGTCCACATGTCCTTTACTAAATTTGATCCATTCGATCCCAGTCCTACGAAGCCAACTCCTTTCCTCAGTTAAAGAAACCCATCCACTCCATTCACTCTCCCTTGCTTATTTCATTCCATGCGATCTCCATCCTTCTCTCTCCTGTAAATAAGACCACCCTCTCCTTGTTTCGATAATCAGAGATGCAGTTAAACTGGAGGACGTCCTGTCTGAGTGTGGGGTTTCCCGGAGGGGTTTAGGTGGGTTTACACCGAAAGTGTTGGTTGAAGTTTCGCTCGATTATAAAAAAAAAAAAGAAGCAAAGATGTAGCCTCAATCTTTGGAGGGATCCCTATTTATAAAACCTTAATATTTAAAGTATTTAGGGAAGTAAAAAGGCTTTTTGACTTCAAAACTACTATGCACTTCAGATATTTTTCATTAGACAAATTTACTCGACATATGCAGGATCAGATTTCTCCAAAGATGTTAAATTTTCTAAGGGATCAAATTATTATTTAAAACTATAGTAGTTATAAAGTTTAATTAAATAAATTCTAAACAGATAATTACAAAACCTACGGAACTAGCCATACGTTATGTGGAAGAATTTTGAAACTGCGCAGACCTACGGAGTGAGGAGAGTTTTTTCATTCTATCTCGTTCTTCTTTTGTTCTCTTCTTTTTCAACCGTTGCTTTGCAAGTTAAGTTTTCGTGGGTTTTACCAACAGAGGCCAAAACTCGACAGGAACGCTGCCTGTAAGGCATAAAAACTTCCCATTTCTTTATTTTATTAAAAGTGAAATGGAGAATTAGGGGATGCATGTAAAAATGAAAAATGAAGTTTTGAAACTCGAGGAAAATTGACTTTTATCCATTTTCTAGTTACCACTTAAAATCAAGTTATTTCCCAGTCGTATTATGGTTATTCTTTTCCAAAAATAAAGTAAACTACGGGTAGAATTCATCTGACCAAATAGGCTGGAGAAATAGGCTTAAACACCCTTCTGTTTAAAAATTCAAAAATTTGAAACTTGGACCCTTTTTCTACAGCTTCTGTCCACTGAAGAACACAGACCTCAAACTTGTCTTCGAAGTTCCAAAGGAAGAGTATCAGAAAATGTGACTTCATTACATATAAATCCCAGTCTACTGACCTTTAAACTGACCTTTAAACCAGCTACACTGAAAACAATAGAAATTATATGTTGTGATTTGTGAAGCAGTTTATAATGAATTTATGAGAACTTTCAATTGAAGTCTCTGAATTGAATTGAATTATTGACTGAATTTAAATCTAAAATATGGTAGCTTTTTTATCACTCAAAGGCTGTTATCCAAAGTTCACACCAGAGAGCCAGTTCACAATGAATATTTTCTCCTGAAAATAAAGCACTTGGTGTAATATCTGAGATTGAAAAACAGAAGGGGTGACGTAGAAAAAGTGGTTTGGAAGAAACAAAAGGTGATGACATCCTTTAAAATCTAAGCAAAATTCATTTCATCTACTAATAAAATCATTTTCACAATGCACTATCAATTTTTTTTAATAGTAGTCCATAAAGGAGTTTTCAGGAAATCCAGAATGATGACAAATGCAATGTTCCTCAGAATAGCAGTGAACGCAGCTTCACACTTCCTCTTCTCCAATAGGATGGATTACACTGTATCACCGTTTCCGCTCTGTGCGCCATTTATACACTGGTCTTTTTGTTGGGCAGACAATCTTACCATCACGAAGCTTGCGTTTCCTACCCTTTTTCTGTTGTCAACAAATAGATTTGATGCACTTACTAAACAAATATGAAAGCATCTGTAATTTAGTAACAAAGTGTAGACATTCTAAGAAGTTCCTTCCTGTAGCAAGTGTGGAGTTCCCTGAGAGACTCAAACACCTATGTGCAAGAATGCAAGTGGATGGCACCCAAACTATCTCCTAAATTTACTATAGTCAAAGGAGGCAGAGCCAAAGCTCCAGGTCCATAATCAAATCTCTCTTTAAGAGTTGATTCTCATGAATTGTAGATATTTCATTTGTTCCAGATGACAGTAACATTTTCACCAAATGAGTTCTTCGTGCTATTGCTTGAATAATAATTTACAAATTATGTGATTGTAGCAATTTTGTCAAGAGGAATGAGCTTATGCTATCAATTTCTTTTCTCATTTATTATATCCAATGATGGATCCAATAGTTTCACAAAATCTACAAAGATATATATATATGCATATCCTTGTGTTTATTACGAGGTAAACCTTACACGTTCCAGATGACACCATTTGCTGTCATCCTCACCATTAGGATGACAGCATAGGATCATTCCTCCTTGGTCAAAGCCTATAAATCAACAACTGAGAAAAGGAAATAACAGTTTACGTTCAACAGGAGAATAAAGCCACAAAATCAAGGATAGGAACTCATAAGCCTTAGTTATTCAGGGAATCTTTCATCAAAGTAGAATCTATTTGACCAGTGATCTAGGTCACCAAACCACTTGCCCAAACCTAAAGAACTGAAGGTGTTATCCCTGCTGTTTAGGGCCCTAAAGTTCCTAAAGATTAATACCTGTAATTCCTTTTGCAGGGCCATGTCCATGTACAATTTTTCCAACTCAGTTGCTCTTTTTTACTTCTTGCCTCCAGCTCTCTGTAAGAAGCAGCAAGTTGCCTGGGAAAAAAATTGAAGTTGAGGACTAACTCCATTCCATAGCAGTTAGAATCACATGAAACATTTGATCACAACCTATCTAATAATCTAAGAATTTCTTTGCCTCTCTTAAAAACTTAGCTCTGTGTTTGTTTTCAAAATGAGACACGATTTTAGAGTGTCTGGGAGCCCACAATCATGGTGTTTTCTTCATGAAAAGGTTCTCCAGCAAACTGTAAAAAAAAAGGGACAGAATGCCATGGCTTGTAATTATGCAACCATATGCGGGGGTATTTTGCTGGCTTGCAGATGCTAACAAGATTCTTACAGTTAATCACTTGCATAGGAAGACGATCATTTCTAATGGGTGAATTTCTTGTGTACAGTGCTGAGGACAGTGATTATGCTGCAAAAGTGTCGAACATGTTGCTGAATTTTTTCAGAGGCAGTCTGGCAATACCTGGAAACCCTTATTAATGAATGGGTTGGAAATGGAAATAAATGTTGGTTTAACACTCTTTGGTGTGCCTTGCTGATGGCTACCCTATGGTACATATGGCAGGAGCACAATAATTAAATTTTCAGGACTAAATCCAGAAATCATGAAGATTTAGCAGAGGTTATGAAATCTAGAGCAGCATTAATGGCAGCTGTAGATGTTGTTGGACATCCCATTTCTATTGATGTGATCCAATGTGGACCAGCTGCAGGGGTCTTTGGAAGAGTGGTGAAGAAGACCGCTGTGTAATATTCTCCCCTAGGCAGTCTCAAGTTAAATGTTGATAAGAACAGCCAACCAGGGGAGGCAGCTGGCTATGGTAAGCTCATAAGAGACTTTGAGACCAATGAAAGTGTCACCTATGCCGGCACTCTCACTTCTCGTCATGCAAATGCCGCTGAGCTTTGGATCCTGTTAACAGAGATAGAAGAACTGCAGAAAGTAGGGACAGTATCTGGACCCATTCTCTCTTTTTTCTTTATGCCAGGTGCTTCCTTCCTCTTTAATCACATAAAGGTCAGGCACTTTAAAACTATACTCGTAACATACCATAGCCCAAGTTGATATGCACCAACCCATGTGGGTTCCCACTGACTAGTGGCCCGGATTCGCATCATGGAGAAGAACATTGGACTGGGGTGAATATCCATAGTTTTCAAGAAACTTCTTTGGTTGGAGGGCTTTTTCCCCTATCCAAGGGTGGTTGAACTGATGCCCATCCTGTCCTAGTGAGGGAGACTAAGGTAAATGGATCTCACAGTTCTTAATTTTCTATCCACGACCACCACCAATAGAGAAATCCGGTACGCTAGTTCCAGAAGGAAAAAAGCAATCTCAAGTGAGAAAATTTAATGTGTGACAATGAACACAAGAAACAGACCGCCCTGTTTCTCCTGTTCCCAATGTGATATCCTGGGACCAAAATCCTAAATTTCAACATGCCAAACAAGATGGGACTACACAAATTACTTGAATAAAAACTATATTACTGATAAAGGGGGAAAAATGAGACTGGACCCAGTCTAGCATCTCTTAATTAGACCCCATGTGTGAAAATTCCACAGTGCCAGACAAAAATACAAGAAATCCCTAAAAGACATCTCATTTTTTTACTTTTTTGGGAATATTCTCAAGAGGAGGCAACTTTCCCCTTTCCGACGACTGTGACCTTATTTCCTTAGCTTCTTCCCTGAAAGCAGAGAAGAAATTTTATTGGATATGTTAATTAAGAAATGAAAATCATCATGCAACTAAGAAGCAAGTAGCATCAGGAATAATAAAAGTATCAATTAACATCAAATATCCACTTAAAAAAGATTAAATTAAGATAGCAAACAAAACCAAAGAAATGGATGCTTATAGGAAAAACTAAAGTTTGTACATGAGCAGGGTGTCGGGGCTTCATAGAGATGTTTCAGCTCTGTTTACCTGGACCACTAGATTTCAAATCACAGTTTACAGTTTGAAACTCATGGCAATACCAACGATCCTAGTATAAATTGTTAAGTAGGGCTCTAAGTTGGATAGCCAGATCGCAATCCACTCGTGATCCAGTTCATGACTTGGTAGAATGTTGGGGGGGTTTGAGCAACGAAGATCGCTAGATTAGAATCTACTCATGCTCTTAAGAGCTAATACTTCAGCACTTTTATACTTCTTTAAAAACAGTAACAACAGTTTCATAATGTACCCTCTACCTCTCACTCATCCAAAGAGAATCGAATAGTTGTTTCATGTCTCACAATCCCTCTTTGGCATGCACACACATATACAAAGCAAATAAATAAATAAATACCCCCCCTCCCCCCATCAAATAATCTGAAACTATTATTCCCTGAAACTACTTCTGACCACTTACTTCATGATTCTTACACGTGCCAGTTAAAAAAACCCCTTGGAGTGAGTGAATGTTCCTTTGATCCTTTCCTTAAAAGATTCTACCAATGTTGTTTTCAAATAGATCATGGGATTGTTGCTGGAATAATTTTCCACAACTCCTTGTCCCTCGCTTCAACTCCCATGAGCACCCAACCCTTTTGTATTTCGCTTTATCATAAAAAATTAAGGCCGCCCATTTAGACACCAGGTTTTTTTGTCACAAGACACCAGTTTCTGGATTTTGAGGGAAAATTACCATTTTGCCCTCCAGCGTTTTATCCTTAGGGCGTTTTTATTTTTATTTTTCAGTTCCTTCAAATGATTCGTCTGCACAATCGAATCATTCGAAGGATTTTCTTTTAATTTTTCAGTTCCTTTGAATGATTCGATGCACAGTCGAATCATTCGAAGGATCATAACATCCTTCGAACCAATGGATGTATAACGCTTACAGTAAATTTTTTTGAATATTTTAAACAATAAAATATCTTTTAAAATTTTACGATAACCTGATAAAAATACTTTAAAACTTCAAGGTCTTTTGACATTCCAAAATACTTAAAACACAGTGTTTTACAAATAAGGGTATCCCTCAGCTGTGTCAAAAATATATTTGACAGTGTCAAAAGACCTTCAAGTCTTAAAGTATTTTTATCAGGTTATCGTAATTAGTCCGGATATTTAATTTGAGAAATTTTGGAAATACAGAGTGCTTAAAAAATTGTTTTTTAAATAATAAAATTCCCTTTAAAACTTTAAAGTTATTTTTTAAGCACTGTGTATTTTCAAAATTTTTCAAATTAAATATCTTGGCTAATTACGATAACCATAAAAATACTTTGAGACTTCAAGGTCTTTTGACACTCCCAAATGTGTTTTTGGCACAACCGAGGGATACCCTTATTTGTAAAACACTGTGTTTTAAGCATTTGGGAGTGCCAAAAGATCTTGAATTATTAAAGTATTTTTATCAAGCTATCGTAATTAGTCTGGATATTAATTTTGAGAAAATTTTAAAAATATACAGTGCTTAAGAAATAGCTTTTTAAATAATAAAATCTCCTTTAAATCTTTAAAGTTATTTTTTAAGCATTGTGTATTTCCAAAATTTCTCAAATTAAATATTTGTATTAATTACGATAACCTGATAAAAATACTTTAAGACGTAAATGTCTTTTGACATTACAAATATATTTTTGACACAGTTGAGGGATATCCTTATTTGTAAAATACTGTGTTTTAAGTATTTTGGAATGCCAAAAGACCTTGAAGTCTTAAAGTATTTTTATCAAATTATCGTAATTAGTCTGGATATTTAATTTGAAAATTTTTAGAAATACACAATGCTTAAAAAATAGCTTTAAAATTGTAAAAGATATTTTACTGCTTACTGTAGCATAACATTCATTCGTTCGAAAGATGTTATGATCCTTCGAATGATTCGACTGTGCAGTCGAATCATTCGAAGGAATTGAAAAATAAAAAGAAAATCCTTCGAATGATTCGACTTTACAGTCGAATCATTCGAAGGAACTGAAAAATCAGAAGAAAAATTGTCCGACGGATAAAACGCTGGAGGGCAAACGTGAAGTTAGAGATGCTAACCATGCAAATCTGGTCTAAAATCTAAAGAAAGTACCAATAGAAAAGCAAAATCCTTTCTAAACATAGAGAAGAATGACCAACTACAACCTGTTGTTGTCCTGTAGAAGTTCAACCCACCTAGTGGGTCTCACTTCACGCACAAAAAGTATCTAGATAGAGCATGTAATTTGAACATTTTGATTGAATTGTTCCAGCTGTTCATTTTAGAGGCATCTCATAAGATGCTTATGATCATCAAATCAAGATGAGTATTCTCCCACATTCAATCACTGCAAATTCCATATCCAACCGTTCTCAGACTAAAAGTAGTAGGTACATGTGGGTCCTACAAAGTAGGCTTAACTACTACCGATATAGTTGGCTAGACTAGATTATTTCTTTCTTAAGTGTTAAACAGTTTATACAACCCCATCTCATCATTGTTTGCATGATAAAAAGTTTGTTTTACAAATAAAACTAAAATCCTGTGAGGAAGAAAGGTCAACGCTGGATGGGGATGGTATCATGCCATAAGCATTTTCTTTTATGACCAAGGTGTCCACGCCTCTTAAAGCACCCGACAAATCCATGGCTAAATTGCATCATTAAAGTCAACAAATGTAAAAAATAATACCAATCGTTAATAAGCCATAATCATCAACATAGTCAAATTTGAATGAACTCAAAATTTTGTAAAGACTTCTTTAAAATAAATAATTACAGAAAATGAGAAAAATACCTCAAAATTTGAAATTCCGTAAGAGGGGCGAGACGGTGACTGGAGGCGAGAGAGGCAGAGGCAGAGGCCAGCAAAACCGTGAGAATCGAGAGAGGAGAGAGTAACGAGAAGGATGATAGCAATTGCAAAATGCAATTTAGGTTTGTCGTGACCCCTGACTCGTTAACTCTCATGTGTAAGTGACTCAGTGAGTATAACACACGAAGGAAGATGGAAGAAACCAATGGTTAATATAGTCATTTGTTGTAACACTTTGGAAATGCTTGAAATATAAAAGTGTTTAATTTGTGATATTTATATTACATTATTATTTGATCGGTTTTGACTGCGGTTGAAACCGATTTTGATTGCGGTTGAAACCTGTTGAATCTGGTTGAACCTAACATTTTCTCAAAGACGGTTTGTTAGATGGTCCGGTTCTGATAACATTGGTTTCATGTCCAACGTTTATATGATTTGAATCCAAAATATCTAAATTAAATAATGAGTCTTGAGTAGAATTATAGTTAACGTTTATAGGTTCACATTTTCTTTCATATCCCAAGTGTTTGAACCTTCGGCCAACTAGAGATCTTAACATAAGATGATCTGTAGGTGGTTCAGTAGCAAATGTTAGAGCTCCAAGAGTATCCATAATAACGTTAACCCAAAGAAGCTGTAAATAAAAAGAAAATCTGAGATTATAGTGTTAAAAAGGAAAAAGAAAAAGAAGTTATTAGTCCTTACAGATTATCTTCCGTCTCATGTTATCCCTAATAAATTGGATCCTATATCTGGGTTATTATTTACAACCAATGTTAGAATAAAACTTAAACAACATCCTTAACAAACTTGAGTTGTTACTTACGACTAATGTTGTTGCAATGAAACTTGATAAAACGACATCCTTATTTACTATTGATCTTGGGGGCTCCAAAACCATTCCTAAAGTCATCTAATCCAAGCAAGTTTGTGTTTGACAGGCATCATATACATGCAGAGAACGTTCCAGCCAACCCGCCTGTACGACTATACACAGTCCCACATGAGACACACACAGAGAGAGATTGCAAACTAGTTATAATGATCTTTACCTTTAGAAAACCTAGACTCACCGCTAATCAAAGAAGCATGAAAGATGGAAAGGTCTATTCATGTAATAAAGACACAATAATCAATTTGAATAGAATATCAGAGTGACAAAGTTTTCAAGTACCAAAGTCATCTGTGGAGAAGTGTGAAAAATATGTTTTGATCCAAAAGTGGGTGCAAGTTAGATTGTTTTCAAATTTAGGGCTTCTCTAGTACATGAGGAACTTGAGTGCAATGGCATGAATGGGTAGTAAGGGGATTAATGTGGGGCCTTGTAAAGTGTTCACTACACTCAATCAGTTTGAAAGGTGGAAATAACTTGCAATATAAATATCCAAAAGTTAGAGCAACCATGATGAAAAATGCAACCATAGACCAAAAACAGTGTATGTGGAATTCAAAATTTTGATACTCCATCTTCCCATCTTTGATAACAAAATCTTCTCAAATGTGAAATGGAATGGGAAAGAAGATCAAGTTTCAGATCATACAGAGATTTTCTCAGCAATTTGTTCTCTTGGGCTATCACTCAGGTCGCGGAATGCTCTTTCCTCAATCAGTGTTGGATATGTGGCAGCAGCTTCTGAATCAAGTATTCCACACTCTAAAGCTATTGCTTTTGCTGTATGAAGATTATCACCAGTCACCATGCGTACCTTTTGTGTCAGAAAAGAGAAATTAATCATTAGAAACATGTTAAAAAAATAGGATAAAAAGGCATCACATTATCCATTAGGTTTTTTTTTTTTTTAAGTCCATTATCCATTAGTATTTAAGCTGTTTTTTTTAATGGTTCATATATTAATAGATAAAGAGGCACCAGAGGTGTAAATACAAAAAGAGAAAGCAAAAAATAAGCAACAAACAAAAATAACTGGAAAGTAAACTGCCCATAGAAAGGGTGAACACCCTGAGCACCAAACACAAAACAATAAGAGCTCAACCGAGATCAACACATTCTTTCCAGGCATCCAAAATGACTAACATTGATATGTTCCTAAATTCTTGTAAAGAAGCGGCGCACGATGCACACTTGGTGAGAGCACGTCTTCCAACCGCCGCAATGGAATCAGTAGTACCTTTGAAAAACCTATTATTACATTCCAACCAAAGGCTCCAAACTGTGGTAAATAAAGATAGTTGTCACAAGGAAAAGCACTTGGGCGAGACAAACAATATCTCAAGTGAAAGACAACTCAGCAATCAACGATGGCATAACCCAAGCCACACCAAACTGTAAGGGTGAAAGTTTTCACTAAGTCCTGTCCTCATTCTCTTAAATCAATCTTTTACAAGATAGGCTCCATTATTTCTCTTACAATTGACCTTTTACATTTGCACTCGGTTTCAACCAGAACAAAGATATTGGTCAGTTACTGTTGAATCTTCTGACACAAGTAGTAGTAACAAAATAAGAAATTAATAGTAAACATTCCCACATTGTAAGTGTACATAACTCTAACTGTATATTCAGCTTCTCCTCATTTATGTTTTGGAACTGAAGTGATTGTTTGTAATATAAAAGTGTTTTATTTGTTAAAGAGGACAAAAAATGAGTGTGAGGGAGCGAGAGAGCGCAACAGCAAGAGAGAGTGTAAGAGTTCCTTTCAGTGAGGAGCTGAGTGAGCAGGGGGTTTCTTCTCGAATCCTGATGAACAGAGGATCGACAACGGGGAAAGCTGGAAGCACCCGAAGAGGAAGCAGCGGACTAAGGCCTTCGATGGCACACCGATCACCTTGTTTGTGGCTAACTTACCAGATTTTACATCCCGGAGTTGGCTTTTGGCCACTTTCAGAAAATGGGGATCAGTTACTGATGCCTTCATTCCTAAGAAGAAAGATGTTGTTGGTAGGACCTTCGGCTTCGTCAGAATGACATCCGATTGTGAAGCTGAGAAAGCCATGACTGCTCTTAATGGTCATGTGGTGCAAGGGCGAAAGTTGTTGGTATACTCAACACGATTCAAGAGAAATGAGATCTCTGGTATGTCTCGATCTTCTTGCACGGCTAGGGCTTTCAAGACTGATTCCGACCACCCGGAGTTTCTTAATAAGGCTATCATGTGAAAGGGATTAGGCGTAGTTGGGCAGAGGTTGTCCAAGGAACAAAGCCTGCCAATCCTGCCAATCCTATCTCGTCCATGACGGGTTCTTCTGAGTGGGTTATTGAGTTGATGACTGCCTCGGAGGAGGAAGAAAAAATTAGAAATTGGTTATCTCAATCTGTGGTGATCTCTTGTTCTAAGCCTCTTTCTGACTCTCACATCATCAATTTCATAGTTGAATCGGGAGTTGTCGCTTCGAAAATCAGCCTTTTTGGTGATGGTTGCTTCTTGGTAACCCTGAAAGATGAAAACGATGTGTAATCTTGCTCAACCTCACCTTTGAAGTTCCGGATCAGATTCGCATTTGTGGCAGATGGAATCTTGATCTTTATCGTCATTCTCGGAAAACTTGGGTAAGGTTCCTAGGTTTCCTGTTGGTTGGTTGGACTGAGAGTATCTTCCTGTCTTTTGGACAGAGATTTGGAAAGGTTCTTGCCATTCACCACCGCAACAGTAGCGGGGAAGATTGCTCTTCGCTGAATCTCTTTCTGGAAGTCGAGAGCCATCAATCGTTTCCTGCCTCTATTTGGCTGACCCTCAACGGTCAGATTTTCAGGATTTTAGTGCAAGAGGTTGAAATGGCGGTCGATTCTACGGTTTGTTCACTGGAAACTCAACTTGCCTCTTCGTTTGCCGATCAGACTCGCCCGTTGGTCATTCCCTCCGATGTTGCGCCACATGTTCTTCATGCTCTGGGTTCGCAGCCCGGTGCGGTTGATTACCCTTTTGCCGAGGTGGAGAAAGATGGTAGGGAGACATGCAGTATGGGGGCGCGCGTAATGGAGCCTGTTTTGAATGGTGAGACAACTTTTTTCCACTCTAGGCAATGTGAGAGGGATATTCTCGAGGTGTCTGTTCTCAAGACTTGTGAGCCTTCTTTTCTGCTTGAGGTGGAGAAAGTTGGTGGGGAGAAGTGCAGCTTGGGGGCGCGTGAAAATGAGTCTTTTTTTAATGGTGAGCCTGCTTTATTCCACTCCGGGCCGCGTGGGAGGAGTGGGCTCGAGGTTAGTAAGTCTGATGTCGAGACTTGTGAGCCTTCTTTTTTGAAGTCTTGTGAGCCTCCTCATCCGCTTGAGGAGATTTTTAATTTTAATGTGTCTGGCCTAGTTTCTGGAGGCCAAGTCCTACCTTCTGGCCCTCAATCAACTTCCCTTCAACAAGCCTCCATTTTGGGCCATGTTCCCTCTCATCCTTTATCGATTAAACCCTCTCAGCGGGTCGGTTTACTTGAAGGCCCTCTTTTTCAGTCGCCTGAGGTTAGTTTGGAGACCCTTACCCTTACCAATAATCAGCATTTTTCTCCTCCTTTTTCTTCTCCCTCTTCTTTTGGCGTCGGCTGAGGGAAAAAGAGTCATTAAAAAAAAAAAGAGTTGATAATTGGGCTCAAGATCTGCCTTCCTGCTCTAGATCTAGGCTAACTAGGGCCCGTCATGTTGATCGGACCAATCTTTTGGATCAACTTTGGACCCATGCCCTTTTCACTCATCTCAGCCTTGGCCTCTCTTCTCTTTGGACCGAGGGTTACCACTTCAAAGGTGCCCCTCTCCGATCCTCCCAGTCTTCTTGTCCTGTTGTCGGGCCCTCCTTTAAGTGTCAGCATTCTCAGCCTCATTCCATTAATTGGCCTATTCCCTCTTCTCAAGCTCTGCTAAAAGCCAGCCATATTTTTAAGTGGACATTTCCCCCCCCACCTTTGCAGTTGAAATCAAGTCAACAGCAGCAGGCGACTGAGCACTCTCAATCAGTTCTTCTTGAGGATCTGACTCTTTCGAGATCAGATAAGGAGTCTGATGTTTTACAGTTTCAACATGAGGATAACAGTTCTTCTTCATTTATTGATTCGGTACATGTTCATAGACCTGAGAATGATGCTTTAAAATCCCTGAAGGATAGGGGTTACTCAGAAGACGACGGTAAAACAATCTTAGAGATAGGTAAAAAGTTGGGGATCATTTTTAATAATAGCGTCCTAGCTATTTTTGACATTCAGGCGGTAAAGGATAGGGACAGAGCTTTGATTTCCTTCTCTTCCAAAAGGAAAAGAATTACTAGTCCTATTCATCATAGCGAACAGGTTAGGCTACGAAAGAGATTGGGAGTTCGACGAGTTTCCAAATGACGTTTGTAATTAGGTTTTTTTGGGGTCTTAATTTTTGGGGTCTCTGTCGACTACATATGAGTAGTGGTTGTTGCAGTTTTTTTGGTGTCTGGATGGCGTCTTTGGGAGTGGTGTCTGGATGGCGTCTTTGAGAGTTGGAATTTGTTGTGATTTATTTCCTTTAATTTCGTGTTGTGCAGATAGGGTTGCCAGTTTTTTAAATTGGGGTGGTGTCTTGTGATGTTGGCGTATCTGTATTTTGGTATGGGTTATATTCTTTTCTCTTCTTCTTTGGTTTTCTTTGGGTCTTAGTATTTTAGATCCATTGATGCCATCCTTTGTGTCTTCTTTCTTGTTTTGTTTTTTTAATACATTTATACTTATTACCGCTCAAAAAAAAAATTGTTTTATTTGTAATATTTATATATTTGACCGATTTTGACTGCGGTTGAAACCGGTTTTGATTGCGGTTGAAATCGGTTGAACCCAACATTTCTCAAAGACGGTTTGTTAGATTATTTGGTTCTGATAACATTGCTTTCACATCTAACTTTTATAGGATTTGAATCCAAAATCTCTAAATTAAATCATTGGTCTTGAGTATAGTTATATTAGAGGTTATTGACGAAATAATGATAACCAATTGTTTTTATTTTACAGTATGAACATTTATAATTGGAATATGCTAAAATGTTATAAACTAACAGTTTATTTTGTTAAAATTTTCTTTTTTATATAATAAATTATTTAAAATAATGAGGAAATGACAATCCAAAATATAGAGCAGTAACAATTGAGCTTTATAGACATGATAAACTCTTGATATAATACCTCTTCAATCCTCCAATAGAAACACCCAAAAACTTGATTTCCACTATAATACTTTTCAACGGTAGAATTCCAGTTCACCAAATGTGATTCAGTCATCTTTATTTTTCATTTTTTCAAAATTTACACTCAATTAAAGTTGAAATCGCATAATCTAAAAAATCTATTACATTAAATACATATTTATAAAAATGTGATTATTTAATATTATAGTTAATGAAATTTATATTTTAAATTTATTTATAATGTCATATATATGTCATAGTTTTCATCATAATCGATTTCTAAAGGGCCTTATTCCTACAATCTTAATAGAGAAATAGACCAAATTAATATAAACAAAGGTTATCGTTTCCCAGAAATTGATCCAAGAGGGGATGGGGTGAATTCGCTAAATGCAAACTTTTTTGGGTTTTTTTTATTATTCTAATTGGAAAATTAAACGAAAATGAATAAAAATAATTACACAAATAAAGTAGAAAAGATGAGAAGAGATGTAGAAATTGAACTCGAGATATTTATGTGGTTCGACTTTTTTGCTACTTGATGAGCACAGAAAATGATTTAAAATGGAAAATACAAGATATGGGCATAAAATGCTATTTTTGGAAAGTGCAGATTTTTAATAAACATTTTAACCTAATTTAGAATTTTTTTATAAACTAATTTAATTCAAACCCATTTATGAGAGTTTAGATTAATTTAAATACATTTTAGAAGTCGAATCTAAGTGGTAGATTATTTATTAATTTCCCATACATGAGAAGCCCATACGAGATCTGAGTCACTCATTTACACTTTGATCTGACTGGACACGAGATATCATTGCATACACGATGAAAGCCATGACATGGGGAATTCCAGGAGATTCATCTGGTATTGTAATGGATTCAATAAATCATAGCTTCCATGTTTGTAGCAATTTCATGCTTCGAGACTCAAATGGCATTGCCTCTCTGAGGTCGGTACAAACTAGTGCTGAAATAAAAATATTCAGAGTTCATATCTTTTGCTGGAAAGCTGGACCTTATGAGTAACTCACCACAACATTCTGCGAAGTTTGGTGAGTAAATACCCGAGGATCTTGAGGTTCATGACACAGGCAACTTGCATTCTGCAGAGCACATTTCTCAGGATTCATATTTGAACCAATCATCCAACAGTATTTTCAGTTGTTAGAACGTTCATGTAGCAGTGGTGACACTTGGGGCTCCAAACAGCAAGCAAGAACTGGCAGTATTCTGGGTCTATTTAACATAGGCGATGGGTAGCTAACAAAAGCAAGTTACAGACAACAGAAATAAGAAAACAGAGCAACTGAGCAGTGTTCAGACAGCAACCCATTGAGGCAGCCAACGTTCAAGCAAGAACTACATGTGATCTGAGCAACAACGTTCTCCAGCCAAAAGGTGATGACATCCTTTAAAATCTAAGCAAAATTCATTTCATCTACTAATAAAATCATTTTCACAATGCACTATCAATTTTTTTGAATAGTAGTACATAGAGTTTTCAGGAAATCCAGAATGATGATAAATGCAATGTTCCTTAGAATAGCAGTAAACGCAGCTTCACACTTCCTCTTCTCCAATAGGATGGATTACACTGTATCACCGTTTCCGCTCTGTGCGCCATCTATACACTGGTCTTTTTGTTGGGCAGACAATCTCATCATCACGAAGCTTGCGTTTCCTACCCTTTTTCTGTTGTCAACAAATAGATTTGATGCACTTACTAAACAAATATGAAAGCATCTGTAATTTAGTAACAAAGTGTAGACATTCTAAGAAGTTCCTTCCTGTAGCAAGTGTGGAGCTCCCTGAGAGACTCAAACACCTATGTGCAAGAATGTAAGTGGATGGCACCCAAAATATCTCCTAAATTTACTATAGTCAAAGGAGGCAGAGCCAAAGCTCCAGGTCCATAATCAAATCTCTCTTTAAGAGTTGATTCTCATGAATTGTAGATATTTCATTTGTTCCAGATGACAGTAACATTTTCACCAAATGAGTTCTTCGTGCTATTGCTTGAATAATAATTTACAAATTATGTGATTGTAGCAATTTTGTCAAGAGGAATGATCTTATGCTATCAATTTCTTCTCTCATTTATTATATCCAATGGTGGATCCAATAGTTTCACAAAATCTACAAAGATATATATGCATATCCTTGTGTTTATTAAGAGGTAAACCTTACATGTTCCAGATGACACCATTTGCTGTCATCCTCACCATTAGGATGACAGCATAGGATCATTCCTCCTTGGTCAAAGCCTATAAATCAACAACTGAGAAAAGGAAATAACAGTTTACATTCAACAGGAGAATAAAGCCACAAAATCAAGGATAGGAACTCATAAGCTTTAGTTATTCAGGGAATCTTTCATCAAAGTAGAATCTATTTGACCAGTGATCTAGGTCACCAAACCACTGGCCCAAACCTACAGAACTGAAGGTGTTATCCCTGCTGTTTAGGGCCCTAAAGTTCCTAAAGATTAATACCTGTAATTCCTTTTGCAGGGCCATGTCCATGTACAATTTTTCCAACTCAGTTGCTCTTTTACTTCTTGCCTCCAGCTCTCTGTAAGAAGCAGCAAGTTGCCTGGGAAAAAAATTGAAGTTGAGGACTAACTCCATTCCATAGCAGTTGGAATCACACGAAACATTTGATCACAACCTATCTAATAATCTAAGAATTTCTTTGCCTCTCTTAAAACTTAGCTCTGTGTTTGTTTTCAAAATGGGACAAGATTTTAGAGTGTCTGGGAGCCCACAATCATGGTGTTTTCTTCGTGAAAAGGTTCTCCAGCAAACTGTAAAAAAAAAGGGACAGAATGCCATGGCCTGTAATTATGCAACCATATGCGGGGGTATTTTGCTGGCTTGCAGATGCTAACAAGATTCTTACAGTTAATCACTTGCATAGGAAGACGATAATTTCTAATGGGTGAATTTTATGTGTACAGTGCTGAGGACAGTGATTATGCTGCAAAAGTGTCAAACATGTTGCTGAATTTTTTCAGAGGCAGTCTGGCAATACCTGGAAACCCTTATTAATGAATGGGTTGGAAATGGAAATGAATGTTGGTTTAACACTCTTTGGTGTGCCTTGCTGATGGCTACCCTATGGTACATATGGCAGGAGCACAATAATTAAATTTTCAAGACTAAATCCAGAAATCATGAAGATTTAGCAGAGATGATGAAATCTAGAGCAGCATTAATGGCAGCTGTAGATGCTGTTGGACATCCCATTTCTATTGATGTGATCCAATGTGGACCAGCTGCAGGGGTCCTTGGAAGAGTGGTGAAGAAGGCCGCTGTGTGATATTCTCCCCTAGGCTGTGTCAAGTTAAATGTTGATAAGAACAGCCAACCAGAGGAGGCAGCTGGCTATGGTACGCTCATAAGAGACTTTGAGGCCAATGAAAGTGTCACCTATGCAGGCACTCTCACTTCTCATCATGCAAATGCCGCTGAGCTTTGGATCCTGTTAACAAAGATAGAAGAACTGCATAAAGTAGGGACAGTATCTGGACCCATCCTCTCTTTTTTCTTTATGCCAGGTGCTTCCTTCCTCTTTAATCACATAAAGGTCAGGCACTTTAAAACTATACTCGTAACATACCATAGCCCAAGTTGATATGCACCAATCCATGTGGGTTCCAACTGACTAGTGGCCCAGATTCGCATCATGGAGAAGAACATTGGACTGGGGTGAATATCCATAGTTTTCAAGAAACATCCTTGGTTGGAGCGCTTTTTCCCCTATCCAAGGGTGGTTGAACTGATGCCCATCCAGTCCTAGTAAGGGAGACTAAGGTAAATGGATCTCACAGTTCTTAATTTTCTATCCATGACCACCACAATAGAGAAATCCGGTACGCTAGTTCCAGAAGGAAAAAAGCAATCTCAAGTGAGAAAATTTAATGTGTGACAATGAACACAAGAAACAGACCGCCCTGTTTCTCATGTTCCCAATGTGATATCCTGGGACCCAAATCCCAAATTTCAACATGCCAAACAAGATGGGACTACACAAATTACTTGAATAAAAACTATATTACTGATAAAGGGGAAAAAATGAGACTGGACCCAGTCTAGCATCGCTTAATTAGAACCCATGTGTGAAAATTCCACAGTGCCAGACAAAAATACAAGAAAGCCCTAAAAGACATCTTACTTTTTTACTTTTTTGGGAATATTCTCAAGAGGAGGCAACTTTCCCCTTTCCGACGACTGTGAGCTTATTTCCTTAGCTTCTTCCCTGAAAGCAGAGAAGAAATTTTATTGGATATGTTAATTAAGAAATGAAAATCATCATGCAACTAAGAAGTAAGTAGCATCAGGAATAATAAAAGTATCAATTAACATCAAATATCCACTTAAAAAAGATTAAATTAAGATAGCAAACAAAACCAAAGAAATGGATGCTTATAGGAAAAACTAAAGTTTGTACATGAGCAAGGTGTCGGGGCTTCATAGAGATGTTTCAGCTCTGTTTTACCTAGACCACTGGATTTCAAATCACAGTTTACAGTTTGAAATTCATGGCAATACCACCGATCCTAGTATAAATTGTTAAGTAGGGCTCCAAGTTGGATAGCCAGATCGCAATCCACTCGTGATCCAGTTCATGACTTGGGAGAATGCTGGGGGGGTTTGAGCAATGAAGATAGCTAGATCAGAATCTACTCATGCTCTTAAGAGCTAATACTTCAGCACTTTTATACTTCTTTAAAAACAGTAACAACAGTTTCATAATGTACCCCCTACCTCTCACTCATCCAAAGAGAATCGAATAGTTGTTTCATGTCTCACAATCCCTCTTTGGCATGCACACACATATACAAAGCAAATAAATAAATAAATACCCCCCCTCCCCCCACCAAATAAATCTGAAACTATTATTCCCTGAAACTACTTCTCACCACTTCATGATTCTTACACGTGCTAGTTAAAAAACCCCTTGGAGTGAGTGAATGTTCCTTTGATCCTTTCCCTAAAAGATTCTACCAATGTTGTTTACATATAGATCATGGGATTGTTGCTGGAATAATTTTCCACAACTCCTTGTCCCTCGCTTCAACTCCCATGAGCACCCAACCCTTTTGTACTTCGCTTTATCATAAAAAATTAAACACTCCTATTCTACAAAGATGGCAATATTCAATTACATTTGCTCTTCACATGTCATCTCTAGGAGTAGACGTGTTGCTTGATACACCATACATCAATCCAGATGTGGCCCACCATGGCTCCATTTGCGGTCCCTTAACCATCTCTCAACCCGTTACATTCACTAACCCCCATGATTGAAACCATACCCAATTGGATCAACCGAGTTACACCCACTGATATATTCAAAATTGATTAAATCACACCCTCATTTACATTTATTTGGGGCCTTTAAAACCATACCTGAAGCAATCAAATCAACCTGTTTTTTGTGCAAGTCCAAGCATATACCTTTCCACCCGGACTCAGAGTAGAACCAGGTGAGTTCCACAGAAACTCAATCCATAAACCATTAGAATCTTTGGAGCCTTAAAAATCAAACCAAGAATGATTCGGTCAAGCTGATTTTGGTGGGTGTATTGTTGAAGCATAGATAGTGCCAGCCCACCTAGCCCTGCCTATTGCAATCCATCCAGGTGGGCCCCATGAATTCACATGCAGCATAGCTAGGTTACAGACCGGTGATCAAGAGATCATTGCCATCCTAACTTAAAATAGAAAAAATGTAGAAAAAGGAGAAAACATTTGTGTCCATCATAAAAATCAAAATTGCAGGATAGAATTCTCATTTCGTAATTTTCTTGGGGAATCAATATAAATCTTAATTCAAAATTTCATAATTTAATGGAGACCATTTTGTACAAGAATCCATTGTCAATTTAGTAAATTAATAGAATAATAGGAAATTATTAAATCCAAAATGTAGTTGACATTCTTCTTTACGTCGAACCTGCACTCAGCGGCAGAGGTCAATTTTTTTGGAAAGTTGAAGGCAGAGATCAATTCAATTCACAAGAAAGTGACAAAGAAAATGTTAAAAAATGTGTTTGAAGATCTTGGGTGACTGGTGCTTAAAAAGACTAATACTGAACCTTAGATTGCCCAGGCAGGAAACAAATTTTATTGTTCTAGCCTTAATATTTAATGTTGGCAAAGTCAAACCTGTCCTCGGCGTAATACACATGCTTGTTTGCCTGCTGATTATCAAGAGAATGCAACATGGACCTCAGCTTTTCGATTTTCTGCAGAAGAAAAGAATCTTAGCAATCAAGCTGACAGAGAATAACATAATCATTGAGCAGAACTGCAATTTACTTCATAATTAACAACTGTGTACCTTCTTTTCACTTTGGAGTTTCTGAAGGACATATCCAATGTCTTGAGTCTTCATCAGCATGAGTTCCTCTTGACTGTATTTGTTTGCCTCGCTCCTGAGCAGATATATTAAGTTAATATGCCAACACTTGATAAATATCAAAACAAACACACATACAAAGGTTGAGGAACCAAAGAAAATAAGAGGAGGGAGTATTTTTGGTCTGTTTACTCAGGCCTATGAATTCCATCGACAGTTCTCGTTTTGATCATCTTGAAGTAAAACTCATCTGGGTTCCGAAAGGCTGCCTTCTCTTTAAGTTTCTGAGAACCCAATCAAACCATCAGAAAATATATGACGTTGTTAGCTAGAGTGAAACCCATATTTCAGTTTATAATAACTAACATAGTGTTTGTATACATTGAAAAAACAAAAGTTGTGTTTGCTTGGAAATGGCATGTCCTCTTCAGCAAGTCCATCCAAAAGATAAGAAACTAAATTTTCCTTTCATTAAAAAAGAATGTTTTGAAGGGAAATAATTTCATTTTTTCGAACCACGGAGACCACAAAATCAGAATATTGAGAGAGAGAGAGAGAGATTGAAAACTAGCTGCTTTAATAGAAGATAAGTGTCTAAGGAAATTAAAACCAGAAGCTATCTGTGAAAGGTGGCATACCCTTAAAGTCTCTTCTTTACTGTGGAAGGCCTGTGCCCTTATCACATAATCTTTATGCTTCTCGAGAAGTCCAAACTTCTTTCTCGAATGCCTGAGGATAAATACATACAATGTATAGCCATCCACTATTAGGAGCTCATAACCAAGAAAATTGAAAACGTTATCAAAGAAAAAGAAAAAGGCCACTCACGGCTGAGCTCGTTCCTTGTGAGCCCTTCTATAGATCGCATTCCTAAGGGACGACATTGTTGAATGCAAAACAAATACGTATAGCAGCTTCTAGCCTGAAAAATAAATAAACAATAAATAATGCAACAATACAACATCTTTCTCAGGTCCAGAACAGTTCCTCACTGTTAAATTCAAGATTTGACATAAGTTTTCTCTGAGAAAGCTGAAATAAAAGTAAATAAATAAAACTAGAGAAAATCATAACTGCTCACATAAACAAGCACCAACAAATGTGAAGTTAGAGATGCTAACCATGTAAATCAGGTCTAAAATCTAAAGAAAGTACTAATAGAAAAGCAAAATCCTTTCTAAACATAGAGAAGAATGACCAACTACAACCTGTTGTTGTCCTATAGAAGTTCAACCCACCTAGTGGGACTCACTTCACGCACAAAAAGTATCTAGATAGAGCATGTAATTTGAACATTTTGATTGAATTGTTCCAGCTGTTCATTTTAGAGGCATCTCATAAGATGTTTATGATCATCAAATCAAGATGAGTATTCTCCCACATTCAATCACTGCAAATTCCATATCCAACCGTTCTCAGACCAAAAGTAGTAGGTACATGTGGGCCCTACAAGGTAGGCTTAACTACAACCGATATAGTTGGCTAGACTAGATTATTTCTCTCTTAAGTGTTAAACAGTTTATACAACCCCATCTCATCATTGTTTGCATGATAAAAAGTTTGTTTTACAAATAAAACTAAAATCCTGTGAGGAACAAAGGTCAACGCTGGATGGGGATGGCATCATGCCATAAGCATTTTCTTTTATGACCAAGGTGTCCACGCCTCTTAAAGCACCCGACAAATCCATGGCTAAATTGCATCATTAAAGTCAACAAATGTAAAAAATAATACCAATCGTTAATAAGCCATAATCATCAACATAGTCAAATTTGAAATGAAATCAAAATTTTGTAAAGACTTCTTTAAAATAAATAATTACATAAAATGAGAAAAATACCTCAAAATTTGAAATTCCGTAAGAGGGGCGAGACGGTGACTGGAGGCGAGAGAGGCAGAGGCAGAGGCCAGCAAGACTGTGAGAATCGAGAGAGGCAGAGGGAAAGAGTCGAGAAGACGGCGGCGAGACAGACACGAACACCGGCAGCAAGAGTGAGGCAGATGCGAGAGAGGAGAGAGTAACGAGAAGGGTGATAGTAATTGCAAAATGCAATTTAGGTTTGTCGTGACCCCTGACTCGTTAACTCTCACGTGTGAGCGACTCAGTGAGTATAACACACGAAGGAAGACGGAAGCAACCAATGGTTAATGATAGTCATTTGTTGTAACACTTTGGAAATGCTTGAAATATAAAAGTGTTTTATTTGTAATATTTATATTACATTATTATTTGATCGGTTTTGACTGCGGTTGAAACTGGTTGAATCTGGTTGAACCTAACATTTTCTCAAAGACGGTTTGTTAGATGGTCCGGTTCTGATAACATTGGTTTCATGTCCAACGTTTATAGGATTTGAAAAATATCTAAATTAAATAATGAGTCTTGAGTAGAGTTATAGTTAACGTTTATAGGTTCACATTTTCTTTCATATCCCAAGTGTTTGAACCTTCGGCCAACTAGAGATCTTAACATAAGATGATCTGTAGGTGGTTCAGTAGCAAATGTTAGAGCTCCAAGAGTATCCATAATAACGTTAAACCAAAGAAGCTGTAAATAAAAAGAAAATCTGAGATTATAGTGTTAAAAAGGAAAAAGAAAAAGAAGTTATTAGTCCTTACAGATTATCTTCCGTCTCATGTTATCCCTAATAAATTGGATCCTATATCTGGGTTATTATTTACAACCAATGTTAGAATAAAACTTAAACAACATCCTTAACAAACTTGAGTTGTTACTTACGACTAGTGTTGTTGCAATGAAACTTGATAAAACGACATCCTTATTTACTATTGACCTTGGGGCCTCCAAAACCATTATAAAGTCATCTAATCCAAATGTTTGTTTGACAGGCATCATATACATGCAGAGACCGTTCCAACCAACCCGCCTGTACGACTATACACAGTCCACCATGACACTACAGAGAGAGATTGAAAACTAGTTTTTAATGATCTTTTCCTTTAGAAAACCTAGACTCACCACTAATCAAATGAAGCATGAAAGATGGAGGTCCATTCATGTAATAAACAATAATCAATTTGAATAGAATACCAGAGTGACAAAGTTTTTCAAGTACCAAAGTCATCTGTGGAGAAGTGTGAAAAATATGTTTTGATCCAAAAGTGGGGGCAGTTAGATTGTTATCAGATTTAGGGCTTCTCTAGTACAATGAGGAACTTGAGTGCAATGGCATGAATGGGTAGTAAGGGGATTAAGTGGGGCCTTGTAAGTGTTCACTACACTCAATCAGTTTGAAAGGTGGAAAATATCATGCAATATAAAATGTTATAGCACCATGATGGAAAATGCAACCATAGACCAAAAAAAGTGTATGTGGAATTCAAATTTTTTGATATCCATCTTCCATCTTTGATAACAAATCTTCTCAAATGTGAAATGGAATGGGAAAGAAGATCAAGTTTCAGATCATACAGAGATTTCTCAGCAATTTGTTCTCTTGGGCTATCACTCAGGTCGCAGAATGCTCTTTCCTCAATCAGTGTTGGATATGTGGCAGCAGCTTCTGTATCAAGTTTCCACACTCTAAAGCTATTGCTTTTGCTGTATGAAGATTATCACCAGTCACCATGGTACCTTTTGTGTCAGAAAAGAGAAATTAATCATTAGAAACATGTTAAACAAATAAGATAAAAAGGCATCACATTATCCATTAGGTTTTTTTTTTTTAGGTCCATTATCATTTAGTATTTAAGCTGTTTTTTTTTTTATTTATTTATTTAAGAGGCACCAGAGGTTTAATACAAAAAGAGAAAGCAAAAAAATAAGCAAAACAAAAAAATAACTGGAAAGTAAACTGCCCATAGAAAGGGGTGAACACCTGAGCACCAAACACAAAACAATAAGAGCTCAACCCAGATCAACACATTCTTTCCAGGCATGCAAAATGACTAATCATAGTATGTTCCTAAATTCTTGTAAAGAAGCAGCCCACGATGCACACTTGGTGAGAGCATCTTCCAAACTGCCGCATTGGTCAGTAGTACCTTTGAAAGCCTATTATTACATTCCTACCAAAGGCTCCAAAACTGTGGTAAATATAAGATAGTTGTCACAAGGAAAAGCACTTGGGCGAGACAAACAATATCTCAAGTGAAAGACAACTCAGCAATCAACGATGGCATAACCAAGCCACACCAAACTGTAAGGGTGAAAGTTTTTCACTAAGTCTTGTCCTCATTCTCTTAAATCAATCTTTTACAAGATAGGCTCCAACTATTTTCTTACAATTGACCTTTTACATGTGCGCTCGGTTTCAACCAGAACAAAGATGTTGGTCAGTTACTGTTGAATCTTCCGACACAAATAGTAGTAACAAAATAAGAAATTAATAGTAAACATTCCCACATTGTAAGTGTACATAACTCTAACTGTATATTCAGCTTCTCCTCATTTATGTTTTGGAACTGAAGTGATTGTTTGTAATATAAAAGTGTTTTATTTGTCAAAGAGAACAAAAAATGAGTGTGAGGGAGCGAGAGAGCGCAACAGCAAGAGAGAGTGTAAGAGTTCCTTTCAGTGAGGAGCTGAGTGAGCAGGGGGTTTCTTCTCGAATCCTGACGAACAGAGGATCGACAACGGGGAAAGCTGGAAGCACCCGACGAGGAAGCAGCGGACTAAGGCCTTCGATGGCACACCGATCACCTTGTTTGTGGCTAACTTACCGGATTTTACATCCCGGAGTTGGCTTTTGGCCACTTTCAGAAAATGGGGATCAGTTACTGATGCCTTCATTCCTAAGAAGAAAGATGTTGTTGGTAAGACCTTCGGCTTCGTAAGAATGACATCTGGTTGTGAAGCTGAGAAAGCCATGACTGCTCTTAATGGTCATGTGGTGCAAGGGCGAAAGTTGTTGGTAAACTCAGCACGATTCAAGAGAAATGAGATCTCTGGTATGTCTCGATCTTCTTGCTCGGCTAGGGCTTTCAAGACTGATTCCGACCACCCGGAGTCTCTTAATAAGGCCTATCATGAGAAAGGGATTAAGAGTAGTTGGGTGGAGGTTGTCCAAGGAACAAAGCCTGCCAATCCTATCTCATCCATGACGGGTTCTTCTGAGTGGATTATTGAGTTGATGACTGCCCAGGGGAGGAAGAAAAAATTAGAAAATGGTTATATCAGTCTGTGGTGATCTCTTGTTCTAAGCCTCTTTCTGACTCTCACATCATCAATTTCTTAGCTGAATCGGGAGTTGTCGCTTCGAAAATCAGCCTTCTTGGTGATGGTTGCTTCTTGGTAACCCTGAAGATGAAAAGGATGTGGAATCTTGCTCAACCTCACCTTTGAAGTTCCGGGTCAGATTCGCATTTGTGGCAGATGGAATCCTGATCTTTGTCGTCATTCTCGGAAAACTTGGGTAAGGTTCCTAGGTTTCCCGTTGGTTGGTCGGACTGAGAGTATCTTCCTGTCTTTTGGAAAGAGAATTGGAAAGGTTCTCGCCATTGACCGCCGCAACAGTAGCGGGGAAGACTGCTCTTCGCTGAATCTCTTTCTGGAAGTCGAGAGCCATCAATCGTTTCCTGCCTCTATTTGGCTGACCCTCAACGGTCAGATTTTCAGGATTTTAGTGCAGGAGGTTGAAATGCCGGTCGATTCTACGGTTTGTTCACCGGAAACTCAAGTTGCCTCTTCGCTTGCCGATCAGACTTGCCCGTTGGTCATTCCCTCCGATGTTGCGCCATGTGTTCTTCATGCTCTGGGTTCGCAGCCCGGTGCGGTTGATTACCCTTTTTCCGAGGTGGAGAAAGATGGTAGGGAGACATGCAGTATGGGGGCGCATGTAATGGAGCCTGTTTTGAACGGTGAGACAACTTTTTCCACTCTGGGCAGTGTGAGAGGGATCGTCTCGAGGTGTCTGTTCTCGGGACTTGTGAGCCTTCTTTTCTGCTTGAGGTGGAGAAAGTTGGGGGGAGAAGTGCAGCTTGGGGCGCGTGAAAATGAGTCTTTTTTTAATGGTGAGCCTGCTTTATTCCACTCCGGGCAGCGTGGGAGGAGTGGGCTCGAGGTTATTAAGTCTAATGTCGAGACTTGTGAGCCTTCTTTTTTGAAGTCTTGTGAGCCTCCTCATCCGCTTGAGGAGATTTTTAATTTTAATGTGTCTGGCCTAGTTTCTGGAGGCCAAGTCCTACCTTCTGGCCCTCAATCAACTTCCCTTCAACAAGCCTCCATTTTGGGCCCTGTTCCCTCTCATCCTTTATCGATTAAACCCTCTCAGCGGGTCGGTTTACTTGAAGGCCCTCTTTTTTAGTCGCCTAAGGTTAGTTTGGAGACCCTTACCCTTACCAATAATCAGCATTTTTCTCCTCCTTTTTCTTCTCCCTCTTCTTTTGGCATCGGCTCAGGGAAGAAGAGTCATTCAAAAAAAAAGAGTTGATAATTGGGCTCTAGATCTGCCTTCCTGCTCTAGATCTAGGCTAACTAGGGCCCGTCGTGTTGATCGGCCAATCTTTTGGATCAACTTTGGACCCATGCCCTTTTCACTCATCTCGGCCTTGGCCTCTCTTCTCTTTGGACCGAGGGTTACCACTTCAAAGGTGCCCCTTTCCGATCCTCCCAGTCTTCTTGTCCTATTGTCGGGCCCTCCTTTAAGTGTCAGCATTCTCAACCTCATTCCATTAATTGGCCGATTCCCTCTTCTCAAGCTCTGCTAAAAACCAGCCATATTTTTAAGTGGACATTTCCCCCCCCCCCACCTTTGCAGTTGAAATCAAGTCAACAGCAGCAGGCGACTGAGCACTCTCAATTAGTTCTTCTTGAGGATCTGACTCTTTCGAGATCAGATAAGGAGTCTGATGTTTTACAGTTTCAACATGAGGATGACAGTTCTTCTTCATTTATTGATTCGGTACCTGTTCATGGACCTGAGAATGATGATTTAAAATCCCTGAAGGATAGGGGTTACTCGGAAGACGACGGTAAAACAATCTTAGAGATAGGTAAAAAGTTGGGGATCGTTTTTAATAATAGCGTCCTATCTATTTCTGACATTCAGGCGGTAGAGGACAGGGACAGAGCTTTGATTTCCTTCTCTACCAAAAGGAAAAGAATTACTAGTCCTATTCATCATAGCGAACAGGTTAGGCTACGAAAGAGATTGGGAGTTCGACGAGTTTCCAAATGACGTTTCTAATTAGGTTTTTTTGGGGTCTCGGTCGACTGCATATGAGGAGTGGTTGTTGCTCTTTTTGTGGTGTCTGGATGGCATCTTTGGAAATCCATCTTTCAAATCTCCTCATGCAAGAAGCATTCCTCTAACATAGTACTAGTAGATAGATACTTGAATTCTATGAAAGACTATACTATCCAGAAAGGGGCAGATTGATCAACAAAAAATGTATGAGCAAAAGAAATCCATGACTTCATCACTAATTTCATTTCAATATTCTAAATGCCAGAAACTCTACTTGAGATGCCATTCCAGCTTCCTTAATCAACTTGGTGACATTTGAGAACAAAACATGGCCACTCTCACCCAAATCCCTTTTCCAGCTTCAGGTAGCAATTCTAATGTGCATATTTTCTATTCATACATTATTTTCTATTAGCTTTATTTTCACACCTTATTTTCATTTAAATAAATCTAGATATAAATTTATTTGAATATGGTGTTGTATGATGCCCTTTAGAAATAAATATATTCCCAATGATTATGTTGAGATTATTTGTACAAAAGTGCAATCAATAATGCTAGAACCGTGTGTGGTAAAACAACAAAGTTCTCTGTTGAAGTAGGACTCCATCAAGGATCCGCTTTAAGCCCATACCTGTTCGCCCTAATCATGGACAACTTAACATCGGGAATCCAAGATGAAGTCCCATGGTAATGAGGTCATTAGGCCAATGATTCACATTCGTGGACTTATTAGTGGACCTTGATCACATGGAGAAATGCTTTAGCTTCCATGACCCAATTTGATCAAGAGAGACATCATTGGACTCCGTCTAATAATCCTAGTCATTTTGTTAGTCCAAGCCCAATGACCCAACAACCCCGAATGACCTAGTTAAGCTTGTAAGCCCAATTCCATTCATTACCAGCCCAGACCCAAATAAAATCCACTCCAATTAACCCAAATAAATGTCCAATGACCCAAACCAAAGTCAACATCCTCCACCCTTGGCAATGCAAAACCATGCAAGCCATTAACGTTGGAGCCATGCAAAATCATGCATGAGAATAATGTGTGAATGCATGGAGGTAACTACAACTCTCCAATGAGGTGTGGAGCTAAGGCAATGTTATCACTTTGAGAAATTGGGCAAGATATCCATGCACCATGTCATATTAGTGGAAAGTATATCCATGCACAATGGAATATCAAATACAACCACCAACGCCTATCCCATTGAGAATTATGTGGGACATTTGCTATTGTTAGTAATTGAGGATATTGCTTATGACCGTTCATGACATTTTTAGGATTAGTTTATTATTTATTTAATAAAATCCAAATCTCAAAATTTGTGTGGCAGATTAGGATAATTTAGGCATGGGTATTTTAGTCTTTTTACATCTTTTTCTCTATAAATTGAGATGTAGTTTTGATTTTCATTCAGTGAATAAAAATTACTTTGAAAAGATTCTTGGAGTTTCATGTGTGTTCACACCGAACTGTGGCCGAGGCACAAGCCAACCCTCGGGAGGGAAAACCCACCGTACATGTGGTCCAAACCAAGTGAGTACCAATAGATTTTAATTCAATTATGTCTTAATGGTTTTTAGATTAAGAGTTTAATTTCGATTTTCATTTATCTCTTTAATTCCGCTTCCACATTCCAATCATTTAATTAAAGAGACCTTAATCTAAATTCCACTAAGCGTAATTGGATTCCTGGAAAGCTTGTTTAATTGCAAGATTCGTTCGTAAACTCGTAACTTTATGCAAATCCACTCATGTTTCGTGATTGGTTGCATGACTTTGAAGATGGAAACATCTTTAGATCCATCTCGCCTGGCGCGTCTGAGTCGGATCTCTTCGGAACCCGACCCAGGCCTGCATCACATGGTGTACGCTTTTTGAGGACGATATAGTATTAATTAATGAGAAGAAACAACACGCTAGACTAGATTTGTGGAGAACATTAGAGCCAAATGGTTTGAAATAGCAGAACTAAAACAAAATACATGGAATGTAACTTTAGTAGTTTAGACGATAGTGACGATATCTCGGTAAAAATAGAAAACGACTTAGTTGTACATTGTAATCAGTTTAGATACTTGGGCTCTATGGTAGAATCTCAAGGAGGTTTCAATTTACATATAACAAATAGAACAGGAGTGGGATGAGTAAAATGTAGGCAAACTAGTGGAGTCTCTTGGGATAAAAGAGTCATCTTCGTCTAAAACAAAGATTTTATAAAACAATTATTAGATTTGTGATGTTTTACAGAGTAGAGTGTTGGACAATGAAAAAAAAAAAGACAAATAAATAAAGGCAGGACAACGAAGATGTGTACGCTACATTGGATGAGCGATTTAACTCTATAGGATAGAGTTAGCAATGAACATATTAGGATAGTTTAAGGATAGCTCTAGTACATGACAAATTGAGAGAATCTCATTTAAGATGGTTGGGTCATGTTAGTATAAGAACAAGCATAGTCCCAATGGTAGAATGGAGAGGCTATAGATTGAAGGCACTAGGAAAAGAGGGGGACCTTCGAGAACATGGAGGAAGGAATAAAAAATGACATGTTAAACTATGGAGTGGCTGATGATAGGGTTTATGGCAGAGTTACTTGGAGAATAAGAACTCATAAAGCCGACCTCAAATGGATGGGATTATTGGCTGATAATGATAATGATACCGCATGCCCTTATCCTGATGTCTTTTTTTGGTTCACCAAGTCTGACACCTCGAACCTTGCCAAACATCGAGACTTAGACCCATACCCATGCGACATAGATAAAAGTCAATGAAGAGTCCTATGGGAAGGAAGTTTTGGTGTTTGCTCTTTGCTTGTGTGCAAGTTCCACATGGAAATGTTGGAAGACTCTTCCAAGTCTCATGAAAAAATGTGCTACGTCACCCATCTTATGAAAGGAAGTCTCTTGAACAAATGGTTTGTATTATCCATCCATTGACCCATAAATCAAGAGGAGGAAAAGAAATGGTGAAAAAAATCAGCATCTTTGCTCCCCTTCCATCCCTCAATCCATGTATGTCTAAAAGTAGGAAACATGTAGTGAATGGTATAAAAACGGATCATTCTCATTGTCATTGTCATCACCATCAAGGAAATCTTATTCATCCCTATTTGGGTTCAAATTCTATCACTATGCAGCCCAAAATATAATTTCTAACTACTCACGATCCTAATGGTTTCTCCCTTATCTTAGTAAGTTGAAATAGCAGTCCCTCAGATCTTGGAACTGATTTTCAGAGTCATGCAGGTAATACACATCAACTCTTAAGCATAAAATGAAGAATGCTGGGTATGCTTGGGTGTTGAGCTTGTAAAAGTGAGGCAACAGTTCATTGGTCAAAACTGTGAGTTTGAAGGGCCCCAACACAGATGGGCTATCCACAGAAAATCACCCAGATAGTAAGATCCCAACCACCCAATCCTTGCCTTCTCTCATGAATGCAGAAGATGGCAGTAGCATTACCTTCCTAACCATCTAGTTTCCAGACACAAATCGAAGTATTGGAATTTAACCATGTGGAAGGCTTCCTGTGCAAATGCCAATGGTTTCAAACCCTCTAATATTCATCCCCACCAACTGGGAGAGTGATTCCACACAACAACATGGAAGCAGACCTTACTTATTGGAGATCGAGATGGAGGGTTGTAGATGACCCAATATACTAAAAATAAGTTGTTGAAGGAATTGCCCACGAATCAATCAAAGCTATTGATTGGAAACCATGACTGACTTCTCACGTCAACGGCCTATAAGCAATACCCAGGGTAAGATGCTACAGATGTCTAGTTGGATTGACTTTTGGTACATGTGATCATCCAGAATCCCTCCTTTACCAATATCATACATGTTGCTGACTGGTCCACATTTTACTCATCTACATCGACTCACTCCTCCAAAAAATTCAAACTCCGGCCCCGATAACCCCATTACTTTGTATCCAGTAAAACCCTAAAAACAAAATGATGAGAAGAAGAAAAGAACACACACTGAGAGAGAGAGAGAGAGAGAGAGAGAGAGAGAGAGAGAGAGACCTGTAATAATTCCATGAACAACAGTACCATTCTTGAGCTCAATCGAGACGGTCTCGTTGTTCAACTTCATCAAAAACCTAATTTGAATTTTGTTCACAAACACAACCGAAACACAATCCATTATAATACTTCCTTTCCATCAGAAACAAATAATAGAAAGAAAAACTGGGTCTGATTCCCTTACGTGACAAGCTTCATTTTTCCTCTTCTTGTGGAGATGGCGAAAAGAGAGAGGTGAGAGGGCGAGGAATAAGAAAAACTAGGGCTAGAGCCTAGAGTGTGGCAAGTCTGCAAAGAAGACGGAGCAGAGTCTTCGTTTTAAAGAATCCTGTTTGTGGATCGGCCCTTTCCCAACTCATGGACCGTCAAGATCTACCGGCCTCTTTAGCTAAGCATTTTGTCGTGCCATTGGCCCATTACTTTTAGACAGGTGTAGAAAATTTGTCTGAATCGAGATCTCGGGTGAGTTTTTTTTCTCTTCAAATTTTTTACTTTCAAAATTTCGGTGGTTTTTTTATTTTTAAAATAAAAATAAAAAGACTATTTTTTAAAAAGAAAATGAAAAATATAAATATCAGCTCTTCGTCCCAAGCCCACAAGTTAAAAAAAATATATATATATCGGCCAGACCGTTTAACCCATGCTTTTACTTGAAATGAGAACTAGATATACTTAAACTATGTAGGCATTTTTTGAAATATAATATAACATTAATCTATTTAAAATTTTATTTTAATTTTAATTCTATATTAAACTAAAGACATATTAATCTTGAGCAAAAGACTTTCTTACCTGTACATCTGTTTTATAATTAAAAAATAATTTTAAGTTTTCAAAAGTTTAAAAACTTGAAAAAATATAGCTTCTATAGTTCAATTCAGTAATCATTTTCGGGTTTTTATTCAAATCAGACTTGTGAAACTTGAGTTGGATCTTTACTCGACCAGCATGACCTATTTTTAAAAATCATTGAGCTGAATTAAATATTTTTAATTTAAAGTTGAATTGAGTTGAATGAAAAAAAAAAACCCCATCAAATTTGAATTTGACAGGCTTAGCTTTCAAAGATCAACGGGACCCGACTCACATAATAGAATCATAGTTGGGATCTGACCCGATCCGCATCACAACTTTTGTTTTCCAACATGGGTCACTCCAAATCCTAATGACTTTATCTTAAGTATATATTGACGTATTAAACCCGAATTCATCCCTTTCATTGCTTCGGCTGCATTGAAATCTATTCCTGTATTGGATGATTTTTCTCTATTCTCATATTGATGATTAGACTTCTAATGAACCTATCACATTGGACTAAAATGGAGCCTAAATAAATACAAAATATTAAAAATAAAATTTAATTTAAAGAGATAAATTTAAGAATTAAAAAACAGTTTTATCAATTCATTCAAATCAATTTTATTGTAGTCTCATATTCATATTTAGTACTTTCTAAGAAAATTATCACATTAGACTAGATCTCATAGAGTGTAAATGTGAATTACATTATATATTATAGAATATATAGGTGGAACTGCTTACCACATACAGCACAGAAGCAGAAATGTAAATGAACAATCGGTAATATATATATATAGGTGTGTTGAGTAGCCCATTATATGGCAATCTAATGGGTGAATTGTAATTCTTGAACTTTTAGCAATAAAGAAATTCTATAGTGTTGCTCTTTAAGTTTTTTTCTTTAAGGCTTTGCAAAGCCAACATACCGTACCACAATAAGGCAGCAGGCAATCAAGAAGGAGAAGAAGATGCTGCAAAGTAATGCACATACTTCTTGTGGACAATGAACTATAACAGCACAAAGCATCTGTCTTACTGTCCCTGAATCTGATAATAAACCGAAAATCAAAAGTATACTCATTCATAGATGGGATCAAGGAAGAAAGGGGTTTTGGAGCCTAAGGGTGAAAGATGCATGTCTAGGTGCAAAGTCTAATTTTGTTAGTGCATACATTTAGATACTTAGAAATATATATGTGCAGAGTGATGCATGCTGAGACAAATAAATTGTCGAAATCCGAATATTACGCGGAAGCTTAGTTACAATTTAAATAACCCGGGTGCAAAATAATAACCAAACAAAGCTTTTACAATCTATAGCTTGAATGATGATAATAACCCAAATATCTTGAAATTATGGCCTTAACAAACAGTCAAACTCACTTGTCTCAAACCAGCCAAACATGAAACAATTATGACGTGTGATTAGATGAACCCAATTGTTGGATTATAAAGTAAATAGCACTAAGACCCACAAAGACACTCGATGAAGAGTAATATTGCTTGATGAATTTTCACTAGGTGGAATCAATACATTGGCCAAACCTTGAAGCTGATGATTGATAAAATGATTGTAACCCAGTCAAATTCCACAGATACCCAATGTCTAAACGAACCTATTTGGATGGATCAGGTTGAATAGGGCCTCAGAACCAGCGACAGATTGTTAGTGCTTACAGCGGAAATAAACAAGAATCAAACGGGAAAATAAGCACAATCTAACACAAGCAAATTTACGTGGTTCGTCCCCACATGGCCTACGTCCACGGAGTGTGAATGAGATTTTATTATGAGAAAAGAAGAGAGTACAATATACAGTAATAAACTTAACGAGCAAACCCGATTGACGTCTGGGCAGCAAGAGACTGTGCACGACTATGAGCCTGCACTCCCGTCTCTGTCGAGCGATTCTCCACCTTGCTTGTCTGTCCTGCAAAAACCCCTTTGGCCACACGACAGACTGCTATCAATCTCCTGTAATGCTTATGTGAGCAGCTCCTCTCTAAACCTCCTGCTTGGAACAGATGTTGTCCCTGAACAACAGCTTGTTCACTCGAATAGCAGCAACCCCTCTCTTGTATTGTCGTGCTTCTCTCTCAAGACAGGAAAGGCAGCCCCTTCTTTGATAACAACACCTCTTTCTCAATGCTTTAATCTATACGTTGGTAAGTGACTGATCTTATAGCCAATACCCATCGCATAAATAGAAATTGCCACTATTTTGTCTCTTTCCCTTTAGAATTAGGAAATCCAATTCTAGATAGAAGACTTCACCATGTCCTTCTCTTGCCACAGTTGAATATGCTCCTCGAGTCCCACTTAGACTTACCTTGTTTCAAGCATAGCAGTTGGCTTATGCCACTTAGATTGTAGAGATCACCTTCTAATCCAATTCTAAGCAACTTCTATTTCCAACACCAGAGAAAATCAAGGAATTGTTTAGTGGAACCGAGCCATATCCCAACATAGATGGTTGCTGCCCCTCTGGTTATTGCCTATCTCTCACAAGTTGCAGGTTCTGAAATAACCCATTGCATCGTGGTACGTTGGTTTAGGACTACTTGTCCAAACCTCCGAGAATCTCAATGGAGAAAACAAACCATTGTTTACTAAAGGATAAAATCAACTTTTATTCATCAAAATCTTCCCAAATTTGATTACACACGACTCTTTATATAATAAAATCTACCGACTGACATCCTAATTAAGGAGCCTACCCTCCATAATTCTAATTCAAGAATTACAACAATTTTAGAAATAGTAAAAAAATAACAACTTCCAAATAAGAATAATATTAATCCATATAGTCCTAAATAACTATGCCAACTAATCACTACGATCCTAGAAAGTCCAATCCTAATCTGATTAGAACTTTATTATTTGTTGGAATTAATTGGATTCCCAATCATGGATCGGCCATGGGTTATTCTTGGTCTCACAAATATTGGGCTTGACTTTGGGCTCAATGTTTTCAATTGGATTCAGCACATATAAAAGCTCGATGCACCGACTCGGAACTTGCACTGTTAATTTGCTCGTAACCCATCGGGATCGAAAATAAAATTTTAATCTTTCGACTTGAGACCCGAACTTGCTAATTTGATAATGAGTCCGCCTGAATCAAAATTAAAATTTTGATTACATCTCTGGATGGCTGCATCAGAGAGTGATGGATCATGTTCTTATTAGATCAATGTTAATAAAATACAATACTACTTGTTTAGAAAACCACATATAACTCACTACTCCCTGGAATGAATCAACAGATTACAAACTGCAAATATCAAAAAAATGGGAAGGAGGGGGCAATCAAAGAAAGAAGAGAAACAACGGTAGGAGAAGCATCGCATACACCAGAGATGGGTGTATGCATTCAAGGAGAGGCATTAAAGATTTTGGATTGGTTTCACTTACCTTTCACCGCCGTCTACTGTGTGCCTCCGCCACTCCAAATTGCGTTTGTAGCGATAAGGAGATGAAGACGACGGTGATGTAGCGACAGATGACACCGGACGTTGATTCAATCTACCACACAAGGAAAGCCGCTTCTTGGGAGCAATGTTGGGTTTGGCTGTGAATAGAGCAGGAATACGGAGTTGTTTGGGGAGCGGTGAGATGAAGGTGGTGTTGGTTTGTTTGCAGGGACGGTAGAGGAAGAAGGAAAAGATGGAGGCTGAAGTGGGCTGCATAGCTTACACGTAATGCAGGCCGATGAGTGTGGCTTTGATTTGATTAGAAGATGGAAAGGTAATGGAAGAGAAGAAAGGGACTGAAGGTGGAAGAAGGACGAACCCTGCTTCAGGATCTGAAGCAGCAATACGAAACACCGAGTGTAATTGTGATAGGATTAGTTTATTTTAATTAGTAGTTGCTTTGTTTTAATTTCCAAAGTTAGTAATTTTGAATTAGGCATGTGAGGGTCGGCTCACATTGAGATTAGGATTTAGTTTTTTTTTTTCTATATATACATGACATGTAACCGTTTTAGAGGAGACGATTATGAAATAAAATATGATGTCATTTTCCATTGGAAAATCTTTTGAAGGCTCAATCATAAGGGGCAACTGCACATTGAATCAAATTTCTGAGTTGATTAAATCCATCTGGTTGCAGTTAGTAACTACGTTTATACCTATGTCTGGATTGAATTTAAAGTTGGACTGATTAAAAGAATTAGGAATAGGTTTTGAATTGTGGGTTTTTGAACTAATCTTAAATGAGTATTAAAACCCAAGTTTTCAAACTCTGTTGACTGAATTCCAATGAGAAATTTATCCAGTTTTTGAAACAGCGTTGCAACTGATTTCGGGTGAGAGCATTTGATAAATTTTGTTTTCAGTTGTTATAATTGAATTGTACAAATCAGTTTTCTAAAATCCGTTTTGAAACTGATTTGTCATGGGTTAAAATAGTTCTTTCAAAATCTTATTTGGGCTGATTCTAATTAAGTTTTAAACCCAATTTTAGAACTTGTTTTTAAGGAACAAAACTAGTTTGAAAGTTCGATTGTGCATGGCTTTAGTGTTAGGATTATTAGAGAAATAATCATACCAAAACAAATGGAATAAAACAAGCACAATAAAAACACCGACAATTTACATGGTTTAGCCCTCCTCACCTACGTCTAAGGAGCATGAAATAATTATATTAAGAGAGAATAAAACACAAGATACAAGAGAAATATAAATAAATTTAAACCAAACTTAATTCAAAAAACCTCTTGAAACTGACGTTAGAATACTGAGAGCGATCTGTACAGCATTCCACTGTTTGATAGCCAAGAGATCACTAGCACAGAAGGTACACATTAAAATCATCTATGGCCAATAGTGGTGTCAGATGGGTTTGGTTTTAGATATAAGTATAAATGTCATAAAAAAACCAATCAAAATAGATAGAGACTGAGAGCTGCCACATACTCCACAAACATATCCCAATTGGGACAATATAAAATATAAGCCCCACTAAAGAGAAATGTCTTGTATTCCTATTTTTTATTTTTTAATAATTATTTTCTTACCGAGTGCGTTAAAAGTTTATTAATAGATTCTCTGAGTCAATACAAATCTGATAAAAAAAGAAAGAGGTCTCGGGCGAGATCTTTCTCTCTCTTCAATTTTTTTTTTAAATCTTTGGTGGCTTTTTTTTTTTTTGAGAAAAAATCATTTTAAAAAATTGAAAAACTGCTGTTTTAAAATATATATATATATATATATATATATATATATTTATATATATATATATATATATATATATATCGACCGATATCGGCCGATATTCGTTTGATACGGGAACCTGGGCCCACAACCGATTTTTTTTTTAAAAAAAAAAGAAGAAGAAGAAAATGAGCTGGGCTTGGACAAATTTCACCTGGCCTGAGCCATCTGCAACACTAGTTCGCATTTTGAAGCAACAAGATGTGTTTGCTTACTTAGGAACCACCTATTAGGATCTGGTGTTCAGTATAACCTCAGCTGAGAAAAGAGGCCAGGCCTTGATTTAAAGGACTTCATTCAGGAATCAGGACATGTATTCCTGGATCCAGGCGGGCAGTGGGCCTTCTCTTTTTTTTTAATGGATGTGAAAATGAAAAGACTTGGCCCAGCCCATTAAAAGTCTATGTTAGACAAGAATCATCTAATATTAGTTCTTTTGTCTTTGAGATAGACAAAAAAATTGAAAGTTCAAATCCAAATCAATTTTTTGCTCTATAGGTGAAAATGGGCCGATGAAATATGTATCATATCGGATCCACCATGTCTCACTAATATCTCAGTCGAGAAATCGTGTAAAATATCGGCTGATATATCACTAAATATTGTCCAGTAATTCTTCTGAACTTTTTAAAAAAATTAAAAATAAAAAATCAGAAAGAAAGAAAAATGTATCGGCAAAATTGATATTATTCTAGTGCCGACAAATATCGGCCGGCTTATATTTTAACCGCAGGTTGTCACACATCATGTGTTAAAAGCACTGGCCGGATTGAAAAATGATTCAGTGATCTAATCTGGATTTAATTTCGTGATTTGATGACCAACATTCACAATCAATTTTATCAGATCTTTGTCCAGATAAAGTTTAAAAATTGAATGAAACCCTAGTTCACTCTGGTAGCTAACCCAACCCGTGAAGTGGTGAACTGGTCTAATTTGACGAAAAAATGGGGTTCTGGACCCAACCCAAGTTTGTTAAAAAAAAAAATCAAAATCTAGACTCAATTGGGCAATTTCAAGAACTGGAACCATTATCCACTTTGATTCGATTTCCTCTGACTTTAATTCGGGTTTGGAACTGATCAATTAGTCAAAATATGATTAAACTGAAGATTAAGTGGCTAGGCTAGTAAAACTGCAGGGTTTGACTGGTTCATTAAGTTCTGGGTGTAGCAATTAGTTTTTCTTGTATTTTTAATTGTATTCTCAATTTACCCACTTTAAATCATTCATTGGGTTGAACAGCTTCGAACTTAGTGACTAATATATTTACAATGTATCTCAGACATCTTTTTAGGTGAGGCTAAAAAATTTCATACACAATTAAAAATCAATAAATATTGACAACATTATGGAGATGTGAATTTTTAATATTTTTAAGGAAAAAAATATTATGGCCAATAACTGCAGCAGTGTCTTAAAATATAATTTGAACCATTTGATTGAAGTAACTTTTATTTAGTTTATTTTTCTCTTCCTCTTAGTTTATTTAATTCTGGGTGTGGCAATTAATTTTTAATTTTTAAACTTTTCTGTTATTAACAACATAATTTGATTTATTCAATCAAGATGATTTTTTTTTATGAACTACAGATTTAAAGAAAGATCATCAAAGAATCCATCACCACTCATTTTGTGAACTCTATCTCTAAGTGTGCATGATAATATGCTGCACACAAGTCACTAATGAGTAGGTGACAATTCCAATACTATCTTAAAAAATAAGTTTCATTTGAACATAATTATCATTTTTGATAAGAGGAATAATAATCGCTTCAACAATGCCTTCAAAATTATTTTAGAAGTGCTTCTAAAATATTGAAGTACAATAACCTCTAAGGGTTGGCTTGATGGTCAAGTATTTATCTGAGATGAGGTCTTAGATTCAAATCGCTTTCAACATAAAAGGGTTATTCCCAGTAGTATTATCCAGTATGTATGGATAGGGAGATTGTTAAAAGGCCGGAACACTTTGATCTTAAATTTTTTGATTGAAGTACAACATTAACCAATGTCTATTGGCTTTCCTGAAATTGGATTGGGCACTATAATTCATTTAAATTTTAAGCTATGCCTTTGCTAGAATAGCTATATATGTTTGATATATAAGATAGTATAAATTTAAGGCCAGCCATCTTAACATTGATCAAATTTATTAGGAGATACAGAAAGAAGTGAAATTTTTATTTTATCTCTACTGGTATACCGCTCATCAAGTACTGATTTATTGATATGTATATATTCTACAAATCAATACACCAGTAAAGATAACATAGAAATTTGATCTATCTCATTTCTAATAACAAATTTTGTTCATTTTAGAATGACCGTCTTAAATTCTAGGTATTGTGTGATAGATTGATAGAGAAGAGATTTTGATAAAATATTCTCACCCAAGCATGCACGGACAAAATGTATCTCTAAGCAGCCTTGTTATTTGTCAGCTTTCTGTGGGTGCTATAAGTGGATCTTTGATCAATGACTTGTGAATTGTGATCTTCACCTTTTACTCCTACACTTCACATGTTCTGAGCTTTTGCCCTTTTCTCTGTCTCTCTCGCCTGTGCTCATTTCCATTTCTGCATAAATGGACAACCAAACCATATGGGCCGGGCCCACACTTCTACTTAGGAGGAAGGAACAAATAACGCAGTGGGGCCCACCTGAAATATTATTATGTCTTTATACTTATAGGGCTGAATTGGAATTTGGAATTGGAACCACCCTCCACCTCCACCTCTACCTCTGAGTGAGTGATATGGGTAAATAAATATTGTAGAATATAAAATTTTGACAGTTAAAATCTATTATTTTATTGTTAAAGTTAAGATATTCAGGTGTTTTATTTGTTTAATTTTTAAAATATGTGTAAACTTTATAATCCACAGAAGTTGGGTACAAATTAAAGAACAATAATGAGTGACCCTTTTTTGTGTTGAAGGGAACACTGTTAAAACTAAAATTTAAATTTAAATTGATTTAAATTTCATTTTGTTTTGACTAAAATTTTAGACTTTTATATAATTTTTTTTTAAATTAAAAATACGACTGAAAATGGATTTTCATGCTATAAAAGGCTTAAAATATTGAATTTTGCAGAAATAAAAACAAATTATAAGTGGCTTTGAGTCCAAATCCAATATTGGTAGGTGGCTACACAAAATTGCACATGTTGGTTGTATTATTTAACTTCAAGTGACACAACCCGACTTTATAATATTATTTTCAAAATTTTAAAGGTAAATAATAACGCTAATTTATTTTGCAAGTTATTTTTTTTATCATTTTCTCAAATAAATTGTAAATACAATTACAAGACCCATTGGTATTAAAAAAATAATTTTATCATGGAGAGGAGGACCTTTAAAACTTTCAGCTTAAACAACAATGATAATGATAGATGAATTGAATCAATCAACATTGACACGACAATCTTAATTTATCTATCATTCAATTATCATTGTTAATATTAAAATAATTCATCAATTATTTTTCAAATTTGTACTGTTACATATATATTCTCACATTCTACTCATCAACTTTTTCAATAAATATAATACACCAACATCTTCCAGTTCTTAATTTTCTATCCATGACCACTACCAATAGAGAAATCCGGTACGCTAGTTCCAGAAGGAAAAAAGCAATCTCAAGTGAGAAAATTTAATGTGTGACAATGAACACAAGAAACAGACACCCTGTTTCTCCTGTTCCCAATGTGATATCCTGGGACCAAAATCCCAAATTTCAACATGCCAAACAAGATGGGACTAGACAAATTACTTGAATAAAAACTATATTACTGATAAAGGGGAAAAAATGAGACTGGACCCAGTCTAGCATCGCTTAATTAGACCCCATGTGTGAAAATTCCACAGTGCCAGACAAAAATACAAGAAAGCCCTAAAAAAATCTCACTTTTTTACTTTTTTGGGAATATTCTCAAGAGGAGGCAGCTTTCCCCTCTCCGACGACTGTGACCTTATTTCCTTAGCTTCTTCCCTGAAAGTAGAGAAGAAATTTTATTGGATATGTTAATTAAGAAATGAAAATCATCATGCAACTAAGAAGCAAGCAGCATCAGGAATAATAAAAGTATCAATTAACATCAAATATCCACTTAAAAAAGATTAAATTAAGATAGCAAACAAAACCAAAGAAATGGATGCTTATAGGAAAAACTAAAGTTTGTACATGAGCAGGGTGTCGGGGCTTCATAGAGATGTTTCAGCTCAGTTTACCTGGACCACTGGATTTCAAATCACAGTTTACAGTTTGAAACTCATGGCAATACCAACGATCCTAGTATAAATTGTTAAGTACGGCTCCAAGTTGGATAGCCAATTCGCAATCCACTCGTGATCCAGTTCATGACTTGGTAGAATGCTGGGGGGGAGGGGGGTTTGAGCAACGAAGATAGCTAGATCAGAATCTACTCATGCTCTTAAGAGCTAATACTTCAGCACTTTTATACTTCTTTAAAAACAGTAACAACAGCTTCATAATGTACCCCCTACCTCTCACTCATCCAAAGAGAATCGAATAGTTGTTTCATGTCTCACAATCCCTCTTTGGCATGCACACACATATACAAAGCAAATAAATAAATAAATACCCCCCCTCCCCCCACCAAATAATCTGAAACTATTATTCCCTGAAACTACTTTTGACCACTTATTTCATGATTCTTACACGTGCCAGTTAAAAAACCCCTTGGAGTGAGTGAATGTTCTTTTGATCCTTTCCCCCTAAAAGATTCTACCAATGTTGTTTTCATAGAGATCATGGGATTGTTGCTGGAATAATTTTCCACACCTCCTTGTCCCTCGCTTCAACTCCCATGAGCACCCAGCCCTTTTGTACTTCGCTTTATCATAAAAAATTAAGGCCGCCCATTTAGACACCAGTTTTCTTGTCACCAGACACCAGTTTCTGGATTTTGAGGGAAAATTACCATTTTGCCCTCCAGCGTTTTATCCTTCGGACAATTTTTCTTTTGATTTTTCAGTTCCTTCGAATGATTCGATGCACGGTCGAATCATTCGAAGGATCATAACATCCTTCGAACCAATGGATGTTATACTTACAGTAAAAAATTTTAAAAATTTTAAATAGTAAAATATCTTTTAAAATTTTAAAGTTATTTTTTAAGCACTGTGTATTTCTAAAATTTTTCAAATTAAATATCTAGACTAATTACGATAATCTGATTAAAATACTAAAATATTTTTAGACTTTAAGGTCTTTTGACATTCCAAAATACTTAAAACACAGTGTTTTACAAATAAGGGTATCCCTCAGCTATGTCAAAAATATATTTGACAGTGTCAAAAGACCTTCAAGTCTTAAAGTATTTTTATCAGGTTATCGTAATTAGTCCGGATATTTAATTTGAGAAATTTTGGAAATACAGAGTGCTTAAAAAATTGTTTTTTAAATAATAAAATTCCCTTTAAAACTTTAAAGTTATTTTTTAAGCACCGTGTATTTTCAAAAAATTTCAAATTAAATATCCTGGCTAATTACGATAACCATAAAAATACTTTGAGACTTCAAGGTCTTTTGACACTCCCAAATGTGTTTTTGGCACAACCGAGAGATACCTTTATTTGTAAAACAATATGTTTTAAGCATTTGGGAGTGTCAAAATATTTTGAATTATTAAAGTATTTTTATCATGCTATCGTAATTAGTTCGGATATTAATTTTGAGAAATTTTAAAAATATACAGTGCTTCAGAAATAACTTTTTAAATAATAAAATCTCCTTTAAATCTTTAAAGTTATTTTTTGAGCATTGTGTATTTCCAAAATTTCTCAAATTAAATATCCGGACTAATTACGATAACCTGATAAAAATACTTTAAGACTTAAAGGTCTTTTGACACTACAAATATATTTTTGACACAGCTGAGGGATACCCTTATTTGTAAAACACTGTGTTTTAAGTATTTTGGAATGTCAAAAGACCTTGAAGTCTTAAAGTGTTTTTATCAGATTACCGTAATTAGTCTAGATATTTAATTTGAAAATTTTTAGAAATACACAGTGCTTAAAAAATAACTTTAAAATTTTAAAAGATATTTTACTGTTTACTGTAGCATAACATTCATTCGTTCGAAGGATGTTATGATCCTTCGAATGATTCGACTGCAAAGTCGAATCATTCGAAGGAACTGAAAAATAAAAAGAAAATCCTTTGAATGATTCGACTGTACAGTAGAATCATTCGAAGGAACTGAAAAATCAGAAGAAAAATCGTCCGAATGAAAAAACACGAGAGGGCAAGACAGTAATTTCCCCTCAAAAATCTGAAAACTGGTGTCTGGTGACAAAAAAACCTAGTGTCTAAATGTGTGGCCAAATTTAAACACTCTATTCTAAAAATATGGCAATATTCAATTACATTTGCTCTTCACATGACATCTCTAGGATTAGACTTGTTGCTTGATACACCATACATCAATCCAGATGTGGCCCACCATGGCTCCATTTGCGGTCCCTTAACCATCTCTCAACCCGTTACATTCACTAACCCCCATGATTGAAACCATACCCAATTGGATCAATCGAGTTACACCCACTGATATATTCAAAATTGATTAAATCACACCCTCATTTACATTTATTTGGGGCCTTTAAAACCATACCTGAAGCAATCAAATCAACCTGTTTTTTGTGCAAGTCCAAGCATATACCTTTCCACCCGGACTCAGAGTAGAACCAGGTGAGTTCCACAGAAACTCAATCCATGAACCATCAGAATCTTTGGAGCCTTAAAAATCAAACCAAGAATGATTCGGTCAAGCTGATTTTGGTGGGTGTATTGTTGAAGCATAGATAGTGCCAGCCCACCTAGGCCTGCCTGTTGCAATCCATCCAAGTGGGCCCCATCAATTCACATGCAGCTTAGCTAGGTTACAGACTGGTGATCAAGAGATCATTGCCATCCTAGCTTGAAATAGAAAAAATGTAGAAAAAGGAGAAAACATTTGTGTCCATCATAAAAATCAAAATTGCAGGATAGAATTCTCATTTCGTAATTTTCTTAGGGAATCAATATAAATCTTAATTCAAAATTTCATAATTTAATGGAGACCATTTTGTACAAGAATCCATTGTCAATTTAGTAAATTAACATAAGAATAGGAAATTATTAAATCCAAAATGTAGTTGACATTCTTCTTTACGTCGAACCTGCACTCAGCGGCAGAGGTCAATTTTTTTGGAAAGTTGAAGGCAGAGATCAATTCAATTCACAAGAAATTGACAATGAAAATGTTAAAAAATGTGTTTGAAGATCTTGGGTGACTGGTGCTTAAAAAGACTAATATTGAACCTTAGATTGCCCAGGCAGGAAACAAATTTTATTGTTCTAGCCTTAATATTTAAGGTTGGCAAAGTCAAACCTGTCCTTGGCGTAATACACATGCTTGTTTGCCGGCTGATTATCAAGAGAATGCAACATGGACCTCAGCTTTTCGATTTTCTGCAGAAGAAAAGAATCTTAGCTATCAAGCTGACAGAGAATAACATAATCATTGAGCAGAACTGCAATTTACTTTATAATTAACAACTGTGTACCTCCTTTTCACTTTGGAGTTTCTGAAGGACATATCCAATGTCTTGAGTCTTCGTGAGCATGAGTTCCTCTTGACTGTATTTGTTTGCCTCGCTCCTGAACAAATATATTAAGTTAATATGCCAACACTTGATAAATATCAAAACAAACACACATACAAAGGTTGAGGAACCAAAGAAAATAAGAGGAGGGAGTATTTTGGTCTGTTTACTCAGGCCTATGAATTCCATCTACAGTTCTCGTTTTGATCATCTTGAAGTAAAACTCATCTGGGTTGCGAAAGGCTGCCTTCTCTTTAAGTTTCTGAGAACCCAATCAAACCATCAGAAAATATATGACGTTGTTAGCTAGAGTGAAACCCATATTTCAGTTTATAATAACTAACATAGTGTTTGTATACATTGAAAAAACAAAAGTTGTGTTTGCTTGGAAATGGCATGTCCTCTTCAGCAAGTCCATCCAAAAGATAAGAAACTAAATTTTCCTTTCATTAAAAAAGAATGTTTTGAAGGGAAATAATTTCATTTTTTTGAACCACGGAGACCACAAAATCAGAATATTGAGAGAGAGAGAGAGAGATTGAAAACTAGCTGCTTTAACAGAAGATAAGTGTCTAAGGAAATTAAAACCAGAAGCTATCTGTGAAAGGTGGCATACCCTTAAAGTCTCTTCTTTACTGTGGAAGGCCTTTGCCCTTATCACATAATCTTTATGCTTCTCGAGAAGTCCAAACTTCTTTCTCGAATGCCTGAGGATAAATACATACAATGTATAGCCGTCCACAATTAGGAGCTCATTACCAAGAAAATTGAAAACGTTATCAAAGAAAAAGAAAGAGGCCACTCACGGCTGAGCTCGTTCCTTGTGAGCCCTTCTATAGATCGCATTCCTAAGGGACGACATTGTTGAATGCAAAAAAAATACGTATAGCAGCTTCTAGCCTGAAAAATAAATAAAAAATAATAATGCAACAATACAACATCTTTCTCAGGTCCAGAACAGTTCCTCACTGTTAAATTCAAGATTTGACATAAGCTTTCTCTGAGAAAGCTGAAATAAAAGTAAATAAATAAAACTAGAGAAAATCATAACTGCTCACATAAACAAGCACCAACAAACGTGAAGTTAGAGATGCTAACCATACAAATCATGTCTAAAATCTAAAGAAAGTACTGATAGAAAAGCAAAACCCTTTCTAAACATAGAGAAGAATGACCAACTACAACCTGTTGTAGTCCTATAGAAGTTCAACCCACCTAGTGGGACTCATTTCACGCACAAAAAGTATCTAGATAGAGCATGTAATTTGAACATTTTGATTGAATTGTTCCAACTGTTCATTTTAGAGGCATCTCATAAGATGTTTATGATCATCAAATCAAGATGAGTATTCTCCCACATTCAATCACTGCAAATTCCATATCCAACCGTTCTCAGACCAAAAGTAGTAGGTACATGTGGGCCCTACAAGGTAGGCTTAACTACAACAGATGTAGTTGGCTAGACTAGATTATTTCTTTCTTAAGTGTTAAACAGTTTATACAACCCCATCTCATCATTGTTTGCATGATAAAAAGTTTGTTTTACAAATAAAACTAAAATCCTGTGAGGAACAAAGGTCAACGCTGGATGGGGATGGCATCATGCCATAAGCATTTTCTTTTATGACCAAGGTGTCCACACCTCTTAAAGCACCCGACAAATCCATGGCTAAATTGCATCATTAAAGTCAACAAATGTAAAAAATAATACCAATCGTTAATAAGCCATAATCATCAACATAGTCAAATTTGAAATGAAATCAAAATTTTGTAAAGACTTCTTTAAAAAAATAATTACAGAAAATGAGAAAAATACCTCAAAATTTGAAATTCCGTAAGAGGGGCGAGACGGTGACTGGAGGCGAGAGAGGCAGAGGCAGAGGCCAGCAAGACTGTGAGAATCGAGAGAGGCAGAGGGAAAGAGTCGAGAAGACGGCGGTGAGAAAGACACGAAGACCGGCAGCAAGAGTGAGGCAGATGCGAGAGAGGAGAGAGTAACGAGAAGGGTGATAGTAATTGCAAAATGCAATTTAGGTTTGTCGTGACCCCTGACTCGTTAACTCTCACGTGTGAGCGACTTAGTGAGTATAACACACGAAGGAAGACGGAAGCAACCAATGGTTAATGATAGTCAGTTGTTGTAACACTTTGGAAATGCTTGAAATATAAAAGTGTTTTATTTGTAATATTTATATTACATTATTATTTGATCGGTTTTGACTGCGGTTGAAACCGGTTGAATCTGGATGAACCTAACATTTTCTCAAAGACGGTTTGTTAGATGGTCTGGTTCTTATAACATTGGTTTCATGTCCAACGTTTATAGGATTTGAATCCAAAATATCTAAATTAAATAATGAGTCTTGAGTAGAGTTATAGTTAACGTTTATAGGTTCACATTTTCTTTCATATCCCAAGTGTTTGAACCTTCGGCCAACTAGAGACCTTAACATAAGATGATCTGTAGGTGGTTCAGTAGCAAATGTTAGAGCTCCAAGAGTATCCATAATAACGTTAACCCAAAGAAGCTGTAAATAAAAAGAAAATCTGAGATTATAGTGTTAAAAAGGAAAAAGAAAAAGAAGTTATTAGTCCTTACAGATTATCTTCCGTCTCATTTTATCCCTAATAAATTGGATCCTATATCTGGGTTATTATTTACAACCAATGTTAGAATAAAACTTAAACAACATAAATATGTTCCTAAATTCTTGTAAAGAGCAGCCCACGATGCACACTTGGTGAGAGCACGTCTTCCAACCGCCGCATTGGAATCAGTAGTATCTTTGAAAAGCCTATTATTACATTCCGACCAAAGGCTCCAAACTGTGGTAAATAAAGATAGTTGTCACAAGGAAGAGCACTTGGGCGAGACAAACAATATCTCAAGTGATAGACAACTCAGCAATCAACGATGGCATAACCCAAGCCACACCAAACTGTAAGGGTGAAACTTTCACTAAGTCCTGTCCTCATTCTCTTAAATCAACCTTTTACAAGATAGGCTCCACTATTTCTCTTACAATTGACCTTTTACATGTGCGCTCGGTTTCAACCAGAACAAAGATGTTGGTCAGTTAGTGTTGAATCTTCCGACAGAAGTAGTAGTAACAAAATAAGAAATTAATAGTAAACATTCTCACATTGTAAGTGTACATAACTCTAACTGTATATTCAGCTTCTCCTCATTTAAATTTTGGAACTGAAGTGATTGTTTGTAATATAAAAGTGTTTTATTTGTCAAAGAGGACAAAAAATGAGTGTGAGGGAGCGAGAGAGCGCAATAGCAAGAGAGAGTGTAAGAGTTCCTTTAAGTGAGGAGCTGAGTGAGTAGGGGGTTTCTTCTCGAATCCTGACGAACAGAGGATCGACAACGGGGAAAGCTGGAAGCACCCGAAGAGGAAGCAGCGGACTAAGGCCTTCGATGGCACACCGATCACCTTGTTTGTGTCTAACTTACCGGATTTTACATCCCGGAGTTGGCTTTTGGCCACTTTCAGAAAATGGGGATCAGTTACTGATGCCTTCATTACTAAGAAGAAAGATGTCGTTGGTAGGACCTTCGGCTTTGTCAGAATGACATCCGGTTGTGAAGCTGAGAAAGCCATGACTGCTCTTAATGGTCATGTGGTGCAAGGGCGAAAGTTGTTGGTAAACTCAACACGATTCAAGAGAAATGAGATCTCTGGTTTGTTTCGATCTTCTTGCTCGGCCAGGGCTTTCAAGACTGATTCCGACCACCCAGAGTTTCTTAATAAGGCCTATCATGAGAAAGGGATTAGGCATAGTTGGGCGGAGGTTGTCCAGGGAACAAAGCCTGCCAATCCTATCTCGTCCATGACGGGTTCTTCTGAGTGGGTTATTGAGTTGATGACTGCCTCGGGGGAGGAAGTAAAAAATTAGAAATTGGTTATCTCAGTCTATGGTGATCTCTTGTTCTAAGCCTCTTTCTGACTCTCACATCATCAATTTCTTAGCTGAATCGGGAGTTGTCGCTTCGAAAATCAGCCTTCTTGGTGATGGTTGCTTCTTGGTAACCCTGAAAGATGAAAAGGATGTGGAATCTTGCTCAACCTCACCTTTGAAGTTCCGGGTCAGATTCGCATTTGTGGCAGATGGAATCCTGATCTTTGTCGTCATTCTCGGAAAACTTGGGTAAGGTTCCTAGGTTTCCCGTTGGTTGGTTGGACTGAGAGTATCTTCCTGTCTTTTGGACAGAGATTTGGAAAGGTTCTCACCATTCACATCCGCAACAGTAGCGGGGAAGACTGCTCTTCGCTGAATCTCTTTCTGGAAGTCGAGAGCCATCAATCGTTTCCTGCCTCTATTTGGCTGACCCTCAACGGTCAGATTTTCAGCAGGAGGTTGAAATGCCGGTCGATTCTACGGTTTGTTCACCGGAAACTCAAGTTGCCTCTTCGCTTGCTGATCAGACTCGCCCGTTGGTCATTCCCTCCGATGTTGCGCCACGTGTTCTTCATGCTCTGGGTTCGCAGCCCGGTGCGGTTGATTACCCTTTTTCCGAGGTGGAGAAAGATGGTAGGGAGACATGCAGTATGGGGGCGTGTGTAATGGAGCCTGTTTTGAACGGTGAGACAACTTTTTCCACTCTGGGCAGTGTGAGAGGGATCGTCTCGAGGTGTCTGTTCTCGGGACTTGTGAGCCTTCTTTTCTGCTTGAGGTGGAGAAAGTTGGTGGGGAGAAGTGCAGCTTGGGGCGCGTGAAAATGAGTCTTTTTTTAATGGTGAGCCTGCTTTATTCCACTCCGGGCAGCGTGGGAGGAGTGGGCTCGAGGTTATTAAGTCTGATGTCGAGACTTGTGAGCCTTCTTTTTTGAAGTCTTGTGAGCCTCCTCATCCGCTTGAGGAGATTTTTAATTTTAATGTGTCTGGCCTAGTTTCTGGAGGCCAAGTCCTACCTTCTGGCCCTCAATCAACTTCCCTTCAACAAGCCTCCATTTTGGACCCTGTTCCCTCTCATCCTTTATCGATTAAACCCTCTCAGCGGGTCGATTTACTTGAAGGCCCTCATTTTCAGTCGTCTGAGGTTAGTTTGGAGACCCTTACCCTTACCAATAATCAGCATTTTTCTCCTCTTTTTTCTTCTCCCTCTTCTTTTGGCGTCGGCTCAGGGAAGAAGAGTCATTCAAAAAAAAAAAAGAGTTGATAATTGGGCTCTAGATCTGCCTTCCTGCTCTGGATCTAGGCAAACTAGGGCCCGTCGTGTTGATCGGACCAATCTTTTGGATCAACTTTGGACCCATGCCCTTTTCACTCATCTCGGCCTTGGCCTCTCTTCTCTTTGGACCGAGGGTTACCACTTCAAAGGTGCCCCTCTCCGATCCTCCCAGTCTTTTTGTCCTGTTGTCGGGCCCTCCTTTAAGTGTCAGCATTCTCGACCTCATTCCATTAATTGGCCTATTCCCTCTTCTCAAGCTCTGCTAAAAGCCAGCCATATTTTGAAGTGGCCATTTCCCCCTCCACCTTTGCAGTTGGAATCAAGTCAACGGCAGCAGGCGACTGAGCACTCTCAATCAGTTCTTCTTGAGGATCTGACTCTTTCGAGATCAGATAAGGAGTCTGATGTTCTACAGTTTCAACATGAGGATGACAGTTCTTTTTCATTTATTGATTCGGTACCTGTTCATGGACCTGAGAATGATGCTTTAAAATCCCTGAAGGATAGGGGTTACTCGGAAGACGACGGTAAAACAATCTTAGAGATAGGTAAAAGTTGGGGATCATTTTTAATAATAGCGTCCTATCTATTTCTGACATTCAGGCGGTAGAGGACAGGGACAGAGCTTTGATTTCCTTCTCTTCCAAAAGGAAAAGAATTACTAGTCATATTCATCATAGTGAACAGGTTAGGCTACGAAAGAGATTGGGAGGTCGACGAGTTTCCAAATGACGTTTCTAATTAGGTTTTTTTGGGGTCTTAATTTTTGGGGTCTCGGTCGACTGCATTTGAGGAGTGGTTGTTGCTCTTGTTTTGGTGTCTGGTTGGCGTCTTTGGGAGTGGCGTCTGGATGGCGTCTTTGAGAGTTGGAATTTTTGGTGATTTATTTCCTTTAATTTCGTGTTGTGCAGATAGGGTTGCCAGTTTTCTGAATTGGGGTGGTGTCTTGTGATGTTGGCGTAACTGTATTTTGGTAGGGGTTATATTCTTTTCTCTTCTTCTTTTGTTTTTTTTGGGTCTTAGTATTTTAGATCCATTGATGCCATCCTTTGTATCTTCTTTCTTATTTTGTTTTTTTAATACATTTATACTTGTTACCGCTCAAACAAAAAAATTGTTTTATTTGTAATATTTATGTATTTGACCGATTTTGATTGCGGTTGAAACCGGTTTTGATTGCGGTTGAAATCGGTTGAACCCAACATTTGTCAAAGACGGTTTGTTAGATGATTTGGTTCTGATAACATTGCTTTCACATCTAACTTTTATAGGATTTGAATCCAAAATCTCTAAATTAAATCATTAGTCTTGAGGATAGTTATATTAGAGGTTATTGACGAAATAATGACAACCAATTGTTTTTATTTTACAGTATGAACATTTATAATTGGAATATGCTAAAAAGTTATAAACTAACAATTTATTTTATTAAAAATTTTTTTTATATAAAAAATTATTTAAAATAATGAGGAAATGACAATCCAAAATATAGAACAGTAACAATTGAGCTTTATAGACATGATAAACTCTTGATATAATACCTCTTCAATCCTCCAATAGAAACACCCAAAAACTTGATTTCCACTATAATACTTTTCAGCGGTAGAATTCCAGTTCACCAAATGTGATTCGATCATCTTTATTTTCCAGTTTTTTCAAAATTTACATTCAATTAAAGTTGAAATCGCATAATCTAAAAAATCTATTACATTAAATACATATTTATAAAAATGTGATTATTAAATATTATAGTTCATGAAGTTTATATTTTAAATTTATTTATAATGTCATATAGATGTCATAGTTTTCATCATAATCGATTTCTAAAGGGCCTTATTCCTACAATCTTAATAGAGAAATAGACCAAATTAATATAAACAAAGGTTATTGTTTTCCAGAAATTGATCCAAGAGGGGATGGGGTGAATTCGTTAAATGCAAACTTTTTTGGGTTTTTTTATTATTCTAATTGGAAAATTAAACGAAAATGAATAAAAATAATTACACAAATAAAGTAGAAAAGATGAGAAGAGATGTAGAGATTGAACACGAGATATTTATGTGGTTCGGCTCTTTTGCTACTTGATGAGCACGGAAAATGATTTAAAATGGAAAATACAAGATATGGGCATAAAATGCTATTTTTGGAAAGTGCAGATTTTTAATAAACATTTTAACCTAATTTAGAATTTTTTTATAAACTAATTTAATTCAAACCCATTTATGAGAGTTTAGATTAATTTAAATACATTTTAAAAGTCGAATCTAAGTGGTAGATTATTTATTAATTTCCCATACATGAGAAGCCCATACGAGATCTGAGTCACTCATTTACTCTTTGATCTGACTGGACACGAGATATCATTGCATACACGATGAAAGCCATGACATGGGGAATTCCAGGAGATTCATCTGGTATTGTAATGGATTCAATAAATCATAGCTTCCATGTTTGTAGCAATTTCATGCTTCGAGACTCAAATGGCATTGCCTCTCTGAGGTCGGTACAAACTAGTGCTGAAATAAAAATATTCAGAGCTCATATCTTTTGCTGGAAAGCTGGACCTTATGAGTAACTCACCACAACATTCTGCGAAGTTTGGTGAGTAAATACCCGAGGATCTTGAGGTTCATGACACAGGCAACTTGCATTCTGCAGAGCACATTTCTCAGGATTCATATTTGAACCGATCATACAACAGTATTTTCAGTTGTTAGAACGTTCATGTAGCAGTGGTGACACTTGGGGCTCCAAACAGCAGCAAGAACTGGCAGTATTCTGGGTCTATTTAACATAGGCGATGGGTAGCAAACAAAAGCAAGTTACAGACAACAGAAATAAGAAAAGAGACAGAGCAACTGAGCAGTGTTCAGACAGCAACCCATTGAGGCAGCCAACGTTCAAGCAAGAACTACATGTGATCTGAGCAACAACGTTCTCCAGCCAAAGAGAAACCAAACAGAATCAAGGTTCATAGAGGGACAGTTGGGGCTTGATTTTCTGCAGAAAATCTGTTAGTTGGAGCAGCACCTTTGCTTAGAGCAGCCAGTGGTCCAAACGAGAAGTATCTATAGCGATGGACTGCAGGCAATCAACAAGAGCTGGCGTTGTTGGAACGGAGAAGAATAAGAAAAGATAAAGAGGTAGCAGTGTGTCACTGTGAACTAACAGCAAGATGAAAAAAGGAAGAGTTGATTGGGTAACAATCACACAGCAGAAACAATCGAGGGAAGAAGACAGTACCCTTGTTGTTTTTAGCAGCCAGTAAATAGAAGAGAGAGAATAGGAAAGAAATCCCATTCGCATAAGTCATTACCCATCCAAACCGAGTCATCGGCTGACTCAGCAGCACTTGGCCGACCCATCTACTGCATACGTCAAAGCCACCTCCTTCCATTAGATCTCATCTTTGGACAATGAATTGCAGACCGTCCCACATGTCTTTACTAATTTGATCATTCGATCCCAGTCCTACGAAGCCAACTCTTTCCTCAGTTAAAGAAACCCATCCACTCCATTCTTCTCCCTTGCTTATTTCATTCCATGCGATCTCCATCGTTCTCCCTCCTGTAAATAAGACCACCCTCTCCTTGTTTCGATATCAGAGATGTAGTTAAATGGAGGACTCCTGTCTGAGTGTGGGGTTTCCCGGAGGGGTTTTGGTGGGTTTACACCGAAAGTGTGGTTGAAGTTTTCGCTCGATTATAAAAAAAACAAAGATGTAGCCTCAATCTTTGGAGGGATCCCTATTTATAAAACCTTAATATTTAAAGTATTTAGGGAAGTAAAAAGGCTTTTTGACTTCAAAACTACTATGCACTTCAGATATTTTTCATTAGACAAATTTACTCGACATATGCAAGATCAGATTTCTCCAAAGATGTTAAATTTTCTAAGGGATCAAATTATTATTTAAAACTATAGTAGTTATAAAGTTTAATTAAATAAATTCTAAACAGATAATTACAAAACCTATAGAACTAGCCATACGTTATGTGGAAGAATTTTGAAACTGCGCAGACCTACGGAGTGAGGAGAGTTTTTTCATCCTATCTCGTTCTTCTTTTGTTCTCTTCTTCTTCAACCGTTGCTTTACAAGTTAAGTTTTCGTGGGTTTTACCAACAGAGGCCAAAACTCGACAGGAACGCTGCCTGTAAGGCATAAAAACTTCCCATTTCTTTATTTTATTAAAAGTGAAATGGAGAACTAGGGGATGCATGTAAAAATGAAAAATGAAGTTTTGAAACTCGAGGAAAATTGACTTTTATCCATTTTCTAGTTACCACTTAAAATCAAGTTATTTCCCAGTCGTATTATGGTTATTCTTTTCCAAAAATAAAGTAAACTACGGGTAGAATTCATCTGACCAAATAGGCTGGAGAAATAGGCTTAAACACCCTTCTGTTTAATTGAAACTTTTTTCTACAGCTTCTGTCCACTGAAGAACACAGACCTCAAACTTGTCTTCGAAGTTCCAAAGGAAGAGTATCAGAAAATGTGACTTCATTACATATAAATCCCAGTCTACTGACCTTTAAACTGACCTTTAAACCAGCTACACTGAAAACAAGAGAAATTATATGTTGTGATTTGTGAAGCAGTTTATAATGAATTTATGAGAACTTTCAATTGAAGTCTCTGAATTGAATTGAATTATTGACTGAATTTAAATCTAAAATATGGTAGCCTTTTTATCACTCAAAGGCTGTTATCCAAAGTTCACACCAGAGAACCAGTTCACAATGAATATTTTCTCCTGAAAATAAAGCACTTGGTGTAATATCTGAGATTGAAAAACAGAAGGGGTGACGTAGAAAAAGTGGTTTGGAAGAAACAGAAGGTGATGACATCCTTTAAAATCTAAGCAAAATTCATTTCATCTACTAATAAAATCATTTTCACAATGCACTATCAATTTTTTTTAATAGTTGTCCATAAAGGAGTTTTCAGGAAATCCAGAATGATGACAAATGCAATGTTCCTCAGAATAGCAGTGAACGCAGCTTCACACTTCCTCTTCTCCAATAGGATGGATTACACTGTATCACCGTTTCCGCTCTGTGCGCCATTTATACACTGGTCTTTTTGTTGGGCAGACAATCTTATCATCACGAAGCTTGCGTTTCCTACCCTTTTTCTGTTGTCAACACATAGATTTGATGCACTTACTAAACAAATATGAAAGCATCTGTAATTTAGTAACAAAGTGTAGACATTCTAAGAAGTTCCTTCCTGTAGCAAGTGTGGAGTTCCCTGAGAGACTCAAACACCTATGTGCAAGAATGCAAGTGGATGGCACCCAAACTATCTCCTAAATTTACTATAGTCAAAGGAGGCAGAGCCAAAGCTCCAGGTCCATAATCAAATCTCTCTTTAAGAGTTGATTCTCATGAATTGTAGATATTTCATTTGTTCCAGATGACAGTAACATTTTCACCAAATGAGTTCTTCGTGCTATTGCTTGAATAATAATTTACAAATTATGTGATTGTAGCAATTTTGTCAAGAGGAATGATCTTATGCTATCAATTTCTTTTCTCATTTATTATATCCAATGATGGATCCAATTGTTTCACAAAATCTACAAAGATATATATGCATATCCTTGTGTTTATTACGAGGTAAACCTTACACATTCCAGATGACACCATTTGCTGTCATCCTCACCATTAGGATGACAGCATAGGATCATTCCTCCTTGGTCAAAGCCTATAAATCAACAACTGAGAAAAGGAAATAACAGTTTACGTTCAACAGGAGAATAAAGCCACAAAATCAAGGATAGGAACTCATAAGCTTTAGTTATTCAAGGAATCTTTCATCAAAGTAGAATCTATTTGACCAGTGATCTAGGTCACCAAACCACTTGCCCAAACCTAAAGAACTGAAGGTGTTATCCCTGCTGTTTAGGGCCCTAAAGTTCCTAAAGATTAATACCTGTAATTCCTTTTGCAGGGCCATGTCCATGTACAATTTTTCCAACTCAGTTGCTCTTTTTTACTTCTTGCCTCCAGCTCTCTGTAAGAAGCAGCAAGTTGCCTGGGAAAAAAATTGAAGTTGAGCACTAACTCCATTCCATAGCAGTTAGAATCACATGAAACATTTGATCACAACCTATCTAATAATCTAAGAATTTCTTTGCCTCTCTTAAAAACTTAGCTCTGTGTTTGTTTTCAAAATGAGACGATTTTAGAGTGTCTGGGAGCCCACAATCATGGTGTTTTCTTCGTGAAAAGGTTCTCCAGCAAACTGTAAAAAAAAAGGGACAGAATGCCATGGCTTGTAATTATGCAACCATATGCGGGGGTATTTTGCTGGCTTGCAGATGCTAACAAGATTCTTACAGTTAATCACTTGCATAGGAAGACTATCATTTCTAATGGGTGAATTTCATGTGTACAGTGCTGAGGACAATGATTATGCTGCAAAAGTGTCGAACATGTTGCTGAATTTTTTCAGAGGCAGTCTGGCAATACCTGGAAACCCTTATTAATGAATGGGTTGGAAATGGAAATAAATGTTGGTTTAACACTCTTTGGTGTGCCTTGCTGATGGCTACCCTATGGTACATATGGCAGGAGCACAATAATTAAATTTTCAGGACTAAATCCAGAAATCATGAAGATTTAGCAGAGGTTATGAAATCTAGAGCAGCATTAATGGCAGCTGTAGATGCTGTTGGACATCCCATTTCTATTGATGTGATCCAATGTGGACCAGCTGCAGGGGTCTTTGGAAGAGTGGTGAAGAAGACCGCTGTGTGATATTCTCCCCTAGGCAGTCTCAAGTTAAATGTTGATAAGAACAGCCAACCAGAGGAGGCAACTGGCTATGGTAAGCTCATAAGAGACTTTGAGGCCAATGAAAGTGTCACCTATGCAAGCACTCTCACTTCTCGTCATGCAAATGCCGCTGAGCTTTGGATCCTGTTAACAGAGATAGAAGAACTGCAGAAAGTAGGGACAGTATCTGGACCCATTCTCTCTTTTTTCTTTATGCCAGGTGCTTCCTTCCTCTTTAATCACATAAAGGTTAGGCACTTTAAAACTATACTCGTAACATACCATAGCCCAAGTTGATATGCACCAACCCATGTGGGTTCCCACTGACTCGTGGCCTAGATTCGCATCATGGAGAAGAACATTGGACTGGGGTGAATATCCATAGTTTTCAAGAAACTTCCTTGGTTGGAGGGCTTTTTCCCCTATCCAAGGGTGGTTGAACTGATGCCCATCCTGTCCTAGTGAGGGAGACTAAGGTAAATGGATCTCACAGTTCTTAATTTTCTATCCACGACCACCACCAATAGAGAAATCCGGTACGCTAGTTCCAGAAGGAAAAAAGCAATCTCAAGTGAGAAAATTTAATGTGTGACAATGAACACAAGAAACAGACCGCCCTGTTTCTCCTGTTCCCAATGTGATATCCTAGGACCAAAATCCCAAATTTCAACATGCCAAATAAGATGGGACTAGACAAATTACTTGAATAAAAACTATATTACTGATAAAGGGGAAAAAATGAGACTGGACCCAGTCTAGCATCGCTTAATTAGACACCATGTGTGAAAATTCCACAGTGCCAGACAAAAATACAAGAAAGCCCTAAAAGACATCTCACTTTTTTACTTTTTTGGCAATATTCTCAAGAGGAGGCAACTTTTCCCTTTTCGACGACTGTGACCTTATTTCCTTGGCTTCTTCCCTGAAAGCAGAGAAGAAATTTTATTGGATATGTTAATTAAGAAATGAAATCATCATGCAACTAAGAAGCAAGTAGCATCAGGAATAATAAAAGTATCAATTAACATCAAATATCCATTTTGGAGTGTCAAAAATCTTGAATTATTAAAGTATTTTTATCATGATATCGTAATTAGTCGGGATATTAATTTTGAGAAATTTTAAAAATACACAGTGCTTAAAAAATAACTTTTTAAATAATAAAATCTCCTTTAAATCTTTAAAGTTATTTTTTAAGCATTGTGTATTTCCAAAATTTCTCAAATTAAATATCCGGACTAATTACGATAACTTGATAAAAATATTTTAAGACTTAAAGGTCTTTTGACACTCCAAATATATTTTTGACACAGCTGAGGGATACCATTATTTGTAAAACACTGTGTTTTAAGTATTTTGGAATGTCAAAACACCTTGAGGTCTTAAAGTATTTTTATCAGATTATCATAATTAGTTTAGATATTTAATTTGGAAATTTTTAGAAATACACAGTACTTAAAAAATAACTTTAAAATTTTAAAAGATATTTTACTGTTTACTGTAGCATAACATTCATTCGTTCGAAGGATGTTATGATCCTTCGAACGATTCGACTGTGCAATCGAATCATTCGAAGAAACTGAAAAATCAAAAGAAAATCCTTCGAATGATTCGATTGTACAGTCGAATCATTTGAAGGAACTGAAAAATCAGAAGAAAAATCGTTCTAAGGATAAAACGTGGGAGGGCAAAACGGTAATTTCCCCTCAAAAATCCGAAAACTGGTGTCTGGTGACAAAAAAACCTGGTTTCTAAATGGGTGGCCAAAATTAAACACTCCTATTCTACAAAGATGGGAAAATTCAATTACATTTGCTCTTCACATGTCATCTCTAGGAGTAGACGTGTTGCTTGATACACCATACATCAATCCAGATGTGGCCCACCATGGCTCCATTTGCGGTCCCTTAACCATCTCTCGACCCATTACATTCACTAATCCCCATGATTGAAACCATACCCAATTGGATCAACTGAGTTACACCCACTGATATATTCAAAATTGATTAAATCACACCCTCATTTACATTTATTTGGGGCCTTTAAAACTATACCTGAAGCAATCAAATCAACCTGTTTTTTTGTGCAAGTCCAAGAATATAGCTTTCCACCCGGACTCAGAGCAGAACCAGGTGAGTTCCACAAAAACTCAATCCATGAACGATCAGAATCTCTGGTGCCTTAAAAATCAAAACAAGAATGATTCGGTCAAGCTAATTTTGGTGGGTGTATTGTTGAAGCATAGATAGTGCCAGCCCACCTAGGCCTGCATGTTGCAATCCATCCAGGTGAGCCCCATCAATTCACATGCAGCTTAGCTAAGTTACAGACTGGTGATCAAGAGAACATTGCCATCCTAGCTTAAAATAGAAAAAATGTAGAAAAAGGAGAAAACATTTGTGTCCATCATAAAAATCAAAATTGCAGGATAGAATTCTCATTTCGTAACTTTCTTAGGGAATCAATATAAATCTTAATTCAAAATTTCATAATTTAATGGAGACCATTTTGTACAAGAATCCATTGTCAATTTAGTAAATTAACATAAGAATAGGAAATTATTAAATCCAAAATGTAGTTGACATTCTTCTTTACGTCGAACCTGCACTCAGCGGCAGAGGTCAATTTTTTTGGAAAGTTGAAGGCAAAGATCAATTCAATTCACAAGAAAGTGACAATGAAAATGCTAAAAAATGTGTTTGAAGATCTTGGGTGACTGGTGCTTAAAAACACTAATGTTGAACCTTAGATTGCCGAGGCAGGAAACAAATTTTATTGTTCTAGCCTTAATATTTAAGGTTGGCAAAGTCAAACCTGTCCTCGGCGTAATACACATGCTTGTTTGCCGATTGATTATCAAGAGAATGCAACATGGAGCTCAGCTTTTCGATTTTCTGCAGAAGAAAAGAATCTTAGCAATCAAGCTGACAGAAAATAATATAATCATTGAGCAGAACTGCAATTTACTTCATAATTAACAACTGTGTACTTTCTTTTCACTTTGGAGTTTCTGAAGGACATATCCAATGTCTTGAGTCTTCGTGAGCATGAGTTCCTCTTGACTGTATTTGTTTGCCTCGCTCCTGAATAGATATATTAAGTTAATATGCCAACACTTGATAAATATCAAAACAAACACACATACAAAGGTTGAGGAACCAAAGAAAATAAGAGGAAGGAGTATTTTGGTCTGTTTACTCAGGCCTATGAATTCCATCGACAGTTCTCGTTTTGATCATCTTGAAGTAAAACTCATCTGGGTTCCGAAAGGCTGCCTTCTCTTTAAGTTTCTGAGAACCCAATCAAACCATCAGAAAATATATGACATTGTTAGCTAGAGTGAAACCCATATTTCAGTTTATAATAACTAAGATTAGTGTTTGTATACATTGAAAAAACAAAAGTTGTGTTTGCTTGGGAATGGCATGTCCTCTTCAGCAAGTCCATCCAAAAGATAAGAAACTAAATTTTCCTTTCATTAAAAAAGAATGTTTTGAAGGGAAATAATTTCATTTTTTCGAACCACGGAGACCACAAAATCAGAATATTGAGAGAGAGAGAGAGATTGAAAACTAGCTGCTTTAACAGAAGATATGTGTCTAAGGAAATTAAAACCAGAAGCTATCTGTGAAAGGTGGCATACCCTTAAAGTCTCTCCTTTACTGTGGAAGGCCTGTGCCCTTATCACATAATCTTTATGCTTCTCAAGAAGTCCAAACTTCTTTCTCGAATGCCTGAGGATAAATACATACAATGTATAGCCATCCACTATTAGGAGCTCATACCCAAGAAAATTGAAAACGTTATCAAAGAAAAAAGAAAAAGGCCACTCACGGCTGAGCTCGTTCCTTGTGAGCCCTTCTATAGATCGTATTCCTAAGGGACGACATTGTTGAATGCAAAACAAATACGTATAGCAGCTTCTAGCCTGAAAAATAAATAAACAATAAATAATGCAACAATACAACATCTTTCTCAGGTCCAGAACAGTTCCTCACTGTTAAATTCAAGATTTGACATAAGCTTTCACTAAGAAAGCTGAAATAAAAGTAAATAAATAAAACTAGAGAAAATCATAACTGCTCACATAAACAAGCACCAACAAACGTGAAGTTAGAGATGCTAACCATGCAAATCAGGTTTAAAATCTAAAGAAAGTACCAATAGAAAAGCAAAATCCTTTCTAAACATAGAGAAGAATGACCAACTACAACCTGTTGTAGTCCTATAGAAGTTCAACCCACCTAGTGGGACTCACTTCACGCACAAAAAGTATCTAGATAGAGCATGTAATTTGAACATTTTGATTGAATTGTTCCAGTTGTTCATTTTAGAGGTATCTCATAAGATGCTTATGATCATCAAATCAAGATTAGTATTCTCCCACATTCAATCACTGCAAATTCCATATCCAACCGATCTCAGACCAAAAGTAGTAGGTACATGTGGGCCCTACAAGGTAGGCTTAACTACAACCGATATAGTTGGATAGACTAGATTATTTCTTTCTTAAGTGTTAAGCAGTTTATACAACCCCATCTCATCATTGTTTGCATGATAAAAAGTTTGTTTTACAAATAAAACTAAAATCCTTTGAGGAACAAAAGTCAAGGTTGGATGGGGATGGCATCATGCCATAAGCATTTTCTTTTATGACCAAGGTGTCCAGGCCTCTTAAAGCACCCGACAAATCCATGGTTAAATTGCATTATTAAAGTCAACAAATGTAAAAAATAATACCAATCATTAATAAGCCATAATCATCAACATAGTCAAATTTGAAATGAAATCAAAATTTTGTAAAGACTTCTTTAAAATGAATAATTACAAAAAATGAGAAAAATACCTCAAAATTTGAAATTCCGTAAGAGGGGCGAGACGGTGACTGGAGGCGAGAGAGGCAGAGGCAGAGGCCAGCAAAACCGTGAGAATCGAGAGAGGCAGAGGGAAAGAGTCGAGAAGACGGCGGCGAGAGAGACACGAAGACCAGCAGCAAGAGTGAGGCAGAGGCGAGAGAGGAGAGAGTAACGAGAAGGATGATAGCAATTGCAAAATGCAATTTAGGTTTGTCGTGACCCCTGACTCGTTAACTCTCACGTGTAAGTGACTCAGTGAGTATAACACACGAAGGAAGATGGAAGCAACCAATGGTTAATATAGTCATTTGTTGTAACACTTTGGAAATGCTTGAAATATAAAAGTGTTTAATTTGTGATATTTATATTACATTATTATTTGATCGGTTTTGACTGCGGTTGAAACCGATTTTGATTACGGTTGAAACCGGTTGAATCTGGTTGAACCTAACAATTTCTCAAAGACGGTTTGTTAGATGGTCCGGTTCTGATAACATTGGTTTCATGTCCAACGTTTATATGATTTGAATCCAAAATATCTAAATTAAATAATGAGTCTTGAGTAGGATTATAGTTAACGTTTATAGGTTCACATTTTCTTTCATATCCCAAGTGTTTGAACCTTCGGCCAACTAGAGATCTTAACATAAGATGATCTGTAGGTGGTTCAGTAGCAAATGTTAGAGCTCCAAGAGTATCCATAATAACGTTAACCCAAAGAAGCTGTAAATAAAAAGAAAATCTGAGATTATGTGTTAAAAAGGAAAAAGAAAAAGAAGTTATTAGTCCTTACAGATTATCTTCCGTCTCATGTTATCCCTAATAAATTGGATCCTATATCTGGGTTATTATTTACAACCAATTTTAGAATAAAACTTAAACAACATCCTTAACAAACTTGATTTGTTACTTACGACTAATGTTGTTGGAATGAAACTTGATAAAACGACATCCTTATTTACTATTGATCTTGGGGCCTCCAAAACCATTCCTAAAGTCATCTAATCCAAGCAAGTTTGTGTTTCACAGGCATCATATACATGCAGAGACCGTTCCAGCCAACCCGCCAGTACGACTATACACAGTCCCACATGAGACACACACAGAGAGAGATTGCAAACTAGTTTTAATGATCTTTACCTTTAGAAAACCTAGACTCACCGCTAATCAAAGAAGCATGAAAGATGGAAAGGTCCATTCATGTAATAAAGACACAATAATTAATTTGAATAGAATATCAGAGTGACAAAGTTTTCAAGTACCAAAGTCATTTGTGGAAAAGTGTGAAAAATATGTTTTGATCCAAGAGTGGGTGCAAGTTAGATTGTTATCAAATTTAGGGCTTCTCTAGCACATGAGGAACTTGAGTGCAATGGCATGAATGGGTAGTAAGGGGATTAATGTGGGGCCTTGTAAAGTGTTCACTACACTCAATCAGTTTGAAAGGTGGAAATATCTTGCAATATAAATATTCAAAAGTTATAGCAACCATGATGAAAAATGCAACCATAGACCAAAAAAAGTGTATGTGGAATTCAAAATTTTGATACTCCATCTTCCCATCTTTGATAACAAAATCTTCTCAAATGTGAAATGGAATGGGAAAGAAGATCAAGTTTCAGATCATACAGAGATTTTCTCAGCAATTTGTTCTCTTGGGCTATCACTCAGGTCGCAGAATGCTCTTTCCTCAATCAGTGTTGGATATGTGGCAGCAGCTTCTGTATCAAGTATTCCACACTCTAAAGCTATTGCTTTTGCTGTATGAAGATTATCACCAGTCACCATGCGTACCTTTTGTGTCAGAAAAGAGAAATTAATCATTAGAAACATGTTAAACAAATAAGATAAAAAGGCATCACATTATCCATTAGGTTTTTTTTTTTTAGGTCCATTATCCATTAGTATTTAAGCTGTTTTTTTTAATGGTTCATATATTAATAGATAAAGAGGCACCAGAGGTGTAAATACAAAAAGAGAAAGCAAAAAATAAGCAACAAACAAAAATAACTGGAAAGTAAACTGCCCATAGAGAACACCCTGAGCACCAAACACAAAACAATAAGAGCTCAACCGAGATCAACACATTCTTTCCAGGCATGCAAAATGACTAACATAGATATGTTCCTAAATTCTTGTAAAGAATCAGGCCACGATGCACACTTGGTGCGAGCACGTCTTCCAACGGCCGCATTGGAATCAGTAGTACCTTTGAAAAACCTATTATTACATTCCTACCAAAGGCTCCAAACTGTGGTAAATAAAGATAGTTGTCACAAGGAAGAGCACTTGGGCGAGACAAACAATATCTCAAGTGAAAGACAACTCAGCAATCAACGATGGCATAACCCAAGCCACACCAAACTGTAAGGGTGAAAGTTTTCACTAAGTCCTGTCCTCATTCTCTTAAATCAATCTTTTACAATATAGGCTCCACTATTTCTCTTACAATTGACCTTTTACATGTGCGCTCAGTTTCAACCAGAACAAAGATGTTGGTCAGTTACTGTTGAATCTTCCGACACAAATAGTAGTAACAAAATAAGAAATTAATAGTAAACATTCCCACATTGTAAGTGTACATAACTCTAACTGTATGTTCAGCTTCTCCTCATTTAAGTTTTGGAACTGAAGTGATTGTTTGTAATATAAAAGTGTTTTATTTGTCAAAGAGGACAAAAAATGAGTGTGAGGGAGCGAGAGAGCGCAACAGCAAGAGAGAGTGTAACAGTTCCTTTCAGTGAGGAGCTGAGTGAGCAGGGGGTTTCTCCTCGAATCCTGACGAACAGAGGATCGACGACGGGGAAAGCTGGAAGCACCCGAAGAGGAAGCAGCGGACTAAGGCCTTGGATGGCACACCGATCACCTTGTTTGTGGTTAACTTACCGGATTTTACATCCCGGAGTTGGCTTTTGGCCACTTTCAGAAAATGGGGATCAGTTACTGATGCCTTCATTCTTAAGAAGAAAGATGTTGTTGGTAGGACCTTCGGCTTCGTCAGAATGACATCTGGTTGTGAAGCTGAGAAAGCCATGACTGCTCTTAATGGCCATGTGGTGCAAGGGCGAAAGTTGTTGGTAAACTCAGCACGATTCAAGAGAAATGAGATCTCTGGTATGTCTCGATCTTCTTGCTCGACTAGGGCTTTCAAGACTGATTCCGACCACCCGGAGTTTCTTAATAAGGCCTATCATGAGAAAGGGATTAGGCATAGTTGGGCGGAGGTTGTCCAAGGAACAAAGCCTGCCAATCCTATCTCGTCCATGACGGGTTCTTCTGAGTGGGTTATTGAGTTGATGACTACCCCGGGGGAGGAAGAAAAAATTATAAATTGGTTATCTCAGTCTGTGGTGATCTCTTGTTCTAAACCTCTTTCTGACTCTCACATCATCAATTTCTTAGCTGAATCGGGAGTTGTCGCTTCGAAAATTAGCCTTCTTGGTGATGGTTGCTTCTTGGTAACCCTGAAAGATGAAAAGGATGTGGAATCTTGCTCAACCTCACATTTGAAGTTCTGGGTCAGATTCGCATTTGTGGCAGATGGAATCCTGATCTTTGTCGTCATTCTCGGAAAACTTGGGTAAGGTTCCTAGGTTTCCCGTTGGTTGGTTGGACTGAGAGTATCTTCCTGTCGTTTGGACAGAGATTTGGAAAGGTTCTCGCCATTCACCGCCGCAACAGTAGCGAGGAAGACTGCTCTTCGCTGAATCTCTTTCTGGAAGTCGAGAGCCATCAATCGTTTCCTGCCTCTATTTGGCTGACCCTCAACGGTCAGATTTTCAGGATTTTAGTGCAGGAGGTTGAAATGCTGGTCGATTCTACGGTTTGTTCACCGAAAACTCAAGTTGCCTCTTCGCTTGTCGATCAGACTCGCCCGTTGGTCATTCCCTCCGATGTTGCGCCACGTGTTCTTCATGCTCTGGGTTCGCAACCCAGTGCGGTTGATTACCCTTTTGCCGAGGTGGAGAAAGATTGTAGGGAGACATGCAGTATGGGGGCGCGTGTAATGGAGCCTGTTTTGAATGGTGAGACAACTTTTTTCCACTCTGGGCAGTGTGAGAGGGATCGTCTCGAGGTGTCTGCTCTTGAGACTTGTTAGCCTTCTTTTCTGCTTGAGGTGGAGAAAGTTGGTGGGGAGAAGTGCAGCTTGGGGGCGCGTGAAAAGGAGTTTTTTTAATGGTGAGCCTGCTTTATTCGACTCCGTGCAGCATGGGAGGAGTGGGCTCGAGGTTATTAAGTCTGATGTCGAGACTTGTGAGCCTTCTTTTTTGAAGTCTTGTGAGCCTTCTCATCCGCTTGAGGAGATTTTTAATTTTAATGTGTCTGGCCTAGTTTCTGGAGGCCAAGTCCTACCTTCTGGCCCTCAATCAACTTCCCTTCAACAAGCCTCCATTTTGGGCCCTGTTCCCTCTCATCCTTTATCGATTAAACCCTCTCAGCGGGTCGGTTTACTTGAAGGCCCTCTTTTTCAGTCGCCTGAGGCTAGTTTGGAGACCCTTACCGTTACCAATAATCAGCATTTTTCTCCTCCTTTTTCTTCTCCCTCTTCTTTTGGCGTCGGCTCAGGGAAGAAGAGTCATTCAAAAAAAAAAAAGAGTTGATAATTGGGCTCTAGATCTGCCTTCCTGCTCTGGATCTAGGCTAACTAGGGCCCGTCGTGTTGATCGGACCAATCTTTTGGATCAACTTTGGACCCATGCCCTTTTCACTCATCTCGGCCTTGGCCTCTCTTCTCTTTGGACCGAGGGTTACCACTTCAAAGGTGCCCCTCTCCGATCCTCCCAGTCTTTTTGTCCTGTTGTCGGGCCCTCGTTTAAGTGTCAGCATTCTCAACCTCATTCCATTAATTGGCCTATTCCCTCTTCTCAAGCTCTGCTAAAAGCCAGCCATATTTTGAAGTGGCCATTTCCCCCTCCACCTTTGCAGTTGGAATCAAGTCAACGGCAGCAGGCGACTGAGCACTCTCAATCAGTTCTTCTTGAGGATCTGACTCTTTCGAGATCAGATAAGGAGTCTGATGTTTTACAGTTTCAACATGAGGATGACAGTTCTTTTTCATTTATTGATTCGGTACCTATTCATGGACCTGAGAATGATGCTTTAAAATCCCTGAAGGATAGGGGTTACTCGGAAGACGACGGTAAAACAATCTTAGAGATAGGTAAAAAGTTGGGGATCATTTTTAATAATAGCGTCCTAGCTATTTCTGACATTCAGGCGGTAGAGGACAGGGACAGAGCTTTGATTTCCTTCTCTTCCAAAAGGAAAAGAATTACTAGTCATATTCATCATAGTGAACAGGTTAGGCTACGAAAGAGATTGGGAGTTCGACGAGTTTCCAAATGACGTTTCTAATTAGGTTTTTTTGGGGTCTTAATTTTTGGGGTCTCGATCGACTGCATATGAGGAGTGGTTGTTGCTCTTTTTGTGGTGTCTGGATGGCGTCTTTGAGAGTTAGAATTTTTGGTGATTTATTTCCTTTAATTTCGTGTTGTGCAGATAGGGTTGCCAGTTTTCTGAATTGGGGTGGTGTCTTGTGATGTTGGTGTATCTGTATTTTGGTCGGGGTTATATTCTTTTCTCTTCTTCTTTGGTTTCTTTTCTAAGAGATTTGGATAGTGCCATAAACATATTGAAAGTGAGAAATGACGTTATCTAAGTTCATAATCTTAAAAGTTCTGACAGTAGGACAAATTCATTGCACGACATAGTACTTTGCTAATCAGGTTAGACACTAATGAAAATATAGGAAGATGATGGGTCACCTTGTTGAAGACCACAAGAAGATGAACCCTGTTGGCACACCATTCAACAAAATGATGGGCCGAAGAAACAAATTCAGAGATCCAGCCTCTTTACCAACTCCAAAATCCATCCACTACATCACATAGTCTAGAGAAAAGCCCAATCAGCCATGCTGTATGCCTTCCAAAATCAATGTTGCAAATTAGGCTAGGAATGATAACTCAATGCCTCAAATAAATAGTCTCATGTGCTATTAATTTTGTTTCCATTATCTAATTCCCTTGAACATAAGCTCCTTGATTTAAAGAAATTACCTCACTGATCACCTTCCTAAAGTGATTTGCTAATACTTGTACCAAAAGTTTCTAGATGCTACTGAGAAGACTAATGGGCGTGGAATCCCTTAGTGAAGTTGCTCCTGCAATATTGAAGATGACTACAATGAACCACCCAAGTCTTCAGAAAGTCTTCCTATTTTGTAGAATTCATCAAAGAAAACCCAAATATCTTCCTTTATGCATTCCCAAACTCTTACAAAATTCATTGGAAATCCATCTTTCAAATCTCCTCATGCAAGAAGCATTCCTCTAACATAGTACTAGTAGATAGATACTTGAATTCTATGAAAGACTATACCATCCAGAAAGGGGCAGATTGATCAACAAAAAATGTATGAGCAAAAGAAATCCATGACTTCATCACTAATTTCATTTCAATATTCTAAATGCCAGAAACTCTACTTGAGATGCCATTCCAGCTTCCTTAATCAACTTGGTGACGTTTGAGAACAAAACATGGCCACTCTCAACCAAATCCTTTTTCCAGCTTCAGGTAGCAATTCTAACGTGCATATTTTCTATTCATACATTATTTTCTATTAGCTTTATTTTCACACCTTATTTTCATTTAAATAAATCTAGATATAAATTTATTTGAATATGGTGTTGTATGATGCCCTTTAGAAATAAATATATTCCCAATGATTATGTTGAGATTATTTGTACAAAAGTGCAATCAATAATGTTAGAACCGTGTGTGGTAAAACAACAGAGTTCCCAGTTGAAGTAGGACTCCATCAAGGATCCGCTTTAAGCCCATACCTGTTCGCCATAATCATGGACAGCTTAACATCGGGAATCCAAGATGAAGTCCCATGGTAATGAGGTCATTAGGTCAATGATTCACATTCGTGTACTTATTAGTGGACCTTGATCACATGGAGAAATGCTTTAGCTTCCATGACCCAATTTGATCAAGAGAGACATCATTGGACTCCGTCTAATAATCCTAGTCATTTTGTTAGTCCAAGCCCAATGACCCAACAACCCCGAATGACCTAGTTAAGCCTGTAAGCCCAAGTCCATTCATTACCAGCCCAGACCCAAATAAAATCCACTCCAATTAGCCCAAATAAATGTCCAATGACCCAAACCAAAGTCAACATCCTCCACCCTTGGCAATGCAAAACCATGCAAGCCATTAACGTTGGAGCCATGCAAAATCATGCATGAGAATAATGTGTGAATGCATGGAGGTAACTACAACTCTCCAATGAGGTGTGGAGCTAAGGCAATGTTATCACTTTGAGAAATTGGGCAAGATATCCATGCACCATGTCATATTAGTGGAAAGTATATCCATGCACAATGGAAAATCAAATACAACCACCAACGCCTATCCCATTGAGAATTATGTGGGACATTTGCTATTGTTAGTAATTGAGGATATTGCTTATGACCGTGCATGACATTTTTAGGATTAGTTTATTATTTATTTAATAAAATCCAAATCTCAAAATTTGTGTGGCAGATTGGGATAATTTAGGCATGGGTATTTTAGTCTTTTTACATCTTTTTCTCTATAAATTGAGATGTAGTTTTGATTTTCATTCAGTGAATAAAAATTACTTTGAAAAGATTCTTGGAGTTTCATGTGTGTTCACACCGAGCTGTGGCCGAGGCACAAGCCAACCCTCGGGAGGGAAAACCCACCGAACATGTGGTCCAAACCAAGTGAGTACCAATAGATTTTAATTCAATTATGTCTTAATGGTTTTTAGATTAAGAGTTTAATTTCGATTTTCATTTATCTATTTAATTCCGCTTCCACATTCCAATCATTTAATTAAAGAGACCTTAATCTAAATTCCCCTAAGCGTAATTGGATTCCTGGAAAGCTTGTTTAATTGCAAGATTCGTTCGTAAACTCGTAACTTTATGCAAATCCACTCATGTTTCGTGATTGGTTGCATGACTTTGAAGATGGAAACATCTTTAGATCCATCTCGCCTGGCGCGTCTGAGTCGGATCTCTTCGGAACCCGACCCAGGCCTGCATCACATGGTGTACGCTCTTTGAGGACGATATAGTATTAATTAATGAGAAGAAACAACACGCTAGACTAGATTTGTGGAGAACATTAGAGCCAAATGGTTTGAAAATTAGTAGAACTAAAACAAAATACATGAAATGAAACTTTAGTAGTTTAGACGATAGTGACGATATCTCGGTAAAAATAGAAAACGACTTAGTTGTACATTGCAATCAGTTTAGATACTTGGGCTCTATGGTAGAATCTCAAGGAGGTTTCAATTTACATATAACAAATAGAACAGGAGTGGGATGAGTAAAATGTAGACAAACTAGTGGAGTCTTTTGTGATAAAAGAGTCATCTTCGTCTAAAACAAAGATTTTATAAAACAATTATTAGATTTGTGATGTTTTACAGAGTAGAGTGTTGGACAATGAAAAAAAAAGACAAATACATAAATGCAGGACAATGAAGATGTGTACGCTACATTGGATGAGCGATTTAACTCTAAAGGATAGAGTTAGCAATGAACATATTAGGATAGTTTAAGGATAGCTCTAGTATATGACAAATTGAGAGAATCTCATTTAAGATGGTTGGGTCATGTTAGTATAAGAACAAGCATAGTCCCAATGGTAGAATGGAGAGGCTATAGATTGAAGGCACTAGGAAAAGAGGGGGACCTTCGAGAATATGGAGGAAGGGATAAAAAATGACATGTTAAACTATGGAGTGGTTGATGATAGGGTTTATGGCAGAGTTACTTGGAGAAGAAGAACTCATAAAGCCAACCTCAAATGGATGGGATTATTGGCTGATAATGATAATGATACCGCATGCCCTTATCCTGATGTCTTTTTTGGTTCACCAAGTCTGACACCTCGAACCTTGCCAAACATCGAGACTTAGACCCATATCCATGCAACATAGATAAAAGTCAATGAAGAGTCCTATGGGAAGGAAGTTTTGGCGTTTGCTCTTTGCTTGTGTGCAAGTTCCACATGGAAATGTTGGAAGACTCTTCCAAGTCTCATGAAAAAAATGTGCCTACGTCACCCATCTTATGAAAGGAAGTCTCTTGAACAAATGGCTTGTATTATCCATCCATTGACCCATAAATCAAGAGGAAGGAAAAGAAATGGTGAAAAAAATCAGCATCTTTGCTCCCCTTCCATCCCTCAATCCATGTATGTCTAAAAGTAGGAAACATGTAGTGAATGGTATAGAAAACGGATCATTCTCATTGTCATTGTCATCACCATCAAGGAAATCTTATTCATCCCTATTTGGGTTCAAATTCTATCACTATGCAGCCCAAAATATAATTTCTAACTACTCACGATCCTAACTGGTTTCTCCCTTATCTTAGTAAGTTGAAATAGCAGTCCCTCAGATCTTGGAACTGATTTTCAGAGTCATGCAGGTAATACACATCAACTCTTAAGCATAAAATGAAGAATGCTGGGTATGCTTGGGTGTTGAGCTTGTAAAAGTGAGACAACAGTTCATTGGTCAAAACTGTGAGTTTGAAGGGCCCCAACACAGATGGGCTATCCACAGAAAATCACCCAGATAGTAAGATCCCAACCACCCAATCCTTGCCTTCTCTCATGAATGCAGAAGATGGCAGTAGCATTCCCTTCCTAACCATCTAGTTTCCAGACACAAATCGAAGTATTGGAATTTAAACATGTGGAAGGCTTCCTGTGCAAATGCCAATGGTTTCAAACCCTCTAACATTCATCCCCACTAACTGGGAGAGTGATTCCACACAACAACATGGAAGCAGACCTTACTTATTGGAGATCGAGATGGAGGGTTGTAGATGACCCACTATACTAAAAATAAGTTGTTGAAGGAATTGCCCACGAAAAAATCAAAGCTATTGATTGGAAACCATGACTGACTTCTCACGTCAACGGCCTATAAGCAATACCCAGGGTAAGATGCTACCGATGTCTAGTTGGATTGACTTTTGGTACATGTGATCATCCAGAACCCCTCCTTTACCAAGATCATACATGTTGCTGACTGGTCCACATTTTACTCATCTACATCGACTCACTCCTCCAAAAAATTCAAACTCCGGCCCCGATAACCCCATTACTTTGTATCCAGTAAAACCCTAAAAACAAAATGATGAGAAGAAGAAAAGAACACACACTGAGAGAGAGAGAGAGAGACCTGTAATAGTTCCATGAACAACAGTACCATTCTTGAGCTCAATCGAGACGGTCTCGTTGTTCAACTTCATCAAAAACCTAATTTGAATTTTGTTCACAAACACAACCGAAACACAATCCATTATAATACTTCCTTTCCATCAGAAACAAATAATAGAAACAAAAACTGGGTCTGATTCTCTTACCTGACAAGCTTCATTTTTCCTCTTCTTGTGGAGATGGCGAAAAGAGAGAGGTTGGAGGGCGAGGAATAAGAAAAACTAGGGCTAGAGCCTAGAGTGTGGCAAGTCTGCAAAGAAGCGGGAGCAGAGTCTTCGTTTAAAAGAATCCTGTTTGTGGATCGGCCCTTTCCCAACTCATGGACCGTCAAGATCTACCGGCCTCTTTAGCTAAGCATTTTGTCGTGCCATTGGCCCATTACTTGTAGACAGGTGTAAAAAATTTGTCTGAATCGATATCTCGGGTGAGTTTTTTTCTCTTCAAATTTTTTACTTTTAAAATTTCGGTAGTTTTTTTATTTTAAAAAAAAAATAAAAAAGACTATTTTTTAAAAAGAAAATGAAAAATATAAATATCGGCTATTCGTACCAAGCCCACAAGTTTAAAAAAAAAAAAGAAATCGGTCACACCGTTTAACCCATGCTTTTACTTGAAATGAGAACTAGATATACTTAAACTTTGTAGGCATTTTTTGAAATATATTATAACATCAATCTATTTAAAATTTTATTTTAATTTTAATCTATATTAAAATAAAAACATATTAATCGTGAGCAAAAGACTTTCTTACCTGTACATCTGTTTTATAATTAAAAAATAATTTTAAGTTTTCAAAAGTTTAAAAACTTGAAAAAATATAGCTTCTATAGTTCAATTCAGTAATCATTTTCAGGTTTTTATTCAAATCAGACTTGTGAAACTTGAGTTGGATCTTTACTCAACCAGCATGACCTAATTTTAAAAATCATTGGGCTGAATTAAATATTTTTAATTTAAAGTTGAATTGAGTTGAATGAAAAAAAAAAACCCAACAAATTTGAATTTGACAGGCTTAGCTTTCAAAGATCAACCGGACCCGACCCACATAATAGAATCATAGTTGGGATCTGACCCGATCCGCATCATAACTTTTGTTTTCCAACATGGGTCACTCCAAATCCTAATGACTTTACCTTAAGTGTACGTTGACGTATTGGACCCGAATTCATCCCTTTCATTGCTTTGGCTGCATTGAAATCTATGTATTGGATGATTTTTCTCTATTCTCATATTGATGATTAGACTTCTAATGAACCTCTCACATTGGACTAAAATGGAGCCTAAATAAATACAAGATATTAAAAATAAAATTTAATTTAAAGAGATAAATATAAGAATTAAAAAACAGTTTTATCAATTCATTCAAATCAATTTTATTGTAGTCTCATATTCATATTTAGTACTTTCTAAGAAAATTATCACATTAGACTGGGCCTCATAGAGTGTAAATGTGAATTACATTATATATTATAGAATGGCATATTACAATACTTTGGTTGCTTTCTTAATTGATAAATTTTAAATAAAAAAATTGGAGAATTTACTATTTTAGCTCAATACCCATCAAATGAGTCATGGATGAAGCCCACCAACACATAAAAATGGTAGATAGAAATGACTAAAGTAAATGATGGTTGTCATTAAGATCTCCAAAGAACCTCATTTTTTTTGGATTGCTCATTTTGTTTTCTTAAATTTTAAAACTATAATTTATTAACAAAAATGATTTTATATTTTAAGGCCTCTATAATCCATCTTTTGTAAGATCAAACTTCCAATTTGAAAAAAATCGAAAAAATGTTTTATAAATAGATATTATAAGATATATCAACTTTTAATTATGAGAATCAGTAGTTTTAAAAGATTTATCCATAAAAAAAGAAGAAGGTACGAAAAAAATCATTTTGAATAAATTATGCCCACGGTAATTTCAAAAATTAAGTTTCATGTAAGTATGATTTAGATTTAGTTTAAACGTGAATGTGACATAGAATGGTTTCAAATTACAATTTAACTCATAAGTCGATAATAGCCATGAAGTGAAGAAGGGAATGTAAATGTATACCCCATAAAAAACTTAATTATTCAATTCACAACAAACTAATTCTCAAAAATAATTTTACTATAATTTTGACTAAATTCAGTTTTTTCTAAAGATTAGAGTTATCAAATGAAAAATTCAAATAAATCAAAAAATAATTTCTTATATAAAATAAAATCTATAGACTAATTGAGTCATGGATGAAGTCCACCAACACAATAGAAATGGTAGATAGGAATGACTAAAGTAAGTGATGGTTGCCATTAACATTAAGATCTCCCAAGAACCTCATTATTGTCACTTAATTTGGACTGTAGGCTCAAGATGACCAAATTAAGTGGTTGATGGAGTCATTTATTGTCATGTAATTTATTTTTTTGAATTTACGTATGAGAAATCGCGGGAGATCCAGTGTAACACTCCCATGGGTGATATTCACTGGCCTTAGGATACACTAGGTTAGGGCATGGGGGCTCGAACTTGGCGCCTCTTGCTTCTTGAGGCGGGAGGTTAACCAATTGAGCTACACCCATGTGGGCAAAACTTCCATGGATGAGTCAACTATCTTTAAGGCACACCAAGGTTAGGCCATGGGGGCTCAAACCCGCAATCTCCCACTTCTTGAAGCGGGAGGCAATGAGTTGAGGTGCATCCAACTTTTTTCTTAAGTTCTAAAAGTATAATTTATTAATAAAATGATTATATATTTTATTAATTGGATTATATCATCCATCTTTTGTATGGTCAAACTTTCATTTCCGGTGAAATGATTTTAGATTAATTAATTTGTTTGATAAACTTATTCCAATAACTAATAATATTTAGTTTCATACTTAAAAATATAATACACATATGTAACTATACAAGTTTATGATAGAAAATTTATGAGTTCAATAACAGGCACATGATAGCCACCTAAGTGAATGATGTTAAAAATATTTTTTATCATTAACTAAATGATAAAACTTAAATAGTTTAAAAAAGAAAATACCAATTTTTAACCTTTTAAAAAGAATTTATGACATTTCTATTGGTCAATTTTTAAAATCACATCCTAACTATTTTTTAATATTACTATAAGATACAACTCAAACATCCAAACAACCCTTTTTTTAACAATGGAGGGAGAAATATCAAGCACAACCCTACTAAATCTCCCTTCAGGTGACGTCCCACACTCTCGTAGGAAAGCCACTGATTATCGTTGTCATAGGGACTCAAACTCACACTATCTTACTTCCTAAAATATGTGTCTTATATTTTTAAACATATTCTTCATCATATATACTTCAACAGATAGTCTTGATTAATCCACTGCCCACAAAACACCTTTTCTAATTCAATACGAATACAATTAACTAAAATTTATTTCAGTAATTTTAATGAGTTGTCATAGTTTACACCTTCAGTGGTACAGATTACAGAGCTCAGTCAAACATACATCCATCTTGTATTAGGTTTTTTTTTTTTTTGAAATGGTTCATATATTATTAGATGAGGGCACCAGAGGTGCAAAAACAAAGAAACAAACCAAAAACAAATACAACCAGTGGATGAAAACATTCCACTACTACAACAAAGGAGGACAAAAAGATCAAGATAAATCGGCACATTCTTTCTAAGAACGCATGATATCAGACATAGAGATATTCCGGAACTCTTGGAGAGAATCAACTCACGAAGTACACATGGTGAGGCTACGCCTAGCGACCATAAAACTAGATTCAGCAATGCCTCTAAACATTCTATTATTATGTTCCCACCAAAGGCTTCAAAGTGTATCAAATAATGAGAGCTGCCATAAAGAGGAACACTTCATCGAGACGGCCGTGTCCATCTTGTATTAGTTAGGCCATGCTATTCGCAAAATGGCAATGCCCGCCATCAAAATGTCCATGTCCATGATCTCCGTGATGGACATGGCCATGATGGCCATCATGATGGACATGGCCATGATGTCCTTGGGCATGATGGTCATGGCTATGGGGGTCGCATTGCCCCTGTCCACTATCATTGTCAGCTGCATCACCATCACCATCATCACCACCACCACCGCCACTGCCACCACCATCACCACCACCACCGCCACCAGAATCGTGTTTGTGGCATTTCTTGCGGGCGAAGATGATCATAACTATGACTATGATGGAGAATAACACGAACGGAATAATAATGGCACTACCAGGAACAATCATCTCCCTCAGTTGTTGCTGCCCAAGTTCTACAATCTATTGTTGTCATCGGAGAGTCACGAAAGTTTGTATTAATAAAAGCAAAAATTAAGAAACCATCCTCATCATTCTATTCAAACTCGGACCATTCTATTCAAGAAACCATCCTCATCATTCCATTCAAACTCGGACCATTCTATTCAAACTCGAACTTTCCTCGCAACCATGCTATTCAAACTCGAACTTTCCTCCTAACCATTCTATTCAAACTCTAACTTTCCTCGTATTTTCTCCATTGTTTTGATCCTCCATTGAATTCCTTGATTGTTAAGTGACTTGTGCCACAACAGCTTGCATTAAAAAGTCTTATGTTCTATTCTGCAAGTCATGTGTAGGTAATGGCTTGTTAAATTTTCTGACCACTTGGACCAGGTTTGCTTGATGGGATAGTATATTGGCACTTTTTATACTATTACACAGAAAATTTTAATCTTACGTGTCTTAGGAGATGCTGTGATTCAATTTAATTTTAATAATATTTATTACTTTTTATTGAATTTACGTGTGGAAAACCGCAAAGTTCCCAACGTAAAACCCTACGGATGAACTCATTATTCCTACGACACATTAAGGTTAGGCCATGAGGATTCGAATTAAATCTAAATTAAATCACTATTATATTAAATGAGATAATTTTTTGGAAGTCTCACAATAACTTATTTGATTTTGTAGGGTTATTGAACCTTACTTCATTGTTAGTTTCTTTTATGGAAAAAGAGTACCTAGGCTGCGTTTAGATGGGGGATAAGGGGGTAACCCCCTATTACCCTTGTTTGGTAATTAAAGGGTGAGGGTAAAAATTCACTTTGCCCTCTCTTTTTGAAAACCCTTTAGAATACGGGGGTTTTTAAAAAAACCTTTGCCCCTCTTTATCCCCTCTTTGCACCTATGAAGCAAAAATATTTTAAAATATTTTTTAATTTGATGAATATTATTTCATAATTATATCTAATAAAATTTTATTTTTATTTTTTAATAATATAGATTTAATAAAAAATATTAATTCTCATAAAATTGTTAATATATCAAGTTATCCCTATTTACAGTTACCAAATAAGATTTTTTTTCTCTAAGAGTAAGTTTTAACTTTATCTCTATAATTAATAAATAAGATAAGGATAACACCTACATAAAGATAACCTTTATTTAAAAGTAACCCCTGCTTAAGGATAACCCCTATAAAATGTATCCCTCATCCAAACGCAGCCCTAGGTTCCCATGGATGATGTCATCCTTGAGCAGGGGTTAAAAAATCGGCCGGGCCGATATCCCGGCCGATTTTTCATATCGGCCGAACTTTTTCTCTCTCCTCCCCTTTTTTTTTTTAAAAAAAAAATCCAAAAAAATTACAGTAAATGCAGAAAATTATGAGCTTATTGAATATGTAATTTTTTCATAAAATATCGGACATTTACATCTTCTAATATATTTTTGAAGTTACGATAGCGGGAAATTATATAAATAGTAATAAAATGGTGAAAACTACAAGGAAAAGGATATAAATGAGGAAAATTTGTAGAAATAATTTCATGATTTATTTTCTTAGTCAATGAAATATCATATATTATTTTATAGGTTTTACCATTTTCTAACATTTATATGTCATAGTCCATAGATAATAATGAAATAATTACAAAAAGAAATAAAATAAAAGGAAAAAATTGCATCCCTGTAAAAGAAGTTAGTATACATTAAATAACAGCAAATAAAAAAATTTCATGTATTATTTTATAGGTTTTACCATTTTCTAACATTTATATATCATAGTCCATAGATAATAATGAAATAATTACAAAAAGAAAGAAAATAAAAGGAAAAAATTGCATCCCTGTAAAAGAAGTTAGTATACATTAAATAACAGCAAATAAAAAAAAATCATCTATTATTTTATAGGTTTTACCATTTTCTAACATTTATATGTCATAGTCCATAGATAATAATGAAATAATTACAAAAAGAAAGAAAATAAAAGGAAAAAATTGCATCCCTGTAAAAGAAGTTAGTATACATTAAATAACAGCAAATAAAAAAAATTCATGTATTATTTTATAGGTTTCACCATTTTCTAACATTTATATGTCATAGTCCATAGATAATAATGAAATAATTACAAAAAGAAATAAAATAAAAGGAAAAAATTTCATCCCTATAAAAGAAGTTAGTATACATTAAATAACTGCAAATAAAAAAAATTTCATGTATTATTTTATAGGTTTTACCATTTACTAACATTTATATATCATAGTCCATAGATAATAATAAAATAATTAAAATAAGGAGTAAGTGAATGTAAAAAATGTTGCTGTAAATTTTAACGTGTTAGTAACAGTAACTAAGAGCAAATGAAAAATGTTCATCTATTATTTTATAGGTATTATCATTTTCCAACTTTTTTTTTTCATTTATGCTATTTTATGTTGAAATAGCTAACAAAAATGAATAAATAAATGAAAAAAAAATAGTAACTAACAAAGTACACAAAAAATAACTACAGATACATTAAGATGGAAAAAAAATTATAATACCTATATAAAGCTTTTATTACTACATATCTTATTTAACTTCAAGCATTTTTAACTTCTTTTATGTTATTTTTGGCTAAAAAAATTAAAATAAAATACAGATAAATCGAAATAAATTACAAAACTTACAAGATCAGTAGATCTGTAAATAAAGAAACCTTTGAACGGTCTGGATCGTTCGGTTTCAAACAAATCCGGGTCGTTTAGAACTTACTTAAATCAAGTAATGAAGAGTGCAATTTTTTTTGAAAGATAAATAGTAAAATCTGATTTTCTCTTTGAAAATAACGTGTGAAATTTGAGATGTAGGTGAATGGTATTTATAGGAAAAAATTGGACCGGGTCGATTTTTTAGATTTAAAAAAAATAATAAAATATTCATGCATGCCGGACCAGCCAAATCCTGCAGTCCGTCGTACACAGAGATGTGATGGGGAGAAATTGGTTGACAGGTGATATCTCGTCCGATATCTCGTACGATATATCGGACATGAGATATCGTCCGATATTTCGGCAAAATATCGCCGAACTTGAGTTGGGCCCATGCCCGAGATTTACTGTTTTCAGGGGGAAAAAACGGCCGAGATTTGGACCGATATATCGGTCATCTCGGCCGATATTTATTATGAAAAAAAAGTTTTTTTTTTAGAAAAAAAAACAAAAAATCGAATTTTTAAAATTCGGCCGATATGATGACCGATAATTCGGTCAAAAAATCGGGCATATCGGTCGAATTTTTTTTTGTACGGCCGATACTATACGTATCGGCCGATATTTTGACCCCTGTCCTTGAGTAACAAAACCCAAATGGACCCACTTTAGACTCAGGTGGGCCTCACTTACACCTCAAACCCTCCTCACACCCTACCTATCTTATCCTGCGAATTGGATCCTTATTCAATTAAAACTCATTCTGAGTTGATCTGGCCATTTAATTGAAATCTATACAAAACTACTACTATTTTTACTATGAACTTTTGGACTAAAAAAACTATGGTTTTGAAATTGAATAGACCTAATTTCTATGAGAAGCATTATTTTGAAAATACCTTTTGATTAGATCGAACTCCACCCTTAAAACCCCACCGAGGTGAGCCCCACAGGTCCACCTGCACAATGTCGTCCATGTGCGACGTCGCTCAGGTGAACCTATCAACGAAATGAGTTAGGAGTGACTCCTTTCTGTTAATAAGTGCGCTCCTTCGGCAAAATCAATTAAACTGATCCTTAATAAAAATTCGAAAGATATTACTTTCAATAATAATGATAATAAAGAGGTTCTAAAATGGTTCGGTTTTTAGTTAGAGGACTTAGTTATCTGGTAGTAGCACTCATCATTGGTAGACTTGGTTAAATCCATGTTCAGATAGAAGAACAAGTGTTCTATATGGAAGCTTGGCCAATTGCAAGTATGACTGAACGTGCACTGCAGGTGAATTGGTGGAGTAACTCGGCTTTTCTATCTTAATCATAATTACTTGATTGAAATGCCATTTCATCAAAATTGTTACAAAATAAGACAACGTTTTCGTATCAAGTTATCCAGGCCTCTTAGAGCACCGAACTAATCCTTGGAGCATGTGTAAGCCTCTCTACCCACACACACACCAGGTAATTTTACAAGGAGTGGCCCTTTGGGGTCGAGTGAGAATCGAAGTCAGGACTCCCGTTTCCTGAGACGGATTCCTGGCCATCACTCCAACCCCTTTGAGTTAGACTAGTCCATGCAAATAATCTGTCAACATATTCTTCCCATATTTACAATAAAAACAAAAAACAATTTTCTTCTTAATTCACTTCTTAGAAACAAATCAATGTACTATCATAGCTACAAAATCTTTGGGGATGAGAATACACATGTAGAGAATTTTATCTTCCTGTGAGAACTGTAATTGATGTATCATTTGCCAAGTTCCTTTCAGAAGTATTATACGGTTCCATTTCTGTACTGTGCCCAAGAGAGTAAGTGGGTCTCTTGGTAGATTGAAAATCCTGTTGTCACCATCTAACATCAAGACACCATCAGACATGGTTGGTCTATCTATTGCACAGTCCTGCACACACAATAACCCCACATGTGTACATTTCAAAACTTGCCGTTGGGAGTAAGAGTTGCAGAGGGAAGGATCTATCAACTCAATTCCCTTGTCTTCATTCCATAGTTGCCATGCCTGAAACAATTCACCAAAAAAAAAAAAATCAGATTCAGAATCTCAGGTCTTCTTCACAGTAAAATAAAATGTGTAAAAAATGATCATAAATATACTTACATGTCCTACAAGGTTCATGGATTCCAGATTATGATAATGAAAAGCACTGTGTTCTTCCTGCCACTAACAATCTCCAAGATTAATACACCAAAATTGTAGACATCTGACTTTACAGAGAAAATCCGTTCCATTGCATATTCAGGAGGCATATAACCACTGCAATACATTGTGCATCAAAAGTTAGTAAAGAAAAATCGATCCATCATGTACTGATTTGGATAAGTGGAGTCACAGAGGAAATAATTTTAGACAAATCAACCCACATGGGTCGTTAAGTTGGATTGATGTTCTAGAATTAGACTACTTCCAGACTAACCCATACATGAGGTTTGCAAGTAGTTTCGAATAGGGATATCCATTGTTATCTAAAAGAAATCTAGACAAATCTAGAGACCATGAAATTTTGAATTAAGGATGTCTCTGTGTCTAGAGTTGGGTTACTTGAAAGCAGTAAACCTATCCTCAAACTTACTATGTTCCAACCACTCGATTTGTGTTTTCTTTATGTTGATTGCCAATGAAGATCTTTGCCATGCCAAAGTCAGAAATTTTGGGGATCATCTGTTCGTCTAATAAAATGTTGCTAGCTTTCAGATCACGATGAATGATAATTAATCTCGAATCTCGATGGAGATGAAGTAGTCCTCGAGCAATTTCTTCAATGATATTGAAGCGTTTTGTCCAATCCAGTTGTGATTGCCTCTTTCTATCTGTCAACACAATAGATAATACATGAAATAATCAATTACTGTTGGTTTTTTCCTTACAACTCAGTATAAGATCAGTGTGTTGACAAATTGGAGATGTTTAAATAATGGTAGAAGTTACTGCAAACAATCTAAAGAAACCCATACCAAAAAGAATGGCATCCAAACTTCCATTAAACATGTATTCATAAAGCAGAATCCTTTCATCCCCTTCGATGCAACATCCCAAAAGCCTAACGAGATTTCTATGCTGTAATTTGGCAATTAATAGAACTTCATTCTTGAATTGCTCCAAGCCTTGTCCAGATACTTTTGAAAGCCTTTTCACAGCTATTTCTTGGCCTTGAGGGAGCTTGCCCTGCAAAGGTTACATTAATAGAAAGTGATGATGAATTACTTCTTATATAGTTTAATCTGACAAAGACATGAATAATATATGAGAAGAAATACCTTATAAACAGGGCCGAAACCTCATTCTCCAAGCCTTTTTTGCATTAGAAAAGTTTTCTGTAGAAAGTGCTACACAAAGAAAACCATAGAGTGGTAATGGAGGGCCTTTTCCTTCATCTCCAAGCTCACTTGGATCCAAGAAACTTGTTGATGGCTGAGGCAAAAAGAAGGGCAGTTCTTTCTTTTCCTCCTTCCACAGGTCTGACCAAGACAAATATATGAGCTCTTAGATTGTGATCGGGAACAAATAATATTCTTTTTAATTTCAAGGGGTTAGTTTAACGGCCAAGAACTAGCCAAACAAGGGTCTTGTGTTTGATTTACGCTCAACCCCAAAGGGTCATTTCCCGTAGTTTTACCCAATGTGTGTAGATTGGAAGATTTTCACATGCCCCGGACACCTTCAGTCATAAAAAAAAAATATATTCTTTTTCATTTGATTAAGCAAATGGTTGTATTACTAACCTACTAAATCTGCTCTCCACCTCCATAGTAGATACGCACATATGCTCCAAACCAACAACAAAACAATGAGTACAACTATAAGGGTTCTATCTGACATCTTTCCTGCATGTATGGACAGACTATATGTTAGTACATTGCTTCAAGCAATTAGCTGTAGAAGAAAGCCAAAGAAAACGAATGTAATATTGGAAGTCTGTAAAACAATCACCATATAATTAATTAATTCACTCATTATTTCATACATCTGTGATTTCCTTTTCCATTAATAGAGGATAGTGTAGAGTAATTAAATGAGGATGAAAATGACATGAATTGGAGGGATTAGTGCTTAGTGGTTATGATGATAATGATGATAATTTCAATATGGGCCAATTTATTTTTCTTTTTATTTTTAATTTTTAGATTGAAATTCAAGTCCAAACCATCTGATTGGAGGAAACACAACTTGGAACTGGGTGTATAATGCAAGTCAGGTTCCAAACAGAGTCCTTCTTTGTACTCTAGTTGTTCAATATGAATTATTTAGTTCACAACTCACAAGAAAAGAATTCAATCGATCTAAACTTTGACCCTTTAAAGATACATGAATCTAAAAATGTGTACTGATTTTCAATTTCGAATGAGTCAACCAATTTTATTGTATTTTTTTTTTCAGAAAACATCACCGAGTTGCCAGACTCATTTTGATATCCATCTGTCTTCAAATTAGGCTATAACATTTCTCTATCTTTCACATCTCTAAAGCCAAGGAGGAGTATATTGGTTTGATTTAGCCGTCTATTTTGGTTTCTGTGTTATCCTTCTTCCCCCTCTCGGGCTCGTGTCTTTTTATGACCAAGGTGTTCAGGCTTCTTAGAGCACTCAAGTAATCCTCTAGACATATGTAAGCCTCTTTACCCACACACATCGAGTACCTCTACGGAGAGTGACCCTTTGGAGTAGAGTTGGAGTCAAACTCAGGTCTCCCACTTAGTGAAGCGGTTCCTAGCCATCATGCCAACCTCTTTGGATTTTTTGTTTTGTTTGTTGCTAGTTTTGGTATGTATTAATGAGAGTAATTATTAAAAAAAAAAAAATTAATTCCCATTCCCATGGTGGCCTCATCTGAATTTTGAACTTGTAAATTATCATGCGCTGAAATTTACTTTTCCAGTGGATTAAATGATGACAATAATGAATTGAATTTCACAAAGCAAACTGCAGAAGAGATTGAACTTACCCAGTTCAGATTTGTCAAGCCGCAAATATAAATCTTTTCCACCATGAGAGAATGATCGGGTATCTATCAAGTCTTCATCCCATTTCAGACACCCAATCCCGTCTACATATGCATAAGCTTTACATGAGCAGTTCTTCAGACACATCTTCTCACATTCCTTCTTGTCATCCACCATTACCCATTCTGAAAAATCAGGCAATTTCAGCCCTTTCACCTTATAAAAAACATCTCTTACTGCATTGTTCTCCTTCTTCTTACAACCCAATTTTCTTCTTCTCACACACCCACCACTCCAATCTCCTCTACTCCAATCCATCATAGATTTGGGCTCAAAGCCTCTCAAACAGTTGCAAAGAGGCCCATCACCACCGTCGGTCATCAACGTCCTAGCCCCATTGTCACCACAAATCCCATAAGCACCACACTTGCCATAATTCTCACAATCAATGATGGGTTGTGTCCATGTAACTTTCCATGTCTTCTGCTCTTCATCCCATACTAGTTGTTGCCCTTTTCCATCCCTTGTAATAAAAAACCTCATAATGGTATTTGTGCCGTATGTAGAGTAAGTGACATACATCTTCCCTTCGTCGTAATCATTTATGAGTTTGAAACCGTAAAGATTGAGCTGCCGCATGCCGAGGATGCTTGTGAAGCCTAGCCCGTCCCATTGCCCAGTCCTCCATCGTCGGTTCGGTCCATCCCAGATGACCACCTGGGCTGTTCGGCGAGGATCAATGCCGACCGAGAACTGTCCCGGTGATGGATCCTCGGCACCTTTCCATGGCTTCAAGAGCTGGGTGACACCAGTTTTTAAATCCAATCCGACTTTCATGCCGGGTAGGAACGTATCAGTTAGGTGATCAAAGCTCCTCCACAAGTCCATTGAATTGTTGGAAGAATCAGTTGCTATAAGAACAAGATTTCCACTGTCTTCAAGAACTGCTTCCGAACTGCTCCACGCCTTGGAGACGTTCGTGGGCCAAAGAATGCCGTGGTTGCTATCTTTGATCACGAGATTGCCACCAGATTCGATGGTTAGAACGGCAGAGGAATCTGTAACCGGGTTCTCCTCTATTGGCAACCCATACAATTGTTTGTACGGGCACATTGTTGTACCAAATTCCGACGTAGCGATTTGTCAATCTGCCAGGACTGAAGAAGCCTAACACGAAGCTCTCACTAGAGGAGACTAGAGTTTGATTCCCTTGGATGGACTGACCACGTAACAAGGTAGATGCAGATTGAGAAGATACGAAGCAGAGGAAGAGAAAGAAAAACAGGGGAATCTGTTTCTGCACCTAAAATCCATGGCGACTGTTCTTAGATCTGAATTGAATTGTATCTCAATCAATTGGGTTTATTAAGCACTGCTTCTGAACTTAGTCCATGAAAGCATGAGACCCACATTGGTGTCCATAGAGGAGAACCCACATTGAAGAAACAAAACAAGTGCTTGGAATTGCTGTTCCTTATTTCTCCTTCAATAGAATTTCCTACCGCCTCTGTTTTCCTTCCTCGGCATTGTAGCGCCGCCTCTCTGTTCTACTTCTTCCTTCTCTTCTTCGATTCAAAGGCAGTCCAGTCGAGACATCCTGATTTATATCTCCGGTAACACAAAATTCTCTAACAAAGTAAACTGCTTTTAATAGCTTGGGACGGATGGAATTGCAGAGCCAATCTGCTTTTTAGAAGCTTCCAATTTTAGAAGTAGAGAGACTTTAGCAAGATTCGTTGTTTTAAGGCAGACTGTGACAGAGTTTCCAAATTGAAAGTTTTGGGTGAATTATGTAAATATCTTATCAAGGAGACTCTCTTAATAAATGATATATCAATGCTATTCCTTATGCAATATAAATCTCATGTGATTGAATTTAGTTGCAATAGTAGTCGGGTTGGTTGAGTCCATTTATATAAATGGATTCAAATCGAGTCTACTTATTTATGAAATGGGTTAAATTGGATCAAGTCATTTATTAAACAAGTTGAGTGAATTGATATGACAAAGTCTGTCCCCAATCACCACTACCCGTGTATGAGTGACTATGTACTAATGATTAATTTCAAATATTAAATTTTTCTAAGCTATTTATTTCTGTTTAACCCGTGAATTTAGCTTAATGTGACTTTAAATCTTAAAGATAAAGAATATTTATACATAATTAGATTTAGAATCTAATTTGTTGGGTTAAGATAATCAAGTACAATCACCATAACCTTCATGTAAGGTTGAGTTAATGATCAATTTAAAGTCTTTGTCCTTTTGGCCTACCCTATTTTCTTTTAATTCAAATTTATCTCAGTTTCACACTTTACCTTTAAAATTTATTTAAATGTTAATAATAAAAATTCTTAATTTGACACATTTAGAGCCTAAAACGACTGATTAGGGCTTGACCTTATACGGCTAATTGGCTACCTTGTTCCTGCTTCTATGCCCACTTTGGCAAAAAGGTTAGTGCTATGTCTGCTACTGTATAATTGTGAAGGACAATTTTTAACTTTGCATACGCCAAAATTAATGTATGCAATTATGCATAGCTGAATTTTAGAGTTTAATGTGTTAAAATTAGAACTTTTTGTAAACTTGATCTTTCTAATTTGATGGGTTAGATTTAATATTTTATAATATTTAATTTTACTATTTTGGAAATCTTAGTTTGTGCACGTTAAGGATAGGAGTAAGATCTTATAAGTTGGTGGACATCTTTATAAATTTGATTGTGAATTATACACCCAAAGGTATTGGAATTGAATGATTTTCAAAGCAATTCCCAGCAGCAGCTGTTTGCTTTTCAACTTGGTTGTATCTAATCTAATTGAGGCATAAGCGTGGTGTTTGTGTTGTTGTTGTAATTAGGAGTTGAAGTATCAATTAATGCATTTCGTATCGGTTAATATATATTAGTTTTGAATAGGTTGATACATAGCATATTATTTGTATAATGCCGTTGTGGCCGATAATTCAATCATATTGTCGTGGGCAGTATTGACCAATATTACATAAGTATCAACTATATTCAATTTTTCTAATTTAATAAAATCATTTTGACCATTTTTCGAGTTGAAACTTGCATTAGATATGATTTTAAGAATGTTTTGAAGTAAGTTCTTCAAGTTTGAAACATATTTGTCATTTCAATTTTTTTTCCTCAATTTGTACATTTTTGTATTATTTTCATCAATTTCTTTTTAGTTTTTACTCTAAGATAATCTCGATTTTAAAGTTTTTTTGTGAATACAATTTCATGAAATAATATTGGGTTCTTATAGAATTGAATGGAGATGTCTTAATATGATTGATATAGTTTGTAAAGTGTTCGTGTGATTTTTCATAAAAGCTGGATTTTCTAAGTTAATTCTCATTTTGGAGTTTCTTTTTAGAAAAATTAATGAAATGATATACAATGTTTCTAGAATTAAATAAATATCTTTTAAAGTGATTGATATAGTTCTTACTTCTCAAGATGTTTTTTGTGTTTTTTCTAATATTCCAACATATTTATGAAATTTAGATTTTTTTTTTTGCAAAAAACACCTCAAAAATTGAATCGTAATAAAAAATATATGTCACTATAGGATACTAGAGAACATGAATTTATATCAGGTGTTTTCTCATATTGGTCTCTTATTTTCTAAATTTTTTATGTAATTTCTAAATTTTCGACCCTCAAAAGTAATATTCCACAAAAAATGACAATCTTTTTAAAAAAAATATACTCACAGTTTTCCTTCTTTTACCTATTTTTATATATGCAATTATGAATAATGCTAATGTCACATATGTAACCGAGTTTGACCATACTTGAAGCTCAATTGAACCATATTGAATCTAACTTTCTCGATAATAGTGATTCACAAAGTCAAGGTTTAAAGCATTATATTATTATGAACTATTAGAAAATTCAAGAACTTCCAGAAATTTTCCCAAACTTCTCTAAAACAGTTTTTTCTTTTAAATAATGTTTACATACTTTTAAACTATGCTTTTAAAAAATATGAATTGATTGAATTTTGATAAATTACATTCTAAAAAATAAGCTTCATCATTCAGCATGAGGTAACTCAGCTGACAAATATTTTGGCTTAAGAACCAGAGGTTTTAGATTCAAATCCTGTTATAACCCGACCTACATAATTTGTAAGGAGACGTGTATACTAAGTTTTATCCAATGCCCTCTTAAGAAAAGTAAAGAAGTGAAAATCTTGAAATTCATCGTCCAAAAAAATAAAAAAAATAGTCATTACTATTGCAGATAGTGAACTCTATGCATAGGTTGGCAAAGTAATCCCACAGGTGCACAAGGTAACTCTAGTTCAATGATTGGTGACTGAAGTGTCATCCTCCCCCTTATATTCATCTGTAATTCTCCTCACTACTTCAAAAAACAAAAGTGTTTTGCATTTATAGGCTCTGGGTCATGAGCTTTTATATTCATGCTTTAAGTGATTTACATCAATAATATTTATTTCAGACCTTAAATTATAAATTATATTGGCCTTAGATAGACTATGGACCTATTGCTAGCACATACTCTATCAAAATAGAGATCAGTTTTATTTGCAATTGTACCACTTTGCATTAGTCCATAATTTTACTTGGTCTTATTGGCTTCGAATCCAATGGGCTGATATAAAATGAATAGTGTTATTGAAGACATTTTGTTTGAGAAATTCCCATCTAAGATTTGACCATGTATCCTTTGACTTCCGTTCCCCTCCATTTATGAATGTGTTTTTTCCTTACATTACCACTATCTCTATAGTTTTGGCTGAAGAAACAACGATCATCCTATTAAATCTTATTTTTCCTGCTCATATGGGTGTACCTCAACTGGTTAACCTTCCACTTTAGGAAGTGGGAGGTGCCAAGTTCGAACTCCGATGATCTAATCTGGTGTACCTTGAAGGTAGTAAGTGTCACCCGTGGAAGTTTTATACTGAATTTTCTGCGATTTTCCACATATAAATTCAAAAAATCTTATTTTTCCTGATAATTCAACTTATTTAGTATTTTGTGGCTACGGTATTGCATTTTTAAACATAGGTATTTGATTCTTTGTTGCTAATACTACGATGCACAGGTCTGAAATGAACTTGTTCCCTTACATGTTTGTCATGCAACTTTGAAGCATGAAAAATCTCTTTCTATCCTTACCAGGCATAAATTACTCTAAAGATTGGCAAATTTTGTTATCATATGTTGCTGTTTTAAATATCCTAACTTCTTGCATGTATAGTGCTTGTGAAATTTTATATGATGCAACCGTACAAATTTTTTTGAGCAGTCGTGTTTTTTAAGATTTTCAAAATTTAACATTTATCTAAAAATAAAAGTTTATCGAATTAAATCAATGAACCAAAATTCGTATCTAATTAAGTAGATTGTAATTCACAATAGATAGCCAGGTGTGAGGGAGAATGATCCATTGAATCAGCCTAAAATCCAAAGTTTGCACTGAACTTCTAAGCAGGTAATTTTAATGTCTCAATTACGTACACAACCAAATCCATCTCAGGTGGGGGTGGGGGTGGCGAGGTCTCTATTAGTAGATCAACATAAACAAAGAATAACATCACCAAAACTGAATAAAATCTAGACACTTCATATAAAACACAGCCATCCAGACCTGCTATTTCAGGGAGAACTAATGTCTCAGTTTTGTACACAACCAAATCCATCTTTCTATAACACCTCACCACTAAATGGCAAAACTGTCAAAAGCAAAACATTGATAATACAATATATATAAATATATAACTACATGTATGTTGTCCTTCCAATCTTGAATAAAAACATTGGCAAATCCTAAAATCATCCAAAGCAGCTCCCTCCCAATTTATACCAACATCCATCCCCCCAAATAGCATATAAACACACTTCATATGGAAACAAGTTATCAAGCATATGGAGGCCGATTGCCCCAGCGCGTCGGTAATGTTTCTCTTGCATCTCGCGGCTGTGTAGAATTGGAACTTTCAGTGATTTTTGCTCCTTGCTATACATCGACATGATCAATGTTGGATTGAACATTTTCACTGATTTCTGGTCCTTGCTCTACATGGACATGATCAATTTTGATTTGAACATTTTCACTGATTTTCTCTCCAATTTCTTCTTTTTCAGCTTTCTTCTTCATTTCCATGATGGACTGAAAACGAAGATAAGCCCTTGATAGAAGTATTGCTTGCTGTGGACAGAAAGAACCATGTAACGTAAACTCCATGTGCATATTTTCTGATATGTCGGAGAGCATCAAAATTATGCTTACCAACGTATTTTATGATATTTGAGTAACATTATATGTCACTACAAAATTCAAGATATCCATAACCCAAAAAGGCAAGAAAATCATAAAGAGCAAATTACTGGAACTGCTTACCACATACAGCACAGAAGCAGAAATGTAAATGAACAATCGGTAATATATATATATATATATATATATATATATATAGGTGTGTTGAGTAGCCCATTATATGGCAATTTAATGGGTGAATTGTAATTCTTGAAGTTTTAGCAATAAAGAAATTCTATAGTGTTGCTCTTTAAGTTTTTTCTTTAAGGCTTTGCAAAGCCAACATACCATACCACAATAAGGCAGGCAGGCAATCAAGAAGGAGAAGAAGATGCTGCAAAGTAATGGACATACTTCTTGTGGACAATGAACTATAATAGCATAAAGCATCTGTCTTACTGTCCCTGAATCTGATAATAAACCGAAATTAAAAAATATACTCATTCATAGATGGAATCAAGGAAGAAAGGGGTTTTGGAGCCTAAGGGTGAAAGATGCATGTCTAGGTGCAAAGTCTAATTTTGTTAGTGCATACATTTAGATACTTAATATATATGTGCAGAGTGATGCATGCTGAGACAAATAAATTGTCGAAATCCGAATATTACGCGGAAGCTTAGTTACAATTTAAATAACCCGGGTGCAAAATAATAACCAAACAAAGCTTTTACAATCTATAGCTTGAATGATGATAATAACCCAAATATCTTGAAATTATGGCCTTAACAAACAGTCAAACTCACTTGTCTCAAACCAGCCAAACATGAAACAATTATGACGTGTAATTAGATGAACCCAATTGTTGGGTTATAAAGTAAATAGCACTAAGACCCACAAAGACACTCGATGAAGAGTAATATTGCTTGATGAATTTTCACTAGGTGGAATCAATACATTGGCAAACCTTGAAGCTGATGATTGATAAAATGATTGTAACCCAGTCAAGTTCCACAGATACCCAATGTTTAAATGAACCTATTTGGATGGATCAGGTTGAATAGGGCCTCAGAACCAACGATAGATTGTTAGTGCTTACAGCGGAAATAAACAAGAATCGAACGGGAAAATAAGCACAATCCAACACAAGCAAATTTACGTGATTTGGCCCCACCTGGCCTACGTCCACGGAGTGTGAATGAGATTTTATTATGAGAAAATAAGAGAGTATAATATACAGTAATAAACCTAACGAGCAAACCCGATTGACGTCTGGGCAGCAAGAGACTGTGCACGACTATGAGCCTGCACTCCCGTCTCTGTTGAGCGATTCTCCACCTCGCTTGTCTGTCCTGTAAAAACCCCTTTGGCCATACGACAGACTGCTATCAATCTCCTGTAACGCTTATGTGAGCAGCTCCTCTCTACCTCCTGCTTGGAACAGATGCTGTCCCTGAACAGCAGCTTGTTCACCCGAATAGCAGCAACCCCTCTCTTGTATTGTCGTGCTTCTCTCTCAAGACAGGAAAGGCAGCCCCTTCTTTGATAACAACACCTCTTTCTCAATGCTCTAATCTATACGTTGGTAAATGACTGATCTTATAGCCAATACCCATCGCATAAATAGAAATTGCCACTATTTTGTCTCTTTCCCTTTAGAATTAGGAAATCCAATTCTAGATAGAAGACTTCACCATGTCCTTCTCTTACCACAGTTGAATATGCTCCTCGGGTCCCACTTAGACTTACCTTGTTTCAAGCATAGCAGTTGGCTTATGCCACTTAGATTGTAGGGATCAACTTAGATTGTAGGGATCACCTTCTAATCTAATTCTAAGCAACTTCTATTTCCAACACCAGAGAAAATCAAGGAATTGTTTAGTGGAACCGAGCCATATCCCAACATAGATGGTTGCTGCCCCTCTGGTTATCGCCTATCTCTCACAAGTTGCAGGTTTTGGAATAACCCATTGCAATGTGGTACGTTGGTTTAGGACTACTTGTCCAAACCTCCGAGAATCTCAATGGAGAAAACAAACCATTGTTTACTAAGGATAAAATCAACTTTTATTCATCAAAATCTTCCCCAAATCTGATTACATACGACTCTTTATATAATAAAATCTACCGACTGACATGCTAATTAAGGAGCCTACCCTCTATAATTCTAATTCAAGAATTACAATAATTTTAGAAATAGTAAAAAAATACTAACTTCCAAATAAGAATAATATTAATCCATATAGTCCTAAATAACTATGCCAACTAATCACTACGATCCTAGAAAGTCCAATCCTAATCTGATTAGAACTTTATTATTTGTTGGAATTAATTGGATTCCCAATCATGGATCGGCCATGGGTTATTCTTGGTCTCACAAATATTGGGCTTGACTTTGGGCTCAATGTTTTCAATTGGATTCAGCACATATAAAAGCTCGATGCACCGACTCGGAACTTGCACTGTTAATTTGCTTGTAACCCATCGGGATCGAAAATAAAATTTTAATCTTTCGACTTGAGACCCGAACTTGCTAATTTGATAATGAGTCCGCCTGAATCAAAATTAAAATTTTGATTACATCTCTGGACGGCCGCATTAGAGAGTGATGGATCATGTTCTTATTACATCAATGTTAATAAAATACAATACTACTTGTTTAGAAAACCACATATAACTCACTACTCCCTGGAATGAATCAACAGATTACAAACTGCAAATATCAAAAAAATGGGAAGGAGGGGGCAATCAAAGAAAGAAGAGAAACAACGGTAGGAGAAGCATCGCATACACCAGAGATGGGTGTATACATTCAAGGAGAGGCATTAAAGATTTTGGCTTGGTTTCACTTACCTTTCACCGCCGTCTACTGTGTGCCTCCGCCACTCCAAATCGCGTTTGTAGCGATAAGGAGATGAAGACGACGGTGATGTAGCGACAGATGACATCGGACGTTGATTCAATCTACCAAACAAGGAAAACCGCTTCTTGGGAGCAATGTTGGGTTTGGCTGTGAACAGAGCAGGAATACGGAGTTGTTTGGGGAGCGGTGAGATGAAGGTGGTGTGGGTTTGTTTGCAGGGACGGTAGAGGAAGAAGGAAAAGATGGAGGCTGAAGTGGGCTGTATAGCTTACACGTAATGCATGCCGATGGGTGTGGCTTTGATTTGATTAGAAGATGGAAAGGTAATGGAAGAGAAGAAAGGGACTGAAGGTGGAAGAAGGACGAACCCTGCTTCAAGATCTGAAGCAGCAATATGAAACACCGAGTGTAGTTGTGATAGGATTTAGTTTATTTTAATTTAGTTGCTTTGTTTTAATTTCCAAAGTTAGTAATTTTGAATTAGGCATGTGAGGGTCGGCTCACATTGAGATTAGGATTTAGTTTTTTTTTTTTCTATATATACATGACATGTAACCGTTTTAGAGGAGACGATTATGAAATAAAATATGATGTCATTTTCCATTGGAAAATCTTTTGAAGGCTCAATCAGGGGCAACTGCACATTGAATCAAATTTCTGAGTTGATTAAATCCATCTGGTTGCAGTTAGTAACTACGTTTATACCTATGTCTGGATTGAATTTAAAGTTGGACTGATTAAAAGAATTAGGAATAGGTTTTGAATTGTGGGTTTTTGAACTAATCTTAAATGAGTGTTAAAACCCAAGTTTTCAAACTCTGTTGACTGAATTCCAATGAGAAATTTATCCAGTTTTTGAAACAGCGTTGCAACTGATTTCGGGTGAGAGCATTTGATAAATTTTGTTTTCAGTTGTTATAATTGAATTGTACAAATCAGTTTTCTAAAATCCGTTTTGAAACTGATTTGTCATGGGTTAAAATAGTTCTTTCAAAATCTTATTTGGGCTGATTCTAATTAAGTTTTAAACCCAATTTTAGAACTTGTTTTTAAGGAACAAAACCAGTTTGAAAGTTCGATTGTGCATGGCTTTAGTGTTAGGATTATTTGAGAAATAATCATACCAAAACAAATGGAATAAAACAAGCACAATAAAAACACCGACAATTTACATGGTTTAGCCCTCTCACCTACGTCTAAGGAGCATGAAATAATTATATTAAGAGAGAATAAAACACAAGATGCAAGAGAATGATAAATAAATTTAAACCAAACTTAATTCAAAAAACCTCTTGAAACTGACGTTAGAATACTGAGAGCGATCTATACAGCATTCCACTGTTTGATAGCCAAGAGATCACTGGCACAGAAGGTACACATTAAAATCATCTATGGCCAATAGTGGTGTCAGATGGGTTTGGTTTTAGATATAAGTATAAATGTCATGAAAAAACCAATCAAAATAGATAGAGACTGAGAGCTGCCACATACTCCACAAACATATCCCAATTGGGACAATATAAAATATAAGCCCCACTAAAGAGAAATGTCTTGTATTCCTATTTTTTTAAAATACTTGCCTTATTTCAGAATTTTTTATTTTTTAATAATTATTTTCTTACCGAGTGCGTTAAAAGTTTATTAATAGATTCTCTGAGTCAATACAAATCTGATAAAAAAAGAAAGAGGTCTCGGGCAAGATCTTTCTCTCTCTTCAATTTTTTTTTTTTAAAAAAAAAAGAAGAAGAAGAAAATGAGCTGGGCTTGGACAAATTTCACCTGGCCTGAGCCATCTGCAACACTAGTTCGCATTTTGAAGCAACAAGATGTGTTTGCTAACTTAGGAGCCACCTATTAGGATCTGGTGTTCCGTATAACCTCAGGTGAGAAAAGAGGCCAGGCCTTGATTTAAAGGACTTCATTCAGGAATCAGGACATGTATTCCTGGATCCAGGCAGGCAGTGGGCCTTCTTTTTTTTTTCAATGGATGGGAAAATGAAAAGACTTGGCCCAGCCATTAAAAGTCTATGTTAGACAAGAATCATCTAATATTAGTTCTTTTGTCTTTGAGATAGACAAAAAAATTGAAAGTTCAAATCCAAATCAATTTTTTGCTCTATAGGTGAAAAATGGGCCGATGAAATATGTATCATATCGGATCCACCATGTCTCACTAATATCTCAGTCAAGAAATCGTGTAAAATATCGGCTGATATATCACTAAATATTGTCCAGTAATTCTTCTGAACTTTTAAAAAAAATTAAAAATAAAAAATCAGAAAGAAAGAAAAATGTATCGGCAAAATTGATATTATTCTAGTGCCGACAAATATCGGCCGGCTTATATTTTAACCGCAGGTTGTCACACATCATGTGTTAAAAGCACTGGCCAGATTGAAAAATGATTCAGTGATCTAATCTGGATTTAATTTCGTGATTTGATGACCAACATTTACAATCAATTTTATCAGATCTTTGTCCAGATAAAGTTTAAAAATTGAATGAAACCCTAGTTCACTCTGGTAGCTAACCCAACCCGTGAAGTGGTGAACTGGTCTAATTTGACAAAAAAATGGGGTTCTGGACCCAACCCAAGTTTGTTAAAAAAAAATTCAAAATCTAGACTCAATTGGGCAATTTCAACTAATTCAACTGGAAACATTATCCACTTTGATTCGATTTCCTCTGACTTTAATTCGGGTTTGGAACTGATCAATTAGTCAAAATATGATTAAACTGAAAATTAAGTGGCTAGGCTAGTAAAACTGCAGGGTTTGACTGGTTCATTAAGTTCTGGGTGTAGCAATTAGTTTTTCTTGTATTTTTAATTGTATTCTCAATTTACCCACTTTAAATCATTCATTGGGTTGAACAGCTTCGAACTTAGTGACTAATATATTTACAATGTATCTCAGACATCTTTTTAGGTGAGGCTAAAAAATTTCATACATAATTAAAAATCAATAAATATTGACAACATTATGGAGATGTGAATTTTTAATATTTTTAAGGGAAAAAATATTATGGCCAATAACTGCAGCAGTGTTTTAAAATATAATTTGAACCATTTGATTGAAGTAACTTTTATTTAGTTTATTTTTCTCTTCCTCTTAGTTTATTTAATTCTGGGTGTGGCAATTAATTTTTAATCTTTAAATTTTGCTGTTATTAAAAACATAGTTTGATTTATTCAATTAAGATGATTTTTTTATGAACTATAGATTTAAAGAAAGATCATCAAAGAATCCATCACCACTCATTTGATGAACTCTATCTCTAAGTGTGCATGATAATATGCTGCACACAAGTCACTAATGAGTAGGTGACAATTCCAATACTATCTTAAAAAATAAGTTTCATTTGAACATAATTATCATTTTTGATAAAAGGAATAATAACCGCTTCAACATGCCTTCAAAATTTTTTTGGAAGTGCTTCTAAAATATTGAAGTACAATAACCTTTGAGGGCTAGCTTGATGGTTAAGAATTTGTCTGAGATGAGGTCTTAAATTCAAATCACTTTCAACATAAAAGGGTTATTCCCATTAGTATTATCCAGAATGTATGGATAGGGAGATCATTAAAAGGCCGGAACACTTTGATCTTAAATTTTTTGATTGAAGTACAACATTAACCAATGTCTATTAGCTTTTCTGAAATTGTATTGGACACTATAATTCATTTAAACTTTAAACTATGCCTTTGCTAGAATAGTTATATATGTTTGATATATAAGATAGTATAAATTTAAGGCCAGCCATTTTAACATGGATCAAATTTATTAGGAGATACAGAAAGAAGTGAAATTCTTATTTTATCTCTATTGGTGTACCGCTCATCAAGTACTGATGTATCGATATGTATATATTCTACAAATTGATACACCAGTAGAGATAAAATAGAAATTTGATCTATCTCATTTCTAATAACAAATTTTGTTCATTTTAGAATGACTGTCTTAAATTCTACTGATAGAGAAGAGATTCTCACCCAAGCATGCATGGACAAAATGTATCTCTAAGCAGCCTTGTTATTTGTCAGCTTTCTGCTGGTGTTATAAGTGGATCTTTGATCAATGACTTGTGAATTGTGATCTTCACCTTTTACTCCTACATTTCACATGTTCCGAGCTTTTGCCCATTCCTCTGTCTCTCTCGCCTGTGCTCATTTCCATTTCTGCATAAATGGACAACCAAACCATATGGGCCGGGCCCACACTTCTACTTAGGAGGAAGGAACAAATAATGCAGTGGGGCCCACCTAAAATATTATCATGTTTTTATACTTATAGGTCTGAATTGGAATTTGGAATTGGAACCACCCTCCACACCTCCACCTCTACCTCTACCTCTGAGTGAGTGATATGGGTAAATAAATATTGTAGAATATAAAATTTTGACAGTTAAAATCTATTGTTTTATTGTTAAAGTTAAGATATTCAGGTGTTTTATTTGATTAATTTTTAAAATATGTATAAACTTTATAATCTACAGAAGTTGAGTACAAATTAAAAAACAATAATGAGTGACCCTTTTTTGTGTTGAAGAGAATAATACTGTTAAAACTAAAATTTAAATTTAAATTGATTTAAATTTCATTTTGTTTTGACTAAAATTTTAGACTTTTATATAAAATTAATTTTTTTTAAATTAAAAATACGACTGAAAATGGATTTTCACGCTATAAAAGGCTTAAAATATTGAATTTTGCAGAAATAAAAACAAACAAATTATAAGTGGCTTTGAGTCCAAATCCAATATTGGTAGGTGGCTCCACAAAATTGCACATGTTGGTTGTATTCAAGTGGCAGAACCCGACTTTATAATATTATTTTCAAAATTTTACAGGTAAATAATAACGCTAATTTATTTTGCAAGTTATTTTTTTTTATCATTTTCTCAAATAAATTGTAAATACAATTACAAAGACCCATTGGTATTAAAAGAATAATTTTATCATGGAGAGGAGGACCTTTAAAACTTTCAGCTTAAACAACAATGATAATGATAAATGAATTGAATCAATCAACATTGACATGACAATCTTAATTTATCTATCATTCAATTATCATTGTTAATATTAAAATAATTCATCAATTATTTTTCAAATTTGTACTCTTACATATATATTCTCACATTCTACTCATCAACTTTTTCAAAAAATATAACACACCAACATCTTGCAGTTCTTAATTTTCTATCCATAACCACCACCAATAGAGAAATCCGGTACGCTAGTTCCAGAAGGAAAAAAGCAATCTCAAATGAGAAAATTTAATGTGTGACAATGGACACAAGAAACAGACCAAAATCCCAAATTTCAACATGCCAAACAAGATGGAACTAGACAAATTACTTGAATAAAAACTATATTACTGATAAAGGGGAAAAAATGAGACTGGACCCAGTTTAGCATTGCTTAATTCGACCCCATGTGTGAAAATTCCACACTGCCAGACAAAAATACAAGAAAGCCCTAAAAGACATCTCACTTTTTTACTTTTTTGGGAATATTCTCAAGAGGAGGCAACTTTCCCCTTTCTGACGACTGTGACCTTATTTCCTTAGCTTCTTCCCTGAAAGCAGAGAAGAAATTTTATTGGATATGTTAATTAAGAAATGAAAATCATCATGCAACTAAGAAGCAAGTAGCATCAGGAATAATAAAAGTATCAATTAACATCAAATATCCACTTAAAAAAGATTAAATTAAGATAGCAAACAAAACCAAAGAAATGGATGCTTATAGGAAAAACTAAAGTTTGTACATGAGAAGGGTGTCGGGGCTTCATAGAGATGTTTCAGCTCAGTTTACCTGGACCACAGGATTTCAAATCACAGTTTACAGTTTGAAATTCATGACAATACCAACGATCCTAGTATAAATTGTTAAGTAGGGCTCCAAGTTGGATAGCCAGATCGCAATCCACTCATGATCCAGTTCATGACTTGGTAGAATGCTGGGGGGGTTTGAGCAACGAAGTTACCTAGATCAGAATCTACTCATGCTCTTAAGAGCTAATACTTCAGCACTTTTATACTTCTTTAAAAACAGTAACAACAGTTTCATAATGTACCCCCTACCTCTCACTCATCCAAAGAGAATCGAATAGTTGTTTCATGTCTCACAATCCCTCTTTGGCATGCACACGCATATACGAAGCAAATAAATAAATAAATACCCTCCCTCCCCCCACCAAATAAATCTGAAACTATTATTCCCTGAAACTACTTCTGACCACTTACTTCATGATTCTTGCACGTGCCAGTTAAAAAACCCCTTGGAGTGAGTGAATGTTCCTTTGATCCTTTCCCTAAAAGATTCTACCAATGTTGTTTCATATAGATCATGGAATTGTTGCTGGAATAATTTTCCACAACTCCTTGTCCCTCGCTTCAACTCCCATGAGCACCCAACCCTTTTGTACTTCGCTTTATCATAAAAAGTTAAACACTCCTATTCTACAAAGATGGCAATATTCAATTACATTTGCTCTTCACATGTCATCTCTAGGAGTAAAAGTGTTGCTTGATACACCATACATCAATCCAGATGTGGCCCACCATGGCTCCATTTGCGGTCCCTTAACCATCTCTCAACCCGTTACATTCACTAACCCCCATGATTGAAACCATACCCAATTGGATCAACCGAGTTACACCCACTGATATATTCAAAATTGATTAAATCACGCCCTCATTTACATTTATTTGGGGTCTTTAAAACCATACCTGAAGCAATCAAATCAACCTGTTTTTTTGTGCAAGTCCAAGCATATAGCTTTCCACCCGGACTCAGAGCAGAACCAGGTGAGTTCCACAGAAACTCAATCCATGAACCATCAGAATCTTTGGAGCCTTAAAAATCAAACCAAGAATGATTCGGTCAAGTTGATTTTGGTGGGTGTATTGTTGAAGCATAGATAGTGCCAGCCCATCTAGCCCTGCCTGTTGCAATCCATCCAGGTGAGCCCCATAAATTCACATACAGCTTAGATAAGTTACAGACTGGTGATCAAGAGATCATTGCCATCCTAGCTTAAAATAGAAAAAATGTAGAAAAAGGAGAAAACATTTGTGTCCATCAAAAAAATCAAAATTGCAGGATATAATTCTCATTTCGTAATTTTCTTAGGGAATCAATATAAATCTTAATTCAAAATTTCATAATTTAATGGAGACCATTTTGTACAAGAATCCATTGTCAATTTAGTAAATTAACATAAGAATAGGAAATTATTAAATCCAAAGTGTAGCTGACATTCTTCTTTACATCGAAGCTGCACTCAGCGGCAGAGGTCAATTTTTTTGGAAAGTTGAAGGCAGAGATCACTTCAATTCACAAGAAAGTGACAATGAAAATGTTAAAAAATGTGTTTGAAGATCTTGGGTGACTGGTGCTTAAAAAGACTAATACCGAACTTTAGATTGCCCAGGCAGGAAACAAATTTTATTGTTCTAGCCTTAATATTTAAGGTTGGCAAAGTCAAACCTGTCCTCGGCGTAATACACATGCTTGTTTGCCGGCTGATTAGCAAGAGAATGCAACATGGAGCTCAGCTTTTCGATTTTCTGCAGAAGAAAAGAATCTTAGCAATAAAGCTGCTAGAGAATAACATAATCATTGAGCAGAACTGCAATTTACTTCATAATTAACAACTGTGTACCTTCTTTTCACTTTGGAGTTTCTGAAGGACATATCCAATGTCTTGAGTCTTCATCAGCATGAGTTCCTCTTGACTGTATTTGTTTGCCTCACTCCTGAACAGATATATTAAGTTAATATGCCAACACTTGATAAATATCAAAACAAACACACATACAAAGGTTGAGGAACCAAAGAAAATAAGAGGGAGTATTTTGGTCTGTTTACTCAGGCCTATGAATTCCATCGACAGTTCTCGTTTTGATCATCTTGAAGTAAAACTCATCTGGGTTCCGAAAGGCTGTCTTCTCTTTAAGTTTCTGAGAACCCAATCAAACCATCAGAAAATATATGACGTTGTTAGCTAGAGTGAAACCCATATTTCAGTTTATAATAACTAACAGTGTTTGTATACATTGAAAAAACAAAAGTTGTGTTTGCTTGAAAATGGCATGTCCTCTTCAGCAAGTCCATCCAAAAGATAAGAAACTAAATTTTCCTTTCATTAAAAAAGAATGTTTTGAAGGGAAATAATTTCATTTTTTCGGACCACAAAATCAGAATATTGAGAGAGAGAGAGAGATTGAAAACTAGCTGCTTTAACAGAAGATATGTGTCTAAGGAAATTAAAACCAGAAGCTATCTGTGAAAGGTGGCATACCCTTAAAGTCTCTCCTTTACTGTGGAAGGCCTGTGCCCTTATCACATAATCTTTATGCTTCTCAAGAAGTCCAAACTTCTTTCTCGAATGCCTGAGGATAAATACATACAATGTATAGCCATCCACTATTAGGAGCTCATAACCAAGAAAATTGAAAACGTTATCAAAGAAAAAAGAAAAAGGCCACTCACGGCTGAGCTCGTTCCTTGTGAGCCCTTCTATAGATCGCATTCCTAAGGGACGACATTGTTGAATGCAAAACAAATACGTATAGCAGCTTCTAGCCTAAAAAATAAATAAACAATAAATAATGCAACAATACAACATCTTTCTCAGGTCCAGAACAGTTCCTCACTGTTAAATTAAAGATTTGACATAAGCTTTCACTAAGAAAGCTGAAATAAAAGTAAATAAATAAAACTAGAGAAAATCATAACTTGTCACATAAACAAGCACCAACAAACGTGAAGTTAGAGATGCTAACCATGCAAATCAGGTCTAAAATCTAAAGAAAGTACCAATAGAAAAGCAAAATCCTTTCTAAACATAGAGAAAAATGACTAACTACAACCTGTGGTAGTCCTATAGAAGTTCAACCCACCTAGTGGGACTCACTTCACGCACAAAAAGTATCTAGATAGAGCATGTAATTTGAACATTTTGATTGAATTGTTCCAGCTGTTCATTTTAGAGGCATCTCATAAGATGCTTATGATCATCAAATCAAGATGAGTATTCTCCCACATTCAATCACTGCAAATTCCATATCCAACCGTTCTCAGATCAAAAGTAGTAGGTACATGTGGACCCTACAAGGTAGGCTTAACTACAACCGATATAGTTGACTAACTAGATTATTTCTCTCTTAAATGTTAAACAGTTTATACAACCCCATCTCATCATTGTTTGCATGATAAAAAGTTTGTTTTACAAATAAAACTAAAATCCTGAGGAACAAAGGTCAAGGCTGGATGGGGATGGCATCATGCCATAAGCATTTTCTTTTATGACCAAGTGTCCAGGCCTCTTAAAGCACCCGACAAATCCATAGCTAAATTGCATCATTAAAGTCAACAAATGTAAAAAATAATACCAATCGTTAATAAGCCATAATCATCAATATAGTCAAATTTGAAATGAAATCAAAATTTTGTAAAGACTTCTTTAAAATAAATAATTACAGAAAATGAAAAAAATACCTCAAAATTTGAAATTCCGTAAGAGAGGCGAGACGGTGACTAGAGACGAGAGAGGCAGAGGCAGAGGCCAGCAAGACTGTGAGAATCGAGAGAGGCAGAGGGAAAGAGTCGAGAAGACGGCGGCGAGACAGACACGAAGACCGACAACAAGAGTGAGGCAGAGGCGAGAGAGGAGAGAGTAACGAGAAGGGTGATAGCAATTGCAAAATGCAATTTAGGTTTGTCGTGACCCCTGACTCGTTAACTCTCACGTGTGAGCGACTCGGTGAGTATAACACACGAAGGAAGACGGAAGCAATCAATGGTTAATGATAGTCATTTGTTGTAACACTTTGGAAATGCTTGAAATATAAAAGTGTTTTATTTGTAATATTTATATTACATTATTATTTGATCGGTTTTGACTGCGGTTGAAACCGGTTTTGATTGCGGTTGAAACCGGTTGAATCTGGTTGAACCTAACATTTTCTCAAAGACGGTTTGTTAGATGGTCCGGTTCTGATAACATTGGTCTCATGTCCAACGTTTACAGGATTTGAATCCAAAATATCTAAATTAAATAATGAGTCTTGAGTAGAGTTATAGTTAACGTTTATAAGTTCACATTTTCTTTCAAATCCCAAGTGTTTGAACCTTCGGCCAACTAGAGATCTTAACATAAGATGATCTGTAGATGGTTCAGTAGCAAATGTTAGAGCTCCAAGAGTATCCATAATAACGTTAACCCAAAGAAGTTGTAAATAAAAAGAAAATCTGAGATTATAGTGTTAAAAAGGAAAAAGAAAAAGAAGTTATTAGCCCTTACAGATTATCTTCCGTCTCATGTTATCCCTAATAAATTGGATCCTATATCTGGATTATTATTTACAACCAATGTTAGAATAAAACTCAAACAACATCCTTAACAAACTTGAGTTGTTACTTACGACTAGTGTTGTTGGAATGAAACTTGATAAAACGACATCCTTATTTACTATTGATCGTGGGGCCTCCAAAACCATTCCTAAAGTCATCTAATCCAAGCAAGTTTGTGTTTGACAGGCAACATATACATGCAGAGACCGTTCCAGCCAACCCGCCTGTACGACTATACACAGTCCCACATGACACACGCAGAGAGAGATTGCAAACTAGTTTTTAATGATCTTTTCCTTTAGAAAACCTAGACTCACCGCTAATCAAAGAAGCATGAAAGATGGAAAGGTCCATTCATGTAATAAAGACACAATAATCAATTTGAATAGAATATCAGAGTGACAAAGTTTTCAAGTACCAAAGTCATCTGTGGAGAAGTGTGAAAAATGTTTTGATCCAAAAGTGGGTGCAAGTTAGATTGTTATCAAATTTAGGGCTTCTCTAGTACATGAGGAACTTGAGTGCAATGACATGAATGGGTAGTAAGGGGATTAATGTGGGGCATTGTAAAGTGTTCACTACATTCAATCAGTTTGAAAGGTGGAAATATCTTGCAATATAAATATTCAAAAGTTATAGCAACCATGATAAAAAATGCAACCATAGACCAAAAAAAGTGTATGTGGAATTCAAAATTTTGATACTCCATCTTCCCATCTTTGATAACAAAATCTTCTCAAATGTGAAATGGAATGGGAAGAAGATCAAGTTCATCATACAGAGATTTTCTTAGCAATTTGTTCTCTTGGGCTATCACTCAGGTCGCGGAATGCTCTTTCCTCAATCAGTGTTGGATATGTGGCAGCAGCTTCTGAATCAAGTATTCCACACTCTAAAGCTATTGCTTTTGTTGTATGAAGATTATCACCAGTCACCATGCGTACCTTTTGTGTCAGAAAAGAGAAATTAATCATTAGAAACATGTTAAACAAATAAGATAAAAAGGCATCACATTATCCATTAGGGTTTTTTTTTTTTTAAGTCCATTATCCATTAGTATTTAAGTTGCTTTTTTTAATGGTTCATATATTAATAGATAAAGAGGCACCAGAGGTGTAAATACAAAAAGAGAAAGCAGAAAATAAGCAACAAACAAAAATAACTGGAAAGTAAACTGCCCATAGAAAGGGTGAACACCCTGAGCACCAAGCACAAAACAATAAGAACTCAACCAAGATCAACACATTCTTTCCAGGCATGCAAAATGACTAACATAGATATGTTCCTAAATTCTTGTAAAGAAGCAGCCCACGATGCACACTTGGTGAGAGCACGTCTTCCAAACGTCGCATTGGAATCAGTAGCACCTTTGAAAAGCCTATTATTACATTCCTACCAAAGGCTCCAAACTGTGGTAAATAAAGATAGTTGTCACAAGGAAGAGCACTTGGGCGAGACAAATAATATCTCAAGTGAAAGACAACTCAGCAATCAACGATGGCATAACCCAAGCCACACCAAACTGTAAGGGTGAAAGTTTTCACTAAGTCCTGTCCTCATTCTCTTAAATCAATCTTTTACAAGATAGGCTCCACTATTTCTCTTGCAATTGACCTTTTACATGTGCGCTCGGTTTCAACCAGAACAAAGATGTTGGTCAGTTACTGTTGAATCTTCCGACACAAGTAGTAGTAACAAAATAAGAAATTAATAGTAAACATTCCCACATTGTAAGTGTACATAACTCTAACTGTATATTCAGCTTCTCCTCATTTAAGTTTTGGAACTGAAGTGATTGTTTGTAATATAAAAGTGTTTTATTTGTCAAAGAGGACAAAAAATGAGTGTGAGGGAGCGAGAGAGCGCAACAGCAAGAGAGAGTGTAAGAGTTCCTTTCAGTGAGGAGCTGAGTGAGCAGGGGGTTTCTTCTCGAATCTTGACGAACAGAGGATCGACAACGGGGAAAGCTGGAAGCACCCGAAGAGGAAGCAGCGGACTAAGGCCTTCGATGGCACACCGATCACCTTGTTTGTGGCTAACTTACCGGATTTTACATCCCGGAGTTGGCTTTTGGCCACTTTCAGAAAATGGGGATCAGTTACTGATGCCTTCATTCCTAAGAAGAAAGATGTTGTTGGTAGGACCTTCGGCTTCGTCAGAATGACATCCGGTTGTGAAGCTGAGAAAGCCATGACTGCTCTTAATGGTCATGTGGTGCAAGGGCAAAAGTTGTTGGTAACCTCAGCACGATCCAAGAGAAATGAGATCTCTGGTATGTCTCGATCTTCTTGCTCGGCTAGGGCTTTCAAGACTGATTCCGACCACCCGGAGTTTCTTAATAAGGCCTATCATGAGAAAGGGATTAGGCGTAGTTGGGCGGAGGTTGTCCAAGGAACAAAGCCTGCCAATCCTATCTCGTCCATGACGGGTTCTTCTGACTGGGTTATTGAGTTGATGACTGCCCCGGGGGAGGAAGAAAAAATTAGAAATTGGTTATCTCAATCTGTGGTGATCTTTTGTTCTAAGCCTCTTTCTGACTCTCACATCATCAATTTCTTAGCTGAATCGGGAGTTGTCGCTTCGAAAATCAGCCTTCTTGGTGATGATTGCTTCTTGGTAACCCTGAAAGATGAAAAGGATGTGGAATCTTGCTCAACCTCACCTTTGAAGTTTCGGGTCAGATTCGCATTTGTGGCAGATGGAATCCTGATCTTTGTCGTCATTCTCGGAAAACTTGGGTAAGGTTCCTAGGTTTCCCGTTGGTTGGTTGGACTGAGAGTATCTTCCTGTCTTTTGGACAGAGATTTGGAAAGGTTCTCGCCATTCACCGCAGCAACAGTAGCGGGGAAGACTGCTCTTCGCTGAATCTCTTTCTGGAAGTCAAGAGCCATCAATCGTTTCCTGCCTCTATTTGGCTGACCCTCAATGGTCAGATTTTCAGGATTTTAGTGCAGGAGGTTGAAATGCCGGTCGATTCTACGGTTTGTTTATCGGAAACTCAAGTTGCCTCTTCGCTTGCCGATCAGACTCGCCCGTTGGTCATTCCCTCCGATGTTGCGCCACGTGTTCTTCATGCTCTGGGTTCGCAGCCTGGTGCGGTTGATTACCCTTTTGCCGAGGTGGAGAAAGATGGTAGGGAGACATGCAATATGGGGGCGCGTGTAATGGAGCCTGTTTTGAATGGTGAGACAACTTTTTTCCACTCTGGGCAGTGTGAGAGGGATCGTCTCGAGGTGTCTGTTCTCGAGACTTGTGAGCCTTCTTTTCTGCTTGAGGTGGAGAAAGTTGGTGGGGAGAAGTGCAGCTTGGGGGCGCGTGAAAAGGAGTCTTTTTTTAATGGTGAGCCTGCTTTATTCCACTCCGGGCAGCGTGGGAGGAGTGGGCTCGAGGTTATTAAGTCTAATGTCGAGACTTGTGAGCCTTCTTTTTTGAAGTCTTGTGAGCCTCCTCATCCGCTTGAGGAGATTTTTAATTTTAATGTGTCTGGCCTAGTTTCTGGAGGCCAACTCCTACCTTCTGGCTCTCAATCAACTTCCCTTCAACAAGCCTCCATTTTGGGCCCTGTTCCCTCTCATCCTTTATCGATTAAACCCTCTCAGCGGGTCAGTTTACTTGAAGGCCCTCTTTTTCAGTCGCCTGAGGTTAGTTTGGAGACCCTTACCCTTACCAATAATCAGCATTTTTCTCCTCCTTTTTCTTCTCCCTCTTCTTTTGGCGTCGGCTCAGGGAAGAAGTCATTCAAAAAAAGAGAGAGTTGATAATTGGGCTCTAGTTTCAACATGAGGATGACAGTCCTTCTTCATTTATTGATTCGGTACCTGTTCATGGACCTAAGAATGATGCTTTAAAATCCCTGAAGGATAGGGGTTTACTCGGAAGACGACGGTAAAACAATCTTAGAGATAGGTAAAAAGTTGGGGATCGTTTTTAATAATAGCATCCTAGCTATTTCTGACATTCAGGCGGTAGAGGACAAGGACAAAGCTTTGATTTCCTTCTCTTCCAAAAAAGAAAAGAATTACTAGTCCTATTCATCATAGCGAACAGGTTAGGCTACGAAAGAGATTGGGAGTTCGACGAGTTTCCAAATGACGTTTCTAATTAGGTTTTTTTGGGGTCTTAATTTTTGGAGTCTCGGTCGACTACATATGAGGAGTGGTTGTTGGTCTTTTTGTGGTGTCTGGATGGCGTCTTTGGGAGTGGTGTCTGGATGGCGTCTTTGAGCGTTGGAATTTTTGGTGATTTATTTCCTTTAATTTCGTGTTGTGCAGATAGGGTTGCCACTTTTCTGAATTGGGGTGGTGTCTTGTGATGTTGGCGTATCTGTATTTTGGTAGGGGTTATATTCTTTTCTCTTCGTCTTTTGTTTCTTTTCTAAGAGATTTGGATAGTGCCATAAACATATTGAAAGTGAGAAATGATGACAGTAGGACAAATTCATTGCACGTCATAGTACTTTGCTAATCGGGTTAGACACTCATGAAAATATAGGAAGATGGTGGGTCACCTTGTTGAAGACCACAAGAAGATGAACCCTGTTGGCACACCATTCAACAAAATGATGGGCCGAAGAAACAAATTCAGAGATCCAGCCTCTTTACCAACTCCAAAATCCATCCACTACATCACATAGTCTAGAGAAAAGCCCAATCAGCCATGCTGTATGCCTTCCAAAATCAATGTTGCAAATTAGGCTAGGAATGATAACTCAATGCCTCAAATAAATAGTCTCATGTGCTATTAATTTTGTTTCCATTATCTAATTCCCTTGAACATAAGCTCCTTGATTTAAAGAAATTACCTCACTGGTCACCTTCCTAAAGTGATTTGCTAATACTTGTACCAAAAGTTTCTAGATGCTTCTGAGAAGACTAATGGGCGTGGAATCCCTTAGTGAAGTTGCTCCTGCAATATTGAAGATGACTACAATGAACCACCCAAGTCTTCAGAAAGTCTTCCTGTTTTGTAGAATTCATCAAAGAAAGCCCAAATATCTTCCTTTATGCATTCCAAAACTCTTATAAAATTCATTGGAAATCCATCTTTCAAATCTCCTCATGCAAGAAGCATTCCTCTAACATAGTACTAGTAGATAGATACTTGAATTCTATGAAAGACTATACTATCCAGAAAGGGGCAGATTGATCAACAAAAAATGTATGAGCAAAAGAAATCCATGACTTCATCACTAATTTCATTTCAATATTCTAAATGCCAGAAACTCTACTTGAGATGCCATTCCAGCTTCCTTAATCAACTTGGTGACATTTGAGAACAAAACATGGCCACTCTCACCCAAATCCCTTTTCCAGCTTCAGGTAGCAATTCTAATGTGCATATTTTCTATTCATACATTATTTTCTATTAGCTTTATTTTCACACCTTATTTTCATTTAAATAAATCTACATAAAAATTTATTTGAATATGGTGTTGTATGATGCCCTTTAGAAATAAATATATTCCCAATGATTATGTTGAGATTATTTGTACAAAAGTGCAATCAATAATGTTAGAACCGTGTGTGGTAAAACAACAGAGTTCCCTGTTGAAGTAGGACTCCATCAAGGATCCGCTTTAAGCCCATACCTGTTCGCCATAATCATGGACAACTTAACATCGGGAATCCAAGATGAAGTCCCATGGTAATGAGGTCATTAGGCCAATGATTCACATTCGTGGACTTATTAGTGGACCTTGATCACATGGAGAAATGCTTTAGCTTCCATGACCCAATTTGATCAAGAGAGACATCATTGGACTCTGTCTAATAATCCTAGTCATTTTGTTAGTCCAAGACCAATGACCCAACAACCCCGAATGACCTAGTTAAGCTTGTAAGCCCAAGTCCATTCATTACCAGCCCAGACCCAAATAAAATCCACTCCAATTAGCCCAAATAAATGTCCAATGACCCAAACCAAAGTCAACATCCTCCACCCTTGGCAATGCAAAACCATGCAAGCCATTAACGTTGGAGCCATGCAAAATCATGCATGAGAATAATGTGTGAATGCATGGAGGTAACTACAACTCTCCAATGAGGTGTGGAGCTAAGGCAATGTTATCACTTTGAGAAATTGGGCAAGATATCCATGCACAATGGAATATCAAATACAACCACCAACGCCTATCCCATTGAGAATTATGTGGGACATTTGCTATTGTTAGTAATTGAGGATATTGCTTATGACCATGCATGACATTTTTAGGATTAGTTTATTATTTATTTAATAAAATCCAAATCTCAAAATTTGTGTGGCAGATTGGGATAATTTAGGCATGGGTATTTTAGTCTTTTTACGTCTTTTTCTCTATAAATTGAGATGTAGTCTTGATTTTCATTCAGTGAATAAAAATTACTTTGAAAAGATTCTTGGAATTTCATGTGTGTTCACATCGAGCTGTGGCCGAGGCACAAACCAACCCTCGGGAGGGAAAACCCACCGAACATGTGGTCCAAACCAAGTGAGTACCAATAGATTTTAATTCAATTATGTCTTAATGGTTTTTAGATTAAGAGTTTAATTTCGATTTTCATTTATCTCTTTAATTTCGCTTCCACATTCCAATCATTTAATTAAAGAGACCTTAATCTAAATTCCACTAAGCGTAATTGGATTCCTGGAAAGCTTGTTTAATTGCAAGATTCGTTCGTAAACTCGTAACTTTATGCAAATCCACTCATGTTTCGTGATTGGTTGCATGACTTTGAAGATGGAAATATCTTTAGATCCATCTCGCCTGGCGCGTCTGAGTCGAATCTCTTCGGAACCCGACCCAGGCATGCATCACATGGTGTACGCTTTTTGAGGACGATATAGTATTAATTAATGAGAAGAAACAACACACTAGACTAGATTTGTGGAGAACATTAGAGCCAAATGGTTTGAAAATTAGCAGAACTAAAACAAAATACATGGAATGTAACTTTAGTAGTTTAGACGATAGTGACGATATCTAGGTAAAAATAGAAAACGACTTAGTTGTACATTGCAATCAATTTAGATACTTGGGCTCTATGGTAGAATCTCAAGGAGGTTTCAATTTATATATAACAAATAGAACAGGAGTGGGATGAGTAAAATGTAGACAAACTAGTGGAGTCTTTTGTGATAAAAGAGTCATCTTCGTCTAAAACAAAAATTTTATAAAACAATTATTAGATTTGTGATGTTTTACAGAGTAGAGTGTTGGACAATGAAAAAAAAAAGACAAAAATAAAGGCAGGACAACGAAGATGTGTATGCTACATTGGATGAGCGATTAACTCTAAAGGATAGAGTTAACAATGAACATATTAGGATAGTTTAAGGATAGCTCTAGTATTTGACAAATTGAGAGAATCTCATTTAAGATGGTTGGGTCATGTTAGTAGAAGAACAAGCATAGTCCTAATGGTAGAATGGAGAGGCTATAGATTGAAGGCACTAGGAAAAGAGGGGGACCTTCAAGAACATGGAGGAAGGGATAAAAAATGACATGTTAAACTATGGAGTGGCTGATGATAGGGTTTATGGCAGAGTTACTTGGAGAATAAGAACTCATAAAGCCGACCTCAAATGGATGGGATTATTGGCTGATAATGATAATGATACCGCATGCCCTTATCCTGATGTCTTTTTTTGGTTCACCAAGTCTAACACCTCGAACCTTGCCAAACATCGATACTTAGACCCATACCCATGCAACATACATAAAAGTCAATGAAGAGTCCTATGGGAAGGAAGTTTTGGTGTTTGCTCTTTGCTTGTGTGCAAGTTCCACATGGAAATGTTGGAAGACTCTTCCAAGTCTCATGAAAAAAATGTGCCTACGTCACCCATCTTATGAAAGGAAGTCTCTTGAACAAATGGCTTGTATTATCCATCCATTGACCCATAAATCAAGAGGAAGGAAAAGAAATGGTGAAAAAAATCAGCATCTTTGCTCCCCTTCCATCCCTCAATCCATGTATGTCTAAAAGTAGGAAACATGTAGTGAATGGTATAGAAAACGGATCATTCTCATTGTCATTGTCATCACCATCAAGGAAATCTTATTCATCCCTATTTGGGTTCAAATTCTATCACTATGCAGCCCAAAATATAATTTCTAACTACTCACGATCCTAACTGGTTTCTCCCTTATCTTAGTAAGTTGAAATAGCAGTCCCTCAGATCTTGGAACTGATTTTCAGAGTCATGCAGGTAATACACATCAACTCTTACGCATAAAATGAAGAATGCTGGGTATGCTTGGGTGTTGAGCTTGTAAAAGTGAGGCAACAGTTCATTGGTCAAAACTGTGAGTTTGAAGGGCCCCAACACAGATGGGCTATCCACAGAAAATCACCCAGATAGTAAGATCCCAACCACCCAATCCTTGCCTTCTCTCATGAATGCAGAAGATGGCAGTAGCATTCCCTTCCTAACCATCTAGTTTCCAGACACAAATCGAAGTATTGGAATTTAACCATGTGGAAGGCTTCCTGTGCAAATGCCAATGGTTTCAAACCCTCTAGCATTCATCCCCACTAACTGGGAGAGTGATTCCACACAACAACATGGAAGCAGACATTACTTATTGGAGATCGAGATGGAGGGTTGTAGATGACCCAATATACTAAAAATAAGTTGTTGAAGGAGTTGCCCACGAATCAATCAAAGCTATTGATTGGAAACCATGACTGACTTCTCACGTCAACGGCCTATAAGCAATACCCAGGGTAAGATGCTACCGATGTCTAGTTGGATTGACTTTTGGTACATGTGATCATCCAGAACCCCTCCTTTACCAATATCATACATGTTGCTGACTGGTCCACATTTTACTCATCTACATCGACTCACTCCTCCAAAAAATTCAAACTCCGGCCCCGATAACCCCATTACTTTGTATCCAGTAAAACCCTAAAAACAAAATGATGAGAAGAAGAAAAGAACACACACTGAGAGAGAGAGAGAGAGAGACCTGTAATAGTTCCATGAACAACAGTACCATTCTTGAGCTCAATCGAGACGGTCTCGTTGTTCAACTTCATCAAAAACCTAATTTGAATTTTGTTCACAAACACAACCGAAACACAATCCATTATAATACTTCCTTTCCATCAGAAACAAATAATAGAAAAAAAAACTGGGTCTGATTCTCTTACCTGACGAGCTTTATTTTTCCTCTTCTTGTGGAGATGGCGAAAAGAGAGAGGTGAGAGGGCGAGAGATAAGAAAAACTAGGGCTAGAGCCTAGAGTGTGGCAAGTCTGCAAAGAAGCGGGAGCAGAGTCTCCGTTTTAAAGAATCCTGTTTGTGGATCGGCCCTTTCCCAACTCATGGACCGTCAAGATCTACCGGCCTCTTTAGCTAAGCATTTTGTCGTGCCATTCGCCCATTACTTTTAGACAGGTGTAGAAAATTTGTCTGAATCGAAATCTCGGGTGAATTTTTTTATCTTCAAATTTTTTAGTTTTAAAATTTCGATGATTTTTTTATTTTTAAAAAATATAATAAAAAAAGACTATTTTTCAAAAAGAAAATGAAAAATATAAATATCGGCTATTCGTCCCAAGCCCACAAGTTTTTTTTTTTTTAAAAAAAAAGAAATCGGCCAGACCGTTTAACCCATGCTTTTACTTGAAATGAGAACTAGATATTCTTAAACTATGTAGGCATTTTTTGAAATATAATATAACATTAATCTACTTAAAATTTTATTTTAATTTTAATTCTATATTAAACTAAAAACATATTAATCGTGAGCAAAAGACTTTCTTACCTGTACATCTGTTTTATAATTAAAAAATAATTTTAAGTTTTCAAAAGTTTAAAAACTTGAAAAAATATAGCTTCTATAGTTCAATTCAGTAATCATTTTCGGGTTTTTATTCAAATCAGACTTGTGAAACTTGAGTTGGATCTTTACTCGACTAGCATGACCTAATTTTAAAAATCATTGGGCTGAATTAAATATTTTTAATTTAAAGTTGAATTGAGTTGAATGAAAAAAAAAAAAAAAAACCCAACAAATTTGAATTTGACAGGCTTAGCTTTCAAAGATCAACCGGACCCGACCCACATAATAGAATCATAGTTGGGATCTGACCCGATCCGCATCATAACTTTTGTTTTCCAACATGGATCACTCCAAATCCTAATGACTTTACCTTAAGTGTACATTGACGTATTGGACCCGAATTCATCCCTTTCATTGCTTCGGCTGCATTAAAATCTATCCCTGTATTGGATGATTTTTCTCTGATTTTTCTCTATTCTCATATTGATGATTAGACTTCTAATGAACCTATCACATTGACTAAAATGGAGCCTAAATAAATACAAAATATTAAAAATAAAATTTAATTTAAAGAGATAAATTTAAGAATTAAAAAACAGTTTTATCAATTCATTCAAATCAATTTTATTGTAGTCTCATATTCATATTTAGTACTTTCTAAGAAAATTATCACATTAGACTGGGCCTCATAGAGTGTAAATGTGAATTACATTATATATTATAGAATGGCATATTACAATACTTTGGTTGCTTTCTTAATTGATAAATTTTAAATAAAAAAATTGGAGAATTTACTATTTTAGCTCAATACCCATCAAATGAGTCATGGATGAAGCCCACCAACACATAAAAATGGTAGATAGAAATGACTAAAGTAAATGATGGTTGTCATTAAGATCTCCAAAGAACCTCATTTTTTTTGGATTGCTCATTTTGTTTTCTTAAATTTAAAAACTATAATTTATTAACAAAAATGATTTTATATTTTAAGGCCTCTATAATCCATCTTTTGTAAGATCAAACTTCCAATTTGAAAAAAATCAAAAAAATGTTTTATAAATAGATATTATAAGATATATCAACTTTTAATTATGAGAATCAGTAGTTTTAAAAGATTTATCCATAAAAAAAGAAGAGGGTACGCAAAAAAATCATTTTGAATAAATTATGCCCACGGTAATTTCAAAAATTAAGTTTCATGTAAGTATGATTTAGATTTAGTTTAAACATGAATGTGACGTAGAATGGTTTCAAATTACAATTTAACTCATAAGTCGATAATAGCCATGAAGTGAAGAAGGGAATGTAAATGTATACCCCATAAAAAACTTAATTATTCAATTCACAACAAACTAATTCTCAAAAATAATTTTACTATAATTTTGACTAAATTCAGTTTTTTCTAAAGATTAGAGTTATCAAATGAAAAATTCAAATAAATCAAAAAATAATTTCTTATATAAAATAAAATCTATAGACTAATTGAGTCATGGATGAAGTCCACCAACACAATAGAAATGGTAGATAGGAATGACTAAAGTAAGTGATGGTTGCCATTAACATTAAGATCTCCCAAGAACCTCATTTATTGTCACTTAATTTGGACTGTAGGCTAAAGATGACCAAATTAAGTGGTTGATGGAGTCATTTATTGTCATGTAATTTATTTTTTTGAATTTACGTATGAGAAATCGCGGGAGATCCAGCATAACACCCCCATGGGTGATATCCACTGGCCTTAGGGTACACTAGGTTAGGGCATGGGGGCTCGAACTTGGCGCCTCTTGCTTCTTGAGGCGGGAGGTTAACCAATTGAGCTACACCCATGTGGGCAAAACTTTCATAGATGAGTCCACTACTCTTAAGGCACACCAAGGTTAGGCCATGAGGGCTCGAACCCGCAATCTCCCACTTCTTGAGGCGGGAGGCAACGAGTTGAGGTGCATCCAACTTTTTTCTTAAGTTCTAAAAGTATAATTTATTAATAAAATGATTATATATTTTATTAATTTGGATTATATCATCCATCTTTTGTATGGTCAAACTTTCATTTCCGGTGAAATGATTTTAGATTAATTAATTTGTTTGATAAACTTATTCCAATAACTAATAATATTTAGTTTCATACTTAAAAATATAATACACATATGTAACTATACAAGTTTATGATAGAAAATTTATGAGTTCAATAACAGGCACATGATAACCACCTAACTGAATGATGTTAAAAATATTTTTTATCATTAACTAAATGATAAAACTTAAATAGTTTAAAAAAGAAAATACCAATTTTTAACCTTTTAAAAAGAATTTATGACATTTATATTGGTCAATTTTTAAAATTACATCCTAATTATTTTTTAATATTACTATAAGATACAACTCAAACATCCAAACAACCCTTTTTTTAACAATGGAGGGAGAAATATCGAGCACAACCCTACTAAATCTCCCTTCAGGTGACGTCCCACACCCTCGTAGGAAAGCCACTAATTATCGTTGTCATAGGGACTCAAACTCACACTATCTTACTTCCTAAAATATGTGTATTATATTTTTAAACATATTCTTCATCATATATACTTCAACAGATATTCTTGATTAATCCACTGCCCACAAAACACCTTTTCTAATTCAATACGAATACAATTAACTAAAATTTATTTCAGTAATTTTAATGAGTTGTCATAGTTTACACCTTCAGTGTAGCAAATAATGAGAGTTGCCATAAAGAGGAACACTTCATCGAGACGGCCATGTCCATCTTGTATTAGTTAGGCCATGCTATTCGCGAAATGGCAATGCCCGCCATCAAAATGTCCATGTCCATGATCTCCGTGATGGACATGGCCATCATGGTCATCATGATGGACATGGGCATGATGGCCATCATGATGGACATGGCCATGATGTCCTTGGGCATGATGGTCATGGCTATGGGGGTCGCATTGCCCCTGTCCACTATCATTGTCAGCCGCATCACCATCATCATCATCACCACCACCACCGCCACTGCCACCACCATCACCACCACCACCGCCACCAGAATCGTGTTTGTGGCATTTCTTGCGGGCGAAGATGATCATAACTATGACTATGATGGAGAATAACACGAACGGAATAATAATGGCACTACCAGGAACAACCATCTCCCTCAGTTGTTGCTGCCCAAGTTCTACAATCTATTGTTGTCATTGAAGAGTCACGAAAGTCTGTATTAATAAAGGCAAAAATTAAGAAACCATCCTCATCATTCTATTCAAACTCGGACCATTCTATTCAAGAAACCATCCTCATCATTCCATTCAAACTCGGACCATTCTATTCAAACTCGAACTTTCCTCGCAACCATGCTATTCAAACTCGAACTTTCCTCCTAACCATTCTATTCAAACTCGAACTTTCCTCGTACTTTCTCCATTGTTTTGATCCTCCATTGAGTTCCTTGATTGTTAAGTGACTTGTGCCACAACAGCTTGCATTAAAAAGTCTTATGTTCTATTCTGCAAGTCATGTGTAGGTAATGGCTTGTTAAATTTTCTGACCACTTGGACTAGGTTTGCTTGATGGGATAGTATATTGGCATTTTTTATACTATTACACAGAAAATTCTAATCTTACGTGTGTCTTAGGAGATGCTATGATACAATTTAATTTTAATAATATTTATTACTTTTTATTGAATTTACGTGTGGAAAACCGCAAAGTTCCCAACGTAAAACCCTACGGATGAACTCATTATTCCTAGGACACATTAAGGTTAGGCCATGAGGATTTGAATTAAATCTAAATTAAATCACTATTATATTAAATGAGATAATTTTTTGGAAGTCTCACAACAACTTATTTGATTTTGTATTGTTATTAAACCTTACTTCATTGTTAGTTTCTTTTATGGAAAAGGAGTACCTAGGCAGCGTTTAGATGGATAAGGGGGTAACCCCCTCTTACCCTTGTTTGGTAATTAAAGGGTGAGGATAAAAATTCACTTCGCCCTCTCTTTTTGAAAACCCTTTAGAGTACGGGGATTTTTAGGAAACCTTTGCCCCTCTTTATCCCCTCTTTGCACCTATGAAGCAAAAATATTTTAAAATATTTTTTAATTTGATGAATATTATTTAATAATTATATTTCATAAAATTTTATTTTTATTTTTTACATAATATAGATTTAATAAAAAATATTAATTCTCATAAAATTGTTAATATGTCAAGTTATCCCTATTTACAGTTATCAAATAAGATTTTTTTTCTCTAAGAGTAAGTTTTAACTTTATCTCTATAATTACTAAATAAGATAAGGGTAACACCTACATAAAGATAACCTTTATTTAAAAGTAACCCCTGCTCAAGGATAACCCCTATAAAATGAATCCCTCATCCAAACACAGCCCTAGGTTCCCATGGGTGATGTCATCCTTGAGTAACAAAACCCAAATGGACCCACTTTAGACTCAAGTGGGCCTCACTTACACCTCAAACCCTCCTCACACCCTACCTATCTTATCCTGCGAATTGGATCCTTATTCAATTAAAACTCATTCTGAGTTGATCTGGCCATTTAATTGAAATCTATACAAAACTACTACTATTTTTACTATGAACTTTTGGACTAAAAAAACTATGGCTTTTGAAATTGAATAGACCTAATTTCTATGAGAAGCATTATTTTGAAAATACCTTTTGATTAGATCGAACTCCACCCTTAAAACCCCACCGAGGTGAGCCCCACAGGTCCATCTGCACAATGCCGTGCATGTGCGACGTCGCTCAGGTGAACCTATCAACGAAATGAGTTAGGAGTGACTCCTTTCTGTTACTAAGTGCGCTCCTTCGGCAAAATCAATTAAACTGATCCTTAATAAAAATTCGAAAGATATTACTTTCAATAATAATGATAATAAAGAGGTTCTAAAATCGTTTGGTTTTTAGTTAGAGGACTTAGTTATCCGGTAGCAGCACTCATCACTGGTAGACTTGGTTAAATCCATGTTCAGATAGAAGGACAAGTATTCTATATGGAAGCTTGGCCAATTGCAAGTATGACTGAACATGCACTGTAGGTGAATTGGTGGAGTAACTCGGCTTTTCTATCTTAATCATAATTACTTGATTGAAATGCCATTTCATCAAAATTGTTACAAAATAAGACAACTTTTTCGTATCAAGTTGTCCAGGCCTCTTAGAGCACCAAACTAATCCTTGGAGCATGTGTAAGCCTCTCTACCCACACACACACCAGGTAATTTTACAGGGAGTGGCCCTTTGGGGTAGAGTGAGAATCGAAGTCAGGACTCCCGTTTTCTGAGACGGATTCCTGGCCATCACTCCAACCCCTTTGAGTTAGACTAGTCCATGCAAATAATCTGTCAACATATTCTTCCCATATTTACAATAAAAACAAAAACAATTTTCTTCTTAATTCACTTCTTAGAAACAAATCAATGTACTATCATAGCTACAAAATCTTTGGGGATGAGAATACACATGTAGAGAATTCTATCTTCCTGTGAGAACTGTAATTGATGTATCATTTGCCAAGTTCCTTTCAGAAGTATTATATGGTTCCATTTTTGTACTGTGCCCAAGAGAGTAAGTGGGTCTCTTGGGTAGATTGAAAATCCTGTTGTCACCATCTAACATCAAGACACCATCAGACATGGTTGGTCTATCTATTGCACAGTCCTGCACACACAACAACCCCACATGTGTACATTTCAAAACTTGCCGTTGGGAGTAAGAGGACCACATGGCCGAACTCCATAGATTATTTTGTTGGAGATTATGGTTTGTTTTATGATTTGGATTAAGGAATCATACATGATAATTTATGGACTTAGTGTAAGAAAATAATCAATCATTGTAGATGATGGAATATGGGATAAAAATCCATATGTTGTGGTTCGGCCATGTAGTATGGCCGAACCCCATCAATGATTATTTGATGGATTTAGGTTAAGTCATAATGGAATTAGAGATGATGAATGAATGACCAAATTAAATGGTGAGGTTCGGCCAAGTTGTATGGCCGAACCCCACTAAGGTGGTTTGGATATGGACCTTAGTTTTTAAGAAAATTAAGCAAAAGTTAGTATAGTGGCATTATGGTAAATATGGATGAAATGATCAAAGATAAGATGACCAAAGGAATTGAAATGTGGGCCAAAACCAAAGTGGTATGGTTCGGCCATGTTGTAGGGCCGAATCCTACCAAGGTTCATTTGGAAGTAGAGTTAAATGAATGGTTTAAGTTAAATAAAAAGAGAGACCAAAAAGTAAAGTGAGTGAGGTTCGGCCATGGGGTATGGCCGAACCCCACAAAGTGGTTTTGGACTTAGTTAGAAATCAGATGGTATATTGTATTGACTTATTGACATGAAACAAGGTGACGAAACTTGAACGGCGCACGACTTGTGAATGGGTGACGCCTAAGAAAGAACGGACGCTGAAGTAAATCTTCAGTAGGTTTCCTACCTACTTGTAACCACATTTACACTTGTTTTCATGATGGTTTTTATGAGACATTGTTATACTATTATTTATCATATTTTGAATGATGAGATTTATTTACATGTTGCATCTATTCATTGGCATCTCACGCATGGACATGGGATGATGATTATGGAACTCGGAGCCCACACTCCGGTGATGTGCTGTGATGCAACTGTGAGACCTCCTTAGGCGATGAGGGTCCCGCCAGGAGGAGTATTATGATGACATGAGTTACCGTCCTCCCTAGGCGATGAGGGTCCCGCCAGGAGGAGTAACATGATGATAAGAGTCACATTGGTCTCCTTAGGCGATGAGGGTCCCGCCAGGAGAAATATTATGATGATGAGAACCACATCGGCCTCCTTAGGCGATGAGGGTCCCGCTAGGAGGAATATCATCAAGAAGAAATGAAAGAGTATTGTGATTTACCTTGACATGAGAGTCCCGTCAAGTGATGGCTATGTATATGTGTGATGGGAGGGACTCATTACATGTGCATACATACATAGCATTGATTTTATCTGTTTTTGATGGCCATATATACTATGATATATGCATGTTTTTATATACTAAGCATGTGGTAGCCTTAATCCGAAATCCTACTGGGAGTGTTGATCTAACTGTAACGCCTGCCCCTTTTCATTGAAAATCAGAGTCTATTTTTTTTTTTTGAAGTAAGAGTGACAAAGGGCGCGGGATGTCACGACGCGAGTTAAGTCCGAGCTTCTAAAGCCCGGCCCTTAACTGGCCAACCCTACGTGTGCGTGGAACTAAGTCCACGAAGAACGGTTCACAAGTAGAAATAAGCTTGCGGAATATTAAACTAAGTGCGGAATTATAATAGAGGCTATCCTACCAACTTTGGATAGCAGGGAAGATACATCATTTAAATTACTAAATTACCTCAAATCATAATGTCCAAAAGTAAAATCCAAACATAACAAGAAATATAAATTTATACAGTCCGACGAGCTAAGCTACTCAAATTACATTTCCCAAAATAATTCTTAAATAAACTAAATAGCTTACTTTCCCAAGCTCCTACGCTTGGCTCCCGTCGCGTCCACCGTTTCCCCCGTCTCCTGTGTCAGTAGCTAGGGTAGAAGTAGGGCGTTAGACAACGCGCCCAGTAGGACTCCGAGTAGGGCTAACACATGGATTAGTGATAATAATGCATATAGGGAATAATATCAAACAAAACATGAAATCAATGTCATGCCATGGGTGCCTATGTCATGAGTCCCACCTATCATCCATTACCATTGTACCATTGCCCTTTTTCAATCATTCATAAAGTCCCCCTTGATAGAAAAACCTCATCAAGATCAATCAACACAAGTATCCCCCTTGATGGGAAAGCCTCATCAAGGAATCTCCATGTTTGCTTCTCGGTCACCCCGATGTAGCATGGACTCCGGTTATAGCACATCAGGCTATCCCTATATTTGCTTCTCGGTCGCCCCGACGGAGCATGGACTCCGGTTCCTTTATTTTCCCACCCATGCCATGCATGAGATGTAATTGCAATATGCTATATAGTATTTAAATCATTGTAAATGTAATATGCCATATAGTATTTAAATCATAGCCATAAAAATCCATCTTAAAACAAACCATCTAATTACCAAAATAAATCAAAGGAACCATTACATAACACATAATCTATGGCTTACAAAAAGGTAGGAATCCTACAGAATACCGACTAACGTTCATTTTCCGTCCACAAATCCAGTCGCCGATATGCGCAACGCTTACTTACGATGTCTGATACCTTATTACATATTAACGATCATCCCATATTTTATCCATGATTAAGTCCCTAACATATGCCTTAGTGGGGCTCGGCCATACACCATGGCCGAACCTCACTATGTAGTTTTGTGGGTCCCATTTAATCCATCAAATATTTTAATTACATGAGTCTAAAAACCAGCCACCCTAGGCTTCAATTAACCATTCATAAGGTCATCATAAAAAACATTTAAGTCCATGATCATCCCCCATGAGGTTCGGCCATGTACCATGGCCGAACCCATGGTTATCCATTTTGGCCAATATTTACGATTTTGCCACTACTCCTTTCCATGATTAATCACTCATTTATCCATGCACACTTAAGTCTAAAGTTGATCCATAACTTGGATCCATGAGTGCCTCATTTAATCATGCCATAAGATCATTAAAAACAACCGTTTACTTAGCCTAATTTCCATTAATTAATGCATATACATAGATCTTAATCTTAGCCCATCAATTGGTTCACAAAATGGGTCCATTGATGCCTCATTAACCATGACATAACAACATTAGAAATCAGCCATTTAATTAACCTAATCTCCATTCATTTAAACACATATATAACCCCATACTTAGCCCATCAAGTGGCTCACAAAAATGGGTCATGGGTTCGGCCTTACACCATGGCCGAACCCATGATGTTAATCTCCTTACTTCTCTTGGATCATTTACCACATTTTTTATCCACAACTTAGATCCCTCAATGACTTACCACTCATGTCTCAGAATCATTAAAATCAGCCCCTTTAAAACATTATATACTATACTTGATAATCCATTTAAACTATCAACATTCTTAATCATTTTTCCATTTCTTCACCCATTTAAACCACTATTACATCACCATACATGGCCGAACCCATGGTTCATGGGTCATCATTCATTGGTGATATTTAAGACCATAAAAACATTAACCTTCATCCATGGATTCCCTCATTTTAAAACCTCTTCAAAAATCACTAACATTTATTCCTTTAAAACCCTTAAAATCATTAACCACCTTCTATGATTTTAATTCTTTAAACCCATTAAAATTTCCTTAATCACCTACCATGGGGTTTGGCCATACTACATGGCCGAACCCTATGGCCTATGATTCCTTAAAAAAAAATCATACTTCCATGCTTAAATGAACCTTATTACACAATGTCCTTAATACATCCTTTATTTTTCTTAACCTAATTTATCTTACCCATTTTGTCTATTTCTTACTTCATCTTTGGATGGATTTTAAATCCAAGGCCCATGATGTTTTGGCCACCATTATATCCAAGAAAAACGGATTCCATGGTCTCTTATTAACCCTTTAAAAAAATGTAAACTCTTGTTTAGAAATACTTACAAATCCGACGGCTCCTCCGGCTTTTCTTTCTCCTCTTGATTTCCTTAGCCTTCTTTCTTCTTCTTCTCCTTTGTTGGTCGGCCAAGATGTGCTTGATCAAATGAAAACATCAAGGTTTGGGTTTGGCCAACATGGGGTGTGTTTAAGAGAGGGAGAGGAGGAGGAGATGGTGAGAAAGAATACCCTAAGTCTTGATCTTGAAGTGGTGGCCTTATGCTTGCACTTTTCCTCTCTTTTCTTCTCTTCTTAGTTTTTCTTCTTCTTTTCTCCTTGAGTGAGGGACGGTTTTGGAGAGTGAGAGATGGAGAGAGTGAGGGAGTTAGATGGAAAAGAGATGGAGGAATGAGATAAGATCCATCTCATTTGGTTGAGTAACCTACACTCCACTATTAATTCCTCCCACCAACCAAACATGGGCTAATGTGCCTTAGTGGTGGTGGTTGGGATAAAATCACCACCCTAAGCCCATAGTTTAGTTTGTGTCTCTTTGGGTGGTTTCAATGAGGTGAAACCACCCATTGACTTATCCTTTTTGACTCCCCATTTGACCCAATTTGACTCACCTAAGTAATTAATTAATTTGAATCCTCAACTTAGGTTAATTAATTTCCATTTAATCTAATTCCATTTCCTTAAATTCCCTCCATGTATCCTCCCATGGTTGACCAAGTCAACCATGGTGGCCGGCCGCACCAATCCTTTGTCCACACGCCACCTCACTTGGTGAGGTGGAGGTGGGTCCCATTTGGCCATGTCACCTTGGTCTATTTACCACTAACTTAGGTGATTTTAATTAAATCCATTTCAACCACTTGGATCACCATTAGGCCCATGGCCCAATTACATTCACCTCCTACCCATTTACCTTAGAGCTTAAATCATCCTGACCCATTGGGTCCCAAACGGGTATTGGGCCCAATTTGACCATCCTTGACCATTTAAATGAATTTAATCCAATCCATGGTCCATTGGACCATACTTGGGCCTTTGCCCAAATTTTTGATCCACTTAACATTTATCCCATCAAAATTTCCAATTTCTATCATTAAAATAAATAATAGCCACATAGATATTGATTTAAAAAGTCCGGGCTATTATACTAACACCCTAATTCTATCTTTAGAGGATGATGCAGGAAAAACAGTAAAAGGAAAGGGGAAAGAGAAGGTCGAGGACCTGTAGGGGAGCTAAGCTTACGCGCTTGATTATGGGAATGGAATTATATTTACTGTCATTTGAATTACGTTTATGGACATGTAACAGCTAGTAACTTGCTATGGTTTGCTTATAATTTGATATTGGATATTTGGTTTAAGTAATTTTAAAGAGAGACTGGTACTTGCTATCTATTCAGTTTAATTCCGCAATGTGTCTAGAATTATTCCGTATGACTTGTTTAGTTCCATGTGTGGTTTGTTATTCATGGTTTAGTCCATGCTCACATGGGTGGCCAGTTAAGGGTCGGACTTGGGTAGTCTGAACTTAACTCGTGTCGTGACGTTTCTCCATCCTCTTCCGGTGTTATTATATTATTATTTTTTAAAAAAAATTAGACTCTGATTCTCGGAAAGGGCAGGGCGTTACAGGCCATGCCATGGTCGACCCAATGTCCATCCAATTTTTCCTTTAAAAATTATCAAACTCTTGCATGGATTTTTATCATTCAAATTTGTTAATCTAAACCATAAATCCCCATGGTTTTTATCATTCAAACCATCATGAAGTAACCATGACTTTCCATGATCCAAAATCTAAGAATATAAACCCAATGAATGAATAAAAAACACACCATGGTTTTCAATCTTTAAAACCAATAATTAATCAAATCTTTCCATGGGGTTCGGCCATGCACTATGGCCGAACCCTATGGTTCTTTCTTCTCTTTTTAAACTATTAATCCACGTCCAATTTTTCTCCATGGGGTTCGGCCAACCACCATGGCCGAACCCTATGGTTCTTTTGATTTCATAAATAAAATTATAACATTAAATACTTAGATACTAACCTCTTCCTTGCTCTTCTAATCTTTCTTTTCCTTTCCCTTTGATTTTCTCCAAACAAGAACTCCTTCTTGTTGCTGCCCTTTTTTCTCTTGCTATTGCCGTGTGAGAGAAATTAAGAGAAAGATAGAGAGGTTTCGGCTATGAAGGTGTAAACCTGGTGCCATTGCCCCTCTCTCCTTTTATAATTTCCCTTTAATCCATCCTTAGAAAGTTCTTACAATGAGAAACCCCTTAGCCGTGCGCCCTTTGTCGTTAGATGGCAATGGCCGACTTCCCTTGCCTTAGATGGCAATGCCGTGTGGCCTTGCTTCACTTAGCCATGGCCGACTTCTCCTTCTTAATTTAAAACCTTCCCTTTATTCCATTTATTTATTTAAACTAGATAATCTCCTTGATTACTATATTATGAGCATAACATATATATTTTATATCTAAATTTCGGCCATGCATAATCTCATTTGATTTTTGAACATGTTCTTAAGATATGCAAATCCAATTTAATTAAGAAAGTCCCTCTTCAAATATTCTAGCATATCATTTGTGGATTTAAAATCCCACATATCTCTCATGCGCATAATCTAAATATTCATTATAAAAAATTCGGCTATGCACTATCCCATTTAATTTACAATAAGACCAATGTCACAATTTAATTGGGTCCTAATTGGGTCATGGCCCAATTATTGATCCAATTAACATCCAATTCTAAAATTCACAGTTAAAAATGAATAATTATTAAACTGAAAACCCGAGGTGTTACATATAATTCTTCATTCCATTTTTCATTCTGTTTAGCAATCACAGTATAGGGTGTCAAGGAAACTGGTTCTACCAAAGGCTTCCTAGTTTATGGTTCTCTCCTTCTCACTTTCAAACTCAATCCTCATATTGGTTGTTTATGAGTTTCCATCCTTCCTCTCTCTCTCACAACTCAATGCATCTGATTGGTTGTAATTGATCTGCCTAGTGTAAGCAAGAGAGAGAGAGTGATCCTTCTGTTGGCCCTTGTTAAGCACGGATAAAGATGAGGGTCCAACTGATCCTTCCAAAGGATACCAACTAGTTGCATAAAGATTGGTTTATATAACGAAGGCAACCAGTTGAAGTAACGGTAATGTACCGACATGTCGGTCACACTGAGAGGTCGGTAACTAGAATTGTTACCGTTACAATTCCGACCGTTGTGCATTAAGTGCTCTCCCAACGGTAATAATCTTTCGCGGTCGACACTTATGGTACCGAGTGGTCGATCCATACGAGAGGCTCATTCTGGTGCATAACATGCTTGACAGTAGTTTCAACTCTTGAAACCTGTTATCGAGAATGACCTGTCGCCCTTTACCTATGGGTCGGTCCTGGTACTCTTGATCGGTCTTTAATTGCCGGTATGTCTGTTTCTTCAAGAGTCCACATGAGTTCAAGATTTCCAGAAATCAAGATATTGATCGAGGAGTCGTTGACCACGAGGGGTCATTTCAGCCTTTCACTGAGGGGTCGGTGCATACGAGACTCTCGATCAGAGGCAAACCCAAAATGATAGTTCAATGTTCTAGAACCTAGTGTCATTCGGGCCGACCAATCTTTGACCACGATGGGTTGATCCTAACTGTACTGAGGGGTCGGTGAGATAGACTGGTAATGCTGACAGTGAAACCAAATACATATTTCCAAGTTGGGTTTCAATTTTCTGTCAAGCATTCTCTCTAGGCTTTTTATGATTTAACCATTTGTTTCTCTAAGCCTAGGGATAGTTCTCTCTGAGGTGTGGGTACCACCTAAAGTCATCTATGGCATATTACCTATTTTGTGATTGCCATAACGATGAGCTTTAATCTGGTGGAGCATGAACTTTACTCTTGATTATCTTGGGTATTCAAGATTCTAGCAAGTGCTTCTTTTCGAGTAATGGAATTGACAAACATAGGGTATTGGCCAAGCCGAGGCACTAACAATCTCCCCATTTGTCAATTTCATGACAAAACCTATAAGCTAACCCATTTACAATCCCACCCTTATTACAACACAATTGAATCCAAAAATATTACATTGATTACATGTACATATTCAAATGGAAAACAAGACTATGGTCTTAGCATATTCTTGGGTTCAGCTTGCTTCATTTCATTTTCCTATTCAAGTACATGAGCAAGCAACACTAGAAAATCATTAGAGGGATTAGTCCCAAAATATAAGTATTCATTCATGGACTAGATAAGATTTTTATTTACGCTCCCCCATACTTCCTGATTTCTTAGTGTTCAACACTCCCCATAGCTTATCCAAGCTATCTGTGTTGAGAAGAAGATTTCTCTCCCAATCTTCTTAAGTTTGATCTCTCACACTCCAAGCATAGACACAACTCCAAGCATAGACACTCTTTCCAACACATTGATGTCTTCTAGCTTCTACTAATTTCTCTCCCATTTTGTCATACAATTGCCAAAGAGTAGTAGGCAGACATCTATTTTCAAGCACTCCCCCATGCTTCTTGCATTTAGTGCTTAACTAGGTTCACTCAGACTCATGGTTTTCCCTTTGGTATAGTGCACACTTCTCGTGTATTAAGATTAGTTTGTCCTTGCACAAACTAAGATTCAGCTTTGCTGATTTTTTCCATGAGTGGAGAAATTTCCTAGCATTCCTAGAGTCTTCTCCCCCATTCTCCAAGCTGTCTCCCTCATAAACATATGGATAAGATTCCATCCATATACATGACATAAATAAGCAAGGAAGCCAATCACCATATAATTAACTGAAACTTAATTAATATCAAACCATAACAAAATAATTGTCTAAGTTATTACAATCCAACATAACAGTTCTCCCAATACATCTTTCCAAAATCAAGCTAAATAAAACAAACATAAAACTGTCCAAGCTTCTACGCTTGACTCCCTTCATGTCCCATGTCCTTGTCATTCCTTGTTCCATCATCTATAGGTAGAAGTAGGGCATTAGTCAACGCGTCCAGTAGGAATTCCAAATAGGGTTATGTACACATAGGATCAATATAAAATCAAGATAAGTACATCATGTCAAAACTGTAAAACATCCCATAGTACTAAAACCAGCGCATGATACTCATATCAAAATCATGCTAATGTATGTGTCATGTCATGGGTGTCATATGCCAATGATCTCTCACCCAATTTCCATATCCAATCACAACACAAATGATATCAAAAGTTTCCTTGATAAATAAAGCCATATCAAGGTGTTCCCTTGGCCAATTACGTCTGCAGTGTTTTGTGACGGCACCACCAGGTCACTGTTATACCTCCCCACATATGTTAATCGAAAATACCGATGGAGTGTGGTCTCCTCCCTCTGCGCAGGGTTTCAGGACTGTTTACCCAGAAGCTCTTTGGCCTAGACTATGCCGTACCCATTTCTAGCAATCCCGGAAAAGGCCAACATATCAATAGTTCACATAGCTTCATACAAACTAGTCTCAAGCCCAAAGTCATGTCCGGATAGCTCATAACTTGGCTTGCTGCCCATGTATTCCCTCCCATGCCATGCATGATAATATGAATGCAAGAATGCCATTTCATATCATTTTACATAATATCATTTAAAACAAGTTCGTAAACACATATCATTTGTTATACTCAAAATAAACATCATAGTTGGAATAAAACCAGTATCATATAAAATCCATAGTGTCTCAATAAGGTAGGAAACCTACCAACTTTCAATTTACTGTCCTTGCTACTTTGTGAAGATCACATTCAACGATCACGTCGAAACGAATCGAAAACCCTTTGCGAATCTTCTTTCCTTATTAAATTCAATCGCATACATAAATAAAATTTATTGTTTAATTTTAATCATTATATCCTTCCAAATAAACCGAAACATCTGGAAAATTAATTAAAATTTAAGCTTTTCAATTCAGTGGACTGAATCCCCAATTCAGTCTGTAACGCCCCGCCCTTTTTCACCCGTTTTTCGAAAATCAGAGTCTATTTTTTTTTTGAAGAGTGAGAGAGGGCGCGGACACCACGACGCGAGTTAAGTCCGAGCTTCTAAAGCCCGACCCTTAACTGGCCAACTCCACGCGTACGCGGAGCTAAGTCCACAAGAACGGTTCACGCGTAAGAAGTAAGCTCGCGGATTATAATTATTGCGGAATATGATAATAGAGTCTATCCTACCGGTTTTTAGATAGAAGGGAAGATACAACATTGAATTTACCAAAATGCCCCTATGTTCATGATTATATCACAAAATGTATCGTCCATAAGTAACGTCCAAAACCATTGCAAGAAATGTAAATTTATACAACCCGACAAGCTAAGTTACTTAAAATTACATCTCCAAAATGTAAACATAACATAAACTAGGACTGCGCTTTCCAAGCTCCTAGGCTTGGCCTCCGGTATGTCCACCTCTTCCTGCCTCTCCTGCGTCATCAGCTAGGGTAGAAGTAGGGCGTTAGTCAACGCGCCCAGTAGGACTCCGAGTAGGGCTAGCACATGGATTAGTGATACACACATACCGATAACATAAAATACAACAAAATAAGTATGTGATGAATGCTATGTCATGGGTGCTTATGTCATGTGTCCCACCCATTATCCGTATGATCATACAATATCCTGTTCCCCATGTTTGCTTCTCGGTCGCCCCGACGGAGCATGGACTCCGGTTATAGCCCTCAGGCTGTCCCCATGTCTGATTCTCGGTCGCCCCGACGGAGCATGGACTCCGGTTATAGCCCTCAGGCAATCCCCATGTCTGATTCTCGGTCGCCCCGACGGAGCATGGACTCCGGTTTGTTTATTTTTTTCTGCCCATGCCATGCATGAGATGTAGGTGCATTATGCTATGTAGTATATAGATAGACCATATTCGATATACCATACATAGTCATATGATGCATAATATTAAAATATAATCCATGATACTATCATGTAATTCGTAAGTTAAAACCCATCATAGTGCAAGACCCATAAATCATAAATTATAATCATAAATCCATAATAAGCCAAGTCAAAATAATTTAAAACACCATCACATATCCATCGCTTACAAAAAGGTAGGAATCCTACCGAATACCGTGTCGCGTTCTGTTACGCTTTCCGTTCGATAATCCGGTCGCCGATCGCGTACCGTTTGCGACGTCCGATACCTTATTACATTTACCGAATTAGTCCATACATTATCCATGATTAAGTTCCTAACTAATCATAACCCTAGGTCCATTCAATGATCTTTAAATACATTACAAGTTTATCGAAAATCGGCCCTTAACTTAGCCCATTATCCATTGGTTTAATCACATACATAAATCCGATTTTGACCATTTTAGATATTTCCAATTTGCGGCCTAAAACGCAGCAACTAATCGCTTCACTTAACCATTCACAAAATATCCGATTTTTATGTCTAATCCCTATAGGGTTCGGCCATGGTACATGGCCGAACCCATGGTTCTTCAATGTGGCCACTTATTACGGTTTTCCCACTCTCCTTCCATGGTAAATCATCCATTCATTTATGTGCATTCGAAGTCCAAGATTCATTCATACTTAGGTCCATTCAATCATGACCTAACATCATAAAATCAGCCACCTAATATTTAATTTTGAAAAATAATTACTCCCACACCTAATTCCACATTTTGGCCTAAGGTGTGGCCCACATATCATTGTTATAAATCCATCAAAATCTAGTATTCTTCTACATTATTTTCCATTTATTAAATCCACTAATCACTACCCTAAGGTTCACCTTTATGGATACCATTTTCAAAGACTAGGTTTTGTCCCAAAATAATCCAATTTAAAATCACAAAACTTTAATCATTTTGGCCCTTTAAATCAAACTCCTAAGCATTGATACATGCATTTAACCTTAGCCTAAAATTGATCAAAATTTGGGTCATGGGTTCGGCCATACACCATGGCCGAACCCATGATGTTTCTTTCCCCATTTTTCTTGGTTTCAATTACCCATTTAAACATACCTCCAATGAAAATTAAATCATCCATTTAAATCACCATCTTTATTCCATTTAAACATCACATATCATACTTGTAACACCCATACAATCTATCCATTTTTCTTAACCAATTTCTCTACTTTCCCATCATTAAAAATTATTAATTACCACCATAGGGTTCGGCCATACACCATGGCCGAACCCATGGTTCATGGCTCATCATCCATTGATGCCATTCTTAGACCAATGTTTTTGTCCAAAAGACATCCATTTTTAAAATCAATAATCCTCATTCATTTTGGCCCTCTAAAAAATATCATACACTTTGTAAATCCATTTAAATTTCATCATTAACCTAACCTAATTTCTATTTTGTTTAACCACATATACCATACTTAGCCCATGAATGACCTAAAAACATGGGTCATGGGTTCGGCCATACACCATGGCCGAACCCATGATGTCTTTCCCTCATTTTTATCTTGGATTTTTAATTACATTTAAAATCCACTCCTACCACCAATTATTACCTCCATAATTCAAAATTATTTACTCCACCACTTCCATCTTTTAGCATCCATTTGAAAATCACATACCATACTCAAAATTTTCAATTTTTAGAAAATATCAACCATTGCGCATCTAAGGGTCCTAATCCTCATAGATCACTAAATCATCACCATTTAAAACTTACCAACTTTTCAATCATTTTAAAATCTTGAAATCCTCATAACAACCATTAAGCATTCTCCAACATTTTTAACCATATAATCTAAATTAAATTATCCATCATTCACCATGGGGTTCGGCCATGCTACATGGCCGAACCCTATGGTCATCCATTCATTTAATCTCTCTCTCTCTAAGTTTATCCATTTCTTAATCTTCCATTGATGGATCTTAGATCCAAGGCCCATGATGTTTTTGGTCATTATCTAATAAATGGATTCCCTTTTTAACCATAAACAAAAATCTAAACTCTTGTTTAGAAATACTTACGGATCCGACGGCTCCTCCGGTCTTTGTCGCTCCCGTCAACCTCCTTGGCCTCTTTTCTCCCTCTTCTTGATCTTTGATTGGCTAGATGTGCTTGATCAATGGTGGGACATGCTTGGATTGGATAAGATAGTGTTAGGTTGAGAGAGGGGAAAAGGGGAAGATGATGGAGAATGGTAGCTCTTAATCTTCAAGAGGTGAATCCAAGGTTCCACCTCTTTTCTTCCCTTCTTCTCTTCTTTTTCTTCTAAGTTTTCTTCTAAGTTTTCTTCACTCTCTCCTTTGCAAGGTGGGGAACGAATTTCCTTGTGTGTGTGGAGGGCTAGAGTCAAATGGGTAGTTTGAAATGAGATGGAGGTGGTTGGAGTGACTTAGACTCCTCATTAATTTTCCCCACCCACCAAGCATGGGCTAGCTTGACTTGGGTGGTGGTGGTTGAGACCCAACCACCAAGCATGGCTCCCATGTCCTCTTTGACTTGTTTATGTTGACCCTAACTAATCAACTTAATTAAGTTAAGCCCTCACTTAGGTTAATTAATTTTCATCTAATTTAATTCCCTTAAATTATCTATCTAATAAATCCACCCATGGTTGACTAAGTCAACCATGGTGGACGGCCCCCACATATACCAACCCCACCCGCCACCTCACTTGATGAGGTGGAGGTGGGCCCCACTTGGCCATGTTATTTTAATTCTCTTGATTTTAACTTACGTAATTTTACAATAATTTTAATCAATTTAATTTACCTTAATCCACCTTAGTCTTCTTAATTTTATCCATGGTTGACCAAGTCAACCATGATGGTTGGTCCCACTTTCTCCTTGGTCCATACGCCACCTCAATGGGTGAGGTGGAGGTGGGCCCCATTGGCCATGTTGCCTTGGTCCATTTATCACCTAACTTAGGTGATTTAAATTTTATTAATTGTATCCCTTTTATTGGATCATCATTGGGCCCATGGCCCAATTTGATTCTTGTCTTACCCATTTATCTTAGGGCTTAGTTATCTTGGCCCCTTGGGTCCCATATGGCTCTTTGACCCAAATTGACCATCTTTGACCCGATTACTTACCATTGACCAATTACATGTATCAATTCCAATTCAAGGCCTATTGGGTAACCATTGGGCCCATGGCCCAATTAGATTCCCTCCTTTTCCACTTACCTTAGGGTTTGAACCGATTTTGATCCATTGGGCCCCACATGGCTATCGGGCCCACTTTGACCATCGTTGACCCGATTAGTCCTCATTGACCCATTTAATGGATTTCATCCAACCCATGGCCCAATTGGGCCATCCTTGGGCCATTGTCCCAAAATTGGGTCCATTTGGCATTTTATTACATCAAACTTCAATTTAAAATGAATAAATGCCAATATATATATTTATCAAAAATTCGGGTTATTACACAGTCAACTGAATCACGCCCAGTTACTGTTCTCTGCCTTACTCGCAGATTTTCAGTCGGCTGAAACCCAACTTAGTACTGGTTACACTTAACCCGTAACCTTTCAGTCGGCTGAATCATAGATTCAGTCGGCTGACTCTGAGTCAAACCCTCTGTACTATCGGTCAATCCTCTTTCAGTTGACTAAATCACAGATTCAGTCGGTTGACTTTTGTAATGCCCCGCCCTTTTTCACTTGCCGAAAATCAGAGTCTATTTTTTTTTTTTTTAAATAAAGAGTGAAAGAGAGCGGGAACGTCACGATGTGAGCTAAGTCCAAGCTTCCAAAGCCCAGCCCTTAACTGGCCAACCCTATGTGTGCATGGATTAAGTCCACGAGAATGGTTCACAAGTAATAAGGTTATACATACGAAATAAATCTTAGATGCGGAATTATAATAGAGTAACAATTCTATTCCATTTTAGTGAGCAAGGAAGTCCATCACTTAATAATAATTATCTTAAGTTAAAATATCCAAAATTAACATTCCAAACCATAACAAATAATCTACGTTATTACAGTCCCAAATACTATCTACTCAAATTACATTGTCCATGAATAACTTAAATAAAATGAAACTAAATCATCCAAGCTCCTAAGCTTGGCTCCGATCACATCCTTCATTCCGTCCATTCCATGTGTCATCAACTAAGGTAGAAGTAGGGCGTTAGACAACGCGCCCAGTAGGTACTCCGAGTAAGGTCAACATATGGGTTAGTATAAATATCACATAGATAACATAAAATCAAAACCGTGCAAGTTAATGCCATACCATGAGTGTCATATGCCATGAGTCCCACCCATCAGCCATATCACAATCACAAAGTATCCTCTTGATGGAAACTCCTCATCAAGGTATCCCCACGAATGCCTTATGAAAGCCCCGACGGAGCGTGGATCTCCGATTACAAATCAATCATACATCTCTCTTGATGGATAATGCACATCAAGGTACCGTCACGAATGCCATACGGACGCCTCGACGGAGCGTGGGTCTCCGATTACATTTCATCCCTCGCATGCCATGCATGAGATGCAAATGCCAACATGCTATGTAATAATAAATATCATAGCATTTAAAATTCCATAATTGAAACATATTATTTGATACCAAAATAACTCATCAAACATGAATTAAAATTATCATATATGTACATATCCCATGGTTTTCAATAAGGTAAGAATCCTACTAATGACCAACTAATGTGTCCTTGCGTTTTTGTCCGAAAACCGCTCACCGATCGCGTCAAGCCGATAGTGCACCACTTGTGAGGTCCCGTTACCTTATTACATATCAATAAATCAAACCAATGCTTCATTTGATTTCCAACCATGCTTAAGTCCACAAACATGCCTTAGTGGGGTTCGGCCATACAAGATCATTCCCTCTTTTGATTCATTAACCAATCACACGAGTTAGTCATTTAGCATCAATAAAACCCTAAGTCCACAAAACCTTCTCCATGGGGTTCGGCCATACACCATGGCCGAACCCATGGTCCATCATTTTAACCATATTTCCATCTTAGTCATTGTTCTTTCCATAGCTAATCACTTTGCTTATTTACACATGACTTAAATCCCAAAAATGATCCATACATGATTCATTAATCATAACATAAAACCCTAATAGATCCCTCCATTCCTTGGCCTGATCCTTCATTCATTTAAACATGCATAGATCCATAAATGACCCATTAAAATGGTTCATGGGGTTCGGCCATACAACATGGCCGAAGCCATGATGTTCATCTTCATCCTCCCTTTGCATCATTTACAACATTTAGACCCATAAATAAAGTCCCTCCATGGGGGGTTTAATCATACACTTAGGTCATCATTTTACAACCCAAAGTCCATCAACATGTCTCCATCATTTTCATGGTCCAAATGCATCTAAGTCCATCAACATCCCTCCATGGGGTTCGGCCATACAACATGGCCGAACCAATGGTCCATGGTTCTTTACCATTTACAACATTTTAGATCATGCTTTACAATATTTAAGACCTACTTAGAATCACCAATAATCTCCAATCATTATCATCCTTTAAAACCTTTTAAAATGACTAACATACATCTATGATTTTCATCCTTTAAACCCACTAGAAATCACTAATATCCTTCCATGGGGTTCGGCCATACACCATGGCCGAACCCTATGGTTCATCATTTCCTTTTAAAAATCATACATCCAAGATTTGATCCTTTGATGGGGTTCGACCATACATCATAGCCGAACCTCATCCAACCCCTTTTTGTCCTTGATGGTTCTCATACATAAAATTTAGGGTTTGGCCATGCAAGGGCCAAACCATGATTCTTGATCATTCACCATAACAAGATTAGGGTTCGGCCATGCAATGGACGAACCATGTTCCTTGACCATCTTTTCTTACTTAATAAAATCTCATCAAGTACTTACCAATTCCCCGACTCCTCCGGTTTCTTTCGTTCTGACTTGGTCCTCCGCTCTTTTCCTTCCTTAGTCTTTATTCTTTCTTCCTCCTTGATCTTTGTGAGAGGGTCGGCCCTAGGGTTCTTGTGAGAGGGAGAGGAGCTTGAGATGGAAAACTCTAAGTCCTTTCTCCTTTGCCTTTGAGAGAGGGTCGGCCTTGAGTGAGAGGGAGAGAAGCTTGAGATAGAAAATACTCTAAGTGTTTCTTATCTTGAGAGGGGGGTCGGCCAAGAGAGAGAGAAAGAGTGTGTGAGATGAAGGAAAGAACTCCCTTTGTTGTGCAATGTAATTCGGCCAAGGGTGGTGTCCTTTGGGTGATGCCCCTTTGTAACAACTATAACTCTTCACCTTCCTTATTAATATTTCCTTTGGAGGTTTCATCCCATGAGATGAAACTCCAACCGTGTGTCTCTTGGGTTTCCATCATGAGATGGAAACCCTCCATCTCCCCAACGTGTGCTCTTGGATATTGCTTGTGTAACAACAAAACCCTTCACCTCCCTCATTAATGATCCCTTTGGAGTTTCATCCCATGAGATGAAACTCCCACCTCTCCAACGTGTGTACTACTTGGGTTTGGTGTTATGAGATGCAACTCTCCATCTACTCTCCTAAGTCACTTAAGATGAAAGTCCCATTAACTTCCCATCTAACTCACCTTAACTCAAATATTTTTAATTCTTTTAAACTCAAGACTTGTACTCATTCATTAACTCAATTCCTTGATTCCATTTCCAATTTAATTCAGCCACACCTTAATTGAACTTGAACTCATTTGGTGGTTGACCAAGTCAACCATGACCTATTGGGTCCCAATTGGGCATTTGACCCAATTGACAATCTTGACCCAATTAAATAAATCTTACCCATTATTTCAATTGAACCTTATCCATAATCCGTTGGGTCTTAATTGCGCAATTGACCCAACTCCTTACCCATCTAAGGTCCATCTCCATTAATTCACAAATTAAATGGACAATTTCCATATATATTCACGAATTGAAAATTCGGGGTGTTACAACTTTGGATCAGATCATCTGTGTGTTCGGACAGTATAGATTCAGTCGGCTGAATTATCAACCAACAGTTTACGTGTTTGATAAGTATACATTCAGTCGACTGAATCATAGATTAAGTCGGCTGAAACACGTAAGATCCTTTTACTTATTTGTTACGTCTATGTTCAGGCGACTGAATTCTAGATTTAGTCGGCTGAATCACCAATAAATCCCATATATTTAATCTAGTCCAGGTTCAGTCGATTGAATCACAATATTCAGTCGGCTGAAACTCCCAGAAACTCTTTTCTACTTCGGCCAATAGCAATTTAGTCGACTGAATCTGTGGATTCAGTCGACTGACTGTTTGTCAGTCTCTTTTGTTTGCTTATTTGGTTAGACCGTTCCTCATGGAATCCATTCATTATCATTTTAAAACATAAATAATACCATTCATATCACTCTAAGTGAGTTTACTCTACCTTCCAGCCAAAGCTAGAGTCTTTTCCATTATTCATTCCAACCTTTGTACTATTAAAACATGATTCTGAATTCAATCCTTTAGTTGTTGGCTTTCAACACATATCCATTTCTCAAATGGATATCTAATTCCATGGCCCTATGATTGTTTGGCCAGCCTTTCGAACCAAATATGGAACCCATAAGTTCGGCCATGCCATGGCTAAAACTATGGTTTCCCCTTAGTCTTAATCCTATATTGTTAAACTTATATATACCTTCTTTCCCCGTCTCCTTCGTTTATTTGGTCTGTCCTTTCTTTCCTTAGCCCTTCTTCCTCCTTCCTTGCTCTTCTATTTTCTCCAAGTTTAGAGATGGAAATGGAAAAAGGAAGATGAGAGAAATCTCTTGATGTGCAAGAGATGGAGTTCGGCCAAGGGGTGTGGTGTGCCCCTTGGGTTGTGTCTCTTGTACAACAGTCCAACCCTTCCACTTCCCCTCATTAAGGTTGTATCTAACCAAGGAGTCCATTGGCTTAACCAAGGAGACCCTTGGTCTTCCATCAAGTTCCTTGGGTTTTTATCCCCCATGAGATGGAAACTCTCCATCTTCCACTTCAACTCACCTTGAGATGGAAGTCTCCTCAATTTCCCATTCAACTCAACTCAAGCATTAACTTAATTCCTTTGAACTCACTCATGGTTGACCAAGTCAACTATGACATGACCTACCTTGTACCATGCACCATATGGCATTCGAGTCCCACCTTGGCCATGTCACTCGATGGTGTGCACCTTGCCTAGTTGGCTTTCTTGCGATGACTTGTTATGCCACATCACCCACATGCCACCTCACTTGATGAGGTGGATTTAATGTGTTGGGTTTTAATTGAGTAGCTGACCCAATTACTTTAACCTTACCCATTTACCTTAAGGTTAAGTTCACTATAACCCATTGGGTTCCAATTGGATGATTGACCCATTTATTTAGACTTTACCCAATTAATTTAAAATCAACCTTACCCATGATCCATTGGGTCTTAATTGGGTAAATGACCCAATTCCTTACCCATCTAAGGTCCATTTCAACTATTTAAATCTAAATTCCATTCATTTACAATTTAAATAGACCAATCCAATATATTTATTTGTAATGGAAATCCGGGGTGTTACAATATTACCCTCTTTTGAAATTTTTGTCCCGAAAATCGAGCGAAGTAAGGTTTCAAACAAATTACACAAATAACTCAGGATGAGCTGCTCTCATTTCTGATTCAAGTTCCCAAGTGGCTTCCTCATTACCATGTCGATCCCATTTCACTTTGATGAACGAAATTGCTATGTTCCGCAACACCCTTTGTTCTATCTCAATCACTCTGACAAGCCTTTCGAAGTAAGATACGTCGTTTTGTACTTCTATGTCTTGCTCATTCAGCACGTGCGAGGGGTCAGGATTGTACTTCCTTAAGATAGAAACGTGGAACACATCATGAAGTGATGATAGTTGTGGGGGGAGTATCAAATGATAGGTCACTTCTCCCACCCTCTTTTGGATTGGAAATGGTCCCACAAATCTGGCTGACAATTTCCCTTTCTTTCCAAATCTCATATGTCCCTTTCGTGGCGAGACTTTCAAGAACACTAAGTCTCCCACTTCAAACTCAAGGAATCTCCTTCTCTTGTTAGCGTAGCTCTTCTGACGACTCTGTACAGTGAGTAGATGTTGTCGTATCGCCTTAATCTGTTCTATGGTCTCTGCAACTAGCTCAGGTCTAATAAGTGCAGGTTCTCCGGCCTTTGTCCAACACACTGGTGAACTACAGGGTCTACCATATAATGCCTCAAATGGAGCCATCTTGAGGCTTGCCTGGTAACTGTTGCTGTATGAAAACTCAACCAGTGGTAAATGATCTTCCCAACTACCCTTGAAGTCTAGCATGCAAGCTCTCAACATATCCTCCAATGTTTGTATGGTGCGTTCCAACTGTCCGTCAGTTTGTGGATGGAAAGCTATGCTGATTAATAAACTGGTTCCCATAGCCGACTGCATGCTCTGCCACACTCTGCCGGTGAATCGGCCATCTCTGTCGGACACAATAGTCCTGGGGATACCATGTAGCCTGATGATGTCCTTGATATACTGTTGCCCCAAAGTTTCAGACGAGTTTGTCATCTTGATCGGAATAAAATGTGCAGACTTAGTCAAACGGTCCACCACAACCCATATTGCATTGTTGCCCTTTGAAGAACTTGATAATCCTGTCACAAATCCATGGAAATATGTTCCCATTTCCATTCTGGCACTAGTAAGGGTTTGAGCAATCCTGGCGGCTTCTGATGTTCTGTCTTGACTTGTTGACAAGTAAGGCAATGAGAGACAAAGTCAACCACGTCTCTTTTGAGTCCATGCCATCAATAATGTCTTTTTAAATCATGGTACATTTTGGTGCTACCCGGATGAATAAAGAGTTTTGTCCGATGAGCTTCGATCAATAGCTCTCTTTTGTAGCTTTGAGGCACATACGTCCTTCCTCGGAATAAGAGACCTTGTCCAGGTCGTAATTCCCATTCTGGTACGACCTCACCAGTAGACATCTTGGCCCATATTTCTTCCACTTTCGGATCTGTCTACTGTTCTTGCTCAATCTTGGAAACCATGTTGGACCGTACCATCAGATTATACATACTCCCATGGTCTTTGATGTACAAATTGAATTCCCGGATGGTTGTCAACATTTCCCATTCCTTCATAATCAAACTGGCCACTGTTGCATCGGACATGCGACTGAGGGCATCCACCACTTAGTTCGCCTTGCCAGGATGATATCGTAGTGCAAACTCATAATCTTACAGATATTCTATCCATCTGCGCTGCCTCATATTGAGTTACTTCTGATCAAACAGATACTTCAAACTCTTTTGGTCAGAATATACTTCAAATTTCTCACCATATAGATAGTGTCTCCAGCTTTTGAGAGAGAAGACCACTGCAACTAATTCCAGATCATGGGTGGGATAGTGACGTTCATGAATTTTCAGTTGTCTTGAACCGTATGCGACTATATGATGACTTTGAGTGAGAGAGCACCCAAGTCCTTCTACTAAAGTATCACAATATACTTCATATCCCTTGTCTATTTCCAACAAAATCAGAATAGGAGTGGTGGTGAGCTTCTGTTTCAGATTCTCAAATCTTCGATTGCATACATCCGACCATTCAAACTTGACTCCTTTCTGGGTTAGTCGGGTGAGTGGAGCCACAATCTTGGAGAAGTCCATAATAAACTTCTGATAGTAGCCAACCAGTCCTAGAAAACTACGGATTTCAGTCACATTCTTCGGAGCTTTCCAGTCTCTAACCGTTACCACTTTAGCCAGGTCCACGACTATTCATTCTGCTGATATAACATGTCCTAAGAAGTTGACCTCAGATAGCCAGAACTTGCACTTCCTTACTTTGGCATATAACTGATTCTTCTCTAGAGTGTCCATGACTATCCTCAAATGCTCAGCATGCTCTTCCCGACTGGCGGAATAAATTAGGATATCGTCAATGAAGACAATTACGAACTTGTCCAAATAAGGACGAAAGATTTTGTTCATCAAGTCCATGAACACGGTGGGTGCATTTGTGAGTCCAAACAACATGACTACATATTCATACAGTCCATACCGAGTTCTAAATGTCTTCATCCCTGACACGGATTTGATGGTAGCCTGAGTTGATCGAACAGATCATCAATTCTGGGTAGAGGGTACTTGTTTCTGATCGTCAGCTGATTCAATTTCCTGTAATCCACACACATCCGAAGAGTACCATCCTTCTTCTTTACAAATAACACCGGTGCTCCCCGGGATGAAGTGTTATTCCGGATGCATCCTAGTCTGAGCAACTCATCAATTTGTTTCTTCAGCTCAGACATTTCTGCTGGGGTCATCTGGTAATACGGCAATGATACAGGAGTAGTGCTAGGATAAAGTTTGTGTAACACCCCGGATTTTCAATTCATGAATATATATGGAAATTGTCCATTTAATTTGTAAATTAATGAAAATGGACCTTAGATGGGTAAGGAGTTGGGTCAATTGCCCAATTAAGACCCAACGGATTATGGATAAGGTTCATATAACACCCCGGATTTTCAAGTTATGAATATATATGGAAATTGTCCATTTAATTTGTGAATTAATGGAAATAGACCATAGATGGGTAATGAGTTGGGTCAATCGCCCAATTAAGACCCAACAGATCATGGATAAGGTTCACTTGAAATAAATGGGTAAGACTTTTTTAATTGGGTCAAGGTTGTCAATTGGATCAAATGCCCAATTGGGACATAATGGTCATGGTTGACTTGGTTGACCACCAAATGAGTCCAAGTTTAATTAAGGTGTGGCTGAATTAAATCGGATTGATTTCAAAATGGAATCAAGGAATTGAGTTGATTTTAAGTGAGTTAAATGAGTTGAATTAAAGATATGAGTTGAGTTAAAAGATGAGTTGAATGGGAAGTTAATGAGACTTTCATTTTAAGTGAGTAGAGTGGGAAGATTGAGAGTTGCACCTCATAAGATCAAACCCAAGGGGTACACACGTTGGGGAGGTGGGATTTTCATCTCATGGGATAAAACTCCAAATGGATCATTAATGAGAAGGTGAAAGGTTATTGGAGGTTACACAAGGCATACACGTTGGAGAGATGGAGGGTTTCCATCTCAAGATGGAAACCCAAGGGTTATACGGTTGGAGTGTTTCATCTCATGGATGAAACCTCCAAATAGAACATTAAGGAGGGAGGTGAAGGTTCATGGGAGTTACAAAAGGGCATCACCAAAGGACACCACCTTTGGCCGACCCTCATTGAGCAAGAAAGGACTTGGAATTTCATTTCACTCTCTCCCTCTCTCTCTTGGCCGAACCACCTATCAAGACAAGAAACACTTAGGATATTTCTACCTCAAGCTTCTCCCTCTCACTCAAGGCCGACCACTCTCATTGACAAAGGGAGAACACTTTGAGTTTTTATCTTAAATCTTCTCTCTTTCTCTCTCTCTCAAACCTATACCTCTTGGCCGAACCACTCCTAGAGATTTTATCAAGATCAATCTCGGCCAAGGACCAAGAAGGAAGGAAGAAGAGGCTAAGGAAGGAAAAGATCGGAGGAACAAGAAGGAGTGAAAGAAAGCGGAGGAGTCGCGGAATTGGTAAGTACTTGATAAGATGTTATTAAGTAAGAAAAGATGGTCAAGGAACATGGTTTGGCCATTGCATGGCCAAACCCTAAATTGTATATACAAGAACCATCAAGGACCAAAAAGGGGTTGGATGAGATTCGGCCATGATGTATGGTCGAACCCCATCAAAAGGATTAAATCTTGGATGTATAAACTTTAAGAGAAGATGATGAACCATAGGGTTCAGCCATGTTGTATGGCCGAACCCCATGGAAGTATGTTAGTAATTGTTATGGGTTTTGAAGGATGAAAACCATGGAAGTTGGTTAATGATCTTAATAGGTTTTAAAGGATGAAAATCATAGATGTATGTTAGTGATTTTAAAAAGTTTTAAAGGATGATAATGATGGGAGATTATTGGTGATTCTAAGTAGGTCTTAAATGTTGAAAAACATGATCTAAAATGAGGAACTAAGGAAGAATCAAGGACCATGGGTTCGGCCATGTTGTATGGCCGAACCCCATGAAGAAATATTAATGGATGTATTATGGATCCTTGGGTTTAAATGATGAATCTAAGTGTATGATTAAACCTCCATGGAGGGACTTGTTTGCGGACTTAAGATTGTGAATGATTTAAAGGAGAAGATGGAAATGAGACATCATGGGTTCGGCCATGGTGTATGGTCGAACCCCATGAACCATTTTATGGACATTATGGATCTATGCATGCATGTTTAAATGAATGGATGGTTAAGCTAGGAAATGGAGGAGTTAATTATAGATCTATATTTATGGATTAGTTATGGACTTAGGTATGTGTAAATAAAAGGAGTGATTACCTTTGGAAGGAAAGAATGGCCAAATGGCGAGGACCATGGGTTCGGCCATTGAACCTATGGTGTGTGGCCGAACCCCATAGATCATGTTTTTGGTTCTAGGTTTGTACAAGTGGCCTAAATGTATGATTGAATCATGGAAATGAAGGACCATGGGTTCGGCCATGGTGTATGGCCGAACCCCATGGAGAAAGTTTTGTGGACTTTGGTTTTATTAAGGCTAAACGACTAACCCATGTATGATTGGTTAAATCAAAAGAGGGACCAAAACCATGTGAGTGAGGTTCGGCCATGTTGTATGGCCGAACCCCACTAAGGTATGTTTATGGACTTAAACATAGTTGGAAATTAAATGGAACATTGGTTGGACTTATTGATATGTAATAAGGTAACGGGACCTCACAAGCGGTGTACGATCGTTGAGCGGTTTTCATACGAAAACGCAAGGACACACTAGTTGGTCATTGGTAGGATTCCTACCTCATTGATACCATGGGATATGTATGATGGTTTTAAATTCATATTTTGATGGGTTATTTTGTATAAATGATATGTTTCAAATGGGAGATTTTATTGCTATGATTGTATTATTACATAGCATGTTGGCATTTGCATCTCATGCATGGCATGGGAGGGATACTATGGAGTTGTGATACCTTAATGAGGTTTTTCCATCAAGAGGGATACTATGTGATTGTGATACCTTGATGAGGCTTTTCCATCAAGAGGAAGACCTTGGTGTACATTATCCACCAAGAGGTAACCGGAGTCCACGCTGCATCGGGGCGTCCGTAAGGCATTCGTGAGGAATACCTTGATGAGGAGATTCCATCAAAAGGATGTTTTGGATTGTGTTATGGCTGATGGGTGGGACTCATGGCATATGACACCCATGGCATGGCATTGAATCAGTATGATTATGATCTCTATTATCATGCAATGTTTCTGGTTTTTATCTGTATGATTGGATCTCTATTATCATATACTATTTTGGATACGATGCTTTACAAGTACAGTATGATGTATTATATTTGGATTTTTACACTATACCTATGTGTTTGACCCTAATTGGAATACCTAATAGGCGCGTTGTCTAACGCCCTACTTCTACCTTAGATGGTGACACAGGAATCGGACGAAACGAGTAATGAAATCAGAGCCAAGCTTAGGAGCTTGGATGTTTTAGTTTCGTTTTATTTAAGTTACTCATGGATAATGTATTTGATTAATTAGTTCGTGGGATTGTAATAACGTAGATTATTTGCTATGGTTTGGGATGTTAACTTTGGATATTTTAACGTAAGATAATTATGATTAAGTGATGGACATCCTTGCTATCTAAAATGGAATAGAATTGTCATTCTATTATATTTCCGTATATATGACTATTCCGCATGTTAACTTGAGTACGTGTGAACCGTTTTAGTGGACTTGGTCTACGTACACGTATGGTTGGCCAGTTAAGGGTCGGGCTTTGGAAGCTCGGACTTAGCTCGCGTTGTGGCGTCCCGCTCTCTCTCACTCTTTTATTAAAAAAAAAAATAGACTCTGATTTTCGGCGAGTGAAAAAGGGCGGGGCGTTACAGTTGGTATCAGAGTGAAACGGGAAGGATGTGTAACGCCCCGCCCTTTTCCAACCTTCCAAAAATCAGAGTCTATTTTTTTTTTTAATAAATAAACAAGTGGAAGAGAGCGGGAGCGTCACGATGCGAGCTAAGTTCGAACTTCCAAAGTCCGACCCTTAACTGGCCACCTATGTGTGCATGGACTAAACCAATGAAAAATAACACACACATGGAACTAAACTAAATTATGCAGAACATACTATACTGATTGCGGAATGTCATCAATCCTAAGACAACCATTCGTTTTTAGATAGCAAAGCACAAGTCATTCAATATAAACTACTTAAACCAAATCAAGGTTCACCAAAGTATTCACAAACCATAGTAAATAACTACATTATTACATGTCCATAATAATGTATTCAAAATGTCAACAGATAAACCCCATTCCAACAACCAAGCATCTAGTTTAGCTTTCCTCGTGATCGTCAGCCTTTGCCTTCCCCTTTCCTTTTCCAGCATCATCCTCTAAGGATAGAATTAGGACGTTAGATCAACGCGCCCAGTAGGTTTTCCGATCAGGGCTACCACATGGTTAGTATATAAAACATGCATATATCATAATATATATGGTCATCAAAAAATGTAAGTCAATGCGATGTATGTATGCAAATGTAATGAGTCCCACCCATCACACATATACATAGCCATCACTTGACGGAACTCTCATCGTCAAGGTAAACCACAGTACTATTTCATTTCTTCTTGATATGACTCTTGTCATCATGATATTCCTCCTGGCGGGACCCTCATCGCCTAAGGAGGCTGATGTAACTCTTATCATCATGATACTCCTCCTGGAGGGACCCTCATCACCTAAGGAGACCCCACAGCTGCATCACGGGCATACCGACGGAGTGTGGGCTCCGGTCTCCATAATCATCATCCCATGTCCATGCATGAGATGCCAATGAAAATATGCAACATGTAAATAAATCTCATCATTCAAATCCAATATGATAAATAATAGTATAATAATGTCTCATAAAAACCATCACAAAACCAAGTATAAATGTGGTTGCAAGTAGGTAGGAAACCTACGGAAACTTCGCTTAAGTGTCCATTCCTTTTAAGCTTCAACCGATCACGATTCGCGTGCTGTTCAAATCCCGTTACCTTGTTTATACAACAGCGAGTCAATATACTATCATGTAGATTTCCATTTACATCTAAGTCCCAAAAACCATCTTGTGGGGTTCGGCCATACCCCATGGCCGAACCTCACCCATTTTGAATTTGTCCTTTCTTTGTTTTGGATCAATACCATCCAAATAACTTTATTTAAACACCTTATATTACCAATTATACCTTGGTAGGATTCGGTTATACAACATGGCCGAACCATACCACTTTGGTTTGACTCCTCTTTTAAGTCCTTTAATCCTTTTCTATCCATATTTGCATTATTACTTGTATTTACAGCTTTACCACTAGACTTAAACCATATTAAAACCAACATCCATAACCAATCCACCTTAGTGGGGTTCGGCCATATTACTTGGCCGAACCTCACCAATTTGTTTTTGATCCTTTTTCCATCATATATAGAATGGCTGATATTTACTTATCATTAAGTCCAAGATAAGCATATATGATTCCTTAATCCAAATACCCATTTAAGGGTCCATTTATCCCATAAAAACAGTCTGTATGGCCGAACCCTATGGTCCTCTTACTCAATGATTCCATCCTTTATATACAAATTAGGCTCTACTCTTTAACCATGATAACCACATGGTTCAGCCATCCAATGGCCAACCCAAAACAGTAACCATATCTCCATTTAAATCACATAAAAGCCTTATAATATTGTATGCTTTTTATCTCTCAAAAACCATTACAAATTACCATATAATTATCATATCATTTTATGGGGTTCGGCCATCCCCATTGGCCGAACCCTTTGGCCCATGATTTGAATCTCTTTAACATATAATTTGTGTCTCATTAAAACATAAAAAAACTCCATAGTATTGCATGGTTTTTAGCCTTCAAAAACCATCAAATACCCAAATAACTTCATGGGGTTCAGCCATCCAAAATGGCCGAACCCAATGGTCCATTTTTATCATTTTAAGCCACCTTTACCCAAGGTTTAAACCCTTGATGAATTCGGCCATTCCATGGCCAAATCATGACATTCAAATCCATGATTTAAAACCCTTTCAACTTGCATCTTAGGTCTAATTAAAACATCTAAAACTGTCCATCTTTTTGCATGGTTTTTAACTTACAAAAACCATCAACATAACCATATTATTTCATGGGGTTCGGCCATCCAAAGTGGCCGAACCCTATGGTCCATGTTTTCTATCTTTTAAACATCATTATTCATACTCTAAACCCTTGGTAGATTCGGCCATCCCATGGCCAAATCATGTTCCATTTAACCAACTTTATTAATCAAAATTCTATGGAGTACTTACCAATTCTCTAAGCCTCTCCTCTTGCCTTTGATCCTTGCTTTCTTCTTTCTTGCTCCCTTAATTCTTTGCTGATTAGAAGCTTGAACAATGGTGAAAACACCAAAGGGTAATTCGGCCAAGAGGGTATGTTCTTGAGAGAGGGAGAGATAAGAATTCTATGATTTCATTGAGTGACAATCGGCCAAAGGTGTGGTGTTTTGTTTTTGTTAAACAACTCTTGAACCCTTCATTAATCCTCATCAATCCTTGATCAAACCAAGGAGACATTTGGTGCGAACCAAGGCACCCCTTGGCATTCCCAACGTTGGAGCTTTGGTTTCCATCATGAGATGGAAACCCTCCCAATTCCCATGCCATTCCATTGGTTTTCATGTATCAACCATTAATTCCAACCCACCAACGTGTGGGACTTGTTTTCTTGTGATGTTTGAGATCAAAGCAACTCTTCACATCGCCTTTGACTCACTTGAATTCAAGGTCCCTTTGATTTCCAACTCAACTCACCCAACTCACTACACTTAATGCCATTCATTTAATGCACTTGAGTCAACTCCATTCTTTGATTTAATTCAGTCCCAACTCAACCTGATTTGACTCACATTTGAGCTCACTTGAGGGTCCACACGGTCAACCATGGTCAACATGGTCAACTCGACCCATTGGGTCCCAACTTAGCTCATTGATCCACTTTGACGCCTTAACCCATTTATGGGTGGTTTACCCATTTAAATGTGATTTTCATATTTGCATCAAGCCTACCCATTTATACACTATTTAGTTTCAAATCAATTCAGCTTAACCATAATAAAATTGAGCTTACCCAATGGTCAAATAAGTCCACCATGACCCATTGGGTCCCAATTGGGTCCTTTGACCCAATTAACCATTTTGACCCAATTTGATGTACATTATCCCTTTACTTAAACTTGATCCTTGCAATATGTTCATAGGGTCTTAATTTGAACAATGGGCCCCACCATTTTCTCATTTACAATCACATCTATTAAATTTACTATTCCAGTGGCATTTTCGTAAATATTCATATCAATGAGAAATTGGGGTGTTACAGGATGAATCTTTCGAAGTAAGATTAAGACGGTATCATGTCTCACTGACAGATAAGAAACCCAACTGACCGATTCTTCGGAGTCCGTTGCACAGGGGCCAGATCAATTTACTTCGTTAATAAGGAATGATAGCAAAGGAAGGACAATCATTATAAATTGGATTATCAAACATAGTAAATTAGGAGATACTTCCCCGATTTCTCCAAATTGAGAAACAAACAATTGATACTTAGGAAGTTTCCCCAAAAACAAAGAAATACAAAGAGTGTTGATTTGGCAATTTCCCCAAATTAGGAAACATCAAGACTTCCCCAAATAAGAGACATTATGTGATACATAGGAGAGTTCCCCAAACAAGAGACATTATGTGATACATAGGGAAATTCCCCAAAACAAAGATTAGTTTGATTAAAATTGCGGTTGTCATTGATATGTTTCTGTTGTTGTGATATAGATATGTCGAGCAACGTAAAGTATACAGAGTTGTGGGACAAAGGAACCCCTACCTGTCTTATAGACTTGGTTTCTTCTTCCAACAACTCCAGGAGGCCAGTCTGCACTGTGGAAGTTAACATAGACGTCCAAGTAGAATCACCTGAGGATGTCGAAGTGATTCCAGCCCCTTTTCCAGAAGAGAATATGAGAGATATCCCAATGTTAGTTGAATCCGTTGGGGAGATAGGCTCGCCCGGGTATATGTACAAATTGTGCAAGCAGGAGGGGCACAACTGTACCTTTTGCCCCTACCCCCTTGAGATTATTTGCCTTGTTTGTGGACTTCATGGGCACGGGAAGGAGAGGACTAATTGTCCTTACATTGGGGGACCGGGAATAATACCTTGTCTGACTTGTGGAGTGTTGGGGCACACGTCGACGACATGCCCTGACAACTTACGATTTTGGTGATAATGCAGCGTCTTCTACGAAAGGTTAGGCTAAGAAGTGGTAAGAAAAAGTCGAAAAAAGGGAGATTTTGTAAGGGTTGTGGGTACGTTTTGTTCTTTGAATGGTTTGTTCTAACCCTACCAACCCTTGTACCGTAATGGAAGTTTGAATGATTTTTAATAAAGTATGTAAACTTAAGAGTTTATGAGGACTTTGGCACTGAGACGTAGGTGACGAGGTCACTTGATAATATTGAGACATGGTATGGGTGCATCCCTCATGTGATATTGATGATTGAGACGTGGTATGGGTGCGTCCCACATGTGATATTGATAAGATAAGTATATAGATTCCATGAGTAAGGCTTATACTAGCCATGAGACTGTGGGAGCCTCGATATGAACATACGGAGACTTGGTCCTGTAGGGTTACCGTTGAGGAGTGGGTTCCTCAAATGTTATGCGCTGGAGGGCGCTCTTACGGCTATTTCGTACATTTGATGTGCGTTGATGCGCAGAGCTAGATACTATTTTACCCCATGGGGGTGGTGCTAGCTTTGTTAGACGAGGTTCGACTGCCTTAGAGCTTGACTGAATCACCCTTGGGGTGAAGGGATGCAGGGCGAGGTAGACCTGATCATGTTGGACGTTGGTCTTCCGCTTAGTAAGTCATGGGCCCTAAATCTTGCTAGGCGTCGGGGTATATTTATGATTTGATATTGTTGCCACAGTCACGAAATGATTCATTTGAGTGTTGTTCCTACGGATAAATTATCTCATGGTAGATGATGTGTCCTGGATTAATTATGCCCAAGGATGAATTATGCCTATGGAAGGATTATATTCATGGATGGTTATTAACTATGGATAGATGATACTCACTGATAGAGTGATACTAGGGATAGATGTGTATAACCGTGGATGATGTTTCCCATGATGGTTTGGATTGAAGCCAGGTATCAGTACCATGGTAGACATGTTGGTAGTTTGATGGACCTGTTGGTCCCATAGATGACATATTGTTCTATTGATTGGGACATGTTTCGATCTACATCCCACGTTATAAGAAAAAGGTGTTAGTCGTATTACGACTTGTATCACAGGGAAGTTAGTGTTGAGAGATACTCGGTATCGTAGAAGTTTTGAACAAAAGGTGTTAGTCACATAGTGACTTATGTACAAGAACCATAAAGGACCAAAAAGGGGTTGGATGAGGTTCGGCCATGATGTATGGCTGAACCCCATCAATAGATTAAATCTTGGATGTATAAATTTTAAGAGAAGATGATGAACCATAGGGTTCGGCCATGTTGTATGGCCGAACCCCATGGAAGTATGTTAGTAATTGTTATGGGTTTTGAAGGATGAAAACCATGGAAGTTGGTTAATGATCTTAATAGGTTTTAAAGGATGAAAATCACAGATGTATGTTAGTGATTTTAAAAGGTTTTAAAGGATGATAATGATGGGAGATTATTGGTGATTCTATTAATGAATGTATTATGGATCCTTGGGTTTAAATGATGAATCTAAGTGTATGATTAAACCCCCATGGAGGGACTTGTTTATGGACTTAAAATTGTGAATGATTTAAAGGAGAAGATGGAAATGAGACATCATGGGTTCGGCCATGGTGTATGGCCGAACCCCATGAACCATTTTATGGACATTATGGATCTATGCATGCATGTCTAAATGAATGGATGGTTAAGCTAGGAAATGGAGGAGTTAATTATAGATCTATGTTTATGGATCAGTTATGGACTTAGGTATGTATAAATGAAAAGAGTGATTACCTTTGGAAGGAAAGAATGGCCAAATGGCGAAGGACCATGGGTTTGGCCATCGAACCCATGGTGTATGGCCGAACCCCATGGATCATATTTTTGGATCTAGGTTTGTATAAGTGGCCTAAATGTATAATTGAATCATGGAAATGAAGGACCATGGGTTCGGCCATGGTGTATGGCCGAACCCCATGGAGAAAGTTTTGTGCACTTTGGTTTTATTAAGGCTAAACGACTAACCCATGAATGATTGGTTAAATCAAAAGAGGGACCAAAACCATGTGATTGAGGTTCGGTCATGTTGTATGGTCGAACCCCACTAAGGTATGCTTATGGACTTAAACGTAGTTGGAAATTAAATGGAACATTGGTTTGACTTATTGATATGTAATAAGGTAACGTGACCTCACAAGCGGTGTACTATCGTTGAGCGGTTTTCGGACGAAAACGCAAGGACACACTAGTTGGTCATTTGTAGGATTCTTACCTCATTGATACCATGGGATATGTATGATGGTTTTAAATTCATATTTTGATGGGTTATTTTGTGTAAATGATATGTTTCAAATGGGAGATTTTATTGCTATGATTGTATTATTACATAGCATGTTGGCATTTGCATCTCATGCATGGCATGGGAGGGATACTATGGAGTTGTGATACCTTAATGAGGCTTTTCCATCAAGAGAGATACTATGTGATTGTGATACCTTGATGAGGCTTTTCCATCAAGAGGAAGACCTTGGTGTGCATTATCCACCAAGAGGTAACCGGAGTCCACGCTCCACCGGGGCGTCCGTAAGGCATTCGTGAGGGATACCTTGATGAGGAGATTCCATCAAGAGGATGTTTTGGATTGTGTTATGGTTGATGGGTGGGACTCATGGCATATGACACCCATGGCATGGCATTGAATCAGCATGATTATGATCTCTATTATCATGCAATGTTTCTGATTTTTATCTGTTGATTGGATCTCTATTATCATACACTGTTTCGGATACGATGCTTTACAAGTACAATATGATGTATTAAATCTGGATTTTTACGCTAACGTATGTGTTTGACCCTAATTGGAATACCTACTGGGTGCGTTGTCTAGCGCCCTACTTCTACCTTAAATGGTGACACAGGAAGCATACGAAACGAGGAACGGAATCTGAGCCAAGCTTAGGAGCTTGGATGTTTTAGTTTCGTTTTATTTAATTTACTCATGGATAATGTATTTGAGTAATTAGTTCATGGGATTGTAATAACGTAGATTATTTGCTATGGTTTGGGATGTTAACTTTGGATATTTTAACGTAAGATAATTATGATTAAGTGATGGACATCCTTGCTATCTAAAATGGAACAGAACTGTTATTCTATTATATTTCTACATCTATGATTATTCCGCATGTTAACTTGAGTACGTGTGAACCATTTTAGTGGACTTGGTCCCCGCACACGTATGGTTGGCCAGTTAAGGGTCGGGCTTTGGGAGCTTGGATTTAGCTCGCATTGTGGCGTCCCGCTCTCTCTCACTCTTTTATTTTAAAAAAAAATACAGCCTCTAATTTTCAGCGAGTGAAAAAGGCCGGGGCGTTACAGTTCAATTGAAATAAATGGGTAAGATTTATTTAATCGGCTCAAGGTGGTCAATTGGGTCAAATACCAATTGGGACCCAATGGGTCATAGATGAGCTAATTAGAAGTAAATGGGTAAAGTTTGATAATTGGGTCTAATAACCAATTAAGATACAAGGCATGAGATCCACGTCATCAAGTGAGGTGGCATGTATGTGACATGGCTAAGTGGGACTCCAAGTGCCATGTGTCATGGTTGACTTGGTCGACCACCAATTGAGTCAAAGTTTAATTAAAGGTGTGGCTGAATTGAATTGGATTAAGTTCAATTGAGTGAGTTCAAAATGGAATGAAGGAATTGAAGTAATGAATGAGTACAAGTCTTGAGTTTAAAATATTTGAGTTAAAGTGAGTTGAATGGGACTTTCATTTTAGGTGAGTGGAGTGGGAAGATGGAGGGTTTCCATCTCAAAGGAGGAAACCCAAAAGGCATACACGTTGGCGGTGAATGGATGCCATGGTGAAGACCAAGGGACACCTTGGTTGGTTAATAGTTAAGATGGGGGGTTTCCATCTTGAATGCACAAGTTGGGAAGGGGGAGGGTTTCATTTCATGAGATGAAACCCATGGATACACGTTGGGGAGGTGGAGGGTTTCCATCTCATGATGGAAACCCAAGGGGCACATGGTTCGGGAGTTTCATCTCATGGGATGAAACCCCCAAAGGAAGTATTAATGAGGGAGGTGAAGAGTGATAGTTGTTACAATGGGGCATAATCCAAAAGACACCACCTTTGGCCGAATTCCATTGCACAACAAAGAGAGTTCTTTTCTTCATCTCACTCTCTCCCTCTCTCTTTTGGCCGATCCCCCTCTCAAGACAAGAAACACTTACGAGTATTTTCTATCTCAAGCTTGTCTCCCTCTCACTCGAGGCCGACCCTCTCTCAAAGACAAAGGAGAAAGGACTTAGAGTTTTCCATCTCAAGCTCCACTCCCTCTCACAAGAACCCTAGGACCGACCCTCTCACAAAGACAAAGGAAGAAGACTTAGATTCTCTCCCCCTCAAGCTCACGCTTGGCCAAAGATCAAGGAGGAAGAAAGAAGAAAGACTAAGGAAGGAAAAGAAACCGGAGGAGTCACGGAATCAGTTAGTACTTGATGAGATTTTATTAAGTAAGAAAAGAGGTTAAAAAGAACATCCCATTTTGGATTGGAGAGTTGGCCAAGATATTATGGGCCATGGATTTAAAATCCATCCAAGGAATGGGATGGGTTGAACAAAGGAAGGGTGATTTAACCCATATGATTAATGGATATGTTTAAGCATGAAAAATCATGGTTTGGCCCTTGCATGGCCAAACCCTAGGTTTTATGTATAAGAACCCCATCAAAGGATCAAATCTTGGATGTATGATTTTTTAAAAGAAAATGATGAACCATAGGGCGGCCATGTTGTATGGCCGTACCCTATGGAAGGATATTAGTGATTTTTAGTGGGTTTAAAGGATGAAAATCATAGATGTATGTTAGTGTTTTTAAAATGTTTAAAGGATGATAATGATGGGAGATTATTGGTGATTCTAAGTAGGTCTTAAATATTGCAAAGCATGATCTAAAATGTTGTAAATGGTAAAGAATCATGGACCATGGGTTCGGCCATGTTGTATGGCCGAACCCCATGGAGGGATGTTGATGGACTTAGATGCATTTGGACCATGAAAATGATGGAAGACATGTTGATGGACTTTGGGTTGTAAAATGATGACCTAAGTGTATGATTAAACCCCCCATGGAGGGATTTGATTTATGGACTCAATGTGGTAAATGATTTAAAGAGAGGATGACACTAGGACACCATGGGTTCGGCCATGTTGTATGGCCGAACCTCATGAACCATTTTCATGAGTCTTTTATGGATCTATGCATGTTTAAATGAATGAATGATCAAGCCAAGGAATGGAGGGATCTATTAGGGTTTTATGTTATGATTAATGAATCATGTATGCATCATTTTTGGGACTTAAGTCATGTGTAAATAAGCTAAGTGATTAGCTATGGAAAGAATGATGGCTAAGATGGAAATATGATTAAAATGATGGACCATGGGTTCGGCCATGGTGTATGGCTGAACGCCATGGAGAATGTTTTGTGGACTTAGGGTTTTATTAATGTTATATGATTAACTTATATGTGTTTGGATTAATGAATCAAACGATGGCATGATCTTGGACCCACATTTATTTAAAAGATTAAGGACTAAGAAGAGGGATCCAAAACCAAGTGAGGTTCGGCCATGTTGTATGGCCGAACCCCACTAAGGCATGTTTGTGGACTTAAACATGGTTGGAAATCAAATGGAACATGGGTTTGATTTATTGACATGTAATAAGGTAAAGGGATCTCACAAGCGGTGTACGATGGGCTTGACGCGATCGGTGAGTGGTTTTCGGACAAAAACGCAAGGACACATTAGTTGGTCATTGGTAGGATTCCTACCTTATTGAAAACCATGGAATATGTACATGTGAATGTTTTATTTGAGTTATTTTGGTATCAAATGATATGTCTTAATGATGGGATTTTAATGGTATGATTTGTATTATTATATAGCATGTTTGCACTTGCATCTCATGCATGGCATGGGAGGGATCAAATGTAACCGGAGATCCATGCTCCGTCGGGGCGTCCGTGAGACATTCGTGGGGGTACGTTGATGTGCATTATCCATCAAGAGGGATGTATGATTGATTTGTAACCGGAGATCCACGCTCCGTTGAGGCGTCCGTAAGGCATTCGTGGGGATACATTGATGAGGATTTTCCTTCAAGAGGATATTATATGATTGTGATATGGGTGATGGGTGGGACTCATGGCAAATGACACCTATGGCATGGCATTGAATCAGCATGATTATGATCTCTATTATCATGCACTATTTCTGGTTTTTATCTGTATGATTGGATCTCTATTATCATATACTGTTTTGGATACGATGTTTTACAAGTATGGCATGATGTATTATATCTGGATTTTTATACTAATCTATGTGTTTGACCCTACTAGGAGTACCTACTGGGCGCATTGTCTAACGCCCTACTTCTACCTTAGATGATGACACAGGAAATGGACAGAACGAAGGACGCGATCAGAACCAAGTTTAGAAGCTTGGATAATTTAGTTTCACTTTATTTAAGTTTATTCATGGACAATGTAATTTGAGTAGCTAGTATTTGGGAATGTATTAGCTAAGACTATTTACTATGGATTGAATGATGATGAATCTGGATATTTGCTATGGATCGAATGATGATTAATCTAGATTAAGTTAATTTATATTAATTGCCTTCCTTGCTAAGTAAATGTTGTAATCCGATGTTATTTCCGCAATGGGTATTCCACAAGTTGTAGTATCACGTGTGAAATGTTTTAGTGGACTTGTCCATGCACACGCATGGTTGGCCAGTTAAGGGTCGGGCTTTGGATGCTCGGACTTAGCTCGTGTCGTGACGTTCCCGCTCTCTCTCACTCTTTTATTCAAAAAAAAAAAATAGACTCTGATTTTAGGCGAGTGAAAAAGGGCGGGGCGTTACAGTTGGTATCAGAGCGAAATGGGACGGAAGAATCTTTCAAAGTAAGATTAAGACGGTATCATATCTCACTGACAAGATAAGAATCCTAACTGACCGACTCTTCGGAGTCCGCTGCATGGGGACCGGATTAATTTACTTTGATTAGACTCAGACTAAAGCATTCAATCTGAGAGCAACAATTGATGAAAAATGAATAACAGCAAGGGAAGGACAATCACTATAAATATGGATTTATCAAACATAGCAAAATGTGACATATTTCCCCGAAAATGAGAAACACCCAGATTTTTCCCCAAATTGAGAAACAACACTTGATACTTAGAAAGTTTCCCCAAAAATGAGAAATACAAGATGCTGATTTGGCAATTTCCCCAAAACAAGGAACATCAAGATTTTCCCCAAAATAAACAAAATTATGTGATACATAGGGAAATTCCCGAAAACAAAGATTAGTTTGATTAGAAATGCGGTTGTCATTGATATGCTTCTGTTGTTGTGACACAGTTATGTCGAGCAACATAATGTATACAAAGTTGTGGGACAGAGGAACCCCTAGCTGTTCTATAGATCTAGTTGATTCTTCCAACAACTCCAGCAGGCCAGACCGCACTGTGGGAGTTAACGTAGACGTCCAAGTAGGATCACCCGAGGATGTCGAAGTGATTCCAGCCCCTTTTCCAGAAGAGAATATGGGAGATATCCCAATGATAGGAGAATCCATAGGGGAGATAGGCTCGCCCGGGTATATGTGCGAATTGTGCAACCAGGAGGGGCACAACTGTACTTTCTGCCCCTACCCCCTTGAGGTTATTTGCCCTGTTTGTGGACTTCACGGGCACCGGAAGGAGTGGACTAACTGTCCTTACATTGGGGGACTAGGAATAATACCCTGTTTGACTTGTGGAGTGTTGGGGCACACGTCGACGACATGCCCTGACAACTTCTTCGATTTTGGTAATGATGCAGGGTCTTCTACGGAAGGTTAGGCTAAGAAATGGTAAGAAAATGTCGGGGGAAGGGGAGATTTTGTAAGGGTTGTGGGTACGTTTTGTTCTTTGAAAGTTTTTTTTTTCTAACTCTACCAACCCTTGTATTGTGATGGAAGTTTGAATGATTTTTAATAAAGCATGCAAACTTAAGAGTTTATGAGGACTTTGGCACCGAGATGTAGGTGACGAGGTCACTTGATTAGATTGAGATGTGGTATGGGTATGTCCCTCACCTGATATTGATAATATTATGCCTTAGTCCGTTGGAAAAAGGAGACTGTCCGATTAGTAGATCATTGCATCTCACCTTTGTGAAGTTAAAATGATGAGATAAGTGTATAGATTCCATGAGTAAGGCCCTAGATATGAACATACGGAGACTTGGTCCCGTAGGGTTGCCGTTGAGGAGTGGGTCCCTCACATACTACGCGCTGGAGGGCGCTCTCACGGCTATTTTGCACACTTGATGTGCGTTGATGTGCAGAGCTAGATACTATTTTCCCCCATGGGGGTGGTGCTAGCTTCGTTAGACGTGGTCGGACCGCCTTAGAGCTTGACTGATCACACTTGGGGTGAAGGGATGTAGGGCGAGGTAGACTTGATCACGTTGGACGTTGGTCTTCCGCTTAGTAATTCATGGGCCCTAAGTCTGTTAGGGGTCGGGGTAAATTTTGATTTGATATTGTTGCTACAGTCACGTAGTGACTCATTCGACTGTTGTTGTTCCTACAGATAGAATATCTCATGGTGGATGATGCATCCTGGATTAATTATGCCCAAGGATGGATTATACCCATAAAAGCGTTATATTCATGGATGGTTATTAACCATGGATAGATGATACTCACTGATAGAGAGATACCAGGGATGGATGTTTATAACCATGCATGATGGTTCCCATGGTGGTTTGGATTGATGTCGGGTATCGGTACCATGGTAGACATGTTGGTAGTGTGATGGACTTGTTCGTCCCATAGATGACATATTGTTCTAATGATTGGGACATGTTTCGATCTACATCCCACATTATAAGAAAAAGTTGTTAGTCGTATTACGACTTGTATCACAGGAAAGTTAGTGTTGAGAGATACTCGGTATGGTAGAAGTTTTGAACAAAAGTTGTTAGTCACATAATGACTTATGTGCAAATGAAGATATGCTTAATTTTGGAGATGTACTTAGTGGAAAAGATAAGAGTCTAGTGAAACTCGAATGGGAAGCTATGGGCGACTGCTGAGTTAGATTGGCCAGCTGACTCTGTAGTTAGCCGATGGAGTTCCAGGAGAGTGCAGCTAGAAACCTAGTTAAAATGGAATCAGTGAAAGCCTTGAGCATAGGCTCGCATTGGCAGGCTACCTCACTAACAAATTTTCAAAGAGGGGCGAGTCATCACTAACCTCACACAAAGAGTAGATGAATGAACGTATTGAGCGAGTATATATGGCAAATATCTTGGTAGCAGGTAAAGTGAAACAGAGTACATTGATCTACATGAGATCGTAAATGGGTTCACGAGAAAAAGAGATAACATGAGACAGAGTAAATTCTGAGAGAATGAAACTCATAGGTTGATATGAGTGATTTTGATGTAATTAAGTGGTGTGGACCATGACAAGTTGTATAATATTATGGCCACTTGTGAAAGATGTAATGGATTACCGGAATACCGGTTAGCAAAATTGGAAATTTAAATTCCAGATGTTGTATTGTAGTGTATAGGTCCTGTGATGGTTGCACTGTATATCCGTGTATAACGAATGGTATGAATGGCATTGGGTAATCAAATTTAGAAAGTATAACATGTGGCTTACGGGAATAAGACCCCATATGTGGTGAACGTGATATGAATGTGTAAAGAAATCCTTGAAATACATCAATGGATGAGAGACCGTAGTAAACATAAAGGTATGATAGAAAACAGTGATAGCATAAATGCATGGACTTGTGTTCGGTGTATTGTCTTGAAGGGAGTACAATATCCATAATAGAGAAAAAGCGTAATGAAAAGGTAAATACTAGACACTGTTGGTATAGGAAGTGACTATACGGAGATGGAAGGAAACCACGAACACCGCTGATATGATGGTTGTGCTTCCCCATCTCGTTTTGAAAGCCATATGGATAATGGGATGGCTAGCAAGGAAGCGACATGACGATGAAGGAACGAACTTGAGAATATGGATAGAAGATAAGAGTGTTCTATCTGAGATGATTGGACTGGAAATAAGTAGAACCCAAGCCCTGTCGAAAATTTTCTGGACGAAAATTCTAAAAGGTGTTAGTATTGTAATACCCTGGATTTTCAATTCATGAATATATATGGAAATTGTCCATTTAATTTGTGAATTGATGAAGATGGACCTTAGATGTAACACCCCGGATTTTCAAGTTATTAATATATACGAAAATTACCCATTTAATTTGTGAATTATTAGATATGGACCTTATATGGGTAAAGTGTTGGGTCATTGCCCAATTGAGACCCAACGGGTTGTGGAAATGGTTTCAATAGAATTAAATGGGGCTTAATTAAATTAGTAATGAATTATGTCTATAATTAATTATTATGCGCATAAAGGGAACTTGGAAGATTGTCTTGGCCGTGTATGAAAGATTTGCACATCTATGAGATATGCGCATGATGTGTTAGAATATATCTAAAAAGGGTTCTTTCCCTTGATTAAGAGTCATACTAGGGGAATTACTAAATAAAGAAGGAATACTTAGGCCGTGTATAGGGATTTCCAATCCATGAGGATGCGCCAAAAGGAGTCCTTTTTCTTGTTGAGAGCTACACTTAGGCAATTGTTAAATTAAGAAGGGGTGCATGGCACCTTCTAATTAAGACACAAAAGGGAGCAACGCACCTTCTAAATTAGGACCAATTGGAAGTAATAAAGGAGAAGCAACAAGGGGCATACGACACATACATACACAAGGGCCGAACTCTCCCTCTCTCTCAAGTCACAATCTCGGCTGTGTGAAAGATCAAGAAGGAGAAAGATTGGAAGAGCAAGAACAAGCGAAGGAAAACCGGAGGAGTCGGGGAACCGGTTAGTATTTTGATAAATTTTGTTTAATGAAAAGGGATGAACCATAGGGTTCGGCCATGTTGTACCATGGAAGGACTTTGGTGATTTTTAATGGAAGTTTGGAGAATGAAAATCATAGAGTTATGCTTATGGTTTTAAAAGGTTTTTATAAGGATTGGATGAATGTAAGAAATTAAAGAACCATAGGCATGGCCGAACCCCATGGAGATGTGTTGGTAATGATTATGGGTTTTTGAAGGATGAACTCCATGGAAAATTATTCATATTTTTAAAAGGTTTTACATGAAGAAATATAGAGTTGGTTACATGTATTTAGATCATGGAAGATCAAGGATGGATGATTTTTAAAGATGAGATTTTGAACCATAGGGTTCGGCCATGGTATATGGCCAAACCCCATGGAAGATGTTATTAAATTAGAAAGTTTCTAATTATGGAATTTTGGATTAAAAAAAGGAAAGAACCTTGATTTATGGATTCAAGAATGGGAATTGCTATAATTGGAAAGTTAGACATTATAGGGTTCGGCCATGGTGTATGTAACGCCCTGCCCTTTTTCACTTACTTTCCGAAAATCAGTGGACTTGGTCCACGAACAAGTATGGTTGGCCAGTTAAGGGTCGGGCTCTGGAAGCTCGGACTTAGCTTGCGTCGTGACGTTCCGCTCTCTATCACTTTTAAAAAAAAATAGACTCTGATTTTCGGAAAGTAAGTGAAAAAGGGTGGGGCGTTACAGTTGATATCAGAACGAAACGGGAATGTTGAATCTTTCGAAGTAAGATTAAGACGGTTTCATGTCTCACTGACAGATAAGAATCCCAACTGACCGACTCTTCGGAGTCCGCTGCACGGGGGCCGGATTAATTTACTTCGTTAGACTCAGACTGAAACAATCAATCTGAGAACAACAAGGAATGATAGCAAATGAAGTACAATCACCATAATTGGATTTATCAAACATAGCAAATTAGGAGATACTTCCCCAATATCCCCAAATTGAGAAGTGATACATGATACTTAGGGAAGTTTTCCCCGAGAACAGGAGAACATCAGGATTTCCCCAAATTGAGAAATGGTACTTAATACTTAGGAAGTTTCCCCAAAAACAAAGAAATACAAAAAGTGCTTATTTGGCAATTTTCCCAAACAAGAGACATTATGTGATACATAGGGAAATTCCCCAAAACAAAGATTCGTTTGAATAGAACTGCGGTTATCATTGATATGCTTCTATTTTTGTGATACAGATATGTCGAGTAACAAAGAGTATACAGAGTTGTGGGACAAGGGAACCCCTAGCTGTCCTATAGATTTGATTTCTTCTTCCAACAACTCCAGCAGGCCAGACCGCGCTATGGAAGTTAATGTAGACGTCCAAGTAGGACCACCCGAGGATGTCGAAGTGAATCTAGTTCCTTTTCCAGAAGAGTATATGGGAGATATCCCAATGATAGGAGAATCCGTAGGGGAGATAGAGCCCGGGTATATGTGCAAGTTGTGCAACCAGGAAGGGCACAATTGTACTTTCTGCCCCTACCCCCTTGAAGTTATTTGCCCTGTTTGTGGACTTCATGGGCACGGGAAGGAGAGGACTAATTGTCCTTACATTGGAGGACCAGGAATAATACCTTGCCTGACTTGTGGAGTGTTGGGGCACATGTCAACGACATTCCCTGACAACTTCTACGATTTTGGTGATGATGTAGCGTCTTCTAAGGAAGGTTAGGCTAAGAAGTGGTAAGAAAAAATCGAAAAAAAGGGAGATTTTGTAAGGGTTGTGGGTACGTTTTGTTCTTTGAAGGGTTTGTTCTAATCCTACCAACCCTTGTACTGTGATGGAAGTTTGAATGATTTTTAATAAAGTATGCAAACTTAAGAGTTTATGAGGACTTTGGCATTGAGATGTATGTGACGAGGTCACATAATTACATTGAGACGTGGTATGGGTGTATCCCTCACGTGATATTGATGATGGAGGCCGTAGGAATCTCTATAGGAACATACAGAGACTTGGTCTCTTAGGGTTGCCGTTGAGGAGTGGGTCCCTCACAAGCTACGCGCTAGAGGGCACTCTCACGGCTATTTCGCACACTTGATGTGCGTTGATGCGTAGAGCTAGATACTATTTTACCCCATGGGAGTGGTACTAGTTTCATTAGATGCGGTTCAACCACCTTAGAGCTTGACTGAATCACCCTTGGGGTGAAGGGATGCAGGGCGAGGAAGACTTGATCACGTTGGACGTGGGTCTTCCCCTTAGTAAGTCATGGGCCCTAAGTCTTGCTAGGGGTCGGGGTAAATTTTTTATTTGATATTGTTGCTACAGTCACGTAGTGACTCATTCGACTGTTGTTCCTACAGATAGAATATCTCATGGTGGATGATGCATCCTGGATTAATTATGCCCAAGGATGGATTATACCCATAAAAGCGTTATATTCATGGATGGTTATTAACTATGGATAGATGATACTCACTGATAGAGAGATACCAGGGATGGATGTTTATAACCATGGATGATGGTTCCCATGGTGGTTTGGATTGATGTCGGGTATCGGTACCATGGTAGACATGTTGGTAGTATGATGGACTTGTTGGTCTCATAGATGACGTATTATTCTAATGATTGGGACATGTTTCGATTTACATCCCACGTTATAAGAAAAAGGTGTTAGTCGTATTAAGACTTGTATCATAGGAAAGTTAGTGTTGAAAGATACTTGGTATCGTAGAAGTTATGAACAAAAGGTTAGTCACATAGTGACTTATGTGCAAATGAAGATGTGCTAAATTTTGGAGATGAATTTAATGGAAAAGATAAGAGTCTAGTGAAACTCGAATGGGAAGTTATGGGCAGCTGACTCTGCAGTTAGCCAATGGAGTTCCAGGAGAGTGCAACTAGAAACCTAGTTGGAATGGAATCAGCGAAACTCTTGAGCATAGGCTCGTATTGGCAGGCTACCTCACACAGAGAGTAGATGAAAGAACATATTGAGCGATTACGTATGGAAAATATCTTGGGAGCAGGTAAAGTGAAACAGAGTACATTGATCTACATAAGATCGCAAATGGGCTCACGGGGAAAAGAGATAACATGAGACAGAACAAAGGATGTTATGAAACCGAGCGATTCAGTTTGTCAAGGTGGTATGGGATTGACATAGTAATGAGGAAGCCACTTGGGAACTTGAGTCGGAAATGAGAACAGCTCACCCCGAGCTATTTATGTAAATTGTTTGAAACTCTACTTCGCTCAATTTTCGGGACTAAAATTTTAAAAAGAGGGTTATATTGTAACACCCCAGATTTTCAAGATTTAAATATTTACGGTTTTGCCATTGAAATTGTGAATTAATGGATACGAACCTTAGATGGATAAATGTTGAGTCAATTGCCCAATTAAGACCCAACGGATGGTAGATGTGGATCAATGGAAATAAATGGGTAAGAGTTATTTAATTGGGTCAAGATTGTCAATTGGGTCAAAATGTCCAATTGGGACTCAATGGGTCATGGTTGACCACCAAGTGAGTCCAACCTTAATTAGGCTGGGGCAGATTTAAGTTGGAAATGGAATCAAATAATTGAGTTGATTCAAGTGAATTAAATGAGTTGAATTAAAGAGGTGAGTTGAGTTAAATGAGTTGGATGGGAAGTTATGGGGACCTTCATCTCAAATGAGTAGAGTGGGAAGATGAGGGGTTGTAGTTGTTTCAAAGACTCAAGTCAAGGGTCACACGTTGGAGGGGGGAGTTTCATCTCATGCATGAAACTCCAAATGGTCATTAATGGGGACGGTTTTGATGTTACACAAGGTTACACCAAAGCACACGTTGGAAGCATGGGGGTTTCCATCTCAAGATGGAAACCCAAGTGCCATACGTTGGGAGTGTTTCATCTCAAGGATGAAACCTCCAAATGAAACTTAAAGGAGGGAGGTGAAAGGACATGGGAGTTACCAAGGGGTGTCACCAAAGGACACCACCCTTGGCCGACCATCATGGATTAAGAGGAGGAAGTTGGAGAGTTTTTTTGGTTGTTACACAAAGACATACAAGGCATACACGTTGGGAGGGTTTCCATCTCATAATAGAAACCCAAGAGGCACAAAGTTGGTGAGTTTCATCTCATGGGATGAAACCCCCAAAGCAAATGATAATGAGGGAGGTGAAAGGTCATGGGAGTTACAAAGGGTATCAACCAAAGGACACCACCCTTGGCTGATTTACATTGGGCAACAAGGAGAATTCCTTGTTTTATCTCACTCTCTCCCTCTTTCACTCAAGGCCGACCACTCTCAAGGACAAATGACTTAGAGTAATTTTTGATCTCAAGCTCTCTCTCTCTCTCTCTCTCAAACCTACACCCTTTGGCCGAACCCTCTCCTTGGGTTTTCATTCAAAGACTTTCAAGCACTCTCGGCCAAGGATCAAGGAGGAAGCAGAGGCTAAGGAGGGAGAAGATTGGAAGAGCAAGAATGAGTGAAAGAAACCGGAGGAGTCGCAGAATCGGTAAGTACTCGTTCAGATTTCATAAGTAAGAAAAAGATGATCAAGGATCATGGTTTGGCCCTTGCATGGCCAAACCCTAAATGGTATACACAAGAGCCATCAAAGACCAAAAAAAAGGGTTGGATGAAGTTCGGCCATGATGTATGGCCGAACCCCATCAAAGACCAATCTTGGATTTATGATTTTAAAATGGAAGGGTATTATTGATGTTAAAGGTTTTTAAGGATGAGATTGGTGGAAAGACATCCAGGTCCTGTGGTGGCATATGGGTCAAGACAGTTAAAAATACATGAACGTCTTTATCCCACACATGACCTGGAGCTAGCTGCAGTGGTCTTCGCTCTCAAAAGCTGGAGACACTACCTGTACGGCGAAAAATTTGAGGTATTTTCTGATCACAAGAGTTTAACATATTTATTTGATCAGAAGGAGCTCAATCTAAGGCAGCGTAGATGGATGGAGTATCTGGCGGATTATGAATTCGAGCTTTGATACCATCCAGGCAAGGCGAACAAGGTGGCAGATGCTCTTAGCCGCCTATCTCATGCATCGGTCGCATGCTTGATCAGAACGGAATGGGAGATGCTGCACACCATTCGAGAGTTCAATCTTCATATCAGCAACTGTGGAAGTATGTATAATTTGATCATATGGTCCAATATAGTCACTAAGATTGAACAAGAACAAAGAACAAATCTGGAAGTGGAGGACATTTGGGCCAAGATGTCTACTGGCACCGTTGTACCGGAATGGGAATTACGACCAGGACAGGGTCTTGTATTCCGGGGAAGAACTTATGTGCCAAAGAGTTGCAGGAAAGAGCTACTGATTGAGGCACATCAGTCCAAGCTCTCTATCCATCCGGGCAGCACCAAAATGTACCATGACTTAAAGAGGCATTATTGGTGGCATGGACTAAAAAGGGATGTGGCAGAATTCGTGGCACATTGTCTAACTTGTCAGCAAGTTAAGACTGAACACCAAAAGCCACCTGGGTTGCTCAAACCCTTACCAGTGCCAGAATGGAAATGGGAACACATTTCTATGGACTTTGTATCAGGGTTGCCAAGGTCTTCAAGGGGCAATGACGCTATATGGGTCGTAGTCGACCGACTGACCAAATCCGGACATTTCATTCCTATCAAGATGACGGATTCATCTGAAACGTTGGGTCGGCGGTATATTAAAGAAATCATTCGACTACATGGCATTCCTCGAACAATAGTATCGGACAGAGATGGTCATTTTACCGGCAGGGTATGGCAAAGCATGCAGTCAGCCATGGGGACATACTTATTGACTAGCACCGCTTTCCATCCACAGACTGATGGACAGTCAGAAAGGACGATACAAACTCTGGAAGACATGCTGAGAGCATGTATGTTAGATTTCAAAGGAGGATGGGAGGACCATTTACCACTGGTGGAGTTCTCCTATAATAACAGCTATCAGGCAAGCCTTCAAATGGCTCCTTATGAGGCTTTATATGGTAGACCGTGTAGGTCACCGGTATGTTGGACAGAGGCTGGAGAACCTACATTGATCGGACCAGAACTAGTCGCGGAGACCACTGCGCAAATAAAGTTGATACGTCAACACTTACTGACTGCACAGAGTCGGCAGAAGAGTTATGCTGATAAAAGGAGACGATTTCTGGAATTTGAAGTGGGAGACTTGGTATTTCTAAAGGTCTCGCCACGGAAGGGACATATGAGGTTCGGAAAGAAAGGAAAACTGTCACCAAGATTTGTGGGACCATTTTCCATCATGAGAAGAGTGGGGGAGGTGGCTTATCAGATAGCACTCCCATCACAATTAGCAGCTCTACACGATGTGTTCCACTTGTCGATGCTAAGGAAATACAATCCGGATCCGTCCCATGTTTTAAATGTTCAAGATATTGAAGTACAAAGCGACGTGACGTATGTCGAGAAGCCGGTCAGGATAGTGGAGACCGAACAAAGGGTGTTCCGAAACAGAGCGATTCAGTTCATAAAAGTGGTATGAGACCGTCATGGTGATGAAGAGGCCACGTGGGAACTTGAGTCGGAGATGAGAATAGCTCACCCCGAATTATTTGTGTAATTTAATTTGAGAACCCTACTTCACTCGATTTTCGGGACGAAATTTTAAAAAGAGGGTTATATTGTAACACCCCAATTTCTCAATGAAGTGGAAAATTACCAAAATGCCCCTGGGTTGTTAAATTAATTATTTTATGATGATAAGTAAGGAAATAGTGGGGCCCATTGCTCAAATTAAAATCATATGAGCACATTATGTGTGTTAAGCTTGATTGGATGGGTAATTTTCATCATTTGGGTCAAAAATGGCTAAATGGGTCAAAGGGCCCAAATGGGACCCATCGGGTCAAAATGGTTGATTTGACCATTTTGTGAATTTAAATTAAATGGGGTTAAGCTTATTTGATTGGAAATCAAGTAGAGAAAAAATGGGTAGGCCTGATCCATATGCAAAAACCGATTACAAATGACCAAAATACCCATAATTGGGTCATGGAGTCAAAAACGGGTCAAGGAGCTAAAAGTGGACCCAACGGGTCGAGTTGACTATTGTTGACCGTGTGAACCCTCAAGGGAGCTAAAACACGAGTTAAATCAGTTGAGTGGGACTGAGGTGAGTTGAAATTAAATCAAGTTATGAGTCAACTCATGTGCATTGAATGAAAAACATTAAATGTGATGAGTTGGGTTGGAATAAAAATACCTTGAGTTTGGTGAGTCAAAATGGAAACCCATGGGACTGTAAATCAGTGAGTTCAAGTGGGAATTGGAAGAGTTTTGCTCAGCTTTAACCACCCAAAACAAGTCCCACACGTTGGGGACTTGTTTGGGGTGAGTTCCATGATCAATGATAAATGAAATGCATAGTTTGAGGTGAGTTGCTTGGGAATCTGAATGGCTGCATGGGTAGCTGCCAAGGGGTGCCTTGGATGGCACCCAATACCCATTGATTTGTGCATGAATTGACGAGGGAGTGGAGGAGTTGTGGTGGCTGAAAATACAAAAGCAATAAGCAACCATTTTGGGCGTGTTTTACCATTGTGAAAGCCTTACAATCCCATCACTCTCCCTCTCTCCAATTGGTGTTCTTGGCTGGAACAGCAGAGGCTTTTGGTACCAAATATCCAAGCATATAACCAGCAAGGAGTTAAGGAAGCAAGGATTAAAAGACAAGGATCAAAGGCATAAGAAAAGCTTGGAAAGTAGTAAGTTTTTCCATTGATTTATGTTTAATAAAATGGGAAAAATAAGACATGATTCGGCCATGAGATGGTCAAATCTATCAAGGGTTAAAGTAGGATTCTTTTATGCCCAATTAGATGGAAAACATGGACATAGGGTTCGGCCATTTTGGATGGCCGAACCCCATGAAATATTATGGTTAAACTTGATGGTTTTGTAAGATTTAAACCATGCAAGTATAGGACTGATTTTGGAGGTTTAAGATACATACTTTGGAAAGATTGAAAGCATGAATTTGAATGTCATAATTTGGCCATGCTATGGCCGAATTAAAACCCTATGAAAATGGGCTAATTTTTGGAGGTTTGTTTGAAAGTTAAAACCTGATTTAATATACTGTTATTACATTATTATCTGAGGTTTAAAAATAGTAAACCTAACCATTGGGGTTCGGCCACCATGGAGGGCCGAACCCCATGTAAAAGGATGTTGGTGTTCATGTTGGAAAAACATGTAAACCATAGACTTTTTATGGACTGTTTTGGATGGTTTGTTTGAAAGTTAAAACCTGATTTAATATACTGTTATTACATTATTATCTGAGATTTAAAAACAGTAAACCTAACCATTGGGTTCGGCCACCATGGAGGGCCGAACCCCATGTAAAAGGATGTTGGTTTTCATGTTGGAAAAAACATGTAAACCATAGACTTTTTATGGACTGTTTTGGACGGTTTGTTTGAAAGTTAAAACCTGATTTTAATATACTGTTATTACATTATTATCTGAAGTTTAAAAACAGTAAACATAGGCATTGGGTTCGGCCAACATGGAGGGCCGAACCCCATGTAAAAGAGGGTTGGTTTTCATGTTGGAAAATATGGAAACCATAGACCTTTGTGGACTGTTTTTGGGAGATTTTTATGTGATAAAGTTACTGATTTTGGGTTGGCCATGGGATGGCTAAACCATGGGTTTAACATGGCTATGGGGTAGAGCCAATTAGTATGTAAATAAAGGACATTGTTGGGCAAAAGAACCATAAGGGTTTCGGCCATGAGTATGGCCGAACCCCATGGACCGTTTTCATGGATCATTTTATGGATGTGGGTGTGATTAAAAATGGAATTATGTTTGCTGATTTGGTCGGCCAAAACATGGCTGAACCATGTTAAGGTTACGGTTAAGGTTGTAGAATTTAATCAAGGTATTGGTGGCAATGGCAAATCTGTTAATACAAGCCAAATGAAGAGATTGATCAAAAGGACTTATAAGATGTTTTAGGTCTCATATGTAAATAAGATTATGATTTACTTATTGTTACATAATAAGGTACCGAAAGTTGAACGACGAACGAGTCGTGACCGGTTAAAGCCTAAGAAAGAACGGACGCTGAAGTGATTCTTCAGTAGGTTTCCTACCTACTTGTAACCACGGTTTTTACCCAGTTTTCTTATGATACTCTTGTTTTAATATATGTGTTTCAAATGATATATTATGCATTAACAAATGGCATACAGGCATTGGCATCTCATGCATAGTCATGGGATAATGAATGAAGTTCTACAGTGATGGTTACAAATGTACATGATGGGGGTTGCTCATTGCATGTACATATTTTATAGAAGAGATGAAAGTGTGTTGTAATTTACCTTGTCGGTGCAAGGCACGTCAAGTGATGGCTACAAATGTACATGATGGGGGTTGCTCATTACATGTGGTAGCCCTGATTCGGGAACCTACTGGGCGCGTTGATCTAACGCCCTAATTCTATCCTCAGAGGAGATTGCAGGTACAAGCAAAGGGAAAGGAAAGGTCGTTGACTGGGAGGGGAGCCAAGCCTAAGTGCTTGAATGAAGGACTAAATTATTTTATATTACTGTCTTTTGAATACTTTTGTGGGACATGTAATAATTCACTACTTGCTATGGTTTGATTAGGTTGATAACATTTGGATGGTTGATCTATGTTACTTGCTATCTGGTATTTCTATTCGCAATTAATCTAGGTTATTCCGCATGTTGATGTAAGTTCCATGTGTGATTCGTAATCATGGTCTAGTCCATATACAAATGGGTGGCCAGTTAAGGTTCAGACTTGGGTAGTCTGAACTTAACTCACGTCGTGACGCCACCCGCTCTCTTTCGATGTTTTATTATAACTTTAAAAAAAAAAATTAGACTCTGAAATTCTCGGAAAGGGTGGGGCGTTAAAATGTAAATGGCCTTAAAATGAGGTAAAGGATGGAGAACCAAGGACCTTAGGGTTCGGCCATGGTGTATGGCCGAACCCCATAGAGAATTATTGAATTATGTTATGTATTTAGATCATGGAAATAATGGGAGGATGATATTAAGTTTAATTGATTTTAAACATGGTAACTGATGTTTCTAAAAGATGAACCTAATGTATGGTTACACCCATGGAGGGACCTTGGTTCATGGACTTAAATATTGTAATTGAGTTCATGGAGAAGATGGAGATAAGACATCATGGTTCGGCCGATATATGCATGTTTAAATGGATGGATAATCAAGCTAAGGAATGGAAGCATTTGTAGCGTTTTATGTTATGATTAAATAAATCATTTGTGGATCCATGATTATGGATCAGTTATGGACCTAGATATGTATAAAAGAGAGGAGTGTTTAGCCATAGAAGGAAGGATGGCTAAGATGGAAAAATGGTGGAAAATGGAAGGACCATGGGTTCGGCCATGGTGTATGGCCGAACCCCATGAACCACTGTAATGGGTCATATGGTATTATATCATGATTTGATGGATCATTTTTAGAACTAGGTTTATGGATCAGATTATGGACTTAGGCATGATTTAATGAATAAAATGTTTAGCCATAGATAGAGTAATTGCAATGTTGTAAATAGGTGAAATTGATGGACCATGGGTTCGGCCATGGTGTATAGCCGAACCCCATGGGAATGTTATTGTGGACTTAAGTGGTTATTGATGTTAAATGATTAATCTATAAGTGTTTAGATTAATGAAACAAAGATGGCTTGATCTTGGATTTTAAAAGATCAAAGGATTGAAAATAAGGCACAAAACCAAAGGAGTGAGGTTCGGCCATGTTGTATGGCCGAACCCTACTAAGGAATTTTATGGACTTAGGTTGTTGTGTGTGTTAAAAGTTTAATGTGTGAATGATTAGATTAATGGAATGGTGATTGGACTTAATTAAAAGGATCAAATGACTTGAAAGAGGGACCAATATCAAGATGGTGAGGTTTGGCCATGTTGTATGGTCGAACCCTACTAAGGTGGATTTCGGTGGACTAAGGGTTAAGTAATTAGTTAAGTGGTGATTGAGTAATAAATAAAGGAAGGGTTAAAATCAAAGTAAGTGAGGTTCGGCCATGGTGTATGGCCGAACCCCACAAGGGTGTGTTTATGGACTTAAACCAAATGGTAAATCAAATAGATTATGGATTGACTTGTTGATATGTAACAAGGTGACGGGACCACACAAACGGTGCGCGATCTTGAACGGTTGCCGGTTTAAAGCTCAAGGACACCTTAGTTGTCTTGGGTAGGATTCCTACATCATTGAAACCATGGATATGTATTATGTATTTATGATGATTTTATTTCATGTTTGATAAGTTATTTTGGTATCAAACAATATGTTGCAATTATGGGATTTCCATGCTATGTTTTATAATATTCTATAGCATGTTGGCATTTGCATCTCATGCATGGCATGGGAGGGATGTTATATAACTGGAGACCCACGCTCAGTCGGGGCATCCGTAAGTCGTAAGGGGATACCTTGATGAGGAGCTTTCCATCAAGAGGATACTTATATGAAATGTAACCGGAGGCCACACTCCGTCGGGGCATCCGAAAGACCACTGTGGGGATACCTTGATGAGGAGAATTTCATTAAGAGGTTACTATGTATTTGTGATGGGTGGGACTCATTGCATATGGTAGCATGGCATGGCATTGAATCAGCATGATTATGATCTTTATTATCATGCAAGGTTTCTGATTTTTATCTGTATGATTGGATCTCTATTATCATACATTATTTTGGATATGATGTTTTACAAGTATAATATGGTATGTTATATCTGGATTTTATATACTAACCCATGTGTTAGCCCTAATTGGAATACCTACCGGGTGCGTTGTTTAACGCCCTACTTCTACCCTAGTTGATGATACAGGAAGGGAATGGAACGAGGACGTGATTGGAGCCAAGCTCAGGAGCTTGGATGATTAAGTTATATGTTGTTTAAGTTACTCATGGATATTGTATTTGAGTAGCTAGTAATTGGGAATGTAATAATGTAGATATATTTGCTATGGCTTGGGTGGTTAATGTTTGGATATTTAAGTTATGATAAGTATGGTTAAGTGTTTGACTACTTTGCTATCTAAATTGGAATAGGATTGTTATCCTATTGTTATTCCGCATATATAATTTATTCAACAAGTTAACTTGAGTACGTGTGAACCATTTTAGTGGACTTGGTCCACGCACACGTATGGTTGGCCAGTTAAGGTTCGACCTTTGGAAGCTCGGACTTAGCTCACGTCGTGACGTTCCGCTCTCTATCACTTTTTAAAAAAAAAAATAGACTTTGATTTTCGGAAAGTAAGTGAAAAAGGACGGGGTGTTACAGTGTATGGCCGAACTCCATGAATCAATGTTATGGATCGATTTTGGACATAAACATAAGGTAATGGCAAAAATGTAAATATGGTCTAAAATGAAAGACCATAGGTTCGGCCATGGTGTATGGCCGAACCACATGGGAAATATTTGGTGGATCATATTTGGATTAAGGAATCGGTTATGGACTTAATATAGTGATTGATTAAATGGAGAATTAATTGGAGGATATAAATATATGTTATTGGATTATGGGTTATGTTAGCCATGGATGGAAATGTTGTAAATATGTGAAAATATTGGACATAGGGTTCGGCCATGATGTATGGTCGAACCCCATGAACTATTTGTATGGAAACATAAGCCTTATGAAAATAAGCAAGGTAAATGGCTATAGATATGTATAATGGCAATGTTGTAAATAAGTAGAAGTAATGGACCATGGGTTCGGCCATGGTGTATGGCCGAACCCCATGAGGAATGTTTTATGGACTTGGACTTCATGGTAAATCAAATAGGACATGGTTTTAATTGATTGATATATTATAAGGTAACAGGACCTCATCAGGTGTGTACGATCGTGAGCGGTTACCGAACGAAAGCGTAAGGACACGTTAGTGGTATTTGGTAGGATTCCACCTCTTTGAAACCATGGGTTTAATGTATAATGTTTTTATCTTACTTTGATGAATTTATGTTGTAAAAGTTATGTTTCAAATTGTGAGTCTTAATGCTATGTTTATATGATAAAATAGCATGTGTTTCATTGGCATCTCATGCATGGCATGGGGTGAATGATATGTAACCGGAGGGGCCACATTCCGTCGGGGCGTCCGAAAAACGTATGTGGGGTACCTTGATGTGTTTTTCTATCAAAAAGAAACCGGAGGGACCACACTCCGTTGGGGCATCCGAAAGACCTATGTGGGTGTACTTATATGTATTTGTGATGGGTGGGACTCATTTCATTTGACATCATGACATGGCATGGTTTATATGGCTTTTGACATTATGATATTATTATTTATGTTTTGTACTAACCATGTGTAAGCCCTAATTGGAATACCTACTGGGCGCGTTATTCTAATGCCCTACTTCTACCCTAGTGGATGATACAAGAAACAAGGGGAACGATGAACGCGAAACGGGCCAGGCATAGGAGCTTGGATGATTATAGTTTATATTTTAATTAAGTTACTTATGGACTTTTAATTTGAGTAACTAGACTTCGGACATGTAATACTTTAGATGGTTTGCTATGGTTGGATGTTTATTTGGATAATTGAGTTAACTTTAATTATGATTAAAGATGTGACGTACTTTGCTAGCTCAAATGTAATAGAACTAGGTTCTATTATAATTCCGCATGTTTATATTGTTATGTGTGAACTGTTTTTCATGGACTTAGTCCATGCACACATAGGGTTGGCCAGTTAAGGGTCGGACTTTAGAAGTTCGGACTTAGCTCTCGTCGTGACGTCCCGCTCTTGCTCACTCTGTTATTTTTTTTTTTTAAAAAAAAGAGACTCTGATTTTCGTAAAGCGTAGAGTGAAAAAGGGCGGGGCGTTACATTAGATGGGTAAGGAGTTGGGTCAATTGCCCAATTAAGACCCAACGGATTATGGATAAGGTTCAATTGAAATAAATGGGTAAGATTTATTTAATTGGGTCAAATGCCCAATTGGGACCCAATGGGTCATAGATGAGCTAATTAGAAGTAAATGGGTAAGGTTTGATAATTGGGTCTAATAACCAATTAAGATACAAGGCATGAGATCCACCTCATCAAGTGAGGTGGCATGTATGTGACATGGCTAAGTGGGACCCCAAGTGCCATGTGTCATGGTTGACTTGGTCGACCACCAATTGTGTAACGCCCCGCCCTTTTTCACTCGCCGAAAATTAGAGTCCATTTTATTTTTTGAATAAAATAAAAGAGTGAGAGAGAGCGGGACGCCACGACGCGAGCTAAGTCCGAGCTTCAAAAGCCCGACCCTTAACAGGCCAATCATACGTGTGCGTGGACCAAGTCCACTAAAACGGTTCACACGTACTCAAGTTAACATGCGGAATAAATCATAGATGCGGAATTATAATAGAATCATAATTCTATTCCATTTTAGATAGGAAAGTAGTCCAACACTTACCAATAATTATCTTAAGTTAAAATATCTAAAATTAACATTCAAACCATAGCAAATATATCTATGTTATTACAGTCCTGACTGCTAGTTACTCAAATCACATTATCCATGAATAACTTAAATAAAACGAAACTAAAACATCCAAGCTCCTAAGCTTGGTTCCGATCTCGTTCCTCGTTCCGTTCATTCCCTGTGTCATCAACTAGGGTAGAAGTAGGGCATTAGACAAAGAGCCCAGTAGGTATTCTAATTAGGGTCAAACACATGGGTTAGTATAAAAATCCAGATATAATACATCATGTCGTATCTGTAAAACATCATATCCAAAACAGTGTATGATGATAGAGATGCAATCATACAGATAAAAACCAGAAACATTGCATGATAATAGAGATCATAATCATGCTGATTTAATGCCATGCCATGGGTGTCAATGCCATGAGTCCCACCCATCTTCCATGACACAATCACAAAATATCCTCTTGATGGAAACGCCTCATCAAGGTAACCTCACGAATGCCTTACGGACGCCCCGACGGAGCGTGGACTCCGGTTACCTCTTGGTGGATAATGCACACCAAGGTCTTCCCCTTGATGGAAACTCCTCATCAAGGTATCCTCACGAATGCTTTACAGACGCCTCGACGGAGCGTGGACTCCAGTTACCTCTTGGTGGATAATGCACACCAAGGTCTTCCCCTTGATGGAAACTCCTCATCAAGGTATCCTCACAAATGCTTTACGGACGCCCCGACGGAGTGTGGATCTTCGGTTACATTTCATCCCTCCCATGCCATGCATTAGATGCAAATGCCAACATGCTATGTAAAAATACAAATTAAAGCATTTAAAATCTCATACTTGAAACATATCATTTATACAAAATAACTCATCAAAATAGGAATTAAAACCATCATACATATCCCATGGTATCAATGAGGTAGGAATCCTACCAATGATCAACTAATGTGTCCTTGCGTTTTTGTCCGAAAATCGCTCATGATCGCACATCGCTTGTGAGGTCCTGTTACCTTATTATGTAAAAATAAATCAAACCTATGTTCCATTTGATTTCCAACCATAAACATACTTAGTGGGGTTCGGCCATTCAACGTGGCCGAACCTCACTTGGTTTTGGGTCCCTCTTTTGATTCATTAACCAATCATACATAAGTTAGTCATTTAGCATTAATAAAATCTTAAGTCTACAAAATCTTCTCCATGGGGTTCGGCCATACACCATGGCCGAACCCATGGTCCATCATTTTAATCATATTTCCATATTAGCCATCATTCTTTCCATAGCTAATCACTTAGCTTATTTACACATGATTCATTAATCATAACATAAAACCCTAATGGATCACTTCATTCCTTGCTTAATCATTCATTTATCTAATCATACATAGATCTCTAAATGTCCATAAAATGGTTCATGGGGTTCGGCCATACAACATGCCGAACCCATGATGTTCATCTTCATCCTCCCTTTGCATCATTTACAACATTTAGACCCATAATAAAGTCCCTCCATGAGGGGTTTAATCATACACTTAGATTCCTCATTTTAAAACCCAAAGATCCATAATAAATCCACTAATGTTTTTCCATGGGTTCCTTATTTCCTCATTTCAAGTTCATCATTTACCACATGTATACCTTATTTAAGATCACTAAGCTATTTGCATGATTTTCATCCTTTACCACTCATTAACATTTACCAACCTCCATCCATCATTCTCATCCTTAAAACCCTTTAAACATCAACAATATACCTCCATGGGGTTCGGCCATGGTGTATGGCCGAACCCATGGTCCATGGTTCTTCACCATTATAACATTTTAGACCATCTAAAATGATTAACAATTCTCCATTATTTCCCTCCTTTAAAACCCTTTCAAATCATTGACATACATCCATTTTAAAACCTTTTAAAATCCTTAATACCTTTCCATGGGGTTTGGCCATACAACATGGCAGAACCCTATAGTTCATCACTTTCTCTCATAAATCAATTAACCATGATCATATTCTTTGATGGGGTTCAGCCATACATCATGGCCGAACCTCATCCACCCCTTTTTGTCCTTGAGAGTTCTCATACATAAAATTTAGGGTTTGGCCATGCAAGGCCAAACCATGATCCTTGATCATTCACCATTCCATACATGAGCCATGCATAAAGTCTTTAACCATAATAAAATTAGGGTTCGGCCATGCAAGGCCAACCCATGATCCATGATCATAATCGTTATATTGTTCATGTAAGAAGTCCTTAGCCATAACATGACTAGGGTTCGGCCATGAAATGGCCGAACCATGTTCCTTGACCATCCTTTCTTACTTAATAAAATCACCTCAAGTACTTACCGATTTCGTGACTCCTCCAATTTCTTTCACTCCTTCTTGTTCCTCCGATCTTTTCCTTCCTTAGCCTCTTCCTCCTTCCTTCTTGATCCTTGGCCGAGATTGATCTTGATAAAATCTCTAGGAGTGGTTCGGCCAAGAGGTATAGGTTTGAGAGAGGGAGAAAGAGAGAAGATTTAAGATAAAAACTCAAAGTGTTCTCCCTTTGTCAATGATAGTGGTCGGCCTTGAGTGAGAGGGAGAGAGTGAGATGAAAATACTCTAAGTGTTCCTTGTCTTGAGAGGGGGATCGGCCAAGAGAGAGAGGCGGAGAATGAAATGAAACTCCAAGTCCTTTCTTGATAAATGAGGGTCGGCCAAGGGTGGTGTCCTTTGGTGATGCCCTTTTTTAACTCCCATGACCCTTCACCTCCCTCCTTAATGTTCCATTTGGAGGTTTCATCCCATGAGATGAAACACTCCAACCGTATGACCCTTGGGTTTCCATCTTGAGATGGAAACCCTCCATCTCTCCAACATGTATGCCTTGTGTAACCTCCAAAAACCTTTCACCTCCTCATTAATGATCCATTTGGAGTTTCATCCCATGAGATGAAACTCCCATGTCTCCAACGTGTAGCCTTGATTTGGTCTTGTGAGATGCATCTCTTCACCTTCCCACTCCACTCACTTAAGATCAAGGTCCCATTAACTTCCACTCAACCCATCTCTTTAACTCAACTCACATCTTTAATTCAACTCATTTAACTCACTTAAAATCAACTCAATTACTTGATTCCATTTCCAACTTAATTCAGCCCCAATTTAATTAAGCTTGAACTCACTTGGTGGTCAACCAAGTCAACCATGACCCATTGGATCCCAATTGGGCATTTGACCCAATTGCCAACCTTGACCCAATTACATAAGTCTTACCTATTTACTTCAAGTGAACCTTATCCATGATCCGTTGGGTCTTAATTAGGAAGTTGATCCAACACCTTACCCATCTAAGGTCTATCTCCATTAGTTTACAAATTAAATGGACAATTTCCATATAAATTCATAACTTGAAAAACCGGGGTGTTACAAATTGAGTCCAAGTTTAATTAAAGGTGTGGCTGAATTAAATTGGATTAAGTTCAGTTGAGTGACTTCAAAATGGAATGAAGGAATTGAATTAATGAATGAGTACAAGTCTTGAGTTTAAAATATTTGAGTTAAAGTGAGTTGAATGGGAAGTTAATGGGACTTTCATTTTAAATGAGTGGAGTGGGAAGATGGAGGGTTTCCATCTCAAATGAGGAAACCCAAAAGGCATACACGTCGGAAGTGAATGGATGCCATGGTGAAGACCAAGGGACACCTTGGTTGGTAAATAGTTAAGATGGGGGGTTTCCATCTTAAATGCACAAGTTGGGAAGGTGGAGGGTTTCATCTCATGAGATGAAACCCATGGATACACGTTGGGGAGATGGAGGGTTTCCATCTCATGATGGAAACCCAAGAGGCACATGTTTGGGGAGTTTCATCTCATGGGATGAAACCCCCAAAGGAAGTATTAATGAGGGAGGTGAAGAGTTATAGTTGTTACAAAGGGGCATAACCCAAAAGACACCACCCTTGGCCAAATTCCATTGCACAACAAAGAGAGTTCTTTTCTTCATCTCACTCTCTCCTTCTCTCTCTTGGCCGATCCCCCTCTCAAGACAAGAAACACTTAGAGTATTTTCTATCTCAAGCTTCTCTGCTCCTCACTCAAGGCCGACCCTCTCAAAGACAAAGGAGAAAGGACTTAGAGTTTTCCATCTCAAGCTCCTCTCCCTCTCACAAGAACTCTAAGTCCGACCCTCTCACAAAGACAAAGGAAGAAGACTTAGATTCTCTCCCTCTCAAGCTCACTCTTGGCCAAAGATCAAGGAGGAAGAAAGAAGAAAGACTAAGGAAGGAAAAGAAACTGGAAGAGTCGCGGAATTGGTAAATACTTGATGAGATTTTATTAAGTAAGAAAAGAGGTTAAAAAGAACATCCCATTTTGGATTGGAGAGTTGGCCAAGATATTCTGGGCCATGGATTTAAAATCCATCAAGGAATGGGATGGATTGAACAAAGGAAGGGTGATTAGGGTTACCCACATGATTAATGGATATGATTAAGCATGAAAAATCATGGTTTGGCCCTTGCATGGCCAAACCCTAGGTTTTACGTATAAGAACCCCATCAAAGGATCAAATCTTGGATGGATGATTTTTTAAAAGAAAATGATGAACCATAGGATTCGGCCATGTTGTAAGGCCGAACCCCATGGAAGGATATTAGTGATTTTTAGTGGGTTTAAAGGATGAAAATCATAGATATATGTTAGTGTTTTTAAAAGGTTTTAAAGGATGATAATGATGGGAGATTATTGGTGATTCTAAGTAGGTCTTAAATATTGCAAAGCATAATCTAAAATGTTGTAAATGGTAAAGAATCATAGACTATGGGTTCGGCCATGTTGTATGGCCGAACCCCATGGAGGGATGTTGATGGACTTAGATGCATTTGGACCATGAAAATGATGGAAGACATGTTGATGGACTTTGGGTTGTAAAATGATGACCTACGTGTATGATTAAACCCCCCATGGAGGGATTTGATTTATGGACTTAATGTGGTAAATGATTTAAAGAGAGGATAAAAATGGGACACCATGGGTTCGGCTATGTTGTATGGCCGAACCCCATGAACCATTTTAATGGGTCATTTATGGATCTATGCATGTTTAAATGAATGAATGATCAAGCAAAGGAATGGAGGGATCTATTAGGGTTTTATGTTATGATTAATGAATCATGTATGGATCATTTTTGGGACTTAAGTCATGTGTAAATAAGCTAATTGATTAGCTATGGAAAGAATGATGGCTAAGATGGAAATATGATTAAAATGATGGACCATGGGTTCAGCCATGGTGTATGGCCGAATGCCTTGGAGAATGTTTTGTGGACTTAGGGTTTTATTAATGTTATATGATTAACTTATGTGTGTTTGGATTAATGAATCAAAAGATGGCATGATCTTGGACCCACATTTATTTAAAAGATCAAGGACTAAGAAGAGGGATCCAAAACCAAGTGATGTTCGGCCATGTTGTATGCCCGAACCCCACTAACGCATGTTTGTGGACTTAAACATGGTTGGAAATCAAATGGAACATGGGTTTGATTTATTGATATGTAATAAGGTAATGGGATCTCATAAGCGGTGTACGATCGGCTTGACGAGATCAGTGAGCGGTATTCAGACAAAAACGCAAGGACACGTTAGTTGGTCATTAGTAGGATTCCTACCTTATTGAAAACCATGGAATATGTACATGTGAATGTTTTATTTGAATTATTTTGGTATCAAATGATATGTCTTAATGATGGGATTTTAATGCTATGATTTGTATTATTACATAATATGTTTGCACTTGCATCTCATGCATAGCATGGGAGGGATCAAATGTAACCGGAGATCCACGCTCTGTCGGGCCGTCCGTAAGGCATTCGTGGGGGTACCTTGATGTGCATTATCCATCAAGAGGGATGTATGATTGATTTATAACCAGAGATCCACACTCCGTCGAGGCGTCTGTAAGGCATTCGTGGGGATACATTGATGAGGATTTTCCATCAAGAAGGATATTATGTGATTGTGATATGGGTGATGGGTGGGACTCATGGCATATGACACCCATGGCATGGCATTGAATCAGCATGATTATGATCTCTATTATCATGCACTGTTTCTGGTTTTTATCTGTATGATTGGATCTCTATTATCATACACTGTTTTGGATACGATGTTTTACAAGTACGGCGTGATGTATTATATCTGGATTTTTATACTAATCTATGTGTTTGACCCTACTCGGAGTACCTACTGGGCGCGTTGTCTAACGCCTTACTTCTACCTTAGATGATGACACAGGAAACGGACGGAACGAAGGACGCGATCGGAACCAATCTTAGGAGCTTAGATAATTTAGTTTCACTTTATTTAAGTTTATTCATGGACAATGTAATTTGAGTAGCTAGTATTTGAGAATGTAATAGCTTAGACTATTTTCTATGGATCGAATAATGATTAATCTAGATTAAGTTAATTTATATTGATTGCCTTCCTTGCTAAGTAAATGTTGTAATCCGATGTTATTTCCGCAATGGGTATTCCGCAAGTCGTAGTATCGCGTGTGAAATGTTTTAGTTGACTTGTCCACTCACACGCATGGTTGGGCAGTTAAGGTCGGGCTTTGGAAGCTCGGACTTAGCTTGCGTCATGACGTTCCCGCTCTCTCTCACTCTTTTATTCAAAAAAAAAAAAAAAATAGACTCTGATTTTCATCGAGTGAAAAAAAGCGGGGCGTTACAGTTTGATCTGGAAGTCAATCTCCCTTTTTGGAGGCAAACTAGGGAGTTCTGTCAGGAATACCTCTGCGTAGTCTTTCACTACCGTAGGTAGGTCAGCCATCAGCGCCTTCTCTAATCTGATGCAATTTTCTAGTCATAGGAATGCTCAGTCTGTCGGCATGTACTACATATCGTTTTCCCTCGGGTGACCAAAAGATCACTCTGCGAAGATGACAGTCAACGCTGGCCTAGAAGTTAGCCAACCAAGCCATGCCAAATGTGATATCGTATTCTATCATCTAGAGTACCAGATAATTGAATTTAAATCTGAACCTAACAAGTTCAGTGTCTACAAAAGTGCAGATTAGACCCAGTGATGTGTCTCCAATAGGGGATACAATAGTAAGTACAGTGAACAATTGTTATACTAGTGTGACACTTCGGAATTCCATGTTATCAATATTTATGGAATTTGCCATTTTAATTGTGAATTAACGGATATGGACCTTAGATGGGTAAGGTGTTAGGTCAATAGCTCAATTAGGACCCAACGGTTATGGTATAAGGTCCAATTTAAATTAAATGGGGTTGAATTAAAATGGTAATGCAATATGTCTATAAATAAGGGATTGTCTAGATGAGGATGACACACACACACGCATGCACAAAATCAATGAGTGATATTCGAACAAGGTTTGTCCTAAATGGGCAACATGCATAGATGAGTTTGGATTAGGCAATAACATCTGATTGCCTAATCCAAATAAAGAAGATGTCTAAAATATAGGTTGTTTGGCCGTGTAGGTGAGATATGCGCATCCATGAATGATGTGTTGGAGTATCTTTAAAAGGAGTCCTTTCCTTTGATTAAAGGTGGTATTAAGGAATTACTAAATTGAAGGTCACGGCATCTTCTAAATATAGGACCGATTGGAAGAGAGGTAGCATAAGAAGGAAGGGACGCACGACATACACACAAAATCAAGGGAAGGGATTGACGCTGGGTGCTCTAGCAAGAAGGTGTTCTCGGCAGTGTGCAGAGAAGGAAAGGGCAGCCAAGTGTGTGAAAGATCAAGTAGAAAGAGGCTAAGGAAGAACAAGTCGGAGCGAAGGAAAACCGGAGGAGTCGCGGAACTAGTAAGTAATTTCGATAATTTTCTTTAAAGAAAGGAACCATAGGGTTCGGCCATGGTGTATGGCCGAACCCCATGGAAGAAAATTGGGGGATGAATATAGTAATTTAGTGGAATGATGAACCATAGGATTCGGCCATGTTGTATGGCCGAACCCCCTGAAGAGTTATTGGTGGACTTAGAGGTATTTTGGACCATGGAGATTATGGGGGAAAGTTGGTAATTGTAATAGGTTTAAAGGTGGTTAATGATGATCAAAATTGATGATCTAAATGTATGATTAAAACTCCCTCATGGAGGGACTTTGTTATGGTCTAAATATTGTAAATGATTTAAGGGGGGGATGAAAAAATAAGACATCATGGGTTCGGCCATGGTGTATGGCCGAACCCCATGACCCATTTTATAAACCATTTAGAGATATGCATGTGTAAATAAATGAATAATTAAGCTAGGATATGGAGGGTTTTATTTATGGTTCTATGGTTGTGGATCATTGGTGAATCCATGTATGTAATGTCTAAATTTATGGACCTATATTTATGGACCTAAGATTATAAGTCATTTAAATGGAGAAGATGAGAAATGAAATATCATAGGTTCGGCCATGGTGTATGGCCGAACCCCATGAATCTTGTTCGAGGGTTATTTATTTGCCTAAGCATATTTTAAATGAATAAAATGGACAGCCATAGATTAAGCAATGGCATGGATGTAATAAAAGGTGAAAGTGATGGATCATGGGTTCGGCCATGGTGTAATTGCTAAATGATTAAATGATTGACTTAGGGGTTATTGATTAATAAACCAAAGGAGGGACAAAAACCTAGTAATTGAGGTTCGGCCATGATGTATGGCCGAACCCCACAAGTTGGGTTTATGGACTTCGACATTATTGTAAATCAAATAGGACATGGTTTTAATTAATTGTTGTGTAATAAGGTAACGGACCTCACAAGGTGTGTACGATCGTGAGCGGTTACCGGACGAAAGCGCAAGGACACGTTAGTGGTCTTTGGTAGGATTCTACCTCTTTGAAACCATGGGTTTATGTACAATGTTTTTATCTTAATTTGATGAATTTACATTGTAAAAGATGTGTTTCAAATGTGAGTTTTAATGCTATGTTTACAATATAAAATAACATGTGTTTCATTAGCATCTCATGCATGGCATGGGGTGAAGGATGTAACGCCCGCCCCTTTTTCACTCGCTTTTTCGAAAATCAGGGTCTATTCTTTTTTTTAAAAAAAATAGAAGAGTGAGAGAGGGCGCGGACGCCACGACGCGAGTTAAGTCCGAGCTTCTAAAGCCCGACCCTTAACTGGCCAACCCCACGCGTGCGCGGAACTAAGTCCACGAAAATGGTTCACGCGTAGGAAATAAGCTCGCGGATTATAATCATTGCGGAACATGATAATAGAGTCTATCCTACCGGTTTTTAGATAGAAGGGAAGATACAACATTAAATTACCAAAATACCCCTATGATCGTATTTATATCACCAAAATGTAATTGTCCATAAGTAACGTCCAAACCATCGCAAGAAATGTTAATTTAGACAACCCGACAAGCTAAGTTACTTTAAAATTACATCTCCAAAATGCAAACGTAAATAAACTAAGACTGCGCTTCCCAAGCTCCTAAGCTTGGCTCATGTCATGTCCACCGCCTCCTCCGTCTCCTGCGTCATCAGCTAGGGGAAAAGTAGGGCGTTAGTCAACGCGCCCAGTAGGACTCCTAGTAGGGCTAGCACATGGATTAGTAATAACAGCATGCAGATAATATTATAGAAAACCCATGCACTTTGGGCAATGTCATGCAATGGGTGTTCTATGTTATGAATCCCACCCATCAATCTCATCCTCATTCTACAATGTCCCTTTTTCAACCATCCATAGTGTCCCAAATAAAATCCATACCATCATCGTGCTATGACCCTCTTGATGGAAAAGCCTCATCAAGATGCGGTCCACACTAGGCATCCCCCCCCTTGATGGAAAAACCATCATCAAGGTATACCAAATACATATAATATCCCCCTTGATGGAAAACCATCATCAAGGTATCATAATTACAAGAGTTCCCCCCCTTGATGGCAAAGCCTCATCAAGGTATAATAATACATATGTGAAATGTCCCCATGCTGTTTATCGGTCGCCCCGATGGAGCATGGACTCCGGTTTCATTTCATCCTTCCCCTGTCTTATGCCTCCCATGCCATGCATGAGATGTAGATGCCATATGCCATGTAATATATGAAATTCAATAGTAATAAAACCCATCTTAAAACAATTATAAGATTACCAACTAAATCCAAGGGAAACCATCCCACAATATTTAATCCAAAACCCATCATAAACATTCACATAATTTCCAAAATAATTTAGAGTAAAACATCACATGATACATAATCCAAAACTTATCTTAAAGATAACCACACGATTTCCAAAATAGATTAAAGAAAACATCACCCAAATCCATGGCTTACAAAAAGGTAGGAATCCTACCGAATACAGTGTAGCGTTCCGTTATGTTTTTCGTTCGATAATCCGGTCGCCGATCGCGTACCGTTTGCGACGTCCCGATACCTTATTACATTTACCGAATTAGTCCATACGTTATCCATGATTAAGTTCCTAAGTGATCATAACCCTAGATCCATTCAATGATCCTTAACTATATTACAAGTTTATCAAAAATCGGTCCTTAACTTAGCCCATTATCCATTGGTTAAAACACATACATAAAACCGATTTTGGCCATTTCAAATATTCCATTGGGCGAGCCTAAAATGCAGCATCTATACGTTTTATTTAATCATTCATAATGCATTCGATTCCATGTCTAATCCACATAGGGTTCGGCCATGTGCCATGGCCGAACCCATGGTTCTTCAAAGTGGCTATAAATTACGGTTTTGCCGCTCTTCTTCCATGTACATTTTGAATTCGTATTTGACCCATAAAATTGGGCCCATTTATAATTCCATAACATATCCAAAATCAGCCACCTATTGTTTGATTTTGAAAAACATTTGACCCCATATGTCCTTTCACATTTTGGCCCTAAAGGTTGCCCACAAAGGGATCATGGGTTCGGCCATACACCATGGCCGAACCCATGGTACCCTATCTTCATTTTCTTGGGTCCATTTTACTCCCTTTAATCCAATATCCAATGAAATTAAAACATCCATTTAAGTCCCCATTTTTCATGTCATTTAAATCATCACTTACATACTCATAAATCCACTTAAATTTGTCATCTCTTTCCATCATTTTCCATTCTTTTTACCTTCATTAAAAATCACTAACCTTCATTCATTTTGGCCCTTTAAAAACAAACTCCTAAGCATTGATACATACATTAACCTTAGACTAAAATTTATGCAAAATTGGGTCATGGGTTCGGCCATACACCATGGCCGAACCCATGATGTTTCTTTCTCCATTTTTCTTGGTTTCATTTACCCATTTTGACATACTTCCAATGAAGATTAAATCATCCATCTAAATCCTTATTTCCATAAAAAAAAATACTATATACTATACTTACCAATCTATTTCAAATTTCCATTCCTCTACATTATTTTCCATGCCTAGAAATCCCAAACCATTACCATAGGGTTCGGCCATACACCATGGCCGAACCCATGGTTCATGGCCCACCTTTCTTAGAGCCATTTAAGACCAAAGTTCTATGAACATTTGTCCATGATTTTTCTTTGTTAAAAATTCCATTTAAAATCAATAATATCATTCATTTGGTCCATTTAAAACTTATGTCATACACTTTGGAAATCCATTTGCAACTATTATTTCCTCCATTACTTTCTATCCTTTTTCATCCATTAAAATTACTATCTATCACCAACTTTAAGATCTTCATAAAAACCATTAATCATTTTTTTGTACTTAAAAACCCTAAACCATTTTTCCTACTTACAAAACCCTAATTAATTGCATACATCTTCTAATCACCCACCATTGACCATGGGGTTCGGCCATGCTACATGGCCGAACCCTATGGCCCATTAATCCATTAAAATCCCATTTTCCTATGCTTAATAAAGACTTAAAAATTCCACTTTTCCATTTCATCTTTTTCTTAATCCATTCCTCCATTTTTATCCATTTCTTATCTTACCTTTTGATGATTTAGATCGTGGCCCACAACGTTTTGGCCACATTTTGCTAAGGAATGGATTCCAATACTTAAAAAATAAGATCTTGTTTTAAGAAATCTTACCACCCGACGACTCCTCCGGTCCTTCTTTGCTTTTGGGCTTTCCTTAGCCTTCTCTTCTATTCTTCTCCTTGATGGACGGTCAAGATGAGCTTGATCAATGGTGGGGCCCTCAAGGTTTGGATCGGCTAAGATAGGGTTAGGTTGAGAGGGAAAGAGTATGGAGATGAGGGAGAAATCTTCAAGGGTCTTGGTGGCCCAAAGCTTACCTTCCCCTTCTCTTTTCTTCTTCTTTTTTTCTAAGTTTTTCTTCTAAGTTCTTTCTTCTCTCTTGCAAGGTAGGGGACATTTTTTGTGTGTGAGAAGAGCTAGAGTGAAATGGGTTAGTTTGGAAGGAGATGGAGGTGGGTGGAGTAGCCTTCACTCAAACATTAACTTCCTCACCAACCAAGCATGGGCTAGTTTGACTTTGGTGGTGGTGGTTGAGACCCAACCACCAAGCATGGCTCCCTTGTCCTCTTTGACTTGTCTATGTTGACCCTAATTAATCAACCTAATTAGTTAAGTTAAGTCCTCACTTAGGTTAATTAATTTCCATCCAATTTAATTCCATTAAATTATCTATCTAATAAATCCATCCATGGTTGACCAAGTCAACCATGGTGGACGGCCCCCACCTATACCTACCCCACTCGCCACCTCACTTGATGAGGTGGAGGTGGGCCCCACTTGGCCATGTTATTTTAATTCCATTGATTTTAACTTAGATAATTTTACAATAATTTTAATCAATTTAATTTACCTTAATTCACCTTAGTCTTCTTAAATTTATCCATGGTTGACCCCACTTTTTCCTTGGTCCACATGCCACCTCAATTGGTGAGGTAGAGGTGGGCCCCATTGGCTGTGTTACCTTGGTCCATTTATCACCTAACTTAGGTGATTTAAATTTTATTAAATGTATCCCTCTTATTGGATCACCATTGGGCCCATGGCCCAATTAGATTTTTGTCTTACCCATTTACCTTAGGGCTTAGTTACTTTGGCCCATTGGGTCCCATATGGCCCTTTGACCCAAATTGACTATCTTTGACCCAATTACTTACCATTGACCAATTAAATGTATTAATTCCAATTCATGGTTTATTGGGTAAACATTGGGCCCATGGCCCAATTAAATTCCCTCTTTACCTTAGGCTTACTTCAATTGGGTCCATTGGGTCCCAAATGCGTATTGGGCCCAATTTGACCATCCTTGACCCGATTAGTCCTCATTGACCCATTAAATGGATTTCATCCAATCCATGGCCCAATTGAGCCATCCTTGGGCCATTGTCCCAAAGTTGATCCATTTGACATTTCATCACATCAAATTCCAAATTAAAATAATTAAATGCCAAATATATTGATTCGAAAATTCGGGCTATTACAAAGGATATGTAACCGGAGGGGCCACACTCCGTCGGGGCGTCCGAAAAACCAATGTGGGGTACCTTGATGATGAGAATCCCATCAAGAGGTAACCGGAGGGGCCACACTCCGTCGGGGCGTCCGAAAGAGCTATGTGGGGGTACTTACATGTGTTTATGATGGGTGGGACTCATTGCATACGACACATGTCATTGCATTGTTTTTACATGAATTTATTATTATGTTATATGCATGTTTTGTACTAACCATGTGTTAGCCCAAAATAGAATACCTACTGGGCGCGTTGTTCTAATGCCCTACTTCTACCCTAGTGGATGATACAGGAAACGAGGGGAACGATGAATACGAAAAGGGCCAAGCATAGGAGCCTGGATGCTTTTAGTTTTTATTTTGCTTAAGATACTCATGGACTTATAATTTGAGTAGCTAGAATTCGGCATGTAATAACTTAGATAACTTTGCTATGGTCTGAATGGTTTGTTGGATATTTTAAGTTAACTTTAATTATGATTAAAGACTTGAAGTACATTGCTATCTAGAATGGAATAGAATTAGGTTCTATTATAATTCCGCAATTATGATTTTAATCCACATGTTTATATTGTTATGTGTGAACCGTTTTCATGGACTTAGTCCATGCACACATAGGGTTGGCCAATTAAGGGTCGGACTTTAGAAGTTTGGACTTAACTCGCGTCGTGACGTCCTGTTCTCTATCACTCTTTTAAAAAAAAAAAATAGACTCTGATTTTCGGAAAGCATAGTGAAAAAGGGCGGGGCGTTACAACTAGAGTACCAGTAGCTGAAATTGTAACGCCCCGCCCTTTTACACTCGCTTTCCGAAAATCAGAGTCTATTTTTTTTTTTTTAAGAGTGATAGAGAGCGGGACGTCACGACGCGAGTTAAGCCCGAACTTCTAAAGTCCGACCCTTAACTGGCCAACCCTATGTGAATACATGCGGATTAAATAATAAACTGCGGATTATAATAGAACCTAGATCTATTCATTTTTAGATAGCAAAGTACTTAGTCACTTAACCAAATTACCTTAAATTAAATATCCAAACAAACCATCCAAACCATAGCAAGATATCTAAACTATTACATGCCGCATTCTAGCTACTCAAATTACAAGTCCATGAGTAACATAAATAAAATATAGTCCAATCACATATCCAAGCTCCTACGCTTGGCTTTGATCACGTTCATCGTCCCTTTCCTTTCCTGTATCATCCACTACGGTAGAAGTAGGGCGTTAGACCAACGCGCCCAGTAGGTATTCCATTTAGGGTCTACACATGGTTAGTACAAATCATATATAATAACATAATGTCAAAACCATATAAAACAATGCCATGTCATGATGTCAAATGCAATGAGTCCCACCCATCACAAGTACATATAACCTCTTGGTGGGATTCTCATCATCATGGTACCCCACATAGGTCTTTCGAACGTCCCGACGGAGTGTGGCCCCTCCGGTATCTTCTTGATGGAAAATGCACATCAAAGTACCCCACATAGGTTTTTCGGACGCCCCGACGGAGTGTGGCCCCTCCGGTTACATATCCTCCCTCCCATGCCATGCATGAGATGCAAAAGTCCATATTCTATGCAATTTATACAAATCATAGCATTTCAAATCTCATTTTTAGAACATAATCTTTTTACGATATAACTCATCAAAATAAACCAAATAAATCATATTATATAAACCATGTTTTCAAAAAGGTAGAATCCTACCAAAGACCACAAAAGTGTCTTTGCTTCTTTATTCGACAACCGCTCACGATCGTGCACCGTTTGTGAGGTCTCGTCACCTTATTATACAACAATCAATCAAACCATGTTCTATTTGATTTCTATTTATGTCTAAGTCCATAAACCCAACTTTGTGGGGTTCGGCCATACACTATGGCCGAACCTCACCTCTTTGGTTTTAGTTCCCTCTTTTGAGTTCTTTGATCTTTTAAGTCCAATCATTCATCACCAAGTTAATCCTTTAAACTCTTAACATAAATCCATAAACCAACCTTAGTGGGGTTCGGCCGTACAACATGGCCGAACCTCACTCACTTGAGTTTGGTCCCTCTTTGTAATCCTTTGATCCAAAATCTTGCCATTTTTAAATCATAACACTAATCATTTATACAATAATTATTAAACATTAGTAACCACTTAAGTCCACAACACTTTTCTCATGTGGTTCGGCCATACACCATGGCCGAACCCATGGTTTATCATTTCCTCCCATATTTACACATTTGCCATTATTCCCATCCCTTCATGCTTAGGTCCAAAATTGATCATTCTTAAAAAACCCTATGTCCACCAAATATACCTTAGTGGGGTTCGGCCATACAACATGGCCGAACCTCACCATCTTGGTTTTGGTCCTTCCTTTGAGTCTTTTAATCCTTTAACTTAATCATCTAAACTTGGTAACCACCTAAGTCCATAAAAACACTCCTCATGGGGTTCGGCCATACACCATGGCCGAACCCATGATCTTTCATTTTAGCCTACATTTACAACATTGCCATTTATACCAATCCATAACCATTAACATAATCCATGAACATAGATATATATAATTAAATCCATTATTTCTTTGTTCAATCCTCCATTCATTTAACATGCATAACAACTCTAAATGTTTCTTTAATATGTTCCATCAAATACTCTTCCATGGGGTTCGGCCATACAACATGGCCGAACCCTATGGTTCCTTATTTTCCTTAAAATTGTATCATAACCATATGGTTTGATCTTTTAATGATTCCCATTCATACCTCCATCCAAAACCCTTTAACTCCTTTTAAAATCACAAGCATGCTTCTATGATTTCTATCTTTCAAATCCATTAAAATTATATAACCCATGTCCTTCCATGGGGTTTGGCCATGCACCATGGCCGAACCCTATGGTTCATCCTTTCCATTAAAACACAATATTCCTCCCCTAATTTTTCTTCCATGGGGTTCGGCCATGCACTATGGCCAAACCCTATGGTTCCTTACTTTAAACCAAATATATCAAAATACCTACCGGTTCCGCGACTCCTCCGGTTTTCCTTCTCTCCGACTTATTCTTCCAATCCTTTCTTTCCTTAGCCTCTTCATCCTTCCTTCTTACTTCTTTGGCCGAGATTGTGACTTGAGAGAGAGGGAGAGTGTTCGGCCTTGTGTGCTAGCTTGAGATAAAAAAAATTTCTAAGTCTTTTGTCTTGAGGAGTGATCGGCTAAGAGAGGGTTTGAGTTTGAAATGTGTAACCGTCCCCTCCATTATCTCTCCATGTGGGAGTTTCATCCATGAGATGAAACTCCAAGGCTCCAACGTGTAAGCCATTGTTTGAATTTGAAAAGTGTAACCATAATCCCTCCATTATCTCTCCATGTGGGAGTTTCATCCATGAGATGAAACTCCAAGGCTCCAACGTGTAAGCCATTGTTTGAATTTGAAATGTGTATCCTTGTTTGAATTTGAAACAACAAACCACCTTCATTATCTCTCCATGTGTATCTTTATTTGAATTTGAAATAAACCAAAACTCCCTACCTCTCCAACGTGTAACCTTGTTTGAATTTGAAATGTGTAACAACGTGTATCCTTGTTTGAATTTGAAATAAACCAAAACTCCCCACCTCTCCAACGTGTATCCTTATTTGAATTTTTGAAACAACAACCCTTCATCTTCACACTTCACTCACTCTTTAATTCAACTCACTACTTTAATTTAATTCAAATCAACTCAACTCACTTGGTGGTCAACCAAGTCAACCACGACCCATTGGGTCCCAATTGGGCATTTTGACCCAAATAGCAACATTGACCCAATTAAATGCGCCTTACACATTTACTTTAAATTGAACCTTATACCATAACCATGGGGTCCTAATTGGGCCATTGACCCAACACCTTACCCATCTAAGGTTCATATCTGTTAATTCACAATTAAATGGAAAATTCGGTAAATATTGATAACATGGAATTTCGAAGTGTTACGGATATGAAGGTAGCAGATATAAAGGAGTGGGATGCACCTGAATCAAATAATACAAAGGCATATGCACTACCAACTACTGCCATACCTTGAATCACCGAATGATCCACTATCTTTGGAGGAGGAACCAAAGTGTATAGCGGTCCAGATCCTATTGGAATCGGTGCCCGTCCTGTCTGATTATGTGCTTTGGATGCTTGTGACTGAGCTCTAGTCGAGCTGGAGGACAGAAGGAACCCTTGGAGTGAGGAGGTCTATTGGTCTGTGGACACTCCCTCTTGAAATGGCCTTGCTGGCCACACTGGAAACATGTGCTAACACCTCGAGGAACCTGAGAGACTAGCCCTACCCAATTAAATGCGCCTTACACATTTACTTTAAATTGAACCTTATACCATAACCATGGGGTCCTAATTGGGCCATTGACCCAACACCTTACCCATCTAAGGTTCATATCCGTTAATTCACAATTAAAATGGAAAATTCGGTAAATATTGATAACATGGAATTTCGAAGTGTTACAGATATGAAGGTAGCAGATATAAAGGAGTGGGATGCACCTGAATCAAATAATACAAAGGCATATGAACTACAAACTACTGCCATACCTTGAATCACCGAATGATCCACTGTCTTTGGAGGAGGAACCAAAGTGTATAGCGGTCCAGATCCTATTGGAATCGGTGCCCGTCCTGTCTGATTATGTGCTTTGAATGCTTGTGACTGAGCTCTAGTCGAGCTGGAGGACGGAAGGAACCCTTGGAGTGAGGAGGTCTATTATTCTGTGGACACTCCTTCTTGAAATGGCCTTGCTGGCCACACTGGAAACAGGTGCTAACACCTCGAGGAACCTGAGAGACTAGCCCTGATGTAGAGGGCTGATTGGGACGAAAACCTCAAGTGGACCCAATAGAAGGTGAGGGTCTCCCAAAGTTGGGTCTGAATCTCTTGTTTGGGCAGAAAGTATTTCCCCCGCTCTGACCTCGTTGGTTATCCACAAACCTGACTGTCTTTGCCAACTCTTGTTCAGCTATGTTAGCTCGACTGACCACTTCTGCCAAAGTAGCTGACTTGAAGATAATGACCTTGGCTCTTAGGTTAGGTCTTAGGCCTCGTTCAAACTTCTGAGCCTTCTTGTATTCCGTGTCCACCATGTATAGAGCATAACATGATAGACGGAGAAACTCTGGATAATAGTCGGCAACAGTCATGGTGCCCTGGACCAAGGATATGAACGCTTGTGTCTGGCGCTCCTTCTCTTCCTCTGGAAAATAATGATCCAAAAACATTCTAGAAAATTGGTCCCATGTCATCTCGGTCCTTTCTTCTGCTGGAATCTATTCTTGTTGGCGTTTTATAACTCTCCACCATTTGTCAGCATTATCCACCAATTGTGAAGTAGCCAACAGTATCCTGTCCTCATAATCGGTAATCTTGAGCAGTTTCAAGATCTTTGTAATGTTCTCGATCCAGTTCTCCGCCATTACGGGTCCCTCTTTCCCTTTGAAATAAGGGGGTCGCTGCTGTTGGAAATCTCTGACCATGTTTCGGTCTTGTGATTCATTGGAGGTTGCGTCTCCATTGCCATTCGGGTGTTGTTGTCGAACGAAAGTGACCACTGCCTGTACTAGGCTCTGTAACTCAGGAGGTATTTCAGGAATGTTTACATTACCTTGTCCCTCTCCGTTCTGTTCTTCCTCTTGATGTGGGTTTTGTCGGGTATTCCTTCTTCTCGGAGGCATTTTCATAAGTCATCGAAACATTGATCGACTTAGTTTTCTCATAAGGTTTATGTTCACATACTTGGGGAAAATTGTCTAATCATCATCTTGTATTTCTTGTGATGGGGAAATTTTTTTTATGTATCATATATGGTTTCTCATTTTGGGCAAATCCTGATGTTTCTTGTTTGGGGGAGATATGTCCTATTTAGCTATGTTTGATAAATCCACAATTATAGTGATCGTCCTTCCCTTGCTGTTATTCTTCTCATCAAGTGTTGTTCTCATATTGAATGCTTACAGTCTGATTCTTAACAAAGTAAATTAATCCGGTCCCCGTACAACAGACTCCGAAGATTCGGTCAGTTGGGATTCTTATCTTGTCAGTGAGACATGATACCGTATTAATCTTACTTTGAAAGATTCAACATTTCTGGTTTCGTTCTGATACCAACTGTGACGCTCCGCCCTTTTTCACTCGCCAAAAATTAGAGTATATATTTTTTTATATAAATGAGAGAGAGAGAGCAGGAAACATCACGATGCGAGTCAAGTTCAAGTTTCCAAAACCCGACCCTTAACTGGCCACCATTACATGTGCGTGGACTAAGTCCACTAAAACACTTCACACGCTTAACAAAATAATTGCGGAATAAACATATAGATACGATTCAATCCATATACATGACATCAATAAGCAAGGAAACCAATCACCATATAATTAACTGAAACTTAATTAATATCAAACCATAACAAAATAATTGTCTAAGTTATTAAACCCAACATAACAGTTCTCCCAATACATCTTTCCAAAATCAAGTTAAATAAAACAAGCATAAAACTGTCCAAGCTTCTACGCTTGACTCCCTTCATGTCCCATGTCCTTGTCATTCCCTGTTCCATCATCTATAGGGTAGAAGTAAGGCGTTAGTTAACGCGCCTAGTAGGAATTCCAAATAGGGTTATGTACACATAGGATCAATATAAAATCAAGATAAGCACACATATCAAAACTGTAAAACATCCCATAGTACTAAAACCAGTGCATGATACTCATATCAAAATCATGCTAATATATGTGTCATGTCATTGGTGTCATATGCCAATGATCTCTTTCCCAATTTCCATATCCAACCACAACACAAATCATATCAAAAGTTTCCTTGATAAATAAAGCCATATCAAGGTGTTCCCTTGGCCAATTACGTCCGCAGTGTTTTGTGATGGCACCACTAGGTCACTGTTATACCTCCCCACATATGTTAATCAGAATTACATATGGAGTATGGACTCCTCCCTTTGCGCAAGGTTTCAGGACTGTTTACCCAAGAGCTCTTTGGTACATACTACGCCGTACCCATTTCTAGCAATCCCAGACAAGGCCAACATATCAATAGTTCATATAGCTTCATACGGGCTAGTTTTAAGCCCAAAGTCATGTCCAAATAGCTCATAACTTGGCTTGTTGTCCCATGTATTCCCTCCCATGCCATGCATGAGAATACGAATGCAAGAATGCCATTTCATATCATTTTACATAATATCATTGAGAACAAGTTCATAAACACATATCATTTGTTATAGTCAAAATAAACATCATAGTTGGAATAAAACCAGTATCTTATAAAATCCATAGTGTCTCAATAAGGTAGGAATCCTACCAACTTTCAATTTACTGTCCTTGCTATTTTGTGAAGATCACATTCAACAATCACATCGAAACGAATCGTAAACCCTTTGCGAATCTCCTTTCCTTATTAAATTCAATCACATACATAAATCAAATTTATTTTTTAATTTTAATCATCCATTACAATCTTCTAGATAAACTGAAACATCTGGAAAATTAATTAAAATTTAAATTTTTCAATTCAGTCGACTGAATCCCTGATTCAGTCCACTGAATCATGCCTAGTTACTGTTCTCTGCCTTACCCGCAGATTTTCAGTCGACTGAATACAATATTCAGTCAGCTAAAAACCGGTTTAGTACTGTTTACACTTGACCCGTAACCTTTCAATTGGCTGAATCATAGATTCAATCAGCTGACTCTGAGTCAAACCCTATGTATTCTCGGTCAATCCTCTTTCAGTCGACTGAATCACAGATTCAGTCAGCTGACTTTGGATCAAATCATTTGTGTGTTCGGCCAGTATAGATTCAGTCGGCTGAATTATCAACCAACAGTTTGCGTGTTTGATAAGTATACATTCAGTCGACTGAATCATAGATTCATTTGGCTGAAACACGCTAGATCCTTTTACTTATTTGTTACGTCTATGTTCATTCGACTGAATCCTAGATTCAATCGGCTGAATAGCCAATAAATCCCATATATTTAATCCAATCCAGGTTCAGTCGACTGAATCACAGTATTCAGTCGGTTGAAACTCCCAGAAACTCTTTTCTGTTTCGGCCAATACCAGTTCAGTCGAATTCAGTCGACTTGCTGTTTGTCAGTCTCTTTTGTTTGCTTATTTGGCTAGACCCTTCCTCATGGAATCCATTCCTTATCATTTTAAAACATTAATAATACCATTCATATCACTCTCAGTGAGTTTACTCTACCTTCTAGCTAAAGCTAGAGTCTTTTCCATTATTCATTCCAACCTTTGTACCATTAAAACATGATTCTGAATTCAATCCTTTGGTTGTTGGTTCATGTAACATCCCGGATTTTCATTTCATGAATATATATGGAAATTGTCCATGTAATTTGTGAATTAATGGAATTTGAAATTAAATAATGGAGATAGACCTTAGATGGGTAGGAGTTGGGTCAATTGCCAAATTAGGACCCAACGGGTTCTGGATAAGGTTCAATTGAAATAAATAGGTAAGATTTATTTACTTGGGTCAAGGTGGTCAATTGGGTCAAATGCCCAATTGGGACCCAATGGGTTATAGATGAGCTAATTAGAAGTAAATGGGTAAGGTTTGATAATTGGGCCTAATAACCAATTAAGATACAAGGCATCAGATCTACCTCATCAAGTGAGGTGGCATGTATGTGACATGGCTAAGTGGGACCCTAAATACCATATGGTTCATAGTCGGGTAAGCCATGGTTGACTTGGTCAACCATGGGTGAGTTCAATAGAGTTGAGTTGATGAATGAGTTCAAGTGGGATAAATTATACTTGAGTTGGTAAGTGAATTCACATGAGTTGAGAATTTATTAATGTGAGTTCAAGTGCTTGAGTTGGAAAATGAGTTCATTTAAGTTGAGTTGAGTTGAATTGAAATGAGTGGAGTGGGAAGATGGAGGGTTTCCATCTCAAAGGAGGAAACCCAAAAGGCACAATCAAGGTGTACATGTTGGAGGTGAATGGATGCCATGGTGAAGACCAAGGGACACCGTGGTTGGTTAATAGTTAAGATGGGGGGGGGGGGGGGGGATGGATGGTTTCCATCTCATGATGGAAACCCAAGGGACACATGGTTGGAGAGTTTCATCTCATGGGATGAAACCCTCAAAGGAAGCATTAATGAGGGAGGTGAACGGTTTTGGTTGTTACAAAGGGGCATAACCCAAGAGACACCACCCTTGGCCGAATTCCATCGCACAACAAAGAGAGTTCTTTGCTTCATCTCTCTCTCCCTCTCTCAAGCTTGGTCGATCCCTCACAAGACAAGAAAAAGACTTAGAGTTTTCTCCCATTGTCTCCTCCTCTCCCTCTCTCTCTCAAACCTTTTCCTTGGCCGAACCACTCTTAGGATTTTCATCTTAATCAAGCACCACTCTTTGGCCGAAGATCAAGGAGGAAGAAAGAAAAAACTAAGGAACGAAAGAAGATCAAGAGAAGAAAGAAAAGACCAAGGAACGAAAGAAGTTCGGAGGAGTCGCTGAATCGGTAAGTGGTACTTGACAAGATTTTATTAAGTAAAAAGAGATTAAAGGGAACATTCCATATAGATTGGAAATGGTTGGCTAAAATGTTATGGGCCATGGATTCAAAATCCATTCAAGGAATGAGATGGAAAGATGGAAGTAGGTTATTAATTTTAATGGGTTTTTAAAGGATGAAATGATGGAGAAATATTGATGGATTTACATGTATTTAGACCATGGAAAAATGGACACAAAGGACCAACATGGCCGAACCCATGAACCATTTTGACGGATCACTTGGTAGATCTTGTAACGCCCCGTCCCGTTACGGGTGCATTATCTCTGGAAAAAAACTCAGAAGTTACAAAAGACAGATATCGGGGTCCAAAGTCGAGACCCGCCTGAGTCAACTCGCGGCTCCGAGTGACTCAGCCAAAAGGGAAGGGGAAGAAGAGGGAAAGAGGGGAAGAATAAGAAGAAGAAAGAAAGGAAACCAGAGAGGGGGAGGGAGAGAAAAGGAAAGAGAGAATGAAATCGGCAGGAGGGAAAGGAGAGGAGGGAAAACAATTACCTCAGATCGGTCGATGGCGGGAGGACTAGAAGATCGGCGGCTGGGGGCCCGAACCTCCGATTTGGCGACAGCAAACAGCGGCAGCTGGGGAAGAAGGGGAAAGGGAATAACAGAGAGGGAAGAGGAGAAAGAGAGAGAGAAAGAGACCGGATCGGGAGGGAGAGAATGAGGAAGGAGATGGGGGGCTGCGGTGGCAGACAAGAGAGAGGGAGAGACCGGAATAGGAGCACGGGACAGCAGGGGCGGCACTGTAGCACTCGCGGCTACAGTGTCGAAGGGGATGGAAATAACAAGGGTTAGGGTTTTTGGGGATTTTAGGGTTTAAGGGGGGTCTTAAGTCTTTTTTTTTAAAAACTAAGCTTTTGAAAATAATTTCTTTTCAAAAGAAAATAAAGCACAAAGAATTCAAGAATCCAAAAGAATCTCGAATAACAAACGTCGATCGGGAAAAGTGTGATTTTTTAACAATTTTTTTTTTTCATGACAATATACATAAAAAATTATGAAATTACTAATATGCCCTTCGAGTTTTCAAACTCGAAATTCGATAACTAGGGCCCACCACGGTACCCACACTCTCTTCACCGCTACCAAGGTCCCAAAGACATTTCGGAGATTCGAAAATCTCTCCAAAAATTGAGAAAACTTAGAACGGGTCATTACAACACTACCCCCTTTAAAGAATTTCGTCCTCGAAATTCAAAATTGAATTCATACCTCTATTCTCAAATAAGGCTGAAAACTGATTCCGCGTCGTTGCCTCATCCTCCCAAATAGAAGTCTCCTTGCCCTTGCTTTGCCAAACCACTAAAACCAAAAGGGTAGTCTTGCCACAAAGCCTTTGCTCCCTAAAAATTTTCGATCCACACTGATCCTTCTTCATAGGTAACATCCTCGTTGAGCTCCACATCTTCCTAGTTAATTACATGCAACGGATCCTGATGATACCTCCGAAGCATTGAAGCATGGAAGACGTTGAGTACTCTGGCGAGATACGGAGGAAGTACAAGTCTATAAGCCACTTCCCCGGTTCTCTCTAGTAGCTCAAAAGAGCCAATAACTCAAGGTGACAGCTTCCCTTGACGCCCAAACCTCTGAATCCCATGACAGGGCGAGACCCGAAGGAAAATGCGGTCTCCAACAGCAACTCCAGTGCCCTCCTCTGAAGGTCAACATAACACTTTTGCCGTCTCTGGGCAACCAACAATTTTTGTCTGGTCAAACTCACCTGCTCAGTAGTCTCACTGACCATGTGTGGTCCTAACATCACTATATCACTAATCTTGGCCCACAAAAGGGTGATTTGCATGGTCTAACCTACAAGGCCCGTACGGAGCCATCTTGATGCTAGCCTGGTATCTGTTGTTGTAGACGAACTCCACCAAGCGTAACCAACCCTCCAAACTACTACCACGATCAAAAACAAGAATTCGGAGTATATCCTCTAAGATCTAAATGGTCCACAAAGACTGACCATCTGACTGTAGATGAAAAGTCGTAGTAGGACATAATTGTGTGCCCCACTCCCTCTACACGCCCTGCCAGAACCGAGAGACGAACCTCCGGTTCTGATATGAGACAATTGACTAAGGCACACCATGTCGACTGACTGCCTCTGCCAAGTACAGTTGACTCAAGTCTTAAGGGAATTTGTCGTCTTCATGCCAATGAAACGGGCCAACTTAGTCAATCGATCCACTATGACCCACACCGCATCAAGTCTCCGAGGCGGCTTCGGAAAACCAACCACGAAATCCATTGGAAGGTGATCCCACTTCCACTCAGTGATTAGAAGAGACCGCAGTTCACCATCGGGTTTCAAGCGTTCTAACTTGACCTGCTGACAAGTCGAACAGTGGGTCACAAACTCAGCGACTGCTCTCTTCATACTTCTCCATTAGAAATGTTGATGCAAGTCATGGTACATCTTTGTACGTCTTGGATGTACGACGAACTTGGAGCTATGAAAGTGTCGTAGTGCCTCCTCACGACACTGCCCGGATATGCGTATAAACAATTGTCGTGAAAGGTCAAACCACTATCCTGTCTCACAGTCCACCCAAAGGTTCACTGCCATTGGCTACCACATCCTTAAATGCGATACACCCCTCACCTCTCTGCTGCGCTCTCAAAACTCTATTATAAAACTCTAGCTGAACAACCATGCTATAAAGTCTGGATGCTCTACATCCTTTGATCAGTTTCGATAAGGCTGCCATCGTCCTTCGACTCAAGGTGTTTACAATACATTTGTCTTACCGAGGTGGTAAGACAACACGACGTCCTAGTCACCAAAGTACTCTATCCACCGTCTCTGCCTCATATTTACTTCATTCTGTGTGAACAGATACCTTAGACTATGATGATCTGAGAAATCCTTGAACCTCTCACCATATAACCAAGTCTCCAGGTCCTTAGTAGAAAAACTACAGCCGCTAACTCTAAGTCAAGAGTTGGATAATTCTGTTCATGAGTCTTAAGTTGTCTCGAACCACAAGCTACCACTTTCCCTTCCTGCATCTGTGCACAACTCCACATCACAGCAAGCATCACAATACGCCGCATGGCCACGACCTCTCTCTGGTACTAACAACATCGGAGCGGAAGTAAAATTCTTCTTCAACCTCCGCCTCACAAGTCTTGTCCCAGACGAACTGCACATCCTTGTAAGTCAACCTTGTCATAGGCGTGGCGATCTTGGAAGAACCTTTGTCGAACCGCCGATAGCAACTCGTAAGACACAAAAGCTGCGGATCTCGATCATACTTCGCGATTGTTCCCTCTCATAATGGTCTCAACCTTGGATGAATCTACGGGCACATATTCAGCTGACACTTTGTGTCCAGAAACTGAACCTCTGGCATCTAAAACTCACACTTGTAGTACTTTGCACAAAGCTTGTGATCCCTCAAGACATGAAGTATGGTTCTCATGTAACACCCCAATTTCTCAATGAAATGGATAATAACGAAAATGCCCCTGAATTGTTAAATTTAATGGTTGAGATGTTAAATAAGGAAATAGTGGGGCCCATTGCTCAAACTACGATCCTAAGAGCATATTATAAGGGTTAGATTAAAATAAACGGATAATGTATATCAATTGGGTCAAAATGGTTAAATGGGTCAAAGGGCCCAATTGGGACCCAATGGGTCATAATGGATTATTTGACCATTGGGTGAGCTCAATTTAAATGGGGTTAAGCTGAATTGATTGGAAATCAAATGGAGCAAAAATGGGTAGGCTTGATGCACATGTGAAAACCATTTAAAAATGGCAAAATCAGCCCATTAATGGGTCATGTTGTCAAAACGGGTCAAGGGACTAATTGGGGACCCAATGTGTCTGGTTGACCAGGTTGACCACGGCTGACCGTGTGGGCTCTCAATTGAGCTCAAGTATGAGTTAGTGCAGCTCGAGTTGGATTGATCTGGATTGGGTTTTAATTAAGAAAAGAGTTGACTCAAATATGGTGCATTAAGTGTGTTGAGTCGGATGAGTTGAGTTGGAATAAAAAGGTTCATGAGTCAAGTGAGTCAAGGGAAAATGGAAAGGTGTTTTAATCTCACATAACACTTAGATAGACAAATCCTAGCCGTTGGATGAAGGGGTGCCTTGGCCAAAGCCAAGGGACACCAAGCATGGGCGGCATGCATCTCATCTCATGAGATGCATGGGCTTACATGAAAGGTGGCGACGGTTGGTACCAAGGGGTGCCTTGGATGGCACCCAATACCCCCTTCGGTTTTAATAAGGTTTAATGAAGAGAATGGTGGGAGGTTGGATGATTTAACAAAAGGAATAAACACCATCATTTGGCCGAGTACACTTTGGAAAAGTTGGTTTTTTTCATCTCTCCCTCTCCCCCTCTCAAGAACACCATCTTTGGGCCGAACCAGTTGCTGTGTTTCACCATTTGATCCAGCACCATTTCGGAAAAGGATTAAGGAAGAAGGAAATAAAGGAAGCAAGAGGGAAGGAGCAAAGGAAAATTGGTAAGATTTTTTTTTAAAGTATCTAGTTAAATAAGTTGTAAAAAAAAAAAGGGTATGATTGGGCCATCATTTGGCCGAATCCATCAAGGATTAGACCTTGGATGGTATTTCATAAATGGAAATTTGATCATAGGGTTCGGCCATTGGGGATGGCCGAACCCCATGAAAAGAATGGGCTAAATTGGATGGTTTTTGTAGGACAAAACCATGGACTGTTTTTTATGCTAAGTTAGATTATTTACATGTTTTGAAAAGTTCTAAAATCATGGTTTTGAGTGTCATATGTTGGGCTATGGATTGGCCGAATATATCAAAGGATTAAACCTTGGATTAGATGGCTAAAAGGATAAAAAAATATATCATTGGGTTCGGCCACCTTGGTTGGCCGAACCCCATGAAAAGAGTGGTTTAGTTTGATGTTTTGGAAAGTTAAAAACCATGTCAACTATGGTGATTTTTACATATGTTAATTAGGTCACCTTGTGGCTGAATTAAGTAATGATGTAAAGTAAGAGGATAAGGTTTAAAAGATGGAAATTTAGAGCATGGAGTTCGGCCACTTGGGATGGCCGAACCCCATGGAAATCATTGGTGAACGGTATGGTTTTTGGGGATAAAAACCATAACATGTGTATAGATTTTTAAAAGGATTGTAAAATGGAATTAATTAACTGTATGAGATCGGCAATGGATGGTTAAACCTCGCTATTTTTATTGCCTAAATACAGAGGATAAACTATGTGGAATTATTGGAAAAGTTGCATCCAAAGAACCATAAGGTTCGGCCATGTGAATGGCCAAACCCCATGGGTTGCCTTATGGGTTTTTATTTGATTTACTTGGGGTTATGGTTACTGATTTGGGTCAGCCTTTGGATGGCTGAACCATGTAATCACCTTGGTAAAAGGGTGTAACCTAAGTTAAATACATAGGTTAAAATTATTGGATCAAGGGAACCATTGGGTTCGGTCATGTGTAAGGCCGAACCCCATGGACCATGACTATGGGTTTTTGCGTGGATCCGTTCCATGGAATTGATCGGTAGTTTTAAAGGTTAAAATGTGATATAATTGAGTATTGGAACCAATGGCAGTTTAGTGATTAAGGTTAGTAACCAAGAGATGAAGTAAGGACCAAACTTAAATGATGAGGTTTGGCCATATTGTATGGCCGAACCCCATCAAAAACATATGCTTGGGATTGAAGTTGATTCATAGTTTATGTGATTAAGGTGACGGATCTCTTTAGCGGCGTGCGAGTCATGATCCAGTGAAAAAGAACAAGCACTGAAGCTAATCTTCGATAGGTTTCCTACCTACTTTTAACCACATTTACATTTGTTTTCATGATGGTTTTTATGAGATATTGTTATACCATTAATTACCATATTTTGAATGATGAGATTTATTTACATGTTGCATCTATTCATTGGCATCTTATGCATGGACATGGGATGATGATTGTGGAACCCGGAGTCGCACTCCGTTGATATGCTGTGATGCAACTGTGAGACCCCCTTAGGCGATGCAGGTCCCGCCAGGAGGAGTATTTATGATATGAGTTACCATCATCCTTAGGCGATGAAGGTCCCGCCAGGAGGAGCAACATGATGATATGAGTCACATTGGTTTCCTTAGGCGATGAGGGTCCCGCCAGGAGAAATATTATGATGATGAGAACCACATCGGCCTCCTTAGGCGATGAGGGTCCCTCCACGAGGTAGATCTTCAAGATGAAATGAAAAGGTACTGTGTATTACCTTGACGATGGAATTCACGTCAAGTGATTGCTATGTATATGCGTGATGGGTGGGGACTCATTACATGTGCATGCATAGCATTGATTTACATGTTTTGATAATATATGTGTATACTATGATAAGCACATGTTTTTATATACTAACCCTGTGGTAGCCTTAATCGGAAACCTACTGGGCGCGTTGATCTAACGCCCTAATCTATCCTTAGAGGATAATGCAGGAACAAGGAAAGGGAAAGATAAGGTCGAGGACCAGGAGGGGAGTCAGGCTTAAGCGCTTGATTGATGATTGGGATTTCTTTATTACTATCTTTTGAGTTATATTTTATGGACATGTAATAGCTAGTTAACTTTGCTATGGTTTGTTTATGTTGTTGACAATGGATGTTTGGATTAAGTTATTTAATAATTGAGACTTGTACTTGCTATCTATTCAGTTTAGTTCTGCAATTAGATATATTTATTCCGCATGTTTTGAGTAGTTCCATGTGTGTATTATCTATCATGGTTTAGTCCATGCACACATGGGTGGCCAGTTAAGGGTCGGACTTGGGTAATCTGAACTTAACTCGCGTCGTGACGTCTCCCCGCTCTCTTTCACTTAAAAAAAATAGACTCTGATTTTCGGAAGGTGGAATTGGACTGGGCATTACAGTTGGTATCAGAGCGAAATGGGAAGTTGAATCATCGAAGTAAGATTAAGACGGTTTCATGTCTCACTGATAGATAAGAATCCCAACTGACCGACTCTTCGGAGTCCGCTGACTGGGGGCCGGATTAATTTACTTCGATTGACTCAGACTGAACAATCAATCTGAGAACGACGATAAAAGATAGCAAAGTAAAGTACAATCTTCATAACTGGATATATCAAACATAGCACAGTAGGATGCACTCCCCTGATATCCCCACATTGAGGAACAAACAACAGGAATTTAGAGGTTTCCCCAGAAACAAAAGAACACAAAGAGTGATGATTTGGCAATCTCCCCAAACAAAGTACATGATATTATGCATAACAAATTCCCCCAAAATCAAGAGTGGTTTATTTAGAATTGTTGTTGAATATTCTTGCGTTCTACTGATATGATACAGATATGCCGAGTAACATGGAATATTTGGAGGTGTACAGCGGGATCCCTAGCAATCCCGTAGATTTGGTGTCTGCTGCCAACAACTCCAACATGGGAGTGAACATGGACAATCAAGAGGGACCTCCCGAGGAGGATGAATTGGACCTAGCACCATTGCCAGAGGATCTTATGGAATATATTCCTTGGATAATGGAACCTCTCGAGGAAATTGAAGAGGATCTAGCACCTTTTCCGGAGGATCCTATAGAAGATGTTCCTATAATAACAGTATTGGTTGGGCAGATAGATCCTGACTATATGTGTGAGTTGTGCAATCAGGATGGGCACAGCTGCACATATTGCCTCCACCCTCTTGAGGTGGCTTCCCCGGTTTGTGGATTACATGGGCACGAGAGGCAAGGACTAATTGTCCTTATATTGGAGGACAGGGGATAATACCCTGCTTGACATGTGGAGTATTGGGACACATGTCGATGACATGTCCTGATAATCGTTTCAAGTTTGCTGATGATGCGGGATCTTCTACGGAAGACTAGGATATGAAGTAGTAAGAAAAGTCATTAAAAGAGGGTTATTTTGTAAGGGTTACGGGTGCATTTTGTTATTTGAAGGGTTTATTTAACCCTACCAACCCTTGTACAAAGATGAAATATGAATATATATATATAGAATATGCAATTTTAATGATTCTATGAGGATTTATAGTGTTTAATGTATGTTGCGAAGAAAACTGAGACAATAATGTTTCCATGAATTAGGAAGAAATGGCTCCAACGAGAAAAAGCCTACAAAACCAGAAGGGAAAGGAGAAAGTATTACAAATTGGCTTTGGCGAGACGACGCCAAAAAGAAAGCCTCGACAAGATGGTAAAGGAAAGGAAAAAGAGATGTCATACATTCCACATGAAGAGGAGTTATCTCAATATAATAAGGAGAAATCAGTACATGATAAGGAGAAAACAGTACAGGAGAAATCAAAATTGCTAAATGAAGAAGGATCGCATCACTCTCGGCGAGATGAGGGGGATAGTAACCCTTCATATCGACAGGAGGAAAAGGGAAACAGCAACGTGATTATACCACAGGTGCCGCCTGAACTGCAGAGCTTGGTACAAGCAGTAGTCACCTCTGTCCTCCAACAACATATGAATGGAGGTGGAAGCACGAACGAGGCCAATGACTGGAGCATGGTCAGAGACTTCCAACAACAGTGCTCTCCGTACTTCAAGGGGAGAGAAGGGCTCGTTGGAGTAGAGAACTGGTTGAAAAAGATCTCTCACATACTAACTCTTTTGAACATCAAGAGTCATGCCCACAAAATTCTACTGGCCACGTCACAGCTGACAGAGGATGCTGCTAAGTGGTGGCAAATAGTGGAGAAACAGCAGGCACTTGTGCCAGAGAGGAAAAAGACCGCTATGACCTGGGACCAATTCTCAGCGACGTTTCTAGATCACTATTTTTCGGAAGAAGAGAAGGAACGCCAGATCCAAGCATTTTTGTCATTAGTGTAAGGCTCGATGACAGTAGCTGAGTACCATCAGGAATTTCTCAGCTTATCAATTTATGCATTCTATATTGTGGACACGGAGTACCAGCGAGCTCGCAAGTTCGAGCATGGGTCGCGGCCAAACATTAGGGCCAGAGTGACTGTGTTCAAGGCAGCCACATTGGCGGAAGTGGTCAGCAAAGCCACCATTGTTGAGCAGGAATTGGCTGAGTTCACACGAGTTGACAACCGCCGAGCACCGAGTGGGAGAGGTACGTATCAGCCTAACATGAAGTTCCGACCGAACTTCAGCAGACCCTCACCGTCTGTTGCATCCACTGGGGGCTTTCACCCCAACCAGCCCTTTCAATCTGTAGCAGTCTCTCGGGCTTCTAGAGGGATGGGCAACTGCTATCATTGTGAACAGCCGGGTCATCTCAGGAAGAATTGTCCAAAACTCAACCGGCTCTCTTACTCTAGAGGATCGTTTCGTCCACCGGCCAGACCAGCTAATTCTCGGGGAGGCAGAGCGTTTAATCAGGCGAGACGGGCGCCTAACCTCACCGGATCTGGACGTTTGTTCACCCTAGCACCTCCAGCAGAGGAAGATCATTCAGTGATACAAGGTATGGCCATAGTTAGTAGTCCTTATGCATATGCTCTATTTGATTCTAGAGCTTGACACTCCTTGATAACTGCATCATTTATAACTACTACCGGTACCCTAGTTCAAAGATTAGCCATAGCACTCACAATTGTGTCCCCTGTCGGAAACTCGGCATTGGGACTTATATGCATGGCAGTCAATACTGAATTAGCTGGACTCAGATTTGAGTTCAATTATCTAGTACTCGACATGACAGAGTACGATATTATCTTTGGTATGGATTGGTTGGCTAAGTTCCAAGCCAACATTGACTGTTACCCCCGAAGAGTGACATTCTGGTCGCCCGAAAGAAAGCAGTATGTGGTTCATGCAGACAAGCAGAGTGGGCTGCAGGAAGGTTTGAACCATGTGGTATTGAACAATATCATCATAAACAAAGCACCAATCACGGAGCTTCCGGTGATTGCAAGAGAATTTGTGGATGTTTTTCCAAAGGAGCTCACTGGCTTGCCGCCTATGAGGGAGATCAACTTTGAAATCAAGTTGTATCCTGGTACTTCACCAGTGTCTCTAGCACACTATCAGATGGCACCAGCTGAGATGTCGGAGCTGAAGAAACAGATTGACGAACTGCTCAGGCTGGGTTGCATTCGAAACAGTACGTCGTCATGGGGAGCCCCAGTACTGTTTGTAAAGAAGAAGGATGGTTCACTACGAATGTGTGTGGACTACCAGAAGCTGAACCAGCTAACGGTCCGGAACAAGTACCCTCTACCCAGGATCGATGATTTATTCGATCAATTGAGGGGTTCCAGCCATTTTTCAAAGATTGATTTGATGTCTGATTATCATCAAATCCGGGTGAAGGAGGAAGATATAGAGAAGACCGCCTTCAGGACACGGTATGGACTATACGAGTTTGTAGTCATGTCATTTGGACTCACAAATGCGCCAGCGGTGTTCATGGACTTAATGAGCATGATTTTCCGTCCGTATCTGGACCAGTTTGTAATCGTGTTCATCGACGATATCCTGATATATTCCAAGAGTCAGGAGGAACATGCAGAGTATCTACGGATAATATTGAATACTTTGAGGCAGAACAAGCTATATGCCAAGGCCAGTAAGTGTGAGTTCTGGCTTTCTCAAGTGAACGTCTTGAGACATGTTATATCCGAGGAAGGAATAGCCATGGATCCGGCTAAGGTGGAGGCCGTGAAAGACTGGAAAGCACCAAGGAACGTAACCCAGATCTGCAGTTTCTTAGGATTGGCGGGTTATTATCGGAAATTTATCATGGACCTTTCCAAAATAACGTCTCCATTGACTCGACTCACTCAGAAAGGAGTCAAATTTGAATGGTCAGATGTGTGCAACCGGAGATTTGAAACACTGAAAGAGAAACTTACAACTGCCCCTATTTTAATTTTGCCGGAAACAGGCAAAGGTTATGAAGTACAATGTGATGCTTCGGGAGAAGGACTGGGGTGTTCACTCATGCAATGTCATCGTGTGGTGGCCTTTGGATCAAGACAGTTAAAAGTACACGAACGTCTTTATCCCACACATGATCTGGAGCTAGCTGCAGTGGTGTTTGCTCTCAAAAGTTGGAGACATTATCTCTACAGCGAGAAATTTGAGGTATTTTCTGATCATAAGAGTTTGAAATACTTATTTGATCAGAAGGAACTCAACCTAAGGCGCGTAGATGGATGGAGTATCTGGCGGATTATGAATTTGAGCTCCGATACCATCCAGGCAAGGCAAACAAGGTGGCGGATGCCCTCAGCCGTATATCACATGCATCTGTGGCAAGTTTGATCAAAACGGAATGGGAGATGTTGAACACCATTCGAGAGTTCAATCTTCACATCAACAACCATGGGAGTATGTATAATTTAATCATACGGTCCAATATGGTCACCAAGATTGAACAAGAACAACGAGCAGATCCAGAAGTGGAAGAGATATGGGCTAAGATGTCTACTAGCACAGTAGTACCGGAATGGGAATTAAGACCAGGACAGGGTCTTTTATTTCGGGGAAGAGTATATGTGCCAAAGAACTGTAGGAATGAGCTATTGATTGAGGCACATCAATCCAAGCTCTCCATTCATCTGGGAAGCACCAAAATGTACCACGATCTGAAGAGACATTATTGGTGGCACGGACTCAAAAGAGATGTGGTGGAATTTGTGGCACGCTATTTAACCTGTCAGCAAGTTAAGACAGAACATCAAAAGCCACCAGGGTTACTCAAACCCTTACTAGTGCCGGAATGGAAATGGGAGCACATTTCCATGGATTTTGTGACGGGGTTGCCGAGATCTTCAAAGGCCAACGATGCTATATGGGTCGTGGTGGACCGACTGACCAAATTTGCACATTTCATTCCTATCAAGATAACGGATTCATCTGAGACGTTGGGTTGGCGGTATATCAAAGAGATCATTCGGCTACATGGCATTCCCCGAACTATTGTATCTGACAGAGATGGCCGGTTTACCGGTAGAGTGTGGCAAAGCATGCAGTCAGCTATGGGGACAAATTTACTGACTAACACCGCATTCCATCCACAGACTGATGGACAGTCAGAGAGGACAATACAAACCTTGGAAGACATGCTGAGAGCATGCATGTTAGACTTCAAGGTTGGATGGGAGGACCATTTTCCACTGGTAGAATTTTCGTACAACAACAGTTATCAGGCAAGTCTTAAGATGGCTCCATACGAGGCTTTATACGGTAGGCCTTGTAGATCACCGGTGTGTTGGACAGAGGCTGGTGAGCCTGCGCTGATTGGACCTGAGCTAGTCGCAGAGACTACGGCACAAATTCAGTTGATACGACAGCACTTATTGACTGCACAGTGTCGGCGAAAGAGCTATGCTGACAAAAAAAGAAGGTTTCTGGAATTTGAAATGGGAGACATGGTATTCTTAAAAGTCTCGCCATGGAAAGGACATATCAGGTTTGGGAAGAAAGGAAAGCTGTCACCAAGATATGTGGGACCGTTTTCCATCATAAGAAGAGTGGGGCATGTGGCTTATCAGATAGCACTTTCTTCACAATTGGCAGCGTTACACGATGTGTTCCACGTGTCGATGCTAAGAAAGTATAATCCGGATCCGTCCCATATTTTGAATGTCCAAGATATAGAAGTACAAAGCGACGTGACGTACGTCGAGAAGCCAGTCAGGATAGTGGAGACCGAACAAAGGGTGTTACGAAATAGAGCGATTCAATTCGTCAAAGTGGTATGGGATCGACATGGTGTTGAAGAAGCAACATGGGAACTTGAGTCGGAGATGAGAACAACTCACCTCGAGTTATTTATGTAATTTATTTTGAAACCCTACTTCGCTCGATTTTCGGGAATAAATTTTTTAAAAGAGGGTTATATTGTAACACCCAATTTCTCAATGAAATGGATAATAACGAAAATGCCCCTGAATTGTTAAATTTAATGCTTGTGATGTTAAATAAGGAAATAGTGGGCCCCATTGCTCAAACTAAGATCCTAAGAGCATATTATAAGGGTAGATTAAAATGAACGGATAATGTACATCAATTGGGTCAAAATGGTTAAATGGGTCAAAGGGCCCAATGGGTCATAATGGATTATTTGACCATTGGGTGAGCTCAATTTAAATGGGGTTAAGCTGAATTGATTGGAAATCAAATGGAGCAAAAATGGGTAGGCTTGATGCACATGTGAAAACCATTTAAAAATGGCAAAATCAGCCCATTAATGGGTCATGTTGTCAAAACGGGTCAAGGGACTAATTGGGGACCCAATGTGTCTGGTTGACCAGGTTGACCACGGCTGACCGTGTGGGCTCTCAATTGAGCTCAAGTATGAGTTAGTGCAGCTCGAGTTGGATTGATCTGGATTGGGTTTTAATTAAGAAAAGAGTTGACTCAAATATGGTGCATTAAGTGTGTTGAGTCGGATGAGTTGAGTTGGAATAAAAAGGTTCATGAGTCAAGTGAGTCAAGGGAAAATGGAAAGGTGTTTTAATCTCACATAACACTTAGATAGACAAATCCTAGCCGTTGGATGAAGGGGTGCCTTGGCCAAAGCCAAGGGACACCAAGCATGGGCGGCATGCATCTCATCTCATGAGACGCATGGGCTTACATGAAAGGTGGCGACGGTTGGTACCAAGGGGTGCCTTGGATGGCACCCAATACCCCCTTCGGTTTTAATAAGGTTTAATGAAGAGAATGGTGGGAGGTTTTATGATTTAACAAAAGGAATAAACACCATCATTTGGCCGAGTACACTTTGGAAAAGTTGGTTTTTTTCATCTCTCCCTCTCCCCCTCCCCCTCTCAAGAACACCATCTTTGGGCCGAACCAGTTGCTGTGTTTCACCATTTGATCCAGCACCATTTCGGAAAAGGATTAAGGAAGAAGGAAATAAAGGAAGCAAGAGGGAAGGAGCAAAGGAAAATTGGTAAGATTTTTTTTTAAAGTATCTAGTTAAATAAGTTGTAAAAAAAAAAAGGGTATGATTGGGCCATCATTTGGCCGAATCCATCAAGGATTAGACCTTGGATGGTATTTCATAAATAAGATGGAAATTTGATCATAGGGTTCGGCCATTGGGGATGGCCGAACCCCATGAAAAGAATGGGTTAAATTGGATGGTTTTTGTAGGACAAAACCATGGACTGTTTTTTATGCTAAGTAAGATTATTTACATGTTTTGAAAAGTTCTAAAATCATGGTTTTGAGTGTCATATGTTGGGCTATGGATTGGCCGAATATATCAAAGGATTAAACCTTGGATTAGATGGCTTAAAAGGATAAAAAAATATATCATTGGGTTCGGCCATCTTGGTTGGCCGAACCCCATGAAAAGAGTGGTTTAGTTTGATGTTTTGGAAAGTTAAAAACCATGTCAACTATGGTGATTTTTACATATGTTAATTACGTCACCTTGTGGCTGAATTAAGTAATAATGTAAAGTAAGAGGATGAGGTTTAAAAGATGGAAATTTAGAGCATGGAGTTCGGCCAATTGGGATGGCCGAACCGCATGGAAATCATTGGTTAATGGTATGGTTTTTGGATAAAAACCATACCATGTGTATAGATTTTTAAAAGGATTGTAAAATGGAATTAATTAACTGTATGGGATCGGCAATGGATGGTTAAACCTTGCTGTTTTTATGGCTAAAATACAGAAGATAAACTATGTGGAATTATTGGAAAAGTTGCATCCAAAGAACCATAAGGTTCGGCCATGTGAATGGCCGAACCCCATGGGTTGCCTTATCGGTTTTTATTTGATTTACTTGGGGTTATGGTTACTGATTTGGGTCATCCTTTGGATGGCTGAACAATATAATTACCTTGGTAAAAGGGTGTAGCCTAAGTTAAATACATAGGTTAAAATTATTGGATCAAGGGAGCCATTGGGTTCGGCCAAGTGTAAGGCCGAACCCCATGGACCATGACTATGGGTTTTTGCGTGGATCCGTTCCACGGAATTGATCGGTAGTTTTAAAGGTTAAAATGTGATATAATTGAGTATTGGAACCAATGGCAGTTTGGTGATTAAGGTTAGTAACCAAGAGATGAAGTAAGGACCAAACTTAGATGATGAGGTTCGGCCATGTTGTATGGCCGAACCCCATCATAAATATATGCTTGAGATTGAAGTTGATTCATAGTTTATGTGATTAAGGTGACGGATCTCTTTAGCAGCATGCGAGTCGTGATCCAGTGAAAAAGAACAAACACCGAAGCTAATCTTCAGTAGGTTTCCTACCTACTTTTAACCACATTTACATTTGTTTTCATGATGGTTTTTATGAGATATTGTTATACCATTAATTACCATATTTTGAATGATGAGATTTATTTACATGTTGCATCTATTCATTGGCATCTCCTTCATGGACATGGGATGATGATTGTGGAACCCGGAGTCGCACTCCGTTGATATGCTGTGATGCAACTGTGAGACCTCCTTAGGCGATGCAGGTCCCGCTAGGAGGAGTATTTATGATATGAGTTACCGTCATCCTTAGGTGATGAGGGTCCCGCCAGGAGGAGTAACATGATGATATGAGTCACATTGGTCTCCTTAGGCGATGAGGGTCCCGCCAGGAGAAATATTATGATGATGAGAACCACATCGGCCTCCTTAGGCGATGAGGGTCCCTGCACGAGGTAAATCATCAAGATGAAATGAAAAAGGTACTGTGTATTACCTTGACGATGGAATTCACGTCAAGTGATTGCTATGTATATGCGTGATGGGTGGGGACTCATTACATGTGCATGCATAGCATTGATTTACATGTTTTGATAATATATGTATACTATGATAAGCACATGTTTTTATATACTAACCCTGTGGTAGCCTTAATCTGAAATCCTACTGGGCGCGATGATCTAACACCCTAATTCTATCCTTAGAGGATAATGCAGGAACAAGGAAAGGGAAAGATAAGGTCGAGGACCAGGAGGGGAGTCAAGCTTAAGCGCTTGATTGATGATTGGGATTTCTTTATTACTGTCTTTTGAGTTATATTTTATGGACATGTAATAGCTAGTTAACTTTGTTATGGTTTGTTTATGTTGTTGACAATGGATGTTTGGATTAAGTTATTTAATAATTGAGACTTGTACTTGCTATCTATTCAGTTTAGTTCTGCAATTAGATATATTTATTCCGCATGTTTTGAGTAGTTCCATGTGTGTAATATCTATCATGGTTTAGTCCATGCACACATGGGTGGCCAGTTAAGGGTCGGACTTGGGTAGTCTGAACTTAACTCGCGTCATGACGTCTCCCCGCTCTTTTTCACTTAAAAAAAAAATAGACTCTGATTTTCGAAAGGTGAAAATGAGCGGGGCGTTCCATCTCAGATGCTGCTCATGATCCTCCTCTGATGCTGAACATATCAAGATATCATCAATGAACACCATACAACCGGTCCAGGCACGGTCTGAATATCCTCTTTTTTTTTTTTTTTGGTCCATGAATGTCGTCGGGGCATTACTTACCCCAATCAGCATTACCTCAAACTCAAAAAGTCCAATACGAGTACGGAAGGTAGTCTTCTCAACATCACACCCCCGCATCCTCCTTGGTGGTAACCTGAACAAAGATCTATCTTGGAGAAGCAATTAGATTCTCTCAATTGGTCAAACCGACCATCAATCCTTGGCAATGGATACTTATTCTTCATTGAACTCTGCTCAACTGCCGATAGTCAAAACACAGTCTCATGGAGCCATCTTTCTTCTTAGCAAACAAAGCCGGTGCACCCCGAGAAGAAGTGCTAAGCCGAATGAAGCTAAGGATTTCTAACTCCCTGAGCTATTTCTCCAACTCCAAAACCCTTGCATGTAATCCAAGCACAAACGCATAAAGCCATCCCCTTCTTGGTCAGCAAGGTCGTTGCGCTCCAAGGAGGGCGCTAGGTCAATTGTAACCAAGAGGTTCCAACTCCCCGAACTGACTATTCAGCTCCCACACTCCTACTGACACCACCCGATAATGAGTAACCGAAACAGATGCCGCATCGAGAGAACAGATCCATAACAAAACCCACCTCATGATGTGACGACAATCTAAGGAGCTTCTCCGGAAGGATATCCGGGAACCCTTGGACCACGTGGGGTATCTCAACATCCGCTAACTCCGAACTCTCCTCCAACCCAAACTAGTCACCAAACTGCACAACTCCTCCACGTCCAAACTATGAGCTGAAAACTGCTTGACAAAAACATCCCCACGAGGAACTAGCTTGTCACTCGCTTATGGTAACAATCTAAGGTAACCTGATGGGAGAACAACCATTCTGTCGCAAGATGAAGTCAAACTCTGACATCTCCAAAACTCGTAAACCGACCTCCAACGCTAATTCCAAAGGTCAAAACACACAACCCACGGATCTGGTCCACAACCAGCAAAACTCAAGACAGAAACAGAGGGAGAACATTGGAAACGGGCAATACACCGATCAAGGGCTAAGAAACACTCACGTGCCCCACTCAAGGTGCTAAGCTCCCAACTTACTCATACATCAAGACCGGCCCATACACCGGGCACACTAGAGTTTCAATGGCCAACCCTACTAATCTTGTAACGCCCGCCCCTTTTCACCTAAAATCAGAGTCTATTTTTTTTTGAAACAAAGAGTGACAAAGGGTGCGGGACGTCACGACGCGAGTTAAGTTCCGAGCTTCTAAAGCCCGGCCCTTAACTAGCCAACACTACGCGTGCGTGGAACGAAGTCCACGAGGACGGTTCACGCATAAGAAGTAAGCTTGCGAAAAGTAAACATTAAAAGTGGGGGTTACAATAGAATCTATCGTACCAGTTTTAGATAGCAGGGAAGATACACCATTAATTACTAAAATACCTCAAATTATTACAAACAAAGGTAAAGTCCAAACCATAGCAAGAAATCTAAAATTATTACATGCCGACAAACTAAGCTACTTAAATTACATTTCCAAAATAAAACTTAAATAAAACTAAGTAGACGCTTTCCCAAGCTCCTAAGCTTGGCTTCCATCGCGTCCACCGTTTCCACCGTCTCCTGCGTCATCAGCTAGGGTAGAAGTAGGGCGTTAGACAACGCACCTAGTAGGACTCTGAGTAGGGCTAGCACATAGATTAATGATAACAAGCATACCGATAACAATATAATAAAAGTCATAAAATGAATGCTATGCCATGGGTACCTATGTCATGTGTCCCACCCATCATCCATACCATCATACAATGTCATATCCCCCTTGACGGCAAGGCCTCATCAAGGTGTTCCCATGTTTGCTTCTCGGTCGTCCCGAACGGAGCATGGACTCCGGTTATAGCATATCGAGCTATCCCCATGTTTGCTTCTCGGTCTCCCGACGGAGCATGGACTCCGGTTTCTTTATTTTCCGCCATGTCATGCATGAGATGTAAGTGCATTATGTTATATGTAATATATATAACTCATAACCTTAATATATAATACATAGCCTTAACATATAATGCATAACATTAACATATAATGCATAACATTAAAATAGAATTCATAGTATTAACATATAATTCATAACCTTAAAACTCATCATAATACCAATCACATAATTATCAAAATAAATTAAAGAAGCCAACATATAACACATAATCCACGGCTTACAAATAGGTAGGAATCCTACTGAATACCGACTAGCGCCCTTTTTCGTTTCCGTCTGATAATCCAATCACCGATACGCGTACCGCTTGCGATATCCGATACCTTATTATACATTATCAATTAGTTCATGTTTTAATCATGCCCAAATCCATTACCCAAGCCTTAGTGGGGTTCGGCCATACACCATGGCCGAACCTCACTAACTAGGTTTGTGGGTCCCATTTAATCCGTTAATTTTTTTAATTGCATGAATCTAAAAACAGCCACCCTAGGCTTTATTAATTGCACATATGGTTGTTACTTAGAGCCCCTAAGTCCATAATCATTTCCCATGGGGTTCTTCACTTTGGCCATTATTTACGGTTTTGCCACTACCTCTCCCATGGTTAGACATTCACTTAACCATATACATTTTTTGTCCATGATTGTTCATTAAACTTAGACCCCTTAGTGATCCCTAACTTAGGTCTGTTAATGACCCATCAACCATGCCATATGATCATTAAAATTAGCCATTAATTAACCTAATCTTCATTCATTTAAGCATATATATACACATTAATCTTAGACCAAAAATGATCTACAATTGGGTCATGGGTTCGGCCATACACCATGGCCGAACCCATGATGTCTCTTTCTCCATTTTTTATTGGGTCCATTGTTACACATTTTAATCCATCATAAGCCCTTCCATGAGGGGTTTTACATTACGCATTTAAATCATTCCTTTTTGATCAACATTAAATATATTTTGAGTCAATCAACTTAGCTACATTCCCCATTTGTTTTCCATGGTTCCAAAATACTTAGTCCATCAAAAGTTCCCATTATTTTCTTAGGCCTATTTACATTATTTAGATCCAAAATAAACCCTCACATGAGGTTCATGGTTCATCCCTAATTTCACACCTTTAAAACATTATATCCTATACTTACAAATCCTTTTAAAAACTATCAACTTCCTCCATCATCTTCCATTTTTTCACTCCCATTAAAATTATTAAACATTACCATAGGGTTCGGCCATACACCATGGCCGAACCCATGGTTCATGGTCCATTATTCCTTCATGCATCTTGAGGCCATAAAACCATTTACATTTCCCACAAATTTCATCATTTACAATCCCTTTAAAAAAAATCACTACATTTAATTCTTAATAAAAATCCTCACAATCATAAATCATCCTTCCATGATTTTCTCATTTAAAACCCCTTTACAAAAATCACTAACATTAATCATTCAAAATCATTAAAAACCATTAATCATATTCCATGGTTTCCATCATACTTCCATGTTTAATTAAATCTACATACATATTGTCCTTAATATCCATTTATTTTTCTTAATCTATCTCTCCCATTTAGGTTTGCCCATTTTGTCCATTTCTCATCCTTCCACTGGATGGATTTGAGATCCAAGGCCTATGATGTTTTGGTCACCACTAAATCCAAGAAATGGATTCATAATCTCTTCTTAACCCTAAAAAAAATGTAGAATTCTTGTTTAAGAATTAGTTACAATCCGACGACTCCTCCGGCTTTTCTTTCTCTTCTTGATCTCCTTAGCCTTCTCTTCTCTTCTTCTCCTTGATCTTTGGATTAAGATGCTTGATCAAGGTGGAGTCTCCAAGGTTTGGGTTTGGCTAAGGTAGGGTTAGATTTGAGAGAGGGAGAGGTGGAGATGAGAAAGATGTCTCAAGGTCTTTGTCTTGAGGTGGAGGGCCAAGCCTAGCTCTTTCTTCTCTTCTTCTCTTTTTCTTCCAAGCTTTTCTTCTTCCTTCTCTTGGTATGGGATGGTTTTGAGAGGGCAAGGGAGGGAGGACGTGTGAAAGAGTTAGATGGAATGGAGAGAATGAGATGAAAAGTCATCTCATCTCTTGGTTGCTTAAGATATACTCCACATTAACTCCTCCCACCAACCCACATGGGTTAATGTGTTTAGTGGTGGTGGTTGGGATAAAACCACCACCCTAAGCACATGGTTTAATTTGTGTTTGTTTAAAGTGGTTTGTGTTTCTTTGGGTGGTTTTGGTCTTCCAACTTTGACCTTTTGACCATCACTTGATTAGCTTAATTAACTTAATTAATTTGATCATTAGGTTAAGTTAATTAATTCTCACTTAATTTAATTCCATTAAATTCCCTCTATGAAATCCACCCATGGTTGACCAAGTCAACCATGGTGGCTGGCCCCACTAACTCCTAGTCTACCCGCCACCTCACTTGGTGAGGTGGAGGTGGGTCCTATTTGGTTATGCCATCTTGATTATTTCATCACTAACTTAGGTGGTTTAATTCTAATTCAATCTATTCCAACCAATTGGGTTACCATTGGACCCATGGCCCAATTAAATTTATTTCCTACCCATTTACCTTAGGGCTTAACCATCTTGACCCATTGGGTCCCAAATGGGGATTTGACCCAATTTGACCATTCTTGACCCAATTAATCATTTTTGACCAATTAAATAAGTTTCATCCAACCCATGGTCCATTGGACCATACTTGGGCCTTTGCCCCAAATTTTGATCCACTTAACATCTATTCCATCAAAATTCCTAATTTCCATTCTTAAAATAAATAATAGCCACATATATATTAATTTAGAATTCCGGGCTATTACAAATCTGACCTAACAAAACCCTTAGTAATGCCACAAGTACCTCCAGCCATAACACTAGACCCGCAGGAATCCTAGAGCCAAACATACAACCACTGGCTTGGACCCCCCCGGCACTCCCCGCAGTCTAAAGCACCAAATGGCCTATCGAATAACTCAAACGTACCAAGCCCATCTTCCCTCATGGAATTCCATCGGTCATCTACAGAGTTAGCTGGCCGGACTCACTGGGTAAACACCCATAAATTTCCAATGAGTCTATCTTCATACTAACTAGTCACAAGCGAGGCCCACATACAATGGCCTCGCACTCTAAACACGAGCCCCCTATGAACCTAGGTGGTAGACCCACAATACAGTCTTCCCCGATCAACACTGGACCCTCGGACGATCTCACTTCAATCACAGTCTGAAGGCCCCTTGACTATACCACAATACTCGAGCCACTTTGAAAGGAAAAGGAAAATATCAACAACGTACCTCAAAGGTGAGGACTCCTCCTAAAGTGGGTCCCACCGAGGAACACCTCTAATTACTCTATGGAGTAAAACCAACATGACTCCAAACCTAGAGCTCTTTAGCCCACAGTTCCTGTGACCACGTCACGGTGCTCCACACACTCAAACGAACGATCTATCTCACCACTGACTTACTTTCGAATCAAACGTTGGATGGTTTCAACCGAGCAAGAATTAGCCATAAAACACGTCTCAAGTACACTAACCGAAGGGAAGCGTATCAAACATACCGCAAAACCTTAGGTTGTCTACGCACTACCCCACAACACGGTTCCATCTACCCTATCACACAGGGGATGAACCTAGTCTCTAGTCGTAATCACATCAATCTCTGTCCCATGCACAGTCCGAGAGTTGAACCGTGCTCTGATACCAACTGTAACGCCCCGTCCCGTTACGGGCGCGTTATCTCTGAAAAAAAACTCAGAAGTTACAAAAGATAGATATCGGGTACAAGAATAACAACAGATTTTTTTTTTTTGAAACGGAGTAATTACTTCCCGTCCAACAGCCCACAAGTTCATAACGAGAATAAACACAACGACCCACAATGTAAACTAATCAACAGGTTATACAATCATCCAAACAAACATGTAGATGAATCTATATGGCTAAAGTTCTCAAACATTAAACATAGCATAAGCATAAGCTTCTAATCTCTACTACTCCTCCCCTGGTACTTGTTCAAGGGGCCCGCCTGGCCCCTCCGCAGTCGGGGCACCTAAAAGGTAAGGGGTGAGCAAAATAGCCCAGCAAGAGAACATATCCCATATTAACAAGGTAGTTATGGATCACGTATGAAAGGGACAGTAAATATCACAAGTGAATAAAACATTCATGCCTACGATACTCAACTACTCTATTAACCGATATTCCATTAACCAAATCCAAGAAATCATCTCCAAAGTCCACATCAGGTCCTCCAACGAACCCCGGTCTCCCAACCAGTATCATCGGGAGACTAAAGAATACACAACTGCCTCACCCACCCGAGTCCTGTCGGAAACGACCTCGACCACGCCCGAGGGGAAACAAACTCTAGGGTAGGTACCTCGACCGCCGGAACACAACGGGGAGACCCACATCTCCTATGGGGTCTCGACCTCCGGAGTGTAACGGGGAAGTCCTCCCAACAACCAAACTCATCTCATCATTATGAATGTATACACATAAGCAAAACCTCTCATGCATGCACATGGTATCATGATCATGTATGACAACACAAAAATGTTCTGACATGACATCAATATCAACAACATGCCTTATCATGAGGTCAACGACACATAGCAGTGCTAGACTCATACTTCTACATCAAACATGCGATTACATATGCATATTATGCGTAAACACGGAAAGCATCACAACATCTTCCAACTATTGTGTTCAACGTCCTTCTACACTTGTCTCATTCATCATAATATCATATATGTGTTATGATTAAAACACAACCATATGTTCAACGACCTTCAAGCTTCAATAACCATTCATTCATTCGGAATTTTATATTAATCGCATATAATTGATTTGGGTGAACCCGAACGGATCCCTTGCCACATATTCATTTCAATGGTTCCCTTACCGAGTGGCTTAATAAACGAAAGGGTCCCATTCAGGTCACTCGATGTCCAAGATTACCGATTAAGAATACGAATGCACGCTAAAACAGTGATAAGTTCCCTCACCTGTGTGTGTCCTTGAAATCCAATGCGAGAAAACGAGTCCGGGGGGTTGAAGGGGGGTAAGAAATTGGGATGAAACGCGTCAAACTGGGCAAGAAATGCAAATGGGCCCGAGAACAGGTCGGGTCTGAAACGGGCCAGACTGGGACGGGCCTAACTGAGCTTGGCCGAAACAGGCGAACTGGGCCGAAACTAGCCGGCTAGGCCAGATCTGGCGAACAGGGCCAGATCTGGCAGGCTGGGCCGGATCTGGCGAACAGGGCCAAATCTGGAAGGTTGGGCCAGATCTGGTGAACAGGGCCAGATCTGGCAGGCTGGGTCGGTTTACCGAGGTCCAAAGTCGGGATCGGGTGAGTCAACTCGCGGCTCCGAGTGACTCAGCCAAAGGGGAAGGGGAAGAAGAGGGAAAGAGGGGAAGAAGAAGAAGAAGAAAGAAAGGAAACCAGAGAGGGGGAGGGAGAGAAAGGGAAAAAGAGAATGAAATCGGCAGGAGGGAAAGGAGAGGAGGGAAAACAATTACCTCGGATCGGTCAACGGCGGGAGAGCTAGAAGATCGGCGGCTGGGGGCCCGAACCTCCGATTTGGCGACAGCAAACGGCGGCAAATGGGGAAGAAGGAGAAAGGGAAAAACAGAGATGGAAGAGGAGAGAGAGAGAGAGAGAGAGAGAGAGAGAGAGATCGGATCGGGAGGGAGAGAAGGAGGAAGGAGATGGGGGGCTGCGGCGACAGACGAGAGAGAGGGAGAGACCGGAAGAGGAGCACGTGACATGTAACACCCCGCCCTTTTCCACCCTTTCGAAAATCAGAGTCTAATTTTTTTTATAAATAAGTACAGGAGAAGAGTGCCGGGAGCGTCACGACGCGAGCTAAGTCCGGACTTCCAAAGTTCGACCCTTAACTGGCCACCCATGTGTGCATGGACTAACCCATGAAAAACAATCCACACATGGAACTAAGTAAATCATGCTGAATAATACTAAACTGATTGCGGAATTGCACTGTGTAGATAGCAAGTACAAGTCATCCAACCAAATTACTTAAACTAAATAACCATCATCAAACTATTCACAAACCATAGCAAGGTTACTAAATTATTACAAGTCCACATAAAAAGTATTCAAATGTCATTAACTAAAGTCCATTCCAACACCCAAGCTTCTATGCTTAGCTTTCCTCGTGATCCTCAGCCTTTGCCTTTCCCTTTCCTACGTCATCCACTAAGGATAGAAATAGGGCGTTATATCAAAGCGCCCAGTAGGTCTTCCGATTAGGGTTACCACATGGTTAGTATAAAAACATACATATATCATTATAAAACATGATCATCAAAATCTTATAAAACAATGCTATGTATGTATGCACATGTAATGAGTCCCACCCATCACAAATATACATAGCCATCACTTGACGGACTCTCATCGTCAAGGTAATCCACAGTGTTCTTTCGTTTCCTCTTGATGGGACTCTCATCATCAAGTTATTCCTCCTGGCGGGACTCTCATCGCCTTAGGAGGCCCCACAGTTGCATCACGAGCATACCGATGGAGTGTGGGCTCCGGTTTCCATGACCATCACCCCATGCCATGCATGAGATGTCCATGAATATATGATACGAGTCCCTTGGCTTAAGCAAGGAGACCCTTGGTCTTCGATCTAGTTCCTTGGGCTTTTATCCCCCATGAGATGGAAACTCTCCATCTGCCACTTCAACTCACCTTGAGATGGAAGTCTCCTCAACTTCCCATTCAACTCAACTCAACTCAAGCATTAACTTATTTCCTTTGAACTCACTCAAGGTTGACCAAGTCAACCGTGACATGGCCGACCATGTACCATGCACCATATGGCATTCGAGTCCCACCTTGGCCATGTCACTCGATGATGTGGCACCTTGCCTAGTTGGCTTCCATGCGATGACTTGTTATGCCACATCACCCACATGCCACCTCACTTGATGAGGTGGATTTAATGTGTTGAGTTTTAATTGGGTAGCTGACCCAATTACTTTAACCTTACCCATTTACCTTAAGGTTAAGTTCACTATAACCCATTGGGTTCCAATTGGATGATTGACCCATTTATTTAGACTTTACCCAATTAATTTAAAATCAACCTTACCCATGATCCCTTGGGTCTTAATTGGATAAATGACCCAATTCCTTACCCATCTAAGGTCCATTTCAACTATTTAAATCTCAAATTTCACTCATTGACAATTTAAATAGACCAATCCAATATATTTATATGTAATGGAAATCCGGGGTGTTACATTTCTCGACCAGTTCCCCTAAGCTGTCATGACCAGTGACAGGTGCTAATTAGCACATATTTTGTGCTCTCCCATACTCTAAGAATGTGTGTAACATCTTAGCCCGATCCCTATCTCCTTAACATGTCAATATAAAAACAATTCATCAAATCTTGCATTTTAGTTTATTTAACACAATCCAATGTTAACAATAAACATGAGATAAAAGGCATTCCATCAAATTAGCACACACAATAAATCAAACCATATCATTTCATTGAAAAATGGATTAGTACATATGGTTTGAGAGAGAGCCATAAGGATGCTCAGACAAAACATTATCATAGTTTTTTTTTTTTCAAAAATATAAAATACAAGTCATGAAAAACTATCCTAGTCAGATTCATCCAGAGAAGGAGATGCTGGAGGAGAAGGGTCGATCGATTTTCGTAATGTAGAGACTTCTTCATGGGAACTTTGAATGAACCTTTCCACGAGAACATCTAGCCCATCCAGATGTGTCTGAATTTGTGAGACACGTTCTTCGATTTTGCAAATAAATCGAATTAGGGGTTGTGGTTCAGGGGCGTCTACATTTTTGACATTCTCTTCCCCTTCTGCATCAGAGTTGTCCAGCAAAGAGATCACTTCTTCTTCGGTTCTCAGGTTTTGTCAAGATTGTGACCTGAGAAAATACCAACGGCTGGATCCAGTATTTGGGGATGGGGTTTTTTTGCGAGGGGTACTCTTCAGAGCAGAGCCAACAATGCTAGGTTCGGGAACATCCTGTACGAACCTAGGAGATCTTCTGAAGGAATGGGTGCTGGACTCAGGGATTTTTCCGGTGGTTGAGGACTGAGATTTAGTTCTCTCTCTTTTCAGCATGGTTGCTGGGGAAGAACTAACCAAGGCTTATCTGAACTCTAATTCTAACAAACACTGTGATACCCTTACTTCTTGAAATGAAAGAAGCTAAAACCCTAAGGTTTTCCGGCGAGATTTTGCTCCAGGATGTCCTATCGACTGAACTAGGGCACGTGAGGAGAGGAGAGAATCGCCAGAGCACAGCGGGAGAGAAAGCGATGATTTAAACTGATCAATCACTTTCACAGAAAGAGTCCTTTTTAACTTACTCTTTCTGATTCACCGACCGGTCGGGACCAACGACCTGTCTATGACGATATGTCGATAAGTATCGACTTGTTTCCTTTTGCGATTTTTCCCCCTTTCAGACAATGTTCTGAAATCCACAAGTACCGACCTATCTGTTTCTCCGACTAGTCTATCCTTTGACCTGGGTTATGAAGGAAGACTGGGTATGTGTGTGTGTGTGCTTACGATGTTCATAGTTCACCGACTTTGCTTATACACCTTTTAATGCCAGTGATGATACATACATCACACCATATTTGTGCCATTTGAAGATTTGATTCACCCTTTTGAAAGTAGGCACGAACCATGGATTATAGATCTCTTTTCTGGATCCAAATTAATCCAAGATTCTAGGACACATTTAATTCACTAATTTAAGTGTATTGTCCAAGTGTGTGATATCATAAGATGTGGTATTTCGGGGCTTTAAGCAAAGACAATGCGTATATGAACATAATTCATTCCACATAAAGTACAAATTAATGTATATTGGAATGAAACGCAAGGCACACTAGTCATACATTCATTTCCTGATTTGAGTACATTAAGCATATAGGAATGAAGTATGACCCTACAGACACAACTCTTATGCCTTTTATCATATTATTACCCAAAACATGATAAAAGCTTTTACCATTCTTTCAAGAGAGCACCAATTCCTTGAAATAAGCTGGTACTTAAATGGATTTAGATAAGTACTTTTGGTAGGTCACACCAAACATAATCCATTTAAGGGTATAGAGCATGTTTCATTCCACATGAGATTCAAAAGTTTATGAACTTGGAATGAAATGACACTTTGTATGAATACAATACACATCCTATACATGAGGTAATGCACATACTACATTCATTTCCTAAGGATGCACAAATCACATGGCATATGAAATGAAACGAGACAAGTATAATCCAATACTAGAGTGCATACCAACATGTACAACACATCTTACAATGGATCAATCCAACAATCAAACAAGAACATGGATTGAATGTAAGATGATGATTCGAAACCATGTTTCAAATGTGGTACCAACAGTGGTATCCCTTCACACATTTGAACCTAACATTGTGAGACTTGGAATATAAGTTCACAATTTTGTGATGGCCTTTTGTCAAATCTGGTTTTATCCATGGGTGCCTTTCCATTTGAACTTATGGTTCCACATTCCAGAATTTGTACCATAATGTTGGTCTCTAAACATCTCGGTACATGGCCTTATAGGATACTTGGAGGTCACTACCTTCTTCAAGTTCCTTCCTTGGTCCTTTTCTTCTCTTAGAGGATATAGCTTGGACTTTTTCAATGGATGAAATTACCCAATCACCTATATTTTCAGCTAACAAATTTATTGATAGGTGATGTTATCCATTGGGCTAGAAGAGGCGATTTTTCAGTGGATTCTTTCAGCCTCTTTTGCTGTTTCATGTGTTTTAGATATTTTGACGGCATATCATGCAACAATACTGATGATTGCTACATATGTTTGTTTTACGTCCATAGCTAATTCATCACAAGTCCAAGCAATTTTGGTCTTTGGGCTGAGTGGTCATGGAAGTTGAAGGTTTACCGAATACCTCTTCCATAGGTACAGACCACTTTCTATTCACCTATTTCCAACTATGATCTATGATGAAAATATTTATAATTCTTCATTCCATTTTTCGTCAAAAATAGAGTCTTGGAAATATCATGGCTTTCTCTTATAGCCATTGTTCTAGCACGGATCTACTCGGATGGTTAGATCTTTTCTCAAGAGCACCAGGCTTTGATACCAGTTGAAAGTACCATTTACACCGGTGCTAGAACTACCTGATTGACCCTAGAAGGGGGAGGGTGAATAGGTCAATCCCATTTTTCATGGTGTTTACAAATTTCTTGATTTAAAGTGCAGCGGAATGTTTATCAAGGGATTTGTTTAGTGTGATAATTTTATTTAAGTGACGACACTAAGATTATGACCCTTTACATAAACTTTGATTATCGATGCTTGTGGACAATGTGTATAATGAGATAATCAATATGCAAAGTGATGTGTGTTAAGAAGAGTACTTAAATACTAAATACAAACACACAAAAATCAAACACCACAAGACCATTTTAAAGTGGTTTGGTTAGCCAACCTACATCTACTGTTAGGACTCGCTCAACCTTAGCTATTCCCAAAATCCACTAAGTGGGGAGTTACACCCTCATAATTAGAGTAGGAATTCCACCTCACTCATGTAACACCCCAGATTTTCCTTAGCTTATAAATTTATTGGATGGACCCACTTGGATTACAATTTAATTGAATTTGAAATTAAAAAGTTGAAATGGACAATAGATGGGCAAGGAAATGGGTCAATTACCCAATTAAGACCCAATGGGTCATAGGTGATCTTGATTTAAAAATAATTGATGAATTAGATCATCATACATAAATTACATAATAAGAGGGGATAATGGAATTAAAATAATAAAATAAAATGGTATATGGAAGTTTGAAAAAAATTGGGTAAATTTAGTTAAGTTAGTTGAATTTGGATAAGTTAGTACATTTAATACATTAAAGTCCACCTCATCAAGTGAGGCGATATGTGGGTGATGTGGCATTGCCATGTGGCATCCATGTCATCACATGGAAGCCAACTAAGAAAGGATGTCACGTCATCAAGTGAGGTGGAAAGTAGAATTGAGGTGGCATACAAGTGGAGGTGACACATCAAGTGACATGGCCAATGTGAGACCCAAGTGCCATGTGGTGACCACCACATGCATGGTCGACTGTGGCATGTGTTGACTTGGTCAACCACTTTTGAATTTTAAATCTTGAATTAGGGTTTTGCTTTTAAGAGGACTTAAGCTGGGAAGATGAAGGGATAAAATGGAAGGCTAGGATTTCATCTAAGGAAATATCAAGGGTGGAGATTAAGAGTTGGGGTATCTTGTCTAGGTACATTGTACCTAGACACATGGGAACCCAAGGGTCTTCACCTCAAAAGCCAAGAAGCCACCCTTGGGAAACCAAGAGCCTCATTGGTTAGACTAAGCCATTATGAGAGATTAGGGTTTTAAGATAAAAACCCAAACCAAAGGCCACCCCAAGGCCCTTGGCCGACCCCCCTCTCTTGAGAAACAAAAAACTCCTCTCCACTCCTCTCCTCTCTCCCATGTCTACCTTCATACAATTGAAGATTTTGAAAAACAAACAAAGGAGAAGAAGAACTAAGGAAGAAGAAAAATATAAAAAAAAAAAAAATAAGGAGATTGAAGAGCCAAAGAGGAGCAACTCATTGAAGGAAAGGTATATCTAGACTTAATAAAAATCAATGGGGATTGATCTAAGGAAACCATAGGTTCGGCCATGGTGTGGCTGAACCCATGGGTTCCATGTTGGTTGGAATGAATGGCCAAAAATGTTATAAGGCCATGGAGTTGGAAATCCATCCAAAGGATGATTATGGGTTGAAACAAAACAACCATAAGATAAATCCGGATCATCATGGATTCGGCCGTGATATGGTCAAATCCATGGGTCTAACATTTTAAGGGTTTTGATGAATCCTTGTTAAGAACTTGTAAAAGGGAGGAATGATCAAACATGAGAGAACATAGGTTCGGCCATACCATGCTATGATTATGATTGGATGGATGGATTAAGAAAAGTAAGAAAAATGCCTAAGGTAAAAGGATGAAAATCCACCATGATAGCTCGACCATGTTGTATGGCCAAACCCTAACCTTGGCTAGTGGATACGATAAATATATTAAGTTAAGTATTGAAGATGGAATCCATTTTTAAACATGATTAAGGATGGATTTCAAGGAGAAAATAATCAAAGAACAAGGTTCAACCTCTTGCATGGCCGAACCCTATTTTTGTTATGGGGACCATTTGAGGACTAAAATAAATACTAGATGAGGTTCGGCCATGTTGTATGGCCGAACCCCATCAAGTGACCTAAAACATGTTTGATGTATTTTTTTTAAAAAGAACCCATCCTCAAGGTTATATAGGATGGAAAAGAGATGAAAATGAAGAACAATGGGTTCGGCCATGTTGTATGGCCGAACCCCATGGATGATTTTATAGATCTACGTATGTTTAAAGGTTAAATGACTAACTTGGGATTATTAGATTAAGAAATGGAAAAAAAAAATGAATGATGATTTACTTGCGTTGTTTAGAATAATACAAAACTTAAAAAGAGGGTAAAAAAAATCAAAGAATGAGATTTGGCCATGTTGTATGGCCGAACCCCATTGATGGGTTTTTGTGGACATGAACACATTTTTGGGACAATAAGGTTCGGCCATGTTGTATAGCCAAACCCCATTGAGGGTCTTAAACGGTTTAAGGACTATGATGTGTACATGCGTTGAGAAATGACCATGGAATTTAGATAGAAATAGGGATGATGAAATTAAAATGAAAAATCAAACTAATATGTATGTTTCAATTTGATAAGGTAAAGAGGTTCGCAAAGGGATTACGATTCGTCTCACGCGACCGTTAGCGTTATCCTTTCAAGACAAGAAAGGATAGTATATTAGACATTGGTAGGATTCCTATCTCATTGAGAACACTATGGAGTATAATATGACACTTGTGTTATTCAAAATATAATGAATACTTTGGCTAAATAAATTGCAGATGATTATGAATAGATTTTCAATGATATAGCATTCTTGCATACATTACCTCATGCATGGCATGGGACGGAACACATATGACCAACAAGCCAAGTCCTGAGCGGTCCGGACAAGACTTGGGCTTGAGATTAGCTTATATGAAGCTATATGAACCGTTGAGATTTGGCCACGTCCGATTGATAGAAAAGTACCGCATAATTGGCCAAAGAGCTCCTGGGTAGTCAGTCCTGAAATCCTGTGCAGAGAGAGGAGCCCACACTCCACCGGCAATCCCTATTAATTTGTGGATGGGTATACAGTGCCTTGGTGGTTGCCGCCTCAAACACTGTGGACATAATTGTCCAAGGAAACCATTGATTGATTTATGATGTGATTGGGTATGGACATTGGGTGGGATTTCATTTGGCATTGACACCTATGACATGACACTTATATTAGCATGATTATGATACAGACATCATGTATTGTTTTATTACTTGCGAGATGTTTTTACAAATGTACCATTAATGATGTTTAAACCCTTGATTTATGATATTCTAATATTACTCTTATCCATACCCTAACCCTAATTGGAATACCTACTGGGCATGTCGACTAATGCCCTACTTCTACCCTATATATATTGGAACAGGAAATGCTAAGGAAAAGTATGTAGGACTGGAAGGGAGCCAAGTGTAGGAGCTTGAAAGATTGAAGTTTTAAATTGCTTAGTTTTGATTTCAATGATGTATTCGAAACACTTGTATTTTTTGTTGTAATAATTTAGACTATTTGGGACACCTTAGAACTTATTTGCTATTGTTTGATAATCTTTAGTTTTATTTAAATTTTATGGTGATTGGTTTCTTTGAGTAACGATGTTAAGAAAATGAATAGCATCTTATTCATATAAATTATTCCGCAAGCACTAAGATAAGCGCGTGTAAATGTTTTAGTGGATTTAGTCCACGCACACGTAATAGTGGCCAGTTAAGGGTCGAGTTTTGGAAACTTAGACTTGACTCACGTCGTAACAGTCTGTCCTCTCTCACTTATAAAATATATATATATATATATATACTCTGATTTACGCAAGTGAAAAAGGGAGGGCCATTACAGTTGGTATCAGAGCGAAACTTGAAGTTTTGAGTCTCGCAAAGTAAGATTAATATGGTATCATGTCTCACTAACAGATAAGAATCCCAACTGACCGACTCCTTGGAGTCCGCTGCACGGGGGCGGATTAATTTAATTTGATGAGAATCAGACTGTAAGCATTCAATCTGAGAACAATCTTTGATGAGAAAAACAACAGCAAGGGAAGGACAATCACTATAAATTGTAGATTTATCAAATATAGCGAAATAGGTCGTTTACTCTTTCCCCCCTCCCCCAAACAAGAAACAATAAATGATACTTAGGAAATTTTCCAAACAAGAAACATCATGTGATTTTCCAAAAACAAGAAACATTATATGATTTTCCCAAACAAGAAAAATTACATGATTTCCCCAAAATTAGGATCACTATATGATACTTAGGAAATTTCCCAAAATGAGAAATACTATATTTTGGAAATTTCCCAAAATGAGAAATGCTATACTTAGGAAATTTCCCCCAAATGAGAAATACTATGTGATATCTAGAAAATTTCCCCAAAACAAGAAATACAAGATGTCACTTAGGCAATTTCCCCAAGGAAGGAACACAAAGTGATATATATCTATATATATATATATATATATATATATAGGAGAACTAAACAAAACTTCCCCCTCCCTATGATTATTTGATCAAGTGTAACTTCAAAGTATTTGAACACAAGTCCTTAGAAGAAAACTAAGTCAACCAATGTTTCGATGACTTAGGAAAATACCTCCACGAAGAAGAAGAAATACCTGACAAAACCCGAATCGGGAAGAGGGAGAGAACAATGTGAATATTCCAGTGGTACCTCCCGAGTTGCAGAGCGTAGTGCAGTAACAGTCACCTCTATTCTACGGCAACACCAGAACGGCAATGGAGGCACTACTTCCAATGAATCCCAAGACCGAACACTGGTCAGAGATTTCCAGCAGTAGCGTCCCCCTTATTTCAAAAGGAATGAGGGACCCACAGGAGCAGAGAATTGGATTGAGAATATCACAAAGATCTTGAAGCTACTTAAGATCACCAATGATCAGGACCGAATATTGCTGGCTACCTCACAACTAGTAGACGATGCAGGCAAATGGTGGAAGGTCATAGAACATCAACAAGCACAGACTCCAGCGGTGAATAGAACAGAGATGGCTTGGGACCAGTTCGCTGGGATGTTTCTGGACCATTACTTTCCAGAGGAGGAGAAAGAGCGCTAGACACAGACATTCATAGCTTTGGTCGAGGATCCCATGACCGTCGCAGAGTACTATCAAGAATTCCTCTGTCTATCATGCTATGCTCTATACATGGTGGACACGGAATATAAGAAGGCTCAAAAGTTTGAGCGAGGCCTGAGACCCAGCATCAGAGTCAAAGTCACTATTTTCAAATCAGCTACTTTGGCAGAGGTGGTCAATCGAGCCAGCATAGCCGAACAAGAGCTGATGGAGACAACCAAATTTGTGGAGAGCAAACGAAGCCAAACCGGGGGAAATTCTTTCCACCCTCGCAAGAAATTCAAACCCAAATTTGGGAAACCCTCAACCCTCCATTGCTTCCACTAGTGGTTTTCGTCCCAGTCAGCCCCCCACATCAGGACCAGTCTCTCAGTCTCCTCGAGGTGTTATCACCAGTTATCAGTGTGGCCAGCAGGGCCATATCAAGAGGGAGTGTCCACAAAACAGCAGACCTTCTTACTCTAGGGGTTCTTTCCTTCCCCTAGTTCGGCCAGCTCAGTTGCAAACGTCCAGGGCACACAACTAGGCAAGGTAGGCACACATTCCGGCAGGATCTGGACAGCTGTATACTCTAGTTCCTCCTCCAGAGACGGTGGACCACTCAGTGATTCAAGGTATGGCAGTAGTTGGTAGTTCTTATGCTATTGCATTATTTGATTCAAGAGCATTCCACTCCTTTATATCTGCTACTGGTATCTTAGTACAACAACTATCCACTGTACTCACTATTGTATCCCCTGTTGGAGACACATCATTTTGTCTAATATGCACCTCAGTGGACACTGAACTTGCTGAGTTTAGATTTAAATTCAACTATCTGGTACTTGAGATGATAGAATACGACATCATATTTGGCATGGACTGTTGGCTACCTTTCAGGCCGGCATTGACTGTCACCTTCGCAGAGTGATATTCTGGTCACTCGAGGGAAAACGGTTTATAGTACATGCCAACAGACAGAGCATTCCTATGACCAGGAGATTACATGAAGAAATGAACCATCTCGTACTGAACAATATTAGACTAGACAAGGCACCGGTGGCTGAACTACCTGCGGTAGTGAAAGAGCAGAGGTATTCCCTACAGAACTCCCTAGTTTGCCTCCAAAAAGGGAGATTGACTTCCAGATTAAACTCTATCCTGACACTACTCCTGTATCATTGCCTCATTACAGAATGGCCCTTGCAGAAATGTCAGAGCTGAAGAAACAAATTGATGAGTTACTTAGACCGGGATTCATCCAGCACAACACCTCATCCTGGGGAGCACCGGTATTGTTCGTAAAGAAGAAAGATGGTACTCTTCAGATGTGTGTGGATTACAGGAAGTTGAATCAGCTAACTATCAGGAACAAGTACCCTCTGCCCAGAATTGATGATCTGCTCGATCAACTCAGAGGCTCCAACCATTTTTCCAAGATTGATCTTATGTCAGGCTACCATCAAATCGGTGTCAAGGATGAGGACATAAAAAAGACGGCCTTCAGAACTCGGTATGGATTGTACGAATATGTGGTCATGACTTCTGGACTCACCAATGCAACAACCGTGTTCATGGATCTGATGAACAGAATATTCTGTCCTTACATGGATAAGTTCGTAATTATCTTCATTGATGATATTCTGGTTTATTCCACTAGATGGGAGGAGCATGCTGACTATCTGAGAATAGTCCTGGACACACTGAAGAAGAATTAGTTATATGCCAAAGCAAGCAAGTGCGAGTTCTGGCTATCTGAGGTCAACTTCTTCGGACACATCATATTAGCAGGAGGAATTGCTGTGGACCCGACTAAAGTGGTAGCGGTTAGAGACTGGAAAGGTCCAAAGAATGTGTCTGAAATCTGCAGCTTTCTGGGACTGGCTGGCTACTATTGAAAATTTATTGTGGACTCTTCCAAGATTGCGGCTCCACTCACCCGACTAACTCAGAAAGGAGTCAAATTTAAATGGTCTGACATGTGCAATCGAAGGTTTGAGGATTTAAAATAGAAGCTTATCACCACTTCCATTCTGATTTTACCGAAGAGAGGCAAGAGATATGATGTATACTGTGATGCTTCTGGAGAAGGACTTGGGTGCTCTCTCACTCAAAGTCATCATGTGGTGGCATATGGTTCAAGGCAACTGAAAATCCATGAACGCAACTATCCCACTCATGATCTGGAACTAGCTTGCAGTGGTCTTTGGGGTCAAACTTGAGATTCTCTGAAAGCTCAATCAGCGCTCTGCAAGATTAACCAATCACAAAGCACGGTTAACAATCTAAAAATTCACTCATTAGTCTAAGCAAGGGGGGTCTCACACACTTGCCCTTTGATGATTAATATGGCTTGTGGTATGTTCTTTGATGTTCTTCCTCATTCTTGCTCTTTGGTGTTTTGTAGATACTTCAACGTATGCCAAACCAAAGTATGGATAAAGGAAGTAGAGATGAAATAAGGTTTACCTTTGGGGTCAATCTATCTCTACAAGTTTTCTCAAATATCACAATCAATGATGAGCCTAATATGCTCAAGATATGCATATGGGTGCACTGATTGTGATTGAGAGAAGTCCTAATAGCTTATGTGATTTTACTGAAGGCTCTTATATTTGGGGTTTTTCAATGGATTTTTTATTTCTCTTTTCTAGCTTTGATCTCTTCTGTTCTAACTCTTTTAGAATGCTCATTGGTCTTGCTCATATAGACAATTCAAAGATATGACCATTGGGGGAACATTAAAAGCAAATAGAGCCATTGGGAACATTTCAAACGGCCCAAGAATGAGCCATTCCTGCGGATTCTGTTTCTGCACAAATTCTGTCGACCTAACTTTAATATGGCCGACCTAACCAATGTAACTAAAACCGAACCAAACCGCAGCCGAACCAGCACTTGAAGGTTCGGTTCAGTTAAAAACTCTCATTAGCAATTGAACTGCAAAAAACCTTTGTGAGCTGCAGTTTTACTAATTAAATCGTGACTCGTGAACCACATTCACATTTGAAATTGAAAAAAAAAAATCTAAAAGTTCCAACTCAAATTAAAAAAATATAAGTTTCTTTTTAAAAAAATTAACTTAACAAACGGGCATATCCCAAAAAGTCAACCCTTTTAACTCAGCCCAGAAGGCCAAGAGTATAACATTCCTTTTATCTCACCTTGACCCATGTCATCCCTTCTCATCCTTGTCGATGTGCGACGGTGGAATTGCTGGAGTGCTGGGAATAAACACTCCCTTGTCTCTCAACTTGTTTTGCCATTTTGTTTATTTCACTTGGGATAGGACATGTGGAAGCCTCTCGTGGCAATAGTGGGGGCAGCTTTTCTTCCATACCAATATACAAGTACAGACATGATATTTTTCCCATAGAGAGAATTTTTGTAAATCTTATTTCTTGGATCAATTAAATTGTGATTAAATCTATCTATCCAAGTTAAATTTATATATCTAAGAGATATAAATCTCAAGTTGATTTGGCCATTTGGGACTTGGCAACGAGTCCACTTTGTTACTAAACTATAGTATTAATTGTTATCATACCTTACCAACCTAATAAACAATAATTAACTAATAACATATAAACGATGATGTTAATCATTTATGCAATTATCTTAAAGGATACTATGTCATTATACTATTATCAAAATGAATATTTTAATAATACGATTATTTATATTCATTCTTAAGTGAATATTTACATATTTTTAATGTAAATATTATCTTCCCAATAATATTTATAACTAAGATCAACCGATAACTAATATATGCATTTCTTTTGTCCCATATAAAAATCTAATAATTAATATTCCTCATATTATATTTGTATCTTAGAATTAATTAAAGATTATTATATGTTGATATTTTGTAATTTGAGTGAATGTAATAATTTCATATTGATTATTATAAATAATATTTTTTGCTTGAAATTTTATTTCAACTCATTAATAAAATCTTAATTATAATTCAATATTATTTATAATATTATACTAATGACACAGATTTGATTGGGTTTGACTGCGATTGAACCTTATTTAACCCAACCTTCGTCGAAGACGGGTTGGTAGATAGTTTGGTTCTGATAACATTGGACCTAACTATAATCCGAATGAAATTTTCATGAACTCGGTTCGTCTAGAAAAACTCGAATCATCTTGGTGCCCAAATTCCAGAAGTCATCTTTTAATATTATTTTGTAGTTTGGTGATTCTTTGGATATAAAATGAAGAGCTCCTTGAGTGATTCATTTACAGTCATATGAATTTAACTATGAGCACATGTCATGATTGTAAGAACAATATTTGATAGTGGCATTTGGTGGCAAAGACTATCTTAGAGATCCAATTAAATATGTAATAATTTTTATCCAAGGATCCTAACGTGAAGGTCTATTGTCCAATATACTTGTGTATGGATGGAATTCATGAAACTTGTCTATCATTGATGCTTTGCCTTCCAATCTTCTCTGCTTCTGGACTTCAAGCTTGATCTGTCTTTAATGTTCTTCTAAAGCCTAGGTTCCAGGCATATATGGACACAGTTACAAAATTGACAACGCAAGACAATTCACTGAACTACCAACTTAGGAGATGCATATTTAACTATTTGGCCAATAAAACTAAGCCCGACTGTTGAGACATGGAAAATGACAATTTTACCCCTAATTATTGGACTAGTTAGCTCTCAATTTTGTGTATATTATGTACATTTAATACAGTTTGTGAGTTTTGTAGATAAAAAGGGAAATTACGTGAAACCAGTTTAAATCCAAAAGAATTGCAAGGATTTGTGCTTAAAATGGAAGACCCAAAATTTTTAAAATTAAATTCTAACCACTTTTAGGGACATTATTGTAAATTGAATAATCTGGATCCAATTATGAGAGTCTAGATTAATTCAGTAGTTTTAGATTTTTAAGTGGTGAATTAATCATTTAATTTTGGAAGAGAAAAACTGCAATTCAAGGGCCAAAGTCTGAATTTCAAATCAATGGCCCATAGATCCACTCCAATTGGGCCCAGCATTAGGTCAGGCCTGTAACGCCTCACCCTTTTTCACTTGCATAAACCAGACTATATTTTTTTTATATAAGTGAGAGAGGACGGACCGTTACAACACGAGTCAAGTCCGAGTTTCCAAAACCCAACCCTTGACTGGCCACTATTATGTGTGCGTGGACTAAGTCCACTAAAACATTTACACACGCTTATCTTATTGCTTGCGGAATAATTTATATGAATAAGATGTTATTTATTTTCTTAACATCATTAGGCAAGGAAAGCCAATCACCATAAAAATTAAATAAAACTAAAGATTATCAAACCATAGCAAATAAGTTCTAAAGTGTCCCAAATAGTCTAAAATATTACAACCCAACATGCAAGTCCTCCGAATACATCATTGAAATCAAAACTAAAAAATTAAACTTCAATCTTCCAAGCTCCTACTAATCCTTTTTCCATCATGCTTGGCACCCTTCCGGTCCTACGTCCTTTTCCTTAGCATTTCATGTTTCAACATCTATAGGGTAGAAGTACGGCATTAGTCAACATGCCCAGTAGGTATTCCAATTAGGGTTAAGGTACACATAAGAGTAATATTAGAATATCATAAATCAAGGGTTTATACATCATTAATAGCATATTTGTAAAAACATCTTATAAGTAAAAAAACAATGCATGACGTCCATATCATAATCATGTTAACATAAGTGTCATGTCATGGGTGTCAATGCCAAATGAAATCCCACCCAATGTCCATACCCAATCACATCATAAATCAATCAATAGTTTCCTTGGCCAATTATGTCCACAGTGTTTGAGGCGGCAACCACCAGGGCACTGTATACCCATCAACAAATTAACCGGGATTGCCGGTGGAGTGTGGGCTCCTCACTCTGCACAGGGTTTTGGGACTGACTACCTCTTTGGCCCAATTACGTTGTACTTTTCTATCAACCGGACGCATCCAAATCTCAACGGTTCATATAGCTTCATATAAGCTAATCTCGAGCCCAAGTCTTGTCTGGACCGCTAAGGACTTGGCTTGTTGGTCATATGTGTTCCCTCCCATGCCATGCATGAGGTAATGTATGCAAGAATGCCATTTCATTTAAAATACTTCATATGATTGAAAATCAACTCATAATCATATGCAATTTATTTAGCCAATGTATTCATCATATTTTGAATAAAACAAGTGTCAAATTATAATCCATAGTGTTCTCAATGAGGTAGGAATCCTACCAATGTCCGATATACTATCCTTTCTTGTTTTGTAAGGATAACGCTAACGGTCTCGTGAGACGAATGGCAATCCCTTTGTGAGCCTCTTTACCTCATCAAATTCAAACATACATATTAGTTTGATTTTTCATTTTAATTTCATCATCCCTATTTCCATCTAAGTTCAATGTCCATTTCTCAACGCATTTTAGCATCATAGTCTTTAAACCAGTTAAGACCCTCAATGGGGTTCATGTTCACAAAAACCCATCAATGGGGTTCGGCCATACAACATGGCCGAACCTCATTCTTTGATTTTTGATCCTCTTTTTAATCCTTATATTATTTTAAACAATGCGAGTCAATCATCATTCATTTTTTTTTTTCATTTTTTAATCTAATAATCCCAAGTTAGTCATTTAACCTTTAAACATACATAGATCCATAAAATCATCTGTGGGGTTCGACCATACAACATGGCCGAACCATTGTTCTTCCTTTTCATCTCCTTTCCATCCTATATCACCTTGAGGATGGATTTTTCTTAAAAAATATATCCAACATGTTTTAGGTCACTTGATGGGGTTCGGCCATACAACATGGCCGAACCATTGTTCTTCTTTTTCATCTCCTTTCCATCCTATATCACCTTGAGGATGGGTTTTTCTTAAAAAATATATCCAACATGTTTTAGGTCACTTGATGGGGTTCGGCCATACAACATGGCCGAACCTCATCTAGTATCTCTTTAGTCCTCAAATGGTCCCCATAAAAGAGATAGGGTTCGGCCATGCAAGAGGCCAAACCTTGTTCTTTGATTCTTTTCTCCTTGAAATCCATCCTTAATCATGTTTAAACATCGATTCCATCTTCAATACTTAATATATTTGCTACCCACTAGCCAAGGTTAGGGTTCGGCCATACAACATGGTCGAACCATCATGGTTGGTTTTCATCCTTTTACCTTAGGCATTTCTTATTTTTCTTAATCCATCCATCCAATCATATTCATAGCATGGGTTCGACCATTCATTATGGCCGAACCTATGATCCCTTATGTTTGATTATTCCTCCCTCTTACAAGTTCTTAAAAAGGATTCATCAAAACCCTTAAAATGTTAGACTCATGGATTTGACCATATCTTGGCCGAATCCATGATGATCCGGATTAATCTCATGGTTGTTTTGTTTCAACCCATAACCATCCTTTGGATGGATTTCCAACTCCATGGCCTTATAACATTTTTTGCCGTTCATTCCAACCAACATGGAACCCATGGGTTCGGCCACACCATGGCCGAACCTATGGTTTCCTTAGATTAATCCCCATTGATTTTATTAATTCTAGGCGTGCCTTATCTCCTTAGACCATTCCTTCAATGAGTTGCTCCTCCTCTTTGGCTCTTCAATCTCCTTCTTTTCTTTTGATCTTTCCCTTTTTCCTTAGTTCTTCTTCTCCTTTCTTTGCTCTTCGAAATCTTCAAGTGTATCGAGGTAGAGGTGGGAAAGAGGAGAGGAGTGGAGAGAAGTTCTTGCTCAAGAGAGGGGGGGTTGGCCAAGGGGCTTGGGTTGCCCTTTGGTTTGGATTTTTATATTAGAACCCTAACCTTTTCCCTCCCTCTCACAATGGCTTGCTCTAACAAGGAGGCTCTTGGTTTCTCAAGGGTGGCTTCATTGCTTTTGAGGTGAAGACCCTTGAGTTCCCAAGTGTCTAGGTACAATGTACCTAGACAAGATTCCTCAACTCTTAATCTCCACCCTAGATCTTTCCTTAGATGAAATCCTAGCCTTCCATCTTATCTTTTCGTATTTCCAACTTAAGACCTCTTAAAAGAAAACCCTAATTCAAGATTTTAAAATTTAAAAGTGGTTGACCAAGTCAACCCATGCCATGGTCGACCATGCATAGTCACCACATGGCACTTGGGTCCCACTTTTTCCATGTCACTTGATGTGTCACCTCCACTTGTCTGCCACCTCAATTCTACTTTCCACCTCTCTTGATGACGTGGCATCCTTGCTTAGTTGGCTTCCATATACCATTTTATTTTATTATTTTAATTCCATTTATGTATGATGATCTAATTCATCAATTATTTTTAAATTAAGATCACCTAAATAATTGATAATTGACCCATTTCCTTGCCCATCCAATGTCCATTTCAACTTTTTAATTTCAAATTCAATTAAATTTCTCCGTTAATAAATAAAATTGCATTCCAAGTGGGCCCATCCAATAAATTTATAAGCTGAGGAAAATCTTGAGTGTTACAAGGCCACAGGTAGTCCATGCGCATTTCATACAGTGGGCCAGGCCAATAAGCAACTCAAGCCCAAGTTCTCAAGCTCAAGTCCAAGTTCAGTAGACCAAAGACAAGTCCAAGAGTTAAGGTCCAAGCCCAAAGTCCAATGCTCCATGGATCAAGTTCGAATTTCACCTAAACCCATGTCCAATTACCCATGGCCGAAATCCATCACCCTAATCTTTATCTCTCCCATGCACATTTCATCTCCACCCTCAATTCTCCAATCTCAACCATCAATCCATCCATACATAAACCATGTTAGATCTAGGCAACTTAATTCATCCATCATGTAGGATAACCTTAGAATCATAAGCATCCATGCATTGCCTATTCATTCATCCACTTAGATCATCTATCATATATTAGAGCCACTAGATCTTGACCAATCCATCACAACCATTCACTTCATACATGCATATTAGGTAAAACCCTAGAGCCTCCATGCTAATCCATTTCATAACACACTTTACATTAAATCTAGGCCATCCATCACATCATCTAACTTGATCGACCATTCAATCACAATCCTCCATTAGAAACCCACCTTTTATAGATCTTGATTTTATCAAAATACATTAGAGCCATTAGATCTAAACACAATCCAATCTTGGCCATCCATTCACTAAACCCTAGGATTAAACAACTTGCCTCCCAAGCTAGCCTCCATGCGCATTGTACACATCATCATCCACATGATTTTGCAACTAAATTCTCTCCATGTATTTGAACCAAAACCCATCCACATTTATTCCCATATCTTTTCCACCTCATCAAACCCAATGCATCCAAGCTATACACGATTTTGACACTTCAAGAAAGCCTCCATGCGAGTTTCACAACCCTAGGACATGTTTATCAACTCATCATCTCATCCATCCATACATCAACTCTAGATCTTAGACATTCAAGCATTGCATTAACCATGAACCAAAACAACCCTAATCTCCATGTAAAAATCGGCCAACCCTATTTCCTCTCCTAAATCCCAAATTTCTCTTCTCCATGACTTAGCTGTTGATGATCAAATTTTACATTTATAATCTCGCAACCGCACGAACCGTTTAATAGTATAGCGAATGAGTACGAGGTCGAACCTTAAGGAAATCCACAAAATATATGTTTAAAATTAAATCAGTACCTTTAAAAAGATGTAATCTTAAAAAATATAATACATGGAGTTACAATTGTAATGAAAGTAACACCCTCATTATCTAACTTATGAATTTAACAAGTTGAGAATCAAATCCATCTCCTTTTTATTAAAATGGTGAAACGAGAATATGCATTCTCATCTTAATTTAACTTCACATGTTTTAAGATTAAAATACCATATCTCCAACATTAGTTATTTTAATCTTGAGAGAGAGAGTTTTTGTATACAAAGAATTAAAGAATAAAATACATAAACATACAAGAATAAAAACATGAAAATAGATTGAATATTAAAAATACAAAACACAAACAAAGGAACTAACATAATAAATGACTGAAATTGAAATTGCAAGTATAGTAAATGACAGAATTTAAAGGGTGGTTGTGGAAAAGACCGCTCACCGCCCAAAATATGTAAACAAATACAAAACCTAGATCTGAAATTCGCGTAAAGATCTGAAATGCAATTCATACTCAATAATAAAGACAATATTAACGACTTTTAATTTAGTTAACTAAACCTTATTAATCAGGATTCAACATTTACAATCAAGATCCTAACTATTGCATTTGCTCATGTTTAATTAAATAAACAAAAGTTGCAAACTTGAAATTAAAAGTAAAATAATCACAAAAGAATTCTAGAACTTGGATGTTTCAGGATTCTAAATGGGTGCTTTGTATTTATTTCATGGAAGAATTCAATACATGCACTTATAAATTAAATACAAGAAAGACAAAATAAAAATAAAATTTACAACGCTCACTTTGTAAATTTGAATGGTGCTCCCGTCTTCTTGTCTTTTCTCCCCAGCCTTGGTCCTCTCTAACTCCAGGTCAAATTCGAATTCTATGGTGTGCTTAGTGCTCTATTTATAGGCTCAGGGTTGGAATGGACGGCTGAGATAAAATCTTGGTTTGAGTGATAAATGAGTGGCTTATATTAGATCTTATTGGAATTTGGTGATTGGGATTAAAAGTTGCAAAAGTTAGGGTTTGAACAAGGTGTACACGAATTTTGGGATGTGTGGTGGCTTGGAGTGGAGTGCAAGCAAGGATGGAGAGAATGTAAGGATTGGATTAAGCAATGGGATTTTCGGATTTAGCTATGTAGGATTAGGGTTTGTGCAATGAGATGATGAATGAATGGATGAGATTAATAGTTTAGATGGATGGATGGTTGGATGATAAGAAGGTGATGTAGCTAAGGAGTTGACTTCATGAATTCGAATGGAGGGATGGAGTTGTGCAAAATCGTGTATGACATGGAAGATTGGGATGATGAGGTGTGTTGGGATCTTAAGAGTGTATCTACATTGTTTTTGGACTAAATGCATAGAGAGGTTTTAGGTTGCAAAAATCGTGTGGAGCGTGTGTTGGATGGATAGGGTGGTGACAAGGCATGGGCGATGGAGGCTAGCTTGTACTTTAAGTTGTTCTATCTTAGGGTTTGGTGAATGGATGGCTAAGATTGATTTTGGTTAAATCTAATGGTTCTAGGTTTAATTGGTAAAAATAAATTATAAAAATGGTAAGGTATCTAATGGAGGATTTAGATTCAAAGGTGAAGATGGATAAATGATATGATGAATGGCCTATATCTAGTGCAAATTATGTATGTGATGGATGAATGTGGAGGCTTTAGGGTTTTCCTATGTTTATGAATGAAATGAATGGTTGTGATGAAATTTCCTAAGATCTAATGGCTTAACTAATGGATGAATGATCTAATTGGATGGATGATTAGGTGATATATGAATGCATGTGATCCTAAGGTAAATTAAGATGATGGATAGGTTGGATGGTCTAAATCTAATGTTAATGCATGTATGGGTTGGATTTGATAGGTGGATCTAAGGTTTACCTAATTTTGATTAATGAGATGAATGGTTAGGATTTAAGATGGAGATTGGATGTTGTGGATGACATGGAAATGGACAAGGCCTGGGCGTGTGAATGGGTTATGGACTTGGGTTTTGGACCTATAAATGAGCACATGGGCCTCCAGTGGACCTTGGACTTGAGCTTGAGGACTTGGGCCTTTGTTGGACTTTGGAGTGCACATTGGCCTGGCCCATTTGTGATACGCACATGGACAACCTGTGGCCTGGCCCAATGATAGCCTGTGGAGCTTAGCTTGGCCTAATTGTAGTGGATCTCTGACCTATTAATCTTGAATTTTAGTTTTTGCCTCTTGAATTGCATGTTCTCTCTTCCAGAATTGAATAATTAACTTTACCACTTTAAAATTTAAAATATTGATTTAATATGGACTCTCATAGATAGATCTAGAGTAGCCAATTTACATAAAAAAACCTAAAAGTGGAGTGAAATTAATCATAAAAATTGCAGGACTTCCGAATTAAGCACCAAACCTTGCAATTATCCACTGACTTAGCTTAATTTCATGAATTCTCTATTTTTAATCTGCAAAACTAAGAAATTATATGATATGCACCAATATACACAGAATTGAGAGCTAACTGGTCCAATAATTAGGGGTAAAAATGTAAGATTTTAGTGCTCAACAAATACCCCCAAACTCAGATTTTGCTAACGCTCGAGCAAAACTAAAACTAAAAATTCTAAAGACACATAGAAATCTTTAATTAATCCTATTCTAGAGCAAATGGTTAAAAACAAAACAAAAATCCTAAACTAAACCAATTCCGGTGGTACTCTCGATTGCATTTAACGTATGCAACAACCCTTTAAACCCCTACCTCACCACTAGTGGACAAGTAATAGTCTCGTAAGGGCTTTCAGTGATAAGGCCCACAAATATCAACATATTTAACAAGAACACAAGAATGAGAGGTCAAGCCATCATACAACTCTAAATTTCATTTTACAAGGTTTATACTTGGAGTGTGTGTGTGTGTGTGCGCTTTAGCCAATATTAAGATAGATTTATCTTTCCAAATAGACTCAAGTTTTGTTCACACCGTTGGAAAATGTGCTTTGACTGCAGACCTCATTGGATATATCTCTCGGAAAAATTAACACTCAGAGGTTTGGATTCATTTTCTCTCAAAGTATATATGAGCAGAACTTATGTGTTCAAAGTCAAAGTATCTCACATATGTATTATCCGAGACGGCTCAATTCAAAGAAAATGAGTGATCTCATGAATAGGTGCCACTTTCCTAAGAATGTTGAGTCATACACCATCATTTTCCCTCCTCTATTCTCCACATGAAATACCATATTTTGACTTAAGATCAATAAGACTTCCTATTAGGATGAAACGTGGCTTGGGATCGGGTCAAATCAAAGAAGGATAGAAGGCTCTAAAAGTAATACTTTGAATAGAAAGGTTAGAGGTCTTAAAAATTTTGAATGGGATATTTTTCCTCTATTTTTCTTTTCAACACTTTCAAAGCATTCTTTTTTTCTTTTTCTATTTTCTTCACACCCTTCTTTGATGTCTAGATGTTCCCCCTTTTTTTCTCCCTTTTTTTTCTTTTTCTAATTCATCTTATTTTTTTTCTCCTCTTCATCAATCATTTTTCTTTTTCTTTTCAGGTGGCATTTTTTAGAGTACCATCCCAAATTTTCATCTCCAACCTTCCTTGGGCCGTAGGTTAGGTCACAGATATTTCAATAAGACCCAAACTCCAAAACTGAAGTTGGGTATGGTAAACATGGCTAGTCAATAAAATAGGCTTTATAGGCTCAACTAGGGAACTATCAAAATAAGATGACAAAAAATAGGTAGGCTTGAAGGCTCAAATGATCAAAAAATGGCTTATATTATATCCTAAGCTTCATACAGTAATTTCCTTGTTTCAAATAAATTCAGAAATTTTTTTGGCATAATAACTCAAATTTGATGGCGTTCTCAGTAATATGACCAAAATGAAGGATAATCAGATTGACAACGACTTAATGCGCTTTACAAAAAAATTGGAATTAACTTATAACCCTCAGAAAAATCGAAGGGCACTAAAGCTCATTGGGTATATGTCTCCACTGGTATTCCTCTAGTGATCACTCAACTTGTGAATATTTTTCTTTTTCTGACTAACATTAATATGGTTGTGTACAAATTGTTCCAGGTATAAATCTTATAAAAATATTTCCGAAAAAATATGATATAAAGATCTCTATCTAAGTATTAATGGTAAAAATGTGACACTTTTTACGTCAGATTATCAAGACGTATGCTTTTCTTAAGTTAAGATTGACAGACTTATCAGTCCCAGGGAGTCTCAGCCTTCGCTTACTCTTCCCTTAAAAAGGTCAAGTTTGCCTCTCTCTGCTTAAGAAAACAATTTTTTTTTATTTTTAATTTTTTTTTAACTCAAGTGTAACCCCTCAATACCCCCAAACTAGAATTGAACATTGTCTTTGATGTTCCTAAATCAACAGTGATCAGGTGCAAATGAAAAAATATCGGAATAGTGGTAACTGGGTTTAGATTTACCTAAAAGGGCTCACAACGCGAAAACTATAAATAGACCTAGAAACAAAATTCCTAAATTGACTCAATAAAAATCCTAAGCTAGACTGACCCTAACAAATTAACTAAAATCCTAGATTGACTCAATGCAAACCTAAACTAGACAATAAGGACTCAGACCGACTCTGGCATAGACAGATGGATAGGTGGGTCTGGACAAATGATGGGCGAATATGGGTGGATGGGTAAATGGATAAATGGGTGAATTGGCAAATGGATAAATGGGTGAATGGGTAAATGGATAAATGGGTGAATGGGTAAATGGGTAAATGGGTAAATGGGTGGATGGGTAAATGAGTCTTCCTTATTAGTTCTAGTCAAATGCTGGACCTACAGTTTGGCTATTAAGTTAGGGATGGGTTGATAGGGCCGATCTTATGATGGTTCTGGTGTGGTTGAAATGGCTAGTTGGGTGGTGGTGATGTGGGTGGACGATCTATATCTATGACTGAGCCCCAGACACAACAATCGGTGGACTGACGGGTAGTGTAACTAGAACCAAGTGATTGGTGGAGTCACGAGATCAATGAAGCATACACAGACATGATCACACACGCTCAAACAAAAATCACACAAATCATGCCTAAATCTAGATTCAAAATTCTTTTAGAGAAATTGAATTTTTATTGGCTACTAATAGGACCCTAAAATTTGTCTCTAGACTTGCTCCTACTTTTCTCTCCAAATAATCTAAGTCTCCAATGAGAGTTTAACCACAAGATGGCCAAGTAAGTTCCCACGTAAGTGGGGGAGCACAGATGGCATTTTGTCACAGCTTATCCTTAGACGATGCCCGACCGCATGTCTTGGTGACAAAACTAGCCTTAGACACCATTCTTGAAGATAAACTATTCAGTGGTTGCAAAAATTGATTTTAATTGAAAAGGTTCCTAATGAGCATGAAACCATAAAAATCTAGCCTAATGGTTCCTCAATTGATTTTACTTGGGGGGTGCATGAACCATTTTTATTTACTAATCACATTTTCTTAATATTTTTTTCCCAATTTTTGTGAATGCAATCCTAATTTAGCCATGCAATACTCAAAGCAATTATGCAATCCATGCAATACTCAAAGCAATTATGCAATCAATAAGCAAACAATCTAATCTAATGCATGAAACTAGCAACCTAAATGCATGATCAAAGTATATATGCAATATTTTTTTTTTTTTATGCAAAATAAATGCAAGCACCCTAAATAAAAATGCTATATGAATGCATGGAAAATATTAAAAAAAAAAGAATTAAAGAAAATGAGTTTAGGCACTTACCTTGGCCTGTAGTGCTTTCCTGTCAGAAATTTTTAGAGCGCTATCAAAATCTCTGTACATTGAAATACCACAAAACAAAATGAAGAATCTGATTTTCATAAAGAATGCATGAAACCTAATCTAGATGCAATTTTCCTAAACTACAACTACTGAAGGGGATACAATATTTACAATCCTAAACAAGAATTTTAAATAAGACAAGACCACAAAGATTTAAAATTGAGTTTCACCAAATTAATGTATGATTCCATAATCTCCAAGATTTGATTTCTGAAACTTTCATAAGTTAGATAATATTTCTATATTTATAAAACTTCTAAGTTTGAATTTTTTTCTAAAATTGGATGGTTACCAAAAGTAGATCAATTACCAAAAATAGATTTTTCTAAAAATAGAAACTTTCCAAAAATAGACTTTGACAAAATAAATTAAAACATAATTCCATTAAAAAATTTTGTTAAAAGAGGAAACTAATATATTAGAAAATTTCTAAATTTAGAAAATTCTAATTATAACAGTTTAAAAAATTAGCAACTTTCCAAAAATTGTTCAATTAAAAAAATATTTTTTTTTCAAAAATCTCTAATAAAAAGAAACTTTCCAAAAATAGAAATTTCCACTTTTAAAGAGTTGCCTAAAATAGAAATATTCCAAAAGTAACAATCTTTCTTAAATTTAAATTTTGATTTCTCTCGCAACAGCGCTGAAAACTTGTTGATGATCAAATTTTACATTTATAATCTCGCAAGAGCACGAACCATTTAATAGTAGAACGATTGATGCGATGTCAAACCCAAAGGAAATCCATAAAATATATGTCTAAAATTAAATCGGTACCTTTAAAAAGATGTAATCGTAAAAAATATAATACATGGTGCTACAATTTTAATGAAACTAACACCCTCATTATCTAACTTATAAATTTAACAAGTCGAGAATCAAATACATCTTCTTTTTATTAAAATGGTCAAACAAGAATATGCATTCTCATCTTAATTTAAATTCACATGTTTTAAGATTAAAATATCATATCTCCAACCTCAGTTATTTGAATATTGAGAAAGAGAGCTTTTGGATACAAAGAATTAAATAATAAAATACATAAACATACAAGAATAAAAACATGAAAATAAGTTGAACATTAAAAATACAACACACAAACAAAGGAACTAACATAATAAATGACTGAAACTGAAATTGCAAATAAAGTAATGACAGAATTTAAAAGTGCAGAATTTAAAGGGTGGTTGTAGAATATACCGCTCAACGCCCAAAATGTGTAAACAAATACAACACCTAGATCTGAAATTCGCGTAAAGATCTGAAATGCAATTCATACTCACTAATAAAGACAATATTCAGAACTTTTAATTTAATTAATTAAACCTTAATAATCAAGATTCAACATTTACAATCAAGATCCTAACTATTGCATTTGTTCATGTTTAATTAAATAAACAAAAGTTGCAAACTTGAAATTAAAAGCAAAATAATCACAACAGAATTCTAGAACTTGGATGTTTCAGGATTCTAAATGGATGTTTTGTATTTATTTCATGGAAGAATTCAGTACATGCAATTATAAATTAAATATAAGAAAGACAAAATAAAAATAAAATTTACAACTCACACTTTGTAAATTTGAATAGTGCTCCTGTCTTCTTGTCTTTTCTCCCCAGCCTTGGTCCTCTCAAACTCCAGGTCAAATTCGAATTCTATGGTGTGCTTAGTGCTCTATTTATAGGCTCAGGGTTGGAATGGACGACTGGGGTAAAATCTTGGTTTGAGTGATAAATGAATGGCTTGGATTAGATCTTATTGGAATTTGGTGATTGGGATTAAAAGTTGCAAAAGTTAGGGTTTGAACAAGGTGTACACGAATTTTGGGATGTGTGGTGGCTTGGAGTGGAGTGCAAGCAAGGATGGAGAGAATGTAAGGATTGGATTAAGCAATGGGATTTTTGAATTTGGCTATGTAGGACTAGGGTTTATGCAATGAGATGATGAATGAATGGATGCGATTAATAGTTTAGATGGATGGATGGTTGGATGATAAGAAGGTGATGTGGCTAAGGAATTGACTTCATGAAATTCGAATGGAGGCATGGAGTTGTGCAAAATCGTGTATTGCATGGAAGATTGGGATAATGAGGTGTGTTGGGATCTTAGGACTGTATCTAGATGGTTTTTGGTCTAAGTGCATGTAGATGTTTTAGGTTGCAAAAATCGTGTGGAGTGGGTGTTGGATGGATAGGGTGGTGATAAGGCATGGATGATGGAGGCTAGCTTGTACTCCAAGTTGTTCTATATAGGGTTTGGTGAATGGATGGCTAAGATTGATTTTGGTTAAATCTAATGGTTCTAGGTTTAATTGGTAAAGATAAATTATAAAAATGGTAAGGTATGTAATGGAGGGTTTACATTTAAAGGTGGAGATGGATAGATGACATGATGAATGACCTAAATCTAGTGCAAATTATGTATGTGCTGGATGAATCTGGAGGCTTTAGGGTTTTCCTAAGTTTATGAATGAAATGGATGGTTGTGATGAAATGTCATAAGATCTAATGGCTTAACTAATGGATGAATGATCTAACTTGATGGATGATTAGGTGATATATGAATGCATGTGATCCTAAGGTAAATCTAGATGATGGATAGGTTGGATGGTCTATGTAACGCCTCGCCCTTTTTTCACTCATCAAAAATCAGAGTATATATTTTTTATAAATGAGTGAGAGAGCGGGAACGTCACGACGCGAGTCAAGTCTGAGTTTCCAAAACCCGACCCTTAACTAGCCATTTTTACCTGTGCGTGAGCCAAGCCCACCAAAACATTTCACACACTAAAGAATATTTGTGGAATTATTACATGAATAAAATACTATTCATATCCATGTCATTAATAAGCAAATAAGCCAATCACCAATATAATTAACTGAAACTTAAATATCCAAAATATCATCAAACCATAGCAAAATAGATTCTAGGTTATTACAATTCCAAAATAATAATTCTCCCAAATACATCATCCAAATCAATATTTAATAACATAAGCATAATTCTGCCCAAGCTCCTACGCTTGGCTCCCTTCATGTCCATTGTCCTTGTCATTTCCTGTTCCATCATCTATAGAGTAGAAGTGGGGCATCAGTCAACATGCCCAATAGGAATTCCAAGTAGGGTTATGGTACACATAGGATTAAGATAAAACGAGATAGATATAAAACATTGTATAGTAGTAAAAACAGTGCATGATAATAAAAAACCATAATCATGCTGATATGATGTCATGCCATGGGTGTCATATGCCAATACTCTCTCACCCACTTCCATGTCCAAACATCATATATCATATCAATGTTTCCCTGATAAATTATTGCCATATCAAGGTGTTCCCTTGGCCATTTACGTCCGCAGTGTTTCGTGACGGAACCACTAGGTCAGTGTTATACCTCCCCACATATGTTAATCGGAATATTTGATGGAGTGTGGACTCCTCCCTCTACGCAGGGTTTTTGGACTGTTTACCCCGGAGTTCTTTGGTCCAAATTACACTGTACCCCAATCTAGCAATCCCGGACAAGGCCAAAATATCAATGGTTCATATAGCTTCTTTCAAGCTAGTTTTCAAACCCCACGTCATGTCCGGACAACTCATAACTTGGCTTGTTATTCCATGTATTCCCTCCCATGCCATCATGAGAATATAAATGCAAGAATGCCCTTTCATTTTCAAATTACATGAAAGCATTGAAAAAAAACAGTTCATAAACACATGCCATTTATTTAACCAAAATAAAACATCATAGTTAGAAAAAAAATCAGTGATATATACATAATCCATTGTGTCTCCAAAAAGGTAGGAATCCTACCACTGTCCAAGATACCGTCCTTTCCTTGTTTTGCAAGAATACTGCTATCGGTCACGTGAAACGAATCGAACCTGTAACACACTGGATTTTCAAGTTATAAATATTTATGGAAATTGCCCATTTAATGTGTGAATTAATGGATATGGACCTTAGATGGGTAAGTGTTGGGTCAATTGCCCAATTAAGACCCAACGGATTGTGGATATGGTTCAATTGAAATAAATGGGTGAGATTTATTTAATTGGGTTAAGATTGTTAATTGGGTCAAATGCCCAATTGGGACCTAATGGGTCATGGTTGACTTGGTTGACCACCAAGTGAATTCAAACTTAATTAAATTAGGGCTGAATTAAGTTGGAAATAGAATCAAGGAAATGAGTTGATTTTAAGTGAGTAAATGAGTTGAGCTAAAAATATGAGTTGAATGGAAGATAATGGGACTTTTATCTTAAGTGAGTGGAGTGGGAAGGTGGAGAGGTGCATCTCACAAGACCAAATCAAGGCTACACGTTGGAGACATGGGAGTTTCATCTCATGGGATGAAACTCCAAAATGGATCATTAATGAGGAGGTGAAAGGTTTTTGGAAGTTACACAAGGCATACACGTTGGATGGAGGGTTTCCATCTCAAGATGGAAACCCAAGGGTCAAACGGTTGGAGTGTTTCATCTCATGGGATGAAACCTCCAAATGGAACATTAAGGAGGGAGGTGAAGGGACATGGGAGTTACAAAAGGGTATTACCAAAGGACACCACCCTTGGCCGACCCTCATTGATCAAGAAAGGAAGTGGAGTTTCATTTCACTCTCTCCCTCTCTCTCTTGGCCGATCCCCCTCTCAAGACAAGGAACACTTAGAGTATTTTCATCTCACTCTCTCTCTCACACTCAAGGCTGACCACTATCATTGAACAAAGGAGAGAACACTTAGAGTTTTAGCTTTAATCTCCTCTCTCTCCCTCTCTCAAACTTATACCTCTTGGCTGAACCACTCCTAGAGATTTATCTTAATCAAGATCAAGCTCGGCCAAAGATCAAGAAGGAATGAAGAAGAGGCTAAGGAAGGAAAAGAGCGGAGGAACAAGAAGGAGTGAAAGAAATGGAGGAGTCGCGGAATCGGTAAGTACTTGTTAAGATTTCATAAGTAAGTAAAGATGATCAAGGAATAATGGCCGAACCCTAATCGTGTTATGGCTAAGGACTCTATGCATGAACCATGTATGAAATGGTGGATGATCAAGGATCATGGTTTGGCCCTTGCATGGCCAAACCCTAAATTGTATGTACAAGAACCATCAAAGGATCAATCATGGATATATGATTTATTTTAATAGAAATGATGAACCATAGGGTCCGGCCATGTTGTATGGCCGAACCCCATGGAAAGGTATTAAAGAGTTTAAAGGGTTTAAATGGATGTATGTTGGTGAAGAACCTTAGACCATGGGTTCAGCCATGGAGTATGGCCGAACTCCATGAAGAATTATTGAATTATGTACATGTATTTGGATCATGGAAATAAAAGGGAATGTTATTAATTTTTAAATGGTCTCAAATGTTATAATGGAGGAACCTTGGTTTATGGACTTAAATATTGTAATTGATTTAATGGAGAACATGGAAATGAGACATCATGGGTTCGGCCATGGTGTATGGCCGAACCCCATGAACCATTTTAATGGGTCATTCATGGATCTATCATGTTTAGATGAATGGATTATCAAGTTAAGGAATGGAAGGAAATAATGGCCAAATGGTAAAATTAAAGGACTATGGGTTTTAGGCCATGGTGTATGGCCGAACCCACCCCATGGATTATGTTCTTGGATATGGATTTGTATAAGTGGCCTAAATGTATGATTGAATTATGGAAATGAAGGACCATGGGTTCGGCCATGGTGTATGGCCGAACCCCATGAGGAATGTTTTTGTGGACTTAGGTTGTTATCAATGTTAAATGATTAATTTATAAGTGATTGGATTAATGAATCAAAGATGATATGATCTTGGATTTAATTTAAAAGATCAAAGGACTAAAAAGAAGGGCACAAAACCAAGGGAGTGAGGTTCGGCCATGTCGTATGGCCAAACCCCACTAAGGTATATTTTGTGGACTTAGGGTCTCTTAAATGGTTAAACTTATGTGGGATTGGTTAATAAATAAAAAGAGGGACCCAAATGCAAGTGGGTGAGGTTCGGCCATATTGTATGGCCGAACCCCACTAAGGTGTGTTTATGGACTTAGACATGATTGGAGATCAAATGGAATATGTGCTTGATTGATTGATATGTAATAAGGTAACGGGGCCTCACAAGCGGTGCACGATCGGTCATCGATTTTCGGACAAAAACGCAAGGACACGTTAGTTGATCATTTGTAGGATTCTTATTTCTTTGAAACCATGGGAAATGTATGATGATTTTAATTCATAGTTTGATGAGTTATTTTGTATCAAATGTTATGTTTCAAATATGGGTTTTAATGCTATGATTTGCATTATTACATAGCACGTGTTCACTTACATCTCATGCATGGCATGGGAGGGATGTTTTGTAACCGGAGGCCACGCTCTGTCGGGGCGTCCGTAAGGCATTCGTGGGAAGACCTTGATGTGCATTATCCATCAAGAAGTAACCGGAGTCCACGCTCCGTCAGGGCGTCCGTAAGGCAACCGTGGGGGATACCTTGATGAGGAGATTCCATCAAGAGGATATTATACATGGTTTTGGTATTATATTATCTATATGATTTTTGGTACTAACCCATGTGTTAACTCTACTTGGAGTACCTACTGGGCGCGTTGTCTAACGCCCTACTTCTACCCTAGTTAATGACACAGGAATTGAACGGAATGAGGAACGAGATCGGAGCCAAGCTTAGGAGCTTGGATGTTTTAGTTTTGCTTTACTTAAATTATGCATGGACAATGTAATTTGAGTAGCTAGCATTCGGACTGTAATAACTTAGATATTTGCTATGGTTTGGAATGTTTATTTTGGATATGTTAACTTAAGATAATCATTGTTAAGTAATGGATTCCTTTACTATCTAAAAAGGAATAGAATTAGGATTCTATTATAATTCCGCAGTTATGTTTATTCTGCATGTTAACTTGAGTACGTGTGAACCGTTTTAGTGGACTTGGTCCACGTACACGTATGGTTGGCCAGTTAAGGGTCGGGCTTTGGAAGCTCGGACTTAGCTCCCGTCATAGCGTCCTCTCTTCCTCACTCTTTTATTTAAAAAAAAAAAAATAGACTCTGATTTTCGGCGAGTGAAAAAGGGCGGGGCGTTACAGAACCTCGTTACCTTATTAAGTTCAAACATACATATTAGTATGATTTTCCATCTCAATTTCAACATCCTTATCTCCATCTAAGTTCCATGTTCATTTCCCAATGCATTTATGCATTCCTTGTCCTTAATCCGTTTAAGATCCTCAATGGGGTTTTTACTAGCCCAAAACAATCCACAAGTTTAACAATTTATGGACTGGAAATCAGTCCCAAAAACCAGCCATCAACTGGTCCTAAAACTGATCCAAAATCAGACATTAACTGCCTTAAAATCAGACATCAAAATTAATAGTTTGAAGGCTGAAAACCACTCCTAAGATTTACTGATTTTGAACCCTTAAAATCAGTCTCAATGTTTACTGATTTTGAACCCTTAAAATCAGTCCAAGGTTTTCTGATTTTTGAAACCTTAAAAAACAGTCCCAAGGTTTATTGATTTTGAACCCTTAAATCAGTCCCCAAGGTTTATTGATTTTTGAACCCTTAAAAACAGTCCCAAGGTTTACTGGTTTTTGAAACCTTAAAAACAGTCCTAAGGTTTACTGATTTTGAACCTTTTTATCAGTCCCAAGGTTTACTGATTTTGAACCCTTAAGTCAGTCCCCACCTTATTCTATTTAATCATATTATTATCATGGCATGGGTTTTTTTTTTTTTGTTTCAATCCCATAACCATTCCTTGTAAGGATTTCCATTTCCATGGCCTCAACACAATTTGGCCATTCCATTTCATCAATTATGGAATCCATAGATTCGGCCTTACCATGGCCAAATCTATGGCTTCCCTTACTCTTAATCCCATACTATTTTCCTACTTAGAACATACCTTCTTTCCCGTCTCCTTCGTTTTTCTTTGATTTGTATTCCTTACTCCTTCTTTCCTTTCTTTGTTCTTCAGTTTTCTCTAAGTGTAGAGACGAAATGGGAGAGAGAGAGAGAGGTGTGAAGAGGAGATGCAATTCCCTTGTTCAAGAGAGAGATGATCGGCCAAGGGTGGTGAGCATCCCCTTGGGCTGGTGTCCTTTTGTATATTAGTCTTAGACCCTTCATTCCCTTCTTTAATGGTTTGTCTAACCAAGGTGTCCCTTGGTTTAACGAAGGAGACCCTTGGCTTAAACCAAGAAGCCTCTTAGACTTCCAAGGTGTCCCTTGGATTATACCCTTTGAGATGGAACTCTCCATCTTCCTTCCAACTCACTTCGACTCACTTTGCACTTACTTCTCAACTCACACCATTTAAGTTTTTAACTCAACTTAAACAAATAAGTTCTCAACTCAACTCAATCAATATCTTAATTCAATTGGACTCATTTGCCAACTCAACTAACACCTTAACTCACTTGAACTCATGTAACCCTTTAATCCTCTTGGTGATTGACCAAGTCAACCATGACATGGTCGACCATGACACATGGCACTTGGGGTCCCACCTTGACCATGTTACTTACATGCCACCTCACTTGATGAGATGGATTTCATGCATTGGATCATAATTGGGTAGTTTGGCCCATTTACTTGACCTTACCCAATTACCCTAAGATTTAGTTCACTATGACCCATTGGGTCTTAATTGGGTCATTGATCCATTCCTTGTGTAACGCCCCGCCCTCTCCGAGAAATCTCAGAGTCTAATTGTTTTTTAAAAAAAAATAATAAAACATCGGAAGAGAGCGGACTGCGTCACGACTCGAGTTAAGTTCAGACTACTCAAGTCTAAACCTTAACTGGACACCCATGTGTACATGGACTAGACCATGATAATGAATCACACATGGAACTAACATCAACATGCGGAATAACCTAGATTAACTGAGGAATAGAAAGACTAGATAGCAAGTAACAGTCTCAAACATTAATTAACATAAATCAACCATCCAAAGTTATTAACCTAATCAAACCATAACAAGTAATAACTTATTACAGGTCCAACAAAATATAGTTCGAATGATAGTAATATAAAGAAGTCCAGTCCAACATTCAAGCGCTTAGGCTTGGCTCCCCTCCCGGTCAACGACCTTTTCCTTTCCTTTCTTTGTACCTGCATTCTCCTCTGAGGATAGAATTAGGGCGTTAGATCAACGTACCCAGTAGGTTCCCGAATCAGGGCTACCACATGATTAGCATATAAAACATGCATATATATCAGAATACATGATTAGTAAAGAAAAACAAGTAAAACAATGCTATGAAGTATGCACATGCAATGAGACCCTCCCATCATGTACATAAATTACAACACTGTAGAACCTCATTCATCATCCCGTGTCTATGCATGAGATGCCAATGCCTCTATGCCATTTGTTAATGCATAATATATCATTTGAAACCACATAAAAATAAACAAGAGTCTCATAAAGAAAACTAGGGTAAAACTGTGGTTACAACTAGGTAGGAAACCTACTGAAAATTCACTTCAGTACTTGATCTTTCTTTAGCGTCACCTGATCACGACTCGCTCGTCGTTCAACTTCCGGTACCTTATTATGTAACAGCAAATCAATACTTAATCTACTTGATTCCTAATCAAGTTTGGTCTCATATACCATCTTGTGGGGTTCGTGTCCGTACATCCAACCCTATGATCATTTCCATCATTGATCATTCTATCAATAATTACATTTATGCCATTTAGGCTAACCTTTAGTTTTACCATATCTAAACTAATTTAGTGGGGTTCTTCATTCATCACCTTTAATCCCATTTATTACTTAACCCAATCCTATCAAATAATCATTGATGGGGTTCGGCCATACTACTTGGCTGAACCACATCCTATGGGTTTTTATCCCACTTTCCATCATCATCAATGGTTGATTATTTTCTTACACATAATCCATAATTTATCATGTACGTTTCCTTAATTAAAACAATCATAAACTCCCATCCAAAACAGCCCATTTATTTCAAAATAGTCCCATGGGGTTCGGTCATACTCATAGCCGAACCCTAGGGTTCACTTAATCCAATCATCACCATGATCACTCATGGTTTAATCATGCTAACTCAATCATGAATTAAACTTGGTTCAGCCGCATAATAATCCACCAAAACAGTAACATGTTAATCCATTTATTGCCATAAGAACACTATATCTTCATATGGTTTTTAACTCACCAAAAACATGAAAAACTTACATGGGGTTCAGCCATCCAAGGTGGCCGAACCCTATGTCCATGTTTTGGTCTTTCAAATATATTTTTGGTGTCACTTATTCATATAAACATCAGCACATCATTGCTGCACTTTAACCTCTCAAAACCATTTAATAAATTCCTTACTTTGTCCAAATAACCATAACACCTCATGGGGTTCGGCCATCCAAGATGGCCGATCCCTATGGTCCATTTTTTCCAGTTTTAATCTACTGTTTTAGATCAGTAATTTAACCATAACATTACCTTGGTTCAGCCATATATTGGCCAACCAAAATCAGTAAATAATCTTCATGTAAATCACATAAAAACCCCATGGTAATGTATGGTTTTTATCTCTCAAAACCATCACCATTAACCATAAAATTATCACACCATTTCATGGGATTCGGCCATGTTCATTGGCTGAACCCTATGGCCTTTGGTTTGAACCTCTTAAACATGTCATCTTATGTCTAATCTAATTATCCAAAACAGTAAAACATTTGCATGGTTTTAACTTACAAAAACCATCAAAATTCCAACATCAATTCATGGGGTTCGGCCATCCAAGATGGCCGAACCCAATGAACCCTTTCATCATTTGATACCGAAGGTCTTAGACCCATGATACATTCAGCCATTTATGACATCCGAATCCATGTTTTAAACCTTTCTAAAACGTGCATTTGAATCTTAAATCAAACCCAAAAACAGTCCACAAAAACTCCATGGTTTCCATGTTTCAAAACATGAAAACCAACCAATCTTTTACATGGGGTTCGGCCCTCCATGGTGGCCGAACCCAATGGTTATTTTTACCATTTTTAAACCTCTATTATTCAAGGTTAAAACCTTGGTGTATTCGGCCATAACCATGGCCCACTACACACCCATTTTATTAATCAAAATTCCATGGAAATACTTACCAAATTCCAAGCTTTTCTTGTTGCCTTTGCTCCTTGCCTTCTTCACTCTTGCTTCCTTCCTTCTTTCTTCCTTAGTCTCAGCTGATTAGAAGCATGAACCAATGGTGAAATCATCAAGATACAATTCGGCCAAGGAGGTGTTCTTGAGAGAGGGAGAGAAGATTGAATTCTAAGGCTTTTGCAATATGGAATTCGGCCAAACATGGGGTTCATTCCTTTTGTATTTCAGCCCCCAAAACCCCTCCACTCCCTCATCAATTCTTGCATAAAACGATGGGTCTTGGGTGCTATCCAAGGCACCCCTTGATACCTACCAATGCAGCCATTCAGCTCTCCATGTATCTCATCTCAATCCCATCCATTTGCATTTAACTTAGCATGAAAATCACCAAAACAAGTCCCCAACGTGTGGGACTTGTTTTGGTTGGTTTGAGACCAAGCCACCTCTTCATATTCCCTTCAACTCACTGATTTACAGCCCCTTTGATTTCCATTTTGACTCACTTGAACTCAGGGTCCTTTTTGATTTCCATCTCAACTCACCATACTTAATGCATTTCATTTAATGCACATGAGTTAACTCACACTTGATTTAATTCCAACTCACTTCAGTCCCACTCAAACTGATTTAACTCATGTTTTAGCTCCCTTGAGGGTCCACACGGTCAATCATAGTCAACTCGACCCGTTGGGTCCACTTTTAGCTCCTTGACCCGTTTTTGACTCCATGACCCAATTATGGGTATTTTAGTCATTTGTAATTGGTTTTTACATATGGGTCAAGCCTACCCATTTTTCCTCCACTTGATTTCCAATCAAATCGGCTTAACCCCATTTAATTTAAATTCACAAAACGGTCAAATAATCCAGTAAGACCCGATGGGTCCCATTTGGGCCCTTTGACCCATTTAGCCATTTTTGACCCAATTGATGTAAATTACCCATCCAATCAAACTTAACATTCATAATATGCTCATATGATTTTAATTTGAGCAATGGGCCCCACTATTTCCTTACTTAACATCACAAAATAATTAATTTAACACCTCAGGGGCATTTTGGTAATTGCCCATTTCATTGAGAAATTGGGGTGTTACACCTTGCCCATCTAATGTCAATTCCATTAATCAATTTCAAATTCCATTAATTCACAAATGAAACGGACAATTCCAATATAATTAACAATAATGAAAATTCGAGGTGTTACAGTCTAGATTTAATGTTAATGCATGTATGGGTTGGATTTGATAGGTGGATCTAAGGTTACCTAATTTTGATGCATGAAATGAATGATTAGGATTTAAAATGGAGATTGGATGGTGTGGATGGAATGCCTTGACCTTTTTCACTCTACGCTTTCCGAAAATCAGAGTCTTATTTTTTTTAAATAACATAAGTGAGCAAGAGCGGCGCGAGCTAATTCCGAACTTCTAAAGTCCGACCCTTAACTGGCCAACCCTATGCGTGCATGGACTAAGTCCATGAAAACGGTTCACACACAACAATATCAACATGCAGAATTGTAATAGAACCTAGTTCTATTCCATTTCAGATACCAAAGTACGTCAAGTCTTTATGCATAATTAAAATATCATAATTATCCAAATAAACATCTAACCATGCAAAATCATCTAAGTTATTACATGTCCGAGTCTAGTTACTCAAATTACAAGTCCATAAGTAACTTAATTAAAATATAAACTAAAAGCATCCAAGCTCCTATGCTTGGCCCGTTTCGCGTTCATCGTTCTCCTTGTTTCCTGTATCATCCACTAGGGTAGAAGTAGGGCGTTAGAACAACGTGCCCAGTAGGTATTCCAATTAGGGCTAACACATGGTTAGTACAAAACATATATAATAATATCATAATGTCAAAAGCCATATAAACCATGCCATGTCATGATGTCAAATGCAATGAGTCCCACCCATCACAAGTACATATAAGTACCCCCACATAGGTCTTTCGGATGCCCCGATGGAGTGTGGCCCCTCCGGTTTCTTCTTGATAGAAAAGCACATCATGGTACCCCACATAGGTTTTTCGGACGCCCCGACGGAGTGTGGCCCCTCCGGTTACATATCCTTCACCCCATGCCATGCATGAGATGCCAATGAAACACATGCTATTTTATATAATAAACATAGCATTAAAACTCACAATTTGAAACAAAATCATTTATAACATAATTCATCAAAATAAGATAAAAAAACATTGTACATAAACCCATGGTTTCAAAGAGGTGGAATCCTACCAAAGACCACTAACACATCCGTGCGCTTTCATCCGGTAACCGCTCAAGATCATACACACCTTGTGAGGTCCCGTTACCTTATAATATATCAAGCAATTAAAACCATGTCCCATTTGATTTACCATAAAGCCCAAGTCCATAAAACATTCTTCATGGGGTTCGGCCATACACCATGGCCGAACCCATGATCTTTCATTTTTACTTATATTTACAACAATGCCATTATACATATTCATAGGCATTTACTTTGCTTATTTTTATAAGGCTTATGTTCCAAAATAATCCATACAAATAGTTCATGGGGTTCGGCCATACACCATGGCCGAACCCTATGTCCATTATTTTCACCTATTTACATTTCTGCCATTGTTCTATCTATGACATTCCATTCATTCTTTAAAACATGCTAATAATAACCTAAGTCCATAAAATACCTCATGGGGTTCGGCCATACATCATGGCCGAACCCATGATCCTCCATTTTAGCATGTATTTACAACTTTGCCATCATCTCCATGATCTCCATTCGATCAATCACCAATTTAAGTCAATCTATATTTTTCCACGGGGTTCGGACATACACCATGGCTGAACCCATGGTCCATGATTTTTATCCTCCAAACTTCCATTAAAAAAATCATCAAAGTCCTTCCATGGGGTTCGGCCATGTTGTGGTTCATAAATTCGACATTATATACATGGATCCACCAATGATCCACAACCATAAAACCATAAATAAAACCCTCCATTCCTTTAATCATATTAGGTCCAAGATTGATCCATTAACCGTGACATAAAAACCCCAAGTCCACCAAATATTTCCCATGTGGTTCGGCCATACACCATGGCTGAACCCATGGTCTATCATTTATTTACATCCTTGCCATTCATACAAATCCATCACCAATAACCTTCCATGGTTTTCATGATCTAATTGCATCTAAAAACCATCAACCAAACATCATTTAAAATAAATCATAATTAACCTTTCACATGGGGTTCGGCCATACAACATGGGCGAACCCTATGATTCATCTTTTCCTTCCATAAATCAAATTAAATTTAACAATCATCATCCATAAAACATAACCAACGTTCCTCCATGGGGTTCGGCCCTTCATCATGGCCGAACCCTATGGTTCATCAACTTCTCTTAAACCATTTAAACCCATATAAATTTCTTATTAATTTTCCATTAAAACCGAACCCTATGGTTCCATATTTCATCTTTTAAATCCAATCAAAACATACTAACCATCCATGGTTTTCAACCCATAAAAATACACCATGTCTTTCTATGGGGTTCGACCATGCACAATGGCCGAACCCTATGGTCCATCCTTTCCATTAAACTTGCTATATTCATCTCCCAATTTTCTTCCATGGGGTTCGGCCATACACCATGGCCGAACCCTATGGTTCTTTTCTTTAAACAAAATTATCGAAATTACTTACCGGTTCCATGACTCCTTCGATTTTCCTTTGTTTGTTCTTGCTCTTCCAATCTTTTTTTTCTTGATCTTTCACTCTTGCTGGCTGCCTTCTCCTTCTCTTGATTTATGAAAGCCGTGCGCCCCTCTCCCTTGTCTTATATAATTTCCAATTGGTCCTAATTTAGAAGGTGTCATGCGCCCCTTCTTCCTTTCTTTTATAAAACCTCCCCTTGGTCCCAACTTAGAAGGTTCCGACCCTTCAATTTAGTACTTGCCTAAATACCACTCTCAACAAGGAAAGGACCCCTTTTTAGATACTCCAACTTATCTTGCGCATAACCCTATACACGGCCTAAGTAATCTTTTAATTTAGCAATTCCCTTATGCCATTTTTATCCAAAGAAATAGACATTTTTCAGCCGTGTGCATAGATTTGCAAATGAAATTAGATTCATGCTTACCCTATGTGTATATATATATCCAAAAAATACACCCTTTCATAAAGATTCTAGTGCATAATCCTCATGGATATGCATATCTCATATTCGGCCAATCAACCTTCCAAGTTCCTTTATGCGCATGACGATTTATCCAAATCCCTTATTTATATATATTGCATTACTAATTAAATTCAGCCTCTTTTAATTCTATTAAAACTATTTCCACAATCCGTTGGGTATTAATTGGGCAATGACTCAACACTTTACCCATCTAAGGTCCATATCTAAAATTCACAAATTAAATGGTTAATTTTCATATTTATTAATAACTTGAAAATCCGGGGTGTTACAATACAACCCTCTTTTCAAAATTTTCGTCCCGAAAATCGAGTGAAGTAGGGTTTCAAATATTTACATAAATAGCTCAGGATGAGCTGTCCTCATTTCCGACTCAAGTTCCCAAGTGGCTTCCTCAATGCCATGTCGATCCCATACCACCTTGACAAACTAAATCGTTCGGCTCCGTAATACCCTTTGTTCTATGTCCACCACTTGGATAAGCTTTTCAACGTATGTCACATCGCTTTGGACCTCTATGTCTTGTATATTCAGTACATGAGAGGGATCAGGATTGTACTTCCTCAACATTGATATATGGAACACATTGTGCAAAGATGCCAACTGTGATGGGAGTGCCAATTGATAAGCCATGCCCCCCATCCTTCTTGTGATTGAAAACGGTCCCACATATCTTGGCCACAATTTCCCCCTCTTTCCAAATCTCATATGTCCCTTTCGTGGTGAGACTTTCAAGAACACCATGCCCCCCACTTCAAATTCAAGAAACCCCCTCCTCTTGTCAGCATAGCTCTTCTGATGACTTTGTGCAGTCAACAAATGTTGCCGTATCACTTGTATCTGCGCTGTAGTCTCTGCAACCAACTCAGGTCCAATCAGTGCAGGCTCACCGGCCTTTGTCTAGCACACAGGTGATCTACATGGTCTACCATATAATGCCTCAAATAGAGCCATCTAGAGGCTTACCTGGTAATTGTTGTTGTATGAGAATTCTACCAATGGCAAGTGATCCTCCCATCCACCCTTGAAATCTAGCATACATGCTCTCAGCATATCCTCCAATGTGTGTATTGTCCTCTCAGACTGCCTATCAGTCTGTGGATGGAATGTTGTACTAGTCAGTAGATCTGTTCCCATGGCCGACTGCATACTTTGCCATACTCTGCCGGTGAATCGACCATCTCTGTCGGACACAATAGTCCGAGGTATACCATGCAATTTGATGATATCCCTAATATACCGCCGACCTAAAGTCTCAAATGAATCTGTCATCTTGATGGGAATGAAATGTTCAGACTTGGTCAGTTGGTCTACCACGACCCATATCGCATTGTTGCCCTTTGATGACCTTAGCAACCCTGTTACAAAATCCATGGAGATGTGCTCCCATTTCCATTCTGGTATTGGTAAGGGTTTGAGTAACCCTGGTGGCTTCTGATGTTCTGTCTTAACTTACTAACAAGTTAAGCAATAAGCCAAAAATTCTGCCACATCCTTCTTGAGCCTGTGCCACCAGTAATGTCTCTTCAGATCGTGATACATCTTGGTGCTGCCCGGATGAATTGAGAGTTTGGTTTGATATGCCTCAATCAGTAACTCTTTTCTGCAGCTCTTAGGCACATATGTCCTTCCTCGAAATACAAGACCCTGTCCTGGTCGTAACTCCCATTTCGGTATGACTTCACCAGTAGACATCTTGGCCCATATCTCCTCCACTTCCGGATCTCTCCGCTATTCCTGTTCAATCTTGTTAACCAACTCCCATGGTTATTGATATATAAATTGAACTCTCGAATGGTATTCAACATTTCCCATTCTGTCCTGATCAAACATGCCACTGATGCAAGTGATATGCGACTGAGGGCATCTGCCACCTTGTTCGCCTTGCTAGAGTGATAACGAAGTGCAAACTCATAATCCTGGAGATATTCCATCCATCTGCGCTGCCTCAGGTTGAGCTCTTTCTGATTAAACAAGTACTTCAAGCTCTTATGATCTAAAAATATACTTCAAATTTCTCGACATATAAATAATGTCTCCAGCTTTTGAGAGCGAATACCATTGTGGTTAGTTCAAGATCATGTGTAGGGTAGAGGCGTTCATGTATTTTCAATTGTCTAGAACCATAAGCCACCACACGCTGAGTTTGACTAAGGACACACCCGAGTCCTTTTCCTGAAGCATCGCATTGTACTTCATAACCCTTGCCTCTTTTCGGTAAAATTAAGATAGGAGCTATTGTAAGTCTATCTTTCACGTCCTCAAATCTCTGGTTGCACAAATTTGACCATTCAAATTTGACTTCTTTTTGAGTGAGTCAGGACAGTGGAGATGCAATCTTGGAGAAGTCCATGATAAACTTCCTGTAGTAACCAGCCAATCCCAAGAAGCTACGGATCTCGGTTACATTCTTTGGTGCTTTCCATTCTCCCACTGCCGCCATTTAGCTGGGTCCACAGCTATACTTTCTTCTGATATAACATGCCCCAGAAAGTTAACCTTAGGTAGCCAGAATTCACACTTGCTGGCTTTAGCATATAACTTGTTCTTCCTTAAAGTGTCCAAAACTATCCTCAGATGCTCAGCATGTTCTTCCTGAGTTTTGGAATAAATCAAAATTTCATCAATAAATACAATGACAAATTGGTCCAAGTAAGGACGGAAAATCCTGTTCATTGGATCCATGAACACAGCCGATGCATTGGTGAGTCCAAATGGCATGACTACAAACTCATATAGTCGATACAGCGTTCTGAAGGCTGTCTTTTCTATGTTCTCCTCTCTAACCCCGATTTGGTGGTATCCGGACATCAAATCAATCTTAGAGAAATGACTGGAACCTTTAAGTTGATCAAATAAATCATCGATCCTGCGTAGAGGATACTTGTTTCTAACCGTCAGCTGGTTCAGTTTTCGGTAATCCACACACATACGAAGTGAACCATCCTTCTTCTTTACAAATAAAACCAGAGCTCCCCAAGCCGATGTACTGTTCCAGATGCAACCCAGTCTGAGCAGTTCATCAATCTGTTTTTTTAGCTCGGACATCTCCGCTGGTGCCATCCGGTAGTGTGGTAATGACACTAGTGCAGTGCCAGGGTACAACTTGATTTCAAAATTAATCTCCTTCATGGGAGGCAAGCTAGGGAGTTCTGTTGGAAATATAGCTGCATAGTCCTTTACTATTGTTGGAAGTTTAGCCACCGGTGCCTTGTTGATTCTGATACTGTTCAATACCAGATGACTCAACCCTTCATGCAGTCTGCTTTGCTTGTCAGTACGCACCACATGTTGTTTTCCCTCGGGTGACCAAAATGTCACCCTGAGGCGATAACAATCAATGTTGGCCTGAAAACTAGCCAACCAGTCCATGCCGAAGATAATATCGTACTCTCTCATGTCGAGTATCAAATAATTGAACTCAAATCTGAGTCCAACGAGTTCAGTATTCATAGCTGTGCATATAAACCCCAATGATGTGTCTCCGACGAGGGATACAATGGTGAGTGATGTGGACAGTTTTTGTACTAAAGTTCTAGTTGCAGATATGAATGCAGCAGATATAAAAGAGTGGGATGCTTCATAATCAAATAAAGCAAAGGCGTAGGAACTACTGACTACCGCCGTACCTTGAGTCACAGAGTGATCCACCGTCTCCGGATGAGGAGCTAGAGTATACAGCCGTCCAGATCCTGTTGGATTAGGTGCCCGTCCTGTCTGGTTGTATGTCATGGATACTTGTGAATGAGTGGATCGGGCTGGAGGACGGAAGGAACCCCTGGAATGAGAGGGTCTACTGTTCTGCAGACATTCCCTCTTGAAATGGCCCTGCTGGCCACAGTGGAAACAGGTGCTCACACCTCGTTGGACCTGAAAGACTAATACTAATGAAAAGGGCTGATTGGGACGAAAGCCTCCAGTCGAACCAGTAGAAGTTGATGGTCTCCCAAAGTTAGGTCGGAACGTCTTGTTAGGACGAAAAGTACTTCCTCCGCTCTGGCCTCGACGGTTGTCCACAAACCGCGCTGTCTCTGTCAGCTCTTGCTCAGCTATGGTAGCTCGGCTGACCACTTCCGCCAATGTAGGTGACTTGAAGATAGTCACTTTGGCCGTGATGCTCGGTCGAAGGTCCCGCTCAAATTTGCGAGCATTCCTGTACTCCGTGTCCACCATGTATAAAGCATAACATGATAGACGGAGGAATTCCTGGTGATACTCAGCCACGGTCATGGTGCCTTGCACCAAAGATATGAACGTTTGTGTCTGACGCTCCTTCTCCTCCTCTGGAAAGTAGTGATCCAGAAGCATAGCCGAGAACTGGTCCCATGTCATCTCAGTTCTTCCCCCTTCCGGAATCAGTACCCATTATCGCCCAATCACTTCCCACCATTTGCCGGCATCATCAATTAATTGTGAGGTAGCCAGCAATATCCTATCTTCATTGCCAGTGATCTTTAACATTGTCAAGATCTTGGTGATGTTCCTCAGCCAATTTTTTGCTCCGGCAGGTCCTTCTTTCCCTTTGAAATGAGGGGGACACTGCAGTTGGAAATCTCTAGCCATACTCCGATCATGTGCCTCATGGGTGGTCGCATTTCCGTTACCGTTCATATGTTGTTGTAGAAAAGAAGTGACCACAACTTGTACTAATTTTTGCAACTCGGGAAGTACCACTGGAATGTTCATGCTATTCTACTCCTCCTCCCGGTGTGGTTGCTGCACCTCTTCATCCACCCATTTATCCTCCCTATTATGGCTGTTGACCCATAGGCAACACAGACATGTCGGCCAGGTATAAATTATGTCGTTGGGAGTGCATTTAATGCGCAACGATTGGGTGGTTGAACGGTAATATTCTTAGTCACCGACCCCTCGGTATGCCCGACCTGTCGATACACGATAGTTTCTGAAACATGTTTCCTTATCTATAAATACCAATCCTTTTCACATCCTTTAGTAAATCCGTTGGACCCTCATCATTATCAGTGAGTTTAAACAAGAGCAAACAAAAGGACCACTCTCTCTCTTGTACTTACACCTGGGAAATCTAATACAACCAATCATAGTGATTGAGGTTGTGAAAAAAGAGAGATGGGAAAGGATATACAACTAAGATAGATATTGGTAGAAGCAAATTCCTAGTCACCCTGAGATTGTGATTGCTCAACGATGGTTACAAGGCAGAACGTCAGGATTAACTCGGGTACACATTGGGTGGATCATTGAGAAGCACACATCATTGAGAAAGAGCTACAGACGCAAGTGCTTCTTGGTTTTAGTTTTGTTGTTAAAACCTTTCTCCTGTGAAAGTGCATTAAAGAGGCTTGGCTCCATAACCACTATAAAAAATCTTGAGCATAGTCTCTGGCACACATGGTGGGTGGAATTCCCAACCAATTCAAATAAGTGGAATTCCTATTTTTCATGTGGTGGGTGAAATTCTCAGTCGATTGAGTTAGGTGGAATTCTACTCTAATTATTAGGGTGTACGTCCCCACTTAGTGGATTTGGGGATAGCTCAAGGTTGAGCTAGTCCTAACAGTGGATGTAGGTTGGCTAACCGAACCACTATATATCTTATGTCCTTGTGCTTGTGGTGTTAGAGCTAATATATTATGTTGATTGATAATCACTATTGCTAACACACAAACACTTGATTGCAATATCCGTTGCATAAAATCTAATCAATCAAGTAATTTTAAAAAGACCAACGATTTTGGGATTGACCTATTCACACCACCCCCCCTTTCTAGGGTCAATCTTATTCTAGCAACCAAGGGAGAACTTTCAATTGGTATCAGAGCCTTGTGCTCTTCGTAAAGGATCTAACCATCCGAGTTGATCCGTACTAGAACAATGGCTATCAGAGAAAGCCATGATATTTCCAAACGTACATTCGTGATGAAAAACGGAATGAAAAACTTTAATTGTTTTCATCCATAAATGTGTTTGGAAATAGGTGAATAGATAGTGGTCTAAGCCTATGGAAAAGGTATTTGATTAACCCTCAAAATTCCATGACCACTTAGTCCAAAAAATTGAGTAACATGGACTTGTCGGAGGATAAACTAGTCGGAAGATAGACTGTATTTTCAATTCATAGCGAAGGATAGACTAGTCGAAGGAATAGACATGTCGCTACTGTTCTAAATCAAAAGATTGTCTGAAAGAGGGGAAAATCGAAAGGATAGACGGGTTGGTATTTCTCGACATGTCGATGCAGACCGGTCATTAGTCACGACCTATCGGCGAGACAGAAAGATTAAGTTACAATGTCTCTTTCTGCGAAAATGACAGATCATTTCAAAATGGTCGTTTCTCCTCCCGCTAAGCTCTAGTAATTTCCTTTCGCCTCCCATTCCCTAGACCAGTCGATGCGACCTCTTGAAGTGATTTCTCACTGAAAAACCATAGGGTTTTTGCTCCTCTTGTCTCTAAAAGCCTGAAAATCATGGTTTTAGTGATATCCTTAGATTATTTTAGGCTCAATCTTCACCTCATCCACATCCAAGCCATTGTTTGAGGACCTTCTCGGGGAAAAACCATGCCCAGAAAGACGATAGCCCAGTCTCGTCCTCAGACCTCTGAAGAACGAGGAGAAACTAGTCAATGATATGATATAATAAACACTTGTTAATAAAATGGTTAAGGAAGCATGATCCTGTCATTGTATGGCCGAACCTATCAAGCGTTAAAATCATGGCTAATGATGTTTAAAAAGGGAAGAACATGGATCATAGGGTTCGGCCACTTTGTATGGCTGAACCCCATGAAAAGACTTGGTTATTTTTATGGGTCTTTAAGAGATAAAATCCATACAATGTTATGAAGGTTGTAAAGGTGTTTTAAATGGAGATAAGGTTAAGGTTGTGGGTCGGCCATTGCATGGCTGAACCATAATGTTATTATGGATAAGGTGCTGAGCATAAATCATATATAAATATTGGAATGTTTGAAACAAGAAAAACCATGGAATGTTTGATGTTTTAAAAAGGTTTATATGATTGGATGGTTGGACCAAAAGAAGAGGTGAGGTTCGGCCATGGTGTATGGCCGAACCCCACCAAATAACATTTATGGATTTAGGGTTTTCTTAGAGATTAAATTATGTGGACTGTTTTAATAAGTTTGAAGGATTTCAAAACATGTAACTAGTGGATGCATGTTAAAGATTTGTAAAAGGACTTTTTAAGGGAGGAATATTAATCATGTTACATGATATTAAAATGTTATGTGGTGAAAGAACCATGAACCATGGGTTCGGCCATAGTGTATGGCCGAACACCATGGAAGGTTGCCAAGGACTTTGAAGGGGTTAAAATGGAGTAATGTTTAGTGGACTTAGATTATTAGTTATGTTAAACAATTGGTGCATAAGTAATGAGATTAAGGAATCAAGTGGTCATGATCTTATATCTAAGTTAAAAGAACAACGGACATGAAAGAGGGACCAAACCCAAGATGGTGAGGTTCGGCCATGTTGTATGGCCGAACCCCACTAAGGAGTATTTGGTGGGTTATTGATTAACCTAGGCATGTTTTTGAATGGATTGGCATTTGGACTTAATTAAAAAGGACCAAAATTATGATGTTGAGGTTCGGCCATGTTGTATGGCCGAACCCCACTAAGGTGGATTTGGTGGATTAAGGATTTAAAAATTAGTTAAGTGGTGTTTAAGTGATAAATAAAAGGAAGGGTGAAAAGTAACGTAAGTGAGGTTCGGCCATGGTGAATGGCCGAACCCCACAAGTGTTGTTTTTTTTTTGGACTTAGGTTATTATATGGGTAATACGATTAATGTATAAATGGATAGATCAATGGAATTGTGTGGATTGAGGTTTTTAAATGAGTTATTTGGATGGTATTGGTTAAATAAAAAGAGAGATCAAATCCAAGTGGGTGAGGTTCGGCCATGATGTATGGCCGAACCCCACAAGGTGGTGTGTTTGGTCTTAGACTTAATTAGAAACCAAATGAGATATGTGTTTGACTTATTGACAAGGTGACGAAACTTCTTAAATGGTGCGCAATCGTGAACGGGTGACGGTTTAAGAAGAGCGGACATTTTAAGTGACCTTTGGTAGGATTCTACCTTATTGAAACATGGATATGTATATGGTTTTATCTTTATTTGATGGTTTATGTTGCAATTTATATTATGTTTCAAAAGTGAAGTTTTTAATGCTATGGTATTTACATTACATAGCATATGGACATGTACATCTCATGCATGGCATGAGAGGGGAATTTGTAACTGGAGGCCACGCTCCGTCGGGGCATTTGTAAGGCAATCGTGGGAAGACCTTGATGTGTATAATGTCATCAAGTAGAATCCGGAGCCCACACTCCGTCGGGGCGTCCGAAAGACCACTGTGGGGATACCTTGATGAGGAGAATACCACCAAGAGGTTATTTGTATGTGATCGGTGGGAATCATTGCATAAGGCATATGGCATGGCATGATTTTACATGAATTTTGATGATATGATATTTTATATGATATTTGATACTAACCCATGTGATAGCCCTACCTAGAATTCCTACTGGGCGTATTGTTCTAACGCCTTACTTTTACCCTAGTGAATGACACAGGAAAGGAAGGGGTCGAGGATCGTGAAAGAAGCCAAGTATAGGAGCTTGGATTTATGAATGGATTTTATTATTGATATTTTGATAAGTTTACATGGACATGTAATTTGAGTAGTTAGATGTTGGCATATAATAACTTAGTTAATATTTGTTATGGTTTGGAATGGTTTGATTGAATGATTAAGTTAAAGTAATTTTGGATAAATGACTATGTACTTTCCTAACTAAAATGGAGTAGACTTAGGTTCTATTATAATCCGCAATTAGATTAAGTAATATTCCACATGATTTATAAAGTACTATGTGTGAACCATTCTCATGGACTTAGTCCATGCACACATAGGTTTGGCCAGTTAAGGGCCGGACTTTAGAAGTCCTAACTTAACTCGCGTCGTGACACTCCGCTCTTATCACTTGTTTATTTCTTAAAAAAAAAAAAATAGACTCTGATTTCGAGTGAAAAGGGCGGGGTGTTACACATTGGTCGAGGGATGATGCGGTGAGGGACATCTCCCGCTAGTATGACTTGTGGTCGCCACATGACCGAGTAGGCTGAGGAGATGCTCGCCTGGTCATTGGTTGAGGGATGATACGGTGAGGGATAGCTCCTGCTAGTATGACTTGTGATACTAGAATGACCAAGTAGGTTAAGGAGGTGCTCACCTGGTTATTGGTCAAGGGATGATACGGTGAGGGACAGCTCCGCCTAGTATGACTTGTGATCCCCGAATGACCGAGTAGGCTGAGGAGGTGCTCGCCCGGTCATTGGTCGAGGGATGATACGGTGAGGGACAGCTCCAGCTAGTATGATTTGTGATTCCACGGATGACCGAGTAGGCAGTGGATGTGCTCTCCGACTCATTGGTCGAGGGATGGTACGATGAGATATTCCAGGCTAGGACACCTGTAGGGTGGGGACAGCCTGCGATGTGAGGTAGTGAGATATTCCAGGCTAGGACACTTGTAGGGTGGGGACAGCCTGCAGTGTGGTGTGAGATGATGTTCCAGGCTATGACACCTACAGGTGGGTACAATATGAGGTATGGTAGTCCAGGCTATGACACCTACAAGGTGGGTATAGTCTTAGGTATGGTATTCTAGGCTAGGACACCTGTATGGTGGGGACATCATGTGGTGTGATGTGATAGTGTGTTTACCCGTGGTTGATTTTGGGGTTCATTGTTGAGACTTGTGTTGCGGGTGTTGACTCACCAGAAATTTATGGGTGCCTAATGAGTGAGTTCGGACGCCTCACTCGGTAGAAGACCTATAGAATCCTGTGAGGGGTGGATACGCCAATCATGTGGAGACCAGCATATGGGGTCCAAGGTCATAGGTTTGGCTATCGAGACTCTGGTGCTTGGTTGATGAGACCATAGATGAGTCTGGTTGGCAGTTCGTTGAGGACTGGTGAGGTGGTTACTCCCATGTGGTAATCAGTTTGGGACTCGAGTGAGTCCGACTCTTGGGTTGATCGTGGTATGTGTACGGGTTGTTATGAGAGGGTCATAAGTCTAGTTGAGGACTAGAGACCTCGATCTGACTGAGGATCAGTCTGTGTACCCGTGGATGGGTGGACTATTGCGGTTGGGCACATAAGGGAGTTGCATTGGGTTGGTTAAAGGATGTTCTAGAGGCCCGCGGACGTGGGCCCGTGTGCTAGGGGTAGGACACACGTTTGTATGGTCATGCATGTAGACATCCTAGACATTGATGTGTCCATATGATTAGGTGCAGTGTATGCTTGATGACCTATGATGCGTGTGTTACCCTCACTGGGCATGTAGAGCTCACCCCTTGCCTCACAGGTACTTCATAGAGGAAGGGTCGGCAGGACCCTCAATCAGACATTGGGCGTAGAGTTGCAGCTTTGTACTTGTCATGGTTCTATTTTGTAATTGGAGACTTGCTAATGTATTTGAGATATGTGTACATTTCATTAAGTTGGATGAATGTAATAATGGGATGATGCTATAATTTATAATTATGACTGATGCTTACAGTTTTTGATTTATTGGTTGATTGCTATGGTTAGTGTGGGTTGTGGGAGTGGTATTCCCATTTAAAAAAAAAAAGTATATCCGAAATTGTATTGGATCAGTTTAGGAGTTCGTATCAGTTTTAACGTGCCTGTAGTGGGATGGGTCATTACATTCCAAGTATAAATCCTATAAAAAAAATTCCTGAAAAGTATGATATAAATATCTCTATCTAAGTATTTATGCTAAAAATGTGACTCTTTTTACCTCAGATCGTCAATACACGGGTAATCTCTCTCAAACTAAAATTGGTAGTGTTTAAGCCCCAAGAAGTCTCAGTCCGAACTTACTCTTATCTAAAAATGATTTTGCCTCTCTTTACCTAAGAAAACATTTTTTTTTTTTGGAATCAAGTGTAACCCCTTAATACCCCCAAACTTGAATTAAATATTATCCTCAAAGTTCCTTAATCTACAGTGATCAGGTGCAAATCAGAAAATATTGCTAACTGGGTTTGGATGTACCTAAAATTGCTCACAACGAGAAACCTAGAAACAGACCTAAGAACAAAATTCCTAAATTGACTCAAATAAAATTCTTAGGCTAGACTGACTCTAACAAATTAACTAAAATCTTAGACTGACTCAATGCAGACCTAAAGTAGACACTAAGGACTTAGATCGACTTTGACATAGACAGATGGATAGGTGGGTCTGGGTGAAGAGGTGGATGAGTGAAATGGGTGGGGTGGTTGGGTAGATGAATCTTGGTGAATGGGTTTTCATATCAATCACGGTGATCAGGATCTTCAAATAGAATCTCAACTTCTCCTTCAGGTTTTCCAAAATCTAAGAATGGTTTCATTCTTTGACCATTGACTTTCCAAACATGACCACTCTTAGGATGCTTGATTTGAACTGCTCCGTGTGGGAAGACAGAATTAACAATGTACGGACCCGACCACTTGGATTTCAATTTTCCATGAAAAAGATGCAACCAAGAGTTATACAACAGGACCTTCTGACCGACAGTGAATGATTTTCTCAAGATACACTTGTCATGAAAGATTTTCATTTGATTTTTGTATCTGCTCGCAGTGTCATATGCCTCATTTCTCAACTCTTCCAGCTTAGTAAGCTGGAGCTTCCTTTGTTGTCCAGCAAAGTTTAGAGGAAAATTATAACGTTTGATAGCCCAAAATGCTTTGTACTCTAATTCTATTTGCATAAGACAGGCCTTCCCATAAACCAATCTATAGGGTGACATCCCCATGGGCATTTTAAAAGCATTTCAGTGAGTTTGAAAAACCAGTCTTTCCTCCTGAGATTGACTGTCTTCTTAAGAATGTGTTTAATCTCTCTATTCGAATTTTTCACTAGACCACTAGTTTACAGATGATAAAGAGTAGCAACTAAAAGTTCTCTCTTGGGTGTTAGAACAAGATTGACCCTAGAGGGGGGGGGGGGTGTGAATATGTCAATCCCATAATAAATTAGATCTAACACCACAAGCACAAGGACACAAGATATATAGTGGTTCGGTTAGCCAACCTACATCCACTATTAGGACTAGCTTAACTTTGAGCTATCCCCAAATCCACTAAGTGAGGACTTACACCCTCACAATTATAGTATAAATTCCACCTAACTCAATCAGCTGGGGATTTTACCCACCACATGTAAAATAGGAATTCCACCTATTTCAATTGGCTGGGAATTCCACCCACCACGTGTGCCAAAGACTATGTAACGCCCCGCCCTTTTTCACTCTACGCTTTTCGAAAATCAGAGTATTTTTTTTTTATAAATAAAGAGTGAGACAAAGTGCGGGACGTCACGACGCGAGCTAAGTCCGAACTTCTAAAGTCCGACCCTTAACTGGCCAACCCTATGTGTGCATGGACTAAGTCCATGAAAACAGTTCACACATAACAATATAAACATGCGGAATTAAAATCATAGCATGCGGAATTATAATAGAACCTAGTTCTATTCCATTTCAGATACCAAAGTGCGTCAAGTCTTTAATCATAATTAAAGTTAACTCAATTATCCAAACAAACACCAACCATGGCAATTCATCTAAGTTATTATATGTCCGAAGTCTAGTTACTCAAATTACAAGTCCATAAATAACTTATTCAAAATATAAATTATAATCATCCAAGCTCCTATGCCTGGCCCGTTTCGCGTTCATCGTTCCCCTTGTTTCTTGTATCATCCACTACGGTAGAAGTAGGGTGTTAGAACAATGCGCCCAGTAGGTATTCCAATTAGGGCTAACACATGGTTAGTACAAAACATATATAATAATATCATAATGTCAAAAGCCATATAAACCATGTCATGTCATGATCTCAAATGCAATAGTCCCACCCATCACAAGTACATATAAGTACCCCCACATAGGTCTTTCGGACGCCCCGACGGAGTGTGGCCCCTCCGGTTTCTTCTTGATGGAAAATCACATCAAGGTATCCCACATAGGTTTTTCGGACGCCCCGACGGAGTGTAGCCCTCCGGTTACATATCCTTCACCCCATGCCATGCATGAGATGCCAATGAAACACATGCAATTTTATATAATAAACATAGCATTAAAACTCACAATTTGAAACATAATCATTTATAATATAATTCATCAAAATAAGATAAAAAAACATTGTACATAAACCCATGGTTTCAAAGAGGTGGAATCCTACCAAAGACCACTACGTGTCCTTGCGCTTTCGTCCGGTAACCGCTCACGATCGTATACACCTTGTGAGGTCCCGTTACCTTATAATATAGCAATAAATTAAAACCATGTCTCCCTTTATTTACAATATTTAAGTCCATAAATATGTCTTGGTGGGGTTCAGCCATACAACATGGCCGAACCTCACCCACTTGGTTCTTAGTCCCTCTTTTGGTTTAATCAATAACACCTAAATTCATCAAACCTTGATGACAAGAAAGTCCACAAAACAATCCCAATGGGGTTCGACCACACACCATGGCCGAACCCATGGTCTATCATTTTCACACTTATTTACATCATTGCCATTGTTCAAAACCATAACCAAAACATTCCTCATGGGGTTCGGCCATACACCATGGCCGAACCCATGATCCATCACTTTCACCCTTTATTACAACTTTGCCATTAGTCTAATCCTTAGTTAACTTTTCATTCATTTTAATCTACCATACATAGACCCTAAGTCCACCAAATAATTCCCATGGGATTCGAGCATACACCATGGCCGAACCCATGGCCCCTTATTTCCATTTAAATTACAATATTGCCATTCATGGTTAACATTCCATAACTAATCCTGTAACATAATCCGTAAGCATATATTTGTATCCTCCAATTAATTCTCCATTTAATCAATCACTATATTAAGTCCATAACCGATTCCTTAATCCAAACATGATCCACCAAATATTTCCCATGTGGTTCGGCCATACACCATGGCAGAACCCACGTTCTTTCATTTCAGACCATATTTACATTTTTGCCATTACCTTATGTTTATGTCCAAAACCGATCCATAACATTGATTCATGGGGTTCAGCCAAACACCATGGCCGAACCCTATGATGTCTAACTTTCCAATTTCATCAATTCCCATTCTTGAATCCATAATTCAAGGTTCCTTCCTTTTTTATCCAAAAATCCCTCATTAGAAACTTTCTAATTTAATAACCATCCTCCATGGGGTTCGGCCATACACCATGGCCGAACCCTATGGTTCATGGTCTTCTCTTTAAAAAATCATTGATATTCCTTCCACGGTTTTCATGATCTAGTTGCATCTAAAACCATCAAACCTTCCATCCATTTAAAATAATTCATAAGTAACCTTTCCCATCATTTTCCATGATCTGAATACATCAACATAATTCCATAATTATTTATGGGGTTCGGCCATACTCCATGGCCGAACCCATGGTCTAAGGTTCTTTACCAAAAACATCCATTAAAACCCTTTAACATCTTTATTACATTGCATGGTTTTCATCCTTCAAAAACCCATAAAAATTAACCATGTCTTTCCATGGGGTTCTGCCATGCACCATGGCCGAACCTTATGGTCCATTCTTTCCATTAAATTACCATAATCGTTCCCTAATTTTCTTCCATGGGGTTCGGCCATACACCATGGCCGAACCCTATGGTTCCTTATCTTAAACAAAAATATCAAACTACTTACCGGTTCCGCGACTCCTCCAGTTTTCCATTGCTTGTTCTTCCGATCCTTTTCTTCCCTAGCCTTTTTCCTCCTTCTTCTTGGTCTTTCACACAGACGAGATTGTGACTTGAGAGAGAGGGAGAGTTCGGCCTTGTGTATGTATGTGCTGTGCGCCCCTTCTTCCTCTCTTTATAAAAATCTCCATTTGGTCCCATATTTAGAAGGTGCCTTGCGCCCCTTGTTGCCTTATGTGCCTCCCTTCTATAAACTTCCATTTGGTCCTAACTTAGAAGGTACCATGCGCCCCTTTGTCTTGCTGAGATAGCAATTACCTAGTATCACTCTTAATCAAGGGAAAGACCCCTCTTTAGACACTCCAACCCATGCGCAAATCTTCTATACAAGGCCCAAGCAATCCTCTCAATTTAATCTATTCCCTAATGCCGTTTTTAATCAATAGGAAAGACACATTTCAGCGCATCCTTATGGATTACGCAAATCCCACACACACGGCCATTGTAATCTTCTTTAATTTTTCTTAGACAAATTACATAACCATTTTAATTCGGCCCCATTTAATTTTATTGAAACCATTTCCACAATCCGTTAGGTCTTAATTGGCAATGACCCAACACTTTACCCATATCAGGTCCATATCTAAAATTCACAATTAAAATGGGTAATTTTCATATATATTAATAACTTGGAAAATCCGGGGTGTTACAATACAACCCTCTTTTTAAAATTTTAGTCCCGAAAATCGAGTGAAGTAGGGTTTCAAACATTTACATAAATAGCTCAAGATGAGTTGTTCTCATTTCCGACTCGAGTTCCCAAGTGGCTTTCTCAATGCTATGTCGATCCCATACCACCTTGACAAACTGGATCGCTCGGTTCCGTAATACCCTTTGTTCTGTGTCCACCACTCGGACAGGTTTTTTGACGTATGTCACGTCGCTTTGGACCTCTATGTCTTGTAGGTTCAGTACATGAGAGGGATCAGGATTGTACTTCCTCAACATCGATATATGGAACACATCGTGCAAAGATGCCAACTGTGATGGGAGTGCCACTTGATAAGCCACGTCCCCCATCCTTCTTATGATTGAAAAGGGTCCCACATATCTTGGCAACAATTTCCCCTTCTTTCCAAATCTCATGTGTCCCTTTCGTGGCGAGACTTTCAAGAACACCATGTCCCCCACTTCAAATTCAAGGAACCTCCTCCTCTTGTTAGCATAGCTCTTCTGACTACTTTACGCAGTCAACAGGTGCTGCCGTATCAACTGTATCTGCGTTGTAGTCTCTGCAACCAACTCAGGTCCAATCATTGCAGGCTCACCGGCCTCTGTCCAGCACACAGGTGATCTACATGGTCTACCATAGAATGCCTCAAATGGAGCCATCTGGAGGCTTGCCTGGTAACTGTTGTTGTATGAGAATTCTACCAATGGCAAGTGATCCTCCCATCCACCCTTGAAATCTAACATACATGCTCTCAGCATATCCTCCAATGTCTGTATTGTCCTCTCAGACTGCCCATCAGTCTGTGGATGGAATGCTGTACTAGTCAATAAGTCTGTTCCCATGGCAGACTGCATGCTCTGGCATACTCTGCCGGTGAATCGACCATTTCTGTCGGACACAATAGTCCGAGGAATACCATGCAATCTGATGATATCCCTGATATACCGCCGACCCAAAATCTCAGATGAGTCTGTCATCTTAATAGGAAGAAAATGTGCAGACTTGGTTAGCCGGTCTACCATGACCCATATCGCATCGTTGCCCTTTGAAAACCTTGGCAGCCCTGTCAAAAAATCCATGGAGATGTGCTCCCATTTCCATTCCGGCACTAGTAAAGGTTTTTGTTATAGATTTGAACAATGGCTGTAACGCCCCGCCCTTTCCGAGGATTTCAGAGTCTAATTTTTTTTTTTTAAGGTTATAATAAAACATCGAAAGAGAGCGGGCGGCGTCACGACGCGAGTTAAGTTCAGCCTACCCAAGTCTGAACCTTAACTGGCCACCCATGTGTACATGGAATAGACCATGATTACAAATCACACATGAACTAACATCAACATGCGGAATAACCTAAATTAATTGCGGAATAGAAAGACCAGATAGCAAGTAACAGTCTTAAACATTAAATAACATAGATCAACCATCCAAAGGTTGTTATCCTAATCAAATCATAGCAAGTAACGAATTATTACATGTCCAACAAAATATTCAAGTGACAGTAATATAACGTAATCCAAATCCATCATTAAAGCACTTAGGCTCAGCTCCCCTCTCGGTCAATGACCTTTCCTTTCCCTTTGCTTGTACCTGCAATCTCCTCTGAGGATAGAATTAGGGCGTTAGATCAACGCGCCCAGTAGGTTCCCGAATTAGGGCTACCACATGTCAGCATATAAAACATGCATATATATCATATTACATGATCATTAAAAACAGTTAAAACAATGCTATGAAATATGCACATGCAATGGGCATCCCCCATTATGTACTTTCATAGCCATCACTTGACGTGCCTTGCACCGACAAGGTAAATTACAACACATTTCATCTCTTCTATGTACATGCAATGAGCAACCCCCATCATGTACATTTGTAGCCATCACTTGACATGCCTTGCACCGATAAGGTAAATTACAACACACTTTCATCTCTTCTATGTACATGCAATGAGCAACCCCCATCATGTACATTTGTAGCCATCACTATAGAACTTCATTCATTATCCCATGACTATGCATGAGATGCCAATGCCTGTATGTCATTTGTTAATGCATAATATATCATTTGCAACACATATATTAAAACAAGAGTATCATAAGAAAAACTGGGTAAAAACCGTGGTTACAAGTAGGTAGGAAACCTACTGAAGAATCACTTTAGCGTCCGTTCTTTCTTAACCGGTCACGACTCGTTCGCCGTTCAACTTTCGGTACCTTATTATGCAACAATAAGTAAATCATAATCTTATTTACATGTCCATTCACATATGAGACCTAAAACATCTTATAAGTCCTTTTGATCAATCTCTTCATTTGGCTTGTATTCACAGATTTGCCATTGCCACCAATACCTTGATTAAATTCTACAACCTTAACCGTAACCTTAACATAGTTCAGTCATGTTTTGGCCGACCAAATCAGCAAGCATAATTCCATTTTTAATCACACCCACATCCATAAAATGACCCATGAAAACGGTCCATGGGGTTCGGCCATACTCATGGCCGAAACCCTTATGGTTCTTTTGCTCAACAATGTCCTTTATTTACATACTAATTGGCTCTACCCTTAGCCATATTAAGCCCATGGTTTAGCCATCCCATGGCCAACCCAAAATCAGTAACCTTATCACATAAAAATCTCCCAAAAACAGTCCACAAAGGTCTATGGTTTCCATGTTTTCCAATCATGAAAACCAACCCTCTTTTACATGGGGTTCGGCCCTCCATGGTGGCCGAACCCAATGGTCATTCTTACTGTTTTTAAACCTCCAATAATCATGTATAAATAGTATATTAATATCAGGTTTTAACTCTCAAAGAAACCATCCAAAACAGTCCATAAAAAGTCTATGGTTTACATGTTTTTCCAACATGAAACCAACATTCTTTTACATGGGGTTCGGCCCTCCATGGTGGCCGAACCCAATGGCTATGTTTACTGTTTTTAAACCTCATATAAACATGTATAAACAGTATATTAATATCAGGTTTTAACTCTCAAAGAAATCATCCAAAAACCAACACCATATCATGGGATTCGGCCATCCAAGATGGCCGATCCCCATGGTCCATCTTTTCCAATTTTACTCCACTGATTAGACCACATATCTTCAGCTTTTTCTGATATCCAAACCCATGTTTTAACCCTCTTTAAGCATGTATTTTAAATCTTAATAAAATATGTAAAAAGAGTCCCCAAATGGATGGTTTTAAATTTCAAAAACCATAACCATTAACCAACTCTTTTCATGGGGTTCGGCCACCCAAAGTGGCCGAACCCGATGGTTCATTTCATTTCTTTTTGACACCTTCTTCCATGGTTTAGACCCTTGTCAAATTCGGCCATGGTATGGCCAAATTATGACATGCAAATCCATTTTTCAATCTTTCCAAAGCATGTATCTTAGACCTCTAAAATAGGTCATATTCTTGCATGGTTTAATCCTTACAAAACCCTCAACACTAACCATAAAATTTCATGGGGTTCGGTCATCCAAAGTGGCCGAACCCTATGTCTATGTTTTCCATCTAATTGAGCATAAAGGAATCATATTTTAACCCTTTGATAGATTTGACCATCACATGGCCAAATCATATCTTATTTTACCCATTTTATTAACCATAAATCAATGGGAAAAACTTACCACTTTCCTTTGCCTTTTGCTCTTGACTTTTAATCCTTGTTTCCTTAACTCCTTGCTGATTGTATGCTTGAATATTTGGTACCAAAAGCCTCTGCTGTTCCAGCCAAGAACACCAATTGAAGAGAGGGAGAAAGAGATGGGAACAATTGGGTTTCCTTTGACAAAAACGGCCAACCATGGGTGTTTATTGTTTTTTTTTTGTAGTTCAGCCCCAAAAACCTCTCAATTCCCTCATAAATTCTTGCTCAAAATGGTGGGCATTGGGTGCCATCCAAGGCACCCCTTGGCAGCTACCAATGCAGCCATTCAAATCCCCAAGCAACCCACCTCAAACCCATGCACTTATATTTAATATTTACCATGGAACTCACCAAAACAAGTCCCCAACGTGTGGGACTTGTTTTGGTTGGTTTGAGACCAGCCAAACTCTTCCAATTCCCCTTGGACTCACTGAATTTACAGTCCCTTGAGTTTCCATTTTGACTCACTCAACTCAAGGTATTTTTTATTCCAACCCAACTCATCACATTTAATGCATTTCATTTAATGCACATGAGTTAACTCACCTTTTGATTTAATTCCAACTCACCTCAGTCCCACTCAACTGATTTGACTCGTGTTTGAGCTCCCTTGAGGGTTCACACGGTCAACAATAGTCAACTCGACCCGTTGGGTCCACTTTTAGCTCCTTGACCCGTTTTTGACTCCATGACCCAATCATGGTATTTTGGTCATTTGTAAATGGTTTTCACATATGGATCAAGCCTACCCATTTCTTCTCCACTTGATTTCCATCAACTAGGCTTAACCCCCTTTAATTTAAATTCACAAAATGGTCAAATCATCCATTTTGACCCGATGGGTCCCATTTGGGCCCTTTGAGCCATTTAGCCATTTTTGACCCAAATGATGAAAATTACCCAACCAATCAAACTTAACATTCATAATGTGCTCATATGATTTTAATTTGAGCAATGGGCCCCACTATTTCCTTACTTAACATCACAAAATAATTAATTTAACACATCAGGGGCATTTTCGTAATTATCTACTTCATTGAGAAATTACCCAACCAATCAAACTTGACATTTATAATGTGCTCATATGACCTTAATTTGAGCAATGGGCCCCACCATTTCCTTATTTACAATCATATTTATTGAATTCACCAATCCAGGGGCATTTTCATAAATATTCATCTTATTGAGAAATCGGGGTGTTACAATGGCAATGATGTAAATAAGTGTGAAAAAGAAGATATGCTTATTTTTGGAGGTATACTTAGTGGAAAAGTTAAGAGTCTAGTGAAACTCGAATGGGAAGCTATGGGCGACTGCTGAGTTAGACTGATCACCTGACTCTGTAGGTAGCCGATGGAATTCCAAGAGAGTGCAGCTAGAAACATAGTTAAAATGGAATCAGCAAAAGACTTGAGTATAGGCTTGCATTGGCAGGCTACCTCACACAATGAGTAGACGAATGAACGTATTGATCAGGTAAAGTGAAATAGACTCTGATTTTCGAAAAACGTAGAGTGAAAAAGGGCAAGGCGTTACAGCTGGTATCAGAGCGAACCAGAAAGATTGAATGTTTCGGAGTAAATTAATCCGGCCCCGTGCATTAATTTACTTCGTTAGACTCAGATGGAACAATGGATGATAGCAAAGGAAGTACAGTCAAAATAATTGGAATAATCAAACACAGCAAATTAGGAGATACTTCCCCGATATCCCCAAATTGAGAACAAACAATTGATACATAGGGAAATTCCCCAAAACAAAGAATAGTTTGATTAGAACTGCTGTTGGCATTGATATACTTCGGTTGTTGTGATACAGATATGTCGAACAACAAAGAGTATACAGAGTTGTGGGACAGAGGGACACCTACCTGTCCGATACACTTGGTTTTTTCTTCTGACGATTCGAGCGTGCCAAACTTTATCAATGAAGTTGTAATCAGTCAGGACATGGAAGTAGAATCACCCAAGTACCATGTTGGGGTTGCACCAGCCTTTTTACCCGAAGAGGACGAAGAAGATATCCCAAACTTAGAAGAATCCGTGGGGGAAATAGGCTCGCCCGAGTATACTCCGGCTACTCTGACTTCGGATGAATTGACAGATTATATGTGCGAATTATGCAATCAGGAGGGGCACAACTATACTTATTGGCCCCACCCTATTGAGATTATTTGCCCTGTTTGTGGACTTCATGGGCACGGGAAGGAGAGGATTAATTGTCCATACATTGGGGGACCAGGACTAATACCCTGTCTGACTTGTGGAGTGTTGGGGCACACGTCGACGACATGCCCTGACAACTTCTTCGATTTTTATGATGATGCAGGGTCTTCTACGGAAGGTTAGGTTAAGGAGTGGTAAGAGAATGTTGGGAAAATGGGAGATTTTGTAAGGGTTGTGGGTACGTTTTGAAGGGTTGTTCTAACCCTACCAACCCTTGTAATGTGATGGAAGTTTGAATAATTTTCAATAAAGTATGCAAACTTAGGAGTTTATGAGGACTTTGACATTGAGATGCAAGTGACGAGGTCACTTGAGTTTATTAAGATGTGGCATGGGTACGTCCCTCACAGGATATTGATGAGATAAGTATATAGATCTTATGAGTATGGCCTAGAGTAGCCGTAAGACCGTGGGAACCTCGATATGAAATACGGAGACTTGGTCCCATAGGGTTGCCGTTGAGGGTGGGTCCCTCGCATGCTACGCGTTGGAGGGCGCTCTCACGGCTATTTTGCACACTTGATGTGCGTGGATGCGCAGAGCTAGTTATTATTTTACCCTATGAGGGTGGTGCTAGCTTCGTTAGGCGCGGTTCGACCGCCTTAGAGCTTGACTGAATCACCCTTGGGGTGAAGGGCTGCAGGGCGGGGTAGACTTGATCACGTTGGACGTGGGTCTTCCGCTTAGTAAGTCATGGGCCCTAAGTCTTGCTAGGGGTCGGGGTATGTTTACATTTTGATATTTTTGCCACGGTCATGTAGTGACTCATTCGAGAGTTATTCCTACGGATAGAATATCTCATGGTAGAAGATGGGTCTGGATTAATTATAATAAAGGATGGATTAGTTATGACCATGAATGGATTATACCCAGAGAAGGGGTTATATTCATGGATGGTTATTAACCGTGGATGATGATTCCCATGGTGGTTTGGATTGATGTCAGGTATCGGTACCATGGTAGACATGTTGGTAGTATGATGAACCTGTTGGTCTCATAGATGACATATTGATCTAATGATTGGGATATGTTTTGATTTACATCCCACGTTATAAGAAAAATGTGTTAGTCATATTACGACTTGTATCATAGGAAAATTAGTGTTGAAAGATACTTGGTATCGTAGAAGTTATGAATAAAAGGGTTAGTCACATAGTGATTTATGTGAAAAAGAAGATATACTTAGTGGAAAAGTTAAGAGTCTACTGAAACTCATAGGTTGATCTAGTGACTTTGACGTAATCAAGTGGTACTTGACAAGATGGAATAGGAACAACGGATAGACCCAGAAGTGGAGGAGATATGGACCAGGATGTCTACTGGTGAAGTCATATCGGAATGGGAGTTACGACCAGGACAGGGTCTCGTATTTCGATGAAGGATATATGTACCTAAGAGCTGCAGAAAAGAGTTACTAATTGAGGCACATCAGACCAAACTCTCTATTCATTAGGGCAGCACCAAGATGTATCACGATCTGAAGAGACATTACTGGTGGCACGGACTCAAGAATGATGTGGCAGAATTTGTGGCTCATTGCTTAACTTGTCAACAGGTTAAGACGGAACATCAGAAGCCACCAGGGTTACTCAAACCCTTACCAGTGCCGGAATGGAAATGGGAGCACATCTCCATGGATTTTGTGACAAGGTTGCCAAGATCTTCAAAGGGCAACGATGCAATATGGGTCGTGGTAGATCGACTGACCTACACATTTTCTTCCTACTAAGATGACAGACTCATATGAGACTTTGGGTCGGCGGTATATCAGGGATATCATCAGATTGCATGGTATTCCTCTGACTATTGTGTTCGATAGAGATGATCGATTCACCGGCAGAGTATGGCAGAGCATGCAGTCGGCCATGGGAACAAACTTATTGACTAGTATAGCATTCCATCCACAGACTGATGGGCAGTCTGAGAGGACAATATAGACATTGGAGGATATGCTAAGAGCATGTATGCCAAATTTTAAGGGTGGATGGGAGGATCACTTGCCATTGGTAGAATTCTCATACAACAATAGTTACCAGGCAAGCCTCCAGATGGCTCCATTTGAGGCATTATATGGTAGACCATGTAGATCACCTGTGTGCTGGATAGAGGCCGGTAAGCCTGCACTGATTGAACCTGAGTTGGTTAGAGAGACTACAGCGCAGATACAGTTGATACGGCAGCACCTATTGACTGCGCAAAGTCGTCAGAAGAGCTATGTTGACAAAAGGAGGAGGTTCCATGAATTTGAAGTGGGGGACATGGTGTTCTTGAAAGTCTCACCACGAAAGGGACACATAAGATTTGGAAAGAAGGGGAAATTGTCGCCAAGATATGTGGGACCCTTTTCAATCATAAGAAGGATGGGGGACGTGGCTTATCAATTGGCACTCCCATCACAGTTGGCATCTTTGCACGATGTGTTCCATATATCGATGTTGAGGATGTATAATCCTGATCCCTCTCATGTACTGAACCTACAAGACATAGAGGTCCAAAACGACGTGACATACGTCGAAAAGCCTGTCCGAGTGGTGGACACAGAACAAAGGGTATTACGGAACCGAGCGATCCAGTTTGTCAAGGTGGTATGGGATCGACATGGTATTGAGGAAGCCACTTGGGAACTTGAGTCGGAAATGAGGACAGCTCATCCTGAGCTATTTATGTAAATGTTTGAAACCCTACTTGACTCGATTTTCGGGATGAAAATTTTAAAAAAGAGGGTTGTATTGTAACACCCCGGATTTTCAAGTTATTAATATATATGAACATTACCCATTTAATTTGTGAATTATTAGATATGGACCTTATATGGGTAAAGTGTTGGGTCATTGCCCAATTAAGACCCAACGGATTGCGGAAATGGTTTCAATAGAATTAAATGGGGCTGAATTTAATTAGTAATGCATTATGACTATAATTAATTATTATGCGCATAAAGGGAACTTGGAAGATTACTATGGCCGTGTGCGAAGATCTTCATATCCATGAAGATATGTAGAGTATCTCTAAAAGGTGTCTTTTCCTTGGTTAAGAGTGAAACTAGAAGATGTCTAAAATTACATAGGATTGCATTGCCGTGTAGGAGTTATGCGCAATCCATATGTGCTAGAATCTCTTTAAAAAGGAGTCATTTCCTTGTTAGGAGTGATACTAGGGAAGTTGCTAATTACAAGAGGGGTGCACGACAACTTCTAGGTATAATACATGGCTGAAAACTCAATTGCTATCTTAACAAGATAGGATCGAGTGGAATAATAGAAGGGAGGCACATAAGGAAGAAGGGTCGGCAGCTTCTATATGACCGATTGGAATTTTATAAAAGGAGGGCAGCAAGGGCGCACGACACACACACAACATCAAGAAGGGATTGACGCTTGTGTGCTCTGACTAAAAGGTGTTCTCAGCTTTGTGAAAGATCAAGGAGGAAAAGAGGCTAAGGAAGAAAAGGATTGGAAGAGCAAGAACAAGCGAAGGAAAACCGGAGGAGTCGGGGAACCGGTTAGTATTTTGATAAATTTGTTTGAAATAAGGAACCATAGGGTTCGGCCATGGTGTATGGCCGAACCCCATGGAAGGATTTTGTTGATTTTTAATGGAAGTTTGGAGGATAAAAATCATAGAGTTATGGTTATAATTTTAAAAGGGTTTGAATGGATGTTTTTGGTGAAGATCCTTAGACCATGGGTTCGGCCATGGAGTATGGCCGAACCCCATAAATAATTATGGAATTATGTTCATGTATTTAGATCATGGAAAATGATGGGAAAGGTTACTTATGATTTATTTTAAATGGATGGAAGGTTTGATGGTTTTAGATGCAATTGGATCATGAAAATCATGGAGGGTTATGATGTTTTAAGTGCATTTAAAGGAGAAGATTATGAACCATAGGGTTTCAATAGAATTAAATGGGGCTGAATTTAATCAGAGATGGCATGATTTTAGACCCACATTGGTTAGAATGATCAAAGATTAAAAAGAGGGACCCAAAACCATGTGAGTGAGGTTCCGCCATGTTGTATGGCCGAACCCCACTAAGGCATGTTTTTGTACTTAAACATGGTTGGAAATCAAATGGAACATGGGTTTGACTTATTTATATGTAATAAGGTACCGGGATCTCGCAAGCGGTGTACGACCGGCTTGACGCGATCGGTGAACGGTTTTCGGACAAAAACGCAAGGACACATTAGTTGGTCATTGGTAGGATTTTAACATCTCAGATTTTCAATCTATTATTTTGTATAAAAATTATCCATTTAATTGGTGAATATGAGATATAGATCTTATATGGATAAAGAGTTGGGTCATGGCCCAATTAGGACCCAACGGTTTTGGTAATGGTTTCAAATAAATTAAATGGGGTTAGATTTAATTAGTTGTGCAATAAGGGATTTGAATTAATTTTATGCGCATGAAATATATGTGGGATCTTCTTATCCATATTGATATGTTGAATACCATTCGAGAGTTTAAACTTTACCTCAATAACCATGGGACTATATACAATTTGATCATACGGTCCAACATGGTTACCAAGATTGAACAAGAACAGCGAACAGACCCGGAGGTGGAGGAGATTTGGGCCAAGATGTCTACTAATGAAGTCATACCGGAATGGAGTTACGACCAAGACAAGGTCTTCTATTCCGAGGAAGGATCTATGTACCTAAGAGCAGCAGAAAAAAATTATTGGTTGAGGCACATCAGACCAAACTCTCTATTCATCCGGGCAGCACCAAGATGTATCACGACCTGAAGAAACATTACTGGTGGCACGGACTCAAAAGAGATGTGGCCGAATTTGTGGCACATTGTTTAACTTGTCAGCAGGTTAAAACGGAACATCAGAAGCCTCCAGGGTTACTCAAACCCTTACCAGTGCCGGAATGGAAATGGGAGCATATCTCCATGGATTTTGTTACAGGGTTGCCAAGGTCATCAAAGGGCAATGATGCGATATGGGTCGTGGTAGACCGACTAACCAAGTCTGTACATTTCATTCTTATTAAGATGATAGACTCATCTGAGACTTTGGATCGGCGGTATATCAAGGATATCACCAGATTGCATGGTATACCTCAGACTATTGTGTCTGACAGAGATGGTTGATTCACTGGCAGAGTATGGCAGGGCATGCAGGCAGCCATGGGAACCGATCTACTGATTAGTACAGCATTCCATCCACAGACTGATGGACAGTCTGAGAGGACAATAGAGACACTGGAGGATATGCTGCGAGCATGTATGCTAGATTTCAAGGGTGGATGGGAGGATCACTTGCCGTTGGTAGAATTTTCATACAACAACAGTTACCAGGCAAGCCTCCAGATGGCACCATTTTAGGCATTATATGGTAGACCATGTAGGTCACCAGTGTGCTAGACAGAGGCCGGTGAGCCTGCACTGATTGGACCTGAGTTGGTTGCAGAGACTACAGCACATATAGAGTTGATACGACAACATTTGTTGACTGCGCAGAGTCGTCAGAAGAGCTATGCTGACAAGAGGAGGAGGCTTCTTGGAATTTGAAGTGGGAGATATGGTGTTCTTGAAAGTCTCACCACGAAAGGGACACATGAGATTTGGAAAGAAGGGGAAATTATCGCCAAGATATGTGGGACCGTTTTCAATCATAAGAAGGATGGGGACGTGGCTTACCAATTGGCACTCCCATCACAGTTGGCATCTTTACACGATGTGTTCCATATATCGATGTTGAGGAAGTACAATCCTGATCCTTCTCATGTGCTAAACATACAAGATATAGAGATCCTAAGCGACGTGACATACGTCGAGAAGCCTGTCCAAGTGGTGGACATAGAACAAATGGTGTTACAGAACTGAGCGATCCAGTTTGTCAAGGTAGTATGGGATCGACATGGCATTGAGGAAGCTACATGGGAACTCGAGTCGGAAATGAGAAAAGCTCATCCTCAGCTATTTATGTAAATGTTTGAAACCCTACATCACTTGATTTTCAAGACGAAAATTTTAAAAAGAGGGTTGTATTGTAGCCCCTCGAATTTTCAATTTATTATTTGTATAAAAATTATCCATTTAATTGGTGAATATGAGATATAGATCTTATATGGATAAAGAGTTGGGTCATGGCCCAATTAAAACCCAACGGTTTTGGTAATGGTTTCAAATAAATTAAATGGGGTTAGATTTAATTAGTAACGCAATAAGGGATTTGAATTAATTTTATGTGCATGAAATATTTGTGGGATCTTCTTATCCATATTGATATGCTAGAATATCTAAAGAAGATGTTTAAATAAATATAGATGGCCTAAGTCGCATGATAGATATGAATATCTATATGTTATGCGCATGGAATGGTAGCCAAGGAAACTATCTAATCTAAATAAAGATAGGATTAAGGGAAGGTTTTAAAATAAGAAAGGGAGGTCGGCAATCACTAAACAAGGAAGGGGCGCACGGCCTAAGGGGGGGAGGAGCTATCTTAAGCACTTCCTAAATATGGACCAAGGAAAGATTATAAAAGGAAAGAAGGACTAGGGCCGCATGGTTTACACGCCATAACCGAATTTTATCTCTTCCTTTCTCTCTTAATCTCTCACTCACGGCAAGAACAAGAAAAAGAAAAGGCAGCACAAGAAGGTGATCACGGCTTGAGAAAGATCAAGAAGAAGAAGAAAGAGGCTAAGGAAAGAAGAAAGATTGGAAGAGCAATAGCCAGTTAGTATCTTATTTGATAAATATGTTTTGAAATAAAGAACCATAGGGTTCGGCCATGGTGTGTGGCCGAACCCCATGGAAGAAGATTGGAGATGGGTTTAATGATTTGAATGGAAAGAAAGAACCATAGGGTTCGGCCATAGTGCATGGCCGAACCCCATGGAAAGTTATGATTTATTTTGTTGGGTTATGAATATTGAAAACTATGGAGGAACATTAATTGATTAATGGAAAGACATGGTTCACTTTGTTGAATCGAAACCATGGAATGTCATGGTCTAATTATGGGGTTATGTTCTTAGATTTTAGATCATGGAAACCTTTGATGGTTAAGTGGTTTGGATTTAAAAGGAGGAAAAGAATTGAACCATAGGGTTCGGCTATGGGTATGACCGAATCCCATGGAATGGATATTGATAAAATTTAATGGAGTTAAACAAATAGTCAAGATTATGAACCATAGGGTTCGGCCATGGTGTATGGCCGAACACCATGGGTAGTTTTGGAATGGTAAATGCATTTTGGTTGCTAAAATTAGAAAGCTCCCAATTATGGAAGGAATTTGCTAAAATTAGAAACCTTCCAATTATGGGAAGGTGGAGATTATTTATGAAAACTATCTAAGAATGGAAGGTGGAGATTAATTATGGAAACATAGGCATCATGGGTTCGGCCATGTGTATGGCCGAACCCTATGAATCAAAGTTATGGTTTATGTTTAATAAGCTATGATATTTAATGTTTGCAAGAATCGGATTATTGGTTATGTAAGCCATGGATGACAAAGTTGTAATTTCATGCCAAAGTGGAGGATCATGGGTTCGGCCACCATGGCCGAACCCCATGATGTTTATTTTATGGACATGATTGGTTAATGAATTAATACAAGGTTTAGTTATGGTAGATTTGAATGAATAAGGGAACCAATGGCAATCTTGTAAATATATGGAAATATTGGACATAGGGTTCGGCCATGGTGTATGGCCGAACCCCATGAATTATTTATGGGACTACGTGTTTGGATTAAAAGAAATATGTATGGATTATTTGGAACCTAAGCAAGGAAAAAGGGCTATGGTTATGAACGATGGCATAATTGTAATTAACTAAAGATTAGACCATGGCTTCGGCCATGGTGTATGGCCGAACCCCATAGGATTTTGTTGAACCTTGTAAATCAAGTGGGACTTGGTGTTGATTTATTATTATATTATAAGATAATAGGATCTCGCAAGCGGTGCACGATCGATGATCTATTCTTGGACGAAAGACGCAAGCACACGTTAGCGGTCTTTGGTAGGATTCCACCTCTTTGAAACCATGGTTTATGTACTTTGTGTTTATCTTATTTTTGATGAAATTATATTTCAAGGGATATGCTTTATATTGAATTTCAAATGCTATGTTAATTGAATAAATATCATGTGTTGATTATGTTTCAAAAGCTGATTTTAAATGCTATGTTTATGTTATTAAAATAACATCTATTTCATTGGCATCTCATACATGACATGGGGTGGAGGATTTGTAACCGGAGGGGTCACACTCAGTCGAGGCATCCGAAAAACCTATGTGTAGTACCTTGATGTGATTTCCATCAAGAAGATTCTAAAGGGTCCACACTCCGTCGGGGCATCCAAAAGACCTATGTGGTGGGTACTTTTATGTACATGTGATGGGTGAGACTCATTGCATTTGTCATCATTGCATGGCATGGTTTTACGTGGTTTGGATAAATGAGTGATTAAGCATGAAAGATGAGGTAGTGGCAAAACCGTAATTAGTGGTCAAATTCAAGAGTTCCATGGAAATTGATCATGGACTTAGGGGATCTAATGTAATAACCCTATGGTAATGTGTTACAAATTTTAAATGGGTTTAAAAAGCCATGGAAAATGGGAAGATTGATGGGTTTAATAGATGACGTGGGACCAACAAAATCTAGTTAGTGAAGTTCGGTCATGATGTATGGCCGAACCCCACTAAGGTATGATTAATGGATTTCATAATGGTTAAAAAAATGGACTAATTGATAATGTATAATAAGGTACCGGACATCGCAAGCGGTGCGTGATCGGTGACCGGATTATCGGACGGAAGCGAAAAAGGACGCTAGTCGGTATTCGGTAGGATTCCTACCTATTTTGTAAGCCATGGATGTGTGATGGTATTTTTGTCATATTTTATTGATTTTAGTATTTATCTTATGATGGGTTATTACGATTATGGACGCTATGTTTAAGATGGATTTTATTTAATGGCTATGAACTATGATTAAGGTTATGCATTATAAATTAAGGCTATGTATGATATCTTAAGGTTATGAGTTATAAATATTACATAGCATAATGCATTACATCTCATGCATGGCATGGGCGGAAAAAAATAAACAAACCGGAGTCCATGCTCCGTCGGGGCGACCGAAAACAGGCATGGGGATACCTTGACGAGGTTTGTTCCGTCAAGAGGGATATAATATTATATGGTTTGGATGATGGGTGGGATGCATAACATAGACACCCATGACATGGCATTTATTTTATAGTTTCATTATATGATGGTTTATCAGCTTCCATTGGGTTATTATCTGTATGTTGTTATTACTAATCCATGTGCTAGCCCTACTCGGAGTCCTACTGGGCACGTTGTTCTAACGCCCTACTTCTACCCTAGCTGACAATGCAGGAAATGGCGGACCGGAAGGGCGAGACGGAAGCCAAGCTTAGGAGCTTGGGCAGGCGGACTAGTTATTTTGTTTAAGTTGAAATTATTTCATTTTGGAAATGTAAATTGAGTAAACTAGCTTGTCGGAATGTAATAACTTAGATGGCTTGCTATGTTTAGATTTTATTTTTGGACAATACAGTTTAAGGGCATTTTAGTAATTATACGGATGTTTCTTCCCTGCTATCTGAAAATTGGTAGGATAGTCTCTATTATCATTCCGCATGTAATTTTATATTCCGCGAGCTTACTTTCTACGCGTGAACCGTACTCGTGGACTTATGTTCCACGCCCGCGTAGGGTTGGCCAGTTAAGGGCCGGGCTTTAGAAGATCGGAACTTAACTCTCGTCGTGATGTCCTCGCCCTTTGTCACTTTTATAAAAAAAAAATGTGTACTCTGATTTTACGGTGAAAAGGGGCGGGCGTTACAGAATCAGCATGATTATGATCTCTATTATCATGCACTATTTCTGGTTTTTATCTGTATGATTGGATTTCTATTATCATACACTGTTTTGGATACAATGTTTTACAGATACGATTTGATGTATTATATCTGGATTTTTATACTAACCCATGTGTTTGACCGTAATTGGAATACCTATTGGGCGCGTTGTCTAACTCCCTACTTCTACCTTAGTTGATGATACAGGTAATGGATGGAACGAAGGACGTGATCGGAGCCAAGCTTAGGAGCTTGGATGATTAAGTTTCATTTTGTTTAAGTTACTCATGGATAATGTCTTTGAGTAATTAGTTCGTGGGACTGTAATAACGTAGATTATTTGCTATGGTTTGAAATGTTAATTTTGGATATTTTAACGTAAGATAATTATGATTAAGTGATGGACATCCTTGCTATCTAAAATGGAATTAGAATTGTGATTCTATTATAATTCCACATCTATGATTTATTCCGCATGTTTAACTCGAGTACGTGTGAACTGTTTTAGTGGACTTGGTCCACACACACGTATGGTTGGCCAGTTAAGGGTCAGGTTTTGGAAGCTTGGACTTAGCTCGCTTCATGATGCTCCCGCTCTCTCTCACTCTTTTATCTTAAAAAAGAAATAGACTCTAATTTTAGGCAAGTGAAAAAAGGCGGGGAGTTACACGACCAGTCGTTCTCACCGATCCCGCGGTGGAGACGGGATCGACCCATCCTGGTCATAGACTAGTCGGCCAGATTGACAAAGGTTCTGGATCATAAAACTGTCATTCTGGGTATGCCTCTAAACAAGAGTTTTTTATGTATTGACCCCTTGGTGCTGAACATAACAAACCCTCGTGGTCAAACGACTCGTCGATGATAACTTATGAGTTTTGAAACTTAGAACTCAGGTTGACTATTGAGAAAATAGACATCTCGGTATTTCAAGACCGATCGAGAGTACCAAGACCAACCCCTCGATAAAGAACAACAAATCATTTTGGGCAAGATAAGTTTCTGGACATGAAACTCTATCTGCATGATATTACCCAAGATCGAGACCCTTGTATGCACCGACCTCTCTGTGCCATGACTGTCAACCCATTGACGACACAGACATCTCGGCGGGTATAAATTATACTGTTGGGAGTGCATTTAATGTGTAACAGTCGGGTGGTTGAACGGTAATATTTTCAGTCGCCGACCCCTCGCTGCACCCGACCTGTCGGTACATGACAATTTCTGAAACATGTTTCATTCTCTATAAATTCCAATCCTTGTGCATCCGTTTCATATCCTTTGGCAAATCCGTTGGACCCTCATCATTATCAGTGAGCTTAAACAAGGGCCAACAAAATGATCACTCTCTCTCTTATGCTTACACTTGGGAAATCTAATTCAACCAATCATAGTGATTGCGGTTGTGAAAAGAGAGAGAGGGAAATGATATACAGCTAGCCATCTAAAATTCCTTTGAGGACACAGCCGCTCCTCGAAATCATCAGAGCCCTAGGGTTCGATTCAAGCATAAAGCGAAGAAAACTTATTCTCCACAAAACCAATCTTCCAAACTAACCCCTAAAAAGCCAAGTGGAGTGATCATTAGGGAGCCTACCTCTCCAGTTAGAGCATGTGTAGAAGAAGTGAGTGGAAAATGGAAAGCTCAAAAGGAACCCACTCCTCCAGTTGAATTTAGCAGTGGTGAGGATACACCTATTAGCAAATCTGCTACGGGTGAGGGAAGTCGAAGAGGAGAAGAAAAAGTACACGTGGAAGAAGGAGGTCACACTAAGGAGCCTATTGGGGATGAAACTGTCAGGATGGGTGACCAAGATGAGGATTTCGGTGAAAGTGAAGAAGGAGATGATGTGGATTCAAGAGATCAAGGTGTTAGGTCTGAATGTGAAGATGTAAGTGAAGAAGAGGAAGACGAAGTTAATTATGATGCCCCCCTCTTACTGGCACTCAACCCTTATCCCTCCTTTAGGGAACTTAACATGGAAAAAACAACTGATGTAGAGCTGTTTCACAAGTTTGGTGTTCTCAAACACCTCAGAAAGGTTGGATGGGAAAACCTTCTAAAGTGGGGTGAAAATTTGTGCAACACCCCGCCCTTTTGCACTCTAAAATCAGAGTCTATTTTTTTTTTTTTTATAAATAAACAAGTGATAAGAGCGAATTGTCACGACGAGAGCTAAGTCCGGACTTCTAAAGTCCGACCCTTAACTGGCCAAACCTATGTGTGCATGGACTAAGTCCATGAAAATCGATCTACACATAGTACTAAATAAATCTTGCGGAATAATACTTAAACTAACTGCAGGTTATAATGGAACCTAAGACTACTCCATTTTAGATAGCAAAGTACTAGTCATATAACCGAAATAACTTAAATTAAATAACCATCTCAAAACCAATCACAAACCATAGCAATATCTAATTATTACATATCCTTGCAAACATAAACAGAATATCCATATATAAAACCATTCAGTGCCCAAGCTCCTATGCTGGGTTTCCTTCGCGATCCTCGGCCTTTCCCTTTCCTGTGTCATCCATTAAGGATAGAATAGGGCTTTAGAACAATGTGCCCAGTAAGTGTTCCGATTAGGGCTACCACAAGGTTAGTATAAAAACATGCATATAACATATATTACATGATCATCAAAAACCTACAAAACAATGCTATGTATGTATGCAAATGTAATGAGTCCCACCCATCACAAATATACAGAGCCATCACCAAGGTACCCCACAGTGTTCTTTCGTTTCCTCTTGATGGGATTCTCATCATCAAGGTACCCCACAGTGTTCTTTCGTTTCCTCTTAATGGGATTCTCATCATCAAGGTATCCCACAGTGGTCTTTCGGACGCCCCGACGGAGTGTGGCCTCCGGTTTCCATAACCATCACCCCATGCCATGCATGAGAGATGTCAATGAATACATGCCATTTGTAAATAAATCTTAACCTTCAAATCCAATTTGAAACATAATAGTTTAACTCATATCTCATAAAATCAAGATAAAACATCAAGTATAAATGTGGTTACAAAGAGGTAGGAAACCTACTCAAAAAGTCACTTAAAAATATCCTTTCTTCTCAAACCGTCAACTGTTCGCGATTGCGCACCGTTCAAGAAATCCCGTTACCTTATTTCATGTCAATAAGTCAATACATATACCATTTGATTTCTAACTAAGTCCAAAACCAAACACAACACCTTGTGGGGTTCGGCCATACCCCATGGCCGAACCTCACCCACTTTGAATTTGATATTTCTTTGTTTTGGATCAATACCATCCAATTAGCTTATTTAAAAACTTCAATCTACAATTATACCTTGGTAGGGTTCGGCCATACAACATGGCCGAACCTTACCACTTTGGTTTTGACCCCTCTTTCAAGTCCATTGCTCTTTTTATTCATATTTACTATAATGCCACTAAACTAACCTTTACTTAATATTGCTAATAACCAATGTCCATAATAAATCCTCCTTATTGGGGTTCGGCCATACAACATGGCCGAACCTCACCAACATAATTATGATCCTTTTTAATTAAATCCAAATGCCATTCCAATCATCTAATTACTCATACACACATAACATCATTAACTCCATAAAATTGATTAAAAGTAATTAAAATAATGTTTTAATTAAGAGTTTATAAACAATCTCATCACACATCCTAATTCACAAAATCTAGATCTAATTAAATTTAATCCTAACTAGTTAATCAAGTTGTTAGGGAGGTTTTAAATAGTTAAAAGAATCAAAGATTTAAAAAGAAAAACTAAAATACAACATCAAGTGAAGCAAAATAAACATGAAAAATAAATCGGCAAGAAAAGTAAACGAGAGAAATAAAAACGCAGTAACGTAAAAGGTGATTGTTTGGAAAAGACTGTTCATCGCCAAAAACATTTAAATAAACAAACGGCCTAAATTTGAAATTCACGTAAAGATCTAAGTTCCAATTCCAGTTTATTATCAACATTAAAATCATATGCTTTAAATTAAAACCAAACCTTAGTAACTTAGATCTAACAATTTTAACCTAAGAACTAACTATTTCATGTCCGATTAAATAATTAAAGCATACAATCTTAAAATCGAATCAATGACAATCATAAAAGGAATTTAGAAATTGAATGTTTCAAGATCTAAGTGGGTTGTCCTTTGATTATTTATTGGAAGAATTAATACATGATTGATTGAATATAAGATATTTGGAAATTGAAATTACAAAAGAAACTCACTGTAAAATTCGAATTCTCTATGTATCCTTGAGTCTCCTCTTGGTCTTCCATCAATCATTTGGTCCTCTTTGGCTCCAGAGTCAAATTTGAGTTTGGTATGTGGGTTATTGGGCTATTTATAGGACTTGGGATTGGATGGATGGCTACGATTAAATCTAGGTTTGAGTTGTTGGATGAAAGGTTGGGATTAGATCTAACTTAAATTGGATGGCTGGGATTAAAGACTAGAAAACTAGAGCTTCTCTATAGGTGTACATGAATTTATTATGCATTGGTTGGCTTGGAGTGTAGTGCAAGCAAGGAAGGAGAGAATATTGGGATTAGGATTTGGCCTTATGTTTTACGAATTTGGCTAATTGGTTTAGGGTTTTGGATTTGTGCAATGATATGGACGGCTAGGATTAAATGGATAGATGAGTGAATGGATGAGATGATGAGGTGGAGGGTTGACCTATGAATTCGAATGGGATAGGAAGGAGATCGTGTGAAGCATGGAGGATTGGGATGATGAGGTGTGTAGGGATCTTAGGAATGTATTTGGATGGATTTTTGTCTAAGTGCATGGAGAAGATTTAGGTGCTAAACTGATGTGGACTGTGTGTTGGATGGATAGAGTGGTGACAAGGCATGGGCGATGGAGGCTAGCTTGAGCTTCAAGTTGTTCTAATTTAGGGTTTGGTGAATAGACGGCTAAGATTGGTTTGGGTTAAATCTAATAGTTCTAGGTTTTATTGGTAAAAATAAATTATAAAAATGGTAATGTGTCTAATGGAGGGTTTGGATTCAAAGGTGGAGATGAATAAATGATATGATGAATGGCCTAGATCTAGTGCAAATTATGTATGTGGGATAAATGTGGAGGCTCTAGGGTTTTCTTAATGATGTGGATGGTTGTGATGAAATGTCCTGAGATCTAATGGCTTAGATAATTGATGGGTGATCTAAGTGGATGGATGTGTAGATAATTCATGAATTTTCCTATTCCTAAGGTTAATCTATATGGTGAATGGTTTGGATCTCCTAAATCTAATCATGATGCATGAATGGTTTGGATTGACTAAGTGGATCTAGGGTTTGATGATATGAAATGCATGAGATGTATATGATGAATGAAATGAACGGTTTGGATTGGTTGATTGGGTTAATAGATGGTGTGGATGGGAGATTAGAAATTGGATGGTTAATATTGGTTGGATAAGATGGGTCATGGACATGAGTTTTTGGGTTTGGACCTAAATATGGATATGGGCTTAGGGTTGGTGAACTTGGATTTGAACCTGGAGTCTTAGATCTTTAAATTGGATTTGGACTTGAATTGAAGGCTTGGACTTAAGCTTGAATTCACTCTGGCCTGGCTCACATTGGGAAATGCATATGAAGTGCTTGACCTAGCCCAGTGTCTTGCAATTTGGAGCAAAGCTTGGCCCAATTGCAGTGGATCTCCAGCCCATGGATCTTGATTTCAACTCTTGGCATTTTAATTGCAGACTTTGATTTTAAAATTAAATAATTAATCAATACCACTATAATTCTAAATATTGAATAAATCTGGACTCTCATAAATGGATCTAGATTATCCAATTTACATCAAAAACCCTAAAGTGGCATGAATTAATTATGAAATTCTAAAATGTCTATTTTAAGCTCTATTCCGACAATTATCCACTGTTTTATGCATGAATCCTATTTTTCCATCTTTTTATCTACAAAACTAGAAAAAACCATTAAACGTATCTTTTATATACAAAATCAAGGATAACTTAATCATAATTAAAGGGTAAAAGTGTAAGATTTTTAGACTCAACAAATCAGTTGGAATCCTTTGACAAATCCGTTGGATCGTCATTATTATCAATGAGCTTGAACAAGGGCCAACAAAAGGATCATCATCTCTCCATGCACTACACTTGGTGAATCAAGTATTCAATCTTCTTGATTGTGATTAAGAGAGAGAGAGAGAAATATAGATCTAGGAATCCATTGGCACATCTAAATCCTAGAGACCTCCCATTGATTGTGATTGAGCATACACAAGGCACATCTTCGACATCGTCGACATCACATTGGGAGAGCATCCTCAAGAAACATACATCTACAAGTGACCTCAAACAAAGGCAAGTGCTTCTTAATGACTTTACTTTATAAATCATCTTGTGAAGTGGACTAAGGTAAGGAAGTCGGAACGACTATAAAAAATAGAGGGATAAGGAACTAGACCTTGGGTTGGTCGAATCTTTCAAAATCTAGGAAAGTGAATTAAGGAAAGCTACTCCGGAACCACTATAAAAAACTCTAGAGCGTCGCCTCTCGCACAGTGGTGGGTGGAATTCTCAGCCGATTGCGTGAGGTGAAATTCCTGCTCTAATTATGAAGGTGAAAGTCTCCACATAGTGAATTCGGGATAAACCAAGGTTGGGTGAGTCCTTAGAGTGGATGAAGGTTGTTTGACCGAACCACTATAAATTGGTCCATGGATACATGAAGTATGGGGGAGAGTGAAAGAAAATCATGAAGTATGGGGGAGTATGAGTTATGAATAAGATGATTAGTCCATGGATACATTTTCATGTTTGGACAAACCCCACTAATGATTTTCAAATCCTTATAGTTTGCTTTTTTTTTTACAGGTAAATTTGAAAAAAGAACAAGCTGAGCAAGAATATGAGGCGAAGACATATTCCTTGTGTCATTTGAATGTAATCGAAAATTTGTATAAATTCTGTGTCAAATGATGTATATTTGGGAAGGGATGATTATTGAGTTTGTATTATTTAACTTAACTCACACTAAGATTAATCAATCAAGTTAATTTTAAAAAGGGGCAACAATTTGAGATTGACCTATTCCTCTCCCCCACCTCTCCCTCTCTAGGATCAGTCATGTACTAGCACATTGGGAATTTGACTAATAAAATCAATTAAGGAACCATTATATTAATTTTAGGGTTTCATGCTCATTAGGAATCATTATGTGTTTTTTTACAGGTAAATTTGAAAAAAGAACAAGCTGAGCAAGAATATGAGGCGAAGACATATTCCTTGTGTCATTTGAATGTAATCGAAAATTTTTATAAATTTTGTGTCAAATGATGTATATTTGGGAAGGGATGTGTAACACCCCGCCCTTTTCACTCTAAAATCAGAGTTTATTTTTTTTTAATAATAATAAACAAGTGATCAGAGGGGAGTGTGACGACGCGAGCTAAGTCCGGACTTCTAAAGTCCGACCCTTAACTGGCCAAAGCTATGTGAGCATGGACTAAGTCCATGAGAATGGTTCTCACATAATAAAGTATAATCTTTGCGGAATATTACTTTAATCTAACTGCGGATTATAATGGAACCTAAATCTACTCCATTTTATTAGATAGCAAAGTACAAGTCATTTATCCAAAGTTATCTTAACTTAATCATTCAATCCAACCATTCCAAACCATAGCAATAATATCTAAGTTATTACATGTCCATGGTAACTTAACAAAATAACCATAAATAAATCCATTCAAAGATCAAGCTCCTATGCTTGGTTTCCTTCACGATCCTCGTTCTTCCCCTTTCCTGCGTCATCCACTAAGGATGGAGATAGGGTGTTAGATCAACGCGCCTAGTAGGTGTTTCCGATTAGGGCTACCACAAGGTTAGGATGAAAACATGCAAATAATATGATAATACATGTTCATCAAAATCTCATAAAACAATGCCATCTATGTTATGCACATATAATGAGTCCCACCCATCACAAATATACATAGCCTCCTCTTGACGGGATTCTCATCGTCAAGGTACCCCACAGTGGACTTTCGGACGCCCCGACGGAGTGTGGCCTCCGGATTCCTCTTGATGGGATTCTCATCATCAAGGTACCCCACAGTGGTCTTTCGGACGCCCCGATGGAATGTGGCCTCCGGTTTCCATAATCACCACCCCATCCCATGCATGAGATATCCATGAGTTCATGCCATTTGTAAATACATCTTAACATACAAAACCACTTTGAAACATAATAACTCAACACATAATTCATCAAAATTAAGATAAAACATCAAATATAAGTGTGGTTACTAAAAGGTAGGAAACCTACACAATGTTCACTTAGACTGACCGCTCTTTTAAACCGTCACCCGTTCACGACTTGTACACCGTTTCAGAAGTCCCGTTACCTTGTTTATATAATAGCAAGTCAAATATATGTCCATTTAATTTCCAACTAAGTCTAAGTCCCCAAAACCACTTTGTGGAGTTCGGCCATACCCCATGGCCGAACCTCACTCACTTAAATTTTGGTCTCTCTTTTATTTAACCAAAACCATACAAATAACTTATATACAAATCCCCAATCCACCAAATGCAACCTTGTGGGGTTCGGCCATACACCATGGCCAAACCTCACTTAATTTTGTTTTAATCCCTCATTTGGATTCTTAAGCCCAAACACACCATTCAAATAACTTAATCAAACACCTTAACTACAACCATACTTTGATAGGGTTCGGCCATACAACATGGCCGAACCTTACCTCTTTGATTTTGACCTTCTTTCCTTTGACCATTTTATTCATATTTACCATCTTGCCACTAGCATAACCCTTTGTTTAATTTTTCTTAAAAACCAAAGTCCACATCCAATCCACCTTAGTGGGGTTCGGCCATACAACATGGCCGAACCTCACCATCTTAATTTGGTCCTTTAAATCCTTCATACATACATCTCCAATTACATTATAAGCTAACCACTAAGTCTACCAAATGACCATTAGTGGGGTTCGGCCATACTACATGGCCGGACCTTACCAAACTGATTTTTGTCCCTTTTTCCATCATCTTTGATGGCTGATTATTTACTTATACTAAGTCCATAGATAAACTTATGTGATTCTTAAATCAAAAGCATATAATCATCTATAGTTTCCAACCATGTTCTTAATCCAATTAACCCATAAAAATAGTCCATGGGGTTCGGCCATACACATGGCCGAACCCTATGGTTCTCTTGACTCAATCATTCCATCATTTATCCATGGTTTATGATCAGCAACTTAACCATAATAACAACATGGTTCAACATACAATAGCTGATCCAAAACAGTAACCTTATCTCCATTTAAAAACCCTTTAAACCTTCAAAACATGGTATGGTTTTTATCTCTCAAAAACCATAAGAATTACCAAGTCTTTTCATGGGGTTCGGCCATCCAAAGTGGCCGAACCCTATGATCCATTTTCTACTCTTTTTAAACAGCATTATCCATGATCTAAACTCTTGATAGATTCGGCCATACAATGGCCGGATCATGTTCCCTTAACCAATTTATTTAACAAGGGTTTATAGTGCACTTACCAATACCGCGACTCCTCCGGTTCTTTCACTTCTTCTTGACCTTCTCCTTCTTAGTCCTTCCTTCCTCCCTTCCTTCTTGATCTTTAGCCGATCCAAACCTTGCTGGAAACCCCTTGAAATGGTTCGGCCAAATTATTGATTTGAGAGAGATATAGAACTTATGATAGACATTTTGATTCCATAGTCGACGCATTGGTCATATGTTAGACCTGTTAGCCCTATAATAGACATATTAGTCCTACAAAGGTATTAGTTATGACCATGAATGGATTATACCCATGGAGGGGTTATATTCATGGATCTAATGAACAAATCTTTCGTCCGTATTTGGACAAGTTTGTAATCGTTTTCATTAACGATATCCCGATTTATTCCCACCTTCGGGAGGAGCAAGTAGAACATCTAAGGATAGCCTTGGACACCTTGAAGAAAAATCAATTATATGCCAAAGAAAACAAGTGCGAGTTCTGGCTATCTAAGGTCACATCAGCAGAAGGTATAGCCGTAGACCCGGCTAAGGTAGAGACAGTAAAGGAATGGAAAGCACAGACGAATGTGACCGAGATCCGCAGTTTTCTGCGATTGGCCTGTTACTACAGAAAATTCATCATAGACCTCTCCAAGATTGCATCTCCACTTACCCGGAAAAAGGCAAGGGTTATGAAGTGGAATGTGATGCTTCAGGAGAGGAACTTGGGTGTGTTCTCAGTCAAGATCATCGCGTGGTGGCTTATGGTTTGAGACAGTTGAAAATTCATGAACGCCTTTATCCCACATATGATTTGGAGATAGCCGCGGTGGTCTTCGCTCTCAAAAGCTGGAGACACTACCTTTATGGCGAGAAGTTTGAGGTGTTTTCAGATCACAAAAGTCTGAAATATTTGTTTGATCAGAAGGAGCTCAACATGAGGCAGCGCAGGTGGATGGAATATCTACAAGACTATGACTTTACACTCCGATGTCATCCCGGCAAGGCGAACAAAGTGGCAGATGCCCTCAGCCGCTTATCACATGCATATGTGGCCAGTTTGATCAGGATGGAGTGGGACATACTGAACACCATCCGAGAGTTCAACTTGTATATTAAGAACCATGGGAGTATGTACAATCTGATCATACGGTCCAACATGGTCTCCAAGATTGAACAGGAGCAACGGACAGATCCAGAGGTGGAGGATATTTGGGCCAAGATGTCTACAGGTGAGGTTATACCAGAATGGGAATTATGACCGGGACAGGGTCTTTCATTCCGAGGTAGGATATATGTACCTAAGAGCTGCAGAAGAGAGTTGTTGGTTGAGGCACATCAGACCAAACTCTCTATTCATCCGAGTAGCACCAAGATGTATCATGATCTTAAGAGGCACTATTGGTGGCATGGACTCAAGAGGGATGTGGCAGAGTTTGTTGCTCACTGCCTAACTTGTCAGCGGGTTAAGGCGGAACATCAGAACCCACGGGGTTTACTCCAACCATTACCAGTGCCGGAGTGGAAATGGGAGCACATCTCCATGGATTTTGTGTCAGGGTTGCCAAGGTCATCAAAGGGCAACGATGCGATATGGGTTGTGGTAGACTGATTGACCAAGTCTGCTCACTTCCTTCCCATCAAGACGACATATTCTGAGACCTTGGGTCAACGGTACATCCGGGATATCATTAGACTACATGGTATACCCCGGACTATTGTGTCCGACAGAGATGGCCGATTCACTAGCAGAGTATGGCAGAGCATGCAGTCGGCTATGGGGAGCGACGTGTTGACTAGCACAGCATTCCACCCACAGACTGATGGACAGTCGGAGAGGACAATACAGATATTGGAGGACATGTTGAGAGCATGTATGCTAGACTTCAAGGGTGGATGGGAGGATCACTTGCCACTAGTGGAGTTCTCGTATAACAACAATTACCAGGCAAGCTTCCAGATGGCTCCATTTGAGGCCTTGTATGGTAGGCCATGCAGATCACCAGTGTGCTGGACAGAGGCCGGTGAGCCTTCACTGATTGGACCCAAGTTGGTTGCGGAGACCACGGCACAAATTAAGCTGATACGGGAACACGTACTCACTGCGCAGAGTCGTCAGAAGAGCTATGCTGACAAGAGGAGAAGGTTCCTTGAGTTTGAGGAGGGAGACTTAGTGTTCTTGAAAGTCTCACCACGGAAGGGACACATGAGGTTAGGGAAGAAAGGGAAACTGTCGCCTAGATTTGTGGGGCCGTTTCCAATCCTGAAGAGGGTGGGGGAGGTAGCTTATCAGTTGGTGCTTCCTCCACAGTTATCCTCTTTGCATGATGTGTTCCATGTGTCCATGTTAAGGAAGTACAACCCCGATCCTTCTCAGGTGTTGAACGTACAAGACGTCGATGTACAAAGCGACGTGACGTATGTGGAGAAGCCGATCAGAGTGATCAGGAGCGAACAAAGGGTATTACGGAACCATACCATTCAGTTCGTCAAGGTGGTATGGGAACGACATTGCAATGAGGAAACCACTTGGGAACTTGAGTTAGAGATGAGAGCCGCTCATCCGAAGCTCTTTGTATGAGTTGTTTTGAACCTCTACTTCGCTCAAATTTTCAGGACGAAAATTTCAAAAAAGGATTGTATTGTAATAGCCTGGATTTTTAAATCAATATATATGTGGCTATTATTTATTTTAATGATGGAAATTGAGAATTTTGATGGAATAAATGTTAAGTGGATAAAAATTTGGGCAAAGGCCCAAGTATGGTCCAATGGACCATGGATTGGATTAAATTCATTTAAATGGTCAATGATGGTCAAATTGGGCCCAATACCCAAACGGGACCCACCTCCACCTCATCAAGTGAGGTGGCGGGTAGGCTAGGAGTTAGTGGGGCCGGCCATCATGGTTGACTTGGTCAACCATGGGTGGATTAATGGAGAAGAATCAAGGAGATTAAAGGGGACTAATAAGAATTAATTAACCTAAGTTGATGATCCAATTAATTAAATGATTAGGTTAGTCAAATTAGGTCAATTGGAGAGTCAAAGGGATAAGTCAATGGGTGGTTTCATCTCATTGAAACCACCCAAACCACTTAAAGAAACACAAACAAACCATGGGCTTAGGGTGGTGGTTTCATCTCAACCACCATCACCCAAAGCATGATGACCCATACCCCTCCATGATGATGGTCAAATGGTCAAGATGGAAGACCAAACCACCCCATCTCAAGGCCCCAAAACCGTTGGCTTGGTGGTGGTTTTGTCCCAACCAGCCCCACTAAGGCATGTAAGCCCATGCTTGGTGGGTGGAGGGAAATGATGGTGGAGTGTAGTTTAGTCAACCAAGATGAGATGGGTTTCACCTCATTTCTCCATTCCATTTCCATCTCACTCTCTCCCTCCCTCTCCAAAACCGTCCCCACTCTCACAAGACCAAAGAAGAAGAGACTTAGAAGAAAAGAAGGAAAGTTCAAGCTTGGCCGACCACGACCACTTCAAAACCAAGACTTGGGATATTTTTCCCATCGTCTCCTTCCTTCCCTCTCTCAATCTACCTTCACCTTAGCCGAACCCAAACATTGGGGATATCATTTGATCAAGCACATCTTGGCCGAGCAACAAGGAGAAGAAGAAGAAAGAAGGCTAAGGAATCCAAAGGGAGAAAAGGAAGTCGGAGGAGCCGTCGGATTGGTAAGTATCTTTAAGCAAGATGTTAGGTTTTTAAGGTTTAAAAATGGAGTCCATTTCTTAGATTAAATGGTGGCCAAAATATTATGGGCCATGGATCTAAAATCCATCCAAGGAAAGGATGAGAAATGGACAAACCCTAATGGGTGAGATGGGTTAAGAAAAATAAATAGACATTAAGGACATTATGTATTAAGATTTGTTTAAGCATGGAAGTATGGACTTTTGAAGGAATCATAGGCCATAGGGTTTGGCCATGTAGTATGGTCGAACCCCATGGTAGGTGATTAAGTGATTTTAATGGGGTTTTAAAGAATGGAAGCCATGGAAGGTGGTTAATGATTTTAAAGGTTTTAAATGAATGAATGTTAGTGATTTTTAAAGAGGTTTTAAATGAGGAAAATCATGGAAGATGTTAATGATTTTGATGGCCTCAAAAGTGGTAGAGGAAGATGAACCATGAACCATGGGTTCGGCCATGGTGTATGGCCGAACCCTATGGTGATGTATTTGTAATGTTAATAGGTTTAAAATATGGAAAAATGATGGGGAATGTTGGTAGTTTTGATGGACTTAAAAAATGAACCTAATGTTGATCAAAGGGGTGATTTAAATGTATGATGGAATCCCCTCATGGAGGGACTTGTGGTGGATCTAAAGTGTAACAAAAGACCCAAGGAAAAATGGGGAAAAGACTTCATGGGTTCGGCCATGGTGTATGGCCGAACCCATGACCCATTTTACAAGTCATTTGATGGGTTAAGTTGGAGTTATGTATGTGTTTAAATTAATGGGGATTAGGTTAAATTAAATGGGCTGATTTTAATGATTCTATGACATGATTGGTGAGTCATTAAGGGATCTAATTTATGGATCAAAAATGTGGTAAATGATCCAAGAGAAGTAAGGAGATTAACATCATGGGTTCGGCCATGGTGTATGGCCGAACCCATCACCCATTTGAGAGCCATTTTATGGGCTAAGATTAAGGTCTATGTATGTGATTAAATTAATGGGGATTAGGTTAAGTAAAGGGCTGTTTTTAATGATTTTATGGCATGATTAAATGAGGCACTCATGGATCCAAGTTATGGATTAGTTATGAACAAAAATGTTCAAGGATGGAAGAAGTGATTAACCATGGAAGAAGTAGTGGCAAAATGGTAAATATGGGTCAAAATGAAGAACCATGGGTTCGGCCATGGTACATGGCCGAACCCCATGGGGGATGATCATGGACTTAGGGGCTCTAAATAATAACCTTATGTGTGATTAATAAATCCGAGGGTGCTAGTTTTTAGACTCACAAAATTAAGATAATCAATGGATTAAGATGGGACCTACAAACTAATTAGTAGGGTTCGGCCATGGTGTATGGCCGAACCCCACTAAGGCATGTGTTAGGGACATGAGCATGATTAAAACATAGGTCTAATTGATGATGTATAATAAGGTATCGGGACATCGCAAGCGGTACGCGATTGGCGACTGAATTCAAAATGGAAGCGCAAAGGAATACTAGTCGGTATTTGATAGGATTCCAACCTTATTGTAAGCCATGGATTATATGTGTATGGATGTTTCTTGAATTATTTTGGTGTAACCTTAGTGTAACCTCCTTTCCTTAATGCCCCCCTTGGGGGTTTCATCCTTGAGATGAAACTCCTAGGGAACCAACGGCTCCCATGCAAGTCTTGTGTAACCTTCACAAGCTTATTCATCTTCCATCTTGGGGGTTTCATCCTTGAGATGAAACTCCCATGGCACCCAACGGTCATGTTTGAATTTGAACTCCATAACCGCCAACTTCCATTATTTTCCTATGTGGGGGTTTCATCCATGAGATGAAACTCCTACATGCCAACGGTTTTGTGTCTTTAACCCTTGGACCATCCAACTATCTAATTCCCCTTTAATCCTCATGCATAGACTAATCTCTCACGCAATTCCAACGTGTATAAGCATTTGAATTTGAAATATAACCCTCACATATGTAACTCCTAAAAACAGCCACCCCTTTCATTACTTATCTAGGGGTTACATGCATGAGATTACCTCTCCATGTAGCTAACGTATACAAGGGTTTGAAAATAAGCTCTTCACCTATGTAACTCCTAAAAACAGCCGCCCCATTCATTACTTATCTAGGGGTTACATGCATGAGATTATCTCTCCATGCAGCCAACGTATACAAGGGTTTGAAATAACCTCCTCACCTATGTAACTCCCATAAAACCGCCACCTCCTTTAACTATCTAGGAGTTTCATGCATGAGCTCACCTCCCATGCATCCAACGTTTTCCTTTGCTTTAAACTTGAAATCAAAACACTCCACTCTCATTCACACACTTCACTCTCTTAAAATTAATTTAACTCTCTCAACTCAACCCATTCATTTAGTTCAACTTAACCAATAAATTCAACTCATTCAAACTCAAACATTTAATTTATTTCAATCCAAGCTCAAACATTTAATTAAACTTAACCCAATTAAGCTTTGAGCTCACCCAATGATTAATCATGTCCACAATGACCCATTGGGTCCCAATTGGGTCCTTTGACCCAATTAACCACCTTGACCCAATTAGATGCACATTACTCATTTAATTTACTTTGATCATTATAACATGTACATTGGGTCTTATTTGAACAATGGACCCCACAATTTACTTATCTACGGTCATATCCTTTTTAATTCATACTTTCAATGGCAATTTCGTAAATTTTGATATATTACAAAATCTGGGGTATTACAATACAATCCTCTTTTTGAAATTTTCGTCCCAAAAATCGAACGAAGTAAGATTCCAAAGCTTCCGCTGATTCCACTTTAACTAGACTTCTAGCTTCACCCTCCTGGAATTCCATCGGCTAACTACAGAGTCAGTTAGCTAGACTAACTCGGCAGTCGCCCATAGCTTCCCATTCGAGTTTCACTTGACTCTTATCTTTTCCATTAGATACATCTCCAAAAAATTTGCACATCTTCATTTACTATATGACTAATACCTTTTACCAATACTCGGCATCAATTCAAACTACCATGGGAACCATCATTCATGGTTATATACATCCATCACTAGCATCACTCTATTAGTGCGTATCGTCTATCCATAGTTAATAACCATCCATGAATATAACCCTCCTCTGGGCATAATCCATTCATGGGTATAACTAATCCATCCTTGGGCATAATTAATCCAGGTCACATTCTCTACCATGAGATATTTTATCCATGGTAACAACACTCAAAAAAGTCACTACCCGACTGTGGCAACCATATCAATTCACAAATATACCCCGACCCCTAGCAAGACTTAGGGCCCATGACTTATTAAGATAAGACCCATGTCCAACGTGATCCGGTCTACCCCACCCTGCATCCCTTCACCCCAAGGATAATTCAGTCAAGCTCTAAGGCGGTCGGACCGCGTCTAACGAAGCTAGCACCACCCCCATGGGGTAAAATGGTAACTAGTTCTACGCATCCACGCATGTCAAGTGTGCGAAATAGTCGTGAGAGCGCCCTCCAGCTCATAGCATGCAAGGGACCCACTCCTCAACGGTAACCCTACGGGAATAAGTCTCTGTATTTCATATCAAGGCTCCCACAGTCTCATAGCTACTGTAAGCCATACTCCTGGAATCTATATACTTATCTCGTCAATGTTACGTGAGGGACGCACCCATACCACGTCTCAATATAACCAAGTGACCTCGTCACATACATCTCAATGCCAAAATCCTCATAAACTCTTAAGTTTGCATACTTTTATAAAAATTCATTCAAACTTCCATCACAATACAAGGGTTGGTAGGGTTAAAACAAACCCTTCAAAACATACCCACACCCTTACAAAATCTTTTCCTTTTCCCCGACATTTTCTTACCCTTTCTTAGCCTAATCTTCCGTCGAAGACCCTGCATCATCATAAAAATGGAGGAAGCTGTCAGGGCATGTCGTCGACGTATGCCCCAACACTCCACAAGTCAGACAGGGTATTATTCTCGGTCCCCCAATGTAAGGACAATTAGTCCTCTCCTTCATGTGTCCGTGCAGTCCACAAACAGGGCAAATGACCTCAAGGGGGTAGGGGCAATAAGTATAGTTGTGCCCCTCCCGATTGCACAACTCGCACATATAATCTGACAACTCATCCGAAGTCGGAGTAGCCGGAGTATACTCAGGCGAGTCTATCTCCCCTACAGATTCTTCTAAGTTTGGGACATATTCCTCGTTCTCTTCGGGTACAAAGGCTGGAGCAACCCCAACATTGTACTTGGGCGATCTTACCTCCATGTCCTGACTGATTTCAACTTCATTGATGAAGTTTGGCATGCTAGTATCGTCGGAAGAAGAAACCAGATCTATCGGACAGCTAGGTGTCCCTCTGTCGCACAACTTGGTGTACTCTATATTGCTCGACATATCTGTATCACAGCAACAGGAACATATCAATAACAACAGCAGTTCAATCAAACTAATCTTTGTTTTGGAGAATTTCCCTAATCATCATCTTGTATTTCTTGTTTGGGGAACTTTCTTATGTATCATATAATGTCTCCTGTTTGGGGAAATTGCCAAATAAATATCTTGTTTTTCTTATCCTTGGGGAAATTGCCAAATCTGCACTCTTTCTATTTCTTTGTTTTTTGGGGAAACTTTCTAAGTATCAAGTAGCATTTCTCAATTTGGGGAAATCTTGATGTTCTCCTGTTCTCGAGGAAAACCTCCCTATGTATCATGTGTTTGTTTCTACATTTGGGGATATCGAGGAAGTATCTCCTATGTTGCTATGTTTGGTATATCCATTTATGTTGACTGTACTTCGTTTGCTATCTTTCATTGTTGTTCTCAGGTTGAATGTTCAGTCTGAGTCTAACAAAGTAAATTAATCCGACCCCTAGTCAGCGGACTCCGAAGAGTCAGTCAGTTGGGATTCTTATCTGTCAGTGAGATATGAAACCGTCTTAATCTTACTTTGAAAGATTCAACTTCCCGTTTCGCTCTGATACCAACTGTAACACCCCGCCCTTTTCACTCTAAAATCAGAGTTTATTTTTTTTAATAATAATAAACAAGTGATCAGAGCGGAGTGCCACGACGCGAGCTAAGTCCAGACTTCTAAAGTCCGACCCTTAACTGGCTAAACCTATGTAAGCATGGACAAAGTCCATGAGAATGGTTCTCACATAATAAAGTATAATATTTGCGAAATATTACTTAATCTAACTGCGGATTATAATGGAACCTAAATCTACTCCATTTTATTAGATAGCAAAGTACAAGTCATTTATCCAAAGTTATCTTAACTTAATCATTCAATCCAACCATTCCAAACCATAGCAATAATATCTAAGTTATTACATGTCCATGGTGACTTAACAAAATAACCATAAATAAATCCATTTAAAGCCCAAGCTCCTATGCTTGGTTTCCACTACGATCCTCGTTCTTCCCATTTCCTGCATCATCCACAAAGGATAGAGATAGGGCGTTAGATCAACGCGCCCAGTAAGTGTTTCCGATTAGGGCTACCATAAGGTTAGGATAAAAACATGCAAATAATATGATAATACATTCATCAAAATCTCATAAAATAATGCCATGTATCTTACGCACATGTAATGAGTCCCACCCATCACAAATATACATAGCCTTCTCTTGATGATTCTCATCGTCAAGGTACCCCACAGTGGTCTTTCGGACGCCCCGACGGAGTGTGGCCTTCGGTTTCCATATTCACCACCCCATGCCATGCATGAGATGTCCATGAGTTCATGCCATTTGTAAATACATCTTAACATACAAAACCACTTTGACACATAATAACTTAGCACATAATTCATCAAAATTAAGATAAAACATCAAATATAAGTGTGGTTACAAAAAGGTAGAAAACCTATACAATGTTCACTTAGATTGACCGCTTTTTTAAACCGTCACCCGTTCACGACTTGTACACCGTTTAAGAAGTCCCGTTACCTTGTTTATATAACAGTAAGTCAAATATATGTCCATTTAATTTCCAACTAAGTTTAAGTCCTAAAAACCACTTTGTGGGGTTCGGCCATACCCCATGGCCGAACCTCACCCACTTAAATTTTGGTCTCTCTTTTATTTAACCAAAACCATACAAATAACTTATATACAAATCCCCAATCCACCAAATGCAACCTTGTGGGGTTCGGCGATACACCATGGCCGAACTTCACTTAATTTTGTTTTAATCACTCATTTGGATTCTTAAGCCGAAACAAACCATTCAAATAACTTACTCAAACACCTTAACTACAACCATACTTTGGTAGGGTTCGGCCATACAACATGGCCGAACCTTACCTCTTTGATTTTGACCCTTCTTTCCTTTAACTATTTTATTCATATTTACCATCTTGCCACTAGCATAACCCTTTGTTTAATTTCTCTTAAAAACCAAAGTCCACATCCAATCCACCTTAGACGGGTTCGGCCATACAACATGGCCGAACCTTACCTCTTTGATTTTGACCCTTCTTTCCTTTGACTATTTTATTCATATTTACCATCTTGCCACTAGCATAACCCTTTGTTTAATTTTTCTTAAAAACCAAAGTCCACATCCAATCCACCTTAGTGGGGTTCGGCCATACAACATGGCCGAACCTCACCATCTTAATTTGGTCCTTTAAATCCTTCATACATACATCTCCAATTACATTATAAGTTAACCACTAAGTCCACCAAATGACCATTAGTGGGGTTCGGCCATACTACATGGCCGAACCTTACCAAACTGATTTTTGTCCCTTTTTTCTATCATCTTTGATGGCTGATTATTTACTTATACTAGGTCCATAGATAAACATATGTGATTCTTAAATCAAAAGCATATAATCATCCATAGTTTCCAACCATGTTCTTACTCCAATTAACCCATAAAAACAGTCCATGGGGTTCGGCCATACACATGGCCGAACCCTATGGTTCTCTTGACTCAATCATTACATCATTTATCCATGGTTTATGATCAGCAACTTAACCATAATAACAACATGGTTCAACATGCAATAGCTGATCCAAAACAGTAACCTTATCTCCATTTAAAAACCCTTTAAACCTTCAAAACATGGTATGGTTTTTATCTCTCAAAAACCATAAGAATTACCAAGTCTTTTCATGGGGTTCGGCTATCCAAAGTGGCCGAACCCTATGATCCATTTTCTACTCTTTTTAAACAACATTATCCATGATCTAAACTCTTGATAGATTCGGCCATACAATGGCCGAATCATGTTCCCTAAACCAATTTATTTAACAAGGGTTTATAGTTCACTTACCAATACCGCGACTCCTCCGGTTCTTTCACTCCTTCTTGACCTTCTCCTTCCTTAGTCCTTCCTTCCTCCCTTCCTTCTTGATCTTTAGCCGATCCAAACCTTGCTTGAAACCCCTTGAAATGGTTCAGCCAAATTATTGATTTGAGAGAGAGATAGAACTTTGGCCTTGGATGAGAGTGATAAAACCTTGGTGCAAAACTCCTTTGCTCTATGTGTACTTTGTCTTGGTAAAATGATCGGCCAAGGACTGAATTGTGTGAGAGACAACCAGCCAATGATCTTTGTCTTGAGAGGTGAAAAACGTCCAAGGGAGAGAGTGAAAATGAAACTCCTTTGGCTAATGAAATTCAGCCTAAGGTTGGCACCACATGTAACTCCCATTTGCATTCATCTCCTTTACTTATTCTATTTGGGGGTTTCATCTTTGAGATGGAACCCTCCAATGGTTTTGACTCTTGATTTTCCATCTAAGATGGGTAATCCCCATGTTTCCATCATATGATGTAATTTGAATTGAAATCCTTAGTGTAACCTCCTTTCCTTAATGCCCCCCTTGGGGGTTTCATCCTTGAGATGAAACTCCTAGGGAACCAACGGCTCCCGTGCAAGTCTTGTGTAACCTTCACAAGCTTATTCATCTTCCATCTTGGGGGTTTCATCCTTGAGATGAAACTCCCATGGCACCCAACGATCATGTTTGAATTTGAACTCCATAACCGCCAACTTCCATTATTTTCCTATGTGGGGGTTTCATCCATGAGATGAAACTCCTACATGCCAACGGTTTTGTGTCTTTAACCCTTGGACCATCCAACTATCTAATTCCCCTTTAATCCTCATGCATCGACTAATCTCTCATGCAATTCCAACGTGTATAAGCATTTGAATTTGAAATATAACCCTCACATATGTAACTCCTAAAAACAGCCACCCCATTCATTACTTATCTAGGGGTTACATGCATGAGATTACCTCTCCATGTAGCCAACGTATACAAGGGTTTGAAAATAAGCTCTTCACCTATGTAACTCCTAAAAACAGCCGCCCCATTCATTACTTATCTAGGGGTTACATGCATGAGATTATCTCTCCATGCAGCCAACGTATACAAGGGTTTGAAAATAACCTCCTCACCTATGTAACTCCCATAAAACCGCCACCTCTTTTAACTATCTAGGAGTTTCATGCATGAGCTAACCTCCCATGCATCCAACGTTTTCCTTTGCTTTAAACTTGAAATCAAAACACTCCACTCTCATTCACACATTTCATTCTCTTAAAATTAATTTAACTCTCTCAACTCAACCCATTCATTTAGTTCAACTTAACCAATAAATTCAACTCATCCAAACTCAAACATTTAATTTATTTCAATCCAAGCTCAAACATTTAATTAAACTTAACCCAATTAAGCTTTGAGCTCACCCAATGATTAATCATGTCCACAACGACCCATTGGGTCCCAATTGGGTCCTTTGACCCAATTAACCACCTTGACCCAATTAGATGCACATTACCCATTTAATTTACTTTGATCATTATAACATGTACATTGGGTCTTATTTGAACAATGGACCCCACAATTTACTTATCTACGGTCATATCCTTTTTAATTCATACTTTTAGTGGAAATTTCGTAAATATTGATATATTGCAAAATCTGGGGTATTACAGGATGATTATTGAGTCTGTATTTGTTTAGCTTCTAGTTTTTGTATTGGCATGTTAGGGAGTGAACGGATCGGGCTGTGATATTACACATATCCTTTGAGTATGGGGGAGCACAAAATATGTGTTAATTAGATGTTATCACTGGTCATGACAGCTTGTGAAGAAAGATGAATGCATGCTTCAAAGCTTGGAGAAAAATCAACTTTGAAGTTGCTGAGTTTGTGGGTGAGCTGAGAAGAATAAGCTAAGAAGATAGCTAAGAGAGTGAAGGAGGAAACTCAAAAACATAGGAACATTAGTTTAACCCAAAAACTTGATGCACGACAAAGTGCACTAATCCATGGGGTGAACCATATGTAAGAATCGATCTCAGTTAAGCACCAATAAAAGAAGCATGGGGGAGTGCCTGATCTTGATGCTTGGCTACTAATCTTTTGTCAATTGAATGACAAAATGGGGGAGAAAATAGTAGAAGACATAAGACATAAAAAACCAATTAGGAGAATAATTGGTGGAAGGAAGATCTAACTCTAGGAGATTGGGGGAGTCTAGCAATTCTTTGGTGTATAGGGGAGAAAATCTTATTTAGTCCATGGATGTCTATGGTTTGGACTAATCCAACTAATGATTGTCTAGTGTTGCTTACTTTTGTGCTTAAACAGGAAAATGAAAATGAAGCAGGATGAGCAAGATTGATAATCCATTTGAATATACATGTAATCGATGTAATGTTTGTATTCAAATGTGTTGTCATAAAGGGTGGGCTTATAATTGGGCTAGCTTTTAGGTTTTGTCATGAAATTGATAAAGGGGAGATTGTTACTAATGATAAAATCATATAAGGCCTAGAGAGGTTACTGTACAATGAATTGGAAACAAACTTAAAAAAATAAAAAATTATGTTCACTATCAGCCCGACCAGTCTATCTCACCGACCCCTCGATGGAGATAGGACCGACCCATCATGGTCAAGGATTGGTCGGCCAGTTTGATATAGATTCTGGAACTTAGAACTATCATTCTGAGAATGCCTCTCACCGAAAGTCTCGTATGCACCGATCCTCGGTGATGAACTTAATCGACCCCTCGTGGTTGACGACTCATTGGTAAAAGAATTATGTGTCTTGAACAATGAACTAAAGTGGGCTCTCGAGAAAACAGACATCTCGGTGATTCAAGACTGATCGAGAGCAGTAGGACCGACCCTTCGGCAAAGGGCAACAGGTCATTCTGGGTTTGACTAGTTTCTTTCTTGAAACTCTGTCAGCATGGTGTTCCCCAAATCGAGCCTCTCGTATGGACCAAACCATCGGTGCCATGACGATCGACCTATCGGCGATACCGACATGTCGATCAGGAAATAATTATGTCGTTAGGATTGCGTTTAATGAGCAACGGTCGGGTGGTTGAACGGTAATAAATATGAACACCGATTCATCGGTGCCACCGACATGTCGGTCCTGGACAGTCCAAATGACCGTTAATACTTCTTTATAAATATGAGTATTGTATGATCATTTAGGTATCTTCCCTGAACTGAGAAAAATCATACACTCTGAGAAACAATCAGCTCTCTTGTGCCTATACCAAAATTCAAATACTCAATCTTAGAATAAAGATTGTGAGAGAGAAAGAAAGAAGAGAAGATACAACATCTACCAAGACATGAACCAATTATTCTAGTCTTATTGAAACTATGATTGCTATACGACGTCTAAAAGAAAGAGCGTCATCACTACTTGAGTGAATCTTTGAGAAGCAAACATCATCAACGAGAAAGAGATTTAAGGCAAGTGCCTCTTGGTTTTAACCTTGTTTTTTAAAACCTGTAACCCGAAAGTGGATTAAGTAGAGGTACTCCAGAAACACTATAAAAAAACTCTAAAGCATCGTTTCTGCCACAATGGTGGGTGGAAGTCCCAGCCGATTGGGTGAGGTGGAATTCCTACTTTAATTGTGAAGGTGTAAGTCTCCACATATTGAATTTGGGGATAACTCAAGGTTGGTGAGTCCTAACAGTGGATGTAGGTTGATTAACCGAATATATTATTTGTCCTTGAGATTGTGGTGTTAGAGCTACCTTATTGTATTAATTGTTCAATCACTTTTGCTAACACACTGACTTGATTATTGTATCACCCACACTAAGACTAATCAATCAAGTTAATTTTAAAAAGGGACAACAATTTGAGATTGACCTATCCCCCCTGCCCCCAACCCACCCACCCCCCCCACCCCCCCCCCCCCCCCTCCTCCTCTAGGATCAGTCATGTACTAGCACATTGGGAATTTGACTAATAAAATCAATTAAGGAACCATTATGTTATTTTTAGGGTTTCATGCTCATTAGGAACTTTTTTAATTCAAATCAATTTTTGGAATCAATGACTAAATCATAGTGTCAAGAATTAGTTATGTCACCAAGGTGTAAAGAGTCTAAGGATAAGTGGAGTATAAGCAGATTGCCTAGTGCTCCTCCACTTACCTAGGAAGTTACCTGGCCATGATTGTGGTTGAACTCTCATTAGAGGCTTAGATTGTTTAAAAAGAAAAAAAAGAGCAAGTCTAGAGACAATCTTTAGGGTCTTATTAGCCAAATAAAAATTTGATTGCATTAGTGCGATTGAAATCTAGATTTTGTAAGGACCCGCCCATTCTAACACAACGAACGAAGCCTTACACGAATCGAACACAATCCAACAAAGGGAGTGACATATTCATGGTTCCATATTTTTTGTGTTCCCTCAATTAACAATATTGCAAGTAATAAGATAGCGGAATATTGCACATGTGAAAGTTCCCATTTTCAATATAGTAGAACATCATATTGACCCTAGAGGGAGGGTGAATAGGTCAATCCCATTTTTAATGTTGTTTACAAATTTCTTGATTATTTAAAGTGCAACGGAATGTTTATCAAGAGATTTGTTTAGTATGATAATTTCTTTAAGCTATCACACTAAGATTATTATAATTTACATAAACTTTGATTATCGATTCTTGTGCTCAACGTGTATAATGAGATAATCAATATGCAAAGTGATGTGTGTTGAGAATAGTACTTAAATATTAAATACGAACACACATATATCAAACACCATAAGACCAATTTAAAGTTGTTCGGTTAGCCAACCTACATCCATTGTTAGGACTCGCTACACATTGAGCTATCCCCAAAATCCACTAAGTGGGGACTTATACCCTCACAATGAATAAATCAGAATATCAATAAACATCTCAATCAAACGATCCAAATATGGTCGGGAGATACGATTCATCGAATCCATGAAAGTAACCAGCTCATTTGTCCACCCACGTGGCATCACAATAAACTCAAGTGCCCAAGTTGGGTACAAAAGGTGGTTTTCTAGATATCGCTCTCCCTCACCCTCAACTGGTGATAACTTGGAGGGGGGTCTATCTTAGAGAAGTACTTAACTCCTCTCAACTGATCAAAGAGATCGTCAATCCTGGGCAGTGGGTATTTATTCTTGACTATTGCTCGATTAAACTTCCGGTAGTTAATACACATTCTCATAGTGCCATCTTTCTTCTTAACAAGCAAAGCCGGCACGTCCCAAGGAGAAATACTCAAGCGGATAAGGCCAACAGAAAAAGCTCGATGATCTGAGTCTCGAACTCTCAACTCTACCAGCACCATGCGGTATGGTGTAATAGATATGGGTGAGGTCGGGCATCAACTCAATCACAAACACAACCTGTCGAGGTAGATGCAACTTTGTAAGTTTCTTGAGAAACATTTCCGAAAACTTAATCTCTCAGACTGGAGGCAACTCTTTTGGATGTAGTCAAAGGTAGAGTAAGTCTAGAAAGACTGAGACGCTTTGAACTCAAAAGAACTGTTGATTTTCCCTTATCGGCCTATAAACATCTTGACAATCTGACATTAAACGAGTCATAATCTTGCTAAGACAAAAATAGGCAGAATCATTTTTAGAGAAGAGTAAGTGGGGACTGTGATTTCTTGGGGCTTAAACACTGTCAATTTTAGTTTAAAAGAGAATACTTGTGTCTTTACAATCTGACGAAAAAATAGTCACATTTTTAGCATTAGGACAAAAATAAAAATCTTTATATCATACTTCTCCGAAAAGATTTTTATAGGATTTGTTAGTGCTCCGGCTTGCCGAATCACCTATTTGTCAATTCCATGACTTAGGTGAAGTATTGCCTCAGAAGATTGAAGCAAGAATACAAGACTCACGTGGTGGTGAAGACTTAAGATTAAGTTGGAGAATCAAGCATCACCATGTGTATGGAAATCACAAAGGTAAATTGGTCACACCTTAGGATGCCCTTGCCTAGGATTAGAGAACATCTTGATAAATCATAAGTAAGCCTAGTCGATGTTTGACACCAAATTAGAACATAGACTTAAAGTTTCAAACCATTGATTTTACTGTCAAGACAACACATCGTGTCAGTGATCAATCATCATTGACAGCAGACGACCAATCATGGTATTGCTATCAATCGCCTGGAAGAACGAAGGTTGTGGTTTGGAATGGTCTGTCAAACTCCAGTGGTCTCAGGTCGATACATTCTTTCTCACGATGTATTGGTGGGACAGGGCTGATCTAATTGTGCATACGATCAATCGCCCTTGGCTTAGACAAAATATGGATTGTCATTCACATTCATGTCTCAGACAACCGATCGTGCAAAAGACCCTTCGTCTGGGTATTACAGCGACCAATTGCCCTCACGATCAATTTCCTAGAGCCTGGATTGGATACCCACTGAAAAATATAGTCAGGCTCAAGCCGATCCATTGGTCTAGTGGCAACCCATCGTGTGGTATTGAGCACGATACCTCGGATGCACAACCCATCACCGAGACAAGACCTTCCCTAGGCTTAGAACCATATAGGTAAGATTAGACCAAGCCTAGAGTAAATGGACCAATGCCTTTGAGCTCCTTGATCATATCTTGGAAAAATATGAGCTGTCAAAATTTCATGACTTGTGAGTCTCTTTATACTAACCAAATGAAGTAATAAACTGGTAAACCCACCATGGTTGGATAGAAATTTGAAAGATCTTTCATAGAGCCCAAGAATACTCAAATCAGAGTTCGGGAGCCCAAGATATGGCAATTTTAGTGGAGAGCTTCTTTGCTGAAAATTTGTCCACACGACCCATCATGAATGGCGACCGATCGTGAGCACAATCAATCATGTGTGACAATCAATCGTCCGTGTCAGTTTTCTATCCATTGGAAAACTATTAATGTGCAATGGTAACGTTCCAACGGCTCTTTTGGACACACGATAGATCGTCGATACACGACCGATCGCCCGTATCAACTCAGGATTCACTTGTTTGCTTATATATACTTCAAACTCTTATGAGTAGGGTTGGTCCCTTCAACTTGGAACATCTTAAGGCATCCCTCGTGACCCCAAACCTCTCTTAACCTTCTCTCTCTATGCAATCACATAGGTGAATCAATTAGAAAATCCACTCAACCTCTTGGTTGTGATTAAGTGAGAGAGTGAAAACCATCTAGGATCAACTTGTATATCTTAAATCCAAGAGACCTTACCCAAGGATTGTGATTGAGCATACACAAGGCACATCTTCAACACATCGACATCACATTGGGAATGACATCTTCAAGAAGCACACATCTACAAGATTGAGCTATCAAAAGGCAAGTGCTTCTTAGGTTTGATTTTATTTTTAAATCATCATCATTGTGAAGTGGACTAAAGTAATGTGCTTGAACCACTATAAAAAATAGAGGGATAAGAGTTAGATGAAATTCCCAACTAATTAGTTGGTAGTCCTAATCTATTAGTGTGGGTGTAATTCCCCACTTAGTGAATTTAAGATAGTCCAAGGTTGAGTGAGTCCTACTGTGGATGTAGGTTGGTTAACCGAACCACTATACATCGGTCTTATGGTGTTAGAGCATTTTTGTGCGATTGTTCTCTTATTGGCACACTTCTTATCACACAACACATGTATTCTTGATTAATCTTATTATTTCCAATGTATTAATTTAATTGATCAAGATATTTGTGAAGACCATAAAAGTTGGTAATTACCCTATTCACCCCCCCCCCCTCTCTCTCTCTCTCTCTCTTTCTCTCTGGTCAATCTAGCACCGTGTTCTAGCACACCGTGAACTTTCAGGATTTATACTCGGAAGCATTTGTACATAGTCATATTAAGTTTAGTGTGAAAAAAATGTTCATGAGTCGAGTGATCACCAGAGGAATACTAGTAGAGACTTCTACTGGTGAGCTTTAGTGCCATTCGATTTTTCTGAGAGTTATATAAGTAAACTCTAATTTTCTTTGATAAGCGCATTAAGTCATCGTTGATCTCATTATTCTTTAATTTTGGTCATATTACTGAGAACGCTCCAGTTGTGGAGTTTGAGCCAAATTGAAATATCTATGACCTATTCTAAACTAAAAAAAGGTTTAGAGATTAAAAATTACGATGGTACTCTAAAAAAGTTGCACTTGAAAAGAAAGAAAAAACGATGATGATGCAGAAAACCAAAAAAAAATTATTTTGCATCAGGAAAAGAAAAGAAGAAAAGAAAAAGGGAACATCCAGACATTAAAGAATGATGTGAAAAAATAAGTACTTTGAAAAATGCTAAAAAGAAAAATGGAGGAAAAATATCTTATTTCACATATGAAGACTTCTAACTTTTTCTTTTCAAAGTATTTTTAGAGCCTTATTATCCTTCTTTGATATAACCCGATCCCAAGCCACGTTTCGTTCTATAGGAAATCCTATTGATCTTAAGTTGAAATATGGTATTTAATGTAGAAAATAGATGAAGGAAAATGATTGTGTTTGACTCAACGTTTTTAGGAAAGTGGCATCCATTCATGAGATCTATTTATTTTCTTTGATCTGTAGCGTCTTTTCTAAATACATATGTGAGAAAATTTTGATTTGAAAATACATAAACTCTGCTCACATATACCTTTGAGAGAAAATAAACCCAAACATCTAAGCGTTAGTCTTTCTAAGAGATATATCTGTGAAGTTTGATGTCAAAGCGTATTTTCCAAAGGTGGTTGCAAAGCTTGTGTGTATTTGGAAAAAGAGGGTTATCTTAATAGTTGGTTAAGCACAAACTACACTCCGGGTATAAGCATTTTAAAATGAATTTTAGAGTTGTATGATGCTTAGATCTTTTGTCTATGTGTTTCTACTAAAGATGTTGATGTTTGTGGCTATCATCACTGCAAGTCCTCACGAGACTATAACTCATCCACTAGGGATAATATGGGGGTTTAAAGGCTTATTGCATAGGCTAAATGCAATCGAGAGTACCAGCGAAAGTGGTTTAATTTAGGAATAGATTAGGTTTTGAAATTCCAAATCTTAATTTTTAGGTTAGTTTTGCTCGAGGACTAGCAAAATCCAAGTTTGGGAGTTTTTGTTGAACATGAAAATGACTATTTTACCCCTGATTATTGGACTAATTAGCTCTCAATTTTGTATATATTAGGTGCATTTAATATAGTTTATGAGTTTTTGTAGATAAAAATGGAAAGTACGAGAAATCAGTTTAAACCCAGAAGAAATTGTAGGATTTGTGCTTAAAATGGAAGACCCAGAATTTTTATAATTCATTTCTGACCACTTTTAGGGATATTATCATAAATTGAATAATCTGGATCTTAAGTATGAGAGTCTAGATTAATTCAATAATTTTATAATTTAAGTTGTGGACTAATTATTTTAATTATGGAGAAAGAAGTAGCAATTCAAAAGGCCAGAGAAGAGAAAAGTCTGAAATTGGAATCCAATGGGCCAAAATTCCAGTCAAATAGGGTCAAGCTATGCTTCACAACCCAAGACAATGAACCAGGCTCAGTATCCCATGCGCAATTCACAATTGGGCCAGGCTAGAGTTTAAGCTGAAGTCCATGTGCTCAAAGGTCCAAAATTCATTGGAAACCCAAATGCTCTAAACCCTGAGATCCAATTACCCATATTCGAATTTACCCTAAGCCCAATCCATGTACATGCCCCTATCCATGAATATCCACCATCCATTTCATCTTCCTTTCATCTAAACCATTCATCCCATGCATAAACATTAGGAAAACCCTAGAGCCACCTTCCCTAATCCATCTCATACACCCTGCATGTTAGATCTAGGCCATACATTTCATCATCTATCTAGATCTGTACGGCCTCTCCGTCTCCCCCTCAAATCAGAGTGATTAATTAATAATATTTTAACGGAAAGAGAGGGGAGGGCGCCATGACGCGAGTCAAGTTCGAGTACTAAGACCCAACCCTTGACTGGCCCAAACCCATCTTTGTGTATATGGACAGAGTCCATTTAAAACTTTTGCAACACACTTGGGTAACCTGTAAAAGCATATATAATATTTGATATACTTAATGTATCATAACCATTCCCATTTCATAAATTCACAATTTCAAGCAAAGCAAGTATTGAATTTCCCATCAAGTTAAAGCGTCAAATAACATAAGGATTCACAAGTCTAGATTCCAAGCATGTAGGAGTTTACAAATAAATATTACATCTTTCCATGACTCCTACAAATTACATATGTCTAATCAAAATACAAAACGTGTTAAGACATTTCCAAAATATCGGTTAGCGTTCCAAATCAAGTCTGGGTGTTGCTTGGCCCATCTTAGTAGACTTTTTCCTTTCCTGCATCAGATTCTAAAAGAAAGAATTGTGGGCTTAGTCACACGCCCAGTAGAAATTCTCATCGATGTGGGTACCAATGTATGAAGTTATAAAATGATCATAAGATAACATAAATATTTGGTGCGTTATAAAATCATATTTGCAAAACATACCCATCCCACATTTGAAATTCATATCGTAACCATAATAGGAAATCATGCATCAATCTCAAAATCGTAAACATATCAAAATCATTAACACACTTCTCGACTGTCTTAGAAATCAACATGAAGTGAAATGCCATGGGTACCATGAATCCTATGCAAACCCTTACATGCCACATGCATTGAAATATCTATCTTTCTCATTCAACGATTTCGTCATTGGCCACTTATGTACGTAGTTTTTCCGTGATATCCGCATGGGAGCTACAACTCAATACTTAACATTTAACAGAAACTATCGGGGGAGTGCTACCACCCATTCTAATCATGCGCGGGTTTCACGACTCACAACTAGGAGCTTTCAACCCATCTTACATGCCCTCCGTAATATTACATGGATGGGACCAAAATGTGTACTTTTGTAAATAATTCGTTCTCATAAGTATTAAATACTTATGCATTCCTTTCTCTCATGAATGCATGAATTACATGTGTGAGAAATCCCTTAACAATAACAAATGCCTTTACATTTCTAAACAAGATAACATATGTATTAAATTCCATGTCCAAAACAAATCATACAATATATTTCATAATGTTGAAATCCAAACAAGATACACATATTCACTATGGAACTTCAATGAATGTAGGAAAACCTACTTGATTACCAATGGATTGGTAGTGGGGATTGATCTTTAAACTTCCTCGCACAATGTCGGGGTTACTCCAAGTTCTTTGTTCATTCCATACATTTAAAATGTAAACTTCTAATCATAATCTTAGATCATTTCATTTATTTGGGCCTTAATTAAGGCCTAGCAATTATTTAGTGAAGGTCATTAGGGCCCAAGGGGACCCCGAATACATAAATCATTTTGATTAAGTTAAATCTCTAAATTTGCTAACTGTCCAACAGTACATATCGACTTTGGTCGATATGTACTGTGGGACAGATTATGTACATATCGACTAAGGTCAATATGTTCACTGGGGTCAATTCTCCTCCCTTTGTTTTCGTCGTTTTCAACCCCAGGAATACACATCGACCACAGTCGATGTCTATCCCTGGGTTTAGTACGAATATCCCAAGTCTTTCTCTCATTGTCTTCATTTCTATTCCAGAGATACACATCGACCAGTGTCGATGCATATCCCTGGGTACACATCGACACTGGTTGATGTATGCACCTGAGTTTTCTGCAACTTCTTCTCTCGAGTTCCATGTCTTCCATTTCCTATTTTCTCTTCTGATTTGTTACCTAAGTTGTCTCCTAAGTGAGTTAATTTCTTAGTTCTAATCACAAGATTTACCACTTACCTTGCCGGATCTTGGAGGTTTTGAGTGTGGAGAGTCCTTGAGCTCGGATTTCAAACTTCCCTTCTTCTTCCGTGTTTCCTTCTTCCCTTGTCTCACAGATTCCCTCTCTCTTTGATTCCAGATGTGGAGTGAGAAGAGGGGAGAGTGAGATTGAGAGAAATGTGGGGGAGATGCACCACATATTTTTTAGAGTGGAGAGGGGAGAATGCTTTTCTCTCCTCTTTTTGTTTCTTTCTTCCTTTCTCTTTTTCCTCTCCTTCGGTTCCCTCTATTTTCCCTTCTTGTCTTTCTTTTCTCTACTCCCCACAACTGAGTTGCCCTAGAGCTGAAGAGGGAAACAAATGGGTGGGTGGAGTTTGCATGTAAGCTTCCCTCATGCATTTAATGCATGAGGTGACAGGGACAAAACGGTGGTTGTGTGATTTGATTTAGCAGATCTGGGCACGGATGACACAACGACAAAATCGATGGATATATTTTCTGAATAATGATATGTATCGACTGAATACGATATGTCTCATCTAAAAATGCAAGATTCGGGTTTTCTATCACACATATCGACCGAAGTCAATATGTACACGTCTGGATACATCGAGTTTGGTCGATGTATCCCGCTAGGTGACTCTAAACTTTCGTTTTCCTTCTTCATTTTGTGTTCTGGAAATTCCAGGATACATCGACAGAACTCGATGTATCCTACTGGGAATTCAAACTTCGGTTTGCACAACACTGTCAAACACCTGTTCTCCCAGTCAAGCTATATCGACTTTGGTCTATACGTACTAAGGTGTCTGGACACATGGAGTATACATCACCCCCAAGCGATGTATCCTGTGGGACAGAAGTTGTACACATCGACCAAAGTCGATGGGTACACCTGGAATTTCTAAAAAAATTCAAATATTTGTTTTCCACTATATTTCTTATTCATTTTTATAATTCCCCTTTAATTCTCTACACCGTGTAATTTCCATTCCTTCTCAGATACCCCGATTCAAATACATACACCATTCTCCACATTTAAATGTGGTTACTCCGCACTTCACATATTATTTACACTTCAAGTGAAATACTCCACATTTCAACATATTCTAAGTTAACATAACTAAAATATCATGCCACTCAAATTCATTATTACGAGATAATCACACTGTTTTATAAGACTAAAAATCCGGGATGTTACAAGATCAACCATTAAATCTCAACCCTCCATTAGGACCCTTACCTTTTATGTAATTAGTTTTAACCAATTATCCTTAGGACCATAAGATCTAAACCCAATTTAATCACAACCATTCATTCATAAAAGCCTAGGAATAGATAACCTTGCATCCCAAGCAACCACAATCCAATCCATGCGCATATGCCACATCACACACACTTCATCCTTCCACCAACACATGATTTTAAAAAATTTCCTCCACCTCATGCGAATTTCACAAGTCAACCCTAGCCATGCCATCATGTCTCATCTTATCCATTCATGCATTTTTACTTTTAATCCTAACCATTCATATCACGCATTGCACTGCATAAACCCTAAACACACATGATGAAAATCCCACATCCCTATCCATATCCATGTGAAAATCTTATCTTGATCCCCAAGTCACCATAGTGGACCAACCCTAGTCTAAACCCTAATCCTTTTTATTTTTAATCCTAGCCATTCTCCATTAAGAAGATTTAATCTCATCCCTTCAACCATCACTTAAACCAAGATTTAATCTGAGTCATTCATCTCATCACAGAGCATATAAATAGAACACTAGGGTCTCCATTGAAATTAGAATTGGACTGACGATATCAAGCAGTGGCGTGGACAGAGGAAGAGGAAAGGAGAAAAGCAAGAGAAAATCCTGAAAATTCGAATGCTCTCTGGTTTGAAGTTATTCTAATTTCCATTGTTTATTTCTTGTAATTCTTTGATTCAAATCCTAGTATTGTAAATTTAAATTTCAACTTTAATAATAAGATTCAAATTGCAATGAAATATTAGTTTTCAGTTTTCCAATTAATCTATGATTGTACTTGGTGTTTATTTTTACTTTTTTAGAATTAACTCTAAGGACAAATTTATTGTGTGAACAAGAATTTTTGGATGATCCTCTATTTTAATTTCTAAGGCTCTTATTTTAAGAGTGATGAAAATTTAGAGTTGAGATAGAGACCTATCTTTATCATCCAATTAGAAGGTCGATTTTTGGGTGATCCTTTATTTTGATTTCTAAGACTCTTACTTGTAAGAGTGTAATGAAATATTTAGTGTCAAAAGAGGGGCCTATCTTTATCACTCAAATCTAAGGTCAATTTTTGTGATGATCGTTTTAATGAACTCCATAGATTTAATGTTTAAAATAATTATAAACATTATATAAACATGATTAGTTTACGTGAGCTCTAGGGCTAGGCTTTAATTTTGTGGAGTTGCCCTAATGTTGCATTGGGTTGGTTAGAGGGTGTGCTGGAGGCCGGGTAGATGTGGGCTTGTGTGCTAGGGATAGGGCACACGTTCGCATTGTCGTGCATGTAAATATCCTAGACATTGATGTATTCATATGATTATATGCAGTGTATGCTTGATGACATATGATGCATGTGTTACTCTCACTGGGCACGTAGAGCTTCTCCTTGCCTCACAAGTTCTTTTTAGAGGTGGGGTCGACGTGACCCTCTATCGGGCATTGGATGTGGAGCAGCAACTTTATTTCTGTCAGAGTTCCATTCTTGGTAGTTGGGAGATTATTCATGTATTTAAGCTATGTGTACATTTCTTGAGTTAGATAAATGTAATAACTTGTTGATGTTATTGCCTCTAATCATTGATAATGCTATGGTCGTACTTTTGGTTATTGGTTTATTGGCGGGTTGCCCGTGGTTAGTGTAGGTTGCGGGAGCAGTGTCTCCCCAAGATTAAAAAATAGACCCGATATCCATTTTTTTGAGATTTCTTGAGATGTTTCGGAGATAACAGGCTCGTAGCAAGACGGGGTGTTACAATAGGTCCCACAGTTGACGTTGATCCCATGTGTGTAACAGTGATCCCATGTTTGATGTTGGTCACATGGTGGACGATAGACCCATGATGGACGAGACCAACTCTGCTGATGAGGCCCACAGTTGGGCATTAGAATGCCCTGATGTGACATCATGAATAGCATGAGGTTAGTGCCGTGAAATAAGTGAAGTTAGAACTACGCGCAATCTGATCTCCATTGGAGTACGTAGGCAGCTGATGATTCAGTTCGATCGAACCGAGGATCTAATAAGTCTTACGATTCGTAGGAATCTTGTACACGTTTCAGTGCCACGTGTATGGACTGTGTGGTGTATGCTCCAGAGTTTAAAAAAAAAAACAAGAATCTCCTTCTCATTGGGTCGGGCTTGACAATTGAAAACCACCTTAATGTTTCACCATAGTTTAAAAATTCAAAAAAACTCAGGCGAACCGGTCTGAATTAACTCGACTCGATAGAATTTCAAGTTGAGCAAGTAGATAATTTTACCAAGTTTTTTTAATCGAGTCCCAAAACTCAACTAAGTTACTCGACTCAATAAGATTTCGAGTCCGAGTTCCAAATTTTTTGAACTATGGTTTGCACAAGCTAACTCATTTTTTGTGCAAATGTCTTTTTTCATTGAAAATCCTCTCTAAGGAGAAAAAAAAAAAAAACAAACATGTCCTTTAAATCTATTTCACAACTTTGGAAAATGACTAAATTGTGAAAATAATTTTCTATTAAAAAAACTATTAGCACAAAACAATGAAAAACAATTTGAATACAAAATTCATTAGTATAAAACATGGTGAGCATGAGAGCGAGAGAACGAGGGAGTGAGAGAGAGGAGATCCAACCTGTTGCAGGCATCCAGAAGGCGAACCAGGAGGGACGAAAGGAGATCGCAGATGAAGGTTGATGGCAGCAACGGAAGAGAAGGAGACATCGACACCGCGGTGAGAGTCGTTGTTTTACTCTGTTTGTCGGTAACCTACCTGAATCCATCTCTGTCGGGATCTTCTCCAAGTGGGGGGTTGTGCAGGATATTTTTATCCCATGAAAGAAAGATGCAGTTGGCCGCACTTTTGCCTTTGTGAGGATGAGCAATGGAGCTTCGGCAGAGAGAGCTACCCACGAATTAAACGGCCAATATCTAGTTGGGAAGAGATTGCAGGTCAATCCATCTCTGTTCGAAAAAGGGGGAAATCCTAGATCTACGTCAATCTTAAAATCTAAGCCTCTGATCCTGACTTCACCATGACCCTCAAGATCAACCTTCAAATCAAGGAAAGCCCAATCCCTCTTTTGGCGATTGCAAATGGGTCGAAGTGGTGAAGAATCCAATTATTGAACATTCCAAACCAAATGGCCCTGATGTAAACTGTGATAACTCTCTATCGGCAACAGAGATCCTTTCTTTCAACATATGGTCTCTCCACAGGAGGAGGAGGAGATGAACCAATGGCTATCCAAGGCGATCATGGTGTCTCAAATCGGAAGACACTCTCCAGTAGAAATCTCTATTCAACTTTCTCAAGAGGGCTTCAGTGATCATTCCATCAGCCAGATAGTGGACAAATTTTTTCTAGTTGGCTTCAAATCAGAGGATAGCGTCACCAGATTTCTTGAAGCATAGGCCAAGTTCGGGCATAGTCTTATGATTCTTTTACTCTTACTAGGAGAGTGTGGGTGCAATGTTGGGGTTATCCCCTGGAGGGTTGGATGGAAACAACAAGTAGGGCTTTTGGAAATAGACTTGGAAATATAGTGGAACTGGATCAGAGGAACCTGAACAGGGAGGTTTGTTTCATCTTGTGGTTCCTTCTGGAAGTTGGGGTGGCTGATCCATCTTCCTCCAAAGGTCTCATTGTTTTTTGGGGGAAAAACATACCAAATATCTATAGTGGTTTCAATGGAGTCTTCAATCTCCAAATCTGAACATGATTCCCAATCACGTCATGCTTCCGAGCAGTTCTCTATCCCGTCGGCGACTTCGTGGCAAGCTCTTCGTCCTTGGCTTCTCTCCCACTCCTCGAGAAGGTCCAGGATAGATGTCATGCATGCAAGATGTCCAGATTCCAAGGAGGCAGTGATGGGAGCTGGCGACACTAATGGCTCGCTGCATGTTGTTTCAGAAGAAAAGGCAGTGCTTAGGAGGACTAGCATGGAGCGACGAGCTACTCTGCACCACTCAGATAACATCATTCAACTCCTTCGGGATGAGGAAAAAAAAATCAAACGACTTGAAAGAGCCCTTACTTGTGCTTACCTTTCACGTTGGGTCTCAAGTCAGGCCTCGGGGTCAGGGTCTAGTCCAAGCCAAGGACAAGCAGATCCACAGAACAACCTTGGACCACCAAACTCAGCACAGAGCCCATGTAAGAAACCTTTGGGACTGGAGGAGCCACAACCTAATCTCATGCCAGCCAGTACACCACATAGTCCTATTCTCGGCATTCAGGTCCAATCTTATGACCATGTAGAGCATATTAACTCAATGTCGAATTTGTCAGGGCAAGCTTGTATTGCTATGCTTTTCGTTGGGAATTCGAAGGCGGTAAAACAAGCTGAGATTGCGGAAAAAAACCTCGAGGCAAAGGAACAGATCCAGATAAGGGAAGTAGAATAGGAAGTCCTAGGAGCATTATCGTTTTGTAGCAGATCGTAAGGTAGATGAGGATGGAATAGGAAAGGAAATCAATATTTCAAAAAAAAAAAAAAGTAAGTACTAAAACTGAAATTCAAGAGTTAAAAAACAAAGGTTACTCGGAGACGGACGGGTTAGAAATCCTTAGAATTGGCAGTGCCATTGGTGTGAACTTTGAAAAGCATCCTTCGACATAACATCATCTCAATCTACTTGAAGCTTTAGATGGATCTGAGTCATGTTCTTGTCATCCAAGCATGCACATCAAAGGTACAGATATGTTTTTGAGTAGAGGTTCTTTCCTCAAGTAAAAAACTTGCCCTCAAAGTATACATGCAGAAACCAAGCTGCTCATGGATGAAGGAAGGGATGAGCAGCTTCCTCAATGAAGGTCATCACATGTAATGTTAAGGGTATTGGCATCCGGAAAAAGCGCAGTGCCATTCAGCGGTTTGCAAAGCAAAATAAGAGTGATATTCTTATGCTTTAAGAAACAAAAAAGGAAGAGCTATCCCCCTCCATGACAAGAGAGCTTTGGGGTCTTCAGGAGGTCAATTAGTTCTGTAATCCTTCTGTGTGAACTTCAAGGGGGTGGGGTCTTCTTATTCTCTGGAACCCGACAGTCTTCAAGGCAACTTCTAGGCGTTTGGATTTCAAATCTATTTAGTAACATGATTGTTGATAGAAGAAGGATTGGAAGCTTGTGTTACAAATGTTTATCGCCCCAACGCCGATGTGGATAGGGAAGATTTCTGGAGTGAGCTGGATCTGGTTCATAGTTGGAGCCCTCCAATTTGGTGTTTGGGAGGTGATTTTAACACTATTTGGTTCCCTTCATAAAAGAAAGGCGGACATTCTTTCAATAGAAGTATGGAAGAGTTCCTAGACTTCATAACTAGAAATGAGCTAACCGATCTACCACTAATTGGGGGCAGATTCACTTGGAGCAATGGTCAAGCTAGATGTTCAATGAGTAGGTTAGACAGATTCCTTACTTCATCTAACTGGGACCACATTTTCCCCAGTACCTGTCAGGTGAAAGCTTTTAACCCTATATCATACCACTGCCCCATTATGTTAGACATTGGAGAGATTGTTGGAGCCTAAAGCCTTTCCGCTTCAGTAATATATGGTTGGAGAATCCTAAATTTGTGGGTCTAGTCAAGGAATAGTGGAATAATTTTGAGATCCAAGGTTGGGGTGGTTTTGTCTTATAAAAAAAACTCATTCTCCTTAAATCAAAGATTAAATAATGGGTCGAATCTAAAGGAGGTCCAGTTAGTGAAAGAAAAGAAGCAGCTTTGAAAGAGCTAGAAGGATGGAAAATTTTAGAAGAGGAAAGGGACCTTGAGGTGGACGAAATGATTGCTAAACGAAATAGCAAAGCTTCTTTATGGGATTTCCTTAGATTGGAAGAGGTTGAATGGCGTCAATGGTCGCGGATGTTATGGTTGTAGGAAGGGGATAAGAATTCTAAGGTCTTCCATAGATGTGCGAACGTCAGAAAAGCTACTAATTCCATGAGATCTATTGTGGACGAATGAAGACGGATTGTAGATAAATCGGGCATTAGAAAAGCAGTTAGAGATTATTTCGAGGCAATCTTCCAATCTCCTCCACTCTCCTTGCTGTCTCTCCCTTCCTATGCTGCTTCTTCTCTTGCCCCCTCCTGGTGGTCTCTCCTCACTAGCGCCGGCTTCGGGTACTATCTCTCCCTTCTCTTTCTATTTTTATTCCAACCCTTTTCTACACCGTCCCCAAGGTTTGTTTTCTAGGTTGGTTTGTCAATTCAGTCATGTTGTCTTCCAGTCAAGTCGTCAAGTTGGCAACTCTTCTTTGGATGCTCCTCTTCCAATTTTTGATATAAAATCGACGGAAGGTTGGCAGTTGGTTGGTCGGTATCAAGCTGGCGTTCCACCCAACTTCTTGTTGATCTTCTCCTCGACCATGGGGCAGCTATCTGTATTTTTCTCTTCTCATGGTCCTGCTCTATGGTGCCGCAGTCTCCCCCTCACCTGTCAGGCTTGGAGTTGGGGGATCCTAATCTTTGGATTGTAGTGGATTCGTGGGAACCGAGAGAGGTAATGCTGAATCATCACCCATCGACTCATCATCTCTTCATCGACCCAGTTGGTGCTACGCCTTTCTTCACCAGCGATCAGGTACTCTTGCTTCTCTCTCCTCCTCTTTTTCCTCACCACTATCCCTTCTCTTTAGGTTGTGCTCTTCCCCATGTGCCTTGTGTTTTGCATTTGCCGATCTCCGGTGATAGAACCCATATTACCAAGGCTTCTTCTACTTGTGGCTCTCCTTTTGATAAGCTTTCATTAGCCTCTTTGCATCTCTCAAGCACTTCTCGACCTTCCATGGATGGAATACAATTCAAGCAAATTAGTAACAGAGTGCACTTTGGTTGGAAAAGGAGTTTTCTTTGGGGGAGATTAAGAAGGCTTTGGATGGTTTAGCAAGGGACAAAGCACCCAGTCCATATGGTTTTAACTTCTCTTTCATTAAAGCCAGTTGAGAGATTGTAAGTTCAGTCATTATCAGGTTCTTTAAGGAGTTTTTTCATTAACGATTCATTAATAAAAACCTGAAGAATTCTTTCATTACCCTCATTCCCCAAAAAAAAAATCTAGATTGCTTATTCCACTTTCGACCGATTAGCCTTTTGAAAAGTGTTTACAAGCTTTTAGCAAAAATGTTAGCAGAAAGGTTAAAAAAAGTCTTGCCAGAAATTATTGGAGGACCCAGGGTGCCTTTGTGGAAGATAGACAGATTCTTGATGGGATACTTATTGCCAATGAACTGGTCCATATGCGGCAAAAAGACAAAAATCCAGGCATACTTTTTAAAATTGATCTTGAAAAGGCTTATGATTTTGTTGATTGGTCCTTTGTGGCTTATCTGTTCAAGATGATGGGTTTTCAAGTGGTTTGATGTAAATGGATGAAAGCTTGCATTGAAGACACATCTTACTCTATCTAGTAAATGGTTCACCAACTACTCTTATTCATGAGACAAGAGGTCTGAGACAGGGTGACCCTTTGTCCTCCTTTATTTTTACATTGGTGGGGGAAAGTTTGAACAAGCTTGTGGAAAAAGCTAGGGACCTAAGCATTGTTAGAGGTTTTGATGTGAAATCCAACGGGCCAACAATCACCCATTTACAATTTGCTAATGATACATTATTCTTTTGTGATCCCACTAGACAGGAACTTTTGGGGTACAAAGCTATTCTCAGATGCTTCGAACTGATTTCAGGCCTCAGGATAAATTTAAGGAAAAGTTCTCTTATTGGTATAGGTCTGGAGGATGATCGTCTAAAGGATCTGCAGAAAACATCGGTTGTGGTTTTGGTAAACGTCCCTCCATCTACCTTGGTTTTCCGGTTGGTGGGAATCCCAGATTAAAAAGGTTTTGGACCCCAGTTGACGAAAGAGTGGAAAGAAGGCTAACGAGTTGGGGCAGGAAATTCCTACCGTTAGGCGGCAGGATTACTCTCATTAAGGCGGTTCTCCTTAATTTGCCAACTTACTACATTTCCCTTTTCCAGCTCCCTAAGGGCATTGAGTGGAAGTTTTTATGGGGAGATAAGGAGTCGAAGAGGAAGGTACATCTTGTGGCATGGTCTGAAATTGTGAAACCCAAAATTAAAGGTGGATTGAGCCTAGTGCCTTTATATCTTAAAAATCAAACATTGTTATGCAAATGGACTTAGAGGTTTGGAAGAGAGAAGGACGCTCTTTGGGTCAAAGTCTTATCGGCTAGATATGGAGTCGAGGGTGTTGGTAGATGGTTCCTGAATGAAAAAGTAGAACTTTTTGGTTCCTCAATCGTCAAAGCTTGGTGGAAATTAGGCTTCAGATTAGGTTTGGTTGGTAGCTTGTTCAGAGGAAACATTAGATTCTTGGTTGAAAAAGGTGACAAAACTTTTTTGGAACGACCTACGGTTAGGAGAGAGGCCTCCTAGAGAGACTTTTCCAAGACTATTTAGAATCTCGAGGAATGCTGACACCTTGGTTCAAGATTTTATTAAGTGGGATAATGGTTGTTTTTCTTGGAATCTAGACTTCTGAAGAGAATTAAGATCTTTTGAAGAAGATTTCCGTGTTGATCTCTTAAATCAGTTGGGCGATTTTCCTTTCCTTCCGTTCAAATCTGACGAAATGATTTGGTCTGGCTACGCCTCTGGAATGTTTTCAGTTAGAGCAATTGTACATTTGGCTCAAAGTCAACTCTCCAATGAAGAAAAGGTATTCAAATCAATTTGGGAGAGTGCACCTCCATCAAGGGTCCAAATTTTTGTTTGGTGCATTCTTAAGGAGAAGATTATGACGAAGACTGAACTGAGAATAAGAGGCTTGCTTAGGGTCGAGGATGATCTCGATTGTATTTTATGTGAATCTGCATTGGAGGATGTTAATCACCTCTTTATTAATTGTGAAGTGGCGAATGGGCAATGGTTGAAATATATGAATTTCCTGGGTGTCCCTTGGGTTTTTGCAAATTCTTGTGTTCAAGTGTTGGGTGCTTGGAATCTATTAAGGATGAATCATAGACTTAAACGTGGCTGGCAAACGCTCCCGTCTGTGATTCTTTGGACTCTGTGGAAAGAAAGAAATGCTAGACTTTTTGAAGCCATATTATCTTCTGATAATAATCTCTTTCAAAAAGCTAAATGGAGATGGTTTGTATGGCTGTTAGCAGACCCTAATTTTAAAGACTCAAAACGAATGATCTTATATTATCATGGGAGGGATGCATAAAGACTCAGAGTCGGAAAGTAAAGAAGGCAAAGAAGTGGGAACGTCCTCAACTGGACAATTGGAAGTTCATCATAGATGGAGCATCAAGAGGGAATCTGGGTCCAGCAGGGATAGATGTAGTGCTTAGTAATCATTTGGGTGAGACATCTATAATGTTCAACAAATTGGTGGGTATTATGAACTCAAATGAAGTAGAAATTCTTAGCATCAGGAAAACTCTCGTCATCAGGAAGGATCTTGGTCATGGCAATCTAACTATCGAAGGGGATTTAGCAAACGCGCATTCAAGTGGGCTACGGGATTGAGGCGCCCTTCTTAGAGACTGACCAATGTGGTAAGAGAGATGAGAGAATTGACGATTAATCTCAGCGTATCTTTTTTCAAATGTTGAGCGTTCAGCTAATGACGTGACGAACTATTTCACTAAATTGGAAGTAGACAACCTTTGGGAGGCGTCGTTCTCACTTGATTTCTTTGTAGTATTTTTAGTTTCTCCCTTCTGTGTTTTCCTGTTTTTTCTTTTGGTCTATCTCTTTTAGACCTCCTATCCTTTCTTGTACTCCTTTCTTTTCTTTTAATGAATTGCTTTTATCACTGCTAAAAAAAATACAAAATTCATTTTATGCTTCCATAGCTTTTCCATGAAATTGTTGCACAACCATACCCATATTTCAAAAGAAAAATAATTTCTCCACTAGCATATAGGAAGCCACATCAAACATATTTAAAGAAGCACCTTCAATGGTTCGACGTCGTTGAGAGAGAAAATAAAGTGTACAATGTTTGATGTAGGTTAAGTACAATAAGAAGTCAGAACTTTGCCATCAATATCTGATATTTTCCCCATATCCAGACAGTTAACAGAAACCATACACAACAGGTATTTATATATGAGGAAAAGAAAAGGGCAAATCACAATTATCTAGCTATGAGGAAGGATAAGACAGTCAACATGAATTCCTCGTACGTGAAAGTCGCAGAACCAGTGAGAGCTCTGTCTTTTTCCTTGAATTTCTCGGTAAGTCCCTGTAGCAATCAGACAAATAAAATATAAACTGATTTCTTCTTCTAAGAAGCAGATAGGGCAAATCTCCCATTCCAGACTTAGCCAATGTAAAATCCTATAGAATTGCTAGAGATGCCATAGAAATGAAACAACAGAAGTAAAAATGATAAAGGAAGCAAGTATGGCCACTAGGGAAAAAACAGAACACTCCTCAAATCCATAATGTATAGCCCCAGCTTCCACGTACAATCTTGCAATTTTCGTGCCAACATTCACAAAACCTTGGGAAGACCCTAATCCTGCCCTGAAAACCTGATTGAGTTGTACTAGGGCCAAGTTAACTGGTATAAGTGAGATATGAGTTGAGTTGGGTCATAATCTCGGCCAACAGGAAACTCAGATGTGGCAATAAAGTCATATAGGTGTCACAATTACCCCATGGACAATAATTTCCCAGGTCCAGTGAGTGTCAAATATAGATCGATGGGATAAATGGGCACAACATTTATGATGAATGTCAAACATGTATACAAATGTTATTAAGAAGAGGTCCACAATGTTGACCGGCTAGAGAGGTTGAATGAAATCACCTGAACAAAATCCAATCCTAACATGCATCAAAATACATAAAACCATTCAGGGAATTGCTTCATAGGAATATTAGCTTATCACACTTGTCTACAACACTTGTTTCCACTTCTGAAAATAAAAAGGAGGGGGGGGGGGGGGGGTGGGGGGGTGGGAGTGGGAAGAGAGTTCTACCCATTGGTGGTTTTGGTACTCCTTTCCCACCAAAATGCACAGAGTTTTATATAGGGGTGTTCATGGGTTGGGTTTGGGCCAGAATATGCTGTATGGCAGCCTAAGCTTGTCTATATATACAGAAGCTGAGCCCGTCTGAAGCCCGTTCATGCTTTGCAATAATGCTTGAGCCCGCCCATTTAAGATCATAAAAAATCTAACTATAAAGATTAAAATAGACCATGATTACAAGGGGACCAAATTTGAACTCGAAAATCAATTTCTAACCACTTGTTCTTAGTGGTCAAAGTCATCAGTTGTCTTTGTCTTGTTGAATTTTTAAAGACACGCAATGACTTTGACCCATAAGATTAAGTGGCTAAAAATTGAATTTTAAGCTCAAATTTGATGCACTTGTAGTTCACTACGTCTACTTTCAATCTGAACAGTCTATCTTCTAATTAGTTTCAAAATAATTTTTTTAAAATAGAAAGTGACTCAGGTACACAAATACACATAAAAACAGGCCAAAAAACGAGATAGGCTTTCACGGGCTTCTTGCAAAAGCCTGAGCCCAGCCAGACAGGCTGTCACATATGTGTTCAAACCCGTTTGTTTTTATGGCTTCAAGACAGCTTTGGGTTGAAGAATAGCCTACTTTGATATGACATGGAAAGGGTAGAAAAGGGGTGTAAAATGTGGGCCCTCATTTCACAGGTTAAAAGATAGTTTCCTACATAAATTTGTAGAAATGAACGCTAAATCTCAGTTTCTAGGAGAAGAGGTGCAAATAACATGCCTAAATAGTTGCTTGATTTGTTTTATGGAGCTGGAAACCTTTGACAAGAGCTGTAGCACAGTTATAAGTGCTTACAGCCATAATTGTTATAGGTTGCTCCTATAAGTGTTAAATAGGAAGGCAACCTATGAAAACAATTTGTCAAATCCAATTAATGCCAACCACAGATAAGATATATGGCTCTGACAACGATGATGAAATTTACCCAACAAGTCTAGGTCTAACTTCAATGAAAAAGAGGTCCAATTGTGGGGCCACCTAAATGCATGCCAATCATGAGGAGCAGGGGAATGTAATGTAATTGAGTGGATAGAAGGTTAGAAATTTCAGCCATAAATTTAGGGATTCAAACTTCTTAAGTCAGATGGTTTTATAAAGCCAAGATCACTATGGCTATTTATCCTATTATCCAAAAGTTCAAAGTTTGATGGTTCCATAAAACTAGGATAAATACATCTATGTCTTGAAAATTCAACAATGTCCAAGGAGCCGATGGGTGCCAATAAGGACTCAGATTGGCCATGGAGGGCCACACATGAAAAGTCAAGGGATCTCTCCTTTGAATCTCTGGATATCTTCAGAAATCACTGATAGCCTCTAATTATACCAGTTCCAGCAGTCTTAATTATAAAATGCTTTTCAGCTGGTAGTTGGTATCGTCAACTACACTAGAAAAGTCATTACTTCTGCTTAAATACAATCCCACTGTACCATCTGGAATGGTAGATTTAAAACATTGCCCTGTGACTACGAGTAGCCATAGTCATTCTGGACAGCCAGGGATCAAATCATTTCATACATATTTTGTCCTGTGAGGTTAAACCATCCCACTGGCAACTACAATGGTTTGTCTCTCAAAATGTTATCCTAGGCATCTTCTTCAAACAGTTCCATGATGCTATGAGAACCCAATAGCTTTGAAAAAGTAAAATAGAAGACTTTTTGACTTACCTTGACAATGAGGCAACACCTGCACCAGAGCAAAAACAAGACACACGAATTAGCTTAATCAAACAATCTACTTAGCTCCGAACAGCCACTCAAATTAAACCTACTGGAACTAAACTTACCATCTGTTTGCTAGAAAATTTCAGCAGAATTTATAAATCCTCAAATTCAAGAAATAGCAAATTCTACTAATTCTGTAATTTGAAAATTTTCTACAATAACAATTTTTTACTTGGCAGATTTAGAACTAGATGAGGCAAATGCTTTGATGATGATGTAGATTTAGAACTGTTGAATGGACCACAGGAATTCTTTGAAGTGGTCCAGGCTTTGGAATTCTAAAATAAGTAATTTAGATGGGCAATTATAAATTCCCATGAATTGGGATCATGTGGGATTTCAAAATTCATACTCTAGAGTTCTGATTTCACCAAACATGAAACTAAACTCCTCCTCCATATAAGAAGAAGTGCTTAAGTTCCAACCACTGAGACTTCCAACCCCCATAGTTCCAATGTCCAGCACAGCAGAATTCGTGGAACTAAGTAGTTCATACACTAAAGTGTTCCTTCAAGATCCATCAAGAGTTCTCCACTATATAATGGTGATCCTCTACCAGAGAGCTGAGGGGCTCAGAATAAGTCTGGAAATCTCAGAGCAACAGGATTTCGGATCCAAACTGCAAGCATACATTGGGCAGCATTCACATTCAAGACCAACTGCAGCTCATGGCAATTGATTCAGTAACCTCTTGGAAGAGAGAGCCCAAACAGTAGACTGTTGGAAGTTTATGGCCCGGTGAATGTCTCAGCCAAATGGTCCAATTATTTAGTAGTGAGTGGCCTATTAATTGATTACAGCATGCTCTGATCTTGTATGTCCTTCAAGAGAACCGCTCACTAAATGGAAATTAATAAGCACTACATATCTGTAAAATCAAATAATTACCGACTTTGTTTTCTAGGATGCACAAATTCTTAAGCCAGGATTTGCATGGGTAAGGTTTTCAAAAAGAAAATATGTTTAGCAGAAACTTACTCAATGAAATTATCATACTCAATTGCTTTATTTTTACCCCCACTCCGGTCAAACTTGGAGACAAGCAAATCTAAGACAACAGGGGAAACTGCAAATCCAAGGCTCAAAAGAGCTTCTCGTAGTTCTGAAGGATCAATTTTCCCACTCCGGTCTCTATCAAACCTCTCAAAGATTGCCTGGAAGAACAATATATAAATATGAAATAAGTAAATAAAAAGGTATAGTGAACAAAAAATTAAAAAAGAACTGGATTATTCTTGGGTGCATACCCGCCAGTTCTGAAGACTGTAGAATAAAGAAGTGAATTCCTTTGTTCCTGTTCTGAAAAAGGGGTTAAAATACTAACAAGAAAGTGAACTTTCCATATGAAATCAGGCTTTGATAGAAAAAGTAACAGTGCTGTGATGGTGCAAAGGCAAGGCAACATGTAAAATGAAATCATGATTTCTGTGCCAACATATGAGCTTCTTCTTTTCTTTGTTTTTGAAAGATATGCAAATTTACTGCGTGTCATATAAAATGGGAACCCATAAATGTAACATAGTTGAGTCACAACCTCTTGCGACTCATTAGTCATTCATATGATATATGTCCACTAACTCCAACAAATCAAATCAGAGATTATACATGTGCCAAATACCAAAAGCCAGTGTTAATAGACATTTCAGGCCATCTGATCTATTTGGCACATGATCAATTAGTGGAGTAAGTTGTCCCCACCCAGTGCTAAGTGTCTTGCAAATTATCACATTAGAGTTCTCAATAAAATAATGGTGCTAATGGAGCCAATTCTCCTGCCAGGTGCTTTATTTCACGATTCCCCACTTATCTCCACTCAGAAAGCAAGCAAAAGCACATTCATATTTATAAGTTAAACAAATTCCTAAAAGCGGAATACATTTCTAATGAAAATATAGTGTGGTTAGATAATGTAATCAATTGTGATTCAAATGATTATGTTCCAAATGGTTGCTGCAGGAAAGTATTTCCCTGATTTAAAATTTGATCATCCTCATATAATTATGATTGCTTTCTGTTTCAAATCAAAGTTAAACAAAGTGTGACTCACATATTATTCTCAACTAAGACTTGAAAGATGACAGACTACAGCAAAGATGCATAATAGTGGGCAAACCGAATGACGCAACAATCATAGAAACATTCCCCCCCTCCCCCCCCCCCCCCCAAAATCAAGAAAAAAACAAGAAGGGGATAAAAAAACACACACACAAACATGGTAGTAGTAATTGGGTGTTTCGAAAACCCAGTAAATTCAAAACCGAAATCAACTATTCATAAAGGCATGCATTTTCTTTTTTTTCTTAATGAAGTGAGATATCTTATGTCTACTTCACATAAATATCATTGACAAACATACACCCAAGCCCCCCATCTTTACCTCAAACTTAATGCTTGCAAGTGTGCTCTGAGCACAAAAATGCTCAGACAAACACCTAAGTTGTGTTTGGGTGTGGAAAAACCAACTATCATTTGCTGCACCTATCATTTGCTACTTAAGCAGAGAAAACTGAATCACCTTAAAATTCTCTTTAGGCGAACTAGGCCGCCGCCTAGACTCCCCAAGTCGGGTTCAATTTTTAAGTTCCCGCACCTTCTTTTATGTTATAAATTTATTTTAATGTTTATTTTACCAACAACTGGATTTGTGGCGCATTGGTATTGTGTCTGACTCCCAATTCAAAGGTTGCGTGTTCGATTCATGATGGGTTCAATTTTTCAATTTCTTATAATTTTGACATAATTTATAATTTTTCTTTAAGAAAAATAACTTTACTTTTTGCAATTTCTTATAAATCTAGATATAACTTTTCTTTAAATAAAATAACTTGGGGAGTATCCATGTTGTTAAACTTTTTGCAGTTTCTTATAAATTTACACATAATTTTTCTTTAAGTAAAATATCATACATAATTTTTCTTTAAGTAAAATAACTTGAGGAGTATTTAAAGTCTACTTGAAAAGGCTTGACAAGACTCGTTAACTCGCTTGACTCGAATTCCAATCGAGTTTAGTCAACTCAGATTGATTTGACCATTTTTTTTCAAATTTTAAATCTATAATTCTAATAAAATGAATTAAACACCGTGATAAAAAAACATTTATCATGTAGTTTTATTTTTCTTTTAAAAATTAAGAATTGAGATGATTAATTGACTCTATTATAAGATTAAAATGATTATATAAAGGTTAAATTTTAATTAATCATTATGCTTATTATTTTTTTCAGAAATTTTAATAAAAGTGTGACCTAAAGAAGTCCCTAAATAAGGAAACTTACGTTGCGTTTGGATGGGGGGTAATTTTTACAGGGGTTACCCCTGAGTAGGGGTCACCCTTGAGTAGGGGTGATCCTTGAACTGGGACTTATCTTGTTTGGTAATTGTGGTGATAAAGTAAAACCTTACCCTAAGGGTAAAAAATCTTGTTTGGTAATTACGTGGAAGGGTAACCTGATATATTAATATTTTTTTATTTTTTTTATAAAACATAATTATTAAATAATATTCATGAAGTAAATTCTAATAATATTATCTATTTTTATAAATTATTTTCATAATTAAAATTTTAAAATGAACACTTGCATTCTAACATTAAAATAATAAATAAATAATTTTTTTGATACTATTATTTTAAATCCCAATAAATGAATAAAAAATATCAACATATCTCTTCATAAAAATTATAATTTTTATTTTTTATATTATATTAATTTAATAAAAATATTAATTCTCATAAAATTGTTAATATGTCAGGTTACCACTACTCAAGGGTAACCCCTACAAGATTTACCCCTCATCCAAATGCATCACGTTGAAAATATTAACAAATTTTAAAAATAAACATTCAACAAAATAAATTGTTAATTACCCCAAAAGAGATTACCATGAACAAACTCTTTCGGAGTTTCAAGACCCTTTCGAAATTTGGACAAAATCACTCCTTAAAAATAGGACATTTTGATAATTATGCTTCATAAAATTTTATTTTTATTTTTAATATTATATGAATTTAATAAAAATTATTAATTCTTATAAAATTGTTATGTCAGATTGCTCCTACTTACAGTTACCCCTACTCAAGGGTAACCCTTGTAAACTTTACCCTTCGTCCAAATGCATCATGTTAAAAATGTTGACATATTTTTAAAACAAACTTTCAAGATAATAAATTGTTAATTATTCCGAAAGAGATTATGATGAACCTCAAACTCTTTCGGAGTTTCGAAACCTTATCAAAATTTCGACAGAATCACCTCTTAAAAATAGGTTATTTTGACAATTATGTTTCATAAAATTTTATTTTTATTATTTATATTAGATAGATTTAATAAAAAATATTAATTCTCATATAATTGTTAATATGTCAGTTAATCCCTACTCAAGGGTAACTCCCGTAAAATTTACTCCTCATCCAAATGCATTATGTTAAAAATGTTAGACACATTTTTAAAATAAATTTCAAACAAAATTAAATTGCTAATTACTGGAAATATATTATTTTTTTAACATAATATATATATATATATAAAGATTTTAATTTTATAATATATAATTGATAAAAAGAGGAAGGCAAAGGGTATTGAGGGGTAGGGTATTGTGAATACCCCAACCTCCAAAGGGGTATTCAAAATTAGGATGAGAGGGGTAATTTGAATTTTTACCCTCACCCCAAGGGGTAACGTGGGGTTACCCCCTCTTACCCCCCATCCAAACGCAGCCTTAGTGTTTACTATAATATAGATGGTTTAATGAAAAGAAAATGGGTTTAAATTTGAACGACTATTTTGTGCTTTATAGTTTATAATTGAGTGATAATATTTTAATATAATTTTACTTTATAAGTTGTTTTAAATGCATTATATACTTTAGCATGTCAACTACTCTTTTTAAATATAATAAAATAGTAATAAAAAATAAAAAATAACATGCATACACAAGTGGAAATTAAATTTGTAAAAAGAAAGACTGAATGGATTAACTACCTTATTTATTGAAAAAGATATATTATAAATTTGATTATGATATTTTATTTAGATGTTTCATACTTTGTAAAAAAAATATATGATTTTATTTTTTGAGTGTATAAAAGGCACGTCTTAAGGGTTTGTCTAAGGCCTCTAAAATCTCAAGGCGGGCACTAGCTACATGGGTTTTGGTTACCTCTTCACAGTCTTTGGCTGCTTTTGTTATGCTCTTTTTGGGTTGTTTCTTTGTGTGCCTTTGTTTACAGTTTTTATCCTATTTATACTTGGCCCGGGTTGTGGGCAATTTATGTTGAGTTGTTTTTCGTCTGTTGGATCTCTTCATCTTTTGCCCGGGTTGTGGGCAATTAATGTTGCGTTGTTTTTCGTCTGTTGGATCTCTTCATCTTTTGCCTTGCCCGGGTCGTGGGATGTTATCTTTTGCAGTTTTTCCTTGCCCATGGGTGGCCCACAATGGGTGGACCTGTTTTATTTGCTTTTTTGCCTTGCCTAGACTTACTCTTATCTGTATATGTTACGCTTTCTCTTTTGAGTGATTATATTCTTACCCTTCATTCAAAAAAAACTAACATGATGCAGCTCGAATTGGCAATTCCTCTAATAAAGCGTCAATTAAAATAAGATTTTATCAACAGAAATACTTAAATTTTTGTTTAAAACTGTTTTACATTGCAAGTATTTAATATTTTCACCTTTTAAGAAAAAATATCCCTGATTCTAAGTAGAGAAAACTGAAAAATAAAGACCCATTTCAAAAACTTAAAATTAAAATTAAAAAGAGAGAAAAAGAAAAGGATCATTCACGGCGATGAATCCCTTACCAATTCTTCTGACGCTAGTGTTGGTGAAGGAGAACATGAGGAGATGTACGGTCCCGAGGCTGAACATCTGGTTGTAAGATGAGAGAGCCCTCTGCAGCTCCTTGTCGTCTATGAAACCGCTCCCGTCCTGGTCCGCCGCCTGGAAGCATGCTATGATGCTCGGGTCCGTCCCCGGGGCGAAAGCCGACGGGAGAAGCGCAGCAAACGGGCTACCATACGGAGGTGGCTCAGGATATGCCGAGGGAGAAGCGTATTGGTGCTTTCCCTCCTTGGGGGGCTTCTCGGCAGGAGCGTAAGGAGCCGACGGCGCGCCGTAGGAGGGCGGAGCAGATGGGGCGCCGTAAGAGGGCGGAGCTGATGGCGCGCCGTATGAGGGCGGAGCCGAGCCGTAAGGATTATCCGGGGGAGCATAGGGGCTCGCCGGTCGTGGGCCGTAGCCGTAGCCGTAGTTGTGCGGTGGCGGATGTCCTGCCATGGCTGGTGGCGAATTTGAAGCACCTTAGAGAAAGCTGTGAAGAGTACAGAAGAAGAGAAAAAAAATACGGTAATCGGAAAGTTACGGAGGAAGTGGGCAGAAGATGTCGGCCATTTGACCGTTGGGTTCTTTACTATTTTCAATCCAACGGCTCAAATTGAGTTATTGCGAATCCAAGTGCCTTTTGTCCCCGGATGACATTGGATGTGATCAGGCGCATTTTAAAATATTTTATAAGTAAAGACTTTAAAGAATTTAAATTATACTTTTTTTTATTTTAATTGTCTAATTTAAAATATTTATATTTTTTAAGAAACTTTTTATATAGACTAACCGTCCATGTAATGTCATTTATTTTCAATACACTTTATACTATTCCAATATAAATGAGATAACTATTTTGAAATAATTCCAAAATCTATATAGAATAACTAATTTGGGACGGAGGAAATATATAAGTAAAAAAATTTGTCCACTCATGTAAGAAATATCATTAAAAAAATGGTTCACACCTATAAGAAATCTCATTCATTGTGTATTATTCTTTATAAACTGGTTAATTAGTTTTTTGTAAAATTTATTTTAGATGGTAAGCACCTATATAGAAAAAACTCATTGCTTGTGTACTGATTATTTTATGAACTGGACAATTAACTTTTTGTAAAATTTTATTTTTAGATGATGAGTGAATTAGATTTGAAAATTTTAATATTGTAAAAAAATGTGTTAGAGAACTTGGAGAATGTATTTTAGATATAATTTAAAATATTATAGAATTTAGTTATTCACATAAAATAAATTCAACGAATCTGTTAAAAAGGATTCAATTTAAACATAAATCTAATCATGAGATTTGATCCGTGAAAAGCAATACTTTAACTACAGTATGTTCCAAATATATTTTTAACTACAATGCGCTTATTTTTTGCATTAATAATTTAGGGTCAGCGTGTAACGACCCGTCTCACTAGCACAATATTGTCCGCTTTGGGCCTACACACGGACCTGCACGGCTTTGCTTTGGCGAGTCAACCCAGTGTTGCTCTCAAAAGACCTTGTGGTAGAAGGAGGAAGGCCACTACTTATATACCAGGGAACTTCCAATGCCACTGGCAATGTGAGACTTTCTGGGGCAGGGTATTACAATATACCCCCCTTAAAGCCAGAGCCGTCCCTAGCTCTACACACACAACAACCAAGCCTACATCCTCAGGGAAATAGTTGAACCATACTCTGATACCATTTGTAACGACCCGTCCTGCTAGCACAATATTGTCCGCTTTGGGCCTACACACGGACCCGCACGGCTTTGCTTTGGCAAGCCAACCCACTGTTGCTCCCAAAAGGCCTTGTGCTAGAAGGAGGAAGGCCATTACTTATATACCAGATAACTTCCAATGCCACTAGCAATGTGGGACTTTTTGGGGCAGGGTATTACACAGCGATTCTCGCACGGATATTTTATTTATACACACATGGGTTTTACCATATGCCCAATTTGCCTTACACCTACTGTACCAAAGAAAAAATAATGCCAAAATTGAAGAATAGTTCAATCGGCTCGCTAAAATTCATGAACAATGCAAATTGGCTCGCCGAAATTGTAAATCGGCTCGTCAAAATTTATGAACAGTTCGCCAAAATTGCAAGTCGGCTCGCCAAAATTCATGAACAGTGCAAATTGGCTTACCAAAATTGTAAATCGGCTCGCCAAAATTTATATGAACAGTAAAAATCAGCCCATCAAAATTTTACTATTCATGCGAAGGGTAAAGTTGAGAATATACTAAAACCCGTGTCGCTAAACACAAAATGCCCGTGGGAGGATCGTTTGCCATAATTTAGGTGACAAAGGAGTTAACATAAAGTTATACAAAACATAATTTAAGTAAACATAATTTAATCTCACTTCACTCAGTCCTCTAAGAGACTTGGATACCTTGATTATTAAGATAAAATAAAATGAAATATTTTTAAAATGTTAAAAAGCTAATTGAATTGTTGAGATTGTATTTTTGTAAAAGTGAAAAAATTATATAAATAAGAATTTTTTGAAAATTGGAAGAAAAAATGTAAACTTTTTAAAAGTTAGTAATCACTATACTTTTATCTATTTTAAATTTATTAATTTTTTAAATAATTATTTAATATATTTTCATGAAATCTAAAGTGAATTTAGATGCATAACATGTACTAGTAAACTTGAACATATCATCATCATCATTATTTACTCATGTATCTCATCAATTTGAAATAGACATTCATACTTAAATTTGATAAATTCTTTTCATGAAAACCCACAAACTTTAAATTACCTCTAAACTTGAACATGATTCACCAAGCCCAATTCCATTGACACTATCAATGAATTAAACAACAAAACAATATTAATAATCAGAATTTAAAAGTTTTAAATTAAGAATTGGAATGACTTCATTAGACTTATAATGTCCAAATTCAAATAATACTTTCTACATCTATCCAATTCACCAGTTAAAGAATAGTGTTGTCAATGCAGGCACATATGTTGTGTAGATAATTGGATTTACCATCTTGGATTCTATGAATTTGTTTATTAATCAAAAGACGCTAAATTTAGAAAATTAATGAACTCAAATTTGTGTTTTTAATAGCTCAAGTTTAGTTGTGATGGGCTAATACCTATAAGTTCCTGGGGTATTAGAACACGGTGTTAAATTGATTTGGGGGGGGGAGGTTTGAATAAGACAATCCCAATTTTAATGGCCTTTTCAGAATTCTTAATTAATCAAAACAATAAGCAGCGGAATAACAAAATTAATCAAGTGTTGTGTGACAAGAGAGTGTAAATACTAGAAAAATCACAACAACAAAATGCAAACACCCACAACACTAGATGTATAGTGGTTTGGAGTAAACCCTCCTACATCCATTGTTGGACTCACCCAACCTTGGTCTATCCCAATCACTATGTGGAGAATTACACCCTCACAATAGAGTAGGAATTCCACTTATCTCGATTTATTGGGAATCTCATCCAATCCCTAAGATTTTGAAAGGTTCAACCTACTCCGGTACACGTCTTTATCCCTTTATTTTTTTATAGTAGTTCAAGCACCATGCTTTAATTCACTTCACAAGATGATTTAAAATAAAATCAAATACTAAGAATCACTTACCTTTGTAGCTCACAACTTGATGTAGATGTGCTTCTTAAAGAATCTCCCAGTATGATGCAGTTCGATGACGAAGATGTGCCGAGTATGTGCAATCACAATCTATGGGAAGAATGGTTCTAGGATTAGAGATTTGCCAAATGGAATCCTAGACAAGTTTTCTTTCTCTCTCTCTCTCAATCAAAAGATTGGATCTCAAATGGTTCACCAATATCTAGTGCACAGAGAGAGGTTGGGATCTTCTCGGAATGCCTTTGTGATTTGCCTATTCAATGCTCTAAGGTGTCCAACCAAACCCATCAAAGTTTGGGGAATATATAGGCAAACACAAAAATCCCAACTCGGGGTTGTCGATGGATCGACCTGGTCAACGGATCGGTACTGGCATAGTGTCATTGCAATTTGACCGTTAAGCCTCCAATGGATATAAAACGGTCACTACCGATGGGTTGGTCACCTCGATGGGTCGACATGACTTATGTTCGACATGTCACTCTTGTCGATGGGTCGGTTTAGATTATTAGAGAGTAACATAAAAATACAGAGCCTGCTCATCAAGAACCTTGAAAATACTGATCGACATGTGTGTCCATCGATCAGTCGGTCTTGGTACTCTTGATGGGTCGATGACGTCGATGTGTCTATGTGAGAGTACCCCAGAGTTCTTAAGTCTAGAACTCAACTCGACCCAGGTCAACATGTTGTGTTCTCTAATAGGTCGAACCAAATTATCAGATAGCAGACTGAATTTACAGTCTGCTCTTTCCATAGACTGCCCAAATCCAGTCGACATATCGATAACCACGATGGGTCAGTCCTGTGTCACCGAGGGTCGGTTCACAAGATATGCTCGAACTGAGAGTAGCTCTGAGTGACAGTCCTTTCAATCCATAACTCTTGTCAATCCAGTCGACGTGTCGATGTCCTCGATGGGTCTGTCATGTCTTCACCAATGGGTCAGTGGACTCGACGGGTCAACCTAACAGATTACCAGATTTCCAATGTTTATCCCATCTAATTCTCATCTTCTTTCCTTTTTTCACGACGTTCTTCGACGAAGATGACTCCTTTGTCAATGATGGGGTTTTCTTCAACCTCTGGTTGGGTTCTCTGGTGAGAACTGGATTTTGACCTGTGGGGAGAGAGATTACCAGCCTCAACAGACGTAGGATTTCTAGAGCTAGGGCCAGGGAAAGATCGAAAGGATGATCTTTTGGTTCTTTTGGCTCACTGACTGGTTTTTCCAAGAGGAGATCCTCAACTAGTGGCTTGGAGGTGGATGAGGTGAAGACTGAGCCTAAAATCTGAGAAAATCACAAAAACTGTGATTTTCAAGCTTCTAGAGATGGGAGGAACGAAAACCCTATGGTTTTCCGGTGAGAAATCACTCCAAGAGGTCCTATCGATCGATCTAGGGCACGGGAGGCGAAAGAGGGACCACCAGACCTTCGCCGGAGAGGAGACAATAAATTCGAATGAATTGTCGCTTTCGCAAACATGTTGAACCTTTCAACAATTTTCTCTCTTTCTAACAGTGCTCGATTTAGCACAGTACCGAGATGTTTGTCACACCGAGCAGTCTATTCACCGACATAACTATACCGAGAGGTTTATATTGTAGACCAATCATCCTTGATTTGTGCAACTTAATGAAATAATATTCTAAGTATGGCATACACAGATTTATTCCAATACACAGATATACCAAACATAATTCATCAAATCATTTAAAACATGTACAAGATCAAAATTTACATTTCAAAACATATAAAGCTCAAAACACTTTAAATGGAATGTATGGTTTTCCAAGTAGAACATGTACTACAGCCAAGAAAAGTACATTCTAGATTTGTAGTTAGCCAATATTTTCTCTCCTCATGTCACAACATTTTTCTACTATGTGAACTCACATGGTCTTTTGTGAGTCCATTTGTAGTGGTCTAAGATATGAAAGATATGAAAGTGAATCTTAAACCAAAACAAAATGTGAATAGTGGTTTATCTCCTAGGTACAAAGATTTTGGCATTTGGTGTTGCATACACACCCCTATGATCGTACTTTTGATGACCAAATGGGATCCTCCAACTCTTTTAAGACATGATTCAGCTGTCTTAACAAAAAGTCTTGCCTTGTGTCCACCTTCTTGGGTTTCTTTTAAAGTCAGATGTTGGTGGGTGTCTTTTAAGCATAGGCTTTACTGGATTGTGTCTTTGGTCTTGCCTTTCCAAGTGTCTCTTCTAATGGTAACATTTTTTTTTTGAAATGTCCAACTTTGCGACAGAAATAACACTTACCCGTTGAAGGGTGAGAGACACTTGTATTTCCAAACACCCCCTGATGGATAGGTTCGTTGGTGTAATAGCCCGAATTTTTAAATCAACATATATATGGCATTTATTTATTTTAATAATGAAAAAAATTGGAATTTTGATGTTATGGATGTTAAATGGATCAAATTTTGGGGCAAGGGCCTAAGTATGGTCCAATGGACCATGGATTAGATGGAATTCATTTAAGGGGTCAAAATGAGTCAAACTCTAAGGTAAATGATAGAAAATAATTTAATTGGGCCATGGGCCCAATGGTGACCCAATTAATTGAAATGGGTTGAATTGGAGTTAAACCACCTAAGTTAATGATGAGATGGTTAAGATGGCATAACCAAGTGGGGCCCACCTCCACCTCACCAAGTGAAGTGGTGTGTGGACCAAGGAAAAGGTGGGGCCGACAATCATGGTTGACTTGGTCAACCATGGATAAGTTAATGGGACTAAGGTGGATTAAAGTAAATTAAGTTGATTAAATTATTTTAAATCATCTAAGTTAAGATTAATGGGGTTTAAGTGAAGTGGCCGGATGGGGCCTACCTCCACCTCATCAAATGAGGTGGCTGGTAGACTAAGAATTGGTGGGGCCGACCACCATAGTTGACTTGGTCAACCATGGGTGGATTCATGGAGAAGAATTAAGGAGATTAGATAGAATTAAATGATGTAATTAAGGTACCTAAATTAAAGTATCAAATTAATCAAATGAATTAATTAAATACTTAGGTTAGTCAAATAAGTCAAAGGAGGAGTCAAAGGGGTGGTTTCATCTCATTGAAACCACCCAAACCACTCATTCAAATACACACAAAACCGTTGGCATGTGGGGTGGTTTCCTCCCAACCACCACCACCAAAGGCATGAGAGCCCATACCCCTCTCCATGATGGGTAGTCAATGGACTTGATGGGAAGACCAAACCACCCACCTTAAAGACCCAAAACCGTTGGCATGGTGGTGGTTTCATCCCAACCACCACCACCAAGGACATGCAAGCCATGCTTACCCATGTTGGTTGGTCAAATGGAATGATGGAGGAGTGTAACCCAAGCCACCAAGATGAGATGGGAATGGGTCTAGAGTCCCATCTCATCTCTATCTCTTCATTCCCTCTCTCAAAACCGTCCTCTCTCTCTCTCTCCCAAGGAAAACACCAAGAAAGAAAAAGAAACTTAGAAGAAAAGAAGGAAAAAAAAACTAGGCTTGGCCGACCACCACTTCAAGACCCAAGCTTGAGATGATTTTCCATCCCCTCCTCCCCTCTCCTTCTCTCAAAATCTAACCCTACCTTACCCGAACCCTAACCTTGGAGACTTCATCTTGATCAAGCACATAGTGGCCGAACAACAAGGAGAAGAAGAAGAGAAAGTGCTAAGGAAATCAAAAGGAGAAAGAAAGGCCGGAGGAGTCGGTGTGTGGTAAGGAATTCTTAAATAAGAATTTATATTTTTTTAAAGGTTAAGATGTGTTCATGGAATCCATTTCTTGGAATGAATGGTGGCCACAAATGTTATGGGCCTTAGATCTAAGATCCATCCAATGATAAGATGAGAAATGGATGAAAAGGGGAGAGATAGATTAAGAAAAATAAATAAAAGGATTAAGGAGGTTATGTAATTAAATGGATTAAGCATGGAAGTATGAGTTTTTGAATGGATTGATGGACCATAGGGTTCGCCATGTAGTATGGCCGAACCCCTTGGTAAATGGTTGATGATTTTAATTAGGGTTTTAAAGTTTAAAGCCATGGAGAATGATTATGATTTTTAGGGTTGTAAATGATTAAATGTTGGAAAAATTTAAAGGGGTTTAAATGAGGAAAAATCATGGAGTATGTAAATGATTTAATGGCCTCCAAAAATGGTGAATGAAGGTGAATCATGAACCATGGGTCCGGCTATGGTGTATGGCCGAACCCTATGGTGATGGAATGATATATTTAATGGTTATAAAAGTATCGAAATTAGTGGAGAAGGTTAATGGTAATTAAGTGGATTTTTTTTTAAGTATTTTAAACAAGGTTTTAAATGAGTGGAAATGATGTTTTTAAAATAAAAACTATGGACCATGGGTTCCCCATGGGGAGACTTTGAGGAATTTGGTGTTTTAGAACCATAGAAAAATGAAATGGAATGATGGTTAAATTAATGAACCAAAGTGTACCTTATGATGATTAATGAAGGATGATTTAAATGTATGATTTAAATTCATTTATGGTAGGACCAAATGAGATAAAATGGACCCAAGAAAAATGGGAAGAAGGCATCATGGATTCGGCCATGGTGTATGGCCGAACCCATGACCCATTGGTAGGTCATGTTATGGGCTAAAAATTGAATTATGTATGGGATTAGATGATTGGAAATTTAATTAAATTAAGTGGCTAATTTTAGGGATGTTATGTCATGGTTAATGAATCATTAATGGGGCTAAGCATATGGATGAATTATGGACAAAAATGTACATGGATAGAGGAAATACCAAACCATGGAAGTGTAGTGGCAAAACCGTAATTATTGGCCACAATGAAGCGGCCATGTACTAGGTTGGACATGAACTTGGATGCATTATGATGATATTATGAATGATTAAATGAAGCTTAGGGCTGCTGCCTTTTAGGCTCACAAAATTAGAATGTTTAAATGGGCAAAATTTGGAATTATGTATGTGTTTAAATCAATGGAAAATGAGGCTAAGTTAAGGGCTGATTTTGATAACCTTGTAACATAATTAGGGATCATTAATGGATCTAAGGTTATGATCAGTTAGGGACTTAATCATGGATAAAATATGGACTAATTTGGTAAATGTATAATAAGGTATCGGGACATCGCAAACGGTACGCAATCGGCGACCGGATTATCGAACGAAAACGTAAAGGGACGCTAAGCGGTATTCGGTAGGATTCCTACCTTTTTGTAAGCCGTAGATTATGTGTATGTGATGGTTTCCTCATTTTATTTCGGTAATTATATGATTTATTTTAAGATGGGTTTTAAATACTATGGATTATACTTTAATGCTATGGATGGTATTTTAAATGCTATGGATTATATTTTAATGCTATGGATGATATTTTTAAGGCTATGGATTATATTTTAATGCTATGGATGATATTTTTAAGGCTATGGATTATATTTCAATGCTATGGATTTTATATTTAGGATATGAATTATATATATACTACATAGCAGAATGCACTTACATCTCATGCATGGCATGGGCGGGAAAATAAAGGAACCGGAGTCCATGCTCCGTCGGGGCGACCGAGAAGCAAACATGGGGATAGCCTGAGGCGCTATAACCGGAGTCCATGCTCCGTCGGAGCGACCGAGAAACAAACATGGGGATAGCTTGATATGCTATAACAAGAGTCCATGCTCCGTCGGGGCGACCGAGAAGCAAACATGGGGACACCTTGACAAGAATTTGCCGTCAAGGGGGATATGACATTGTATGATGATATGGATGATGGGTGGGACACGTGACATAGGCACCCATGGCATGGCATTCATTTTATGATGTTATTATATTGTTATCGGTATGCTTGTTATCACTAATCCATGTGTTAGCCCTACTCGGAGTCCTACTGGGCGCTTTGTCTAATGCCCTACTTCTACCCTAACTGATGACGCAGGAGTCGCCGGAAACGGTGGACGCGACGGGAGCCAAGCTTAGGAACTTGGGAAAGCGTCTACTTAGTTTATTTAAGTTTTATTTTGGAAATATAATTTAAGTAGCTTAGCTTTTCGGCATGTAATAATTTTAGATTTCTTGCTATGGTTTGGATTTCATATTTGGACATTATGATTATGAGATACTTTAGTAATTTAATGATGTATCTTCCCTTCTATCTAAAACTGGTAGGATAGTCTCTATTATAATGTTCCGCATATAATTATATTCTGCGAGCTTACTTTCTACGCGTAAACCGTTCTCGTGGACTTCGTTCCGCGCACGCGTAGGGTTGGCCAGTTAAGGGACGGGCTTTAGAAGCTCGGACTTAACTTGCGTCGTGACGTCCGCGCCCGTTGTCCCTTTTATTTCAAAAAAAGAAAAAATTAGACTCTGATTTCGGTGAAAATGGGGCGGGCGTTACAGTTGGTGGATGAGGCACTAAGACCAGACCTATTACCATATTGATTACCCGCCCCTAGGAGTCTTTTAAGTCTTTCATCTCCTTTGGTAAACTTATCGTGGAATTTTTCTTTATGATTCTTAACTCTTTTAATTCCAAAGAATAGTTTTTTAATATCCTCTTCAAGAAGATTATTGTGATGCCACAGATCTTCGACATTCTTGCAATAAATATTTATCTTTTCTTGAAGTCTTTTATTATTCTCTTTAAGCTTAGTGTTTTCAACATCTGAGAGTTCAAGCTCAGAGATTAGAAGAGATTTTTCATTTTTCAAATCTTCCATCTGATTAGAGAGGTTAAGGTTTTCATTTTTAACCTTGTTTAATTTCTTGGCCAACCTCTCACTTTTAAGGAACAGGGCACTGTAGGAGGCTTAAAGATTTTCATCATCTTCACTCTCATCATCCTCCATTACAATTGTGGGATTTTCTTGATCACCAATGATCGAGGCTATGAGACCTTTTGATACATCAATTTTTCTTTCAGTATCTTTCTCGGAATCACTCTCTGATTCAGAGGTTTCCACATGAGTTACACCCACATTCATAGCCTTCTTAATTTTGTCTAAGGGATATTCGTTCATGAAGTGTCCTCTCCACCCACAATTAAAACAAGTCTGTTGTTTGACAACTTCTCCTCTCCTTCCCTTTCCCTCTAATTTCTTCTTGTTTTCTAGGTATCTTTTACTTGATTCACCTTTTCCCATTCTTCTCAAGTTGTTTCTTTTAACAAAGTTTTTATAATTTTTTTTGGTAAACATTGCCATTTAATCACTTGAGAATTCATCTTCCGAAACATCTTCTTTTGTTTTCTTTTGTTTTAAGAAAGATTTCAAGTTATTGGATTTGTCCTTTGATTGTTCAAATTGTAGTTCATACGTTTGTAGTGTACCAACCAAATCATCGATGTTCATTAGAGACACATCTCTGTTATCTTCCATAGCCACAACCTTGGGCTTGAATCTTTCTGCAAGATTCTGGAAATTTTGGTACATACCTTGTCCTCGGATATCCCTTCACCTAAAGCTTAGATTCACAACGTCTCTTATCTTGGAATAGAAATCCATGAAGACTTCATCCTCCCTCATTTTAACAGTATCAAACTGATTTTGGAGGATCTGAAGTTTGGACCTCTTAACTATTGACGTCTTTCATGAGTTCTTTCAAGAACTTCCCATGCCTCCTTTGAAATTTTACAGGACATAATTCGTTTGTACTCGCTATCAGATACTGCACAGTTAAAGGCATTCATGGCTTTGCCATCAGCTGTCTGAGCAATTTTTTTAGCAGGGGTCCAAACGGCATAAGGTTTGGGCGTCACAAACATGGTTGAGATGGTTGTTGTTATCTTTTCTTCCATGGGTTCCTGCCATCTAGTCTTAAAAATATCCCATACCGATGAATCTAAGGAAACAAAAAAACTTCTCATTTTGGCCTTCCATGAGGCATAGATTGTTCCATCGAGGTAAGGGGGTTTGGATATTGCATGACTGTCTCCCATGGTGCTCTAGCTTAGATCAACTCGGATTGTTAAATCCTTATAAATAGCACTAGGCTCTGCTACCAATTGAAAGTTCTCCCTTGGTGCACGATTGACTCTAGAGGGAGGGAGAGGGGAATAGGTCAATCTAAAAATCGTTGGTCTTTTTAAAATTCCTTGATTGATTTATTGAGTGCAGCGGATACAACAATCAATTGTGTATGTGTGTGTTAACAAACGTGATTAAACAATCAACACGATAAGTTAGATCTAACATCACAAACACAAGGACACAAGATATATAGTGATTCGGTTAGCCAACCTACATCCACTGTTAGGACTCGCTCAACCTTGAGTTATCCCCAAATTCACTAAGTGGGGACTTACACCCTAACAATTAGAGTAGGAATTCTACCTCACTCAATTGGCTGGGAATTCCACCCACCACATGTGCCAGAGACGACGCTCTAGATTTTTTATAGTGGTTCCGGAGCAAGCATCCTTAATCCACTTTCAGGATAAAGGTTTTAAAACCAAAATTAAAACTAAGAAGCACTTGCCTTGAAGCTCTTTCTCGAAGATGTATGCTTCTTAAAGATCCACCCAATGTGTGTCGGCGCTCCTTCCTCTAGCTGTTGAAAAGCAATCACAATTGCAGGGTGACTAGGAAACTTGTTTGACCAAATCTTTCTAAGTTTGTATGTTTCTATTTCTCTTCTTTTTCTCTTTCTCTAACTCAATCAATAGATTGGTTGTATATGATTCTCAGGGGAAGGTACAGGAGAGTTGATCGTTCCTTTGAGTGTGTGACTTTTCTCAGTTCAAGGAAGATCATTAAATGATCACACAACACTCATTTATAGAGGAGTATTCATAGTTTTTCAAATTGTCCAGTACCGACTGTTCATATTTATTATCATTCAACCACCCGACCTTTACAAATTAAATGCAGTCCCAACGACAGTATTAATTCCCGGTCGACTTGTCGGTGTCACCGATGGGTCGATAGTCATGGCACCGAGAGGCCGGTCCATATGAGGGTCTCGATCTGGAGCAACACTATGCAGACAAAGTTTCATGTTGCGAAACTTGTCCTCCCTAGAACGACCTATCGCCCTTTACCGAGGGGTCGGTTCTGGTACTATCGATCGGTCTTTAAATACAGAGATGTTTGTTTTCTCGAGAGTCCATCTGAGTTTTAAGTTCTAAAACTCACAAGTTATCATCGACGAGTCGTGACCACGAGGGGTCGTTAAATTCATCGCTGAGGGGTCGGTGCATACGATACTCTCGATCAGAGGCATACCCAAAATGACAGTTCTATGATCCAGAACCTTTGTCAATCTGGCCGACCATTCTTTGACCACGATGGGTCAATCCTGTCTCCACCGAGGGGTCGGTGAGAACGATTGGTCGAGCTGATAGTGAACTTAATTCATATTTCCAAGTTTGCTTCCAATTCATTGTCAAGCTTCCTCTCTAAGTTTTTCATTGTTTTACCATTTATTCAAGTGGGCCTAGGAATGGTCCTCCTAAGGTGTGGGTACCATCTAAAGTCATCTATGACCAATATACTGTTTTGTGATTGCCATAGTGATGAGCTTCAATCTGGTAGAGCATGATCTTCAATCTTGATCATCTTGAGTCCTCAAGCTTCTTAGCAAATGCTTCTTCCCGAGTCATGGAATTTACAAACAAATGGACTCGGCAAGTCGGGGCACTAAAACACAGTACACTAGTCAAAATGCACATCAAATACGGATTAAATCCTTATTCAACCCACATAAATATCTCTCAGATGATCATAATAAATTCTCACTCAGCTAACATGGATCCCTAAACCCTACCGTATGGAATCATACATATATTAGCAGTTGGTATTTAACAATACTATGCTGTAATAAACACAGTTTATATCGACTGTAATTCAAGAAGTGCACACAAGTTCTACCAGTTACCGTACTCTCCGGTCGGGTACGTCTACCCTCTACTTATCGTTTACCTTATAGATGCGTATTTCCTGCAACACATCGTTAAACGCAGAATACGTGTATTCCAATCGGAATCAAGGCTGGATTTTGCTCTATCTCAAGATCTCCAACAAATAACCAGTCAGCCTCTAGGAATAAGTGGTTTTCGTTCTCCGTTTTAGAATGGCTAGACCTCGACATCCTGAACACTCTGTCGTTTACGTTTCATATGCAGAAACAATCATTCATCCCCTTACGTGTGAACAGTGTCGGTATTGTGTTCTTGTCTGTTCACATCCTTTCTGTCAATAAAATGACAACGAATATCAACTCATTACCGTAGGACTAATGGTGTCGAATTTTCAGAATTTAAATGCAAAATGAATGCATCTTGATAACATAGTGTGGTTGAATCTCTTCATCTTTAACTGGCAAGTATTTTGAGTTGAACTGTTAAAAACGTTAAAACCAAGTAAATAATTTATACACTGATAAAAAGAGTCCTAAAAATCATTCTGAGAATATTTTTCAAAAATTGTCTGTTGGTCTCGACATGTCGTTCCTGTCGATATGTCGGGTACATCAATATGTCGCCCAGTCGATATGTCGACTACTCTTTGCTCTTTCTCTTGTGTTCAATCATAATGCTCGACATGTCGAATATCTTCGACCCATTGACTACACCGTGCTGACAAGCGTGTACTACTCTGCTCGACATGTCGACAACTTAGATGTGTCGAATTTACTTCCGTCGATATGTCGACAAAGTCGACTAGTCTCTGTTCGATATGTCGATTATTAAGATGTGTCGATTTTTCTCTCGTCGATGTGTCATTTTTGACAAACCTAGATATGTCGACGTCTTCGACACGTCGGTCAGCATAATAAGGACACCTCATATAGCTAGATATGTCGACGGCACTTCAAACATAAAACTATTTTTCGGGTATTTTCTTCTCTGATTTTTCATAGAAAATCTACTGAGTATTTTTCTACCAAAATTTAAACAGAGCTTCTACTAAGTATAATCTATTAAGGAAAAATATTAAATTGAAGAGGAAACTTATAGAGGTTTGCAAAAAAATCAACACAAGAGGGCTGCTTGAAGAGTTTTGAAAATGAAATGTGAAATAATAAGTTTATCTTTTGAAACCCAACCCATATTTATAGGCTTCGAAAATAAGCCTTCGGTGATTTTCCACCGTGAATTAGGGTGTCATTTAGATTTACATTCCCTTTTTCTTTTTAAAAAAAGGTAAAAAAAATAAACTTTTCTTCCTCCTTTTAAACACTTAAAATTAGGGATATTTAGGGGTTAATTTGATAAAGTTTGACACCATAGTCACATTGAGAATGCGGGTTTTAAGTAGGGTGGTAAAATAATATTTTCATTTCATTAATAAAAAATCCTCTATTTTTGCAAAATAACGTTTCATAAGAAATAACCCGTCTAAGTTATCTATATTTTTGAACTCTATTTTCTGGTGTTTTAAAATATAAATTCAATATTCTAAAAATACCAAAAGTTTAGTTAAAGCACATATTGGTTGTGATTCAAATCTGAAAATTTTCAGAACACCGGGTATACGACAAATCGGGGTTTTTAGATAAAGAGCGTCTCAACATTATATTTCGGTAAACGTTTGAAAATTTCGAAAATACCGCTGAGTAGAGCACTCAAAGAGATAGCGTGTGTGAAATTTTTGGTTTCCAAATTGGACATTAGAATGGTGTCGTACCCTCTGACAGTTTTAAAGACACCATTCATGATTTTTAAGTAAAAGATTAGACATTATGTAATGTCTAAAATGCCCTCTGAACTTTGTCGGGCTGGATCACTGAGCAAACAAGCTCCGTTCGGGTCACATAATACCTTTTTCGGAAGCTCTGTCTACACTCTATCATATTAACCGGTGACAAAGCCGAATTAACAGTTCTTAAAATTAATCATTTTTCTGATTAATGGTCGGATTATTGCACATATACATTGGTAAAAAGGGTTTGTGCCCTGGCTTACCAAGTCAGTTGTTTGTCAATTCCATGACTCAGGAAAAACATTGCCTTGGAAGAATGAAGTAATGATACAAGACTCAAGGGGCGATGAAGATTGGATCAAGGATTGAAGATGGAAGATCAAGTTTTGAAGATTCAAGCATCACCATGTGTATGGCAATCACATAGGTAAATTGGCCATAGAGGACTCTAGGGTGGACCCACACCTTTAGGAATCCCATAACTAGACTTAGGGATCATATTAGTAAATCTAATCTAAGTCTAAGTAAACCATTGACAACCAACAAAACAAGAGAGCTTAAAAATTACAAAACTGTTTTTACTTTCAGACAATATATCGAGCATGTCAAACCTTCGACTGGGACAGGACAGATCCATCATGGTCCTCAATATATCTATCAAAATGACAAAGGTTCTGGTTGGAAGACACTGTCATAATGGGTTGCTCTCAGATCAATAGTATCGTTTACACCGACCCATTGATATGGACAGGACAAACCCATCGGTGAACACAACGTATCGACCTAGGTTTACAGAGTTTTGGTTGGGAAGACTTTATATTTTTGTGTTGCTCTCTGATCGATAGATTGTGGTCACTAATCCATCGAGAGTAACAGGGCCGACCCATCAACAGAATCAATAATTTGATCAGGGTCAGACAGGTTTCTGGATGTGAAACTCTATATGTTTGAGTTAACCTCAGGACGACACGATCGTCAGTGTCGACACATCAACAATGGGCTCAACGACCCATAGACCAGATCGACCCATCGGTGACCCCGAGTTGGATTTATCTGGATGTCCATTTAAACTCCAGATTTTGGAGAAATTGGTTGGAGACATTGGACCCTTCACGTAGGAAAGTCTTAAGGCATTCCCAGAGATCCCAACCTCTCCCAACATCTCTCTAAGCACTTCACCTTGGTGAATCATTTAAATCCAATCAACATTTGATTGAGATAGAGAGAGAAGAAAACTAGTCTAGGATTCAACTTGTAAATCGATAATCCTAAAACCTCTTCCCAAACTTGTGGTTGCTCATACAATTGCACATCTTCGTCATCAATGACATCAAGTTGGAAGAGATCTTCAAGAAATGCATCTACATTAAGTGACGACAAAGGTAAGTGTTTCTTTTTATTTTTATTTTTATCATCTTGTGAACTGGATTAAAGCAAAGAGCTTGAACCACTATAAAAAATAGAGGTATAAGGATGTAGACTGGAGTAGGTTGAATTGGGTAAAAGTTTCATTCAATTATGTAAGTGGAATTCCTACTCTATTCATGAGGGCGTAATTCCCCACATAGTGAATTTGGTATAACCCAAGAGTGGGTGAGTCCAATAGTGGATATAGGGGGGATTTACTCCGAACCACTATAAATCGTGTGCTTTGGTCTTTGCTTGCGTGTTGATACTTTAACTTGTGCACTCTTTTTTCACACAACACATCTCTCTTGATTAATCACGTTTATTCCACTGCAAATCATTTTAATTAATCAAGAAATTTGTGAAGACCATTAAAATTGGATTGTCCTATTCACCCCCCTCTAAGACAATCTAGCATAGCAGGAACTTTCAATTGGTATTTGAGCCTCGTGCTCTTCATAAGGATCTAACCATCCAAGTTGATCCTGTGCTAGAACATCAAATATGGATGCCTGAAAATCATCTATAGATCTCTATTGTTTGTTTATTCTATCTTGGAGTATTTGAAAACAAAAATAGAGAATATCTTGGCATCTTTTAATGAAATTGATTGGACCTCTATCAAGGATGATTTTATTTAAAATATTTGCAAATCTATGGATAATTCAATGGAAGGCTCCACCTCTTATACCCAAATGGAAAATCAAGAGAGAGGTGCAAATTTAAAAAGTTTCATTGCCTCCATTGTTCATGACCAAGAGGAATTCTCAAGTGAAGAAGAGAATGGTGAAAAGGATGTTGAAGAGGATGATGACCCCTAATAATCCTATGCTGCCTTGTACTTAAGAGTTTAAGATTGGCTAAGGATCTTTATAAGGTGAAAACTGAGAATGTCAAACTCTCTAGCCAACTTCATAGTGAAAATGTTGAAAAAGACCTTCTCTCATCAAATTTGAAAACTGCAAATGTTGAAATCATGAAATTGAGAGAATCTCTAAATTTTCTTCAAGAAACCTTAAAAATGCATGAGAATGATAACTTAAAGCTAAAGGAAGTTGGAAATATTTTGGAGATGAAAATTTGAAATTGGGCTAAGAGTTGAAAAACCTTAAGAAGAAATCTAAAGACATGTTTACCCAAGGTGATCAAAAATTTGAGAAACATCTCAAGTTGGGTAAACCTCATGGTACTAAATTTGGTAAGGGACTTGCAAAGTGAAATGGAAAAGGACCCAAAAACCAAACCAGATTAGGTAAAGGTCACACCACACACTCTTCAAATATAAGCTACTTTAATTGTGGTATAACTGGGCATTTCAAACATGAGTGCAAAACAAGAAAGATGTAGGTTAAAAAACAGGTGGCTAAGGTTCCTTCTCAAAATGCAAAGAAGAGAAAGAAGGAGATCAATGGAAGTTTACACCTTACAAAGAAGAATACGGTAACTCATGAATACATGAATTTTCGTAGGAAACACATTACACCTCACCACTTGCATCATCCCTACATAGGCAAATCTAATAGGGATAAATCAAGACCTCCTCATACGATGGATAGGAATATGATTATGAGGTTCTTGTTTGAAGTCAAAGAATTTGGGCCAAATGCTCGAAATGGAAAAATGAAAGAACCCAAATTCCAAGGAGTTGAGAAGAAAGGTCCAGATCAAAATTTCATATGGATCCCTAAGGGATAGGATCTTTCTCATGTCCTGCATTGGTATAAGTCTTCCGCATCATTGGAATATCTCTAGACCAAGTGTAGTTGAACTCAATCTTCATTCAAGTTAGTTCAAACAGCCCTTGTGCTGTGGCATGACACATTGACTCAAACAAGCAATTGATTGTACTTTTCTTGGCTATAGTACATGTCGTGCTTGGAGAGTCAAATAGTTGTGGATTAGATTCCATGTCCTACAATGGTAGCTCAGATGTGTTAAGGTTTTCCAATGTGGATTAACACATTTGACACATGTTTAGAATCTTAGTGGTATCTTTCCTTCATTCCATGTTGATTATTGGTATATTTTTGTTGATTGAATATATGCAAGATATTTGTGTGGCACATCTGTTCTTATTGGTAAACTCATCATATGCCATGTGATTTAAGTTTAAGAGGGAGATTTCAAAAGAAAAAGGTCATAAAAGGAAAATTCTGTTTTCTGTCTTGTCGACCCATCAGAAGCGGTGATGTGTCGGTAGAGCATAGATGGTTTTAGCTAAAACCCCTCTTCTAAAATGTTTGCTTCATTCCATGATCTTAAAATGGGTTGTATGTTTTGTGGAATGTTTACATGTGTGCTTCCACATAATGCTTTAAGTTTAGGATATGTCTTACTTCATCTCATTCCTTGTCTCAAGATATTTGTATATCTTTTTGAATGAATGAATGATGTGTATTGCCTCATGTATAACAAATGTATGTGCTTGCATTATATGGTCTCATCTCTGTACTAAATTGGTAGTACCATGTTTGAGAGATGATCTTGTGCACATACAAAGTGGTGCTTCATTCCATGAATTTAAATTTGCGAATCTCATTTGGAATGAATCTTGGTCCATGATTATGAATGGTATTGATGATCCAAATGTGATCAAGATTTAAAAAGGGTAATCCATTCATACACCATTCAAAAATTTTAGAACCTCAATGGAGTAATCATGAGTGAATGGTAAATGTTATTGAAAGCATGGGAGCTAAAATGATGTTTGACAAACACTTGTATGGTTCATATTGAACATTTACCTCTTTCACCATTCCATTGATCTCATATAGGTATATCTTGGAGCATTTGAAACTTGTTTTTGCTAGTGTTTGCAAATATGGCTTTCATGATATTATATATGTTGCATATTTATTGAATGCCATATTTTTCTCATACTTCATTTCCATGCATCTTATTGGTACATATTATGTGAAATGAATGTATGTCATGTGTGCTTTTGGTTCTCACTCCTATTTTTATCATCGGTATATGTTATGAGGAATGTTGTGGGTTCATAAAGCACCAAGTTTTGCTAAACCGAAGAATGCCTTATCAAATGACTTCACACAAGGGCCATGGTCTTTCAAAATGGTAAATTGAAAATGCCCATGATTATTGGAGTTGTTTGGATCAAAATTTTAGTTGGATTTATAAAGGAAAATTGATCCAAAATCCACTCTAATTTGTGCAAATGTTAATGAATTGGTTTGAATCATCAAATGGCACAAATTGGTGTGTGAATGTTTTGGCATTTATTGGTATTCATTTCTAAGACCTTACATAGTGGTATCTTAATATGAAATGAATATGTGCATTCAAAGCTTGAATTGCAAAACTTGTTGTCTTGTGGACTTGCATGCATCACAAGCACACACTCTCATCCCTCAATTGGTAAATCTTATAGGGATGAATTTATGTCTTTCCAATGTTCTTGTATATCACTATCTTGATGATCTATTAGACATTGGAAATGTGGATGCACCTATGGTTTGGCTTTCAAAGAACAAACAATGGTAAATCTTGATGCAAAAAGGATAATGGTAGTGAAAGCCAACATGGTTTTGTGGTCCAAATGTAATGGACTAGGTGCATTGTGCTCTCAAAAGGTTGAGCTAAGGACAACAAGCTTTGGAAAGTTTTATGGAAAAAATAAGCCTCCATCTTCAAATGCTTAATGGATTCCAAGGATAAGGTTCATTCTTTGTTCCTTCATTGGTGAATATTTTGTTGAATGGACTAAGTTGTATTTGTTGTTTGATGCATTTGTGCTTGTATTGGTAAAAACGTTTATGCATCATTCTTGAACTATGCTCTTTATTGGTATAATTTATATAGTTCATTGTTTTCACTCATAAGCTCTTCTCATGGAGAAATTTCTTGTATGAGTGATTCTCTCCTCATGGCATGCATAGCTATCTTTCAAAATTGGTATAATTTTTTAAAATGCTTGTGCCCCTTCCCTTCTTCTCCTATCTAGTCCAACAGTTGGGACTCGTTAAAGCACATTGGATTGGTATATCAGTGCTTAGCACCCTTTTTCAATTTATGACAAAAAGGGGGAGAAACTTAGAAGATTGGAATAAGCTTAGGAGAAAAGATCTGAGGGAGAGAAGATGTTTTGGGAGAAATCTCAATGATAAAGGGGGAGTTTAATCATTGATTAAGGGGGAGGAAAATCTCAAAGGATAGTCCATGCATTAAAGGGGAGAAATATTCTTTTTATTGGACTAATGTTTGAGGGAGAGATCTCTATGCTTCCACCTAGCTTGCCTTGTTGTTTGTATACATGTATATCATTGCAGGCACACCTTGAGGGGGAGCAAAGCATCTTGATGCATAGAGTCCTAGTTTTGTCATTTGAATTAGTACTTAATTGGTGTATCAATTTGTATTCAAATGTATATGGATTGGGTTAAGTCATCTAGCCTGTATTCATAGCTTCTAGGTTTTTGTCTTGGAAATTGACAAAGGGGGAGATTGTTAGTGCCTCGGCTTGCCGAGTCACCTGTTTGTATTTCATGACTCAAGAGAAACATTGCCTTGGAAGAATGAAGGAATGATACAAGACTCAAGGGGTGATGAAGATTGAATCAAGCATTGAAGATGGAAGATCAAGTTGGTGATTCAAGCATCACCAAGTGTATGTCAATCACATAGGTAAATTGGCCATAGATGACTCTAGGGTGGACCCCACACCTCTAGGAAGCCCATGACTAGACTTAGGAATCATATTGGTAAATCTAATTTAAGTCTAAGTCGACCATTGACAGCCAATAGAACAAAAGAGCTTAAAAATTGCAAAACTGTTTTTACTACCAGACAATACATTGAGCATGTCGACCCAACGAATGGGACAGGACAGACCCATCGTGTTCCTCGATATATCGATAGGAATGACAAAGGTTTTGGTTGGAAGATACTATCATAATGGGTTGTTTTCAGATCGATAGTATCGTGTACACTGACCCATCAATATGGACAGGATAGACCCATTGGTGAACACGACATATTGACTTGGGTTTACAGAGTTCTGATTGGGACAACTCTGTATTTTTGTGTTGCTCTTTGATCGATGCGATCATGGTCACAGACCCATCGAGAGTAACTGTAATACCCTGATTAGGCGAGTTTAGTCTAACAAATCTCTCTTAGACTGGTTAATCTCGAAGATTACAGTTAGGGCTTTGTGACAAGCCCAGGTGTCACCCAATCTGAGATCGAAAGCTTAGTGATCCAGCTCGTCCAGCTAGAGGGGCAAAATGGTAATTTACCGCTTATTGTTATTATTTTATTTATTGTGTTATTATGTGACTACTATTGGATGATATTATTCTCCTTAATCAAGGATTTCTATTTCTGATTTTAAAATAATTTTATTTTCAGAAAATGGTATTTAAAACCGCCCGTCAAAACCCCGAAAGAGAGAAATAAATATTTTTAAATGGTTTTAGAAATGAGAAAATCTTTGAAACAAGTATAGTATGTTAGACCATTTTAGTATGGTCTAGTTTATTCTTTGAAACCCCAAAAATGAGGATTTTAAATCATTTTATTTAACACAAGTTAAATTTAGTAAATAATGTTAAATTGTGATTTTTATTTAAATCTATGGTTTTTAATGAGTTTTAAATCTCCATATTTTTATGGTAATTAGAGTTTTTAAAACCCAACTTATCTGTCAGGTTGGATTAAAAATTTTGAGCTTTTAAAATCATATTTTAAGTTGAAAATTATATTTTATCAAAATTGGGGGCCTTTTTGCAAAACTAAAAACTTGGAGGGACTGATTTGCAACCAGTCACCCAAACAGTATCGTTACTGTTGGGGACGTAGGCAGCAGTGGCATGCAGCCTCCGGCTGGCCACCCTTCATTGATCAGTGATCTCTATAAGATCACCCATCCTCAGCTGGATTAAACTCCCTCAGATTTCTTACCGTAAGCTTAGAGGAGGAGTTTTTCAACCCACGAACTCGAGTGAAGGTAACCAATATGTTCCTCTTTGAATTTCAGTCGGTTTAGAATCAAGAAAAACCAAATTTGGCCAAGTTTTGAGTGAGTAAAATGGTTTTGAAGTTTAAGGAAAAATGTGGGATTTCTTTTATCAGTGTGGTTTTGGTGTTAAAATCTAATGGCCTATTAAGTTTTAAAGTCTTAAACCACTCCTTATGGAAAGAGGACTCTCTGAGGAGTCTATCTGACCGGTTGGATGTGAAAACCGAATCCAGAAAACCCACTGTTTCTGGATTCGCATTTCATGTGTCACTACCCATTACTATCTGCTATTGCAGACAGAGGAAGAAGACTACTCTCGGACGATCCGAGAGTTGTGCATCGGACGATCCGAGGGTAACCCCCTTCGGACGATCCGAATGTAACCCTTCGGATGTTCCTCTTCGATTCGAAGTCCTGAAGCATCCGAGGCTAGTCGTTCTCAGCCGGATGTTCCGAGTTGTGTTTGGAAGGACCGAACCCCTCTCGGACGATCCGAGCTTCACTCGGCATGATCTGAGACACACAGACCCACCGAGACCTGTTTTTCTTATTTTTCAGTTCGGAAGAACCTTCGGACAATCCGAGACCTGATCTTCGGACGGTCCGAAGCCAGACCTAAGTTTCGAAGTTTGTGACTAGCTTAGGCAGTGCTTCGGATGATCCGAAGCCACAATACTTGCTTCCGAGGCATGTTCTGAGGAACCCAGTTTTTTAGTGTAAACTCTTGATTGTTTAATGATGCATGTGATGTTTATACCCCTTAATAATTTAAAAGTGGTACTAACCCTCTTCTCTTAATACTATAGTGTATATATTATTGTATTCACTTCCAGGCCGACTCTATCTGTCGGGCACTGAGTGATTTCACTTCCAGGCCGACGTTATATTTGTCGGGCACTGAGTGACCTCAAGGCCTTACTCAATATGTGTAACACCCCAATTTCTCAATGAAATGGAAAATTACCAAAATGCCCCTGAGTTGTTAAATTAATTATTTTGTGATGTTAGGAAAGAAAATAGTGGGGCCCATTGCTCAAATTAAAATCATATGAGCATATTATGAATGTTAAGTTTGATTGGTTGGATAATTTTCATCATTTGGGTCAAAAATGGCTAAATGGGTCAAAGGGCCCAAATGGGACCCATCGGGTCTTATTGGATTATTTGACCGCTCTGTAAACTTAAATTAAATGGGGTTAAGCTTATTTTATTGGAAATCAAGTGGAGAAGAAATGGGTAGGCTTGATCCATATGTGAAAACCACTTACAAATGACCAAAATACCATAATTGGGTCATGGAGACAAAAACGGGTCAAGGAGCTAAAAGTGGACCCAACGGGTCGACTTGACTATTGTTGACCGTGTGAACCCTCAAGGGAGCTAAAACACGAGTCAAATCAGTTGAATGGGACTGAGGTGAGTTGGAATTAAATCAAGTTATGAGTCAACTCATGTGCATTAAATGAAATGCATTAAGTATGTGAGTTGGGTGAATTGAAATGGAAATTTAAATGATCTTGAGTTGGGTGAATCAAAAGGGAAATTGAAGGGGCTGTAAATCAGTGAGTCTAATGGGAATTGGAAGAGGTTGGCTGGTCTCAAACCAACCAAAACAAGTCCCACACGTTGGGGACTTGTTTTGGTGAGTTCCATGGTGAATATTAAATGTAAATACATGGGTTTGAGGTGAGTTGCTTGGGAAGCTGTATGGCTGCATGGGTAGCTGCCAAGGGGTGCCTTGGAGGGCACCCTATGCCCATCATTTTGTGCATGAGTTGATGAGGAAGTGGAGGGGTGTTGATGGCTGAAATACAAAACCAATGAACACCATCACTTGGCCAATTTATCATTGCAAAGCCTAAGACTTTCCTCATCTCTCTCTCCCTCTCTCCTCTCTCCAATTCGTTGTTCTTCTTGGCTGGAACAACAGAGCTTTTGGTACCAAATATTCAAGCATACAACCAGCAAGGAGTTAAGGAAGCAAGGATTAAAAGTTAAGAGCAAAAGGCAAAGGAAAGTGGTAAGTTTTTCCCATTGATTTATGTTTAATAAAATGGGTAAAATAAGACATGATTCGGCCATGTGATGGTCAAATCTATCAAAGGGTTAAAGTATGATTTTTTTATGCCCAATTAGATGGAAAACATGGACATAGGGTTCGGCCACTTTGGATGGCCGAACCCCATGAAATATTATGGTTAATCTTGATGGTTTTGTAAGATTTAAACCATGCAAGTATAGGACTGATTTTGGAGGTTTAAGATACATACTTTGGAAAGATTGAAAGCATGGATTTGAATGTCATAATTTGGCCATGCTATGGCCGAATTTGACAAGGGTCTAAACCATGGAAGAAGGTGTCAAAAAGAAATGAAATGAACCATTGGGTTCGGCCACTTTGGGTGGCCGGACCCCATGAAAAGAGTTGGTTAATGGTTATGGTTTTTGAAATTTAAAATCATCCATTTGGGGACTGTTTTTACATATTTTATTAAGATTTAAAATACATGCTTAAAGAGGGTTAAAACATGGGTTTGGATATCAGAAAAGGCTGAAGATATGTGGTCTAATCAGTGGAGTAAAATTGGAAAAGATGGACCATGGGATCGGCCATCTTGGATGGCCGAATCCCATGATATGGTGTTGGTTTTTGGATGATTTCTTTGAGAGTTAAAACCTGATATTAATATACTGTTTATACATGTTTATATGAGGTTTAAAAACAGTAAACATAGCCATTGGGTTCGGCCACCATAGAGGGCCGAACCCCATGTAAAAGAATGTTGGTTTCATGTTGGAAAAACATGTAAACCATAGACTTTTTATGGACTGTTTTGGATGATTTCTTTGAGAGTTAAAACCTGATATTAATATACTGTTTATACATGTTTATATGAGGTTTAAAAACATTAGACATAGCCATTGGGTTCAGCCACCATGGAGGGCCGAACCCCATGCAAATTATGGTTGGCTTTAAGGTGTTTGAAACATGGAAACCATAGAACTTTGGTGGACTGTTTTTGGATTTTTATTTAAGAATCAAATCATGTTATAGAAGGGATGATAAACATGGATCTGAATGACAAGAAGACTGAAGTTAATATGGGTTTAAACAGTAGATTTAAACTGATATTATGGACCATTTGGATCCCATGAAATGTTGTGGTCATTCGGACAAAGTGATTAACTTATTTCTATGGTTTTGAGAGGTAAAAATGCAGTAGTAATATACTGATTAATACTTGTCTAAATGAGGATTTAAAACATATACATAAGGACCAAGACATGGACATAGGGTTCGGCCACTTTGGATGGCCGAACCCCATGTTAGTTTTGATGATGTTGGTGAGTTTTAAACCATATAAAATATGGTGTTTGATGTGATTTATGGAAGTTTAACTTGCTGTTATTGGTTGGCCAACATAGGGCTGAACCATGTCATTTTAAAAGGGTTAAGTGTTCAAGAGTTGATTAAATAAAGTAGGAAGTTAAATCCTCAGTTGGTGATGTTCGGCCAAGGGCATGGTCGAACCCCACATGATGCGGATGGGTCGTAGATGTGATTGAATAAGTAAATGATGTTATGATTTGCTGATTGGTATAAGGATAAGGTACCGGAAGTCGAACGACGTGCGAGTCGTGACCGGGTGACGCGAAAGAAAGATCAGTTACTGAAGGGATTCTTAGGTAGGTTTCCTACCTACTTGTAACCACGATTTTTACCCAGTTTTTCTTATGATACTCTTGTTTTAATATATGTGTTGCAAATAATATATTATGCATTAAAAATGACATACAGGCATTGGCATCTCATGCATAGTCATGGGATAATGAATGAAGTTCTACAGTGATGGCTACAAATGTACATGATGGGGGTTGCTCATTGCATGTACATAGAAGAGATGAAAGTGTGTTGTAATTTACCTTGTCGGTGCAAGGCACGTCAAGTGATGGCTACAAATGTACATGATGGGGGTTGCTCATTGCATGTACATAGCAGAGATGAAGTGTGTTGTAATTTACCTTGTCGGTGCAAGGCACGCCAAGTGATGGCTATGAAGTACATAATGGGGGATGCCCATTGCATGTGCATATTTCATAGCATCGTTTTAACTGTTTTTAATGATCATGTAATATGATATATATGCATGTTTTATATGCTGACATGTGGTAGCCCTGATTCGGGAACCTACTGGGCGCGTTGATCAACGCCCTAATTCTATCCTCAGAAGAGATTGCAGGTACAAGCAAAGGGAAAGGAAAGGTCATTGACCGGGAGGGGAGCTGAGCCTAAGTGCTTTAATGATGGATTTGGATTACGTTATATTACTGTCACTTGAATATTTTGTTGGACATGTAATAATTCGTTACTTGCTATGGTTTGATTAGGATAATAACCTTTGGATGATTGATCTATGATATTTAATGTTTAAGACTGTTACTTGCTATCTCGTTTTTCTATTCCGCAATTAATCTAGGTTATTCCGCATGTTGATGTTAGTTCCATGTGTGATTCATTATCATGGTCTATTCCATGTACACATGGGTGGCCAGTTAAGGTTCAGACTTGGGTAGTCTGAACTTAACTCGCGTCGTGACGCCGCCCGCTCTCTTTCGATGTTTTATTATAATTTAAAAAAAAAAATTAGACTCTGAAATCCTCAGAAAGGGCGGGGCGTTACAATATGTCAATCTGGTTCTATCCAGAAGACAACCGAGATGTGACCTGAGTATCTAGACCTAACTCAATAAGTCAATCTAGTCATGCCTAGAAAACGATATGAGTTTTGGACTGAGCACCTTATTTCTATATTGTGGATTATCGTAACTTAAAATGGTTAGAAACCAAGTAGGAGACTCAATTCCATTTACCTTGGAGATTTTTGGGAAAACAAGTATGGTTTTGAAATACTACTTGTATGTATACATTTGGATGCTATGTATGTTGACCTGTTATTGATTGTGCACTTGTTTGCTTGTGAACAGAGACCGCGATACCACACATTTTCGGTGAGGGAACTTAACTTTGCAGTAGGTGTAAACAGGTTATATGAGATGGATCTTGAGCAATGAGTGGTTTCAAGTTGATAAACCCACCCATTTGCCTAGACATGATGTACTTATGTAAGAAGTGCTTATGATGCTTATAAATGTTTATGATGTTGATCATATGAGATGTGTAGTACTGCTTCCACGTGCCCTTGACTATTAAATCAATATCGGCCATGTGTGTGAGATGACTTACATCTACTAGACCAGGGGTGTCGACAGTTGCTGACTTGAGGAGTGTAAGTATCGGCCATGTGAGGGCCAGAGATGTACTTGCAATGATGTATTTTGACCTTGTCGGGACTTAATACAATGGTCTCAGCGTAATATGTAGGCGTTACGTTGGATGACAGCAGTAATGGAAAAGATGATGAAATTATACTTGATATTGAGAATTTATTATCAAGCATGAGATATTATATTGCAACTGTTGATTTTGTACTAACGTGATGTTTCATTAGACTGCACTATTATATTTCCTTCATTGGGCTAGTTAGCTCACCCCACTCATATTTTAGGAGATGTGCCCTAGAAGGAGAACCCTCCGTATGAAACTTAGGATGGATAAGCTGCTGCGTTGCCTTAGGATTCCCATTGAGGGGAATTCCGTTGTCTTTGCTTTTTAGTTCCTTGAACTTTTTGCTTATGTAAAGTACCGTGTGTGGTACTTAATTTGCATTGATATGATGTATTAAACTACCATCTGTTCTGTAGTTACTCTGATGGTGTTGAAATAATAATTCGATGTTTGGAATTATGTGTGTTGTGGTTGTGTCTCTTTTGGGTAGACTTATGGTATGAGTTTGAGTCTGCATGCTGAGATCATGCGTGACTTTTGGCCTAACCGTTGATCCGGCCCAATTAAAATTCTTGAGTTAAGTTTCAACAAAAGAAAAAAGAATCAGTCGCATTCCGGGCCCATCTTTCTGGTCGGGGCGTGACAGTAACATGATCGACCCATCGGTGGAATCAATATGTCGATCAGGGTCAGATAGGTTTCAAGATGTGAAACTTTGTATGTTTGAGCTAGCCTCAGGACGATACGATCGTCAGTGTCGACACGTCGACAATGGGCTCAACGACCCATCAAAGAACTCAACCCATCGGTAGTGACCGTTTTATATCCGTTGGAAGTTCATTAAATGCTTAACGGTCACATTGCAATGGCATTATTCAAGTACCAACCCATCGGTGATTTAGGCCATTTTTTGGATCGTCTGAGCCTTACAAGCCTACCTTTGGTCATTTTATCCTGATAGTTCCCATTTTCAACCTTACTGAAAAATTAGCCTAATTTATTGATCAACGAAGTTTACCATACCCAACTCCGGTTGTGGAGTTTGTGTAACGCCCCGCCCTTTTCACTATGCCGAAAATCAGAGTATTTTTTTTTTAAATAGAAAAGTAAAAGAGATCTGAACGTCACGATGCGAGTTAAGTCCGAACTTCTAAAGTCCGACCCTTAACTGGCCAACCATACATGTGCATGGACTAAGTCCACAAATACGGTTCACATGCAATATGTTATACATGCGGATTAGATCATAACTGCGATCACGCTCATCATTCCTTTCATTTCATGTGTCATCCACTAGGGTAGAAGTAGGGCGTTAGACAACGCGCCCAGTAGGTATTCCAAATAGGGTTAACACATGGTTAATACAAATCATAAAGATAACATAATATTAAAACCATGTAAAACAATGCCATGCCATGGTGCTTATGCAATGAGTCCCACCCATCACAAATACATGTATCCTCTTGATGGAATTCTCCTCATCAAGGTATCCCCACAGTTGCCTTACGGACGCCCCGACGGAGTGTGTTCTCCGGTTACTACTTGATGGATAATGCACATCAAAGTCTTCCCACGAATGCTTTACGGACAACCCGACAGAGCGTGGCCTCTGGTTACAAACATTCCTCCCATGCCATGCATGAGATTTAAGTGAACACATGCTATGTAATAATATAATCATAGCATAAAAACCTCATATTTGAAACATATTATTTTTACAACATAACTCATCAAAATAAGAATTAAAATTATCATACATATCCCATGGTTTCAAAGAGGTAGAATCCTACCAATGACCACTAAAGTGACCTTGCGTTTTAATCCGGCAACCGCCCACGATTGTGCACCCCTTGTGAGGTCCCGTTACCTTATAACATGTCAATCAATCAATCCCATGTTCCTTTTGATTTACAATTAAGTCTAAGTCTATAAACACAACTTTGTGGGGTTCGGCCATACACCATGGCCGAACCTCACTCAATTGGTTTTAGTCCCTCCTTTGATTTATTAATCAATCATCACTAAGTTAACCAAAATACACCTTAGTGGGGTTCGGCCATACAACATGGCCGAACCTCACCATCTTGGTTTTGTGCCCTTCTTTTCAATCCTTTGATCTTTTAAATTTAGTCCAAGATCATGCCATCCCTGATTCATAAAACCAAACACTTATAAGTTAATCATCTAACCTTATTAACACCCTAAATCCATAAAACAATCCCCATGGGGTTCGGCCATACACCATGGCCGAACCCATGGTCCATCATTTTCACCTATTTACATCTTTGCCATTATCCCTCCATGGCTAATTACTTAGTTTATTTACATATGACCTAAGTCCCAAAAATGATCCATACCTGATTCCTTAATCCAAAAACATAAAGCCATTAATGATTTCTAATCATGCTTAAATCTCCAAATGGCCCATTAAAATGGTCCATGGGGTTTGGCCATACACCATGGCCGAACCCATGATGCCTTATTTCCATGTTCTCCATTAAATTAATTTACCATTTTAAGTTCATAAACAAGTCCCTCCATGGTTGGTCTTTTTAACAACCTATTAAGATCATTAACCAACTTCCATGATTTTCATCCTTCAAAAACCATCCAAACCAATGATATTCTTCCATGGGGTTCGGCCATACAACATGGCCGAACCCTATGGTTCGTCATTTCCATTAAACTAAATGATACCTCCATTTAAACCCTTTAAAACCTTTTAACATCATAAACATTTATCTATGATTTTCCATCCTTTAAATCCATTATAATTCACTAATATCCTTTCCATGGGGTTCGGCCATACAACATGGCCGAACCCTATGGTTCATTACTTCCTCTTGAAAATCATTTAGACCCATATAAATTCCTTAATAACTTTCCATGGGGTTCGGCCATACAACATGGCCGAACCCTATGGTTCATCATTGAGTCTTTAGCCATAATAAAATTAGGGTTCGGCCATTGCTTCCTTGACCTTCTTTCCTTAATTATGCAAATTAATCATGTACTTACCGATTCTGCGACTCCTCTGGTTTCTTTCACTCCTTCTTGCTCCTTTCCTTCCTTAGCCTTTTCTTCCTTCCTTCTTGATCTTTGGCCGAGATTGATCTTGATGGATTCCCTTGGGGTGGTTTGGCCAAGAGGTACATATTTGAGAGAGGGAGAAAGAGAGAAAACTTGAGATAAAACTCTAAGTCCTTTGTCTTGAGAGGGAATCGACCTTGAGTGCGAGGGAGAGAGTGACTTGAAACAAAACCCTTTCCGTGGTTAATGAGGGTCGGCCAAAGGTGGTGTCCCTTGGTGGCACCCCTTTGTAACTCCCATGTCCTTTCACCTCCCTCCTTAAAGTTTCATTTGGGGGTTTCATCCATGAGATGAAACACCCATGTCTCCAACGGTGTTGCCTTGACTTGGATTGTGTAACAACAATAAAACCGTCCACCTCCCATTGATGTTCCATTTTGGAGTTTCATTCCATGAGATGAAACTCCCATCCCAACGTGTATGCCTTGACTTGGATTGTGTAATAACAATAAAACCGTCCACCTCCCATTGATGTTCCATATTGGAGTTTCATCCCATGAGATGAAACTCCCATTTCAACGTGTATGCCTTGAGTTGGTTTTTGAAACAACAAAACACCTTCACCTTCACACTCCACTCACTTAAGATGAAGGTCCCATTAACTTCCCATCCAACTCACCATAACTCAATTATTTTTCATTCTTTTAAAAACTCAACTCATTTAACTCACTTAAAATCAACTCAATTACATAGTTCCATTTCCAACTTAATTCAGCCCAATATAATTAAGCTTGAACTCACTTGGTGGTCAACCAAGTCAACCACGACCCATTAGATCCCAATTGGGTATTTGGACCCAATTGACAATTTTGACCCAATTAAATACATCTCACCCATTTAATTCAATTGAAACATAACCACCATCCGTTGAGTCTTAATTGGGCAATTGACCCGACAACTTACCCATCTAAGGTCCATATCTAATAATTCACAAATTAAAGGGGCAACTTTCATATATATATATATATATATATATAGATATTGATAACTTGAAAATCCGGGGTGTTACAGTTTGAGCCTTATTGAAATATCTATGACCAATTCTAGAACTCAGAAAAGGTTATAGATGGAAATTGGGATGGTACTCTGAAAAATAAACAGGAAAGAAAAAGAAAAAAAAGAAGGGAACACCCGGATACCAAAGAAGGATGTGAATAAGAAGAGAATGGTACTTTGAAAAATAAACAGCAAATAAAAAAAGAAAAGAAAAAGAAAAAAGAAAAAGCAACATCCGGACACAAAACAAGGATGTGAATAAGAAGAGAAAAATAAAGGAAAAAAAAAGCTTTGAAAAGTACTGAAAAGAAAAATAGAGGAAAAATATCTCATTACAAAATAATGAAGACCTCTAAGCATTTCTGTCCAAAGTATTACTTTTAGAGCCTTCTATCTTTCTTTAATTTGACCCGATCCCAAGCCACGTTTCGTCCTATAGGAAGTCCTATTGATCTTAAGCCCAAAAAATATTGTTTTATGTGGAGAATAGACGAGGGAAAATGGTGGTATTTGACTCAACGTTCTTAGGAAAGTGGCATCCATTCATGAGATCATTTATTTTCCTTGGTATGTGCCGTATTTGATAATACATATGTGAGATATTTTCATTTGAATATATAAACTCTACTCACATATACCTTAAGAGAAAATAAACCCAAACCTCTGAATGTTAATTGAAAATTCCCTTTACGAGCTAGAACACAATTGACCCTAGAGGGGTGTTTGGGTGGGGGGGGGGGGGGAATAGGTCAATCTAAAATCGTTGGTCCTTTTAAAATATTACTTGATTTATTAGTGCAACGGATACAACAATCAAGTGAGTGTGTGTCAGCAAATGTGATTAAACAATCAACACAAGAAATATAACTCTAACACCACAAGCACAAGGACACAAGATATATAGTGCTTTGGTTCGCGAACGTACATCCAATGTTAGGACTCACTCAACCTTGAGTTATCTCCAAATTCACTAAGTGGGGACTAACACCCTCACAATTAGAGTAGGAATTCCACCTCACTCAATCGGCTGGGAATTCCACCCACCACATATGATTGAGGCTATGAGACCTTTTGATACATCAACTTTTCGTTTGGTCTCTTGATCCGAATCACTCTCTGATTCAGAGGTTTCCACATGGGACATACCCACATTCATAGCCTTCTTTATTTTATCTGAGAGACATTCATTCATGAAATGTCCTCTCCCCCCACAATTGAAACAGGTCTTCTCCTTGGTGACTTCTCTCTCCATTCCTTTTCCTCTGTTTTCTTTTTGCATTCTTGGGTATTTTTTACTCGTTTCACCCTTAACCATTTTTCTCAAGTTGTTTCTTTTTACAAAATGTTTGTAAAACCTTTCGGCAAACATCATTTCATCACTTGAGAATTCATCTTCCGATGAAATTTCTTTTGTTTTCTTTTGTTTTAGGGAAGATTTCAAGGCAATGGATTTATCCTTTGGTTGTTCAAAATGTAGTTCATAGGTTTGTAATCAACTAACCAAATCATCAATATTCATTAAGAACTCATCTTTATTGTCCTCCATAGCCACAACCTTGGGTTTGAATCTTTTAGTAAGATTTCGGACAATTTTGGTACATACCTCGTCCTCGGGTATCTTTTCCCCTAAAGCGAACATTTGATTCACAATGTTGTTTATCTTGGAATAGAAATCCATGAAGACTTCATCCTCCCTCATTTTAAGAGTATTAAACTGAGTCTAGAGGATCTGAAGTTTGGACCTCCAGACTCAAGAGGTCCAAACTTCAGATCCTCTTGACTATTGAGGTGCCTTCATGGGTTCTCTCAAGAACTTCTCATGCATCCTTTACAGTTTTATAGGTCATGATTCACCTGTATTCATGGTCAGAGACAACACAATTAAGGGCATTCATGTCTTTGTCATCTGCTGTCTGAGGAGCTTTCTCAGTAGGTGTCCAAGATGCAAAAGGTTTGGGTGTCACCAACAAAGTTGTGGTGGATTCTACCATTTTTTCTTCCTTAGGTTCCTGCCATCCAATTTTTACAATATCCCATACTGACGAGTCTATGGAAACAAAGAAACTTCTCATTTTAGCCTTCCATGTGGCATAGTATGTTCCATCGAAGTAAGGGGTTTTGGATATTGCGTGACTGTCTCCATGGTGTTCTAGCTTGGATCAACTAGGATCGTTAAATCCTTATAACGTACTAGGCTCTAATACCAATTGAAAATTCCCTTTATGAGCTAGAACACAATTGACCTTAGAGGGAGAGGAGGGGGGGGGGGGGGGAGAGTGAATACGCCAATCTAAAATCATTGGTCCTTTTAAAATATTACTTGATTGATTAGTGCAGTAGATACAACAATCAAATGAGTGTGTGTTAGAAAATGTGATAAAACAATCAATACAAGAAAATAGCTCTAACACCACAAGCAGAAGGACACAAGATATATAGTGGTTCGGTTCACCAACCTACATCCATTGTTATGACTCACTCAACCTTGAGCTATCCCCAAATTCACTAAGTGGGGACTTACACCTTCACAATTAGAGTAGGACTTCCACCTCAGTCAATCGGCTGAGAATTCCATCCACCACTGTGCCAGAGACGACGCTGTAGACTTTTTTATAGTGGTTCCAAAGTCAATCCTCCTTATTCCACTTTCGGGACAAAAGTTCTAAATAAAAATTAAAACCAAGAAGCACTTGCCTTTAAAGCTCTTTCTCGTTGATGTGTGCTTTTTGAAGATCCACCCAATGTGTGTTGACGCTCCTCCTTGTAGCCGTCGTATAGCAATCAAAATCTTAGGGTGAAAAGGAAACTCGTTTTACTAAAGCTTTCCTAGTTTATGTCTTTTTTTCCTCCTCCCTTTCTCACTTTCAAACTTAATCAATAGATTGGTTGTTTATGATTCTCAACACAAGAGTTTTGATCGTTCCTTAGAGTTTATGACTCTTCTCAGTTCAAGGAAGATAATAAAATGATCACACAACACTTATATTTATAGAGGAGTTTTCACAGCTTTTCAAATTGTCTAGTACCGACAAGTCAGTGGCACCGATAGATCGGTATTCATATTTATTACAGTTCAACCACCCGACTGTTGCACATTGATATTTATTTATGATGTGATTTGATATGGATATTGGGTGAGAGTTCATTTGGCATTGACACCCGTGACATGACACATATACCAGCATGATTTATGATATGAACATCATGCAATGTTTTTAATACTTATAAGTTGTTTTACAAATATGATATGATATATATACCCTTGATTTATATAACTCCTATGTGTACCATAACCTTACTTGGAATACCTACTGGGCATGTTGACTAATGCCCTACTTCTACCCTATAGATCTTTTTTTCATCGAGGGATCAGTGAGAACGACTGGTCGAGCTGACAGTTAAGTTAATTCATATTTCCAAGTTCACTTCCAGTTTACTATCTAGCTTCCTCTCTTAGGTTTCTTTATGGATTTACCATTTGTTCAACTAATCGTAGAGATAGTCTTCCTAAGGTTTGGGTACCACCTAAAGTCATCTATGGCCAAATACCTATTGTGATTGCCATATACGATGAGCTTCAATCCGGTGGAGCATGATCTTTACTTTTGATCATCTTGAGTCTTCAAGCTTTTTGACAAGTGCTTCTTCTCGAGTCATGGAATTAACAAACATAGGGACTCGGTAAGCCAGGGCAATAACAATAATTTTTATGAGAGATATATCCATTGAGGTTTGCAGTCGAAGCGCATTTTCCAATGGTGGGTACAAAACTAGTGATTATTTGGAAAAAGAAATCTGTCTTATTATTGGCTAAGCACACACTACACTCCGGGTATAAGTTTTGTGAAATGAACTCTAGAGTTGTATGATGTTCAGATCCCTTGTCTGTGTGTTCTTGCTAAAGACGTTGATGTTTGTGGGTATCATCGCTACAAGCCCTCACGAAACTATAACTCGTCCACTTGGGGAAACCTAGGGGTTTAAAGGCTTATTGCATACGCTAAATGCAATCGAGAGTACCAACGAAAATGGTGTAGTTTAAGATTATATTAGGATAGACTAAGATTTGTGTGCTTTCATTTTTTTTTAGTCTTTTTAAGAAGTTTTGCTCGAGGACTATTAAAATTTGAGTTTGGGGGTATTTGTTGAGTACTGAAATATTACATTTTTACTCCTGATTATTGGACTAGTTAACCTTGATTTTGTATATATCACATGTGTTTTGTCATTTTCTAGTTTTATAGATAAAAATGGAAATTTCATAGAAATCATCTCAATTTAGTGGATAATTGCAAGATTAGAGCTTAAAAGTGAAGACCTGAAATTTTAATAATTTAATTCATGCCACTTTTAGGGTTTTTCATGTAAATTAGTTAATATGGATCCAATTATGAGATTCTAAGATTAATTAATTATTTTTAGAATTTAAGTGGTGAATTAATTATTAAATTTTGGAAAAGAGAACATGCAATTCAAGAGGCAAAAGCCTGAAATTCAAGATAAATGGGCCAAGATCCACTTCAATTGGGCCAAGCTAAGTTCCACATGCCAGCATTGGGCTAGACCAATGTGTAACTAAAAGGCCCAAGTTCTCAAGCCAACCTCAAGTTCAAGTAAAGTGGGCCTAAGACAAAGTCCATGAGTTGAGGTCCAAATCCAATGTCCAATTGCTCTATGGTCCAAGTTCGAATTTCACCTAACCCCATATCCAATAGCTCATGATCGAATTTCATAACTCTAATCCCTCTCTCTTTCATGCAACTCTTCTCCACCCTCCATTCTCAGCTTAAATCTCCACCTTCCATCTCATGCATCAAAATTAGGTCAAACTTAAATCCACCCATCAAATCCAACCCACACATGCATGACATTAGATCTAGGCCATCCAATCCATCCATCATCTAGATTAAACTCAGAATCATGACCATCCATGCGTCATCTCATCATCCATCCCATCTAGATCATCCATCACTCACTAAAGCCGTTAGATCTTAGGACATTTCATCACAACCATCCACTTCACATTAGGTAAAACCCAAAAACCTCGATGATAATCCATCTCATAACATATCTTGCATTAAATCTATGCCATTCATCCATCCATCTCCACCTTTAAGTCTCAACCCTTCATTAGTTATCATATCATTCATAGAAATTATTTTTATCAAATTACCTTAGAACCATTAGATCTTAACCTAAAGTAATCATAGCCATTCATCTCCAAAACCCTAAGTTTAAAATAATTTTCTTCTCAAGGTAGCCTCCATGCGTATATGCCATGTCATCCATCATCTTATCACCATACACCCCACACGATTTTAGCATTTAAAACTCTCCAGGTACTTAGACAAAATTCCATCCAAATATACTTCTAAAATCTCTAACACGCCTCACCATCCCAATCTACCATGTCACACACGATTTTGCACAACTCCATCCTTCCATTCGAATTTCACAAAGGTCAACCCTAAGCCATTATCATCCATCCATTCATTCATCTCATCTCTCAATCTCATCCATTCATTCACAATCTCATACAACAAACCCTAATCCTACATAGCCAAACTCGAAAATCCCATTGCCAAAACCTGTAACACCCCGAATTTTACTCAGCTTATAAATTTATTGGATGGGCCCACTTGGATTGTAATTTAATTGAATTTGAAATTAAAAAGTTGAAATGGACATTAGATGGGCAAGGAAATTGGTCAATTACCCAATTAAGACCCAATGGGTCGTAGGTGATCTTGATTTAAAAATAATTGATGAATTAGATCATCATACATAAATTACATAATAAGAGGGGATAATGGAATTAAAATAATAAAATAAAATGGTATATGGAAGTTTGAAAATAATTGGGTAAATTTAGTTAAGTTAGTTGAATTTGGATAAGTTAGTGCATTTAATGCATTAAAGTTCACCTCATTAAGTGAGGTGGCATGTGGGTGATGTGGCATTGCTATGTAGCACCCATGTCATCACATGGAAGCCAACTAAGGAAAGATGCCACGCCATCAAGTGAGGTGGAAAGTAGAATTGAGGTGGCATACAAGTAGAGGTGACACATCAAGTGACATGGCCAAAGTGGGACCCAAGTGCCATGTGGTGACCAAGTCACCACATGCATGGTCGACCATGGCATATGTTGACTTGGTCAACCACTTTTGAAATTTGAATCTCAAATTAGGGTTTTGTTTTTAAGGGGTCTTAAGTTGGGAAGATGAAGGAATAAGATGGAGGGCTAGGATTTCATCTAAGGAAAGATAGGGTGGAGATTAAGAGTTGAGGAATCTTGTCTAGGTACATTGTACCTAGATACTTGGGAACCCAAGGAGGGTCTTCACCTCAAAAGCAATGAAGCCCCCCATGGAAAACCAAGAGCCTCCTTGGTTAGAACAAGCCATTATGAGAGGGAGAGGAAAAATTAGGGTTTTAATATAAAAACCCAAACCAAAGGCTCCAAACCCCTTGGCCAACCCCCCCCCCCCCCCCCCTCTCTTGAGCAAGAATTTCTCTCCACTCCTCTCCTCTCTCTCCCATCTCTTGTAACGCCCCGCCCTTTTTCACTTACTTTCCGAAAATCAGAGTCTATTTTTTTTTTTAAAGTGATAGAGAGCGGGACGTCACGACGCGAGTTAAGTCTGAGCTTCTAAAGCCCGACCCTTAACAGGCCAACCATACTTGTGCGTGGACTAAGTCCACTGAGATGGTTCACACGTATTGAGTTTATAATTGCGGAATGTAACATAAACTGACTGCGGATTATAATAGAACCTAAGGCTACTCCATTTTAGATAGCAAAGTACTTAGTCACTTAACCAAATTAACTTAAATTAAATATCCATACCAAACCATTCACAAACCATAGCAAATATCTAATTATTACATGCCGAAGTCTAACTACTCAAATTACATGTCTTTGAGTAACTTAATAAAATAACAAATAACATTCCAAAGTCCTTATGCTTGACTCCGTTCACGATCATCATTTTCTTCATTTCCTGTTTCATTCACTAGGGTAGAAGTAGGGCGTTAGAACAACGCGTCCAGTAGGAATTCTAAATAGGGTTAACGCATGGGTTAGTAACAAAATCATATATAATATCATATCGTCAATATCATATGAAATCATGCCATGCCATATGACTTATGCAATGAGTCCCACCCATCACAATACTTGAAACCTCTTGATGGAATTCTCCTCATCAAGGAATCCCCACAGTGGTCTTTCGGACGCCCCGACAGAGTATGGCCTCCGGATTCTTCTTGATGGGATTATACACATCAAGGTTTTCCCACGATTGCCTTACAGACACCCCGACAGAGCGTGGCCTCCGATTACAAACTTCCCTCCCATGCCATGCATGGAATGTACATGTCCATATGCTATGTAATTTAAATAACCATAGCATTAAAAACTCCACATTTGAAACATAATATATTTACAACATAAATCAACAAAATAAAGATAAAACCATATTACATAACCATGTTCCAATGAGGTAGAATCCTACCCAAGACCACTAAATGTCCTTGCTCCTTTATCCGGCAACCACTCACGATCGTGCACCATTTAAGAGGTCCCGTCACCTTGTTACATATTGACAAGTCAAACCCATATTCCTTTTGATTTAACATTAAGTCCAAGTCCACCAAATACACCTTAGTGGGGTTCGGCCATACTACATGGCCGAACCTCACTATCTTGATTTTAATCTCTTCTTCAAGTCCATTAATCTCATTACTTATACAGCAATCCTTTATCATTTATAATAACCTAGGTCCATAAAAATATTACCCATGGGGTTCGGCCATACATCATGGCCAAACCCATGATCCATCAATTTCTCATATTTACATTCTAGCTTGTATTTACGGTTTTGCCATTGGTCTAACCCTTGTTTAACATTGCTAACAACCTATGTCCATAAACATTACTCCATTTAATCCCTTCAAAGTCCTTTAAAATTCTTTAACATGGATCCACCATTTTCATGTCCATAATATACACTCTAGTGGGGTTCAGCCATACCCATGGCCGAACCTCACTCATTTAACTTTTGTCCCCCTTTAAGATCTTAGCCATAATAACACTATGGTTCGGCCATACAATGGCGTATCCATGCCTTAACCATATATCCATTTAAAAACCCTTTTAACGTATTCACACGTTCCATGGTTTTCATGTTTTGAAACCCTTTAAAATTAATAAACCAGTCCACATGATTCAATGTCTAAGAAACCCTAACTCCATTAATATATTTGGTGGGGTTCGGCCATACACCATGGCCGAACCTCACCCTTTGGTTTTGGTGCCCTTCCTTTCCATTCTTTTTGATCCAACCCTCGAACATTAAAAGCTTTCTACAATATTAAACATCTTCCATTTTAGCCCTTTGAAAACCTTTTAACACATACTCATATGTCCATGATTTTTATCCCTCAAGATCCCTTAAAATAAAATCAATGATCCTTCATGGGGTTCGGCCATGCATTATGGCCGAACCCTATGGTTCCTCTTTTCCATTAAAAATCATAAACATCTCTTAATCTTTCTTCCATGGGGTTCGGCCATACACCTTGGCCGAACCCTATGGTTCTTTACTTTAAATACAATCCATGAAGAAAAACTTACCGGTTCCGCGACTCCTCCGGTTTTCTTTTGCTCCTTTTTGCTTCCTTTCTTCCTTAGCCTCTTTTCTTCCTTCCTCTTGCTTCTTTTGGCTGAGACTGATCTTGATAACACACTTGGAGTGGTTTGGCCAAAAAGGGTAGTTTGAGAGAGAAACTTGAGATCAAATCATGCTAAGTCCTTTTTGGTCTTTGAGAGGAGAACCGGCCTTGAGAGGTGTGGATTGAGAGGGAGAGATAAAACTCGGCCTTGAGTGAGAACTTTGATTTTCTTTCTCTTAGAATGCTAGCTGGCCAAATGATGTTTTGAGAGAGAGAGAGAGAGAGAGAACAACCAAAAGGGAGAGGGAGAGAATGCAAATGCAAAACAAATCTCTTCCTTGGTCAATAGGGTCGGCCAAGAGTGATGGCTTTGGTGCAGCCCCCTTGTGTAACTCCCATTTCTTTAAACCTTCTTCTTAATGCTTACTTGGGGGTTTCATCCGTGGGATGAAACTCCCAAGGCTCCAACGGCCACCAAGGGTTGCCTTGGTGTGACCTCCCCCCATCTTCCTCCTCTCATTTAAAGCTTCATGTGGGGGTTTCATCTTTGAGATGAAACTCCCCCCACCCTTTCCCTCCAACGTGTGGATTGGTGTTTGAATTTGAAACATCAGCCCTTCAACTTCACACTCCATTCTTTTGAGATGAATATCCCCATAACTTCCCATTCAACTCATTTATAATTTATTTCAAATCAACTTACTCACTTAACTCATCACTTTAAAAACCAACTCACTCACTTAATTATCTTTCCATTTTAATTCACTTGACTCAACTTAATTATTTGATTTCCTTTCCAACTTAAATCAGTCCCAACTTAATTAAGCTTGGACTCACTTTGATGGTCAACCAAGTCAAACATGATCCATTGGATCCCAATTGAGCCTTTTGACCCAAATAGCCACCTTGACCCAATTAAGTGTAACTTACTCATTTACCCTACATTGAACACTCATTCGATACCCGTTGGGTCTTAATTGAGCCATTGCTCAACATCTTACCCATCTAAGGTCCATGTCCATTAATTCATAATTTAAATAGACAAAATTCATGTAAATTGATATCTTAAAAATCCAGGGTGTTACATCTCTACCTCCATACACTTGAAGATTTTGAAGATCAAAGAAAGGAGAAGAAGAACTACGGAAGAAGGAAAAAATCAAAAGAAAAGAAGGAGATTGAAGAGCCAAAGAGGAGGAGCAACTTATTGAAGGAAAGATATGTCTAGACTTAATAAAATCAATGGGGATTAATCTAAGGAAACCATAGTTTCGGCCATGGTGTGGCCAAACCCATGGGTTTCATGTTGGTTGCAATGAATAGCCAAAAATGTTATAAGGCCATGGAGTTGGAAATCCATCCAAAGGATGATTATGGGTTGAAACAAAGAAAGCATAAGATTAATTCGGATCATCATGGATTCGGAAATGATATGGTCAAATCCATGGGTCTAACATTTTAAGGGTTTTCATGAATCCTTGTTAAGAACTTGTAAGAGGGAGGAATGATCAAACATGAGGGAACATAGGTTCGGCCATAATGAAGGCCAAACCCATGCTATGATTATGATTGGATGGATGGATTAAGAAAAATAAGAAAATGCCTAAGGTAAAAGGATGAAAACCCACCATGATGGTTCGGCCATCTTGTATGGCCGAACCCTAACCTTGGCTAGTGGGTAGGATAAATATATGTTGAGTTCAGTATTGAAGATGGAATCCATGTTCAAACTTGATTAAGAATAGAATTCAAGGAGAAAGAATCAAAGAACAAGGTTCGACCTCTTGCATGGCCCAACCCTATTTTTGTATGGGGACCATTTGAGGACTAAAAGAGATACTTGATGATTTTATGAATCTATGTATGTTTAAAGGTTAAATGACTAACTTAGGATTATTAGTGTAAGAAATGGAAAAAAAAATGCATGATGATTGACTCACATTGTTTAAAATAATATGAGAACTAAAAAGAGGGCCAAAACCAAAGAATGAGGTTCGGCCATGTTGTATGGCCGAACCCCATTGATGGGTTTTTGTGGAACATGAACACATTTAAAAGAAAAATGGGACAATAGGGTTCGGCCATGTTGTATGGCCGAACCCCATTGTGGGTCTTAAACGGTTTAAGGACTTTGATGCGTAAATGCGTTGAGAAATGACGATGGAACTTACATGGAAATAGGGATGATGAAATTAAAATGGAAAATCAAACTAATATGTATGTTTGAATTTGATGAGGTAAAAAGGTTCACAAAGGGATTCCAATTCGTCTCACGCGACCGTTAGTGTTATCTTTGCGAGACAAAAAAGAATAATATATCAGACATTGGTAGGATTTCTACCTCATTGAGAACACTATGGAGTATAATAGGACGTTTGTTTTATTCAAAATATGATGAATAAATTGGCTAAATAAATTGTATATGATTATGAGTTGATTTTCAATGATATGATGTATTTTAAATGAAATGGCATTCTTGCATACATTACCTCATACATGGCATGGGAGGGAACACATATGACCAACAAGCCAAATTCTGAGCAGTCCGGACATGACTTGGGCTGAGATTAGCTTATATGAAGCTATATGTATAACGACCCGTCCTGCTACGAGCACGTTAAATTGATACAAAACTGTAGCTCTACGCCCAACATCCTATTGAGGGTCCCACTGACCCTTCCTCTGTGAAGTACCTGTGAGGCAAGGGGTGAGCTCTACATGCCCAGTGAGGGTAACACATGCATCATATGTCATTAAGCATACACTGCATATAATCATATGGGTACATCAATGTCTAGGATATCTACATGCACGACCATACAAACGTGTGCCCTACCCCTAGCACACGGGCCTACGTCAACCGGGCCTCCAGTAGATCCTTTAACCAACCCAATGCAACTCTAAGGCAACTCCCTCATATGCCCAACCACTACAGTCCTATGACCCTCACAGGACAACCTATACACGTACCACAACTAACCCATAAGCCGGACTCACTAGAGTCCCAAACAGACTATCACACGGGGGTAACTACAGTGCTAGTCCTCGACAGACTGCCAACCAGACTCATCCGTGGTCTCTTTGACCGAGTACTAGACCCCATTAGTTACACATGTGACCTCAAGCCCCGCTCGCCGGTCTCCTCACAACCGGCATAAACACCCCCAACGGAATTTTATAGTTCTTCAACAGAGTGAGCCGGTCAAACTCACTCATTAGGTGTCCATAAATTCCTGGTGAGTCAACACCCATAATGCAAGTCTCAACAATGAACCCCAAAATCCTAACCGTGGGTAAACACACTACCACATCACACCATAGGCTGTCTCCACCATATAGGTGTCCTAGCCTGGAATACCATACCTCAGACTATACCCACTGCACGTGTCATAGCCTGGAATACCATACCTCAGACTGTACCCACCCTTTACGTGTCATAGTCTGGAATACCATACCTCAAACTGTACCCATACTACAGGTGTCATAGCCTGGACTACCATACGTCAGACTATACCCGCCCTGCATGTGTCATAGCCTGGACTACCATACCTCAGACTGTACCCACCATGCATGTGTCATAGCCTGGAACATCATCTCACACCTCACCGCATGCTGTCCCCACCCTACAAGTGTCCTAGCCTGGAACAACTCATCACACCATCCCTCAACCAATGAGCGGGCGAGCACGTCCTCAGCCTACTCGGTCATCCGGGAATCACAAACCATACCAGTGGGAGTTGTCCCTCACCGCACCATCCCTCGACCGATGAGCAGGTGAGCACCTCCTCAGCCTACTCGGTCATTCGGGGATCACAAACCATACCAGCGGGAGATGTCTCTCATCGCACCATCCCTCGACCGATGAGCAGGTGAGCACGTCCTCAGCCTACTCGGTCATGTGGGAATCACAAACCATACCAGCAGGAGATGTCCCTCACCGCACCATCCCTCGACCGATGAGCAGGCGAGCACCTCGTCAGCCTACTCGGTCATTCGGGGATCACAAACCATACCAGCGGGAGCTATCCCTCATCGCACCATCCCTCGACCGATGAGCAGGCAAGCACCTTCTCGGCCTACTTGGTCATTCGGGGATCACCTCATCCATCACGCGCTCGGGTACTGTGTCTGTAATGACCTCTAAGTCTACCTTCGGTGAATCAATACCTAACCCAGGGACTTCCCTTAGGTCATCATGGTCGCCTCATTGCTTGTCCCGACTGAGACTCCAAGGTAGACAACGTTCTCCCACATGCACATTAAAAGGCCACAAAGGGTAGACTGACCCACACTATGAAGTACATCCACCCACGGTCCACCATCGGGTAATCCATAGCTCAACCACGCTTCCACTGCGCTACTTCATACAACCTTCAACTCCAACTACCTGATAGGCTAAGGAGAGTCTCTAGATCCTGGTGTAGACTAGTCCTTATGCCCCACTAACATCCCACAATTACTTGCTATATGCATGCGCAGTTGTTTATAAGCATGTTACCGAAACAGTAATAATGAATCATAATTAAGTATGTGCATAACTATATTTTTGTAGACCAACATATTGGCATTGGAACATGTTATCAGCCAATCATCATCAAACAATAAAATGTGGTTATACAAAATAATATCACATTCATTCATCAGGTGTATACATCTCTAACTATCACATACTAGCATGTACCATCCAAACACGTTATCAATCAAAGCATGTTCCAAACAAACATAGTAGGCAATACCATCTGCTATCTACTGCATGCGATCTTACAACATGTTGATTAACCATCAATTGCAACCATCGCGGGTTATCACACATTTCAACCAATCATATTATTAAGCCGTCAATTCATCATGAGATCAAATAAACAACTCATATATACTCCTATGAGCTAAGGGTACGAATACACCAGGATGGGGTCCCTGCCACATAATGATATCAACAGCTCCCTTACGGAGTGGCTCATAATACCAGGGAATCCCATTTGCCGCATTCCATACCCGAACATTTGATAGAGAAGTAGTATGCGTAAGTGCATGGTGGAATCAGTGGTGAGTCCCCTCACCTGTGTGCGTGTTGCTAAAATCCAAATGAGAAAACGGATCCTTTGGGTTGAAGGAAGCTCAATCTGTTGAAACGAGAGCACAAGGATAAGTAACCGGGCAAAACGGGTCAAACTAAGTCTGGACTACAAATGGGCCCAAAAGCGAGTCAGGTCCAAACCGAACTGAAATGTACCCGAAACTGAAACTGGGTCCAAAATTGGGCCGGGCTCAAAACTGCGCCCAAAACTAGAAACTGGGTTTGAAATTGGGTTGGGCCCGAAACTGGGTCGAAACGGGCCGGGCCTGAAATCGGGCGGGGCCGAATTGGGTCGGACTTGAAATCAGGTTGGGTTGAAGGTTGGGCCGAACCAGGGCTGGGCCTGACTGGCCGAATTGGGTCTGGGCCGAACCAAGTCTGGCGAGTTGGGTGGGGTCCCCAGACCCAGTGGGCTACATAGCGGACTGGGCCTGGGTTGCTCAAAACTGAACTCAACTGAGTCAACTCGGTGACTCATTTTAGTTGGCTTAGTAACCCCGCCAGAAAAAGGGAAAAAGAAAGAAAAATAAGGAAAATAGAGGAAAGGGAAGGAAAACGAAGGAAAATGAAAGAAAAGTAAGGAAAAAGAGAGAAAATCGGAAAAGAGAGGAGAAGAAAGAGAAGTACCTGGGAGTGAATCTAAGAGACGGCCGTGAGGGTGCTGGATTCCGGCAACTCTGACGGAACTGGGGCTGCTCGGACGAGATGGAGGTGCAGGAGAAGATGGGGAGAGACGCTGAGAGAAGAGGAGGGGATCTCAAAAGAGAGAAGAGACCGAGAGAGGAGAGAACGAGAGATGCAAAGAAAGGAGGGAAGACGATAGGAGTGGAGGGGGATCGGATAGAGGAATCTGAGAGAGGGGAGAAGGGCACAATGGCGGCTGTGCAAATGGAGGGGGAGAGAAGAGAAGGGTGTGGCAGCATTGTAGCGAGCTACTATAGTGCTGCACAGAATGGGTATAAGGGTTTAGGGTTTTGGGGGAGGGGCTTTTAAGTTAGGGTTTCCTCTCCCTTTTTTTTTTTGGAAAGAGAAATAAAAATTAAATCTTAAAATTTTCAAATAAATAAACAAATAAATAATTTAAAACCCATAAAAATCAAACATCGAGGAAGATAATGTGTGATTTTCAAACTTTTTAAACAATAAAATATTCAATACTTTAAAATTACCAAAGTACCCTTTGAGTGTCCGAACTCAAAATTGGGCAAACTAGGACCAACCATAGGACCCACACTCACCCCATTGCTACCAAGATCCTAAAACACTGAAAAATCGGGTCGAGTTGTTACAATATGAACCGCTGAGATTTGGTTACGTTCGATTGATAGAAAAGTACTACGTAATTGGGCCAAAAAGCTCTTGGGTAGTCAGTCCCGAAATCCTGCGCAGAGGGAGGAGACAACACTCCACCGGCAATCTCGGTTAATCTGTGGATGGGTATATAGTGCCCTGGTGGTTGCCGCCTCAAACACTGTGGACATAATTGGCCAAGGAAACCATTGATTGATATATGATGTGATTGCGTATGGACATTGGGTGGGTTTTCATTTGGCATTGACACCGATGACATGACACTTATGTTAACATGATCATGATATGGACATCATGCATTGTTTTATTACTTACAAGACGTTTTTACAAAATATGTCATTAATGATGTATAAACCCTTGATTTATGATATTCTAATATTACTCCTATGTGTACCCTAACCTAATTGGAATACCTATTGGGCATGTTGACTAATGCCCTACTTCTACCCTACAGATGTTGGAATAGGAAATGCTAAGGAAAAGGACGTAGGAATGGAAGGGAGCCAAGCGCAGGAGCGTGGAAGATTGAAGTTTAAATTGCTTAGTTTTGATTTCAATGATGTATTCGGAGGACTTGTATTTTGGGTTCTAATAATTTAGACTATTTGGACACCTTAGAACTTATTTGTTATGGTTTGATAATCTTTAGTTTTATTGAAATTTTATGGTGATTGGTTTTCCTTACCTAATGACGCTAAGAAAATGAATAGCATCAGATAAATTATTCTGCAACCAATGAGATAAGCATCTGCAAATGTTTTAGTGGACTTAGTCCATGCACGCGTAATAGTGCCAGTCAAGGGTCGGGTTTTGGAAACTCGGACTTGACTCACGTCGTAACGGCATGTCCTCTCTCACTTATAAAAAATATATATATATATACTCTTATTTATGCAAGTGAAATAGGGTTGGGCGTTACAGTTGGTATCAGAGCGAAGCCTGAAGTTTTGAGTCTCGCAAAGTAAGATTAATACGGTATCATGTGTTACTGACATATGAGAATCACAAATGACTGACTCCTCAGAGTCCGCTGCATGGGGGCCAGATTAATTTACTTGGATGAGAATCAGACTGTAAGTATTCAATCTGAGAACAACCTTTGATGAGAAAAACAATAGCAAGGGAAGGGCAATCACGATAAATAGTAGATTTATCAAACATAGCGAAATAGGTCATTTACTCTTCACCACCCCACCCCGCCCGAACAAGAAACAATATATGATACTTAGGAGATTTTCCCAAAACAAGAAACATTATATGATTTCCCAAACAAGAAAAGTGACATGCTTTTCCCAAAATAAGGAACACTATATGATACTAGGGAAATTTCCCCAAATGAGAAATACTATACTTATGAAATTTTCCCAAATAAGAGATACTATACTCAGGAAATTTCCCCCAAATGAGAAATACTATGTGATATCTAGGATTTCCCCAAAATAAGAAATACAAGATGTCAGTTAGGCAATTCCCCAAGTAAGAAACACAAAGTGATTTATAGGAGAACTAAACAGAACTTCCCCTTCCCAATGATTACTTGATCAAGTATAACTTCAGAGTATTTGAACACAAATTCTTAGGAGAAAATTAAGTCAACCAATGTTTCGATGACTTAGGAAAATAGCTCCACGAAGAAGAAATACCTAACAGAACCTGAATCAGGAAGATGGAGAGGACAATGTGAATATTCCTGAGGTATCTCCCGAGCTGCAGAGCCTAGTGCAGGGAGTAGTCACCTCCGTTCTACAGTAACACCAGAACGGTAACGGAGGCACTACTTCCAATGAATCCTAGGACCGAACAATGGTCAGAGATTTCCAACAGCAGCGTCCCCCTTATTTCAGAGGGAAGGAGGGACCAGCAAGAGCAGAGAATTGGATTGAGAATATCACGAAGATCTTGAAGCTACTTAAGATCACTAATGATCAGGACCGAATACTGCTGGCTACGTCACAATTGGTAGACTATGCAGGCAAATGGTGGAAGGTCATATAACAACAACAAGCGCAGACTCCAAAGGCGAATAAAACAGAGATGACTTGGGACCAGTTCACTAGGATGTTTCTGGACCATTACTTTCTAGAGGAGGAGAAGGAGAACCAGACACAGGCATTCATAGCTTTGGTCCAGGGCCCCATGACCGTCGCAGAGTACTATCAAGAATTCCTTTGTCTATCATGCTATGCTCTATACATGGTGGACACAGAATATAAGAAGGCCTGAAATTTTGAGCGAGGCCTGCGGCCTAGCATCAGAGCCAAAGTCGTTATTTTCAAATCAACTACTTTGGCAGAAGTGATTCGAGCCAGCATAGCCGAACAAGAGCTGATGGAGACAACCAGATTTGTGGAGAACAGACGAAGCCAGAGCAGGGGAGATTCTTTCCGCCCTCGCAAGAAATTCAGACCCAACTCTGGGAAACCCTCAGCCTCCACTGCTTCCACTGGTGGTTTTCGTCCCAGTCAGCCCTTCACATCAGGACCAGTCTCTCAGTCTCCTTGAGGTGTGATCGTCTGTTATCAGTGTGGCCAGCAGGGCCATATAAAGAGGGAGTGTCCATAGAACAACAGACCTTCTTACTCTAGGGTTCTTTCCGTCTCCTAGCTAGGCCAGCTCAGTTGCAAGCGTCCAGGGCACACAACCAGATAGGAGGGGCACCCATTTCAGTAGGATTTGGACGGCTGTATGCTTTAGTTCCTCCTCTAGAGACGGTGGATCACTCGGTGATTCAATGTATGGCAGTAGTTGGTAGTTCTTATGCTATTGCGTTATTTGATTCAGGAGCATCCTACTCCTTTATATTTGTTACCTTCATATCTGCTACTAGTATCTTAGTACAACAACTATCCACTGCACTCACTATTGTATCCCCTGTTGGAGACACATCACTAGGTCTAATCTGCACCTCTGTGGACATTGAACTTGCTGAGTTCAGATTTCAATTCAACTATCTGGTACTGGAGATGACAGAATATGACATCATATTTGGCATGGACTGGTTGGCTACCTTTCAGGCCGGCATTGATTGTCACCTTCGTAGAGTGATATTCTGGTCACCCGAGGGAAAATGGTTTATAGTACATGCCAATAGATAGAGCATTCCCATGACCAGGATATTACATAAAGAAATGAATCACCTCGTACTGAATAGTATCAAACTAGACAAGGCACCGGTGGCGGAACTACCTTTGGTAGTGAAAGATTACGTAGAGGTATTCCCGATAGAACTCCCTGGTTTACCTCCAGAAAGAGAGATTGACTTCGAGATTAAGGTCTATCCTGGCACTACTCCTGCCTTATTACTGGATGGCCCCTGTAGAAATGTCAGAGCTGAAGAAACAAATTGATGAGTTACTTAGACTGGGATTCATCCGGTACAACACCTCATCCTGGGGAGCACCGGTATTGTTCGTAAAGAAGAAAGATGGCTCTCTTCGGATGAGTGTGGATTACAGGAAGTTGAATCAGCTGACTGTCAGGAACAAGTACCCCCTGCCCAGAATTGATGATATGTTCGATCAACTCAGAGACTCCAGCCATTTCACCAAGATTGATCTTATGTCAGGCTACCATCAAATCCGTGTCAGGGATGAGGACATAGAAAAGACGGCTTTCAAAACTCGGTATGAACTGTAAGAATATGTGGTCATGCCTTTTGGACTCACAAATGCATCAGCCTTGTTCATGGATCTGATAAACAAAATATTCCATCCTTGTCTAGATAAGTTCGTCATTGTCTTCATTGACGATATTCTGGTTTATTCCACCAGTCAGGAGGAGCATGCTGAGCATCTGAGGATAGTCCTGGATACACAGAAGAAGAATCAGTTATATGCCAAAGCAAGCAAGTGCGAGTTTTGGCTATCTGTGGTCAACTTCTTGGGGCACGTCATATCAGCAGGAGGAATAGCTGTGGACCGGGCTAAAGTGGCAGAGGTTAGAGACTGGAAAACTTCGAAGAATGTGTCCGAAATCCGCAGCTGTCTGGGACTGGCTGGCTAATATCAGAAATTTATTATGGGCTTCTCAAAGATTGCGGATCCACTCACCCAACTAACTCAGAAAGGCGTCAAATTTGAATGGTCTGACATGTGCAATCGAAGGTTTGACGATCCGAAACAAAAGCTTATCACCACTCCCATTCTGATTTTGCTGGAGGGAGGCAAGGGATATGAAGTATATTGTGATGTTTCAGGAGAATGACTTGGGTGCTCTCTCACTCAAAGTGATCATGTGATGGCATATGGTTCAAGGCAACTGAAAATCCATGAACACAACTATCCCACTCATGATTTGGATCTAGCTGCAGTGGTCTTCGCTCTCAAAAGCTGGAGACACTATCTATATGGTGAGAAATTTAGGTGTTTTCAGACCATAAAAGCTTAAAATATCTGTTCAATCAAAAGGAGCTCAATTTGAGACAGTGCAGATGGATGAAGGACCTGCAAGACTATGAATTTGCACTGAGATATCACCCTGGCAAGGCAAACAAAGTGGCGAATGCCCTCAGCTGTATTTCACATGCAACTGTGGCCAGTCTGATTTTGAAAGAATGAGAAATGCTGACGACCATCTGAGAGTTCAATTTGCACATCAAAAATCGTGGGAGCATGTATAATTTGATGGTACAGTCCAGTATGGTTTCCAAGATTGAACAAGAGCAGTGGACAGATCTTGAAGTGGTAGAAATATGGACCAAGATGTCAACTGGAGAGGTCATACCATAATGGGAATTACGACCTGAACAATGTCTTTTATTCCGAGTAAGACATATGCACCTCAAGGTTGTAGGAGAGAGTTGTTGATAGAAGCTCTCCATCCATCGGGTTAGGACCAAAATGTACCATGATCTAAAAATGCATTATTGGTGGCATGGACTCAAAAGAGACGTGGCTGACTTTGTCTCTCACTACCTTACTTCTCAGTAGGTCAAGACAGAACATCAGAGGCCGCCAGGGCTGTTCAAACCTCTACTCTTGCCCAAATGGAAGTGGGAAAACATTGCCATGGACTTTGTGATAGGGTTGTCGAGGTCTTCAAAGGGTAATGATGCAATCTGGGTTATAGTGGACCGTCTGACCAAGTCTGCACATTTTCTCCCTATCAAGATGACAGACTTGTCTGAGACTCTAGGACAGCGGTATATCAGGGATATCATCAGGATACATGGTATACCCAGGACTATTGTGATCGACAGAGATGGCAGATTCACTGACAGGGTGTGGCAGAGCATGCAGTTGACTATGTGGACAAATTTGTTATATAGCACAACTTTCCATCCACAAACCGACAGTCAGTCAGAATGAACAATACAAACATTGAAGGATATGCTGAGAGCCTACATGCTAGACTTCCAGGGCAGTTGGGAAGATCACCTACCACTAGTCGAGTTCTCATACAACAACAGTTACTAGGCAAGCCTCAAGATGGCTCCATTTGAGGCATTGTACGGTAGACCCTACAGATGCCCAATGTGTTGGACAGAGGCTGGTCAGCCTGCTCTTATTGGACCTGCTCTGGTTGCAGAGACCACAGAACAGATGAAGGTGATACGATAACATTTGCTCTGTAACACCCTAATTTCTCAATAATATGAATATTTACGAAAATGCCACCGGATTGGTGAATTTCATAAAGGTGATTGTAAATTAGGAACTGGTGGGGCCCATTGTTCAAATTAAGACCCTATGAGCATATTATAAGTGTCAAATTTGATTGAATGAGTAATGAACATCAAATTGGGTCAATATGGTTAATTGGGTCAAAGGACCCAATTGGACCCCATGGGTCATAATGGACTTATTAGACCATTGGGTGAGCCCAAATTTAATGGGGTTAAGCTGAATTGATTGGAAATTAAGTGGAACATAAATGGGTAGGCTTGATGCACATGTGAAAACCAAATGCAAATGGCTAAAACAACCCATAAATGGGTCATTGAGTCAAAACGGGTCAACAAGCTAAATGGGGACCCAATGGGCCGGGTTGACCTTGTTGACCACGGCTGACCGTGTGGGCCCTCAAATGAGCTCAATTGTGAGTTAAATCAGGTTAAGTGGGACTGAATTGAGTTGGTTTGGAATTAAGAAATGAGTTGACGCAAGGGCATTAAATGAGTGTCATTTAATGTGGTGAGTTGGCCTTGTGAGTTGAGTGAGTCAAAATGGAAATCAAAGGGGCTGTAAAATCAGTTAGTTGAAGGGAATATGAGGAGGTGTCCTGGTCTCAAACAAACCAAAACAAGTCCCACACGTTGGGGACTTGTAATGGTAGTTTCCATGCTAAGTTTTAAATGGAAATGGATGGGAATTGGATGAGATACATGGGAAGCTGAAAGGTTGCATTGGCTGGTACCAAGGGGTGCCTTGGTTGGCACCAAATATTCCATTGGTTTGAGGAAGATTAATGAGGGTAATGAAGGATCCAAAGGGCTGTTGAACAAAAGGATTACACCACCATACTTGGCCGAATTGGTCATTGCAAAACCATAGAATTCATCTCTCTCTCTCTCTCTCAAGAACACACCTCCTTGTCGAGTTTTACCTTGGTGATTTCACCATTGGTTCATGCTTCTAATCAGCTGAGGCTAAGGAAGAAGGAAGGAAACAAGAGGGAAGAAGGCAAAGAGCAAAGACAAGAAGAAAAGCTTGGAATTTGGTAAGCATTTCCATGGATTTCTGTTTAATAAAATGGGATTAATGAAACATGATTGGGCCATGGGTTGGCCGAATCAACCAAGGGTATGAAGTATATAAATTGATGTTTAAAAGATAGGAAACATGGATCATAGGGTTCGGCCACCTTGGCTGGCCGAACCCCATGAAATGTTATGATCATGTTGATGGTTTTTGTAAGATAAAACCTTGCAAGTGTTGGACTGATTTGGATGTTTAATTAGACTTAAGATGCATGTTTTGAAAATGTTTAAAACATGGATTTGGATGTCATGAATGGCCCAATGCATCATGGGTCTAAACCTTGGGTATAAATTGATAAAATGGATCATTGGGTTTGGCTACCTTGGATGGCCGAACCCCATGAAATAATGTTGATATTTTGATGGTTTTTGGAAGGTTAAAAACCATGGAGGTTTTTACATGTTTTAATAAGACTAAGTGTTTGATTAAAAGGTTTAAAATTATAGGCCATAGGGTTCGGCCAATGAGTATGGCCGAACCCCATGAAATCATATGATTATTGTATGGTGATTTTGATGGTTTTGAGAGACAAAAACCATACAAGATTATGGTGTTTTTATGGGAATTAAATGAATATAAGTTTGCTGTTTTGGGTTGGCCATTGGATGGCTAAACCATGTAGTTAACATGGCTAAAGGGTAGAGTCCAATTGGTATGTAAATAATGGAACCATTGAGCAAAAGAACCATAAGGGTTCGGCCATGTGTATGGCCGAACCCCATGGACTGTTTTGATGGGAGATTATGGTTTGTTTTATGATTTGGATTAAGGAATCATACATGATAATTTATGGACTTAGTGTAAGAAAATAATCAATCATTGTAGATGATGGAATATGGGATAAAAATCCATAGGATGTGGTTCGGCCATGTAGTATGGCCGAACCCCATCAATGATTATTTAATGGATTTGGGTTAAGTCATAATGGAATTAGAGATGATGAATGAAGGACCAAATTAAATGGTGAGGTTCGGCCAAGTTGTATGGCCGAACCCCACTAAGTTGGTTTGGATATGGTTAGTGGTGTTTAAAGAAAATTAAACAAAAGGTTAGCTTAAATGGCATAAAGGTAATTATTGATGGAATGATCAAAGATGGAATGATCATAGGATTGGATGTATGGACCCAAACGAAAGTGGTATGGTTCGGCCATGTTGTATGGCCGAACCCTACCAAGGTATGTTTGTGGTATATGATGTTTAATAAGGATTAAATAAAAGAGAGATCAAATGAAAAGGGAGGTTAAATCCTAAGTTGGTGAGGTTTGGCCATGGGTATGGCCGTACCCCACAAGATGACTTTTGGGTCTTAAGATGTGAATGGAAATTTAAAATGATAGTATGATTGACTTGCTGTTACATCACAAGGTAACGGAACGTGAACAGCGTACAAGTCGTGAAAGGGTGACGATTAACAAAGATTGGACGCTGAAGTGAATCTTCAGTAGGTTTCCTTTCTACTTGTAACCACAATTATGATTTGGTTTTATTATGTTTTATGAGATATGTTGTATTTGATTTATGTTTCAAATGTGGTTTTGAATGATGAGTTATGTATTTACAAATGACATACAATGCATTGACATCTCATGCATGGCATGGGATGATGATTATGGAATCTAAAGCCCACACTCCGGTGATATGCTGTGATGCAACTGTGAAACCTCCTTAGCGATGCAAGTCCCGCCAGGAGTAGCATCATTATGATGATAATACATTGGTCTCCTTAGGTGATGCAGGTCCCACCAGGAAAGATGTTATAATGATGAGAAATACATTGGTCTCCTTAGGCGATGCAGGTCCCGCCAGGAGAAATGTATAATGATGAGAATCACATTGGTCTCTTTAGGCGATCAGGGTCCCGCCAGGAGAAATATTATGATGATGAGAGCCACATCGGCCTCCTTAGGCGATGCAGGTCCCGCTAGGAGGAATATCATCAAGAAGAAATGAAAGTGTATTGTGATTTACCTTGACGGTGAGAGTCTCGTCAAGTGATGGCTATGTATATGCATGATGGGAGGGACTCATTACATGTGCATATTTACATAGCATTGATTTACCTGTTTTGATGACCATATATATTATGATATATGCATGTTTTTATATACTAACCATGTGGTAGCCCTAATCGGAAATCCTACTGGGCGCGTTGATCTAAAGCCCTAATTCTATCCATAGAGGATAATACAGGAAATAGAAAAGGGAAAGAGAAAGTCGTGGACCTGGAGGGGAGCCAAGCTTAAGCGCTTGATTGATGATTGGGATGTCTTTATTATTGTCTTATGAGTTACATTTTTATGGACATGTAATAAGTTGATACCTTTGCTATGGTTTGTTTATGATATTGACAATGGTTGGTTGGATAAGTTATTTTAATAAATGAGACTTGTACTTGCTATCTATTCAGTTTAATTCCGTAGTTGGTCTAGTTTATTCCGCATAACTTGTTTAGTTCCATGTGTGGATTGTTATCGTGGGTTTAGTCCATGCACACATGGGTGGCCAGTTAAGGGTCGGACTTAGGAAGTTCGAACTTAGCTCGCATCGTGACGCCGCCCGCTCTCTTCCGGTGTTATTCTATTATTATTTTAAAAAAAAATTAGACTTTGATTTCTCGGAGAGGGCGGGGCGTTACATGCTCACAGCACAGAGTCGTCAGAAGGGCTACGCTGACAGAAAAAGAAACCTCTTGAGTTTGAAATGGTAGACCTAGTATTCTTGAAGGTCTCGCCACGAAAGGGACACATGAGGTTTGGAAAGAAAGGGAAGCTGTCACCCAGATTTGTGGGACCCTTCCCTGTAACACCCTGGAATTTCAAAGTTATCATTTTATATGAATTTATTCATATTTACGGAATTGCCATTGTGATATATTTGAGTTGAAATAAATGATGGAGTTGAGTGGAATTTATTAGTTGAGTTACATTAATGAATGAGTTAAGTTGGGTGAGTTAAATAATGAGTTGGATGAATAAATATTTCAAGTAAGTGAATGAGAGTGGTGTGTGCTGATTGCAAGGTTTTAATCAATGAAAAACGTTGGAATTGCATGGGAGAGGTACTTCATGCATGTAACTCCAAGATAAGAAATTTATGGAGGTGGCATTTTTGGGAGTTACAAAGGTGGGAGGTTTATTTCAAATGCAAATGGTAGGCATGTTGGAAATGGTTGGGTGTACATGGTTTGGGTCTTCAAGGGACAGCCAATAGATAGGTTTATAATCCATGCATGTAACTCCCATTCAAGTGATAAAGGAAATGAGAGTTACATTTTGAAATTCACATCATGGGGACGTTGGATGCATGAGAACATTGTATGCATGTAACGGCTACAATGGAGATAAGTGGGATGGCTATTTTAAGAGTTACACATGCAAGGATAATGGAGAGAATGCAAACAATCACCTCCAAAGAAAATAGAGACGTTGGATGCAAGGGGGGGGTTTCATTCCATACATGAAACCCCAAGGAACTTAAAAGATTTTAATTATGGAGAAGTGAGTTACACAAGGTTAAACCTTGGGCTGAAGTTGATTAGTCAAGAGGAATTCATTCTCTATCATTATCTCTTTCTCTCTTGGGCATCCTCCATCTCTCCGAACACTGAGAACAACAGCTAGTCATTGATTTGCAATCAGTCCTTGGTTGTTTTCTTTCACCAAATCAAGAGCACACATTGAGCAAAGGAGGGGGGGAATCAAGGTTTCTCATCTAAAGCCAATATTCTTTCTCTCTCTCTCTACCTCTTTGCCGTGTCCTACATTTTAAAAATAAGAGCAGCAGCTGGTTGCTTAATCAGTCCTTGACCATCAAGGAATCAAGAAGAAGGAGAGGCTAAGAAAGGGAAAGGAACAAGCCGGAGTGAAGATCAATTGGAGGAGTCGCGAAAACGATAGGTTTTCGATAAACAATTTTTAAATCATGATCCGGCCATTGGATGGTCGAATCTAACAAGGGTTAAATATTGGTTGGAAGTGCATGATTAGGATGAACAAAAATATGCAATGGAGAAGACTGACAAAACAGTCAGTCGACTGAATCATTGATTCAGTCGACTGAACTGACAATGGATGAATCAAGAACAAGTTTCTGGGAGTTTCAGCCAAGTGAACTATGGTTTCAGTCGACTGAACTGATGATGAACGAATCAGAAATAAGTTTCTAGGAGTTTCAGCCGATTGAATGAGGGATTCAGTTGACTGAACTAACGGTGACTGGAAGCAGAAAGAGTTTCTGGAAGTTTCACCCGACTGAATATAAGATTCAGTCGACTGAATGGATGCTTGTTATACACGTAAATGAATGATTGGCAGTTCAGCCGACTGAATATATGATTCAGTCAACTGAAAATAAACTGGCAGAACAAACAGATGACCTGATTCAAAGTCAGCGGACTGAATCTGTGATTCAGTCGACTTAAATGGTACGAACGATGTTTCAGCCGACTGAATGTGTATTTCAGTCGACTGAAACTGAACTGGCAAGACAAACAGACAATCTGACTCGAAGTCAGCCGACTGAATCTGTGGTTCAGTCGACTGAACTTCTGATTCAGTCGACTGAACGCGTAATTCAGTCGACTGAATCGAAATGTACAGTTTTGAATGTTAACTTGCTGCTATGTAAATAAGGTATTGGATTTGCTAGAATGGTGCACAAGTCGTGAATAGGAGACGGTTCAAAAGAAGAGTCAATCTAAGTGAATTTGGTGTAGGTTTCCTACCTTTTTGTAACCACCTATGATATTGCCGTTTTATGTTGATTTCGATAAGTTGTTTGAATGTTATGTTATATTTACAAATGGCATGTATGCATAGACATCTCATGCATGGCATGGGGTGATGATGTTGTTGTAACCGGAGGCCACACTCCGTCTGGGCGTCCGAAAGACCACTGTGGGGTACCCTGATGATGAGAATCCCATCAGGAGGAATCCGGAGGCCACACTTCGTCGGGGCGTCCGAAAGACCACTGTGGGTTACCTTGACGATGAGAATCCCGTCAAGTGATGGCTATGTTGAATGGTGATGGGTGGGACTCATTACATGTTCATTTCATACATAGCATGTTTTATGGAATTTTGTCACACACGTATGATTATTATATTATTTGCATGATTTTGACTAACCATGTGGTAGCCCTATTCGGAAACACTACTGGGCGCGTTGATCTAACGCCCTATCTATATCCTTAGTGGATGACGCAGGAAAGGGAAGGACGTGGATCGAGAAGAGACCAAGCAAGGAAACTGGGGCGTTTTGAATGATTTGGAATGAACTTTGAATGGACTATTTATGGACTTGTCATTTGATTTATTTGAACACTGTAATTTGGTAATTAGTTATGTTGGCTTGTAATAAGTAGATAAATAGATGCTGTGGATTGATTTACTTTGGATGGTTGGATTGAATGGTAGACTAAGGTTATTTGATAATTTTGGAGAATAAATCTTGTACTTTGCTATCTTAAGTTTTAAAATGGATTAGTCTTAGGATCTATTCCTCAGTTAGACTAAGACTAAGTATTATTCCGCAAATTGTATTTGTACCATGTGTGGTTCATTTTATGGACTTAATTCATACACGCATGGGCTTGGCCAGTTAAGGGTCGGATTTGGAGATCCGAACTTAACTCGCGTCGTGACACTTCGTCCCAATCACATGATTATTATATTTAAAAAAAAAATAAACTCTGAAAATTAGAGTGAAAATGGCGGGGTGTGACAGTTGGTATCAGAGCGAAACGGGAAGTTGAATCTTCCGAAGTAAGATTAAGACGGTTTCATGTCTCACTGACGGATAAGAATCCCAACTGACCGACTCTTCGGAGTCCGCTGACTGGGGGCTGGATTAATTTACTTCGTGGACTCAGACTGAACAAATCAATTTGAGAACAACAGTGAAAGATAGCAAAAATACAGTATTATAATTGATCTATCAAACGTAGCAAAATAGGATATACATCCCCCAATACTCCCCAATTGAGAAAAACAAAACATAGGGAATTTAGAGATTCTCCCCTCAAAAACAAATAGAAAACCAAGTTTGCTTATCTGGAAATCTCTCCAAAATTGTGAAAAATACAAACTGTACGAGGAAACTAAGTCAATAATGTTTTCATGACTTAGGGAAATGGCTCCAAAGAAAAGGATCCCTCAGAACCAGAAAGGGAAGGAAAAGGTGTTGCAAATCACGCAACAAGAGAAAGTGTTATCACAACACGAAAAATCTGTGCATGAGAAGAAGCCGTCTATACATGAGAAGGAGGTAACCCAACCTGATGAGGAGCGATCTGTCCATGAAAAGTCGCACAATGGGGAAGAATCACAACACTCTTGGAGGGAAGAAAAGGGGAGTGAGAATGCATCAGGGAAGGAGGGAGAAGGGAACAGTGGTATACATATACCACATGTGCCGCCTGAGCTTCAGGGCTTAGTCCAAGCAGTGGTAACCTCTGTACTCCAGCAACATATGAATGGAGTGAAAGTTCCAGGGATGCCAGTGACAGGAGTATGGTACGAGAATTTCAACAACAGCGTCCTCCCTACTTCAAAGGGAAGGAAGGGGCTGTCGGAGCCGAGCATTGGCTGAAGAAGATCACTCAGATCTTAAAATTACTTAAGATCTCGAGTCATGCTGACAGGATTCTACTGGCTACTTCACAATTGATAGAAGATGCCGGTAAATGGTGGGAGGTGGTGGAGAAGCAGAGGGCACTCATACCAGTTAGGGAGAGGATGGCCATGACATGGAATGAGTTTTCAGCAACCTTTCTGGAACACTACTTTCCGGAGGAGGAGAAGGAGCGACAGATGGAACTTTTTCTGTCCTTGGTACAGGGCTCTATGACGGTGGCAGAGTATCACCGTGAATTTCTCAGTTTATCCATTTATGCATTCTATATGGTGGACACAGAACTTCGCAAGGCAAGAAAGTTTGAGAGGGGTCTACGGCCAAACACCAGGGCCAAAGTGACCATATTTAAGTGCACCACATTGGCTGAGGTGGTCAGCAAGGCCACAATAGCAGAACAAGAGTTGAATGCAATAGTGCGGTTTGACAATCGTCGAGCTCCAAGTGGGAGGGGTGGGTTTCAGCCCAACAAGAGGTTCCGTCCGAACTTCAGTAGACCCTCACCATCTACTGGGTCCGCGGGGAGCTTTCGTCCCAACCAGCCCTCCCCATCTGCATCAGTCACCCAGTCATTCAGAGGGGTGAACAATTGTTTCCATTGTGACCAACCGGGTCACTTCAAGAGAGACTGTCCAAAGCTCAATAAGCTCTCATATTCCAGAGGATCTTTCCGTCCACCAGCTAGGCCAGTTAACTCCCGAGGAGGCAGGACTTATAATCAGGCGGGTCGGGCGCCTAATCCTACCGGATCTGGACGACTATTTGCTCTGGAACCTCTTGAGGATGTGGATCATTCTGTGATTCAAGGTATGGCCGTTGTCAATAGTTCTTATGCTTATGCATTGTTTGATTCTGGAGCATCGCACTCTTTTATATCTGCATCCTTTATAACTGCTACTGGAACACTAGCTCAAAAGCTGTTCACCACACTCATAGTAGTATCCCCTGTCGGAGACAAGTCTTTGGGACTCATATGCACGGCCATAAATACAGAACTCGCTGGACTCAGATTTGAGTTCAATTATCTGGTACTCGACATGACTGAGTACGATATTATATTCGACATGGACTGGTTGGCTGGTTATGAAGCCAATATTGATTGTTATCGCCGAAGAGTGACATTTTGGTCACCCGAGGGAAAGCAGTATATAGTTCGTGCCGACAAGCAAAGCAGACTGCAGGAAGGGTTGCATCATGTGGTGTTGAACAATATTGTCATCGACAAAGCACCAGTCACTGAACTTCCAGCAATTGTGAAAGAATTTGTTGATGTCTTTCCAAAAGAACTCCCTGGTATACCGCCTATAAGGGAGCTAAATTTTGAGATCAAGCTGTATCCTGGTACCTCACCAGTGTCTCTACCCCATTATCGGATGGCACCAGCAGAAATGTCCGAGTTGAAGAAACAGCTTGATGAGTTACTCAGACTGGGTTGCATTCGGAACAACACATCATCATGGGGAGCTCCAGTGTTGTTCGTGAAAAAGAAGGACGGTTCACTCAGAATGTGTGTGGACTACCGGAAGTTGAATCAGCTAACTGTCCGGAACAAGTATCCTCTACCCAGGATCGATGATTTATTCGATCAGTTGAGGGGATCCAGTCACTTTTCCAAGATTGACCTGATGTCCGGCTATCATCAAATCCGGGTCAGGGAGGAAGATATCGAGAAAACAGCTTTCAGAACACGGTATGGACTATTTGAATTTGTAGTCATGCCATTTGGGCTTACCAACGCATCTGCTGTGTTCATGGACTTAATGAACAGAATATTCCGTCCATATCTGGATCGGTTTGTTATAGTGTTCATTGACGATATCCTGATCTATTCCAAGAGTCAGGAGGATCATGCTGAGCATCTTCGAATAGTATTGAACACCTTGAGACAGAACCAGTTGTATGCCAAAGCAAGCAAATGCGAATTTTGGCTACCTGAGGTCAAATTCTTAGGGCATGTTATAACAGCTGATGGTATAGCCGTTGATCCGGCTAAGGTGGCAGTAGTAAGCGAGTGGAAAGCACCAAAGAATGTCACTGAGATCCGTAGCTTCCTGGGTTTGGCTGGATATTATAGGAAGTTCATCATGGATTTCTCTACAATAGCATCTCCATTGACTCGACTCACTCAGAAAGGGGTCAAATATGAGTGGTCACAGTTGTGCAATCATAGGTTTGAGGAGCTGAAAGAGAGACTTACAACTGCTCCTATTTTAGTTTTGCCGAAAAGAGGCAAAGGTTATGAAGTGCAATGCGATGCATCAGGAGAGGGACTGGGATGTTCACTCATGCAATCGGATCGTGTGGTGGCATATGGTTCAAGACAACTAAAGATACATGAACGCCTCTACCCCACCCATGATCTGGAATTAGCTGCAGTGGTCTTTGCTCTTAAAAGCTGGAGACACTATCTATATGGTGAGAAGTTTGAAGTCTTTTCAGATCACAAGAGTTTGAAGTATTTATTTGATCAGAAAAAACTCAACCTGAGGCAGCGCAGATGGATGGAATATTTGGCGGACTATGAATTTGCACTCCGATATCATCCGGGAAAGGCCAACAAGGTGGCAGATGCTCTTAGCCGTATGTCTCATGCATCAGTGGCATATCTGATCAGGACTGAATGGGAGATGTTGAATACCATTCGTGAGTTCAATCTATACATCACAAACCATGGGAGTATGTACAATTTGATTATACAATCCAACATGGTTACAAAGATTGAACAGGAGCAGCGAGCAGATCCGGAAATGGCAGAGACATGGGCAAAGATGTCTATTGGCGAGGTTGTACCGGATTGGGAATTACGACCAGGACAGGGTCTTATATTCCGGGGTAGAATTTATGTGCCAAGAAGCTGCAGAAAAGAATTACTGATAGAGGCACATCAGAGCAAGCTCTCCATTCATCCGGGTAGCACAAAAATGTATCATGACTTAAAAAGACATTATTGGTGGCATGGACTCAAGAAGGATGTTGCAGAGTTTGTGGCGCATTGTTTAACTTGTCAGCAAGTTAAGACGGAGCACCAGAAACCACCAGGGTTACTCAAACCCTTAGCAGTGCCGGAAGGGAAATGGGAGCACATTTCCATGGACTTTGTGACGGGGTTACCGAGGTCCTCGAAGGGCAATGACGCTATATGGGTCGTGGTAGATCAACTGACCAAATCCGCGCATTTTATTCCCATCAAGATGTCGGATTCATCTGAGACATTGGGTCGGAGATATATCAAAGACATCATCAGATTACATGGTATTCCTCGGACAATCGTATCTGATAGAGACGGCCGATTCACCGGCAGGGTATGGCAGAGTATGCAGTCAGCCATGGGAACAGATTTACTGACTAGCACAGCGTTTCATCCACAGACTAATGGACAGTCAGAAAGAACAATACAAACATTGGAGGACATGCTGAGGGCGTTCATGCTAGACTTCAAAGGTGGATGGGAGGATCATTTGCCATTGGTGGAGTTTTCTTATAACAATAGCTACCAAGAAAGCCTTCAGATGGCACCATTTGACGCTTTGTATGGTAGACCATGCAGGTCACCAGTGTGCTGGACCGAGGTCGGCGAACCTGCACTGATAGGACCCGAGTTGGTTGCTGAAACTACTGCACAGATCCAGTTGATACGTCAACATTTGTTGACCGCACAAATTCGGCAAAAGAGCTATGCTGATAAGAGGAGGAGGTTTCTCGAATTTGAAGTGGGAGACATGGTATTCTTGAAGGTCTCGCCAAGAAAAGGGCACATGAGATTTGGAAAGAAAGGAAAATTGTCGCCAAGATATGTGGGACCGTTTTCAATTATCAGAAGGATGGGAGATGTACCTATCAGTTGGCATTTCCTTCGCAATTGGCGTCTCTACATGATGTATTCCATGTGTCGATACTGAGGAAGTACAACCCTGATCCGTCTCATGTTTTGAATCTGAAAGATATAGATGTGCAAAGCGACGTCACTTATGTCGAGAAGCCAGTCAGAATATTAGAGAGTGAGCAAAGGGTGCTGCGTAACCGAGCGATTCAGTTCGTCAAGGTGGTATGGGATCGACATGGTGTTGAGGAAGCCACTTGGGAACTGGAATCGGAGATGAGAACATCTCACCCTGAATTGTTTGTATGATTTACTTTGAAATCCTAGTTCGTTCGATTTTCGAGACGAAAATTATAAAAAGAGTATTGTATTGTAGCACCTTGGAATTTCAAAGTTATCATTTTATATGAATTTATTCATATTTACAGAATTGCCATTGTGATATATTTGAGTTGAAATAAATGATGGAGTTGAGTGGAATTTATTAGTTGAGTTACATTAATGAATGAGTTAAGTTGGGTGAGTTAAATAATGAGTTGGATGAATAAATAATTCAAGTAAGTGAATGAGAGTGGTGTGTGCTGATTGCAAGGTTTTAAACAATGAAAAACGTTGGAATTGCATGGGAGAGGTACTTCATGCATGTAACTCCAAGATAAGAAATTTATGGAGGTGGCATTTTTGGGAGTTACAAAGGTGGGAGGTTTATTTCAAATGCAAATGGTAGGCACGTTGGAAATGGTTGGGTGTACATGGTTTGGGTCTTCAAGGGACAACCAATAGATAGGTTTATAATCCATGCATGTAACTCCCATTCAAGTGATAAAGGAAATGAGAGTTACATTTTGAAATTCACATCATGGGACGTTGGATGCATGAGAACATTGTATGCATGTAACGGCTACAATGGAGATAAGTGGGATGGCTGTTTTAAGAGTTACACATGCAAGGGTAATGGAGAGAATGCAAACAATCACCTCCAAAGAAAATATAGACGTTGGATGCAAAGGGGGGGTTTCATTCCATAGATGAAACCCCAAGGAACTTAAAAGATTTTAATTATGGAGAAGTGAGTTACACAAGGTTAAACATTGGGCTGAAGTTGATTAGTCAAGAGGAATTCATTCTCTATCATTATCTCTTTCTCTCTTGGCCATCCTCCATCTCTCCAAACACTGAGAACAACAACTAGTCATTGATTTGCAATCAGTCCTTGGTTGTTTTCTTTCACCAAATCAAGAACACACATTGAGCAAAGGAGGGGGGAATCAAGGTTTCTCATCTAAAGCCAATATTCTTTCTCTCTCTCTACCTCTTTGCCGTGTCCTACATTTTAAAAATAAGAGCAGCAGCTGGTTGCTTAATCAGTCCTTGACCATCAAGGAATCAAGAAGAAGGAGAGGCTAAGAAAGGGAAAGGAACAAGCCGGAGTGAAGATCAATTGGAGGAGTCGCGGAAACGGTAGGTTTTCGATAAACAATTTTTAAATCATGATCCGGCCATTGGATGACCGAATCTAACAAGGGTTAAATATTGGTTGGAAGTGCATGATTAGGATGAACAAAAATATGCAATGGAGAAGACCGACAAAACAGTCAGTTGACTGAATCATTGATTCAGTCGACTGAACTGACAATGGATGAATCAAGAACAAGTTTCTGGGAGTTTCAGCCGACTGAACTATGGTTTCAGTCGACTGAACTGATGATGAACGAATCAGAAATAAGTTTCTAGGAGTTTCAGCCGACTGAATGAGGGATTCAGTTGACTGAACTAACGGTGACTGGAAGCAGAAAGAGTTTCTGGAAGTTTCAGCCGACTGAATATAAGATTCAGTCGACTGAATGGATGCTTGTTAAACACGTAAATGAATGATTGGTAGTTCAGCCGACTGAATATATGATTCAGTCGACTGAAAATAAACTGGCAGAACAAACAGATGACCTGATTCAAAGTCAGCCGACTGAATCTGTGATTCATTCGACTTAAATGGTACGAACCATGTTTCAGCCGACTGAATGTGTATTTCAGTCGACTGAAACTGAACTGGCAAGACAAACAGACAATCTGACTCGAAGTCAGCCGACTGAATCTGTGGTTCAGTCGACTGAACTTCTGATTCAGTCGACTGAACGCGTAATTCAGTCGACTGAATCGAAATGTACAGTTTTGAATGTTAACTTGCTGCTATGTAAATAAGGTATTGGATTTGCTAGAATGGTGTACAAGTCGTGAACGGGAGACGGTTCAAAAGAAGAGTCAATCTAAGTGAATTTCGTGTAGGTTTCCTACCTTTTTGTAACCACCTATGATATTGCCGTTTTATGTTGATTTCGATAAGTTGTTTGAATGTTATGTTATATTTACAAATGGCATGTATGCATAGACATCTCATGCATGGCATGGGGTGATGATGTTGTTGTAACTGGAGGCCACACTCCGTCGGGGCGTCCGAAAGACGACTGTGGGGTACCCTGATGATGAGAATCCCATCAGGAGCAATCCGGAGGCCACACTCCGTCGGGGCGTCCGAAAGACCACTATGGGTTACCTTGACGATGAGAATCCCGTCAAGTGATGGCTATGTTGAATGGTGATGGGTGGGACTCATTACATGTTCATTTCATACATAGCATGTTTTATGGAATTTTGTCACACACGTATGATTATTATATTATTTGCATGATTTTGACTAACCATGTGGTAGTCCTATTCGGAAACACTACTGGGCGCGTTGATCTAACGCCCTATCTATATCCTTAGTGGATGACGCAGGGAAAGGGAAGGACGTGGATCGAGAAGAGGACCAAGCAAGGAAACTGGGGCGTTTTGAATGATTTGGAATGAACTTTGAATGGACTATTTATGGACTTGTCATTTGATTTATTCGAACACTGTAATTTGGTAATTAGTTATGTTGGCTTGTAATAAGTAGATAAATAGATGTTGTGGATTGATTTACTTTGGATGGTTGGATTGAATGGTAGACTAAAGTTATTTGATAATTTTGGAGAATAAATCTTGTACTTTGCTATCTTAAGTTTTAAAATGGATTAGTCTTAGGATCTATTCCTCAGTTAGACTAAGACTAAGTATTATTCTGCAAATTGTATTTGTACCATGTGTGGTTCATTTTATGGACTTAATTCATACACGCATGGGCTTGGCCAGTTAAGGGTCGGATTTGGAGATCCGAACTTAACTCGCGTCGTGACACTTCGCCCCGATCACATGATTATTATATTTAAAAAATAAATAAACTCTGAAAATTAGAGTGAAAAGGGCGGGGTGTGACATTCCCAATCCATGAGAAGGTGGGGGAAGTGGTCTATTGTCTAATACTCTCTCCACAGTTGTCAGGACTGCATGAAGTGTTCCATGTTTCCATGCTGAGGAAGTACGACCCTGACCCATCACACGTGTTGAATGTGCAAGACTTAGAAGTGCAAAGCGACATATCTTACGTCGAGAGGCCTGTTTGAGTAATTGATACAGAGCAAATGGACCGACACGATAATGAGGAAGCCATTTGGGAACTGGAGTCAGAAATGAGACCAGCTTATCCTGAGCTATTTGTACAATTGGTTTGAAACCCTACTTTCGCCCAATTTTCGAGACGAAAATTCCAAAAGAGGGTAATATTGTAACACCCCGAATTTTCCTCAGCTTATAAGTTTATTGGATGGGCCCACTTGGATTGCAATTTAGTTGAATTTGAAATAGACATTAGATGGGCTAGGAAATGGATCAATTACATAATTAAGACCCAATGGGTCATAGGTGATCTTGATTTAAAAATAATTAATGAATTAGATCATCATACATAATAAGAGAGGATAATGGAATTAAAATAATAAAATAAAATGGTATATGGAAGTTTGAAAATAATTGGGTAAATTTAATTAAGTTAGTTGAATTTGGATAAGTTAGTGCATTTAATGCATTAAAGTCCACCTCATCAGGCGAGGTGGCATGTGGGTGATGTGGTATTACCATGTGGCATCCATGTCATGACATGGAAGCCAACTAAGCAAGGATGCCACGTCATCAAGTGAGGTGGAAAGTAGAATTGATGTGGCATACAAGTGGAGGTGACACATCAAGTGACATGGCTAAAGTGGGACCCAAGTGCCATGTGGTGACCAAGTCATCAAATGCATGGTCGACCATGGCAAGGATTGACTTGGTCAACCACTTTTGAAATTTTAATCTTAAATTAGGGTTTTGCTTTTAAGGGTCTTAAGTTGGGAAGATGAAGGGATAAGATGGAGGGCTAGGATTTCATCTAAGGAAAGATATTGGGTGGAGATTAAGAGTTGAGGAATCTTGTCTAGGCACATTGTACCTAGACACTTGGGAACCCAAGGCGGGTCTTCACCTCAAAAGCAATGAAGCCCCCCATGGAAAACCAAGAGCCTCCTTGGTTAGAACAAGCCATTATGAGAGGGAGAGGAAAAATTAGGGTTTTAATATAAAAACCTAAACCAAAGGCTCCAAACCCCCCTTGGCCAACCCCCCCCCCCCCCCCCCCCCCCTCCTCTCTTGAGCAAGAATTTCTCTCCATTCCTCTCCTCTCTCTCCCATCTCTTGTAACGCCCCGCCCTTTTTCACTTACTTTCCGAAAATCAGAGTCTATTTTTTTTTTTTAAAGTGATAGAGAGCGGGACGTCACGACGCGAGTTAAGTCTGAGCTTCTAAAGCCCGACCCTTAACTGGCCAACCATACTTGTGCGTGGACTAAGTCCACTGAGATGGTTCACACGTATTGAGTTTATAATTGCAGAATATAACATAAACTGATTGCGGATTATAATAGAACCTAAGGCTACTCCATTTTAGATAGCAAAGTACTTAGTCACTTAACCAAATTAACTTAAATTAAATATCCATACCAAACCATTCACAAACCATAGCAAATATCTAGTTATGGGTTGAGACAAAACAACCATAAGATTAATCCGGATCATCATGGATTCGGCCATGATATGGTCAAATCCATGGGTCTAACATTTTAATGGTTTTAATGAATCCTTGTTAAGAACTTGTAAGAGGGAGGAATGATCAAACATGAGGGAACATAGGTTCGGCCATAATGAATGGCCGAACCCATGCTGTGATTATGATTGGATGGATGGATTAAGAAAAATAAGAAAATATCTAAGGTAAAAGGATGAAAACCCAAATGATGGTTCGACCATGTTGTATGGCCGAACCCTAACCTTGGCTAGTGGATAGGATAAATATATATTGAGTTAAGTATTGAAGATGGAATCCATGTTCAAACTTCATTAAAGATGGATTTCAAGGAGAAAGAATCAAAGAACAAGGTTCGATCTCTTGCATGGCTGAACCTTATTTTTGTATGGGGACCATTTGAGGACTAAAAGAGATACTAGATGAGGTTCGGCCATGTTGCCTGGCCGAACCCCATCAAGAGACCTAAAACATGTTTGATGTATTTTTTTTTAAGAAAAACTCATCCTCAAGGTGATGTTGGATGGAAAGAAGATGAAAAGGAAGAACAACATGTCCGAACCCCATGGATGATTTTATGGATCTATGTTTGTTTAAAGGTTAAATGACTAACTTGAGTTTATTAGATTAAGAAATGGAAAAAAAAAATGAATGATGATTGACTCACATTGTTTAAAATAATATGAGGATTAAAAAGAGGGTCAAAACCAAAGAATGAGGTTCGGTCATGTTCTATGGCCGAACCCCATTGATGGGTTTTTGTGGAACATGAACACATTTAAAAGAAAAATAGGACAATAGGGTTCGGCCATGTTGTATGGCCGAACCCCATTGAGGGTCTTAAATGGTTTAAGGAATATGATGCATAAATGCATTGAGAAATGAAAATGGAACTTAGATGGAAATACGGATGATGAAATTAAAATGGAAAATCAAACTAATATGTATGTTTGAATTTGATGAGGTAAAGAGGTCTGTAAAGGGATTGCAATTCGTCTCACGTGACCGTTAGCGTTATCCTTGCAAGACAAGAAAGGATAGTATATCGGACATTGGTAGGATTTCTACCTCATTGAGAATACTACGGAGTATAATATGACACTTGTTTTATTCAAATATGATGAATACATTGGCTAAATAAATTGTATATGATTATGAGTTGATTTTTAATGATATGATGTATTTTAAATGAAATGGCATTCTTGCATACATTGTCTCATACATGGCATGGGAGGGAACACATATGACCAACAAGCCAAGTTCTGAGCGGTCCGGACATAACTTGGGCTTGAGATTAGGTTATATGAAGCTATATGAACCGTTGAGATTTGGCCACGTCCGGTTGATAGAAAAGTACGCCGTAATTGGGCCAAAAAGCTCCTGGGTAGTTAGTCCAGAAATCCTGAGCGGAGGGAGGAGACCACCCTCCATCGGCAATCCCGGTTAATTTGTGGATGGGTATATAGTGCCCTGGTGGTTGCCGCTTCAAACACTATGGACATAATTGGCCAAGGAAACCATTGATTGATATATGATGTGATTCTGTATGGACAATGGGTGGGATTTCATTTGGCATTGACACCCATGACATGACACTTATGTTAGCATGATTATGATATGGACATCATGCATTGTTTTATTACTTATAAGATGTTTTTACAAAATATGTCATTAATGATGTATAAACCTTTGATTTATGATATTCTAATAATACTCCCATGTGTATCCTAACCCTAATTGGAATACCTACTGGGCATGTTGACTAATGCCCTACTTCTACCTTATAGATGTTGGAACAAGAAACGCTAAGAAAAAGGACGTAGGACCGGAAGGAAGCCAAGCGTAGGAACTTGGAAGATTGAAGTTTAAATTGCTTAGTTTTGATTTCAATGATGTATTAAGAGGACTTGCATTTTGGGTTGTAATAATTTAGATTATTTGGGACATCTTAGAACTTATTTGTTATGGTTTGATAATCTTTAGTTTTATTGAAATTTTATGGTGATTGGCTTTCCTTGCCTAATGATGTTAAGAAAATGAATAACATCTTTTTCATATAAATTATTCCGCAAGCAATAAGATAAGCGTGTGTAAATGTTTTAGTGGACTTATTTCACTCACAGATAATAGTGGCCAATCAAGGGTCGGGTTTTGGAAACTCGGACTTGACTCGCCTCGTAACAGCCTGTCCTCTCTCACTTAACAAAAAAAAAATATATACTCTAATTTATACAAATGAAAAAGGGCGGGGTGTTACAAAACCAATCCTATTTTCTCTCATTCTTTTATTACACTCCACTCCAAGCTACCACACACAAGCCAAATTCGTGTACACCTTGTTCAAACCCTAACCTTTTGCAACTTTTAATCCCCATCACCGAATTCCATTAAGATCCAATCCCATCCTTTCACCCATCAACTTAAACCAAGATTTATTCTTAGCTATTCATCCATTTCTTGAGCCTATAAATACCACATTACCCCATAGTCAAAATTCGAATTTGACCTGGAGCTCAAGAGGACCAAAGGCTAAAGAGAAAAGATCAAGAGACAAGAAGACATGAGGTCCCACACGATTTTACAAGTGAGAGTTGTAAATTTACGTCTCCATTTTGTTTTCTTGTTCTCAATTTTATGTATGCCTACACTTGTATTCTTCCATGAAATAAATAAGAAATGTTCTTTAAGAATCCTGAAAAGTACGATTATTTCGACTTCTTTTTATACTCTCTTTTGATTTTAATTTTGTATTCTTTGTTTAATTAAAGGACTTAGGTTATAAGTGTTAAATCTAAGAACTAGACTTTAATTAGATTAAAGATCATGATTTTTAATTAAATGGTCTAAATTTATATTTGAATTCTAAGCATTGAATTTTAGATCTAGATCTCCTATTTAATTATTTATTTTGGACGATGAGAGAAAAATTCCATAACCACCTTTAAATTATGCATTTATTTATTCTGTCCATTACTTTATTTGTCAATTTATTTCCTGTCTTTAGTTACATTAGTCACTTTGTATGTATGTTGTATAAAAGATGTTTAATTTATGTTTTTATTTTATTTCTTCTATGTTCATTCTTTAATTCATTAATTCATGTATCAAATCAATCCCTCTCAAAAATATTCTTTAACTAGGATTGTAAATATAATTTTCTAATCTTGAACTTTGAAATTTTAATTAAAAATTAGATACACATTCATGATTCCTCGACTTAAAAATAAAATGGATTAATTTGATGACATTCACAAGTTAAATAAGAATGGTGTTCACCTAGTTTTTTCCAAATAAATATGTTTTTTTTTTAAATCTAGGCTTAATTCATTTTTCTCAAGATTACATCATTTTAAAGGTACTAATTTAATTTATAATATATATTTTGTGATTTCCTGTGGGTTCGACCTCGCACTCATATGCTATACTGTCAATTGGTTCGTACGCTTGTGAGATTATAAATTTAAAACTTTGCAAACAAATCACATCTACAACTCTCTTTTCACCCAACACATCTCTCTTGATTAATCTTGTTTATTCCCTCTGCAAATCATTTTAATTAATCAAAAAATTTGTGAAGACCATTAAAATTGGGATTGTCCTATTCACCCCCCTCTAAGACGATTGTGTTCTAGCACAACGGGTATAAATTATCAATGAAATACTTTTCTTGCTGACTCCATAATAAAATTAAACCCAATTTGTTGGCTAAAGATGCTAGTCCACCTCTTGTCTACCACAAACCTTCCCAATGCCTCTGTATCATTTTCTTTATTTTTAATTATTAGTATGAACATGATGTCTATTTTTTTTAGTGAACCTTCTTGTAACTCCCTCTTCTTTTTCCTCCTTAGCTCTTCAAATTTCATGTAGCTAGCCTCTATTCTTAGATTTCTCCCCCTTTTTCTTCAAGCCCCTCTTCTTTTTCAACAAAATAAAAAATTAAATATTGGATTACTTAATATGTACCTCCGAACTATTTCATCTAAGAGTGCTTTATTGAGAACTTTTGTCTTTATCCTCAATATCATAGAAGATTATGCCTCCCTTTCATTTGGAACAACCCAAGCTATTACCCATCTCAATCATTTGTAGTGCATTCTCCTAACATGTTTTTTTTTATGACCGAAGGTGTCCAGGCGTCTCACCCGTAGGGGACTTTACTCGACTAAATCTGTAACGCCCGCCCCTTTTCACTAAAATCAGAGTCTATATTTTTTTTTTTTGAAAATAAACAGTGACAAAGGGCGCGGGACGTCACGACGCGAGTTAAGTCCGAGCTTCTAAAGCCCGGCCCTTAACTGGCCAACCCTACGTGTGCGTGGAACTAAGTCCACGAAGAACGGTTCACACGTAGAAGTAAGCTTGCGGAATATTAAACTAAATGCAAAAATTATAATAGAGTCTATCCTACCGATTTTTAGATAGTAGGGAAGATATATTCATTTAATTACTAAAATACCTCAAAATCACAGTGTCTAAATTAAAAATCCAAAACATAGCAAGTAATCTAAATTATTAAATTCCGACGAGCTAAGCTACTCAAATTACATTTCCAAAATAAATCTTAAATAAACTAAGTAGCTCGCTTCCTACGCCTGGCTCCCGTCTTGTCCTTCGATTCCGCCATCTCCTGCGTCATCAGCTAAAGTGGAAGTAGGGCGTTAGACAACGTGCCCAGTAGGACTCCGAGTAGGGCTAACTCATGGATTAGTGATAATAATGCATATAGGGAATAATATCGAACAAAAACCATAAAATCAATGTCATGCCATGGGTGCCTATGTCATGAGTCCCACCCATCATCCTTACCATTGTACAATGTCCCTTTTTCCAATCATATATGAAATCCCCCTTGATGGAAAAACGTCATCAAGATATCCCCATGTTTGCTTCTCGGTCGCCCCGACGGAGCATGGACTCCGGTTATATCTCAACACATCAAGATATCCCCATGTTTGCTTCTCGGTCGCCCCGACGGAGCATGGACTCCGGCTATAGCACATCAGGACATCCCCATGTTTGCTTCTCAGTCGCCCTGATGGAGCATGGACTTTGGTTTCTTTATTTTCCAGCCCATGCCATGCATGAGATGTAGATGCATTATGCTATGTTATATATATATAAGTCATAGCATTAATAAAGAATTCATGACTTTAACATATAATTCATTGCCTTGCAATATGCCATATATAAATCATAGTCTAAAAACTCATCATAAAAATATCACATGATTACTAAAATAAATTAATAAAACATCCATACACACATAATCCACGGCTTACAATAAGGTTGGAATCCTACCGAATACCGACTAGCGTCCCTTTACGTTTTCGTTCACGAATCCGGTTACCCAAACACGCACCGCTTGCGATATCCAATACCTTATTACATATGAATAATCAGCCCATGTTTTTAACCATTTAAATCCATTAATCATACCTTAGCGGGGTTCGGCCATACACCATGGCCGAACCTCACTAAATAGGTTTGTGTGTCCCATTTAATCCATTAATTATTTTAATTACATGAGTCTAAAAAACAGCCACCCTAGGCTTTATTAATCACACATAAGGTTGTTACTCAGAGCCCCTAAGTCCATGACCATCTCCCATGGGGTTCGGCCAAGGTACATGGCCGAATCCATGGTTCTTGAATTTGGCTATTGTTTACGGTTTTGCCACTCTTCCTCCACGGTTAAGTTCTCATTTCATTCCTCCATTCTTAGGCTCATAACTGATCCATAGACTTGGGTCCTTTAATGACTCATTAGCCATGACACAACATCATAAAAAATCAGCCACTTAATTACCCTAATCCCATTAATTAATCACATACTTAGCTCCGTACTTTGCCCATCAATTGGCTTGTAAAATGGGTCATGGGTTCGGCCATACACCATGGCCGAACCCATGATGTCTTTTACCCATTTTTCTTAGGCCTATTTACCACATTTAGATTCAAAATAAGTCCCTCCATGAGGGGGTCTAAATCATACCTTTAAATCACCATTTTAAATCATCATTAAGTATATTTTTGGGTCCATCAAGGCTACCAATATTCTCCATTATTTTTTCATGTTTTACACCTATTAAAATTCCAAATACATCACCATAGGGTTCATCCTCATCCATGCCTTTTTAGGCCATTAAAAATCATTCACATCTCCCATAAATTTCCTCATTTACAATCCCTTTAAAAATTACCACATTTAATCATTAAAACCCTAACAATCATAAATCATCCTCCATGGCTTCCATTCTTTATAACCTCATTAAAATCACTTAATCACCTACCATGGGGTTCGGCCATACTACATGGCCGAACCCTATGGTCCATGGTTCTTTCCAAAAATTACATACATCCATGCTTAATTAATACATAATGTCCTTTATACATCCATTTATTTTTCTTAATCTCCCCTTCCCATTTGTCCATTTCTCACTTCATCTTTTGGATGGATTTTAAATCCAAGGCCCACGATATTTTTTGGCCACCATCTAAGAAATGGATTCCATTTTTAAACCATAAAAACTTAATATCTTGTTTAGAGATACTTACAATCCGACGGCTCCTCCGACTTTTCTTTCTCCTCTTAGATTCCTTGGCCTTTCTCCTTCTTCTTCTCCTTGGTTGGTCGGCCAAGATGAGCTTGATCAATGGTATCCCCAATGCATGGGTCCGGCCAACATGGGGTGTGTTTGAGAGAGGGAGAGGAGGAGATGGTGAGAAAGAAGATACTAAGCCTTGATCTTGGAGTGGTGGCTTATGCTTTGAGTTTTTTCTTCTCTTCTTCTAAGTCTTCTTCTTCTTTTCTCCTTAGTTTTCTTCTTCCTTCCTTGAGTGTGGGGGACGGTAATGAGAGGGAGGAAGAGAGGAAGAGAGTGAGATAAGAGTGGGATTTGAGAGATGAGATGAAAACCATCTCCTTTTGGTTCCTTAGACTACACTCAACCATTAATTCTCCCACCAACCAACATGGGCTAATGTGCTTAGAGGTGGTAGGTGGGATAAAACCACCACTTAAGCCAACGGTTTTGGCCTCTTAAGATGGAGTGGTTTGGTCTTCCATTTGACCATTTGACCAACTTAATTAATGTGATTAATTAAATTCTTAACTTAGGTTAATTAATCCCTATTTAATCTCTTTTTAATCTACTTGATTCCTCTCCATGTATCCACCCATGGTTGACAAATTCAAACATGGTGGCCGGCCCCACCAATCCTTGGTCCACACGCCACCTTACTTGGTGAGGTGGAGGTGGGCCCCATTCGGCCATGTCACCTTGGTCTATTCACCACTAACTTAGGTGATTTAATTAAATCCATTTCAACTACTTGGATCACCATTGGGCCCATGGCCCAATTACATTCACCTCCTACCCATTTACCTTAGAGCTTACATCATCTTGATCCATTGGGTCCCAAATGGGCATTGGGTCCAATTTGACCATCCTTGGCCCAATTGACCATTTAAATGAATTTAATCCAATCCATGGTCCATTGGGCCATAATTGGGCCTTTGTCCAAATTTTGATCCATTTACCATCTATTCCATTAAAATCCCAATTTCCATCATTAAAATAAGTAATAGCCACATATATATTGATTTAAAAATTCTGGGCTATTACAATACAATACTCTTTTGAAATTTTCGTCCCGAAAATTCGAGCGAAGTCGGGGTTCAAACAACTCATACGAAAAGATCCGGATGAGCGGCTCTCATTTCTGATTCAAGTTCCCAGGTGGCTTCCTCATTGCCATATCGTTCCCATACCACCTTGACCAACTGAATAGCGCGGTTCCGCAACACTCTTTGTTCTCTCCAGATCACTCTGATCGGCTTCTCCATATACGCCACGTCGCTTTGTACATCGACGTCTTGCACGCTCAGGACATGTGAAAGATCAGGGTTGTACTTCCTCAACATGGACACATGGAACACATCATGTAAAGATGATAACTGTGAAGGGAGCGCCAACTGATAAGCTACCCCCCCCCCCCCCCCCCCCCCAACCCTCTTCAGGATTGGAAACGGTCCCACAAATCTAGGCGACAGTTTCCCTTTCTTCCCGAATCTCATGTGTCCCTTCCGTGGTGAGACTTTTAATAACACCAAGTCTCCCACCTCAAACTCGAGGAACTTTCTCCTCTTGTCGGCGTAGCTGTTCTGACAGCTCTGCACAGTGAGCAAGTGTTACCGTATCAATTTGATCTGCGCTGTAGTCTCCGCAACCAACTTGGGTCCAATCAGTGCAGGCTCACCGGCCTCTGTCTAGCACACTGGTGATCTACATGGCCTACCATACAAGGCCTCAAATGGAGCCATCTGGAGGCTTGCCTGGTAAATGTTATTGTAAGAGAACTCCACCAGTGGCAAATGATCCTCCCATCCGCCCTTGAAGTCTAGCATACATGCTCTTAACATATCCTCCAGAGTTTGTATCGTCCTCTCTGACTGTCCATCAGTTTGTGGATGAAATGTTGTGCTAGTCAGTATATCAGTCCCCAAAACCGACTGCATGCCCTACCATACTCTGCCAGTGAATCTGCCATCCCTGTCGGACACAATAGTCCGGGGAATACCATGTAGTTTGATGATATCCCGGATGTACCGTTGACCCAAGGTCTCCGATGAATCCGTCATCTTGATGGGAAGGAAATGCTCAAACTTAGTCAACCGGTCTACCACGACCCATATCGCATCGTTGCCCTTTGATGACCTTGGCAACCCTGTTACAAAGTCCATGGATATGTGCTCCCATTTCCACTCTGGCACTGGCAAGGGTGCAAGTAAACTCGGTGGTTTCTGATGTTCCACCTTAACCTGCTAACAAGTTAGGCAACGAGCAACAAACTCTGCCACATCCTTCTTAAGTCCACGCCACCAATAGTGCCTCTTAAGATCATGATACATCTTGGTGCTACCCGGATAGATAGAGAGCTTGGTTTGGTGTGCTTCAATCAACAACTCTCTTCTGCAGCTCTTAGGCACATATGTCCTGCCTCGGAACACCAGACCCTGTCTTGGTCGTAGTTCCCACTCTGGTACAACCTCACCGGTAGACATCTTAGCCCATATCTTCTCCACCTCTGGATCTGTCCGTTGCTCCCGTTCAATCTCGGAGACCATGTGGGATCGTATGATCAGGTTATATATGGTCCCATGATTATTGAGGTAGAGTTTAAAATCTCTAATGGTATTCAATACCTCCCATTCCGTCCTGATCAAGTTGGCTACTGTCGCATGTGACATGAGGCTGAGGGCATCCACCACCTTGTTCGCCTTGCCCGGATGATTCCGAAGTGCGAACTCATATCCGCCAGGTATTCCATCCATCTGCACTGTCTCATGTTGAGTTCCTTCTGATCAAATAAGTACTTCAGGCTCTTGTGATTGGAGAATACCTCAAACTTCTCACCATAAAGGTAGTGTCTCCAGCTTTTGAGAGCGAAGACCACTGCTGTTAGCTCCAGATCATGTGTGGGATAATGGCGTTCATGAATTTTCAACTGTATTGATCCGTACGCCATCGAACGATTACCTTGACTGAGTGTACACCCCAGTCCCTCACCTGAGGCATCACAGTATAGCTCATAACTTCTGCCTCTTTCCGGCAAGATCAGAATAGGAACGGTTGTAGGCCTCTCCTTTAGCTCCTCAAATCTCCGGTTGCACTGATCTGACCACTCAAATTTGACTCCTTTCTGAGTGAGTCGGGTAAGTGGAGCTGCAATCTTGGAGAAGTCCATGATGAATTTCTTGTAGTAACCGGCCAATCCCAGAAAATCGTGAATCTCGGTCACATTCGGCGGTGCTTTCCACTCCCTCACTGTCCTGAAGGATGTCTTCTCTATCTTCTCCTCCCTAACCAAGATTTGATGGTACCCGGACATCAGATCAATCTTGGAGAAGTGAGAGGAACCTCTAAGTTGATCAAATAGATCATCAATCTTGGGTAGGGGATACTTGTTCCTGACAGTCAGCTGGTTCAATTTCTTGTAGTCCACACACATCCGAAGGTACCGTCTTTCTTCTTCACAAATAATACTGGGGCTCCCCATGCGGATGTACTGTTCCGAATAAAACCCAGTCTGAGCAGTTCATCAATCTGCTTCTTTAACTCGGTCATCTCAACTGGTGCCATCCTATAATGGGGCAATGACACTGGAGCAGCGCCAGGATATAACTTGATCTCAAAGTCTATCTCCCTCTTGGGTGGCAAACCAGGGAGCTCTGTTGGGAATACCTCAGCAAAATCTGCTACTACCGCCGGAAGTTTAGCCTCTGGTGCCCTGTCTAGTCTGATGCTGTTCAAGACAAGGTGGTTCAATTCTTCCTGCAGCCTTCTAGGGATGCCTTGTCTGTCAGCGTGTACCATATACCGCTTTCCCTCGGGTGACCAAAATATCACCCTACGAAGATGACAATCAATATTGGCTTGAAATGTAGCCAACCAGTCCATGCCAAATATAACATCGTACTCAGCCATATCGAGTACCAAATAGTTGAACTCGAATCTGAATCCAACGAGTTCAGTGTTCAATGCCGTGCATATGAGTCTCAAAGATGTGTCTCCAACGGGGGATACAATTGTAAGTGATGTGGACAGGTTTTGTACTAATGTGCCCGTAGCAGATATGAATGCAGCAGATATAAATGAATGGGAAGCTCTAGAATCAAACAATGTAACAGCATAGGAACTACCAACTACGGCCATACCTTGAATCACCGAGTGATCTGCCGTTGCTGGAGGAGCTATGGTAAAAAGCCGTCCAGATCCCGTAGGGTTTGTCGCCCGCCCCGCTTATTTGTAAGCCTTGCCTCCTCGTGACTGAGTTGGTCTAGCTGGAGAGCGGAAGGGACCCCTGAAGTGAGAGGGTTCGCTAATCTGTGGACACTCCCTCTTGAAGTGGCCCTGTTGGCCACACTGATAGCATGTGTTCCCACCCCGTGGAACCTGAGTGACTGATGCTGATGGGGAGGGCTGATTGGGACGAGAGCCCCTTGTAGATCTAGTGGAGGGTGAGGGTCTGCTAACATTCGGGCGGAACTTCTTGTTGGGTTGAAATGCACCCCGCCCACTCTGCCCTCGGCGGTTGTCAACAGCACTATCTCATTCAACTCTCGCTCTGCTATAGTGGCCCTGTGACCACCTCTGCCAGTGTAGGTGCCTTGAAGATGGTCACCCTGGCTCTAATGCTCGGCTGAAGGCCCTGTTCAAACTTACGGGCCCTCCGGTGCTCGATATCCACCATATAAAATGCATAGACAGATAGCCTAAGGAATTCCCTTTGATATTCTGCCACCGTCATATTGCCTTGTACCAATGATAGGAAGGCTTGAGTCTGGTGCTCTCTTTCCTCCTCCGGAAAATACTGCACTAGAAAGGTAGCTGAGAACCCTTCCCATGTCATGGTAATCCTTTCCCCTTTCAGCACCAGTGCTTGCTGTTTATCTACAACCTCCCACCAATTACTGGCATCCTCGATTAGTTGAGATGTAGCCAGTAAGATCCTATCTGCATGACTGGAAATCTGAAGCAGATTCAAGATCTGAGTGATCTTTTTCAACCAATGTTCTGCTCCGACAACCCCTTCTTTTCCCCTGAAGTAGGGAGGGCATTATTGCTAGAAATCTCTAACCATGTTTCGGTTGTTGGAGTCGCTGGTGGTCGCATTCCCATTGAAGTGTTGTTGCAGGACAGAGGTGACCACTGCTTGAACCATTCTTTCAACTCGGGAGGCACAACCGGCAGGTTCACACTATTCTGTGCCTCCTCCTGATGGGGTGGCTTTAGTGGTGGTAGGTGGGATAAAACCACCACTTAAGCCAACGGTTTTGACCTCTTAAGATCGAGTGGTTTGGTCTTCCATTTGACCATTTGACCAACTTAATTAATGTGATTAATTAAATTCTTAACTTAGGTTAATTAATCCCCATTTAATCTACTTGATTCCTCTCCATGTATCCACCCATGGTTGACAAATTCAACCATGGTGGTCGGCCCCACCAATCCTTGGTCCACACGCCACCTCACTTGGTGAGGTGGAGGTGGGCCCCATTCGGCCATGTCACCTGGGTCTATTCACCACTAACTTAGGTGATTTAATTAAATCCATTTCAACTACTTGGATCACCATTGGGCCCATGGCCCAATTACATTCACCTCCTACCCATTTACCTTAGAGCTTACATCATCTTGATCCATTGGGTCCCAAATGGGTCTTGGGTCCAATTTGACCATCCTTGGCCCAATTGACCATTTATGAATTTAATCCAATCCATGGTTTATTGGGCCATCATTGGGCCTTTGTCCAAATTTTGATCCATTTACCATCTATTCCATTAAAATTCCCAACTTCCATCATTAAAATAAATAATAGCCACATATATATTGATTTAAAAATTCCGAGCTATTACAAAATCCTTCGAGACATATGCACACCTCCCTACACACACATACCAAGTCCAAATGATGATGAGTAACCCCATGGGGAGTGGCTCAAAGGGGTTTGAATGTGAATCGAACTCAAGACCTCCCTTTATGAGAGGAACTTCTAATTGAACATGTATTTTTCTCTTCAACCTATTTGTTAGCTTTCCTTCTAACGTGGTTGTTTGTTTGGTCGTCTTCAACTTGTGTTGTATCTCTCATCATGTTATACATTTATTACTTGCAAGTGTATGAACCATGTATAATACAGCAGTGTGAGTGCGAGGTTGAACCCAAACGAAATTCACAAAATATATGTTTTAAAATAAATTAAATTGATACCCTTTAAAAAGATATGATTTGTGAAATAGAATTAATTCTATAATTTTTGAAAAGAATTGTAATATGTGGAATTTTAGATTAACTTAGATCTAAAGGAAACAAAATTTTAAAACATATTAACAAGTTCGAATTAGATCCATTTTATTTAGATCAAAATTTTCATCTTTTTATTAAAATGGTGAAACAAGAATTAAATAGTCTTCACCTCAATTTAAAATCATAAGATTATGATTAAATATTGCATGTCCATCCCAATTAATAAGTCTTGAAAGAATGGATTACAAATATAAAATCAACAACATGAATAAATTGAATAAACAACAAGGAAAACAAATAAAAAAGTAAATTAAATTGAACAAATAAAATGAATCAAATAAATAAAGAACATAACAAAACAAAAACAAAATAGACAAGGAAAATAAATTGACTATTAAAGTAAATAACATAACAAAACATTATATATTTTACAGGTGGATTAGATCAATCACAGCCATCATTGAACATCATATTAAAAAATATTAATAAATAAGATATCTATATCTGAAATTCGCATAAAAGTCAAAGTTTCACTTCAAATCTTTCATCATAATTAAAATCCATATTCCTTTATTTAATCAAGTGAACCTTAGATCCATAGATTTAAACAGTAAAATTTAAAATCTAACTATTTCATTATGTTCCAACGGAACCTTAGATCTGAATCTATTGGAATCTAAGTTCTAACTATTTCACTATGTCCAATTAATTAAACAAAGAATAGAAATTTAAAAATAAAACAAACAATCATCAAGGAAACTCGAAAATTGGATGTTCTAGGATTCTAAAAGCTTATGTCAAATTTATTAAATGGAAAAATTACAACTCTTTGGAAAAGTACATCAAAGACAAAGATTAAACAATAAAATTTACAAAATAATATCTTACTTTGCAAAACTCGAATCTCAGTGATCCAACTCCAATGTGTTCTTCAACTCATGACCTAGTTCGAATTTTGTGTTGACATAACCTCTGTATTTATAGGCTTTAGGTTAGAATGGATGGCTAGGATTTAATCTTGGTTTAGGTGTTGGATGAATGGCTAAGATTAAATCTCATGAAATATGGATGGATGGGATAAAAAATGAAAGAGATTAGGGTTACATAGGCATGGTCAAATGGAGTCGCTTGGGAATAAGTTGGCTTGGTGGATAAGTAAAGAATTTCAAATATGTAGGGATTGGATATGGGTATGAGCGAATTTTGTATGTGGAGTTCGGGTTTGTGTTATGCAATGCATGATATGGATGCTTGAGATTAAAATCTAAGATGAATGGATGGATGAGATGAGATGTGATGATGTGGAGAGTTGACCTACATGAAATTCTAATGGATTGTATGGGATTTGATAAAATCGTGTGGTCATGATGTGGCAAATTCGCATGGATGGGGTTTGGATTGCTTGGAGTGCAAGTTGGGTTAGATCTAGGGTTTTATGGATGAATGGTTTGGATAAAAAAAGGGTTTGGATCTAGTGGTCCTATTGATGGATGGTTGAGATGGGTTTCATAAATGATGAGATAATGCATGGAGGGTTGTGATTCTAAGGTTTTCCTAGATGGAAGATGAAATGGATGGCCTAGATCTAAGATGATAAATGTATGCAATGGATAAAGAAAGGTGACTCTAGGGTTTTCCGAAGTTTATGAATGCAATGGATGGTCTGGATTAAAGATGGTGAAGTGGATGGTGTGGATGACAAGGAGAGGGACGAGGATATGGGTGTGTGGAGTTAGGGATTACACACAGTGAATTTGAACATGGGTACATGGATCACAGTGTTTGAACAATTGGGCCTCAAGTGGCTTAAGCACAAGGACTTGAACTTAGGCCTGTTGGACTTGGACTTACACATTGGCCTGGCCCTCTTTGTGAAATGCGCATGGATACTTGAGCTTGGCCCAATGCTTGGCATGTGGAGCATAGTTTGGCCCAATTGGAGTGGATCTTTGACCCATGGATTTGAATTTCAGACTTTGGCCCTTGAATTGTAACTTCTCTCTCTAGAATTAAAATAATTAATTCACCACTTGAAATCTAAAAGTATTGAATTCATCTAGACTCTCATAATTGGATCCAGATTAATCAATCTACAATAAAAAATCCTAAAGTGGCTTGAAATTAATTATTAAAAATTCTGGGCCTTCCACTTTAAGCACACAACTTGCAATTTTCCATTGATTTTGATTGATTTCCTATACTTTCCAAATTTATCTATAAAACTGACAAATAACATTAATTGTACCTAATATATACAAAATTGAAGGCTAATTGGTCCAATAATCAGGGGTAAAATAGTCATTTTAATCTCACAACAAATACCCCCAAACTTTGATTTTGCTAGTTCTCGAGCAAAACTTCGTCAAAACTCTAAAAACTAAAATAACAATCCTATTCTAATCCTAATCTAAACTCAGACTTCACCACTTTCCTTGGTTCTTTCGATTTCATTTAGCATATGCAATAAGCCTTTAAACTCCTAGGTTTCCCCTAGTGGACGAGTTATAGTCTCATGAAGGCTTGCAGTGATGATACTCACGAACATCATCATTTTTACTAAAAACACATAGAGAAACGAATATAAACATTATACAACTCTAAATTCATTTTACAAGGCTTATACCCGGAGTGTAGTGTGTGATAGACAAATATTAAGATAACCCTCATTTTACAAATGCACACAAGCTTTGTAACCACTTTTGGAAAATTCGCTTTGACTTCAAACCTCACAGATATATCTCTGAGAAAGACTAACGCTCAGAGGTTTGGATTTATTTTCTCTCATAGTATATGTGAATGGAGTTAATGTATTCAAATCAAAATTTTCACATATATATTTAGAAAAGATGGCACAAATAAAAGAAAATAAACAGATCTCATGTATAGATGCCACTTTCATGAGAACGTTGAGTCAAACATCATCATTTTCCTTTCTTTATTCTTAACATGAAATACCATATTTAGAGTTAGGATCAATAGGACTTCCTATTAGGACGAAATGTGACTTGGGATTGGGTTTTATCAAAGAAGGATAATAAGGCTCTAAAAATGAATACTTTGAACATAAAAGTTAGAGGTTTTCATGATGTTGAATATGATATTTTCTTTTCAACACTTTTCAAAGTATATCTTTTTTCTTTTCTTTATTTCTTTCACATCCTTCTTTGATGTACAGATGTTCCCTTTTTCTTTTTCTTTTTTTTCCTGATGCTATATAATTTTTGCGACGCGCAACCCTTTTCCAAGTCTTTAAAATCAGAGTATATATACTTTTTTTTGTAGAATTAAGGAAAATGAGGGAGTACCACGACACGAGCCGAGTCCGAGTCCGAGTCCGAGTCCAAAGACCCGACCCTCGACTGCCCCAAACTATCATGTGCATGGACTCATGTCCATGATAATATTTGCACAGCTACTTCAGAATAAGTCTACGGAGACATTATAACATTTAACATATGACATACAATTTTACGTCTCAAAGCAAATATAAGGATTTCCCAAACATAAGTCAAATACAAATAAACACCATATCCAACTAGGAGTTAATCTAAATATTACATTCCATAATGTCATTCCTACGAATTACATCATTGTTCACAAAAATATAAAGGATGCTACCTAAGTATAATTTCTCCTTTTGCATCCTCACGGCTCAAGCTTGGCTACCACTAGGTCCAACTTCCTCTCCTGTGCCATGATCTGCATTAACATCTAAAGGGGGAAAATTTTATGGGCTTAGTGAATGCGCCCAATAGAAATTCCAACTAATAAATATGCACTGGTGAGAATTGAAATCAAAGTAATACCTATGCTTGTATTCTCATAGTAAAACATTACTCATTGGGAAGACATGATATACTTCTCAATTATCATTTGTAGCATGGTATAAAATCACATAATTCAATATACTTGCAAATGCCATGCCATGGGTGCCATGCATTAATGAATGCCCTTCCATACCCATGCATCAATTACAATCTTCATTTCATCTCAATTGTTTCCATTATTGGCCACTTATGTCCACAACATCTGAGGCGGCAACCACCAGGCTGCTGTACCCATCTACAAATTAATCGAGACTATTGGTGGAGTGTGGATTTCTCCTTCTGCGCAGTGTTTCGGGACCTTCCCAGGAGCTCTCTTGTAACGCCTGCCCTTTGTCACTCGCCGAAAATCAGAATCTATTTTTTTTTAAAAAAAAAAAGAGTGAGAGAGAATGGGACGTCACGACGCGAGCTAAGTCCGAGCTTCCAAAGCCCGGCCCTTAACTGGCCAACCATACGTGTGCGTGGACTAAGTCCACTAAAATGGTTCACGCGCGATAAGGTTAAGCGTGCAGAATTAAACATAATGTAGAATTATAATAAAGTTCTATCCTATCCAATTTTAAATTGCAAGGAAGTCCATCACTTAATAATAATTACCTTAACTTAAAATGTCCCAAAATTAAAATCCAAACAATAGCAATTAGTCTAAGTTATTACAGTCCCAACAAGCTAATAACTCAAATTACATGTCCAAAATAAAAAATTAAATAAAATCGATCTAACTCATCCAAGCTCCTAAGCTTGGCTCCGATCGTGTCCTTCGTTCCATCCATTTCCTGTGTCATCATCTGAGGTAGAAGTAGGGCATTAGACAACGCGCCCAGTAGGTACTCCGAGTAGGGTCAAACACATGGGTTAGTATAAAAATCACATAGATACATATAATACCAAAACCATCCAAGTCAATGCCATGCCATGGGTGTCAAATGCAATGAGTCCCACCCATCATCCATCTCACAATCACATAGTATTCCTCTTGATGGATAATCCACATCAAGGTATTGTCATGACTCCCCACGAATGCCTTATCAGTCCCACCGAACGGAGTGTGGACTCCGGTTACATTTCAAACACATTGTATCTCTCCCCACGAATGCCTTATCGGTCCCACCGAATGGAGCGTGGACTCCGGTTACAATTCAATCATACATCCATTGGAATCAGTGTGGATTCCTCCCCACGATTGTTTATCGGAAAACCGAATGGAGCGTGGACTCCGGTTACAATTCAATCATACATCCATTGGAATCAGTGTGGATTCCTCCTCACGATTGTTTATCGGAAATCCGAATGGAGCATGGACTCCCCTCATTTGATCCCTCCCATGCCATGCATGAGATGCAGGTGCAAACATGCTATGTAATAATAAACATCATAGCATTAAAATCCCATAGTTGAAACATAGTACTTTGATACCAAAATTAACATAGAAGTAAAAACATCCCATATACTTATTCCATGGTTTTCAATAAGATAGGAATCCTACCAAAGACCAAATATCGTGTCCTTGCGTTTTCGTCCAAAAATCGATCACCGATAGCGTCAAGCCGATCGTACACCGTTTGTGAAATCTCGTTACTATATTACATTTAACACACATACATACATCAATTTGGTGATCCATTTAATTCCATCAACCCCTGCATCATCCTAGGATCATCTCCCTTTACCATCCTAGTCTTTTATCTGGTTAAGTCCCCTAAGAGGTTTCCATCATACATTGGGGTTGAATCATGTTTAAGTCCACAAAAATGCATTAGTGGGGTTCGGCCATACAACATGGCAGAACCTCACTCTCTTGGTTTTGGTCCCTTTTTAATCCTTTGACCACCATGGGTCAAGCATCATTCCATCCTTTTGATTTATTAATCCAATCACATATGTTAATCATTTAACTTGATAAAAACACCTAAGTCCATAAAATATTATCCATGGGGGTTTAATCATGCACTTAGGTCACTTACACATACTTAGATCCCACAAACATGACCCATGGTGTTCGGCCATACAACATGGCCGAACCCATGGTCCTTCATCTCCATTTATTTCTTAGCTTATTAGCCATGGTTCATCATTGTAAAACCCATAATCCATCAACATTTCTTCCATGGGGTTCCGCCATGTTGTCCATTGTTCTTCATCATCTCCTCATTTTAAATCATCATCTACAACATTTAAAAACAATTTAAAATCACTAACATACTTCCATCATTTTCATCCTTTAAAGCCCATTAAAATCACTAACATATTTCCATCATTTTCATCCTTTAAAACCCATTAAAATCACTAACATACTTCCATGGGGTTCGGCCATACAACATGGCCGAACCCTATGGTTCATCATTTTCTCTTAAAAATTACCTACCCCTGATTAGATCATTTGATGGGGTTTGGCCATGATGGCCGAACCTCATCCAATCCTTTTTGTCCTTAGTGGTCCTTATACATAAAAATCTAGGGTTTGGCCATGCAAGGCCTAAACCATGATCTTTGATCATTCTCCATTCTTTATATTGAATATGCATGAGGTCCTTATGCATGTCAAGATTAGGGTTCGGCCAAGGAAGAGCTTGAGAGAGGGAGGAGAGGAGAGTGAGAGAACGGAAAACCCTAAGTCTTTTTCTTGTCTTGTGAGAGGGTCGGCCAAGGGAGAGCTAGAGAGAGGGAGAGAGTGAATGAGATGAAGAGTTAGCTTTCCATCTTGTCTTAGGGTTCCTTAAGTAAGACTCCACCTCCAACCACCCTCATTAATGTGGAGTCTTCCCCATGAGTCCCTTGACTAACCAAGAGGGTGCATGCCTTCCACATGGCGCACATACCCTCTCCAACGGTTTTGGTGGCTAGTGGTTTCCATTGAGATGGAACCCTCCACCTCCCCTTTGACTCACTAAGTGGATGCATGCCTCACACATGGCACACACACCCTCTCCAATGGTTTTGTTGGCTAGTGGTTTCCATGAGATGGAAACCCTCCACCTCCCCTTTGACTCACTCCATCTTTTCATCTTCCATGTGACTCACCACCCATTCAACTCACTTCATTTAAATGAAACTCAACTCCTAACTCAAGCACTTGGATTTTTTCTAAATTAATTAATTCCTTAACTTCACTCACCTCACTTTATCCTTTTGGACTCCCCTTTGAACTCACCCATGGTTGACCAAGTCAACCATGGTGGCCGGCCCCACATGTGCCTTAGTCCACACACCACCTCACTTGATGAGGTGGACTTGGGTCCCACTTGGCTATGCCACTTTGATATTACCACATACACTTGCCACCTCACTTGATGAGGTGGACCCCATGCCTTTGATCTTAATTGGGTACATGACCCGATTAAATCCATTCCTTACCCATTTACCCTAATCATCAATCCATCTTGACCCATTCGGTCCTACTTGGGAAATTTGACCCAAGTGACCACATTGACCCAATTAAATAGAATTAATCCTATCCATGATCCATTGGACCATACTTGGGCCATTGCCCCAATTCTTATTCGTTAAACATCCATTCCATCTATGAATCTTAATTTTTAACAATTAAAATAAATAATAGCCAATATATTTATTGCATTGAAAATCTGGCTATTACATCTCTGGTCCAGTTTAAAGCCGTAACAGTCATATACAAGGACGAGGCCAAAGTGTAACACTTGTATTATTTTGTCAATATTATCGTACACGAGACCAAGCGATCTCACGACATTTCATTTTTGGCTCGGTAATACAATTCCGTCCCATGCAATCATGCCTGAGGTACATGTATGCAACATGATGACAAATCTATTCATCGTGAAATTCCAAAACTCTTCGACATGTAAAATATATAGTAAAATATCTCAATATATTTCATGTTGAAATCATTGCACTCTCATGATTCAAAATATATGATTTTAAAGGAAATCAATACATAATAGAGTATGTAGTTCACAACCATAGTGCTTCAACAATGTAGGAAAACCTACCTGATCGAAGATGATCAGCTAAAGGGATTGACCGGTGAAGTCACTCGGACGGTATCGAGAATATCCTCGATTCCTTCGTTCGTACACATGTTTCAAATTATCACATTCATGTCATTACTTATAATTTCTAGTAATCAAATTACTAAAGGCCTTGATTAAGGCTTAAAAGTCCATTTGGTATAGCCTAGAGGAGTCTAAGTAACTCCACATAGGTGATTAAAATTAATTTCATTAACCATGTAAAACTATCTAAGGTTCATGTCGATGGGTCATCCCTGTCGACATGTTGACTACCTCGATGGGTCGATCTGCGTGCTATCTGCACTTGTAATGACCCGACCCGATATTTCGGAGTTTTGGGGTCTTGGTAGCGGTGGGGAGAGTATGGGCCCCGTGTTGGGTCCTGATTTGTCCGATTTTGAGTTCGGAGACTCAGAGGGCAATTTGGTAATTTTGAATTATTGAATTTTCTGTCATAATAAAAAAGTTTGAAAATCACACGTTTTCCCCGACGTTTGTCATTTGATTTCTTCGGGCTTTTAAAATATTTTTTTGAAATTTGAAAATTTTAATTTGTAGAAAAAAAAAAAAAAAAGTATCCGAAATTGTATTGGATCGGTTTTAGGAGTTCGTATCAGTTTTAACGTGCCCGTAGCGGGACGGGTCGTTACAATTGGTATCAGAGCACGGTTCAACTCTCGGACTGTGCATGGGTCAGAAATGTGTGAGTTAATGACCAGAGATTAATTTCATCCCTTGTGTGACAGGGTAGATGGAACCTATTTCCATAGTGGTGTTTTGACTTCCCTAAGTTGTTATGGTAAGCCTGATGGAGTTGCCCTTGAGCTTGAGTACTGGAGATATATTTTTACTTTGGGTTCGCGTCTTGTATTGAGCTTGGTCAGACTTTCATTTGGTGGATTGACTCGTGGTGAGAATGAGCACCTGTTAGAGTAGGAGAAACCGTACCGGGGATAGTAACCCGGTGACCTTAGAGATTCCCCGACCTGTGATAGAGACTTTGGAGAACCAATTGTTGGTGAGCAGATTGTTTATCTCCGTCGTCAATGTGTATGCTGAAGACCCGAAATATCTTGCTAACGGAAAATAAGAGTATTTGACCAGAGTACAACTTCAGTGCAGTAATTTGAGTGCGGCAGCAACACCCCGTATGGGTTGATATATCCTACTGATGCGAGTGATGCGATAGTACCCCTTGGTTTTTGGTCTGAGACTTGACCTGATTCAGATACGTGACTCGCTCGATGACTTTGAGCTTTGTCGTGGTTTGAGTTTGGGAGTATATGTGGTGGAGATGCCTTGTTTGTCACGTCTCCGTTGGAGTGATTGGCGGATATTGTGCAGGATTACATGTAGCGTATTAAAGCTAGAGGCGGATCTCTTAACCGCCGCTGGAGTTCTATTTAGAGGCAGTAATTTACCATCAGCCAGGGTGCTGAGGGATCTGATCACCGTGTGGCTTGTCAGTCAGTTTGAGTTGAGAGGGCACTGGAATGCCAGGCATTGGGATGATACCGACAGGGTGTTGGACATAGATACTAGACTTATGGGCTAAAGTCGGTAAAACCTTTTTGCCTAGGTATTTCACAAGGGGACACACTGACTATGTTAGTCTAGAAGAAGAATGACTGGATGAGATTTTGTACCTGTGGTCGACGACTGAACAAAATTAAAGAGTAGGATGAGGTTCTTCTACTGGAGATTGATGGCTTGCTGAGACAGCAGAGAGAATCCATGTTGCTCCTTGAGGATGTGTTTTGTTGGATGCGAGTTTTGATCCCATAAATGTAGCTGCCTGGCAATGTGGTTTCGACTGGTAGTGCGACAGGTTTGTCAGAATGAAGCAGAGATTGTGTCTGATAGTTTATTCAGATTACACCAGGTGACCGTGCTTATATTCAGATTGGTCAGAGAGAACGATCAGTTCTTAGTACGATGGCAGTGATGCAGTTTCTTGAGTGGAGGCAGACGACCACTATAGTGATGATCGTTTTGGAGGTAGAGAAAGGCCGCAGGTGTGCAGTTTATTATGATGTTTCCGGGGATGATAATGGTTGTGTGCTGAGACAGGATGGTTAATTGGTCGCTTCTGACTCGAGGCGACCTGATATTGATGGGTATGACTTTCCGCTAATAGCTCGGGATGGATGTTTATGGCGTTGTGCTCGGGTTGGAGATGTCCATTGTTGAGAGAGATTCTGAGTATCCCCCATCACTGCGGTTTTGAGCACTTGGTTGTTCAGGAAGAATTGGGCATGAAACGGACGTGATGGATGGAGTTCATGGAGTGATTGTTGATCAGGTAAGGAGACTATAGTGGCCAGTCTGTGCAATGAGATGGTTCAGCCAGTGTTGAGTGTCAGAACCCCAGAGAATCAGCGTTCAAGTGTAGAGACAGTCAGACTTTGGAGTTTTATGGTGTGTGGTGGTGGGCCAGACATCTAGGCTGTGAGACCTGATAGTGACTTGACTCTCCAGTGCAGGTTGGTGGTAGCTCAGATTGAGTGGTGCCATGTGGAGATGCTTCAACTTCTTCTTCATCAAGGATTAGTGGTACAGATGGTAGTGGATGGATTGACAAAACTCACCTATCTCCTTGGAGTAAGGAGGCCCGACTTCTTGGAACTTTTTTGGACTTGTTTGGGTTGAGCAGAGAGTTGGTCTATGCGAGATGTCGAGCCAAAAGTGTAAGATCGAGATTTAAGTTCTACCCATCAGATCAGATAGTGTTAGAGAGAGAGTTGTGTGCTCAGTCGCGTTTCAGCTCAACAGACTATTTGTGGATAGACAGCCTGTCTGGACAGACCATGCAGATTTCAGAGGACATGTCTTATGTTTTGCGCCTGAGTTGTGAGATGAGTTAGGAGGGTTGCTGGTTCTTGATAGAGCTCGAGTACAACAGCATCGGCAGATTGGCATTTTGGTAGTTCTGTGCGAGGTACCTTGTGACCGACCGAATAGAATCCCCCATGTTGGGTGAAGACCTTGATGCAATTCTGGGGAACCATGTATGGTTGGAAAGGCTTTTGAGCTGATGAAATTGGTCAGGTGAAAGTCATTGGTTTCGATAGTGGTGCATACTATTATCCAAGTTGTTCGGTTGTTCATGGTGATTAGTGGCAGGGTTGTTTCAGTGGATAACGAGTTGTGGCATCATCTTTTGTGGTGAGGAAATTTGGTTTGAGGATGAGTTTCAGTCGTGCAGATGTAGTTTTTACTTAGATTTTTCTTACGAGATTTGAGCTTAAGGTGAATTTCGAGGACGAAACTCCTTAAAGGGGGTAGTGTTGTAATGACCTGACCCGATATTTCGGAGTTTTGGGGTCTTGGTAGCGGTGGGGAGAGTGTGGGCCCCGTGTTGGGTCCTGATTTGTCCGATTTTGAGTTCGGAGACTCAGAGGGCAATTTGGTAATTTTGAATTATTGAATTTTCTGTCATAATAAAAAAGTTTGAAAATCACACATTTTCCCCGACGTTTGTCATTTGATTTCTTCGGGCTTTTAAAATATTTTTTTGAAATTTGAAAATTTTAATTTGTAGAAAAAAAAAAGTATCCGAAATTGTATTGGATCGGTTTTAAGAGTTCGTATCAGTTTTAACGTGCCCGTAGCGGGACGGGTCGTTATAGCACTGGTCTGTATTTTCTTTCTGTTCTCAGATCTGTACACTCGGTGCACCGATAGGTCTGAATTGTGCATAGCCGATACATCAAGGATATCGACAGGTCGGCCTAGGTTCAATCGACATGTCTACCGAGTCGACATGTCGGCCTGGGTTCCGTTCAATAAACTCTGTATTTTTCTTATCGTCTATGGTCAATAGTATCTATTCAGTCTATACACCTAGTGGTAAATAAAGTCGACATGTTGAGCACGTCAACGCGTCGACCTGGGTTCAGGTCTGGTTGGAACTTTACATTTTTTTCCTGTATTCACAGGTCGATACATCCATCTGGTCGACATGTCGACCAGGGACTTCAGTTGACATGTCGAACGAATTCCAATTCATTTACCTTTACATTATCCTTTAATCCCAGATCGACATGTCGACAAGTCATTCTAGGGCATCTGAAAACCATCGGTTCCTCTTGCATGTTCTTCCTCTTGGCTTCTCTTCTTCCAAATTTATATTTAAATATCCTTGAGTATTTTTTCTCTATTTCTAAATCACAAACACATTGACATACCCCTATAGATGTGAAGATCCCGTGGATGAGATGTTGATGACCTCATTCGAAGTTCTTCCTTCTACCTCCTTGTTTTCTTTCTCCTTCTTTGAGCTTTCTCTTTCCTTGGGATTTCTTCATTTTCCCTTAGATATACGAGGATGGTGAAAAGGGGAGGATAGTGTTGTGCAAATTTTAAATTTATAATTACTGGCAAGCGCACGAATCGAATTGGAATATAGAGATATGCAAGTACGAGGTTGAACCCACAGGGACATGATTTAAAATGAATGAAAAACAAATTTAAAAACCTAATATTTTAACTTTAACCTAGTTAACACTTTTTATAGAGGAAGGTTGAATTAAACATGCAAAATTAAAATAAAACAACTAAAATAGAGATTGAATAAAATGAGAGAAATTACTAAGGTATCAGATTCCACCACTATTAAATCCATAATATTCCAATTATTTATTTATCAATTCCAAGTTTTTAAAGATTTAAACATTTAAATTCATTAATATGGTGGTCAAATATTGATTTTCCTTTGCTTAAAAAGTGTAAATTCTAAGAATTCAATGTATCCTATTTTAATTTAAAAGACAATGGATCAAAGGGATTAATCTAAGCATCCAATATATTTAAATTAAAATAAAATAAAACAATGAATCAAAGGGTTTACTTTTATTCAATTAAAAACCAAGCATTTAATTAATTAGATATTAATATGAACAAAAAAAATACATGGCATTAATGGTGAAAAATAATTAACATCTATTAATTTGATGAAGGTAAAAATAATCAAACACACATAATTTGGAATTAAATAAATAAATAAAAGAAAATTATTTCATTAATGGGGTTTCATCCTCAACCTCAGTACAAAAATTTATCCGAACATTATAAAAGAATTAAAATAAAAAGACATGAAAAAATATAACCCGGTCATGGTCGGAGATCCCGAGCTTGATATGTCTCCACGCTTCAGCCCTCTGTCCGTCTATCCAATTCAAAGTTCACTGCTAATATGCAATTCTCCCCATTGTGTTGTGAGTTGAGTCACAATTTATAACGAATCAACCACCAATGGAATTAGAATATTCCACTTTCACAACCAGCCAATACCATGTGGCCTGCCTTTCCTATTCTTCTCTTTCTATTTGAACCAACCCTTCTTTAGCAGCCACCCTTCTTTTTGCAGCCACCATCCTAAACTTCCTCTTTTATTTTCTCTCATCTGCACCATCCTTCTCTTTCCCTCTGTAAAGCACGACAGAGATCAACTAGCTATATTCTTCCATTCTTGGTCACAGCAAACCCCGGCCTTCCTTCATCTGTTAGGTTCAGCCGACACCGACACCTTCCTTTCTTTTTTTATTTAGCTTTTGCTCTGCTGTATACCAAAATGGTATAGTGGGCCCTCCTTCTTATTTGGCCAGCAGCTTCTTATTTTCATTCTATTTCCTATTTCCATCTCCATTCTATCACACATGGTTTTGCAGCACCACTTTGCATCGTGAACTGAGAGCATCAATGGTCTCCAAAGGAAAACAAACATTCATGGCTTTTAGAAGTATTATTCAATGGTGATAGTTCATTTTCATATCTGGTCCTTTCAGTACAAGTTTTAGATACATGATCAATGATATGAACATAGTGAGCACTAAACTTCATCTCTTGCATATGCTTGGACGCTGCTGCCTTTCAATTTCTTTCTCAAACATATCTACTTGTTGGGTTGCTGCAAATCATTCTTTCTCTATCTTGGGACAATCCTCCAACTAACAATGCAACTTTAATTTATTTAATGCATCTCTTTCCTAGCTTGAGCCTGAACATGGGCCTACTTTTACCCAGTGTTTCCAAAAAGTAGACATGAGGCACTTTTCCTTCATTTTTCTTTAACTTTAACTTCTTTTCTTGATTTTCTTTATTTTCCTGCAAAACTCTCAAAATCCCGTTATTAATAACAAAAACACATAAAACTATGGCTAACAGATCCAAACTCAGAGGTAAAATATGCCGATTTCCTGTGTACATCAAATACCCTCGCACTTCGATTTTGATAGTCCTTGAGCAAAACAAAAATTAAAACCTAAAAATTAAATACTAAAATCCTAAACTACACCACTTTCGCTGGCATTCTCGATTGCATTTAGCGTATGTAATAAGCCTTTAAACCCCTAACTCACCACTAGTGGACGAGTTATAGTCTCATGAGGGCTTTCAGTGATGATACCAACAAACATCAAATTTCAGCAGTAATATCTAAACAAAAATTTAAATATCATACAACTCCAAATTTATTTTATAAAAGTTATACTCGGAGTGTAGTGTGTGATAGCCAAATATTAACATAACTTTTTTTTTTTCAAAATACACACAAGTTTTGCAACCACCAGCTGAAAATGCGTTTTGACTCTAAATCTCACAAGATATATCTTTCAGAAAGACTTTCACTCAGAGGTTGGGTTAAATTTCTCTCAAAAGTATATGTGAGTAGAATAATTTCTCAAATACAAATATCTCACATATTTATCATCAAAGAACGGATAATAACAAAGAAAACATAGATCTCATGAACGGATGCCATTTTCCTGAAGAACGTTGAAATAATACACCATTATTCTTCTTCATCTATTCTCCACTTTAAATACCATATTAACTGAGGATCAATAGGACTTCCTAATAGGACGAAACGTGGCTTAGGACTGGGTCATATCAAAGAAGGATAATAAGACTCTAAAATTAACACTTTCAGCAGAAAAAGTTAGAAATCTTCAATAATTCATAAACGGGATATTTTTTTCCTCTATTTTTCTCTCAACACTTCAAAAGTATTATATTTTTCTGTCTCATTTTTTTTTACATCCTTCTTTTCTACTGTATGGTTGTTCCCATTTTTTTTTTCTTTTTTTTTCTCTTTTTTTTTAATGCTATTTTTTTCAAATACCATATTTTTTAGACTACCATCCCAATAATATTCATCTCTAACCTTCTATAGGTCCTTAGAAAAGGTCATAGATATTTCATTTTTGGCTCAAACTCTACAACCACCAGAATTGGGTATGGATAATATGGTTAATCAATAAAAATAGGCTATCATATAAAGGCTCAAATTTTGGAACTAATAAGATAACATATGACCAAAAATAGGCAGGCTTCAAAGGCTCAAACGGTCCAAAATAATGGCCTATATCATTTCCTAAGCTTCATATGAGTATTTAATTGTTTCAAATAAATTCAAAAAATTTCTAGCGTAATAATTGTAACGCCCCGCCCTTTTCACCCGTTTTTCGAAAATCAGAGTCTATTGTTTTTTTTTTTAAATAGAAGAGTGAGAGAGGGCGCGGACGCCACGACGCGAGTTAAGTCCGAGCTTCTAAAGCCCGACCCTTAACTGGCCAACCCCACGCGTGCACGGAGCTAAGTCCACGAGAATGGTTCACGCGTAAGAAGTAAGCTCGCGGATTATAATTATTGCGGAACATGATAATAGAGTCTATCCTACCGATTTTTAGAAAGAAGGGAAGATACAACATTGAATTACCAAAATGCCCCTAAGTTCATAATTATATCACAAAATGTAATCGTCCATAAGTAACGTCCAAAACATCGCAAGAATGTAAACTTATACAACCCGACAAGCTAAGTTTCTTTCAAATTACATCGCCAAAATGTAAACGTAAATAAAACTAAGACTGCACTGCCCAAGCTCCTAAGCTTGGCTCCTGTTATGTCCACCGCTTCCGCCATCCCCTGCGTCATCAGCTAGGGTAGAAGTAGGGCGTTAGTCAACGCGCCCAGTAGGACTCCGAGTAGGGCTAGCACATGGATTAGTGATACATACATACCGATAACATAAAATACAACAAAATAAGTATGTGATGAATGCTATGTCATGGGTGCTTATGTCATGTGTCCCACCCATCATCCATGTGATCATACAATATATTGTTCCCCATGTTTGCTTCTCGGTCTCCCCGACGGAGCATGGACTCCGGTTATTGAACTATCCCCATGTGTGATTCTCGGTCACCCCGACGGAGCATGGACTCCGGTCATAGCCCTCAGGCTATCCCCATGTCTGATTCTCGGTCACCCCGACGGAGCATGGACTCCGGTTATAGCCCTCAGGCAATCCCCATGTCTGATTCTCGGTCGCCCCGACGGAGCATGGACTCCGGTTTGTTTATTTTTTTCTGCCCATGCCATGCATGAGATGTAGTGCATTATGCTATGTAATATATATGTCACCCATATACTTGACATATCATACATAGCCATATAATGCATAATATTAAAATATAAACCATATGCTTCATAACTTAAAATTCATCATAAGATAATTCATAATCATAAATCCATCGTAAGCCAAATCAAATAATTTAAAATACCATCACATATCCATCGCTTACAAAAAGGTAGGAATCCTACCGAATACCGTGTCGCGTTCCGTTACGCTTCCCGCTCGATAATCCAGTCGCCGATCGCGTACCGTTTGCGGCGTCCGATACCTTATTACATTTACCGAATTAGTCCATATGTCATCCATGATTAAGTCCCTAACTTAGCCCATTATCCATGGGTTTTAGACCTCATACATAAAATCCAATTTTGGCCAATTTTAATATCCAAATGAGCGAGCCTAAAACGCAGCATCTATACGTTTCTTTTTCATCATTCATATTGCATCGAATTTTACTTCTAATCCGCATAGGGTTCGGCCATGTACCATGGCCGAACCCATGGTTCTTCAATGGGGCACTTATTTACCGTTTTGCCACTCTCTCTTCCATGGTAAATCATTCACCCACTTATGTCTATTTTAAGTCTAGATTTCATCCATATCTTAGACCTATTTATGATTCCATATCATATCCAAAATCAGCCACCTATTATTTAATTTTTTGAAAAACATTTAACCCCATATAACCTTTCACATTTGGCCCTAAAGGTGGCCCACAATCATGACCTCCAAATGGGTCATGGGTTCATGGTTCACTTTTATTGGTGCCATTTTCAAAGACTCATATTTTGTCCCAAAAATAATCCATTTCAAAAATCACAAATCTTCATTCATTTTGGCCCTTTAAAACAACCTCCTAGGCATTGATACATTCATTAACCTTAGCCTAAAGTTGATCAAAATTTGGGTCATGGGTTCGGCCATACATCACGGCCGAACCCATGATGTTTCTTTCCCCATCCTTCTTGGTTTCAATTATCCATTAAACATACCTCCAATGAAACTTAAATCATCCATTTCAATCACCATCTTTATTCCATTTAAACATCACATATCATACTTGTAACATCCATTTAAATTTCATCATTAACTTAACTTAATTTCCATTTTGTTTAAGCACATATATAAACCATACTTAGCCCATGAATGACCTAAAACATGGGTCATGGGTTCGGCTATACACCATGGCCGAACCCATGGTGTCTTTCCCTCATTTTTATCTTGGATTTTTAATTACCTTTAAAATCCACTCCTACCACCAATTATTACCTCCATAATTCAAAATTATTTACTCCACCACTTCCATCTTTTAGCACCCATTTGAAAATCACATGCCATACTCAAAATTTTCAATTTTTAGAAAATATCAACCATTGAGCATCTAAGGGTCCTAATCCTCATAGATCACTAATCATCACCATTTAAAACTTACCAACTTTTCAATCATTTTAAAATCTTGAAATCCTCATAACAACCATTAAGCATTCTCCAACATTTTAAACCATATAATCTAAATTAAATTATCCATCATTCACCATGGGGTTCGGCCATGCTACATGGCCGAACCCTATGGTCATCCATTCATTTAATCTATCTCTCTCTAAGTTTATCCATTTCTTAATCTTCCATTGATGGATCTTAGATCCAAGGCCCATGATGTTTTTGGCCATTATCTAATAAATGGATTCCCTTTTTAACCATAAACAAAAATCTAAGCTCTTGTTTAGAAATACTTACGGATCCGACGGCTCCTCCGGTCTTTGTCGCTCCCGTCAACCTCCTTGGCCTCTTTTCTCCCTCTTCTTGATCTTTGATTGGCTAGATGTGCTTGATCAATGGTGGGACATGCTTGGATTGGATAAGATAGTGTTAGGTTGAGAGAGGGGAAGAGGGGAAGATGATGGAGAATGGTAGCTCTTGATCTTCAAGAGATGAATCCAAGGTTCCACCTCTTTTCTTCTTTTCTTCTCTTCTTTTTCTTCTAAGTTTTCTTCACTCTCTCCTTTGCAAGGTGGGGAACGAATTTCCTTGTGTGTGTGGAGGGCTAGAGTCAAATGGGTAGTTTGAAATGAGATGGAGGTGGTTGGAGTGACTTAGACTCCTCATTAATTTTCCCCACCCACCAAGCATGGGCTAGCTTGACTTGGGTGGTGGTGGTTGAGACCCAACCACCAAGCATGGCTCCCATGTCCTCTTTGACTTGCCTATGTTGACCCTTAATTAATTAACCTAATTAATCAAGTTAAGTCCTCACTTAGGTTAATAAATTTCTATCCTATTTAATTCCATCAATTATCTATCTAATAAATCCACCCATGGTTGACCAAGTCAACCATGGTGGACGGCCCCCACATGTACCTACCCCACCCGCCACCTCACTTGATGAGGTGGAGGTGGGCCCCACTTGGCCATGTTATATTAATTCCATTAATTTTAACTTAGGTAATTTTACAATAATTTTAATCAATTTAACTTACTTTAATCTACCTTAGTCATTCTTAAATTTATCCATGGTTGACCAAGTCAACCATGATGGTTGGTCCCACTTTTTCCTTGGTCCACATGCCACCTCAATGGGTGAGGTGGAGGTGGGCCCCATTGGCCATGTCACCTTGGTCCATTTATCACCTAACTTAGGTGATTTAAATTTTATTAAATGTATCCCTCTTATTGGATCACCATTGGGCCCATGGCCCAATTTGATTCTTGTCTTACCCATTTATCTTAGGGCTTAGTTACTTTGGCCCATTAGGTCCCCTATGGCCCTTTGACCCAAATTGACTATCTTGACTCAATTACTTACCATTGACCAATTAAATGAATTAATTCTAATTCATGGTCTATTGGGTAATCATTGGACCCATGACCCAATTAGATTCCCTCTTTGCCCATTTACTTTAGGGTTGGAACCGATTATTTTGATCCATTGGGCCCCACATGGCTATCGGGCCCCCTTTGACCATCATTGACTCGCTTGGTCCTCATTGACTCATTAAATGGATTTCATCCAACCCATGGCCCAATTGGGCCATCCTTGGGCCATTGTCCCAAAATTTGGTCCATTTGGCATTTTATTACATCAAACTTCAATTTAAAAATGAATAAATGCCAATATATATATTTATCAAAAATTCGGGTTATTACAATAATCCAATGTTAATGACGTTCTCAGTATATGACCAAAACAAAGAATAATGAGATCTAACAATAAAATAATGCGTACATCAACGAAAATAAAGAATTACTTATAACCCTAAAAAAAAATCGAATGGCTCAAAAGTTCACTAGGTATAAGTCTCCACTGGTATTCTACCGGTGATCACTTAAATCATGAATAGCCTTCTTTTTCCAGCTAAATTAATATGGCTAGTGCAAACGTTTTCCAACCATAAATTCCATAAAATTCAAATGGAAAAGTATGATATAAAAATTTTGATCCACATATTAATGCTGAAAAATCAAATTTTTTCAAAATTTTCAATTTTTTTTTTTTTTTGTTAACTCAAAACACACAAAACTAACGCAGTGTAACCCCTCAATACCCCCAAACTTAAATTGGACATTGTCCTCAATGTTCTCTAATCCAAATGTGCACCTGCAAATTAGAAGAAAATATCAGAAACGAACAACTAAAGTTCAGAAAAATACCTGAGATGACTCTCTTTATTCAAAACCTGTAAAAATAAATAAATACAAAAACACAAACAAAAATAACAATGACTCTAGACTGACTCTCACACAAAACGGACAGACTCAAACGAATTCAAAAAAATCCTAGACTAGACTGACTCAACAAAACTAAAATCTACAAATACACAGACCACCGACAAACTGACTCGGACTCAACTGACAGACATACAAATCAACCTGTAACGCCCCGCCCTTTTTCACTTGATTCTTCCCGTAAATTAGAGTCTAATTTTTTTTTTTTTATAACTGAGTAGAGTGATAGAGAGCGGGACGTCACGACGCGAGTTAAGTCCGAACTTCCAAAGTTCGACCCTTAACTGGCCAACCCTATGTGTGCATGGACTCAGTCCATGAAAACGGTTCACACATAGCAATATAAACGTGCGGAATAAAAATCATAACATGCGGAATAAAAATCATAACATGCGTAAACATAATAGAACACAGTTCTATTGCATTCAGATAGCAAAGTACGTCAAGTCCTTAATCATCATTATCATAACGTAATTATCCAATAAAACATCCAACCATATCAAATTCATCTAAGTTATTACAATCTGAATTCTAGATACTCAAAAAACAAGCCCATGAGTATATTAAACAAAATATAAGCTATAATCCTCCAAGCTCCTATGCCTGGCCCGTTTCGCGTTCATCGTTTCCCTCGTTTCCTGTATCATCCACTAGGGTAGAAGTAGGGCGTTAATACAACGCGCCCAGTAGGTATTCCAATTAGGGTTAACACATGGGTTAGTACCAAAAATCCAGATATAATATATATCAAATCAAGTTATAATAAATCATACCATACTTATAAAGCATCGTATCCAAAACAATGTATGATAATAGAGATCCAATCATACCAATAAAAACCAAAAATATTGCATGATAATAAAGATCATAATCATGCTGATTCAATGCCATGCCTGCTATCATATGCAATGAGTCCCACCCATCACATGTACATAAAAGTACCCACCACATGGTCTTTCAGACGCCCCGACGGAGTGTGGACTCTCCGATTACATTTCATACATAATATCCTCTTGATGGAAAGCTCTTCATCAAAGTATCCCCCACGATTCTATTACGGGTGCCCCGACGGAGTGTGTAACGCCCCATCCTTTTCCACCCTTCCGAAAATCAGAGTCTAAATTTTTTTTTTTTTTATAAATAAGTAAAGTGAAAGAGAGCGGGGAGCGTCACGACGCGAGTTAAGTCCGGACTTCCAAAGTCCTACCCTTAACTGGCCACCCATGTGTGCATGAACTAAGCCCATGAAAACCGATCCACACATGGTACTAAATAAGACTTGCTGAATATACATAACTGAATTGCGGAAAAAATCAAATATACGGAACTAAACTGTTTAGATAGCAAAGTACAAGTCATCTATCCAAAGTAACTTAAATCAAATATCCAACTCAAACAAACCAAACCATAGCAAATCCAAATCAAAGCATAGCAGTAATACTAAGTTATTACATGTCCATATAAAAGTATTCAAATGTCAATAAATAATTCCATTCTATATCTAAGCTCCTATGCTTGGCTTCCCTCGCGATCCTCAACCTTTCCTTTTCCCTTTCCTGCATCATCCACTAAGGATAGAAATAGGGCGTTAGATCAACGCGCCCAGTAGGTCTTCCGATTAGGGTTACCACAAGGTTAGTATAAAAACATGTTTATAACATATAATACATGATCATCAAATACTTACAAAACAATGCTATGTATGTATGCAAATGTAATGAGTCCCACCCATCACAATTATACATAGCCATCACTTGACGGGACTCTCATCGTCAAGGCAATCCACAGTGTTCTTTCGTTTCCTCTTGATGAGACTCTCATCATCAAGGTATTCCTCTTGGTGGGACTCTCAACACCTAAGGAGGCCCAACAATTGCATCACGGACATTCCGACGGAGTGTGGGCTCCGGTTTCCATATCCATCATCCCATGCCATGCATGAGATGTCAATGCATACATGATACATGCCATTTGTAAATGAATCATAGCATTCCAATTAACTTGAAAACATAATACTTTATTAATAGCTCATAAAAATCAAGATAAAACCATATGTAAAATGTGGTTAGAAGGAGGTAGGAAATCTAGAGAAAAGTTACTTAAACTGTCCGCTCTTCTTAACTGTCTCCGGTTCTCGATTTGAGCACCGTTCAAGTCCCGTTACCTTGTTTATATAACAGCAAGTCAATCACATATTCTTTTGATTTCTAATTAAATCTAAGTCCCAAAAACCAACTTGTGGGGTTCGGCCATATCCCATGGCCGAACCTCACCCACTTTGGATTTGATCTTTCCTTGTTTTGGATCAACACCATCCAAATAATTTATTAAAAACTTCAATCTACCAGACATCACTTGGTGGGGTTCGGCCATACTACATGGCCAAACCTCACCATTTTGGTTTGAGCCCCTTTTTCAAGTCCCTTGATCAATTCATTCCATATTTACAATTTGACTTGTATTTACGGGTTTGCCATTGATCTAACCTTGGCTTAATAATAGATGTCTATAATAAATCCACCTTAGTGGGGTTCGGCCATACCCCATCGTCAAACCTCACTAATCTCAAACTTGATCTTTTTATCTTTCATACATAAGATTAATTACCAATCCATCCATCTAATTTTCTAGCCCTCAATTCCTCATCATTGTCACTCTAGGGGATATGGGGTTCGGCTCTATACATGACCGAACCCTATAATTCCTTTTATCCATCAAAGCTTTTATCCATCAAAGAATGGTTCTCATAACCCCATCCATTGAAATGTTTTTAAACCTCACCCCTTTGGTTTTGGTTCTCCTTTTTGACATTCTTTTGATAAACATTAGCCATCCAAGTCTATCATTTTTCCATCTATGTTAACCCTTTAAAACATCATGGAACCAATAATAATTCTAACCATATTCATACTCCACATGACCCATAAAATGGTCCATGGGGTTCGACCATACACATGGCTGAACCCTATGGTTCTCTTGATTCAAAACCTCTAATAATTATACATGATTCATGCTTAGCAATTTAACCATAAGAATAATATGGTTCAGCCATCCAATGGCCGACCCTAATCATCAATCTTAACTCCATACAAAACACTGTAAAATCTTAAATCATTGTATGGTTTTTATCTCTCAAAAACCATACAATTATTAAATCACTTTTATGGGGTTCAGCCATCCAAAGTGGCCGAACTCTATGATCCACTTTCTACCCTTTTTAAATACCAACATCCATGGTTTAAAACTTTGATAGATTCGGCCATACAATGGCCGGATCATGCTCCCTTATTCATTTTACTTAACAAAATTTTATGGAATGCTTACCAATCCTCTTAGCTTCTCTTCTTGCCTTTGATCCTTAGCCGATTATGTTCTTGCTCAATGTAATTCTTCCAATCAATGGTTCGGCCAAGATGAAGGTAGTTTTGAGAGAGGGAGAGAGATGAAACTCTATAAGCTTTCTTTGAGATGGAAAATTCGGCCAAGAGTGTAATGTATCCCTTTTGTTGATCAGCCCTCAAAACCTTCTCATTATCCCTCATCAATGTTGGTCTAACCAAGGAGTCCCATGGCTTAACTATGGGATACTTGGCTTAAGCTCATGCAACCTTTCCATCTCCCCAACGTTGGGCCTTGGGTTTCCATTATGAGATGGAAACCCTCCAAATTCCCAATGTAAAACCTATCCCATTCCATTGAAGTCTATGCATGGAATATCACTCCCAAGCCACCAACGTGTGGGACTTTGCCTTGGGGTCTTTGAGATTAACACAACTCCTCACCTCCCCACTTGAATCACTTGAATTAAAGGTCCCCATGGCTTCCAACTTAACTCATTCAACTCATTAGCTCAACTCACCCCAGTTAATACCACTCATTTAATGCACTTGAGTCAACTCCATTATTTGATTCATTTCCAACTCAATTCAGCCCCAACTCAACATAATTTAACTCAATCCTTTTGGCTCACTTGATGGTCCACACGGTCAATCATGGTCAACATGGTCAGCTCGACCCATTGGGTCCCATTTGAACCTCTTGACCCAATTAGGCGCCATGACCCATTTAAATGACAATTATCCATTTAAATGTGGTTTACCCAATTGTACATGGCTTACCCATTTACCCTCCATTGGACTCCCATTCAATTCAGCCTAACTCAATTAAAATTGAGCTCATCCAAGGGTCAAACAAGTCTACCACGACCCATTGGATCCCAATTGGGTCCTTTGACCCAAATAACCACCTTGACCCAATTAGATGTACATTACCCATTTAATTTAATTTGATCCTTCTAATATGTACATTGGGTCTTAATTTGAACAATGGGCCCCATCATTTTCTCATCTATGATCATATCTTTTTAATTCACCATTCCAATGGCATTTTTGTAAATATTAGTATCTTTGAAAAATCGGGGTGTTACAATATAACCTTCTTTTTAAAATTTTCGTCCCGAAAATCGAGCGAAGTAGGGTTCCAAAATAAATTACATGAATAATTCAAGGTGAGCCGTTCTCATCTCTGATTCAAGTTCCCAAGTGGCCTCCTCAATACCATGTCGATCTCATACCACTTTGACGAACTGAATCGCTCGATTTCGCAACACCCTTTGCTCAGTCTCTACTATTCGGACAGGCTTCTCGACGTATGTCACGTCGCTTTGCACCTCTATATCTTGCACATTCAAAACATGAGACGGATAGGGATTGTACTTCCTCAGCATTGATACATGAAACACATCGTGTAAAGATGCCAATTGTGAAGGAAGTGCTAACTAATAAGCTACATCCCCCATCCTTCTTATGATGGAAAACGGTCCCACATATCTTGGTGACAATTTCCCCTTCTTTCCAAACCTCATGTGTCCCTTCCGTGGGGAGACCTTTAAGAACACCATGTCTCCCACTTCAAATTCAAGGAACCTTCTCCTCTTGTCAGCATAACTCTTCTGACGATTCTGTGCAATTAATAGATGTTGCCGTATTAACTGTATTTGCGCTGTGGTCTCTGCAATCAACTCGGGCCCTATCACTGCAGGCTCACCAGCCTCTGTGGACACTGGTGATCTACACGGCTTACCATATAAAGCCTCGAATGGGGCCATCTGAAGAGTTGCTTGGTAACTGTTGTTATACGAGAATTCTACCAGCTGCAAGTGATCCTCCCATCCACCCTTGAAGTCTAACATGCATGCTCTCGGCATGTCTTCCAGTGTTTGTATTGTCCTTTCCGACTGTCCATCAGTCTGTGGATGGAAAGCTGTGCTAGTCAGTAGATCTGTTCCCATGGCTGACTGCATACTCTGCCATACTCTACCGGTGAAACGACCATCTTTATCAGACACTATAGTTTGCGGAATACCATGCAATCTGATGATATCTCTAATATACCGCTGACCCAAAGTCTCAGATGAGTCTGACATCCTAATAGGAAGAAAATGTGCAGACTTGGTCAGTTGGTCCACCACGACCCATATTGCATCATTACCCTTTGATGAGTTTGGTAACCCTGTTACAAAATCCATGGAAATGTGCTCCCATTTCCATTCCGGCACTGATAAGGGTTTGAGTAACCCTGGTGCCTTTTGATGTTCCGTCTTAACTTGTTGACAAGTTAAAGAATGAGCCACAAACTCTGCAACATCTCTTTTGAGTCTGTGCCACCAATAATGTCTCTTCAGGTCGTGATACATCTTGGTGCTGCCCGGATGAATGGAGAGCTTAGTTTGATGTGCCTCAATCAATAGCTCTTTCATACAGCTTTTTGGCACATATATTCTACCCTGGAATAAAAGACCCTGTCCTGGTCGTAATTCCCATTCCGGTATGACTACGCCAGTAGACATCTTGGCCCATATCTCCTCCACTTCCGGATCTACTCGTTGCTCTTTTTCAATCTTGGTAACCATATTGGATCGTATAATCAAATTGTACATACTCCCATGGTTATTGATATCTTAAATTACAATATTGCCATTCATGGCTAACCTTCCATTTTATCAAGTATTTACAACCTTGCCATTGGTCTAATTATTTCAAACCTTTCACTCATTAACACTTACACATAATAGATCCATAAATTGTTCCATAAAAAAAAACCATATGACCCATTAAATTGGTTCACCATCTTAGGTCCATAAATGACCCATAAAAATTCCTTAACCAGTTAAGTCCATGAAGGACCTCATGGGGTTCGGCCATACACCATCCATGATCTTTCATTTTAGCCTTTAATTACAACTTTGCCATTATTAGAAAATCCATAAATAGCAAGTCCATAATTAGAAGGTCTATAAATAAAAAGTCCATATTTAGAAACTTTCTAAATTTAATGTCCATCCTTCCCTTCTTTTATCTTTAGATCCTTTCTAAATTAATATCCAACTCCATAATTAGAAAGTCCTTAAATAGAAACTTTCTAAATTTAACATTCAATAAAATACCAATCCAACTCCATGGGGTTCGGCCATACACCATGGCCGAACCCTATGGTTCATAATCCTCATTTTAAAATCATTCATCACATAAAATTCCTTTAATAAATTAAATCCATAAAAGATCTCATGGGGTTCGGCCAGACATCATGGCCGAACCCATGATCCTCCATTTTATCATGTATTTACAAAATTGCCATCCTTTAAAACATAACCAGTACTTCTCCATTTTAACCATTCAAAATCATAGACCTTTCCCATCATTTTCCATGTTCTAAGTATATGAACATAATTCCATAAATATTTATGGGGTTCGGCCATACTCCATGGCCGAACCCATGGTCTAGAATCTCCACCAAGAATCCTTCAAACATCCCTTAAAATTTCATACATTAAACCATGTCTTTTCATGAAATCACCAAAGTCCCTCCATGTTCTTCTATCAAACGGTTCATTAAAAAACTTTATAAACATCCAATCATTTTCTTCCATGCATGGCCGAACCCTATGGTTCCATGCTTCCTCTTTTAAAATCCATACAAAACCTCCTAACCGTCCATGGTTTTCATCATTAAAATTTATTAATCAACTCCCATATTTTTCCTCATTAAAACTACATACATAAAACCATGTCTTTCCATTAATAAACACTATATTCATCTCCGAATTCCCTTCCATGGGGTTCGGCCATACACCATGGCCGAACCCTATGGTTCCTTATCTTTTAAACAAAAATCATAAAATCACTTACCGGTTCCGCGACTCCTCCGGTTTTCCCTCGGTTGATCTTACTCTTTCAATGTTCTTCTTTCCTTAGCCTCCTTCTTCTTGATCTTGCCGTGCGCCCTTGTTGTTTTGCTGCCCCTTTCTTTGTATGCATTGTCCGTATGCACTACCTTGGTATGCCGTGAGCCTTTGTCTTTCTTTTACAAAAAATCCCAATTTGGTTCCCTGTTTAGACAATGTTGTGTGCCTCTCCTTTTATTACCACTCATTGGCCAATCTTAGAAGGTGCCATAACCCTTTGTTTAGCAATGCCGTGTACCCTTGCTGCCCTTCTCTTAAAACCTCCACTCTGCCAATCTTATTTAGACAATGTCGTGTGCACTATTTTTGTTTTATAGAAGTTCCACTTGTTTCCTTATTTAGACAATGCCTTGCGCCCTTCTTGTCTTGTAAGATAACAATTACCATGTGCACCTTTCCTTCCTCTCTTCTCTAGTTTCCAATTGATCTAAACTTAGAAGATGGTGTGCGCCCCTTGATACCTTTCTTTTATTAAACCTTCCCTTTAATCCTATCTTAGATTAGAAGGTGTCATGCGCCCCTTGTTTCTCTTGATTTAGAAGGTGCCATGACTCTCTAAATTAGCCATTGCCTAAACCCAAATCTATCTACACGTTTTTGCCCAATTTAGGACAATCCTTGGTCGCATATAATTCCTTGATTTTTGTGATAGAAAATCTTATCTTGTATGCGCATATCCTATGGATTAAATATCTCATAATCGGCCAAGAAATATCCCATACATAGCCATGCAACTCCTAAAATCTTTCCATCATATCTTCCATGCGCATGCAATTAATCCAAATCCCTTATTTATATAAATTGCATTACTAATTAAATTCAGCCCATTTAATTTTTTTTTTTATTAAAACTCTTTCCATAATCCGTTGGGTCTTAATTGGGCAAAGACCCAACACTTTACCCATATAAGATCCATATCTAAAATTTATAAATTAAATGGGTAATTTCCGTAAATATTTATAACTTGAAATTCGGGGTGTTACTGTAATAGCCCGGAATTTTTAAATCAATATAAATGTGGATATTATTTATTGTAATGATGGAAATTGGGAAAATTGATGGAATAGATGGTAAATGGATCAAAGTTTGGACAAAGGCCCAAGTATGGCCCAATGGACCATGGATTGGATTTAATTTATCTTAATGGTCAATGATGGTCAAATTGGGCCAAGGATAGTCAAATTGGGCCCAATACCCATTTGGGACTCAATGGGTCAAAATAATGTAAGCTCTAAGGTAAATGGATGGGAGAGAACTTAATTGGGCCATGGGCCCAATGGTGATCCAATAAAGGAAGTGGATTGAATTGAATTTTAATCACCTAAGTTAGTATTAATTAGACCTAAGAAGCATGGCCAAATGGGACCCACCTCCACCTCACTAAGTGAGGTGGCGTGTGGACCCAGAGATTGGTGGGGCCGGCCAACATGGTTGAATTGGTCAACCATGGGTGTATGTATGAAGGCAATTTAAGTAAATGCAATTAAGTTAAAGTGGGAATTAATTAACTTAACCTAATGACCCAATTAAGTAATTAATTAAGCTAAGCTAAAATGGTGGTCAAAAGGTGGTCAAATGGGAGACCAAGCCACCTTAGCTCTAACACCATGAAAAAACGTTGGGCATGGTGGTGGTTTGTCCCAACCACCACCATAAAGCATATAAATTATCTTATGGGTGGTTGGGAGAGTTAATGTTAAAGTGTAGTTTAAGTAACCAAAGAGATAAGATAAGTTTGTATCTTATTCTCTTCATTTCACCCTCATCTCATTCTCTCCATCTCTTTCACTCTCTCATGGTCGTCCCACACTAGGAAGGGAGAAGAAGAATAAGAGCTTAGGGAGAGGAAGAAAAACACAAGAGTTGGCCCACCACCTCAAGGTAAAAACCTTGAGACACCTTTCTCATCTCTATTCTTCCCTTCTCACTCTCAAATCTAACCTTACCTTGGCCGAACCCAAGCCTTGAGGTTTTCACCATGGATCAAGCATCTTAGCCGATCAAACAAGGAGAGGAAGAAGAAAGGAGGCCAAGGAGTCTGACGGGAGCAAAGAAAGTCGGAGGAGACGACGGATTGTAAGTATTTTCTAAAACAAGAGATTTGGATTTTCTTAGGGTTTAAAAGGCTGTGAAATCCATTTCTTGGATTTAGAGGTGGCCAAATCATGGCCTTGGATCTCAAATCTATCAAATGGAAGGATGAAAATGGACAAAACCCTAATGGAGAAAAATTAGGATTAAGGAAAATAAATAAAAGGATTAAGGATGATATGTAATTAATAATTAAGCATGGAAGTGTGGGCTTTGAATGAATTGATGGACCATAGGGTTCGGCCATGTAGTATGGCCAAACCCCATGGTAAATGGTTGAGGATTTTAATTAGGGTTTTAAGGTTTAAAGCCATGGAGAATGATTATGATTTTTAGGGTTGTAAATGATTAAATGTTGGAAAATTTAAAGGGGTTTAAATGAGGAAAAATCATGGAGTGTGTGAATGATTTTGTGGCCTCAAGAGGCATAGGAAAATGGTGGATCATGAAGCATGGGTTCGGCCATGGTGTATGGCCGAACCCTATGGTGATCAAATGGTGGATTTAATGGTTATGAATTATGGAAAAATAAATGGGGAATGTTGGTGGTGTTGATGGACCAATGTAAACCTGATGTTGATAGTTGGGATGGGAATGTGGTTAAGTTAAATGGACTTAAATGTGATTAAGGAATGATGAATCAAGTGTATGGTTTAGGTTCTCTCAATGGAGGGACTTATGATGAATCTAATGTGTAACCAAAGACCAAGGAAAATGGGGATTTGGTTAAGTTAAAAGGGGTTGATTTTTAATGAACTCAATGGTAGATCATTTTGGCCTAAGACTAATGTGCAGGCATATGTTTAAAGGAATGGAGTTTAGGTTATATTAAATGGCTGATGTAAATGATCTTGTGATATGGGTGATGGGTCAATTATGGACCCAAGGTGTGGCTAAGAATGATGATTTGATTATAAGTCATTTTTGTGGGCTAAGAAAGGATTTATGTATGTGGTTAATTAATGTGGATTAAGTTAAGAAAAAAAGAGTTGTTTTAATGATATTATGGCATGATTAAATGCGTCACTAATGGACTAATTATTAATGATTTTGAAGGTTTTGAATGAAAGAATAATAGTAATTTTTAAAGGGATTTTTAAATGAGGGAATCCATGGATGAAGGTTAATGTTTTATGGTCTTAAATGTCACCAACGAATGATGAACCCTTGACCCATTTTTATGGACCACTTGATGGGCTAGGTATAGGGTTATGAGTATGTTTACATGGATAGAGATTAGGTTAATTAAATGGTTGATTTCTAATGTGGTTGTGTCATGGTTAATGAGACATCAATGGACCCATTTTATGAACCAATTGATGGACTAAGGTTAAGGTATATGCGTATGGATAAATTAATGGGGAGTAGAAAATCAAATGGCTAATTTGTGATGATGTTATTATGGCTAAGGAGTCATTAAGGGATCCAAGTCTATGGATCAATTGATGGGCTAAGTATGGGGTTATATATGTGTTGAATGAATAAAGGTTAAGTAAATTAAATGGTTGATTTCAATATTTTATGACATGGTTGAGGGGTCATTAACGAACCTAAGTTATGGAACATTAATGGATCTAGTGTATGGATCAATTATGAACCAAAAATGTACATGGATTAAGTGAATGAGTAACCATGGAAGGGTAGTGGCAAAATCGTAAATATTGGCAAAAATGAAGAAACTCATGGGAGATGATCATGGACTAAGGGACTCTAAGTAATAACTTTATATGTGATTAATAAAGCCTAGGGTGACTAAGTTTTGGACCCATATAATTAAAATATTTAATGGATTAAACGGAACCCACAAAACTACATAGTGAAGTTCGGCCATGGTGTATGGCCGAACCCCACTAAGGTATGATTAATGGACTTAATAATGGTTAAAAACATGGACTAATTGATAATGTATAATAAGGTACCGGACATCGCAAACAGTGCGTGATCGATGACCGGATCATCGGACGGAAGCGAAAAAGGACGCTAGTTGGTATTCGGTAGGATTCCTACCTTTTTGTAAGCCATGGATTGAGTGATGGTTTCTTTGAATTATTTTGGAAATTATATGGTTTGTTTTAAGATGGGTTTTGGATTTAGTATTATGTGATGTCTTCCTTTAATTTATTTTGGTAATCATGTGGTTGTTTTTAAGATGGGTTTTGGATTTTGGTATTATGTGATGAGTTCCTTTGATTTATTTTGATAATCATGGGATTGTTTAAGGATGGGTTTTATGACTATGAGTTACATATATTACATGGCATATGGCATCTACATCTCATGCATGGCATGGGAGGGATATGTCAAGGGGGATGATTTGTGATTGTTTATATCTGGACGAGGTTATGCCGTCTAGGGGAATGATTTGTGATTGTTTATATCTGGATGAGGTTTTACCATCCAGGGGAATGATTTGACATTGTTTATATCTGGACGAGGTTTTGCCGTCCAGGGGAATGATTTGTGATTGTTTATATCTGGACGAGGTTTTGCCGTCCAGGGGAATGATTTGTGATTGTTTATATCTGGACGAGGTTTTGCCATCCAGGGGAATGATTTATGATTGTTTATATCTTGACGAGTTTTTGCCGTCAAGGGGGATATAACAGCATAATGGTATGGATGATGGGTGGGATTCATAACACAGACACCCATGGCATAGCATTCATTCTATGGTTTTTCGTTATGATATTATCTATATGTTTTGTTATCACTAATCCATGTCGGAGTCCTACTGGGCGCGTTGTCTAACGCCCTACTTTTACCCTAGCGGATGACGCAGGAGATGGCGGAAATGAAGGACGAGACGGAAGCCAAGCTTAGGAGCTTGGGGAGGCGGCTACTTAATTTATTTAAATTTGTTTTGGAAATGTATTTGAGTAGCCTAGCTTGTCGGAAATGTAATATTTTAGATTACTTGCTATATTTTGGTTTTTATTTTGGACATTGTGATGTTGAGATATTTTGGTAATTAAATGAATGTTCTTCCCTGCTATCTAAAATTTGTAGGTTAGTCTCTATTGTCATTCCGCATTTAATTTAATATTCCTCGAGCTTACTTCTACGTGTGAATCATTCTCGTGGACTTCGTTCCACGTACACGTAGGATTGGCCAGTTAAGGGTCGAGCTTTAGAAGCTCGGACTTAACTCGCGTCGTGACGTCCGCGCCCTTTGTCACTTTTTATTTCAAAAAAAAAAAATAGACTCTGATTTTTGGTGAAAAGGGGCGGGCGTTACAGTTACACAACCCTGGTCCAATACATGTGGCTTTTCAACACTGACGAAGAGAGACTCAAATTTTTCTTCCATTTACTTGTCTCCAAAAGTGGAGTGATTTCCAACAAAGCATTCACTTCGTTGACCCCTTTTTTATTGAAATTAGTGTCAAAATTTGACAAGCATCCCTCAAATAGGTCATTGCATGTAAAGTTCAGAACGGACTCATGGATTGTACTCTCAATCATATTTACCTCACATATGTTATTCGTGTCTGGAGGCTGGTGCCCACAATTAAACATATTGAGCTCTAAAGTCATGTTACCAAAAGACAGTTTTAGCACTCCATTCCTACAATTGATGATTGCATTGGAGGTGGCCAAGAAGGGTCGACCCAAAATTACTGGAATTTGCCCATTGGTGTTCATCACAGGTTGTGTATCAATGACTATAAAGTCCACTGGAAAATAAAACTTGTCAACCTTGATTAGAACATCTTCTATTACACCTCTTGGAATTTTGACTGACCTATCGGCTAATTGAAGTGTAACAGGTGTGGGTTTCAATTCTCCTAGCCCCAACTGCTTGTACACAGAGTACGGCAACAAACTAACGCTCGCTCCTAAATCAAGTAAGGCCCGATCGATCGAATGGTCACCAATGACACGAGAAATAGTAGGACTTCCAAGATCCTTGTACTAGACAGGAGTTTTCTGTTGAATAATGGCGCTCACATGTTCAGCCAAAAATACCTTCTTTGGAACATTTGTCCTCCTCTTTAGCATACAGAGATCTTTCAAGAATTTTGCATAAGAAGGTATTTGTTTAATAGCGTCGAGGAGAGAAATGTTTATGCGGACTTGCTTGAACACCTCTAACACATCGCTACGTGGTGTACCCCTCTTAATTGGAATCAATCTCTGCAGGTAAGGAGCTTTTGGGACAAAATCAGTTGTGACTGACTCTTTGGGTTCCTTTGCAGGAAGGCAATCAATGCCCTTTGATGGCTCAGATTGATCATGGCTTTGGTTATCCTGCAGTCTTTCTTCTGGCATCCTAACCTGATTATCAACTGTCTTCCTTGACCTAAGGGTGATGATAGATTTAACATCTCCATGATGCACGTTGGAAGTAGTTGAAGGCCCCACTTCGAACTGACCCTTAGGATTGGGAATGGGTTGACTGGGGAATTTGCCATTTTCCCTTTCTCCGATAGCACTTGCAAGTTGCCCTATCTGTGTTCCAAGTTTCAGTATGGCTTAGGAATTTGATTGCAAGGCTTGCTGAGTGGACTGCATGAATTGTTGCAGTGTATCCTCCAGAGATGGTTTATGATGTTGTGGACCAGGTTGATAGGACTGACTCTGGGGTGGATGGAATGGTTGGTTTTGGGGTGGATGGAATGACTGACCAGGTGAGTGGAATGACTAACAAGGTGCTTGAAACTGATGAGGTCCCTGATTCATGTGTTGGTTTTGACTCCATGAGAAACTAGGGTGATTCCGCCAATTGGGGTTATAGGTAGCAGAGAATGGACTCCCCTGTTGCTTCCCAAAATTATTTAGTGCGTTAGCTTGTTCGACTAGGCACTCTGGATTTGCGTTTAGGGAAGGACAAGTTTGTGTTGTGTGTCCTAGGTTAGTACACAAGGCACACACCTCAGACTACACACTCATTGACGTACTCACCCTCTGAGTCATTGCTAACGCATCTACTTTTTTAGTCAGATTTACAATTGCGACCTTAACCTCAAAATCATTATTAACTTCGTACAAGCCTCCTCTTTTGGAAGTTTTTCCTGAACTCTCTCTTTTGGAAAAGTCCCATCGCTGAGAATTCTCCGCCAAATTTTCCAAGAAATTCCATCCGTCAACTTGACTTTGTTCCAAAAATGCCCCACTTTTCATTGACTCGACCAAAGTACGGCTAGATGTGCTTAAGCCATCATAAAAAAATTGAATGAGTCTCCATGTTTCAAAACCATGATAGGGACATTTACTCAATAGATCCTTAAATCTTTCCCCTGACTCCGAAAATTGTTCACCCTCTTTCTGAATAAAATTTGAAATTTCTATTTTGAGGGCGTTCATTTTAGATATCGGGAAAAATTTATTTAAGAATTTATTTACCAACTGATCCCATGTGTTGATCGAATTTACGGGGAGGGAGTTCAGCCATGATTTCATTTTTTCTTTCAGAGAAAAAGGAAAGAGCCGAAGTTTAATCGATTCATTAGTGACATTTTGAAGTTTGATAGTGGCGCAAATCTCTAAAAATTCCTTGACTTGTAAGTAGGGATCCTCACGATCAAGGCCATGGAAAGCGGGGAGGAGATGAAAAAGGCCTGGTTTTAGCTCATAGGTGGCATTGGTGGTTGGGATGACTATGCTAGAGGGTGTGTTGGCTATGACCGATGAAAAATAATCTCGAAGAGTTTTCTCCTGTTCTTCGGCCATTTTGGGTGATGCTGGTGGTGATGATGATGAACTGTCTATATCTATGATTGAGCTGGACTGAGCACCGGACGCAACGATTGGTAAATCGACGGAAAACATAACTCGAACCAAACGATTGTAAGAGTCACGACACCAATAATTCATACACAGACACGATCATTCACGCTCAATCAAATCCACACAAAATATGACCTAAAACTAGACTGACACAAGGATCCTAGACTCTAGACTGCTCCTAATCTCCTTTGCAGAAAATTTTAGCCTCCGAGGAGAGTTTAACCACAAGCATGGCCAGGTAAGTGGAGGAGCACAATGGCAATCGACTTAACCTTCCACTTATCCTTTCGGCTATTTACACTTTGGTGACAAAACTAGCCTAGACACCGTGCTCGAAGAAAAACTATTCACTGGTGAAGTAAAAATAACTGAATCAAAGATGGTCCTATTGAGCATGAACAACTCTAAACGATGGTTCTATATTGATTTTAACATGCAATGAATGAACCAATTTTACTAATCTTATTGGATTTTTTTTTGAATGCAAGCTTATTCTAACAATGCAAGATTTAAAGCAAATATGCAAACAATAATCAAACAATTTTAATCTAATGCATGATCTAACACCCTAAATGCATGAGCAAATAAAATATGCAATTTGTTTTTTTTTAATGCAAAATAAATGCAAGACAACCTAATAAAAACTATATAAATGCATGAAAAATTGAAAATTGAAAGAAAGTGGTTTACGCACTTACCTTGGCATGTAGTCGCTTTTTGCATATATTTTTAAACGTCCAATTCAAAATTCCTGCAAAAATCAACACACAAAACCTAGGTAAAGCCCCAAATCATATAAAAATATGCATGAACCTAGATCTAGATGCAAAATTCCTAAATCTACAACTAGTGGAAAGATTAAACTAAAAGAATTTTTAATTTTATTTTTTCGTTTCAAACTCAAGTCCCTGGCAACGGTGCCAAAAACTTGTTGTGCAAATTTTAAATTTATAATTACTCGCAAGCACACGAATCGAATTGGAGTATAAAGATATGTAAGTGTGAGGTCGAACCCACAGGGACTTGATTTAGAATGAATGAGAAAACAAATTAAAAAGCCTAATATTTTAACCTTAACCTAGTTAACACTTTTTATAGAGGATGGTTGAATTAAACATGCAAAATTAAAATAAAACAACTAAAATAGAAATTGAATAAAGTAAGAGAAATTACTAAGGTATCAGATTCCACCACCATTAAATCCATAATATTCCAATTATTTATATATCAATTCCAAGTTTTTAAAGATTTAAACATTTAAATTCATTAATATGGTGGTCAAATATTGATTTTCTTTTGCTTAAAAAGTGTAAATTCTAAGAATTCAATGTATCCTATTTTAATTTAAAAGACAATGGATCAAAGGGATTAATCTAAGCATCCAATATATTTAAATTAAAATAAAATAAAACAATGAATCAAAGGGTTTACTTTTATTCAATTAAAAACCAAGCATTTAATTAATTAGATATTAATATTAACAAAAAAATACATGGCATTAATGGTGAAAAATAATTAACATCTATTAATTTGATGAAGGTATAAATAATCCAACACACATAATTTGGAATTAAATAAATAAATAAAAGAAAATTTTTTCATTAATGGGGTTTCATCCTCAACCTCAGTACAAAAATTTAGCCGAACATTATGAAAGAATTAAAATAAAAAGACATAAAAAATTATAACCCAGTCATCATCGGAGATCACGAGCTTGCTATGTCTCCACGCTTCAGCCCTCTGTCCGTCTATCCAATTCCAAGTTCACCGTCAATATGCGATTCTCACCATTGTGTTGTACGTTGAGTCACAATTTATAACGAATCAGCCACCAATGGAGCTAGAATATTCCACTTTAACAACCAGCCAATACCGTGTGGCCTGCCTTTCTATTCTTCTCCTTCTATTTGAACACAACCCTTCTTTAGCAGCCACCTTTCTTTTTGCAGCCACCGTCGTAAACTTCCTCTTTTATTTTCTCTCATTTGCACCATCATTCTCTTTCCCTCTGTAAAGCACGACAGAGATCAGCCAGCTATATTCTTCTATTCTTGGTCCCAGCAAACCCCGGCCTTCTTTCATCCGTTAGATTCAGCCGACACCTTCCTTTCTTTTTTTATTTAGCTTTTGCTCTGCTGTATACCAAAATGGTATAGTGGGCCCTCCTTCTTATTCGGCCAGCAGCTTCTTATTTTCATTCTATTTCCTATTTCCATCTCCATTCTATCACACATGGTTTTGCAGCACCACTTTGCATCGTGAACTGAGAGCATCAATGGTCTCCAAAGGAAAACAAACATTCATGGCTTTTAGAAGTATTATTCAATGGTGATAGTTCATTTTCATATCTGATCCTTTCAGTACATGTTTTAGATATATGATCAATGATTTGAACATAGTGAACACTAAACTTCATCTCTTGCATATGCTTGGACACTGCTGCCTCTCAATTTCTTTCTCAAACATATCTGCTTTTTGGGTTGCTGCAAATCATTCTTTCTCTATCTTGGGACAATCCTCCAACTAACAATGCAACTTTAATTTATTTAAAGCATCTCTTTCCTGGCTTGAGCTTGAACATGGGCCTACTTTTACCCAGTGTTTCCAAAAAATAGACATGAGGCACTTTTCCTTCATTTTTCTTCAACTTTAACTTCTTTTCTTGATTTTCTTTATTTTCCTGCAAAACTCTCAAAATCCCATTATTAATAACAAAAACACATAAAACTATGGTTAACAGATCCAAACTCAGAGGTAAAATATGCCGATTTCCTGTGTACATCAGATAGCACCTCTGAAAATGGGGATTGGAGAGTAAGTGAGAGGGATAAATCCTTTCCTCTCTTCCTTCTTTCTTGCTTCCTTTTTCTTTCTTCCTTTCCTGATGTGGGCATCTGTGGACGGAATCAAAATTTTAATTTTGACCCGAGCGGGTATGTTAACAATTTAACAAGTTCAATGCCCGCGTTGAGAGATGAAAATTTATTTTCGATCTTGGCAGGTGCGTGAACAGCTTTGGTTATTTCAAGCGCAGTCCAACACATGAGGCCCAAAGATAAAGCCCAACAAGATCCAAGATCAAAATGGGGCCACACATACAATTCAAAGTGAGTTGGGTCCACTTGTGCGGAACCAAGCATGCCACGTTAATATTCAGCAGGCAACGTGCATGGGATGGATGTTGGTGGGGTGTTGTAGTTGGTTTACACCTGCTGGAGTCCTAATTAGTATAGAATTAGGTTCTTGAATCGGTCATCACAAGTATTAGTTAGTTTTATTTTCAAAGCATAAGTCTTAGTTAGTTTAGAATTTAATAAGTTAGATTTTCGAAATTTGTATGTAGGAAGGTCGTTTCCTACCATTTTTAGGATGTGTTTTATTATTTAAAGGGATGTAATCGGCCAAGAAAGGGAAGATTTTTGATGAATAAAATTTTAAGTTTATTTCGTTAACAACAATGGTTGTTTATTTAGGAGCGTTTGCTGTACCACATTGCAGGATTCTCTCCTATTTCCAGGCGTTAATTCCTGGTGTTTTAGTGTTGTTTGACACCTGTGAAGAATCAAGTTGTCGCCCCTATTACAGGCCAACTGTGGCTGATTGAACAACCTTGGTGGTCATCTTCTAGAAGGCAATTAACAAACTACGTGCCGTCCCACCTCGGTTTTGTTCCAAGTTGAGAACCAAAAGCGGTGGTGTCGATTTTGCTCATGATCCAGTCCTGAAAACCAGCTAACTTCTTGGTTCGTTTTATCCTGTTCAAGACAGTTCTAGACACGATCTATCTCAGTTTACAAGGTAAGATCCGAGAGGCACTTGCATAGTTATACATGCCAATTTAAGCCCAACATCCTTTGGTTCTTTCTTATTTCACAAGATTCATCTCAGACCCGATTACGCATTCGAGCTTCCGCCATATATATATTGGGTTATGTAATGCCCCTCTGCAATACCCTGACCTGAATTAGGCTTAATTAATATGATTTATTTTAATAACTCATGATTTGACCTGTTAATCATTTAGATTACAATAAAGGATTTGTGAAAAGTCTAGGACTAACCCAAACGGAGCTCGATAGCTTGTTGATCCAGCTCATTTGAATAACAAGGGTAAAATGTTAATTTACCATTAACAGTGTATTGTATTGTTTAAATAATTGTTTGATTATTATTTGAGTGACATTTATTTCCTTATTAGGGGTTTAAATTCTGAAATTTATAAGTAAGTTTATTATATTTTTAATTTCAAAAAATGTTATTAAAAAACTACCCGAAAGCTAGGAAATGATTATTTTAAATAATTTTTGAAGTTAGAGAATTTTAAGAGAAAAATATGTATTGTTAGATTTTATTTTAACTCATTGTTTTATATTTTTTAGGTTTTGCAAATAGAGACTTTAAACTCTTAAAATAAATGCAACTTAAGTTAACTAAATTATGTTAAAAACATGAATTTTGTTTAAATCAATTAATTTTGATAAAATATAAATCTCCAAAATTTTATAATAATTTTAGATTTTAAAACCCAACATTTTGGTTAAGATGGATTAAAATAATTAAATCCTCTAATAGTTCAATATTTAAAATTTAATGAAGAAGGGTTAAATTGTAAATAAGTTTTAGAGGGCCAATTTGTAAAATTTCAAAATTCTTACTCACCTGCATAGCAGGTGTTGCAGCGAAGCTGCTACGTAAGGGTCGACTCATGCAAGTTACCATCGTAGCTTGCAGAGCATCGTGGATGAATTTCCACCTAGTGGCAAGCCTACTGGTCTACCTTTCCTAAGTCTATTTAAACCCTACAATTCCAGTTCAAAACCATTGTGTAAATATCTTCTCTTTTCTCTCTGTTTTCCTGCTAAGTTTTTCACCGTTAGCTTAAGTGGAAGATTTTTCCAGTTGCTGAATTTCAACCCAGGAACAAAAACGAAGGTAACCATTGTCTTTGTTTTCAAATTCTACCCAGTTTAGAATCAAACAGAAGTCAAATTGGTTAAGATTTGAATCCTAAAATCAGGTTTGAAGTTTAGAGGAAAACATGGATTTTCATGTGTCTTACTGGTTTTTCCCTTTGAATCTGATGTTTCTAATCAGTGTTAATGGTCCAATTGATTTTGAAAGTGAAGAGGACTCATTGAAGAGTCCATTTGACTAGAAGGATGTGAAAAATGAATTCAGAAAGCCTAGTGTTTCTGGATTCTTATTTTACACAGTCTCTCACGTCACTACTCTATTGTAGGTGACAGAGGAAGAAAACGACTCTTAGAAGTTCTGAGAATTAGCCTTCCGACGATCTGAAGGTAACACTTCGGAAGTTCCGAACTTCAGTTCGGGGTTTCGAAGGAGTAGAGGCTAATTCTTGAACTCTATACCTCAACAGGTCAGACAGGACGTTCCGAGACCGATCCGGACGTTCCGAACCACTCAGAAGTTCCGAGCAGACCTCGGAAGGTTCTGAGGTGGACCAAGACTCATGATTTTTTTTTGGATTTCTCTGTTTTTTGTTCTGTAGCAGGCTTTGGAGTTCCGAGACCTGAACTTCGAAAGTTTCGAAGGACAGAACCCAAGTTCCGAAGGTTCTGTAAAGACTTGGATTTTAGGTAGTGGCTCGAAAGTTTCGAAGCCACAGTACCTGGTTCCGAGGAACCTAGAACAGGTTTTGAAACTTAGTCTATGTTAGGATTCCATTTTAAATTTAGATCCTAGGTTTTAATGTGATGTTTATGCCAATTTAATAATTAAAAATTATATTAATCCCTTTCATTGGTATTATTATGTAAACCTATATTATGTATTCACTTACATGCCGATACTCTCTATCAGTGGCGTAGCGGAAACGCAGTTCGGTAGCTAATAGTAGTTGAACGATTAACTTCGCCACTCTGTAGAAAAGAAGGGTTCGGGCACTGAGTGATCTCTAGGCTTAACTTGTTATACGAGTAGTGGCCTGAGCATCCTATATCTCTAGCCCTAACTCAATATATGAGTAGTGGCCTGAGCATCTTATATCTCTAGGCCTAAGTTAATATGTTTCCATGGTCATTTCTAGGATGCAATACGTGTAGTGGCCTGAACACCTTATTAGATTGCTGATTATTGTAATTTTAAAATGGATAGTAACCCATTTAGGATACTCAGAACCATTTCCCTGGAACTTTTTCTGAAAAATAGAATAGAAGGACTTGATATTTTATGAATGTGTTGTATTGTATCTGTATATATTGATTGATTATTAATTGTATAATTTATTTGTACCTTTGTTTGTGTAACGCTCTGCCCTCTCCGAAAAACCAGAGTCTAATTTTTTTTTAACAATAATAGAGTAACACCGGAAGAGAGCGGGCGGCGCCACGACGCGAGCTAAGTTCGGACTTCCTAAATCCGACCCTTAACTGGCCACCCATGTGTGCATGGACTAAACCCAAGATAACAAACCACACATGGAACTAAACAATTTATGCGAAATGAACTAGACTAACTGCGGAATTAAACTGATTAGATAGCAAGTACCAGTCTCAATTATTAAAATAACTTAATCCAACCATCCATTGTCAATATCATAAACAAACTATAGCAAAGGTATCAACTTATTACATGTCCATAAACGAAATCCAAATAACAGTAAATTATAAAAATCATTCTAACATCAAGCTCTTTAGCTTGGCTCCCCTCCTGGTCATCAACCTTCTCTTTCCCCTTCCTTGTTCCTGCATTCTCCTCTGAGGATAGAATTAGGGCGTTAGATTAACGCGCCCAGTAGGATTTTTGATCAAGGCTACCACATGGTTAGATTATAAATCATGCATATATCAAATGTATGATTATCAAAACATATAAAACCATGCTATGTATGAATGTAAATGTAATGAGAGCCCCACCCCATCACACATGCATATAGCCATCACTTGACGTGTCTTATATCTACATATTAATCCTCCTGGCGGGAAACTCACCTCCTAGGGAGGCCCCACAGTTGCATCACGGGCATACCGACGGAGTGTGGGCTCCGGTTTCCACAATCATCATCCCATGTCCATGCATGAGATGCCAATGTATATATAAAACATGTAAATAATATCCATCATTCAAAACCAATAAAATAAACATGAGTCTCATAAAAACCAAGATAAAACTGTGGTTACAAGTAGGTAGGAAACCTACCGAAGATTAGATTCGGTGTTTGTTCTTTCTTAAAGCGCCACTTGCTCACGACTTGCACGCCGTTCAACTTCCGCTTCCTTGTTATACAATCAACAAGTCAAATACTTGATCTACTTGATTTCTAATCAAATTTAGGTCTCATATACCATAAAAATACCTTGGTAGGGTTCGGCCATACAACATGGCCGAACCATACCACTTTGGTTTGGGTCCATACATCCAATCCTATGATCATTCCATCTTTGATCAATTCATCAATAATTACCTTTATGCCATAGTAACCCCCATGACTTATCCAAATGTTCACTTGGAACCCTTTTTAAACACATCATATTGTTCCATGATGTTCAAGTTCGAAACCATTTGAATCCACAAAACAGTCCATATAAAATGGTCCATGGGGTTCGGCCATACACATGGCCGAACCCAATGGTTCCCTTGGTTCAATAAATTTAATCTATGTACTTAACTTAAGCTCCACTCTTTTACTAAGATAAATACATGGTTCAGCCATCCAATGGCTGACCCAAAGCAGTAACTATAACTCGAAGTAAATCACATAAAAACTCCATAAGATGACCCATGGGGTTCGGCCATTCACATGGCCGAACCTTATGGTTCTTTTGATGTAATTTTTCCAACACTTCTACATTATTTATCTACTGCATCTTAACCATAAAAACAGCAAGGTTTAACCATCCATTGCCGACCCCATAACAATTACTTAATTCCATTTTTCAATCCTTTAAAAATCTTCACACATGGTATGGTTTTTATCCCCAAAAACCATACCATTTATCAATAACTTTCATGGGATTCGGCCATCCAAAGTGGCCGAACCCAATGTTCTAAGTTTCCATCCTTTTCAACCTCATCATCATACTTTACATCATTACTTAATTCGGCCACAAGATGACCTAATTAACACATATAAAAAAATCACCATGGTTTGACATGGTTTTTGACCTTCAAAATCATCAATCTTATCTACTCTTTTCATGGGGTTCGGCCAACCAAGATGGCCGAACCCAATGACATATTTTTTCCCCTTTTTAGTAACCCTTATCCAAGGTTTAATTCCTTGATGTATTCGGCCAATCCATATCCCAACACATGTCACTCAAGGCCATGATTTAAAACTTTTCAAAACATATACTTAATCTAATTTAACATCTAAATTAGTCCATGGTTTTATCTTACAAAAACCATCCAAATTACCCATTCTTTCTATGGGGTTCGGCCATCCAAAGTGGCCGAACCCAATGATTCATTTTCCATCTCATTTATGAAATACCATCCAAGGTCTAACCCTTGATGGATTCGGCCAAGCAATGGCCAAATCATACTCCATTCTACACCTTTATTTAACTAAACACTTATGTAAAAACTTACCAATTTCCTTGCTTCTTCCCCCTTGCTTCCTTTCTTTCCTTCTTCCTTAATCCCTTGCCGAAATGGTACTGGATCTATGGTGAAACACAGCAACTGGTTCGGCCAAGAAATGGTGTTCTTGAGAGGGGGAGAGGAAGAGATAAAAACCAAAATCTTCAAAGTGTACTTGGCCAAATGATGGTGTTTTATTTTTTTCCTTTTGTTTATCAGCCTAACCTTCCCATTAATCCTCATTAATCATTGATGAAAACAAGGAGGTGTTGGGTGCCATCCAAGGCACCCCTTGGTACCAACCGTTGCAACCATTTACTTCAGCCCATGCATCTCATGAGATGAGATGCATGCCGCCATTGCTTGGTGTCCCTTGGCTTTGGCCAAGGCACCCTTTCACTCCAACGGCTGGGATTGATTTCCCCAAGAGTTGTGTGTGATTAAAACACCTTTCCATATCCTCTTGACTACTTAACTCATGGCCCTTTTTATTCCAACTAAACACACTTAATGCATCATATTTGAGTCAACTCATTTCTTAATTAAAAATCCAATCCAATTCAGTCCAACTCCACCTGAATTAACTCACACTTGAGTTAATTTGAGGGCCCACACGGTCAACCATGGTCAACTTGGTCAACCCAACCCATTGGTTCCCCATTTAGCTCCTTGACCCGTTTTGACAACATGACCCATTTATGGGCTGATTTAACCATTTGTAGGTGGTTTTCACATGTACATCACGCCTACCCATATTTGTTCCACTTGATTTCCAATCAATTTAGCTTAACCCCATTAAATTTGAGCTCACACAAGGGTCAAATAATCCATTATGACCCATTGGGTCCCAATTGGGCCCTTTGACCCAATTACCCATATTGACCCAAATTGATGTACATTACCCATCCAATCAAATTTGACATTTATAATGTGCTCATAGGGTCTTAATTTGAGCAATGGACCCCACTATTTTCTCATTTAACATCATAATTAATAAATTTACCAATCCAGGGGCATTTTCGTAATTATACATTTCATTGAGAAATTGGGGTGTTACAGTTTGCGTATTTGATAGATACTTAGATAACCCACACTTTCGGTGAGGAGACTTAACATTGCAGTAGGAGTGAATCAGGTTAAAAGGATCTAGTGCAACGAGTGATTTCAAGGATCAGTCTTAATGAACCCACTCATATGCCTAGACATGATGCACTATTGTGAAAAGTGCTTATTGATACTAATGATGTTTTATGATGATGAAATGTTTATGAGTTATGATGATATTGATACTGCTTTCACGTACCCTTAACTACTGAACTATTATCGATTACCGACCCAGGTGTGTCGATTATCGGCCCAGGTCTGTCAGTTGCTGGCTTAGGTGTGTCAATACCGGCCCAAGTGTGTCGGAGATGTACTTGTAAGATTCTGCATTTTGACTGTGTCGACACTTAATGCTTATAGTCAGTGTAATGTTTAGGTGTTACGTTGGATATTAGCAGCCTTGCCACAAATATCGGCGGTATTTTCAAATTTACCGCGTTTTTATCGGCAAAATACCATTACCGCGTTAAAAACGAGTTTTATCGCCACGAAGATAAATTTCCGATAAATTCCCGATAAAATCGCGTTAAAAACACGATAAACGTTAATAACGTGATAATATCCCAGTAAATTCCCGATAAATTCCCGGTAAATTCCCGATAAATTTCCGGTAAATTCCCTTTATCATTTTTATTTCATTAATTTTTTGTTTATTCTATTTTTTTATTTTTTAAATATTATAATTTCCGCGAGATTTTCTCATTAAATTCTCGGTAAAAATCCGAGAATTTAAAAATATCCCATTATTACCAATTGCCGTTAATATCCCAAGAACGGTATTTGTCACTTTGATTAGCAGTTATGAAGATTATTTGATATATTGGCATGATAAACCTATTATGATGATGATGTTGATTTTGGCTAACCTAATATTCATTACACTGTGTTGTTATGTTCTTTTCACTGGGCTGGTTAGGTCACACCACTCACATTTCAGGAGATGTACCCGAGGAGGAGGAACCTCCATTTCAGGCTTAGGATGGACAAACTGTTACAATCAATTTGGATTCCCACTGATAGGGATTTCATTTTATTCTGACTATTGGTTCAGTTGAACCATGTTTTGTTTAAAGTACCTCATGTGGTACTTATGATGTTTTGTAATCATGTATTGAAATCACCATGTTACCATTAACAACTCTGGTTTGATGGGAATGAAAATATCTTTTTGTGATGGAAATATTTGTTTGTATGGTACATACTTACAAAAGGGTAGACATATGGTACATGTTTGAATCCGCATATAAAGAGCGTGTATGACGTTTATTTCTGGGCCTAACTATTGATCCAGCCCAGTAGAAGTTTTAAGGATAATATAAAAAAAAAAAAATTAGTAGCGTTCCAGGCCCACATCCAGGTCAGGGCGTTACACCCTCCTTCTAACCACCGTTATCAGAGTAATATATTAGGAATATTTTAGTGGGGAGGGAGGCTAGCGTCACGACGCGAGCCAAGTCCGAGTCCGAAGACTAGACCCTTGCTGGCTTTGGCAAATAGTTTGTTATCTCTCAAGGTGCTCAGGACAATTCGCAAGTGTTCGGCATGTTTTTCCTTGCTTGTGGAGTAGATAAAGGTGTCATTAATGAATACAATTACAAATTTTTCTAGATACGAGAGGAAGATCCGATTCATCAAATCCATGAAAACTGCTGGTGCATTTGTCAGTCCAAAGGGCATTACCACATATTCATACAGTCCATATCTAGTTCTAAAGGTTGTCTTCTCTATATCCTCTTCTTTGACTCTGATCTGATGATAGCTAGACATGAGGTCTATCTTAGAGAAATAGCTGGATCCTCTGTCTTATTCTTGATGGTGACTTGATTTAACCTCCGATAATCTACCCACATTCGTAGAAAGCCATCTTTCTTCTTAACGAGCTGTGTCGGTTCGCCCCACGAAGAAGTGTTGTGTTGGATGAATCCCAACTGGAGTAGATCATTAATCTATTTCTTCAACTCAGACATTTCTGCAGGTGCCATTCGATAATGTGGAAGTGACACGGGTGCAGTACCTGGGTACAACTTGATCTCAAAATCAATCCCCCTCTTTCAAGGCTAACCCAGGAGTTTTGTGGGGAATATATCAACAAAATCTTCCACAATCGTAGGTAGAGTCGGAGCAGGTGACTTTTCTAGTATAATACTATTCAGCAAAATCTGTTTAACCTCATCATGAGGTCTACCGCATACTGCAATCTTCTGTTTGTTCCCATACACCACAAATCATTGTCTGACTGGTGACCAAAAAGTTACTCTCTTGCGGTAGCAATCTATGCAGGCCTGAAACTAGGTCAACTAGTCCATACCAAGGATTACATCGAACTCTGCCATGTCTATCACCAAATACTTGAACTAAAAATTGATCTATGCCATTTTTATGGCTACTGAGGTGCATACTAGTCCAAGTGGTGTGTCTCCAATAGGTGAGGCTACGGTGAATGCAGATGGCAATGATTGCACCAATAAACCTATAGCTGAAACCATGGATGCAGACAAGAAAGAATGCGATGCTCTATAATCAAATAGGGTTACTACATATGAACCACCAATAATAGCCATACCTTGGATCATAGAGTGATCAACTGTCTGTGGAGTGGGGACGAGGGAGTACAATCGTCCTGAGGCTGTGAAATAGGTGGCCATCCTGGCTGAGTCTGCGATCGGGATGCCAGTGACTGAGCGGGTCCACTTGGTGGGCGATAGGGATTCCACGCTCGAGGCATCTGGTGGAGTTGTGGACAATCACTTTTTAAATGACCATCCTGTCCACACTAGAAGCATGTGATGGTCTTTCTGGGTGTCTTCCTTGTGTGTGTCGACGTCGCAGGATGGCTGAAATTTTGTTGGCTAGTAGGAGCTGCGAACATGGAAGCTAACGGATGTGGGCGGAACTTTTTACGGGGTTGGAAAGCGTAACCACCACTCTGGCTTTTCTTGTTCTCTATGTAGCTTGCTGATTCCATCCAGTCTTTCTTGGCAATAGTGGCCCGGCTAACAACTTTCGCATAAGTTGCGGATTGGAGAATTGCCACTTTGGATCTGATGATGGGAGAAGGTCCCTCTTGAATTTCTGAGCCTTCTTATACTCGGTGTCTACCATCTATGGGGCATAGCAAGAGAGTCGGTGAACTCTCTCTAATATTCCACAACGGTCATGCTTCTCTGTATCAGATTGATGAATTCTTGTGACTTAGTCTCTTTCTCTTCTTCTGCAAAGTAGTTTGATAAAAATATATCAGTGAAATTCTTTTAGGTCATCTCCGTCACTACACGGCTATCTTCGACTGTCTTCCACCATTGGCCCGCATCATCAATGACTTGTGATGTGGCCAGTAGTATTTTATCATGGTCATTAGTGAGCTTTAGCAATTTTAGGATCTTGGTGATGTTCTCAATCCAGTTCTCGGCTTCCATAGGTCCCTTAGTGCCATTAAAGTGAGGGGGACGTTGTTGTTGGAAGTCTCTAACGAGAGCCCTGTCTCTAGAGTCAGTTGCGGTATTTGCACCACCGCCTGTTTGATTGTTCTGTATTATTGAATTCACAACCGCTTGTACAAAGCTTTGGAGTTCAAGCGGTATGAGTGGAATGTTGCCACTTGTCTCTCCGACGAGTTCCACATTTCGTCGGCACGTCTTCCTCGTGGCGTTATTTTCCTATGCCAATAAACAAAATTTAGTATTCCATTTCATCAAATAATATTGTACAGTGTTCCCCTAACAATCACGCTATATTGATAATTAAATCACTCAATGTCATCAACCTTTTGATTGGGGGAAGTTCCTAAGTTTTCATTCGTGTCTTTTGTTTAGGGGCCTTCTTAAGTCCTTTATATGAATTTGACTTAGGGTATTTCCTTACTTTGCCTTTCATTCCACTTTGATACCAACTGCGACGCCCCGCCCTTTTCCAAGGCTTTATATATATATATATATATATATATTTGTAGAATTAAGAAAAAGAATAGAGTGGAACGACGCGAGCCGAGTCCGAGTCTGAAGACCCGACCCTCGACTAACCCAAACTAGCGTGTGCATGGACTCATGTCCATGAAAATATTTGCACAGCTACTTCAAAATAAGTCTGTGGAGACATTATAACATTTAACATATGACATACAAATTTACATTTCAAAGCAAAGATAAGGATTTCCCAAACATAAGTCAAATACAAATAAACATCATATACAACTAGGAGTTAATCTAAATATTACATTCCATAATGTCATTCCTACGAATTATATCATTGTTCACAAAGAGATAAATGATGCTATCTAGGTATAATTTCTCCTTTTGCATCCTCACTGCTCAAGCTTGGCTACCACTAGGTCCAACCTCCTCTTCTTTGCCATGATCTGCATTAACATCTAAAGGGGGGAAAAATTTATGGGCTTAGTCGACTCGCCGAGTAGGAATTCCAACTAATAAATATGCACTAGTGAGAATTGAAATCAAAATAATACCTATGCTTGTATTCTCAAAGTAAAACATTACTCATTGGGAAAACATGATATACTTCTCAATTATCATTTGTAACATGGTATAAAATCACATAATTCAATATACTTGCAAATGCCATGCCATGGGTGCCATGCATTAATGAATGCCCTTCCATACCCATGCCTCAATTACAACCTTCATTTCATCTCAATGGTTTCCATTATTGGCCACTTATGTGCACACCATTTGAGGCAGCAACCACCAGGGTGTTGTACCCTTCCAAAAATTAACTGAGACTATCGGTGGAGTATGGACTCCTCCTTTTACGCAGGATATCCGGACCTTCGTAGGAGCTTTTTGGCCCAGTTTAAAGCAGTAACAATCATATACAAGGACGTGGCCAAAGTATAACATTTGTATTATTCTATCAATATTATCGTACACAAGACCATGCAATCATGCATGAGGTACATGTATGCAACATGATGACAAATCTATTCATCGTGAAATTCCAAAACTCTTCGACATGTAAAACATATAGTAAAATATCTCAATATATTTCATAGTGAAATCATAGCATTGTCATGATTCAAAATATATGATTTTAAACGAAATCAACACATAGTAGAGTATGTAGTTCACAACCATAGTGCTTCAACAATGTAGAAAAACCTACCTAATAAAGATGATCAGCTAAAGGGATTGACTCGCAAAGTCGCTCGGACGGTATCGGGACTATCCTTGATTCCTTCATTCGTACACATGTTTCAAATTATCACATTCATGTCATTACTTATAATTTCTAGTAATCCAATTACTAAAGGCCTTGATTAAGGCTTAAAAGTCTATTTGGTATAGCCTAGAGGAGTCTAAGTAACTCCACATGGTGATTAGAATTAATTTCATTAACCTTGTAAAACTATCTAAGGTTCATGTCGATTGGTCGACCTGGACATTGTCGGCACGTTGACTACCTCGATGGGTCGATCTGGGTGTTATCTTCACTGGTTTGTATTTTGTATCTGTTCTCAGATCGGTACATCAGTGTGTCGATAGGTCGGAAGTTTACATAGCCAATATGTAGAGGATATCAACAGGTCGGCCTGGGTTCAATCGAATTGTCTACTGGGTCAACATGTCGGCTTGGGTTTGGTTCGTATTTTCATTCGTTGGTCTTAGATCAATAGTGTCGGAATAGCCAACACATCGAAGGTGTACAAAGTCGACGTCGGTACCACTGACATGTCGGCCTGGGTTCGGTCCTATAAACTCTGTATTTTTCATCTTCTCTAAGATCAATAGTACTGATTCAGCCGATACATCGAGTGGTACATAAAGTTGACATGTCGAGCACGTCAACATGTCAACCTAGGTTCAAGTCTGGTCTGGACTTTACATTTCTTTCCTGTATTCTCAGGTCGATACATCCATCTGGCTGACATGTTGACTATGTCATCCGTACTCCCAAACCGACATGTCGACACTATCGACATGTCATTCTGGGGGATCCGAAAACCATCGATTCCTCTCGCATGTTCTTCATCTTGGCTTCTCTTCTTCCAAATTTATATGTAAACATCCTATAGTGTTTTTTCTCTATTTCTAAATCACAAAAAACATTGACATACCGCTATAGATCCGAAGATCCCGTGGATGAGAGGTTGATGGGCTCTGATTCGAAGTTCTTCCTTCTTCCTCCTTGTTTTCTTACTCCTTCGAGCTTTCTCTTTCCTTTGGCTTTCTTTTTCTTCCTTAAGATATATGGGGATGGTGAAGAGGAGAGGACAACACCTCCAAAAATGGGGGATTGGAGAATGAGAAATCTTTTCGTCTCTTCCTTCATTCTTTCTTTCCTCTATTCTCTCTTTCTTTTCTCTAATTTTTTTTCCTCTCTTATCTCTTTTCCTTCCCTCGGTTGTCCTAGTAAAAAATGAGTGGGGATTGGCTTGTAAGACCACCTCATGCATTAAATGCATGAGGTGACAGTAGAGAGAGGGTGGTTGTGCGAGTCCGAGTTAAGACACTGGGTACGCTCGACACGTCGATTCTGTCAAAACATCGAGCGATAAGTCTGTCGACATATTGATAATCCCGACGTGTCGAAATACAACTGGCAGGGGTTCTGCTCTTCGGATATTGTCGACAGGTCGCTTGTTTCGACATATCTATCGTCGAGACATCGGTGTCCTTGACATGTCTACAAGGATGATGTGGTTCCGGGTTCAGGAGCTCTGTACTTTTCTCTGATCTCTGATAGATGGCATCGATACGTCGACATTGTTGATGTATCGACTAGGGTTCACTGACACATCGGTGACATCGATGGGTCGGCCCGAGAAATTTCAGGTTTTTCTTATTTTATTCATTTAATATGTATCTTCACTGTCATTCATTTTCTTTCTCAAATCAAAATCATTGTAATCATTTTGGAAAGGATTACATGATAATCAAGGAGTTAAACTTTGAGTCCTTACAATTTTGGTTTTCTGCATCAATCATTTTTCTTTTCTTTTCAAGTACCATTTTTTTTTAGAGTGCCATCCCAATGAAAAATTCATCTCTAACCTTTTCTGAGAATAAGTTATGGATATTTTGAATTTGGCTCATACTCATGTAACTGGAGTTGGGTATGGTAAACCTAGCTGACAATAAAATAGGCTATATAAGGCTCAAATAGGGAACTATGAAGATAGAATGACTAAAATCGATAGGCTTGAAGGCTCAAACGATCCAAAAATGGCTTATATCCTATCTTAAGCTTCATACAGTAGTTTTGTCGTTTCAAACAAATTCAGCAAATTTTAAAGTGTAGTAACTCAATTTTGATGGCGTTCTCAGTAATATGACCAAGACAAGGAATAAGGAGATCAACAACGACTTAATGCGTTTATCACTGCGTATAAGTCTCTACTAGTATTCCTTTGGTGATCACTTGATTAATGAATGTTTTTCCTTTTCAGACTAAACTTAATATGGCTTTGTATAGATGTTTCCAAGTATAAATCTCATAAAAATCTTTGTTAAAATGTATGATATAAATATTTTTATTCATGTCTTAATGCTAAAAATGTGACTCTTTTTACGTCAGACCGTCAAGAGGCAGATAATCACTTTTAAACTGAAATTGACAGTGTTTAAGCCCCAAGAAGTCTCAGTCCTCACTTACTCTTCTCTAAAATTGATTTTGCCTATTTTTATCTAAGCAAGATTATGACTCGTTTAACGTCAGATTGTCAAGATGTTTATAAGCCGATAAACCAAAATCAACAGTTCTTTGGGGTTCAAGGTGTCTCAGTCTTTCTAGACTTACTCTACCGTTGACTAAATAAAAAAAAATATGCCTATTCGTGCTTACAGGTCTATGCTTTGCTACTGTCACACAACGGACTCCTTGATCAGATATTATTCCATTACAATTTCTACGGCCACATTTGTGATAGATTGCTAGCCTCTTAGATTTTTTTTTTCAGCCAGAATGCTTCGACCACAAAGTGGTCTAGGTTGTTCCTTTTGGATTTCTAGCTTCCTCACCCTCATAGCTAAGAAAATGATTTTCCTACACAAGTCTGGGGGAACTTGTGTTCTAGACAGACACTTTGCAAAAATGAAAACTCAATAGTCTACGTGCATGACTCCTATCCAGTTCTTTAACGTCTTCTGGTCACAAAGATAAAGATGGGTGATGAATGATGAATTTTTTTTAAGGGTGTCTTAGTTCTTGCAAACTTACTCTCCCAACATTTTTTTTATATGAATGATATATGCCCTTATGACCTCAATACCCGCAAACTTAAATTTAACATTGTCATCAATATTCTCTAATCTTCACTGGCCAAGTGTAAGAGAAAAAATATTGTAGAAAACGAACAATCAGGGTTTAGATGTACCTTGGAATGTGCATGAAATGATAAATGATTTCCTAGGACTAGACTGACTCAATGAAAATTGAAACTAATGACTCTAACTAACTTAGACATAGACATGTGGGTAGGTTGGTAGATGGGCTTGGAAATGGGGATGGATATATGGGTATGGGCAGGATGGCAATAGGGGTGTGGGATAATGGGTACGAATATAATGGGTATGGGAAATGGATGATTGCTTATCAATGCCAGTAGATTGGATCTATGAACAAGACTTCAACTTCTGCCTCTAGATTGTGATACTCTAAGAATGGTTTTAATCGATGACCATTGACTTTGAAAACATGACCATTATTAGGATGCTTGATCTGGATTGCTCCATGTGAGAATACAAATGTAACAATTAACGGACCCGACCATTTAGATTATAATTATCTAGGAAAAATATGAAATCGAGAATTGTACAACAAGACCTTTTGAACAACAATAAACACTTTCCTAAGAATGTGTTTTTCATGAAATACTTTCATCCGGTCTTTGTACTTTCTGGTTGTGTCATAAGCTTCATTTCGTATTTCTTCCAACTCAGCTAGTTGAAGTTTCTTATGTTGTCCAGCCGCATTTAGAGCAAAATTGAAAAGCTTAGTAGCCCAATATGCTTTGTGCTCTATCTCAACTGGAAGATGGCATGCATTCCCATAAACCAAATGATTGGGTGACATTCCTATGGATGTTTTGAAATTAGTTCGATATACCCATATTGCATCAGTGAGTCTGGAAGACAAATCTTTCCAGGTTGGCTTGACTGTTTTCTCAAGGATATGTTTAATCTCTCTAACACCACAAATCCAATATAGAGTGGTTCAAAGTAAACCCTCATACATCCACTAATGGACTCACCCAACCTTGGGCTATCCCAAATTCACTAAGTGGGGAATTACACCCACACTAAATAGAATAGGAATTCCACTTATCCAATTGGTTGGGAATTTGACCCACCACATGTCCAAGAGTAAATACTCATTTTTTATAGTGGTTCCAGAGTACATCATCTTTAATTCACTTTACAAGTTTTGGTTAATAAAAACAAAATACAAAACAAAGAGAAGCACTTGTCTTTCAGACGTTGGAATGTGTAGATGTGTGCTTCTCAAATCTCCTTCCCAATGTTATCTCGTAAGTGTGCTGAAGATGTGCCAATTGTAGAGGAATCACAGGCTATGGGAAGCCTCTAGAAAATTGGGGTCACTAATGTCTATCCTAGATGTTTTTCCTTTGCGTCTCTTTCTCTTTTCCAAACTCAAAATATGAAGATTGGTTGATTTGAATGGCTCACCAAAAATGTGTACAAGAGAGATGATGATCCTTCCTTAGGCTATTGATTTAACTGATGAGTGTGATATATAAGGCTCATAAATGTTCACTCCAAGGATCTTTAAACATTTACAAGTAGTGTTGTAATTATAGAGAAGGTAAACCAGTTTTTGTAATAGTTCATCACCGACAGGTCGACCAGACTGATGGGTCTGTGAACTTAAATGTGACCATTCAACCACCCGACCGTTGTGCATTAATTGTAGTCCAACGGTACAAAAATTGGAACTACCGATGGATCGACAACCTTATGTTCGAAATGTCGAACTTGTCGATGGGTGGGTCCAGTTTATCAGAGAGTAGCACAAAAATACAAAGCATGCTCATCCAGAACCTTAAAAATACCGATCGACGTGTCTGTCCATCGATGGGTCGATGACCTCGATGTGTTTGTCTGAGAGTATCCTAGAGTTCTAAGTCAAGAACTCATACTTGACCTAGATCAACATGCCGAGTTCACCGATAGGTCGAACCCGATTATCAGAAGACTGATTTTGCATTATGTTTTGTCCAGAGATTTCATAATCCAATCGACATAGCGAGGACCTAGATGGATCGGTCCTGTATTCACCGAGGGGTCAGTGGACATGATATGCTCGAGCCCTGAATGACAATCCTTCCAGTGTAGAACCCTTGTCAGTACAGTTGACAAGTCAATGACCTCGAAGCGTCGGTCCTGTTTCACCGATGGATCGGTGGACTTGACCGGTCGACCTGACGGATTATCAGATTTTCAATATTTATCTCATCTGGTTTTGTAACTGTCCAGGCACCACTTAGACTTAGATTAATTTACCAATATGATCCACAAGTCTAGGCAAGGTCCACTAAGAATGTGGGTACCACCTAAGGTCATCTATGGTGAGTTTTACCTGTGTGATTGCCATACACCGATGAGCTTGGAAACTTGGACTTTGATCTTCAATCTTCTGATAACTTTGAGTCTTCAAATCTTCTGGCAAGTGATTTTCCCAAAATATGGAATTGAGAAACCATGGACTCGGCAAGCCGGAGCATTAACAATCTCCCCCTTTATCAATTTCATGACAAAACCTAGAAGCTATTTGCACATACAACTCAAAAATAAAAAAATCCCACCCCTTATTACAACACATTTGAATAATCAAATTATACATCAATTTACAATTATATTCAAGTGAAATACAAGACCCGAACCATTACATGTTCTTATTCAGCTTGCTTCAACTTCAATATTCACCTGTAGACACACATTAAGCAAGCTAAGGAAACATAGAGCACATTAGTATGTTAGTCAAAAAATAAAATGAATTCCCCCATACTACATGCATTTAACAATTTTATGATCTATAACACCCCGGATTTTTAAGCTATGGATATATATGGAAATTGTCCATTTAATTTAATTAACGGAGATGGACCTTAGATGGGTAAGGAGTTGGGTCAATTGGTCAACTAAGACCCAACGGATTATGAATAAGGTTCAATTGAAATAAATGGGTAAGATTTATTTAATTGGGTCAAGGTTGTCAATTGGGTCAAAACTCCAATTGGGACCCAATAGATCATATATGAGCTAGTTAGAAGTAACTGGGTAAGGTTTGATAATTGGGTTTAATAACCAATTAAGATACAAGACATGGGATCCACCTCATCAAGTGAGGTGGCATGTAAATGAAATGGCTAAGTGGGACCCTAAATAGTATATGGTTCATACTCGGTTAAGCCACGGTTGACTTGGTCAATCGTGGGTGAGTTCAATAGAGTTGAGTTAATGAATAAGCTCAAGTGGGATAAATAATACTTGAGTTGGAAAGTGAATTCACATGAATGAGAATTTATTAATGTGAGTTCAAGTGCTTGAGTTGGAAAATGAGCTCATTTAAGTTGAGTTGAATTAAAATGAGTGGAGTGGGAAGATGGAGGGTTTTCATCTCAAAGGAGGAAACCCAAAAGGCACAATCATGGTGTACACGTTGGAGGTGGGAGTTTCATCTCATTGGATGAAACTCCAAAAGGATCATTATGAGGAGATGCAGGGTTTTTGGTTGTTACACGAAGCATACCATGGGTACACACATTGGAGACATGGGAGTTTCATCTCATGGGATGAAACTCCAAAGGAAGCATTAAATGGGGAGGTGAATGGTTTTGGTTGTTACACAAAGTCATCCAAGGCATACACGTTGGAAGATGGAGAGGTGTTCTATCTCAAGTGGTGTCTTGGCCAAGCCAAGGGACACTTGGGAAGACACCATCATTATGAGGAAGTTGAAAGGTTGGCTGTTACACAAAGTACATACAAGGCTACAGGTTGGAAAGGGTGGGAGTTACATCTCATGGGATGAAACTCCAAAAGGAATATTAATGAGAAGTTGAACGGGTTTTGGTTGTTACACAAGGTATGCCTATGCATACATGTTGGAACATGGAAGCCCAAGGGGTATATGGCTGGGAGTTTCATCTCATGGGGTGAAACCCCCAAAGTAAGTATCAATGGGGAGGTGAAGAGTCATGGGAGTTACAAAAGGGGTATCAACCAAAGGATACCACCCTTGGCTGAACTACATTGGGTAGCAAAGAGAATTATTTGCTTTATCTCACTCTCTCCCGCTCACTCAAGGCCGACCACTCTCATTGACAAAGGGAGAACACTTTGAGTTTTTATCTTAAATCTTCTCTCTTTCTCCCTCTCTCAAACCTATACCTCTTGGCCGAACCACTCCTAGAGATTTTATCAAGATCAATCTCGGCCAAGGATCAAGAAGGAAAGAAGAAGAGACTAAGAAAGGAAAAGATCGGAGGAATAAGGAGTTAAAGAAACTGGAGGAGTCGCGGAATCGATAAATACTTGATAAGATGTTATTAAGTAAGAAAAGATGGTCAAGGAACATGGTTTTGTAAGTGTCCCGGTTCGTCCGAGTCACCCTGATTGTCAATTACTATGAAGTTGAAGCGTCTACACCGAATACGGTATTGGCACACAGGTAAGTGAACCATAAGAGACCTTAGGCTAAGACAAATACCTTAGAAGTCAATTGGTTATAAATAGGAAAATAAGATAATAAGTGACTTTCAGCCTCGAGGCCTCATGCAATCTGCCGAGGCCTCGCAGCCAGTTATGCTGAGTTGAGCTGAGTCCAGCTGACCCTGTGTCGAGCTGACTCAGTCTCCTATAGATTTAGAAAGTTAAAATCTATGTCTGTTTAATTAAGAGGTAATTATGGTAAATTGATTGGAAACTTATTATGGTAAATAAATTTATCCACATAGTGAGATGGGTAATTATGCTAAATTGATTGGGAGCTTATTATGGTAAATAAATTTATCCACATGGTGAGATGCTGCCACCTCACTTAAATTTGAATTTGAATACCCTTGGAGAACTGTCCATGACAAGTATGGAAAGGTTTCTCCATGAGTTGTAAACCATCTTGCAATCTTCCCATTTAATCCTTGATTGATGCCTAAAATAAATGAATTACAAATCATGCACGGTGGATATGAGGTGGTTGGTATCTGGCTGGATAGATTAAACTACACATATGTGCTGTCATTGCAGACTTACCTCTGGCGAGGCCTCATTGGAAGCTGCGAGGCCTCGCGGGCGTGACTTACTACAAAACTGCAAACTGTCTTATAAAATAACAGTAAGTCTTTTGTAAAAGGGACTGGATACAAAGAGAAAAATAGGAAAAGGATTACAGTGTGTCAGATCATTCCGCCTTCCCTCTTTACACCTTCTTCATCATCTTCCTTAGTAAATGTTTGGGTAATCAATACCCCAATCCTGATGAAGAGTAAGGTGTTCATATAGGACTATAAAACCAGCCATACCCAAGTCCTACTGTTGTGCCGATGATTACTTTGATGATGCTGATTTGATGGAAAGGAGCACACAGATTCAGTAAAGAAGAAAGAGCTTAAATGAAAATGGTTAAGGCCCAAAAAACGTAGGTTGTACTATTTGGGTGTGAGACCCATACATAGTATATTTGGGATAGCCCTAGAGAGGGTGAGTCTAATAGTGGATGCAGGTTTAGGTGAACCGAACCACTACATATCGTTGTGCATGTGTGGTTTACATTAATGGTTTGATTCATTTGTTTATCACTTGCACACACGTTTATTCCGCTGCACATATTATTAAATTTGATAAATTATTTAAAAGGGAACTAAAATTGGAAATCGACCTATTCACCCCCTTCTAAGTCGTGCATACTTCTAGTTACGGAATTTCAGGTTTGGCCATTGCATGGCCAAACCCTAAATTGTATATACAAGAACCATCAAGGACCAAAAACGGGTTGGATGAGGTTCGGCCATGATGTATGGCCGAACCCCATCAAAGAATATGATCATGGTTATTTGATTTAGGAGAGAAAGTGATGAACCATAGGGTTTGACCATGTTGTATGGCTAAAACCCATGAAAGGTATTAAGGATTTTAAAGGGTTTAAATGGATGTATGTTGGTGAAGAACCTTAGACCATGGGTTCGGTCATGGAGTATGGCCGATCCCCATGAAGAATTATTGAATTATGTACATGTATTTAGATCATGGAAATAAAAGGGAATGTTATAAATTTTCAAATGGTCTCAAATGTTATAATGATGAAAAACCTTGGACCATGGGTTCGGCCATGTTGTATGGCCGAACCCCATGGAGAGATATTGAGGGACATAGATGTTTTGGACCATGAAGGTGATGGGGGAATGTTGGTAATTTTAATTGATTTTAAATATGGTTAATGATGATCCAAAAGGATGAACCTAAATGTATGGTTAAACCCCCATGGAGGGACTTTGATTATGGACCTAAGAATGTAAATCATTTAAAGGAGAAGATGGGAAATGAGACATCATGGGTTCGGCCATGGTGTATGGCCAAACCCCATGGACCATTTTTGTAAAGGGTCATTTAGAGATCTATTTATGATTAAATAAATGAATGTGATGCTAGGAGATGGAAGGATTTGATTATGGGTTTTTATGTTGATGGATCATTTGTGGATCCATGCATGAAATGGTTAGTAGTGGATCTATGTTTTTGGACCTAAACATAAGGTGATGGAAATAGTGGCAAAGAGGTAAATATGGGTAAAATGAAAGATCATGGGTTCAGCCATGGTGTATGGCCGAACCCCATGGAGAAGGTTTTTGTGAACTTAGGGTTTTATGAATGTTAAATGATTAACTTATGTGTGTTTGGATTGATGAATCAAAAGATGGCATGATCTTGGACCCCGGGTATTTAAAAGATCAAGGACTAAAAGAGGGACCAAAATCAAGTGAGTGAGGTTCGGCCAGGTTGTATGGCCGAACCCCACTAAGGTGTGTTTATGGACTTAGACATGACTGGAAATCAAATGGAACATGGGTTTGATTGATTGATATGTAATAAGGTAACGGGACCTCACAAGCGGTGTACGATCGTGAGCTGTTTTTAGACGAAAACGTAAGAACACTTTAGTGGTCATCGGTAGGATTCCTACATCATTGAAACCATGGATATGTATTATGTATTTATGATGATTTTATTTCATATTTGATAAGTTATCTTGGTATCAAACAATATGTTGCAATTATGGGATTTTCATGCTAAATTTTGTAATAATCCATAGTATGTTGGCATTTGCATCTCATGCATGGCATGGGAGGGATGAAATGTAACCGGAGATCCACACTCCGTCGAGGCGTCGGTAAGACAATCGTGGGAGATGCCTTGATGTGTATAATCCCATCAAGAGGTAACCGCAGACCACACTCCGTCGGGGCGTCCGTAAGGCAACTGTGGGGGTACCTTGATGTGCATTATCCCATCAAGAGGTAATCGGAGACAGCACTTCGTCGGGGCATCCGTAAGACAACTGTGGGGATACCTTGATGATGAGTTTTCCATCAAGAGGATACTACGTTTGAGGATACCTTGATGAGGAGATTCCATCAAGAGGATGTTTTGGTGATTGTGTTATGGTTGATGGGTGGGAATCATGGCATATGACACTCATGGCATGGCATTGATTCAGCATGATTAAGATCTCTAATATCATGCACTGTTTCTGGTTTTATCTGTATGATTGGATCTCTATTATCATACACTGTTTTGGATACAATGTTTTACAGATACGACATGATGTATTATATCTGGATTTTTATACTAACCCATGTGTTTGACCCTAATTGGAATACCTACTGGGCGCGTTGTCTAACGCCCTACTTCTACCCTAGTTGATGACACAGGGAATGGACTGAACGAGGACGTGATAGGAGCCAAGTTTAGGAGCTTGGATGATTAAGTCGTATTTTGTTTAAGTTACTCATGGATAATGTATTTGAGTAATTAGTTCGTGGGACTATAATAACGTAGATTATTTACTATGGTTTGGAATGTTAATTTTGGATATTTTAATGTATGATATTTATGATTAAGTGATGGACATCCTTGCTATCTAAAAATGGAATAGAATTGTTATTCTATTATAATTCCACATCTATGATTTATTTCGCATGTTAACTTGAGTACGTGTGAACCGTTTTAGTGGACTTGGTCCACACACACGTATGGTTAGCCAGTTAAGGGTATGGCTTTGGAAGCTTGGACTTAGCTCACGTCGTGGCGTCCCGCTCTCTCTCACTCTTCTATTCAAAGAAAAAAATAGACTCTGATTTTCGGCATAGTGAAAAGGGCGGGGCGTTACATGATCACCCAATTTGATCACAAATTCCCCCCACAATATTATATCTCCCCCACAAACAAATATGTCTCCTTATATATATTTTTCCCATTCATTTTCTCCAGAATTCTCATTCTTTTCTCCCCCAAGAAACAAGCTATCATATCCTAGCTTCACAAAATTCTCCCCCATTTTGTCATGACTATTGACAAAGGCTCTAGAGAACATGTGTTGTGCTCCCCCAAACTACAAGGATGTATAGAACATCATGAGCCAAACCATATCTCCGTAACATGCCAATAGAAAACCAACTCATATTTACCTGTATGAGAGTTTATAAAAAAGAAATTCACACAAAGCATAGGCATGAGTTAAATAGTCATTCATACATGGCACACATGACATCACAACATAGAAAAAACAGACCATATTTATATATCCAAAATATCATCCATCACATATGATTTTTGGTACCAATGGTGCTTAATTTCAATATCAAAATTAGTGTTTTTCAAAATACAAAACATATTAAAAACAAAGCTAATCAGTGTTAGCTGGAGGAGAAGATGGGGTAGGAGATCTAGATCGGGGGCGCTGAGAGAATGCTCTAAACGGTTGATTTGATGTCATTCATGGATTCTACAAGCTCAACCAGTCGCCTCTTGAGTGAGGAAAATCCGTTCTTCAACAAGACAGACAAACCTCGTCAGGGATTGGGGGATATGTCTATCAACTGCATCATCTCTTCTTCTCTCTTTCATCATCGTCGTATAAGTATTCTTCTTCATCATTGCTGTCACCTTGAATGTTGACATTTTCTTCATTAGCAACTCCAAAACCGTCGTCTTCCTCAACATTCTCTCTTATTTATGCATGTTCTTTCTCAACTACAATTACTTCATTTTCTACTATTGGTTCTTCTACAAGTTCGGGTTGTGATTGTTGACGAGGACAGGAATTCAGGCCTAGTGACAGAGAGTTTGGCTTGAGGAACATGCTCAGAGGCTAAATCAATAGAGCTAAGACCAGCACCACTAGGTTCAGAGGTTTTCTGCTTTCTCTTAGGAGGTCTGGGTCTTTTGGGAGGAGGAGAACTAGCCTCAGGATTTTGTTCAAAGGTCGGAGTCCTATATTTATCAGGCATCTTACCTCTAGGCATGACTTCCAGCTGATAGTCCAAAGAAAAACTCGTTTGAAATCAAAGGAGGGATGATTAGATGCTCACCTAATCATGGAAACTCCCCAAAACAGTGATACCTCGCTTTCTTGAAGCTAGAGGAGCAAAAACCAAAGTTTTTCTGGCGACAAATCGGCTCGAGAGGTCAGACCAACATGTTTAGGGCACGGGAGGGAGAAAGGAAAATCGCCTGAGTCGCGAGAGAGATGAAGGATTTGAAGATTTCGAAATGGCAGAAAGGGACTTATAACATTAAGTTTCTACTACAACCAACTGGTCGAAACCATCGACTGGTCTTAGTACCGACGTGTCTATCTATCACCTGTCTAACCTGCTAAGTTTTCCCTTTTCAGAAAGTTCTCCAATTTTCCACAATACCGACATGTCGATAACTTCAACTGGTCTATACACAGACATGTCGAGTCTGTCGAGGGGTCGACATGACAGAACAAATTTTTCACAAATTTGTACATTTTCTATTTGATGAATTCCTACCCTAAGATTTGACAATGCATGGCTCATTCAAATCAAATACAACATGGTGAACAACATAGATGCCAATAGAATACATTTCAATTCATCAAATTAAATGTAAACTTCCATGTTCAAGAAACACATTTTGATCAAAACATTCAAGAACATGCAAGGAACCAACACCATGCACACAGACATCCATGTTCAACATTCCAAAATAAAGGTGATACACACATTAGGCAGTGATATTCCATGGACTGTTTGGCTTTCCAAGTAAGACATGTACTAAAGTCAGGAAGAGTAAATTGAAAGCTTGTAGTTGGGCAATTTTTTGTTTTCATGTCATAGCACTTGGGCTATGTGAACTCACATGGTCTCTTGTGATGTTCATTTGTAATAGTCTAAGATATGGAAGTTAGTCCTAGACCAATGCAAAACATGAGTGGTAATATACTTCTTATGTAACGCCCCGCCCTTTTTCACTCACCGAAAATCAGAGTATATATTTTTTTTTGAAATAAAGAGTACGAGAACGGGACGTCACGATGCGAGTTAAATCCGAGCTTCCAAAGCCCTGCCCTTAACTGGACAACCATACGTGTGCGTGGACTAAGTACACGAAAACGGTTTACACGCATTAAGGCTAAACTTGCGGAATAAACGTTATGCGGAATTATAATAGAATTATTATTCCTACCCATTTTAAATAGTAAGGAAGTACATCACAAATAATTACTTAAGTTCAATGTCCAAAATTAAAACAAACCATAGCAAGATAGTTCTAAGTTATTACAGTCCCAAAATGCGAATAACTCAAATTACATTGTCTGAAAATAAAACTTAAGAAAGTAAATCTAAATTATCCAAGCTCCTAAGCTTGGCTCCTTTCGCTCCCTTCGCTCCGTCCATTCCCTGTGTCATCATCTAAGGTAGAAGTAGGGCATTAGTCAACGCGCCCAGTAAGTATTCCGAGTAGGGTCAAACACATGGATTAGTATAAAAATCACATAGATATATAATGTCAAAATCATGCAAGTCAATGCCGTGCCATGGGTGTCATATGCCATGAATCCCACCCATCAACCATATCACAATCACATAGATAATCCTCTTGATGAATAAGCCACATCAAGGTATTGTCATGACTCCCCAGGTATGCTTTATCGGTCCCACCGAACGGAACATGGACTCCTCTTTCATTTCAAACATTATAATCGGAATAAGTGCGGATCCCTCCCTACGTTTGTTTATCGGATATCCGAATGGAGTGTGGACTCCTCTCATAAGTTCCCTCCCATGCCATGCATGAGATGTGAGTGCATCATGCCATTTCATATTAAATATATAGCATTGAAATTCCATTCCTTTAAACATAGCATTTTGATACCAAAATAAATCATAACACATAGGAATAAAAACCATCCATATACATAAATCCAAGTGTATCAAGAAGGTAGGAATCCTACCAACGTCCAAATATTGCATCCTTGCGTTTTTGTCAAAAACTGATCACTGATCACGTTAAGCCGATTGTACACCCGTTTGTGAAATCCCGTTAGCTCAAATTAATTCCATCATATAAAATGGTCAAATTAATTATCCAATTAATTTACATCATACATTCCCTCATCCCCTGTTCATGTCCACCCAAAACTCATTAGTGGGGTTCAGCCATACAACATTGCCGAACCTCACTCTTTGGTTTTGACCCCCTTGTTGAACCTTGTTTTATTTTAGACAAAGAAGGTCCAACATCATTCATTCTTTGATTACTTAATCTACTAATATTCCATAGTTAAACATTTAACTTGATAAAACAACCTAGGTCCATAAAAATATCCTCCATAGGGTTCGGCCATACAACATGGTTGAACCCATGGTTCTTCCATTCCATCATCATTTCTTTTTCTTTTATTTCTTAGCTTCATCACCCATAGTTAATCATTTAATTTATTAAACATACATAGATCCACAAAATGATCCATGAAAATGATTCATAGGGTTTGACCATACCACATGGCCGAACCCATGATTCCTCATTTCCCTCTTCTCCTATCTTGACTTGATAGTCCGTAGTTCAATCTTTTAAAACATATTAGATCCATTAAAATCCCTCCATGGGGTTCGGCCATACAACATGGCCAAACCCATGGTTCCTCCTCTTCATCCTATTTTCCATTTTCATATCACCTTGAGGATGGTTTTCTTAAAAATCACATACAACAAGTTTTAGGTCATTTGATGGGGTTCGGCCATACATCATGGCCAAACCTCATCCAAACTCTTTTTGAGCCCTCATATGATCTCCATAAAATTTAGGGTTCGGCCATGCAAGAGGCCGACCCTTGTTCTAGGTTATTTCCTTTATGAACTTGATCCATTATATTTAACATACAAAACTCATTTGATGGGGTTCGGCCATACAACATGGCCGAATCCATGGTTCTTACACTCATCCTATCTCCATCTTATAGGTCTTTACATCCAACATGTTCAACACTTGATAGGGTTCGGCCATATTGTATGGCCGAACCTCATATTGTCTTTCCTTGAATGGATCTTAAATCCATTGCCTTATAACAATTTGGTCGACCTTTTTAATTCCATATGGAACCCATGATTTCCTTAGTTTCCTTCTTAATCAATAACCCTTGTTAATCATACATACCTATTCCACGACTCCTCCGTTTCTTTAAGTCTGATTTTGCTCCTCCATTCTTCTCCTTCCTTAGTCCTTTCTTCTTCCTCCTCCGTTCTTCGGTTTCTCCAAGTTTAGTGCCAAAATGAGAGGAAGAGAGATTGAGAGCCTTCTTCATATTTAATGGAGTATTTCGGCCAAGGTATGGATTGAGAGAGAGTGAGGGTTTGAGATGAAAACCCTAAGGGAGGGTTCGGCCAAATGGGTGAAGGTTTGAGAGGAGAAGAGATGAAAAACCTCTAACTCTTTTTGTCTTAGAGAAGGGATTAGCCCTAGGGTTTAGAGAGAGGAAGAGAGGGAGAGAATGAGATGAATGTCTCAAGGAGAGGGTCGGCCAAGGTGTTTTGGGTGAGAGTCCTTTGTCTAACCCTAATCTCCCAACCACCCGCATTAAGATGGGGTCTTTCCCATGTGTCCCTTGGCTAACCAAGAGGGCACAGGGCTTACACTTGGCATCCTCCCCCTTCCCAACGGTTTTTGGTCTAGGGTTTCCATGAGATGGAAACCCTCCACCTCCCCTTTGACTCACCTAGTCTTTTCAACTTCCATGTGACTCACCACCCATTCAACTCACTTCACTTAAATGAAACTCATTCCCCTAACTCAAGCACTTGAATTCATTCTTAGTTAATTAATTCCTTAACTCCACTCACTTCACTTAACCCATTGAACTCACCTATGAACTCACCCATGGTTGACCAAGTCAACCATGGTGGCCGGCCCCACAAGTTACCTTAGACCACATGCCACCTCACTTGATGAGGTGGAGTTGGGTCCCACTTTGCTATGCAACTTCCATGTCACCTCACACACTTGCCACCTCACTTGACAACGTGGATCCCATGCCTTAGATCTTAATTGGGTACATGACCCAATTAAATCAATTCCTTACCTATTTACCCTAAACATCAATTCATCTTGACCCATTGGGTCCCAATTGGGCATTTGACCCAATTGACCACATTTACCCAATTAATTAGAATCAACCCTATCCACGATTCATTGGACCATACTTGGGCCATTGCCCCAATTCTTATCCATCTGACATCCATTCCATCTATAAATCTTAATTTTTAACAATTAAAATAGATAATAACCAATATAATAATTGCATTGAAAATCCGGGTTATTACAATATTACCCTCTTTTGAAATTTTCGTCCCAAAAATCGAGCGAAGTAGGGTTTCAAATAACTCATACAAAAAGCTCCTGATGAGCATCTCTCATTTCTGATTCAAGTTCCCAGGTGGCTTCCTCATTACCATGTCGATCCCATACCACCTTGACGAACTGAATGACTCGGTTCCGTAGCACCCTCTGTTCTTTCCCGATCACTCTGACTGGTTTTTCAACATAAGTTACGTCGGTTTGCACATCAACATCCTGCACATTCAACACGTGTGAAGGATTAGGATTGTATTTCCTCAACATAGACACATGGAATACATCATGCAAAGATGACAACTGTGGAGGAAGTGCCAATTTATAAGCCACCTCCCCCACCCTCTTTAAGATTGGAAACGGCCCCACAAATTTAGGCGACAGTTTCCCTTTCTTCCCAAATCGTATGTGTCCCTTTCATGGTGAAACTTTCAAGAACACTAAGTCTCCCACTTCAAACTCAAGGAACCTCTTTCTCTTGTCAGCGTAGCTCTTTTAACGACTCCGTACCGTAAGTAGATGCTGTCGTATCAACTTAATCTGCTCCGTGGTCTTTGCAGCTAGCTCGGGTCCAATAAGTGCAGGTTCACCTACCTCTCTCCAACACACTGGTGATCTACAGGATCTACCATACAACGCCTCAGATGGAGCCATCTAGAGGCTTGCCTGGTAACTGTTGTTGTAAGAGAACTCAACCAACGGTAAGTGATCCTCCCATCCACCCTTGAAGTCTAACATACATGCTCTCAGCATATCCTCCAATGTCTGTATTGTCCTCTCTGACTGTCCATCAGTCTGTGGATGGAATGCTGTGTTAATCAATAAATTTTTCCCCATTGCCGACTGCATGCTCTGCCATACCCTGCCGGTGAATCGACGATCTCTATCGGACATAATAGTCCGGGGGATACCATGTAGTCTGATGATATCCTTGATGTACCGTCGACGCAAAGTCTTTGATGAATCTGTCATCTTGATGACCTTGGCAACCCTGTTACAAAATCCATGGAGATATGTTCCCATTTCCACTCTGGCACTGGTAAGGGTTTGAGTAAACCTGGTGGCTTATGATGTTCACTCTTAACCTACTGACAAGTTAGGCAGTGAGCAATAAACTCTGCCTCATCTCTTTTGAGTCCATGCCACCAATAGTGTCTCTTCAGATCATGATACATCTTGGTGCTGCCCGGATGAAGAGAGAGTTTAGTTTGGTGTGCCTCAATCAATAACTCTCTTCTGCAGCTCTGAGGCACATATGTCCTGCCTCGGAATAAAAGACCCTGTCCCGGTCGTAACTCCCATTCCGGTATAACCTCACCAGTAGATATTTTAGCCCATATCTCTTCCACTTCCGGATGTGTCTGTTGTTCCTGTTCAATCTTGGAAACCATGTTGGACTGTATGATTAGATTATACATACTCCCATGGTTCTTGATGTACAAATTGAACTCCCGAATGGTCAAACTGGCCACTGTTGCATGTGGCATGCGGCTGAGGGCATCTGCCACTTTATTCACTTTACCAAGATGATATCGAAGTGCAAACTCATAATCTTGCAGATAGTCCATCCATCTGCGCTGCCTCATGTTGAGTTCCTTTTCATCAAACAAATATTTCAAGCTTTCATGATCTGAAAATACCTCAAACTTCTCGCCATAAAGATAGTGTCTCCAGCTTTTGAGAGCGAAGACCACTGCAGCTAATTCCAGATCATGCGAGGGATAGTGGCGTTCATGGATTTTCAACTGTCTTGAACCATAAGCCACCACGTGTTGACTTTGAGTGAGAGAACACCCAAGTCCCTCTCCTAAAGCATCACAATATACTTCATAGCCCTTGACTCTTTCTGGTAAAATCAGAATAGGAGCAGCCGTAAGCCTTTCCTTCAGTTCCTCGAATCTCCAGTTGCATACATTCGACCATTCAAATTTGACTCCTTTCTGAGTGAGTCGGGTAAGTGGGGATGCATTCTTGGAGAAGTCCATGATAAACTTCCTATAATAACCTGCCAATCCCAGAAAGCTGCGGATTTCGCTTACATTCTTTGGTGCTTTCCATTCTCTGATTGCCGCCACTTTAGCCGGGTCCACGGCTATACCTTCTGCTGATATGACATGCCCCAAGAAGTTAACCTCAGATAGCCAGAATTCACACTTGCTTGCTTTGGCATACAACTGATTCTTCTTCAGGGTGTCCAGGACTATCCGCAAATGCTCAGTATGCTCCTCCCGACTTTTGGAATAAATCAGGATGTCATCAATAAAAACAATTACAAACTTGTCCAAGTAAGGACTGAAGATCTTGTTCATTTGATCCATGAACACAGCTGGTGCATTGGTAAGTCCAAATGGCATGACCACATACTCATATAGTTCATACTGCGTTTTGATGGTAGCTTGACATCAGATCAATCTTAGAGAAGTGACTGGAACCCCTGAGTTGATCGAATAGATCATCAATCATGGGAAGAGGGTACTTGTTTCTGACTGTCAACTAGTTCAATTTCCTGTAATCTACGTACATCCGAAGCGTACCATCCTTCTTCACAAATAATACTGGTGCTCCCCAAGATGATGTGCTTTTTTGGATGCATCCTAGTCTGAGCAGTTCATCGATTTGTTTTTTTAACTCTGACATTTCAGCTGAGGCCATCAGGTAATGCTGCAATGACATTAGAGTAGTGTCAGGATACAACTTGATCTCAAAATCAAACTCCCTCTTGGGTGGCAAGCCAGGGAGTTCTGTCAGGAATACCTCCGCGTTGTCTTTCACTACCGTAGGAAATTCAGCCACTTGTGCCTTGTCTAGTCTAATGTTGTTCAAAACAAGGCGATTCAATTCTTCATGCAGTCTCCGGGTCATAGGAATGCTCTATTTGTCAGCATGTACCACGTATCGTTTTCCCTCGGGTGACCAAAATATCACCCTGCGGAGATAGCAGTCAATGCTGGCCTGGAAGTTAGCTAACCAATCCATGCCAAAAATGATGTCGTACTTAGTCATCTCGAGTACCAGATAATTGAACTCGAATCTGAATCCAGCAAGTTCAGTGTTTACCGCTGTGCATATAAGTCCCATTGATGTTTCTCTGATGGGGGATACAATAGTAAGTACGGTGGACAATTTTTGTACTAAAGTGCAAGTAGCAGATATAAATGCAGTAGATACAAAGGAGTGGGATGCTCTGGAATCAAATAATGCGAAAGCATAGGAACTACCAACTACTGCCATACCTTGAATCGCTGAGTGATTCACCGTCTCTGGATGAGGGGCCAAAGTATACAGTGTTCCAGATCCTGTCGGATTAGGTGCCCGTCATTTCTGGTTATATGCCCTGGATACTTGTGAAGGAGCTGCTTGGGCTGGAGGGTGAATGAACCCCTAGAGTGAGAAAGTCTACTGTTCTACGGACATTCCCTCTTGAAATGGCCCTGCTGGCCACACTGGAAACAGGTGCTCACACCTCGAGGGACTTGAGAGATGGATATTGATGGGGAGAGCTGGTTGGGACGAAAGCCTCCAGTTGACCCAGTAGAAGGTGATGGTATCCCAAAGTTAGGTCGGAACCTCTTGTTAGGACGAGAAACACTTCCCCCACTCTGGCCTCGGCGGTTGTCCACAAACCGCATTGTGTCTGTCAGCTCTTGCTCAGCTATGGTAGCTCAGCTGACCACTTCTGCCAATGTAGGTGACTTGAAGATAGTCACTTTGACCCTGACGCTCGGTCGAAGGCCTCGCTCAAATTTACGAGCCTTTCTGTACTCTGTGTCCACCATGTATAAAGCATAATATGATAGACGGAGAAACTCCTGGTGATATTCAGCCACAGTCATGGTGCCCTGCACCAAAGATATGAACGCTTGTGTCTGGCTTTCCTTCTTCTCTCCTGGAAAGTAATGATCTAGGAACATAGCCGAGAACTGGTCCCATGTCATCTCAGTTCTTTCCCCTTCTAGAATTTGTGCCCGTTGTCGCTCAGTTACTTCCCACCACTTGTCGGCATCATCAATCAACTGTGAAGTAGCCAGCAATATCCTATCTTCGTTACCAGTGATCTTCAACAATGTCAAGATCTTGGTGATGTCCCTCAGCCATTTTTCCGCTCTGGCAGGTCCTTCTTTCCCATTGAAGTGAGGGGGACGCTGCTGCTGGAAATCCCTAACCATACTCCGATCATGTGCCTCATTGGTGGTCGTACTTCCATTGCCGTTCATATGTTGCTATAGAAAGGAAGTGACCATAGCTTGTACTAGGTTCTGCAGCTCGGGAGGTACCACTGGAATATTCACGATATTCTGCTCCTCCTCCTGGTGTGGTTACCACATCTCTTCCTCCACATGCTGGTTTTGTCGAGTTCTTCTTCTCGGAGGCATTTTCCTAAGTCATTGAAACATCGTTTCACTTAGCTTTCTCGTAAAGTTTCGCGTTTACATAGTTTGGGGAAATTGCCAAATAATCATCTTGTATTTCTTGTTGTTGGGGAAGTTTCCTATGTATCAAGTATTATTTCTCAATTTGGGGAAATCTTGATGTTTTCTTGTTTTCGGGGAAATATCTCCTATTTTGCTATGTTTGATAAATCCATCATTGTTTCTCAATTTGGGGAAATCCTGTTGTTTTCTTGTTTCGGGGAAATATTTCCTATTTTGCTACGTTTGATAAATCCATTTTATAGTGATTGTCCTTCCCTTGCTATCATTCCTTTTTCGTTAAGTGTTGCTCTCAGATTGAATGCTTTAGTCTGAGTCTTAACAAAGTAAATTAATCCGGCCCCCGTGCAGCGGACTCCGAATAGTCTGTCAGTTGGATTCTTATCTTGTCAGTGAGACATGATACTGTCTTAATCTTACTTTGAAAGATTCATACTTCCGGTTTTGCTCTGATACTAACTGTAACTCCTTGCCCTTTTTCACTTGCCGAAAATCAGAGTCTATTCTTTTTTTTTTTTGAAATAAAGAGTGAGAGAGGGGGACGTCACGACAAGAGCTAAGTCCGAGCTTCCAAAGCCCTGCCCTTAACTGGACAACCATATGTGTGCGTGGACTAAGTCCACAAAAACGGTTCACACGCATGAAGACAAAACTTGCGGAATAAACGTTATGCGGAATTATAATAGAGTTACTATTCCTACCCATTTTAAATAGCAAGGAAGTCCATCACAAATAATTACTTAAGTTCATTGTCCAAAATCAAAACAAACCATAGCAAGATAGTTCTAAGTTATTACAGTCCCAAAATGCGAATAACTCAAATTACATTTTCCGAAAATAAAACTTAAGAAAGTAAATCTAAATTATCCAAGCTCCTAAGCTTGGCTCCTTTCGCGCCCTTCGCTCCGTCCATTTCCTGTGTCATCATCTAAGGTAGAAGTAGGGCGTTAGTCAATGCGCCCAGTAGGTATTCCGAGTAGGATCAAACACATGGATTAGTATAAAAATCACATAGATATATAATGTCAAAATCATGCAAGTCAATGTCGTACCATAGGTGTCATATGCCATAAATCCCACCCATCAACCATATCACAATCATATAGATAATCCTCTTGATGAATAAGCCACATCAAGGTAATGTCATGACTCCCCAGGTATGCCTTATCGGTCCCACCGAACGGAGCGTGGACTCCTCTTTCATTTCAAACATTATAATCGGAATCAGTGCGGATCCCTCCCCACGTTTGTTTATCGGATATCCGAATGGTGCATGGACTCCTCTCATAACTTCCTTCCCATGCCATGCATGTGATGTGAGTGCATCATGCCATTTCATGTTAAATATATAGCATTGAAATTCCATTCCTTTAAACATAGCATTTTGATACCAAAATAAATCATAACACATTGGAATAAAAACCATCCATATACATAATCCAAGTGTATCAACAAGGTAGGAATCCTACCAACGTCCAAATATTGTATCCCTGCGTTTTCGTCAAAAACCGATACCGATCATGTCAAGCCGATCATATGCCCGTTAGCTTAAATTAATTCCATCATATAAAATGGTCAAATTAATTATCCAATTAATTTACATCATACATTCCCTCATCCCATGTTCATGTCCACCCAAAACTCATTAGTGGGGTTCGGCCAAACAACATGACCTAACCTCACTCTTTGGTTTTGACCCCCTTGTTAACCCTTGTTTTATTTTAGACAAAGCGGGTCCAACATCATTCATTCTTTGATTACTTAATCTACTAATATTCCATAGTTAAACATTTAACTTGATAAAACAACCTAGGTCCATAAAAATATCCTCCATGGGTTCGGCCATATTGTATGGCCGAACCCATGGTTCCTCCATTCCATCATCATTTCTTTTTCTTTTATTTCTTCGCTTGATCACCCATAGTTAATCATTTAATTTCTTAAACATACAAACATCCACAAAATGATCGATAAAAATGATTCATGGGGTTCAGCCATACCACATGGCCGAACCCATGATTCCTCATTTCCCTCTTCTCATTTCTTAACTTAATAGTCCGTAGTTCAATCTTTTAAAACATATTAGATCCATAAAAATCCTTCCATGGGGTTCGGCCATACAACATGGCCGAACCCATGGTTCCTCCTCTTCATCCTATTTTCCATGTTCATATCACCTTGAGGATGGTTTTCTCAAAAATCACATACAACAAGTTTTAGGTCATTTGATGGGGTTCGGCCATACATCATGGCCGAACCCATGGTTCTTACATTTCATCCTATTTCCATCTTATAGGTCTTTATATCCAACATGTTCAACACTTGATGGGGTTCGGCCATACTTGTCTTTCCTTGAATGGAGCTTAAATCCATGGCCTTATAAGCATTTGGCCGACCTTTTTAATTCCATATGGAACCCCATGGTTTCCTTAGTTTCCTTCTTAATCAATAAGCCTTGTTAATCATACATACCTATTCCGTGACTCCTCCGTTTCTTTAAGTCTGATTTTGCTCCTCCGTTCTTCTCCTTCATTAGTCCTTTCTTCTTCCTCCTCCGTTCTTCGGTTTCTCCAAGCTTAGTGCCGAAATGAGAGGAAGAGAGATTGAGAGCCTTCTTGATCTTTAATGGAGTATTTCGGCCAGGGTTTGAGATGAAAACCCTAAGGGAGGGTTCAACCAAATAGATGAAGGTTTGAGAGGAGAAGAGATGAAAAACCTCTAATTCTTTTTGTCTAAGAGAGGGGATCATCCATCGGGTATAGAGAGAGGGAGAGAGTGAGAGAATGAGATGAATGTCTCAAGGAGAGGGTCGGCCAAGGTGTTTTGGGTGAAAGCCCTTTGTCTAATCCTAATATCCCAACCACCCACATTAAGATGGGGTCTCTCCCATGTGTCCCTTGGCTAACCAAGAGGGCACATGGCTTACACTTGGCATCCTCCCCCTTCCCAACGGTTTTTGGTCTAGGGTTTCCATGAGATGGAAACCCTCCACCTCCCCTTTGACTCACCTTGTCTTTTCAACTTCCATGTGACTCACCACCCATTCAACTCACTTCACTTAAATGAAACTCATTCCCCTAACTCAAACACTTGAATTAATTCTTAGTTAATTAATTCCTTAAACTCTACTCACTTCACTTAACCCTCTTGAACTCACCTATGAACTCACCCATGGTTGACCAAGTCAACCATGGTGGCCGGCCCCACAAGTTACCTTAGACCACACGCCATCTCACTTGATGAGGTGGAGTTGGGTCCCACTTGGCTATGCCACTTTCATGTCACCTCACACACTTGCCACCTCACTTGATGACGTGGATCCCATGCCTTAGATCTTAATTGGGTACATGACCCGATTAAATCAATTCCTTACCCATTTACCCTAAACATCAATTCATCTGGAGCCATTGGGTCCCAATTGGGCATTTGACCCAATTGACCACATTTACCCAATTAATTAGAATCAACCCTATCCATGATCCGTTGGACCATACTTGGGCCATTGCCCAAATTCTTCTCCATCTAACATCCATTCCATCTATAAATCTTAATTTTTAACAGTTAAAATAGATACTAACCAATATAATAATTGCATTGAAAATCCGGGCTATTACATCTTAGGTGTCCAAATGGTTGAGTTTTGTGTTGCATACACTCCCCTACGAATGTACCGTTGTTGACCAAACCTTGGATTCCTCAACTCCTTCAAGACATGGTCCAATTGTTTTAACAAGGAGTCTTTCCTTTGCTCCATCTTCCTTGGAGGCATGTGTCTTTTAGGCTAAGGTTTTGATGGATTGTGCATTTTAGCTTGAGGTTGTGGTGGTTTGTACGAGGCTTAAGTATTCAAGTGTCTATTCCTAAGGTTGCATTACCTTATGTCAATAAAAATATTTACCTTTTGGTGGGTGAAAGACACTTGCCTTTACCAACACCTGATGTTTCATAGGTCCTTTGGTGGATGAGGCACCAAGTCCCGACCTATAACCATACCTTTAACCTGGATTTAGGAGTCATTGAAGTCTTTTTTCTCCTTGAGTGAATTTATCTTGAAATTTTTCTATATGAGATTTTAAGTCTTTTAATTCCAAAGAAAAAAATTTCACTTCCTCTTCAAAATGCTTCTTGATGTCCCACAAGTTTTCAACGTCTTTGCAATGAATTGCAAGCCCTTATTGAAGGGTTCTTTCATTTTCTTTCAACTTGTTGTTTTCTACATTGGAGGCTTTTAAGTTTAAAGCGAGGAGAGTATTTTCATTTTTCAAGCCTTCAAGTTTGTTAGACATGTTAGAATTTTCAAGTTTAACTTTGCCTAATTTTTTAGGAAACGTCTCACTTCGAAGGTACAAATCATGATAGGATTCTTGAAGAATTTCATCTTCACTATCCTCCTCCTCTGTTTTTGCTAATGCCTCGGCTTTACCGAATCCCTAAGTTTGTCAATTACATGACTCGGGAAGAAGCACTTGCTAGAAGCTTGAAGAACTCAAGGTGATCAAGAAAGAAGATCATGCTCCACCGGATTGAAGCTCACCGTTGTGGCAATCACAAAAAGTAGGTATGTGGCCATAGATAACTTTAGGTGGAACCCACACCTTAGAAAGGACCATCCCTAGGCTTAGTTGCATATGTTGGTAATGGACATAATAAGCCTGGAGAGGAAGCTTGATAGTGAACTGAAAGCGAACTTGGAAATATGAATTAAGTTCACTATCAGCTCGACCAGTCAATCTCACCGACCCCTCGGTGGAGACAGGATCGACCCATCATGGTGATAGACTGGTCAGCCAAATTGACAAAGGTTTTGGGTGATAAAACTGTCATTCTAGAAAAGCTTCCGATCGAGAGTCTCGTATGCACCCACCCCTCTGTGATGAACCTAACGACTCCTCTATGATGAACCTAACGACCCCTCGTGGTCAACGACTCGTCGATGAAAAACTTGTGAGTTCTGGACTTTGAACTCAAGTGGGATCTCGAGAAAACAGACATCTCGGTATTTCAAAACTGATAGGGAGCACCAGGACCGAACCCTCGGTAAAGGACGACATGTCGTTCTGGGCAGGACAAGTTTCGCTATATGAAACTTTGTCTGCATGGTGTTTCCCCAGATCGAGACCCTCGTATGGACCGACCTCTCGGTGCAATGACTGTCGACCCATTGGTGACACTGACCTGTCGACCGGGAATTAATTATGCAATTGGGAGTGTATTTAATGTGTACCGGTCGGGTGGTTGAACGGTAATAAATATGAACACCGACCCATCGGTGCCCCCAACCTGTCGGTACTGGACAGTTTGAAAAACTGTGTTACCTCCTCTATAAATATGAGAATTGTGTGATCATTTAATCATCTTTCTTGACCTAAGAAAATTCACACAATCTAAGGAACGATCAACTCTCTTGTACCTACACTTGAGAATCATCTACAACCAATCTACTGATTGAGTTAGTGAAAGAGAGAAAGAGATGAGGAAAAAAAAGATACCAACTAGGATAGAATCAGTTTCCTAGTCACCCTGAGGTTGGGATTGCTCAATGACAGCTACAAGGCAGAGCGTCGGGATTAAACTTGAGCACACATTGGGTGGATCTTTGAGAAACACACATCTTCGAGAAAGAGCGACAAAGGCAAGTGCATCTTGGTTTTAAGTTTGTTTTATAACCTTTATCCTGTTAAAGTGGATTAAGGATGTAACACCTCGGATTTTCAGACTATTATTTTATATGACAATTATTCTTTTAAATGGTGGATTTTAGAATTGGACCTTATTTGGATCAAGAATTGGGCCATGACCCAATTAGGACCCAACCAATGTTGGAATTGATTTTATTAAAATTCAAATGGGTTGAATTAATTTAGTGATGAATTATATCTAATTTTAAACAAAAGATTTTATGGCCGAATTTTGAAGGTGAAACCTATAGATTATGCGCATGAGAGATATGTGGGATTTTAAATCCACAATGATATACTACATATTTAAAAGGGATGAAATATCTATGAAATAATTAAAAGATTAGGCATGGCCGAAATTTGGATAATAATATCCATATTATGCGCAGAGGATATTCAAAAAGGGAAGGTAGATTGTCTTAAGTTAAATTAAAAGATTATTTGGATTATGATTAAGGTTATGCGCGTAGTACTTGCTAATAAGAATTAAAGGAAGGTCTTAATAAGGCAAGGGAAAGTCGGCTATGGCTAATTAAAGAGGGAAAGTCGGCCATGGTTAAATAAGGAAGGTTTGACATATGTCCAGTATTTTGGTTATAACTTTCTACTCCAGTATCTGATTTCCTTGATTCTTTTTGTGTTAGAAAGAAAACTTCAAGGGCTACAACTGTTTAGTTTACCACTTTTTCTGATTCGGAATTTAACAAGGTGAAAACTGAGGTACAATATGGTATACGTGTAAAAAAAGGGGAACACAAGGGCTCACGGCATTACTATATTTATTTTTAGCATTGGCCAATTGGGAGGTTACTAGATTAAGTAAGGGAGGTCGGAAATTGCTAATCTAAGGCAAGGGAGGGGTGCATGGCACCTTCCCCATTTGGATTAATTGGAGCTTATATTAAGGTGATAACCCTTGGGCTGATTTCTCTCTTTCTCTCTCTCTCCCAATTGTTATTCACGCCAAAACAAGAAGAAGAAACCAGCAAGGGGTTGTCCAACCAGCAAGAAGAAAAGATTAAGAGCAAAGAAAAGGATCGAAAGAAATAACCGAAGGAGTCGCGGGAACCGGTTAGTTGTTTGATTTATATTTTATTTAAAAGATATGCTTATTTTTAATGGAAATACATGGGTTAGATATGGATTTTTTTATTGCGTTATTAATAATGGAAAACCAAGGAAGCATGAACCATAGGGTTCGGCCACAAAGCATGGCCAAACCCCATGTAAGAAGATTGGTTTAATGTATGATTTTTGTAAGCCAATGTATGATCGGTTTTGGATTTACTTGGTGATGTAACACCCCGATTTCTCAAAGATATGAATATTTACGAAAATGCCCCTGGATTGGTAAATTTATAATTATGATGTTAAATGAGAAAATAGTGGGGCCCATTGTGCAAACTAAGATGGTATGAACACATTATAAGGGTCAATTAAAAAGGAATGGGTGGTGTGCATCAAATTGGCTCAAAATGGTAATTGGGTCAAAAGACCCAATTGGGACCCAATGCATCATAATGGACTTATTTGACCATTGGGTGAGCCCAATTTAATGGAGTTAAGCTGGATTGAATGGAAATCAAGTGGAGCATAAATGGGTAGGCTTGATGCACATGTGAAAACCAAATGCAAATGGCTAAAACAACCCATAAATGGGTCATGGAGTCAAAATGGGTCAACAAGCTAAATGGGGACCCAATGGGTCGGGTTGACCATGTTGACCAAGTTTGACCGTGTGGACCCTCAAATGAGCTCAAGTATGAGTTAATTCAGGTCGAGCTTGGACTAAACTGAGTTGGTTTTAAATTAAGAAAATGAGTTGACTCAATTACATTAAATGAAATGCATTAAGTATGGTGAGTTGGGTGAGTTGAGTTGGAATAAAAAGGATCTTGAGTCAAGTGAGTCAAATGGATATGAAAGGGTGTTTTAATCCCAAACATCACCAAGGAATACAAATCCCACACGTTGGGAGTGAAGGGGTGCCTTGGCCAAGCCAAGGGTCACCAAGGTTGGGCGGCATCATCTCATCTCATGAGATGCATTGGCTGATTCCAATGGAGGCATCGGTTGGTACCAAGGGGTGCCTTGGATGGCACCAAATGCCTCCTTGGTTTTATCAAAAGATTAATGAGGAGTTATGAGATGCTTTGGGCTGTTTAACAAAATGAAAACACACCTCATTTGGCCGATTGCACATTCCAAAATTTGGAGTTCCATCTCCCTCTCTCCCTCTCTCAAGAACATCTCTTCTTGGCCGAACCAGCTGCTGGTGTTTCACCATAGATCAAGCACCTTTTCGGCAAGAGATCAAGGAAGAAGGAAAGAAAGGAAGCAAGAGGGAAGAAGCAAAGGAAATTGGTAAGTTTTACTTAAGCATTTAGTTAAATAAAGGTGTAAAAGGGAGTATGATTTGGCCATTTCTTGGCCGAATCCATCAAGGATTAGACCTTGGATGGTGTTTTATATAAGTGATGAAAAACGGATCAATGGGTTTGGCCACTTTGGATGGCCGAACCCCATGAAAAGAATTGGTTAATTTTGATGGTTTTTGTAAGATAAAACCATGCAAATAATGGACTGATTTGGATGTTACATTTAGACCTAAGTTGCATGTTTTAAAAAGGTTTAAATAATAGAATTCAGTGCCATGTTTTGGGCCATTGAATGGCCGATTGTATCAAGGAATTTAACCTTGGATAAAGGTTGTGTATAATGGTAAAAAAAATATACCATTGGGTTCGGCCACCATGATTGGCCGAACCCCATGAAATTCATTTGGTTGGGCTATGGTTGTGAAGTCCACAAACCATACCGGTGGTGGAAGTATTTACATGTTTTAATTAGGTCATGTTATGTTGAATTTATCAATGGTTTGAAATATGATGATGAGGTTGAAAAGGATGGAAACTTAGAGCATTGGGTTCGACCACTTTGAATGGCCGAACCCCATGAAAGTAATTTGATAAATGGTATGGTTTTTGGGGGATAAAAACCATACCATGTGTGAAGATTTTAAAGGACTGAAAAAAAAATAGAATTAAGTTCTTATTATGGGGACGGCTATGGATGGCTGAATCCTACCGTTTTTATGGCTAAGACACAGTGGATAAATTATGTACAGTTATTGGAAGAATTGCATCCAAAGAATCATATGGTTCGGCCATGTGAATGGCTGAACCCCATGGGTCATTTTATGGGATGTTATGTGATTTAAAATGGTAGAGCCTAAGTTAAGTACATAGGATGGGATCATAGAACCAAGGGAACCATTGGGTTCGGCCATGTGTACGGCCGAACCCCATGGACCACTTCATATGGACTATGTTGTTGAATTAAAGGGTTTCAACTTGAAGATCATGGAACAATATGATGTGTTTAAAAAGTGTTCCAAGTGAACATTTGGATAAGTCATGAGGGTTGCTATGGCTAAGTTGTGACATGAAGGTTCAAATGTGGTTCGGCCATATGTATGGCCGAACCCCATGGACCATGACTATGGGTTTTATGAATCCATTTCATGGAAGTAATCGGTGATTTTTAAAGTTAAAAGAATGATATAACTAAGTATTGGTAGCAATAGCAATCTTGTGAATAAGGGTAACAATCAAAAGATGAAATGAGGGACCAAACTTAGATGATGTGGTTCGGCCATGTTGTATGGCCGAACCCCACCAAAATAAATGCTTGGGATTAAAGTTGATTCATGGTTTGGGTGAACACGGTGACGGATCTCTTTAACGGCACGCTAGTCGTGAACGGGTCACGAGTAAGAAAGAACAAACACCGAAGCTAATCTTCGGTAGGTTTCCTACCTACTTGTAACCACAATTATGTTTTGGTTTTATCATGATTTAAATGAGATATGTTGTTATCATTATTATGTTGCAATTGGTTTTTGAATGATGAAAATTACATTTACAAGTGATATATAATGCATTGACATCTCATGCATGGCATGGGGTGATGACTATGGGAAACTAGAACCCTATCCACAGGAAATGAGGATTACTGTGGATTACCTTATCGTGAGAGTCCCAATGAAAGAACACTGTGAAATAACTCAATGATGAGAGTCTTTCCACAGGAAATGAGGATTACTGTGGATTACCTTATCGTGAGAGTCCCAATGAAAGAACACTGTAAAATAACTTGATGGCTATGTATACTTGTGATGGGTGGGACTCATTACATATGCACTTACATACATAGCATTGTTTTCAGATGTTTTATTGATAATCATGTACTATGATATATATGCATGTTTTATATACTAACCATGTGGTTCGGAAACCTACTGGGCGCGTTGATCTAACGCCCTAATTCTATCCTTAGTGGATAATGCAGGAAATGGAAAAGGGAAAGAGAAGGTCGTGGACCTGGAGGGGAGCCAAGCTTAAGCGCTTGATTGATGATTGGGATGTCTTTATTACTGTTTTTTGAGTTATATTTTATGGACATGCAACAACTAGTAAACTTTGCTATGGTTTGTTTATGGTATTGACAATGGATGTTTGGATTAAGTTATCTAATAATTGAGACTTGTACTTGCTATCTATTCAGTCTAATTCTGCAGTTAGTCTAGTTTATTCCGCATAACTTGTTCAGTTCCATGTGTGGATTGTTATCGTGGGTTTAGTCCATGCACACATGGGTGGCCAGTTAAGGGTCGGACTTAGGAAGTCCGAACTTAACTCGCGTCATGACGCCGCCCGCTCTCTTCCGGTGTTAATCTATTATTATAAAAAAAAAAATTTAGACTCTGATTTCTCGGAGAGGGCGGGCCGTTACAGGTGATGGATTAAATGAAAGGATTTTGGAGATGCTTAATGGAAGGTCTTCGGCTATATTTATGGTTCAAAACCGTGAAAGGATACTGATTTAATGTATGGATTTAAATGATGGAAAGTTATGCACCATAGGGTTCGGCCAAGGTGTATGGCCGAACCCCGTGGACCAAGTTAACTTAGAGATTGGTATAAATGGCAATAATGTAAATTGGTTTCAAACATGAAGATTATGGATCTATGTTTAGGGATTTTAAATGGGATGAAATGGATAATTCTATGAGTAAGGTTCGGCCATGGTACATGGCCGAACCCCACTAGAATTTATTTTAGGAAGGAGGTGATTAAAGTAGAAACTATCCAATTATGGGGTAAGTTTGGAAGGTAGATGGATTAAAATGGCTAAATTAGAAAGCTTCTAATTAAGGAAAAGGGGTTTGCTAAATTGGAAAGCACTCCAATTTTGGAAAGGAGGTTTAAAATCTAAGAAGCTTCCAAATATAGAAAGAGTTGCTAAATTGGAAAGCACTCCAATTTTAGAAAGAGGATTTCTAATCTAGGAAACCTTCCAATTATGCAAAGGTGTTGGTTAATTATGGAAACATGAATGCTAACTTAGGAAACTTTCTAATTAAGAAAGTTTGGATTTAAAAAGGGGAATGAATGAAATGGTTAGACCAATGGCAAAATTGTAAATATGAGGAAATATTAGACATAGGGTTCGGCCAAGGAGTATGGCTGAACCCCATGAACTGTTTTGATGGAATTATGGATATTGATTTTAGGTAGTGATAAAATTAGAAACTATCTAATAATGTACCTTAGATTAAAATGGAAAGTGGAGGATCATGGGTTCGGCCAAGGTGTATGGCCGAACCCCATGAGGTTTATTTTATGAATCACTATGGCCGAACCCCATGAGGTTTATTTTATGAATCATGTTTAGGGTTCAATGATGGAAAAGGTCTATGATTTTAAAGAGGTTAAAATGGAGGAGCATTGGTTATATTTTTAAAGGATGGTAATTTTGTAATTATCACCTAAAAGGAAAGATCATAGGTTCGGCCATGGGTATGGCCAAACCCCATGAATTTGGATTAATGGGTTGATATTAGCCCAAGTATATTATAAATAAGAATATTGCGTTATATTAGCCATGGATGACAATCTTGTAAATATATGAAAATAGGGAAGGTAAATGGCTATGGATATGCATAATGGCATTATGGTAATTAAGTGAAAATAAGGGACCATGGGTTTTGGCCATGATGTGTGGCCAAACCCCATGGTGATTGTTTGGTGAACATAGGGACTATGTTTGGCATATTAAAATGAAATATTAAATAAAGAGTAGACCAATGGCAATTTGGTAAATTAGTGTGAAAATATAAACCATGGGGATTGGTTTAGGGACTTAAAATATTGTAAATCAAGTGAGACTTGATTTTGATTGTTTATTATATTTTAAGGTAACAGAACCTCACAAGGTGTTTACGATCGTGAACGATTATTGGACGAAAGACGCAAGGACACGTAGTGGTCTTAGGTAGGATTCCACCTCTTTGAAACCATGGATTATGTACTTGTTTTATCTTATGTTGATGAAAATGTGTTTCAAAGGATATGATTTATTATTGAATTTCAAATGCTACGTTTACCTTGATTTAAATAGCATGGATTGATTATGTTTCAAAGGTGATTTTACATGCTAGGTTTTATTTGTATAAAGAGCATGTATTGGATATGTTTTCAAATGATGATTTTCAATGCTATGTTTATGTTATAAAATAGCATGTGTTTCATTGGCATCTCATGCATGGCATGGGGTGGAGGATTTATAACCGGAGGAGTCACACTCCGTCGGGGTGTCCGAAAAACCTATGTGCAACACCTTGATGTGATTTCCATCAAGAAGATTTCCGGAGGGTCCACACTCCGTTGGGGCGACCGAAAGACCTATGTGGTGGGCACATTTATATACAGGTGATGGGTGGGACTCATTGCATATTTGTCATCATTGCATGGCATGGATTTATATGGTTTTGATATCACTATGTTATATGATATGTTTTGTACTAACCATGTGTTAGCCGTAACTGGAATACCTACTGGGCGCGTTATACTAACACCCTACTTCTACCCTTTAGTGGATGATGCAGGAAACAAGGAAAACGCTGAACGCGGAAAGGGACAAGCATAGAAGCTTGGAGCGCTTTTAGTTTATATTTTGTTTAAGATACTCATGGTCTGGTATTTGAGTATCTAGAATTCGGATGGTAATAATTTAGATGGATTTGCTATGGATGGGTATTTTACTGAATAATTATGTTTTATTTGGATAATGATGATTATGATTTTATTGACTAAGTACTTTGCTATCAATGGAATGGAACTAGGTTTTATTATGATTCCGCAAATTGATGTTATGATTCCGCAAGTTGTGATTTTTATTCCGCATGTTGATATTGCTATGTGTGAACCATTTTAGTGGACTGAGTCCATGCACACATAGGGTTGGCCAGTTAAGGCTCGGACTTTAGAAGTTCGGACTTAGCTCGCGTCGTGACGTCCTGCGCTCTATCACTCTACTTTGTTACAAAGAAAAAAAAAATATACACTGAATTTACCAAAAAAAAACGAGTGAAAAAGGGTAGGGCGTTACAAAGGAGGCTTGGCTTCGGAAGCACTATAAAAAGTCTAGAGCGTCGTCTCTGGCACACGTGGTGGGTGGAATTCCCATCCAAATCAAATAGGTGGAATTTCTATTTTACATGTGGTAGGTGAAATTCCCAGCCAATTGAGTGAGGTGAAATTCTTACTCTAATTGTGAGGGTGTAAGTCCCGACTTAGTGAAATTGGGAATAGCTCAAGGTTGAGCTAGTCCTAACGGTGGATGTAGGTTGGCTAACCGAACCACTATATACCTTGTGTCCTTATGCTTGTGGTATTAGATCTAATTCCTTGTGTTGATTGCTTAATCACATTTGCTAACACACATGCACTTGATTGTTATATCCATTGCACTTAATTAATCAATCAAGGAATTTTTAAAAGGACCAACATTTTTAAAATTGACCTATTCACTAGGGTCAATGGTGTTCTAGCACCAAGGTAGATCTGTCAATTGGTGTCAGAGCCTCGTGCTCTTCATAAAGGATCTAACCATCCGAGTTGATCCCTGCTAGAATGGGAAATCAAATATATGTCCAGTTTTGTCTATTGTTTGTTTACTCCTATTTGAAAACAAAGATGGAGAATAAACGTGTATATCATAAGGAGGACGATTGGACCACTACACGAGACGAGTTCATTGAAAAAATTTGCACACCTCTAGATAATTCAATGAAAGGTTTTACCACTCGTAAAAATTTGGAAATTCGAGATAAGTGTGAAAATTTCAATTGTCTTGTTGCCTCCATTGGTAATGATCAAGAGGGATTCTCAAGTGAAGATAAAGAGAATACAAAGGATCTTGATAAATATAGTGATCTTAGAAAATCCTACAATGTCCTATGTCTAGAAAATAAGAAGTTGGCAAAGAAGATAAATAATGTTAAATCTAAAAAACTAAACCTTGCAAATCAATTGGAAAACTTTTAGGATGACTATGAGACTCTCACCATAGAACTGAATTCTTCAAATGAAGAAGTTTTGAAAATCAAAGAAATTGAAGTATACCTCTAAGAGGCATTAAAAAGACAAAGGGATGACATTAAGATGTTGAATAATGTCAAAGAAGATCTTGAAGATCATGTGGTGAAACTGACTTTAGAGTTACAAGACTTAAAAAACCATAAAGACAAGTTTCAAGATAAATTTACCCAAGGTGAAGAAAAGTTGGAAAAACTCTTAAAATGGGTAAAAGGTTTGGCGACAGGTCGGGTCTTGGTTCCTCATTGAAAACCAATGGACCTATTCGTTAAAAGGTGTTTTTTAAGGGAGATGTGCCTAAAACCCCCAAGGGTAAGTGTTTTTATTGCCATGAGATTGGACATTACAAGATCGAATGCAATATTAGAAAGAGGCATATGGACGATAAAGCCCAAAACCAAGCTCCAAATCTTAAAGCTAAAAAACATCCACAGAATCCTAAAGTAAAGACTAAAACATATTCACCAAGGCCTAATGGTAGGATACCTCCAGTGAAAGTGGACCCAAAGCATGACTGCCTGTTAAGACAGCCTGATCAAATTTTGAAGAAATTGAGATATCCAATACAGAAACCTTCATGGTATTCTCAGAAAGATAGATTTTTAGGTGACTACAAGTCTAGAACGTATTATTCCTGGCCATAGTACCTATTCTATTTGAAAAACCATACATTCCATTCAAACTATTCTGAACTTTCTGTGCTTTGGAATGAGGATTTTGTTTTTAAGCATGCAGTAGTGCTTCGATGAATTGACCCATTGTCTATATGTGCTTCATCATTTAAAATTAGTATAATTATTTTAAAATAGAAATTCATCAAGATGCATAAATCGGGTATGACTGCTCAGTCACTTGTACCTCTCGACGTACTCGACATATCGATGAATCGACTAGTCCGTGTGACAGACATGTCGGTACTGTGCTAAATTAAAGCACTGTCAAAAAGAGGAAAATTGTTGAGAAGATAGAGAGGTCGGTATTCAACGACATGTCGATGGAACGAAACTTTTAAGCTAAGATATCTCCCACTACGAAATCAAAATCACATCAAATTCCTCTTGTCCCTCTCTCAGCTCTGGCCATTTTTTTCCTCTCATCCCGTGCCCAAGACCCGTCGTACCTACCTCTCAAAGTGATCCCTCATCAGAAAAATCTTGGAGTTTTTGTTCCTCTCACTTCAAGAAACTAAGGTGTCACTAACATTGTGATTTTTTGTGCTCAGGTAAGGTCAGAAACTTTTCCCTCCTCAATTTCTCTTTGAGTCAGTTCTATAAAAGAAAACCAAGCCAAAGATGAGGTTGCCAAAGAACTTCTGAACACCTGATTTGGAGAAACAGGCTGAGGCTAGTTCTCCACCTCCCAAGAGACCGAAACCTCCAAGAGAAAAAAACACCTGCTTCCTCAAGACCTAGCCGTTTCCTTCTAAGATTTAGGGATTTTGATTATGAAAATACTCCTAGTCAAATCCCTTCTAAAAGGGTAGACGCACCTGCTCTAGAAGAACACAATGTTGGTGTAAAAATGACCAGGAAGAAGTCAGAGAAGAAAGAGGCATGGATAAGGAAGAAGAAAGCACCGACATTGGGAATGAAGAAGGAGTTATGGCTTCTGGTATAAGTGATGATGAAGGAGAATCCTTAGATGAAGAGGGTGTTGGTCCTTATCTTCAGCCACTAGTTTGACATAGGTGTTTCAAAGGCTTTAATAAGAACGAACTAGTTGTGCAGCTGATTTGCATAAATGCGGGGCTATGCAACTACTACATGGCATGGGCTGGTCAAGTTTGGTGCATTGGGGTGGAAAGATGTATCCTTCCATGGCCATGAGAATGTACTGCTCCATCAGAGATGATTCAAAAGCTAACTATTTCAAAATTCTGTGTAAAAATGGAGAATCAGTATGAGTCTCTCCTCTGCTTGTTTCTGAAATCATTGGGATCCCCTTTGTGGTAAATACTTCTCTACCCATCATTTCTTCGAAGATAGAAGTACCCGATCAAAGGAAATTTTCCAAAAGACTGTGTGGAAAAGAAGTAGAATGGAAGAAAATTATATGGATCAAAAGTGCAGACTTACTACCACCATACAAAGTTCTTCATCTTTTATTCTGCTCAAATATATATCCTAGACATGGGAAAAGGACTAATTTAAATCCTCCAATGATTATTCTCCTGGACAGGGTTGGTCGCAAGAAGAAATTTTGCATGTCTACTTAGATGTGCCATTCCATTTCGATGTACTTAAAATCAGCAAGGAAATGATACCCTCCTTTTTGTTACCTCATGTATGTCTAAACTAGCTGAGCACTTCAAGATCAAACCAAGAAAAGGGGAAGTGCCAAGATTCACCAGACCCATCAACGAGGCCGTTCTTCAAAAAAGTCTTCCTAGAAGTTTAGTTGAGTCCATCTTCGGGAAACATGATCTTTCCTCCTCTGACCATCCTATGTTTGAAGAATCAGAAGAAGTAGATGACGAAGAACAAGAGGGAGAAGTAGCTGAATTTGCTCCTACAAGTTTGATAGCTTTAGAAGAACGACTCCAAGTTCAGTTCAACCATCTTTCAAACAGACTTGATGAGCATGAACTCCTTCTAAAACAAATTCTTGCTACCATTACCTCCAGCCGGTCACAACCTCCTCCATCAAAATCTCAACCTTCTACCTCTTCTCATCCTCTATCTCCTCCTGATGTTACACCACCCTAGCTTCTCACATTTTTTTTGGTTATGTAAACATTAAGTACCTTGGGTGTAAACTCTACTTTTATGCATTAATGTAGTGGTTTGCTATGGTTTGATGTGTGTATTGCTGTGGTTGAATGCATTTTACCTCTTATCTATGATTAACATGGTTTTTGTTAAATAGACTAACATGCAAGGTTGAATGAGTTGGTTTTGTATTTGCATGTTAGGGAGATAGGGATCGGGCTGTGATGTTGCACACATCCTTGGAGTTTGGGGGAGCACAAAAATGTGTTGTTTAGCACCCGTCACTAGTCATGACAGTGTAGGGAAGAAGAATGATGCAAGCTTGAAAGAAAGCTTGGAGAAAAATAAAGTTAGAGGCAGCTAAGTTTATGGGAGAGTTAAGTCAAAGAAGCAAGAAAAGATAGCTTGGAGAATGGGGGAGAAGACTCCAAAAAGGGAAGCTAGGTAAGCTAGCTTGACCCCATTGGGAGAACACCTTTTAGACAACTTAGCTCTTAAAGGGGAAGAAGAAGAAAAACAATAATGCAATGGCAATTTACATTGTGTTGTGGGGGAGATCAATGCCTGAATGCATGAGAAGCATGCATTGATCAATCGAAAGATTAAATGAGTTGGAAGTGAACTCATTGAAGCACTAAATGTAAGAAGCATGGGGGAGTGCTTGAAATCCAATTCCTTCAAAATGAAAGGAAAATCGATGTCTACCTAGTAAACCATTGTCAATTGTATGACAAAATGGGGGAGAAATTAGTAGAAGTTGTTAGACATCAAAGCCAATTAAGAGGAGTAATTGGTAAGATTGGAAGAAGCCAATGGACATAGGAATGTCTATGCTTGGAGTTTGGGAAATCAAACTCAAGAAGATTTGGAGAGAAAATCTTCTCAAACACTATTAGCTTATAGAAGTTATGGGTAGCGTTGGTGTCTAGGAAATCATGGTGTGTGGGGGAATTTAAATACAAATCTTGTTTAGTCCATGGATGCATATTTATGTTTTGCATTAACTCCTCTAATGATTTTTTAGTGTCGCTTGCTTTTGCATTGAAACAGGTAATCATGATCTAAAACAATCTAAACAAGAATATGCGAAGATTATAATCGTTGTTTTCATTTGAATGTGTGCATGTAAACAAATATTGTTGTATTCAAATGTGATGTAATAAGGGTGGGTTTGTAATTGGGTTAGCTTCTAGATTTTGTCATGAAATTGACAAATGGGGAGATTGTTAGTGCCTCGACTTTTTCGAGTCCCTAAGTTTGTCAATTCCATGACTTGGGAAGAAGCACTTGTTAGAAGCTTGAAGAACTCAAGGTGATCAAGAAAGAAGATCATGGTCCACCGGATTGAAGCTCATCATTATAACAATCACAAAAAATAGGTATGTGGCCATAAATGACTTTAGGTGGAACCCACACCTTAGAGAGGACCATCCCTAGGCTTAGTTCCATATGTTGGTAATGGACATAATAAGCCTAGAGAGAAAACTTGACAGTGAATTGGAAGAGGACATGGAAATATGAATTAAGTTCACTGTCAGCTCGTGGAGATAGGATCGACCTATCATGGTCAAAGACTGGTTGGCCAGATTGACAGAGGTTTTGGCTCATAAAACTGTCATTCTCGGTAAGCCTCTGACCGAGAGTCTCTATGCACCGACCCCTCGGTAATGAACCTAACGACCCCTCGTGGTCAACGACTCGTTGATGAAAAACTTGTGAGTTCTGGACTTTGAGCTCAAGCAGGCTCTCGAGAAAACAGACATCTCGGTGTTTCAAGAACGATCGAGAGCACCAGGACCGACCCCTCGGTAAAGGACGACATGTCGTTCTAGGCAGGAGAAGTTTCGGGACATGAAACTCTGTCTACATCGTGTTTCTACAGATCGAGACCCTCGTATGGACCAACCTCTTGGGCCATGACTGTCAACCCATCGGTGGCACCGAACTGTTGACCAGGAATTTATTATGCCGTTGGGAGTGCATTTAATGTGCAACGGTCGGGTGGTTGAACGGTAATAAATATGAACACCAACCCATCGGTGCCCCCGACCTGCCGGTACTGGACAATTTGAAAAATTGTGTTACCTCTTCTATAAATATGAGAGTTGTGTGATCATTTAATCATCTTCCTTGAGCTGGAAAAATTCACACAATCTAAGGAACGATCAACTCTCTTGTCCCTACACTTGAGAATCATATATAACCAATCTATTGATTTAGTGAAGGAGAGAAAGAGATGAGGAAATAAAAGATACCAACTAGGATAGAATCATTTTCCTAATCACCCTGAGATTGTGATTGCTTAACGGCGGCTACAAGGCAGAGCGTCGGGATTAAACTCGGGCACACATTAGGTGGATCTTTGAGAAGCACACATCTTCGAGAATGAGCGACAAATGCAAGTGCTTATTGGTTTTAAGTTTGTTTTATAACCTTTATCCTGTTAAAGTGGATTAAGGAGGTGGCTCTGGAACCACTATAAAAAATCTAGAGCGTCATCTCTGGTACACATGGTGGATGGACTGCCCAGCCAAATCAAATACGTGGAATTCCTATTTTACGTGTTGTGGGTGAAATTCTCAGCCAATTGAGTGACGTAGAATTACTACTCTAATTGTAAGGGGTAAGTCCCCACTTAGTGAATTTGGGGATGGCTCAAGGTTGAGCTAGTTCTAATAGTGGATGTAGGTTGGCTAACCGAACCACTATATATCTTGTGTCCTTATGCTTGTGGTGTTAGAGCTAATTCCTTGTGTTGATTGCTTAATCACATTTGCTAAAACACATACACTTAATTGTTATATCTGCTGCACTTAATTAATCAATCAAGTAATTTTTAAAAGGACCAACTTTTTTAAGATTGACACCCCCCCCTCCTCCCCTCCTCCTCCTTCCTCCTACTCTCTAGGGTCAATCGTGTTCTAGCAACAAAGAAGAACTTCCAGTTTCAATTATGGAGTTCTCCGGATCACCAACGATTGAGTTTATGAAACCATTTGTTGTTTCAACCTTTTCTTGGGTTTCCTTATCGGAATCACTCTCCGATTCGAATGTTTCCTCATAGGTCACATTTTTATTCATAGCCTTTTTAAATTTTTCAGAGGGACAATCATTTGCAAAGTGTGCCCTTCCACCACAACTGTAACATGTTTGTTCCTTGGCTTTCCTTCTCTCCTTAACTTTCTCTCTAGTTGCTTCATGTCTTTTAGGATGTTTTTCACTTGTTTCACCCTTTTTTAATTTTTTTCATCCTATTCATGTTGCTAATTTTTTTTATAGAATCTCTTAGCAAGCTTGGCAATACTTCACTAGAGTTTTCTTCATCTTCTGACTCAATTTCTTTTTCTTTTGATTTCTTTGTTTTTACAGAAGACTTCGAGGCAATGGGTTTATCCTTTGGTTTTTCAAAGTGTAATTCATAGGTTTGTAAAGAACCAACCAAATCATCAACATTCACGAGAAAAACATCCCTATGGTCTTACATAGTCACCACCTTGGGTTTGAATCTTTGAGCAAGTCTCTTCACAATTTTGGTACACACCTTGTCCTCAGGTATTATTTCACCAAGAGCCCACATTTGATTGACAATGTCGCTCAATTTTGAATAGAAATCCATGAAAACTTCATCCTCTCCATTGTCCTCAGGATTTGAAATTTTGACCTCTTAACTATTAAGGTGCCTTCATGGGTTCTTTCAAGGACTTCACATGCTTCCTTTACAGTCTCACAAGTCATGATCCATTTGCATTCATTATCAGATACCGCACAATTTAAAGCATTCAAAGCTCTACCATTTGCCGTGTACATGGCCTTTTCATTTTGTGACCAAGTAGCGAAGGGCTTGGGAGTCAAGACCTTGGTAGATGAGGTTTCAAGGGTTTTCTCTTCCATGGGTTCGGTCTAACCAGTCTTTACCGAAACCCAAACGGTTCCAACAATGGAGATAAATAAACTCTTCATTTTGGCCTTCCAAGAGGCATAATTCGATCCATCAAAGTATGGAGGTTTGGTAATGGCATGACTATCTCACATGGTATTCTAGCTTAGATCAACTCAAATGGTTAAATCCTTTATAAGGAGCAATCAAGCTTTGATACCAATTGAAAGTCCCGATATGCTAGAACAAGATTGGCCTTAGAGGGAGAGAAGGGGAGAGAGGGGGGGGGGGGGGGGGTGCGTGGTTGTTGAAAAGGGCAATCTACTAATTTGTTAGTCCTTTAAAATTTCCTTGATTGATTAACAGAATTAGCAGTGGAAATAACAATCAAGTGTGTGTGTGTGTCAGAAAATGTGATTAGGTAAACATTCAAGCAATTAACTTTAACACCATGAGACTAATATAGAGTGATTTGGAGTAAACCCTCCTGCATCCACTGATGGACTCATCCAACCTTAGGCTATCCCAAATTCATTAAGTGGGGAGTTACACCCACCCTAAATAGAATAGGAATTCCACGTATCCAATTGGTTGGGAATTGCATCCACAACCTGTCATAGAGTAGAATCCACTTTACAAGTTTTGATTTATAATAACAAAATACAAACCATGGAGAGGCACTTGTCTTTCAATCTTTGCAATGTGTAGATGTGTGCTTCTCAAATGTCTTTCCCAATGTTATCTCGTAAGTGTGCCGAAGATGCGCAAGTGTACAACAATCACAAGCTATGGGAAACCTCTAGGAAATTGGGGTCACCAATGTCTATCGTAGATATTTTGCCTTTGCATATGTTTCTCACTTAAAAACTCAATCTATGAAGATTGGTTGGTTTGAATGATTAACCAAAAATGTGTATAAGAGATGACGATCCTTCCTTAGGCTATTGATTTCACTGATGAGTGTGGTAGATAAGGTTCATAAATATTCACTCTAAGGATCTCTAAACAGTTGCAAATAGTGTTGTATTTTTTGAGAAGGTAAACCGATTTTCTTAACAGTTCATCACCGGCAGGTCAACCAGACCGATGGGTTGGTGAACTTAAATGTGACCTTTCAATCACCGACCGTTGTACATAAATTGTAGCCCAATGGTACAGAAGTTGGAACCATTGATGGGTCGACAACTGTGACGCCCCAAACTTTTTCACTTGTCGAAAATCAGAGTATATATATATATATTTTTTTTTTTTTGAAATAAAAAGTGAGAGAGAGCAGGTAAACGTCACGACGCGAGCTAATTCCGAATTTCGAAACCCGACCCCTTAACTGGCCAACTTTGCATGTGCGTGGACCAAGTCTACTAAAACAGTTCACACACTTTACATTTAACTGCGGAATTATTATATGAATAAAATACAATCTATATCCATGATATTAATAAGCAAGGACGTCAATCACTATTAAATTAACTGAAACTTAAATATCCAAAATATCATCAAACTATAGCAAAATAATCTAAGTTATTACAATCCTAAAATTAATAGTTCTCCCGATACATCAATTCAAAATCAATTAAGTAAAATCAGCATAAACTGCCCAACCTCCTATGCTTGGCTTTCTTCACATCCCAAGTCTTTTCCATTCCCTGTTCCATCATCTAAATGGTAGAAGGAGGGCGTTAGTCAATGCGCCCAGTAGGAATTCCAAACAGAGTTATGTACACATAGGATCAATATAAAATCAGGATAAATACATCATATCAAGACTGTAAAACCTCTCGTAGTACTAAAAACAGCGCATGATACTCGTATTAAAATCGTGCTAGTGTATGTGTCATGTCATGGGTGTCATATGCCAATGATCTCCCACCCAACTTCTATATCCAACCATAACACAAATCATATAAAGGTGTTCCCTCGGCCAATTACTTCCACAGTGTTTTGTGATGTACCACCAGATCACTGTTATATCTCCCCACATATATTTGCTGGAATTACCGAATGGAGTGTGGGCTCCTCCCCACATATGTTAATTGGTATCACCGAATGGAGTGTGGACTCGTCCCCACATATGTTAATCGGAATCACCGAATGGAGTGTGGACTCCTCCCCACATATGTTAATCGGAATCACTAAATGGAGTGTGGACTCCTCCCTTGTGTTCCCTCCCCTGCCATGCATGAGATAATGAGTGCAAGAATGCCATTTCATATCAAATTACACAGTATCATTGAAATTCAGTTCATAAAACATAACCACTTGTTTAACCAAAGTAAATCAACATATACGAAATAAAATCAGTACATATATAATATCCACAGTGTTTTCAATAAGGTAGGAATCCTACCAATGTCCACTATATTTTCCTTGCTGTTTTGTGAAGACGACGTTCAACACGTCGGAACAAATCGCACACCTTTTACGAAATCTCTTTACCTTATTACATTTAATCAAACATATAAATCAATCTAACTATCCATTTAATTTTCATCATCCTTCACATCCTTCTAGATAGATAGAAACATCTGGAAAAATATACAAAATCTAAACTTTTCCATTCAGTCGACTGAATCACGTCCAGTTACTGTTCTTTGCCTTACTGCAGACTTTCAGTCCACTAAACTACATATTCAGTCGGCTGAAGTATGACTCGGCCCTTTTTGTCCTTAACTCGTTAACCATTCAGTCGCCTGACTCTAAGTCAAACCCTTTGTATTCTCGGTCAATCCTCTTTCAGTTGACAGAATCACAGATTCAATCAGCTGACTTTGGATCAGATCCACTGTGTGTTCGGCCAGTATAGATTCAGTCGACTGAATCACCAACCAACAACTTACGTGTCTGATAAGTAATTCTTCTGTCAATTGAATCATAGATTGATTCAGTCAACTGAAACACGCCTTATCCTTTTACTTACCTGTTACATCTATGTTCAGTCGACTGAATCACCACATTCAGTCTGCTGAAACTCCCAGAAACTGTTTTCTGTCTTCAGCCAACACCAGTTCAGTCGACTGAATCCCAGATTCAGTCGGCTGACTATTTGCCAGTCTCTTTTGTTTACATATTTGACTCGACCCTTCTTCATGAAATTCACTCCTAATATTATTTAGACATAAATAATATCATACATGTAACTCTTAGTGAGTTTACTCCACCCTCTAGCCAAAGTTAGAGTCCTTTCATAATTCTTTCCATTCTTGGTTTATAATCTAGATTCGGATATCACCTTTCCTTTTTATTTCAAACCATTAATCAATCCTTGAGTGGATTCTCAACTTTCATGACCTTATAACAGTTTGGTCATTCCTTTCAACTAATCTGGAACCCATAGGTTCGGCCACAAGATGGCCAAAACTATGTCTTACTCTTAATCTTAATCCTATGTTGTTCTTAAACTCAAAACATACCTTTTCCCGTCTCCTTCTTTCTATTGCTCTGTCTTTTTCTTCCTTAAGATTTCTTCTTCCTTCCTTGCTCTTCTATTATTCACCAAGTGTAAAGATAGAATCGAGAGAGAGAGAAAGGGAGAGAAAACCAATCTTTTGTTTCAAAGTGTGGGAGCCGACCAAGGGGTGTGGTGTGCCCCTTTGTATACCAGCCCAAACCTTTCAACCACCCTCATTATGATTTGTCCAACCACGGAGTCCCTTGGCTTAACCAAGGAGACTCTTGGCTTAAACCAAGGAGTCTTTCCACCTTCCACCGTGTCCCCTCAAGATGGAAACCCTCCATCTTCCCACTTCAACTTAATTCGATTTACCCTTGGACTCAATTGAGTTCACTCATGGTTGACCAAGTCAACCATGACTTAACCGACCATACATGTACATGTCATTTAGGTCCCACCTTGGCCATGTCATTTGATGATGTGGCAGTTGGTCTAGTTGGCTTCTGTGCATGCAATGCCACCTTACCCCCTTGATGAGGTGGATCTATGCATTGGATCTTAATTGGATTGCTGACCCAATTAATTTAACCTTACCCATTTACTTTTAAATCAGCTCCCTATAACCCATTGGGTCCCAATTGGTTAATTGACCCATTTAATTATATTTACCCAATTACTTTCAAATCAAATCCTATCCATGATCTATTGGGTCTTAATTGGGTTATTGACCCAACTCCTTACCTATCTAAGGTCCATTTCAACCATTAATCTTAAATTCAATCAATTTGTAATTCAAAATCGACCAAATCCAATATATTATAAGTGATGAAAATTCGGGGTGTTACAATATTATCCACTTTTGAAATTTTCGTCCCGAAAATCGAGCGAAGTAGGGTTTCAAACCACTTATACAAAAAGCTCTGGATGAGCTGCTCTCATTTCTAATTCAAGTTCCCAAATGGCTTCCTCATTACCATGCCGGTCCCACACCACCTTGACGAATTGAATTGCTTGGTTCCGTAACACCCTTTGTTCCGTCTCAATCACTTTGACAGGCCTTTCGACATAGGTCACGTCGCTTTGCACTTCTATAAATTGTACGTTCAGCACATGCGAGGGGTCAAGGTTGTACTTTCTCAACATAGAAACATGGAACACATCGTGCAGTGATGACAACTGTGGAGGGAGTATTAGACGATAAGTTATTTCCCCCACCCTCTTTTGGATTGGAAAGGGTCCCACAAATCTAGGTGACAGCTTCCCTTTCTTTCCGAATCGCATGTGCCCCTTCCGTAGCAAGACCTTTAAGAACACTAAGTCTCCCACTTCAAACTCAATGAATCTCCTTCTCTTGTCAGCGTAGTTCTTTTGACGACTTTTTGCAGTGAGCAGATGTTGTCGTATCACCTTAATCTGTTCAGTGGTTTTTGCAACCAGATCTGGTCCAATAAGTGCAGGCTCAGCGATCTTCCCAACCACCCTTGAAGTCCGACATGCAAGCTCTCAGCATATCCTCCAATGTTTGTATTGTTCTTTCCGATTGGCCGTCAGTCTGTGGATGGAAAGCTGTGCTGATTAATAGACTGGTTCCCATAGCCGATTGCATACTCTGCCACACCCTACCGGTGAATCAGCCTTCTCTGTCGGACACAAAAGTCCTGGGGATACCATGTTGTTTGATGATATCCTTCATATATCGTCGTCCCAAGGTCTCAGACGAGTCTGTCATCTTGATTGGGAGAAAATGTGCAGACTTAGCAAACGGTCTACCACAACCCACATTGTTTCATTACCCTTTAATGACCTTGGCAGTCCTGTCACAAAATCCATGGAAATATGTTCCCATTTCCATTCTGGCACTGGTAAGAGTTTGAGCCTGGTGGTTTCTGATGTTCTGTCTTGACTTACTGACAAGTAAGGCAATGAGATACAAAATCAGCTACATCTCTTTTAAGTCCATGCCACCAATAATGTCTTTTCAGATCATGGTACATTTTGGTGCTACCCGGATGAATAAAGAGTTTTGTTTGGTGTGCTTCGATCAACAACTCCTTTCTGCAGCTTTGAGGCACATATGTCCTACCTCGGAATAAGAGACCTTGTCCAAGTCGTAATTCCCATTATGGTACGACCTCACCAATCGACATCTTGGCCCATATTTCCTCTACTTCCGAGTCTGTCCGTTGTTCCTGCTCAATCTTGGTAACCATATTAGACCGTACCATTGGATTATACATGCTCCCACGGTCCTTGATGTACAAATTAAACTCCCAGAAGGTGGTCAACATCTCCCATTCCTTCATAATCAAACTGGCCACTGTTGCATGTGACATGCGACTGAGGGCATCCGTCACTTTGTTCACCTTGCCAGGATGATATAGCAGTGTAAACTCATAATCTTACAAATATTCTATCCACATGCGCTGCCTCATATTGAGTTCCTTCTGATCAAACAGATACTTTAAACTCTTATGATTAGAAAATACTTCAAATTTCTCACCATATAGATAGTGTCTCCAGCTTTTGAGAGTGAAGACCACTACAGCTAACTCTAGATCATGAGTGGGATAGTGACGTTCATGAATTTTTAGTTGCCTCGAACCGGATAACACTATATGATGACTTTGAGTGAGAGAGCACCCAAGTCCTTCCCCTGAAGCATCACAATACACTTTATATCCCTTGTCTCTTTCCGGTAAAATCAGAATGGGAGCAGTCATAAGATTCTCCTTCAGGTCTTCGAACCTTCAGTTGCGTACATCAGGCCATTCAAATTTGACTCCTTTCTGAGTAAGTCGGGTGAGTGGAGCTGCAATCTTGGAGAAGTCCATAATAAACTTCCGATAGTAACCAGCCAATCCCAGAAAGCTGCGGATTTCGGTCACATTCTTTGGAGCTTTCCAATCTCTAATTGTTGCCACTTCAGTGGGGTCCACGGCTATTCCTTCTGCTGATATAACATGTCGTAAGAAGTGGACCTCAGACAGCCAGAACTCACATTTACTTGCTTTGGCATATAACTGATTCTTCTTCAAAGTGTCCAGGACTATCTTTAGATGTTCAGCATGCTCCTCCTGATTGGTAGAATAAATCAGGATATCGTCAATGAAAACAATTACAAACTTGTCCAAATAAGGATGAAAGATTCTGTTCATTAGATCCATGAACACAGCTGGTGCATTGGTGAGTCCAAACGGCATGACTATGTATTCATACAGTCCATACCGAGTTTTGAAACCCGTCTTCTGAATGTCCTCATCCCTGACACGGATTTGATGGTAGCCTGACATCAGATCAATCTTGGAAAAATAGTTGGAACCCCTGAGTTGATCGAACAGATCATCAATTCTGGGTAGAGGGTACTTGTTTCTGATTGTTAGCTGATTCAATTTCCGGTAGTCTACGCACATTCGAAGAGTACCATCCTTCTTCTTTACAAATAATACCGGCGCTCTCCAGGATGAAGTGTTGTTCCGGATGCACCCTAGTCTGAGCAATTCATCAATTGTTTCTTTAATTCAGACATTTCTACTAGGGCCATCCGGTAGTGCGGCAATGATACAGGAGCAGTGCCAGGATATAGCTTGATCATAAAGTCAATCTCCCTTTTTGGAGGTAAACCATGGAGTTCTGTCAGAAATACCTCTACATAATCTTTCACTACCGCAGGTAATTCAGCCATCGGCGCCTTGTCTAGTCTGATGTTGTTCAATACTAGGTGGTTCATTTCTTCATGAAATTTCCTGGTCATAGGAATGCTTTGTCTGTCGGCATGTACCGTATATCGTTTTCCCTCGAGTGACCAAAATATCACTCTGCGGAGATGACAGTCAATGCTGGCCTAAAAGTTAGCCAATTAATCCATACCAAAAATGATGTCATACTCTGTCATATCGAGTACCAGATAGTTGAATTTAAATCTGAACCCAGCAAGTTCAGTGTCTACAAAAGTGCAGATCAGACCCAATGATGTGTCTCCAATAGGGGATACTATAGTAAGTGCAGTGGACAATTGTTGTACTAAAGTACCAATAGTAGATATAAAGGTAGCAGATATAAAGGAGTGGGATGCTCCTGAATCAAATACTGTAAAGGCAAAAGAACTACCAACTACTGCCATACCTTGAATCACCAAATGATCCACTGTCGCTGAAGGAGGAACCAAAGTATATAGCCATCCAGTTCCTGTCGGAATAGGTGCCCGTCCTGTCTGGTTATGTGCTCTGGATGCTTGTGACTGAGCTAATCTAGCTGGAGGACGGAAAGAACCCCTGGAGTGCGAAGGTCTATTGTTCTGTGGACAATCCCTTTTGAAATGGCCATGCAAGCCACACTGGAAACAGGTGCTAACACCTCGAGGAACCTGAGAAATTGGTCCTGATGTGGAGGGCTGATTGGGACGAAAACCTCCAGTGGACCCAGTAGAAGGTGAGGGTCTCCCATAATTGTGTCTGAATGTCTTGTTTGGGCGGAAAGTATTTCCCCCGCTCTAACTTCATCGGTTATCCACAAACCTGACTATCTCTGCCAACTCTTGTTCAGCTATGCTAGCTCGGCTAACCACTTCTGCCAAAGTGGCTGATTTGAAGATTGTGACTTTGGCTCTTAGATTAGGTCGCAGCCCTCTTTCAAACTTCCGAGCCTTCTTGTATTATTTGTCTACCATGTACAAAGCATAATATGATAGATGGAGAAAGTCTTGATAATATTCAGCAACAGTCATGGTGCCCTGGACTAGAGATATGAACGCTTGTGTCTGGCGCTCTTTCTCCTCCTCTAGAAAAAAATGATCCAGAAACATTCCAGCGAACTGGTCCCATGTCATCTCAGTCCTTTCCCCAGCTGGAATCTGTGCTTGCTGATGTTCTATAACTCTCCACCATTTGCTGGCATCATCTATCAATTGTGAAGTTGAAGTAGCTAGTATATCATTATAACGCCCGCCCCTTTTCACCAAAAACCAGAGTCTATTTTTTTTTTTAAATAAAGTGACAAAGGGCGCGGACGTCACGACTCGAGTTAAGTCTGAGCTTCTAAAGCCCAGCCCTTAACTGGCCAACCCTACGTGTGCATAAAACGAAGTCCACGGAGAATGGTTCACACGTAGAAAGCAAGCTTACGGAAATTAAACTAAGTGCGGAAATAAAATAGAGTCTATGCTATCAATTTGTAGATAGCAGGGAAGATACATTCATTTAATTACTAACATACCTTAAAATGATAATGTCCAAAATAAAATCCAAACATAGCAAGTAATCTAAATTATTACATTCCGACAAACTAAATTACTCAATTTACATTTTCCAAAATAAACATAAGTAAACTATCTAGCACGCCTTCCCAAGCTCCTACGCTTGGCTCCCGTCTCATCCTTCGTTTCCTCCGTCTCCTGCGTCATCAGCTAGGGTAGAAGTAGGGCGTTAGACAACACGCCCAGTAGGACTCCGAATAGGGCTAGCACATGGATTAGTAATCACAAAACATATGGATAGTAATAAAGTGAAAACCATAGAATGAATGCAATGCCATGGGTGTCTTATGTCATGTATCCCACCCATTATCCATACCATCATACTGCCATATCCCCCTTGATGGAAAAACCTCGTCAAGATATAAACAATCATAAATCATCCCCCTTGACGGCAAAAACCTCGTCAAGATATAAACAATCACACATCATCCCCCTTGACGGCAAGGCCTCGTCAAGGTGTCCCCATGTTTGCTTCTCGGTTGCCCCGACGGAGCATGGACTCCGGTTATATCTCATAATATCCCTCTTGATGGATGAAACACATCAAGATATTCCCATGCTTGCTTCTCGGTCGCCCCGACGGAGCATGGGCTCCGGTTTCATTTCATCCTTCCCATGCCATATCCCTCCCATATCATTCATGAGATGTATATGCCACATGCCATGTAATATATATAAATCATAGTCATAAACCCATCTTAAAACAATCACATGATTACCAAAATAGATCAAAGGTAAACCATCACATAATACTTAATCCAAAACCCATCTTGAAATAATCACAGGATTACCAAAATAAATCAAAGGTAAACCATCACATAATACTTAATCTAAAACCCATATTAAAACAAACCATATAATTTCCAAAATAATTCAAAGAAACTATCTCTCAATCCATGCCTAACAAAAAGGTAGGAATCCTACCGAATACCGACTCGCGTCCTTTTACATTTTCATCCGATAATCCGGCTACCGACACGCGTACCGCTTGCGATATCCAATACCTTATTACATACACATAATCAGTCCATATTTTTAATTATTTCTAAGCCCATTAATCATTTCCAAGTCCATACGAATAATCGGTCACTATTTAGGTTTTGTGGGTCCCATTTAATCCATTAGATACTTTTAATCACATGAGTCTAAAAATCAGCCCCCTAGGCTGTATTTAACCATACACAAGTTCATCTTTAAAAATGTCCATGTCCAAGTTCATCCCCCATGGGGTTCGGCCATGTACCATGGCCGAACACATGGTCCTTCATTTTGGCCCATAATTACGGTTTTGCCACTATTCTTCCATGGTTAGACATTCGCTTAATCATATACATTTCTTGGTCCATAATTGATTCATAGATTTGGATCCATTAATGACCCATTTAATCATACCATAACATCATTAAAACAACCCTTTTTCTCAACTTAACCTTCATTAATTAACCACATACATACACCCTTCCTTAGCCCATAAAAATGACTTACAATTAAATCATCATTCTTAGCCACATCTTGGGTCCATAATTGACCCATCACCCATATCATAAGATCATTTACATCAGCCATTTAATTTAACCTAAACTCCATTCATTTAAACATATACATACACATTAGTCTTAGGCAAAAAATGATCTACCATTGGGTTCATTAAAAATCAGCCCCCTTTTTTTTACTTAACCAAATCCCCATTTTCCTTGGTCTTTGGTGACACATAAGATTCATCATAAGTCCCTCCATTGAGAGAACCTAAACCATACATTTGATTCATCATTCCTTAATCACACTTAAGTCCATTAACTTAACCACATTCCCATCCCAACTATCAACATTAGGTTCACATTGGTCCATCAACACCACCAACATTCCCCATTTATTTTTCCATAATTCATAACCATTAAATCCACCATTTGATCACCATAGGGTTCGGCCATACACCATGGCCGAACCCATGGTTTATGATCCATCATTTTCTATGCCTCTTAAGGCCACAAAAATCATTCACACACTCCATGATTTTTCCTCATTTAAACCCCTTTAAATTTTTCCAACATTTAATCATTTACAACCCTAAAAATCATAATCATTCCTTCCATGAATTTCTTCATTTAACAACCCTTTACAAATCACCATATTTAATCATTAGCACCTTAAAAAAAAAAACATAAACTATCTTTCCATGATTTTCATTCAATATCCCTTTAAAAAGAATTATCACATTTAATCAATAAACACATACAAACCCTAAATCATCCTCCATTCCTTAAAACCCTAAAAAAAATCATACACACCTATCACCCACCATGGGGTTCGGCCATACTACATGGCCGAACCCTATGGCCCATCATTTTCTTCCAAATTTACATAATTCCATGCTTAAATAATTTAAATACATTACATCATTAATCCATTTATTTTTCCTTAACCCTAATTTACCCATTAGGGTTTTGTCCACTTTCCATCCTTCATTTGATGGATTTGAGATCCAAGGCCATAATTTGGCCACCTCTAAATCCAAGAAATGGATTTCATAGCCTCTTAAACCCTAAGAAAAATCCAAATCTCTTGTTTTAGAAAATACTTACAATCCATTGTCTCCTCCGACTTTCTTTACTCACGTCGGACTCCTTGGCCTTCTTTCTTCTTCCTCTCCTTGTTTGATCGGCTAAGATGCTTGATCAATGGTGACAACCTCCAAGCTTAGGTTCAGCTAAGGTAGGGTTAGACTTGAGATAGAGAGAGGAGAAGAATGGAAATGAGAAAGGTGTCTCAAGGTTTTTACCTTGAGGTGGTGGACCAACACTTGGATTTTCTTCCTCTCCCTAAGCTCTTCTCCTTCTTCTTCCCTAGTTTTCTTCTTCTTTCTCTTCTTAGTGTGGGACGGCAATGGGAGAGTGAAAAATGGGAAGAGTAAACTGAGAATGGAATAAGAGATGGGGAAGAAAAATAAAGCTTATCTCATTTGAGTTGGGCAATTAATTCCTCCACCTACCATAAGATATTTTCCATGCTTTTTGACCCAACAACACTAGCCAACATTTTTTGATGTCTTAAGATAAGATGGCTTTTGGTTTTCCACCATTTGACCCTCATTTGAATAATTTAATCATTTAATTAATTAGATAATTACCTTAGGTTAATTAATTCCTACTTAACCTAATCCCATTATTCCACCCATGGTTGACCAATTCAACCATGGTAGCCGGCCCCACCAATCTCTGGGTCCACACGCCACCTCACTTGGTGAGGTGGAGGTGGGCCCCATTCGGCCACGTCACTTAGGTCCAATTAACATTTACTTAGATGATTTAATTTCCAATTCAATCCATTCCTCTTATTGGATCACCATTGGGCCCATGGCCCAATTACATTTTCCTCTTATCCATTCACCTTAGAGCTTACATCATCTTGATCCATTGGGTCCCACATGGGTATTGGGCCCAATTTGACCACCCTTGGCCCAATTAACCATCATTGACCCTTTAAATGAATTTAAATCCAATCCATAGTCCATTGGGCCATACTTGGGCCTTTGCCCATATCTTGATCCATCCACCATTTATTCCATCAAACTTCCAATTTCCACCATTAAAATAAATAACATCCGCCTATATATTTATTTAGAAATTCCGGACCATTACAATCATGTCCTCATCACTGGTGATTTTGAGCAGCTTCAAAATCTTTGTAATGTTTTCAATCCAGTTTTCTGCTTCTGCGGGTCCTTCTTTCCCTTTGAAATAAGGGGGACAATGTTGTTGAAAGTCCTTGACCATATTTCAGTCCTATGATTCATTGGAGGTTGCGCCTCCATTGCCGTTCTGACGTTACTGTAGAACGGAAGTGACTACTGCTTGTACTAGGGTCTGCAACTTAGGAGGTACTTCAAGAATGTTCACACTATTCTATCCCTCTTCTTGGTGTGGGTTCTGTACCTCTTCCTCCTGATGCAGGTTTTGTCGGGTATTTTTGGAGGCATTTTCCTAAGTCATTGAAACGTTGCTTGACTTAGTTTTCTCATAAAATTTTATGTTTACATAGTTGGGGAAATTACCTAATCATCATCTTGTATTTCTTGTTTTGGGGAAATTTTCCTATGTATCATACATTGTATCTCATTTTGGGGAAATCCTGATGTTTCTTGTTTTGGGAAAACATGTCCTATTTTGCTATGTTTGATAAATCCATAATTATTGTGATTGTCCTTCCATTGTTGTTATTCTTCACATCAAGTGTTGTTCTCAGATTGAATGCTTACAGTCTGATTCTCAACAAAGTAAATTAATCCGGCCCCTGTGCAGCAGACTCCGAAGAGTCGGTCAGTTGGGATTCTTATCTGTCAGTGAGACATGATACTGTATTAACTTACTTTGCGAGACTCAACACTTCCGGTTTCACTCTGATACCAACTGTGACGCCCTGCAATTTTTCACTCCCCGAAAATCAGAGTATATATATATTTTTTTTTGAAATAAAGAGTGAGAGAGAGCGAGGGTAAACGTCACGACGCGAGCTAAGTCCGAGTTCCAAAACCCGACCCTTAACTGGCCAACTTTGCATGTACGTGGACCAAGTCCACTAAAATAGTTCACACGCTTTACATTTAACTGCGAAATTATTATATGAATAAAATACTATCCATATCCATGATATTAATAAGCAAGGAAGCCAATCACTTTAAATTAACTAAGACTTAAATATCCAAAATATCATCAAACCATAGCAAAATAATCTAAGTTATTACAATCCCAAAATTAATAGTTCTACCAATATCAAAATCAATTAAGTAAAATCAGCATAAACTGCCCAAGCTCCTATGCTTGGCTCTCCTTAAGTCCCAAGTCCTTTCCATTCCCTATTCCATCATCTAAAGGGTAAAACTATTCGTAGTACTAAAAACAGTACATCATACTCATATTAAAATCGTGACAGTGTATGTGTCATGTCATGGGTGTCATATGCCAATGATCTCCCACCCAACTTCCATATCCAACCATAACACAAATCATATAAAGGTGTTCCCTTGCCCAATTACTTCCACAGTGCTTTGTGATGTACCACCACGTCACTGTTATACCTCCCCACATATGTTTATCGGAATTATCAAATGGATTGTGGACTCCTCCCCACATATGTTAATCGGTATCACCGAATGGAGTGTGGACTCCTCCCCACATCTGTTAATCGAAATCACTAAATGGAATGTGGACTCCTCCCCACATATGTTAATCAGAATCACCGAATGGAGTGTGGACTCCTCCCCACATATGTTAATCGGAATCACCGAATGGAGTGTGGACTTCTCCCTTGTGTTCCCTCCCCTGCCATGCATGAGATAACGAGTGCAAAAATGCCATTTCATATCAAATTACATAATATCATTGAAATTCAGTTCATATAACATAACCACTTGTTTAACCAAAGTAAATCATCATATAAGGAATAAAATCAGTACATATATATCCACAGTGTTTTCAATAAAGTAGGAATCCTACCAATGTCCATTATATTTTCCTTGCTGTTTTGTGAAGACGGCGTTCAACGATCACGTCGGAACAAATCGAAACCTTTTGCGAAATCTTTTTACCTTATTACATTTAATCAAACATATAAATCAATCTAACTATCCATTTAATTTTCATCATCCCTCACATCCTTCCAGATAGATAGAAACATCTGGAAAAATATACAAAATCTAAACTTTTCAATTCAGTTGACTGAATCACGTCCAGTTACTGTTCTCTGCCTTATTGCAGACTTTCAGTCGACTGAAGTACATATTTAGTCGGCTGAAATACGGCTCAGCCCTATTTGTCCTTGACTCGTTAACCATTCAGTCGGCTGAATCATAGATTCAGTCGGTTGACTCTGAGTCAAACCCTTTGAATTCTCGGTCAATCCTCTTTCAGTTGACAGAATCATAGATTCAGTTGGCTGACTTTGGATCAGATTTTCTGTGTGTTTGGCCAGTATAGATTCAGTCGACTGAATCATCAACCAACAACTTACGTGTCTGATAAGTAATCCTTCTGTCGATTGAATCATAGATTTAGTCGGCTGAAACACGCCTGATCCTTTTGATTATTCGTTACGTCTATGTTCAGTCGACTGAATCAGCAGATTCAGTCAACTGAAACTCCCAGAAACTGTTTTCTGTCTTCAGCCAACACCAGTTTAGTCGAATGAATCCCAGATTCAGTCGGTTGACTGTTTGCCAGTCTCTTTTGTTTACATATTTGACTCGACCCTTCTTCATGAAATTCACTCCTAATTTTATTTAAACATAAATAATATCATACATGTAACTCTTAGTGAGTTTACTCCACCCTCTAGCCAAAGTTAGAGTCCTTCCATAATTCTTTCCATTCTTGGTTTATAATCTAGATTCGGATATCGCCTTTCCTTTTTATTTCAAACCATTAATCAATGCTTGAGTGGATTCTTAACTTTCATGACCCTATAACAGTTTGGTCATTCCTTTCAATTAATCTAGAACCCATAGGTTCAGCCACAAGGTGGCCAAAACTATGGATTACTCTTAATCTTAATCCGATGTTGTTCTTAAACTCAAAACATACATTTTCCCATCTCCTTCTTTATTTTGCTCTGTCTTTTCCTTCCTTAAGCTTTCTTCTTCCTTTCTTGCTCTTCGATTATTCACCAAGTGTAAAGATAGAATCGAGGGAGAGAGACGAGGAGAGGAAACCAATTTTTTTGTTTCAAAGTGTGGGAGCCGGCCAAGGGTGTGGTGTGCCCCTTTGTATACCAGCCCAAACCTCTCAACCACCCTCATTATGATTTGTCCAACCAAGGAGTCCCGTGGATTAACCAAGGAGACTCTTGGCTTAAACCAAGGCGCCTTTCCACCTTCCATCATGTCCCCTCAAGATGGAAACCCTCCATCTTCCCACTTGAACTCAATTCGATTTACCCTTGGACTCAATTGGGTTCACTCATGGTTGGCCAAGTCAACCATGACTTAGCCGACCATACATGTACATGACATTTCGGTCCCACCTTGGCCATGTCATTTGATGATGTGGCAATTGGTCTAGTTGGCTTCTATGCATGTCACATGGCAATGCCACCTCACCTACATGCCACCTCGCTTGTTGAGGTGGATCTATGCACTAGATCTTAATTGGGTAGCTGACCCAATTAATTTAACCTTACCCATTTACTTTTAAATCAGCTCCCTATAACCCATTGGGTCCCAATTGGGTAATTAACCTATTTAATTATATTTACCCAATTACTTTCAAATCAAATCCTATCCATGATCTATTGGGTCTTAATTGGGTTATTGACCCAACTCCTTACGCATCTAAGGTCCCTTTCAACCATTAATCTTAAATTCAATTAATTTGTAATTCAAAATAGACCAAATCTAATATATTATAAGTGATGAAAGTTCGGGGTGTTACAACAACCTTGTGTTCGACATGTCGAACATGTTGATTGGTAGGTCCAGTTTATCAGAGAGCAGCATAAAAATACAGAGCCTGCTCATCCAGAACTTTGAAAATACCAATCGACATTTCTGTCCATCGATTGGTCGGTCTTGGTACTCTCGATGGGTCGATGACCTCATTGTGTCAGTCTGAGAGTACCCCAGAGTCCTAAGTCCAGAACTCATACTTGACCCAGATTGACATGTCGAGCTTGCGACAGGTCGAACTCGATTATCAGAGAGAATACTGATTTCATAGTCTATTTTGTCTAGAGATTGCATAATCCTAGTCGAGATATCTAGGACCTCGATGGGTTGGTCATGTGTTCACCAAGGGGTCGGTGGATATGATATGCTTGAGCCCTTAATGACAGTCCTTCCAATCCAGAACACCTTGTCAATACAGTCGACGTGTCAATGACCTCGATGTTTTGTCATGTCTCACCAATGGGTTGGTGGACTTGACGGGTCGACCTGACAGATTACCAGATTTCCAGTGTTTATCCCATCTGGTTCTGTGATTGTCCAGGTACCACTTAGACTTAGATTAATTTTACCAATATGATCCCTAATTCCAGGCAAGGTCCACTAAGGGTGTGGGTTCCACCTAAGGACATCTATGGCCAGTTTTACTTGTGTGATTGCCATACACCATGAGTTTGGAAACATGGACTTTGATCTTCAATCTTCTGATCACTTTGAGTCTTCAAATCTTCTGGCTAGTGCTTTTCCCAAAGTCATGGAATTGACATGCTAGAGACTCGGTAAGCCAGGGCACTAACAAACAACGTTTGACCGGTAACAAGATAATTAACAATAATTGTAAACCATGGTACTTAGGACACTGACATGAGTCGTTCATTTGGAAATGATTAAGTGATATGCCGGTTATCATCTGTGAATTCAAATATCATTCTAGAGAAATGGTCTGCTACCACATTCTCGGAGCATTTCTTGTCCCAAATTTCGATGTCTATTTCTTGTAGCAATAGTATCCATTTGATCAAGAGAGACTTAACGTCTTTCTTTGAAAGAAGATACTTAATTGCGGCATGAGTGGAGTAAATGATGACCTTCGAACCCATTAGATAGGATCGAAATTTGTCTAGAGCAAATTTCTCCGTTGTGGAATAGTGGAGTTGTAACGCCCTGGCCTTTTTCACTCGCCACAAATCAGAGTATATATATATATATATACATATATATGTATACATATATATACATATATATGTATACATATATATGTACATATATACATATACATATATATACATATATATGTATATATATACATATATATGTATATATATATATATATCTATATATATAAATGAGTGAGAGAGAGCAGGTTGCCACGACGCGAGTTAAGTCCGAGTTTCCAAAACCCAATCCTTAACTGGTCACCTTTACGTGTGCGTGGACTAAGTCCACTAAAACATTTCACACGCTTTTCTGTATACTTGTGGAATAATATATATGAATAAAATGTTATCCATATTCATGACATCATTAAGCAAGGAAAAAACAATCACCATATAACTTCAAATAAAACTTAAAGATAATCAAACCATAGCAAATAGTTTCTAAGTTATTACAATCCAAAATATCAGTCCTCCCAATACATCACAAACATCAAAGACAAGTAAATTAAACTTCATTCATTCCAAGCTCCTATGCTTGGCTCCCTTCATGTTTCATGTCCGTTTCCTTGTCATTCCCTCTTCCATCATCTATAAGGTAGAAGTAGGGCATCAGTCCACATGCCCAGTAGGTATTCCAAGTAGGGTTATGGTACACATAGGAGTATTATAAATCAAGATAGATAAATCATATCATAATTGTAAAACATCTCATAAGTAGTAAAACAATGCATGATATTCATATCATAATCATGTTTACTTATGTTTCATGCCATGGGTGTCAATGCCAAATGATCTCTCACCCAATTTCCATATCCAATCACATCACATATAAATAGTTTCCTTGATAAATCGCCATATCAAGGTGTTCCCTTGGCCAATTACGTCCGTAGTGTTTTGTGATGGCACTACCAGGTCACTGTTTACCTCGCCACATATGCTAATCAAAATTACCAATGGAGTGTGGACTCCTCCCTCTGCGCAGGTTTTCGGGACTACCTACCCATGAGCTCTTTGGCCCAAATTACACCATACCCATTTCTAACAATCCCGAACAGGGCTAAAAATCTCAACAGTTTACATAGCTTCATATAAGCTAGTCTCAAGCCCAAATCATGTCCGGACCGCTCATAACTTGGCTTGCTAGTCACATGTATTTCCTCCCTTGCCATGCATGAGGTAATGAATGCAAGAATGCCATTTCATATCAAATTACTTAATATCTTTGAAAATTAGTTCATAAACATATACCATTTATTTAACCAAAGTAAACATCATATTTGGAATGAAAACCAGTGTCATATATGATCCATAGTGTCTCAATAAGGTAGGAATCCTACCAATGTTCAGTATACTGTCATTTTCTTGTTTTGCAAGAACAATGATAATGATCACGTGAAAACAAACCGAAGTCCTCTTGCGAACCTCTTTACCTTATCAAATTCATTTTATATATATATATATATATATATATATATTAATTTGATTTTCCATTTTAATTCATCACCCCTTCCATCCTACCAGATAAACAGAAGCATCTGGAAAATCATCCAAAAATCAAACTTTTCAATTCAGTCGACTGAATCACGCCTAGTTACCATCTGTGTTTTACCCGCAAGTTTTCAGTCGTCTGAATCACAAATTCAGACGGCTGACTCGAGGTCAAATCTCTTGTGCTCTCCATCAGCACACTTTCAGTCAACTGAATCACAGATTCAGTCAGCTAACTTTGGATCAAATCCTTTGTGTGTTCAGCCAGTATACATTTAGTCGACTAAATCAAAGATTTAGTCGGCTGAATTATCAACAAACTGTTTACATGTTCGGTAAGCATACCTTTAGTCGAATCATAAGACTCAGTCGACTGAAATACACCAGATCACTTACTTATTTGGTAAGTCTATGTTCAGTCGACTGAATCCTAGATTCAATCGGGTGAAATACCAAAAGACCCCATCTATGCTTAGCTAGTGTACTTTCAGTCAGCTGAATCATAGGATTCAGTCGGCTGAAACACACAGATATCCCTTATGTGCTCGGCCAGCCCACTTTTAGTCAACTGAATCATTAGATTCAATCAGCTGAAACTCCCAGATTACCCTTGTTTTCTCGACCAGCACCAGTTCAGTCAACTGAATCATGAGATTCAGTCGACTGACTTTTTGTCAATCCTTTTTGTTTGCTTATTTTATAAAGTCTTTCTCCATGAAATCCATCCTTATCATTCTTAAACATGGATTTCATCTTCAAACCTTTTCTTTGTGAACTTACTCTACCCACTAGCCAAGGTTAGGATCTTTTCCGTAATTCATTTAATCTTTGTATCATTATAGCATGGATTCGAATATCACCTTACTTTTGTTTCAAACCATTACCATTTCTTGAATGGATTTCCAACTCCATGGCTTTAACACAATTTGGCCATCCATTCCAACCCATTATGGAACCCATCGGTTCGGCCATACCATGGCTAAACCTATGGTTTCCTTTGAATCATTTATACGTTATTAAGCTAAAAACATACCTTATTTCTGTCTTCTTCTTTTCTTTTTAATCTGCCTTTTCTTCCTTAATCCTTCTTCTTCTTTTGCCCTTCACAGATTCTCCAAGTACAAAGGTGTAGGTGAGAGAGAGAGAGAGGAGAGGAGAAGAGGAAAAATCCTTGTGCAAGGGGAGGAGTCGGCCAAGGAAGGTGAGCAGCCCCTTTGGCTGGTGTCCTTTGTATAATAGCCTTGTCTCATCACTTCCTCATAATGGTTTGTTTAACCAATGAGGCCCTTGGTTTAACCAAGGAGACCCTTGGCTTAAACCAAGGAGACCTCTTGACTTCCAATGAGCCTTTTAGCTTCATGCCCTTTGAGATGAAAGCTCTTCACCTTCCCAACCCAACTCAAGCAATTTAATCTTAGACTCAAGACTTGAACTCACTAGGTGGTTGACCAAGTCAACATGTCATGGCTAGCCATGCATGTGGTGACTTGGTCACCAGATGGCATTCAGGTCCCACCTTGGCTATGTCACTCGATCATGTGGCCTCCTTGTTTACTAGGCTTCCATGTGATGACATGCATACCACATGGCAATGCCACATCACTTACATGCCACCTCACTTGATGAGGTGGATCTCATCTATGATCCATTGGGTCTTAATTGGGTAATTGACCCATTTACCTTAAACTTACCCAATTACTTTAAAATCAAGCTCACCCATTATCCGTCGGTTCTCAATTAAGTACTTGGCCCATTTCTTGCCCATCTAATGTCAATTTCCACTTTTGATTTCAAATTCCATTGAATTGAAATCCAAATGGGCCAATCCAATATATATTATAATCTATGGAAAATCCAGGGTGTTATAGGAGTTGAGTGTCATTTAGAGTTTTGCTTACATAATAGATAACATGAGGCAATTTGTTCATCCTTTGTCCTAACACTTCTCTTATGGCGCAATCTGGGGCATCACACATGATTTCAAAGAGAATAGATTAATCAGGTGGTTGTATTATTGGAGCGGAAATCAAAACGATTTTCAATTTCTTAAAGACTGTGACACATTTTTCATCAAAATTGAAAACGGCATCCTTGGTAAGGAGTCTACAAAGAGGTCGCGATATGTCACTAAATCCTTTGATGAACTTCCTATAAAATCCAGCATGACCTAAGAATGATCTCAGGAAAGTCCACAGTGTGCTAGAACAAGGTGCTAGATTGTTTGGGGGGGGGGGGGGGGGGGGGGGGGAGAATGGGTAATCACCAATTTTAATGGTCTTTAAAAAAATTCTTGATTAATCAAATGATTTGGAACGGATTAATTTAGAATAATCAAGTGTGTGATAAAGAAGTGTACCAAGATAAAGAACAATCACACAAAAGGCTCTAACACCATAAGACCAATTTATACTAGTTCGCTTAACCAACCTACATCCACTGTTGAGACTGACCCAATCTTGGGTTGTCTCCAATTCACTAAGTGGGGAATTACACCCACACGAATAGATTAGGACTTCCACCTAACCAATTGGATGGGAATTTCGCCCAACTCCTATCCCTTTATTTTTTATAGTGGTTCAAGTACCCTTGCTTTTATCCACTTCACAATCAAGATCTGAAATAAAATCAAGAAGTACTTGCCTTTTGATAGCTCAACCTGTAGATGTGTGCTTCTAAAAGACGTCCTTCCCAATGTGATGTCGATGATGTGCCTTGTTATGCTCAATCACATTCTATGGGTAAGGTCTCTAAGATTTAAGATTTGCTAATAATTTCCTGGAACTATTCTCTCTCTCTCTCTCTATCTCTCTCTTAATCTCACTAAAGATGATTGGATTTCAAATGATTCACCTAAGTAAAGTGTTTAGGGAGAAGTGGGGAGAGGCCGGGATACTTGGAATTCCTTGAGATTTTTCTCAATTAAAAAGCTCCAACCTATTTCTCCAAAATCCAGAGTTTATATACACAACCAGATTTTTCCCAAACTTACAATGGGCGACTGATCGTCCCTGGTGATAGATCGTGTATAAAATATAGCTATTGTAATGTGACAGTTGCGCATTAAATGTTTTCCAACGGATAAAAAATGGTCACTGCATGATTGGTCGTGCCACACGATTGATCGTTCGTCTTTCTGGCAATTGATCATGGAAAGGGAAATGAATTGGCCTGAGGCGAATTGTATTTTACAGAGTTTCCTTATCCAGACCCAAGCGATTGGTTGTGGGCCCGATATGTTATTTGCTTTATACACACAATGGATCGTGCAACCGACTGATCGTCTATGATCAACATTCTTGCCCATGTTTAAGTCCAGCCATTGTCCTGTCTCAACAATATATCGTCCCATACAATTGTATCGTTGTGGTATCCCACGATTGATCGAGACCACGATTGAATGGATAATGTATCGTCCCAGGACAACTGGAGTTTGACAGACCATTACAACGAGAACCTTTGATTTTCCATACAACTGATTGCTATACCACGATTGGTCGTTCCTATCGCTAGAGATTGATCGCCTGACACGATGTGTCATCATACTAGTAAAATCAATGGTTTTCATATTTTCAAGTTCGGTCCCATTGATTCTGATTTGCTGTCAAACACACACTAGGATTTTTATGATTATCCAGATGTGAGTACTAAGCGTAGGCAAGGTCATCGTATGGTGTTGGGTTCCACTGAAAGTCATTTATGGCCATTTTACCTTTGTGATTTCCATACACTTGGTGTTGTTGAATCTTCAATTGATCTTCCAATGCTTGACTTCTTGATTCAATCTTCATCACTTGAGTCTTGCTCATTGCTTCAATCTTCCAAGGCAAGGCTTCATCTAAGTCATGGAATTGACAAACAGGTGACTCGGCAAGCTCGGGCACTAACATCAGATCTATTTAACAGTTTGAGGTCTTGGAAGATTAGAGATCAAATCAAATTTGGCTTTATTTATTTCGATTCCTTTTTCAGAGATAATGTGTCCTATTAGTATGCCTGATTTTACCATGATGTGACATTTTTCCCAATTTAGTACCAAGTTTTTTCTCTTTTTTTGCACCTGACTAACACCAGGATCAGATGGTGCAGGCATTGGTCAAAAGTAGATCAAAAAGCAGAGAAGTCACCCATGAGGACTTCCAGGAAGTGTTCGACCATATCGGAAAAGATGTTGATCATGCACTGCTGAAAGGTGGCAGGTGCATTGCACAACTCAAATGGCATACAACGACATGCAAACGTACCGAACGGACAGGTGAATATTGTTTTCTCCTGATCCTCAGGATCAACAAAGATTTGGTTATAGTCGGAATAACCATCAAGAAAATAATAGAATGCATGGTCAGCTAAACACTCAAGCATATGATCAAGGAACAGAAAAGGGAAGTGATTCTTACTGGTGGCAATGTTCAGCTTACGATAGTCAATGCAAACTCTCCAACCCATTTGAATGCTTGTTGGAACTAATTCATTATCGTCATTCTTGACTACAGTAACACCAGACTTTTCGGAACAACTTGTATTGGACTTACCCAAGCACTGTTAGAGATCAGGTAGATGATACCTGCTTCGAGAAGTTTCAAATTCTCTGCTCTCACTACTTCCTGCATCGCCAGATTTAGTCTTGTCTGTTGTTCCATAGATGTCTTGGAGTTTGCTTCCAAGTCAATTTTATGCATGAACACATAGGGGCTAATTCCTTTGAGATCGGCGATGGACCATCCAATAGTTTCACAGTGATCTCTTAAAACAGCCAGGAGTCTAGACTCCGGTTCAGAAGTTAAATCGGATGCTATAATAACACGTAAAGTTTCTGATGGTCCCAGATAAGAATATTTCAGCGTCTCAGGGAGTGTTTTGAGTTCTAATTTCGGTGGCTTCTCGATAGAATGAGACAATACAGATGGACTAACAAGGAGAGATTCAAATTTAATGATTTTATGCTCAAACGGAGATGCATCAAATACAGTGCTTACTTCATGTGTACCATTTTCATTGAAGTTTGGGCTAAAGGTGGATAGAGACTTCTGAAATATGTCATCATAGATGAAGTGAAGGAAAGACTCATTGATAGAACTCTGGATCATATTAACCTCGCATGGATCATCCGTGCAGAGAGGTTGTCGACATAGGCCAAACACATTGAGTTCAATCATTAGATCTCCGAATGATAATCTAATCATACCATTTTGGCAATTGATGTCAGCTTTAGCAGTGGCCAGAAATGGTCGTCCAAGAATGACCAAAATGTGTTCATTTTCATTCTGTGTGGGTTGAGTATCCAATACCACAAAATCAACAGGGAAGTAGAAATTGTCAAATTCACTAGAACATCCTCTATCACACCTCTTGGGATTTTCACAGATTGATCAGCTAATTGAAGTGTGATATGGTGTGTTTTAATTCTCCAAAACCTAACTACTCAAAGACAGAGTATGGCATGAGGCTAACACTTGCTCCAAGATCTGGTAAGGCCCTATCAATTTTGTATGTACCAATGGTACATGAAATTGTTGGGCACCCAGAGTCCTTATGTTTTGTTGGAAATGGTTGTTGGAAGAGTGCACTTGAATTTTCTGCTAGAAATGCCTTTGTAAAAGGGTATTCTCCTCTTTTTCCGTATAGAGGACTTTGAGAAATTTGGCATAGGAGGAAACTTAATTGATGGCATCAAGTAAAGGGATATTGATGCTGACATGTTTGAATACCGCTAGTATGTCACCATAAGGAATTCATTTCTTTGTGTTTAACCTTTGAGGGTATGGAACCTCAGGTACATATGTTTTTCTAGCAGAGTGATCCGATACAATTTGGATTGGGGATGGACTCAATGAGTTATCCTCATGATTGGACTAACCAGGACTTTGGTCATCCTGTTGTCTAGGTATTTCCACTTTGTTATCAACCTGTTTTCCTGATCTTAAAGTAGTAATTGATTTGACATTTTCTGGTTTAGATGATGAAACCTCATACTGTCCCTTAGGATTAGGAATAGGTTGACTGGGAAATTTGTTTTTCTCCCTGTCTAAATATGGCAGTGGTTAATTGACCAAGCTGTGTTTCAAGCTTGTGCATAGCCTGCTGGGCATATTGTATGAACCGATGCAACGTATCCTTGAGAGAAGGTCTACGTTGAGATGGACTGGATTGATAAAACTAAGTTGGCTGGGATGGATGAAATGCTTGGACTGAGGTGGTTGGTATGGTTGACTTTGATATTAAGGGGTCCATTACTCACTAGAGGTTGATTTTGCCGCCAAGAGAAATTTGGATGGTTCCGCTAGTTAGGATTGTACGTGGCAGAAAATGGGGTTCATTGCTGTCTTGAAAAATTATTGAGTGCGTTGGCCAGGTCGGTTGAGCATACAACATTTGACACTGAGGACGGACAGTTCGGGGCAGTGTATCCTAGGTTAGAACACCACACATACCTCATTGTTCAATCCTAATAGTGGGTTTATCACTTGAGTTACTGCTAACGCATCTATTTTTTTCGTTAGATTTGCAATTGCAAGCTTAACATTAAAGTCATTGCTAACTTCATACAAACCTCATCTCTTGGAGGTTTTCATTGCACTCTCCCTTTTAGATAAGTCCCATTGCTGAGAGTTTTCTGCTAAATTTTCCAAGAAATTCCATCCTTCATTTTCACTTTGTTCCAAAAATGCCCCAGTTTTCATAGAATAGACTAATGTAAGGCTAGATGTGATTAAGCCATTATAGGAACATTGTACGAGTCTCCAAGTTTTAAAACCATGATGAGGACATTTGCTCAATGTATCATTGAATCTTTCCCATGATTCTAAGAATTTTTCACCCTCTTTCTGTGCAAAATTTGAGATTTCCATCTTGAGAGCGTTTATTTTAGATATGGGGAAAAATTTATTCAAGAATGTATTGACCAGTTGATCCCATTTTCTGATGGAATTCGCAGGCCAAGAGTTCAACCATGAATTCATAATTTTTTTAAAGAAAAAGGAAACAAGCGAAGTTTAATAGATTCTTCTGTGACATTTTGAATTTTAATGGTGACACAATTCTCTAGGAATTGTTTGACATGTAGTATAGATCCTCACGATCAAGGCCATGGAATGAAGTTGAAAGAAATAAAAGGGCTAGTTTAAGTTCATAGGCTGCATTGGTTGGTGGGATGACTACACTAGAGGGTGTATCAACTTTGACCGATGAAAAGTAGTCTCAAAGAGTTTTCTCGTTTTTAGGTCCTTCGGCCATTCTGGGTGATAGAATGGATGGTGATGTGGGTGGACTGTCTATGTCTAAGACTGAGCCTGAGTGGGCTCCAAATGCAACGTGTTAAATCCAAAAAAATTACATTTTTGCCCTTCAATATGGGATTAGTTAGTCTTTATTTTGTAACTATAAGATGCATTAAATATGGTTTTCTAGTTTTGTAGATAAATTTGGGAAATGCAGGGAAAAGCATAAATAAGTGAATAATTGCCGAAAGTGAGCTTAAAATGGAAGATTTGGAATTTGATAATTAATTCATAACATTTTTAGGATTTTCAATGTAAATTGATTAATCTCGATACAGGTATGAGAGTCTAGATTAATTCAATATTTAGATTTTAAGTTGTTGGATAATTATTCAATTCCAAGATAAATAATGCAATTAAAGAAGGCCAAGAGTTTGAAATCAAGATCCATAGGCCAAAGAGCCACTGCGATTGGGCCAAGCTATGTTTCAAATGCTAGACATTGGGCCAGGCCAATGTGATTCAAGTCCAACAAGCCCAAGTCCATACTCCAGTCCAAGAAGTCCAAGTCCAATTCAAGATCCAATGCTCCATGACTCATGTTCGAGTTTTTCTAAGTCCAAATCCACATTTGCCCATATCCAAAAGATAACTCATCCTCCCCACGCACCATTCATTTTCATTCACTCATCCACACCATCCATTTGCCAAATCATGTAATCTAAACCATTCATCTCATGCATCCTATCCACATCATTCATTTCATATCACAAAACATAGGAAACCCTAGAGCCACCTAACAAATCCAAACCATACATGCCTCATGTTAGATCTAGGTCATCTAATCCATCCATCATATAGATTAACCTTAGGATTATGATCATTCATGCATCATCTTATCATCCATCATCTATTAAAGCCATTAGATTTAGGACAACCAATCATAGCCATTCACTCATAAACCCTAGATCTAGTGCACAACCCTATATTTTAGCACCCCATGTGTATATCTCCTATGCATCACACGAAAATTCCAATCTAGAATCCTCCATCTGCGTGGATCCTCCTAGAATTCCTCTCCAATCCATCCACCTCATGTACACCTCACCTAGATCCTATATTGTCTCCCAATCCAATCCAAATAGAGCCATACATGATTTTTTCACCTACATTCCATTTCACACAAGATTTCTCCATATCCTCCTTTATCTCATTCCTATTTTATTAAGCCATGTCACTCATTGCATCTCATGTAATAGCCGGATTTTCAATTCATTAAATATATTGGCTATTATTTATTTTAATTGTTAAAAATTAAGATTCATAGATGGAATATATGTTTAATGAATAAGAATTGGGGCAATGGCCCAAGTATGGTCCAATGGACCATGGATAGGATTAATTCTATTTAATTGGGTCAATGTGGTCAATTGGGTCAAATACCCAATTGGGACCCAATGGGTCAAGATGGGTTGATGATTAGGGTAAATGGGTAAGGAATGGATTTAATCGGGTCATGGACCCAATTATGATCAAAGGCATGGGGTCCACCTCATCAAGTGAGGTGGCAAGTGAATGAGGAATTATCCAAGTGGCATAGCCAAGTGGGACCCATGTCCACCTCATCAAGTGAGGTGGCGTGTGGACTAAGGCACATGTGGGGCCGGCCACCATGGTTGACTTGGTCAACCATGGGTGAGTTCATGGGTGAATTAAAGAGGATCAAGTGAAGTAAGTTGAATTAAATTATTTAATTAAATCACCTAAGTTAGATGGAAAAAAATTCAAATGCTTGAGTCAGGAGTTGAGTTTCATTCAAATGGAGTGAGTCAAATGGGAGTGAGTCACATGGAAGATGAAAAGATGGAGTGAGTCAAATGAGAGGTGGGTGGTTTCCATATCATGGAAACCACTAACCACAAAACCGTTGGAGAGGGTGGTGTGTGCCACGTGGAGGGTATGCACCCTCTTGGCTAGACAAAGAACCCATGTGGAGGGCATGCATTCTCATGGTTGGTCAAAGGAGAGGTGGGGTGTTCCATCTCAATGGAAACCACTAGCCAAAATCGTTGGAGAGGGTGGTGTGTGCCATGTGGAGGGCATGCATTCCCTTGTTTGGTCAAGGGACTCATAGGGAAAGACTCCACATTGATGAGGGTGGTTGGAGGTGGAGTCTTGCCCAAGGAAACCCTAGACAAGATGGAAAGGGTTAGCTTTCCATCTCATTCACTCTCTCTCTCTCACTCTTGGCCGACCTCTCTCTAAAACAAAAGAAAACACTTAGAGTTTTCTATCTCAAATCCTCTCCCTCTCACCAAAAACTCTAAGGGCCGACCTCTCTCCTTGAGACAAAGAACATAGAGTTTTCTTCCATTCTCTCCTCCTCTCCCTCTCTCAAACCTTCTCCTTGGCCGAACCATCTCTTGGGGTTTTCATCTTAATCAAGCACCACACTTTGGCCGAAGATCAAGGAGGAAGAAAGAAAAGACTAAGGAAAGAGAAAAGCGGAGGAGCAAGACAGAGCGAAAGAAAACGGAGGAGTCGTGGAATCAGTAAGTATTGCTTGACAAGATTTTATTAATTTGAAAGTAGTTGGCCAAAATGTTATGGGCCATGGATTCAAAATCCATCCAAGGAATGAGACGGAAAATTGGACAAAACCCTAATGGGTAAAATGGATTACTAAGGACACTATGTATATGGCTTATGTCAACATGCATGGCTACACATGAGGAATGGTCAAAGAACATGGTTCGGCCCTTGCATGGCCGAACCCTAACCTTGACATGCATAGGACCTCATGCATGTTCAATAGAAAGAATGGAGAATGATTAAAGATCATGGTTTGGCCCTTGCATGGCCAAACCCTAGATTTTATGCATGGACCATATGAGAACTAAAAAGGGATTTGATGAGGTTCGGCCATGATGTATGGCCGAACCCCATCAATGGATATAATCATGGGTATTTAATTGATAAGAGAAGGTGTTGAACCATAGGGTTCGGCCATGTTGTATGGCCGAACCCCATGGAAGAATATTATTGATTTTTATGGGTTTTAAAGGATGGAAATGATTGAAGAATGATGGTGATTTTAAATGGGTTTTAAATGTTGTGAATGATGATTTAAAAATGAGAAGATGATGAAGAGACATGGTCCATGGGTCCGGCCATGTTGTATGGCCGAACCCCATGGAAGAAATGTTGATGGATTTTGGGTTTTAAAATGATGGACCTAAGTGTATGATTAAACCCCCATGGAGGGACTTTGTTTATGGACCTAATGTTTGTGAATGATTCAAAGGAGAGGATGAAAATGAGACATCATGGGTTCGGCCATGTTGTATGGCCGAACCCCATGAATCATTTTGATGGACCATTTGTAGATCTATGTATGTTTAAAGAGATGGAATGATCAAGCTAAGAAATGAGGGTTAAAATGAAAAGATGATGGAATGAAAGGACCATGGGTTCGGCCATGTTGTATGGCCGAACCCCATGGAGAATGTCTTATGGAATTAGGTGGTTTTTATTAATGAAAAATGATTAACTTATGTGCTTGGTTTAATAAATCAAAAGATGGAACGATCTTGGACCCACATTAATTAAAATGATCAAGGACTAAAAAGAGGGGCCCAAAACCAAGAAAGTGAGGTTCAGCCATGTTGTATGGCCGAACCCCACTAATGCATTTTGTGGACTTAATAAAACATGGTTCAACCCCAATGTATGATGGAAACCTCTTAAGGGACTTAACCGGATAAAAGACTATGGTTGTAAATGGAAATGACATTGGATGACGTAGGGATGGTTGGAAATCAAATGGATCATTGGTTTGATTTATTTATATGTAATAAGGTAACGGGATTTCACAAGTGGTGTACGATCGGCTTGACGCGATCGGTGATCGATTTTTGGACGGAAACACAAAGACACAATACTTAGTCATTGGTAGGATTCCTACCTCATTGAAAACCATGGAATATGTATATGTGATGTTTTTACTTCAATTATTTTGGTATCAAATGATATGTCTTAATGATGGGATTTTAATGCTATGATGTTTATTATGATTACATAGCATGTTGCACTTGCATCTCATGCATGGCATGGGAGGGATCAAATGAGGGGAGTCCACGCTCCATTCGGATTTCTGATAAACAACCGTGGGGAGGAATCCACACTGATTCCAATTGATGTATGATTGAATTGTAACCAGAGTCCACGCTCCGTTCGGGGTGACCGATAAGGCATTCGTGGGGAGAGATGTACTGTGTTTGAAATGTAACCGAAGTCCACGCTTCGTTCGGGGCGACCGATAAGGCATTTGTGGGGATACCTTGACGTGGATTATCCATCAAAAGGAATACTATGCGATGTGAAATGTAACCGGAGTCCACGCTCCATTCGGGGCGACCGATAAGGCATTCGTGGGGATACCTTGATGTGGATTATCCATCAAGAGGAATACTATGTGATTGTGATATGGATGATGGGTGAGACTCATGGCATATGACACCCATGGCATGGCATTGACTTGCATGATTTTGATATTATTTATATCTATGTATTTTTGTTACACTAATCCAGGTGTTGACCCTACTCGGAGTACCTACTGGGCACGTTGTCTAATGCCCTATTTCTGCCTTAAATGATGACACAGGAAATGGACGGAACGAATGACGTGATCGGAGCCAAGCTTAGGAGCTTGGATGAGCTAGATCTATTTTATTCAAGTTTTTATTTTGGACATGTAATTTGAGGAATTAGCTTGTTGGGACTATAATAACTTAGACTATTTGCTATTGTTTGGACATTTATTTTGGACATTTTAATTTAAGGTAATTATCATTAAGTGATGGACTTCCTTGCTATTTAAAATTGGACAGGATAGAACTCTATTATAATTCCGCATTATGTTTTATTCCGCAAGTTTAGCAGTAGTACGTGTGAACCGTTTTAGTGGACTTAGCCCACGCACACGTATGGTTGGCCAGTTAAGCTCGGACTTAGCTCGCGTCGTGACGTCCTGTTCGCTCTCACTCTTTATTTCAAAAAAAAAAAAAATAGACTCTGATTTTCGGCGAGTGAAAAAGGGCGGGGCGTTACATCTCATCCATCCATCCATCTTAACTTTTAATCTTAGCCATACATAATCATGCATTGCACAACCCAAAACCTTAATCTACATAGCCAAATTCGACCATGTCCTATTTCCTCTCTCAAATCCCTTTTTTTCTCTCAATCTCTGCTTGGCCATCAAACTAGCTTAGATTCCAAACACAAAATTCGTGTACACCCTTAGCCACCAAGCTAGCTTAGATCCCAAGCACAAAATTCATGAACACCCAAGCCACCAAGCTAGCTTAGATCCCAAGCACAATTATTAAGTCTTGAAAGACTGGATTACAAATATAAAATCAACAACATGAATAAATTGAATAAACAACAAGGAACGCAAATAAACAAGTAAATTAAATTGAACAAATAAAATAAATAAATAAATAACATAACAAAAAAAAATAGACAAGGAAAATAAATTGACCATTAAAGTAAATAACATAACAAAATAATACATATTTTATAGGTGGATTAGATCAATCATAGCCATCATTGAACATCATATTCAAAAATATTAATAAACAAGAGATCTGGATCTGAAATTTGCTTAAAAGTCCAAGTTTCAATTCAAATCTTTCAACATAATTAAAATCCATATTCCTTTATTTAATCAAGTGATCCTTAGATCCTTAGATTTAAACAATTAAATTTAAAATCTAACTATTTCATTAGGTTCCAATGAACCTTAAATCTGAATCTAACAAAATCTAAGTTCTAATTATTTCATTATGTCCCATTAATTAAACAAAGAATAGAAATTTAAAAATAAATCAGGCAATCATCAAGGAAACTCGAAAATTGGATGTTCTAGGATTCTAAAAGCTTTTCTCAAATTTATTAAATGTAAAAATTACAACTCTTTGGAAAAGTACATCAAAGACATAGATTAAAAAATAAAATTTACAAAATAATATCTTACTTTGTAAAATTCGAATTCACCTTTTCTTTCTTGTCTTCTCAGTGCTCCAACTCCAATATGTTCTTCAAATCATGACCCAATTCAAATTTTGTGTTGCCCTAACCTCTGTATTTATAGGCTTTAGGTTAGAATGGATGGCTAGGATTTCATCTTAGTTTAGGTGTTGGGTGAATGGCTAAGATTAAATCTCATGAAGTATGGATGGATGGGATAAAAAATGAAAGAGATTAGGGTTACATAGACATGGTCGAATGGAGTGCCTTGGGAATCAAGTTGGCTTGGTGGCTAAGCAAAGAATTTTGAATATGTAGGTATTGGATATGGGTATGGGCGAGAGTTAGGTTTTGTATTATGCAATGCATGATATGGATGGTTCAGACTAAAAGCTAAGATGAATGGATGGATGTGATGAGAGGTGATCATGTGGAGACTTGACCTATATGAAATTCGAATGGATTGTATGGGATTTGATAAAATCGCGTGTGAGGTGGTCATGATGTGGAAAATTCGCATGGATGGGTTTGGATTGCTTGGAGTGCAAGTTGGGTTAGATCTAGGGTTTTATGGATGAATGGTTTGGATTAAAAAGGGTTTGGATATAATGGTCCTATTGATGGAAGGTTAAGATGGGTTTCATAAATGATGAGATAATGCATAAAGGGTTGTGATTCTAAGGTTTTCCTAAATGGAAGATGAAATGGATGGCTTAGATCTAAGATGATAAATGTATGCAATGGATAAGGAAATGTGACTCTAGGGTTTTCCCAAGTTTATGAATGCAATGGATGGTCTGGATTAAAGATGGTGAAGTGGATGGTGTGGATGATAAGGAGAGGGATAAGGATATGGGCATGTGGAGTTAAGGAATACACACAGTGAATTCGAACATGGGTACATGGATCACAGGGTTTGAATAATTGTGCCTCAAGTGGACTTGAGCACATGGACTTGAACTTAGGCCTGCTGTACTTGGACTTGCACATTGGCCTAGCCCACTTTGTGAAATGTGCATGGATACTTGAGCATGGCCCAATGCTTGGACTGTGGAGCATAGCTTGGCCCAATTGGAGTGGATCTCTGGCCCATGGATTTGAATTTCAGACTTTGGCCCTTGAATTGCAGTTTATCTTTCCAGAATTAAAATAATTAATGCACCACTTGAAATCTAAACATATTGAATTAATATAGACTCTCAGAATTGGATTCAAATTAATCAATTTAAAATAAAAAATCCTAAAGTGGTTTGAAATTAATTATTAAAAATTCTAAGCCTTCCAATTTATGCACAAAACTTGCAATTTTCCATTGATTTTGATTGATTTCCTATATTTTCCAAACTTATCTATAAAACTAACGAACAACATTAGTTGTACCTAATATATACAAAATTTAAGGCTGACTAGTCCAATAATTAGGGGTAAAATAGTCATTTTTCATGTCTAAACAACTTGCAAGAACTTTTCATGCACAATCAATTTTGTTGGCGTTCTTCATTCCCAAGCTTATGTTTTCTTTTCAAAACAACATTTCCTCACTCTTCAATATTGTCGTGAAGTAGGGTCAATAAAGAATGGACCCTGAAAATAATTTCCACAAGATTTGCCTTTAGATTCTAATTAAGGCACACCTTGTTCTAAGTCCAACCAAACCCTTGCATGGAAACTGAAGTCCTTTACTATCCTCAAATTCACAAACCTTGGTCTTAGATGCTCAGTTTCACTCTCCTTAAACCCAAGTTCCTCCATCCCAGATAAGGAATTGGAGAAATGTGATATCTTACAAACTAATATGGAATACTAAGAATCTTTTGATGACAAGCCTTGAATAAATCCTCCCACAAGATAAAGTGGCAAGGAGCATCCATTGCCTCAATTCTCACTGTTAATGACCTTTAACCTTTGTGTTTCTCCGGTCTATCACCTTCACCCCACTTGCTTTTGTAATACCCTAGATTTTTCAATATATCAATATTTATGAAAATGCCATTAGAATTATGAATTAAAGGGTTATGATCGTAGACGAGAAAATGGTGGGACCCATTGTTCAAGTAGGAACCAATGTACTTGGTATAAGATTCAAATTAAGTTAAATGGGTAATGTACATTTATTTGGGTCAAAGTGGTTAATTAGGTCAAAGAACCCAATGGGTCGTTGTGGACATGATTAACCATTGGATGAGCTCAAGTTTAATTGGGTTAGGCTGAATTGAATGGAATGTTAACAAGTGTTTAAGATAACTCAAATTGAAGATTGAGTTGAAATAAATGATGGAGTTTAGTTGAGTGGAATTTATAGGTTGAGTTGCATTAAATTGATGAGTTAAATGGGTGAGTTGTGTCACATGAGTTGGATGGGAAATTATGGAGATATTTATCTCAAAGGAGTAAAGTGTGTGGATGAAATGTTCAAACAATGAAAAACGTTGTCTGCATGGTCATCCCATGCATGTAACTCCTAGATAAGTGATGAATGATAATGGCGTTATATGGGAGTTACATAGGTGAGAAGTGTATTTCAAATTCAAGTCCATATGCACGTTGGAATGGCATGACGGTTTATTCCATGCATGGGTCTTCAAAGGGACAGCCAATGGAGGGACGGTTTAGCACATGGGAGTTTCATTTTAAGATGAAACCCCCACATGAAGATTTGAATGTAGAATGGCGGTTACATTAGGCTAACAAAGGTTAGCTGTTGGAGCTATGGGAGTTTCATTTCCATATGAAACTCTCACATGCAAGGTTAATGAGAGATGAATGATGGGAGGAATGTATAGAACAAGACATGCATGGGAGCCGTTGGGCACCTTGGGAGTTTCATCTCAACTATGAAACCCCAAGGAAGGCATTAAGCAAACGGGAGTTACAAGTGGGTTCACACTTGAAGAAGGTTGCATCTAGGGCAGCCAAGAGCCAAAAACCGTTTGAGGGTTTCATCTCAAGGATGAAAGCCCAAATGAAATAAGTAATGGAAATGAATGGGAGGGGAGTTACATGTAGTGCCAACCTTAGGCTGAAGTGGATTAACCAAAGATAGAATTTTATCTCCATTAACTCACTCTCTCTCTCTCTCCCTTGGCCGTTCTCCATCCCTCAAGATCAAGAGCATTAGCTAATTGTCTCTCACACCAATCAGTCCTTGGCCGATCCCTCCACCAAGACAAAATACACATAGAGCAAAGGAGTTTGGCATCAAGGTTTTATCACTTTCATCCAAAGCCAAATTTCTATCTCTCTCTCAAATCAATACTTTGGCTAAACCATTTCAAGGAGTCTTCAAACAAGATCAGTCTCGGCTAAAGGAGAAGGAAGGAAGGACTAAGAAAGGAACAGAAGAGCAAGCCTGAGTAAAGATCAAGAAGTAGTCAAAGAACCGAGGGAGTCGCGGTATTGGTAAGTGCACTATAAACCCTTGTTAAATAAATTGGTTTAGGGAATATGATCCGGCCATTTTATGGCCGAATCTATCGAGGGTTTAGATCAAGGATTATGCTGTTTAAAAATGGTAAAACATGGATCATAGGGTTCGGCCACTTTGGATGGCCGAACCCCTTGAAAGAATTTAGTAATGGTTATGGTTTTTGAGGGATAAAAACCATACCATGTAATGAAAGTTTTAAAGGGTTTTGAATGGAGATAAGTTTAATATTTTGGGTCGGCCATAGGACGGCTGAACCATATGGTTGTTATGGCTAAAGTGTTGAGCCTAAATTATATATATAAATGACGGAATGATTGAGTTAAGAGAACCATAGGGTTCGGCCATGTGTATGGCCGAACTCCATGGACTGTTTTGATGGGATAATCGGATTAAGATTATGTTGGAATTTATGAATTGTTATATGCTTTTGATTTAAGAATCACACATATGCTTAATTATGGATTTAGTATTAAAGTGATCAACCATGATAGATGATGGAACATGGGATAAAAAGCCATAGGGTGAGGTTCGGCCATGTAGTATGGCCGAACCCCACTAATGGTCATTTGATGGACTTAGCGGTTAACTTATAATGTAATTGGGCAAAATCAAATGGAGATGTATGTATGAAGGATTTAAAGGACCAAATTAAGATGGTGAGGTTCGGCCATGTTGCATGGCCGAACCCCCACTAAGGTGGATTGGTTATGAATAGTGGTTATTAAGCAAAATTAGACAAGGGTTAGTTTAATGGCACAATTGTAATTATGGAATGAAATGACCAAAGGATTTGAAAGATGGGCCAAAACCAAAGTGGTAAGGTTCGGCCATGTTGTATGGCCGAACCCTACCAAGGTACATTTGGAAGATTAAGTTATTTGGATGGTTTTGGATTAAATAAAAAAGGAGATCAAAATTTAAGTGGGTGAGGTTCGGCCATGTAGTATGGTCGAACCCCACAAAGTGGTTTTTGGGACTTAGACTTAGTTGGAAATTAAATAGACATATATTTGACTTGCTGTTATATAAACAAGGTAACGGGACTTCTTAAACGGTGTACAAGTGGTGAATGGGTGACGATTTAAAAAGAGCGGTCAATCTAAGTGAACATTGTGTAGGTTTCCTACCTTTTTGTAACCACACTTATATTTGATGTTTTATCTTAATTTTGATGAAATATGTGCTAAGTTATTATGTTTCAAAGTGGTTTTGTATGTTAAGGTGTATTTACAAATGGCATGAACTCATTGACATCTCATGCATGGCATGGGGTGATGATTACAGAAACCGGAAGCCACACTCCGTCGGGGTGTCCGAAAGACCACTATGGGGTACCTTGATGATGAGAATCCCATCAAGAGGAAACTGGAGGCCACACTCCATCGGGGCGTCCGAGAGACCACTGTGGGGTACCTTGACGATGAGAATCCCGTCAAGAGGAGGCTATGTATATTTGTGATGGGTGAGACTCATTACATGTGCATGACATACATGGCATTGTTTTTATAAGGTTTTGATGATCATGTACTATTATGATATTTGCATGTTTTATACTAACCTTTTGGTAGCTCTAATCGGAAACACCTACTGGGCGCGTTGATCTAACGCCCTATCTTTATCCTTAGTGGATGACGCATGAAAGGGGAAGAATGAGGATCGTGAAGGAAACCAAGCATAGGAGCTTGGGGTTTTTTAATGGACTTTTAATTATGGATTGATTTATGGACTTTTTATTTAAGTTTATATGGACAATGTAATTTGATAGTTAGATGATGTTGGCAAGTAATAATGTAGTTAACTATTTGCTATGGTTTGGTAGGTTTTGGATGGTTTGGAATGAATGCTTAGTTTAAGGTTATTTTAGTAATTTTGGAGGAGATGATTATGTACTTTGCTATCTAAAAATGAAAAATGGAGTAGTCTTAGGATCTATTATAACCCGCAATTAGATTAGGAGTAAGTATATTCCACAAGTTTTAATTGTACCATGTGTGGATCAGTTCTTATGGACTTAGTCCATACGCACATGGGCTTGGCCAGTTAAGGGTCGGACTTTAGAAGTCCGAACTTAACTCGCGTCGTAACATCCCGCCCTTATCACTTGTTTATTATTATTTAAAAAAAATAAACTCTGATTTTAGAGTGAAAAGTGCGGGGTGTTACAGCTTTTATACCATGATTCTTTAGGTTCTCTACCAAAGTGGAAGTTTGAAGATTTGGTTAATCAATCTTGCAATCTCTATTGAAGTGGACTAAGATACTTTGGGTTCTCCACTATAGTGCAAAATCAGATTTAATCCATCACAATGGAAGAAATCCACGGCAAGAAATCAAACACACACAAGAGAAGATGCAAATTTACGTGGTTCGACTAAATGCCTACGTCCATGTGCAACATAAAGAGTTTCCACTAAATCTAAGAGGAAAATACAAAAATTACATGCTCTCACTCTCACACACACTGTCACCTCTTTCTGTATCTTCTCTTCTCTTTTCCCACTCTTTTTCATTCTCCGTTACATACAATTATTTTTCAAAAAATAAAAAAGAAAGAGATGCACCAACGACAGTTACTCAACTGCCAAGACAAACTCAAAGTGGGCTGAGTCAAATCGAACTAGCCAATAATCAACAATCTCTACCTTGGCGATATTTGCAGGCCACCTCTCACCTCTCAGATATCTCCACTTTGGCATGAAAATCTCACACCAAGAAAACAAAGTGAACAAACAAACCGTGCTTCCGTCAAATGCACGAGAAGGTGCCACGCACCCGAAGGTGCTCAAATATGCAGGATGTTGATCAAGTCCAAACAGTGCTTGAACTTGATCCCAGTTACCACCTTGGTCAGCATATCTGCAGGATTATCTACAATCTTTTGAAGGAGTATAACACCTCAATTACAATCTCTCAAACAAAATGGAAACGAACGTCGATGTGCTTCGTTCGTGAATGATGAACATGGTTCATTGCTAAGTGAATGGCACTCAGACTATCACAATAGGCATCCACGTGCTTCTGTATAAGATCCATTAGACCGACGTTCTCAATCAACCCATGTAGCTAAATGGCCTCACGAATAGTCTCTATCATTGCCATGTACTCTACCTCAGTAGTAGAAAGAGCAACTGTAGACTGTAAAGTCGACCTCCAACTCACCGGTCCCTTATCAAGTGTAAACACATATCCTGAAGTGGACGGCCGTTTATCCAAATCACCGGCATAGTCCGAATCCACATAACCAACCACAGTCGACCAAACCGATCATCCTGCTCAAACATCAAACCAACATCCACGATACCCATAATGTACCGTAGAATCCATTTCACTGCCTACCAATTCATTTTTCCTAGATCATGCATGTACCTACTCACCACACTGACAGCCTGTGAAACGTTGGGCCTAGTACACACCATAGCATACATCAAGCTACCAATTGCACATGCATACGAAACTTGAGCCATATATTCACGCTCCTCATTTGTGCAGAGGGGACATCAAAGCACTAAGCTTAGAGTTAGGGCCTAAAGGTGCACTTATAGATTTTGCATTTTCATCCATACCAAAATGCTGTAACACTTTCTTCACATACTGTTTCTGTGACAAACACAATGTTCCCTTCACCCTGTCTTTTTCAATTTCCATACCAAGTATTTTCTTGGCTTCCCCAAGATCCTTCATCTCGAACGTAGTTCTCAACTGATTCTTCAATTTATCAATCTTTGACTTGTTCATATAGGCAATGAGCATATCATCCACATATAAAAGCAATTATATGAAGGACCATCATGTAGCTTGCGAAAATACACACAACCCAGCATCATGTAGAAAATATATTGATCATAACGGTTTCTTGTGTAACATCCCGAATTTTTCAATGCAATAATATATTGGATTTTGGCCATTTAAACTGTTTAATTTGTTGAATTTAAGATTTATGGATGAAATGGATTTTAAATGGGTAAGAATTCGGTCAAGGGCCCAATTATGATCCAATGGATCAAGGATAGAATTCGGATTGGAAATAATTGGGTATGTGTGATTAAATGGGTCAACTACCCAATTGGGACCCAATGGGTCAAGATGAATTGACTTTTAAGATCCAAGGCATGGGATCCACCTCATCAAGTGAGGTGGCATGTGAGTGACATGGCCAAGTGAGATCCAAATCCACCTCATCAAGTGAGGTGGCAAATGCTTAAGGTAACCTACATGGTTGGCTAGCCCATGGTTGACTTGGTCAACTATGGGTGAGTTCAACTGTGTTGAGTGGCTTGAGTTGGAAATTGAATCCACATGAGTTGAGTAAGAATTTATTAATGTTGAGTTCAAGGGCTTGAGTTGGAGAAATGAGTTCAAAAAGAATGCATGGAGAGATCCGAGTTGCATGGAGTGAGCCGAGTTGCATAGAAGAGGAAGAGGCTCTAAGTGAGTCAAAGGGGGAGATGGAGGGTTTCCATCTCATGGAAACCCTAGACATACACGTTGGGAAAGAGAAGGGGGGGGGGGGGTGAGGGAAGCCCCAAGCTCAAGCCATGTGTCTCCTTGGTTAACCAAGGGACACATGGGAAAGACCAAATATTGATGATGGTTGGTTGGGAGGTAGAGGGCTGATTTACACAAGGGATACACACCACACCTAGGGCCGACCCTCTCCCTTTGGAAAAAGATAGAGATTTTCATCTCATTCTCTCCCTCTCTCAACCTACACCCCTTTGGTCGATCCCTCTATAGAGAATTTTCCATCTCAATCTCTCTCTCTCTCTCTCTCTCTCTCTCTCTCTCTCTCTCTCTCTCTCTCCCCCCTACATTTGGTCTTAACACTTAGACGGCCAGCAAAGCATCAAGGAAAGAGAGGAATTAACAAAGAAAGGAAGGAGTTTGGGGTTGATTGCAAAGAGACCCCTTTGGCCGATCCATCACTTACACAACAAATAGATCTTTTCATCTCTCTCTCTCTCATTTTCGGCTTCACACTTGGAGAAACCAGGGAGGAAGAAGAAAGGAAGGAGAAGGACCAATGAAGAAATTCAGATGTTAAAGAAATGAAGGAGATGCGGAAAAAGTACGTAATGTTTAACGAAAATTAAATAAATAAAAGAAGCTAAGGGAACCATGGTTTCGGCGATGGAATGGCCGAAACCATGGGGTTCCATATTTGATTGAAAGGATTGGCTAAACTGTTGCAAGCCATGAAGGTAGATATCCATTTGAAGATGGAATATGTTTTGGAATAAATGGTCAAAACCGTTTAATGATCAAAGAGTTGATATCCATTCAAGGAATGGGTAGGTGTTGAGGACCAACAACCAAGGGATGGCATGAAGAAATATGGATGATGTTTAAAATGTTTTAAAAGAATAAGGAAATAAATTTTAAGAGGAAGGGTTAAGCCTAACATCAAACAAATGAGGACTGATCACGGATGACACTGTCTGCAAACAGGTATCACCGTCCACGGACGGGTTTCTGCAGTCCGCTAGAAGGGTTTCTACCTTCCTCGGACGGGTAACAGACATGATTGGTATGCTGTCTGCGGATGGGTGGTATGACTGTCGGACGGGTTTCTGCCGTCTACGGGACGGGTTTCTATCGTTCACGGATGGGTAATAGAGAGAAATTTTATATGGTCTGCGGACAGGTTGTATGTATGTAGGACGGGTTACACTCTCTGTTGGACGAGTGTCTACCATCCGCAGGATGGGTTTTTATCGTCCGCGGACAGGTGTGGACCGTCCACAGGACGGGAAACGGGTGTGGACTGTCCGCGGGTAGTGGACAGCGGGTAGCGGACAGCTGGTAACGGACCACGGCTGTGAGCTGTCTGCCGACGGGTATCACCATCCGCGGATGGGTTTCTATAGTTCGTGGGACGGGTTTCGACCGTCCGCGGACGGGTAACAGACTTGAGTATAATGTTGTCTGCAGACGGATTACAGTCTGTAGGACGGGTTCCTGTCATCCGCAAGACACGCTTCTACCATCCGCGGACGGGTTTCTATAGTCCGCAGGATGGGCAGCGGAAGGGTAACCGACTGATTTTAAAAATGAAGTTTTTATATAATTTTTCTTTTCCAGATGGTTAAGTTTAACTGGAAGGATGTAAGGAATGGTTTAAATCAATTGGATAATTAATTTGATTATTTTATATGATGGAATTCATTTAAGGTAAAGAGATTCCGCAAGCGGGGGTGTGATCGGTTTTGATGAAATCATTGCATGTCACATCACAAAACAGCAAGGATACAACACTTGGACGTAGGTAGGATTCCTACCTTGTTGAAACACTTTGGATTATGTACATGTAATGGTTTTATTTCCATATTTGATGATCTATTTTGGGTATCAAAATGCGTATGTTTTAAGAATGGAATTTCAATGCTTAATGTAATTTAATATGAAATAGCATGTTTGCACTCACATCTCATGCATGGCATGCGAAGGAACATATGAGAGGAGTCTACGTTCCATTCTGGGTATCCAATAAACAAACGTGGGGAGGGATTCGCATTGATTCCGATTGACATACGGGAATGGTATATGATGTTTGAAATAAAAGAGGAGTCCAAGCTCCATTTGGTGGGACCGATAAGGCATACGTGGGGAGTCATGACAATGAATATCTTGATCTGGCTTGTTCATCAAGAGGATTATCAATGTGTTTCAGATATGGTTGATGGGTGGGAAATCATTGGCATATGACACCCATTGCATGGCATTGAATTAACATGATTTTGATATTATGTATCTATTCCGATTTTATACTAATCCCATGTGTATGACCCGACTCGAAATACCTACTGGGCGTGTTGACTAACGCCCTACTTCTACCTTAGATGATGGTACAGGGAACGGAACGGACGATGGACGTGAAAGGAGCCAAGCTTAGGAGCTTGGATAGTTTATTGCTTACATTATTTTAGTTTTCATTTTGGACAATGTATTTGAGTTAATTGCATTTTGGGACTATAATAACTTAGAATTATCTTGCTATGGTTTGGTTACATTTGGACATTTGTGAACTTAGGTTAATTTATGTGATGGACTTTGTAACGCCCCCGCCCTCTCCGAGAAATCAGAGTCTAATTTTTTTTTTAAAAATTAATAATAAAACATCGAAAGAGAGCGGGCGGTGTCACGACGCGAGCTAAGTCCGGACTACCCAAAGTCCGACCCTTAACTGGCCACCCATATGTACATGGACTAAACCATGATAGATAAAATCACACATGGAACTAAACAATAACTTGAGGAATAAACTAGACTAACTGCGGAAATAGAATGAATAGATAGCAAGTAACAGTCTCAATTAATGATTAACATAAAACAACCATCCATAGTTAATAACCTAATCAACCCATAGCAAAGTATTAACTTATTACATTTCCAGCAATTATAACTCAAACAACAATAAATAAAAAGTCCTGTTCATCAATCAAGCGCTTAGGCTTAGCTCCCCTCCTTATCATCAACCTTCTATTTCCCTTTTCCTTGTACCTGCATTCTCCTCTGAGGATAGAATTAGGGCGTTAGATTAACGCGCCCAGTAGGTTCCCGAATCAGGGCTACCACATGGTTAGCTTATAAAACATGCATATATCAAATATATGATTATCAAAAACAGGTAAAACAATGCTATTAAATATGCACATGTAATAAGTCCCTCCCAACATGCATATTCATAGCCATCACTTGACGTGACTCGCACCGTCAAGGTAAATCACAATAACATTTCTCCTGGCGGGATTGCATCGCCTAAGGAGACCAAAGTCGTATCATCATCATAATTCTACTCCTGGCGGGACCTGCATCGCCTAAGGAGGTTCAGAGTTGCATCACAGCATATCACCGGAGAGTGGGCTCTGGGTCCCACAATCTTCATCCCATGCCATGCATGAGATGTCAGTGCATTGTATGTCATTTATAAACACATGATTTATCATTCGAAACTACATTTTAAACATAAACCAATTACAACATATCTCATAAAAACGTAATAAAACCAAAACATAGTTGTGGTTACAAGTAGGTAGGAAACCTACTGAAGATTCACTTCAGTATTTGATCTTTCTTAACCGTCAGCCGTTCACGATTCGTACGCCGTTCTCGCAAGTCTCGACACCTTATTTTCTTAGCAGCAAATTAAATATTCATTATGTAATTCCAACTGGGTCTAAGTCCCAAAATGCACTATGTGGGGTTCGGCCATACCCATGGCCGAAGCTCACCTATTTATCCTTTGATTTCTCATTCATTTAATCTCTATTAAGCATCAAGTTCTACAAAATACCTTGGTAGGGTTCGGCCATACAGCATGGCTGAACCATACCCCTTTGTTTTGGGTCCATACAACCATACCTATGATCATTCCACCTTTGATCATTTCACCCATATTTACCATTATGCCATTGGCTCCATTACTCAATTATATCCCATTTTAACCTTTAAAACTACCGATCAATTCCATGGACTGGATCCACGCCAAAACCTAAGTAATTCTTAAATCAAAACATAAACACAACATAGCTTCCAATGGAATTCAATCCAATCTTTTCACCCAAAAACAGCCCATGGGGTTCCAAGGCCGAACCCAATGGTTCTCTTGATTTAATTGGTCCATCATCTATACATGATTTGAATTAGTAACTTCACCCTAACCTTGACATGGTTCAGCCATATATTGGCCAACCAATAACAGCAAATTAATCTTCATCAAATCACATAAAACACCATAATCTTATATGGTTTTTAACTCACCAAAATCATCAAATACTTTCATGGGGTTCGGCCATCCAAAGTGGCCGAACCCTATGTCCATGTTTTGGTCCTCATAAAGACGTTTTAAGTCTCATTTAAACATGTAACAATCAGTAAAACAATACCGGGTTTTTACTTCTCAAAACCCTCCAAATCAGTCCATTATTTTGCATGGTTTTCACTTTATGAAAACACAAACCAAAAAAACCATAACACTTCATGGGGTTCGGCCATCCAAGATGGCCGAGCCCAATGGTCAATTTATCAATTTATATCCATGGTACCTTCAGTCCTTCATGACCTTCAAGTCCATGTTTTAACCTTTTTAAAACATGCACTTTAAGTCTAATAAAACATCTAAAAACAGTCCCATACTTGTATGGTTTTAAATTCCAAAAAAAAAATCCAAATCAACCAATTATTTCCATGGGGTTCGGCCATCCCAAGTGGCCGAACTCCATGTTCTAAATTTCCATCCTTTAGACCTTATAAACACACTTTACAACCTTACTTAATTCGGCCACAAAATGACCTAATTAACATGTGTATAAATCAGCATGGCTTGACATGGTTTTTGACCTTTAAGAACATCTCCAATCCACATTTTTCATGGGGTTCGGCCAACCAAGATGGCCGAACCCAATGGCATATTTTCTTATCCTTTTAAGCCATCTAATCCAAGGTTTAGACCCATGACAAATTCGGCCATACATGACCAAATTATGTCATTCAAATTTATAACTTCAAGCTCTTTATTAAACTAAACACTTATGTAAAACTTACCAATTTCCTTGCTTCTTTCCCCTTGTTTCTTTTCTTTCCTTCTTCTTTAATCCCTTGCCGAAATGGTGCTGGATCAAATGGTGAAACACCAGCAGCTGGTTCAGCCAAGGAAATGCGTTTGAAGAGAGGGAGAGAGAGATGAGAATTTCTTGGATTTTCAATGTGAAAATCGGCCAAGAATGGTAATCTTTCCCTTTTGTACATCAGCCCCATCTACCACTCATTAAACTTTGCTAAAAACGATGGGATGTTGGGTGTCATCCAAGACACCCCTTCACCCAAACGTTGCATCTCTTCATATTTGACACATGCATCTCATGAGATGCATGATGCCGCCCAACCTTGGTGTCCCTTGGCTTTGCCAAGGCACCTCTTCACTCTCAACGGCTGGGATTGATTTCCCAAGTGTGTGATTAACAACACCTTTCCACTTCCTCTTGACTCACTTGACTCATGATATTTTTTATTCTAACTCAACTCATCCAACTCAACACATTTAATGCACCAAGTTTGAGTCAACTCTTTTCTTAAATCAAACTCACTCCAAATCAGTTCAACTCAAGCTGAACTAACTTACACTTGAGTTCAATTGAGGGCCCACACGGTCATCCGTGGTCAACCTAGTCAATCCGACCCATTGGGTCCCCAATCAGCCCCTTGACCCGTTTTGACAACAAGACCAATTAATGGGCTGATTTTGCCATTTCTAATTGGTTTTCACTTGTGTATCAAGCTTACCCATTTTTGCTCCACTTAATTTCCAATCAATTTAGACTATCCCCATTAAATTTGGGCTTACACAATGGTCAAATCATCCATTATAACCCATTGGGTCCAATTGGGCCCCTTGACCCATTTAGCCATTTTCGACCCAATTGATGTACATTACCCATCCAATCAAACTTAACATTCATAATGTGCTCATATGATCTTCATTTGAGCAATAGGCCCCACCATTTCCTTATTTGACATCACCAAATAATTAATTTAACACATCAGGGGTATTTTCGTAACTATCCACTTCGTTGAGAAATTGAGGTGTTACAGACTTCCTTGCTTAGAAATGGATAGGGATAGCAATTCTAATCATATGATAATTCCGCAATGTGTTTATTCCGCAAGTATAGCTTTAAAGCGTGTGAACTGTTTTAGTGGACTTGGTCCACGCACAAGTATCGTTAGCCAATTAAGGGTCGGGCTTTGGAAGCTCGGACTTAGCTCGCGTCGTGGCGTCCCGCTCTCTCTCTCTCACTCTTTATTTAAAAAAAATAGACTCTGATTTTGGCGAGTGAAAAAGGGTGGGGCATTACATCTTGTGTACTTCTGCCCCAACATAACCCGATCAAACCGTTTGTACCACTGATTTGGAGCCTGTTTCAAACCATACAACGACTTTCTTAGTTTGCAAACCAAATTTTTTTTTTTTTTTGGTGATTTAAAACCATCTGGCAGAGACATATATATCTCTTCCTCCAAATCACCGTGCAAGAATAAAGTTTTGATGTCGTATTGTGCTAACTCAAGATCAAACTGTGCAACCAAAGCTAGCAAAATACGAATAGAATAGTGTTTAACAACTGGAGAAAATATCTTATTGTAATCTATCCCTTCTTGTTGTGCATAGCATTTAGCTACCAACCTAGCCTTGAATCTCACATTGTTTATTCCTCGAGAACCTTCTTTCTTGGTGTTTACCCACTTGCAGCCAATTTCTTTCTTTCCATTTGGAAGTTGTACCAAATCGTAAGTCTCATTTTTGTGAAGAGACTGCATCTCCTCACCCATTGCCTTCTTCCATTCTACACTTTCTGAGTTTTTAATAGCTTTTCTGTATGTAGACTTGTAACGACCCGACCCAAACTAGTGGGTCATGGTCAAGTTAGAGTTAAATCGGGTAGTTCCTAATCAGGTAATTGCTTATTTTAGCAAAATTGTTTGATATTGCTTGAAATTGTTTGAATATGTGTTAGACAATAGAATTTCTAACTCTAGACCCCCAATATGTGTTTATGATAGTCTAAATTGAAGTTGGGAAATAGAAACAGAATTTTGAAACAGGGTTCCAAAAATAGCAAGTGTCTATTTTTTGAAACTTTCCAAATTTAGAAATTTTCAAATTTGATGTGCTATCGAGGTCCACAATTGTCAAGAAGATCTATTTGAATATTATTATTCAAATTTTAATTTTAGATTCCATTTTTGGAAACTTTCAAAAAAAATTAGCTATGGTGGGACCCACGTGAATTGATTTTTGGAAGGAATTCATTAGAGAACTTATTTTGAGAAAATAAGATTTTAAATTGAAACAAAAATTTAATTTGACAAAGGTCCAATTGATCTTGGAAATTTTTAAGTTGGAGAGTATGTGGGCCATGATCTCACAAGATTTTTGAGGTTAAAAGAGAAATTAATGGCCTTGAGTGTAACGACCCATCCCGCTACGGGCACGTTAAAACCGATCCAACCTCAATTTCGGATATTTTTTTTTTGTATATGGGAGACACCGCTCCCGCAACCCACACTAACTATAGGAATCCACCAGTAAACCAAAAACCGTAAGTATCAATCATGATTACAAATTGTAGCATCGTCCCATTATTACATTCATCCAACTTAATAAAATGTACGCATAATTCAAATACATCAAAAAGTCCTCAATTATAAGACGAGACCCTTACAAGTTACAAAACTGTAACTCTACGTCCAACGTCCAAGTGAGGGTCCCGCCAACCCTCCCTCTATGAAGTACCTGTGAGGCAAGGGGGGTGAGCTCTACATGCCCAGTGAGGATAACACATGCATCATAAGTCATCAAGCATACACTGCACAATATCATATGGACACATCAATGTCTAGGATGTCTACATGCATGACCATTCAAATGTGTGCCCTACTCCTAGCACATGGGCCCACGTCAACAGGGCCTCTAGGACATCCTCTAACCAACCCAACGTAACTCCCTCATGTGCCCAACCGTAACAGTCCATCCATCCACGGGTATACAGACTGATCCTCAGTCAGATAGGGGTCACTAGTCCTCAACTAGACCTATGACCCTCTCATGACAACCCGCACACATACCATGGTCAACCCAAGAGTCAGACTCACTAGAGTCCCAAACTGATCACTGCACAGGAGTAACCACCTCATCAGTCCTCAACGAACTGTCAACCGGACTCACCTATGGTCTCATCAACCAAGCACTAGAGTCTCGATATTCAAACCTATAACCTTGGGCCCCATATGCTGGTCTCCACAAGACTGGTGTATCCACCTCTCATAGAATTCTATATGTCTTCTGCCGAGTGAGCCGGCCGAACTCACTCGTTAGACACCCATAAATTCCTGGTGAGTTAACACCCACAACACAAGTCTCACGATGAACCCCAATACCATAACCGCGGGTAAACACACTACCACACCGCACCACAAGTTGCCCCACCATACAGGTGTCCTAACCTAGAACATCTCATCACATCACGTCGTACCATCCTTCGACCAATGAGCGGTCGAGCACATCCTCGACCTACTCGGTCATCCGGGGAATCACAAACCATACCAGCAGGAGCTGTCCCTCACCGCGTCGTCCCTCGACCTAGGCGAGCACCTCCTCAGCCTACTAGGTCATCTAGGGATCACAAACTATGCCAGCGGGAGCTGTCCCTCACCGCTCCATCCCTCGACCTAGGCGAGTACCTCCTCAGCCTACTAGGTCATCTAGGGATCACAACTATGCCAGCGGGAGCTGTCCCTCACCGCTCCGTCCCTCGACCTAGGCGAGCACCTCCTCAGCCTACTAGGTCATCTAGGGATCACAAACTATGCCAGCGGGAGCTGTCCCTCACCGCTCCATCCCTCGACCTAGGCGAGCACCTCCTCAGCCTACTCGGTCATCTAGGGATCACAACTATGCCAGCGGGAGCTGTCCCTCACCGCTCCATCCCTCGACCTAGGCGAGCACCTCCTTAGCCTACTCGGTCATCTAGGGATCACAACTATGCCAGCGGGAGCTGTCCCTCACCGCTCCGTCCCTCGACCTAGGCGAGCACCTCCTCAGCCTAATCGGTCATCTAGGGATCACCTCACCCGTCACACATTCGGGTATCAGAACTGCAAGGGGCTTCTAAGGTTACCTTGGGTGAACCAACATTCAGCCTGATGGCCTATCTAGGTTAACCTAGTTACTTCCCAGTTAGTCCCTAACTGGGACCTCCAGACACCTTGTTCTCTAAATCAGATCACGCCCCTCTCATAGGTACGTCCGGAAATACAAGATAGACCGACCATTTGATCCATGCAAGGGGTTACGACTACCCATTTCCAATCACAAGGGAGTCCGAATCCCAACCACGCATCCACTGCGCGGTCCCACATAACATCCTCACCCTAACTACCAGACAAGCTAGGGGGAGTCTCTAGATCCTGATGTTGCTTAGTTCCCATGCCCCACCGGCATCTCACATACGTTAGTTATATGTATGCACAATTACCTCTACGCCTACACATACTATTAACATAGTTCGTCACATAATCACCAGGTGTGTGCATCAGTATTTATCACTGGTTGGCATGTTAACATTCAAGCATGTTATAACGTCTAGCAGTCTAAACTAATTATCACATGATCGTATGATATATTACCAACACAATGCCTCACATCATAATCAGACATATACCACCACGTATTACATATATTCGCATGTTGGCATCTTAACACATTAACAATAAAAATAAACTCCAATCATGTCACCACACAATCGATCAATTATGACATCAGATAATCAACTTGTATATGCCTCTACGGGCATCGGGTACAAATACATCCGGATGGGGACCCGCCACATAATAGTATCAATAGTTCCCTTGCCGAGTGGCTCGTAATACCGAGGGCCCCCATTCGCCGCATTTCGTACCTGCACATTTGATAGGGAAGTAAGATGCATAGATGCATGCTGAAAGTGGTGGTAAGTTCCCTCACCTGTGTGTGCCTCAAAATCCAAAGTGAGAGAGACGGTACGCTGGGGTGAAAGGAGCTCAATCTGTTGAAAAAGAGCAAGGGAATAAGCAATCGGGCAACTGGAGTGCAAACGGGCCCGACGGGCCCGAAAACTAGGAAACTGGGCCGGGCTGAACAGAACCGGGCCGGACCCAAAGCTGGGCCGAGCTGAACAGAACTGGGCCGGGCCTGAACTGGGCCGAGATGAACAGAACTGGGCCGGGCCTGAACTGGGCCGGACCCAAAACTGGGCCGAGCTTGAGGCGGGCTGGACCGGCCCTGGCAAACCGGGCCAAATCAGGTCTGGGCCGAATCCGGCGAACCGGGCCGAATCGGGCAAACAGGGTTGGGTCATCGGGTCCAAGGCTGAACCCGACTGAGTCAACTCGGCAACTCCGAGTGACTCAGCCGAAGGAGAAGGGGAATGAGGGAGATGAGGGAAAGGAAAGGGAAAAGAAGGGAAAGCAAAAGAGGGGAAAACGGAGAAGGGAGTACCTCGGATCGGACGGCGGCGATCGGTGTCCAGCAAATCTGAAGAATCAGTGGCTGCTCGGGCCAAGGGGGAAGGATTCGACTCATCGGGGCCGGAGGAGCTCGAACCAACGTCGGAGGAGGAGGAGGGAGGTCAGCAGCAGATCCAAAACAGGAAGAAGAAGAAAAAATCGAGAGGGAAAAGAGAGAAGAGGAGAGGGATTGAGAGGGGAAAGAGAGAATCGGGAGGGAGGGAGATGAGGATGGCGGCGGCGGCGGCGGCGGAAATAGGGTTAGGGTTTGGAAGGGGGAAAGAGATGAAAAAGGGGGAAGAGAGGGTGAGCCGGCACTGTAGCGAGCTGCTACAGTGCCGCGCGGAAAGGGGAGTGTAGTTTAGAGTTTTGGGGGAGGGGGGTTTTAAGATAAGTTTTTTTTTTTCCAAAAATAAATAACTAATTTAAAACTCATTAAAAAAATCAAATGTCAGACATCGAGGAAGATAACGTGTGATTTTCAAACTTTTTACATGATAAAATATTCAATAATTCAAAATTACCAAAATGCCCTTCGAGTGTCCGAACTCAAAATCGGGCAAACCAGGACTCATCACGGGGTCCACACTGTCCGCACGGCTACCAAGACCCCAAAACTCCGAAATATCGGGTCGGGTCATTACATTGAGTGTGTTGGTCAAGGGGCCCCACACCTTGGGTTCACTACCAAAAGATAGAAATGGCAAGGGATATTAAAAAATGCCATTAGAATTCAAGTAGGATAGGCCACCTCCTTACTATTTAAAAAAAAGTGTCCTTCACCCTTAAGATTTGTTATTTTTGTTAAGGAGGTGGGGGTATTAAGGTAATAAGTCAAAGAGAGACCTATAAATAAGCCACAAGAGGCATACACGAATTACACAATTCATGTAAGCCTTGAGGAGTCGTTAGAGCTCTCTGTCTCTCCTTCTAGTTGGTGTTTTTTCCAAAAAGGTTAGTTTTTTTCTGTTCTACGCATCGCCACAAAAAAATTCATAACTGGGGTTTAGGATGGAATTTTACAATGAAAGTTGTTTTGTTGGATTCCAATTTCATAGATCTAGGTGATTTGATGCTCCAGATCTGATCTAAAACACGGACCAAAATCTGGTTTAGATCTGAGATACAATTTCACTCGGTTTTACTAAATAATTCATAACTTATTCATTCAACATCAAAACGATGAAAATTTGGTGTCTATTTCGATCTACACAAATAGATCTATCTCCAGTTATAATATGTTGAATTTTATATGGGGTTTGATACCCCAAACCATGTCTGCAAATTGGACCTAGTTGAAGATTGCTTAAAATTAGACATGTTTACAGTGTTGGATTGTGGGATTTTTATCTCAATCTCTGATTATCAAAACAATGGAAAATTGTGTATAATTTGGATCCCATGAAGATATCTATATCTAAAAAAAAAAAATATGAGAGGTATATTCAATGATTTGATGGGTCAATTATAGTATGCAAGATAGAAACCTCGGATGAGACTGCAAACTATTGAGCAGTGTACATGTCGGAGTATTTTGATCATAACTCAGGGTACGAATGTCTGCAGACGAACTAGATATCATTGTAATCCTTTCTCAGTGACCTATCCACTGTACAAATATGAGACCTTGGTTAGATTCTATCTAATACCAAAAAAAATTGTAAGATGGGTCAAATTCTGTTTTGTTTAACTCTTTTAAACCTTAAACAAATTGTAATTGTTTAGTACCCCCTTCGACTCGATTTTTTTGGACAAAACCAATGGGGTTTATTTGTCAAAATTATTGACTTATAAAAGGTTAACTGATAGAAAATTATTTTGGTCCAAAATTCTAATCAATGACAGTAAATTCGGGGACATGAAGCTTGTTGGAACTTGAAGTTGGTGGTGTGTCTGAACTTGATAAATTGCAAAGTTTAGGTGAGGGAACTTAACCTTGTTTATTGAATTATTTTGATTATGTTTTATCGTTCAGAAATCCGATTTGAATGTTTGGATCATTTGTTGTGATGTTAGTATGAGCATCTTGTGACTGCCTTGGTTGGATATCATGTGTATATTGAAATTGTCGACACATGTAATATTTGTTATTCGTCGCGTATTCATTGAATTGACTAATACATGTAACATTTGTTATTCGTTGTGTGTTCATTGAAATTATTAACACATGTTATATTGGTCATGTGTTTATTGGATTTGTTAATACATGTTATATTGTTAATCATTTATTATGATCATGTTAATGGCATACATGACATGGCATTCATGAATGAGATACTTTTTAATTCATCATGCATGAGCATCCACGTTTGAGTGGGTGATTTGTATTGTTTATTCACGTCATTAACCCTGCACTCCTTTGGGGACATTCGTCGTGCACATTCGTTTGGCTCTTGTTTCAATTGCTTGCACTCTCCTGTGGACATTCGTGGTGTACATTCGTTGGGTTAAGACTATTTGTGCACATGTGCTATGCTTAGCTAAGTCGATCTTTGCATTATCAGTTGATTTGATTCATTCGTTGAGATGCATGGGAAGAGGACACATGCATCAAAATTGCATTATAGCATGACATGCATTTTGAAAAATAATATTTGAATTTATTTGGAATTATTGTTGTATGCCTAGTTTATTATTATTACATGCACATTATTTGTATGGTTATTTTTCGTCACTGGGCATGGAGATCACCCCCACTTTTTAAGAAATCCATTGGAAGGAGAAGCCCGTTAGGCAGATCCGTAGGAGGCACTCTACTGGGAGCATTGGCTTAACTAGTAGTTGTTAATTTGTTAAGAGTTTTCTAGATTTCATTTGAGGAGTGAGACATAACAAGTATTACTTTGGTTTAATCATATTTTGGATTTGAGTTGTGCTTCTGTTTCCAACTTGTAGTTGGGGAAGCATTAACATTGATTTGATATTGGAGTTATCGTATGATTTAAGATTAGACCTCTTTATTGATAGAAAATTTTAGTTGTTTGACTATTGATTGACTCCATGCTAGATGAGGACTAATCCTACATGAACATGGTTAATTTATTGAAATATTTCGCACTCTAATTACTTACAATATTGTTAATTAAGAGAAAACACAAATATGGAGCCATAAATATGTTATTCCCGTTATCGGATCGTGTTCGATTCGTATAAGGCTCCGTTCCTTGTATTAGAATGGGCAGGTCCTTATAAGACCGAATATCATTATCAACCACTGGAAGTACATATGCCACCATGTCAGTTAACCGTGCAGGAATTCTAATCTCTATTCTTAGCCTACTGACTACAATGGAGTTTGTCTGCTGTGTAGACTCCTGAACTTGAGCTTCATATGTACCTGTGTCCTCAACAACTGAATCATCTGTGACATTATCACCTGTCTGAACAGGTATCACTGAAGTCATTGGAGCCTCAAACTCCACCTGTTGTAAAACACCCTTGGTCTTGTTCTCCTTATGATCACCCTTCTGCTTGAACATAACAGACTCAACAAATGTAACATCCCCGCTAAGAATCAATTTCTTCGATTCAGGGCACCAAAGTCTTTACCCCTTTACACCACTACTAAAGCCTAAGAATATAGCTTTCTTGGCTCTAGGATCCAATTTATTTTCTTTGACATGAAAATATGCAGGACAACCAAATACATGCAAAGAATCATAATCAGTAGCAAGTGTTCCAGACTATACCTCAATGAGTGTTTTACCCTCATTTGTAGCTGTAGGCAACTGATTAATGAGATGAGATGCATGTCACTGCCTCGGCTCCAAATGTTTTGCCCAAAATGTTTTGCCCAATCCAGCATTGGACAACATACATTGTACCTTCTCCAGTAAAGTACGATTCATTCGTTCTGCCACCCCATTTTGATGCAGTGTCTCTTTGATTGTGAAATGTCTCACTATCCCCTCTGCCTGACATATCTGCATGAATGGATCTGACTTATACTCACCACCATTGTCTGATCTGAGCCTTTTGATTTTTCTACCAGTTTGTGTAACACTTCAGAATTCCATGTTATCAATATTTACGGAATTTGCCATTTTAATTGTGAATTAACGGATATGAACCTTAGATGGGTAAGGTGTTGGGTCAATGGCCCAATTAGGACCCAACAGTTATGGTATAAGGTTCAATTTAAAGTAAATGGGTAAGGCATATTTAATTGGGTCAATGTTGCTATTTGGGTCAAAATGCCCAATTGGGACCCAAAGGGTCGTAGTTAACTTGGTTGACCACCAAGTGAGTTCAAGCCTAATTAAATGGGGCTGAATTAAAATGGTAATGCAATATATCTATAAATGAGGGATCTGGATTAAGTGGCATGCGCATAGAGGGAACTTGGAAGATTGCATACAGTTGTAGAGACTTGGAGTGGAAGCCAAGGTAAGGATATGCGTATGAGGTGTATGAGAATAAGGTGTCAACGGATGGAAGGTATGGATGGAAAGATTTTAGGAATGGGGTATTGTGCATACGGATGTGAGGTTTTAGGATGACATGGAAACGTATATTGACTAGATTTTAGGAGTTGAAATGTTGAATATGAGATATGCACATCCACGTTGATGCGCTAGAGTATCTTTAAAAGGAGTCCTTTCCTTTGTTAAGAGCGATATTAGGGAATTGCTAAATTGAAGGGTCTTGGCATCTTCTAAAGATAGGACCGACTGGAAATTTTATAAAACCAAGGTAGCCGAGCAAAGGAAAGGTAGTGCATATGAACGCTCATTCAAAGAGAGGCAGCAGCAAGATAAAGGGGCGCACGGCATACACAAATCAGGGGAAGGATTGTCGTTGGGTGCTCTATCAATAAGGAGTTCTCAGCAGTGTGCAGAGAAGAGGGCAGCCAGCTGTCTGAAAGATCAAGTAGAAAGAGGAATACAAACAAAAGAGGCTAAGGAAGGAAAATGATCGGAAGAACAAGTCGGAGTGAAGGAAAATTGGAGGAGTCGCGGAACCGGTAAGTATTTTGATAATTTTGTTTAAAGAAAGGAACCATAGGGTTCGGCCATAGTGTATGGCCGAACCCCATGGAAGAAAATTGGAGAGATGAATATAGTAATTTAATGAAAGGATGAACCATAGGGTTCGGCCATATGTATGACCGAACCCCATGGAAAGACATTGTTTATTTTATGGGTTTTTGAGGGATGAAAACCATGGAATGTTATGAATGTTTTAAAAGGGTTTAAAATGGATATATGGTTAAGGACATGGTTCGGCCGTTGCATGGCCGAACCCTAATTTTATTATGGCTAAGATGCTAAGCATGAATTATGTATGAAATAGGTGGAAGATCAAGGATTAAAAGGGGGACCAAAGTCAAATGAGTGAGGTTCGGCCATGGTGTATAGCCTAGGGTTTATTTTATGGACTTGAAAATGGTAATGGATGCAATGGAGAAATTGGAAAGCTAGACATCATAGGGTTCGGCCATGGTGTATAGCCAAACCCCATGAACCAATTTTATGGATCATTTATGGATCTAATACGTCTAACTGAATGAAGGTTGTAAATGGTGAATGAATTATGTATGGATCACTCTTGGACTTGGGGTAGTAAATAATGAAGCAATTTTATGGATATTATGTCTATGTATATTTTAAATGAATGGAGGATTATTTGGAGGATGCAAGTATCGACTTATGTTTATGGACCTAAGATGGTGAACCATTTAAAGGAGAAGTTAGAAATGAAACATCAAGGGTTCGGCCATGGTGTATGGCCAAACCCCATGAACTTGTTAATGGGTCATTTGTGGGTCTTTGTATAATTTAAATGAATGGTTTACCAAACCAAGGGATGAAAGGAATTATTAGGGCTTTATTTTATGATTTATGAATCAATCATGAATCCATGTTATGGATCAGTTTTGGACCTAAACATAAGGTGATGGAAACCATGGTAATATTTTAAATACGTAAAATTAATGGGCCATGGGTTCGGCCATGGTGTATGGCCGAACCCCATGGGGAAGGTTTGATGGACTTAGGGTTTATGTATGTTAGAATAAATGAATGAGAAGTGATATGATCTTTGACGTAAGTTAAATGAGTAAAAATGGAACTAAAACTACAGAGGTGAGGTTCGGCCATAGTGTATGGCCGAACCCCACAAAGTTGAGTTTATGGACTTAGATATAAATAGAAATCAAATTGAACATGGTGTGATTGATTGTTGTGTAATAAGGTGACGGGACCTCACAAACGGTGCGCGATCGTGAGCGGTTGCCGGATTAAGAAGCAAGGACACTTAGTGGTCTTTTGGTAAGATTCTACCTTTTTGAAACATGGTTTATGTATGATGGTTTTTATCTTATTTTGATGAATTAATGTTGTAAAGGATATGTTTCAAATGTGGGTTTTAATGCTATATTTATAATATAAACTAGCATATGTTTCAATAGCATCTCATGCATGGCATGGGGTGAAGGTTATGTAACTGGAGGGGGCACACTCCGTCGGGGCGTCCGAAAAACCTATGTGGGATACCTTGATGTGCATTTTCATCAAAAAGAAACCAGAGGGGCCACACTCCATCGGGGCGTCCGAAAGACCTATGTGGAGGTACTTATATGTACTTGTGATGGGTGTAACTCATTGTATTTGACACCATGACATGGCATGGTTTATATGATTTTTGACATTATGATATTATCTATGATTTTTACTAACCATGTGTAGACCCTAATGGAATACCTATTGAGTGCGTTGTTCTAACGCCCGACTTTTACCCTAGTGGATGATACAGGAAAGGAAAGGGACGATGAACGCGAAAAGGGTCAAGCATAGGAGCTTGAATGTTTTTGGTTATTATTTGCTTAAGATACTCATGGACTTGTAATTTGAGTAGATAGAATTCGGCATGTAATAACTTAGATAACTTTGCTATGGTCTGAATGGTTTGTTGGATATTTTAAGTTAACTTTAATTATGATTAAAGACTTGACGTACTTTGCTATCTAAAATGGAATAAAATTAGATTATATTATAATTCCGCAGTTATGATTTTAATCCGCATGTTTATATTGTTATGTGTGAACCATTTTTATAGACTTAGTCCATGCACACATAGGGTTGGCCAGTTAAGGGTCGGACTTTAGAAGTTCGGACTTAACTTCCGTCGTGACGTCCGGCTCTCTATCAACCTTTTAACAAAAAAATACTCTGATTGTTCGAAAGCGAGTGAAAAAGGATGGGGCGTTACAGTTTGAGTCTCAATCATCTTCTTCCACTTCAGGAACTTATCCAAGACTTCATTTTTATGTTGCATGGTGTACACCCATACACATCTAGAGAAGTCATCAATAAAAGTAACAAACTAATGCATACCACTCAAAGATGCAACTTTGGTAGGTCCCCATAAATCTGTATGAACATAATCTAGTATCCCCTCAATGCGATGAATAGTTATGCCAGGATCGAAACCTATCTCTGATACCATTTGTAGTGCAAAATCAAATTTAATACAACAAAACGGGACCAATCCACTACAAGAAATCAATCACACATAAAAGAAGACGTAGATTTACTTGGTTCAGCTAAATGCCTAAGTCCACGTGCAATACAAAGAGTTTACACTAAATCTGAGAGGAAGATACAAAATTACATGCTCTCACTCTCACTTACACTCACCTCTTTCCCTATCTTCTCTTCTCTTTTCCCACTCTTTTTCACTATCTGTTACATACAATTATTTTTTCAAAAACCAAAAAAGAAAGAGATGCACCAATGGCCTAAACAAACTAAGAGTAGGATGAGTCAAATCGAGCCAGACAATATTCAACACTCCACTTGTAATGATTGAGGGTTAAAGCCCTATTGTACATAAAAAAATTCATTTTCATGGAAAATGTATGACTTTTATGATGAAAATTGTAAAATTACACACACAGGGTTTAGTGACTTCCTTAATCAAGGAGAGACTTTTCAATCTTATTTATAGAGAAAGATAAATACAAATCTGAAAAATATAAATGAGGAAATCCCTATATATGGAAATACAATATTTAGTAAATTCTAAATATATTTAACATCTAAATATATCTTTAAATATATCCTAATACTCTTGTACAAGCTGTAGCGTGTATGAAAATAACGCACAGCTTGCCCATAAGAAAATAAATCTTTGCCTAAAGATATAAGCGCGGTGAGAAATGTCGCATTGATTGGCCATATAGCATACGTGTCGAACATGCAGGCAGCACTAAAAAAGTAATGCGATAGTCGAGAGCTACCAAGAAAGAAGATGACGCCGGCAGCAAGAGGAGATCTAAGCAGCCAGAGAAGATCCCTCAGTTAAAGAGAGCAAACCACTGATGTGCAGCGGGCAGAGAGAAGAGGAGTGTTGGTCTAGAGAAATGAAAAGACTGCAGATATCGTGGCTGCTAGGAAAAGAGAAGCATCACTGGGCTGGAGAAGAGATGAACCGATCTGAAGGAAGATAGGCTCCGACAAACAAGATCTGAAGGGTACAGATTGTCTGAGAAAAATAGAGACGCCGGCGTGCAAAGAGAGGAGAAGGTGTTGCTTGCTGGATCAAAATGAAGAAGATGCAGAGGGCGTCAATGACGACGGGGCAGGTTGACGAGGCAGTAGAGGCAGTGACAGTGGCTTGCAGAGACAGAGTCGAATGAGAGAAAGACCTCCTGTGCGCAGATCTGGTAGGAGAAGGACACGCGACCTCGGAATGTTAGAGAGAGGAGAGTTGGGACGAGAAGATATACTCGTCGTTGGAAGAAGAGGAAAGCAAATCTGATGCTCTGTTTGAAGACGACAAAAGCGGGGAAGTGGGGTTGCTGCGATGGATAGAGAAAAGGGTTGTGGGCGCTATTGGAGGATAGATTTGAACAGAGAGGCAGATCCAGACTGCGTGGAGAAGTCGGCGGGACAGAAGATACGTCGTTCAGATTTGAGTGTCCGGGCAGCTGATCTGAAGAAGGAGCATAGACAGGTCGTCGAGCATAGAAGGCCAACACTTGAAATGTAAAGAGCTTGCACGGTCGGGCGAACCAAGACAGATGGCTCAGATCTGAACAGGGCGTCTCAAATCTAGAAGGAAGATAGAAGGGACAACAACGATCGCCGAAGAGAAATAGAGAAACTGGTGCGAGGCAGACCAGAGCAGAAGAAAAGTAGATCCAAGTGTTGGTGCCGATCTGAGCATCCAAAGCAGCAAGTGAGTGGCGGTTGTCTCTGTATGAAGGGGCAGAGAAAGACATCTGAGAGAACCAATGCTGGAGAAGACGAGAATCAGCGTCGCTGGAATGCTGGTGAAGACGAGCCAGAATGCAATGAGGGATCTGCAAATCTGAGAGAAGAGGATAGATCTAGGTGGAAGCAAGAATGGCGAGATAGAAAGAGACAGCGCCGCCGGCCAGATATGGTATGAAGCAGCAAGCAGGGAAGAGAAAATGGCAGCCAATGGACGTCAGGTGTCTGATACACCTTGGATACACCGTTGAAGAAGAGGAAGGACGCTGTTGAGAGCCAGATTCGAAGCAGATGTGTATTGCAGTGGCAGATCTAAGAGAGATCTCGATGGGCTGCCTTAGTGAGAGAAAAGAAGGAAGAGATAACAAGAGAGGCTGCTATGGAGGAGCAAATCCGGGAGAAAGCCATTGGTGCTAAGGGTCTCGTACAGGGCTGGGAGAGGGGTTTTTCTTATTTTATTTTTCATGGTTTGAACAAAAGGAATATCCTGTAATTCAATTGTCCCCTCCTTCCGCCGGATGTGACCGAGAACTCTACGCGGACAGAGAGTCGAGAATGAAAAAAAAAAAAATATTAGATTGATATTAGGCACTGTACCATGTAGAATTACACACATAAGATTTAGTGTGTGTGTTTTAATCAAGGAGAGACTCTTCAAACTTATTTACAGAAAAAGATAAATACAAATCTGGAAAATATAAATGAGGAAATCCCTATATATGGAAATGCAATATTTAGTAAATCCTAAATATATTTAATATTTAAATAAATGTTTAAATATATCCTAATAAATATAAGTTCTCGCTTTTCTCTTTGTTGAACGGGTGATGGGCTGATCTTCCATAAGAAATCATTGACTCATTACTTACAACATTTAGGCTCATCATAACTCAAAAACATAAATGCAAATCATTCTTAGGTGGAATTTTTCAAGTTTTTAAAGACTTGAAAATTCCATACCTACAGTGGGTATATAGTTTTTAAGAGAAGTGTCTCTTACACCATCGAATTCTGTTACTTTTACTTTTTAGTGTTATTGAGTTCTAAACCCATCTTAGAAGAATCATGTGGATTTCCTTGGTCTCTACTTTTATACTTAATGAGAATTCTTAGTCAGAAGGATCCTATTAGAAAGAGATCCTATGAAAAGTATTCTCCAAAAGTTAACAATAAAACTATGAGAAAAATTCATTTGACAATGCTTTGGTCCTTTCGGATCAAATTTTTTGTTCAAAATTTCAATTTGATTGTCCATTTTGGTTATGTAATTCCTCATTAAAAATTAAGGGAAATTTTGGACTGAAAATTTCAAGTTTGGCCGGCATGAATTGAAAATGCCCCCATCTCAGCCAAAATTTTGGTTTGCTGCAGTAGTTTCAAAATTTGAAAAACAGGGAAAGATACCATCATTTTCATGTGAAGTGGGCTAAAATAAAAAGAATGGATTTTGGCAAAACTTTTTCTTTAGCACAGGGAGACAACGTTTGATTTGTGCAAATTGCCATGGAAAAACATTGAATGTCTCAATCCGGAATGCATTGATTCACACTGCCCTGAATCATTCATGTTTTCATATTGAAAGGCGTAATTGTTTCTCACTGAAAACATGAATTCTGGAGCTCTCAGTCATCATGAAGAGTATAGCAGTTGACATTTTTGCCTTTGTAATAAAAAAATCGATGAACTTTCTTTCATTTCTGGTCCTAACGATTCTTTCATATATATATATATATATATATATGAAAATATCTTTTGCAAGAAGTGCAGTTACCAATGAATTAATTACTACCCCACATCACATCATAAAGGGTCATGAGATGGGCCAGTAATGGTCTTATTTAACCATCCATTTTATCTCTTTACATTGGATGACCATAAAGAATGGAGGTCTTAGATGATTATAAGCTTCTTCTTCCCCATAGCACAACCCAATGAATCTAGACATCTGGTGGAGAAATAAGGCTCCCTCATTTGACTTATTGACTGTAATAAGTTGGGGAAGTCCTGAAGCCACTAAACAAAGGAAAAAAAACCAAGAAACAAAGAAGGGGATGATGATTGTAAATCCGGCTACACCAATGCACAGGGGATTTTGCTAATTTATAATACCCTTTTAAATATTACTTGATCAACTTAAGGTGCAGAGGAATAAATTAGTGTGTGAGTGAGCAATCAACATTCTAGGATCAAGATGATGCAAGCAATCAAACCATAACACCAATCATCACAGATGCATAATGATTTATAGTGGTTCGGTTCACTTGAACGTACATCCACTCTTAGACTCACCCAACTTTGGACTATCCAGAAATGCACTATGAAAGGGTTTCTCACCCCCACAATACACCTAATGAGTTTCGACCACCTTTAGTTTACTGCTCGACTCCTATTTTTTATGGTGGTTTGGGCTCAAAGCTCTAGTCCACCTTACAATGATGATGTTTAAATAAACAAAGAAACACTTGCCCTGGATTGTGATGAACTTGAGTAGTTGTGTTTCTTCAAAGATCTCCTTGCTTCGGTCTTTAGATCTGAATCTTCACAGGTGCAGGCAACTGCAGCAAGAATGCAAGGGTAGGACAAAAGGATTCTACAGGGTGTCCTAGATGGTTTTCTCAAAGTATCTTCTTCCTTAAAGGATTGGACATCTGCCTAGATTTTCATGAAGGTTTGGAAGGAAGAGATGGAAGGAAATGGCCTGGAATACCCTCTAATAGATTAGGGTTTTGTTTCTGGTTTCACTAGAGTATAAAACTAATAGAGGCCGGGTATATATAGACTTTCAACTTAAACTAACGGCTAGTTCCCGAGGGCCTTGGGAGCCTCCTTGAGGGGATTGGGAGCGCCCTCAAGGGGCTCGACTACCATATTTGGTAACATCAACTCAAAGTCAACTTGTGGTCAAATATGGAAGTACAACTGGATGGCGAACGGCTAACCTCGAGGGGCTCGGGATTCCTCGAGGGGTTCAGACTGGGAATGATGAAAAACGATAGACAGTTCCTGCTGCCGAGGGGCTCGGACTAGGAAAAAATGTGTTTGTCCATAATTTGTGCTTTAGCCCTTGCTTTCATAATGGGGTTTTCCTTAGGTCACCTAATTGATGCCTAGGGTCAATCTATGTTTAACATACCTGAATAAGTTGCCAAACACACGATGAGATGTCCCGATAAGCTCAGACCTCGAATCTTCTGATCTTCACATCTTCCAAGCATCCAAGGCAAGTAGACACACTTGGTCACGGAATTGACAATACAAAAGCTCGGTCCAACTGAGGCACTAACAATCTCCCCCTTTGTCAATTTCATGACAAAACCTATACTCTAACGATGACAACCCCTTTTTGAACAAAATACAAGCCTTGAAAAAAAGAATTACAATACATTTAATGACCATTTACAAGACTTGACTCTCTTGTTCTTTCTTTTTTCTCCCCTTGAAATCATGTCTGAAAAAAAAATTTGCAAACGGCCACAGGCATCTAGGTGGGATTTTGAAGTTTCTCCCCCTCAACATTAGTTCCATTTTGTCCCCCTTTTTGTCATATATTGACAAAGGAAACTATAGAGAGACACATAATAAAGTAATGGAGAAAAAAAAGTTCAAGAATTCACCAAACATATACAAAAAAAAAAATTCATTCATACCAAAAGATTAACCAAATTGAAACAATGAATGATCCACCACCTAGCCAAGTTTTCATATCCTCAAAAACACCATTTCCTATAAGGCATAGGGAAGATCTGAAAAATATCACAAACCTAGCCTATGTAACACCCCAGATTTTACTCAGCTTATAAATTTATTGGATGGGCCCACTTGGATTGCAATTTTATTTATTAATAAAGAAGTTTAATTGAATTTAGAATTAAAAAGTTGAAATGGACATTAGATGTGCAAGGAAATGGGTCAATTACCAAATTAAGACCCAATGGGTCATAGGTGATCTTAATTTAAAAATAATTGATGAATTAGATCATCATACATAAATTACATAATAGGAGGGGATAATGGAATTAAAATAATAAAATAAAATGGTATATGGAAGTTTGAAAATAAGTGGGTAAATTTAGTTAAGTTAGTGCATTTAATGCATTAAAGTCCACCTCATCAAGTGAGGTGGCATGTGGGTGATGTGGCATTGACAAGTGGCATCCATGTCATCACATGGAAGCCAACTAAGCAAGGATGCCACGTCATCAATGTAACACCCCAATTTCTCAATGAAATGGATAATTACGAAAATACCCCTGGATTGGTAAATTTATTAATTATGATGTTAAATGAGAAAATAGTAGGGCCCATTACTCAAACTAAGACCCTATGAGCACATTATAAATGTCAAATTTGATTGGATGGGTAATGTACATCAATTTGGGTCAATATAGGTAATTGGGGCAAAGGACCCAATTGGACCCAATGGGTCGTAATGGACTTATTAGACCATTGGGTGAGCCCAAATTTAATGGGGTTAAGCTGAATTGATTGGAAATCAAGTGGAGCAAAAATGGGTAGGCTTGAGGTACATGGGAAAACCACATACAATTGGTTAAATCAGCCCATAAATGGGTCATGTTGTCAAAACGGGTCAAGGAGCTAAATGGGGACCCAATGGGTCGAGTTGACTATGGTTGACCGTGTGGGCCCTCAAATGAGCTCAATGGTGAGTTAAATCAGGTTGGGTGGAACTGAATTGAGTTGGTTTGGAATTAAGAATGAGTTGACTCAAGTGCATTAAATGAGTATCATTTAATGTGGTGAGTTGGGCTTGTGAGTGAGTGAGTCAAAATGGAAATCAAAGGGGCAGTAAAATCAGTGAGTTAAAGGGGAGATGAAGAGGTGCATGAGTCTCAAGCCACACAATACAAGTCCCACACGTTGGGGACTTGTGGTGTGAGCTTCCATGCAAAGTCTTAAATGGAATTGATTTAAATGAGATACGATTACATGGGGTTGCCAACGGTTGCATTGGCTGGTGCCAATGGATGTCTTGGTTGTGCCAAGTGACCCTTTGAATTGATCAAGAATTTATGAGGGAAATTGAGAGGTTAAGTGGCTGAATTACAAAAGAGGAAGACCACTCATTTGGCCGATTTTCACACAAAGGAATCCTAAGAATCCTCATCTCTCTCCCTCTCTCCAAACTCTTTCTCTTGGCTGAACCAGCAGTGGTGTTTCCACCAATTGATCAAGCATAAACCAGCAAAGGAAGGGAGGCTAAGAAAGTTGGAAGTAAAGAGCAAAGGCAAGAGGAAAAGCTTGGAAAATTTGGTAAGTATTTCCATGGGTTTTTTGTTTAGCAAAATGGGATTAATGAATCATGATTTGGCCATGTCTTGGCTGAATCCATCAAGGATTAGACCTTGGATGGTGTTTTACAAAAGTGATGAAAAATGGATCAATGGGTTCGGCCACTTTGGATGGCCGAACCCCATGAAAAGAATTGGTTAATTTTGATGGTTTTTGTAAGATAAAACCATGCAAGTGTTGGACTGTTTTAGATGTTTAAGATGCAAGTTTTGAAAAGGTTTAAATCATGATTTTGAGTGTCATGCTTTGGGCCATGGACTAACCGATTGTATCAAGGAATTTAACCTTGGATAAAGGTTGTGTAAATGGCAGAAATATATCATTGGGTTCGGCCACCATGGTTGGCCGAACCCCATGAAAAGAGTGGATTAGGTTCATGGTTTTGAAGTCTACAAACCATACCTATGGTGGAGGTATTTACATGTTTTAATTGGGTCATGTTATGGCTGAATCCTATTGTTTGTATGGCTAAGATGCAGTGGATAAATTATGTAAGATTATTGGAAGAATTGCATCAAAAGGACCATATGGTTCGGCCATGTCAATGGCCGAACCCCATGGGTCATTTTATGGGTGCTTATGTGATTTAAAATGGAAATATGTTTGCTGCTTTGGGTCAGCCATTGGATGGCTGAACCGTGTAGTGATCATGGCTAAAGGGTAGAGTCCAATTGGTATGTAAATAATGGAATCCTTGAGCAAAAGAACCATAATGGTTCGGCCATGTGTATGGCCGAACCCCATGGACTGTTTTGATGGGAGATTATGGTTTGTTTTATGATTTGGATTAAGGAATCATACATGATAATTATGGAACAATATGAAGTATTTAAAAAGGGTACCAAGTGAACATTTGGACAAATCATGGGTCGGCCATTTCATGGCCGAACTATGGGGTACTATGGCTAAGTTAGGACATGGAGGTTTAAATGGGAAAGCCATAGGGTTCAGCCATATGTATGGCCAAACCCCAAGGACCATGGTTATGGTGTTGTGAATCAATTTTATAGAAATAATTGGTGGTTTTAAAGTTAGTGCATGATAAAGTTATTTATTGGTAGCAATGGCATAAAGGTAATTATTGATGAAATGATCAAAGATGGAATGATCATAGGATTGGATGTATGGACCCAAACCTAAGTGGTATGGTTCAGCCATGTTGTATGGCCGAACCCTACCAAGGTATTTTGTGGTATATGATGTTTAATAAGGATTAAATAAAAGAGAGATCAAAGGAAAAAGGGAGGTTAAATTCTAAGTTGATGAGGTCCGGCCATGGGTATGGCCGAACCCCACAAGATGACTTTTGGGTCTTAAGATGTGAATGGAAATTTAAAATGATAGTACGATTGACTTGCTGTTACATCACAAGGTAACGGAATGTGAACGGCGTACGAGTCGTGAACGGGAGACGCTAAAAAAAGATCGAATCACTGAAGTGAATCTTCTGTAGGTTTCCTACCTACTTGTAACCACAGTTTTATCTTGGTTTTTATGAGACTCATGTTTATTTTATTGGTTTTGAATGATGGATATTATTTACATGTTTTTATATGTACATTGGCATCTCATGCATGGACATGGGATGATGATTGTGGAAACCGGAGCCCACACTCCGTCGGTATGCCCGTGATGCAACTGTGGGGCCTCCTTAGGCGATGAGGGTCCCGCCAGGAGGATTATCTGACGGTTATGGAAACCAGAGCCAACACTCAGTCGGAATGCCCGTGATGCAACTGTGGGGCCTCCTTAGGCAGTGAGATTCCCTCCAGGAGGATTAATATGTTGATATAAGACACGTCAAGTGATGGCTATATGCATGTGTGATGGGGTGGGGCTCATTACATTTGCATACATACATAGCATGGTTTTATATGTTTTGATAATCATACATTTGATATATGCATGATTTATAATCTAACCATGTGGTAGCCCTGATCAGGAACCTACTGGGCGCGTTGATCTAACGCCTTAATTATATTCTTAGAGGATAATGCAGGAACAAGGAAGGGGAAAGAGAAGGTTGATGACCAGGAGAGGGAGCCAAGCGTAAATGCTTGAGTGCTGGAATGAATTTATAATTGTTGTTATTTGAATACTTTATTATGGACATGTAATAATGTAGTTATCTGCTATGCTTTGAGTATGCCTTGATGAATCTTAATTTGGTTTAAGTAATCTGAAAAGAATGACTTGTGCTTTGCTATCTAATCAGTTTATTCCGCAGTTAGTCTAGTTTATTCCGCATGACATTGTTTAGTTCCATGTGTGGTTTGTTATCGTGGGTTTAGTCCACGCACACATGGGTGGCCAATTAAGGGTCGGACTTGGGTAGTCCGGACTTAGTTCGCATCGTGACGCCGCCCGCTCTCTTCCGGTGTTATTCTATTATTATTTAAAAAAAAAATAGACTTTGATTTTCTCGGAGAGGGCGAGGCATTACAATCAAGTGACGTGGAAAGTAGAATTGAGGTGGCATATAAGTGGACGTGACACATCAAGTGACATGGCAAATGTGGGACCCAAGTGCCATGTGGTGACCAGGTCACCACATGCATGGTCGACCATGGCATAGGTTGACTTGGTCAACCACTTTTAAATTTGAATCTTGAATTAGGATTTTTTTTAAGGGGTCTTAAGTTGAGAAGATGAAAGGATAAGATGGAAGGCTAAGATTTCATCTAAGGAAAGATCTAGGGTGGAGATTAAGAGTTGGGGAATCTTGTCTAGGTACATTGTACCTAGACACTTAGGAACCCAAGGGTCTTCACCTCAAAAGCAATGAAGCCACCCTTGGGAAACCAAGAGCCTCCTTGGTTAGGGCAAGTCATTATGAGAGGGAGGGATAAGATTAGGGTTTTAATATAAAAACACAAACCGAAGGGCATCCCAAGCCCCTTGACAGATCCCCCCCCCCCCCCCCCCTTCTCTCTCTCTCGCAAGAATTTCTGTCCACTCCTCTCCTCTCTCTCCCATCTCTACCTCCATACACTTGAAGATTTTGAAGAACAAAGAAAGGAGAATAAGAACTAAGGAAGAAGAGAAAGATCAAAAGAAGAGAAGGAGATTCAAAAGCCAAAGAGGAGAAGCAACTCATTGAAGGAAATGTATGTCTAGACTTAATAAAATCAATGGGGATTAATCTAAGGAAACCATAGATTCGGCCATGGAGTGGCCAAACCCATGGGTTCCATGTTGGTTGGAATGAACGGTAAAAAATGTTATAAGGCCATGAAGTTGGAAATTCATCCAAAGGATGGTTATGGGTTGAAACAAAACAACTATGAGATTAATCCGGACCATCATGGATTCAGCCAAGATATGGTCAAATCCATGAGTCTAATATTTTAAGGGTTTTGATGAAAACCAACCATGATGGTTCGGCCATGTTGTATGGCCAAACCCTAACCTTGGCTAGTGGCTAGTAAATATATTGAGTAAGCATTGAAGATGGAATCCATGTTTAAACATGATTAAGGATGGATTTGAAGGAGAAAATAATCAAAGAACAAGGTTCAGCCTCTTGCATGGTTGAACCCTATTTTTTTATGGGGATCATTTGAGGACTAAAAGAGATATTAGATGAGGTTCGGCCATGTTATATGGCCGAACCCCATTGATGGGTTTTTGTAAACATGAGCCCCATTGAGGGTCTTAACCGGTTTAAGGACTATGATGCATAAATACGTTGAGAAATGGACATGGAACTTAGATGGAAATAGGGATGATGAAATTAAAATGGAAAATCAAACTAATATGTATGTTTGAATTTGATGAGGTAAAGAGTCTTACAAAGGAATCGCGATTCGTCACACGCGACCTTTAGTGTTATCCTTGCTAGACAAGAAAGGATAGTATATATCGGACATTGGTAGGATTCCTACCTCATTGAGAACACTATGGTAATATGATACTTGTTTTATTCAAAATATGATGAATACATTGGCTAAATAAATTGTATATGATTATGAGTTGATTTTCAATTGTATGATGTATTTTAAATGAAACGGCATTCTTGCATACATTACCTCATGCATGGCATGGGAGGGAACACATATGATCAACAAGCCAAGTCCTAAGCGGTCCGGATAAGACTTGGGCTTGAGATTAGCTTATATGAAGCTATATGAACTGTTGAGATTTGGCCGCGTCCAGTTGATAGAAAAGTACGGCGTAATTGGGCCAAATAGCTCATGAGTAGTTAGTCCCGAAACCCTGGGCAGAGGGAGGAGCCCACACTCCGCCGGCAATCCCGGTTAATTTGTGGATGGGTATACAGTGCCCTGGTGGTTGCCGCCTCAAACATTATGGACATAATTGGCCTACGAAACCATTGATTGATTTATGATGTGATTGGGTATGGACATTGGGTGGGATTTCATTTGGCATTGACACCCATGACATGACACTTATGTTAGCATGATTATGATATGGACGTCATGCACTGTTTTATTACTTCCAAGATATTTTTACAAATATGCCATTAATGATGTCTAAACCCTTGATTTATGATATTCTAATATTACCCCTATGTGTACCCTAACCCTAATTGGAATACCTACTGGGCATGTTGACTAATGCCCTACTTCTACCTTATAGATGTTGAAACACGAAATGCTAAAGAAAACGATGTAGGACCAGAAGGGAGCCAAGCGTGACCGAAAAAAGGATTAGTAGGAGCTTGGAAGATTAAAGTTTAATTTGCTTAGTTTTGATTTTAATGATGTATTCGGAGGACTTGCATTTTAGGTTGTAATAATTTAGACTATTTGGGACACTTTAGAACTTATTTGCTATGGTTTGATAATTCCTAGTTTTATTTAAATTTTATGGTGATTGGCTTTCCTTGCCAAATGATGTTAAGAAAATGAATAGCATCTTATTCATATAAATTATTCCACAAGTAGTAAGATAAGCATGTGTAAATGTTTTAGTAGACTTAGTCCACGCACACATAATAGTGGCCAGTCAAGAGTCGAGTTTTGGGAACTCGGACTTGATTCGCATTGTATAGGCCCGTCCTCTCTCACTTATAATATATATATATATATATATATACTCTAATTTATGCAAGTGAAAAAGGGCGGGGCGTTACAGTTCGTATCAGAGTGAAACCTGAAGTTTTGAGTCTCACAAAGTAAGATTAATACGGTATCATGTCTTCGTGACAGGTGAGAATCCCAACTGACCGACTCCTCGGAGTCCACTGCATGGGGGTCAGAATAATTTAATTTGATGAGAATTAGACTGTAAGCATTCAATCTGTGAACAATCTTTGATGAGAAAAACAATAGCAAGGGAATGACAATCACTATAAATTGTAGAATTATCAAGCATAGTGAAATAAGTCATTTAAAACAGGTTGGAGAGTTTGTATTCACTACCGAAAGCTGAACACTGCTACTCAAAAGGATCACTTCCCCCTTTCATTCATTGATCAGATGCTTGAGCGTTTAGCTGGTCATGTATTTTACTATTTTCTCGTTGGTTATTCCGGTTATAATCAAATCTGTGTTGCTCCCGAGGATCAAGAGAAAACCACCTTCACCTGTCCGTTTGGTACGTTCGCCTACCATCGCATGCCTTTTGGGTTGTGGAATGCACCTGCTACCTTTCAGCGGTGTATGATCAACATATTTTCAGACATGGCAGAGCGATTTCTCGAAGTCTTTATAGATGATTTCTCAGTTTTTGGTTCTTCGTTTGACATTTGCCTATATCACCTAACCCTTGTGTTAGTCCGATATAAAGAAAAGAACCTAGTACACAATTGGGAAAAATGTCACTTCATGATGAAACAGGGTATAGTTTTAGGTCACAATATATCAGACAAAGGAATAAAAGTTGATAATGCTAAGGTCGATTTGATCTCTCTTCTTCCACGACCCCAAACTATTAAAGAGATCAGATCATTCCTAGGTCATGCTGGTTTCTACAGGATATTTATCAAAGATTTTAGTAAAATTCCAGACCTCTTTGTAGACTCCTAACTAAGGATGCTAGTTTCGATTTTGATAATGAATGCGTTCACGCCTTTGAAAAACTGAAAGTTGCATTGAACTCTACTCCGATTATTCGACCTCCTAATTGGTTTGTTCCTTTTGTGATAATGTGTGATGCTTCTGACTACGCCGTAGGAGCTGTTTTAGGTCAAAGGGTCTATAAGTTACCTCATGTTATCCATTATGCGAGCAAAATGCTGAACGATTCTCAATTGCACTATTACACCACGGAAAAGGAATTGTTGGTAGTTGTTTTTGCACTAGACAAATTTTGATCTTACCTTGTGGGTTCGAAGGTCATTGTCTACTCTGATCATGCTGCTATCAAGTATCTTCTGTATAAGAAAGAAGTTAAGTCCCGCTTGATCCGGTGGATTCTCTTGCTACAAGAATTAGATATTGAAATTCGGGACAAGAAAGGTTCCGAGAATGTGGTAGCAGACCATTTGTCTAGATTGGTAACAGAATTCTCGGATGACCTGATGCCTATTACTGAGTCCTTCCCTGACGAGCAACTCATGTCAATTACCCAAGTACCTTGGTTTGCAGATATTGTGAATTATCTTGTCACTAGTCTGATGCCTGAGCATTTGAATAAACAAGATAAGTCAAAGCTTATGGTAGAAGTCAAATTCTTTATCTAGGATAATCCGTATCTGTTCAAATATTGTTCGGACCAAATCATTCGTCGTTGTGTCCCGGAGCCCGATCACATCAGTGTCATTAAGTTTTGTCATGATCAGGTTTGTTGAGGTCATTTTAGTTCGAGAAAGACCACTGCGAAGATTTTGCAGTGTGGTTTTTACTGGCCTTCCATGTTCAAAGATACCCATACCTACTATGTTCATGTGAAAGATGTCAGAGGTTAGGTAGTTTGTCTCGTCGTAATATAATGTCGCTAAACCCAATTTTACCTGTTGAGCTTTTTGATGTTTGGGGAATTGATTTCATGGGACCGTTTCCTAATTCCTTTGGTAATCTTTACATTTTAGTAGGAGTTGACTCTATCAGTAAGTGGGTAAAAATGGTAACTGCAAAATCAATTATCATAAAGTTGTCATTCGTTTCTTAAAAGAGAATGTTTTCTCTAGATTTGGAATACCACGAACCATCATCAGTGATGGGGGAAAGCACTTTTGTAATCGCCCGTTTGAAACATTGATGAAATCATATGGGGTGATACATATGGCTGCTACTCCTTATCATCTGTAAACAAGTGGGCAAGTGAAAATTTCAAACCGAGAGATAAAACATATTTTGGAGTACAGTTAATCCATACAGTAAAGACTGGTCTTTACGACTTACTGATGCACTTTGGGCATATTGTATTGCATTCAAGACGATCATTGGTATGTCACCCTATAGGATGGTGTATGGGAAAGTTTGTCATTTGCTTGTTAAGTTAGAGCATCGTGCATATTTGGCTATCAAGCATATGAATTTTGCTCTAGACAAGGCTGGGCATCATAGAAAGCTCCAGTTGTCTGAATTGGATGAAATTAGGAGAGATGCCTATGACACTGCGAGAAAGTACAAAGACTGGATGAAATTGGTTCATGATAAGAATATTTTGAGGAAAACTTTCACAACTGGTCAGAAGGTCTTACTGTACAATTCTTGATTGCATCTGTTTCCAGGTAAATTACGGTCTAAGTGAACAGGTCCGTTCGTTGTTGAGACAGTGTATCCGTATGGGGCAGTACAGATTAGAAATCCTAAGATTGGCAATGTGTTCACAGTTAATGGTCAAAGATTGAAGCCATTCTTAGAATTTCAGAAACAATCACTAAAGGAAGAAATTCAGATCTTGTTAGATGACCCAATCTACCAGGATTGATAGGAAGCTTTTCCCTTCCATATCCACATTCATCCATCCACCCGTTATTCTGAGTCTGTGTTGAGTTTGTTTGGGCGTCAATATGTGTATGTGTCGATGTTTGACTAGTTTAGGTTTTCACTTTTGTTGAGTCAGTTTCTGTGTTTTTGAGTCAATCTAGTGTCTTTCTTATGTGTTTGTTGTTTTTGTCTTTGTTGTCCATTTTTTTTTTTGCAGGTTTAAAATAATAAAGCCATCTCAAGTATTTTTCAATTTTGGTTGTTCATATCTGATATTTTTCTTTTAATTTGCAACTGCCCATTGTAGATTAGGGAACATTGAGGACAATGTTCAATTTAAGTTTGGGGATATTGAGGGGTTACGCTGTGTCAATTTTGTGTGTTTTTGAGTCTTTTGAGCCAATTAAAGTCCTTTGAGTCCATTAAAAAAATAGTATTGTGTTTGTCTTAAAAAAAAAAAATTAAAACAATTTGAAAAAAATCTTTGATTTTCAGCTTTAATATGTGGATTAAAATTTTTATATCATGCTTTTCCAATTGACTTTTATGAAATTTATGCTTGGAAAACTTTTACACAGCCATATTAATATTTATCTGAAAATGAAAAGTACTCATGAGTTGAGTAATTACTGGAGGAATATCAGTGGAGACTTTTGACCCAGTGAGCTTTTGAGCCATTTGATTTTTTTGAGGGTTATAAGTAATTCTTATTTTATTTGAGCACTAAGTCATTGTTAGATCTCATTATTTTTTTATTTTGGTCATGTACTAAGAATGACATCAAACTGTTGAATTATTACACTTGAAATTTTTCTCAATTTATTTGAGTAACACCCCGGATTTTCCAGTTATGAATATATATGGAAATTGTCCATTTAGTTGGTGAATTAATGGAATAGACCTTAGATGGGTAATGTGTTGGGTCAATTGCCCAATTAAGACCCAACGGATTATGGATAAGGATCAATTGAAATAAATGGGTAAGATTTATTTAATTGGGTCAAGGTTATCAATTGGGTCAAATGCCCAACTGGGACCCAATGGGTCATGGTTGACTTGGTCTACCACCAAGTGAGTTCAAGCTTAATTAAATTGTGGCTGAATTAAATTGGACATGGAATCAAGGAAATGAGTTGATTTTAAGTGAGTTAGCTAGAGTTGAATTAAAGATATGAGTTAAGTTAAAAAGATGAGTTGAATGGGACGTTAATGGGACTTTCATCTTAGGTGAGTTAGGTGATTAGATGGAGAGTTACACCTCATAAAACCAAACTCAAGGTGTACACACGTTTGGGAGATGGGAGTTTCATCTCATGGGATGAAATTCCAAAGGGATCATTAATGGGGAGGTGAATGGTTTTGTTGTTACACAAGCCATATCCAAAGGCTACACGTTGGAAGATGGAGGGGTGTTCCATCTCAAGTGGTGTCTTGGCCAAGCCAAGTGACACTTGGGAAGACACCATCATTATGCGGAAGTTGGAAGGGTTTTTGCTGTTATACAAAGAATACTCAAGAATACACGTTGGAGACATGGAGGGTTTCCATCTCATGATGGAAAGCCAAGGATCACAAGGTTGGTGAGTTTCATCTCATAAGATGAAACCCCCAAAGTAAATGATAATGAGGGAGGTGAAGAGTCATGGTTGTTACAATGGAGCATCAACCAAAAGACACCACTCTTGGCCGAATTCCATAGTCTTCATCTCACTCTCTCCCTCTCACTCAAGGCCGACCACTCCCATTGACAAAGGAGAAAGGACTTAGAGGTTTCTATCTCAAGCTCCTCTCCTCTCTCAAACCTACAATCTTTGGCTGAACCCTCTCCTTGGGTTTTCATCTGAAGACCTCTCAAGCTCACTCTCGGACAAAGATCAAGGAGGAAGAAGAGGCTAAGGAGGGAGAAGATCGGAGGAACAAGAAGGAGTGAAAGAAACCGGAGGAGTCGCGGAATCGGTAAGTACTTGATGAGATTTTATTAAGTAAGAAAAGATGGTCAAGGAAAATGGTTCGGCCATTGCATGGTCGAACCCTAATCTTGGTATAACTAAATAACCTTATGCATGTACCATGTAGGAAGTGGTGGATGATCATGGATCATGGTTTGGCCCTTGCATGGCCAAACCCTAAATTCTATGTATAAGAACCATCAAGGACAAAAAGGGGTTGGATGAAGTTCGGCCATGATGTATGGCCGAACCCCATCAAAGGATCAATAATGTATGTATGATTTATTTTAATGGAAATGATGAAACATAGGGTTTGGCCATGTTGTATGGGCGAACCCTATGAAAGGGTGTTAGTGATTTAAAAGGTTTTAAAGGAGAGAAATAATGGAGAAACATTATTGATGTCTAAATGGTCTCAAACGTTGAAATTGGTGAAGAACCATGGACCATGGGTTCGGCCATGGTGTATGGTCGAACCCCATGGAGAAGTTGTTGTGGACTTAGGGTTTATTAATACTAAATGATTAACTTATGTGTGATTGGTTAAATGAAAAGAGGGACCAAAACCAAGTGAGTGATGTTTGGCCGAACCCCACTAAGGCATGTTTATGGACTTAAACATGGCTGGAAAATCAAAAGGGATCATTGCTTTAATTTATTGATATGTAATAAGGTAACGAGACCTCACAAGCGGTGTACGATCAGTGAGCTGTTTTCGGACGAAAATGCAAAGACACATTAGTTGGTCATTGGTAGGATTCTACCTCACTGAAAACCATGGATTATGCATATGTGAATGTTTTACTTGATTTATTTTATTATCGAATGATATGTTTTAATGATTTGATTTTAATGCTATGATTTATACTATTACATACCATGTGGACATTTGCAGCTCATGCATGGCAAGGGAGGGATGATATGTAACCGGAGACCACGCTTTGTCGGGGTGTCCGTAAGACATTCGTTAGAGTACCTCGATGTGCATTATCCATCGAGAGGGTTGTATGATCGATTGTAACTGGAGACCACGCTCCGTCAGGGCTTCCGTAAGGCATTCGTGACGGATACCTTGATGAGGAGATTCCATCAAGAGGATGTTTTGTGATTGTGTTATGGCTGATGGGTGGGACTCATTACATATGACACCCATGGCATGGCATTTTTTTACATGTTTTTGATATTATGTTATCCATATGATTTTTGTACTAACCATGTGTTGACCCTAATTGGAATACCTACTGGGTGTGTTGTCTAACGTCCTACTTCTACCTTAGTTGACGACGCAGGGAATGGACGGAACTAAGAACCTGATCGGAGCCAAGCTTAGGAGCTTGGATGTTTTAGTTTCGTTTTATTTAAGTTACTCATGGACAATGTATTTTGAGTAGCTAGCATTTGGGACTGTAATAATGTAGATTATTTGCTATGGTTTGGAATGTTAATTTTGGATATTTTAACTCAAGATAATTATTATTAAGTGATGGACTTCTTTGCTATCTAAAATGGAATAGAATTAATATTCTATTATAATTCCGCATCTATGAATTATTCCGCATGTTTAACTTGAGTACGTGTGAATCATTTTAGTGGACTTGGTCCACGCACACATATGGTTGGCCAGTTAAGGGACGGGCTTTGGAAGCTCGGACTTAGCTCGCGTCGTGATGCTCCCGCTCTTTCTCTCTTTTATTTAAAAAAAAAAAAAAGACTCTGACTTTCGGCGAGTGAAAAAAAGGCGGGGCGTTACAGTTGGTATCAAAGCGAAACCAGGAAAATGAATATTTCAAAGTAAGATTAAGACGGTATCATGTGTCACTGACAGATAAGAATCCCAACTGACCGACTCTTCAGATTCCGCTGTACGGGGGCTAGATTAATTTACTTCATTAGACTCAGACTGAAACATTCAATCTGAGAGCAACACTTGACGAAAAAGGAATGATAGCAAGGGAAGTACAATCACTATAAATTGGATTTATCAAACATAGCAAAATAAGAGATATTTCCCCGATTTCCCCAAAACGAGAAACAACGCTTGATACTTAGGAAGTTTCCCAAAAAAAAAAAAAACAAAGAAATACAAAGAGTGCTTATTTGGCAATTTCCCAAACTATGAAGAACACAAAACTTTACAAGGAAGCTAAGTCAAACGATGTTTCATTGACTTAGGAAAATGCCTCCAAAAGGAAGACATACCCAACAGAACCAACAAAAGGAAGAAGAACATAACGGAGAGGGTCAGGACAGTGCAAACATTCCTGAAGTACCTCCTGAACTGCGGAACCTAGTACAAGCGGTAGTCATTTCCGTTCTACAACAACTCTTGAGCGGAAATGGAGACACAAACCCCAATGAAACACAGGACCGAAAAGGTCGGGGTGGGGGAAATACTTTTTGCCCTCACAAGAGATTCAAACCCTACTTTAGGAGACCTTCAGCCTCTACTGGTTCCACTGGAAGTTCCTGTTTCCAGTGTGGTCAGCAGGGCCATTTCAAAAGAGAGTGTCCACAGAATGATAGATCTCCTCACTCTTGTTTCCAGTGTGGTCAGTAGGACCATTTCAAAAAAGAGTGTCCACAGAACAATAGATCTCCTCACTTTAGGGGTTCTTTCCGTCGTATAGCTCGACCAGCTCAGTCACAAGGATCTAGAGCACATGACCAGACAGGACGGACATATGTTCTGACAGGATCTGGACGACTGAATACTTCGACTTCTTCTCTAGAGACAATGGATCATTCGATGATTCAAGGTATAACAGTAATTTGTAGTTCATATGCTTATGCGTTATTTGATCTACTGCCTTCTCATTTGTTACTAGCACTATAGTACAACAAATGCGCACTGTACTTACTATAGTATTCCTTATTGGTAGACGATGACGACAATTGGTGGATATATCGATCCCATGATAGATACAGTGGCCCCATGGTAAAGGTGATGCATCTATGGATAGATATCATCTTTCCATGGATGAGAGTTTCAATGGTGGTTTGGATTGATGTCGGATATTGGCATTAGGGTAGACGTATTGGTAGCATGAATGACATTTTGGTCCCATAAGTTGACATATTGGTCGTATGTTAGACCGTTAGCCCTATGATAGATATATTAGTCTTACGAAGGTATTAGTTATGCCCATGAATGGATTATACCCATAGGGGGTTTATATTCATGGATCTGATGAACAAAATCTTTTGTACTTATTTGGACAAGTTTGTAATCGTTTTCATTAACAATACCTCGATTTATTCCAACCATCGGGAGGAGCAAGCAAAACATCTAAGGATAGCCTTGGACACCATAAAGAAAAATCAATGATATGCCAAAGCAATCTAGTGCGAGTTCTGGCTATCTAAGGTAATTTTTTTTTTAGACATGTCACATTAACGGAAAGAATAGTTGTGGACCCAGCTAAGGTGACGGCAGTGAGAGAATGGAAAATACTTAATAATGTGACCGAGATCCGTAGTTTTTTCGGATTGGCTGGTTACTATAGGAAGTTTATCATGGACGTCTCCAAGATTGCATGTCCACTTACTCGACTCACTCAGAAAGGAGTCAAGTTTGAATAGTCGGATGTATGCAACCAGAGATTCGAGAAACTAAAGGAGGAGGTTCCTTGAGTTTTAGGTGGGAGATTTAGTGTTTTTGAAAGTCTCACCACGAAAGGGACACATGAGATTTGGAAAGAAAGGGAAACTATCGCCTAGTTTTGTAGGGTCGTTTCCAATCCTAAAGAGGGTGGGGGAGGTAGCTTACCTGTAACGCCCCGCCCTCTTCGAGAATTTCAGAGTCTAATTTTTTTTTTAAATAAACATCGGAAGAGAGCGGGCGGCGTCACGACGCAAGTTAAGTTCAGACTACCCAAGTCTGAACCTTAACTGGCCACCCATGTGTACATGGAATAGACCATGATAGTGAATCACACATGGAACTAACATCAACATGAGGAATAATCTAGATTAATTGCGGAATAGAAAGACTAGATAGCAAGTACAGTCTTAAACATTAATTACATAAATCATCCATCCATTGTTAATATCCTAAGCAAACCATAGCAAGTAACTACTTTATTACATGTCCATAATAAAGTATCAAATAACAACAATTATAAATTCATTCCAGTATTCAAACGCTTAGGCTTAGCTTAGCGCCCCTCCCTGTCAATGACCTTTTCATTTCCTTTACTTGTACCTGCATTCTCCTCTAAGGATAGAATTAGGGCGTTAGATCAATGCGCCTAGTAGGTTCCCGAATCAAGGCTACCACATGTTAGCATATAAAACATCCATATATATCATATTACATGATCATTAAAAATAGGTAAAACAATGCTATGAAATATGCACATGCAATGAGCATCCCCCATCATGTACTTTAATAGCCATCACTTGACGTGCCTTGCACCGACAAGGTAAATTATAACACACTTTAATCTCTTCTATAAAATATGTACATGCAATGAGCAACCCCCATCATGTACATTCGTAGCCATCACTTGACGTGCCTTGCACCGACAAGGTAAATTACAACACGCTTTCATCTCTTCTATAAAATATGTACATGCAATGACCAACCCCCATCATATACATTCGTAGCCATCACTGCAGAACTTCATTCATTATCCCATGACTATGCATGAGATGCTAATGCCTGTATGCCATTTGTTAATGCATAATATATCATTTGAAACACATATATTAAAACAAGAGTATCATAAGAAAAACTGGGTAAAAACCATGGTTACAAGTAGGTAGGAAACCTACTGAAGAATCACTTCAGTGTCTGTTCCTTCTTAGGCTTTATCCGGTCACCGCTCGCAGTTGTGCACCGTCACAGAGATCCGTCACCTTATTCACATAAATGATGGACCAACTTTAATCCCTTTCTTTATTTGATTCCCATCTTTAAGTCTAAGTCCACAAATACCAACTCATGGTTGTGACCCTTATTTACAAACATGCCATTGCCACCAATACCTTGATTAAACTGTACAACCTTAACCGTAACCTTAACATGGTTCAGTCATGTTTTGGCCAACCAAATCAGCAAACATAATTCCATTTTTAATCACACCCACATCCATAATATGGCCCATGAAAACAGTCCATGGGGTTCGGCCATACACATGGCCGAACCCTTATGGTTCTTTGCTCAATAGTTTCCTTTATTTAAATACTAATTGGCTCTACCCCCTTAGCCATGTTAAGCCCATGGTTTAGCCAACCCATGGCCAACCCAAAATCAGTAACCTTATTACATAAAAACCTCCCAAAAACAGTCCACAAAGGTCTATGATTTCCATGTTTTCCAACATGAAAACCAACCCTCTTTTACATGGAGTTCGGCCCTCCGTGTTGGCCGAACCCAATGGCTATGTTTACTGTTTTTAAACCTCATATAAACATGTATAAACAATATATTAATATCAGGTTTTAACTCTCAAAGAAATCATCCAAAACAGTCCATAAAAAGTCTATGGTTTACATGTTTTTCCAACATGAAACCAACATTCTTTTACATGGGGTTCGGCCCTCCATGGTGGCCGAACCCAATGGCTATGTTTACTGTTTTTAAACCTCATATAAAAATGTATAAACAGTATATTAATATCAGGTTTTAACTCTCAAAGAAATCATCCAAAACAGTCCATAAAAAGTCTATGGTTTACATGTTTTTCCAACATGAAACCAACATTCTTTTACATGGGGTTCGGCCCTCCATGGTGGCTGAACCCAATGGCTATGTTTACTGTTTTTAAACCTCATATAAACATGTATAAACAGTATATTAATATCAGGTTTTAACTCACAAAGAAATCATCCAAAAACCAACACCATATCATGGGATTTCGGCCATCCAAGATGGCCGATCCCCATGGTCCATCTTTTCCAATTTTACTCCACTGATTAGACCACATATCTTCAGCCTTTTCTGATATCCAAACCCATGTTTTAACCCTCTTTAAACAGGTATTTTAAATCTTAATAAAATATGTAAAAACAGTCCCCAAATGGATGGTTTTAAATTTCAAAAACCATAACCATTAACCAACTCTTTTCATGGGGTTCGGCCACCCAAAGTGGCCGAACCCAATGGTTCATTTCATTTCTTTTTGACACCTTCTTCCATGGTTTAGACCCTTGTCAAATTCGGCCATGGTATGGCCAAATTATGACATGCAAATCCATGTTTTCAATCTTTCCAAAGCATGTATCTTAGACCTCTAAAATCGGTCCTATTCTTGCATGGTTTAATCCTTACAAAACCATCAACACTAACCATAAAATTTCATGGGGTTCGGCCATCCAAAGTGGCCGAACCCTATGTCCATGCTTTCCATCTAATTGAGCATAAAGGAATCATATTTTAACCCTTTGATAGATTTGACCATCACATGGCCAAATCATGTCTTATTTTACCCATTTTATTAACCATAAATCAATGGGAAAAAACTTACCACTTTCCTTTACCTTTTGCTCTTGACTTTTAATCCTTGTTTCCTTAACTCCTTGCTGATTGTATGCTTGAATATTTGGTACCAAAAGCCTCTGCTGTTCCAGCCAAGAACACCAATTGAAGAGAGGGAGAAAGAGATGGGAACAATTGGGTTTCCTTTGACAAAAACAGCCAACCATGGGTGTTTATTGTTTTTTTTGTAGTTCAGCCCCAAAAACCTCTCAATTCCCTCATAACTTCTTGCTCAAAACGGTGGGCATTGGGTGCCATCCAAGGCACCCCTTGGCAGCTACCAATGCAGCCATTCAAATCCCCAAGCAACCCACCTCAAACCCATGCACTTATATTTAATATTTACCATGGAACTCACCAAAACAAGTCCCCAACGTGTGGGACTTGTTTTGGTTGGTTTGAGACTAGCTAAACTCTTCCAATTCCCTTTGGACTCACTGAATTTACAGCCCCTTGAGTTTCCATTTTGAGTCACTCAACTCAAGGTATTTTTTATTCCAACCCAACTCATCACATTTAATGCATTTCATTTAATGCACATGAATTAACTCACCTTTTGATTTAATTCCAACTCACCTCAGTCCCACTCAACTGATTTGACTCGTGTTTGAGCTCCCTTGAGGGTTCACACGGTCAACAATAGTCAACTCGACCCGTTGGGTCCACTTTTAGCTCCTTGACCCGTTTTTGACTCCATGACCCAATTATGGTATTTTGGTCATTTGTAAATGGTTTTCACATATAGATCAAGCCTACCCATTTCTTCTCCACTTGATTTACAATCAAATAGGCTTAACCCCCTTTAATTTAAATTCACAAAATGGTCAAATCATCCATTTTGACCCGATGGGCCCCATTTGGACCTTTTGACCCATTTAATCATTTTTGACCCAAACGATGTAAATTACCCAACCAATCAAAATTATCATTCATAATGTGCACATATGATTTTATTTTGAGCAATGGGCCCCACTATTTCCTTACTTAACATCACAAAATAATTAATTTAACAACTCAGGGGCATTTTCATAATTATCCACTTCATTGAGAAATTACCCATCCAATCAAACTTGACATTCCTAATGTGTTCATATGACCTTAATTTGAGCAATGGGCCCCACCATTTCCTTATTTACAATCATATTTATTGAATTCACCAATCCAGGGGCATTTTCGTAATTATTCCAATCATTGAGAATTCTTTGACCCAATTAACTATTTTGACCCAATTTGATGTACATTACTCATCCATTATAATTTGACCCTTATAATATGTTCATAGGATCTTAGTTTGAGCAATGGGCCCCACTATTTTCTCATTTAACATCATAATTATTAAATTCACCAAATCCAGGGGCATTTTCGTAATTATCCATTTCATTGAGAAATTGGGGTGTTACATTACCAATTGGCACTTCTTCCTCAATTGTCATCTTTGCACGATGTATTCCATATATCTATGTTCAGGAAGTACAATCTTGATCCCTCGCACGTACTGAATGTACAAGACATAGAGGTGCAAAGCCACGTTACTTACGTCGAAAAGCCTGTTAGAGTGGTGGAGACAGAACAAAGAGTATTACGGAACCGAGCAATTCAGTTCGTCAAGGTGGTATGGGATCGACATGGTAATGAGGAAGCCACTTGGGAACTTGAATCGGAAATGAGAACAACTCACCCTGAGCTATTTACGTAATCTATTTTGAAACCCTACTTCGCTCGATTTTCGGGATGAAAATTTTCAAAAGAGGGTTGTATTGTAACACCCTGGATTTTCGAATTATGAATATATATGGAAATTGTCCATTTAGTTGGTGAATTAATGGAAATAGACCTTAGATGGGTAAGGTGTTGGGTCAATTGCACAATTAAGACCAACGGATTATGGATACAGATCAATTGAAATAAATGGGTAAGATTTATTTAATTGGGTCAAGGTTATCAATTGGGTCAAATGCCCAACAGGGACCCAATAGGTCATGGTTGACTTCGTTGACCACCAAGTGAGTTCGAGCTTAATAAAATTGTTGCTGAATTAAATTGGAAATGGAATCAAGGAAATGAGTTGATTTTAAGTGAGTTAACTAGAGTTGAATTAAAGATATGAGTTGAGTTAAAAAGATGAGTTGAATGAGACGTTAATGGGACTTTCATCTTAGGTGAGTTAGGTGATTAGATGGAGAGTTACACCTCATAAAACCAAACTCAAGATGTACACACGTTTGGGAGATGGGAGTTTCATCTCATGGGATGAAACTCCAAAGGGATCATTAATGGGGAGGTGAATGGTTTTGTTGTTACACAAGCCATATCCAAAGGCTACACGTTGGAAGATGGATGGGTGTTCCATCTCAAATGGTGTCTTGGCCAAGCCAAGGGACACTTGGGAAGACACCATCATTATGAGGAAGTTGGAAGGGTTTTTTGTTGTTACACAAAGAATACTCAAGAATACACGTTGGAGACATGGAGGGTTTCCATCTCATGATGGAAACCCAAGGGTCAAAAGGTTGGTGAGTTTCATCTCATGGAATGAAACCCCCAAAGTAAATGATAATGAAAGAGGTGAAGAGGCATGGTTGTTACAATGGAGCATCAACCAAAATACACCACTCTTGGTTCCATAGTCTTCATCTCACTCTCTCCCTCTCACTCAAGGCCGACCACTCTCATTGACAAAGGAGAAAGGACTTAGAGTTTTTCTATCTCAAGCTCTTCTCCCTCTCTCAAACCTACACTCTTTGGCTGAACCCTCTCCTTGGATTTTCATCTCAAAACCTCTCAAGCTCACTCTCGGCCCAAGATCAAGGAGGAAGAAGAGGCCAAGGAGGGAGAAGATCGGAGGAACACGAAGGAGTGAAAGAAACCGGAGGAATTGCGGAATCGGTAAGTACTTGATGAGATTTTATTAAGTAAGAAAAGATGGTCAAAGAACATAGTTCGGCCATTGCATGGTCGAACCCTAATCTTGGTATAGCTAAATAACCTTATGCATGTACCATGTAGGAAGTGGTGGATGATCAAGGATCATGGTTTGGCCCTTGCATGGCCAAACCCTAAATTCTATGTATAAGAACCATCAAGGACAAAAAGGGGTTGGATGAAGTTCGGCCATGATGTATGGCCGAACCCCATCAAAGGATCAATCATGTATGTATGATTTATTTTAATGGAAATGATGAACCATAGGGTTCGGCCATGTTGTATGGCCGAACCCTATGAAAGGTTGTTAGTGATTTAAAAGGTTTTAAAGGAGAGAAATAATGGAGGAATGTTATTGATGTTTAAATGGTCTCAAATGTTGAAATTGGTGAAGAACCATGGACCATGGGTTCGGGCATGGTGTATGGTCGAACCCGATGGAGAAGTTGTTGTGGACTTGGGGCTTATGTTAGATGATTACCTATGTGTAAACAAAAGGAGTGATTACCTATGGAAGGAAAGAATGCCAAATGGTGAAATTAAAGGACCATGGGTTCGACCATGGTGTATGGCCGAACCCCATGGATTATGTTTTCGGATCTAGGTATGTATAAGTGACTTAAGTGTATGATTGAACCATGGAAAATGTTTAGTTGTGGATATATGTTTTGGACCTAAGCATGAGGTGATGGAAATAATGGCTGAGATGTAAATGGGGTGAAAGTAATGGACCATGGGTTTAGCCATGGTGTATGGCCGAACCCCATGGAGAAGGATTTTTGTGGACTTAGGGTTTATTAATACTAAATGATTAACTTATGTGCGATTGGTTAAATCAAAAGAGGGACCAAAATCAAGTGAGTGCGGTTCGGCCATGTTGTATGGCCGAACCCCACTAAGGCATGTTTATGGACTTAAACATGGTTGGAAAATCAAGAGGGATCATTGTTTTAATTTATTGATATGTAATAAGGTAACGGGACCTCACAAACGGTGTACGATCGGTGAGAGTTTTCGGACGAAAACGCAAGGACATATTAGTTGGTCATTGGTAGGATTCTACCTTATTGAAAACCATGGATTATGTATATGTGAATGTTTTACTTGATTTATTTTATTATCCAATGATATGTTTTAATGATGAGATTTTAATGCTATGATTTATACTATTACATAGCATGTGGACATTTGCATCTCATGCATGGCATGGGAGGGATGATATGTAACCGGAGACCACGCTTTGTCGGGGTGTCCGTAAGGCATTCGTTAGAGTACCTCGATGTGCATTATCCATCGAGAGGGTTGTATGATTGATTGTAACTGGAGACCACGCTCCGTCGGGGCTTCCGTAAGGCATTCGTGACAGATACCTTGATGAGGAGATTCCATCAAGAGGATGTTTTGTGATTGTGTTATGGCTGATGGGTGGGACTCATTGCATATGACACCCATGGCATGGCATTTTTTTACATGTTTTTGATATTATGTTATCCATATGATTTTTGTACTAACCATGTGTTAACCCTAATTGGAATACCTACTGGGCGCGTTGTCTAACGCCCTACTTCTACCTTAGTTGATGACGCAGGGAATGGACGGAACGAAGAACGTGATCGGAGCCAAGCTTAGGAGCTTGGATGTTTTAGTTTCGTTTTATTTAAGTTACTCATGGACAATGTATTTTGAGTAGCTAGCATTTGGGACTGTAATAACGTAGATTTTTTGCTATGGTTTGGAATGTTAATTTTGGATATTTTAACTCAAGATAATTATTATTAAGTGATGGACTTCTTTGCTATCTAAACTGGAATAGACTTAATATTCTATTATAATTCCGCATCTATGAATTATTCCGCATGTTTAACTTGAGTACGTGTGAACCGTTTTTAGTGGACTTGGTCCACGCACACATATGGTTGGCCAACTAAGGGACAGGCTTTGGAAGCTCGGACTTAGCTCGCGTCGTGATGCTCCTGCTCTCTCTCACTCTTTTATTTAAAAAAAATAAAAATAGACTCTGACTTTCGGCGAGTGAAAAAAAGGCGGGGCATTACAATTTGAAGCGAAGGAATATCCATATGAAACTTAGGAAGTGATATAAGCCATTATTTTGGATCGTTTGAGCCTTGAAGCCTACCTATTTTTGGTCATATATTATCCTGTTGGTTCCCATTTTGAGTTTTTTAAAGTTTAGCATGTTTTATTGATTAACCATGTTATCCATACCCAACTCTCCGGTTATGGAGTTTGAGCCTATTGAAAAATCTGTGATCTACTTTAAGGACCTAGGAAAAGGTTAGAGATGATTGTTATTTGGATGATACTTTAAGAAAATTATGGCACTTGAAAAAAAATAAAAAAATAAAATAGAAAGGGAACATCCGTACATGAAAAGAAGGACGTGAAAAAAAAAGGTAGAGAAAGGAAAGAAAAATGCTGTGAAAGTGCTGAAAGAAAAATAGAGGAAGAAATATCCCGTTGATGAATTATTGAAGACCCCTAAATTTTTTTGCTCAAATTATTTAATTGTAGAATCTTGTTATCCTTCTTTGATATGACCCGGTCCTGTCCTATTAGGAAGTCCTATTAATCCTTAGTTAATATGGTATTTAAAGTAGAGAATAGATGAAGAAGAATAATGGTGTATTATTTCAACATTCTCAGGAAAATGGTCTCCATACATGAGGTCTATGTTTTTTTTTTGTTATTAGCCGTTCTTTGTTCATAATTATGTGAGATATTTGTATTTTATAAATTATTCCGCTCACATATACTTTTGAGAGAAATTTAACCTACTCTCTGAGCGAAAGTCTTTCTGAGAGATATACCTGGTGAGATTTGGAGTCAAAAAACATTTTTCAGCTGGTGGTTGCAAAATTTGAAAAAAAATGTTATGTTAATATTTGTCTCTCACGCACTATACTCTGGTATGAGTTTTGTAAAATAATTTTGGAGTTGTATGATATTTAAATTTTTATTTAGATATTTTTACTGAAATTTGATTTTTGTGGGTATCATCACTAGAAGCCCTCACGAAACTATAACTCGTCCACTAGTGGTGAGTTAGGGGTTTAAAGGCTTGTTGCATACATTAAATGCAATCGAGAGTGCCAGTGAAAGTGGTGTAGGTTAGGATTTTTTTGTTTTTAGAATTTTCAGTTTTTGTTTTGCTCGAGGACTAGGAAAATCTAAGTTTGTGGGTATTTGATGAGCATAGAAAAATGATAATTTTATCCTTAAATATTTGATTAGTTAGCTCTTGAAATTCATTTAGTTTGTATTATTATTGTATATTTGTTATTATCCATGTTTATTTAATTTTATCTAATTAGTGTATTTTGTGTGCTTTTAGGTTGAATTATTTTTGAAATCTCAAAGTCAGCCCAATTAGAAAAAGTGAACAAGGTTACTCTCCAAATGGTTGCTCACACTGATCGTGAATGCCATATCAGTAAGAAGTCTTTGTCAATGAATTGCACGAAATATGGAAATAATACAAACCCAAATGAGAAATGACTTGTGCTGGAAAGAGGGTCCCACCACCACCCTTGTTGGATGCTTAAAAAAAGAGATGAGGAAATCCAGAGAAAGGATAAGGATGCTGAAAATGAAGTGGGTATTGTATGGGTTGATGAGATACAACAAATACATGAAGATGAGAATCAGTCGCAGCCAAAACAAGAAACCAAAGGCAGAAAAGCAGCACCTTTGCATAGAGCAGCTAGTGGTCCAAACAAGAAGTATCAATGGCGATGGGTAGAAAGCATCAACAAGAATTGGCGTTGATATGGGGCCTGCTTGAACCATGTAAAGCAGAGCAATGAAGAAGAAAGAAGATGAGGGACAACAAGAATTAGCAAGAAACTTAAAAGAAAATACAACATATTTTGCAGAGCAGGACAACCGAACATATATAGAAGCAAACTGTACCAATCATCCATTGTAAAGCTAGAGCAAAAACCCATTTCAAGCAGCAAGGCATTGAACCCAAGCAGCCTACAAATAAAAAAATTAGAAAAAAGGGACTAATTTGTGAGAAACTATGTTGCTACCCTATTAGTGCCATAAATTTGCAAGAAACCAACAAATTTCACTCTCCTTTGTCAACGATGGAAATGATCAGCAAATTGGTGAGGTAGCACCATGAGCAACGAAGAGATGGAAAAATTAGAAAAAGACAACAACAAGAAGCTTGGGCCGAAATTGAAAGCTACCATTCCACGCCCAAATCAACAAACAAATTGAGAGAATGTTTCACCTAGCTGATCTCGTGTACAGCAGAAAGGACTTAAAAGAAGAAGAAAAAAAAAAAGGAAAGTGCCGGCCGAATCAAGAAAGGAAAGAAGAAGAAAAAAAGAAGGTGGCTGCTGTTCTTACAAACAGAAGAGGTGAGAAAAAGGAAGAGAAACACGGCAGAGAAAAAAAAGAAGGAAAGGCCGACTAAATGAAAAAAAAAAGGGAGAGAATCAACTGAATTTGGAGTGGGTCCCATGCCTTGCTGATTTTAACCCTCCAAACCTCTATAAATTGAGCAGCCCTTTGATAGAGAAATTCAAATGGTATCAAGGTACTGAGAGGCTGAGAAGTGGAATTTGAAGAGATTAAGGAGAGGGTCGATTTCAGGTTTGGATTTTCTAATTTTTTTATTCTCTTGTTATTTATTACTTCCAAATTCCATTGTATTGTAAATTTAATTCATATTTCAATTAATGAAATCAAGATGAGTTGTAGATTTATGGTTTTCTAATTCTCAAAATTTGATGATGAAAGTTTGATTTTACTTTTAATATTTTTACAAATTCATGTCGGGGTATATCTAAGGCTTTTCAAATTGAATGAGATTTGTTGGTATAGCTGAAACTTAATTTTTTATTCTAAGGCACTCTATTAGAGTGTGAGATTTATTTTACAATTAAAATTTAACTATAAATTCTATCTAGGCCCAAGGTTTGGTTTGATTTATCTTTGTTTAATGAAATTCATGTCGTTTTAATTAGATTGTTTATGAATAAAAAACTTGAATCAATTTTTGGTAATTTACGAGAGCTCCATGGTCTAGGTTTTGTTTTCATTCGATTTGAGATATGAGACATGATGCCATCTTAGTACTTGATCCAATTCCATTGTAAATATGTAAATAGGTAATCTTAGTTTTATTTTTATTTTTTAGTTTATAAATTCAAAAACTTTTGAAATTGATGAACTAGGTTGGAACTAATTTAGTTGCATCTTAATTTTGTATTTTAAATTAGATTAAGATTATTTATTATTTTTAGATTAGATCCACCATCTTAATTTGAGTTAGGTAAAAATTGATTTTCCATTTTATTTTATTTCTTTAGAATATTTCTAAATTAAAATTAAATTTCATAGATTAGATAAATAACTCTGTACTTATGATTTTTCTCCATAATTTCTAAATTTCTTAAAATACATAATTTAATGATATATTTTTCATGGATATATTTTCCTAAGTTCCAATGGAGTTGACCTCGCACTCAATCACTATACTATCTAATGGTTCGTGCGCTTGTGAGTTATAAATTGAAAATTTGCACAACACCCTAGAGTTGTGTAGGAAAATCATTTCCTTAACTATGAGGGTGAGGAAGCTGGAAATCAAAAAAGCGCAACCCAGACCTCTTTGTGGTCGAAGCACTCTGGCTGCAAAAAGGAAAGCTAAGGGGCTAGGTATCTGTAACAAATGCAGATGTTGGAATTGTAATGGAATAAGATCAGATTATGGAGTCAGCTGTGAGACAGTAGTACGTAGACTCTTAGGGAACCGACAAATCTATGTAGACCTATTCAAGGGCAGAGTAAGTCCAAGAAAGACTGAGACGCCTTGAACTCCAGTGAATTGTTGATTTCCAACTAAGTGCTTACAAACTTCTTGACAATCTGACGTTAAAAGAGTCATAATCTTGTTTAGACAAAAATAGGTAGAATCATTTGAGTGAAGAGTAAGTGAGGACTGAGACTTTTGGAGCTTAAACACTGCCAATTTTTAGTTTGAAAAAGATTACCCGCGTCTTAACAATATAACGTAAAAAGAGTCACATTTTTAGCATTAATACTTAGATAGAAATCTTTATATCATACTTTTTTGGAAAGACTTCTAAAAGATTTATATTTGGAAACCATTGTACACAGTCATATTAAGTTTAGTCTGAAAATGAAAAATATTTACGAGTCACATAATCACTAGAGAAATACCAGTGGAGACTTAACCCAGTGAGCTTTAGAGCCATTCTTTCTTTTGATAGTTATAAGTCAATTATATTTTCTTTGATAATGCAAATAAGTCGTTGTTGATCTCATTATCCTTCATCTTGGTCATATTACTGAGAACACCATCAAAATTGAGTTATTATACCTGAAATTTTTTTGGAATTTATTTGAAACAAGGATACCACCAGTTGAAACTTAGGATATGATTTAGGCCATTGTTGGATTGTTTTAGCCTAAAAGCCCACCTATACTTGGTTATCTTATCTTGATAGTTCCCTAGTTGGGCCTTGTATAAGCCTACTTTCTTGACTAGCCATGTTTACCATACCCAACTCCAGTTCAGGAGTATGAGCCAATAAAAAATATCCATGACCCATTCTTAAAAAAGGTTAGAGATGAAAAATTAAGGGATGTTACTCTAAAAACAAGGGCACATGAAAAGAAAAAAAATAAAAAGAAAGAAAATAGCATCCAAAATGGGAAACATCCAGATACCAAAAGAAGGATGAGAAGAATAAAAGAAAAATAATGAAAAAGAAAATACTTTGAAAAGTGCCGAACAGAAGAATAGAGGAAAAATATCCCATTCAAATAATGAAGACCTCTAACCAATTCAAAGTATTTATCTTTCGAGCCTTATATCTTTCTTTGATTTAACCCGATCCGAAGCCACTTTTCGTCCTAAAATGAAGTCCTATTGATCTTAGGTCTAAATAGGGTGTTTCAAGTAGAGAATAAAAGAATAAAAATGAAGGTATTTGACTCAACGTTCTCAAGAAAGTGGCACCTCTTATCTCTAGGAGGCAGGGTTACTCTTATCAAGGTCATACTTCTACATTTGCCAACATTCTATCTCTCCATTTTCCAACTTCCAACAGGTATTGAAAGAAAACTCGAACAACTTTTTAGAAAATTCCTATGGGGAGATAAGGAGTCGAAAAAAAAGGTTCATCTTGTGGCATGGTCTGAAGTTGTGCAACCCAAATCTAAAGGTGGGCTAGGCCTAGTGCCACTGCATCTTAAAAACCAAGCCATGTTATGTAAATGGGCTTGGCGATTTGGTAGAGAGAAAGATGCTTTATGGGTCAAAGTCTTATCAGCCAGGTACGGTGTTGAAGCTGGGGGTAGTTGGTTCATTGGTGATAGAGTTGATTGTCTTGGCTCCTCCGTAGTGAAAGCTTGGTGGAAATTAGGGTCAGGTCTTGGTTTGGTTGGAAGCTTGTTTCGACAAAACTTAAGATTCTTGATTGGTAGAGGCGACACAACTCTTTTTTGGAAAGACCTTTGGTTAGGAGAGAGGCCACTCAAAGAAATATTTCCAAGACTCTTCAGAATTGCAAGGAATGCTAATGCGTTGGTTCAAGACCTTATCAAGTGGGATAATGGATCTTTCACATGGAATTTGGAATTTCGTAGAGAATTAAGGTCCTTTGAAATGGAGAGCCGCGATGGTCTTCTGAATCTTTTAGAGGAGTTTTCTCTCTTGCTATCTGAATCGGATGAAATGATATGGACTTGTGACTCCTCGAGTCTTTTCTCAGTTAGAGCGTTAGTATAGCTGGTGCAAAATCAATTTTCCAATGATGCTAGCGTCTCTAGTTTAGTTTGGGAGAGTGCAGCCCCTCCAAGGATCCAAATATTTGTTTGGTGTGTTCTTAAAGAAAAGATCTTAACGAAGGTTGAGCTAAAAAGAAGAGGCTTGCTTAGGGATACTGACAATCTTTGTTGTATCCTTTGTGACTCTCATGAGGAGGATGTTGATCATCTATTTCTTAAGTGTGATATGGCTAAAAATCTTTGGTCAAAGTTCCTCAAATTCTTGGATATTCCTTGGGTTTTTTCAAACTCGTATGCCAAATCTATCGGAGCTTGGAATATTTTGAGATTGACACTGAGACTGAAATGTGCTTGGCAATTGCTTCCAGCAGTGATTGTTTGGTCTCTATGGAAAGAGAGAAATGCTAGACTTTTTGAAGGAGTATCGTCGTCGGAAAGTGATCTTTTTCAAAAAGTCAAGTGGAGTTGGTCTGTTGGCGAACTCCAATTTTAAAGGTCTTAAATTTAATGATCTTTTATTATCATGGGAGGGATGCATGAAGTTTCGAAACTGTATTGTAAAGGTGAAGGAGAAGTGGATCCCACCTCTTTTAGGTATATGGAAATTCAATATTGATGGGGCTTCCAAAGGGAATCCAAGTCCAGCAGGGATTGGCGGAGTACTTCGAAATCTTAGAGGTGAAACTTCTATTATGTTCACTGAATCGGTGGGAGTAAAGAACTCCAATGATGCTGAAATTCTTTGCATTGGGAAAGCTCTTCTTATTTGGAAGATTCTTGGTCAAGGCAAATTGATTGTAGAAGGAGATTCTGCTAATGCTTTCAAGTGGGCATCGGGATTGAGGCGACCACCTTGGAGACTGACTGATGTGGTTAAGGAAGTGAGAATTTTGGTAAGAGAGATGGACGTTTCTTTTGCTAAAGTTGGACGAACAGCTAATGGAGTGGCGGATTATTTCGCTTAACTGGGAATTGAAAACCATTGGACGGGAGTTTTTATTATTTAATTCTTCTTCTTGTTTTATGTGTGTTGTTTCTCTTATTTTCTTTTGGTCTTGTAATGACCCGGAATTTGTGAATCAATATATCTGTGGTTATTATTTATTTTAATGATGGAAATTGAGAATTTTAGTGGAATAAATATTAAGTGAATCAAAATTTGGGCAAAGGCCCAAGTATGGTCCAATGGACCATGGGTTGAATGAAATTCATTTAATTGGTCAATAATGGTTGATGTAATGGCCCGGAAATTGTAAAGTAATATATATGTGTTATTATTTACTTTTTTTATGGTGGAAATTGGAAATTGGATGGAATAGATAGTAAATGGATCAAAATGTGAACAAAGGCCCAACTAGGGCCCAATGGGTTATGTATTGGATTTAATTTATCTTAATGGTCAATGATGGTTAAATTGGGTCAAGGATAGTCAAATTGGGCCCAATACCCATTTGGGACTTAATGGGTCAAAATAATGCAAACTCTAAGGTAAATGGATAGGAGAGAACTTAATTGGGCCATGGGCCCAATGGTGATCCAATAAGGGAAGTGGGTTGAATTGATTTTTAATCACCTAAGTTAGTATTAATTAGGCCTAAGTGACATGGCCAATTGGGACCCACCTCCACCTCATCAAATGAGGTGGCATGTGGACCAAGGATTGGTGGGGCCGGCCACCATGGTTGAATTGGTCAACCATGGGTGGATGCATGAAGGAATTTAAACAAAAGGAATTAATTAAATGGGAAATAACTTAACCTAATTATCTAATTAATTAAATGTTTAAATAATCATAAAGGTGGTCAAAGGGGTCAAAGAGGTGGAAGACCCAAACCATTCAATCTTATCTCAAAAACATGTAAAAAAAAAAACGTTGGGACTTGGTGATGGTGGGGTCATAAAGCTTAAAGTAAGAAAAGATCTCATGGGTTAGTGGGAGGAATTGATTACTCCACCCAATTGAGATAAACTTTATCTCTTTTACCCATCTTCTTCCATCGATGCTCTTTTCTCTCATTTCATTTTTTTCCCATTTTGCTCTCCACCACCGTCCCACACTCCAAGAAGAGAAGAAAAAAATTAAGAAAGGAAGAGGAGAAGAGAAGAAAGAAGAGAAGAGGTGCAAGCATGGTCCATCATTCTAAGATCAAGATTTACCATCTTCTTCTCATCATTTCCTCCTTTCCCTCTATCAAGTAAACCCTACCTTGGCCAATTCTAAGCTTGGAGGTTTCCACCATTGATCGAGCATCTTGACCTACCAAAGATCAAAAGGAAGGAGAAAGGAGGCTAAGGAAGCCGACGGGAGCGGCGGAAGTCGGAGGAGGCGACGGATTGTGAGTATTTCTTAAACAAGAGTTTTGGATTTTTTTTTTAGGGTTTAAGAATTGGAATTCTTTTTGGTTAAATTTAATGGTGGCTAAATAATTTTGTGCCATGGATTTTAAATCCATCAAAATGGAAGGATGGAAAGTGGAGGAAACTCTAATGGATAGGTTAGGGTTAGGGAAAGAAAAATAAATGGATTAAGGGTTATATAAATAATGTATGATTTTTTTTTAGGGTTTTAAGGAATGGAGGATATGCAAAGTAATTTGGGCATTTTAATGATTTATTAAGGTTTATAAAGAATGGAAAACCATGGAGGATGGTTTAGGGTTTTAAATTTCTTGATTAAATGTGATTAAGTTTAAAGGGGTTTTATAAGAAAAATCATGGGAAAGAGAGTTCATGATTTTTTTAAGGAGTTAATGATTGAATGTAGTGATTTGTAAATGAATTTTATGACCTATTTGTGGGTAAACTTATGATTAATTTTGGTGTTATGTATGTGGGAAATGAATGAGGATTAGAGTATTTAAATGGCTAAATTCTAGTGTTGTTATATTATGGTTAAGGAAACACCAATGGACCCATTTTGTGTGAACCAATTAAGGACTAAGATGAAGGTGTATGTATATGGATTGGTAAATGAGGAATATGGCATGATAAAAGGGGACATTCATGGATTCCAAAAATGTAGTTTATGATGATCAAAAATGATAAGTCAAATGTGTGATGGAACTAAGTGATGTATGTAGACCAGTTTGGCCTAAGGTTAATGTGTTTGTATATGATTAAATTAATGGAGTTTAGGTTCAATTAAGTGGCTGATTTAATGATCTTGAGATATGGGTGATGGGTCATTAATGGACCTGAATCCATGAATGAATTTTTAGACAAAGAAATGTATATAATTAAGTTAATGTTTAACTATAGGGGAGGTAGTGGCAAAACCGTAAATATTGATCAAAATGAAGCAACCCACTAAGATATGATGTATGGGCTTAGAAATGGTTAAAATATGGACTAATTATGTGTATGTAATAAGGTATTGGATATCACGAGCGGTACGCGTGTCGGTAGCCGGATTATCGGACGAAACCGAAAAAGGACGCGAGTCGGTGTTCGGTAGGATTCTAACTTTTTTGTAAGCCATGGATTGAGTGATAGTTTCTTTGAATTATTTTGGAAATTATATGGTTTGTTTTAAGATTGGTTTTGAATTATGTATTATGTAGGGGTTTTTACTTGATTTATTCTGGTAAGCCTATGAGTGGTTTAAAATGGGTTTTAAGGCTATGATGTGATTATTGAGGCTTTGCTTGATTTATTTTTGATAATCAAGTTATATGTTTTATTGATGGGATTTTTTAAATGTCATGGTTTGTTATTATATTCATTACATGGCATATGGCATCTACATCTCATGCATGGCATGGGAGGGATATGACAGAGGAAGGATGAAACGAAACCGGAGTCCATGCTCCGTCGGGGCGACCGATAAACAGGCATGGGGACATTATGATGTGTTTGATTCATCAGGGATGATGTATGGATTATTATACCTTGATGATGGTTTTTCCATCAAGAGGGTCATGGCACGATGATGGTATGGATTATATTTTGAACATTATGTATGGATGAAAATGGGGCATTGTACAATGATGATGAGATTGATGGGTGGGATTCATGACATAAAACACCCATTGCATTACATTGTGCCAAATGGCATGATTTTGATATAATATCTTCTATATGCTTTGTTATCACTAATCCATATGTTAGCCCTACTCGGAATCCTACTGCGCGCGTTGTCTAACGCCCTACTTCTACCCTAGCTGATGACGCAGGAAATACCGAAGCAGAAGGACGAGATGGGAGCCAAGCTTAGGAGCTTGGGGAGGCAGACTATTTGCTTTAATTAAGTTTATTTTGGGAAATGTGTATTTGTATAGTTTAGCTTGTCGGACTGTATAATTACTTGTTATATTCTGGTTTTGTTTTGGATACGGTGATGTTGAGGTGTTTTATTAGTTAGATGAATGTAATCTTCCCTGCTATCTAAAATTTATAGGTTAGCCTCTATTATCATTCTGTGTTTTATGTAACATTCCGCAAGCTTACTCATACGTGTGAACTGTTCCTCGTGGACTTCGTTCCACGCATACGTAGGGTTGGCCAGTTAAGGGCCGGGCTTTAGAATCTCGGACTTAACTCGCGTCGTGACGTACGCGCCCTTTGTCACTTTAAAAAAAAAAAAATAGACTCTGATTTTAGGTGAAAAGGGGCGGGCGTTACAGGTCTATCCCTTTTAGACCCTTTCTTTGTACTGTTTCTCTCTTTTAATGAATCTTTTTTCGTGACTGCTCAAAAAAAAAAAAAAAGTGGCACCTATTCATGAGATCATTCATCTTTTTTGATATGAGCCGTCTTTGTTAATACATATGTGAGATACTTTGATTTTGAGTACATAAATTCTTCTCACATATACTTGAGAGAAAATGAACTCAAACCTCTGAGTATTAATTTTTCCGAGAGATATATCCAGTGAGGTTTGCAGTCAAAGCGCATTTTTAAACGGTGTGAACACAACTTGGATCTATTTGGAAAAAAAAGTCTATCTTAATGTTGGCTAAGCACACACTACACTCCAAGTATAAGCCTTGTAAAATAAATTTTAGAGTTGTATAATGTCTAGACCTCTTATCCTTGTGTTCCTGTTAAACATGTTGATATTTGTGGGTAATATCACTGAAAGCCCTCACGAGACTATAACTCGTCCACTAGTGGTGAGCTAGGGGTTAAAAGGTTTGCTGTATATGCTAAATGCAGTCGAGAGTATCAGGGAAAGTGGTTTAGTTTAGGATTTTCATTTTATTCAGTTGGTCTATAATACGTTTTTTGTGTGTCTTTAAAAAAAATTTAGCTTTAGTTTTGCTCGAGGAGTAACAAAATCTGAGTTTGGGGGTATTTGTTGAGCATTGAAAATATTACATTTTTACCCCTGATTATTGAGTCAATTAATCCTCAATTTTGTATATAATGATGCATTTAATGTAGTTTGTCGGTTTTGTAGTAAAAAATAGAAAGTTCAGGAAAATCAAGTTAAAACAACAGAAGATTGCAAGTTTAGAGCTTTAAAGAGAAGACCTAAAATTATTATTATTATTTTATGTCACTTTCTAGGATTTTCATGTAAATTAATTAATCTAGATCTAGTTATGAGAGTATATGATTAATTAATAATTTTTAGGTTTAAAGTAGCTGAATAATTATTTAATTCTAGAGGTTAAAAGCTTCTATCCAAGTGCCAAAGCCTGAATTTTAAGTCATTGGGCCAAGATTCAATTCAAGTGGGCCAAGCTATGCTCCACAAAGGTTCAATGGGCCAAGCCACATGCAAGCCCATGCGCATTTCACATTCTGGGCCAGGCCAGTGTACAAGCTCAGTCCAACTAAGGCCCAAGCTTTCAAATCCAATTCAAATAGGCCTGAGTTGAGGTCTAGATCCAAATCCAAAGCCCAAAGTCTAATAAACTCCATGGTCCATGTTTGAATTTACCTAAGTTCAACCCAACTGCTTATGTCGAAAACCCATAACCCAACTTCACATCCAAACCATCCAATTTCCATCTTAGATCTTAACCTTCCGTCTCACACACCAAATTAGGTCAAACCTTAGATCCACCATCAAATCTAACCCGTCCATTCATCTATCATTAGATCTAGGTCGTCCATCACCATTATCATGATCATCTTAACCTTAGATTATGTAACACTTCGCCCTTTTCACTCTAATAATCAAAGTTTTTTTTTTTTTTTAAATATAATAATCTAGTGATCGGGGCGGAGTGTCACTACGCGAGTTAAATTCGGATCTCTAAATCCGACCCTTAACTGGCCAAGCCCATGTGCGTATGAACTAAGTCCATAAAACTGATCCACACATGGTACAAATACAACTTGCGGAATTAACTTAATCTTAATCTAATTGAGGTTATAATAGATCCTATGACTATTCCAATTTTCCATTGTTAGATTGCAAAGTACATAATTTATTCTCCAAAATTACTATATAACCTTTGTCTACCATTCATTCCAAATCATCCAAATAAACCAAACCATAGTAGCTACTTAACTACATTATTACATGCCAACATCATCTACCTATCAAATTACATTGTCCAAATAAATCAAATTACAAGTTCATAAATAGTCCATTCAAATCATTCAAACCGCCCAAGCTTCTTTGCTTGGTCCCCTTCTCGATCCTCATTCGTTGTCTTTCATGCGTCATCCACTAAGGGTAGAGATAGGGAATTAGATCAACGCGCCCAGTAGTGTTTCCGAATAGGGCTACCACAAGGTTAGTGTAAAAACATGCAAATAATATAATAATACATGTGTGTCAAAATTCCATAAAAACATGCTATGTATGAAATGAACATGTAATGAGTCCCACCCATCACCATTCTACATAGCCTCCTCTTGACGGGATTCTCATCGTCAAGGTACCCCATAGCGGTCTTTCGGACGCCCCGATGGAGTGTGGCCTCCGGATTCCTCTTGATGGGATTCTCATCATCAAGGTACCCCCACAGTGGTCTTTCGGATGCCCCGACGGAGTGTGGCCTCCGGTAACAACACCATCATCCCATGCCATGCATGAGATGTCTATGCAAACATGCCATTTGAAAATATAACATTTCATTCAAATAACTTATTCAAATAAACATAAAACAGCAAATAACATATGTGGTTATAACAAGGTAGGAAACCTACACTATGTTACTTTGTTTGACCCTTCCTTTGAACAGTCTTCCGATCACGGCTTGTACACCGTTCTAGAAATCCAAATACCTTATGTACATAGCAGCAAGTTAATCATTTGTCTACCTAATTTCCAGCAAAGCCTAATGTTCCAAAAACCACTTAGTGGGGTTCGGCCATAGCCATGGCCGAACCTCACCCATTAAAATTTTGATCACCCTTTTTTTTTTTTTCCTTTTTATCTAAACCATTTTGATTAACCCAAAACTCCCAAATGAACCTTGTAGGGTTCGGCCATACTGTTTGGCCGAACCTTACCATCTTGGGTTTTGGCTCACATGTCCATTTCCATGATCTTTTCATGTTGGATCATTTCATCATAACTACCATCATGCCATTTAGCTTATCCTTTGGTTTAATTTATCTTAAACAAAATCCATCACCATACCACTTTAGTGGGGTTCGGCCATACATATGGCCGAACCTCACCACTTAACTTTTAATCCTTTAATCTTTCATTAATCCAATTTCCAATTATAAACTTAGCACTAAGTCCACCAAGTGACCTTTTAGTGGGGTTCGGCCATACTACATGGCCGAACCTCACCAAACTGATTTGTCCATCTTTCCATCATCTTTGATGGCTAATTAATTTCTTATATTAAGTCCATAGTAAACCTATCTTATTCTTAAATCAAAGCACATAATGATTACATAATGTCCATCCTACACTTAAACCAATTAACCATCAAAAACAGTCCATGGGGTTAGGCCATACACATGGCCGACCCCAAGGTTTCCTTGATGTAAACCCTCCAATATTTGTCCATAGTTTTTTATCAGCACTTAGCTTAATAACCACATGATTCAGCCATGTAATAATTGGTCAAAATCAGTGACCTTATCTCCCTTTAAAATCCTTAAAAAAACTTCATTACATAATATGAGTTTCATCTCTCAAACACCATAAAAATCACCAATTTTTCCCATGGGGTTCGGCCATCCAAAGGGGCCGAACCCTATGGTCCATATTTTACCACTTTTAAACATCATAATCCTATATTTAAACCATTGATGGATCTGGTCATACGATGGCCATATCTCATTCCCTTAACCAACTTTATTCAACAAAGGTTATGATGCACTTACCAATACCGCGTCTCCTTCGGTTCTTTGACTCCTTCATTTACCCTTTTATCTCCTTGACCTCTCCTTCTCTCTTACTGTTCTTTGGACTGAGACAAACCTTGCTGCAACCTCCTTGGAATACTTTAGCCAGGTGATATGAATTTGAGAGAGAAAATGAGAGAGAAAGAAAGAGAACTTTGGCCTTTGATGAATATGCTAAGCCTTGATGCCAAAACCCTTTGGCTGAACTTGTCTTGATGAAAAGGGATCAATCCAAGGACTGATTAAGCAACCAGTTGCTGCTCTTGGTTTTGGAGAGAGGGAGGACGACCAAGGGAGAGAGAGATAGAGAGAGTAAGAAATGAAACCTCTTTGGCTATTCAAATTCAGCCCAAAGTTAACCTTTTGTAACTCCCATTGCCTTAACCCAAAACCTTATGTTACTTGGGGGTTTCATCTCCCCATGCTCCCAGCGTCCCTTGCTGGTTGGATTTGTGTAACCCCCCTCCTTAACTCCTTCTCTCATTACCATTGCATGTGAGAGTTTCATTTGAAAATGAAACTCTCCTAGGCTCCAACGGTTTTAGCCCTAGCTTAGTTTGTGTAACCTTCATCTTCCATTAGTGAACCGTTTGGGAGTTTCATCCATAAGATGAAACTCCATGTCCATTCATCTCTCATGCTTGATTTGAATATTTGAAATAAGTAACTCCTCAACCTTGATGCAGCCCAAGTGTAACCGCCACCTCTTTAGTGCTCATCAACGTCCCATGTGGTTCCAGTTCATTCACACTTAGATGGGAGTTACATGCATGCAAAATAACAATCCATACTACTCCAACGTGCATCATAACTTGAATTTGAAATGCACCCTCACCTTTGTAACTCCCATGTAATGCCACTCCCATTCATCTCTATCTTAGGAGTTACATACATGGAATCACCTTGCAGCCCACGTTTTCATTGTGTTAAAACTTGCAACCAGCTCACACCTCCATCTTACACTCACCTCACTCATTACAACAACTATTCCATTTAACTCATTTACTTAACTCACCCAACTCAACTCACTCATTTAATGTAACTCAACCCATAAATTCCACTCCACTAAACTCCACAATTTATTCCAACTCAATCTAAACCCAAACATTTAATTTATCTCAATCCCACTCAAACATTAACTAAACTTAACCCAATTAAGTTTTGAACTCAAAAATTGATTAATCATATCCATCTCGACCCATTGGGTCCAATTTGGCCATTTTGACCTATTTGACCCAATTACAACTCTTGACCCGTTTGAGTACTTTTCATCCATTTATTTGTCTTGTAAACAAAACTATTAACCATTGGGTCTTGATTGGACCATTGGCCCAACACCTTACCCATTTAAATTCATATCAAAATAAATCACAATGGCAATTCCATAAATATGAATAAATTCATGTAAACTGATATCTTTGAAATTCCAGGGTGTTACAGATTAGTGTTCATCCATGCATCTCCTATTAATCCTTGCATTCATTTCATGCATTTATCATCTTAGCCATTAGATAATAGGTAATCTAATCTCATACACTGATTCATCTCTTAGAAACCCTATAGCCTCCACATGCATCTATCACATAAACACATTACCTTATATTTAGGTCACACATTTCATCATCCATTTAAGATCCCCTATTCATCTAAACCCTCCGTCAACCATCTGCCCATTCCTATAATTATTTTACCCAAAATACCTTAGAGCCATTAGATCGAAACCCATTTAATCTAAGCCTTCCATTCATAAACCCTAAGCAATGAACAACTTGTAGTTCAAGCTAACCTCCATGCGCATTTTACACATCATCATCCCATAATTTTTGCAACCTAAAACCTCTCCATGCACTTAGACTAAAAACCATCTAGATACATTCCTAGGATCCCAACACACCTCACCATCCAATCCCCAAGTATCCCACACGATTTTCTCAATCTTAATCCAATCCATTTGAATTTCACACCTAGTCAACCCTCCATTTGATCCCTCCATTTGATCCTCCTATAATCCATCCATTCATTCATCTCATATCTTAATTTCATCCATTCATTCATCATCTCATTGCACAAACCCTAAAACTACATAGTCAAATTCGAATTTCCCAGTGCAAATCCAAGTCCTAATTTTTATCCTAATCTCCTATCTTTCCTCCACCTTGACTTAGCCACCAAGGAAAGCCACACCAAATTCATGTGACTCTCCTTGTGCAACCCTAAAATCCAAACTTAAATCCCCATCATCCATTCCTATTTAGATCCAATCAAGTCCTTTGATTTCCCACCTTAAACTTTGATTTAATCTAAGCCATCCATCTCTTTTCAAAACCTTTAAATACCCCATTACCCCAAGGGTAAAATTCGAATATGACCTGGAATTCAAGAGGACTAAAGGCTGGAGCAAATTTACAAGTGAGAGTGTAGTTTTTTTTTTTTGTTTTTCTTATATTTAATTTATAAAAGTCTTGTACTTTAATTCTTCCATTTAATAAAGTGAAGCATTCATTTAGAACCCTGAAACATCTAATTTCTAAATTACTTTTATGATTACTTTATTTTTAATTTCAAGAACACAACTTTTATTTATTTGATTGAACATGAGCGTATACAATAGTTAGGATCTTGATTGTAAGACTTGAATTATGATTTTTAAGGTTTTGATTAATTAAATAAAAAAGTTGTGATTCTTGTTTTATTAATAAATATGAATTGTATTTTAGATCTCTACGCGAATTTCAGATTTTGGCCTTTACTTTGTTTACACATCTTGGGTGATAAACAGTCTATTCCAAATAATCAACCTTTACGCTACTACACAATTAATTTGAATCATTTATTTCCATGCAATTTAATTCTCTGCCTTTTAATTATGTTAAATCTCATGTTTGTTGTGTAATAGTTGTTTTAACCCAAATCTTGTATAATCTAATATTTAATTCTTTAATTCATTATTTAATTCTTTGATTCTTTTTCTCTTAAATCACTCTCTCTCAAAGATGCATTCAATTAAAGTTAGGAAGATGTGTAAATAATTTTGTAACTTGAAATCCTAATCATGATTAAGGTTAAAAATTTAATTTGCCATATAAAAATAAGAAATCACACATTTTATTTGCTGATTTTCCAAGTTAGATACATGACTCATATGATGATTCAATTTCTTAAAAACAATTCATTTTTAGAGGATATTAATTTAAATTCATATACTTTGAGATTTTCCATTAGGTTCGACTTCGCTCTCACATTACTATACTAAGAATGGTTTGTGCACTTACGAGATTTATAAATTTAAAACCATCAACAACAAACACCGTGACACCCTTGCTTCTTGAAGTGAGAGAAGCAAAAACCCTAAGGTTTTCCCACGAGATTTCGTTCCAGGATGTCCTATCGACTAATCCAGGGCACAGGAGGAGAGTAGGAAGTCGCTGGAGCTCAACGGGAGAAGGAACGACGATTTTGAATAATCAGTCATTTTCGCAGAAAGAGACCCTTTTAACTTACTCTTTCTGATTCACCAATGGGTCGTGACCAACGACCAGTCTATGTTGATATGTGGATGAATATCGATCTATCTCCTTTTTTGATTTTCCCTATTTCAAATAGTGTTCTTTACCAACAGTACCGACATGTCTGGTCCTCCGACTAGTCTATCCTTCGACCTGGGTTGTAAAATAAAGGACGACTGGGTATGTGTGTGTGTGTGCTTGCGATGTTAATAATTCATCGAGCTTTGCTTATACACCTTTTAATGCCAGTGCTGATGCCTACATTCACATTACATCTGTGCCATTTGAAGATTTAATTTACTCTTGTAAAGATAAGCACAGACCATGGATTACGGATCTCTTTTCCTGGATCCAGATTAATCCAAGATTCTTGGACACATTTAATTCACTAATTCAAGTATATTGCCCAAGTGTGTGATGTCATGAAATGCGGCATTTTCAGGCTTTAGCAAAGACAAGATGTCTATGAACAAGAGTCATTCTACGTAATGTATAACAACAAGTATTGGAATGAAACACTCAGCACACTAATCATACATTCATTTCCTGTTTTAGAATATGCTTACCTGTAACGCCACGCCCTTTTTCACTCACCGAAAACCAGAGTCTATTTTTTTTTTAAATAAAAGAGTGAGAAAGAGCGGGAACGTCACGACGGGAGCTAAATCCGAGCTTCCAAAGCCCGACCCTTAACTAGCCAACCATACGTGTGCGTGGACCAATTCCACTAAAACGGTTCACACGTACTCAAGTTAAACATGCGGAATAAATTATAGATGTGGAATTATAATAGAATAATAATTCTATTCCATTTTAGATAGCAAGGATGTCCATCACTTAATCATAAATATCTTACGTTAAAATATCCAAAATTAACATTCCAAATCATACCAAATAATATGCGTTATTACAGTCCCATGAACTAATTACTCAAATACATTATCCATGAGTAACTTAAACAAAATGCAACTTAATCATCCAAGCTCCTAAGCTTGGCTCCGATCATGTCCTCATTCAGTCCATTCCCTGTGTCATCAACTAGGGTAGAAGTAGGGCGTTAGACAACGCGCCCAGTAGGTATTCCAATTAGGGTCAAACGCATGGGTTAGTACCAGATATAATACATCATGTCGTATCTGTAAAACATCGTATCCAAAACAGTGTATGATAATAGAGATCCAATCATACAGATAAAAACCAGAAACAGTGCATGATAATAGAGACCATAATCATGCTGATGCAATGCCATGGGTGCCATATGCCATGAGTCCCACCCATCAGCCATAACACAATCACCAAAATATCCTCTTGATGGAATCTCCTCATCAAGTTATCACAATCACATAGTATCCCTCTTGATGAAAAACTCCTCATCAAGGTATCACAATCACATAGTATCTCTCTTGATGGAAAAGTCATCATCAAGGTATCCCAATCACATAGTATCCCTCTTGATGGAAAAGTCCTCATCAAGGTATCCTCACGAATGCCTTACGGTCGACCCGACGGAGCGTGGTCTCTGGTTACATTACATCCCTCCAATGCCATGCATGAGATGCAAATGCCAACATGCTATGTAATAGTACAAATCAAAACATTTAAAATTCCATAATTGAAATATATTGTTTGATACAAAATAACTTATCAAACATGAATTAAAATCATCATATATACATATCCATGGTTTTCAACGAGGTAAGAATCCTACCAATGATCAACAAACGTGTCCTTGCGTTTTTGTCCAAAAACCGATCACCGATCGTACACCGCTTGTGAGGTCTCGTTACCTTATTACATATCAATCAATCAAACCCATATTCTATTTGATTTCCAATCATGTCTAAGTCCATAAACACACTTTAGTGGGGGTCGGCCATATAACATAGCCGAACCTCACTCACATGAATTTGGGTCCCTCTTTTTATTTATTAACCAATCCCACATAAGTTTAACCATTTAAGAAACCCTAAGTCCACAAAATATTCCCCATGGGGTTCGGCCATACACCATGGCCGAACCCATGGTCCATCATTATCATCCCATTTGAAATTAAATGGATAATCAAATTGACATATGCATGTGATTGAATTCATCAAGGTAAAACGATTTCGCAAAAGGGTTTGCGATTAGTTTCGGCGTGATCGTTGAACATTATCTTCACAAAAACAGCAAGGATATTATACTGGACGTTGGTAGGATTCCTACGTTATTGAGACACTGGATTATTTATATGTTACTGGCTTTTATTCCCAAACATGTTGGTTTACTTTGGTTAAACAAATGGTTATGTTTTATGAATTGAATTTCAATGATATTTCACATAAAATGGCATATTTGTATTCATTATCTCATGCATGGCATGTGAAGGAGTACTGGGACAACAAGTCAAGTTATGAGCTGTCCGGACATGACTTTGGGGCTTGAGGCTAGCTTGTATGAAGCTATGTGAACTATTGTTATGTTGGCTTTGTCCGGGATTACTAGAAATGGGTACGGCGTAGTCTGGGCCGAAGAGCTCTAGGGTAACCAGTCCCGAAACCCTGCACAGAGAGAGGAGTCCACGCTCCATCAGTAATTCTGATTAACATACGTGGGGAGGTATAACAGTGACCTTGTGGTGTCGTCACAAAACATTGCGGACGTAAATGGCCATGGGAACACCTTTATAGATGTTTTTTATCAAGGAAACTATTTGTATATGGATTTGGGTGAGTGATCATTTGGCATTGACACCCATGGCATGATGCATAAGTAAGCATGATTATGTTTTGGATATCATGCATTGTATTTTATTACTTATGGGATGTATTTGGCAAACATGGTATGATGTTTCCTACTGGGTGCGTTGACTAACGCCCTACTTCTACCCTATAGATGATGGAACAGGAAATGACAAGGACATGGGACATGATGGGAGCCAAGCATAGGAGTTTGGGCAGATTCATTCTTACATTACTTAGCTTGATTTTGGAATGATGTATTAAGATAACTGATATTTTTGGGATTATAATAACCTAGAATTATTTTGTTATGGTTTGATATTAATTGAGTTTCAGTTAATTTTATGGTGATTGGCTTCCTTGCTTATTGATTGTCATGTATATGAAGAGTATCATATTCATATGTTAATTCCGCAATTATTGTTAAGCATATGAAATGTTTAAGTGGACTTAATCCATGCACACGTAGAGGTGGCCAGTTAAAGGTTGGGTTTTGGAAACTCGGATGTAGCTTGCATCGTGACGTTCTCACTCTCTCTCACGTTTATTTATGGAAAAAAAAAATATACTTTGATTTTCAGCGAGTGAAAATGGGTGGGGTGTTACAGTTGGTATCAAAGCGAAACCAGAAGTGTTAACATAAAATGAGAAACATAGCGAAATAGGACATATCTCCCCCAAACAAGAAACCACAAGGATTTCCCCAAAATGAGAAACAATATGTGATACGTAAGAAAATTCCCCAAAACAAGAAATACAAGATGATGATTAGGCAATTTCCCCAACTATGAAAACATAAAATTTTATGAGAAAACTAAGTCAAGCAATGTTTCAATGACTTAGGAAAATGTCTCCAAGAAGAAGAGATACTCAACAAAACCCGCATCAGGAGGAAGAGGTACAGAATCCACACCAGGAAGAGGGACAAAATTGTGTGAACATTCCTGAAGTACCTCCTGAACTACAGAGCCTACTACAGGCAGTAGTCACTTCTGTTCTACAGCAACATCAGAACGACGATGGAGGCGCAACATCTAATGAATCGCAGGACCGAAATATGGTTAGGGACTTTCAATAACAGCGTCCCCCTTATTTCAAAGGGAAAGAAGGACTGCGGGAGCGGAGAACTGGATCGAGAACATTACGAAAATCTTGAAACTGCTCAAGATCACTGGTGATAAGGACATGATACTGCTGGCTACTTCACAATTGGTGGATGATTCCAGCAAATGGTGGAGAGTTATAGAACGTCAGCATGCACAAATTCTAGAGGAAGATAGAAAATAGATGACTTGGGACCAATTCGATGGAATGTTTCTAGATCACCATTTTCCAGAAGAGGAGAAGGAATGCCAGACACAAGCGTACATATCTCTGGTCCAGGGCAGCATGAATGTTGCGGACTATTATCAAGAGTTTCTCCGTCTATCATGTTATGTTTTATACATGGTGGACACATAATATTAGAAAGCCCAGAAGTTTGAACGAGGCATGTGACCTAACCTAAGAGCCAAAGTCACAATCTTCAAATCAACCACTTTGGCAGAAGTGGTTAGTCGAGCTAGCATAGCTGAACAAGAGTTGGTAGAGATAGTCAGGTTTGTGGATAACCAACGAGGTCACAGCGGGGGAAATACTTTCCTCCTGAACAAGAGACTCAGACCCAACTTTGGGAGACCCTCACCTTCTACTGGGTCTACTGGAGGTTTCCGTCCCAATCAGCCCTCCACATCAGGACCAGTCTCTCAGGTTCCTCGAGGTGTTAGCACCTGTTTCCAGTGTGGCTAGCAGGGCCATTTCAAGAAGGAGTGTCCATAGAACAATAGACCTCCTCACTCCAGGGGTTCTTTCCGTCCTCCAGCTCGACCAGCTCAATCTCAAGCATCCAAAGCAGATAACCAGACAGGACGGGCACCTATTCCGATAGGATCTGGACGGCTATATACTTTGGTTCCTCCTCTAGAGATAATGGATCATTCGGTGATTCAAAGTATGGTAGTAGTTGGTAGTTCATATGCCTTTGCATTATTTGATTTAGGAGCATCCCATTCCTTTATATCTGCTACCTTCATATTTGCTGCTAGTACTCTAGTTCAACAGCTGTCCACTGCACTTACTATAGTATCCCCTATTAGCGACACATCATTGAGCCTGATCTGCACTTCCGTAGATACTGAACTTGCTGGGTTCAGATTTAAATTCAACTATTTGGTACTCGAGATGTGTAACGCCCCACCTTTTTTTCACTCGCTACCCGAAATTCAAAGTCTATTTTTTTTTTTAAATAAAGAATGAGATAAAGAGCGGGACGTCACGACCCGAGTTAAATCCGAACTTCTAAAGTCCGACCCTTAACTGGCCAACCCTATATGTGCATGGACTAAGTCCATGAAAACGGTTCATACATAATAATATAAACATGCGGATTATAATAGAACCTAGATCTATTCCATGTTAGATAGCAAAGTACTCCGTCAATTATAAATGATTAACTTAACTTAAATAACCAAAGTAACCATTCACAAACCATAGCAAATATCTAAATTATTACATGCCCGAAGTCTAGCTACTCAAATTACATGTCCATGAGTAACATAAATAAATTATAATCCAATCACATATCCAAGCTCCTATACTTGGCTCCGATCACGTTCATTGTCCATTTCCTTTCCTATATTATCCACTAGGGTAGAAGTAGGGCGTTAGAACAACGCGCCTAGGAATTCCATTTAGGGTCTACACATGATTAGTACAAATCATATATAATAACATAATGTCAAAACCATATAAAACAATGCCATGTCATAATGTCAAATGCAATGAGTCCCACCCATCACAAGTACATATGAGTACCCCCACATAGGTCTTTCAGAAGCCCCGACAGAGTGTGGTTCCTCCGGTTACCTCTTGATGGAAAATGCACATCAAGGTATCCCCACATTGGTTTTTCGGAAGCCCCGACGGAGTGTGGCCCCTCCGGTTACATATCCTTCACCCCATGCCATGCATGAGATGCTAATGAAATACATGTTATTTTATATTATAAACATAGCATTAAAACTCACATTTGGAACATATCTTTTACAACATAAATTCATCAAAATAAGATAAAAACCATCATACATAAACCATGTTTTCAAAAGGTGGAATCCTACCAAAGACCACTATAGTGTCATTGCTTCTTTATCCGGCAACCGCTCACGATCGTGCACCGTTTTTGAGGTCCCGTCACCTTATTACACAACAATCAATCAAACCATGTTCTATTTGATTTCTATTTATGTCTTAAGTCCATAAACCCAACTTTGTGGGGTTCAGCCATACACTATGGCTGAACCTCACCTCTTTGGTTTTAGTTCTCTCCTTTGAGTTCTTTGATCTTTTAAGTTTAATCATTCATCATCAAGTTAATCCTTTAAACTCTTAACATAAATCCATAAACCAACCTTGTATGGCCGAACCTCACTCATTTGAGTTTGGTCTCTCTTTGTAATCCTTTGATCCAAAATCTTGCCATTTTTGAATCATAACTCTAATCACTTATAGAATAATTATTAAACATTAGTAACTACTTAAGTCCACAAAACTTTTCTCATGTGGTTCGGCCATATACCATGGCCGAACCCATGGTCTCTCATTTCCTCCCATATTTACACATTTGCCATTATTCCCATCCCTTCATGCTCAGGTCCAAAATTGATCATTCATAAAAACCCTAAGTCCACCAAATATACCTTAGTTGGATTCGGCCATACAACATGGCCGAACCTCACCATCTTGGTTTTGGTCCTTCCTTTGAGTCTTTTAATCCTTTAACTTAATCATCTAAACTTGATAACCACCTAAGTCCATAAAAAAAAAACACTCCTCATGGGGTTCGGCCATACACCATGGCCGAACCCATGATCTTTCATTTTAGCCTATGTTTACCAACATTGCCATTTATACCAATTCATAACCATTAACATAATCCATGAACATAGATATATATAATTAAATCCAATTAAATCCATTATTTCTTTGTTCAATCCTCCATTCATTTAACATGCATAACAACTCTAAATGTTTCTTTAATATGTTCCATCAAATACTCTTCCATGGGGTTCGGCCATACAACATGGTTGAACCCTATGGTTCCTTATTTTCCTTAAAATTGTATCATAACCATATGGTTTGATCTTTTAATGATTCCCATTCATACCTCCATCCAAAACCCTTTAACTCTTTTTAAAATCACAAGCATGCTTCTATGATTTCTATCTTTCAAATCCATTAAAAATATATAACCCATGTCCTTCCATAGGGTTCGGCCATGCATCATGGCCGAACCCTATGGTTCATCCTTTCCATTAAAACACAATATTCCTCCCCTAATTTTTCTTCCATGGGGTTTGGCCATGCACTATGGCCGAACCTTATGGTTCCTTACTTTAAGCCAAATATATCAAAATACCTACCGGTTCCGCGACTCCTCCGGTTTCTTTCGCTCTGACTTGTTCTTTCAATCCTTTCTTTCCTTAGCCTCTTCCTCCTTCCTTCTTACTTCTTTGGCCGAGATTGTGACTTGAGAGAGAGGGATAGAATTTGGCCTTGAGTGAGAGGGAGAGATAAAACTTTGAGATGAAACTCTATGTTTTTGGTCTTGAGGAGTGATCGGCCAAGTGAGGGTTTGAATTTGAAATGTGTAACCGTCCACCTCCATTATCTCTCCATGTGGGAGTTTCATCCATGAGGTGAAACTCCAAGGCTCCAACGTGTATCCTTGTTTGAATTTGAAATAAACCAAAGCTCCCCACCTCTCCAACGTGTAACCTTGTTTGAATTTGAAATGTGTAACAACGTGTATCCTTGTTTGAATTTGAAATAAACCAAAACTCCCCACCTCTCCAACGTGTAACCTTGTTTGAATTTGAAATGTGTAACAACGTGTATCCTTATTTGAATTTGAAATGTGTAACCGTCCACCCCATTTGTTTGAATTTGAAATGCGTAACCGTCCACTCCATTATCTCTCCATGTGGGAGTTTCATCCATGAGATGAAACTCTAAGGCTCCAACGTGTATGCCATTATTTGAATTTTGAAACAACCAACCACCTTCATCTTCACACTCCACTCACTTGAGATGAATATCCCCATAACTTCCCATCCAACTCATTTTACTCAACTCATTCATTTAACTCAACTCACCTCTTTAATTCAACTCATTTAATTCACTTGAATCAACTCAATTATTTGATTCCATTCCCAACTCAAATCAGCCCCAATAAGTTAGGCTTGAACTCACCTCGTGGTCAACCAAGTCAACCACGACCCATTGGGTCCCAATTGGGCATTTTGACCCAAATATCAACATTGACCCAATTCAATGCGCTTTACCCATCTAAGGTTCATATCTGTTAATTCACAATTAAAATGGCAAATTTCGTAAATATTGATAACATGAAATTCCGAAGTGTTACAAGATGACAGAGTACGATATCATATTTGGCATGGATTGGTTGGCTAACTTCCAGGCCAGCATTGACTGCTATCTTCGAAGAGTGATATTTTGGTCACCCGAGGGAAAATGACACGTGGTACATGCCGACAGATAGAACATTCCTATGACCAGAAGATTGCATGAAGAAATGAACCATCTAGTACTGAACAGCATCAGACTAGACAAGGCTCCGATGTCTGAACTACCTGCGATAGTGAAAGACTACGCAGAGGTATTTCCGACAGAACTCCTTGGTTTACCTCCAAAAAGGGAGATTGACTTCGAGATCAAACTGTATCCTAGCACTACTCCTGTATCATTGCTGCATTATCGGAAGGCCCCAGCAGAGATGTCTGAGCTGAAGAAACAAATTGATGAATTACTCAGACTAGGATGTATCCGGAACATCATTTCATTCTTGGGAGCACTGGTATTATTTGTAAAGAAGAAGGATGGTATTCTTCGGATGTGTGTGGATTACAGGAAATTGAATCAGCTGAAGGTCAGGAACAAGTACCCTCTACCCAAAATCGATGATCTATTTGATCAACTTAGAGGCTCCGGCTATTTCTCCAAAATTGATCTGATGTCAGGCTACCATCAAATCCATGTCAGGGATGAAGACATAGAGAAGACATTTTTAGAACCCGGTATGGACTATATGAATATGTGGTCATGCCGTTTGGACTCACCAATGCACCAGCCGTGTTCATGGATTTGATTAACAGAATATTTCAACCTGATCTGGATAAGTTTGTGATGTTTTTATTAACGATATCCTGATATATTCCACCAGTCGGGACGAGCATACTGAGCATCTGAGGACAGTCCTGGACACTCTGAAGAAAAATTGGTTATATGCCAAAGCAAGCAAATGTGAGTTCTAACTATCTGAGGTCAACTCCTTTGGACATGGTATATCAGCAGAAGGAATAGCCGTGGACTCGGCTAAAGTGGCAGCAGTTAGAGATTGGAAAGCTCCAAAGAATGTGACCGAAATCCGCAGCTTTCTTGAATTGGCTGGCTACTATCGGAAGTTTATTATGGACTTCTCCAAGATTGTAACTCCACTCACCCGACTCACTCAGAAAGGAGTCAACTTTGAATGGTCTGATGTATGCAACCGAAGGTTCGAAGACCTGAAGCAGAAGCTTACAACTACTCCTATTCTGATTTGGCCAGAAAGAGGCAAGGGATATAAAGTATATTGTGATGATTCAGGAGAAGGACTTGGGTGCTCTCTCACTCAAGGTCATCATATAGTGGCATACAGTTCAAGGCAACTGAAAATTCATGAACGCCACTATCCTACCCATGATTTGGAATTAGCTGCAGTGGTCTTCACTCTCAAAACCTAGAGACACTATCTTTATGGTGAGAAATTCGAAGTATTTTCTGACCATAAGAGTTTGAAGTATCTATTGCATCAGAAGGAACTCAATATGAGTCAGCGCAGATGGATGGAATATTTGCAAGATTATAAGTTTGCACTACGATATCATCCTGGCAAGGCGAATAAAGTGGCAGATGCGCTCAGTCGCATGACACATGCAATAGTGGCCAGTTTGATTTTGAAGGAATGGGAAATGTTAACAACCATCCGGGAATTCAATTTGCACATCAAGGACCGTGGGAGTGTGTATAATCTGATGGTACGGTCCAACATGGTTTCTAACATTGGGCAAGAACAATGGACAGATCCAGAAGTGGAGAAAATATGGGCTAAAATGTCTACTAGTGAGGTCGTACCAGAATGGGAATTACGACCTAGACAATGTCTTTTATTCCGAGGCAGGACATATGTGCCTCAAAGCTGCAGAAGAGAGTTGTTGATCGAAGCTCATCAAACAAAACTCTCTATTCATCCGGGAAGCACCAAAATGTACCATGATCTGAAAAGACATTATTGGTGGCATGGACTCAAAAGAGATGTAGCTGATTTTGTTTCTCATTGCCTTACTTGTCAATAAGTCAAGACATAACATCAGAAGCCGCCAGGAATGCTCAAACCTCTACTTGTGCCGGAATGGAAATGTGAACATATTTCCATGGACTTTGTGACAGGACTGCCAAGGTCATCAAAAGGTAACGATGCAATATGGGTTGTGGTGGATCGTTTGACCAAGTCTACACATATCCTCCCAATCAAGATGACAGACTCGTCTGAAACTTTGGGGCGGCGGTATACTAAGGACATCATCAGGCTGCATGGTATGCCAAGGACTATTGTGTCCGACAGAGATGGTCGATTCACCGGCAGGGTGTGGCAGAGCATGCAGTCGGCTATACGGACAAAATTATTAATCAACACAGCGTTCCATCCACAGACTGATGGTCAGTCGGAACGAACAACACAGACATTGGAGGATATGCTGAGAGCTTGCATGTTAGACTTCAAGGGTGGTTGGGAAGATCATCTACCACTGGTGGAGTTCTCATACAATAACAATTACCGGGCAAGTCTCAAGATGGCTCCATTTGAGGCATTGTATGGTAGACCCTGTAGATCACCAGTGTATTGGACAGATGCAGGAGAGCCTGCACTTATTGGACCTGTCATGCCCCGACCCGAAGGGTGGGCCCGGAATGCGAATGATTTTTTTTTGAAGGCTAAGACAGCACTCAAGCATTCTAACTGGGCCGGATCAACAGTTAGGCCCAAAGGTCACACATGATCCCAACATGTGGACTCAAACATATACCATAAGTCTACCCAACAAATAGACATAAAAAATACAAACATCAATACACATAATTCCAAACATTGAATTATCATTCAAAACATCATCAGAGTAACTACAAAAGCGTCGTAGTTTTCAATACATGATATTGATACAAACTAAGTACCACACCCTGTACTTTACAAAAACAAGAGGTTCCAAGAACTAGAAGGCAAATATAAGGGTATTCCCCTCAGTGGGAATCCCAAAACACCGCCACAGCTTATCCACCTTAAGCTTGAAATAGAGGGTTCTCCTTCTCGGGTTCATCTCTTGAAAGGTGAGTGGGGTGAGCTAACTAACCCAGTGAAATAAATATAAAAGTGCAGTTTTAACTAAACAACAGGTTAGTACAATAATCAACAGTTGCAATAATATCTCATGCTTGATAACAAATACGTATAATATCATCATCAGTCCCATAATTCATCATTCTTTCCAATACTGCAGTCATCAATCGTAACCCCTAGATACTATACTGACACCAATAGTATTAAGTCCCGACACGGTCAAAATACATCCTTCCAAGTACATCTCCGGTATGCACCTCAAAACCGGTACTGACACGTCTTGCTAGTCACTGTCGACCCACCTGGTCCAGTAGACGTAACTGACACCTCAGCTTGGCGATGGTTTAATAGTAAAAGGTACGTGGAAGCAGTATCACATCTCATGTGATCAATATCATAATATTCACCATCATAATAAGCACTCTTACCATAGTGCATCATATCTAGGCACATGAGTGGGTTCATCAACTTGAAACCACTCATTGCTCCGAAATCCACCTCAAATAACAAAAACCTGTTTACATCTACTGCAAAGTCAAGTTACCTCACCGTATGTGTGGTTTCGCAGTCTCTGTTCCAACAAACAGACAAGTGCACAATCAATATACTTAGCATCAAATACATACACATAAGTAGTATTTCGAAATCCCACGTTTTCCCAAAAATATCCAAGGTGCATGGAATTGAGTCTCCTACTTGGTTTCTATCATTTTTAAATTATAATCATCTACAAGATAATATAATAAAAAGGGTGCTCAGTCCAAAACTCATATTGTCTTCTGGGCAGTGACCAGATTGACTTATTGAGTCAGGTCTAGATTCTCGTATCACTTCTCGGTTGTCTTCTGGGTAAGACCAGATTTGACATTTTCAGTAAGGCCTCGAGGTCACTCAGTGCCAGACAAATATAGCGTCGGCCTGGAAGTGAGATCACTCAGTGCCCGACCAATCGAGTTGGCCTGGAAGTGAATACAATAGTAGATACACTATAATAATAAGAGAAGAGGTTTAGTACAATTTTTAGATTAACAAGGGGGTACTAACATCCCATGCAATCAAATAACAAATAAACAAGTTTTAACACTTAAAAACAGGGTCCCTCGGAACATGCCTCAGAACCAGGTATTGTGGCTTCGGATTATCCGAACCACACCTAAACTATTCACTGACCTCGGATCTTGGGTCTGACTTCGGATCGTCCGAAGATCGGGTCTCGGATCATCCAAAGTCCATCCGAACTGAAAAATAGAGAAAAACAAGTCTCGGTGGGTCTGTGCACTTTGGAACATCCGAAGTAGGGCTTGGAACGTCTGAGTGGGGTTCAGTCCTTCCGAACTCTGCTCGGGTCGTCCGAGTGGGTCAAGCTAGCCTCGGGCGTAACTGGGCTTTGGGTGAAGCTCGGAACGTCCGAGGGTTGCTCTCGGACCGTCCGAAGCTTGACTCTCAGACCGTCCGAGAGTCATCTTTCTCATTGTCTGCACCAGCAGACAGTGACGGCAGACACATTATGAAATACGAATCCGGAAACAGTGGGTTTTCCAGATTCAGTTTCCACATCTAGCCGGTCCAATGGACTCCTCTAGGAGTCCTCTTTCCATAGGGAATAGTTTGGAGCTTTGAAGCTCACTGGGCCAACCGATTTTAAAACCAAAACCTCACGGGTACAAGAGAACCCATGGTTTTCCTTAAACTTTGAAATGATTTTTCTTGCTCAAAACTAAGCCAAAATTTGTTTTACTTGATTCTAAACCACCTACAATTGAAAGAGGAACACAGTGGTTACCTTCATGGAGTTCCTGGGCTAAAATCTGGTATTTTGAAAATCTTTCCCTCTAAGGTACGGTAACTGAAACTAGGAAAGAAATAGAGAAATAGAGAAGGTCGGCAGGGTTTGGTTTTAAACAGCTGAGACTGAGAGACTGAGAGAGAAAAGAAATGAAGTTTGCAGGGAGTTTGAGCTGCTGGAGAGGGGCTGTATTTATAAAGAATCAGCCAGAAAAAGTGGCCGGTTGGCCACTGCATGCAGTTGCTGCCGACGTCCGCTACAGTGTAACCACTGTTCGGGCGTTGGTTGCAAAACAACCCTTCCAAATTTCCCATTTTACAAATAAGTCCTGGTTTTAATAAAAAACTGATTTTTAACTAAAACATAATTTTAGAAGCTCGAAAATTTTGATCTAACCTTACAGATAGGTTGGGTTTTGAAAACCATAATCATCATAAAAAAATTGGAATTTAACCCTCACTAAAAACCATTGATTTAAATAAAATTCACAATTTTAACACTATTTACTGAATTAAACAAATGTTAAATAAAACAGCTTAGAAACCATATTTTAGGGTGTTAAAGAATAACTAGACCATGCTTAAAATGGTCTACCATAAAATACTAGTTTCGAAATTTATCTCATTTTCACAACCATTTAAAATAATTATTACTCCCTTTCGAGGTTTTGACGGGCTGTTTTAAATACCATTTTTTGAAAGTAAAAATTATTTTAAAATCAGAAATACAAATCCTTTATTAAGGAGAACATTATCATCCAATAAAAAGTCACATAACAACATAATTTATAAAATAATAACTGTAAGCGGTAAATTACCAAATTGCCCCTCCAGTTGGACGAGCTGGATCACTGAGCTCACTAGCTCAGATTGGGCCACACCTGGGCTTCCCTCACAGCCCTAACCTTAATCTTCGAGATTAACCGGTCAGGGTATTACATCCTACCCCCTTAAAAGAAATTTCGTCTCGAAATTTAAGACAAACTTATACCTTTTTGGCCTGCGAACAAGCCAGGGTACAGTTTCCGCATCGTCGCTTTTGGTTCCCACATCGCGATGTTACCACAACACTCGTACTAGAGGAATAGACTTCCTCCTAAGCTCTTGAGTCTGGTGTTCTTGAATCTTGTCTGACACTTCTTCAAAAGTTAGGTCTTCTGAGACTTCAATATCTTCAAAATTTATCACATGCGACGGATCAGGCTCGTACTTCCTTAACATAGACACGTGGAATGTACTATGCACTCTCTCCAAAGCTTGAGGAAGATCCAACTGATAGGCCACTTCACCTATCCTCTTCAAGATTTCAAAAGGTCCAACATATCGAGGTGATAGTTTTCTCTTGCGCCTGAACCGTTGCACTCCATGACGTGGTGCCACAAGTAAGAAAACTCGGTCGCCAACTGTAAACTCAAAGGTCATCGCCTTTTGTCAGCATAACTCTCTTTTGTCTGCTCTGAGCTGCCTTGAGACACTGTCTGATCACTTCAACTTGTTCTGACATCTCACGCACTAGATCGGGTCCTAACAGCGCTTTGTCTCCTACCTCTGTCCAACAAAGTGGTGATCTGCAAGGTCTGTCATACAAAGCCTCGTATGGTGCCATCTGTACACTGGAGTGATAACTGTTGTTGTAGACAAACTCGATCAGAGGCAGGTGATTTTCCCAACTTCCCTGCATATCCATAACACAAGCTTTTAGCATATCTTTTAAGGTTTGAATGGTTCTCTCTCTGATTGACCATCCATCTGAGGGTGAAAAGCAGTGCTGAAGTACAGCTTAGTCCCCAACTCCTCTTTCAATCCTTGCCAAAACCTTGATATAAACCTCGGATCTCCATCAGATATAATGGATACAGGCACTCCATGCAATCTGATTACCTCCTTTAAATACAGTCTATTTAGAGTAGCCAAAGAATCCATCTTCTTGATCGGCAGAAAGTGAGCTGACTTCGTTAATCGATCGACTATTACCCAAATAACGTCGTTCTTCTTAGGAGACTTTGGGAATCCGGTTACAAAATCCTTCGTGATATGCTCCCACTTCCATTCAACCACTTCCAAAGGTTGCATCTTTCCACCAGTTCGTTGATGTTCTGCTTTCACTTGTTTACAAGTTAAGCACTTCGACACAAAATCTGCTACCTCTCGCTACATACCTTTCCACCAGAAAAGTCGCCGCAAGTCATGATACATTTTCGTACCACCAGGATGCACTGCAAAGCGAGAACGATGAAAGTGATCAAGCACCTTTCTCCTGCACTCGTCTCGTCCGATTTCGGTACAAAAAGTCTGTCTTTGAAAGTAAGACTTCCGTCCTCCTTGATTTTCCAATTTTCCAGAGTCGCTCCTCCTGAAAGCTGAGTCGCCAACTCCTTTGATTATGCTCGCTCTATTGTCCTTCCAACACCAATCTAACTACCTCGAGTTGCAGAACCAAACTATGGATTCTTTCTGATCCGCTTCCTTCGATCAGCTCCAGATCGTACTTGGACAAAACGACCAGCATCTTCCACTGCAAGGATACCATCCTCGCCACACTGCTGTGAGACTTCCTCCTCAAGGCATCGGCCACCACATTGGTTTTCCCTGGGTGATAAGAGAGACTGAAGTCGTATCTCCCAGGTACTCCATCCATCTTCGCTGCCTCATATTCAAGTATTTTTGAGTGAAGATATACTTGAAACTATGGTGATCAGAAAACACGTTGAACTTCTCACCATATAAGTAATGTCTCCACAACTTTAACGAGAATACAACGGCTGCTAACTCCAAATAATGAGTCGGGTAGTTCTGCTCATGTCCCTTCAATTGCCTGGAACCATAAGCTACTACATTTCCCTCTTACATCAGCACACAACCCAAACCAAACTTGGACGCGTCGCAATACACATCGTAACCTCGTCCTTGCTCGGGTATCACCAAAATTGGAAACGTAGTCAACTTCTCCTTCAGCTCCTGTAATACTCTTTCACAAGCTTCGCTCCACTCGAACTTGACGTTCTTCCTCGTCAGCCGAGTCATCAGCACCGCGATCTGAGAGAAGTGTGGAATAAACTTTCGGTAATATCCCGTTAATCCCAGAAAGCTCCTTATCTCGAACACGTTCTTGGGACTTTCCCAAGTCTTCACTGTTTCCACCTTCGCTGGATCTACGGAGATCCCTCTTGGAGATACCACATGTCCCAGAAACTGTACTTGAGTCAACCAAAACTCACACTTTCTCAACTTAGCGAACAGCTGATGCTCTCGAAGAGTCTGAAGAACAATCCACAGATGACGCTCGTGCTCCTCCTCTGACGACGAAAAGATCAAGATATCGTCGATGAAGACTATCACGAACTCTCGCAGGTACGGTCGAAACACGCGATTCATCAAATCCATAAACATGGCTGGCGCGTTCGTCAAATTGAAAGGCATCACGACAAACTCGTACAAACCATACTGCGTCCGGAAAGCAGTCTTAGGAATGTCTCCTTCTCGAATCCGCAGCTGATGGTAACCCGACCTCAAATCAATTTTCGAAAAACACTTCGATCCTCTCAAAAGATCAAAGAGGTCGTCTAATCTAGGCAACGAATACTTATTCTTAATAGTTACCTGGTTAAGCCGCCGGTAATCTATACACATCCTCATCGATCCATCATTTTTTTTCACAAAGAGAGTAGGTACGCCCCACGGCGAGTTGCTCTGACGGATAAAACGAAGTCTAAGAAGCTCATCTACCTGCGTAGCTAGCTCTCTCTGTTCAGTCGCGCCATCCGATAAGGTGCCATGGAAATTAGAGATGATCCTGGCTGTAGGTCTATAACAAACTCTATCTCTCGGCGTGGAGGTAGCCCAGCCAACTGGTCAGGAAACACATCCATAAACTCACACACCACCCAAGGAGTAACAGACCCTACACGACCTACATCTTCCCAACCCATGCTGGCCACCACACTACCAGGATATGCCTTAAGGCCAGAGAAAGTGACTCTCATCTTCTCATAGGGTACCAACTTCTCCATGAACCTTTCATTGGTTGAGCAGACCCTGCGGATTCTCCTCTAAGAGCAGTCTATCAATACCTAAAAAACTGACAACCAATCCATACCAAGGATGATGTCAAAGTCCATCATTTCCAACACAAGAAAGTCATAGGACAACTCTACACCGCTAATCTTCAAAACACAAGATCTACACTCTTGGTTCACCAAAGCCTTCTTACCCAAGGGTGATACTACCATTAGTGGATTAACTACTTCTACCGGTCTCAAACCCAATCTATCACAACAAGTTCTAAAAATAAAGGAATGCGAAGCACCGGTATCAAAAAGCACTCGAGCCAAAAAGTTAAAAAGATTAAGGGTACCTTCCATCACCGTATTCTCCATTGGCTCTTCCTTCTGAGTCCCAATCGTGTAGTCTCTCCCCTGAGGACGTTCTTGTCCTCTCCTCTGACTATTCCGAGATGGTCCGTTCCTCGGTGCTACCGAGCCTCTGGAGGTCTGCTGAGAACCTCGACCGACAGATGGTTGTGCCATAGAAAAAGAAACCCCTGAGCCTTGCGAAGGTGCAGTTTTACCGAGATAAGGGCAGTCTCTAAGGAGGTGCTCGGTCTGCTTGTAATGATGACACGTCTTTTCCTTTCCTGCTGAGCAAAACTTAGAAGTATGCCTAGGTTGGCTGCAGGTATAGCACACAAATTGCCGGAAGTCAGACCGACTAGACTGTCCTGTGCTAGGCTGGCTCTTCTTGAAGGACGACTTTTGCTGGTTAAACTTCGCCTTCTTGTTGGAAGAAAGTTTCTGAGAGCTGCCGGCGCTCCGGTTGATGGAGTCCACCACTTCAACCTTTGAAGTTCGATCGATGATCTCCTCCAAAGTGTCGAAAACTAACCCGGCCACTTGCCGCTGTAGAAATGGTCGGAGTCCATTCTCAAAGTGTTGGACCTTCTCCTCTTCGTTTGCTGCTATCCATGGCACAAACTGCATCAAGTCGATGAAGCGCATGGCATACTGTGCCACGAAATCGGAATCTTGCTGGATGTTGAGGAATTCCCTCTTCCTCGCCTCCTGCACAGTCTTCGGAAAGTAACGGGTCAGAAAGGCTACAGAGAACTCTTCCCACGTCATTGGCTCGTGGTTACGAACCTTGTTCTTCGCTTCCCATCACTCGTAGGTGTTTCCTTCTAGCTGGTACGCTTCAGGAGAAGGACTTGGGTGCTCTCTCACTCAAGGTCATCATATAGTGGCATACGGTTCAAGGCAACTGAAAATTCATGAACGCCACTATCTCACCCAAGATCTGGAATTAGCTGCAGTGGTCTTCACTCTCAAAACCTGGAGACACTACCTTTATGGTGAGAAATTTGAAGTATTTTCTGACCATAAGAGTTTGAACTATCTGTTTCATCAGAAGGAACTCAATATGAGTCAGCGCAGATGGATGGAATATTTATAAGATTATAAGTTTGTACTAGATATCATCCTAGCAAGTCGAACAAAGTGGCAGATGCGCTCAGTCGCACGACACATGCAACAGTGGCCAGTTTGATTTTGAAGGAATGGGAAATGTTGACAACCATCCGGGAATTCAATTTGTACATCAAGGACCGTGGGAGTGTGTATAATCTGATGGTACGGTCCAGCATGGTTTCTAACATTGGGCAAGAACAATGGACAGATCCGGAAGTGGAGGAAATATGGGCTAAAATGTCTACTGGTGAGGTCGTACCAGAATGAGAATTACGACCTAGACAAGGTCTTTTATTCCTAGGCAGGACATATGTGCCTCAAATCTGCAGAAGAGAGTTGTTGATCGAAGCTCAACAAACAAAACTCTCTATTCATCTGGGAAGCACCAAAATGTACCATGTTCTGAAAAGACATTATTGGTGGCATGGACTCAAGAGAGATATGGCTGATTTTGTTTCTCATTGGCTTACTTGTCAATAAGTCAAGACAGAACATCAGAAGCCGCCAGGATTGCTCAAACCTCTACCTGTGCCGGAATGAAAATGTGAACATATTTCCATGGACTTTGTGACAGGAGTACCAAGGTCATCAAAAGGTAACGATGTAATATGGGTTGTGATGGATCGTTTGACCAAGTCTGCACATTTCCTCCCAATCAAGATGACAGACTCGTCTGAAACTTTGGGGCGGCGGTATATTAAGGACATCATCAGGCTACATGGTCTGCCAAGGACTATTGTATCCGACAGAGATGGTCGATTCACCGGCAGGGTGTGGCAGAGCATACAGTCGGCTATGCGGACAAACTTGTTAATCAACACAGCGTTCCATCCACAGCCAGATGGTCAGTCGGAACGAACAATACAAACATTTGAGGATATGTTGAGAGCGCGCATGTTAGACTTCAAGGGTGGTTGGGAAGATCATCTACCACTGGTGGAGTTCTCATACAATAACAGTTACCGGGCAAGTCTCAAGATGGCTCCATTTGAGGCATTGTATGGTAGACCCTGTAGATCACCAGTGTGTTGGACAGAGGCCGGAGAGCCTGTACTTATTGAATCTGTCACGCCCCCGACCCGAAGGGTGGGCCTGGAACACGACTGATTTTTTTTTTGAAGGCTAAGACAACACTCAAGCATTCTAATTGGGCCAGATCAACAGTTAGGACCGAAGGTAACACATGATCCCAACATGTGGACTCAAACATATACCATAAGTCTACCCAACAAATAGACATAGAAAATACAAACATCAATACACATAATTCCAAACATTGAATTATCATTCAAAACATCATCAGAGTAACTACAAAAGCGTAGTAGTTTTCAATACATGACATTGATACAAACTAAATACCACACCCGGTACTTTACAAAAACTAGAGGTTCCAAGAACCAGAAGGCAAAGATAAGGGTATTCCCCTCAGTGGGAATCCCAAAATACCGCCGCAGCTTCTCCACCCTAAGTTTGAAATAGAGGGTTCTCCTCCTCCAGTTCATCTCCTGAAAGGTGAGTGGGGCGAGCTAAATAGCCCAGTGAAAGAAATGTAACAGTTCAGTTTTAAGTAAACAACAGGTTAGCACAATAATCAACAGTTGCAATAATATCTCATGCTTGATAACAAATAAGCATAATATCATCATCAGTCCCATAATTCATCATTTTTCCAATACTGCAGTCATCCACCGTAACCCCTAGATACTATACTGACACCAATAGTATTAAGTCCCGACACGACCAAAATACATCATTTCTAGTACATCTCCAGTATGCACCTCAAAACCGGTACTGACACACCTTCCCAGTCACTATCGACCCACCTGGTCCAGTAGACGTAACCGACACCTCAGCTCAGTGATGATTCAATAGTAAAAGGTAAGTGGAAGCAGTATCACATCTCATATGATCAATATCATAATATTCACCATCATCATAAGCACTCTTACCATAGTGCATCATATCTAAGTACATGAGTGGGTTCATCAACTTGAAACCACTCATTGCTCCGAAATCCAACTCAAATAACAAAACCTTGTTTACATCTACTGCAAAGTCAAGTTGCCTCACCGTATGTGTGGTTTCACGGTCTCTGTTCAAACAAACAGACAAGTGCACAATCAATATACATAGCATCAAATACATACACATAAGTAGTATTTCGAAATCCCACGTTTTCCCAAAAATATCCAAGGTGCATGGAATTGAGTCTCCTACTTGGTTTCTATCCTTTTTAAATTATAATCATCCACAAGATAATATAATAAAAAGGGTGCTCAGTCCAAAACTCACATTGTCTTCTGGGCAGTGACCAGATTGACTTATTGAGTCAGGTCTAGATTCTCGGGTCACTTCTCGGTTGTCTTCTGGGTAAGACCAGATCTGACATTTTGAGTAAGGCCTCGAGGTCACTCAGTGCCCGACAAATATAGCGTCGGCCTGGAAGTGAATACAATAGTAGATACACTATAGTAATCAGAGAAGAGGGTTAGTACAATTTTTAGATTAACAAGGGGTACTAACATCACATGCAATCAAATAACAAAAAACAAGTTTTAACACTTAAAAACAGGGTCCCTCGGAACCAGGTACTGTGGCTTCGGATCATCAGAACCACACCTAAACTAGTCACTGACCTCGGATCTTGGGTCTGACTTTGGATCGTCCGAAGATCGGGTCTCGGATCATCCGAAGTCCGTCCGAACCGAAAAACAGAGAAAAACAAGTCTCGGTGGGTCTATGCACTTCGGAACATCCAAAGTAGGGCTTGGAATGTCCGAGTGAGGCTCGGTCCTTCCGAACTCTGGTCGGGTCGTTCGAGTGGGTCAAGCTAGCCTCGGGCGTAACTGGGCTTCGGGTGAAGCTCGGAACGTTCGAGGGTTGCTCTCGAACCATCTGAAGCGCTCAGACCGTCCAAAACTCGACTCTCGGACCGTCCGAGAGTTATCTTCCTCACTGTCTGCACCAGCAGACAGTGACGGCAGACACACTATGAAATACGAATCCGGAAATAGTGGGTTTCCTAGATTCAGTTTCCACATCTAGCCGGTCCGATGGACTCCTCTAGGAGTCCTCTTTCCATAGGGAATGGTTTGGAGCTTTGAAGCTCACTGGGCCAACCGATTTTAAAACCAAAACCTCACAGGTACAAGGGAACCCATGGTTTTCCTTAAACTTTGAAATGGTTTTTCTTACTCAAAACTAAACCAAAATCAGTTTTACTTGATTCTAAACCACCTACAATTAAAAGAGGAACACAGTGGTTACCTTCATTGGAGTTCCTGGGCTAAAATCCGGTCTTTTGAAGATCTTTCCCTCTAACCGGTCAAACAAGATTATTAAGCTAAATTACGCCTAATCTAGGTCAGGGTATTATAGGACCTGAACTGGTTGCAGAGACCACGGAACAGATTAAGGTGATACGACAACATTTACGCTCAGCGCAGAGTCGTCAGAAGAGCTATGCTGACAAAAGGAGAAGATTTCTTGAGTTTGAAGTGGGAGACTTAGTGTTCTTGAAGGTCTCGCCACAGAAGGGGAATATGAGATTTGGAAAGAAAGGGAAGCTATCACCCAGATTTGTTGGACCCTTTTTCGATCCACGAGAGGGTGGGAGAAGTAGCCTATCGTTTGATACTCCCTCCACAGTTGTCATCACTACACGATGTGTTCCATGTTTCTATGTTGAGGAAGTACAATCCTGACCCCTCCCACGTACTGAATGTGTAAGACATAGAAGTGCAAAGCGATGTATCTTACGTTGAAAGGTTTGTCAGAGTGATTGAAACGGAACAAATGGTGTTGTGGAACCGAACAATTCAATTCGTCAAGGTGGTATGGGATCGACATGGTAATGAGGAAGCCACTTGGGAACTTGAATCAGAAATGAGAACAACTCATCTTGAGCTATTTGTATAAGTTGTTTGAAACCCTACTTCGTTCTATTTTCGGGACGAAAATTTCAAAAGAGGGTAATATTGTAACACCTAGATTTTCATCACTTATAAATATATGGGATTGGTCCATTTGAATTTCAAATTAATTGAATTTAGATTTAAATAGTTGAAATGGACCTTAGATGGGTAAGGAGTTGAGTCAATTACCCAATTAAGACCCAATGGGTCATGGATAAGCTTGATTTTAAATTAATTGGGTAAACTCTAATTAAATGGGTCAACTACCCAATTGGGACCCAATGGGTCATAGATGAACTGATTTTAAAGTAAATGGGTAAGGTTAAATTAATTGGGTCAGTTATCCAATTAAGATCCAATGCATAAATCCACCTCATCAAGTGAGGTGGCATGTACATGAGGTGGCATTGCCATGTGGCATGCATTGAAGCGAACTAGGCAAGGAGGCCACATCATCGGGTGACATGGCCAAGGTGGCACTCGAATGCCATATGGTGCACGGTACATGGTCTGCCATGTTGAGTGAGTTCAAAGGAATTAAGTAATACTTAAGTCAAGGTGAGTTGAAGTGGAAGATGGAAAGTTTCCATCTCAAGGCAAACTCGATGGAAGACAAAGAGTCTCCTTGCTTTAAGCCAAAGGACTCCTTGGTTAGATAAAACTTTAAAGAAGGGAAATGGAAGAGTCTTGGGCTGTTACAAAGGGACACCAACCAAGGGGCACTTCACACCCCTTGGCCGACCACTTCATCTCTTGCAACCAAGAGTTTTTTTCTTTGTCTCTCTCTTTCTCTATCTCTACACTTAGAGGAATTGCTGAAGAACAAATGAAGGAAAGAAGGATGAAGAAAGGAATTCAGATAAAAAAGAACGAAGGAGACGGGAAAGAATGTATGGTTTTAAGTTTAATAACAAAGGATTAAGATTAAGAGTAAGCCATAGTTTTGGCCATGGTGTGGCCGAACCTATGGGTTCCAGATTGTTGAAAGGACTGGCCAAACAATCATAGGGCCATGGAATTGGAAATCCATTTGAGGAATGGATATGTATTGGAAACCAACAACCAAATGATTGAATTTAGAATCATGTTTAAAAGGCATAAGATTGAATGAATAATGAAAAAGACTCTAGCTTTGGCTAGAGGGTAGAGTAAACTCACTAAGAGTTATATGAATGATAATATGCATGTTTAAAAGTGATAAGGAATGGATTTCATGAAGAATGGTCGAGCCAAATAAACAAACAATAAAGACTGACAAACAGTCAGTCGACTAAATCTGGGATTCAGTCAACTGAACTGGAATAGGCCGAAACAGAAAAGAGTTTCTGGCAGTTTCAGCCGACTGAATCTTGTGATTCAATCGACTGAACGTGGACTGGATTAAAATATATGGGATATAATGGTGTTTCAGCCTGCTGAATCCTAGATTCAATCGACTGAAAGTTAACGTATCAAATAAGAAAGAGATCTGATTGGTTTCAGTCGACTGAATCATAGATTCAGTCGCCTGAAGGAATACTTATTGAACATGTAAAGGGTGGGTTGGTAATTTAGCCGACTGAATCTGTGATTCAGTCGACTGAATGTGAACTGGTTGAACAAACAAATAATCTGATCCAAAGTCAGTTGACTAAATCTGTGATTCAGTCGACTGAAAGTGGATTGACCAAGAATACAGAGGGTTTGACTCAGAGTCAGCCGACTGAATCTATGATTCAGCCGACTGAAAGGTTACGAGTCAAGGTTAAACAGTTCTGAGTCGTGTTTTAGCAGAATGAATATGTATTTCAGTCTACTGAAAGTCTGCGGGTAAGGTAGAGGACTGTGTCTGGGTATGATTTAGTCGACTGAATTCCTGATTCAACTGACTGAATTCCTGATTCAGTCGACTGAATTGAATAGTTTAAATTTTTAATAAATTTCCAGAAACTTCAGTTTATCTAGAAGGATGTAAGGGATGATGGAAATTAAATGGATAATCAAATTGACATATGTATGTGATTAAATTCATTAAGGTAAAGAGATTTCGTAAAAGGGTTTGCGATTAGTTTCGGCGTGATCGTTGAACGTTATCTTCACAAAAACAGCAAGGATATTATACTGGACGTTGTTAGGATTCCTACCTTATTGAGACACTAGATTATTTATATGTTACTGGTTTTTACTCCCAAACATGTTGGTTTACTTTGGTTAAACAAATGGTTATGTTTTATGAACTGAATTTCAATGATATTTCATATAAAATGGCATATTTGCATTCATTATCTCATGCATGGCATGGGAGGGAGTACATGGGACAACAAACCAAGTTATGAGATGTCCGGACATGACTTTGGGGCTTGAGACTAGCTCGTATGAAGCTATGTGAATTGTTGTTATGTTGGCCTTGTCTGGGATTGCTAGAAATGGCTATGGCGAAGTCTTGGCCGAAGAGCTCCAGGGTTTAGGGTATAAAAGCCAGTAACCCTAAACCCTAAACCCCTAAACTTAGATTTTGCTACTCGTCGAGCAAAACAAAATCTAAAAACTAAAAATTGAAAATTAAAATCCTAAATTACACCATTTTCGGTGGCACTCTTGATTGTATTTGTCACGCCCCGACCCGAAGGGTGGGTCCGGAACGCGACTGAATATATTTTTTTTTGAAAGATAAACTAAACCAACTCACAAGCATTCTCACTGGGCCGGATCAACGGTTAGGCCCAGAGGTCACACATGATCCCAACATGTGGACTCAAACACATACCATAAGTCTACCCCACAAAATAGATATAAATAACAACAACATAATATCATCAAACAAAATCCATCCATTGATTCATCATTCAAGGTCACAACATAATGACTACAGCAACATCGTAGTCTCAATACATAATGTTTTCAAAAGAACTAAGTACCACATCCGATACTTTAAAAAAGCCAAGGTTCCAAGAACCAGAAAGCACAAATAAGGGTATTCCCCCTTCAGGGGAATCCCAAACCACCATCGCAGCTTAACCATCCTAAGCCTGAAAGAGAGGGTCCTCCTCCTCGGGTTCATCGCCTGAAAGGTGAGTGGTGTGAGATAATTAGCCCAGTGAAAGAAGTATAACAATGCAGTTTAAGTAAAATAACAGGTTAGCAACAGTTCAATAATATCACATGCTTGATAACAATAAGCATAATCTCATATAAATCCTCAACATCATCAATTACTGCTATCATCCACCGTAACTCCTGCCGACTACGCTGAGACCAGTATTAAGTCCCGACACGATCAAAATACATCATTGCAAGTACATCTCCGGCTCTAACTTAACTGATACTGACACCATCAAGTCAGTAACTGACGACAGCATGGTCCGCCCATGGTCCAGTAGACATAAACCATCTCTCATATGGCCGATATTAGTTCAATAGCCCAGGTAAGTGGAAGCAGTTTTACATACTCATACGATCAAGATCGTAATATCACAATCATCATCAGCACTCTTACCATAGTGCATCATGTTTAGGCACATGAGTGGGTTCATCAAAACTGAAACCACTCATTGCTCAATACTCATCTCATCATAAAATATGTTTACAAAATCTGCAGAGTTAAGTTCCCTCACCGTGATTGTGTGGTTAGCGGTCTCTGTTCAAACAACACACAAGTGCACAATCAATATACATAACAAATACGTACACATACGTAGTATTTGGAAATCATACGTTTTCCCACAAAATATCCAGGGTTCATGAAATTGAGTCTCCTACTTGGTTTCTACCCTTTTTAAATTAATATAATAATAGAAAGGGGCTCAGTCCAAAACTCATATTGCCTTTTGGATATTGACCAGATTGACTTATTGAGTTAGGTCTAGATCCTCGGGTCACTTTTCGGTTGTCTTCTGGATAGGACCAGATCTGACATTTTGAGTTAGACCTCGAGGTCACCCAGTGCCTGACTATAGTGTCGGCCTGAAAGTGAATCACTTAGTGCCCGACCAATAGGGTCGGCTTGGAAGCGGATACAATAGTATTTAAACTATAAGTAATAAGAGAAAAGGGGTTAGTACATTTTTAATTAACAAAATGGGGTACTAACATCACATCACATAATCTAACAAAAATTAAAAAAAAAAAATTGAATAAAATAATAATATTTATTTATTCAATCATTTATTCATTATTTTTTTTTTCAATGGGAACTAACATTACAAATCACAAGCATCAATAATATCAAATAAAAATATATTTTTTCTCTTTTTTTTTTTTCTTCTTCCTCCTCCCGTTCACTGCCTGCAACAGATAGTGAACGGCCGGAAAAACGTGAAAAAATGAATTTGAAAATGGAGGGTTTTCCGGATTCGATTTTTACATCTGACCGGTCCGAGGGATTCCTCCGGGAGTCCTCTTTCCATAGGAAGAGGTTTGGAGCTTTGAAACTCAGTAAGCCATCGGATCTTAACACCGAAAGCTCACTGGTACGAGAAACCCATGGAATTCCTTAAAACTTCAAACTGATTTTTCTTACTGAAAACATGGCCAAAACTGGTTTTTCTTGATTCAAAATCGACTGGAATCGAAAGGGGAATGCAATGGTTACCTTGAATTGAATTCCTAGGCTGAAATCCGGTCTTTTGAAAAATTTTCCCCAAAAAGCTCACTGCTGGAAAAACTGGAAAATAGAGAGGGAAAAGGGGCTTGAAAGGGTCGGCTGGGTTGCTTTGACTGAGAGCAGAAGAGAGAAGAAATCGGTGGGAGTGAAAACTGAAGGCAAGGGTTCCTTTTTATAGAAAAAAGGCCGGAATTTCGGGTCACCCGGCCACTGCATGCAGCGGCATGGAGAGGTGGGTGACGCCTGCAACAGTGCAGGTTTTGGATTTTGCAGATCAGCCCTCCACATTTTCCATTTTTGCAAAAAGGTCCTGATTTTAAGTAAAAAACAGATTTTTAACTAAAACATGTTTTTAGAAGTTCAAAAATTTTGATCCAACCTTACAGATAGGTTGGGTTTTAAAAATCTTAATCACCATAAAATTTTTGGAATTTAACTCTCACTAAAAACCATTTATTTAAATAAAAACCATAAATTTACACTATTTACTTAAATAAATAATTCTTAAAATAAACAATTTAGAAATCTCATTTTGAGGTGAAATGAAATAACTAGACCATTCTTAAAATGGTCTACCATAAAATACTAATTTCAAAATTTATTTCATTTTCAAAACCCTTTAAAATAATTAATACTCCCTTTCGGGGTTTTGACGGGCAGATTTAAAATACCATTTTCTGAAAATAAAATTATTTTAAAATCAGAAATGCAAATCCTTTATTAAGGAGAATATTATCCACCAATAATATTCACATATCAATAATATTCATAAAATAATTAACTAAAAGTGGTAAATTACCAAAATGCCCCTCCACCTCGATGAGCCGGATCACTGAGTTTTCGGGCTCAGATTGGGCCAAACCTGGGCTTTCCTCAAAGCCCTAGCCGTAATCCTCGAGATTAACCGGCTAAACAGGATTATCAAGCTAAAACACGCCTAATCTGGGGCAGGGTCAGTATTTTGCGTATGCAACAAGCTTTTAAACCCCTAGGTTACCCCCTCGTGGACGAATTATAAGCTCGTGAGAGCTTTCAGTGATGATACCCACAAGCATCCAAATTTGTCCAGTCTTAGTTTCAGTTTCGGCAAAAACATATCTATAAAAATCTAGACATCGTACGATTCCAAAATTTATTTTACAAAACTTATATCCGTAGTGTAGTGTGTGCTTAGCCAATATTAAAATTAGTTTTCCTTTCCAAATAGACACAAGTTTCATCCCAACATCAAAATATGCGCTTTGACTTCAAACTTCACTAGATATCTCTCAGAAAGATTAACGCTCAGAGGTTGGGTTATTTTCTCAAAGGTATATGTGAGAGGAGTTTGTGTATTCAAATTCCAAAATTCTCACATATGTATTAGAAAGACGGTACATGACAAAGAAAATAATTGTTGGATCTCATTAATGGACGCCACTTTCCTAAGAACGTTGAGTTATGCATTATCATTTGTCTTTCTTTATTCTCCACATGAAATACCATATTTCAACTTAAGATCAATAGGACTTCTAATAAGACGAACCATGGCTTGTGATCGGGTCAAATCAAAAAAGGATAATAAGATTCTAAGAATAAATATTTTGATCAAAATGTTAGAGGTCTTTAAGATATATGAAGGGATATTTTTTCCTCTATTTTTTTTCTTTTCAGCACTTTTCAAAATATTCATCTTTTTTTGTTTGTTTTCATATCTTTCTATTGATGTCAGGATGTTTCCTTTCTTTTTGTATTATTTTCTTCTTTTACTTTCTTGTGCCCTTGTTTTTTAGTACCATCCCAATATTTTGTAATATCCCAGATTTTCAATATATCAATATTTATGAAAATGCCATTGGAATTATGAATTAAAGGGTTATGATCGTAGATGAGAAAATGGTGGGACCCATTGTTCAAGTAGGAACCAATGTACTTGGTATAAGGTTCAAATTAAGTTAAATGGGTAATGTACATTTATTTGGGTCAAAGTGGTTAATTAGGTCAAAGGAACCAATTGGGACCCAATGGGTCGTTGTGGACATGATTAACCATTGGATGAGCTCAAAGCTTAATTGGGTTAAGTTTAATTAAATGTTTGAGTTTGGATTGAGATAAATTAAATGTTTGAGTTTTAATGAGTTGAATTTATTGGTTAAGTTGAATTAAATGAATGGGTTGAGTTGAGAGAGTTAAATTAATTTTAAGTGAGTGAAGTGTGTGAATGAGAGTGGAGTGTTTTGATTTCAAGTTTAAAGCAAAGGAAAACATTGGATGCATGGGAGATGAAACTCCTAGATAATTAAAAGAGGTGGCGGTTTTATGGGAGTTACATAGATGAGGAGCTTATTTTCAGACCCTTGTATACGTTGGCTGTATGGAGAGATAATCTCATGCATGTAACCCCTAGATAAGTAATGAATGGGGTGGCTATTTTTAGGAGTTACATAGGTGAAGAGCTTATTTTCAAACCCTTGTATACGTTGGTTGCATGGAGAGGTAATCTCATGCATGTAACCCCTAGATAAGTAATGAATGGGGTGGCTGTTTTTAGGAGTTACATATGTGAGGGTTGTATTTCAAATTCAAATGCTTATACACGTTGGAATTGCATGAGATATTAGTCTATGCATGAGGATTAAAGGGGAATTGGATAATTGGATGGTCCAAGGGTTAAAGACACAAAATCGTTGGCATGTAGGAGTTTCATCTCATGGATGAAACTCCCACATGGGTAAATAATGGAAGATGAATAGACTTGTGGAGGTTACACAAGGCCAACCAAAAGCTAGCTGTTGAAGCCTATGGGAGTTTCATTTTAATATGAAACTCTCACATGCAAGGTTAATGAGAGATGGTTGGTGGAGGAATGTATACAACAAGACATGCATGGGAGACGTTGGGTACCTTGCGAGTTTCATCTCAAGGATGAAACCCCAAGGGAGGCATTAAGCAAATTGGAGTTACATATGGGTTCACACGTGGAGAAGTGATGGAGAAGGGTTGCATCTAGGGTAGCCAAGAGCCAAAAACCGTTGGAGGGTTTCATCTCAAGGATGAAACCTCCAAAAGAAATAAGTAATGGAAATGAATGGGAGGGGAGTTACATGTGGTGCCAACCTTAGGCTGAATTTCATTAGCCAAAGAAGTTTCATTTTCACTCTCTCCCTTTCTCTCCCTTGGACGGGTTTCACCTCTCAAGACAAAGATCATTGGCTGGTTGTCTCTCACACAATTCAGTCCTTGGCCGATCATTTTACCAAGACAAAGTACGCATAGAGCAAAGGAGTTTTGCACTAAGGTTTATCACTCTCATCAAAGGCCAAAGTTCTATCTCTCTCTCAAATCAATAATTTGGCCGAACCATTTCAAGGGGTTTCCAGCAAGGTTTGGATCGGCTAAAGATCAAGAAGGAGTGAAAGAACCGGAGGAGTCGCGGTATTGGTAAGTGCACTATAAACCCTTGTTAAATAAATTGGTTAAGGGAATATGGTCCGGCCATTGTATGGCCGAATCTATCAAGGGTTTAGATCATGGATTATACTGTTTAAAAATGGTAAAACATGAATCATAGGGTTTGGCCACTTGGGATGGCCGAACCCCATGAAAAGACTTGGTAATTCTTATGGTTTTTGAGAGATAAAAACCATACCTTGTTTGAAGGTTTAAAGGATTTTTGAATGAAGATAAGTTTAATATCTTGGGTCTGCCATTGGATGGCTGAACCATATGGTTATCATGGCTAAAGTGTAGAGCCTAAATTATATATAAATGATGGGATAATTGAGTCAAGAGAACAATAGGGTTCAGCCATGTGTATGGTCGAACCCCATGGACTATTTTTATGGTTATGTGGATTAAGAACATGGTTGGAGATTTTGAAGGATTATATGTTTTTGATTTAAGTATCACTCATGCTTATGGACTTAGTATAGGTAAATAATTAGCCACCATAGATGATGGAAAAAGGGACAAAAATCAATATGGTGAGGTTCGGCCATGTAGTATGGCCAAACCCCACTAATGATCATTTGGTGGACTTAATGGTTAACATATAATGTAATTGGGAAAAATCAAAATGGAGATGTATGTATGAAAGATTTAAAGGATCAAAAATTAAGTGGTGTGGTTCGGCCATGTTGTATGGCCGAACCCCACTAAGGTGGATTGGATGTGGACCTTGGTTTTTAAGAAAAATTAAACAAAGGGTTAGTTAGTGGCGAAACCGTAAATACAAGTTATAATGGAATGAAGGATTAAAGGACTTGAAAGAGGGGTCAAATCAAAGTGGTATGGTTCGGCCATGCTGTATGGCCGAACCCTACCAAGATATAATATTTAATATAAGGTGTTTATGTAAGTTATATGGATAGTATTGATCAAATGAAAAGGAAGATCAAATCCAAAGTGAGTGAGGTTCGGCCATGGGTATGGCCGAACCCCACAAGGTGGTTTTTGGGATTTAAACTTAATTAGAAATCATAAGGATATGTGATTAAATCGCTGTTATATAAACAAGGTAACGGGACTTGAACGGTGCACGAGTCGTGACGGGTGACGGATTGAGAAGAAAGGACAACTTAAGTGAACTTTCTGTAGGTTTCCTACCTTTTTGGACCACACTTATATTTGATGTTTTATCTTAATTTTGATGAATTATATGCTAAGTTATTATGTTTCAAAGTGATTTTGTATGTTAAGATGTATTTACAAATGGCATGAAATCATGGATATCTCATGCATGGCATGGAGTGGTAATTATGGAAACTGGAGGCCACACTCCGTCGGGGCGTCCGAAATACCACTATGGGGTACCTTGATGATGAGAATCCCATCAAGAGGAATCCGGAGGCCACACTCCGTCGGGGCATCCGAAAGACCACTGTGGGGTACCTTGACGATGAGAATCCCATCAAGAGGAGGCTATGTATATTTGGAATGGTTGGGACTCATTTCATGTGCATTACATACATAGCATTGTTTTATGGGATTTTGATGAACATGTATTATTATACTATTTGCATATTTTTATACTAACCTAGTGGTAGACCTAATCGGAAACACCTACTGGGCGCGTTGATCTAAGGCCCTATCTCTATCCTTAGTGGATGACGCAGGAAAGGGGAAGAACGAGGATTTTGAAGGAAACCAAGCATAGGAGCTTGGGCTTTGAATGGATTTTTAATGGATATGGACAATGTAATTTGATAGTTAGATGATGTCGGCATGTAATAATGTAGTTAACTGGTTACTATGCTTTGGTTTATTTTGGATGGTTTGGAATGAATGTCAGTTTAAGGTTATTTTAGTAATTTTGGAGAATATGAATATGTATTTTGCTATCTAAAGATATAAAATGGAGTAGTCTTAGAATCTATTATAACCCGCAGTTAGATTAAGATTAAGTTTATTCTGCAAGTCTTATTTGTACCATATGTGGATCGGTTCTTATAGACTTAGTCCATACGCCCATGGGCTTGGCCAGTTAAGGGTCGGACTTTAGAAGTTCGAACTTAACTCGCGTCGTGACATTCCGCCCCGATCACTTGTTTATTATTATTAAAAAAAAAACTCTAATTTTAGAGTGAAAAGGGCGGGGTGTTACATATTTGTCATCTCTAAATTTTCTATGAACAGGTCAAGATATATTTTTAATGAGGCTCAGACTCCAAAATCAGAGTTGGGTTTCGTAAACACGGTTGATCAACAAAACAGGCTAACTTAAAGGCTCAACTGGGAACTATCAGGATAAATTTTGACCAAAGATAGGTAAGCATGAAAGCTCAAACGATCCAAAAATGGCCCAAATCATATCCTAAGTTTTATCAGTGATTTCCTTGTTTTAAATAAAGTCTAAAAATTTTCAAATGTACTAACTCAATTTTAATGGCGTTCTCAGTAATTATGACCAAAATTTGAAGAATGATGAAATCCACAACGACTTGACGCGTTTAAGAAAGAAAAATGGATTGACTTATATCCCTCAGAAAAATAGACTAGCCCTAAAGCTTACTAAGCTAAGTCTCCATTAGTATTACTTTGTTACCTAATTTAATTTAACATGGCTGTGTAAATTTATTCCGAATATGAATTCTATAAAAAAATTATTGAAAAAGTGTGATATAAAAATTTTATTCACTCTTAATGCTAAAAAATCACTTAGACTAATTTTTTTTTCTCAAGGATTAGTCTGAGTCTTCACTTACTCTTCCCTTGATTGAATTTTTTTTTATTGGACTCTACTAATGTAACCCCTAGATACCCCCAAAATTAAACTTGACATTGTCCTCAATGTTCAACGGTTAAATGCAAAATGTAAGGACATTGTTGAATTTTGGGTTTTGACGTATCTAAGTGAAACATCCTAAAAACTTACTCAACCTAAACTGACTTTCTAGACTGACTCTGAAAGAAACCTATAAAAGATGCGAACTCAATTATTTTTTCACATATAAAACAATCTGGGCCTTCTTGAGTAAGTTCCATTAAGCTTCGTAATGGTGATGGTGAATGTGCTCCAATGAGTACACAACATCATGGGCCAAGTATTTCTTTTGCCACGTATTATCTCCCACTGGTATGACGAAAGACCATGGATCATTTAAATCAAAAGGGATACAATCCGGTGCGGGTTGTATCTTACTATCATTGACAGGCTCGTCCTTTATTTGAGACTCTCTTTTTTTACTTTGATGCTTGAATTATCACATTCCCTAGGTAGATTATCCTCTCCTCGGTTGAAACTCACGGGGTTTGACGAAGATGCTAGTGTTGAAACTGACATGACCTCAAAGACCCTACTGTTTTCCAAAGTAGATTGATGACTAACTTGGGGTTCACCAATTGGGGACCTAACTCTAACCAGTCGCTAAGTTGAATCACGCCTCCAAATATTCATTGTTACTCAAACAAGACCACACAAGACAAAACAAATTCACACAAAATAAATGACCTAAAACTAAAAATAAAAACTTAAACTAACCTAGTGTCTCTAAACTGTCTCCTAGTCTTTTATTCAAAAATTCTAAATCTCCAATTAAAAGTTTAACAACAATCATGGCCAGGTAAGTTCCCAGGTAAGTGGGGGAGCACATGGCATCTCTTCCCAGCTTATCCTTAGGTCATGCTCGACCTCAATGCCTTAGTGACAGTACTAATCCTACACACCATGATTGAAGAAAAACTAGTAGTGGTTATTTAAAATTATTTGAATAAAAGATTGTCCTATTGAGTATGACAAACCTTAAAACTAACCATGGTTCCAAAGTTGATTTTATTTAATGTGCATGAACCATATATTACTAATCTTTTTTTTTTATGTGAATGCAACCTAATCTAACAATATAAGCATCAAACAAATATGCAAAACAATAAACAAACAAACTATACTAAATGCCTGAATCTAGCAACCTAAATGCATGAGCAAAGTAAATATGCAATCTTTTTTCTTTTTTAAATGCAAAATAAATGCAAGCACCCTAATAAAATCTATATGTGTAATAGCCCGGATTTTCAATGCAACAATTATATTGGCTATTATCTATTTTAATTGTTAAAAATTAAGATTTATAGATGGAGTGGATACTAGATGAATAATAATTGAGGCAATGGCCCAAGTATGGTCCAATGGATCATGGATAAGGTTAATTCTATTTAATTGGGTAAATGTGGTTAATTGGGTCAAATGCCCAATTGGGACCCGATGGGTCAAGATGAATTGATGATTAGGGTAAATGGGTAAGGAATGGATTTAATCAGGTCATGTACTCAATTAAGATCTAAGACATGGGGTCCACCTCATCAAGTGAGGTGGCAAGTGTAGGATTTGACATCAAAGTGACATAGCCAAGTGGGGCCCAAGTCCACCTCATCAAGTGAGGTGGCGTGTGGTCTAAGGTAACTTGTGGGGCAAGCCACCATGGTTGACTTGGTCAACCATGGGTGAGTTCATAGGTGAGTCCAAGAGGATTAACTGAAGTGAGTGGAGTTAAGGAATTAATTAATTAAGAATAAATTCAAGTGCTTGAGTTAGGAGAATGAGTTTTATTTAAGTTAAGTGAGTTGGATGGGTGGTGAGTCATATGGACGACATAAACTACAAAGTTGTAGCTCTTGAAGTTTTCTTTCCAACGCAACAAGAATAAATGCAATCGGACATCGGAGTAAACAATTATGGCCAAAATACTGAAATTGTGTCAAAATATTCCTCTTTCCAAAATTCACTATCAATCCAAATCCCATTTTTTTCTCTTATTCTTGCTTCCACAATGCTTCAAACGAAATTCACTGGTCCCACTTGGTCTTTTGGACTTGGATCCCATACTTGGACTTTTATCTGGCCCGGAATACTGGTGGACTTTGGCTCATTGGTTTCCAATTGCAGACTTTGGCTTCAGGCTTCAAGCTTCAGACTCGAACAGTGGGTCCATTTGTGTGTTTATAAATTTCTATCACCAATAATAGAACTATGGCCCACTTTTCTGCATTTTAATTCATTTTTCTTGTATTCTCACAAATACATTGTAAAACTCAAAAATAACATTAAAGGCATCTAATATAAAAAAAATCAAAGGCAAACTAATCCAAAATTAAAGGGTAAAATGGTCATTTTCAATGCTCAACACATGACCCATCTTATCCATCCAATTTCCAATCTCCCATCTACACCATCCATTAACCCAAACAACCAATCCAAACCATTCACTTCATGCATCTCATTTATACCATTCATTTCATATCATCAAATCCTAGATCCACTTAGTCAATTTAACCCGTTCATACATCATGTTTAGATTTAGGACATCCAAACCATTAATTATATAGACTAAACTCCCAGTCCTCCATTTCATGTTTCATCTCATTAAAACCTTGACATCTCATTAAATCCTAGAATTTAGGTGTTCATGCGCATATGCATTGCATCACACGGCACACACAATCCTAGACATCCATTCATGCGCATACTCCATGGAAAATACCTAAACTTCCTCTCCAAGCTTAACACATCATCTAGATCCTAACTTGTCTCCCAATCCAATCCAAGATTAGCCACACACGATTTACCATCTCACCATCCCTATCACACACGATTTTATCCCAATAATTTATCCATGCACTTGGACAAAAATCCATCCAAATACAGTCATAAGATCCCTACACACCTCATCATCCCAATCCTCCATGCTTCACACGATTTTTGTCTATGTCCTTCCTATCCCATTCGAATTTCATAGGTCAACCCTCCATCTCACCACCTCATCATCTCATCCATTCATTCATCCATCCATTTAATCTTAGTCTTTCATATCATTGCACAACTCAAAACCCTAAAACACCATTGCAAATTCGACCAAGCCACATCCAATCCTAATTTCTCTCATTCCTTTTTTTTCTCCCAAGACACCTTAGCCACCAAGCAACCAATGCACAGTAAATTCGACCATAGCATTAGGAAGCCCTAATTTTCTATGTTTTAATCCTAGCCACCCAATTTAAATTAGATCTAATCCTAACCTTTCATCCATCAATTTAAACATAGATTTGATCTTAGCCATCCGTTCAATCCCAAGTCCTATAAATAGCCCAATAACCCATATACCAAACTCGAGTTTGACTCTGGAGCCAAAGAGGACCAAAGGATTGAAGAAAGACTCAACGATACAAAGAGAATTCGAATTTTACAGTGAGTTTCTTTTGTAATTTCAATTTCCAAATATCTTATACTCAATCAATCCTGTATTTAATTTTTCCAATAAATAATCAAAGGACAACCCTTTTAGAATCTTGAAACATCAAATTTCTAAATTCCTTTTATGACTGTCTTTGATTCAATTTTAAGATTGTATTCTTTAATTATTTAATCGGACATGAAATAGCTAGGACTTAGGTTAAGATTGTTAGATCTAAGTTACTAAGGTTTGGTTTTATAATTTAAAGTATATGATTTTAACGTTGATAATAAACATGAACTGGAACTTAGATTTTTACGTGAATTTCAAATCTAGGTCGTTCGTTTATTTAAATGTTTTTGGTGATGAACAGTTTCTCCAAACTTGATTAACTAGTTAGGATTAAATTTAAATAGAATTAGATTTTGTGAATTAGGATGTGTGGTGAGAATGTTTATAAACTCTTAATTAAAATATTATTTTAGTCACTTTTAATCAATGCACTAAAATTGTAGATCTATCTATTTATTTGAATAAAGACTTGCTTAACTTAGTGATATACTTTTAAGATTAAAATTGATTTCTACCCTAGATTTAATTATGAATCTTGGTTTTCTAAGAAACATACAAATTGAGGCATGTGTATTTTGAATGTTTCCTTTGGGTTCGACCTCACACTCAATTGTTGTACTATGAATGGTTCGTGCGCTTGCAAGATTTACAAATTTAAAACATCAACATGAATCACCCCTTATGATTTCATCAATTTTTTGAATGGGCGATTACAAAAATGCTTACCACCATCACTGATGATAGTTCATGGAATACCAAATCTAGAAAAGATGTTTTCTTTCAAGAAACAATTGACAACCTTGTGGTCATTGATTTTTCATGCCACTACTTCTACCCACTTTAATACATAGTCAACGCCTGGGAGGATATATAGATTGCAAAAAGAATTAAGGGTTCGATGAAATCAATGCCGGAAACATCAAAAAGTTCAATAGTTAAGATTGGGTTTAAAGGCATCATGTTCCAACAGGATATACTTCCTAATTTTTGACATCTATCGCGTGAAACGCAGAAGGTATGGATATCACGAAACATGGAGGGCCAGTAAAATCCACACTGCAAGATTTTTACAGTTGTTTTTTTAGCACTGAAATGGCCTCCACAGGCTGATCATAACAAAAACTTATGACATTTTGTTGTTCTTTTTCAGGAACACAACAACGAATAGTTTGGTCCGCACAATGGTTAAATAGATGTGGATCATCCCAGATGAAATTTTTTACTTGTGCCAAAAACTTAACTCTATCTTGTTTAGTCCAATGAGGAGGCATCTGACTAGTTACAAGATAGTTGAAAATATGTGCAAACCATGTTTCTTGGGAAAGGGACATGAGTTGCTCATCAGGGAAGGACTCAGTGATTGGACGATTGTCTTCAATGAGCTCAGTTACCAATCTGGACAAATGGTTTGCTACCACATTTTCGGAACCTTTCTTGTCCCGGATTTCAATGTCAAATTCTTGTAGAAAAAGTATCCATCGGATCAGGCATGACTTAACATCTTTTTTAGAAAGAAGATACTTGATTGCAGCGTGATTTGAACAGATAATGACGTTCAAACCTACCAAGCAAGCTCAAAATTTATCTAGCGCAAATACGACAGCTAATTGTAACAGCCTGCCCTTTTCACTCTAATAATCAGAGTTTATTTTATTTTTATTTTTAAATATAATAATCAACCAAGTGATCGGGGCGGGATGTCACGACGCGAGTTAAGTTCGGATCTCTAAATCCGACCCTTAACTGGCCAAGCCCCTGTGCGTATGAACTAAGTCCATAAAACTGATCCACACATGGTACAAATACAACTTGCGGAATAAACTTAGTCTTAATCTAACTGCGGGTTGTAATAGATCCTAGGACTACTCCATTTTACATCTTAAGATAGCAAGTACATGTTCATAATCTCCAATATTACTAAATAACCCTAGTATACCATTCATTCCAAACCATCCAAATAAACCAAACCATAGTAGCTACTTAACTACATTATTACATGCCAACACATTTAATTATCAAATTACATAAAACAGCAAATATCATATGTGGTTACAAAAAGTTAGGAAACCTACACTAAGTCACTTAGATTGACCGCTCTTGTGAACCGTCACTCGTTCACGACTTGTACACCGTTCAAGCAAGTCCCATGGCCCTATTTATATAGCAGCAAGTCAAGCTTTTAACCATAAAATTCCAATCTAGTCTAAGTCCCAAAAATCCATTATGTGGGGTTCGGCCATACCCCATGGCCGAACCTCACCTATTTTCAATTTGTCTCTCTTTCATACAACCAGACAATTTAACCAACCTCCAAATAAGCCTTGGTAGGGTTCGGACTACATTATGGCTGAACCTTACCACTTTGGTTTTGGCCCATTTATCCAATCACATGATCATTTATCTTTGATCATTTCATCCATAATTTACAATAATGCCACCATACAACTCTTTGCTTAATTTTCCTTAAAATTCAAAGTCCAACACCAAACCACCTTAGTGGGGTTCGGCCATACACATAGCCGAACCTCACCATCTTTATTTGGTCCTTTAAGTCCCTCATACATGTATCTCATTTGCTTAATTTTATCACAAATTGATCATCAAGTCCATCAATTGACAATTGGTGGGGTTCGGCCCCACACATGGCCGAACCTCACCCTAGAGATTTTAATCCCAAGTTCCATCCTCTTTCATGTTTAATCTTCTTAGTACTAAGTCCATAATTGAGATATGTAATTTCGAAATCATAACACATATCATACATTAATATAATCCAATTATCCATAAAACAGTCCATGGCCGAACCCTATGGTTCTCTTGGTGTAATCCTTCCAACATTTGTCCATGGTTTTAATCCATAAATTAGCCATAACAATAATATGTTTCAGCCAAGCCATAGCTACTCAAAAACAGTAAGCTATTTTCGCTTTAAATTCTTTAAAAATCTTCATTACCCAATATGGACTTTATCCCTCAAACACCATGTCTATCCCATACCACCTTGACGGACTAAATCGCTCCGATTCTGCAACACCCTTTGCTCATTCTCTATTATTCTGACCGGCTTCTCGATGTAAGTGGCGTCGCTTTGCACATCTATGTCTTGCACATTCAAAACATGAGACAGATTGGGGTTGTACTTCCTCAGCATCGACACACTTCACTTATATTTAACTCATCACTTTACTCAACTCAACTTTTTAATGCAACTCTACATTTAATCCCACTTCAACATTTAATCGAACTCAACTAATAAATTCAACTCCATCCAAACTCCATCATTTACTTTATCTCAATCCCACTCAAACATTAAATTAAACTTATCCCAAATTAACTTTGAGCTTAATCAATGATTAATCATATCCATCTCGACCCATTGGGTCCCATTTGGGTCCCTTTGACCCATTTATCAAAATTTGACCCAATTACAAATCTTGACCCATTTGAGTACATCTCATCCATTTATTGGTCTTGTAAACATAATTATCAACCATTGGTCTTGATTGGACCATTGGCCCAACACCTTACCCATTTAAATCCATATCAAATAATCACAATGGTAATTCCGTAAATATGAAAATTCTAGGGTATTACAATACAATCCTCTTTTTAAAATTTTCGTCCCGAAAATCGAACAAAGTAGGATTTCAAAACAAAAAAATCTGATTTTTTTTTTTTAGAGTGAAAAGGGCGGGGTGTTACACTAATAACTCTTTTCCATGGTGGAATAATGGAGCTGAGCGTCATTTAACGTTTGGCTAGCATAATAGATAACATGAGGTAATTTGTTCATTCTTTGCCCTAACACGGCTCCTACTTCATAGTCAGAGGCATCGCACATGATTTCAAAGGGTATAGACCAGTTAGGTGGTTTTATGATCAGAGTAGAAGTCAAAGTAGTTTTCAATTTTTGAAATGCCATGACACATTTTTCATCAAAATTGAAAATAGCATCCTTGGTCAGGAGTCTACAAAGAGGTCGCGATATGTCACTGAATCCTTTGATAAACCTTCTGTAAAATTCAACGTGACCTAGGAATGACCTAATCTCTTTAGCAGTTTGTGGTCTTGGCAAATTAGAGATTAGCTTAACTTTGGCTTTATCTACTTCAATTCCCTTTTTTTTTAGATGATATGCCATAGTACTGTGCATGATTTAACCATAAAGTGGCATTTTTCCCAATTGAGTACAAAGTTATTTTCTTTGCACCGACTAACACAAGAGTCAAATTTTGCATGCACTGGTCAAAAGTTGATCCAAAGACTGAAAAATCGTCCATGAAAACTTCCAGGAAAGGTTCTATCATGTTAGAGAAAATACTGATCATGCACCTCTGAAAGGTGGCAGGTCCATCATACATTCCGAAAGGCATACGACAATAGGCGAACATACCGAATGGACAGATGAATGTTGTTTTCTCTTGATCCTCAAGAGCAACATAGATTTGGTTATAACCATCAAGAAAACACTAGAATGCACGACCGGCCAAACGTTCGAGCATTTGATCAATGAAAGGAAGAGGGAAGTGATCCTTACGAGTGGTAGTGTTTATCTTTTGGTAATTAATGCAAACTCTCCAATCCGTTTGAACGTGTGTTGGAAGTAACTTATTTTCCTTATTTTTTATTGCCGTGACACCAGACTTTTTAGAGACAACTTGGATTGGACTTACCCATGCACTGTTTGAAATTGGGTAAATGACTCCATCTTTGTAAAGTTTCAAAATTTCGGCTCTCACTACTTCCTGCATCACAGGATTTAACCGTCTCTGTGGTTCTCTAGATGTCTTGGAATTTTCTTGCAAATGAATTTTGTGCATGACTACAGAAGTGCTAATTCCTTTGAGATCGGTGATGAACCATCTTATAGCTTCACGATGATCTCTTAAAACAGCCAGGAGTCTAGACTCCTACTTAGAAGTTAAGTCTAAAGCTATGACGATTAGCAATATTTTTTAAGGTCCAAGATATGAATATTTGAGAGACTTAGGAAAATTTTTGAGTCCTGATTTTGGTGGTTTCTCGATAGATGGGACTGACAGAAAGAGGTTCAGATTTGGTGATAACATTAACTTCATCGAAATTGAAATCCTTGTCATTGCAAATGGAGTGAAGAAAAAACTCATCAACTGAACTCTGAATTATGTTAACCTTGCATGGTTCATCTGTGCAAAGAGGTTGTCGACAAAGGCCAAAAACATTGAGTTCAGTTGTCAAGTCTCCAAATGATGATCTAAGCATACCATTCTGGCAATTGATCACAACTTTTGCAGTGGCCAAAAATGGCCGTCCGAGAATGACTAGGATATGCCCATTGTCGTTCTGAGTTGGTTGTGTATCCAATACCAAAAAATCTAAAGGAAAGTAGAAATTGTCAACTTTAACTAGAGAGTCTTCTATCACACCTCTTGGAATATATACAGAGCGGTCGGCTAACTGTAGGGTGGTAGAAGTGGGTTTAAATTCTCCCAAACCTAACTACTCATGAAGAGAATATGGCAGTAGACTGACACTAGCTTCAAAATCTAATAAGGCCATGTCAATTGTGTATGTAGCAATGTACCAATTGTACAAGCATTGGTTGGACATCTAGGATCCTTATGTTTGATTGGAAATATTTGTTGGAGAAGTGAACTTACATTTTCTGCAAAAAAAGCCTTTGTGGGAACATTAGTTCTCCATTTTACTGTAAATAGGTCCTTGAGAAATTTTGCATACGAACCGTAACGTATCTTTTGTTTTGCATATAGCCTATGAGGATATGTAGCCCTAGGAGAAAATGTTTTCTTAGCAGATAAATCCGATGAATTTTGGACAGGGAATGAACTCAGTGAGTTATCTGGTTGCTTTGATTGATCATTGATTTGTTCTTTAGGCATATCCACTTTATTTTCTACCTGTTTCCTTGATATCAAGGTATTAATTGATTTAACATCGTCTGGTTTGGATGATGAAACCTCACACTGTCCTTTAGGATTTGAAATAGGTTGATTGGGAAATTTTCCTTGTTCCCTATCACTAATATCGTTGGCCAATTGTCCAAGCTGTGTTTCAAACTTGTGCATAGCCTGCGGAGTAGATTGCATGAACTTCTACAACGTATTTTGAATCGAAGGTTTACGTTGTTGTGAAGGATTGGACTGATAAGACTGATTTGGCTAGGGTGGATGGTATGATTGGTTTTAAGGTGGTAGATGATATGATTGATTTGGATATGGCTGATTTGGCTGATTTTGATATTGAGAAGGATTTTGATTCATTGCAGGTTAATTCTGATGCCAAGCGAAATTGGGATGATTTCACCAATTAGGATTGTAACTAGCAAAGAACATGGTTCCTTGTTGTCTTCCAAAATTATTGAGTGCATTAACTTATTCGGTTGAACACTCAGAATTTGATCCTAGAGAAGAACAATTTTGGGCGTTGTGTCCTGGGCTATAACACATATCACAAAATTTAGCATTGCTCCTATTGATGGATTCATCGCCTGAGTCATCACTAATTAGTCAACTTGTAACGCCCCGCCCTTTTCACCCTTCCGAAAATCAGAGTCTAAAAATTTCTTTTGAAAGAAACATAGAGTGAACAAGAGCGGGAGGCGCCACGACGCGAGCTAAGTTCAGACTACTCAAGTCTGAACCTTAACTGGCCACCCATGTGTACATGGACTAGACCATGAAAGATAATACACACATGGAACTAAACAATAACTTGCGGAATAAACTAGACTAACTGCGGAAATAGAATGATTAGATAGCAAGTAACAGTCTCAACTAATACTTAACATAAAACAACCATCCATAGTTACTAACATAATCAAACCATAGCAAAGTATTAACTTATTACATGTCCACAAGCTATAATTCAAATGACAGTAATAAAGAAGTCCAATTCAACATTCAAGCACTTAGGCTTGGCTCCCCTCCCGGTCATCGACCTTCTCTTTCCCTTTCCTTGTACCTGCATTCTCCTCTGAAGATAGAATTAGGGCGTTAGATCAACGCCCCCAGTAGGTTCCCGAATCAGGGCTACCACATGGTTAGCTTGTAAAACATGCATATATCAAATATATGATTATCAAAAACAGGTAAAACAATGCTATGAAATATGCACATGCAATGAGTCTCTCCCAACATGCACATTCATAGCCATCACTTGACGTGCCTCGCACCGTCAAGGTAAATCACAATAACATTTCTCCTGGCGGGACCTGCATCGCCTAATGAGACCAATGTATTTCTCAGTATCATGACATTTCTCCTGGCAGGACCTGCATCGCCTAAGGAGACCAATGTCTTATCATCATCACAATTCTACTCCTGGCGGGACCTGCGTCGCCTAAGGAGGTTCAGAGTTGCATCACAGCATATCACCGGAGAGTGGGCTCCGGGTTCCACAATCTTCATCCCATGCCATGCATGAGATGTCAATGCATTGTATGTCATTTGTAAACACATAATATATCATTCGAAACCACATAAAATAAACAAGAGTCTCATAAAAACTAGGATAAAACAGTGGTTACAAGTAGGTAGGAAACCTACTGAAGATTCACTTCAGTATTTGATCTTTCTTTAGCGTCACCCGGTCACGACTCGCACGTCGTTTAACTTCCGGTACCTTGTCCATATAACAATCAGTAAATCATACTATCATTTACTTATTCATTCACATCTAAGAGCCAACCACATCTTGTGGGGTTCGGCCATGTCCATGGCGTAACATCATCAACTTAGGATTTAATCTCCTTTCTCATTTAACCAATTCTTAAATACTTACCCCTTTAAACATGTCTTGGTAGGGTTCAGCCATACATCATGGCTGAACCATACCTCCTTGGTTTAACCTTCTTTCATGACCTTTCTCTATCCATTATCATCCTTATTTACAGCTTTGCCACTAGGCTAAACCATATCAAAACAATTGTCATTTTATGGGGTTCAGCCCTATACCTGGCCGAACCTTGTATTCCCACTTATCCATCACCAAATGGTTCCCCATTGAAATACTTTAAACCCTTTATAAAATCATGGAAACAATAACAAACACAACCCATAAACTTAGTCCATTTATCCCAAAAACAGCCCATGGGGTTCGGCCATGCACATGGCCGAACCCAATGGTTCTCTTGATTTAATTGGTCCATCATCTACCCTTGATTTGAATCAGTAACTTAACCCTAACATTGACATGGTTCAGCCCTATATTAGCCAACCAATAACAGCAAGTTAATCTTCATCAAATCACATAAAACACCATAATTTATATGGTTTTTAACTCACCAAAATCATCAAATACTTTCATGGGGTTCGGCCATCCAAGGTGGCCGAACCCTATGTCCATATTTTGGTCCTCTTAAGCATGTTTTAAGTGCCATTTACACATATAAAAATCAGTATACGAATATTGGAATGAGACACTAAGCACACAAACCATACATTCATTTCACATTTTGAATACAATTGACATTCATATGAAAATGAAGTACGACACTATCTACTCATCTCTCATGCCTATTATCATGTAATTACTTAAACATGATAAACAATTTTACCATTTTTTCAACAACACTTCAATGAGGTTCATTCCCTGGAAAGACTTGGTACATAAATGGATTATGGATAAGCATATTTGATCATTTTGATCAACACCTTTGGTAAGTCATACCAAACTAAGAATCCATTTAAAGGCATGAAACATGTTTCATTCCACATGAGATTCACAAGTTTAAGAATTTGGAATGAAACGACATGTGGATGTGCACAAAATCATTTGTACGCACATAAGCACACTATACATGAGGTAATGCACAAACTACATTCATTTCCTAAAGATGCACAAATCACATGGCATATGAAATGAAATGAGATAAGCATAATCCAATACTCTGGTGCTGTAATAGCCCGAATTTTCGAAGCAATATATTTTGGACATCTAATTATTTTAACTTGGAATTTGATGTGATGAAAATGCCAAATGGATCAACTTTGGGACAAGGGTCCAAGAATGGCCAATTGGGCCACAAATTGGATGAAATCCATTTAATGGGTCAATGAGAAGTAATTGGGTCAAAGATAGTCAATTTGAGTCAAAGTGGGCCCGATCACCATGTGGGACCCAATGGATCAAAAATTGGTCCAAACCCTAAGGTAAAGGGGTAGAAAATAATTGGTTGGGCCGTGGGCCCAATGGTGGGCCAATTAATTTAAAAAGGGTGATTTGGAATTCAAACCCCTAAGTTAGTAATGAAATGAAATGAAATGGTATGACCAAATGGGGCCCACCTCCACCTCACCAATTGAGGTGGCGTGTGGACCAAGGAAAAAGTGGGACCAACCATCATGGTTGACTTGGTCAACCATGGATAAATTTAAGAAGACTTAGGTGGATTAAGGTAAATTAAATTGATTAAAATTATTGTAAAATTATCTAAGTTAAAATCAATGGAATTAAAATAACATGGCCAAGTGGGGCCCACCTCCACCTCATCAAGTGAGGTGGCGGGTGGGGTAGGTATAGGTGGGGGCCGTCCACCATGGTTGACTTGGTCAACCATGGGTGGATTTATTAGATAGATAATTTAATGGAATTAAATTAGATGGAAATTAATTAACCTAAGAGAGGACTTAACTTAATTAATTAGGTTGATTAATTAGGGTCAACATAAACAAGTCAAAGAGGACATGGGAGCCATGCTTGGTGATTGGGTCTCAACCACCACCACCAAAGTCAAGCTAGCCCATGCTTGGTGGGTGGGGAAGTTAATGTTGAGTGAAGACTACTCCAACCACCTCCATCTCATTTCAAACTAACCCATTTCACTCTAGCCCTCCTCACACCCAAAAACCGTCCCTTACCTTGCAAAGGAAAAGAGAAGAAAAGCTTAGAAAGAAAGAAGAAGAAAAGAGAAGGGGAAGGTAAGCTTTGGGCCATCAAGACCCTTGAAAATTTCTCCCTCATCTCCATACTCTTTCCCTCTCAACCTAACCCTATCTTAGCCGATCCAAACCTTGAGGGCCCCACCATTGATCAAGCTCATCTTGACCGTCCATCAAGGAGAAGAAGAGAAGAGAAGGCTAAGGAAAGCCCAAAAGCAAAGAAGGACCGGAGGAGTCGTCGGGTGGTAAGATTTTCTTAAAACAAGAGTTTATTTTTTTTAGGATATGGAATCCATTTCTTAGACTAAATGTGGCCAAAAACGTTGTGGGCCATGGATCTAAGATCCATCAAAAGGTAGGATTAAGAAATGGATGAAATGGAAGAATGGAATTTTTAATGGAATTTTTAAGTCTTTATTAAGCATAGGAAAATTGGATTTTAATGGATTAATGGGCCATAGGGTTCGGCCATGTAGCATGGCCGAACCCCATGGTAAATGGTGGGTGATTAGAAGATGTATGCAATTAATTAGGGTTTTGTAAGTATGAAAAATGGTTTAGGGCTTTTAAGTACAAAAAAATGATTAATGGTTTTTATGAAGATCTTAAAGTTGGTGATAGATAGTAATTTTAATGGATGAAAAAGGATAAAAATTAATGGAGGAAATAATAGTTGCCAATGGATTTCCAAAGTGTATGACATAAGTTTTAAATGGACCAAATGAATGATATTATTGATTTTAAATGGAATTTTTAACAAAGAAAAATCATGGACAAATATTCATAGAACTTTGGTCTTAAATGGCTCTAAGAAAGGTGGGCCATGAACCATGGGTTCGGCCATGGTGTATGGCCGAACCCCATGGTAATGGTTTGGGATTTCTAGGCATGGAAAATAATGTAGAGGAATGGAAATTTGAAATAGATTGGTAAGTATAGTATATAGTATTTTTTTTTATGGAAATGAGGATTTAGATGGATGATTTAATCTTCATTGGAAGTATGTCAAAATGGGTAAATGAAACCAAGAAAAATGGAGAAAGAAACATCATGGGTTCGGCCATGGTGTATGGCCGAACCCATGACCCAATTTTGGATAAATTTTAGTCTAAGGTTAATGTATGTATCAATGCTTAGGAGTTTGTTTTTAAAGGGCCAAAATGAATGAAGGTTAGTGATTTTTTTAATGAAGGTAAAAAGAATGGAAAATGATGGAAAGAGATGACAAATTTGAATGGATTTATGAGTATGTAAGTGATGATTTAAATGAGATGAAAAATGGGGACTTAAATGGATGTTTTAATTTCATTGGAGATTGGATTAAAGGGAGTAAAATGGACTCAAGAAAATGAAGATAGGGTACCATGGGTTCGGGCATGGTGTATGGCCGAACCCATGAACCCTTTGTGGGCCACCTTTAGGGCCAAAATGTGAAATGACATATGGGGTTAAATGTTTTTCAAAATCAAACAATAGGTGGCTGATTTTGGATATGTTATGGAATTATAAATGGGCCCAATTTTATGGGTCAAATACGAATTCAAAATGTACATGGAAGAGGAGTGGCAAAACCGTAATTTATAGCCACTTTGAAGAACCATGGGTTTGGCCATGGTACATGGCTGAATCCTATGTGGATTAGACATGGAATCGAATACATTATGAATGATTAATTGAAACGTATAGATGCTGCGTTTTAGGCTCGCTCAATGTAATATTTGAAATGGCCAAAATCGGATTTATGTATGTGTTTTAACCAAATGGATAATGGGCTAAGTTAAAGACCGATTTTTAATAAACTTGTAAAGGATCATTGAATGGATCTAGGGTTATGATCAGATAGGAATTTAATCATGGATAACGTATGGACTAATTCAGTAAATGTAATAAGGTATCGGGACGTCGCAAACGGTACGCGATCGGCGGCCGGACTATCGAACGGAAAACGTAACGGAACGCTACACGGTATTCGGTAGGATTCCTACCTTTTTGTAAGCGATGGATATGTGATGGTATTTTAGATTATTTTGATTTGTCTTATGATGGATTTATGATTATGATTTACCTTATGATGAGTTTTAAGTTATGAATCATATGGATTATATTTTAACATTATGCATTATATGGCTATGTATGGTATATCAAAATTATGGTTTATCTATATACTACATAACATAATGAACTACATCTCATGCATGGCATGGGCGAAAAAAAATAAACAAACCGGAGTCCATGCTCCGTCGGGGCGACCCAGAATCAGACATGGGGATAGCCTGAGGGCTATAACCGGAGTCCATGCTCCTTCGGGGCGACCGAGAAGCAAACATGGGGACAATACATTGTATGATCATACGGATGATGGGTGGGACACATGACATAGGCACCCATGGCATAACATTCATCACATGCTTATTTTGTTATATGTTATTTTATCGGTGTGTGTATTATCACTAATCCATGTGCTAGCCCTACTCGGAGTCCTACTGGGCGCGTTGACTAACGCCCTACTTCTACCCTAGCTGATGACGCAGGGGATGGCGGAAGCGGTGGACATGACAGGAGCCAAGCTTAGGAGCTTGGGCAGTGCAGTCTTAGTTTATTTACGTTTACATTTTGGAGATGTAATTTTAAAGTAACTTAACTTGTCGGGTTGTATAAGTTTACATTTCTTGCGATGGTTTGGACGTTACTTATGGACGATTACATTTTGTGATTTAAATATGAACATAGGGGCATTTTGGTGATTCAATGTTGTATCTTCCCTTCTATCTAAAAACCGGTAGGATAGACTCTATTACCATGTTCCGCAATAATTATAATCCGCGAGCTTATTTCCTACGCGTGAACCGTTCTCGTGGACTTAGCTCCTCGCACGCGTGGGGTTGGCCAGTTAAGGGCCGGGCTTTAGAAGCTCGGACTTAACTCGCGTCGTGGCGTCCGCGCCCTCTCTCACTCTTCTATTTCAAAAAAAAAAAATAGACTCTGATTTTCGGAAAGCGGGTGAAAAAGGGGCGGGCGTTACAGGTGCTAACCTTCATGTACACACGAGTATCTTGCATAATGTCAATCCAACAATCAAACAAGAACATGGATTGAAGGTAAAATACACAGGTGATTCCAACAACATGTTTCAAATGTGATACCAACAATGGTAGCCCTTTACACATTTGAATATAACATTGTGAGACTTGAAATCTAAGTCCATAATCCAGTGATGGCCTTTTAACAAATCTGGTTTTAATCTTGGGTTCTTTCCCATTTGACTTTGTGAATCAAAACTCCAAATTTTGTACCATGATGTTGACCTAATACAAGAGGCAAACGTTTTGGTACATGGCCTAATAGGATACTTGGAGGTTACTACCTTCATCAAGTTCCTTTACTCCATCCTCTTCTTCTCTAGAGGATTTAGCTTGGGCTTTTTTGATGGATGGACTGTAGTCAGTCACCTATTCTTTCAGTACATAATTTGGTCATGATAGGCGATGTCATCCATTGGGCTAGAAGTGGCAATTTTTCGTGCATTCTTTCAGCCTCTTTTGTTGTTTCATATCTTTTTAGATATCTTAAAAACATATTATGAAACAACACTGATGAACGCTACTAGTATTTGATTAAAGTGCATAGTCATTTCATCACTCATCCAAGCTATTTGGTCTTTGGGCTGAGTGGTCATGGAAGTTGAAGGTTCATCAAATACCTCTTCCATAGGCATAGACCACTTTCTATTCACCTATTTCCAAACATATTTATTGATGAAAGCATTTAAAGTTTTTCATGATTGCTTTATATTTTTCATCACAAATTGAGGTTTGGAAATATCATGGCTTTTCTCTCATAGCCATTGTTCTAGCACGGATCAACTCTGATGGTTAAATCGCACGAGGCTTTGATACCAATTGAAAGTTCTCCCTTTGGTGCTAGAACATGATTGACCCTAGAAGAGGGGGGTGAATAGGTCAATCCCAGTTTCCATGGTGTTCACAAATTTCTTAATTGTTTAAAGTTTGAGTGCAGCGGAATGACAATATTAATCAAGAGATTTATTTAGTCCTATTTCTCATGAATAGATGCCACTTTCCTGAGAACATTGAGTCAAATACCATCATTTTTCTTACTTTATTCTCCACTTGAAACACCCTATTTAGACCTAAGATCAATAGGACTTCCTATTAGGACGAAACGTGGCTTGGGATCGGGTCAAATCAATGAAGGATAGATGGCTCTAAAAATAAATACTTTGAATTGGTTAGAGGTCTTCATGATTTTGAATGGGATATTTTTCCTAAATTTTTCTTTCTGACTCTTTTCTAAGTATTTTCTTTTTCTTTTCACATCCTTTTTTTGGTGTCTGGATGTTTCTTTTTCTTTTCTTGTTCCTTTCTTTCTTGTGCCCTTGTTTTTAGAGTACCATCCAAAGTTTTTTCTTTCTTTTTCTTTTCTTATTTTTTTTATAAATGGATGTGATCCTAAGGTTAATCTAGATGATAGATAGGTTGGATGGTCTAGATCTAAAGTTTATGCATGTATGGTTTGGATTGGATAAGGAGATGGACAAGGCTTAGGCATGTGAATGGTTTATGGGCTTGGGTTTTGGACCTATAAAAGATCACATGGGCCTCTAGTGGATCTTTGACTTGAGCTTGAGGACTTGGGCCTTTGTTGGACTTTAGAGTGCACATTGGCCTAGCCTACCTTGTAATATGCTCATGGACTGCCTGTGGCCTGGCCCAATGTCGGCTTGTGGAGCATAGCGTGGCCCAATTGAAGTGGATCTGGCCCATTTGATCTTGATTTTCCGTCTTTGGCCCTTGAATTGCATGTTTTCTCTCCTGGAATTAAAATAATTAACACCACTACTTTAAAATCTAAAATATTGATTAAGTCCAGACTCACATAACCGGATCTAGACTAACCAATTTACATGAAAAACCTAAACGTGGCCCGAATTAATTACTAAAATTCCAGATCTTCGATTTTAGGCTCAAAACTAGCAATTATCCACTGACTTAGTTTGACTTCATGTATTCTCTATTTTAATCTACAAAGCTAAGAAATTATACACAGAATTGAGAGCTAACTGGTCGAATAATTAGGGGTAAAAATGTAAGATTTCAGTGCTCAACAAATACCCCCAAACTCAGACTCTGCTAGTCCTCGAGCAAAACTAAGGTTAAAAAAATTAAAAACAAAAATCTTAATATAATCCTAACCTAAACCTTGACTATACCTAGACTAAACCAAAACCTAAATTAAACCTAAAACTACACCATTTTCGCTGGTACTCTTGATTGCATTTAGCGTATGCAACAAGCCTTTAAACCCCTAGATTACCCCAGTGGACGAGTTATAGTCTCGTGAGGGCTTTCAATTATAACACCCACAACTATCAACATATTTAACAGGAACACAAGGATGAGAGGTCTAGACATCATGCAACTTTAAATTTAATTTTACAAGGTTTATACTTGGAGTGTGTGTGTACTTTAGCCAATATTAAGATAAACTTCTTATTCCAAATAGACCCAAGTTTTGTTTACACCGTTGGAAAATGCATTTTGACTGCAAACCTCAGTGGATATATTTCTCGAAAAAATTAATACTCAGAGGTTTGGATTCATTTTCTCTCAAGTATATGTGAGCAGAATTTATGTGTTCGAAATCCAAATATCTCACATATGTAACGCCCTAACCCGAAGGTGGGCCCGGACGCTACTAAATTATTATGTTTATCCTTAATAACTTTTAACTGGGCTGGATCAATAGATAAGCCCAGAAATATATGTCACATATGTTCTTTACATGTATACTCAAACATGTACCATATGTCTACCATTTCATAAGTACATATCATACAAACAAATATTCCATCACAAAAAGATATTTTCATTCACATCAGAGTTTCTAATAGTAACATGGCAGTTCACTACACCATAATAAGTACCACAAGTGGTACTTTACACAAAACATGGTTCAAAAGTACCAACAGTCAAAATGAAATGAAATTCTTGTCTGTAGGAATCAAAAGTAACCGCAATAGCTTTATTCACCCTAAGTTTGATATGAAGGTTCCTCATTCTCGGGTAAATCTCCTGAAATGTGAGTGGTGTGAGCTAACCAGCCTAGTGAAAAGAACATAACAATGCAGTATAATAGATATCAGGTTAGACAAATTAACATCCTCATCATAATTGGTTTATCATGCCAATATATCAAATCATCTCTATTACTGCTGAAATCTAACATTACCTAGACACTATACTGACTATAAGCATTAAGTCCCGACACGGTAAAAATACAGAATCTTGCAAGTACATCTCCGACACACTTGGGCCAGCAACTAAGACACCTGGGCCAGTAGACGCAAACCAACACACCTGGGCCGGTAATCGACACCTGGGTCAATAATAGTTCAGTAGTTAAAGGTACGTGAAAGCAGTATTAATATCATCATAGCTGAGAAACATTTCAACATTATAATCACAATATACGATAAACATCGTTAGTATCAATAAGCATTTTTCACAATAGTGCATCATGTCTAGACAGATAATTGGGTTCATTAAGTCTGATCCTTGAAACCACTTATTGCACTAGATCCTCTTAACCTGATTTACTCCTACTGCAATGTTAAGTCTCCTCACTGAAAGTGTGGGGTATCGAAGTATCTGTCAAACACACAAGCAAAGATAGAATGAATTATACAATCACAATCAAACATAATACACAGATATGTATGTACAATACAAAACATCTTCAAGTCCTTCTATCCTATTTTCCAGAAAAACTCGAAGGGAAATGTATCTGAGTCTCCTAAATGGGTTATTATCCATTTTAAAATTACAATAATCAATAATACAATAAGGTGCTCAGGTCACTACACATATTATCTTCTGGAAATGACCATGAAGACATATTGAGTTAGACCTAGAGATATAAGATGCTCATGCCACTACTCATATTTTGACTTAGACCTGGAGATATAGGATGCTCAGGCCACTACTCGTATAGCGAGTTAGACCTAAAGATCACTTAGTGCCCGAACCCTTCCTTTTTTACTGAGCGACGAAGTTAATCGCACAGCTACTGATAGCTATCGGGCTGCATTTCCACTGCATCACAAATAGAGAGTATCGGCCAGGAAGTGAATAAATAATATAGGTTTACATAATAATACCAATGAAAGGGGCTAATATCATTTTTAATTATTAAATTGGCATGAACATCACATTAAAACCTAGGATCCAAATTTAACATGAAATCCTAACCTAAACTAAGTTTGAAAACCTGTTCTGGGTTCCTAAGAACATGCCTCAGAACCAGGTACCGTGGCTTCGGAACTTTCGAGCCACTGCCTAAAATCTAGATCTTTACAGAACCTTCGGAACTTGGGTTTTGTCTTTCGGAACTTTCGAAGTTCAGGTCTCAGAACTTCTGAGCCTGCTACCAAATAGAAAAAAGAAAATTCCAAAAATCATGTGTCTTGGTCTGCATCCGAACCTCCGAGTGGTTCGGAACGTTCGAAAGGGTCTCGGAATATCTTGTCTGACCTGTTGAGGCAGAGAGTTCAATAGTTAGTCTCTGCTCCTTCAGAACCCCAAACTTAAGTTCAGAACATCCTAAGTGTTACCTCCGGATTTTCCGAAAGCCGATTCTCGGAACTTCTGAAAGTCGTCTTCTTCCACTGTTACCTGCAACAGAGCAGTGACGGGAGGGAATGTGTAAAATACGAATTCAGAAATATTGGGCTTTTTGAATTCATTTTACACATCCTTCTTGTCAAATGGACTCTTCAGTGAGCCCTTTTCATTTTGTGACTGATTTGAACTGTTGACACTGATTGAAAACATTAGATTTTAACAGGAAAATCAGTGAAACAAATGAAAATTCAAGTTTTCCACTAAACTTCAAATCTGATTTTAGGATTCAAATCTTAACCAAATTGACTTCTGTTTGATTCTAAACTGACTAGAATTTGAAAACAAAGACAATGGCTACCTTTGCTTTCGTTCCTGGGTTGAAGTTCAACAACTGAAAAATCTTTTACTTAAGCTAACAGTGAAAAACAGACAAAACAAATCAGTGGTTTTCTCCTTTAAATTTCAGTGAAGGATTCCTCTAGGAATCACCTGAATTTATAGGCAAAGGGAGGTAGGGTGGTAGACCTCTATGCAGGGCCATAGAGTGACCACACCACTCTACAAGCTACAATCGTAGCTTGCATGAGTCGAGGCTCATGTACCTGCTTCATTGCATCACTGCTACGCAAGTGTTACTGAGTTTTACATTTTAGTTCTCAAATTTTTATTTGCATTTAAATCCAGTTTCTTTTTTTTTTAATATTTAGCTATTTAATGATTTATTTAATTTAATCCATCTTGCCCAAAATGTTGGGTTTTAAAAACTTTAATTACCATAAAATTTTGGAGATTTAGATTTCATCAAAATTAATTGATTTAAACAAAAATAACATTTATTTACTATTCCCTTAATTCAATTTGCATTTATTTAAAGGACTTCAAACCTTTATTTTCAAAATCTGAAAACATAAATCAATGTATTGAAACATGATTTAATAACACATATTTTCTTAGAATTTTCTCATTTCTAAAATTGCATAAAATAATTATGTCCTAACTTTTGGGATCTTTCAGGAAAATTTTTAATAATATTTTCTGAAATTAAAAATATAATAAACATACTTATAAATTTCAGAATTTAAACCCCTAATAAGGAAATCAATATCACTCAAATAATAATCAAACAATTATGTAATCTTTAAAATAACACTGTAAATAGTAAATTACCATTTTGCCCTTCTAATTTAAATGAGTTGGATCAACGAGATATCGAGCTCTAATCAAGCCAATCTTAGACTTTTCACAAAGCCCTCACTATAATCCTTCATGATTAACAGGTTAAATCATGATTTATTAAAATAAATCATATTAATTAAGCCTAATTCGGGTCAGGGTATTACAACCTACCCTCCTTAAAGAAATTTCATCTCGAAATTTAAAATAAACCTCGTACCTTTTTATTCTGTGAATAGACCCTACAACATCCGCATTGTCCACTCCAGTTCTCACGTACATGTTGTATGTCATGATGTTGCCACAACACTTGCACTAGTGGTATGGACTTCCTTCTGAGTACTTGAGTCCGAGATCCTGATATCTCAAGTAGTACTTCTTCAAATGTCAGATCTTCTGAGACTTCAATATCCTCATAACTCAACACATGGGATGGATCAGGCTCATACTTTTTCAACATAGATACATGGAATGTACTATGTACTCTTGCCATAGTCTGAGGGAGATCTAGTTGATAGGTTACTTCCCCTATTCTCTTCAAAATTTCAAAGGGTTCAACATATCGAGGTGAAAGTTTTCCCTTACGACCAAACCGCTGTACTCCATGACGTGGTGCCACACGTATGAATACTTAGTCACCGACTGTAAACTCGAAAGGTCTCCTCCTTTTGTCCGCATAACTCTTTTGTCTTCTTTGGGCTGTTTTGAGACGTTGTTTTATCACTTCGACTTGTTTAGATGTCTCATGTACCAAGTCTGGAGCCAACAGTGCTTTGTCCCCTACTTTTGTCCAATATAGTGGTCACCTGTAGGGTCTACCATACAGGGCTTCATAGGGCGCCATTTGTATACTAGAGTGATAACTGTGGTTGTATACAAACTTAATCAGTGCTAAATGGTCTCCCAACTTCCCTGCATGTCCATGACACATGCCCTTAGCATATCTTCCAAAGTTTGGATTAACCGTTCTGACTGACCATCAGTGTGGCAGTGAAAAGCAGTGCTAAAACATAGATTAGTCCCCATTTCTTCCTGTAATCCTTGCCAAAATCTAGACACAAATCTAGAGTCTCTATCAGATACAATAGAAACAGGTATCCCATGTAATATAATTATATCCTTTAGATACATTCTAATCAGGGTAGTAAAAGAATCATTATTTTTATTAGGCAGGAAATGGGCTGATTTTGTTAGTCGATCAACTATTACACAAATAGCATCGTTTTTCTTAGAAAACTTTGGGAAACCAGTCACAAAGTCCATAGTGATATGCTCCCATTTCCATTTAGCAACCTGAAGAGGTTGCGTTTTTCCACAAGGTCATTGATATTCTGCCTTAACCTGTTGACATGTTAGACATTTAGATACAAAATCTGCCACTTTCCATTTCATACCTTTCCTCTAGAATAGTCGTCGTAGATCATGATACATTTTTGTACCACCAAGGTGTACTGCAAATCGAGAATGATGAAAGTGGCCAAGTACTTTTTCTCTGCATTCATCTGTCTTGCTGTAGGTTGGCTTTTCTTAAAGAATGGCCTCTTCTGGGTGAACTTGGCCTGGAAGCTTTCGGTACTTCTATGGGTAGAGTCTACGGCTTCCACCTTCGAAGCCCGTTCGATGATCTCCTCCAAGGTATTGAAAGTCAAACCAGCCACTTGCTGTTGCAAAAATGGTCGAAATCCATTTTCAAAGTGTTGGATCTTTTCCGGTTCATTTGCCGCTATCCAAGGCAAATACTATATTAGCTCAATAAACCTTATGGCGTATTGGGCCACTGTATCAAACCCTTGCTGGATGTTGAGAAATTGCATCTTCTTTGCTTCCTGCGCCGTTTTAGGGTAATAATGGGTGAGAAAAGTACCAAAAAATTCTTCCAAAGTCATTGGCTCATGATTACAAACCAAACTCTTTGCCTCCTACCATTCGTAGGCATTTCTCTCCAATTGATAAGCTGCCAATGTCACTCTCAGATCATCAGCAACAACTTGAGTATTGAGGATCCGACCAATCTGGGTGATCAGGGTCTTTGCCGCACTCGGATCTTCAATTCCAGAAAAGCTCGTCAGGTTCAACCGTTTGAATTCTTTTAAAGCCGTATTGGCTCTCTCTTCTTGGATTCTGATGGAAGGATGTCGCATATTCTCGGCAATCCTCTGGAATGCCTCCATTGCTATGTGCACAACCTCATAGGGTACATCTTGATTGGCGCGGGGTTGAGGACCTGTCCTCCTTCCTCGGTTTCTAGTATTTTCGAATGGTCCTGACATTTTCCTGCCATTCACATTCGTAAATATGACAAATAAATCGAAAAATTTATCAAGGCATACCTATGAATTGTGTAAAATATAAACATACGTCCAATATACAAATAAACATAACTCAGGTTTTATTCATTTACATGAGTTAGTAGGGTTTGTAAAACCCTCAATACAACACACACATATATACATATTGATATTTTTACATTTGTTTCTTCTATCCCTTCCCCCACATCCCCCTTTCTAATCATCTGTAGAGGACTCCACATCAGCATCATAATTGAACAAGTTGTTGCCAGGACATGCGGCTGACATATGTCCCAACACTCTATAGGTTAGGCATGGCACTATTCTTGGACCTCCAATGTATGGACAGTTGGTTTTTTCCCTTCTATGCCCCACAAAATCCACTTTATGGGCATATTACATTGATGGGATAGGGACAGTAGGTGTCATAGTGCCCTTCTTGATTACATAACCTGCAAACATACGCCATCATATCGTCAGCATTGGGAGTGGATGGTGTATATTCGGGCGAGCCTATTTGCCCTACTGGTGATGACTCCTCTATCCCTGGGAATACTCCAACATTTTCATGTTGAACACTGGAGTTGCCGATGGATGAATCCAGTACTATGGGGCAACTAGGGGTTCCCTTGTCCCAGATCTCCGTACATTCCTCGTTACATGACAATCTGTATAACACAATTTAATCAATATTGTTAGATAATGTCAATAACATATACAATACTAATAAAAAAAAAATAGGTTCTAATCATGTATCACCCATCACAGTACTAGAGTTTGAGCAAATTCTCTGATACCAAGCTATAACACCCCGACCCAAACGCTACTATTTTTTTTTATCCTTAATAACTTCTATCTGGGCTGGATCAATAGATAAGCTCAGAAATAAATGTCACACATGCTCTTTACATGTGGACTCAAACATGTACCATATGTCTACCCTTTTATAAGTACATATCATACAAACAAATATTCCATCACAAAAAGATATTTTCATTCACATCAGAGTTACTAACAATAACATAGCGGTTATACATTATTACAACATAATAAGTACCACATGTGGTACTTTACACAAAACATGGTTCAAAAGTACCAACAGTCTAATAAAATGAAATTCCTATCTATGGGAATCACAAGTAACTACAACAGCTTTATTCCTCCTCCTTGGGTACAACTCCTGAAATGTGAGTAGTGTCAGCTAACCAGCCTAGTGAAAAGAACATAACAATGCAGTTTAACAGATATCAGGTTAGACAAATTAACATCTTCATCATAATTGGTTCATTATGCCAATACGTCAAATCATCACTGTTACTGCTGACATCCAACGTAACACCTAGAAACTACACTGACTATAAGCATTAAGTCCCAACACGGTCAAAATGCAGAATCCTGCAAGTACATTTCCGACACACTCAGGCCTGTACTGACACACCTGGGCCGATAATAGTTTAGTAGTTAAGGGTACGTGGAAGCAGTATCAATATCATCATAGCTCATAAGCATTTCATCATTATAATTACAATATATGATAAACATCGTTAGTATCAATAAGCACTTTTAACAATAGTGCATCATGTCTAGGCAGATAACTGGGTTCAGTAAGTCTAATTCTTGAAACCACTCATTGCATTAGATCCTCTTTACCTGATTTACTCATACTGCAATGTTAAATCTCCTCACCGAAAGTGTGGGGTATTGAAGTATCTGTCAAATACACAAGCAAAGAACAATGAATTATGCAATCATAATCAAGCATAATACACAGATATGTATATTCAGTACAACACATATTCAAGTCCTTCTATCCTATTTTCCAGAAAAACTCCAAGACAAATGGATCTGAGTCTCCTAAATGGGTTACTATCCATTTTAAAATTACAATAATCAATAATATAATAATGATGGAACACACACCCTTAGGTGGACCTTGCCTAGGCTTAGAGAACATGTTGGTAAAAACATAATGAAGCTTATGTGCACCCTTAATAGTCATAGAACTAGTTGAACTATAAAATGGAAAATACGAAATACTATCAAGTCGATACATTGAGTCCACCGATCCATCGGTGAGACAGGACAGACCTATCGAGGTCTTCGATACATCGACCGGAATGACGAAGGTTCTGGTTTGAAATATAACGACCCGCCCTTTTTCCATCTATAAAATCAGAGTAAATTTTTTGTATATAGAAAAAGGATGGAGACATCATGACGCGAGTCAAGTCTGAGTCCGAAAACATGACCCTTGACTATCCAAACCTAGCACCTGTGTTGTACAAGCCCATGATTACATTTTGCACGTGCTATCATAACCTACAGAATATTTGAGCATTTACATTGCATGACTAGCAAATCACGATTCAAGCAAAGACAATGTAATTCCCAATAATTATATGAGTCAAAGACAAAACAATAATATTAACTGTCCAAGTCACAATATTACATTCACCAAAAAGAAGACCTTCTTACAATTCACATTATTCTCAAAACATAACAATTTAACTAAGCCATTCAAGCTTCTTTCGCATCCATCCTTTGATCAGACTTGGCTACTGCTAAGCCCAGCAGCTTTTCCTTTGTCATGATCTGCGTGACATCTGAGGGGAAAAATGTACGGGCTTAGTCAACTTGCCCAGTAGGAAATTCCAATCACAAAGTGCACTAGGTGTGAAATCTCATAATAACATATATTAGAAATAACAAATGAGGAAAATCACATAAAATGATCAATACATGTTTCTCAAAATACGATAAGAGAATACCAAAGTCTTATAACTCAAAAATCATAAAAAAGATATGCCATAGGTTCCATGCATCAATGATATGTCCATCCATTTCCATGCATCAGATCATAACTATGGCTTCAAATAGTGATTCTCAATATTGGCCACTTATGTCTATAGCATTTGAGGTGGCGACCACTAGGGTGTTGTTACTGATCCACAAATTAACCGAGACTATCGGTGGAGTGTGGACTCCTCCCTTCTCTACAGGGTTTTGGGACCTACCCGGGATCACTTTGGCCCAATTATTGCCGTAAGATTTATACACATGGAGGTGGCCAAAGTCTAATATTTGACTTATTGTACACGAGACCAAGCAAAGACCGGACAGTTCCTTCTTGGCTCAATACTGCAAATCACTCTCATGTGAAACCAAGCAAAGTCCAGACATTTCCTTCTTGGCTTGCTAATGTCAACCCTCCCATGCAACCATGCATGAGGTAATGTGTGCAATCATGATGACAAAATCATAAATCAAATAATTTCTCATCAAAATCATTTCCATGTACATAATAAAAATCATAATCTCATAAATCCATATTTATGCTTTTGAAAGATATAACATATAATAAAATGATTCACCTCATTGTGCTTCATTAAAGTAGGAACTCCTACCTGATTGAAAGTGTTCAACCTAAGGAAAACTCAAACGTTTGTTCCAATGGCGTCGGAATTACCCATGATTGCTTTTGTCCATGTACATGTTTCAAATCACAATTTATAGATTATTAACACATAAAATCCTTGTCTAATCGGTGTAGGTCTAGACTAGCTAAAGGTCTACTGTATGATTTCCAAGACCTAAAAGTTTCCATTCATATTTGATTTTAACAACACATATATTAACCTTGTTAAATCGTCTCTGTTTCAAGCCGACATATTGACACTGCCGATACATTGCCACTGGACACAGTCGACACATCGACAATCTCGATATGTCCTCTGATTTCTGTCTGTTCTAGTGTAAGTTTTCAAGTTTCTCTTCTTGTCATATATGTAGATATCGACACAGTCGATATATCCAATGGTTCATACAGTCGATATGTCGAGTCTGTCGACATATCCTCCTGATTTGATTTATCAATTTCTTAAGTCGTCCTCTGTTTCCCGATTATATGTATCAATCCACTCGATACATCTATACATTCATATATTCATACTGTGTTCTTCTGCTGATACATCGACATAGTCGATGCATAGATTTTGAATCGGTTCATTGCCTTTAATCTCATTTTTAGTTTACTCAGGCCGATATGTTGGCCTTCGTCGATACATCGGTCAGAGATCAGTCCCTTATTTCTACTTTATCATACCCAGGGCAATGCATCGATCTAGTCGATACATCATATTGGAACTAGTTTCTCTTCAATTTTTTATCATACCCAGGCCGATGTATCGATTCAGTCTATACATCATCCTATTGTAAGTTCATCATCTTCTTATCTCTTTTGTAGTTCAGTCATGCCCATACCAACACATCGATTTTGTCAATGGCTCGCTCCAGAATCAATTCATCTTCCCCTTGTTCCATTTTTCATTTCTGTCATACCCAGACTGATACATCGACACAGGTGATGTGTCATCCCGGGTTTCAGTTCCATACTTATCATTTTTTGTTCCTTGGATTCTCGCCCCAGACGACACATTGACGAAGTCGATATGTCAACTGGGTTGAGTCAGAAGTCATGAACCCATCATCCATGGCTTCCCTTTACTCATGAGTTCATAATTCTTGGGTTCTTTCTTTCCAAACCCATGCACACATATTTTCTAATTACCCTAGTATTATTTTTTTATTGAAAGAGGTCATAGATTCACCTACCTCGAGTGATTCGTAGGTGTACCCGAAATAAGTGCAGAGTGATAACCCTTGTCTCCTTGTTTTCCTTCGACCTTGCTAACTCGATTTCTCTTTCTCCATGCCTTGTTTCTCCTTCCTTTTCCGTAACAGAAGAAGTCCATGGGGAGGTGAAAAGGTTTCCAATCGAGTTAAGGGTTGAGATATGAGTGAGGGGGTGCACTCGGATGAGCAAGAGAGGAGGACAAACACTCTTCTACTCCGTTTTATTCTCTCTGTTTTTCTCTCCTTTTCTTTTCTTTCTTTCTTTCTTTTTCCTTCGTTTTCTTTTCTTTTTATCTTCCTCTTTTGATATCTCTAGACTCTTAATTGAGTACTTGAAAATGGAAAAGGCATGGTGAATGCCCATGCATGGAAAAACGAAAGGTTTGGACGGTGGTAGACCGAGCGTCTGCTAAAGATGTTCGGGCTACTTAGACACATCTACTTTGTAGATGTGTTGACCAATTTGACTTTCTTCTCCCCGATACATCGACCCAATCGATGCATCGTCCAGAAATATTTAGCCTAAGAGGAAATTTAGTTTCCCTCATTTCTTTTAATATATACTTACATTATTTGGACCAAAAATCATATATTTCATTTATATCATAAAGAAATTACATAAAAGATGGAGTTAAAACTCTTGGTCCTTACAAGACTACCACCTTTTGAAATTTTCGTCCCGAAAATTAGACGAAGGTTGGATTCCAAAAGAAAACAAAATCTACCCAAACATTCAGGGTGAGAGACCCTCATTTTTTATTCCATTTCCCAAGTTGGTTCTTCATTTCCGAGTCTCTCCCCCACCACTTTGACGAAAGGAATTACCATGTTCCTTAATACCTTTTATTCTGTACCTATGATCTTGGTGGGCCTTTCGACGTAAGTTATGTCACTTTGAACACCCAACTCTTGTGCATCCAAAACATGCAATGGATCAGGAATGTACTTTCGCAGCATTGAAACATGAAATACATTACGCATGTTTGATAACTGTGAAGTAAGTTCTATGCGATATGCAGCCTCGTCAATCTTACCAAGGATTGGGAATGGTCCTATAAACCACGGCGTCAGCTTCCCTTTCTTTCTGAATCTCGTCTGGCCTTTTCTTGGTGAGACTTTTAGAAATACTAGGTCTCCCACTTCATTTGTCAAAGGCCATCTTCTCTTATCAGCATAGCTCTTTTTTCTGCTCTGAGCAGTCAACAGATGTTGTCGAATAACTTTGATCTGCTCTGTTGTTTCTGCGATCAAATCTGGTCCATCATAGGATCCTTATTCAATTATAAATTCTATATTTTGTTTCGAGGCAATACTCCAAATATGAATCCACTTATTCATGGATTTCAGTGTTTTCTGTAGATTCATTATGTCTATCGGGATCTCATGTAAATCAACATATTTCACTTCACTTGGTACAATGACACTCTCATTCATTCCTATGTCATGCTCACTCATCCACTCTCAATGTGAGATTAGTGACAACCTCACCCCTCACTAGTAGCTACCGGTGCGATAGTCTATGCTCGTCAAATACCAGTATGGACTCTCATCTCTTAAGTCACAAAGGACAGTTTTCAAATCTGATAACATAATGCCATTCATATCGTCCGTTAAACATGGGTACACAATGCAACCATCACGTTCATACATAAGGCCCAAGCACTCTAATCCAACACGTGGGTATTAAACCCAACGAATCTATCAACCGACATTCTAGTAATTAGATATATCATTCACATGTGACTTTCACATCACACAATCTCTGGTGTTCTACACACGCGATCATATCACAATCTCTCATATCGACTTATGAGTTTTCAAATACTTTTATGCCTTGTTTGACATACCGTTTCAATTCTATACTCGGGATTTTACTCGATTCTATATTGACCTATACCTTGGTCAAACTACAACCTTGATACTTTACAGATACATTGTAACTCCCCGATGGAGTGTGGCCCCTCCGGTTTCTTCTTGATGGAAAAGCACATCAAGGTATCCTACATAGGTTTTTCGGATGTCCCGACGGAGTGTGGTCCCTCCGGTTACATATCCTTCCCCCCATGCCATGCATGAGATACTAATGAATCACATGCTATTTTATCATATAAACATAGCATTAAAACTCACATTTTTTAAACAATATCTTTTACAACATAATTAATCAAAATAAGAAAAAAATATTTTACATTAAACCCATGGTTTCAAAGAGGTGGAATCCTACCAAAGACCACTAACGTGTCCTTGTGCTTTCGTCCGGTAACCGCTCACGATCGTACACACCTTGTGAGGTCCCATTGCCTTATAATATATCAATCAATTAAAACCATGTCCCATTTGATTTAAAATTAGGTCTAAGTCCATAAACACAACCTTGTGGGGTTCGGCCATACACCATGGCCGAACCTCACCCCTTTTGTTTTAGTTTCCTTTTTGCTCATTTAACTTAAGTACAAGAACATATCACTTCCCATTCATTTAATCCAACATACATAACCCTAATCCACCAAACATTCCCCATGGGATTCGGCCATACACCATAGCCGAACCCATGGTCCATTAATTTTACTTATTTACAATATTGCCATCCATGGCTATCATGCTATTATTCTAACCCTTCATACATTAAAACCATATATCATTCCCCATGGAATTCGGCCACACACCATGGCCGAACCCATGGTCTATCATTTTCACACTTATTTACATCCTTGCCATTGTTTCCATCCTTACCATTGTTTCCATCACCTCATGTTTAGGTCCAAAACTGATCCACAACATAGATTCATGATTGATTCATAAATCATAAAATAAAGCCCTTATAATTCCCTTCATCCCTTGGTTTGGTAAACCATTCATTTAAATTATTCAAAGGCCCACAAATGGCCCATTAACAAGTTCATGGGGTTCGGCCATACACCATGGCCGAACCCATGATCTTTCATTTTTAGCCGATATTACAAAATTGCCATTACCTCTATCATCTTATGTTTAGGTTCCAAAACATAAGTCCATTCATTTATTTACTCATATTAAACCCATAATATTGGTTCATAGAATTGATTCATGGGGTTCGGCCAAACACCATAGCCGAACCCTATGATGTCTAACTTTCCAATTTATCCATTATATCAATTACCATCCTTGAATCCATAAATCAAGGTTCCTTCCTTTTTTATCCAAAAGTCCATCATTAGATCCTTTCTAAATTAATAACCATCTTCCATGGGGTTCGGCCATACACCATGGCCAAACCCTATCGTTCATAATCTTCTCTTTAACCCATATAAATTCCTTAACCACTCAAGTCCATAAAAGAGACCTCATGGGGTTCGGCCATACACCATGGCTGAATCCATGATCTTTCACTTTAGGCTATATTTACAACTTTGCCATCACTTCCATGATCTTACTATATGAATATAATTCCATGATTCTTTATGGGGTTCGGCCATACCCCCTGGCCGAGCCCATGGTCTAAGGAAACCCTTTTAAAACATACATAATATTCCATGGTTTTCATCATTCAAATCCATTAAAATATAACCAATCTCTTTCCATGGGGTTCGGCCATACAGCATGGCTGAACCCTATGGTTCATCCTTTCATTAAACCTCAACATTCATCCCTTAATTTTTCTTCCATGGGGTTCGGCCATACACCATGGCCGAACCCTATGGTTCCTTACTTTAAACAAAATTGTTAAACTATTTACCGGTTCTGCGACTCCTCTGGTTTTCCTTCTCTCCGACTTGTTCTTCCGATCCTTTTCTTCCTTCTACTTGATCTTTCACACTTGCTGGCTGCCTTCTCTTCCTTTGAATAATGCAGAGAACACCTTCTTGCTTGTGTATGCCGTGCGCCCCTTGCTTGTCTCTCTTTTATCAACTTCTAATCGGTCCTAACTTAGAAGATGCCATCCGCCCCTTCTTCCTTCTATAAAACTTCCATTCGGTGCTAACCTTAGAAGGTGCCATGCGCCCCTTCTTCCTTCTATAAAACTTCCATTCGGTGCTAACCTTAGAAGGTGCTATGCGCCCCTTTTCCTTCTATAAAACTTCCATTCGGTGCCCCTTGCAATTTAGCAATTGCCTAGGTGTCGTTCTTAATCAAGGGAAATGACCCTTTTTAGAAATACTCTAACATATCTTCATGGATTGCGCATATCCCTACACGGCAAAGCAATCTATTTCTAATTCTCTCCATGCGCATAATCATGGATTGCATATCTCATACACGGCCATGCACAATATCCCATTCCTAATCCCTACAGCCGTATGCAATCTTCCAAATTCCCTCTATGCGTGTGTGTGTCATCTGCATACACCTCATGCGCATTCCACTTAATCTAGATCCCTTATTTTTAGACATATTGCATTACCATTTTAATTAAGCCCCATTTAATTCTATTGAAACCATTTCCACAATCTGTTTGGTCTTAATTGGGCAATGACCCAATACTTTACCCATCTATGGTCCATATATAATAATTCACAATTAAAATGGTAAATTCCGTAAATATTGATAATCATGGAATTCCGAAGTGTTACAATACATCACATTATTTCAATGTCTTTATTTATACTTTTGGTAATCCCTTTAGGGTTATCTTCATTTGTAATTACAATCACCGATGATCTGATAGGTAACGTCGTCGGTGAACGCTAGTCATACTTAGGTAACTCGATGTGTCCCAACACATCTCATATATCTAGCCTACGCATCGTAGCCTAATATGTGGAGTGTCATTACCTCCCACATACTAAATGAAATTCTCCATAAAATAAAGCACCATTGAGTATTTATCAAAACTAATACCTCGTCGTTTACCTACAAGTCGTAACACGACTACCACCTTTTTATTTATAACCTATATAAATAAAAAGGAAAAATCAAATATATCTTAAAACTAATATGTCGCGGGTCTTTACATAATACCCTTCAATGTTTTCAATGGTCAATGTTGTTTCTCATGCTAAGTCTAGAAATTTCCTTCTTGGCTTGCTAATGTCAACCCTCCCATACAACCATGCATGAGGTATTGTATGCAATCATGATGACAAAATCATAAATCAAATAATTTCTCATCAAAATCATTTTCATGTACATAATAAAATCATAATCTCATAAATACATATTTATGGTTTTAAAAGATATAACATATAATAAAGTCATTCACCTTATTGTTCTTCAATAAAGTAGGAACTCCTACCTGATCGAAAGTGATCAACCAAAGGAAAACTCAACTTTCGTTCCAATGGAGTCGGAATTACCCTCGATTCCTTTTGTCCATGTACATGTTTCAAATCACAATTTATAGCTTATTAACACATAAAATCCTTGTTTAATCGGTGTAGGTCTAAACCAGACCTAAAGGTCTAATGTATGATTTCCAAGACCTAAAAGAATCCATTCATATTTGATTTTAACAACAGATATATTAACCTTGTTAAATCGTCTCTACTTCTGGCCGAGATATAGACACAGTCGACATATCGCCACTGGACACAGTCGACACATCGACAATCTCGATATGGCTTCTAGTTTTGTCTGTTCTAGTGTAAGTTTTCAAGTTTCTCTTATTGTCATATATGTATATATCGACACAGTCGATATATCCAATGGTTCATATAGTCGATATGTCGAGTCTGTCGAGATATCCTCCTGATTTGATTTATCAATTTCTTAAATCGTCGTCTATTTCCCGATTATATGTAGCGATCCACTCGATACATCTATACATTCATATATTCAGATTGTGTTCTTCTGCCGATACATCGACATAGTCGATGCATAGGTTTTGAATCGGTTCATTGCCTTTAATCTCATTTTCAGTTTACTCAGGCCGATATGTTGGCCTTGGTCGATACATCGGTCAGGGATCAGTCCCCCATTTATATTTTATCATACCCAGGCCGATGCATCGATCTAGTCGATACATCGTACTGGAACTAGTTTCTTTTAAATTTTTTTTATCATACCCAGGTCTATGCATCAATCTGGTCAATACATCGTCCTGCCGTAAGTTCATCATCTTCTTATCCCTTTTGTAGTTCAGTCATGCCAGACCAACACATTGATTTCGTCGATGAGCCGCACCGCAATCAATTCATCATCCTCGAAAAATTGTTTATAATTTCTTAAACGATTACACTAAGTTTAGAACCCTATGCATATTGCTTAATTATCTATGCTTGTGAACAATGTATAATAAAGATAATCAAATGTAAAGTGGTGTGAGTTGAGAAGAGTGCTTAAATACTAAAGCACAAACACACAATGATCAAACACCGAAAGACCAAATTTATAGTGGTTCAATTAGCCAACCTATATCCACTGTTAGGACTAACTCAACCTTGAGCTATCCCCAAATCCACTAAGTGGGGACTTAAACCCTCATAATTAGAGTAGGAATTCAACCTCACTGAATCAACTAGGAATTTCACCCACCAAATGTAGAATAGGAATTCCACATATTCATTTGGCTGGGAATTCCACCCACCACATGTGCTAGAAATAACGCTCTAGATTCTTTATAGTGGTTCCGGAGCCAAGCCTTCTTAATCCACTTTCACGGGACAAAGGTTTTAAATAAAATTAAAACCGAGAAGAACTTTCCTTTGAAGCTCTTTCTCGTTGATGTGTGCTTCTTCAAGATCCACCCAATGTGTGCCGACGCTCCTCTTCGTAGATGTCATAAAGCAATCACAATTCTAGGGTGACTAGGAAACTGGTTCTACCAAATCTTTCTTAGTTTATTATCATTTCCCCTCTCTCTCTCACAAACTCAATCCATATGATTGGTTGTATTAGATTCCCCAAGTGTAGGCATGAGAGAGAGAGAGAGAGAGTGATCCTTTCGTTGGCCCTGTTTAAGCTCATGAAAACCCGACCCTTGCACATTAAATGCACTCTCAATGGTATAATTCTTTCACGGTCGACAAATCGGCGTCACAAATGGGTCAACAATCGTGGTACAAATAGGTCAGTCCATATGAAAGGCTCGGTCTGGGGAGACACCATGCTGATAGAGTTTCAAGTCCAGAAGCTAGTCTTACCCAGACCGACCTGTCGCCCTTTACCGAGGGGTCGGTCCTGGTACTCTCAATCGGTCTTGAACTACTGATACGTCTGTATTCTCGAGAGCCCACTTGAGTTCAAAGTACAAAACTCACAAATCTATGATTAGAGGGGTCGGTGCATACGATGGGTCGATCTTGTCCCCACTGATGGGTCGGAGAGAACGACTGGTCAAGCTGACAATGAAACCAAATACATATTTCCAAGTTGGGTTCCAATTCACTGTCAAGCTTCCTCTCTATGCTTTTAATGATTTTACCATTTATTCAACTAAGCCTAGGAATGGTCCTCTTAAGGTGTGGGTACCACCTAAAGTCATCTATGGTCAAATACATATTTTGTGATTGTCATAACGGTGAACTTCAATCCGGTGGAGCATGATCTTTAATCTTGATCACCTTGAGTCTTCAAGCTTCTAGCAAGTGCTTCTTCCTGAGTCATGGAATTGACAAACATAGGGGAACAACAAAGCCGGGGCACAAACAGTCCCCTTGTCCAATTTTTCATTTTTGTCAAACCCAGACCGATACATCGACACAGGCGATGTGTCATTCCTGGTTTCAGTTCCATACTTATCATTTTCTGTTCGCTGGATTCTCGCCCTAGACAATACATCGACAAAGTTGATATGTCGACTGGGTTGAGTTAAAAGTCATGGACCCATCATCCATGGCTTCCCCTTACACATGAGTTCATCATTCTTGGGTTCTTTATTTCCAAACCCATGCACACTTTTTTTCTAATTACCCTAGTATTATTATTTTATTGAAAGAGGCCACAGATTCAAATACCTCGAGTGATTCGTAGGTGTAGCCGAAATAAGTGCAGACTGATTGTAACGCCCCACCCTTTTTCACTCGCCGAAAATCAAAGTCTATTTTTTTATTTTTTTTTAAATAAAGAGCGAGAGAGAGCGAGACTCCACGACGCGAGCCAAGTCTGAGCTTCCAAAGCCCGGCCCTTAACTGGCCAACCTTTCGTGTGTGTGGACTAAGTCCACGAAAACAGTTCACACGCATTAAGGCTAAACTTGCAGAATAAACGTAATGTGGAATTATAATAGAGTTACTATTCCTATCCATTCTTAAGTAAGGAAGTCCATCACATTAAATAACTTAAGTTCCAATGTCCAAAATAAAACAAACCATAGCAAGATAGTTCTAAGTTATTACAGTCCCAAAATGTGAATAACTTAAATTACATTGTCCGAAATAAAAAAGTAATTAAAGCAAGTCTAAATTATCTAAGCTCCTAAGCTTGGCTCCTTTCACGCCCTTCGTTCCATCCATTCCCTATGTCATCATCTAAGGTAGAAGTAGGGCGTTAGTCAACGCGCCCAGTAGGTATTTCGAGTAAGGTCAAACATATGGATTAGTATAAAAATCACAATAGATATATAATGTCAAATCATGCAAGTCAATGCCATGCCATGGGTGTCATATGCCATGATTCCCACCCATCAACCATATCACAACCACATAAGTAATCCTCTTGATGTACAAGCCACATCAAGGTATTCAATTGTCATGACTCCCCACGTATGCCTTATCGGTCCCACCGAACGGAGCGTGGACTCCTCTTTCATTTCAAACATCATAATCGGAATCAGTGCGGATCCCTCCCCACGTTTGTTTATCGGATACCCGAATGGAGCGTGGACTCCCCTCATGTGATCCCTCCCATGCCATGCATGAGATGTAAGTGCAAACATGCTATTTCATATTAGACATCATAGCATTAAAATCCCATACTTGAAACATAGCACTTTGATACCAAAAATAGATCATTAAACATAGAAAGAAAAACCATCACATATACATAAGTACAAGGTTTTCAACAAGGTAGGGATCCTACCAACGTCCAAATATTGTATCCTTGCGTTTTCATCAAAACCGATCACTGATAGCGTCAAAGCCGATCGTACACCCTTTTGTGAAATCCCGTTACCTTACTACATTTAACACATATATAAATCAAATCGATGATCCATTTGATTCCCATCATCCCCTACATCATCCTATGTTCATTTCCATTTACAATCATAGTCTTTTATCCGGTTAAGTCCCCCAAGGGGTTTAGGCCATGCATTAAGGCTGAAAAATGTTTTAAGTCCACAACAAAAACCCATCAATGGGGTTCGGCCATACAACATGGCCGAACCTCTTTTTTTTTTACTTCTTGACCCTCTTTTTAGTCCTTGTTTATTTTAGACAAAGAGGGTCCAACATCATTCATTCTTTCATTTCTTAATCTAATATTTCATGGTTAATCATTTAACTTTTTAAATATACCTAAGTCCGTAAAAGTCATCCATGGGTTCGGCCATACAACATGGCCGAACCCATGGTTCTTCCATTTTATCTTCTTTCCATCTTAGCCATCATCTTTTTTTCCTTTTATTTCTTAACTTGTTAACCCATAAAATTCATCCGTGGGGTTCGGCCATACAACATAGCCGAACCCATGGTGCTTCATTTTTGTCATCTTATTTCTTAACTTGATAGTCCATTAAAATATATATAGATCCATAAAAATTTCTCCATGGGGTTCGGCCATACAACATATCTCAAATACATTACCAAGTCCCCAATTACAAAATAAAACCATGACAAGTACAAAGCTGTAACTCTACGCCCAATGTCCAATTGAGGGTCCCGCCGACCCTTTCTCTATGAAGTACATGTGAGACAAGGGGTGAGCTCTACATGCCCAGTGAGGGTAACACACGCATCATATGTCACTAAGCATACACTGTATATGATCACATGAACACATCAATGTCTATGATGTCCACATGTATGACTATGCAAGCGAGTGCCCTGCCCTTAACACACGGGCCCACATCTGTCGGGCCTCCAGTACATCCTCTAACCAACTCAATACAACTCTATGGCAACTCCCTCATGTGTCTATCTGCTACGGTCCACCCACTCTCAGGTACACAGACTGATCTCTAACCGGATCAGGATCCATACTCCTCGACCAGACCTATGACTCTGTAATGTCCTCAATTTCAATATATCAATATTTACGAAAATACCATTGGAGTTATAAATTGAAGGGTTATGATCATAGATGAGAAAAATGGTGGGACCCGTTGCTCAAGTAAGCCTCAATGCACTTGTGTAAGGTTTAAATTAAGTTAAATGGGTAAGGTACATTTATTTGGGTCAAAGAGGTTAAATGGGTCAAAGAACACAAATGGGACCCAATGGGTCGTGAATGACATGATTAATCATGGAGTGAGCTCAAAGCTTAATTGGTTTAAGTTTCATTAAATATTTGAGTTGGTTTGAATTGAAATAAATAATGGAGCTTAGTTGAGTTGAATTTATGAGTTCAGTTGCATTAAATTGATGAGTTAAATGGGTTGAGTTGAGAAAGGTAGATTAATTGTAAATGAGTGAAGTATGTGAATGAAAGTGGAGTATCTTAATTCCATTTTTAAAACAATGAAAACGTTGGCTGCATGGTTATCCTATGCATGTAACTCCTAAGATAAAGATGAATGATAATGGCGTTACATGAGAGTTCAATATGTGAGAAATGTATTTCAAATTCAAGTCTATATGCACGTTGGATTGGCATGAGGGTTTATTCCATGCTTGGGTCTTCAAAGGGACAGCCAATGGATGGTTGGGTGGTCCAAAGTTTAAAGATCAAAATCGTTGGGTTCAAGGAGTTTCATCTCATGGATGAAACTCCCATTTGGGCAATTGATGATGAGTGGCAGTTACACAAGGTTGACCAAGGGGCTAGCCGTTGGAGCCTATGAGAGTTTCATTTCAAAATGAAACTCTCACATGCAATGGTAATGAAAGATGGATAATGTAAGGAATGCATACAGCAAGATGGTCTTGGAAAGCCGTTGGACACCTTGGGAGTTTCATCTCAAGGATGAAACCCCAAGGGAAGTATTAAATAAATGGGAGTTACAAAGTGTGTTCACATTTGGAGAGGTAATGGAGATGGGTGTATCTAAGCAGCCAAGAGCCAAAACCGTTGGAGGGTTTCATCTCAAGGATGAAACCCCCACATGAAATAAGTTATGGAAATAAAGGAGGGGAGTTACAAGTGGTAAACTCTAGAGACAACACCAAGGACGGTTGCATTAGACAAAGGATTCTCATTGCTCTCTCTCTCTCTATCTCTCTCCCTCTCTTAGACGTTGCTCATCATTCAAGACCTAAGGCATTGGCTGATTGTCTTTCATACCAATCAGTCCTTGACTGATCATCTTTCCAAGTCAAAGTACACATAGAGTAAAGGAGTTTGGCACCAAGGTTTAAGACCAAATTTCTATCTCTCTTTCTCTCTCAAATCTATACCTTGGCTGAAGTATTCCAAGGAGGTTGCAGCAAGGTCAGTCCTCGCCAAAAGAACAAGAAGAAAAAAAAGGAGAGGCTAAGGAAGTAAAAGACCAAGGAAGGAGTCAAAGAACCGAAGGAGTCGCGGTATTGGTAAGTGCACTATGAACCCTTGTAAATAAGTTGGTTAAGGGAATATGATCCGGCCATGGTATGGCCGAATTTATCAAAGATTTAGATCAAGGATTATGTTGTCTAAAAATGGCAAAACATGGACCATAGAGTTCAGCCAATTGGGATGGCCGAACCCCATGAAAAGATTTGGTGAATCTTTAGGGTGCTTGAGAGATAAAATCCATATTATCTAATGAAGTTTTAAAAGATTTAAAATGGAGATAAGTTTACTGTTTTGGAGCAGCTATGGCATGGCTGAACCATGTTAATGTTGTGGCTAAATTGCTGATCAAAACCATGGACAAATATTGGAGGGTTTACATCAAGGGAACCATAGGGTTCGGCTAAGTATATGGCCGAACCCCATGGACTGTTTTGATGGATAATCGGATTAAGTTTATGATGGAAATTATGTAATAATTATATGCTTTGATTTAAGAATTATATGGACTTAGTATAGGTAAATAATCAGCCATCATGGATGATGGAAAGAGGAACAAAAACCAGTTTGGTGAGGTTCGGCCATGAAGTATGGCCGAACCCCACTAATGGTCATTGGTGGCCTTAGTGTGTAGTTAATAATGTGATTGAAGATGTATGTAAGAATGATTTAAAGACCAAATCAAGTGGTGAGGTTCGGCCATGTTGTATAGCCGAACCCCACCAAGGTGGATTAATTATGGTTATTGGTTTTTAAGTAAAAATTGAACAAGGGTTAGTATAGTGGCATTATGGTAAATATGGATGAAATGATCAAAGATGAAATGACCAAAGATTTGAAATATGGGCCAAAACCAAAGTGGTAAGGTTCGGCCATGTTGTATGGCCGAACCTTACCAAGGTTCATTTGGAAGTTTGAGTTAATGGAAGGGTTTAGTTAAATAAAAGAGAGACCAAAATTCAACTGGGTGAGGTTCGGCCATGGGGTATGGCCGAACCCCACAAAGTGGTTTTTGGGACTTAGACTAAGTTGGAATCATCTGGTTAAATGTTTGATTTGCTGTTATGTAAATAAGGTATCGGGATTGCTTGAATGGTGTACTAGTCGTAAACGGGTGACGGTTTAAAAGAACGGTCAATCGAAGTGAACATTGAGTAGGTTTCCTACCTTTTTGAACCACACTTATATGTGATGTTTTATATTAATTTTGATGAGTTATGTGCTAAGTTATCATGTTGCAAAGTAGTTTTGTATGGTAATATGTATTTACAAATGGCATGACATCATGGACATCTCATGCATGGCATGGGGTGGTGATTATGGAAACCGGAGACCACACTCCGTCAGGGCGTCCGAAAGACCACTGTGGGGTACCTTGATGATGAGAATCCCATCAAGAGGAATCTGGAGGCCACACTCCATCGGGGCATCCGAAAGACCACTGTGGGGTACCTTGATGATAAGAATCTCATCAAGAGGAATCTGGAGGCCACACTCCATCGGGGCGTCCAAAAGACCACTGTGGGGTACCTTGACGATGAGAATCCCGTCAAAAGGAGGCTATGTATAATTGTGATGGGTGGGACTCATTACATGAGCATAACATAAATAGCATTGTTTTTATGAGGTTTTGATGAACATGTATTATTATATTATTTGCTTATTGTTTTACTAACCTTGTGGTAGACCTAATCGGAAACACCTACTGGGCGCATTGATCTAACACCCTATCTCTATCCTTAGTGGATGACGCAGGAAAGGGGAAGAACGAGGATCGTGAAGGAAACCAAGCCTAGAAGCTTGGGCTTTGAATAGACTTTTAATGGATTGACTTATGGACTTTTATATGAACAATGTAATTTGATAGTTAGATGATGTCGGCATGTAATAATGTAGTTAACGAGTTACTATGGTTTGGGTTATTTTGGATGGTTTGGTATGAATGTTAGTCAAAGGTTATTTTAGTAATTTTGGAGAATATGGTTATGTACTTTGCTATCTAAAGATGTAAAATGAAGTAGTCTTAGGATCTATTATAACCCGTAATTAGATTAACATTAAGTTTATTCCGCATGTCTTACTTGTACCATGTGTGGATCTGTTCTTATGGACCTAGTCCATACGCACATGGGTTTGGCCAGTTAAGGGTCGGACTTTAGAAGTCCGAACTTAACTCGCGTCGTGACACTCCGCCCCGATCACTTGTTATTATTTTTTAAAAAAAAAATAAACTCTGATTATTATGGTGAAAAGGGTGGGGTGTTACAGACTCTCTCATGACAACCCGCACACATACCACGACCAACCTAAGAGTCCCAAACCGAATACCATACGGGAGTAACCACCTCACCAGTCCTCAACGGACTGCCAACTAGACTCATCTATGGTCTCCTCAACCAAGTACCAGAGCCTCGATAGTCAAACCTATAACCTTGGACCCCATCTGTTGGTCTCCACACGAGTGGTGTATCCACCCCTCATAGAATTTTATAGGTCTTCTACCGAGTGAACCGGCCGAACTCACTCGTTACGTGCCCATAAATTCCTTGTGAGTCAACACCACAACACAAGTCTCAACAATGAACTCCAAAATCATAACCGCAGGTAAACACACTACCACATCACACCACAGGTTGTCCCCACTATACAGGTGTCATAGCTTGGAATACCATACCTCATACTATACCCACCCTACAGGTGTCATAGCCTGGACTACCATACCTCAGACTATACCGACCCTGTAGGTGTCATAGCCTGGAACATCATCTCACACCACACCACAGGCTGTCCCCACCCTACAGGTGTCCTAGGTTGGAATATCTCATTCACATCACATCGTAGGTTGTCCCCACCCTACAGGTGTCCTAGCTTGGAATATCTCATCACACCATCCCTCGACCAATGAGCGGGCGAGCACATCCTCAACCTACTCGGTCATCCGAGGAATCACAAACCATACTAGCGGGAGCTGTCCCTCACCGCATCATCCCTCGACCAATGAGCGGGCGAGCACCTCCTCACCCTACTCGGTCATCCGAGGATCACAAGCCATACCAGCTGGAGCTGTCCCTCACCGCATCATCCCTCGACCAATGAACGAGCAAGCACCTCCTCAGCCTACTCGGTCACCTAGGGATCACAAGCCATACCAGCAGGAGTTGTCCCTCACCTCATCATCCCTCGACCAATGAGCGGGCGAGCACCTCCTCAACCTACTCGGTCATCCGAGGATCACAAACCGTCATCCCACCCTCTGATCTCCACGCGGGCAAACCACTCAACCCATTAGACCACTGGGGACGCCTCATCTGCCACGCACTCCGGTAGCATGTCTGTGATAACATCTAAGTCAGCCTTGGGTGAGCTAACACCCAACCCCAGAACTTCCCGGAGGTTTCCATGACCACCTCACAACATGTCCCTCTTAGGACTCTCGGGCACCTTGCCCTCCAAACCGGACTACATCTCCCATGCAGGCGTGTTTAAAGATCACACCTGACAATCTAACCCATGCCAGGGAAAACTTCAACCCATGTCCAACCACCGGGTAGCCCATAGTCCAACCACCCTTCCACGGCGTGGTCCCACACAACATCTCCACCCTACTACCCAACAAGCTAGGGAGAGTCTCTAGATCCTGATGTTGCCTAGTACCCATGCCCCCACCGGCATCCCACATACGTTAGTTATATATATGAACAATTGCCTCTACGCCTACACATGCTATTAACATAGTTCATTACATAACAATCAGGTGTATACATCACAGTTATCACGGGCTGGCATGTTAACATCCAAACATGTTATAATATCTAGCAGTTCAAACTAACTATCACATAATCATATAGCATATTATCAACACGACATATCACAACATAATCAGGCATATATCAGCACATATCACATATTCTATAATAGCCCGAAATTTTTAAATCAATGAATATGTGGATATTATTTATTTTAATGATGGAAATTGAGAATTTTAATGAATAAATGTTAAGTGGATCAAAATATGGACAATGGACCAATTATGGCCCAATTGGACCATGGATTGGATGAAATTCATTTAATGGGTCAATAATGATTAATTGGGTCAAGAATGGTCAAATTGGGTCAAATACCCATTTGGGACCCAATGGGTCAAGATAGTTAAGCTCTAAGATAAATGGATAAGGGTGAACTTAATTGGGCCATGGGCCCAATGGTGATCCAATAAGAGTAATGGATTTAATTAAATTTAAATCACCTAAGTTGGTGATGAATTGACCAAGGTGACATGGTCCAATGGGACCCACCTCCACCTCACCAAGTGAGGTGGCGTGTGGACCAAGGATTGGTGGGGTCGGCCACCATGGTTGAATGGGTCAACCATGGGTGGATGTATGAAGGAGCTTAAGCAAATGGAATTAAGTTAAATGGAAATTAATTAACTTAATGATCTAATTAATTAATTAATTAAACTAAACAAATGAGGGTCAAATGGTCAAAAAGGTGGAAGACTAAAACATCTCATTCCAAGCTCAAACACGTTGGACTTGGGTGGTGGTTATCTCAACCACCACCATAAAGCAAGATAAATATCTCATGTGGGGTGGTTGGGAGACTTGATGTTAAAGTGTAAATTAAGTAAAGAAAGAGATAAGATAACTTTTCATCTTATCCCATCCTTATTTCACTCTCTCCATCTCTTTCACTTCAAAAACCGTCCTACACCCAAGGGAGAAAAAAAAAAAAAACTAAGGAAGAAGAAGGAGAAGAGCTTAGGGAGAGGAAGAAAAGCCCAAGTGTTGGCCCACCACCTCAAGGTAAAAACCTTGAGACACCATTTCTCATCTCCATTCTTCCCCTCTCTCTCTCAAGTCTAACCCTACCTTAGCCGAACCCAAGTTTAGAGTTTTTCACCATTGATCAAGTATTTTGGCCAACCAAAGATCAAGAAGAAGGAGAAAGGAGTCTAAGGAAAACAAGAGGAGGAGGAAAAACTGGAGGAGCCGTCGGATTGTGAGTGTTTCTAAAACAAGAGATTTGGATTTTTTTTTTTTTTTTAGGGTTTAAGAATTGGGATCCATTCTTATTAGATATGATGGTGACCAAATTATCATGGGCATTGTATCTCAAATCCATCAAATGAAAGGAGGAAAAATGGGCCAACCCTAAATGGGTAAATTAGGGTTAAGTACAAATTAAATGGATTAAGGATATTATGAAATTAAATTAATTAAGCATGGAGAATGTTTATGATTTTGAAGTTTTTTAATGATTAAACGTTGGAAGATTAAAAAGGGGTTTTTATGAGGAAAATCATGGTAGGTGATTGATTAAATTATTAGGGTTTGTAAGAATGGAAGCAATGGATAATGATTTAGGGTTTTAAGTGGTTAAAGATTAAATGTAAGTGGCTAGTGAATTTTAAAAATTCAATGAATGAATGTAGTGATTTTGAAAGGGGTAGAAATAATGATTTAAAAAAATAAAACCATGGAGAGGTTCTTGGTGGATCTAAAAGTATTTGGATCAGAAGACAATAAGGAAATATTGGTGGCTTGAATGAACCTTAAATATAATTAAGGTTGACCAAATGTAATGATCCAAATGTGGTTAAGAGTAATGGTTTAAAAGTGTGATTTAAACCACCTCAAGGAAGGATTTAATTTGGATCTAAATGATGTAAATAGACCCAAAAAAAAAAATATGGGAAAAAGGACACCATGGGTTCGACCATGGTGTATGGCCGAACCCATGGCCCATTTGTGAGCCTTTTGATGGGTTAGATTGGAGTATGAATGTGTTTAAATTGATTGGGATTAGGTTAAAGACTTATTTTTAATGAGTTCATGTTACGGTTGATAGGTCATTAATAGATCTAAGTTATAGATCAATTTTGGACTTAAATGTGGTTAAGTTAATGGACTTAAATGTGATTAAGGAATGATAAATCAAATGTATGGTTTAGGTTCTCTCAATGGAGGGACTTATGATGAATCTAATGCGTAACCAAAGACCAAGGAAAATGGGGATTTGGTTAAGTTAAAAGGGGCTGATTTTTAATGAACCCAATGGTAGATCATTTTTGGCCTAAGACTAATGTGTATGTATATGTTTAAATGAATGGAATTTAGGTTAAATTAAATGGCTGATGTAAATGATCTTGTGATATGGGTGATGGGTCAATTATAGACCCAAGGTGTGGCTAAGAATGATGATTTGATTATAAATCATTTTTGTGGGCTAAGAAAGGGTTTATGTATGTGGTTAATTAATGTGGATTAAGTTAAGAAAAAATAGTTGTTTTAATGATATTATGGCATGATTAAATGGGTCATTAATGGACTAGTTATTAATGACTTTGAAGGTTTTGAATGAAAGAATAATAGTAATTTTTAAAGGGGTTTTTAAATGAGGGAATCCATGGATGAAGGTTAATGTTTTATGGCCTTAAATGTCACCAATGAATGATGAACCCTTGACCCATTTTTATGAGCCACTTGATGGGCTAGGTATAGGGTTATGAGTATGTTTACATGGATGGAGATTAGGTTAATTAAATGGTTGATTTCTAATGTGGTTGTGTCATGGTTAATGAGACATCAATGGACCCATTTTGTGAACCAATTGATGGATTAAGGTTAAGGTATATGCGTATGGATTAATTAATGGGGATTAGAAAATCAAGTGGCTAATTTGTGATATTGTTATGGCTAAGGAGTCATTAAGGGATCCAAGTCTATGGATCAATTGATGGGCTAAGTATGGGGTTATATATGTGTTGAATGAATAAAGGTTAAGTAAATTAAATGTTTGATTTCAATGATCTTATGACATGGTTGAGGGGTCATTAACGAACCTAAGTTATGGAACATTAATAGACCTAGTGTATGGATCAATTATGAATAAAAATGTACATGGATTAAGTGAATGAGTAACCATGGAAGGGTAGTGGCAAAACCGTAAATATTGGCAAAAATGAAGAAACCCATGGGAGATGATCATGGACTAAGGGAGTCTAAGTAATAACTTTATATGTGATTAATAAAGCCTAGGGTGACTGAGTTTTGGACTCATATAATTAAAATATTTAATGGATTAAACGGAACCCACAAAACTACATAGTGAGGTTCGGCCACTTTGGAAACCTGTTATCCAGAACGACATGTCACCCTTTGCCGATGGGTAGGTCCTGTTACTCTCGATCGATTTTAATATACTGAAATGTTTATTTTATCGCTTATGAGTTCACAATCTAGAACTCATAAGTTTTATACCGACGAGTCGTCGACTATGAGGGGTCTGTAACACCCCGCCCTTTTCACTCTTAATAATTAGAGTTTATATATATTTTTTTAAAATATAATAATCAACCAAGTGATCGGGGCGGAGTGTCACGACGCGAGTTAAGTTCGAACTTCTAAAGTCCGACCCTTAACTGGCCAAGCCCATGTGCGTATGGATTAAGTCCATAAGAATCGATCCACACATGGTACAATAAACTTGCGGAATATAATTAGTCTTAATCTAACTGAGGTTATAATAGATCCTATGACTACTCAATTTATAACTTAAGATAGCAAAGTACATGATTTATTCTTCAAAATTACTAAATAACCTTAGACTACCAATCATTCCAAACCATCCAAATAAATCAAACCATAGTAGCTAATTAACTACATTATTACATGCCAACATCATCAAACTTATCAAATTACATTGTCCCATATAAACTTAAATAAAAGTCCATAAATAAAAGTCCATGGATCAATCCATTCAAAGCCCAAGCGTCTATGCTTGATTTCCTTCACGATCCTCATTCTTTGCCTTTCCTGCGTCATCCACTAAGGATAGAGATAGGGCGTTAGATCAACGCGTCCATTAGTGTTTTCGAATAGGGCAACCATAAGGTTAGTAAAAAAACATGCAAATAATATAATAATACATGTGTGACGAAATTCCATAAAAACATGCTATATATGAAATGAACATATAATGAGTCCCACCCATCACCATTCTACATAGCCTCCTCTTGACGGGATTCTCATCGTCAAGGTACCCCACAGTGGTCTTTCGGACGCCCCGACGGAGTGTGGTCTCCGAATTCCTCTTGATGGGATTCTCATCATCAAGGTACCCCACAGTGGTCTTTCGGAAGTCCCGACGGAGTGTGGCCTCCGGTTACAACAACATCATCCCATGCCATGCATGGGATGTCTATGCAAACATGCCATTTAGAAACATAACTTTACATTCATATAACTTATCGAAATTAACATAAAACAGCAAATAGAAATGTGGTTACAATAAAAGTAGGAAACCTACTCAATGATCACTTAGTTTGACTCTTCTTTTGAACTGTCTCTTGTTTACAACTTGTATACTGTTCAAGCAAATCTCGTGGCCCTATTTATATAACAGCAAGTCAAGCTTTTAACCATAAGATTCCAACCTAGTCTAAGTCCCAAAAATCCATTATGTGGGGTTCGGCCATACCCCATGGCCGAACCTCACCTATTTTCAATTTGTCTCTCTTTCATACAACCATACAATTTAACCAACTTCCAAATAAGCCTTGGCAGGGTTCGGCCATACATTATGGCTGAACTTTACCACTTTGGTTTTGGCTCATTTATCCAATCACATGATCATTTTATTTTTGATTATTTCATCCATAATTTACAATAATGCCACCATACAACTCTTTGCTTAATTTTCCTTAAAATTCAAAGTCCAACACCAAACCACCTTAGTGGGGTTCGGCCATACACATGGCCGAACCTCACCATCTTTATTTGGTCCTTTAAGTCCCTCGTACATGTATCTCATTTGCTTAATTTTATGACAAATTGATCATCAAGTCCATCAATTGACAATTGGTGGGGTTCAGCCCCACAGATGGCCGAACCTCACCCTAGAGATTTTAATCCCAAGTTCCATCCTCTTTCATGTTTAATCTCCTTAGTACTAAGTTCATAATTGAGATATGTAATTTCGAAATCATAAACATATATCATACATTAATATAATCCATAAAACAGTCCATGGGGTTGGGCCATACATATGCCCGAACCCTATGGTTCTCTTGGTGTGATCCTTTCAACATTTGTCCATGGTTTTAATAAATAAATTAGCCATAACATTAATATGGTTCAGCCAAGCCATAGCTACTCAAAAACAGTAAGTTTATCTTCACTTTAAATCCTTTAAAAATCTTTATTACCTAATATGGATTTTATCCCTCAAACACCATTAAAATCACCAAGTTTTTCCATGGGGTTCGGCCATCCAATGGGGCCGAACCCTATGGTCCATATTTTACCATTTTTAAACATCATAATCCTAGATCTAAACCATTGATGGATCTGGCTATACAATGGCCAACTTTATTTATCAATGGTTTAAAGTGCACTTACCAATACCGCGACTTTTTCGGTCATTCACTTCTTGATCTTTTTCTCCGGTTTGATCTTCCATTCCTTTTCTAGTCCTTCCCTCTTCCTTCTTGTTCTCTTAACTGAGATTAGTCTTGCTGCCACCTCCTTGAAATACTTCAGCCAGGTGATATGGATTTGAGAGTAAAAGAGAGAGAAAGGAAACTTTGATCTTAAACCTTGGTGCCAAACTCCTTTGCTCAATGTGTGCTTTTGTCCTGGTGAAAAAAATCAACCAATGACTGATTGCAAATCAGTAACCAGCTGTTGTTCTTAGTTTTGGAAAGATGGAGGACAACCAAGGGAGAGAGAGATAGAGAGAGTAAAATGAAACTTCTTTGGCTAATGCACTTCAGCCTCAAGTTGACCTCACATGTAACTCCCATATTAACCAATGCCCTTTATGCTTACTTGGGGGTTTCATCTATGAAATGAAACCTCCCCAATCTTCCAACGTCTCCTTTGGACTGTATTTGTGTAACCCCCTCCTTAGATCCTCTCTCATTAACAATTCAAATGGGGGTTTCATCTTAAGATGAAACTCTTCCCCTCCTCCAACGTGTAACCTAACCATTTGAATTTGAAATATTATAATCTATCATGTAACTCCATAAAACAGCCAGCCCTATTCATGCTCCATCTTTGGGAGTTACATGCATGAAATAACCATCCCATGCAACTCCAAATGTAACTCTCATTTGTTTACTACTTCCCTTGGGGTTTCATTTTTGAAATGAAACACACCATGTTCCAACGACTCTATGCATGTCCTTGTGGTTTACATCTTCCCCTCATTCATCTCTCATTAACCATTTTGCATGTGAGAGTTTCATTTGAAATGAAACTCTCCTACGTCCCAACGTTGTAGCCTTTGTTTGGTTTTAGTAACCGCCACCTCCATTATATTCCTTAATGCCCCATGTGGGGGTTTCATCTTTAAGATGAAACTCACCCATTCCTTCCCTCCAACGTGTGCAAATGTATGAATTTAAAACATAACCTCTCCTATTTGTAACTCCCAAACAGCCACCCCATTTATCTCTTTTGTAGGAGTTGTATACATGGAATAACAATCCCATGCAACTCCAACGTGCATATTGATTTGAAACACAACTCTCACCCAAGTAACTCCCATGTAACGCCATTTCATTCATCCCTTAGGTAGGAGTTACATGCATGTAGCAGCCAACGTTTTCTTAGTTTAACAATTGGAATTTAAAACACTCCATTCTCATTCACACACTTCACTTATTTGAAATAAACATTCCATCCAACTCATTTATTTAACTCCCCAACTCAACTCATTCATTTTAATGCAACTCAACCCATAAATTCAACTCAACTAATCTCCATCATTTAATTTATCTCAATCCCACTCAAACATTAATTAAACTTAACCCAATTAAGTTTTGAACTCACCAAATGATTAATCATGACATACACGACCCATTGGGTCCCATTTGGCCATTTTGACCCATTTATCAAATTATGACCCATTTAAAATTCTTGACCCACTTGGGTATACATTACCTATTTATTTAATTTCCAACACATAACCCATAGCCATTGGGTCTTACTTGAGCAACGGGTCCCACCATATTTCTCATGTAGGATCATAACCCTTCAATTTATAAATCCAAGGGCATTTTCGTAAATATTGATAAATTGAAAAATCAAGGGTAGTACAGGGTCGTTCAAGTTTATCACCGAGGGGTCGGTGTATGTGAGACTTTCGATTAGAGGCATATTCAGAATGACAGTTCGAAGTTCCAGAACCAATGTAAATTTGGCCGACTAGTCCTTCACCACGATGGGTCGTCCTATCTCCACTGAGGGGTCGGTGAGATAGACTGGTCAAGCTGACAGTGAACATAATTCATGTTTCCAAGTTCACTTCCAATTCATTGTTCAGCTTCCTCTCTAGGCATGTTATGCTTATTACCAACATATGCAACTAAGCCTAGGAATAATCCTCTCTTAGGTATGGATTCCACCTAACGTCATCTATCGCCGTATACCTGTTTTTATGATTGCCATGACGATGAACTTTGAGCGTGGTGGAGCATGATCTTCTTCATTAATCATATTGAGTCTTCAAACTTCTTGGTAAATGTTTTTCCCGAGTCATGGATTTGACAAACAGGGACTCGACCAAATTAGGTACTAACAACATCAATTTATGTTTAATTTTTATTTTGATGCTCATATTTATAGACAATTGGAATCTAAATAAATAATAAAAACATTTTTAAGCCTATTTGGTAATTTCTTTCAATGGTATAGTCACATGGAAATTATTTAAATTCAATCGCTAGACCATAAACATGATTTAAAATACTGTTAGTGCCCCGACTTTGCTGAGTCCCTATGTTTGTCAATTCCACACTCTAAGGAACGATCAACTCTCTTGTACCTACACTTGAGAATCAAATACAACCAATCTATTGATTGAATTAGTGAAAGACAGAAAAAGAGGAGAAAATAAAAGATACAAACTAGGAAATATATTGGTAGAACCAGTTTTCTAGTCACCATGAAATTATGATTGCTCAATGACGGCTATAAGGCGGAGCGTCGGGATTAACTCGGGCACACATTGGGTGAATTTTTGCGAAGCACACATCTTCGAGAAAGAGCTATAAGGCAAGTGCTTCTTGCTTTTAATTTTGTTTTAAAACCTTTATCCTGTGAAAATTGATTAAGGAGGCTTGGCTCTGGAACCACTATAAAAGATTTAGAGCGTAGTCTCTGGCACACGTAGTGGGTGGAATTTTCAGCCAATTCAAATAGGTGGAATTCCTATTTTACATGTGGTGGGTGAAATTTCCAGCCAATCGAGTTAGATAAAATTCATACTCTAATTGTGAGGCTGTAAGTCCCCACTTAGTGAATTTGGGGATAACTCAAAGTTGATTTAGTCTTAACAGTAAATTTAGGTTGGCTAAGTGAACTACTATATATTTTTTATCCTTGTGTTTATAGTGTTAGAGCTAATTCCTTATGTTGATTATTTAATAACATTTGCTAATATATACACTTGATTGTTATATCCCGCTGCACTTAATTAATCAATAAAGATTTTTTTTTAAAAGGACCAACAATTTTTAGATTGACCTATTCACCTCCCTCTAGGGTCAATCGTGTTCTAGCACCAAAGAGAGAACTTTCAAATACTATGTTATTTATATTTTAAAATAATTAAATAACTTTTAGAATTTTAAAATTATTATAATTTTTGTACTTTTAATATTTAAATTCAAAATCTACAGTAGAAGTATTCTATAGAACACAATCTTACATTTATGCAGAAGAGATTAAGTCATTTGCTAGTTTTTTTAATAAAATGTTTACTCATTACTAAATTACATAGTATTATTGTGGTATCTAAGTACAATATCTACCAAATAAGATGATTATGAATATGTTTGAAATGATTATTCTTTTAATTTATTGTTTATAAAAATTATCTTAAGTAGATTGATTGAGATCTATTTTTAAAATTTTAAAATTACTTTTACCTTTAAATTTCATATTCCGTTAAAAATTGACCTTGATTACGATAAAAGCGATTTTTATTGATTGAAAGAAAGAGCGAGTTCATGCTTAGGTGCGTGCTACGCAGTGCGCCGCTGATCATTTCTCTCCTTTTCAAATAAAATCACCCCGTCAGTCTCTCCCATGAGTGCACTATTTCAGTTCTAAGTAAGCTCAGAGAGGCGGACGCGGAGAGGAAACGGCAGGAAAGGTATTGGCGCACCCAAGAACTTCTCTAGCCCTTTGTAGTTCTGCACATTTTATTCATTTTTAGTCTGAAAAGTCTAAATGCTTGACTGTGAACAACGTACGTTCGTCTTTTAATCCGTTTGAGTGTATGTGACAGCAGAGTTGGTTGAATGGTTAGAATTCTCCTATGTGGTTTTCCGATGCATGTGGCATCAACAGTAAAGCCTTCAAATTTTGTCTACTTGTCAGCTCCAAAAGTAGCACGCACTCCTCGTTCAGGGTTTTGTACTTGTGACTGCAACTCTGCAAATTTCAAGAAGTCCATTTACAATGAGCAACATGTCTCGTCTTTACTTCAGTCATGTTGCCATCTTAACCATTTCAAGCAAATCCATGCACTTATTGTTACCAATAATCTTGACATCACCTCCCTTTTCGTTAAACGGCTACTGGATATCTCATCTGTCGGTTATGCTCAACAGGTGTTCGGGCAAATTCCCCAGCCAGATCAAAGTCTCTGCAGTTCCATCATCTCTACCTATTCTGGATTGTCATTGAACAAGGAAGCCATAGAGGCCTTCTTTTCAATGCACAATAAGATAACCCAGATGGGACATTTTGCATTTCCACCTGTTCTCAAATCATGTATCTCATTATCAGCAATTTATGAGGGAAAACAACTGCATTCCCTTGTTATAAGTAGAGGGTTTAGCTCCAATGCCTTCATTCAAACTGGTCTGATTGATTTCTATTGGAAATCTGGTGACTTGGATTCTGCTGAGAAGGTTTTTGGCGAGGTCCCAGTCAAGGACCCTGTTTCTTATAACTGTTTGATTGCTGCATACTCTTATGCGGGTAGAGTTTTAGAGGCGCGCCAACTGTTTAATGAAATGCCGATGAGAACAATTGTGTCATGGAATTCAATGATTTCATGCTATGCACGTAATGGTGATCCGAAAGAAGGTTTGAAAATTTTTGAACAGATGGAAGTTGAGAGGGTCAGGCTGAACGAGTTTACTATAGCAACAGTTCTATCCCTATGTGCTAAATTGGGTGATTTGGAAATGGGTTTGAAGGTTAAGAAGTTCATTGATGACAATAATTTGCGTAGAAATTTGATTGTGTCAACTGCCATATTGGAGATGTTTGTGAAGTGTGGGGCCATTGTTGATGCTCGTCTGGAGTTTGATCAGATGGATAGGAGAGACGTTGTTGCTTGGAGTGCCATGATTGCTGGTTATGCTCAAAATGGGAAATCATATGAGGCTTTGGAGCTCTTTGAGCAAATGAAAATGGAAAAGTTTAAGCCAAATGATGTCACATTGGTGAGCATTCTATCTGCCTGTGGACAGTTGGGCTTGGTAGAAGCTGGTGAGCGTATGGGCAACTACGTTGAGAATCATGGTTTCAGTTCAAACGTCTATGTTGGATCTGCATTGTTGGATATGTATGCTAAATGTGGAAACATTAGAAAAGCTCGTCAAGTATTCAATCAGATACATGAGAAGGATGTTGTCTCTTGGAATTCAATGATTGGGGGTCTGGCAGTAAATGGATTTGAAGAGGAAGCGGTAGATCTTTACATTCAGATGAGTGAAGCCAATGTTGAACCAAATGATATAACATTTATTGGGTTGTTAACAGCCTGTACCCATGCAGGGTTTGTTGAACTAGGGTGTAACTTCTTTGAAAGCATGAAAAGGGATCATAACATCATACCAAAGGTTGAACACTGCTCTTGCATTGTTGATCTCTTTTGTAGATCTGGACAGCTAGAGGAAGCCTATGAGTTCATTTGTAATATGGAAGTTGAGCCCAATGTTGTCATTTGGGGCTCTTTATTGAGTGCTTGCAGAATTAACTCAAACATAGAGCTTGCGGAGCATGCTGTTGAGAAACTATTAGTACTAGAGCCTGAAAATTCAGGTAATTATATCCTTCTTTCTAATTTATATGCTAGCGTAGGAAGATGGGATGAATGCTTGAAGGTGAGGGCCTTAATGAAGGAGAAAAGAGTGCAAAAGACAGCTGCCTACAGTTGGATAGAAGTCGAAGGTATGATACACAAGTTTCTAATTGGAGACACCTCACATCCAATGACTGGTGATATTTGCAACATCATTGATGGGCTGGGCTTGCAGTTGAAGTCAGCTCGTTTTACAACAAATGTAGATTGAGACTTTCATAAAATTTATTGTTGAACAAATGTAGACACTTATTGCAAGTGTTTTACTTGTATGCATGCTTGAGATCCATACGAAGACAATACCCAAGCATACCAACTTCAGAAATATGGGAACATTACTGAATTCCAAGTGACATGACTCAAAAAATAATTATGATGATGGAATGATTAAAGATGCATCAAACTAAATAGTAGTGTCTTTGAAGGGACAGCCAAGTCTACTCAGGAAGTTTTTGACCTGGCTAAGAGTTGTCTCATCAGTTGGGTGGTGGGGTGAAAGGAGTTCTTTAGCTTGTCTAGTGTAGTCATAGAGAGGGATTGGAGATTGGTAATGGAGGATCATGGGAGTAAGGTCGTGTGCAGTCACTGAAAGATGGAAGAAACCTTTGCAAAGCGTATTCAAGTTCAATGTTGATGGTACATGCAACTAGAGGCAAGATGGGTCCGATAGGGATTGGGGGAACTTTTCCATGATTCCAAGGGGACAATTTGAACCTTCTCTTCGGGTCCAGTTGGCAAGAAGGGTTCTAATAAGATGGAGCCTGTAGCTATTAAGAAAGTCTTGAAAATTTCGAGGAGTCCTTCCAAGGTAAGCTTATAATTGAGGACTGATCTAATGCCATTCTTTGGCTGCAAGGAAGAATAAAACTCCATGGAGACTTTAACCTATCTATATGGAGATTTAGAGTCTCATGGTCTCATTAGAGCTTTCTTATAAGCATGTGAGAAGATTGGCGAATAGAGTTGCAAACTTCATAGCTAAAAAAGGATTAAAGTGTAGTAGTACTCTACATACTTTTCCTTTGATTAATGTCGGCTTCTTTCTTTTCTTCATTGTGTAGATTGGATCTTTGGATGTGTTGTGACATGCATTTTGGATGCCACATTCAGCATTGTATATTATTCTTGTATTCTCCCTTTAATAATGAAAGCATCTTGTTTCCCCTGCTCCCCCTCTCCCCACCTGCACAAAAAAAAGGCACTTTGATCCAAACAGAATTTAATTGATATTTTTGCATGCTATACTACAATCATAGATTGTAGTCTTCTCCTTCCTCACTCTTCCACTTTTCATCCACATTTATTTTTGATTAATGATATGAGATATCAACTTAAACATTGTTGTGGCATATCGCCCGCTCAGCGAATAGTGTTGTGGCATCCGATTTGTGCATATCGCCAGCTCAGTGAATAGTGTTGTCAGTTTCTTAGCTAAGGTTGGAGTACAAAAAGCTCAACTAGCAGTGGAAGTGTTTCTTCTTTGGCCTCCACAAGAAGTAGGGGTTTGAGAGGGTTGAGTATCTTCCCTCGGACCATGTCCTTTAGGATCTCTTGGGTTGTAAGGGGTTGGGAATCACTGTTGTAACCAACATAGTGCATTTCTTGTTTTATTTGCCTTGCTGTTGTATTTTCTTTTCGGAGGGACATGTACAAACCTCTAGTACACAACCCTCCATGCTCTTGTACCACACTTTTAATTAATGAAATATTTTTTTCTCCGTTTCAAAACCAAAAAGTCACATGGTTAGGGTGACTAAATAAGGTGAAAATTTTCCCACTTTTTGTTTATGTAATTTTCTACATATCCCACTCAGATATATGTACCCCATTTAAAAAATAATGAGTCTCCCTAATCAAGTAGGCTTAAGTAGCCTTCCTGGAGTTCCAATTTAATTATGTTTAATAATGAATGGGTCCAATTTGAGTGTTAATCCAACTCAGTACAACCCAAATCAACTTGATCCCTAAGTTCTAACACATCCTTCTTTTGGCCATTTGAGATGTCAAGAGATGCTTTATGATCAATGTGTTAAAAATTTAACCAAGCTATTTAGTTTGACTTGGTTCGAGTTGAACTGGCCTCTAAGATGGTCTAGTCCCAGTGAAAGTTCAATTTGTTGTAATTCTCATTTATCTTTTTTTTTTTCAAAAACATTGTTTTTCATCATTGCTATTAAAAATGTAATTTCCAAGTTTTCTTAATTGTTTCAAATTTAGTTTTAAATATAACAAATTGCCATGCCATTAGATATTATGCTCATATAAGGGTTTAAAATGGTTTGACCTAGTGATTCAATCTAATTAGACCATAATCACCTTCATCATCAATTATTTTCCATTGTAATCATCATCAACAACCATTTGATTAATGGTTCGGCTTTTAAAATGTTTATTAGATTTGGATTTTGATCACTGGAGGGGACTATGGGAGCGAGCATAATGCAATACTTCGCCATTGGTATGCGTGGAGCAAAAAGAGAAGTCCAATGCGTGGAGCGAGAGCCCTCTCTTGTATTTCGGGGGAGGATCCAAAGCTGAAACCTTTTTTGGAATACATTGACAATCTCAAGAACTATGAGAAATCAGGTGTTCCAAGAGGTGCTGGGACTGACTCTGACGATGGCTTTGATTTGGGTAGAATGCATAGGCTGATGGAACGCCTTGGAAATCCACACTCCAATTTCAAGGTTTCTCTCTCTCTATCTCTGTCTCTCTCTCTCTCCCCTCCTCCCTCCCTCCCTCCCTCCCTCCTCCTTTTGATGTTGTGATTGAGTGTTCGGGAATGAGAGTACTTGATTGGGAAATTACTTTTATAATGTACTTTTGATGCAGAATATGATTTCAATATGGTGATGGAAGTCATAAAGTGAACCTAGATACATGGAAAAAGTGGTTGATATTGATGATGAACTATTTCTTGCATCTTTCATTCTAATTTGACCCTTGAATAAGAAAATATCTTTTTTTAAAATAAAAATTAAAAAACTTTTTTTTGCTGAAAATATGCTTTTAAGTGAAAATAAAAGGAAAAAAAATAAGTAGATCAAGGTACCTTATTTTTGGGTTACACTTTTTTTAATTGAGAAATTCCTTTTTCAATGAAATTTGCAAACATCTAGCAACTATTTAGAATGAACAAAAAGGAGAATACTTTATTGAAAAATAACTATTTTAAACAAATTGTAAATAAGTTTAGCTATTTATTTTTGTTGAGAAATAGTCCTTTTCTAAGAAATACTTTCATTACTATATATCGAAATTTAGTTCAACAACAAATGGTTCACCTCATGTTTTAAAAAATGGTTCATTATTGGGGTTGGCCTTTATATATTTTCTGAAAAATGATTGTCTTTCAATAATTAATTTGATTTATTAAAACAACTGCATTCTCTTTGTTGAAATTTATTGATGACTTGCCACGTGCCTGATGGGGCCTTGCCTGGGGTATAGGTGTCGAGTTGGGGGGGTTTTCTGGTTTCTATTAGCTCTAGAGCTTTTAGAATACTGATTAGGTACCAAAAAAATTTGGTGTTAGAGCAAGTACCATTTCCCATGTTCCATGTTCAAATCTTGGCGAGACCAACCTAGGGAAAAGTCTACCTAGTGCCAGTGTGAAAACCTCCATAGAGGTGGAAATGGTGACTTGGTCTAGAATGAGAGCCACTATAGAGTGTGTCGTGATAATATTTGCAAAAGAATGATAGAAGAGGAATTTGAGAAATGAAATTGGGAAACTGTATTTCACTGAGATAAGATTACAAGAGACAAAAACAACTATTAAATGGAGGTTGTTATACGATAAAAAAGAAAAAGAGGGCCACTATGAAGTTAGCATTAGAAATCCACTATGAAGTAACAAGAGCCTGTAGGATGCAATAACGAAAGCCTATAGTTGAGAGAGTGCGAGGTAGAGGATTTTTGCACCTGGAATCTGGAGGCAAAAGGAGAGTCCAGCTGGAGCGGCGAGAGGAGGGGACGGGGGTGGATGGCAGAAACAAAGGGGAAAGAGGCACTGGGAGGTTCGGGAGAAGTCGTCAGTGACCCTTTTCGTCTCAAATCTTCCAGATAGAATTACCAGGAATCGGTTGCAAGACCTCTTCAAGAGATGCGGACCGGTGCTAGATGCTTTCATTCCAAGGAAAAAAGACAGTGCTGACAGGACTTTTGCTTTTGTAAGAATGGCTTCCGGAGGTCAAACAAAGAGGGCACTCTAAGAATTCAATGGCTCGGTGATGGACGGACGTAGGTTAATGGTAAACCTAGCACACTTCAAGAGAGGTTCTCCACCCAAGAAAAATCAACAAGCAGAGAAGACCAGGAGCACCATACTAGAGGGTGACAAAACAATGGTTTTCTAGAAAGGAAAGGGAGAATTGATCCAAAATGGTCAAATGTCTGGAAGGAAGGAGTACGGGAGGCGCCGTTGGGTGGAGGTGGTGAAGAATCTTAGCTCAGCGAAGGACAAAGCACTTGGAGGTGAGAGGGCATTGTTGGCGAAAAAGAAGCAGAGGTGGAGCTGATGATGAGAAAAATCTAATCAGGCTGAAATCAAGGACCGGCTCTCCAAGGCAGTGGTGGTTTCCTCGGTTGGGGAAATGCCTTAGTCTAAACTCAAGAAACTTCTAGCTCAGAATGGTTTCCCCAAACTTTCAATCAGTCAGCTTGTGGAAGGCTGCTTCTTATTTGGCCTATCATCATCGGAGGAGTTCAAGAACTTCCTTGGAGTCTCGATGAACCTTGGATTTCTCAGGAACGTGAGAAGATGGGCACCGGACTTGTTCCGTGACAATAGGGTGACATGGGTTTGATGTTATGGTTTCTGGTTGGGGGGTTGGACGGAAGAGATCATTGGTGCCTTTTGGGAGAAATTTTGGAAACTGTTGGAAATTGAGGCGGCAAACCTGAGCAGGGAAGACTGCTGCTCACTATCTCTTATGCTCGAAATTGATCTTCAAAAAAGAGTGCCGGAGCTGGTTCATCTCAATCTGGATGGTAAAATCTATGTCACAACTTTGAGAGAGGCTGAAGAAGCTCCCAGGCACTAACCCCAGTCGGAGTCTCGATCGGAAAGCCAATTTTCTAGGAATTGTCGCCCAAGGCTTGCTGGTGTCTGAAAAAAATGTGAATTTGTGTTGAGGAGATGGTTAAACCACGAAAAGAGACGTGTGGAACGGTGAGAAGCACACCATAAAAATCCCCAAAAAACGACTGTAGAATGCGAAAAATTTAAAAATCGTACTTAGCTGATACTATGTTATAAAGAAAATGAGAAAAACGAAGAAAATAATGGAAGAGAAGGGAAGAAAAGAGAGAGAAATTCTTTCTATATTGTATTGCTTATTTCTAATAATCAAGGTTACAAAAAAGGAAAGAGAATATGTTACAATCTATGACAGCCACATGTCAACTATAATAAAAACACATGTAAAATGTGAAATACACTTATATCTACATCTTCAACATACTCCCCCCATGCTACTGTAATGACCCGACCTGAGGTAACGGGTCAGTAGTGATGGGTAAAATTAATTTAGAAAATTATCTTAGTTTAAATTGATTTGTTAATTAATTTGATAAATTTATTTGGAGTAAATACAATTGAATTTAGGGATTGAATATTAGACCCCGGTTTCACACACTTTCCCCTCAATGAGAGTTTACAAATTTATCCCCTTCAAATTAAATTAAGGGAATGGAAAATAAATTATCAACTTAGATTTTAGTTCCCCTAAATTAGAATCTCAAATGGAAATATTTAATAAAGAATGTGAAATCAATAAATAAATTCCAATTTTAAGTGTTTAGAATTTAATCGATGATTGACAAAGTTAATAAAAGAAAAATAAATGACAATTTATTAAAATCAAGAATTTAAAGGGACCCACCATCTATAATTGAACTAACCATAAGAGTGAATTTTATAAATAAATAAATAATTTCATTTTGAAAGTTTTTAGTTGAAGTTTTATTTAAAAAAAAAAAAAATATCAAATAGAGGTGAGATAACTTAACCTTGTTTGTGTGGGTCTTTTGAACCCACATGTTTCTCGACCCCTCTTTCCCTTTTAATTTCCATACACCGATAGGTTTCCTTTTACCGTAAGACTTCCTCCCTTCCGTCTTCTTCGGTAAGCCCTAAATCTCGATGGAAAGAGTCCTCAAAATCCCTCTTTCCCTTCCGTCTCCTTCGGTAGTTCTCAAAATCTTCTACTTCCTTTCCTTTCTCAAGTGGGACTCAAAACCCTTTCCTCTTTCTTTTCTCCTTCCATTTTTCCCTTCCGAGATTGGTGCAGCCGACTCAAGCAGCCATTTAAAGCCTGAACGGAAAAGGGAAACCCCTATTTGCGATCCCAAGCACTGAATCCCTCTTTCTCTTGGCATCTTCCTTTCTTCACTTTCTCCCCTACGATAACTGTGACGGAGATTCCGGTGGAACCCAACCAGCAGCGACCCGAAGGAAGCCGAGATAGTCCTTGCCGTCGTTTTCAGTCGTCTTCAATCTTAGTTTACAAGTGTTTACCCATTGTGCTTTATTCTTAATTCCTCTCTTCCCACTCGTTTGATTTCGGTTAGATCTATAGTACCAAAGCCCCAAAACAGCCATGCTTAAACCGTTCATTTCCGGACATTTTTTAAAACCAAGCTGCACCATGTTTGAGGTCTGACCTTCGATCCGGGATCGGCTACAGTTAGGAGAGGATTTCAGTCTTTGGACTGTGGGAAAAGACCTCTTAACTGTGGGTATTAAGGACTGTTTTCAGCCCCTAGCTGGCTGATTTCAAGACTGGTTTTAGTCTTAGTGTGTTGAGTTACAGAGAACTCTTTCTCCAGTCGGGATGGACAACACATTCAGCCTGAAATTATATGTAAGTGGGACTGATCCTAGTCCCCTTGCTGCCAGCACTTTGACTAGATTTTCTCTTCCCTACTAAGTTTACATATTGTAATAAATTCTCGATAACTATAGCATTTAGCATATTGAGTTACTTCACTGGTTTATAATTGTAAGACTTTAGATGCAGTTGTTACCTCATAGCCCCACATGTTTTGTTTATTTAAACTGGTTGTAGTTTAAAACCTTTTTGTTAAAATCGTGTAGTTCTCAATCCTTTTAAATACACTCCTATCATTTAAAACCAAGCCAGACTCAGATATACTACATGTTTTTCCTTTCTTATTCCAAAGGTAAACTATTTGTGTGATGCCCAAATTTCATATTTACTTGATTAAATAGTTATCTCCTTTACTTTAAATCACCCAAAAGGATTTCAAACATATATGTATATACCTGAGCTGTTGTAAAAGACCTATGTATTGTTATGTTTTGGGATTTTCCAGATATCACTTATGTTTATAATGGTTTTATTTAAGAAGTATTTGAGATTTTAAGTATTACAGTTGATAGAGTATTTACAAGATATCTCATTCTATTTAGTCTTATTTACAAATGAATTAAATGATGGTTTTGGAATATGCCTTTCATTTTATTTTACGAAAAAGGTGGTTTGAATCACTATTATTGATCAATGATTTTAAAACGTAAGTATCTATTTTTATGAGGCATTTATAATTCTCATTTCATTTAGTCAGTTGCTGTTTTTTTAAAATAGTTATTATTTCCTTTAGATAGAGTATTAATGGTTTTTTTTAAAGTTATGACCCTAGATATGTATGTACTTATTTTATTTGGTTGAAGTGACAACTTTCAGGAACAAGGTTCCATTAACTTACTAATGTTAAGTTGGATTAGGCATGGTGCACCCATGTAGTGCATGGACTCAACCTTTACCCTTAACCATGGACCTTTAGATAACCCATAGACTAAAGTTGAGGCAGCAACATACTTCACCTTAATGTAAATTACCGAAGAAAATAAATAATCCTCATTTTAATAACACGTGAAATCTTTAAATCGTATTCGTAGCAAACTTTGGTTCTCAAGGCTAATATCTCTTGGAAAGCGTTTGAGTTTATTGTTGGCACTTCACAAACTTCTAAGTGAGGGAAACAATTCACTACATATCATGTAGTCTTCTATTTGTTATTGTGTAATGAAAAATAATGCATTGCTTGTATGTTAAGAATATAATTGTTGGATCTAGAAAAGACTGGATGCATGTTAATGATGGTTATAATCCGGTGCTCACTCACAGTAATGTAAGGGAGATTTTGGCTAAATATTTTATTAGCTGTGAGGAGATCCAGTCCGACCGGATTGTGAAATCTAACCATTAATGTATTGAAAGATCCTATGATTTTATATTCGTAGATTAGTGAATAATTATATGGTATTGTTAAAATGCAATCTTGATTTTACATGTTTGAATGTTGGGATATATGATTCAAATTATTATTATGCTTGGATTATTGCTATGTTTATTTCAAGGTATATGCATGCTATAGCAAGTGAGACATCGATTATGATGTGATAATCTGCTTATAATGGAAGTTATAATTCTATAAGTATGTCATGATTAAGTAAGCATGTTTGTTGGCATTGAGTATAGCATTCTCATATTCATAGCATTGGGTATGAGGGTGCGATCCATGATTGTCACGAAAACCACGACAGTGGTAGTATTGTTAGCCTCACTTTAAGTGGGAAGACCATTATGGTAGATGAGATGTGATATCCGTGACAAGTCATGAGGGCTGTTATTTGGTGGTAGGTTGTGTTATCCTCACTTTATGTGGGAAGGCCATTAAGGCGATGTTGTGTTATCCTCGATTCGTCGGGAACACCACCAAATATCAGTAATTGTAATAATGGGTTGGAATATGGCATTTGGCATTGAGCATTACAGTTTTCAGAGGCATGGGTATGTAATAAATTGTTATTCTTACTTATTTGAAATATCATTGAGGAAGTAGGAATATCATACGCTATGTTTGTGTTATTGTTTTCTTCATTGGGCATGGAGCTCATCCCTTACATTTCAGGCAATCCCTTGGACTTGGGTCTGAACGCTAATTATAACTGAGCTTAGAAGGCGAGGAGTCGATGAAGAATTCGTAGAACCGCTTAGTTGGTGCAGAATTTATTATTTAAATAATAAGTTGGTTGTTTATTTGATTTGAAACTTTGAGAAAGTTGTTTATTCTTTTATTTTTAATTTGTGAAAACTTGGATAATAAATTCAAGTATGGATTAAATTTGAGAACGCTTTAATTTCATTATTATAGGAATGTGAGTAAGTGATGCGTTTAGAAATCCTTATGTGAGTGATATTTATCCCTTTGAGTTATTTGGGAAGCTCAAATGAGATGTTTTGTCTTCGAGCAGGTTATGGGCTTGAGGAATCTTGGTGGCTTGTGAATGTAATTATGTTTGTTTTGAATTTAGCCACAGATTTTTGATGTAAGACCCGTTTAGGGCAGCAGGTGATGCAACTTTGTGCAGTCAGAACACGCCTGTCCAGGTGTTGAAAGGTGGGGCGTGACAGCTACCTCTTCCTTCACCTAGCTTTTATAACTCCCTAATCATTGTTGACCCCTTCTTCTCCACCTTCTCACTCATAGTTCACCCACCATCAACACCCTCCCTATAGGCTGCCTTAATTACTTTGGGCCATAATGTTGTTTGTTCCTTTCCAAACTTCTAGAGCCATTTGCACAATAAGGCTTCATTACAAACTCTAAATCTTACCAATCCTAAACCATCTTCCTCCTTTGATTTTGGTACCTCTTCCCACTTAACTAAATGTACTTTGTTCTTGTTCTCAGTTCCTCCATAAGAAATCCCACTGCTAATTTTCTAATCTCTTTGCAGCACTCACTGGCATCCTAAAGAGAGACATATAATAAGTCGGTAGGTTAGCCAAAGTGGCTCTGATTAGAGTCAGTCTACCCTCCGAAGACAAATAACCCTTGGACAACTTCCTCTCAAAGCTCTTTCTTGCCAGAGCCTGAATTATTAGTTGGAACCTAAAGCTCAAAATCCAAGGTTCATACTTTCGAATTCCAAAATAACGCGACCATATGGGAACTTACAACTCCCCTGAAATTGGAATTGTGGGATTTCAATATTCCACTTGTAACATTTTGATTCTGCAAACATTAACACGCTTTTGTAAATTCTACAAGTTTCCTATATCACTTCAGAATTCCAAGTCTACAAACAGTCCCTTAGGATGTGTGTGGGTGGACACTTAATTAGGTTCAAAATTCCAAACCCTTCAATATCAGGTGCAATTTATGTGAGTCACAACCTAACTCGTTCTCGCCAGTTGGACTATATAAGAGGTTCATGCTAGCAATACCATCACAATTATTGGTGCTAGATTGTTTAGTAAATATTAAAAATTTTTAGATAGGCTCGCAGTTGGGATTACACTCGTAACTTTTGACTTCCATATTAGAATAATTTCTGACAACTGCATATCTTTACCATGGAGGAAACCTGGTTTGTCCTCGTGTTAAAGACTACCCAACACAAAAATGAAAACTGTTGGTGGGACTCGACCTGGCCGGTTCAGGTTTTGCTGGCCCCATCTATCCCAACTTGAATGAAAACTCAATCTCTGGAAACTAACCCAACTGTGACCTGAACACATGACATGAAACTCATTAATTTTCAAGTAAATTTTTTTAATTAAATAATGTCTACTATGTTCATATAAAGTTTTTTTAATTGGTTTTGTCAATATTTAGGCTGGGCTAGGTTAGCTCAAGATGGACCTGATCCCAATTTTGGTTTGTCTTTCAAAACTTGTGCCCAACCCAATCCATGACCCTATCTTGTCAAGCTTGACCCTCCAACCATGTTCTGGTCAGGGCAAGACCTGACCCCAATTGGACTGTCAGTCATAGTGCTTGACTGACCATAATACTAATGCCCATGCACATGCACATATAACATTAAAGATTCCTTCACCTGCACTTGAGAGGGAGATCCTATGCAGTATGGTGTTGGCTGAAATTCCATTATAATCTGAAAGTCAATTATTTGCTTCCAATTTAAAATTTTAGATCATCAACCTTTGAAACACTATTCTGACAAGTGAGTTAAAAGAAAAGGGAGAAGGCAAAGGGTGCTTCTTTAAAAAAATTACCCTTGATCATTTTATTCGACTTCTGAGCCAGATAAATTTTAGCCACCTGCAATCAATAGACAGGCAAACATGCGGCCAAGTTCTTACTCCCATTTGTTTTTATTTTTGAATTTTAGTTTTTTGGTATCTTTTGTTCTCTGGTTCATGACTAACTATATTCTTCAGGCAGTGCATATTGCTGGAACCAAGGGAAAAGGTTCGACTGCGGCATTCCTTTCAAATATTCTACGGAAAGAAGGTTATTCTGTTGGATGCTATACTAGGTATAATCTGATCAAACTTTTTCTTTAAAAAATATTTACGGATAAGAGATTCCTTTTAATATTATGAACCCTCTAAGCATCCCTGTTTTTGGCAAAACCTTCTAATAAATTTTTTTTACTTCTTCCTTTTTAGCCGGATTTTCTGACACCAATTTTATGCAGACCTTTATGTCAGGAATTAATTTCGTGATCAATTGAATATTTTAAGTACAATAAAATACAACTGCAGATACATATAATTTTCAACCTAGCAACTTCACAAAGAGTTCAAAAAGTATCCCCTGAAGAATCCACATTGGTTTGCTTATCCATTAAAACTGATTATAAAAAAACTGGAAGTTGCAACTTGCAAATGATGTTTTTAATTTCTCCGTTGTTTAGGTGGTGGTTATTTTAGAGAAGACATATTTTGACTTTTCTGCATTGATCTTTACCCTTCTTTTTCAAATTGTTGCAAAAGTTTCTTTACTGGCACAGGATTTTTCATATCTACCTAGGAAAATAAGTAAGTTCATCTGTATAGTGAAGTAGATATATTGTAGACCCTCCCAACACAGTTGAGAAGGGTTGTGCGATGTCTGTTTGCAGTAGTTGCGCATGCTCTTGAAATCCATCCTCAGGCCAGATATATTTATAAGGTGACACTGCCCAACCTTGATGGATCGAATTTGATGAGACGATGATGTACTTGAAATAGGCCGATGGCTTCCAATTACAATTTTTAGCAGGTTGTTATTTCTGGTGGGCCCAAAACTCTGACCAATATAAACAAGAACTGTGGATGATAAGTGTAACAAACATTCCACCTATCAGTTCGCAAAGAAAGAGAAAAATCACTTAAAAGATCTACAAAGTCTTCTATGTCAACATTGACCTCATCTAAATGGTGCTGCTCTAGTTGCACATAAACACAGTGTTCTCAACTAAGGAAGACCAATAATCCATGACCTGATGTCGTTATTGTTACTTCACAATGCCATGCAAGATAAAAATTACTAAATGTTTTTACCAGTTACCAATGGCCAGCAATTATGATGATTCAAGATGCAAATTTCAAATAATGAATACCTTGTGGTTGCAGAAGTCTTGGGCAAATCCCCTCCTTAATGAAAGTTCTTCAAGAAAATGTGTGGTGTTGATTCAAATCAACAAAGAAGGATCTAAAACACATGGTTGGTGGTGTTAATCTAGATCCCATGTGTAGATCTAAAGGTAGTAATCAAAAGTGCGCTTTAATTGCATTTTAGCCCTTGCTTATGCTCTAGGTCCATTTTGTGCTTCACCTAGTGCTTTTTGCACCTACGTCTTCACCTATTTTATTTTGAACTTTTTTTCTATGATAAGCCTATTTTTAAAAGTTTTTTTTTCAGTGGGTAGTAAATATTGTAGATGAAGCAATTTTTTTAATAATACTTAATAAAGACTAATAATTATTTGGCAATATTCTTGTGCATGTACATAATACATGTACTTTGTTTTTTCTCTTATTAATGAAATCTTCTTTATTACAGCTCAAAAAAAATGTACATAATAAATTCTTACATAATATTCTTAGAAGCTTAGTTGCCAATGTATTTTAATTTTTTGGATTGATTGTTGTTGTGCTTTGTCAATATTGGTGCAAAAAGGGCACAAATGCATGAATCTACACATATTTTGAAGTATCTAAATGATTGTTGTTGTATTTTCTCAATATTGATGCAAGAAGGGCACAAATCCATGAATCTACACATATTTTGAAGTATCTATATCAGTGTTCCTAGCAAAAATTAAGCTCGCGTCTAGACATATGCTTTGCACTTTAGGCTCCAGGACCCCTTGGAGCCTTGTTTGTGCCTGTGCTTTGACACCAGGAAAACTTAAGGGATGCTCACACCCTTTTCCCAACCTTCTCATTGCTTAAAAAGGAAAAAAGAAAATTCAGTCACAACTAGCCACCATCGTTTGCTTTATAGTTTATTTATAACAGAATTAGAAAAGGATACAAAATAATGAAAGAAACTTGAGTATGTGAATCCATAGCCTGTAGGTGTCTTCAATGTTTGAATAAATCAAATCTCCTAATGTTAACTCTCAAGATATTTTTTCTAATCTGGACTCTTTAGTTAGTCATGCTTCTATTATTTCTTTTCTGGGTCCACTGGGCTGAGTTCTTTTGGGCTTCAATTGGATTGTCCTGCATTAGACAAATAGACAACTTGGAATTGCATTCAGAAGGATTTGATAAGAAAGCATTGTTTGCATTGATGAAGATAATTTTGAAGAAACTTGAAGAAATAAAGAGGATAATAGTGACGACGTGAGAAAAGAATTGTTTGTTGTAGAATCAGGCACCTCACATGATTGAGGCTCAGAAATTTATAGGCATTCTACCAAAATTACAGCCTTAGAGTGTCACGCCCCACCTTCCAACACTTAAGCGGGCGTGATTTGACGGTACAAATTTAGATCACCTGCTGCCCTAAATGGGTCTTACATAAAAAATCCGTGGCTATATTCAAACAAACATAACTACATTCACAAGCCACCAAACTTCTCACGTCCACGACCTGCTTAAAGACATAACATTTCATTCATCCCTTCATATAATTTAGAGAGATAAAATATCAATCACAAAGGATTTCTAAACGCATCAACTTACTCACATTCCCATAACAATCAAATTATAGTGTTCTCAAATTTAATCCATACTTGAATTTATTATCCAAGTTTTCACAAACTAAAAAAATAGCGAATAACCAAATTCCTCAAAGTCTTAAATCAAATAAAAACCAACTTATAATCTAAATGCTAAATTCTGCAATAAACTATGCGTTTCCAAGTATTCTTCATCGACTCCTCGCCATCTAAGCTCAGTTTTGATTATCGTCCAGACTCAAGTCCAAGGGATTGCCTGCAATGTAAGGGATGAGCTCTATGTCCAGTGAAGAAAACAATAACACAAATATAACATATGATATCCCTACTTTCTCACATGATATTTTAAGTAAATATAAATAACACTTTATTTCATGCTCATGCCTTTGCAAAAATGTAATATTCCAACCCATTATTATATCTACTGATATTTGGTGGCCTTTCCGACGAATCGAGGATAACACAACATCGCCTCAGTGGCCTTCTCACCTAAAGTGAGGATAACACAACGTCGCCATAATGGCCTTCCCACCTAAAGTGAGGATAACATAACCTACTACCAAATAACAGCCCTCATGACTTGTCACGGATATCACATCCCTTCTACCGTAATGGTCTTCTCACTTAAAGTGAGGCTAACGACACTACCACCGTCATGGTCTTTGTGACAATCATGGTCGCACCCTCATACCCAATGCTATGAATATGAGAAAGCTATGCTCAATGCCAATCAACATGCTTAATAATCATAACATACTTATTGAATTATAACTTCCATTATAAGCAGATTATCACATCATAATCGATGTCTCACTTGCTATAGCATGCATATACCTTGAAATAAACATAACAATAGTCCAAGCATCATAATGCTTTGAATTATATAAACCAACATTCAAACATGTACAAGCAAGATTGAAATTTAACAATAAATAATCATCAATCTACGAATATAAAGTCATTGGATCTTTCAATAATGGTTAGGTTCCACAATCCAAGCGGACGGAGTCTCCTCACGGCCAATAGAATGTTTAGCCAAAATCTCCCTTACACTACTGTGAGTGAGCACCGGATTATAACCATCATTAACATACACTCAGTCTATTCTAGATCCAACAATTATATTCCAATCACAAAACAAAATACAATATTATCATTGCCTGAATACATAATATAAGGAAACATGTTCAAAAGTATGTAGGGAATTATTTCCCTCACCTAGAATCGCTTGAAATGTATGTGCTAGCAAGGAATCCAAAGCTTTATAAACAAGTCTTTACTCCAAAGTTGTTGCAAATTAATTTAGATGTTCTAAGCAATTAAAAACTGATGTTTGTTAAATCTTTTTAAGTTTCTCTTGTTTAAATAGTGGGGGTCATGTCTTACTGCCCCGTCTAAGGTAATCTAGGGTCAAAGGCTTAGGGTGAAGGTCTTGAGTCTATATCATACCTAACCTCACTTAATGCTAATAAGACAATAAAACCTTATTCACGAAGAAGGATGGGTTCTCTTTTAAGTTACCAAGAACTTTAATCAAATCCTATAAGTAAATAGACAGTTGGAGTCATAACTTTGTTAAAAAATATAATAAATACTTTAACTAAATAAAACCATAACGATTACAAGAGTAGTAATACGGTTGAAGTGAAAACCATAAATGTTTTGAAACAAAAGTCAGTGCTTAAATCTAAAAATCATATCTTTAACCCTTATAAGAATATAGTATGATAATGACATCGCTGAGAAAGACAGAGATATAATATGTTCAGGTTGCAGTTTATTTTCTCCTCTTTAAAACAAATTCAGATATGGTTACCTGTAGGTTGAAGTGTAGATAAAGGTTAAAAGAAAACATTGTCATAAATGGGTATAGCTATATACACAAGGTGGGTTTAAACTTTAAAAACCAAAGAAAGGGTTGTTAGGAAAAGATCGATCAAGCAGAAATTCTCTGTTTGAAAAGAAAGGATTACTATTGAAGATTTATCATACAAGTATATGTGTACACACACTGTCGATTTTATACCTATGACTCAAAACAAAAATATGGGTTAGACATATAAGAGGTAGTCATAATTCTGGCCCAAGGAGGGAAGGTTAAGAGTCCTTGAAATTTCTCTTTGATACATACTACACTTTAAGAATCTCCAAAAATGTATTAGTACTTATAAAATAGAAATCTGTACACTTCCGTATCATCAACACTTGTAGGTTCAAATTACAGGTTTTCATGGTAATATAATAAGAAATTTTAAATTTCAAAAGACAACCTGAGTAGGAAGAAAAATCTGGACATTGGTTTTATTAATCCACATCTTTCCTAATGCTCAAATCTATGAGGCAGAAAATCACCAATAAGTAAAAGGGTTTTAAATAACATAATAATATACTGTAACATTAAAATAAATAACCAATATGCTGTGTTTTAAAGTCCCAAACAGTCCCCAAAAATCAATGGAGACTGAGAAATTAGTCCCACATATCACCAACGACTTCAATGGTCTGGCTAGTCTCTCTTGGTCTAAATACACAATTAACTGTAAATAAAAGGGCATCTAGTTGTATGCATTTGGTTGGAAAAAGGCACCTTGGGTTCTCTGGTGTTATGTACTCATCAAACTAAGACTAAAACCAGTCTTAAAATCAGCCAGTTAGGGGCTGAAAAGAGTCCTTAATACCAACAGTTAAGAGGTCTCTTTCCCATAATCTAGAGACTGAAATCCACTCCTAACACTAGCCGACCTGGACTGAAAGTCAAACCTCAAACATGGTCCGGCTTGGTTGTAAAATGTCAGGAAAGGATCGGTTTAAGCATGGGCTGTTTTGGGGCTTTGGTACTATAGATCTAACTGAAAATCAACCAAGTAGGAAGAGAGGAATTAAGAATAAAATACGATGGATAAATACCTGTAAAATAAGGGTGAAGACAACTGGAAACGACGGCAAGGGCAGTCTCGGCTTCCTTCGGGTCGCTACTGGTTAGGTTCCACTGGAATATCCGTCACAGAGAGGAGAAAGAGAAGTGAGGAAGATGCCGAGAGAAAGAGAGAGAATGCGGTGCTTGAGATCGCAAAAGGGATTTCCCTCTTCCGTCGAGTCTATACAGTTGATAGGGTCGGCCAATCTTTAAATACGGAAGCCACAATTGGTTCTTGCTTTGGGATTTTGGGTAGTTTCCATTTTCGAAAAGGAAGGTAGGGATTTGAGTCCCAAACGAACAAGGAAAAGAAGAAGAAATCCAATTTGGAAAAGGAAACCCATGGTGCGGCAGTGGAGTTCGAATCGAGAATGGGAAGAGAGGGATTTTGGGTATTCTTTCCATCGAGACCTTAAGGATTTTGGAGAGATAAGGGGAAACTTAGGGAAATCGACGGAAAGAGGTGTGGGTCTTAAGGACTCACACGACTTAGAATCTCGGGTTTTGATTAATTTGTCAACCTTCGATTTAGTTTATTAAAGTTGGCACTCATTCATTTATTTTAACTTCTTAATAGAATACTTCTAATTGAAATTTTAACTTAGGGGAATTAAAATCTAAGTGACAATTAATTTCCATTTACTTAATTTTAATTTGAAGGGAATAAATTTGTAAATTCTCATTGAGGAGAAAGTGCGTGAAACCGGGGTCTATTATTCAATCTCTAAATTCAAATGTGTTTTCCCCAAATAAATTTATCAAATTAAACTAACAAATCAATTTAAACTATAACAATTTTCTAAATTAATTTTACCCACCACTACTGACCTGCTACTTCGGGTCGGGTCATTACATAGAGATTCCCTTAATTGAGGGATTACAACAAGGTCAATTATCTAAACTAGCTAAAAAATATAGCTGAGGAATACAAGACATTTACAAGAAGACGTGTTCACTACAAAAGGATCTGTTCACACATGTAGTATACACCATTTTGTCACTCAAGTTGGTAGATATCTAGCTTACCCTGCTTGACACAAATACCTTGTAATTGTGCATGAGGAATTGATATGGTGAACTTGTCAACCAATTGATCTTTGAACTTAACATGTGACGTGATGATTTCCTTTGTTTCAACTTTGTCCTGTATGAAGTGACAATCAACTATAATGTGTTAGTCATGGAAGACAAGATTAGAAGTTGCGTATATCATCCTAATTAACACAACTCAAAGACAAAGGATCAGTTGGAGAAAACCAAGTTCATATAAAAGAGACTTGATCCTCAATAACTCGCACATAATGTTGGCTATAGCTCAATATTCAACTTTTGTACTGGATTGAGCAATGAAATATTGCTTTTTACTAGCCAACTACAAGACTATCATTAACAAAAGTACAATAGCCAATCATGGATTGTCTATCATCAGGAAGTCCACTTTCCAGGAGAATTCTTCAAATAATGCAAAATGTGAAAAACCACATTAAAGTGAGATCTTTGAGGAGCATGCATGTATTGGCTGATAACTTCAACAACATGAGAATGGATGGGTAATTATGAGATAGATGAGTTTGTCAACTATCTCTTAATAGAAGCTTGGATCATGAAAAAGATCCAACTTCATTTGTAGTGACTCAGGTCAACAAAATGGTTATGCGAATAAGAGGATATATGAATCGTACGATTTTACGATTTTCGATTCACGATTCATACCCCTAGACCAATTTCGACACGATTCGAGTTTGATAACATTGGGTAAAATTGGAGAATGCCATACACTTAGAGTATTGGGAATATTTGTAAAATTCCGTGCTCACAAGGTGTGTGATAATATGTTTGAGTGAATGTTGTCTTGTGCAAATTCCAATGCATAGTTGGGTAAGATTATAGTTTGACCTCTTTATGCTTATGTGTGATTAATGTGAATATATTGTATCAGATACATATGTATAAGTTTCCCAAGTTCCCTATGATTAGATGTTTACTATAATTGAGAATTCATAGATTTGTGATGTGTTAAAGTATGATAGAATGTATGATAAATCAAAATTGCCCAAGATGTGTAATGTAGGGCCTTGATAACTTTCCATGCTTGTGTATGGTTGAGTAATGTATGTATCAAATGAATTCTCATGATTGTGTAACTCATATAATAAGCATGATGAATGTGTTTTAATGTCATTCTTGAACTTTGTGATGATGTGTACATTACTAGTGAGTACCTATGTTGATAATGGTTGTGGTGGATCGACCTAACCATGTGTAGAACGTATTTCCATAATTGAAGAGGAACTTGATAAAGGGTTAGACTAAGTGATATAGGTGAGTTAAGGTCAAGTATCTTAGAACCAAAGGGGGTTAACTTTTGCTACAATGGGGATGGACTAGCATGATTGAGAATGCATGGAATACAATGTAAATGCTAAGAAAGTCTTGTATGATTTTCTCCAAAGTAAAAGTATGGCGACTCGCCAATGTCAACTCAAATGTGAAAATGATGAATTATGGTTGATCTGATCCACTATGTGGTACGTAGGCAACTGAGAGCATTGTGCCTCAGCTCGATCAAAAGACGCATTTTGTCATCCATTTATATTAAGGATGATATAAGATGTTGAGCAAATGTGAAGGGTAGAAAGGGATTGGTGGGATATACCTTTCCTAATATAGACCCTAATTCTAGATGTTGGATCCCTCAAAGGCAACACTAAGAGGTTATGATGCCTTGAGAGTCCCGATACGATGAGACATATATGTTTGTTACTCAAGTAAAGCTTAGAGTGGCTAGAGAACTGTAAATTTTTTTAAGATGGACAGATGATGACTTTGACACTGAGATTTATGTGACTAGGTCACTTGATTATATTGAGACGTGGTATGGGTGTGTCCCTCACGTAATGATTATATTGAGACATGGTATGGGTGTGTCCCTCATGTGATGATGATTGAGGCGTGGTATGGGTGCGTCTCTCACGTGATATTGATGATTGAGACATGGTATGGGTGCGTCCCTCACGTGATATTGATGATTGAGACGTGGTATGAGTATGTCCCTCACGTGATATTGATAACGTTATGCATCAGTCCGTTGAAAAAGGAAACTGTCCGATCAGTAGATCATTGTCTCACCTTTGTATAATTAAAAGGATGAGATAAGTGTATAGATTCCATGAGTAAGGCTTAGAGTAGCCGTGAGACCGTGGGAGCCTCGATATGAATATACAGAGACTGTGGCATTGAGATGTATATGACTTAGTCACTTGATATTGAGACGTGGTATGGGGACGTCTCTCACATGATTGTGATGATTGACTGACCGTTTCAGAGAGGTATTCAAAACGGCGGGGTCGGCTACGGAGACATGGTCCCGTAGGGTTACCGTCGAGGAGTAGGTCCCTCACATGCTACGTGCTGGAGGGCGCTATTACGACTATTTAGCACACTTGATGTGCGTTGATGCGCAGGGCTAGGTACTTGTATGCCCCGAGGGGGTGGCACTAGCTTGGTAAGGAGCGGTACGACCACCTTGGAGCTTGACTGAATCACCCACGTGGTGAAGGGACGCAGGGCAAGGTAGATTAGAGCACGGATGCGTGTGTCACCCGCTTAGTAAGTCGTTGGACCCTAAGTCCTGCCAGTGGTATGTTTATGATATGATATGATGATTTGATGTTGTTGCCACAGTCACGTAGTGATTCATGCGATTGTTGTTCCTACGGATTGAAGATCTCATGATAGATAATGTGGCCCTGGATGAGTTATGCCAATGGAGGGATTATATTCGTGGATGGTTTATACCCATGGATAAATAATAGTCACTGATGAAGTGTTGCCAGGGACTGATGATTATATCAATGGACGATGGTTCCCATGGTGGTTTGGATTTATGTCCGGATGTTGGTCTTATGGTAGATCTGTTGGTCTCATAATAGACGTATTGGTCATATCAAGGTTGTAAAACACGTATCGTATCGTGAATCGGTCTAGGGGTGTTAATCGTGAATCGTAAATCGTAAAATCGTAAGATTCATAACATTTTATTCAATTCCTCATAACATATATGTAAATATGCAAACAATCATCCAAAAAAAGAATAAAAATATATTAATATGATATTTAAATATAAATACACAATAATACAATATTATGTAAATATTGTATAACAGTATAACAATATATAGTATATTGTAATACTGTATAACAGTATACAATATAGTTATACTGTATGATGTCCAATAATAGTATGTTATACAATAATGTGGGATACTTGTGTTAGATTTCAGGAGCCTGCTTGTCAGATATTTATTGGTGATCCCATTCTCACTGGCCTTGTTCAGGGGTCGAGCTCATATGTGGAGGGAACCACATAAAATCCTTGTGTCTTGTATGTGATTGATATGTGGTTTTGTTTTTCCTTTCATTTTTTTTTGCATTCTCAACAAAAACATAACATTTTAATATTTCGAATTTTTTTTTTAAAAATAAATAAAAAACTTTTAATTCTTCCTCTTCCACTCCTTCGCAGTTTGAATCGCACGATATTGCGATTCGAATCGCACGATTCACGATTCTGGCAAAAAACGCAATTTTTTTAATTAATTTCGATATTATACCGATTCGTACTGTAAGAACCTCCCATTCGATACGAATCGTGAATCGCACGATTTCGACAACCTTGGGTCATATGTTAGACATATTGGTCCCATGGTAGACATATTGGTATTATGGTGGACATGTTGGCCCCATAGTAGACGTATTGGTCTTATGTTAGACATATTGGTCCAATGGTAGACGTATTGGTATTATGGTGGACATGTTGGTCCCATAGTAGACGTATTGGTCTTATGGCAGACTTGTTGGTTCTATGATAGACATATTGGTTTTACGAATGTATGAGTTATGCCCATGGATGGATTATACCTATGATTATATTCATGGATGGTTATTACCTAGGGATAGATGATACTCACTGATGGAGAGTTACCAGGGATGGATGATAAATCCCATGGATGTTGTTCCCATGGTAGACATATTAGATTCATGCCTAGATATTGATTATATGGTGGACGTATTGACCCCATGATAGATATAGTGGTCCCATGGTAGACATATTGGTCTCATGGTGGACGTGACGGTTCTATGGATAAATGTTATTTTCCCATAGATGGTTATTCCCATGGAGGGTTTTGTGACCATGAATGACTATTGTATACAGTGGATGGATATTCCCACGGAGGCCATTGACTCCATAGAGGATTGGACCCATATTTATAGTATTGTCACCGAGGAGGGATGTACATCTGTTCGGGTATAGGTCTCATGGTTGAGGTTTATCCTATGTGACATTGATCTCATGGTTGGCGGTGTTCCCATGGTTGGTATAGACCCGTGATTGGGTAGACCCGTGATAGATGAGATCTATTCTATTGATGAGACTCACGATTGGGTAATTATAATGTCTTGATGTGACATCATGAATAGCACGGGGTCAGTGACATGAAATAATTGAATTGAGAACTACGCAAGATCTGATCTCCATTGGAGTACGTAGGCAGCTTATAATTCAGTTCGATCAAATCAAGTGTCCAATAAGTCCTAGGATCCGTAGGGATCTCGCAACACATATAGGTGTCACGTGTTTGGACTATGAGTTGTGCATGCTTCAGAGTTAAAAAAAAAATATTATTGTTTCTCATGTGTCCGTTGGGTCGGGGCGTGACATCATTACTCTGTAATTTCTGATGGGGTCCAAGAGGAGTATCAATAGGTGTCTACAATCAAGCAAGCTAGTGTCACGAAAAAGATCCAATGTATATTTACGCTGAGAAAGGGCAATACCATCGTTGGAAGAAGCAACTTCAATAGCAAGAAAATATCTGAGAAGACTTAAATCTTTTATTTCAAAATTGTGGTGAAGATGATTCTTAAGGTCACATATGGTAATGGAGTCATTTCCTATGACTACAGTATCATCAACATAGATGATAAGGACAATGACACTGATCCTTTCATCTACAAAAACAGAGTAATCAGAATTGCATAAAGCCATAAGCAAGAAGAGAGAGACTAAACTTCTCAAACTAAGCATGAGGAGACAATATCAAACCATATATGGAAACATCAAACTTGGCCTTCATCACTAGTTTGTTTAAAACCAGGAGGAGAGAGCATATAAACTTTTTCTTGCAGATCCCCATGAAAATAGGGATTTTTTTTTATTACATCCAGCTGATGTAAGGGTAAGTTGAGATTCGTAGTAGTGGAAATCAAGATGCTAATGGAGTTGAGTTTGGCAATTGATGCAAATGTTTCTTGGTAGTCAACATGAGTTTTTGTAAAACCTTTAGCAACAAGATGAACTTTATATTGAGCAATGCTCCCATTTGGATTATGCTTAATTGTGTGTACCCATTTGCATCCAACAAGTTTCTCTCAAGGAGGAGGGGTGGTCATTTCAAAGTTCCATTCTTGTCCAAGGGAACCATTTTTGTCCCCATGGAAATCCTTAAGTGCAAATCAACTCTTTTGGGAAGAGAAATGAAGTTAATGGATGCTCAAAAAGACTGACGGGGGGTGAGGTGGTTGTGGGACCCATTTTTGGACAGAGTTCACCTGAATCACCTTATTTTGGAAAGTCAATGTATTAGTTGTATGATTTATTTCCTTAGTTGTAAGTAGATTTGTTTGATGTAATTGATTTGTTCATTCCTTTTTTGGCCATCTTGATGGTTCTCTATAATCTATTCATACTGATGTTTACTCTTTCTATGAACATTCAATACAATTCAGAGAAGAATTCTTCTCCTTATTTTCTTATTATTATTATTCTACATGGTATCTGCCATAAAGATTTTCTGCACGCTTTCGGAAGATCTTCTTTCTGATTTATTGTTCTTCGCCGAAATCCAGCTTCTTCTGCTCGGGCTCTCTGAAGACTTCTGTAGCGAAATATACATCCTCTCTTTCTTCTGCAAATCTAAGTTTCTTTTATCTGCCTTCCTGTGGAAACCACCGTCTTCTCCTCTACAACAACCCCTTCTCGGCCTTCGATCTATTCTCCGAAGCAGCTTCTGACAGCCTCCTGTCGTTTTTGGGGGCCTATCCATCTGTTAGGTGGCCTTGCAGATCTTCCTTCCACGGATTTAGTTTTTAGCTGTGTTTTCTCCATCAGCATTTTCGTTCCAAAAAACCCAGATTTCTGGTTTTCTGCCTCTATCGGTTGGCTCTGTGCATTCTCTCCCTCCAGGTTTCTTCCATTGGAGTCGCCCCTACATACCTTTGTCATCTACAAGGGTTTTGTAGCCTCTTGTCTTGAGTTCTGACACTTGAACAACCCAGCAGGGGCATGACATCTTCTGCAGTGACTAGTCTGTGTTTCGGTAGCACCTGTTTTGGGTTTTCTTCGCCAGATTTGCTAGTTTTCAGAGGGGACAACCTTCCATCCCCATTTTTGTGTCGCCCCTCCCTTTCCTTTGGGTTCCACCCTGGTGCCTTCAATCCAACTCTAGTGAGGCCCATTTTTTTGCAACCTTTCACGCCCCGCCTTCCAACACCTAAACGGGCGTGATCTGACTGCACAATTTTAAATCACCTGCTACCCTACACGGGTCTTACATCATAAATCCGTGGCTATATATATATATATATTATTTTTTTTTTTTTTCAAACAAACATATCTACATTCACAAGCCGTCGAATTTCTCATGTCCACAACCTGCTTTACAACATGACATTTTCATTCATCCTTCCATATAACGTAGAGAGATAAATATCAATCACATTGAGGATTTCTAAACTCACCAACTTACTCACATTCCCATATTAACAAAACACATGTTCTCAAATTTACTCAATACTTGAATTTATTATTCAAGTCTCAACAAATTAAATAAACAAATTCCTCAAAGTCTCAAATCTAATAAAAATTCAATTTATAATCTAAATACTAAATTCTTCAATAAGCTATGCAGTTTCAAGTATTCTTCGACGACTTCTCGCCTTCTAAGCTCAGTTTTGGTTATCATCCAGCCCCAAGTCCAAATGATTGCCTGCAATGTAAGGGATGAGCTCCATGCCCAGTGAAGGAAATAACAATACAAATATAGAATATGATATCCCTACTTTCTCACATGATATTCAAGTAAACTTAAATAACAATTTATTTCATGCTCATGCCTTTGCAAGAATGTAATGCTCAATGCAAAATGCCATACTCCAACCCATCATTTACATCTATTGATATTTGGTGGCCTTCCCGACGAATCGATGATAACACAACATCGCCTTCGTGGCCTTCCCACCTAAAGTGAGGATAACACAACCTGTCATCAAATAACAACCCTTATGACCTGTCACGGATATTATATCTCTTCCACCGTAGTGGTCTTCCCACTTAAAGTGAGGCTAATAACACTACCACCGTCGTGGTCTTCGTGACAATCATGGATCATACCCTCATACCCAATGCTATGTTCAATAAATATACTCAATTATTCATAATATGCTTGCAGAATCATGAATCTCAGTCTAAACAGATTATAACATACCCAACATCTCACTCACCATAACATGCATATAATTCGATTATAACAGGGCAATAATCCAAGCACATAATATTAGAATAATTTAAATCATCATTCAAACATCCCCAATCAAGATTGAAATTCAACAATATCATACAAATGATCATCAATCTACGAATATAAAATCATGAGATTTTTCAATAATATTAATGGTTAGGTTCCATTATCCGGGTGGACTGAGTCTCCTCACGGCCAATAGAATGTTTAGCCAAGATCTCCCTTACACTACTGTGAGTGAACACCGGATTACCACCATTATTAATATACACTCAGTTTATTCTAGATCCAACAATTGTATTCCAATCACACAACAATAATGCAATATTTTCATTGCCTAACCACATAACATAGGGAATCATGTCAAAAAGTATGTAGTGAATTATTTTCCTCACCTAGAAGTTTTCGTATTGCGAATGAGAAGTCCATGTAGCTTCCAAGTGATAGTTAGCCTTGAATACCAAGTTTTGCTGCGAATATGATTTAAAGATTCCACGTATTATTAATATGAGGATTATTTTGTCTCTTTGAAAATTTTCATTTATTTATAAGTAAGGTATGTTGCTGCCCCGACTATGATCTAAGGTTATCCTAAGGTCCAAGGGTAAGGGTGAAGTTTGAGTCCACAAACACTGCATGGCCGGACCATGCCTAGACCAACTTGGTGCTAATTCACAATAAAGACTTTCTCTTTATATTTTCTATAATTTGGCTCAAAATACCACAATAAATGTATAGCTATGGTTACAAATTCTCACTATTCAATAATTTCACTTAATAAAAAAAAACCATATAAGAAACTTAGGATGTTTTAGGGAAAGACTGAGTGGTTACTGTTCACGGATAAGGAATTGGGGACAGATCTGAGTCACCTATTGATTTGATCCCACTGCTGAGTGAAGAAGGGGAAAAATAATCACCATCCAATAAGGATTTGCTGGTTGGCTAGCTCGAGATTTACAAAGGGGAGAACAGAAGAAATTAAAGAAGTAAAGAGGAATTTAAGAGCTTACCGGAAAAAGAACAAAATCCTGAACTGGTTGCTTGTGGGCAGCGGCGGACGCTCCTCCAAGTGACTACCTTCGTCGGATATGAAAGAGGGTGAAGAAGATGTCGATCGGAAGAGGGAGACACAAGGGTCTTGTAGTCGCCGTTTCGAAAGGGTAAGGGAAGGGAAGGATTCGCACAGTCTCTTAAAGGGAGGGGGAAAGGGGTCAGTGAGAAAATCTAGGGTTTACTTACCGAAGGAAACGGAAGAGGATGAGAGCCGTAAGGTAAAGGAATCCTATGGTAGGTGCGGCGGTGGAGTTTGAAACGGGAAAGGAAAGAAGGGATTTGGAGGACTCTTTCCATCGAGACCTTAGGGATTTAGATTCATCCGCTCTAGTGGAGAGACATTTAAAAGGAACCGAAGAGGTGTGGGTTCCAAAGGGCCCACACGACTTAGAATGAATCTCGGGTTTTAGGGTCGGGTTTCCCTTAGATTAATTTGTCATTCATTGATTAAATTTGGTTAATTAAAGTTGGAACTTATTTATTGATTTTAAATTATTAATAGAATAATTCCAATTGCAATTCTAATTTAGGGGAATTAAAATCTAACTTGACAACTTATTTTCCATTTACTTAATTTTAATTCGAAGGGGATAAATTTGTAAATTCTCATTGAGGAGAAAGTGTGTGAAATCGGGGTCTATTATTCAATCCTTAAATTCAATTGTGTTTTCCCCAAATAAATTTATCAATTTAAACCAACAAATCAATTCAAACTATAATAATTTTCTAAATTAATTTTATCCACCGCTACTGAGTTGCTACTCCGGGCCGGGTCATTACACAACCTTTCTTCTCAGAATTGATGTTGTAGTTATCGGCAACAGATTTTCTGGATTTGATCTGAATCTCCAGCACTCGGATTGGCTTCTTTCATCCATCCATTCTTGGTGTCACCACTACCTGCTCTTTCGTTCTATACGGCTTCTGCAACTTCTCGTGGTTGGTGGGACCCACTTCTGGTATCTTCTTCTGTCTGAGTGGCTGTATATTGGACTACTGAATTAGTATTGGGCTTTCTCCACTACTAGTGCCATCTACTTGCTGTGCTCCCGGATCGGTTTATTATGCACGTGGCTTCGTCTTTTGCATCTAGTGACAGTGCCCCCGTGATTCGCCAAGAGTTCGTCTTACTACAACAACGGCTGCAACGCCTTCTACCTTCTCAAATTTCGAATGTTGTCTCCTCCCCATCAGGTACTGAGCACCTTGTACACCATGTCTCCTATCATTTCTGGATTATTGATTGTGGTGCTATTGACCATATGGCTAATATGTCAACCCTCTCTATTCCCTTTTGCTCATTTCATGTGGGAAGGTTAAATTAGTTAATGGATCTTTTACTGATATTGCTGGGAAATGGATAGTTTCAGTTTCTCCTACTCTGGACGCATCTTCTGTTTTGCATGTTCCCAACTTATCCCACATTTTATTATCTGTTAGTGCTTTGACTAAAAGTTTGAATTGCTCTGTCACTTTCTTTCCTTCTTATTGTTGTCTTTAGGATTTGACCACAAAGCAGGTGTTGGGAGGTGGTCGTGAAGTTGGTGGCCTATACCTTCTAAACTCTCGTCCTGACAACCCCGAAGCATATTCGATCTCTTCCTCTTCAGGTGTGTGGCTATGGCAGTGTCACCTGGGCCATTCATTGGACTCTATTTTGAAACTACTTGTTCCTAGTCTATCTTTTAGTCATTTTGAGTGTGAACATTACCAATATGGCAAGCATAGTAGATCTTCTTTTCCACCATCTCTCAATAAAACTTCATCTACCCTATTTTTGCTTATACATTCTGATGTTTGGCTCCTTCTGTCTCTCACACTAGTTTTCATTATTTTGTTACATTTATTGATGATTATTTTCACATGAATTGGACATATATGATGAAACACAAATTTGAGGTCTTTGATCACTTCCGCACTTTATACCAGTGTGTTGACTCTCAATTTTATTGTAAAATTCAAGTTTTGTGAAGTGATAATTGGGGGTTGGGGGGGATATTTGTCGCACTCATTTACTTTTTTGCAAGAGCATGGTTTGAACTCTCAACTCTCTTGTCATTCTACTACTAAACAAAATGGTATAGCTGAACGGAGAAACCGTCACTTTCTTGAGGTGGCCCGTTCTCTTCTTTTTACCAGACATGTCCCACAATCCTATTGGCCTGTAGCTGTGCTAAATGCTTGCTATCTCATCAACGGAATGCTATCTCGCATTTTACAAAGCTAGTCCCCTATTGACCTTCCCTCGATACATAAATCCCTCATCTTCCTTTACATGTATTTGGGTGTGTATGTTTTGTTCACCAATTCTCTGCTCATAAACTATCTCCCCGGTCATGCACTGTGTCTTCTAGGTTACTCACCTCTCCACAAAGGATATAAGTGTCTTCATCCCCTCACTGGGAAAACATATATCCTATGAAGCACGGATACTCCGAAACCATCGGAGTATCCGTATCGGATACGTTTCCGACACGGATACGGCTCGGATACGTGTCGGATACGTATCTAATTAAATAATATATATTTTAATTACCGATACGGCTCGGATACGCCATCCGACACGTACAGATACGGCGGGATACGGCTAAACACGGGATACGGCACACGACGGCAAACACGGGATACGGCGAAAAACGGGAGAAAAGAGGGGAAAAAAAAAAAAAAAATAAAAACTTACTTCTTACTTCCGTTTGCTCTCTGCTTGTCGCGAAAACCCTTGGAAACCCTCAAATTTCGAAACCCTCTTCTGCGTCTAGCGACAACCCTTCGAAACCCTCAAATTTCGAAACCTCCTCTGCTCTCGATTCGGTGCTCTCTCCTCCCTGCTGCCCGTCTTCATCTTCCGATTCGCGGCTCGCCGGCTCTGCTCTCTGCTCTCGATTTATCTTCTTCTGCATCTTCTCCAGGTATGCCTTTCTTCTTCCTCTTCTCTCCTTCTTCTTCGTCTTCTCTTTGTCTACTTCTGTTTTCGTTTTTCCCCTTCTTCTTCTTCTTCTTCTTCTTCTTCTTCTTCTCTCCATCGTTGTCTTCTTTTCTTACTCTCTGTTTTTTTCTCTTCCCTTTCTTAGGCTCTGTTTTTTTCTCTTTCTGTTTTTTTCTCTTCCCTTTCTTAAGCTCTGTTTTTTTCTCTTCCCTTAAAATACCGATAGAAGTAACCGGTAGAGATTGGGTGTGAACTGTGAAGACCTTATTTTCAAAATAAGGTTACAAATTATTCACCTGATTATGTTATTTTCAACTTTATAAATCATCTAAGTTAGATATTATGTTATTTTCAAAATAAAGTTATAAATAACATAATTTTAAATTTATAATAGAAAATTGATTGAAAATAATTAACCTGATTGATGGTTAGAGATTTTTTTAATAGAATAAGATGATTAAAAATCAAACATAATTTTAAATTTATAATAGAAAAATGATTGAAAATAATTAACCTGATTGATGGTTAGAGAGTTTTTTAAATAGAATAAGATGATTATTAAATCAAACATAATTTTAAATTTACAATAGAAAAATGATTGAAAATAATTAACCTGATTGATTGTTAGAGATTTTTTTAAATAGAATAAGATGATTATTAAATCAAACATAATTTTAAATTTATAATAGAAAAATGATTGAAAATAATTAACCTGATTGATGGTTAGAGAGTTTTTTAAATAGAATAAGATGATTATTAAATCAAACATAATTTTAAATTTACAATAGAAAAATGATTGAAAATAATTAACCTGATTGATGGTTAAAGATTTTTTTAAATAGAATTTAAAAACTGTTTAATTTTACAAAAGGAATACTAATCTTTATTATTATTTTTATTTAACTTATATTTTGTCAAATCTATAATTTATTGTAATTATTAAAATAAAATAAAAATTATTAAGTTTGAAAATTCATCTCCAAATAGAGGTATCAATAACTTGGGATAACGTTGATATTATAAAATTTTAAAAAATAAAAATTTAAATAATGGGAAGGAAGGAATTATTTTCCTTTTACACTTTTAGTCTTTTATGATTACAATTTTCTCCTATTCTTTTCTTCTCCTTTTTTCTCTCTTTATATTAGACGTCATATTCTCTCTACCTGTTATTGGTGTTCTGATAATATGGGTCTATCTGATTGTATATTTTAGTTAATTAATTGCTTTTTTTTTCTATCTATGTTTGCCGTTCAGGCACTTTATCAATTGAAATGGCTACTGGTGGTGAGGGCAGTGGTAGTAGGTGTGGTTCATCTAGTAGTACAGGTACAAGTAGATTTTGTTCCTCCGAGGCTATGGATGACCATTGTCCTCTTTGGTCATATGTTACAATATATCAAAGTAGAGATCCAAATATTGGAGGTGGAAATAGGAAGTGGAAGTGTAATTTTTGTAATAAGGATTTCAACGGTTCATACTCTAGGGTTAAGGGTCATCTATTGAGGCAATCTGGTAAAGGGATTCAAATGTGTTCTTCTGTGACTGAAGAATATTTAAGGGAACTCTTCAAAGTTGTTTCTGAAGCTGAAGAGAGGTCTAGACCAAGAAATGTTCCCTTACCGAATCGTTCCATTGCAACTCATATGGCCTCAGCATCAACTAGTGAGGGGAAAAAAAGACGAGTTGGAGGTACAAGTGCTTTGGAACAAGCATTTAAAAATGATGCTAGAGATCGGCTTACAAGTGAAATTGCTAGAATGTTTTATTCAGGTGGTTTGCCATTTCACTTTGCTAGAAATCCATATTATCTTAGTTCATATACTTTTTGTGCCAACAATCAGATCGCTGGGTATGTTCCTCCAGGTTATAATGCTTTAAGAACCACACTTTTACAAAAGGAGAGAGCAAACATTGAAAGGTTGCTCCAACCAATCAAAAATACTTGGCATGAGAAGGGGATGAGCCTAGTTAGTGATGGGTGGAGTGATGCACAAAGGAGGCCGTTAATCAATTTCATGGCTGCATCTGAGGGAGGCCCCATTTTCTTGAAAGCTGTTGATGGGTCAAAAGAATATAAAGATAAGCACTACATTGCCAAATTGATGATAGACACAATTCGTGAGGTTGGGTCAGAGAATGTGGTGCAAGTTGTGACCGATAATGCTCCTGTATGTAAGGCAGAGGGGTTACTTGTTGAAGGTCATTACCCTCACATATTTTGGACTCCTTGTGTGGTGCACACATTAAATCTTGCACTAAAAAATATATGTACAGCAAAAAATACAGAGAGGAATGAGAATGTTTTTGCTGAATGCCATTGGATTACTGAAGTTTCAGATGATGCATGTTTTATTCGCAATTTCATTATGAATCATTCTATGAGATTGGCTATTTTTAATTCCATTGTACCATTGAAATTGGTTGCTGTGGCCGAGACACGATTTGCTTCCACCATTGTGATGTTGAAGAGATTGAAGCTTATCAAGCGTGGCCTTCAGGAGATGGTTATTTGTGAGGAATGGAGTGCCTAGCGAGAGGATGATGTTGGAAAGGCTCAAGCTGTGAAAGAGATGATTTTAAATGATGTATGGTGGGACAAGGTTGACTACATTCTTTCTTTTACACGCCCAATCTATGAGATGCTCCGGTTGTGCGACACAGATAAGCCGACCCTTCATTTGGTTTATGATATGTGGGATTCAATGATAGAGCAAGTGAAGGCGGCGATATATGGCCATGAGTTGAAGGAGCTAGATGAGCAATCTGCTTTTTATGGTGTGGTGTATGATGTACTCATTGATCGATGGACTAAAAGTTGCACACCACTACATTGCATGGCTCATTCTTTGAATCCAAGGTAATTTATCTATTTCGATTATTTTTTTAGATTTTGAACTTCATGTTTTACAAACTAATGTTATGCTTTTCTAACCTATAGGTATTATAGTAGTGAATGGCTTGCTCAAGCTCCGAATAGGGTTGTACCACATAAGGATCCAGAGATATCTGATGAGAGAAACAAATGTTTGAGGAGGTATTTCCCTGATGTGAATGAGAGGAAAGCTGTTCTGACAGAATATGTAAGGTTTTCAGGAGCTACTGATGTATTTGGGTCCTTTGATTGTTTACAAGATAGATGGGACTTGGATCCAAAAACATGGTGGGTGACCTATGGATCTTCTATACCAAGACTGCAAACGATGGCTCTTAAGCTTCTTGTACAACCATGTTCATCATCGTGTTGTGAGAGGAATTGGAGCACCTACTCATTCATCCACTCCATGAAAAGAAACAAGATACATCCTAAGAGAGCTGAAGATTTGGTGTTCATACATACAAATCTTCGTCTTTTGTCAAGGAAGAATGAAGGCTATGTCAAAGGACCAACTAGGATGTGGGACATTGGAGGAGATCAGTGGGATCCATTTGACGGAGCTGGAGTTCTAGAGGTTGCAAGTTTGTCTCTTGATGAACCAGATATGGAGGCAGTTGTTTTTACTGATGCCGGTGAAGGAAATGAAGAGATTGAAACTTTCCATCAGATTTTGTAATAAGTTTAAACATGTATTTTGTGAGTGACTTATATTTTGTTGAAATGTTGACTCTTTTTATCTAAAAGTAGAATTTATGATTTTTTTTGTAAATGCTTGAATTTATTATTATTATATATATATTATATAATTTTTTAATTCGGCGTATCCTGCCGTACCCGTATCCTAGTTTTTAAAAATTTGCCGTATCCTCGTATCGGATACGTGTCGTATCCGATACGCGTACCCGTATCGGTGCTTCATTGCATATATCTACATAGATGTCACATTTGTTGAGCGGGACCCACCCCTATTTTTCAGCACCCTCTCCCTCTCTACCACCTTCCCTGTTCTTCCTCTTCTTCTCCCTACAGATCCTAGTCCCCAGCACTACCAAGCCCAGTCTAGACCTCCACCTACCGTCGGCTCCACCCACTCATCTACAAGTGGTCTAGATCCACCCACCTCTAACCAGTCTGATCTTTCTATTGCGCTTCGCAAAGGTAAGTGTGCTTGTACTAGTCATCTACTTGATGGCTTTGTATCATATCATGATGTCTCACCCTCCTATTACAGTTTTCTCACAGCCTTGGACAACATTAAGATTCCAAAGAAGATTGACACGACCTTAAAACACCCCTCCTTGAAAGCAGCCATGGATGAGGAATTGGCCACACTTGAGAAGAACAATACATGGGACTTGGTTCCTATGCCTCTAGGAAAGGCTCCTGTTGGATGCAAGTGGTCTTTGCTTTGAAGCATAATCCCGTTGGGTTCAAGTGTGTCTTTGCTTCTTCTTCTTCTTCTTCTTCTCTCTCTCTTCTCCAATTCAAAGGTTTGTTTTTTTTTTTTTTTGGATTTGATGGAATGTGTTCCTACATGTAGTTCTTTTCTTGGGAAGTTCACTCTACAAGTGTGCCTGTTGAAGTTAAGCCAACATACTTATGATTTGGAAGTTTTGTTTCTCAAAGGGTCGCACTCAGTACCTATTACTCTAGGCTTCAGTTGTTATCTTAGAAAAAAAAAAAAATAGACCTGTTATTTGCTTCTAATATAGAAAGATGCATGTGTTGCTTCTTGTATTTGATTTTATATTGCAAGGATAGAATGTAAATGTTTCTATTGCTATTTTTTTCTCCGTTTTTTTCAAAAGAAATCTTTTCTAGTTTCATGCATATCAAATCTTTGCATTGTTGATCAGATACAGGTATACCTAACATCCTATGCCTTGTGACACCTGCTTTACTCAGATAAACACTAGTTTTTCTTTTGTGCAGCCCACACGTTTTGACTATAAGAGAACGCATTTCTTTGGGAAGAAATGGAGATAATGTGTCAGTTGAATCATTGATAAATGAATTCCAGCAAGTTAAACACATTCTTGATAAATCAATTGAACTTGAAGATGGATCTCTTAGTCATTTTGAGGTATTAGTTGGTGAGCCACAATGTGTACTTTTTTTCCCTGTTTTTATTATATGTGAGTTTCCTTATTTGAGGATGTGATCAAGTTCTCTTGAAAAAAGAATGTGTACAATAAAACTGATGGTGCAAATTATTTTCCTTCTTTTCTAATATTTGTGTCTTATACCAAATGCAACCGTACTATTATTTTGTTTTTAATTTTTTAAAGATGGAAAAAATTGTAAGTGTGAAATCTGGCATAAGGTACAAGACAAGAAACGAGAAAGTGGTGAGATGTCAAACTTGCTAAATCTGTATCATTTGTACATGGAAAGAAGTGCTTTGGAAACCATATAAATGGAAAAAAAATGTCTTCTCACAAGTTCTATTGACTAGATCAAGCATTATAATTTTTGTGCCAACCAAGTGTTATTCTTGTCATCTCATGTGCAAGGTTTGCACAATTCCATAGGATGGAAAATTTTCTATTGACAATAGTTGTTGATGCAATTTTGCATTTTATGTAGGGTGACAATAGTTGGCCCACCTAGGGTCACCACCTGATGCAGGCACCACACCTAGTAATGGGGTGAAATAATCGTACGTGTTCGACTGCAGCAATTACGAGCCCAAGGTTTGGGTCCTGAATTGGATGATGCGACGCATGCAGAGCCACAGATGGGCCCAAGGCCCACTTGATATCATGTGGATCCTAATTGGATGCTTGCCACACGTTCACAAGGTCTAGGAAATGAGGAGAGCTCATGGAAGGCATTTGGAGTTGACAAATGGCACAAATCTATAAAAGGCAAGGTTTAAATTGGATGGCTGAAAATTACTAACTTGAGATATCATACAAATTCGTAATTGGATGAAATTTTTAGCGTGGATAGCTTTTTGAATGAGTTTTCCAACGAGCCCAAGAACGCTCAAATCTGAGTTGCGGAGCTCAAGTTATGGGCCATTTTCGTCCAGGGTGCAGAAATGCTCTGAACCCTAATTCAGTCTCATTCTAGACTGCCCATTGGCAAATCCTATACAACCAAAAACGTGTGATAGTTGGGGAAGGGTCAACCCTTGCCAACCCCAAAACATGTAGGTCTTTTTGGAGAGTGTGTAATTTTAGCATATTAAATAAGGACCGGAGATGTGGATCCTAGATGTCAATTTCATGTAATGTTATTGGTCCATGTAGATGTCCACTAGGCAGCCACATGTGCTACCCAATTTGTAGAATTTTAGGTATTTCTCTCCTTTAGTATTTTTCCTAGTCAACTAGAGATTCCCTAGCTCAAACGTCATTCACATGAGGTGTGGAAAGGGATTAGGGTTTTTGTCTTTGCCTATTTAAAGGCCTTTCTTGTAGCAAAATTTCTCAATTCAATAATAAGAATTTTTGGACAAATACTTTTGGAGTAGAGCCGTGTGTGAGCACATCCAGGATGAGGCCCATGGCTTTTCAGCCACCTCTTTGGATCAGTGGATCCGATCACAAGCATGTACCATGTTTGTTTAATTAAGTGTTTTTGGGTTTGAATTTCGATTATGAGCATGAATGTTTAGTTTCTCTAGATTTGATGTAATTCTGAAATCCATCCATGAGGACATCTTAATCTTAAGTCACTCCTAAAAACATTGGATTCATCGGAAATTTTGCCTCGTTGATGGGTTTTCAACTGTACTTCGAGAAGTAACCCGTTTATAGATACTCATAGGACTGAGGCTTCCAATACCCTTAAGAGTATTCGGAACTGAAATCCTAGCAAGCGTAATGGAAATACTTCAAGCTACCCACGCTCTGCATCACCACCAATCAAGGGAATTGGGGAAGAGAGAAGAAAAGGGGAGAAGCGGTTGGAAATGGAAAGTACTATCCATGGATATGCATGCCTGAAGTTAGATTAATCTAAATATCGTAACTTGGATTTTAAGATCCCTAACTTAACATTTGAACTGCCATTCCTATAAAAACTTAAACATTTGAACTACAAAGAAATTTAGTTTGTATCCAAGGTAGGTGTAATTCCAATCATGATGAAATTTGTGACTTATCTTGTAGGTGGTGGTCATATTGCATGATTATTGGTAAAGGAATCTAACATTGGTATGAAATGCCCAATTCAATTTAACATTTAATAAATTGTAAATATTTATTTTTAATGAAAATAATTTGTAAAAGTAGCACTGATATTATATTATATCAATCAAGTAATAAACAATTCACCATTTCAGTTAGATTTCAAAAAGGAAAAAAAGTGGTTTGATAAGTTGAGCCTCTACCAAGTTGGCAATTTCTCACTTTTACAACTATAAATATAAAGGTTTACTCAGGTTACCATACTAAAAAATAGAATGTTTAATAATAATGATATTCACTACATTTTTAGGATAACAATGAATACATGAAAAGGTTTGTCAAAGATCGGAGAACGAAACTACAAAGTGCTCAAGCAGGTTCACGAACAGGCTCCATATGGGTCCCATGTGATGGTGAATCTAAACCACTCAAAATGTTGTATTTTTACCTCGATTTAGATCCAATGTAATTGATGCATTCTGACCATTGGATTGAGCATTTCTAGTGGTAAATTTTTTCCAAAGTTGCACCACATGACATTTGAGTCTTTGTTAGGTCAATCAAGTATGACAAATATAACTACAAGAAGAGTAAATGGTGCCTCTTGGGATAAGGAACCATGCTCTGTTATGCAAATGGAGCTGGCGGTTTGGAATAGAATTGAATGCTTTGTGGAGGAAGATCCTACTTGTTAGGTATGGAGAGGAGAATGAAAAGAAGTGGAATCTGTCGTAGGAAGTGGAGAGGAAAGGATCATAGGTTCTGAAGGTGTGGTGGACAATAGGTTTGGGTAGCGGTAAGATAGGCGGCCTTTTTAAAGATAAATTGAGAATTTTAATAGGAAAAGGAGAGAACATTTTTTCTGGAGTGATTTATGAATAAGAAACAAACCCTTACAAGAAATTTACCCAAGAATTTTTTAGATAGCTAGGAACATGCAAACAAAGGTAATGAACCACTTCAGGATCGAAGGGAGGGTTTACTAGGTGGGAAATAAAATTTAGAGAGGAACTTAAAGCCTTTGAGCAGGAGATCCTATCGGAACTTAAGGGTTTGCTAGGAGCTATACCTTTTTTCTGGAGCATGGAAGATGAACTGATCTGGACAGGTGACCATCGTGTTTTTTATTCAGTTAAGTGCATAGTGGAATTGGCTCAAAAAGAACCCATCAATAGGGGTTGTCCGAGCCTTTCAGCATGGACTAGAGTGGCTCCGCCCAGAGTTTAAGCTTTTACTGGGTGCGCCCTTAAAAATCGTATCTTGTCTATTGGTATGTCCAGCAATGACCTTTCCTGCCCTCATTGTGGAGCTAGAAGAAGATGTCAATCATTTGCTTGGAAGCTATCCAATATCGAGAAACCTCTAGTTTAGATTCGCTTACTTGATGGGAGTATCGGGGGTTCTCCATAGATCCTTTTTGACAATAGTGGAAAGATGGGTAATGTCCAATGTGGGACCCAACTGCAAGTTGGCATGGCAGATTATCTCGTCAACTTTTCTTTGGACAATCTAGAAAGAAAGGAACCAATGAAGTTTTGAGAACAAAAGCTACAAGGAAGAAGACTTGTTCCAGACAACGAAATGGAGGTTATGTGCTTGGTTGGCTTCCAGTTCAGATTTTAAAGGTACTCGGTTACTGGATTTCTACACTTCTTGGAGGGGAGCTTATCCGGTTCACATAGTTGTAAACTTAGATTTTAAATTCCCCAAACTTAGAATTTCAATTAGAAGTATTCTATTAAGAATTTAAAATCAATAAATAAGTTCCAATTGTAATTAACTTGAATTTAATCAATGATTGATAAATTAATAAAAGGGAAATAAAAAAAATTCATTAAAATCAATAATTTAGAGGGACCCACCTTCATTGGTCAAATTTAATATAGAAACTAGTCTCATTAAGATTCCTTCATATTAAGATGAATATAGTAGGGTGTATTTTAAAAAAAAAAATACACTTATGTTAATAGGTATTACCCAAATCGTGTAAACCCTTGGGACCCCACACCTCTCTCAAGATCCTTATTACCCACCCCATCTATGTCTTCCTTTTTATCCCATTCACGGAGGAAATTTCTTTCCTCACTCGACTCCCCTCCTCTTCCGTCTCCTTTGCAAAATTAGCAATAAACCCTATATTTTCTCACCGACCCCTTTTCCTTATAAAAGCTTGCGATTCCAGCCGAACCCTTCTCCTACTTTCGATCACCGTCAAGCAACCGCAAGATCCTTGTGTGTCCCTCTTCCGATCGACATCTTCTTCGCCCTCTCTCATAGCCGACAAAGGTAGCCACCTGCAGGAGCATCCACGGCAACCAGTTCGAGTCTCTGATTCCTCCCCTCCCTCTCGGTAAGTCCTCTCTTTGAAGTCTTTCACTCCACCTCTCGTTTCCTCTTTTTTTTTCTTCTCCTCATTTAGACGACAACCAATCGTGCTGCCGTGTAGGGCTGTATGTAGAATACGATGCCGAAGTTGTGTTCATAGATCTATTTTCCAGCCAGCAGTGAGATTGTCCGAGCACCAATCCAATTATTTCGAGATAAATATATAAATGTGTGTTCAAGGACTATTAAGATTTGGTCGACAAACTCACCTCTGGGCCTGGTTTCTCCTACTTAGAAGTTGAGAAAGGAAGCAACTCCCCACTTTAGGCCAGAACTTGAATGCCCCTTTTTGAATTCAACCCATGTTTTACAAATTTGAGATTTGGACCCACCATGTCAACCCTTTTACTGTACTTACCTTGATGATTTTAGGTCAATGTTCACCTTATGAGAATAAGCAGCAAATATGTTTTCCCCATTAAGTAATGTTTTCTATGTAACCTAACTCCTACGGTTATTCTACGACCCAAATTGGTAATGTTTTGTTTTCCTTCCTAATCATGCTGATTTTGAAATTTAAAATTCATATTACGCTACTATGAGAAACGTGATTTGAACTTAATAAATTTTCGTTTACCAGATTCGTTTTCCTTTACTACCTTATTATATAATGTAGGATTTTTGAAGCCCAAGTGGATGTTTAGTATACTTTTAATCAATGCTCTCACCTAATATTCAAAGCATTCCTACAAGGTCTTTTATTGTGTTGCCAATCCATACCCAGATTTTTATCCTATCTTCATACAGTTCTACCAATTGCTTTTTGATACTTTATATATATATATCCGGGTTATGTTTTCAAATCTTTTGCCACCGTTATAACTGTACAGTTTCATATATGTCTATTCAAATTGGTTTTGAGAAAAGAAAACAAACCATGAAGTGGAAGATGTAGAAGGGTGCTAGGGTGGTTGATTCGGATTGTAGCATTTGGACTCAAAACCTTCACCTTTAACCTTGGACTTTATGATTGACCATAGGATATGGTTGGGGCAGCAACCTACTTTATTTTTATTAATGTAAGTCTGCCTAGAGATTTAATTAATTGTTCTTGGAACCTTCAAATAAATGATGTGCAGCACACCTCAAAATTCTTACTACTTGACCATGAGTTGGAGAGCATTTGGATTCATCATTCACACTTCACAAAATTCTAGGTGAGGGAAACAATTCACTACATACCTTGTATTCATATGGTCCTTTATTTTGATTGTGCAATGAAAAATATTGCATTGTATTGTATGTTCTGAATATAGTTGTTGGATCTAGAAAAGACTGGGTGCATGTTAATGGTGGTTATAATCCGGTGCTCACTCACATTGGTGTAAGGGAGATTTTGGCTAAATATTCTATTGGTTGTGAGGAGACTCAACCGTCCGGATTGTGGAATCTAACTATTAACGATGTTGAAAGATCCAATAACCTATACTCGAAGATTGATGATTGTTTGGATGATATTAGTTATCTTGTTGCGACATGCTTTAAATGATGGTTTCTTTAAAAAGTATCAATCTAGCTATTATTCTAATGATATGATGTTTGGAGTATTGCTATGTTAATTTCAAGTTATATGTATGCCATGGTAATGGAGATGTTGACTATGATGTTATAATCTGCTTAGAATGAGATTTATAATTTCATAGGCATGTTATGAATAATTAAGCATGTTTAATGGCATTGAGCATTGCATTCTCATATTCATGGCATTGGGTATGAGGGTGTCATCCATGATTGTCACGAAGACCACGACGTGGTAGTGTTGTTAGCCTCACTTTAAGTGAGAAGACAACTACGGTGGAAGAGATGTGATATCCGTGACAAGTCATGAGGGCTGTTATTTGGTGATAGGCTTTGTTATCCTCACTTTAGGTGGGAAGGCCACTAAGGCAATGTTGTGTTATCATCGATTTGACGGAAGGCCACCAAATCTCAGTAGACGTAAATGATGGGTTGGAGTATGACATTTTGTATTGAGCATTGCATTCTTGCATAATGTATGAGCATGAAATAAATTGTTATATGAGTTTGCTTGAAATATTATATGAGAAAGTAAAGATATCATATTCCATGTATGTATGTTGTTTTGTTCACTGGCATGGAGCTCATCCCTTACATTGCAGGCAATCCCTTGGACTTGGAATTTGTATATTTGGTTTGTTGAAACTTGAATAATGAATTCAAGTATTGAGTAAATTTGAGAACATTATATGTTTGGTTAGTATGTGAATGTGAGTAAATTGGTGAGTTTAGAAATCTTTATGTGAAGGAATATTTTATCTCTCTAAGTTATATGGAATGATGAATGGAAAGGTCATATCTTTTATCAGGTTGTGAACTTGAGGAATTCGATGGCATGTGAATGTTGATATGTTTGTTTGAAAAAAATATATAGCCACGGATTTATGATGTAAGACTCGTTTAGGGCAGTAGGTGATCTAAAATTGTGCAGTCAAATTACGCCCGTTTAGGTGTTGGAAGGCGGGGCGTGACAAGATCATCAATGTTAGTTTTCTCAGAGCCTATAGGGGTTAAAGATTCCAATGAAGCAAAGTTATTGGCTATTAGGGGAGCCCTGATTCTGTGGGTGGAATGCGGTCATGGTAAGTTAAGGATTGGAGGGGGTTTGGTGAATGCAATTAGGTGGACAAAGGGTTCGAAACGACCACCTTGGAAACTTGTAACAATAGCTAGAGAGATTAGTGCTTTCTGTGATGTGAGGGAGGCCTCTTTCTCTCTTTTTCGAAGATCGACTAATGGAATTGTCGACTTTCTAGCCAAATGGGGAATAGACAGGATGGTGAGGCTCTTTCTCAGGATCTCAGGATTTAATGTTTCTTTGGATTTTACTACTGTATTTTTGTTCTTTGGTTTTTTCTTTTTTGTATATTGTCACTTGTATTTTTTGGGGGTTTAATCCTTGTAGACCCTTTTGTACATTCTCTCTCTATTAATATATATCTTCTTTGTTATCGTTCCAAAAAAAAGGAAATTCAATAAGAGTAATAAAATCAATTTAAATCCATGAAGGATTAGGATTTGCCTAGACCTTATAGAGTATGATCAATCAAAGGCATGCTACAAGTTAACTAAAGCAGGGCTCCATGTAACGCCCCGCCCTCTCCCACCTTGATCAGAGTGAGGGCGGAGTGCCACGATGCGAGTCGAGTTCGAGTCCGTAGACCCGATCCTCGACTGGCCCAACCTGCCACATGCGTGGTACAAGTCCACGATGACATTTTGTAATACCCTAACCCGAATTAGGCGTAATCAGTATGATAAATCATACTTTAACCGATTAATCTTGAAAGATTACGGTTAGGGCTTTACGAAAAACCTAGGTTTGCCCCGTTCAGAGCTTGAAAACTTGATGGTCAAACTCGTCTAAATTGGAAGGGCAAAATGGTAATTTACCATTTATTGATGTTATTTTTTCTATTTATGTAATTATTTGATTATGTTGAATAATATTGATTTCCTTAATCAAGGATTTTAATTTATAAATACAGTATTATATTATTTTCAGAAAATATTATTTAAAACTACCCGAAAAGATCTCGAAAGAGAAGAAATAAATATTTTTAAACGATTTTAGAAATGAGAAAATTTTGAGATAAATATCTGATTTTAGACCTTTTCATAACTCATTGTTTTATTTCTTCAAATCTTGAAAATAAAGGTTTTAAACCATTTTAATAAATTCAAGTTAAATTAAGTATATAGTGTCAAAATGTGGATTTTGTTTAAATCTATAGTTTTTGGTGAAATTTAAATCTCCAAAATTTTATGATAAGTAGAGTTTATAAAACCCAACATTTTTGTTAAGTTGGATTAATTTAGTTAAATTAAATAAACCATATAATTAGTTAAAAATCTAATTTAAACAAAAATGGACTTATTTGCAAAATCCCCTGAAGGACTTATTTGCAAAATATTTTTACTGTTACCACCTCTACGTGGCCGTGTCGACTCATGCAGGCACCCGTGGGTTGCCGGTGAGGTGTCTTCCACCTGGCCATGGTGAAGAGTCTATAAATTTCTACCTCTTTTCCCAGCTGGATTTACCTCAGTTAAGAAACAATCAACCTCCCTCTGTTCTTTTCAAAAAATTTATCGTAGCTTGAAGATGATGATTTTTGAAGTCTCTGATTTTCTACCCAGGAACTAAAACAAAGGTAACCCTTATGTTCCTCTTCAAATTCTAGCCAATCTAGAATAAAAAAGAAGTAAAATTGGTTAAGTTTTGAGTGTTAAAAAATGGATTTGAAGTTTTAAGAAAAACTTGGATTTTCATGTGTTTCTCTGGATTTCTTGTTAAAATCGGATGTTTTAAATAAGTATAAGAGGTTCAATTTATTCCCTTTGTCAAGAGGACTCGCTAAGGAGTCCATCAGACCTGTTAGATGTGAAAAACGAACCCAGAAAATCCACTGTTTGTGGATTCGTACTTCACATAGCCGCTGCCCGTTACTATCTGTTGCTGTAGACAGAGGAAGAAGACGACTCTCGGAAGGTCCGAGAGTTGGGCTTCGGAAGTTCCGAACTTCGGTTCGGGGTTCCGAAGTGTCCAGAGGTCAATGATCTTTCTGCCTCTGCTGACGGGATGTTTCGAAACTGTTCGAAAGAACCGAACTGTTCGGAAGTCCCGAGCTTCCCTCTGCAGGTTCCGAGATACACAGGCTCACTAATTTCTCCGTTTTTGCTGATTTCTGTTCGGAATCACCCCCGGAAGTTCCGAGACCTGATCCTCGGAAGTTCCGAAGGCCAGAACCCTTGTTCCGAAGGTTCTGTAAACCCAGTTTTAGGCAGTGGCTCGGAAGGTCCGAAGCCACAGTAGTACCTGGTTCCGAGACATGTTCTAAAGAACCCATTTCTGATTTTTGAATCTTGATCTACATTAGGATTGCATGTTTTAGATTATAGGTTTTAATGTGATGTTTATACCCCCTTTTCAATAATTAAAAATGATATTAACCCCTCTTCTTGGTATTATAGTGTATATTTATTACGTATTCACTTCCAGGCCGATACTCTCTATCTGTGGCTGACTCAGCCCGATAGCTATCTGTAGCTGAGCGATTTCCTTCGCCGCTCGGTAGAAAAGAAGGGTTCGGACACTGAGTGACCTTTAGGCCTAACTCGCTTTAAGAGAAGTGGCCTGAGCATCTTTTACCTCTAGGCTTAACTCAATACGTCTACATTGTCATTTCCAGAAGACAATATGAGATGTGGCTTGAACACCCTATTATATATTGCTGATTATTGTAACTTAAAATGGTTAGTAACCAAATAAGAGACTCAGTTCCATTTCCCCTGGAGATTTCCGAGAAATAAGATAAAAAAATTTGAAATACTATAAGTATGTATTGCTTTGTATGCTATGTATATTGATTGATTATTGATTGTATATCTGTTTGCATGTTTGACAGATACTTCGATACCACACATTTTCGGTGAGGAGACTTAGCATTGCAGTAGGAGTAAATCAGGTTAAGAGGATCTAGTGCAATGAGTGGTTTCAATGATCAGTTTGATGAACCCACTTATATGCCTAGACATGATGCACTATTGTGAAGAGTGCTTATGGATGTTTATCATATATTATGATGCTTATGAGCTATGATTATGTTAATACTGTTTCAACGTACCCTTAACTATTGAACTATTACCAACCTCAGGTGTGCCAGTTTGCGTCTACTGGACCAGGTGGGTCAGTTGCTGGCCTCGGGTGTGTCAGTACCGGCCTAGGTGTCGGAGATGTACTTGTAAGGATTGTATTTTGACCGTGTCGGGACTTAATACTTATAGTCTCAGTGTAATGTCTAGGTGTTACGGTGGATGTCAGTAGTTATAGAATTATGATGAGATTTTTGGACAGGATAAGATCATTATGTTGAAAATGTTGACTTTTGACTAACCTGATATTCTGTACATTGCATTGTTATGTTCTTTCACTGGGCTAGTTAGCTCACACTACGCACATTTCAGGAGATGTACCCGAGGAGGAGGAATCTCCGTATCAAACTTAGGATGGATAAGCTATTGCGTTTTCTTGGGACTTCCCCCGGACGGGGAATTTCTTTTGTTGACTTTTGGTTCTGTTGAACCATATGTTTTGTAAAGTACCGCATGTGGTACTTATTGTGTTATGACTTGTATGAACCACTACGATTCGTAGTTACTCTGATGAAAATAAGAAGTATCTTAATTATGGAAATATTCATTTGTTTGATATGTGGTTGTAAGTGGGTAGATATGGTACATGTTTGAGTCCACATGTTGAAAGCATGTGTGACATTTTATTTCGGGGCCTAATTTTTTATCCAGTCCAGCTAGAAGTTATTGAGGTTAGTTTAAAAAAAATAAAAATAAGTAGCGTTCCCGGCCCACTTCCGGGTTGGGGCGTTATACATTTTGCACGTGCTAGCACAACCTGCGGAAACTTTGATCATTTAATACATGAACATAATCATTCATATCTTAAGCAAAAACAAAAGGATTCCCATAAGTCAATTACAAATAATATTAAATCCCACCACTAGGAGTTAATCAAAATATTACATTTCAACGTTCACACTCCTATGAATTACATCATTTTTCCAAAATATCAAAAATGAAATTATGCTATTCAAATTTTCTCTTTGTATGGAAACACGCTCATAATTTCTTCTTTTGCATTTATCCTATTCATGCTTGGCTATCATTGGGTCCCATCTCACCTTCTTGCCTTTCACCTGTATTTGTACCTAAAGGGGGGAAATATGGGCTTAATCAACGCGCCTAATAGGAGTTCCGATCAAAGGGAAAAATGGGTGCACATAGGAGTGTTATAGTAAAATCATATAATAAGCATATAACTGTAAAATCATCATATTTTCCTAAATGAACTTATGATAGAAAATCTCATATCAAAACCATCTCCATTTGCTTATAAAAATATCATATTCACAATTAAACTTCACATTTATAATAAAATGTCATGCCATGGATGTCATGATCGATGTATGCCCTTATCATGCCCTATGCAGGTTTTTTGGGACTTCTTTGACCCAGGAGCACTATGGCCCAATATTGTGTTTTCGGGACTTCTTTTTGACCCAGGAGCACTATGACCCAATATTGTGATTTATTTTGGAACTTCTTTCTAATCCAAGAGCTCTTCTGCCCAATATTCATGCAATTCTCATCCCATCCAATCATGCATGAGGTATATGAATGTTTCATGATGACAGAACTATCCATCATATAATTCCAATATTCCTTCAACATATAAACATATAGTAAAATATCTCAATACAAATCATGTTGAAATCACATTATTCTCATCGTATATAAATCAACTCCTATATCTCATAAGTGGAGTAAATACCATTTCAAGAAGCAATATGCATGGTTTTATAAAGCATCAACTCATAATTTTCATAATAGTAAGATCACACTCAAGTACATTCAACAATGTAGGAAAACCTACTTGATCGACGGAATTTGGCGGAGAGTGAATTACAATGTGGCATGTACGGCTCCCAAGTCACCTTCCGGTCCTCTGGTTATTTCCATGGATCAAGATACAATAAGTCACACGATTAGTTTATGTCCTTGTTTTCTAAATTTAATACTTATCACTTTCATAAATTCCCATTTAGGAGGTCAGGCTAGGAGAAGGTTAATGGTGTCTCATTAATCCCCCATTTATGATCAACACAAGAGTGTGGAGTTAAGGGTCATATAGTCTTGTTACTGTTAGTTTGGAACCTGGGTCACCCTTTTTCGAAACTTCCGAAGCTTCAGAACAAGCTTCGGAACATCTGGGTCTCCTTCGGATCGTCCGAAGTACACAGTTGTTGTTTTTATGAAGGGAAAGAAAGAAAGAAAGGAAGAAAGAGATGAAGATCAGAGAATAATTATTCTCTTTGTTGTATTGATGTATTTTTTCTCTTAGAGGATATAAGTATAAATAAGAGAAAGAGAGCAAATTAAGGTGGCCAAAACAGGAAAGCACAATCAGTACTTATCTACACATAATTATTTACACCTATACAGTTGATTTGCCAAAATAGGCATAGTCGTGTCCCATTTGGTCCGACAACACTCCCCCTCAAGCTGGCTCGAAGATGTCTAACAAACCCAACTTGTCAATAACAGAAGTAAGTTGGTAACGAGGAACAGACTTGGTCAGGATATCTGTCAATTGGTCCTTAGATTTCACATATGGAGTAACAAGTCGGCCTTCAGAAATGTGTTGTCGTAGGAAGTGACAATTAACCTCAATATGCTTGATCCGCTCATGAAAGACCAGATTGGAGGAGATGTTGATAGCTGCCTGATTGTCACAAAACATAATGAGCGGTTCACGTGGAGCAAAGAAACTGACGGATCCAAAGAAGCTCAGCCGTAGTATTGGCCATGGCACGATACTTAGCTTCAAGACTTGAGCGGCGACCATCAGGAGAGCCGGCCCAATCAGCATCGGAATATCCACAAACAAAGAGGGAAGACTATCGTGCAAAGTACAAACCCCTGCCAGGAAGAGCTTTAAGATAGTGAAGGATGCGTAAGATAGCATGAAGATGGGTATCCCGTGGGTTGTGCATGAACTGACTAACCACACCAACTGCATAGGAGAGATCTGGTCGTGTGATAGTGAGATAAATCAATTTCCCCACCAACTTTTAATAGAAAGAAGGACTATCAAGTGGAGTCCCATTTGTGGCAGAGAGCTTCGTATTGACATCTAATGGAGTGTCAGCAGGTTTGCACCCAGAGTATCCAACATCCTGAAGGAGGTCAAGAGCATACTTGCGCTGAGATAAAGAGAGTCCTCGAGAAGAACGAGCGACTTCAATACCCAAAAAATAACGCAATGGCCCCAGATCTTTAATAGCAAATGTGCGCTATAGATATTCCTTGAAGGTAGATATGGCAACAGTGTCTTTACTGGTGAGGACAATATCATCAACATACACCACTAGAATCATGACAACAGAGTGAAGACGGTAGATAAAAACTGAGTGATCCATCTGACATATAGAGAAACCATAAGGTAACAGGGCACTGCTGAACTTCTCAAACCATGCCCGTGGAGACTGCTTGAGGCCATATAGAGCTTTTCGGAGTTTGCAGAGAGAGTGAGGCTCCCCCTGATTAACAAACCCTGGTTGTGGGAGCATATAAATTTCATCATGGAGACCGCCATGAAGAAAGACATTCTTCACATCTAACTGATGCAGTGGCCAGTCATAAGTAGTGACAATGGAAATCAAGATGCGAACATAAGTAATCTTGGCCACGGGGGAGAAGGTTTCCTGATATTCCACCCTGTAAGTTTGTGTGAATCCTTTGGCAACGAGACGAGTTTCATACCGGGCGATGGAGCCATCCGAATTATGTTTTAAAGCAAAAACCCATTTACACCCAACTGGAGTTTTTCCTTGAGGCAGGGGAACCAGGTCCCATGTGTGATTCTTCTCAAGGGCCGTGAGTTCCTCTTCCATGGCTGCCTTCCACAAGGTGTCACAGAGAGTGGTGTCAATCCGCTTGGGTATCTTAACGCTGTCCAAAGCTGTAAGAAAAGTGTGATAGGCAGGAGAGACAGCATGATAAGACACAAAATGGTCAAGGGGATGAAAGGTACAAGTACGTTTACCTTTTCGAAGGGCAATGGGAAGATCAGATGCATCAATAAGGGAAGGATCTGGGCCAGGAACAGATGACGTGGTGGTGTTCTCGCGGAGCGGAGGCCTGTTTTGCCTGCGGTGATATACAAGAGTTGGCTTGTCAATGCTAGGGGGATGCACGTCAGAGCTAGTAGGACTCAGGGCAGGAGGGAGGAGTGAAAGAATTGGAGACGAGACAGATGGTGAAGAGAAGTAAGGGACTATCTCGAAGAAGGTGACATCCATAAACACATAAGTTTTGCCAGTAACTGGATCAAGACACTTGTAGCCTTTATGGAATGGAGAAAATCCCAAAAAAACACATCGCACAGCACGGGAGAAAGCTTATCACCAGAAAATTAGTGAACAAAGCAGGCACATCCAAAAATATGCAGGGGAAGAAGAGGAATATGTTTATGAAGTGAGAGAAGATCAATAGGTGATTTGTCCAACAAAACCCGGAATGGCATGCGATTGATAAGGTAGCATGAGGTTAGGACAGTCTCAGGCCAGTACGACAGTGGGACATGCATGGTAAAGAGGAGAGATCGAACAACTTTAAGAAGATGTCTGTTTTTTCGTTCAGCTACACCATTTTGTTGTGGTATAGATGGACAAGACAGTTGGGATTCAACACCATGCTCTTGCAAAAATTGAATAAAATAATTAGACAAATATTCTCCCTCATTATCACTACGCAAAATTTTAATTTTAGAACCAAATTGAGTGGCAACCCAATTATAAAATGTGCGAAAGTGTTTATGTTTCATGATATAAATTCAGGTCATACGTGAGTAATCATCAATAAATGACACAAACTATCGTAAACCTGTGCGAGAGACAGAGGGTGACTACCAAACATCATAATGAATAATAGAAAACAAAGAAGATGCACGTTGATTCATAGAAGAAGGAAAATAAGTTCTTTTATTTTTGCCATATTGGCAAGGTGCACACTCAAACTGCTTAAACGATAAAGAAGGAACAAGTTTCTTGAGGACAGAGTCAGAAGGATGCCCTAGCCGGCAATACCAAAGCCATATATCAGACGAAGAGGAGCTGGAGTAGGCTGCAGAGGCACCAACAAGACCATCCAGCAGATATAAGCCTCTATCTTCACGACCACCACCAATCACCTGCTTCGTGGTCAGATCCTGAAAGTCACAATGAGAGGGAAATAAGATAGCGGAGCAATGAAATTGTTTAGTGAGTGTACTAACAGAAAACAAATTGTGAGATAAATGAGGTACATGTAACACGGATGGAAGGTGCAAGGTGGAAGAGAGAGGGAGGGTCCCTTTTCCAGCGATGGTAGTGGAGGATCCATTCGCTAATTTAACTTGACCACAAGAGAGAGGAGAGATGGAAGAGAAAAGATTAGACATACCTGCCATATGATCAGTGGCCCCAGAATCGATGATCCAGGAATGAGAAGAGGCATGATTGGCAAATGACTCAGTACCTGAAGTAGATGAGACAACATTGGAAACCTCAGAGTGTTAAAGGCGATCCAGTCGTTGTAACAGCATGTTAAAGTACTGACGAGTGACTAGGGCATTGTCACTAACCACATCAGGAGAGGAGGTAACTGGCGAGGCGACAGAGACTGTAGCTTGCTTCGGACGACCATGCAATTTATAGCAGGAATCAACATAATGGTTCGTCATCTTACAAAAGTGCAGAAACGAGATCCCTTCTTTCGGGGACCTTTGGTATCACGACGAAGGTTAGAAGAAGGGTCCTTGCCATGAAAACCAGGAGGCCCACGTGCGAGAGGAGGCATGTAAGGATGAGTGGTCACCAAGGCAGACCGTTCGACCGGCATAGGAGTCATAACCAGGCGGCGCCTATCATCTCAAAAAAAGGCAGAGTAGACCTTTTCTAGAGAGGGAAGAGGGCGTTGGCCAAGCAGTTGGGCCCGAATAGGTTCAAAGTCCTGATTAAGGCCAGCCAAGAACTCAAAGGTCCGTCGTCGATTAAGAAGCTGGTTATAGAGAACAACATCAGTAGGATCCACAAACTAAGCCAATTCAAGTTGATCCAATTCAAGCCAACATGTCCGCATCTTTGAATAATACTGAATGAGGGAGAGCTCCCCCTGTCGAAGATGAGAAGTAGTTTGATAGAGCTCATAGAGCCAAGCATAATTATCACTGTCCGAATATAAGGCCTTAATGGTGTCCCAGACATCCTTAGCCGTGGGAAAAGTATAGACAGTCTCACGAACATGATCTTCCATGGAATGAAGGAGCCAAGATTGCACCAAAGAATTATTAGCTTGCCAGGAACGGTAGGAGGAGTCCTTTTCTGGTTCAAAAGCAGTACCATCAATAAAAGTAGAGAGCTGTTTGGCAGTAAGGAACATTTTAGCTGAGTGAGACCATTGGTAGTAATTGGTTTCATTCAATAGCACAGTTGTGATCTTGCCAATATTCGGAGTGCCAGAAGAAGCCATATCAGTGTAAGAAGATTCCCCAGCGGTCTTCAGTGGGTCCGTTGATGCGGCCATTATCCCAAGAAGAGCCTTTCAAGTGAGAGAAATGCGAAGAGAAGAACAAAAGGCAGCAAGGCCCAAAAAATCAAGTTGCAGTCTTCCAAGCAGCACCACTGAAAAACAAGAAAAATTGGGTCCACCGAAGATGAAAGGTGGGACACCCATGTTTGATGTGATCCTGATGTAGGGGCGAAAGGAAGAGGCACCAGAAGTAGGGGAACAAGAGTCCCATGCAGCAGATCTGAAGAGTGGAATCCAATTTTTTTATTATTATTGCAGATTGATATAGCAGCAGTAGAAGAGAGGGGCACACGGGGGGCCCACTGTTGACCGAAAGGGGGGTCCACCTTAGGCGTGTGAAGGTAGGCCAGGGGCTACACCAGTGGAGAAGATTTGGGTGGAAACCAAGCTCAGATCTACCGGATTTGAGCAAAAAATGCAAATCTGGGCTGTCAGATTGCGAAAAAACATGGAGAGAGAGAGAACGGAAAGAAACCCTAGTAAACCAGTCCAAATCAGGAATCCACCCTTACAGATGGATAGCCCTGTCAAAAATCGCAGGGGAAGATGGGTCCCCGCCGGCAGTACCTTCGCCAGAAACTTTGATCGTTGTCGGAAAAGGAAGAGTGCACAAAGAAAGAACTGGAAACTGAAAAAAAGAAAAAGAAAAATCAGAGAAGAAGATGTTCCCTGGCTGATACCATGTTGTTTTTATGAAGGGAAAGAAAGAAAGGAAGAAAGAGATGAAGATCAGAGAATAATTATTCTCTTTTTTGTATTGATGTATTTTTCCTCTTAGAGGGTACAAGTATAAATAAACGAAAGAGTGCCAATTAAGGTGGCCAAAACAGGAAAGTACAATCAGTACTTATCTACACATAATTATTTACACCTATACAGTTGACTTGCCAAAATAGGTATAGTCAGGTACCATTTGGTCCGACAACAACAGTCTCATTGGTCTGTTCGGAACTTGATCTCTGCACTTCTGAGTCAGGTTCCGAGACTTCGGAACTTCAAGACCTTCTCTCGGCACTTCCAAGACATACATGTTTTTAGCTTATATTACGGTGCTCGAAACTTGGTCTCGGCACTTCCGAGCCAGGTTCTGAGACCTTGGGTTCTTTTTGGATTTAGCAGAATTTCTAAGTGTTTTCAGTTCTTTCTAGTTTCATAAGTCTCCTCGGAACTTGGCCTCGGAACGACCGAGCCAGGTTTCGAGACTTCATACCTTCCGAGGGTCCTTGGAACATCATTTGTTCCTTCGGACTGTCCGAGCCTGTCTTCTTCAGACAGTCATCTGCAGGACTCTGCAAAATTCTGCATATGCGAACCGATTTCCTTGAACTTGGAAATCACACTTAGGTGGGTCATGGGTCTTGGTTCCTCAACCTAATCCGTTAGATCAATTCCCCATGTGATTTGTCACATCTTTGGAGGTTAATATTCATAATTAGATGCACAAAATCATGGATTTAAACCAAATTTCATGAATTGGGGAAAACCCAAAAATCCCCCTAATTTTCCAATGTTTAATTTCCTTAACCAAATTTGCCTAGGGTTGGTTCTAAATCATTCTAAACCTTAAATTGAACCAAAATACTAAGTTTAGAGGGAAAAATTTACCTTAAGTGAAGCTCTCCAAAGTTTCTCCCTCTTTTCTTCTTCTCATTTCCTTCCCCTCTTCTTGATTTCTTCCTTGCTTGAGTTCCTCTAATGGAGGAGAAGAGAGGGAGAGGAAAACCGTGTGGAAGACTGGAGGGAAGAGGGTGCACGGTGGAGAGTATGGAGAAGAGGGGTGTTTACCGTGTGAAGAAGAGGGTGAGGAAAAGTTGTTGTGTAAAGAGAGACAGGATGGAGTGCCGTGCGGATGAAATGGATGAATGGGGTTTGCTGTGTGAGAGTATTAAAATAAGAGTGGTGGCTTTTTCCCTTCCTTTTTGTGGTTTCCCTAAGTTATAGGGTGTGGTATTAGGTCATACCTTTCCATGTGGCGTGCCACGTCATTGCCCATGTGGCGTGATGCCACATCATGAATTTAATTTCATTAAATTTCATAAATTAATTTCTCATCACACCACTTGATATTAAATTATATTTTTGACCTCTAAATTAAATCCCACTTAATCCCGTCTTAATTAAGTCTCCTTAATATCAATTAATCATTAATTATCCTTTTTAATCCCATTAATTAATATTAAATTTTCCAGGGTGTTACATTCCATGGCTTGATTGATAACATATCTTGGCCAAAAGAAGACTCCACAACTTACAGATCAATGAACAAACATGTAAATCAAAAAATGCAAAATGTGGCCCACTTGTCATTTTGTGATCATGATGATCACTAGTTTGATCAAATTGGTGTGAAAATGTAATACCATGTGTGTAGGCGTGTGGGAGGAGAGGAAATCTCCACGGACGTGAATTCCTTGTCCCACATCGCCTAGAGTGATGGAAATTCCCTGTTATATAAGATAATTCTAGCACAAGGCCTTTTGGGAGTAACATTAGGTTGACTCGCCAATACAAATCTGTGTGGGCCTGTGTGCATGGGCTCAAAGCGGACAATATTGTGCGAGCGGCGTGGGTCGTTTCAAATAGTGTCAAAGAATGGTTCAACTCTTTGCCTGTGGTGTGGACAGAGCCGAGGATGACTCTGGTTCTAAGGGGGGTGGATTGTAATACCCTGTGTGTAGGCGTGTGGGAGAGGAGAGAAAATCGCTACAAGCGTGAATTCCTTGTCCCGCATCGCCTAAAGTGATGGAAATTACTTGGTATATAAGATGAATTTTCTCTCCTTCTAGCATAAGGCCTTTTTGGAGGAGCATTGGGTTGGCTTGCCATTGTAAAGCCGTGAGGGCCCGTGTGCGTGGGCCCAATGCGGACAATATTGTGCTAGCGGGACGGGTTGTTACAGAAAATTATCCATTACAAATCTCAAATTCACAAATGGACATGTAAATCTAACGACACTAAGTCTAGTCCGCTTATCACGATGTGATCATGACACTCACTAGCCGGATTTGAAGATCCATCCATCACGGCTCTCAAATATGTAAATCAAAAGGTGCAAGGTGTGGCCTGTCTAAAGCATATCCGATGGTGGGTCAAGCACTCAAAGCCTACCATTAGCATATCCTACAAACAAGCCACTAAAAACTCCCAATGCTAAAGAACGTTACTCACATTGCTGAAAGAACTTCAACAATGTTGTTGAAAGAACTTTAACAACGCTTACTGAAAGAATTGCGAAAAGAACTTCACCACTACTGCTAAAAGAACTTCAACAACAGACACATATCCCTATAAATACCCCATTTGCCTCTTGGACAAAGCAGAGGGCCTCGAAATTCATGTCACTTTAACTCTTGGGAGGCATGCTTTGAATCTCTTCCTTTTTCATGAAGATTTGGAATTCTACGACATGCTTTAAGTTTCTATATATTCACATAGACTAGAAGCACATCAGATGCTTTTGAATCTTCCTCTATCAGAGAGATTCAAAGTCTTGAACTTCAAGTTCACATTAGGTTGTATGAAGATTTGCAAATGTTCTAAACAAGACCATACTAGGATGTCAATAATTCTAAAGGGATCCTATATGTGGACTGTCAATAAAACCCCGCGACATCACATCATTGGAACCCTGAATTTGTAACAATTTCTATGTTGATGTATTCATGAATTTGTAAGGAGTGCTTGATTTTCATATTTGTTCTAAAGGGTATCGGGTCAATCACCATGGAGAAGTCATTACTCTGATAGTTTAGAATCATTATACCACCAAAATTCATATCAATAGAAAAAAATGTTGATTCATTATTTCATCTTGAAATTTGTGTCTACAAGCATTATAGTAAGTATTTCTTCAATGGTTTTATTTTGATCTTAAAAAATCAATGGTATGATTAATCAATGGAACTCATTTTGGACAATTTGAGAATGATTATATTCTAACCTTCTAATTTTTTTTTAAATCATATGGTGGGTCCCATCCTCTCACATGCCATGTCAAACAAAGTTGAAAGGGGGTTGAAAGTGGGCCAACTTTTTTTTTTTTTGAAAAGTGAAAGTGGGCCAACTTATGTTGCATAGATACGAGTATGTGTTGATGTTAGACATCTGTGAGGTGTTGGACTCGGCCAATCCCAACCCAAAGCATAGTACTTGTGGACTTGACATAATATTTAATAAAAATTTAAATTTATTTATATTTTCTTTTAAATGAATATAAGGTGCGAAACTGACACTAATAGAAAATATTATACTAGTTTTACTCCAAATGATCAAGTTACAAACTATGTCAATATGTTAGTAGGTTTCAAAAGGAAAAGGTGTGACACTATTTCTATCATCTCGGAAAACAATGTTAAAAAGTACTATAGAGTCTAACAAGAGCCCGGGAAGAGTCCGACATGAAGAAGTGTCTGATATTAGTGCATCACAGAGTCTGAATACTTAGGAGCACACCTGCACCCACTGTAAATTCACATGTTACCTGTTCACCAAAAAAAGAAGAAAAAAACACAACGCGTATGTCATTCCACGTGAGCTATACCAAAAGCTACCAAACACAATTTTTTGTAGAATAAGTGACATCAGCTTCCATTTATTTTCATTTTATTCCTCCGAAAACAACTATGAAAGAGGTCCACATGTGTTAAAGATATCGGACCTCATCAGGCCCATTATATGGGCCTAAAGCATACATAGGTCTCTAGTCCATCAGAAATATAACACAAGTATGGCCCATGAGCAATTAAAATCCTAACTTTATTGAATGGACAGCCTTAATTATATGTGCCCATTCCTCTCATAAATGAGGCTGTATGATGTTGATGCCTTCCAGGTTAAAAATCTGATGATCAGAGGTAAATGGATGGTGAAATATAATCACTTATTTAAGAGGTAAGTATGAAGTAACTATGGGACATGGGCTTATCTGTGTCAGTTGTGGTCTGAAAATGAGTTATAATTTCTATATATTAACAATATTTACTATCTCATTTTCTTTAGTTTCACGACAGTTCACTTTGATGTGCTTAATCTTAAAATTTTGGGCCTAACAGCTTACACATTTACTAAAGACCTATGCATTGGTTTCTTCCACTTTAAGGCCATTACAAGATGCATGGACCTTTTTTTTTTGGTCACAACACATGCCACATCCGCATGTTATAGGCACATTTACAGAAAGATCTACTTAAATGCTACTCTCTAGTGAGGGGATTGACGTACTTTGGCTGCCGGTTTATTTTTCAATCTATCAAATTCTGAGTGGGATATTCACTATCTTTTATGCTTTTCTCTTTATTTCATTTTGTGTTTTCTCGTGTGCTACATACAAAATTGCTAGCATATGGTTTGACATCTTTGGACTTACTGGTAACAAATTTTCAGGTTTTCACTGCCCTGGCATTTTCCCTATTTGCCAAGGAGAATGTTGATATTGCAATTGTTGAGGTGGGAATCTCCTTGATGCTTGACTACTTGAATCCTGTGAAAGAACCATCCTTTTTTTTGGTTGTACAATTGGCACTTCTTGTTTTTTGCATCCCTCTTTGTATTCTTCTTGCCTTATAGAACTAGCTGCTTCCTTTTTTTGTTTCTTTCTAATTAACATTTGTTCAACTTATATGATCTTTCTCTTTCTTATAGGCTGGCCTTGGAGGAGCTCGTGATGCAACAAATGTCCTACATGCAACTGGGCTTGCTGCAGCAGTTGTAACATCAATAGGTGAAGAACACTTGGCTGCATTGGGAGGTTCCTTAGAAAGCATTGCCATTGCGAAGTCAGGAATTATCAAACATGGATGCCCAGTTGTGTACCACTCACTGCTCAATTGTTTTGCATGTGACTTTCTGATTTATTTTTGTGAATTATCTTTTTGTCCATCAATCATTCTTTCTACATGTGCTTTACTTTTTCAGTCAACTAGTTTTATGAACAAGAATTATAAACAGATAAACAATAGCACCAACATTAAGATGATGATAAGTACAGCATGCCATTACTATTTAATTCATGGAATCATGATGATATCAATTTCCTGCAGACCTTCTAATTTACATGCACTGGGTTGCATCATAAATAACAACAGCATAGCCTCTATCTTCATAATTGCCACTATCAATTTGGATGGAACCTTTGAACTGAAACAGAGTGTATAGTTGAAATTAGACTGCCTATTTATCCATAACTTAATCAATACAACTTTGATGTTGGAAAACACCAGATCTTGTTATTGGGTTCAGTGGATGCTTATTCAAATACAATTGTCTTTTGAAAATCTACGGAATTGTCCAGCTAAGCCTTGGTATACACAAGTATTTGCAGTTTCTTTCCTTGAGAACATGTTTGTGGTTGTTATTGATTCTTTCCATGCATTTCCACTTTACTTTGTGTTTGATTTATTCTGACAGCCATGTTCAGCTTTTCAGTTGGTGATGGGCGGTCCATTTGAACCACATATTGAAAGGATTCTCCGTCACAAAGCATCATTAATGAGTTCACCTGTAGTATCAGCATGTGATCCTGGAATTCAAAGTGCAATAAAAAGCTTTGGAAGAAATCATGATTTTTTTTACCAATCATGTGATGTAGTTATCCAAGTGGAAAAGGACTTGAAATTGGTATGTGGACAAGTCATTCTTCTAAAGTTTCAGCTAGGATTTCGCAGTTTTTCCCTAGGAAATAAAGTTTTTCCTGGTTTTTTTCTTTTGATAAAGACACCACACACCAAATATAGTATTTATGCTTGAAAATTTTCATACTTTTTATGCAGTATATTGATCTATGCGATCTGAGATTGCAAATGATTGGAAGTCACCAGCTTCAAAATGCTATAACTGCCTCCTGTACTGCACTATGTCTCCGTCACCAAGGTAAGAACCTATAACTTATTTTGATTCTTTCAAGTTATTATGGGTATTTGTTGTTTAGATGAATAATTTAATATTTTATTAACAGTGGTAACTGATGTAGGACACTACTGGAAGAAGCCCTAAATGACTAATGCAATAGGATGTGATCAAATAAACATGAAGTAACTATATGAAGGATGAGATTAAAAATCTAAATTAATATTTTGCAATTAAAAAATATAAACAAGATACAAACAATCATGGGATTCTAGGAAATTTAATGTAGACAATTATATCATAATTCAGACCTAGTTAACAAATGTGGCGGAATCCCTCAAAGCCAAGGGCTTGTCAGATCCCAAGAAAAATACAGATTTAACGTTAGAATAGGGTCAAATGTCAACAAAGGCAAGGTTTAAAGGTGTAAGGGTAGGTTACAGTGAAAGGGCACTCAAGCTTTGGAGGTATAGGGGTTAAGGCAGCAAAAGGGGATCAAGAGAGGGCCTAAGGTTAAGGCCAGATGGGTCCCAGGAGGGACATGACAATCAAATAGGAATAAGGTATGGGGTTACGACAGGTTTAGAGGGACTTAGGGGGTATGCGGCACCACTGCATGGCTTAGGATAGATAACGACAGTGAGGAAAAGGACTTTGGATGGAAACGAAAGCACAAGGATGGGTATTAGGAAGTGGTGACAAGGGGTAGTGAGATTTGAAGGGGTGGCGATGGCTGTATGGGACTGGGAATGGCATGCGATGGCAGCAAGGGACTTGGGAAGGGTTTAGGAAGGAGTTAAGAAGGGGCGGAAGTGAGAATAGGGAAGGAAGGTGGCAAGATGGGATCAGTTTAAGAGGCACCAAATATAAGGCCTGCCTAGTGGCCAAAGGCTTCACGAAAACATATGGGGTGGACTATCAAGACACTTTTTCACCTTTCACCAAGATTACTTTTGTGCGCATCTTTCTCTCCCTTGCAACCACTTATGCATGGCCCTTGCACCAGTTAGATGTGAAGAATGCTTTTCTCCATGGCGATCTTCACGAAGAAGTGTATATGCTTCCTCCTCCAGGGTTTGTCAAGAAGGGGGAGCCAAACTCTGTCTGCAGACTCAAGAAGGCTCTATGGTCTAAAACAGTCTCCCGTGCTGGGTTTGAGAAGTTTAGTAGTGCCTTGTTACCTTATGGTTTTACTCGTTGTCAGGCGAATCATTCAATCTTCATCTATTGCCTCCACTCAGTTGTGATGATTTTGGTAGTCCATGTTGATGATATTGTCCTCACAGGTAATAATGATGCGGCCATCTCTTCCTTCAAACGTATCTTCAACGGGCTTTTGATATTAAGGATTTGGGGCCCGTTCAATACTTTATTGGCATTGAAGTTGCTTGGTATTCTCGCGAACTCTACCTCTATCAGTGGAAGTAAGGCTTGGATCTCCTCCAGGAGGCTAGCTATTCTGGATGCAAACCCGTTGATACTCTGTTAGATGTGAACACCAAGTTATCTGCCTCTGACAGGACTCTTCTTGACACACCGAGTTTTTATCACAAACTCATTGGCAAGCTCATTTATTTCACCATCACGAGACCAAACTTATCTTATGTTGTTGGTGTCGTCAGCTAGTTCATGCATGAACCATAGGTCACTTACCTCCATGTTGCGTTCTGTATCATTCGGTATCTTAAGGCTCATCCTGGCCGTGGCTTGTTCTACGCACACCAACCTACTTGTTCGGTTTGCGGTTATTCTGATGTTAATTGGGCCGAGTCTCCGGATGATTGCCACTTTACTACCTACTATTGTGTTTTCTTGGACTCACATTTAGTTGCCAAACGAAACAAGAAGTAGTCCGTTGTTGCTTGGTTTAGTGCTGAGGCCGAATATTGTGCCATAGCTAATACTGCTTCTGAATTGTTGTGGTTCTGACAGTTTCTTACTGCATTGGGCTTTGCTCCTGCAGATCTACTCATTATGTTTTGCGGCAATCTGACAACCATCTGCATTGCCTCAAATCCAGTCTTTCATGAGCGGACAAAGCACATTGAAATTGATTGTCACTTCGTTCATCAACATATTTCTGAAGGCCGACTTTTCATTCCCATCTGCATTCTAAAGATCAGCTTGCTGACATTTCACTTAGTCAGTGCTCACTTCTGTTGTTAGCAAGTTGGGTTTACTCAACATCATTGAACCAGCTTGAGGGTGAGTGTTGTGGGACCCACTTCAGGAGACGTAATTTGTTGTGGGACAGGACAAAGTTGATCGAATCATCTTATTTTGGAAAGACATCTTATTAGTTATATGTTTGATTGTGAATAATCATTCTTTTATTCTTTTCCTTTTTAAGCTACCATGATTGGCTCTCCTTTTATTATTTATGGATGTACCTCTTTCAATTTAGAGAATCAATATACAATATACAAAGAATTTCTTCTCCACTCTCCATATTCTATTTTTCATTCTATTATTCTACAAGCTCACTCCCTTACGATTTCAAGAAATCCACCAAAGAAGGGGTTGGGCGAGCCCCCAATGCTTGCTAAGGGACAAGGAAACTCTGATAGAGAACTTTTATGAGATTTTATCATGTGTTGTAATAATGTTTCCGTTGTTTGAATCGTTACTTTTCATGTAATAGAACCATTGTGCTTTTATTGAGCTCTCTGATGTGTTATGGTATATGTTTGAGTCCATGTGCAAACCTGGATGGTCACATGTGACATTATGTGATTGGGAATCCTACCGATTCATTGTATGACTTGCGGTAGACGATTGAATGTAGAAACCAGCGTAGGTTTCCCCTGTGTATGAGGTTAGTACAAAAAAAATATCCTTGCGTCTCGGGCTCACTCTGGGGTGGGGCGTGACAATGAGCAAATTTGATAGATTCCTCACATCTTTGGATTGGCACACAACTTTCTCCAATGCAAACCAGTTTAAACTCTGTAGTCCCATCTCAGACCACTATCCGGTGATGCTTGACATAGAGGAGATAGATCGGGTCCCCAAGCCTTTCCGTTTTAGTTATACATGGTTGGAGGATCCGAAACTCTTGAAATAAAAAATTAAAGACTGGGTAAAATCGACGGGTGTCCCAGTGACGGAAAGAAAAGAAGTAGTCATATGCCAGTTGGAAGGGTAAAATAGGTTGGAGGAGGAAAGAGAACTTGAGAAAAATGAGCTTGAGTCAAGAAAGAACAGCAAGGCCACTCTTTGAGATTGCGTTAGGTTGGAAGAAATGGAATCACAACAAAGATCAAGAGCACAGTGGCTGAAGGAAGGAGACAAGAACACCAAGTTTTTTCAATGATGTGCCATTATCCGGAAAGTTGCAAACAACATTAGATCGATTGTAGTAGATAGTCCTCGCATTGTAGATAAGAAAGGCATAAGGGAGGCTGTCAGAAACCACTTCTGCACTATTTTGGTCTCCTTTGGTGTTTCTACCTCCATCCCCCATCCTCTCTCCCGACAACCCCCCTGTTGCATCCTCATCTTTGGCCTCGGATCCGGGTACCTCCTCTCCCTTTTCTATTATCTTTTATTTTGACCCACATTTACACATGTATCATGGTGTTTTTTCCAAACTTGTCTTCCATTACAAATCTTGCTCATCAGGACTCTACTCTTTGGTATGGTCAGTGTTCTTCCACAGATGGCTTTTCACACTTCTTCGTTATTAGGATGTACAGGCGATCTCCTTGGACACTCCAGGGCTTCAATCCAACAGTGGCAGGAAATGGCAAACTCTTCTTCGTATCAGATAGGATCATAGCATCCACAAGCCTTGGCTTCATCTTGATCTCTCTTTGGCGGAGCTCGAGGATCACAAATTGCGGTTTTTTGTCGATTGCAGCAGTGACACACTTCCAATCTCGCCATCACATATCAGGGATGGCGACCGAGCCTTCGTTCTTCCCTGCTATAGATCGGGTACTACCGTCCCTGAAGTTTCTCTATCTTTCTTTCCATTTTGATCCAGTTATTGGAGATGTCTTGACGCCCATCCCACCAGATCTTCGTTTGCCTTTCCCCTTAAGTGGGCAATTACTTGCCCAAATGTCTATAGGTCCCAGTTCCTTTCTTTTTCTAAGCTTTTCTCCACCTCATTGTCCCGTAGAAGTCCTACTAGACCAACAAGACCAACAATGGAGGGTATCCAGTTTAGGAGGATCAATAGAGAGCTCAATTAGGTTGGAAGCTAAGTTCTCTATAGAAGAGGTCAAAGCTGCTTTGGATGATTTCGAAGGGGATAAGGCTCCCTGACCTAACGACTTTAATTTTAATTTTATCAAATCATGTTGGGAAACCGTCGGTCCAAATTTTCTTAGGATTTTTAAGGAATTCCATCGAAACAGAATTATCAATAAGAGTTCGAAGAATGCCTTTATCACCCTATTATCGAAAGGGCATGCCAATTAGTCTTCTCAGGAGTGTCTGTAAGCTCTTAGCTAAGGTCCTAGCTGAAAGATTGAAGAAAGTTCTGCCTGAAATCATAGGTGAATCTCAAGGGGCGTTCGTGGAGGATAGACAAATTTTTGATGGTTCTAATTGCCAACGAACTAGTCCACATGAGACGGAAAGAGAAGAAACCGGGACTACTGATCAAAGTTGACATGGAGAAGGCCTACGATTTCATGGACTAATCCTTCGTGGGTCACCTCTTTGATAGGATGAGATTTCGCCGTCTTTGGTGCCGTTGGATGAAGGCATGTATAGAGGATGCCTCATACTCAATTTTGGTAAATGGTTCTCTGACACCACCAATACAAGCCAACAGGGGTTTAAGGCAGGGAGACCCATTATCTCCTTTAATTTTTACTCTAGTGGGGGAAAGTTTTAATAAGTTACTGGAAAAAACTAGAGAGTTGGGAGTGGGTAAAAGGTTTTGAGACGGCACTAGATGGACCGATAGTCGCTCATTTACAGTTTGTAGACGATACATTGTTTTTCTATGAACTACATCGCCAGGAATTATTGGGATATAAAGTCATCCTTAGATATTTTGAGTTAGTTTCAGACCTTAGAATCAATCTTGGTAAAAGTACCACCATCGGGATGTTGTGGGACCCGACTCAATTCGGGTACCATTCTTCTATGTTGTGGGTCCTGACCCCATACTCCCTGATTTCCTAGTGACGAACACTACCCATAGCTTATCCAAGCTATTAGTATTGAGAAGATTTCTCCTCCAATCTTCTTTGAGTTTGATCTCCCAAACTCCCAAACATAAACATTCTCCCTATGTCCATTCGCTTTGATGTCTTTTAGATTCTACTAATTTTCTCCCCCGTTTTGTCATCCAATTGACAAAGATTAGTAGGCCAACATCGAGTTTTAAGCACTCCCCCATGCTTCTTGCATTTAGTGCTTAAGTAGGTTCTGTTCTAACTCATGGTTCTCTCTTATGGTTCAATGCATACTTCTCGTGTGACAAGGTTAGTTTGCCCCTGCACAAACTAAGACTCAGCATCGCTGATTTCTTCCATGAGTCGAGATAATATCCTAGCTTCCCTAGAGTCTTCTCCCCCATTCTCCAAGTTATATTCTATAGCTTTCTCGACCCAGCTCCCCTAGCTGCCTTTAAGTTTATTTCTCTTCAAGCTTTCTTGTAAGCTTGCATCACCCTTCCTTTTCACACTGTCATGACCAGTGACAGGGCTAATCAGCACATATTTTGTACTTCCCCATTCTCCAAAGTATGTACAATTTCACAGCCAGATCTCTATCTCCCTAACAACCTGCATGTTAGTCTATTTTACAAAATCATGTAAACAATAGACGAGATAGAGGGTAAGTGCATCAAATTAGCACACATACTAAAATAAACCATATCATTTCATTAATAAGCAGACCAGTACATATGGTTTAGGAGAAGGGGCAAATGGGTGCTTAGCCAAAACATTAACATAGTTTTTCCAAACCCTGAAAAAACTATCCTAAGCAAAGCCATCCGGAGGAGAAGGATCGATACGTCGGGAAAGATTGAAGATTGATCATCGCAATGCAGAGACTTCTTCGTGGGCACTTTGGATGTACATTTCCACGGGATCATCTAACCCATCCAGATGTGTCTCAATCTATGAGACACGTTCTTCGATTTTGCAGATAAATCGAATTAGCTATTGTGGCTCAGGGGTGTCTGCATTTTCGACATTTACTTATCCTTCTTCATCAGAGCTCTCCAGCAAGGAGACCACTTCTTCTTCGATTTTTAGGTTTTGTCCAGATTGAGACTTGAGATTATACTGACGGCTAGATCTAGCATTTGAGGCAGGGGTTTTTCTGCGAGGGGAACTCTTAGGAGTAGAGCCATCATAGCTAGATCCAAGACCATCTTGGACGAACCTAGGTGATCTCCTGAGGAAATGGTAGTTTAACTCAGGGATTTGTCTGGTGGTCGAAGACCGAGATTTAGTTGTCTCATTTTTCGACATGGTTGCTAGCTGACCAAGGCTTTTCCGAACACTAAATCTCACAAACACTGTGACACCCTTGCTTCTGGAAGTGAGAGAAGCAAAAACCCTATGTTTTTCCAGTGAGGTTTCGCTCTGGGAGATCCTAACGACTGTCTAGGGCACAGGAGGAGAGGAGGAAATCGCCAGAGCTCAGTGGGAGAAGAAACGACAATTTTGAAATGATCTATAGTTTTTCGCAGAAAGAGATCTTTTTAACTTACTCTTTCTATACACCGACCGGCCGTGACCAACAATTTGTTTGTGTCGATATGTATCGACCTGCCTCCCTTTCGATTTTTCCCCTTTTCAGATAGTGTTCTGAAATCCAACAGTACCGACCTGTCTGTTCCTCCGACTAGTCTATCCTTCGACCTGGGTTTTTAAAATGAAGGAAGACTAGGTATGTGGACTAGGTATGTGTGTGTGTGTGTGCGTGTGCTTGCGCTTGCGATGTTCATAGTTCATCGAGCTTTGCTTATACACCTTTTAATGCTAGTGATGATACATACATTCACACCACATCTGTGTCGTCGTTTGAAGATTTGATTCCCTTCTGAAGATAGGCACAGACCATTGATTTCGGATATCTTTCCCCAGATCCAAATCAATCCAAGATTCTTGGACACATTTAATTCACAAATTTAGCATATTGCCCAAGTGTGTGATGTCATGAGATGCGGCATTTCCAGGATTTAAGCAAAGGCAAGGCGTATATGAACATAATTCATTCTACATAATGTATAAACTCATGAACATTGGAATGAAACTCAAAGCACACTAATCATACATTCATTTCCCGATTTGAGTACATTGATTAAGCATACAGAAATGAAGTATGAACCTACACACACAGCTTTTATGCCTATTATCATGTTATTACCCAACACATGATAAATGCTTTTACTATTCTTTCAAGAGAGCTCCAATTCCTTGAAATGAGGTGATACTTAAATGGATTCAGATACGCACATTTGATCATTTTGATCAATACTTTTGGTAGGTCACACCAATGATAATCCATTTAAGGGTATAGAGCATGTTTCATTCCACATGGGATTCATAAGTTTTGGAACTTGGAATGAAACAACATTGTGTATGTGTACCAAAACAGTTTTAATCACATGCACACACTACATTCATTTCCTAAAGATGCACAAATCACATGACATATGAAATGAAATGAGATAAGTGTATGCCAACATGTACAACACATATCTTACAATGGATCAATCCAACAATCAAACAAGAACATGGATTGAATGTAAGATGCTGATTCCAAAATATGTTTCAAATGTGGCACCAACAGTGGTATCCCTTCACACATTTGATCCTAACATTGTGAGACTTGGAATCTAAGTCTACAATCCAGTGATGGCCTTTCATCAAATCTAGTCTTAATCTTGGGTGCCTTCCCATTTGATCTTATGGTTCATATTCCAGATTTTGTACTATGATGTTGGTCTTTAAACACCGGTACATGGCCTTATAGGACACTTGGAGGTTACTACCTTCTTCAAGTTCTTTTTTCTCCATCCTCTTCTTCTCTTAGAGGATATAACTTGGACTTTTTCAATTGATGAATTTAATCAATCACCTATATTTTCAGCACACGATTTGATCGATAGGTGATTTATCCATGGGCTAGAAGAGGCGATTTTTCAGTGGATTCTTTCAGCCTCTTTTGCTATTTCATGTCTTTTACATATTTTGATAGCATATCATGAAACAATACTGATGAATGCTACATATGTTTGGTTTACGTGCATAGCCAATTCATCACTAGTCCAAACAGTTCCGTTCTTTGGGCTAAGTGGTCATGGAAGTTGAAGGTTTTATCCAATACCTCTTCCATAGGCACATGCCACTTTCTATTCACCTATTTCCAACCATGTTTAATGATGAAAACATTTCATAGTATTTATTCCAATTTTTCATAAAAAATCGAGGCTTGGAAACATTATGGCTCTCTTATAGCCATTGTTCTAGCACAGATCAAGTCGGATGGATAAATCCTTTCTCAAGAGCATGAGGCTGTGATACCAATTGAAAGTTCCCTTTACATGGAGCTAGAAGATCATGATTGACCCCTAGGGGGGGGGGGGGGGGGGGGGGGGGGGTGCAAATTTCTTGATTATTCAAAGTGCAACGGAATATTAATCTGACAATTTTCACTAAGCGATCACACTAAGATTATGACCCTTTACATATTGTTTGATTATCGATGCTTGTGCACAATGCGTAGAATAAGATAATCAATATGCAATGTGATGTGTGTTAAAAAGAGTACTTAAATACGAAAGACAAACACGCACAGATTAAACACCACAAGACCATTTTAAAGTGGTTCGGTTAGCCAACATACATCCACTGTTAGGAGTCATTCAACCTTGAGCTATCCCCAAAATCCACTAAGTGGGGACTTATACTCTCACAATTAGAATAAGAATTCCACCTCACTCAATCGGTGGGAATTTCACCCACCACTGTCGAATATGAATTCCACCTATCTATTTGGTTGGGAATTCCACCCACCACTGTGCTGGAGACGACACTCCAGTTTTTTTATAGTGATTTTGGAACCAAGCTTCCTTAATCCACTTTCGGAACAAATGTTTTAAAATAAAATTAAAACCAACAAGCAGTTGCCTTTGAAGCTCTTTCTCTTGATGTGTGCTTTTTCAAGATACCACCCATGTATGCCGTCGCTTTGCCTCGTAGCCGTCGTTTTAGCAATCACAGCCCAAGGTGTCAAGGAAAATGGTTTTACCAAAGGTTTCCTAGTTTATGGTTCTCTCCTTCTCACTTTCAAACTCAATCCTCAGATTGGTTGTTTATGAGTTTTCTTCCTTCATCTCTCTCTCACAACTCAATCATCTGATTGGTTGTATTTCATTCCCCTGGTGTAAGTACGAGAGAGAGTGATCCTTTTGTTGGCCATTGTTTAAGCTCACTTGTGAAGATGAGGGTCCAATTGATCCTTCTGAAGGATACCAACTGGTCGCATAAAGATTGGCTTTTATAGCGAACGCAACCAGTTGTATTAACGGTAATGTACCGACAGGTCGACCGCAACGAGGGGTCGGTGACTAGAAATGTTACCGTTACAAACCTGACCGTTGTGCATTAAGTACACTCCCAACAATAATATTCTTTCCCGGTCGACATGTTGTTGTCGCCGATGGGTCGACACTTATGGTACCGAGGGGTCGGTCCATACGAAGGCTCGTTCTGGTACAAAACATGCTTGACAGTAGTTTCATCTATAGAAACCTGTTACCCAGAATGACTTGTCGCCCTTTACCGAGGGACCGGTTCTGGTACTCTCGATTGGTCTTCAATTTGGCCGACCAGTCCTTAACCACGATGGGTCGATCCTGTCTCTACCGAGAGGTCGGTGAGAACGACTGGTCGAGCTGACAGTGAAACCAAATATATATTTCCAAGTTGGGTTCCAATTCACTGTCAAGCTTCCTCACTAGGCTTCATATGTTTTAACCATTTGTTTTTCTAAGCCTAGGGATAGTCCTCTCTAAGATGTGGGTACCACCTAAAGTCATCTATGGCCATAATACCTGTGTTGTGATTGCCATAACAATGAGCTTCAATCCAGTGGAGCATGTTTTCTCTTGATCATCTTTGGTCTTTAAGCTTACAGCAGGTGCTTCTTTTCGAGTCATGGAATTGATAAACTTAAGGAATTGGCCAAGCTGAGTCACTAACAGGTGTGATGATCTTGCTTCAGCCGACCATGAAGCTTGTAGCACGAGTCAACATAATGATTGTTCATTTTGCAGTAGGTGTGAAACCGGGCAAATTTCTTCCTTTGACCTCTGAGGTCCCCTCGATTTCAGAAGTTGGTTCCTTCCCATGGAAAGAAGCCAGCCCTTTAGATGGGGGAGTATAGCGATCGACCGGCACAGAAGAGTTAGTGTTCAACCATCACAGAGGAAAGGTCCATGACTGTAGAATAATAATATGAAAATAAGGAAAAGAAGAAGAATAAAGATAGTGGAAAAGAATTCTTCTCTGATTGTATTATATTGTGTGTAAACTGAAACGGATACATGTATAAATAGGAAATAGAGAGCCAATCTAGGTGGCTTGAAAAGGAAAGTAATAAAAGAATAATTATCTACAATCAATCGTACAACCAATAAGGTGTATTTCCAAAATTAGATGATTTGGGTCAACTGTTGTCAGCACTCCCCCTCAAGCTGGTTCGAAGATGGAGAGTATTCCAAGCTTGCAAACAATTGAATCGAGCTGAGTTCGGGAAATGGACTTTGTGAAAATATCTGCAAGGTGATCTTTTGACTTCAGATGAGAAGTGAAAAACAGGCCTTCAAAAAGATGCTGACGAAGGAAGTGACAATCAACTTCAATGTGCTTAGTCCTCTCATGGAAGACTGGATTAGAGGCAATGTTGATGGTTGCCTGATTGTCATAGAACATGACGAGTGGATCGGCAGGAGTAAAGCCCAATTCAGTAAGGAATTGTCAGAACCACAGCAATTCAAAAATAATATTTGCCATGGCATAATATTCGGCTTCACCACTTGAATGAGCAGCTAAATGTGATCCCCAAAAAACACAATAGCCGAAAGTAGAACAACGATCATCTGGAGACCCAGCCCAATCAGCATCAGAATAAGCACGAACTGGACTTTTAGACTGGTGTGCATAGAACAAACCTCGGCCAAAAATGTGCCTTAAGATACCGAAGGATACGAAACACAGCATGAAGGTGAGTGTCTTGTGGTGCATGCATGAAGTGGCTGATAACATCAACAACATAAGATGAGTCCGGTCTCATGATGGTGAGATAAATGAGCTTGCCAACGATTTTTTGATAAAAACTTGGTGTGTCAAGAAGATTCCCATCAGATGCAGTTAACTTGGTGTTCACATCTAGCAGAGTATCAGTGGGTTTGCAACCAGAATAGCCAGCCTCCTAGAGGAGATTCAGGGCATACTTTCATTGAGAGAGATGGAGGCCATGAGAAGACCGAGCGGCCCCAAATCCTTAATATCAAAAGTCCGTTGAAGATATTGTTTGAAAGAAGAGATGGTTGCATCATCGTTACCTGTGAGGACAATGTCATCAACATAGACCACCAAAATCATCACAATTGAGTGGAGGCGGTAGATGAATGCCGAGTGATCCGACTGACAACGAGTAAAACCACAAGGGAGTAAGGCATTGTTAAACTTCTCAAACCAAGCACGGGGAGACTGCTTAAGACCATAGAGAGCCTTCTTGAGTCTGCAGAAAGACTTGGGCTCCCCTTGCTTGACAAACCCCGGAGGAGGAAGCATGTATACTTCTTCTTGAAGATCACCATGGAGAAAAGCATTCTTCACATCTAACTAGTGAAGGGGCCAGACATAAGTGGTAGCAAGAAAGAGCAATATGCGTTCAGAGGTTGTTAGTGCCTCGGTGGTCAAAACCCTATGTTTGTCAATTCCATGACTCGGAAAGAAGCACTTGCCAGAAGCTTGAAGACCCAAGATGATCAAGAGTAAAGATCATGCTCCACTGGATTAAAACTTATCGTTATGGCAATCACAAAACAGGTATGTTGGCTATAGATGACCTTAGGTGGTACCCACACACTAGAGAAGATTATCCCTAGGCTTAGAAAAACAAATGGTTAAAACATATGGAGCCTAGTGAGGAAACATTTTTCTTTGGTTAATATTTGTGGTAAAGACACAAATTAATGAATAAAGAAATATGTGCAATAAGTACCGAAGAAAAATTAGGCTCGTAATTAGGCATGCACCTTGTGCCTTAGGCTCCTGAACACCTTAGCATCTTGATTGCACCTTATTCCTTGATTACTATGCCTAAGATCTTTTTAAGTTAATGTTACTAGGTTACTAATCAAATTGACTATAGATCCATCCGCAAGCTGTATGCACCAAACTTAGTAATACCTAATCTTCAAATTATGTTGTCAGTCATTCCTTTTGGATTTTTTTTTTTTTTTAAATTTCAGGGTGGAGAGTGTCAGATGAAGCCATTCGTTTTGGTTTAGAGCAGGCATATCTTCTTGGAAGAAGCCAATTTCTAACAAATGAGGAAGTCGATGAAATTGGGCTCTCTGGAGTATCAGTATTGATTGATGGAGGTTTACTCTTGATGCATTTTTCTCGTTGATTTACCTGTTCTTTTCTTTGAGCTTTTATGACATATTCATAATTTCAGCCCACACTGGAGCCTCTGCTGAAGCACTAGGGGATGTGATTAGAATGACATATGCAGATGGACCTTTGGCTATGGTGGTGGCCATGGCAAGTGATAAAGATCACTTAACATTCGCAAGGAAACTTATTTCAGGTTGGTCTGATTTTACAACTATGAATTATGTTTTCTTGCCTTCTTTTTTGAGAGGTAGCAATAAAAATTTCATTGATAAAAAGAAGTACAAAAGAAGACAAAGCAAACAAAAACATAAAGAAGGTCTAGAAGAGCTAGACCAAAAGAAAACAAACTCTACATCGGAGCACTACATCAAAAGAAAAAAAAAAACAAAGCTCCCCATCCTCAAATGAAAAACACCCTAGTGATTGAGTCCTTGATTCCATTTTTAGTGAAAAAATCAGCCATGCCATTAGCTGTTCAGTTAACTTTAACAAAAGAGACGTCTAAACCCAAAGCTAAGGCCCTAATTTCCCTTGCTATGGTAATCATTTTCCAAGGAGGTCACTTTAGCCCTTTGGCCCATTTAATCGCATTTGCTGAATCCCCTTCAATCACTAATGAACCTGTTTACGATGTATTTATTGTATTCTTAGGGGTAGTTTAGTCTTTCTTAATTTGTCTTTTAGGGTTTCTCTTTATGTATAAATACCTCTTTTGTACACATTATCATGGTATCCCGAGCTAGGTTTGTATAGCTCTCTTGTTGTTTGCATCACGATCCGAGCAGTGCACTTTGGAACCAAATCAAGCGGTGGTTGTTCCTTAGGCGAACAAACTGCGTTTGGTAGAGATCTGAGATTTTGTTTTTGCAAGCATCTAAGGCTTTTGTTTTTGAAACCAGAGGAGAATCGCTGTGCTTCTCTTGCAGAAACACTTGTCCAGTTTTTTGATCGCCCACCGCCGTCTCTGCTCATTTAGATTTTGTGCCCAAAACCCTCTGCTTGTCATTTGAGCCAATGCCCAGATCTCCGTTGTTCTCCATCTTGCATCTGTATCTGCTCCTTCGACTCGATGCTCCAGATTCGAATCTGGTCTATTTGTTTCATCTCTTGCAATTTCAATACAGAGGCGTCGGATTCTGGTCTGGTCTTTTGTTCCACCTTCCAATTGCATCTCTAATCCCAGTGCTGCTCAGCAGAGACACACTCGTCCCATCTCCGTCCATCCCAGCCTGCACTTCTCCGACATGTTAATTGGCATCCCTGCAGTGATCGATTAGCCTCTCTTGCAGATCGTGAGGCTTCCATTGCCGCTGCAAGTGTCTTTGCTTGACACGATCTCCGGTCACCTTGCTTGCATCACTGCTGGTAGCGTCTTCGGCATGTCACTCGCCGATCAAACCTATTCTCTCCTCCACTTGCTGCTGCATTTAGACTGTCAGATCTGTCAGAAGAGCTTTTCAGAACAGAGAGGATTCCAGTACAGATTCAGTCCGAGGCCCGCCCACAGTTTCACACGCTGCTCTGTGCTCTCTGATCTGGTCAAAGTATCTTCATTGTTTCTGCCTGTGCTCTCTACTGTATTGACGGATCTCAGCAACCATCTACCTCTTTGATTTGGCACCCTCAGTTAGCCTCTTAGCAGTAAGCTCTATTGCATTAAAAAAAGGTTGGGGGGGGGGGGGGGGGGGGGGGTGGGGCGGGGGTGGAGGAGGTGCTTTGCATTGCTGTATTTATTGTCTTTGGTTGCTATTCATCATTTAGTGTGAACATGGTTGGTGTATGTGATGATTCTGTTCAGGCCATTAGTGTGATGCTGACTGAAAGCAATTACACTTATTAGGCATATGTGATGAAAAAAAATTGACTAGAAAGAGCATGTGGGGCTACGTCTCTGGAGATGTTGTTGCTCCCACAAACACTAAGGCAGAAGATTAATTGGAACGTAAATAACTCCAAAATCATCACTTGGATCAACAACTTTGTTGAACTCTCCATAGGTATGCAACTTGCAAAGTTTTCTACAGACAAGCAAATTTGTGATCACTTAGAGAGGTTATATAAGCAATCAAACTTCGCTAAGCGCTACCAAATAGAGAATGATATTCATATCATTAGACAAAGAGATATGAGCATTCAGCAGTTTTACTCCGTTATGACTGTCTTTTGGGATCAACTTTGCACTTACAGAGCCTGCAGGTCTCAGCTCTATTGAAATTTATTGCACTTATAGAGACGGAATGCGACTTGTTCAATTTTTGACGGCTCTTCGAGATGATTTTGAAGCACTCTGGAGCTCTATTCTTCATCGTAGTCTGCTTCCTTCTGTCGATGCAGTGGTACATGAACTCTTAGTTGAAGAAGTTCACTTCAAGTCTCATGTAGGATATGGCCTCCTCTCTCTGTCTCGTCAGACTGTTTTAGCAATGCCATCCAAGTCTTCCTCTAGTTCCCAGAATTGACGACGCCAAAGTGGGGAAGTTGCTATTGATGATTGTAGTTACTGTAAGCAGAAGGGTCACTGGAAGGCACAGTGTCCAGTGTTATTGAAAAGACAGCAACAGCATGTGCCACCTAAGCAATATCGCACAACCACCGTTATTCCGTCTGGGAATGAAGCATCACCTTCTCCTCCTTCATTGTCCACCCTTGCAGAACAGTTGTAGAATTTTTTGTCTTCCCCTCCGCCTAATGCATTGTCAACTGTTTCTTCCTCCATAGGTTTGCGCCCTTCAGCTTCTTCAAGTATTTCTCCCTCCACCTGGGTCTTTGACTCAGGAGCCACTCATCACATATCCAATGATATTTCTTTGTTTGCATTTCTATCTCCCTCTTCCTCCTCTATTTCTGTGCTAACTGCTAGTGCTACTCCCATGCCATTGGCAGGTGTTGGTTCTATTATGACTTCTCATTTGTCTCTCTCTGATGTTTGTTGCATTCCTCACCTCACTTTGAATTTGATTTCTATAAGTCAATTATGTGATTTTGGGTATGTTGTTCATTTTTCTCCCACTTTGTGTCCTTTAGGTTCCAGGTTATAACCTCTAATAATCCCTAATTCTCTAGCTTTCGCAACAAGTTTGTTCAGACTTTCCTGAACTAAAGTAAAAATAAAAGGGGATAGTGGATCTCCTTGTCTCAAACCTCTTGTGGCCACTATAGGAGCGGTGGGGGAATCATTCACAAGTACAGAATACATTGTTTCCATAATACACGCCTTCATCCATTGTCTCCATCGTTGCCCAAAACCCATCCTATCAAAAAGACATCTTATAAATGACCAATCAATAAAATCATAAGCCTTTTTCATATTAATTTTGAACAAGAAGTCTGGTTTCTTATCCCTCCTCTTCATGTGCCATTTCGAATCTGAACACTGCCAATATGGTAAGAATAGTAGATCTCATTTTCCCCCATCTCTCAACAAAACTGCATCTACACTATTTTTGCTTATCCATTCTGATATTTGGCAATTTTCCTTTGTCTCTCGCATTGGTTTTCGTTATTTTGTTACATTTATTGATGATTATTCTAGCATGACTTGGACATATGTGATGAAATACAAATTTGAGGTCTTTGATCACTTCCGAAACTCTTACTAGTGGGTTGACACTCAATTTGGTTGTAAAATTCAAGTTTTGCGAAGTGATAACGGGGGAGAATATCTGTCACACTCATTTGTCCAATTTTTGCAAGATCATGGTATAGTGTCTCAACTTTCTTGTCCTTCTACACCTCAACAAAATGGTGTAGCTGAACGGAAAAATCGTCACCTTCTTGAGGTCACCCATTCATTTCTTTTTACCATGCATGTCCCACAGTCCTATTAGCCCGAAGTTGTGTTAATTGCTTGTTATCTCATCAACAGAATGTCATCTCGCATTTTAAAACATCAGTCCCCTATTGACCTTCTCTCGCTACGTAAAATTGTCCCTCATCTTCTCTTACATGTATTTAGGTGTGTATGTTTTGTTCACCAATTCTTTGGTCATAAACTCTATCCCCGATCAGTATGTTATGTTCTTCTCAGGTACTCACGTTTCCACAAAGGATATAAGTGTCTCGACCCCCTCACTAGGAAAGCATATATCTCCATGGATGTCACATTTTTTGAGTGGGACCCCTATTTTTCAGCACCATCTCCCTCTTCCACCTCCCATGTCCTTCATCTTCTCCTTGTAGATCTTAGTCCCCCCAACACTACCAAGCCCATTTTAGTGTATCAACGCCGACAGCCTAGACAGCCACCTTTCGCTGACTCCACCCATTCATCTGCCAATGGTCCAGATCCACGAGCCTCTGATCAATCTAATCTCCCAATTGCATTTTGCAAAGGTTAGCGTGCTTGTACTGATCATCCCCTTGATCGTTTTGTCTTATCATGTTGTTTCTTCTTCCTATCACAGTTTTCTTACAACCCTAGACAACATTAAGATTCCAAAGAGGATTGACACCGCCCTTCGTGATCCCTCTTGGAAAGCAGCCATGGATGAAGAATTAGTTGCCCTTGAGAAGAACACTTGGGAGATGGTTCCTCTACCTCTAAGAAAGACTCCAATTGGGTGCAAATGTGTCTTTGCTTTGAAGCATAATCCAGATTGATCCATTGCCACATATAAGGCACTCCTAGTTGCCAAAAATTTCACGCAAAGTTAGGAGGTGGACTATCAGGAAACTTCTCCCCTGTGAACAAGATTACTTCTGTTCAGATCTTGATTTCCATTGCCACCACTCATAGCCGGTCACTTCATCAGCTAGATGTGAAGAATGCCTTCCTTCATGGTGATCTCCAAGATGAAATATATATACTCCTGTTGTACAAATTTTAAATTTATTACTCGCAAACGCACGCGAACCATTTAAATGGTATAGTATATGAGTGCGAGGGATCCCACAAGGAACATTCAAAATATATGAAATTACAAATATATGTGATTGGAATTGTATAGTTTAAGAAAAATACATCCTTGGAATAATCTAAATATGAAAATCAATATTTTAATCATTAGAAAAATTCCATTAGTTCAAAGATTCTCCAATTTCTTAAAATCAATCCAACATGGAACTGTCATCTAAAAATAAAATTTAACCATTATAAAATTTAACTCTCCAATTAAAACATAAATAACCACCTCTCAATTGAAAAGATCAAAATCAAGATTTAAATAAAATAACTCTAACCTTAGTTCAAAGAATTTAAAAGAATTGATTGATTTCAGAGAATACATAAATAAATGAATCATAAACAATAAAGAAAGTAAATAAACAAGGAAAAACAAATAAAATAAATAAAATAACATATTTTACAACTGGATAGGATCAACCCAAAGATATTAATAAACAAGAGATCTAGACCATGGAATTCGTGTAAGAATCCAAGATTCAATTCAAATCTTTGATTAAAATTAAAATCCGTATTCCTTAATTTAATTAAATGAACCTTAGATCCTTAGATTTAATCAATTAAATTTAAGATCTAATTATTTCATTATGTCCCATCGGAACCTTAGATCTGAATCTAACGAAATCTAACTCCTAACTATTTAATTATGTCCAATTAACTAAACAAAGAATAGAAAATTAAAATTATATCTGATAATCATAAAAGAATACTCGAAAATTGGATGTTCCATGATTCTAAAATCTTATCTCAAACTTATTAAATGGAAATATTATGACTTCTTTGAAAAATACATTAGAAATAAAAATAAAAATTACAAGACTCACGTGGAAAATTTGAATTCTGCTCTGTGTCTTCTATGTATTCCCAAAATGCAATGTTCTTCTAGCTCCTGTCCCATTCGAATTTTACTGTGCCCTAACCTCTGTATTTATAGGGTCTGGGTTAGAATGGATGGCTGAGATTTAATCTTGGTTTAGGTGTTGATTGAAGGCTTGGATTAAATCTCATGAAATATGGATGGATGGGATTAAAAGATGAAAAGGATTAGGGTTTACATAGCTTGGTGGAATGGAATGGCTTGGGGATCAAGTTGGATTTCAAGCAAGAAATTTCGAATATGTAGGGATTTGGATTTGGTATTGGCGAATTTTGTATATGGAATTAGGGTTTTGTGTTATGCAATGCATGATATGAACGGATGAGATTAAAAGCTAAGATGAGTGGATGGATGAGATGAGAGATGATCATGTGGAGGGTTGACTATGCTAAATTCGAATGAGGTGTATGGAGATTGAGAAAAATTGTGTGGAGTGCTGGATGGATAGGTGATGAGGTGTATGTGACGTGGCAAAATCGAGTGGATGGGTTTTGGATTGCTTGGGATGCAAGTTGGTTTAGATCTAGGGTTTTATGAATGAATGGCTTAGATTAAAATGGTTTAAATCTAATGATCCTAGTGATGGATGGTTGAGATGAATTATATAAATGATGAGATTATGCATGGAGGGTTGTGATTTAAAGGTTATCCTCGATGGAAGATGAAATGGATGTCCTAGATCTAAGATGATAAGTGTATGCAATGGATTAGGAAAGGTGGCTCTAGGGTTTACCTAAGTTTATGTATGCAATGAATGGTTTGGATTAAAGGATCACTCAATGGAGGGTGGATATGTTATGTGCATGAAGAAGGTAGGGGCGTGTGGACTTAGGGTTTACAGTGGAATTCGAACTTAGGGTATTGGATCACAGGGTATTGGGCAGTTGAACCTCAATTGGACTTTGACTTGCACATTCACCTGGCCCACTTGTGAAATGCGCATGGATTACTTGATCTTGGCCCAATGTCTGACACGTGGAGCATGGCTTGGCCCAATGGGAGTAGATTTCTAGCCCATGGATTTGAAATTCAGACTCTGTACCTTTGAATTGCAGCTTCTCTGTCCAGAACTAAAATAATTAACTCACCACTTAAAATTTAAAAGTATTGAATTAATCTAGACTCTCATAATTGATCCAGATAAATCATTTTACAATTAAAATTCTAAAAGCGGTTTGAAATTAATTATTGAAAATCTTAGGTCTTCCAAATTAAGCACATTTGCAATTTTCCACTGGTTTTTTATTGATTTCTTGAATTTTTCTTTTTTATCTACAAAACTAACAAAAAACATTAATTGTATCTAATATATACAAAATTGAAGGCTAACTAGTCCAATAATCAGGGGTAAAAATATCATTTTCCATGTCTCAACAGCTCTCACCACCTCGGTTTGTCAATCAGGGGGAGCCTCACTTTGTCTGCAGACTCAGAAAATCTCTCTATGGCCTCAAGTAGTCCCCATGAGCCTAGTTTGAGAAGTTCAGCAGTGCTTTTTTGCCTTATGGTTTCTCCAGATGTCAGATGGATCACTCAGTCTTTATCTGTTGTCTTCACTTTGTGGTCATGATTCTCGTGGTGTATGTTGTTGATATTGTTGTCACAGGCAATGATGTTGTAGCCATTTCTACATTCAAAGAGTATCTACGACGCACATTTGATATTAAAGATCTGGGTTGTAGCTTTACTTTCTTGGTTTTGAAGTCGCTCGTTCTTCTCGAGGACTCTCTTTATCTCAGTGTAAATATGTCCTTAATCTCCTACAGGATGTCAAATACTTTGGATGCAAACCTGTTGATACTCCACTAGATATCAATACACCGCTTCAAACGGGACTCATCTTGATACTCCTGCATTTTATTAGAAGTTGGTAAGGAAACTGATTTGCCTCACTATCACCTGATCAGATTTATCATATGTAGTTGGTGTTCTTAGCCAGTTCATGCAGGATCCACCGGATACCCATCTTCATGTTGTCTTCCACATCCTTCGCTATCTTAGAGTTCATCCAGACCGGGGATTGTACTTTGCACAACATTCTTCCCTTTCATTTTGTGGCTATTCCAACGCAAATTGGGCCGACTCTCCTAATGACTGCCGCTCCACCACTGGTTATTTTGTCTTCTTGTACTCTTATTTAGTCTGCTAGTGTAGCAAGAAGCAGTCTATTGTTGCTCGATGTAGTGCTGAAGAAGTGTATCGTGCGATGGCTAATACTACGGCTCAGTTTCTTTGGATCCGTCAATTTCATACAGAGTTAGGTTTTGCTCCCGTTGATCCCTTATTATGTTCTGTGACAATCAGGCAACCATCAACATCGCCTCCAATCCGGTCTTTCATGAAAGGATCAAGAACATTGAAGTTGATTGTCACTTCCTTTGACATCATATTTCAGAAGGCCGACTTGTTACTTCTCATCTACAATCTAAAGATCCACTTGTTGATATATTGACAAAGTCTGTTCCTCGACATCAACTCACTTCGGTTATTGGCAAGCTAGGTTTATTCGACATCTTCGAACCAGCTTGAGGGGGAGTGTTGTGTGACCCACTTCAGGACAGAGTTGACCCAATCCATCTAATTGTGGAAAGACATCTTATTAGTTGTATGATTGATTGTAGATATTTATTATTTTATTCTTTTCCTTTTTAAACCACCAAATTGAATCTTTTTTTTCTATTTATATATGTAACCTTTCAGTTTAGACACATCAATACAATATATAGAGAATTTCTTCTTCATTCTCTTTTCTGCATTCTATTATTCTACATCGAATGTACCCGATTGTAGAAAGAAGCACCAACAGCTGCAGAATTCTGCAAGAAGACACAATGATCCAGAGCCACCTCTAGAAGTGGTTCAGCCCAAAAAGTAGAACTGTCACTAGTCGAGCCCACAAAACTGGATAGCTGCTGGATAGGGTGAAGGACAGCAACCAAACTAAAGGAGAAGAACGCTGAAGCCAAAGAGCAATGCCTGGAAGGCAAGAAATCTAGCGGGAAAGAGAACCAACCCTCCTATAGCTCAGCTCGAAGAGAGGAATCGCCCTGTGAAGATAATGAAGACCCAGAGGCTTCAAGAACTGTAGCCTGTAAACCAACAAAAGAGAAAACACCTCGAGGTCTAGGAAAGAGAGAATCATAATGCACAATAGAAGAGAAAGGAAAGACAATATCCAGAACCGAAGCCGAAAGCGAAGATCTAATGGGAGCGGGAAAAGGGAGCGCAGGATGGGAAAATGGCTGAACAGAACTAGGCTGAAAGAGACATAAAGTATCGCCTAACTTCCTCTCTTTTGCCCTCCGTATCTACAATTCTTCGCCTGTCCACAACAAGAGATTAAATGTTGTTGGAAGTTCTTCTAGTGTTGGGACAAATATGAAAAAATCTCGAATTTTTGTCAGTCTTTGAGCCACAAAGCCCTAGATTTTTGTCTCCACTCCTCCTCTTCCCACCTTAAACATTTCCATAAAGAGGCCTTGATAATTCCTCTACATCATGATCCCTCTCCTCCAATCTATGCCACCCTCTAACTCTAACAATAGTGCTTCCTTCCTTTCTTTGATTGACTTGAGGAGAACAAGTTTTTTTAATACAACAAAACCTCCCCATCTGATATTGATATCAGAGCCATTTGATGCTATTGATGTTAGAGCAATTTGACTATTTTCTTGTTATTTTCCTTATTTCTTTTATCACCTATATGGACTAATCCATTGAATTGAAATCCATTTGCATCATCAAATTTTTTTATAGGATTCTTGTCCTTGTAACTTTTTTTAACAGTACTTGAATGATAACCATTCAATCCCCAATCGATAAGAAACCCATAGGCCTAATGAAGTATGAGTATAAAAAGTGCCTTGAACAAGAAAGGCTACAAATCCTCGCCATAACAAAACACACTGAGGCATAATTTGATGGTGGTTGGATTGGACTACCCCATAGGTGAAGCTAGTTCTGAATGTACCCAATCCACTAGGCCTCAAGGACTTGAGACCTGTGATGATGTCAAAGATCTCAACAAATATGTTTGTAACATTTTCCGTTCTAGCTTTTCAATATAAACTTGAACTGCTAATTGAGACATTAATTCATTTTTTTAGCGGTAACAAAGACAAAATATATTAATGTAGAAAAAATTCATTTTAGAGACACCCTTGGTTCTTCTCCCTGCTTTCAAGAAGTTTACCAGTAGATACCCAAATTATTTGGAAGTGTCTCTTAATGTTTACCACCAACTACCCAAGTACATGTGAAAACTTGATGTATCCCTACTGTACATGGGATTTATTAACAATCGGCAACTTCTATTGCTATTTTTCATACTTCAACTTCTATTTCTTCTACTCTCGACTCTAAATGAGTCATTGGTTTTCTTTGTAAATAAATTCAGGTAGATTACCAGATGTGGTGGTGCTGATGCAAGTGAGCATTGCAGGAGGCAAATCCCGCACAACTTCTGCTTCTTTACTACAAGATGCTTGGACCAAAGCTTCCGCAGAATTGGGTATGGAATTTTCAAACATCTCAATTGGAGCAGATCCTCTTGAGGATCAATCCAGTTGCTCTACTGCAGTACTAAAGCATGGACGTATGTTGATCATTAACAATGAAGTGGGAACAGTGGAGGATTCGATGAAGCTGGCCAATCAGTTGCTTGCAGCAAGAATGGAGAACCCATCAGGTCTCATTGTTGTCACTGGATCTCTACATATTGTTTCATCTGTATTAGCTTGTCTGGGTTCTTAAGTCAGCCCATATCATTAGTATTTTGTTCACTGTTACCATGTAGAAATGGTGACAGATTACTCGAGTTATTTATTGTATTTATGTAAGATGGATGTGTTTTATATTTTATTTAGTTTGTCTTAGTGTCTCAAAACTTTGCATCTGTACGCGCCTTGTTCATGTCAAGATTCTTCCTCTTTTGCATGTATCAAAGCAGATTTCTTTCTCCAACTTTATACATCTATAGATTGTTTGCTAGTTTACAAAATTGCCTTCTGTTTTAAAACCTTTGCTACGGTTTCCACCATGTAGAACAACTCTCTAGTTCTTTCCTTGGTATCAAAATATAGAAATTTGATACTATGATCCTAATTGAACACAAAAAGGGTTTAGTCGCTAGGGGGGATTATTTGGAAGACGGATGGAAACAGTGAAGGAAGTGTATGGCATTTAAATCATAGGATCTTTATAGAATAGGGATCAGTGGTGAAAATTTGCTTTTGTTGTCATGATGGAAATAAATTCCTTCACGCTTGTAATGGATTGCCTTGGCTTAGAGCCAAATTTATTAAAAAAAATAATCCATCTCTCCTCTTCATAGATGGCATCTACTCGAGTGTTTGTACTGATCTATTTTGATAAAAAACAAAAGATATTTGGAAAGAAGTTCCAATGTTTTGCTTGATCTGAAAATATGTATCTTATTATTTTTTATGTTCAGAAGTAAGATTTAATATTTTATAAGTTGATTTTCCAAGGATTTAAATCTGGCATATTCAAAATCAAAATGTGTCATGGTTGTGGGCTCCGTTAGAAAGTAAAAAGATAAATTGGGAACTCTTTATTAGCTAGAACACCAATATTTAGCCATATTTGAAATTTTTAACCAATTAATTTAAGGTCATGAAATAGGCAATTAAGGATAATATGTTAGATGGCTAAAGATTTGAAATGCTATTGAATTTTTTATATTTTCATTAAGTGATAGAATCCATTCAGATTTAGATTTAGAATTTAATTTGTTTTATTTTTATCTCTATTTTGAATTTCCACTTATCTTGTTATTTGAACTCCTTTTGTGTGCAACATTTTATTTTCACATGGTATGGAGCCATGTATTTACTAATTCCCTCATAATCGCTCCTGCCCTGTATTGATTTGATTAAAACAAACAAAAAATTTCAGTACTCGACTGCCACATTAATGACACAGATCATGACCCACCGATGTTCTTCCAATTCTCTTCTCAATATTCATTTTTTTCATGGACGCTCGCCACCCGCAGTGTAAGGACCCAACCCGTTTAGTGGGCTCGAAATGCTACTAATTCTTTTTTAAAAAAAAAAACTTTTAATCAAATAAACTCCTAACTGGGCTGGATCTCCAAGCTGAACAATTAAGCCCAGTAATAAAATGTCACACATGGACTCAAACATATGTCTACCTATATACAATATATATCATACAAACAAATAGTTCCATAACATGATCACAACATAATCATATTTATTTCAGAGTTACTAACAATAACATGACGGTCTAATACATGCTTGGAATAAGTACCACAGGCGGTACTTATACAAAATGTGGTTCATCAACGAACAAAACAACATGAATGTATTTCCCATCCGTCGGAGATACAAGCAACATCAACGGCTTTCTCATCCTAAGTCTACAATGGAGGTTCCTCCTCCTCGAGCACATCTCCTGAACTGTGAGAGGTGTGAGCTAACTAGCTCAGTGAAGATAACTTAACATAATACAATAATCAACATCAGGTTAGTATATGTAGATTTAATCAACAATATCATAATATCATCTCATCATACTTGAAATCATAATTGGTCAACTATACCGATATATCAAGTCACTAGTATCACTGCCATTGCCACCGTAACACCAATACACTACACTAACTATAAATGCATTAAATCCTAACACAATCAAAATGCAACATCTTGCAAGCGCATAAGCGACCAATGCCAATATATGACCTTTATAGTCTGGCCTACTGCCAATATATGACCTATATGGTCTGCCTATTGCAAATAATATATGACCTTCTCTGGTTTACCATAGCCCAGCAGCTAAGTGTACGTGGATGCAGTATCAACATCATAAATGCTCAAGTTCTCACATCGGAGTATTTCATCATCAGTATCACAATGCTATATATATGATAAATATTATTAGTATCAATCATCTCATAGCAATATATGAAGGTTTAGGCATATAAGTGGGTTCATCCTGTCTAATCCATGAAACAACTTATTGCACTAGATCTAAATAACCTGATTTACCCATGTTGTATTGTTAAGACTTCTCATCGAAATATGTAGAGTATCGCGGGTATCTGTTTCATACAAATAAGAATACAATGAATATACATTCATTAGTCAACTACAATACACATTCATATATAATATAGAATACACCCATAGCATTTTCAAGTCCTTCTAACTTGTTTTCTAGAAAATTTCAAGGGAAATGGTTGTGAGTCTCATAGTGAGTTACTACTCCTTTTTTAATTACAATAATACATCAATCAAATAAATAAAATATTCAGTGCCCAATTTCATATTTCTTCTTGGCCAGGGTAAATTATTGAGACTTTGCCCACAAGTTAAAAATAAAGGTGCTCAGGCCACTACACATTATTTTCTTGAATTGACCATGGAGACGTATTGAGTTTGGCCTAGAGCTAAAGAAAATCACTCAGTGCCCGATCCCTTCTTTTCTACCGAGCATCGAAATTAATCACTGCGCTATATATAGCTACCGGGCGGCGTTTCCGCTGCGCCACAGATAGAGGGTTTCGGCCTGGAAGTGAACACACAAGACAATGAAACATACAAGGGTTAGTATCATTTTTAATTAAGAAACTGGCATAAAAAACATCATATCAAAACCTATGATCTAAACCTAACATGAAATTCTAAGTTTAAACAATCCAAATGAATTTTAAAAAAAAAAAAAAAATCAAATCTGGGTTCCTCTGAACATGTCTCAGAACCTTGTATTGTGGCTTCAGAACTTCCGAGCCACTGCTTAAATTCTGGATTTTTAGAGAACCTTTGGAACTTGATAAGTTCCTTTGGAATTTGGGTTAAGTAATTCCGAACTTCCAAAGTACAGGTCTCTGAACTTCCGAGCTTGTTCCGAACAGAAAAACAGTGAAATAAAAAAACAGTTGGTCTTGGTCTGCCTCAAAACTTCCAAGCGGTTCGGAACGTTCAGAGTGGGTCTCGGATTGTCATGGCCCAACACAACGGACACGTGAGAAATAATTATATTTTTTTCTCAACTCTGAAGCATGCGCAACTTATAGTCCAAATACATGACACCCACACGTGTTGCGAGATCCTTACAGATCCAAGGACTTATTGGATACTTGATTTGATCGAACTCAATTATCAGCTTCCTACGTACTCCAATGGAGATCAGATTTTGTGTATTTCTCAATTCATTTATTTCATGGTACTAACCCTGTGCTATTCATGATGTCACATCAAGACATTCTAATTACCCTATCGTGGGCTTCATCAATAGAATATATCTCATCTATCACGGGTCTAACGAATCATGGGTCTAGCCAAGTATGGGAACACCGCCAACCATGGGGTCAATGTCACACATGGGATAAACCTCAACCATGAGACGTATACCCGAACATAAATACATCCCTCCTCGGGGACAATACTATAACGCCCCGCCCTTTTTCACTCATAAAAAATTAGAGTCTATTTTTTTTTTTTTTAAAATAAAAGAGTGAGAGAGAGTGGGAACGTCACGACGCAAGCTAAGTCTGAGCTTCCAAAGCCAGACCCTTAACTGGTCAACCATATGTGTGCGAGAACAAAGTCCACTAAAACGGTTCACACGTACTTAAGTTAAACATGCGGAATAAATCATACATGCGGAATTATAATAGAATCATAATTCTATTCCATTTTAGATAGCAAGGATGTCCATCACTTAATCATAAATATCTTACATTAAAATATCCAAAATTAACATTCCAAACCATACCAAATACTCTACGTTATTACAGTCCCACGAACTAATTACTCAAATACATTATCCATGAGTAACTTAAACAAAATGAAACTTAATCATCCAAGCTTCTAAGCTTGGCTCTGATCACGTCCTTCGTTCCATCCATTTCTTGTGTCATTAACTAAGGTAGAGGTAAGGCGTTAGACAACGTGCCCGGTAGGTATTCCAATTAGGGTCAAACACATGGGTTAGTATAAAAATTCAGATATAATACATCATGTCGTATCTGTAAAACATCGTATCCAAAACAGTGTATGATAATAGAGGTCCAATCATACAGATAAAAACCAGAAACAGTGCATGATAATAGAGATCATAATCATGTTGATTCAATGCCATGCCATGGGTGTCATATGCCATGAGTCCTACCCATCACACATATCACAATCACATAGATCCCCTTGATGGAAACTCCTCATCAAGCTATCCTCACGAATGCCTTACGGACGCCCCGACGGAGCGTGGTCTCCGGTTACCTCTGATGGATTAATGCACATCAAGGTCTTCCCACGAATGCTTTACGGACCCCCCGACGGAGCGTGGTCTCCTGTTACATTTCATTCATCCCATGCCATGCATGAGATGCAAATGCCAACATGCTATGTAATAATACAAATCATAACATTAAAAATTTCATATTTGAAACATAACATTTGATACAAAATAACTCATCAAAATATGAATTAAAATCATCATACATATCCCATGGTTCCAATGAGGTAGAATCTTATCAATGATCAACTAACGTGTCCTTGCGTTTTTGTTCGAAAATCGATTACCGATCGTATACCGCTTGTGAGGTCCCGTTACCTTATTACATATCAATCAATCAAACCCATGTTCCATTTGATTTCCAATCATGTCTAAGTCCATAAACACACCTTAGTGGGTTCGGCCATGTTGTATGGCCGAACCGCACTCACTTGAATTTGGGTCCCTCTTTTTATTTATTAACCAATCCCACATAAGTTTAACCATTTAAGAAACCCTAAGTCCACAAAATATTCCCCATGGGGTTCGGCCATACACCATGGTCGAACCCATGGTCCATCATTCTCATCCCATTTACATCTTAGCCATTATTTCCATCAACTCATACTTAGATCCAAAACATAGATCCATAAACACACATGTCATGCATGGATCCACAAATGATCCATCAACATAAAACCCATACTAAAAATCCTTCCATCTCCTAGCATAATCATTCATTTATTAAATCATACATAGATCTCTAAATGACCCTTTAAAAATAGTCTATGGGGTTCGGCCATACACTATAGCCGAACCATGATGTCTCATTTTCCATCTTCTCCTTTAAATCCTTTATAATCTTAGGTCCATAACAAAGTCCCTTTATGGGGAGTTTAACCATACTCTTAGATTCATCATTTAAGACCATCCTCTACCATATTTAAAACCCATTAACCATATTTAAAACCCATTAACATTACCAATATTTCCCCATCACTTGCATGGTCCAAAAATACCTAAGTCCATCAATATCTCTCCATTCTTTGACTTGATCCTTAATTCATTTAAACATGCATAGATTTATGAATGAATCCACTAATATTTCTCCATGGGGTTCGGCCATACACCATGGCCGAACCCATGGTCGTTGGTTCTTCCTTATTTCCTCATTTCGAGTTTATCATTTGCAACATATAAACCTTATTTAAATCACTAACATATTTGCATGATTTTCATCCTTAACACCCTTTAACCAACAATAATCTCCCTCCATTTCATAGCTTGATGATTCATCTCTTAAATCATACATGAATCTACCAAATGATCCATCAAAGGTCCATAAATGGTTCATGGGGTTCGGCCATACAACATGGCCTAACCCATGATGCCATTTTCATCCTCTTTTCTTAAATCATTTATAATATTAAATCCATAACCAAAGTTTTATATTCTTTGATGGGGTTCGGCCATGATGCAAGCCCTTTTTGTTGTACTTGATGGTTCTCATACATACAACTTAGGGTTTGGCCATGCAATGACCAAACCATGTTCCTTGACCATCTTTTCCATGCTTATAAAATCTTATCACGTACTTACCAATTCCTCGACTCCTCCGGTTTCTTTCACTCTTTCTTGTGCCTCCAATCTTCTCCCTCCTTAGCCTCTTCTTCCTCCTTGATCCTTGACCGAGAGTGAGCTTGAGAGGTCTTGAAATGAAAAATCCAAGGAGAGGGTTCGGTCAAAGAGTATTGGTTTGAGAGAGGGAGAAGAGCTTGAGATAGAAAACTCTAAATCCTTTCTCCTTTGTCTTTGAAAGTGGTCGGCCTTTAGTGAGAAGGAGAGAGCAAGATGAAAATACTCTAAGTGTTCCTTGTCTTGAGAGGGGGGATTGGCCAAGAGAGAGAGGGAGAGAGTAAAATGAAACTCCAAGTCCTTTCTTGATCAATGAGGGTCGGCCAAAGGTGGTGTCCTTTGGTGATACCCCTTTTGTAACTCCCATGACTCTTCACCTCCTCATTGGTACTTACTTTGGGGGTTTCATCCCATGAGATGAAACTCCCAACCTTATGCCCCTTGGATTTCCATCATGAGATGGAAACCCTCCATGTCCCAACATGTGCTCTTGGTTAACCTTGTGTAACAACACCAACCTTTCACCTCCCTCATTTAATGCTTCCTTTGGAGTGTCATCCCATGAAATGAAACTCCCATGTCCCCAACGTGTTTCCATTGTATGCTTTGTGTAACAACAAAAAACTCTTCATCTAATCACTTAATTCACTTAAGATGATAGTCCCATTAACTTCCTATTCGACGCATCTCTTTAACTCAACTCATATCTTTAATTCAACTCATTTAACTCACTTAAAATCAACTCATTTCCTTGATTCCATTTCCAATTTAATTCAGCCCCAATTTAATTAAACTTGAACTCACTTGGTAGTCAACCAAGTCAACCATGACCCATTGGGTCCCAATTGGGCATTTGACCCAATTAAATAAATCTTACCCATTTATTTCACTGAAACCTTATCCATAACTCGTTGGGTCTTAATTGGGCAATTAACCGAACACTTTACCTATCTAAGGTCCATCTCCATTAATTCACAAATTAAATATATTCATAACTTGAAAATCCGGGGTGTTACAAATACTCTAAATATGGGTCCAATCCTCTATGGAATCAATGCCCTCTGTGGGACTATCTATCCACGGTATACAATACTCATCCATGGTCACAAAGCCCTCCACGGGAAAATAATATCTATTCATAGAACCGTCACGTCCACCATAAGACCAATACGTCTACCATGGGACTGCTATATCTACCATGGGGTCAATATGCCCGCTATATAATCAATATCTAGGCATGAATCCAATATGTCTACCATGGGAACAACATCCATGGGATTCATCATCCATCCCTGATAACTCTCCATTAGTGAGTATCATCTATCCATGAGTAATAACCATCCATGAATATAACCACTCTATGGGTATAATCTATCCATGGACATAACTCATGCATTTGTAGAACCAATATGTCTATCATAGGAGCAACAGGTCTAACATAAGACCAATACGTCTACTATGGGACCAACATGCCCACCATAATACCAATACGTCTACCATGGGACCAACACGTCTAACATAAGACCAATACGTCTACTATGAGACCAACAAGTCTACCATAATACCAATATGTCTACCATGGGACCAATATGTCTAACATAAGACCAATACGTCAAGTATGAGAGCAACATTTGTACCATAAGACCAACATCCTGACATGAATCCAAACCACAATGGGAACCATCATCCATGGATGTACACATCCATCCCTGTTAACACTCTATCAGTGAGTATCATCTATCCATGGGTAATAACCATCCATGAATATAATCCCTCCATAGGTATAATCCATCCATGGGCACATCATCTACCATGAGATCTTCTATCCGTATGAACAACACTCTAATGAATCACTACGTGATTGTGGCAATAATATCAAATCATCATATCATATCATAAATATACCACGACCCCTATCAAGACTTAGGGCTCATGACTTATTAAGCGGGAGACCCACGACTAGTGTGATCAAGTCTACCTCACCTTACATTTCTTCACCTCATGGGTGATTCAGTCAAGCTATAAGGTGGTCAGACCGCGTCTAACGAACCTAGCACCACCCACATAGGTAAAATATTATCTAGCTCTGCGCATCAACGCACACTAAGTGTATTAAATAGTCGTGAGAGCGCCTTGCAGCGCGTAGCATGTGAGGGATCCACTCCTCGACGGCAACCCTAAAGGACCAAGTCTGTATAGCTGACCCCACCATCCCAAATACCTCTCTGGAAAGGTCAGTCTGTGACGCCCGCCCCTTCTCACTATGCTACTTAGCCGAAAATCAGAGTATATTTTTTTTTGAATTAAAGAGTGACAAAAAGCGCGGGACGTTACGACGCGAGTTAAGTCCGAGCTTCCGCAGCTCGGCCCTTAACTGGCCAACCCTACGTGTGCGTGGAACTAAGTCCACGAAGAACGGTTCACACGTAGAAAGTAAGCTTGCGGAATATTTAACCAACTGCGGAATTATAATAGAGTCTATCCTATCAATTTTAGATAGCAAGGAAGTTACATCACTTAATTAATAATAACACCTCAAAATTATAATGTCCAACATAAAGTCCAACCCATAGCAAGTAATCTAAAATATTACAGTCCAACGAGCTAAGTTTCTCAAATTACATTTCCAAAATAAACTTAAGTAAATAAACTAGCTCACTCCTCCAAGCTCTTACGCTTGGCTCCGGTCACTTCCTTCATTTCCTCCATTTCCTACGTCATCATTTAAGGTGAAAGTAGGGCGTTAGACAACGCGCCCAGTAGGTACTCCGAGTTGGGCCAACACATGGATTAGTGATAACAAAATACATAGGTAATAGTATATCAAAACCATGCAATTAAATACAATGCCATGCAATGGGTGTCATATGCCATGAGTCCCACCCATCATCCATATCACCATCATACAATGTCCCTCTTGATGGAAATGCCTCATCAAGATAATTATAAACACATAGTAACCTTCTTGTTTGAATAACCTCATCAAGGCAATCATATAAACATAGTAACCTTCTTCTTTGGATAGCCTCATCAAGATAATTATAAACACATAGTAACTTTCTTGTTTGGATAGCCTCATCAAGATAATCATAAACACATAGTATCCCCATGTATGTTTATCGGTCGCCCCGACGAAGCATGGACTCCGGTTTCATTTCATCCCTCCCATGCTATGCATGAGATGTAAGTGCAATATACCATATAATAATATTACGAACCATAGCATTAAATCCCATCTTAAAACATGTCATTTGATTACCAAAATAAATCAAGTAAAACATTCATATACACATAATCCATGGCTTACAATGAGGTAGGAATCCTACCAAATACGAACTAGTGTTCCTTTGCATTTCCATCCAAGAATTTGGTCACCAATCAAGCAACGCTTGCGATGTCCCCGTTACCTTATTACCATCAACAAATTAAACCATGATTCAACCATGCCTAAGTCCACCATACATGTCTAAGTGGGTTCGGCCATACACCATGGCCGAACCTCACTAACTAGGTTTTTGAGTCCCTTTTTAATCCATAGATTTTTTTAATCATATGAGTCTAAAAACCAGCAACCCTATGCTTCATTAACCTACACATAAGGTTATCATAGAGGTCCCTAAGTCCACAACCATCCTCCATGGGGTTCGGCCATGGTCTTCTATTTTGGCCTTATTTACATTTTTGCCACTCCTCTTTTCCATGGCTAAGCTCTCATTTTATTTTTACATCCTTAAGTCCATAACTGATCCATAAACATGGATCCATGATTGATTCATTTAATCATGCCATAAAATTTATCAAACCCCTAACAATTTCCTCCATTTTCTTAGCTTAATAGTCATTAATTTTAATACCATGTATGGACCCAACTTAGCCCATAAAATGGCTCATAAAATAGGTCATGGGTTCGGCCATACACCATGGCCGAACCCATGATGTCTTTCCCTCATTTTTTTCTTGGATCTTTTATCACATTTAGATCCACTACAAGGTCCCTTCTTGAGGGGGTTTCAACCATATATTTAGATCATCAATCTTAACCACATTTTGAGTCCATTAACTTAACCATATTCCCCATCACCTCTAGGGTTCCAAACACATCTAAGTTCACCAAAATCTCTCCATGGGGTTCGGCCATACAACATGGCCGAACCCATGGTCCATGGTTTATCATTATTTCCACCCTTTTAAAACATTATTTACAATACTTAAAATCCATTTAAAACTATCAACATTCTTCATCATCTTCCATTTTTTCATCTTTTAAAATTACTAGTACACCTCCATGGGGTTCGGCCATACATCATGGCCGAACCCTATGGTTCATCATCTTCCTTAAAAATCCACATCTAATGGTTAGATTCACTTGATGGGGTTCGGCCATATACCATGGCCGAACCTCATCCAATCCATTGTCCTTATGATCCACATACATGGAACCCTAGGATTTGGCCATGCAAAGGCCAAACCATAATCTTAGACCATACATCTTATTTTAGTCATGCATGTGATCCTTTCCACATCTCCATAACAGTTAGGGTTCGGCCATGCAATGGCCGAACCATGATCCTTGAACCCTTTTTACCATGCATGCATGCATAATCCATATACATACATAGTGTCCTTACCTGTTCCATTATTTATAGCCTACTTTACCCATTAGGGTTTGTCCATTTCTCATCCCCTCCTTGGATGGATTTTAGATCTATGTCCCATGACATTTTGGCCACCAATTAATCCAATAAGGATGGACTCCATGATCTCCTTTTTAACCCTTCAAAAAAATAGAATCTTGTTGAGAACTACTTACCACTCCCATGGCTCCTCCGGTTTCCTCTTGCTCCTCTTGATCCTTAGCCCTTCTTCTTCCTTCTTTCTTCTTGATGTTCGGCCACTATATGTGCTTGATCAAGATGAGATCACCAAGGCTTGGTTCGGCCAATGATTGAGGTAGGTTTGAGAGAGGGAAAGGAGGAAAGAATGGAAAATCTTCTAAGTCTTGATCTTAGGGTGGTGGTCGGCCAAGCTTGGAATGTTCTCCTATTTTTTCTAAGTCTTTGCTTCTTCTTGGTCTTGGAAGAGAGGGGAGGACGGCTAGGAGAGGGAGTAAGAGATGGAGAGATGGAAATGAGATGGGGAATGGGATGGGAACCCTAGACTTTTCCCATCTTGCCTTGGGTAGCTTGGGTTAGACTCTACCCTCATTAAGGTGGAGTCTTCCCCATAAGCCCTTTGACCAAACCAACTGGGGGGGGTGTATGTCCTTGCATGCCCTTAATCCTAGGCCCCTTGTCCCTTAGTGGTGGTGGTTGGGATGAGGTGGAAGTACCACCACACAATGGGTCAATGCATGTCCAATCTAGGCCCCCATTTCATGGATCTTGTCTTAGCCATACCACTCTTTCATGGCCAACGGTTTTGGTGGGTCTAAGTTTGATGGTTTGGGTGGTTTCTATGAGATGAAACCACTCATTGACTCACCCATTTATTTAATTTGATATCTAAGTTAGGTTATTTAATTTCCATAATTTAATTCCATTTATTTCCCTTTAAATTTTCCATGAATCCACCCATGGTTGACCAAGTCAACCATGGTGGCCGGCCCCACCAATGCCTTAGCCCACCCGCCACCTCACTTGATGATGTGGAGGTGGGTCCCACTTGATCATGCTACCTTGATTTTATTCCCACTTAACCTAGGTGATTTAAATTAATTTAACTCAACTTATTTTCCTTTGATCCTCCTTAATTCCCTTTGACTTATCCATGGTTGACCAAGTCAACCATGGTGGTCAGCCCCACCTAAGTCATGGTCCACACGCTACCTCACTTGATGAGGTGGAGGTGGGCCCCACTAGACCATAACATTTGGATAATTCTAAATTTAACTTAGGTGATTTTTAATCACTTCAATCCATTCCATCTAATTGGATCATCATTGGCCCATGGCCTAATTAAATTCCACTTCCTACCCATTTACCCTAATGCATAAACCCTCTTGACCCATTGGGTCCCAAATGGGTATTTGACCCAATTGACCTTCCTTGACCCAATTAACCATCATTGACCCATTTAAATGAAATTAATCCCATCCTTGGTCCATTGGACCTTGCTTGGGTCATTGGCCCAATTTTGATCAATTTAACATCCATTCCATCAAAATTCTTAATTTCACTCATTAAAATAAATAATAGCCAACATATGTATTGATTTAAAAATCATCCGGGCTATTACACAGTCAACCATCACAATCACGTGAGTGACGTACACATACCACGTCTTAATATCAAGTGACCAAGTCACATATACATCTCAATGCCACGGTTTCTGTATTCGTATCGAGGTCCCCGTAGTCTCACAGCTACTCTAGACCTTACTCATGGAATCTATATACTTATCTCATCCTTCTAATTATACAAATGTGAGACACAATGATCTACTGATCGGACAATTTTTTTTTTCAATGGACTAAGGCATAACGTTATCAATATCACATGAGGGACATACCCATACCACGTCGCAATCATCAATACCACATGAGGGATACGCCCATACCACGTCTCAATATAATTAATATCACGTGAGGGACGCACCCATACCACGTCTTAATTAACAATATCATGTGAGGGACACACTCATACCACGTCTCAATATAATCAATATCAATTGAGGGATGCACCAATACCACGTCTCAATCAACAATATCACGTGAGGGACGCACTCATACCACGTCTCAATATAATCAAGTGACCTAGTCACATACATCTCAGTGCCAAAGTCATCATCTATCCATCTTAAGAATTTTCACAGTTCTCTAGCAACTCTAGGCTTCACTCGAGTAACAAACATATGTCTCATCATATCGAAACTCCCAAGGCATCATAACCTCTTCGGGCCACCTTCGAGGGATCCAACATCTAGCATTAGGGTCTATATTAGGGAAGGTATATCCCACCAATCACTTTCTACCCTTCACATTTGCTCAACATCTTACATTATCATTAATATAAATGAATGACACAATGCATCTTTTGATCGAGGTAAGACACAATGCTCTTAGTTGCCTACGTACCACATAGTAGATCAGATCAACCGTAGTTCATTATCTTCACATTTGGGTTGACATTGGGGGTGGTCATACTTTTACTTTGGGAAAATCAAACAAGTCTTTCTTAGCATTTACATTGCATTCTCAATCATGCTAGCCCATCTCCATTGTAGCACAAGTTAACCCTGTAATGCCCCGTCCCGCTACGGGCGCATTATCTCCGAAATAACTCAAATCAATACAAAAGGACGGATATCGGGCATTTTTTTTTAAACGGGATAACTATCTCCCGCTCAACAATTTGATAAAGGCCAAACCAACATGATAATGTATATCAAATAATCACCGACTGTTCAATACAGATATACATTTATCCAAACAAAACATGTGATAATGGGTCTATATAAACAAGAGTCTCTCAAAATTAGAGCATGTATAATATGGGATATTAACTATTGCCAATCTTCTCCGGGTACCTCTTCAAAGGGTCCGCCTGGCCCCTCTGCAACCGGGATACCTGAAAGGTAAAGGGTGAGCTAACCAGTCCAGTGAAGATCTATCACGTGACAGCAACATAACAGATACCACATGTATTAAACAGAGTAAACATCATAATAAAAAGAATGTCTATGTTCAAAAATACTATTGACCAATGGTCCCACTGACCGGTCCGGGGCATCACCTCCATAACTCACAATGACTCAGTAACAACTCCGGTCTCCCTTACCGATACAAACGAGAGACCATATAATATACAACTGCCTCAACTGCCAGAATGCAACGGGAAAACCCACATCTCCTATGGGGGTCTCAACCGCCGGAGCATAACAAGGAAGCCAATCTCAAGAGCAGGCACCTCAACTGCCGGAACGCAACGGGGATACCCACATCTCCTATGGGGGTTTCAACTGCCGGAGTGTAACGGAGATGTCCTCCCAACAATCAACATCATCATATCATCGTAACCATATACACATATAAATGGTCCCTCTGTTACGACACCCAACGACACGACGTCCGTTGCAAGTGATATCATGATCGTACATAACATATACACACATTCCAATTTAGTTAACAAAAATTAGTATCATACTCTATCATGTAAATCAATAGCATATAATGAGTTACTTAAAACACACGTCTCCATGTCCGACATGTGATTACGTTTGCATCATGCGTAAACACACAGTGTATCATCAACACCTTCCAAGTATTATATTCAATATCCAACACGTATCTTACTCTCAGCATAAATTTGTCGTATGTTATAAATAAACACACAACGAGTGTAACACCCGCCCTTTTCACTCTAATAATCAGAGCTTAATTTTTTTTAAAAATAATAATAAACAAGTGATCGGAGCGGGACGTCAAGACGCGAGTTAAATTCAGACTTCTAAAGTCCGACCATTAACTGGCCAAGCCCATGTACGTATGGACTAAGTCCATAAGAATCGATCCACACATGGTACAAATAAAACTTGCGGAATAAACTTAATTTTAATCCAACTGCGGGTTTATAATAGATCCTAAGACTACTCCATTTTCCATTATTATATAGCAAAGTACATTATCATCCAAAATTACCAAATAACCTTAAAGTAAGCATTCATTCTAAACAATCCAAATCCTACCAACCATAGCAAATAGTTAACTACATTATTACATGCCAACATCATCTAACTATCAAATTAAATTGTCCTAATAAACTTAAGTAAAAAGTCCATAAATCAAAATCCATTCAAAGCCCAACTCCTATGCTTGGTTTCCTTCATGATCCTCATTCTTCCCTTTTCCTGCGTCATCCACTAAGGATAGAGATAAGGCGTTAGATCAACGCGCCCAGTAGGTGTTTCCGATTAGGGCTACCACAAGGTTAGTATAAAAACATGCAAATAATATAATAATACATGTTCATCAAAATCTCATAAAAACAATGTTATGTATGTAATGCACATGTAATGAGTCCCACCCATCACAAATATACAGTCTCCTCTTGACGGGATTCTCATCTTCAAGGTACCCCATAGTGGTCTTTCCTACGCCCCGACGGAGTGTGGCCTCCGGATTCCTCTTGATGGGATTCTCATCATCAAGGTACCCCACAGTGGTCTTTCGGTTGCCCCGACGAAGTGTGGCCTCCGGTTTCCATAATCACCACCCCATGCCATGCATGAGATGTCCATGAGTTCATGCCATTTGTAAACACATCTTAACATACATAACCACTTTGAAACATAATAACTTAACATATAATTCATCAAAATTATGATAAAACATCAAATATAAGTGTGGTTCAAAAAGGTAGGAAACCTACACAAAGTTCACTTAGATTGACCGCTCTTTAGAACCGTCACCCTTTCACGACTTGTATACCGTTCAAGAAGTCCCGTTACCCTATTTATATAGCAGCAAGTCAAACATATGTCCATATAATTTCCAACTTAGTCTAAGTCCCAAAAATCAATTTGTGGGGTTCGGCCATACCCCATGGCCGAACCTCACCCACTTAAATTTTGGTCTCTCTTTTATTTAACTAAAACCATGCCAATAACTTATATATAAACCCCAATCCACCAAATGCAACCTTGTGGGGTTCGGCCATACACCATGGCCGAACCTCACTTAATTTTGCTTTAATCCCTTCTTTGTATTCTTAAGCCCAAACACATCATTCAAATAACTTAATCTTCCAAATGAACCTTGGTAGGGTTCGGCCATACAACATGGCCGAACCTTACCACTTTGGTTTTGGCCCATCTTTCTTTTGAACATTTCATTCATTATTACAATCTTGCCACTAGCATAACCCTTTGTTTAATTTTGCTTTAAAACCAAAGTCCATATCCAATCCACCTTAGTGGGGTTCGGCCATACAACATGGCCGAACCTCACCATCTTAATTTGGTCATTTAAATCCTTCATACGTGTATCTCCATTTGATTTTGCCCAATTTCATTATAAGTTAACCTCATAGTCCATCAATGACCATTAGTGGGGTTCGGCCATACTACATGGCCGAACCTCACCAAACTGATTTTTGACCCTTTTTCCATTATCTTTGATGGCTGATTATTTACTTATACTAAGTCCATAGGTAAACATATGTGATTCTTAAATTAAGAGCATATAATCATCCATAATTTCCTACCATGTTCTTACTCCAATTAACCCATAAAAACAGTCTAAGGGGTTCGGCCATGTCTATGGTTCTCTTGACTCAATCATTCCATCATTTATCCATGGTTAATGATCAACAACTTAGCCATGATAACAACATGGTTCAACCATGCAATTGTCGGTCCAAAACAATAACCTTATCTCCATTTAAAAATCCTTTAAACCTTCAAAACATGGTATGGTTTTTATCTCTCAAAAACCATAAAAATTACCAAAGCTTTTCATGGGGTTTGGCCATCCAAAGTGGCCGAACCCTATGATCCATGTGTTACCCTTTTTAAACAGCATAAACCATGATCTAAACCTTTGATAGATTAGGCCATACAATGGCCAGATCATGTTCCCTTAACCATTCTTTTTAACAAGTGTTTATTGAGCACTTACCAAAACCGCGACTCCTCCGGTTCTTTCACTTCTTCTTGATCCTCTCCTTCCTTAGTCCTTCCTTCCTTCTCCTTTAGCCGAGTAATGGAGGTTTTAAACCTTGAGTAATGGAGGTTTTAAAATTGTAAAAGGGATCATTGGGTTCGGCCACCTTGGAGGGCCGAACCCCATGTAAATAATTGGGTGGTTTTGATGTCTTTGAAACATAAAAACCATGAAATTTGTGGACTGTTTTAGATGTTTCTTTAAGACTTAAAATGCATGTTTTAAAGAGTATTAAAACATGGACTTGAAGGTCATGAAGGACTGAAGGTATCATGGGTCTAAACCATGGATATAAATTGATGAAATGGTATGACATTTTTATGAAAGTATTTGATGACTTTGTGAGATAAAAACCATATAAGATTATGGTGTTCTTATGGGAATTAAATGAATTTATGTTTACTGTTTTTGGTGGGTCAATATACGGCTGAACCATGTATTGTTTATGGTTGAATTAGCATGTTAAAACCATGAGCAATCATGGTGAATATTGAACCAAGTGAACCATAGGGTTCGGCCATGGGTATGGCCGAACCCCATGGACCATGGTATGGGTTAAAAGGACTAAGTTTATGGGTAGTATTTGTTATTGCTTCCATGATTTTATAAAGGGTTTAAAATATCCCAATGGAGAACCATTTGGTGATGGATAAAAGGGATTACAAGGTTCGGCCATGTATAGGGCCGAACCCCACAGAAATGACAATGGTTTTGATATGGCTTAGCCTAGTGGCAAAGCTGTAAATACGGGTGATAATGTAAATATGGATAGAGAAAGTTTAAAAGGACATGAAAGAAGGGTTAAACCAAGGTGGTATGGTTTGGCCATGGTGTATGGCCAAACCCTACCAAGACATGTTTAAAGGGTTAAGTATTTAAGAATTGATTAAATGAAAAAGGAGATTAAATCCTAAGTTGGTGATGTTCGGCCATGGGCATGGCCGAACCTCACAAGATGACTTTTGGGTTTTAGATGTGAATGAATATTTAAATGATAGTATGATTTACTTATTGTTATATGGACAAGGTAACGGAAGTTGAACGACGTGCGAGTCGTGACCGGGTGACGCTAAAGAAAGAACGAACACTGAAGTAAATCTTCAGTAGGTTTCCTACCTACTTGTAACCACAGTTTTATCCTGGTTTTTATGAGACTCTTGTTTATTTTATTGGTTTTGAATGATGGATATTATTTACATGTTTTATATGTACATTGGCATCTCATGCATGGACATGGGATGATGATTGTGGAAACCGGAGCCCACACTCCGTCGGTATGCCTGTGATACAACTATGGGGCCTCCTTAGGCGATGAGGGTCCCACCAGGAGGATTATCTGTCGGTTATGGACACCGGAGCCCACACTCCGTCGGAATACCCGTGATGCAATTGTGGGGCCTCCTTAGGCGGTGAAAGTCCCGCCAGGAGAATTAATAGTTGATATGAGACACGTCAAGTGATGGCTATATGTATGTGTGATGGGGTGGGGCTCATTACATTTGCATACATACATAGCATGGTTTTATATGTTTTTGATAATCAGACATTTGTTATATGCATGATTTATAAGCTAACCTTGTGGTAGCCCTGATCAGGAACCTACTGGGCGCGTTGATCTAACGCCCTAATTCTATCCTCAGAGGAGAATGCAGGTACAAGGAAAGGGAAAGAGAAGGTCGATGACCAGGCGGGGAACCAAGCCTAAGCACCTGACTGTTGATTGAGATTTCTTTATTACTGTCTTTTAGTTATATTTTGTGGACATGTAATAATTTAATACCTTGCTATGGTTTGTCTAGGATATTAACAATGGATGGTTGGTTTATGTTATTTAATTAACTGAGACTGGTACTTGCTATCTATTCAAGCTATTTTAGCAGTTAGTCTACCTTATTCCGCATGTCATTGTATAGTTCCATGTGTGGTTTGTTATCGTGGGTTTAGTCCATGTACACATGTGCGGCCAGTTAAGGGTCGGACTTAGGTAGTCCGGACTTAGCTCGCGTCGTGACACCGCCCGCTCTCTGCCGTTGTTATTTTATAAATAATTAAAAAAAAAAAATTAGACTCTGATCTTATCACGGAGAGGGCGGGGCGTTACAAGACTGATCTAGCTTGGAGACTCCTTGAAATGGTTTAGCCAAAATATTGATTTGATAGAGAGAGATAGAAATTTGGCCTTGGATGAGAGTGATAAACCTTGATGCAAAACTCCTTTGCTCTATGTGTACTTTGTCTTGATGGAGGGATCGGCCAAGGACTGATTTTGAGAGAGACAACCAGCTAATGTCCTTGGTCTTGAGAGGTGAAACACATCCAAGAGAGAGAGAGGGAGAGAGTGAAAATGAATACTCCTTTGGCTAATGAAATTCAGCCTAAGGTTAGCATTACAGTAACTCCCATACCCATTAACCAAAATCCTTTATATTTACTTGGGGGTTTCATCTATGAAATGAAACTCCCAAAGCATCCAACATCTCCCATGGATTGCATTGTGTAACCTCCCCCTTACCTCCTCCTCTCATTAACGTCTCAAGTGGGGGTTTCATCTTGAGATGAAACCTTTCCCCCTCCTCCAACGTGTAGAGTAGCATTTTGAATTTGAAATGTCATAACCCCTTATGTAACTCCACAAAACAGCAACTCCATTTATTCTCCATCTTTGGAGTTACATGCATGAAATAACACTCCCATGCAATTCCAACGTGCATAACACTTTGAATTTGAAATACTACATCTCACCAAATCTAACTCCCAAAACCGCCACCTCCATTAATTTCTTATCTAGGAGTTACATGCATGAAGTAACACTCCCATGCAATTCCAATGTTTTTCATTGTTTAAAACTTGCAATCAGTTCACACCACTCTCATTCACACACTTCACTCACTTAACATTAATTTAACTCTCTCTCAACTCAACCCATTCATTTAATTTAACTCAACCAATAAATTCAACTCCACCATTGAACTCAACTCATCCAAACTCAAACATTTAATTCATCTTAACCCAATTCAGCTTGAGCTCACCCAATGGTCAAACTTGTCCACAACGACCCATTGGGTCCCAATTGGGTCCTTTGACCCAATTAACCACTTGACCCAAATAAATGTACATTACCCATTTAATTTACTATGATCATTATAACATGTACATTGGGTCTTATTTGAACAATGGATCCCACAATTTTTCTCATCTATGATCATAACCCTTTAATTCATAAGTCCAATGGCATTTTCGTAAATATTGATATATTGAAAAATCCAGGATATTACAACGAGTTGTCATCAAGTTCCAAGCATTGCGTTCGATGTCCAACACATATCTTATTATCTTCATAAATTCATTTACACATTATACTTAAATACATACTATATTACCAAAGTTTCAACATCCTACTAGGTATCCATTCATCCGATCAAAATTTCTCATTAATCGCATATAGTTGATATGAGTACACCCGAATGGGTCCCTTGCCACAGTTTCATTCAACAGTTCCCTTACCGAGTGGCTTAATAAACAAAAGGGCCCCATTCAAGTCACTCCATGTCCAAGATTAAGGGTTAAAAATATATGCGAATGCATGCTAAAACAGTGATAAGTCCCCTCACAGTGAGTGCGGAGTCGAAAATCCAAAGCGAGCAAGCTATTTGAAAGGTTGTAGGGACTCAGTCTGTTGAAATAAGGAAGAACAAATAAGCAATCAGGGTAAAACGGGCTAAAACGAGGTCTAACTAAAATGGACCTAAAACTGGGTTGGGCCCAAAACGGGCCAAAATGGGCCGGACAGGAAAAGGGCTGGGTCAATGAGCTGGATCTGACAGAAAAGGGCTGGGTCTGCTAGAAATGGACTGGGCTAAGTCTGGCTGAGTCAGATCTAGGATTGGGCCCAAGAATTTGGGCCTGAACTAGGTCTAGGTCTGGCTGGGCCAAGACCGAGTCTGGGCCTGAGTGGGCGAAGACCGAGTCTGGGCTTGGACTGAGCCAACTACAATCGGGTCTGTGGGCTGGATCAACCCAGTGCCCAACCGAGTTGGCTCAGAGGGTCGCCCGAGTTGACTCAGTCACTCAACTGAGTCAAAAAGGGGAAGGGAGAAAAATCAGGAGCGAAAAAACCAGGGAAAGGGGAAAAATCAAGGAAAATGGGAAAACCAGGGAAAATGGGAAAATTGCGGAAAATCAAGGAAAACCCGAGAGGGAAGGAAAGGGGTAGATGGGAAAACGAAAAGGGTGGCAAACTTGAGATGGGTTTTCGACCTGAGGGACGGCGTAGACGACGACAAGGAAGGGAAAGAGGGCTTCGCCGCCGAGGGCTGATTGCAAGATCTGGGAGGCTGAGCCGCAACGGAAGAGTAGGAGAAGGTGGCTCGAGGCAACGACCAGCAGTTGCACGAATAAGCCAAGGCGAGAAACAGAAGAAGGAGAAGCACACACACAGAGAGAGAGAGAGAGAGCTACGGGTGAGGGTGCTGCGGCACAGTGTAGTTGGAAAGCTATAATGCCGCGGGAGGGTCTTAAAGAAGGGAGTTTTAGGGTTTCTTTCTTCTTCTTTTTCCAAAAGAGATAAACGGCGACGAAATCGAAAATCCAAAATTTTTCTCTAATGCTGAAAGTTGAGTGGGAAAAATGTTTGATTTTCAACAAATTTTTCATGACTATACATAAAAATTATAAAATTACTAAAATGCACTTCAAGTTTCAAACTCGAAATCAGATAACTGGGGCCCGCCACGGAGCCCACACTCTCCTCACTGCTACTACGGTCTCAAAAACAACACGGAGGTCCGAAATCTCTCCAAAAAAAAATCAGGAAAACTCAGAATGGGTCGTTACAAACCCCCCTTGGTTCTAAGATACTTGACCTTAACTCACTCATATCACTTAGTCTAGCCCTTTACCAACTTCCTTTTCAAAACATGGAAATTCGTTCTACACATGGTTAGGTTGATCCACCATAATCATTATCAACATAGGTACTCACTAGTGATGTACACATCATCACATCATCGAAGCATGGCATTAAAACACATCCATCATGTTTATTATATGAGTTACCCATCTAAGAATTCCAATCACAATCATGAGAATTCATTTGATACATAAATTACTCATAACCATACACAAGTATGGGAATTTATCAAGGCCCTACATTACACATCTTGGGCAATCTTGATTTATCATACATTCTATCATACTTTAACACATCACAAATCTATGAATTCTCCATTATAGTAAACATCTAATCATAGGGAACGTCGGAAACTCATACATATGTATCTGATACAATATATTCACATCAATCACACATAGGCATAAAGAGGTCAAACCATAACCTTACCCAACTATGCATTGGAATGTGCACAAGGCAACATTTAGTCAAACATATTATCACACATCTTGTGATCATGGAATTTTACAAATATTCCCAATGCTCTAAGAGTATGGCATTCTCCAATTTTACCCAATGTTATCAAACACGAATCGTATCGAAATTGGTCTAGGATTGTGAATCGTGAATCGTGAATCGAAAATCGTAAAATCGTATGATTCATATATTCTCTTATTCCCATAGCTATTTTGTTGACCTGAGCTATTACGCGGATCGTTTTGTCTGTCCAGCAGAGGTAGTGAGGAATAATTGGCCTCTAATCGGCCTCAAAACCCTGAATAGAAGTACGGAACTTCCGAAGTCTCACCTTCAAAACTTCTGACGACCGATTCTCGAAACTTTCGAGAGTCGTCTTCTTCCTCTATCACCCATAATCAGTGTAGTGACGGGATGGACAAAGTGAAATTCAAATTAAAAAACAGTGGGCTTTCTGAATTCGTTTTTTGTTTATTAAAGCCTTTTTATCTAAAGGTGACACTACTGTCAAGGGTTTACTTACTTCTACCGATTGCAAATCTAATTTATCAGAGGAAGATCTAGAAATGAAAGAATGCGAAGCAACGATATCAAATAACACTCATGCTAATAGGCTAAAAAGAGTTAGTGTACCTTCCATCACCGTGTTCTCAATTGAATCTTCCATCTGAGTCCCAATTGTGTAGACTCTCCCGTGAGTGGTCTAAAGACGTCCTTGTCCATTCCTATGTGCCACCGAGCCTGTAACACCCCAATTTCTCGATGAAATGGATAATTACCAAAATGCCCCTGATGTGTTAAATTAATTATTTTGTGATGTTAAGTAAGGAAATAGTGGAGCCCATTGCTCAAATTAAAATCATATGAGCACATTATGAATGTTAAGTTTGATTGGTTGGGTAATTTACATCAATTGGGTCAAAAATGGCTAAATGGGTCAAAAGGCCCAAATGGGACCCATCGGGTCTTATTGGATTATTTGACCATTTTGTGAACTTAAATTAAATGGGGTTAAGCTGATTTGATTGGAAATCAAGTGGACAAAAATGGGTAGGCTTGATCCACATGTAAAAACCAATTACAAATGACCAAAATACCCATAATTGGGTCATGGAGTCAAAAACGGGTCAAGGAGCTAAAAGTGGACCCAACGGGTCGAGTTGACTATGGTTGATCGTGTGGACCCTCAAGGGAGCTAAAACATGAGTTAAATCAGTTTGAGTGGAACTGAAGTGAGTTGGAATTAAATCAAGTGGTGAGTTAACTCATGTGCATTAAATGAAATGCATTAAGTATGGTGAGTTGGGTGAGTTGTGATGGAAATCAAAAGGACCTTGAGTTCAAGTGAGTCAAAATGGAAATCAAAGGGGCTGAAAATCAGTGAGTTGAAGTGAATATGGAGTGGTGGCTTGGTCTCAAACCAACCAAAACAAGTCCCACACGTTGGGGACTTGTTTTGGTGATTTCCATGCTAAGTTTAAATGCAAAATGGATGGGATTGAGATGAGATGCATGGAAAGCTGAATGGCTGCATGTGTAGGTGCCAAGGGGTGCCTTGGATAGCACCCAAGACCCATTGTTTTATGCAAGAATTGATGAGGGAGTGGAGGGGTTTTGGGGGCTGAAATACAAAAGGAATGAACCCCATGTTTGGCCGATTTCCACATTGCAAAAGCCTTAGAATTCCCATCTCTTTCCCTCACTCAAGAACACACCTCCTTGGCCGAATTTTTCCTTGGTGATTTCACCATTGGTTCATGCTTCTAATCAGCTGAGACTAAGAAAGAAAGAGGAAGGAAGCAAGAGGGAAGAAGGCAAGGAGCAAAGGCAATAAGAAAAACTTGGAATTAGGTAAGTATTTCCATGGACTTTTGATTAATAAAATGGGATAAATGAAATATGATTGGGCCATGGGTTGGCCGAATACACCAAAGATTCAAAATATGGGTTTTTATGTTTATAAGAGAGAAAAGCATGGACCATAGGGTTCGGCCACTTTGGGTGGCCGAACCCCATGAAATTTGTTTGTTTAAAGTGATGGTTTTTGTAAAATCATGCAAAGTGATGGACTGTTTTTGTATGATTAATTAAACCTAAGATGCAAGTTGGAAGGGTTTTGAAAATCATGGATTTGGAGGTCATGTTTTGGACTATGGAATGGCCGAATGCATCATGGAATAAAACCTTGGATTAAGATTGTTTAAGATGGTATAAATGTATCATTGGGTTCGGCTACATGGGATGGCCGAACCCCATGATCTTATTTGGGTAATTGGATGGTTTGTGGAAGTGTAAAAACCATACAATACTATGTTGATTATTACATGATTTTATGGACATATGATGTAAGTTAAAAAGGGTTCAAAACATGGGCATAGGGTTCGGCCACATTGGATGGCCGAACCCCATAAAAGTGTTTGATAAGTTGGTATGGTTTTTGGTGAGATGAAAACCATACCAATGGTAGAGAATTTTATGTGAAGTATAATGGATAAAAGAACCATTGGGTTCGGCCAAATGTATGGCCGAACCGCATGGAGTAATTTTGGTGAACTAAAGGCTGGATGATTAATGTGAAGGATCGGCCAATGTATGGCTGAATCTTATTAATTCTTATGGTAAGGATATGTGAATGGTTCATCAACAAGAATGGCAAATGGAGCACCAAAATCCAAAGAAAAAAAAAAGGGTGAGGTTCGGCCATGGGTTATGGCCGAACCCCACCAAGTGATTTGAATGGTCATGGAATGTGATTGGAATGGATTAAGAGATCCAAATGGGAAAGGTGAGGTTCGGCGAAGTAGTATGGCCGAACCCCACCAAGGTAGTTTTGTTATGAACCATGGTTTATCAAGGAAAATTAAACAAGGCTTGGCCTAGTGGCAAAGCAGTAAATACAAGTGATTAGGGTAATTATGAATAAAATAACAAAGGACTTAAAGAAGAAGATTCAAACCAATATGGTGAGGTTCGGCCATGCTGTATGGCCGAACCCCACCAAGTGATATTTAGTGGTTTGAAGTGTTAATAAATCATTTGGATGGTGTTAATCCAAAACCAAAGAGATCAAGTTAAAGTGGGTAAGGTTCGGCCATGGGTATGGCCGAACCCCACAAGATGTTTGGGTCTTATATGAGAATGGATATTTAAATATTAGTATGATTTACTTATTGTTACATCACAAGGTGACGAGAGTTGAACGAAGTGCGAGTCGTGACCGGGTGAAGCTCAAAAAGGAACGGACACTTAAGCAAAATTTCAGTAGGTTTCCTACCTACTTGTAACCACAGTTTTACCCCAGTTTTCTTATGAGACTCTTGCTTATTTTATGTGTTTCAAATGATATATTATGCATTAACAAATGGCATACAAGCATTGACATCTCATGCATGGACATGGGATGATGACTGAGGTTCTACAGTGTTGCAATTATGGGTTACGTCTTCCTTAGGCGATGAGAGTCCCGCCAGGAAGAGTAACATGAGGATCATAGTCACATTGGTCTCCTTAGGCGATGAGAGTCCCGCCAGGAGGACTAATACACGATATGAATCAAGTCAGTGATGAAGAGATGGAAGTGTATTGTGAATTACCTTGTCGGTGCGTGGCACGTCAAGTGATAGCTATGAATGTACATGATGGGAGGGTCTCATTGCATGTGCATACTTCATAGCATTGTTTTACCTGTTTTTACTAATCATGTATTATGATATATATATGCATGTTTTATATGCTAATCATGTGGTAGCCCTGATCGGGAACCTACTGGGCGCGTTGATCTAACGCCCTAATTCTATCCTCAGAGGATAATGCAGGTACAAAAAAAGGGAAGGAAAAGGTCGTTGACCGGGAGGGGAGCCAAGCCTAAGCGCTTGAATGTTGGACTGGACTTCTTTTTATTACTGTCATTTGAACTTTATTTTGTTGGACATGTAATAAGTTAATACTTGCTATGGTTTGATTAGATTATTAACTATGGATGGTGGTATACCTTAATTAGCATTTGAGACTGTTACTTGCTATCTAGTCTTTCTATTCCGCAGTTAATCTAGTTATTCCGCATGTTGTTATTAGTTCCATGTGTGATTCATTATCATGGTCTAGTCCATGTACACATGGGTGGCCAGTTATGGTTCAGACTTGGGTAGTCTAAACTTAACTCGCGTCGTGAAGCCGTTCGCTCTCTTCCGATATTTTATTATTATTTAAAAAAAAAAATAGACTCTAAAATCTCGGAAAGGGTGGGGCGTTTCAGTTGGTATCAGAGCGAAACGGGAAGTTGAATCATCAAAGGAAGATTAAAACGGTTTCATGTCTCACTGACGGATAAGAATCCCAACTGACCGACTTTTCGGAGTCCGCTGACTGGGGGCCGGATTAATTTACTTCGAGTGACTCAGACTGAACAATCAATCTGAGAACGACAATGAAAGATAGCAAAGTAAAGTATAGTCATCATAATTGGACATATCAAACATAGCAACGTAGGATGCACTCCCCTGAAACTCCCACACTGAAAAACAAACAACAGGAATTTAGAGTCCCCAGAAACAAAAGAAAACAAAGAGTGTTGATTTGGCAATCTTCCCAAACAAAGTACATGATATTATGCATGATCAAATTCCCTGAAAACCAAGAGTGGTTAATTTAGAATTATTGTTGAAAATTCTTGTGTTTGAAATGATGTGGCACAGATATGTCAAGCAACAAGGAATACACTGAGTTATGGGATAAAGGGATACCTAGTTGTCCGGTAGATTTGATATCGACTTCCAACAGTATCAGCATGGAAGTTAATGTGGACCTTCAGGAGGGACCTCCTGAGGAAGATGATATGGACTTAGCACCTGTTCCAAAGGATCTGATGGATGACATTCCTGGGATGGTGGAACCTCCTGAGGAAGAGGAAGAGGATCTAGCACCTTATCTGGACGACCCTATGGCAGATGTTCCTATTATATTGGAATCGCTTGGGGAGATAGATCCCTACGATACATGTGAGTTGTGCAATCAAGATGGGCACAACTGTAGGTATTGTCCTCACCCTTTAGGTGTTGTCTGCCCGTTCTGTGGACTGCATGGGCATGGAGAGGCGAGGACTAATTGTCCTTATATTGGAGGACCTAGATTAATACACTGTACAACATGTGAAGTATTGGGGCACACGGCGATGACGTGTCCTGATAACCTTTTCAAGTTCGCTTTTGATGAGGAGTCTTCTACGGAAGACTAGGATAGGAAGTAATATGAAGGGTATTAAAAAGAGGATTATTTTGTAAGGGTGCATATTTTGTTATACATAGGGTTTTGTTTCACCCTACCCACCTTTGTACAAAGATGAAGTTTGAATTTATATATAATATGTGATTTTATGATTTTATAAGGATTCATCGCATTTAATGCATATTGTTAATGGAAACTAAGTCTATGATGTTTCCATGAATTAGGAATAAATGACGCCACAGAAAAAGGTTGTAAAGGATCCGAAAGGAAAAGAAAAAGTCTTACAAATCAAATTAGGTGAGGGGGTATCAAAGAGAAGGACCCGACAAGACAGTAAAAAGAAGGATGAGGTGTTAATAATCACACCACAAGGGAGGGTGGTACACGAGAAGGTGCCATCGGTACATGATGAAGAGCGAACAATTCCTGACGAGGAGAGGTCAGTTCATGAACGATCATGCGATGAGGAAGAGTCACAACATTCCCGGCGAGAGGAGGGGGATAGTGACCCTACGTATCAACGGGACGAGGGGGAATATGACTCGTCATATTGACGAGAGGAGGAAGAGAACAGCAATCTGACTGTACCCTATGTGCCTCCTGAACTGCACAACTTGGTACAAGCTGTAATAACATCTGTCCTCCAACAACATATGAACGGAGGGGGAAGCACGAGTGAAAATAATGACCGTAACATGGTCAGAGATTTTCAACAACAGCGCCCACCCTACTTCAAGGGCAGAGAAGGGCCTGTCGGAGCCGAGAGCTGGTTGGAGAAGATTTCTCACATACTAACTCTTTTGAATATCAAGAGTCATGCTCACAAATTCCTATTGGCCACGTCACAGCTGATAGATGACGCTGTCAAATGGTGGAAAGTAGTGGACAAACAGCAGACACTTGTGCCAAGAAGAGAAAGAATTGCTATGACCTGGGAGCAATTCTCAGCGACATTCTTAGAGCGCTATTTCCCGGAGGAAGAGAGGGAACGACAGATTCAGGACTTTATGACATTAGTACAAGGCACGATGACGGTGGCTGAGTACCACCAAGAGTTTCTCAGCCTGTCAGTCTATGCATTTTATGTGGTGGACACGGAATATCGGAGGGCTCGCAAGTTCGAGCATGGGTTATGGCCAAACATAAGGGCCAGGGTAACCGTGTTCAAAGCAGCCACGCTGGTGGAAGTGGTCAGCAGGGCAACCATTGTGGAATAGGAAATGGCAGAATTTGCAAAAGTGGACAACCGCCGAGCTCCGAGTGGGAGGGGTGCGTACCAACCCAACAAGAGGTTCAGATCGAACTTCAGCAGACCTTCGTCTGTTGGACCTAGTGGGGGCTTTCGCCCCAACCAGCCCACTCAAACTGTAGCAGCCACTCAAGCTTCTCGAGGAGTGAACACCTGTTTTCACTGTGATCAACCAGGTCACTACAAAAAGGACTTCCCAAAGCTCAACATGCTGTCATACTCTAGAGGATCATCTCGTCCGCCAACTAGACCGGTAAACTCCAGAGGAGGCAGAATGCAAAGTCGGGGAGGCCGAGGATCTAACCCTGTTGGAGCTGGACGATTATTTACTCTAACTTCTCCGGAAGAAGAGGACCATGCTGTGATACAAGGTATGGCGGTAGTGAGTAGTTCTTATCCATATGCACTATTTGATTCTGGAGCATCACACTCCTTCATAGCTGCATCATTTATTACTGCTACCTGTACATTAGTTCAAAGATTAGCCACAACACTTACTATTGTATCCCCTATCGGAGATTCGGCATTGGGACTTATATGTACGGCGGTTAACACCGAATTAGCTGGACTCAGATTTGAGTTCAATTATCTAGTGCTTGACATGTCTGAGTATGATATAATATTCGGCATGGATTGGTTGGCTAAGTTTCATGCCAACATCGACTGCTATCGCCGAAGAGTGACATTTATGTCACCCGAGGGCAAGCAATATGTAGTCCGCGCAGATAAACAAAGTGGATTACAGGAAGGGTTAATGGTATTGAAGAATATCACCATAAATAAAGCTCCAGTTACTGAACTTCCGGCAATTGTACAAGAATTTGCGGATGTATTTCCAAAGGAACTCCCTGGTTTACCACATATGAGGGAGATTAACTTTGAGATCAAGTTGTACCCTGGCACAGCACCAGTGCCGTTACCACACTATCGGATGGCACCAGTAGAGATGTCGGAGCTAAAGAAGCAGATTGACGAACTGCTTAGGTTGGGTTGCATCCGGAACAGTACATCATCATGGGGAGCACCAGTGCTGCTTGTGAAGAAGAATGATGGTTCACTACGGATGTGCGTGGACTATAGGAAGCTGAATCAGCTAACAGTCCGGAATAAATACCCTCTACCCAGGATCGATGATTTATTTGATCAATTGAGGGGTTCTAGCCATTTTTCGAAGATAGATTTGATGTCTGGTTATCATCAAATATGGGTTAGGGAGGAAGATATAGAGAAGACAGCCTTTCGGACGCGGTATGGACTGTTCGAGTTCGTGTTCATGCCATTTGGACTCACAAATGCGCCGGCTGTGTTCATGGATTTAATGAACAGAGTCTTCCGTCCCTATTTGGATCAATTTGTAATCGTATTCATTGATGATGTCCTGATCTATTCTAAGAGTCAGGAGGAACATGCAGAACACTTACGTATAATTTTGAATACGTTGAGGCAGAATAAGCTATATGCCAAGGCCAGTAAATGTGAATTCTGGTTATTCGAGGTCAATTTCTTGGGGCATGTCATAACAAAAAACGATATAGCCGTGGATCCAGCTAAAGTGGCGGCAGTAAGTGAATGGAAAGCGCCAAAGAATGTGACCGAGATCCGCAGTTTCTTAGGATTGGCGGGTTATTATCGAAAATTTATCATGGATTTTCCAAAATTGCAACCCCATTGACTCGACTCACTCAGAAGGGAGTCAAATATGAGTGGACAGATCTGTGCAATCGGAGGTTTGAGGAACTGAAAAGTAGACTTACCACTGCTCCTATTTTAATTTTGCCGGAAAGAGGCAAAGGATATGAAGTACAATGTGATGCTTCAGGAGAGGGACTAGGGTGTTCGCTCATGCAACGTCATCGTGTGGTGGCTTATGGATCAAGGCAGTTGAAGGTGCATGAACGTCTCTATCCCACACATGATTTGGAGCTAGCTGCAGTGGTCTTCGCCCTTAAAAGTTGGAGACACTACCTCTATGGCGAAAAATTTGAGGTATTTTCTAATCATAAGAGTTTAAAATATTTATTTGATCAGAAGGAGCTCAATCTAAGGCAGCATAGATGGATGGAGTATCTGGCGGATTATGAGTTCGAGCTTCGATACCATCCAGGCAAGGCGAACAAGGTGGCGGATGCTCTCAGCCGCCTATTTCATGCATCAGTCGCATGCTTGATCAGAACAGAATGGGAGATGCTGCACACCATTCGAGAGTTCAATCTTCATATTAACAACTATGGGAGTATGTATAATTTAATAATACAATCTAACATGGTCACCAGGATTGAACAAGAACAAAGGACATACCCGGAAGTGGAAGACATATGGGCCAAGATGTCCAATGGCGTAGACATACCGGAATGGGAATTAAGACCGGGTCAAGGTCTTTTATTCCGGGGAAGAACATATGTGCCAAAGAGTTGCAGGAAAGAGCTACTGATTGAGACACATCAATCCAAGCTTTCTATCCATCCGGGCAGCACCAAAATCTACCATGATCTAAAGAGACATTATTGGTGGCATGGACTAAAAAGGGATGTGGCGGAATTCGTGGCACATTGTCTAACTTGTCAGCAAGTTAAGACTGAACACCAAAAGCCACCAGGGTTACTCAAACCCTTAGCAGTGCCAGAATGGAAATGGGAACACATTTCCATGGACTTTGTAATGGGGTTGCCGAGGTCTTCAAAGGGCAATGATGCCATATGGGTCGTAGTCGACCGCCTGACCAAGTCCGCACATTTCATTCCTATTAAGATGACAGATTCATCTGAGACATTGGGTCGGCGGTATATTAAAGAGATCATTCGGCTACATGGCATTCCCCGAACGATAGTATCGGACAGAGATGGCCATTTTACCGGCAGAGTATGGCAAAGTATGCAGTCAGCCATGGGGACAGATTTATTGATTAGCACCGCTTTCCATATACAGACTGACGGACAGTCAGAAAGGACGATACAAACCTTGGAAGACATGCTGAGAGCATGTATGTTAGATTTCAAGGGTGGATGGGAGGACCACTTACCACTAGTGGAGTTCTCGTATAACAACAGCTATCAGGCAAGCCTTCAGATGGCTCCATACGAGGCGTTATATGGTAGACCGTGTAGGTCGCCAGTGTGTTGGACAGAGGCTGGAGAGCCTGCATTGATCGGATTGGAACTAGTCACAGAGACTACTGCACAAATTAAGTTGATACGTCAACACTTGTTGACTGCACAAAGTCGGCAGAAGAGCTATACTGATAAAAGAAGACGGTTTCTGGAATTTGAAGTGGGAGACATGGTATTTTTAAAGGTCTCGCCACAGAAGGGACATATGAGGTTTGAAAAGAAAGGAAAACTGTCACCAAAATTTGTTGGACCGTTTTCCATCATGAGAAGAGTGGGGGAGGTGGCTTATCAAATAGCACTCCCATCGCAATTAGCAGCTCTACACGATGTGTTTCACTTGTCGATGCTAAGGAAATACAATCCGGATCCGTCCCATGTTTTGAATGTAAAGGATATTGAAGTACAAAGCGACGTGACATACGTCGAAAAACCGGTCAGGATAGTGGAGACCGAACAAAGGGTGTTACGAAACAGAGCGATTCAGTTCGTAAAAGTGGTATGGGACCGTCATGGTGATGAAGAGGCCACATGGGAACTTGAATCGGAGATGAGAACAGCTCACCCCGAACTATTTATGTAATTATTTGAGAACCCTACTTCGCTCGATTTTCGGGAAGAAAATTTAAAAAGAGGGGTTATATTGTAACACCCCAATTTCTCAATGAAATGGATAATTACCAAAATGCCCCTGATGTGTTAAATTAATTATTTTGTGATGTTAAGTAAGGAAATAGTGGGGCCCATTGCTCAAATTAAAATCATATGAACACATTATGAATGTTAAGTTTGATTGGTTGGGTAATTTACATCAATTGGGTCAAAAATGGCTAAATGGGTCAAAAGGCCCAAATGGGACCCATCGGGTCTTATTGGATTATTTGACCGTTTTGTGAACTTAAATTAAATGGGGTTAAGCTGATTTGATTGGAAATCAAGTGGAGAAAAAATGGGTAGGCCTGATCCACATACAAAAACCAATTACAAATGACCAAAATACCCATAATTGGGTCATGGAGTCAAAAATGGGTCAAGGAGCTAAAAGTAGACCCAACGGGTCGAGTTGACTATGGTTGACCGTGTGGACCCTCAAGGGAGCTAAAACATGAGTTAAATCAGTTTGAGTGGGACTGAAGTGAGTTGGAATTAAATCAAGTGGTGAGTTAACTCATGTGCATTAAATGAAATGCATTAAGTATGGTGAGTTGGGTGAGTTGTGATGGAAATCAAAAGGACCTTGAGTTCAAGTGAGTCAAAATGGAAATCAAAGGGGCTGAAAATCAGTGAGTTGAAGTGAATATGGAGTGGGGGCTTGGTCTCAAACCAACCAAAACAAGTCCCACACGTTGGGGACTTGTTTTGGTGATTTCCATGCTAAGTTTAAATGCAAAATGGATGGGATTAAGATGAGATGCATGGAAAGCTGAATGGCTGCATGGGTAGGTGCCAAGGGGTGCCTTGGATAGCACCCAAGACCCATCGTTTTATGCAAGAATTGATGAGGGAGTGGAGGGGTTTTGGGGGCTGAAATACAAAAGGAATGAACCCCATGTTTGGCCGATTTCCACATTGCAAAAGCCTTAGAATTCCCATCTCTTTCCCTCACTCAAGAACACACCTCCTTGGCCGAATTTTACCTTGGTGATTTCACCATTGGTTCATGCTTCTAATCAACTGAGACTAAGAAAGAAAGAGGAAGGAAGCAAGAGGGAAGAAGGCAAGGAGCAAAGGCAATAAGAAAAACTTGGAATTAGGTAAGTATTTCCATGGACTTTTGATTAATAAAATATAGATACTAATTTCCTACCCTTCTGGATTATTCCACATATTTATAGCTTCCTAACAATAGTGATACCTCTAAGCTTACTTAGGTTATGTCATATAGTACCCATTCACCACTAAAACATTCACAAGTATTACAAATTTCACCAACCACTAAATTCGATCCCACATGCCTACGTTATCAATGGTTACCACATCATCCGGTTCATATGCCTTCATTAGCAAGCCACGTAGAATTGAAATTACACACAATCATCGAATAACATAACTCATTGCAATGATTGATAATTCACAATGTAGTAACATCATAGGGAATGCTCATGCAATCACTAAATAAAATATTTTCATAAGTTCATGGTCCATCATTCATTCATGCTTTTTAAGGCTATAAACCCATTTCAAGGCCTATCATCACTCGTTCATAATCTACACAACACATTGAGAGAATGCAATTGCATTATACATACAAGATTTTTTTTTTCATACAATATATTAGTCTTTGCAAGCTAGACCCTTTACATTCTCCTCATAATATCATCTTCTCACGAGTTTCATGTGGCAAGTTAACCCATGCATTACGGTCTCTTTCAAGTACATTGTTTATCCAACATCTTTCAAATGGCACTTTGTTCACATGAGAACCTCTTATGCCCCTTCACAAAGCGTTTACATCATCACCCATTATATGTCATAACATAAATCTCTTCACTTGGTCATGACACATTATCAAACCATAGGTTATCACCAATATAAAAACCATTTCTAAAAGCCATTGTACCATCCCCCAAGTATACCCATACATCACATTAACAAATACTCCCCACCCTTTTTATTCACATTTACCTCACTCATAAGCATATGCAACATATACCCCACATCAAAAGTTCATGCCTCTTATCCTCATTTGATGCATGCAGTTCATCATTGTACATTTTTTTTACATACTCTTTCCTCACTTAATTAGTATGATCATAACTATTAATCTTTCCACATTTCATCACCTCATACACTCAACAATAAGAATTCAACACATGTATATTCACATGCACTCACAATACAAGTATGTTTGTGCAATTTAATATCACACTTATTTCCTTCATTTAAAACCCCAAAATCATTAATTATTTTCCAATATAAGGACGGTTAGTCCTCTCTTTCCCGTGTCCATGTAGTCCACAAATCGGGTATACCACTTCAAAAGGGTAGGGGCAATATGTGCAGTTGTGCCCAACCTGGTTACACAACTCGCACATATAACTGGGTTCCAATTCCCCTACCGACTATCTTATCATCAGAAAGTCTTCCACATTCTCTTCAGAAAGAGATGCTAAATCCTCTTCATCTTCCTCGGGAGGTCCCTCCTGAATGTCCATGCTAACTTCTATGCTGGAAGTAGACACCAAATCTATGAGACAGTTAGGGGTTCCCTTATCCCATAATTCCGTACACTCTCCTTCATTTGACATACCTGTATTCATAGAATACAATAGAACCCAAAAATCATCATTGCAATTTCCAATAAAACCAATCTCGGTTTTGGGGAATTTCTTATGTATATCACAATGTATTTTGTTTGGGGAAAGTTGCCAAAGAAGCACACTTGGTTTTCCTTTGTTTCTGGGGGGATAATCTCTAAACTCCTACTGTTTGTTGTTCAACTTGGGGATACTGGGGAAATACATCCTATTTTTGCTACATTTGATAAAGCTATCACTGTTTCATCAATTCGGGGGAAAGATTTCTAAGTGATTATACCTTGTTTTGGGGAAAATTTCGTAAGTATCAATGTTTGTTCCATTTGGTGAGATCGGGGAAATTTTCCTACACTTGATAAATCCATCAATGTTCCATCCATTTGGGGAAAAGTCTAGATTCTGTTTTCTCGTTTCGGGGGAAGTAAGCCCTATTTGCTATGTTTGATAAGTCCATCACTTATAATGATTGTCCTTCTGTTGCTATCATTCCTTTCCGTCGAAAGTTGTCTCAGATTGAATACTTCCGTTTGAGTCAATCGAAGTAAATTAACCCGGCCCCCGTGCAGCGGACTCCGAAGAGTTGGTCAGTTGGGATTCTTAGCTGTCAGTGAGACATGCAACCGTCTTAAATCTTACTTCGAGAGATTCATTCTTCCGATTTCGCTCTGATACCAACTGTAACGCCCGCCCCTTTTCACCGAAATCAGACTCTATTTTTTTTTAAAGTGACAAGGGGCGCGGACGTCACGACGCGAGTTAAGTCCGAGCTTCTAAAGCCCGGCCCTTAACTGGCCAACCCTACGGGTGCGTGGAACGGAGTCCACAGAGAATAGTTTTCCTGTAGAAGAAAGCTCACAAAAAGTTACATTAAATGCAGAAAGACATTACAGACTATCCTACCAAATTTTCTTTTCTAGATAGCAGGGAAGATTTCATCATTTAATTACCAAAATGCCATAACTTCATATGTTTACCACTAAATTCAAAACATAGCAATAAGTCTAAAATATTACATTTTCGACAAGCTAAACTATTTCAAATTACATTATCCAAAATAAACATTAGTAACTATCTAGCACTCCTTTCCAAGCTCCTTAGCTTGGCTCCCGCCTCGTCCTTCCGCTTCGCCACCTCCTGCGTCACCAGCTAGGGTAGAAGTAGGACGTTAGACAACGCGCCCAGTAGGACTCCGAGTAGGGATAACACATGGATTAGTGATAACAAAGCATATAAAAATATTACATCAAAATCATGCCATTGGTACAATGTAATGCAATGGGTGTTTTATGTCATGAATCCCACCCATCAATCTCATCATCGTTGTACAATGCCCCTTTTTCATCCATACATAATGTTCAAAATATAATCCATACCATCATCGTGCCGTGACCCTCTTGATGGAAAAACCTCATCAAGATATGATTCAATCGTAAAATCTCCCCCTTGACGGCAAAGCCTCGTCAAGGTGTCCCCATGCCTGTTCTCGGTCGCCCCGACGGAGCATGGACTCCGGTTTCATTTCATCCTTCCCCTGCCATATTCCTCCCATGCCATGCATGAGATGTAGGTGCCATATGCCATGTAATGAATATAATAACAACCATGACATTTAAAAAAAACCCATCAATCAAACATATGACTTGATTATCAAAAGTAGATCAAGTAATGCCTCAATAAACACATCATAGCTTTAAAAACCCGTTTTAAACCAATTATATGCTTACCAGAGTAAATCAAGTAAAAACCCCTACATAATACATAATTCAAAACCAATATTCAAACAACCCATATAATTTCCAAGATAATTCAAAGCAGCCATCACTCAATCCATGGCTTACAAAAAGGTTAGAATCCTACTGAATACCAACTAGCGTCTTTGTTTCGTTTTCGTCCGATAGTCCGGTTACCGTCACGCGTACTGCCCGCGATATCCAATACCTTATTAAATTTCCAAATCAGTTCAAGTTTTAACCATTTCTAAGCCCATATGAAAAACCGGTCACTATTTAGGTTTTGTGGGTCCCATGTCATCTATTAAACCTTTTAATCCCATAAGTCTTAAAATTCGGCCACCCTAGGCTTTATTAATTACTTATAAGGTTATTACATTAGATCCCCTAAGTCCATGATCAATTTCCATGGAATTCTTGAATTTGGCCACTAATTACGGTTTTGCCTCTACCTCATTTTCCATGATTAAACACTCGTTTATCCATGCATGATTTAATCCATAATTGATCATAGACTTAGATCCTTAACTTAGGTCCATTAATGACCCATTGAACCATGTCATAACATCATTAAAATTATTCTTTTTATTAATTTCACCATTATTAATTTAAACCCATCCATAACCCCATACTTTACCCTTTAAATGGTTCACCAATGGCCATGGGTTCAAAATACTTAATTCATCAACTCTTCCCATGGGATTTACCTCATGTATTTAACTTCAATGAGTCCATTACTCGTTCATTTCCTTTGGAGGCCACGCACACACACCATTCATCATCCAATTTAACCCACCAAAATGGATCACAATTGGGCCATGGGTTCGGCCATCCACCATGGCCGAACCCATGGTGTCCTTTCACCATTTTTCCTTGGATCTATTTACACCATTTAGATCCAAAATAAATCCTTCCTTGAGGTGGTTTAAATCACACTTTTAAACCACTACTCTTAGCCCCATTTGGATCACTACATTTGTTCATTTGAAACCCTAACTCATTAACACATTAATCCATCTTTTCCATCCTTTAAACCCATCATTTGATCACCATTACATCACCATAGGGTTCGGCCATTTACCATGGCCGAACCCATGGTTCATGATTCACCATTCATTGCTCCAAAATACCTACATTCACCAAAATATTAATTTCATCAATCTTCCCATTTTTCCATGGCTTCATACCCTAAAACCCTAATTAACTTCACACACAACAACCTAGGGTTCGGCCATACACCATGGCCGAACCCATGGTTCATAATTCATTCTCTTTTATACCTTCCAATGCCATAAAGTCCATTTGCGTTTTCATCATAAAACCATTTTAAAAACTTACCCAATGCACATAATCCATTTATTTATTTTCTTACCCTAACCCTAATTTACCCATTTAGGGTTTCCTCCATCTTCCACCCTCTCATTTGATGGGTTTAACATCCATGGCATAAATTTATGTAACCACCATTAAATTCTACAAAAATAAATCCCAAATCTTAAACCCTAAAAATCCAAAATTTCTTGTTTAAGAAATACTCACAATCCGTCGTCTCCTCCGACTTCCGCCGCTCCCTTCGGTTCCCTTAGCCTCCTCTCTCCTTCTTCTTGATCTTTGATAGGTCAAGATGCTTGATCAATGGTGACAACCCCCAACCTTAGGATCGGCCAAGGTAGGGTCTGAATTGAGAGAGGGAAGAGGATGGAGATGGGAAAAATGTCTCAAGATCTTTACCTTGAGATGGTGGTCCAACCTTTTCTTCCTCTCCTTGAGCTCTTCTCTTTTCTTTCTTAATTTTCTTCTCCTCTTTTCCTTGCTAATGTGGGACGGCAATGGAAGAATGGGAGAGATGGAGAGAGTGAGTTGAGGGTAAAATGAAAAGGATAAGGTGTAAACCCATCTTTATCTCTTTGGTTAGTTAACCTTCACTTTACATTAACTCTCTCCACCCACCCACAAGATATTTATCTTGCTTTATGGCTTATGACTCCACCCCACTAAGTCCCAACGTGTTTTATTTTTTTGAGTTTGGGATGAGGTGATTTGGTTTTCACCTTTTGACCCCACTTTGACCACCTCATTTGGATAATTTTAATCATTTAATATTTAGATATTTTGGTTACTTTAATTCTCATTTACTTAAATTACCTTATACATCCACCCATGGTTGACCAATTCAACCATGGTGGTCGGCCCCACCAAACCTTGGGTCCACACGCCACCTCACTTGGTGAGGTGGAGGTGGGTCCCACTTGGCCACATCACCTTGGTTTAATTCCAAATAACTTAGGTAATTTAAATTTCATTCCATTCATTCTAAATGAATCACCATTGGGCCCATGGCCCAATTACACTTTCATGTTACCCATTTACCTTAGAGCTTAACCATCTTGACCCATTGGGTCCCAAATGGGTATTTGACGCAATTTGACCATTCTTGACCCATTTAACCCTCATTGCCCCTTTAAATGAATTTAAATCAACTCCATAATACATTGGGCCATACTTGGGCCTTTGCCCAAACTTTGGCCCATTTACCTCTAATCCACAAATTTTCTAATTTCCATCACTAAAATAAATAATATCCACATTTATATTAATTTAAAAATTCCGGGCCATTACAGGCATCTCATGCATGGACATGGGATGATGACTGAGGTTCTACAGTGTTGCAATTATGGGTTACGTCTTCCTTAGGCGATGAGAGTCCCGCCAGGAAGAGTAACATGAGGATCATAGTCACATTGGTCTCCTTAGGCGATGAGAGTCCCGCCAGGAGGACTAATACGTGACATGAATCAAATCAGTGATGAAGAGATGGAAGTGTATTGTGAATTACCTTGTCGGTGCGTGGCACGTCAAGTGATGGCTATGAATGCACATGATGGGAGGGTCTCATTGCATGTGCATACTTCATAGGATTGTCTTACCTGTTTTTACTAATCATGTATTATGATATATATGCATGTTTTATATGCTAATCATGTGGTAGCCCTGATCGGGAACCTACTGGGCACGTTGATCTAACACCCTAATTCTATCCTCAGAGGAGAATGCAGGTACAAGGAAAGGGAAGGAAAAGATCGTTGACCGGGAGGGGAGCCAAGTCTAAGTGCTTGCTATCTAGTCTTTCTATTCCGCAGTTAATCTAGTTATTCCGCATGTTGTTATTAGTTCCATATGTGATTCATTATCATGGTCTAGTCCATGTACACATGGGTGGCCAGTTAAGGTTCAGACTTGGGTAGTCTGAACTTAACTCGCGTCGTGACGCCGCCCGCTCTCTTCCGATGTTTTATTATTATTTTAAAAAAAAATAGACTCTGAAATCTCGGAAAGGGCGGAGCGTTATGGAGCCTCTGGAGGTTTGTTGAGATCCTCTGCCATAGGATGATTGTGTTACAGACTGAGCCAGCCCCGTGTCTTGTGAAGTATGGCCCTGCCAAGATAGGGACAATCCCTAAGTGCATGTCCCATCTGCTTGCAGTGGTAACATGTCCTTTCTCTTAGTGTTGGGCAGGTTTTGATTGTGTGTCCCAACTGATTGCAAGAATAACAAACCAACTATCGCGCGCCTGCTTGACTCGTCTGTCCGGCTGAAGGTTGACTTTTTTTAAAGAATGGCCTCTTGTGATTGAACTTGGCCTTCGTATTAGCAGAGGGTTTCTAGAAACCTTCGGAACTCCTGTTGGTGGAGTCTACAGCTTCCACCTTCGAAGCCCACTCGATGATTTCCTTCAATGTGTTAAACGTCAACCTAGCCACTTGTCGTTGCAGAAATGGACGAAGTGCATTATCAAAATGTTGAATCTTTTCCGTTTCATTAGCCGCTATCCAAGGAACATACTGCATTAGTTCAATGAATTTCGTGGCATTCTGTGCCACAGTATCAGATCCTTGTTGTAAGTTGAGAAGTTGTCTCTTCTTTGTTTCCTACACCATTTTAGGGTAATAGCGAGCGAGGAAAGCAATTGAGAATTCTTCCCAAGTCATGGGCTCATGATTCCAAGTCAAACTCTTTGCTTCCCACCATTCGTAGGTATCTCCTTCCAACTGATAGGTGGCCAAGGTCACCCGTAAGTCCTTCGCAATGGCAAGAGTATTGAGGATCTGGCCAATCTGGGTGATCCAATTCTTTGCCGCACTTGGATCTTCGATTCCAGAAAAGCTTGTAGGGTTTAACCTTTTAAACTCTTTTAGAGCCGCAGTGGCACTTTCTTCTTGGGTCCTTGCGGGGGGATTTCTCATACTTTCGGCAATCCTTTGGAATGCCTCTATCGCTATGCGCACAACCTCATAGGGTATATCTTGATTGGCGCGGGGTTGAGGACTTGTCCTCTTTCCTCGGCCTCTGGTATTTCCGAATGTTTCTGACATTTCTTGTCATTCACATTCGTAAATATCATATATAAATCAAAGGTTTATCAAGATATACCATATGAGTTGTATTATAACATAAAGATGCATCTAATACACAATATCACATAACTTTTTATTACATAGTTTTATTTATACACAGAAATTGGTAGGGTTTTATCAAACCCTTAGTACAACACACACTCATATGTACAGAGTCATATTTGTACAAGTTTTTCTCTCTTTTCCTTCCCTTACATCACCATATCTAATCATCTGTAGAGGACTCCACATCAAGATCATAGTTGAGGAGGATGTTGTGAGGACATGCTGAAGACATATGTCCTAACACTCCACAGGTCAAGAATGGAACTATCCTGGGTCCTCCGATGTAGGGACAGTTCATCCTGTCCTTCCCGTATCCCATATACCCACACACTCGGCATATCATGCCGATGGGGGTAAGGACAGTCTAATTCGAAATGCCCTATCTGATTGCATAGCCTGCAAGGGTATTCTACAATGTTGTCAGCATTTGGGGTGGATGGTGTATACTTAGGCGAGGTTAATTGTCCTACTGATGATGGCATATCTATGACTGACAGTGCTCCCAAATTATCATATTGAACGCTGGAGTTATCGGTAGAGGAATCCAGTACTATTGGGCAACTAGTTGTTCGCTTATCCCATATCTCAGTGTATTCCTCGTTACCTGACATATCTGTCCAACACAATTCATCAAGACTGTTAGATAATGTCAATAACATATACAAACCAAGATTCTATTCTAATCCAAAAATAGGTTCTAAACACGTAATACCCATTATAGTCTTAGAGCCTAAAAAACTATAATACCAAATGTAATGACCCAACTCGTTTAGTTGGCCCGGAATGCAACTAATTTTTTTTGAAAAAAAAAACTTCCAATCAAATAAACTAACTGGGCTGGATCTCCAAGCTGAAGAGTTAAGCCCAGTAATAAAATGTCGCACATGCTTTTCACACATAGACTCAAACATATGTCTACCCATGTACAATACATATCATACAAACAAATATTTCCATAACATGATCACAACATAATCATATTTATTCTAGAGTTGCTAACAGTAACATGGCTGTCTAATACATGCTTAGAATAAGTACCACATGCGGTACTTATACAAAATGTGGTTCATCAACGAACAAAACAACATGAATGAATTTCCCATTCGTGGGAGATGCAAGCAACATCTGCAGTTTTCTCATCCTAAGCCTGCAATGGAGGTTCCTCCTCCTCGGGCACATCTCCTGAAATGTTAGACGTGTGATCTAACTAGCCCAGTGAAGAGAACTTAACATAATACAATAAACAACATCAGGTTAGTATATGTAGATTTAATCAACAATATCATCTCATCATACTTGAAATCATCAGTGGTCAACTATACCAATATATCAAGTCACCAGTATCACTGCCATTGCCACCGTAACACCAAAGCACTACACTAACTATAAATGCATTAAGTCCTGACACAATCAAAATGTAACATCTTGCATGCGCATAAACGACCCAAAATGGTTCCGACAATGCCAATATATGACCTTTATAGTCTGGCCTACTGCTAATATATGACTTATATCGTCCGCCTATTGTAAATAATATATCACCTTCCCTGGTCTACCATAGCCCAGCAGCTAAGTGTACCTGGATGCAGTATCAACATCATAAATGCTCAAATTCTCACATCAGAGTATTTCATCATCAGTATCACAATGCTATATATATGATAAACATCATGAGTATCAATCATCTCATCATACTTGAAATCATAATTGGTCAACTATACCAATATATTAAGTCATCAGTATCACTGCCATTACCACTGTAACACCAAAGCACTAAACCAACTATAAATGCATTAAGTCTCGATACGATCAAAATGCAACATCTCGCAAGAGCATAAACAACCCAAAATTGTTCTGCCAATGCCAATATATGACCTTTATAGTCTGGCCTACTACCAATATATGACCTATATGGTCCGCCTCTTGCAAATAATATATGACATTCTCTGGTCTACCATAGCCCAATAGCTAAGTGTACATGGAGAAAGTATCAACATCATAAATGCTCAAGTTCTCACATCAGAGTATTTTATCATCAGTATCTCAATGCTATATATATGATAAATATCATCACTATCAATCAGCTCATATCAATATATGAAGTATAGGTATATAAGTAGGTTAATCATGTCTAATCCATGAAACCACTCATTGCAATAGATCTACATAACATGATTTACCCATGTTGTATTATTGAGTCTCCTCATTGAAATATGTAAGGTATCGCGGGTATCTGTTTCACACAAATAAGAATTGTAACACCCCAGATTTTCATTACATAAATATATATTGGAATGGTTCATTTAAATTGTGAATGAATGGAAATTGAGATTTAAATAGTTGAAATGGACCTTAGATAGGTAAGGAATTGGGTCAAACACCCAATTGGGACCCAATGGGTCATAGATGAGCTTAAGTGTAAAGTAATTGGGTAAGGTCAAGTGAATGGGTCAAACTACCCAATTAAGACCCAATGCATTAACTCCACCTCATCAAGTGAGGTGTCATGTAAGTGACATGGCCAAGGTGGGACCCAAATGCCATGTGGTGACCAAGTCACCACATGCATGGCCGGCCATGTCAAGGTTGACTTGGTCAACCATTAGTGAATTCATTTGAGTTGAGTTAAGGATTTATTCAATTAAGAAGTGAGTTCAAGTCTTGCATTTAAGATTAAAATACTTGAGTTGAGTTGGGAAATAAGTTCAAATAAATTAAGTGGAGTTGAGTTGAGTTGCCTTGAGATGACTTGAGATGGGAAAATGGAGGGTTTCCATCTCAAAGGACATAACCCATAGAACACGTGGGAAGTCAAAGGGGTTTCTTGGTTTAAGCTAAGGGTCTCTTTGGTTAAGCCAAGGGACACCTTGGTTGGACCAAAACCTTAATGAGGGAGAGTGGAAATTCTTGAATTGATATACAAAGAGACACAAACCCAAGGGGCACATCACACCCCTTGGCCAACTCCTCTCCAATGTAAGCAAAGGGATTTCTTCTCCTCTCTTCTCTCTCTCTTCCACCTACACTTGGAGAACTATTGAAGAGCAAAGGAAAATGAAGGATTAAGGAAGGAAAGGACAGATCTTAAAGAAAATAAGGTGACAAGAAATAAGATATGTTAAAGCTTAGTAACATAGAAATAAGTTTAAGGAAACCATAGCTTGGCCATGGAGTGGCCGAACCTATGGGTTCCATATTTAATTGGTTGGGATGGATGGCAAATTTATTATAAGGCCATGGGGTTGGAAATCCATCCAAGGGATGGTTATGGGATTGAAACAAAAGAACCCATGCCATGATATTAAATAGAATAAGGTGGGGACTGATTTTAAGGTTTCAAAATCAGTAAATCTTAGGACTGATTTTAAGGTTTCAAAATTAGTAAATCTTAGGACTGATTTTAAGGTTTCAAAATCAGTAAATCTTAAGACTGATTGTTGACTAATCTTAAGATCAGTTACTGATAGATTTTGGATCAATTCTAGAACAAGTTGATGGCTGGTTTTTGGGATTGGTTTTTAGACTTCAAATTATCAATTTTGGTGTCTGATTTTAGGACAGATGCTGGCTGATTTTGGAATAATTACAACTAGTTGATGGCTGGTTTTTGGGACTGATTTTCCAGTCTATAAATTGTTAAACTTATGGACTGTTTTAGCTAGTAAAAACGACCACATATGGGACTGATTTCCAATCTATAAACTGTTAAACTTATGGACTGTTTTAGCTTGTAAAAACTACCACATATGGGACTGATTTCCAGTCTATAAACTATTAAACTTATGGACTGTTTTGGCTAGTAAAAACTACCATATATGGGACTGATTTCCAGTCTATAAATTGTTAAACTTATTGATTGTTTTGGCTAGTAAAAACTACAACATATGAGACTGATTTCCAATCTATAAATTGCTAAATTTATGGACTGTTTTGGCTAGTAAAATCTACTACATATGGGACTGTTTTCTAGTCTATAAAATGTTAAACTTGTGGACTGTTTTGGCTAGTAAAAGCTGCCACAGATGGGACTGATTTTCAGTCTATAAAATGTTAAACTTATGGACTGTTCTCGGCTAGTAAAGACCCACCATGGTGGTTCGGCCATGTTGTATGGCCAAACCCCATTGAGGGATGTTTGTTGAACATGAATACACTTAAGAGGAAATGGGACCATAGGGTTCATTCATGTTATATGGCCAAGCCCCATTGAGTATCTTAAACGGGTTAAGGACAAGGAATCCATAAACGCGTTGGGAAACGAACATGGAACTTAGATGGAGATAGGGATGATGAAATTGAGATGGAAAAATCAAACTAATATATATGTTTGAACTTGATAATGTAAAGAGGTTCGCAAAAGGATTGCGATTCGTCTCACGTGACCGTTGGCGTTACCCTTGTAAGATAGTATATTGTACATTGGTAGGATTCTTACCTTATTGAGATATTATGGATTTTATATGATGCAGGTTTTATTCCAACTATGATGTTTATTTTGAGTATAACGAATGATATGTGTTTATGAACTAGTTTTTAATGATATTATGTAAAATGATATGAAATGGCATTTTTGCATTCATATTCTCATGCATGGCATGGGAGGGAATACATGGGACAACAAGCCAAGTTATGAGCTGTCCGGACATGACTTTGGGCTTGAGACTAACTTGTATGAAGTTGTGAACTGTTGATATGTTGGCCTTGTCCGGAATTGCTAGAAATGAGTACGGCGTAGTCTGAGCCAAAGAGCTCCTGGGTAAACAGTCCCGAAACTCTACTCAAAGGGAGGAGTCAACACTAATATATGTGGGGAGGTATAACAGTGACCTGGTTGTGCCGTCACAAAACACTACGAACGTAAATGGCCAAGTGAACACCTTGATGTGGCTTTATTTATCAATGAAACTATTGATATGATTTGTGTTGTGATTGGATATGGAAATTGGGTGAGAGATCATTAGCATATGACACCCATGACATGACACATACATTAGCATGATTTTGATATGAGTATCATGTGCTATTTTTAGTACTATCAGATGTTTTATAGTTTTGATATGATGTACTTATCTTGATTTTTATATTATTCCTATGTGTACCATAACCCTACTTGGAATACCTACTGGGCATGTTGACTGATGCCCTACTTCTACCCTATAGATGATGGAACAGGGAATGACAAAGGCATGAGACACGAAGGTAGCCAAGTGTAGGAGCTTGGGCAGATTTATGTTTATGTTATTTATGTTGATTTTGGAAGATGTATTTGGAGGATTGTTATTTTGGATTGTAATAACTCAGAATCTATTTGCTATGGTTTGATAACGTTTGAGTTTTAAATTGAAGTTATATGGTGATTGACTTCCTTGCTTAATAACGATATGTATATGAATGGTATCTAATTCATATAATAATTCTGCAAATATTTCAGTAATACGTGTGAAATGTTTAAGTGGATTTAGTCCACGCACACGTATTGGTGGTCGGGTTCTGGAAACTCGGACTTGACTAGCGTCGTGACGTTCCTGCTCTCTCTCATTCATTTATAAAAAAAAATATACTCTGATTTTCAACGAGTGAAAAAAGGGCGGGTCGTTACAGTTGGTATCAAATCGAAATCGGAAGTGTTGAGTCTCGCAAAGTAAGATTAATACGGTATCATATCTCACTGACAGATAAAAATCCTAGCTGACCGACTCTTCGGAGTCTGCTGCACGGGGGTTGATTAATTTACTTTGATGAGAATCATACTGTAAGCACTCAATCTGAGAACAACCATTGATGAGAAAAACAACAGCAAGAGAAGGATAATCACTATAAATTGTAGATTTATCAAATATAGCGAAATAGGTTGTCCCTCCCCCGAACAAGAAACATCAAGTGATATCTAGAAAATCTCCCCAAAACAAGAAGTACAATATGATACTTAGGCAATTTCCCCATGAACGAAATACAAAGTGATATATAGGAGAATTAAACATAACTTTCCCCTCCCTATGATGATCGAATCAATTGTAATTTCAAAGTATTTAAACACAAATCCTTAGTAGAAAACTAAATCAACCAATGTTTTGATGACTTAGGAAAATGCCTCCACGAATAAAGAGAAGTGTCCGATGGAACCCGAATCGGAAGATGGAGAGAACAATGTGAATATTCCTGTGGTACCTCCCGAGCTGCAGAACTTAGTGCAGGCAGTAGTCACCTCCGTGTTACTGCAACACCAGAACGATAACGAATGCAGTACTACTACCAATGAAGCCCAGGACCGAAACATGGTCAAAGATTTCCAACAGCAGCGTCCCCCTTATTTCAAAGGGCAAGAGGGACCCGCAGATGCAGAAAATTGAATTAGAAATATCACAAAGATCTTGAAACTACTTAAGGTCACCAATGATAACGATAGAATACTGCTGGTTACCTCACAACTGATAGACGATTCCAGCAAATGGTGGGAAGTAATAGAATGTCAACGAGCACAGATTCCAGTGGCAGATAGAACAGAGACAACAAGGGATCAGTTCTCTGGGATGTTCTTGGACCATTACTTTCCAGAGGAAGAGAAGGAGCGGCAGACACAAGCATTCATATCTTTGATTCAGGGCAACATGACTGTAGCTGAATACTATCAAGAATTCCTCCGTCTATCATGTTATGCTCTATACATGGTGGACACGAAATACAAAAAGGCCCGAAAGTTTGAACGAGGCCTGCAACCAAACATAAGAGCCAAAGTCACTATCTTCAATTCAGCTACTTTGGCAGAGGTGGTTAGTCGAGCTAGCATAGCCGAGCAAGAGCTGACAGAGACAGTTAGGTTTGTGGATAACCGACGAGGTTAGAGTGGGGAAAGTATTTTCCGCCCGCACAAGAGATTCAGACCCAACCTTGGGAGACCCTTACCTTCTACTGGGTCCACTGGAGGTTTTCATCCCAATCAGTCCTCCACATCAGGACCCATCTCTCAGGTTCCTCGAGGTGTTAGTGCCTGTTTTCAGTGTGGCCAACATGGCCATTTCAAGAGGGAATGTCTGGGGTTCTTTTGGTCCTCCAGCTCGACCAGCTCAGTCACAGGCATCTAGAGCACATAACTAGATAGGATGGGCACCCATTCCTACAGGATCTGGACGATTATATACTTTGGTTCCTCTTGCAGAGACAGTGGATCATTCAGTAATTCAAGGTATGGGAGTAGTCGGTAGCTCTTATGTTTTTTGCATTATTTGATTCAGGAGCATCCCAATCCTTTATATCTGCTACCTTCATACCCGCTACTGGTACTTTAGTACAACAACTATCCACTGCACTTACTATTGTATCCCCCATTGGAGACACATCATTGGGTCTGATCTGCACATCCACAGACACTGAACTTGCTGGATTTAGATTTAAATTCAACTATTTGGTACTCGAGATGACAGAATACAACATCATATTTGGCATGGATTGGTTGGCTACCTTTCAGGCCGGCTTTGACTGTCATCTTCGCCAGGTGATATTTTGGTCACCTCAGGGAAAACAGTTTGTCGTACATGCCGACAAATAGAGCATTCCTATGACCAGGAAATTACATGAAAAAATGAACCATCTTGTACTGAACAGCATCAGACTAGACAAGGCGCCAATGGCTGAATTACCTACTGTAGTGAAAGACTACGCAGGGGTATTTTCGACAGAACTACCTAGTTTGCTCCAAAAAGGGAGATTGACTTCGAGATCAAACTTTATCCTGGCACTACTCCTGTATCATTACCGCATTACCGGAAGGCCCCAGCAGAAATTTTTGAGCTAAAGAAACAAATTGATGAGTTGCTCAAATTAGGATGCTTTCGGAACAACACTTCATTCTGGGGAGCACCGGTATTATTTGTGAAGAAGAATGATGGTACTCTTCGGATGTGTGTAGATTATAGGAAGTTGAATCAGTTGACGGTCAGGAACAAGTACCCTCTACCCTGAATTGATGATCTGTTTGATCAACTCAGAGGTTCCAGCTATTTCTCCAAAATTGATCTGATGTCAGGCTACCATTAAATTTGTGTTAGGGATGAGGACATAGAGAAAACGGCTTTCCGAACTCGGTATGGAATGTATGAATATGTGGTCATACCGTTTGGACTCACCAATGCACCAGCCATGTTCATGGATCTGATGAACAGAATCTTTCATCCTTATTTGGACAAGTTTGTAATTGTCTTCATTGAAGATATCCTAATTTAGTCCATCGGAGGAGCATGCTGAACATCTAACAATAGTCCTGGACACCTTGAAGAAGAATAAGTTATATGCCAAAGCAAACATGTGCGAGTTCTAGCTATCTGAGGTCAACTTCTTAAGACATGTCATATCAGCAGAAGGAATAGTCGTGGACTCAGCTAAAGTGGCAGCAGTTAGAGACTGGAAATGTCTGAAGAATGTGATAGAAATCTGTAGTTTTTTGGGACTAGCTAGCTACTATCGGAAGCTTATTATGGACTTCTCCAAGATTGCGGCTCCACTCACCCGACTAACCCAAAAAGGAGTCAAGTTTGAATGGTCGGATGAATGCAATAGAAGATTTGAGGATCTGAAACAGAAGCTCACCGCCGCTCCTATTCTGATTTTGCTGGAAAGAGGCAAGGGATATGAAGTATATTGTGATGCTTCAGGAGAAGGACTTGGGTGCTCTCTCACTCAAAGTCATCATATAGTGGCATACGGTTCAAGGCAACTAAAAATTCATGAACGCCACTATCCCACTCATGATATGGAATTAGCTGCAGTGGTCTTCGCTCTTAAAAGCGGGAGACACTATCTATAAGTATCTGTTTGATCAGAAGGAACTCAATATGAAGTAGCGCAGATGGATGGAATATCTGCAAGATTATGAGTTGGCACTACGATATCATCCTGGCAAGGCGAACAAAGTGGCGGATGTCCTCAGTCGCTTGTCTCATGCAACAGTGGCTAGTTTGATTATGAATGAATGGGAAATGTTGACAACCATCTAGGAATTCAATTTGTACATCAAGGACCGTGGGAGTATGTATAATCTGATGGTATGGTCCAGCATGGTTTCCAAGATTGAGCAAGAACAGCGGACAGATCCGGAAGTGGAGGAAATATAGGCTAAGATGTCTACTGGTGAGGTCATACCAGAATGGATATTATGACCTGTAACGCTAGCCCCTTTTCACCGAAATCAGAGTCTATTTTTTTTTTTGAAGTAAAAAGTGACAAAGGGCGCGGACGTCACGATGCGAGTTAAGTTCGAGCTTCTAAAGCCCGGCCCTTAACTGGCCAACCCTACGTGCACGTGGAACGAAGTCCACGAGAACGGTTCATACGTAGACGTAAGCTCGCGAAATATAACTTAATGCGGAACATTATAATATAGACTATCCTACCAGTTTTAGATAGCAAGGAAGTACAGCGCTTAAATTACTAAAATACCCCTAAATTCATAATTATATCTCAAAATGATAATGTCCAAAGTAAAGACCAAATCATAGTAAGAAATCTACATTATTACAGTCCGACGAGCTAAGTTACTGCAATTACATTTCCAAAAATAAATTAAAGTAAACTAATTAGCTCGCTCCTCCAAGCTCCTACACTTGGCTCCTGTCATGTCCTCCGTTTCGGCCATCCCCTGCGTTATCAGCTAGGGTAGAAGTAAGGCGTTAGACAACGCGCCCAGTAGGACTCCGAGTAGGGCTAACACATGGATTAGTGATAACAGGCACATAGGTAATAATATAATGAAAAACCATAAAATGAATGCAATGCCATGGGTGTCTTATGTCATGTATCCCACCCATCATCCATACCATCATGATATCCCCATGTTTGTTTCTCGGTCGCCTCGACGGAGCATGGACTCCGGTTATATCTCCACATATCAAGATATCCCCATGTTTGCTTCTCGGTCGCCCCGACGGAGCATGGACTCCAGTTATAGTGCATCAGGCTATCCCCATGTTTGTTTCTCGGTCGCCCCGACGGAGCATGGACTCCGGTTATAGGGCATCAGGCTATCCCCATGTCTGCTTCTCGGTCGCCCCGACGGAGCATGGACTCCGGTTTCATTATTTTCCCGCCCATGCCATGCATGAGATGTAGGTGCATTATGCTATGTAATATATATAATTTGTAGCCTTCATATATAATTCGTAGCCTAATCATATAAATCATAGCCTGGCAATATGCCATATAATATATATAAATCATAATCTTAAAACCCATCATAAAACAAATCATATAAATTACCAAAATAAATCACGGGAACCATCATATAACAGGTAAATCCATGGTTTACAAAAAGGTAGGAATCCTGTTGAATACATATTAGCGTCCCTTTACGTTTCCCGTCTGATGATCCGGTCATCGATACGTGCACCGCTTGCGACGTCCGATACCTTATTACATATTAATAATCAGTCCACGTTTTTAACCATTTCTAAGTCCATAAATCATACCTTAGTGGGGTTCGGCCATACCCCATGGCCGAACCTCACTATCTAGGTTTTGTGGGTCCCATTTAGTCCATTAGATATTTCAATCACATGAGTCTAAAAACCAGCCATCCTAGGCTTTATTTAGCCATACATAAGGTCATTTTTAAAATACCTAAGTCCATGATTAATCTCCATGGGATTCGGCCATGTACCATGGCCGAACCCATGGTTTTTCCTTTTGGCCTTTATTTACCATTTTGCCACTCTTCCTCCATGGTTAAATCCTTACTTCATTCTTTTCCATTCTTAGGTCCATAATTGATCCATAATCTTGGATCCATTAATGACCCACCAGTCATGAGATACAACCATTTAAAATCAGCCACCAACTTAACCTAATCCCCATTGATTAAAGCATATACACAACTCCAACTTAACCCATCAAATGGCTTGTAAAATAGGTCATGGGTTCGGCCATACACCATGCCCGAACCCATGATGCCTTTTTCCAATTTTTCTTAGGTCTAATTACCACATTTAGATTCAAAATAAGTCCCTCCATGAGGGAGTTTACATCATGCATTTAAATCATCAACTTTGATCATCACTTGGTACATTTTTGAGTCCATTAATGACCCATTTAAGCATGGCCTATTCCCTATTCTTTTTCTATCTTTTATACCCATCATCATTACACATACATCACTATAGGGTTCAAAAACATTCCCTCCATAAAATTTCTCCATGGTTTTATTTTTAAAACCTCATTTACAATGCTTAAAGTCCATTTAAAAATTGTCAATCTTCTCCATTAATTTCCATAACTTCACGCCCAAAAATCATTACAATACCTCACCATAGGGTTCGGCCATTCACCATGGCCGAACCCATGGCTCATGATCCATCATTTACTCATGCCTTTTAAGGCCATCAACATCATTCACATCTCCCATGCATTTCCTCATTTACAATCCCTTTAAAAATTACTACATTCAATCATTAAAAACCCAAACAATCATAATCATCCTTCCATGATTTTAAACCTTTAAACCCCATTAAAATTCCCCCGAATTACCTACCATGGGGTTCGGCCATACTACATGGCCGAACCCTATGGTCCATTAATCCCTTCAAAAATTCCATACATCCATTGCTTAAATAATTTAAATACATAATGTCCTTAATCCATTTATTTTTTCTTAACCTAATTTACCCATTAGGGTTTGTCCATTCCTTACTTCATTTTTGGATGGATTTGAGATCCAAGGCCAATGATAATTTGGCCACCATTAAATCCAATAAGAATGGACCCAAATCTTAAACACTAAAAAAAATCTAATCTCTTGTTTAGAAATACTTACAATCTGACGGCTCCTCCGACTTTTCTTCCTCCTCTTAGATTCCTTGGCCTTCTCTTCTCTTCTTCTCCTTGAATTTTGGGTCAAGATGCTTGATCAAGATGGAGTCTCCAAGGTTTGGGTTCGGTTAAGGTAGGGTTAGATTTGAGAGGGAGAGGAGGAGAGGATAAGAAAAATGCCTAGTCTCCTTGGTCTTAAGGTGGTGATGGTTGGCCAAGCTTGATCTTTCCTTTCTTCTCTTCTTCTCTTCTAAGTTTTCTTCTTTTCTTCTTCTTGGAGGTGAGGGACGACAATGAGAGAGCAAGAGAGGGCGAGAGTGAAAATGAGAATGGAATTTGAGAGATGAGATGAAAACCATCTCCTTTTGGTTGCTTAAGTTATACTCAACCATTAATTTTCCCACCAACCACATGGGATATTTTTTATGCTTTATGGTGGTGGTCGGGATAAACCACCACCTAAGCCAACGTTTTTGGTGTTAGAGATAAGATGGCTTGGGTCTTCCATTTGACCATTTGACCACCTTTTGGATAGTTTAATTATTTAATTAATTAGATAATTAACTTAGGTTAATTAATTCTCAATTAACCTAATTTCTTTTTCTTAAATTCCCTCCATGTATCCACCCATGGTTGACCAATTCAGCCATGGTGGTCGGCCCCACCAATCCTTGGTCCACACGCCACCTCACTTGGTGAGGTGGAGGTGGGTCCCATTCGGCCATGTCACCTTGGTTTACTTAAAATTAACTTAGGTGATTTTCACATTAATTAATTCAATCCCTTCCAACTAATTGGTGCAACGCCCGCCCCTTTTCACCAAAATCAGAGTCTATTTCTTTTTTGGAAATAACAAGTGACAAAGGGAACGGACGTCACGACGCGAGTTAAGTCCGAGCTTCTAAAGCCCGGCCCTTAACTGGCCAACCCTACATGTGCGTGGAACGAAGTCCACGGAGAACAGTTCACACGTAGACGTAAGCTTGTGGAATATTAACTAAGTGCGGAAATTACCATAGAGACTATCCTACAAATTTGAGATAGTAGGGAAGATACATTCATTTAATTACCAAAATACCTCAACAACATAAAATCCAAAACATAGTAATTAATCTAAAATATTACATTCCGACGAGCTAAGTTATCCAATACATTTCCGAAGTAAACTTGAATAAACTAAGTAGTCTCTCTCCCCAAGCTCCTAAGCTTGGCTCCCGTCTCGTCCTTCGTTTCTGGCATCTCTTGTGTCATCAGCTAGGGTAGAAGTAGCGCGTTAGACAACGCGCCTAGTAGGACTCCGAGTAGGGCTAACACATGGATTAGTGATAACTGTAACACCCCGCCCTTTTCACTCTAAATTTTCAGAGTTTATTTATTTATTTTTATTTTTTAAATACTAATAATCAATAAGTGATCGGGGCGGAATGTCACGACGCGAGTTAAGTTCGGATCTCTAAATCCGACCCTTAACTGGCCAAGCCCATGTGCGTATGAACTAAGTCCATAAAACTGATCCGCACATGGTACATATATATCTAGTGGAATCAACTTAGTCTAGATTTAACTGAGGTTATAATAGAACCTATGATTAATCCAATTTCCATTTTTAGATAGCAAAGTACCTTATTTATTCTCCAAAATTATTATATAACCTTAGTCTACTATTCATTCCAAACCATTCAAATAAATCCAACCATAGCATCTACTTAACTACTTATTACATGCCAACATCTAATTTAACAAATTACATTGTTCCAAATAAATCAACTAACAAGTCCATAAATAATCCATTCATAGTCCATTGCAATCATTCAAATCGCCCAAGTTTTCGTACTTGGTCCTCTTCTCCAACCACGTTCTTTCCTTTCCCTGCATCATCCACTAAGGATATAGATAGGGCGTTAGATCAACGCGCCCAGTAGTGTTTCCAAATAGGGCTACCACATGGTTAGTCAAAAACATGCAAATAGTATAATAGAAATACATGTGTGACAAAATTCTATAAAAATATGCTATGTATGAAATGAACATGTAATGAGTCCCACCCATCACCATTCAGCATAGCCATCACTTGACGGGATTCTCATCGTCAAGGTAACCCACAGTGGTCTTTCGGACGCCCCGACGGAGTGTGGCCTCCGGATTCCTCCTGATGGGATTCTCATCATCAGGGTACCCCACAATGGTCTTTCGGACGCCCCGACGGAGTGTGGCCTCCGGTTACTTCCCCATCATCCCATGCTATGCATGAGATGTCTATGCAAACATGCCATTTGTAAATATAACATTTGATTCAAATAACTTATTCAAATAAACATAAAACAGCAAATAAGTTATGTGGTTACAACAAGGTAGGAAACCTACAATAGTTTACTTTGTTCGACCCTTCCTTTGGACCGTCTTCCGATCACGGCTCGCTCACCGTTCTAAAAATCCGAATACCCTATGTACATGGCAGCAAGTTAATCATTTATCCAATCATATGATCATTTTATTTTTTAATCATTTCAGCCATAATTACGATTGTGCCATTGAGACCAACCTTTGCTTTAAATTAACTAACTTTCATCACCAAACATAAAACCATCTTTAGTGGGGTTCGGCCATACACACGGCTGAACCTCTCCACTTAATTTGATCCTTCTTAAACCTTCCATATCTTCATATAAACCAACCATTATGTCCCACAATTACCATTAGTGGGGTTCGGCCATACACATGGCCGAACCTCACCAATGTGATTTTATGCTCAATTTCCATCATTCATATTAGCCGATTACTTACCCATACTAACTCCATAAACAACATATATTATTCTTAAATCAAAGCATATAAATAATACCTAATGTTCATCATAAACTTAACCCAATTATTCCACAAAACAGTCCATGGGTTTTCATGGTTTCCATGGTTTCCATGGGGTTCTCAACATGAAAACCAACATCATTTTACATGGGGTTTGGCCCTCTATCATGGCTGAACCCAATGATTACGTTTACTGTTTTTAAACCTCAATTAACCAGGTAATAACTGTATATCTAAATCAGGTTTTTAACCTTCAAACAACCCTCCAAAATTAGCCCAATTTCATAGGGTTCGGCCATGCTTATTGGCCGAACACCATGAGATTAATTTTGAACATTTAGTCCTTCATCTTAGGTCTGAAACCAGCACCCAAATCCATGTTTTTTAACCATTCTAAAACATGTATTTATATCTTAAAATAATAACCCAAAACAGTCCACCAACTTCATGGTTTATATGTTTCAAATACATCAAAACCAAACCATCATTTGCATGGGGTTCGGCCCTCCATGGTGGCCGAACCCTATGACCTTTGGTTTTGAATTTCTTAATCATTCATCTATGTCCAAAACAAACTTCCTTATTTATGTTTTAACCTTTTTAAAACACACACTTAAAACCATCTAAAAATAGTCCCATATTTGTATGGTTTTAATTTCCAAAAACCATCTAAATAAATCAATTATTTCCATGGGGTTTGGCCATCCAATGGGGCCGAACCCTATGGTGCATCTTTTTATCTCATTCATGTACTTCCAACCAATATTTAACCTTTGTTAGATTCGGCCATCCAATGGCCGGATCATGATTTAAAAATTGTTCATCGAAAAACCTACCGTTTCCGCGACTCCTCCAATTGATCTTCCCTCCGGCTTGTTCCTTGTCCTTTCTTAGCCTCTCCTTCTTCTTGATTCCTTGATGATCAGGGACTGATTTAAACAACCAGCTGTTGTTCTTGGTAGAAAACGGCAAAGAGAGAAGATAGGATTTTTGACTTTGGATGGAACACCTTGATGCCAACTCTTTTGCTCAAAGTATGCTTTTGTCTTGGTGAAATAAATCAATCAAGGACTGATTTTCATATCAATAACCAGCTGCTGTTCTTGATCTTAGAGAGATGATAACAGTCCAAGGAAGATAGAGAGATAGAGAGTGTACAATGAAAATCCTTTGTTTAACCAAAATCAGCCCAAGGTTAATTCAGCCCTTGTGTAACTCATCTCTCCATAATTAGAATCCTTTAAGTTCCTTGGGGTTTCATTTATGAAATGAAACACCAAGGGTTCCCAACGGTTTTGCTGTGTGCATTCCTCACACTATCCATCTTGCATTAATTTTGCATGTGAGAGTTTCACATGTAAATGAAACTCCCATGTGCTTCACCCTCCCTCCATTGGTTGTCTCTTTGAATACCTAAGCATGGAATAAACCCTCATGCCCTTTCCAACGTGTAGTCTAACCTTTTTGAATTTGAAAAGTCAAGGACCCCTTTTGTAACTCCATGAAACGGCAACTCCAATTGTCTCCATCTTTGGAGTTTCATGCATAGGCCATAATTTCCATGCAACCAACGTTGGAACATGTTTGAATTTCAAAACAACCAAAAACCTTTTATCTACACCTCACTCACTTAGAATAAATATTCCATCAAACTCATTTATAATTTAAAACAACTCACTTACTCATAACTTAATTCAAATCAATTCACTCACTTATAATTTATTTCCAAATCAGCTCACTATTTAACTTAACTATATAATTTTATTTCAAACTCCAACCAGCCCCAATTTAATCAATCTTGGACTCACTTAGTGGTCAACAAAGTCAAACCCGACCCATTGGGTCCAAATTAGCCATTTTGACCCATTTGACCCAATTACAACTCTTGAACCATTTGAGTCCACCTTATCCATTTATTTGTTTTGTAATTAAAACTACTAACCATTGGGTCTTGTTTGAACCATTGACCCATTTAAATTCAACTCAAATATATCACAATGGCAATTCCGTAAATATGAATAAATTCATATAAATTGATAACTTTGAAATTCTAGGGTGTTACAATACAATACTCTTTTTATAATTTTCGTCCCGAAAATCGAACGAAGTAGGATTTCAAAATAAATCATATAAACAATTCAGGGTGAGATGTTCTCATCTCCGATTCCAATTCCCAAGTGGCTTCCTCAACACCATGTCGATCCCATACCACCTTGACGAACTGAATCGCTCGGTTACGCAACACCCTTTGCTCACTCTCCAATATTCTGACCGGTTTCTCGACATAAGTGACGTCGCTTTGCACATCTATATCTTGCACATCCAAAACATGAGACGGATCAGGTTGTACTTCCTCAGCATCGACACATGGAACACATCATGTAGAGACGTCAATTGCGAAGGAAGTGCCAACTGATAGGCTACATCTCCCATCCTTCTGATAATTGAAAACGGTCCCACATATCTTGGCGACAATTTTCCTTTCTTCCCAAATCTCATGTGCCCTTTTCGTGGCGAGACCTTCAAGAATACCATGTCTCCCACTTCAAATTCGAGAAACCTCCTCCTTTTATCAGCATAACTCTTTTGCCGACTCTGTGCGGTCAACAAATGTTGACGTATCAACTGGATCTGTGCAGTAGTTTCTGCAACCAACTCAGGTCCTATCAGTGCAGGTTCGCCGACCTCGGTCCAGCACACTGGTGACCTGCATGGTCTACCATACAAAGCTTCGAATGGTGCCATCTGGAGGCTTGCTTGGTAGCTATTGTTATAAGAAAATTCCACCAATGGCAAATGATCCTCCCATCCACCTTTGAAGTCTAGCATGCACGCCCTCAACATGTCCTCCAGCGTTTGTATTGTTCTTTCCGATTGTCCATCGGTCTGTGGATGGAATGCTGTGCTAATAAGTAGATCGGTTCCCATGGCCGACTGCATGCTCTGCCATACCCTGCCGGTGAATCGGCCATCTCTATCAGACACTATAGTCTGTGGAATACCATGTAATCTGATGATATCTTTGATATATCTCCGACCCAATGTCTCTGATGAATCTGTCATCTTAATAGGAATAAAATGCGCGGACTTGGTCAATCGGTCTACCACAACCCATATAGCGTCATTGCCCTTCGAGGACCTTGGCAACCCCGTCACAAAGTCCATGGAAATGTGCTCCCATTTCCATTCCGGCACTGCTAAGGGTTTGAGTAACCCTGGTGGCTTCTGATGTTCCGTCTTAACCTGCTGACAAGTTAAACAATGAGCCACGTAGTCTGCAACATCCTTCTTGAGTCCATGCCACCAATAGTGTCTTTTTAAGTCATGATACATTTTTGTGCTACCCGGATGAATGGACAACTTGCTCTGATGTGCCTCTATCAATAATTCTTTTCTGCAGCTTCTTGGCACATAAATTCTACCCCGGAACATAAGACCCTGTCCTGGTCGTAATTCCCAATCCGGTACAACCTCGCCAATGGACATCTTGGCCCATGTCTCTGCCATTTCCGGATCTGTTTGTTGCTCTGTTCAATCTTTGTAACCATGTTGGATCGTATGATCAAATTGTACATACTCCCATGGTTTGTGATGTATAGATTAAACTCACGAATGGAATTCAACATCTCCCATTCAGTCCTGATCAAACATGCCACTGATGCATGAGACATGCGGCTGAGAGCATCCGCCACTTTGTTGGCCTTTCCCGGGTGATATCGGAGCGCAAATTCATAGTCCGCCAGATATTCCATCCATCTGCGCTGCCTCAGGTTGAGCTCTTTCTGATCAAATAAATACTTCAAGCTCTTGTGATCTGAAAATACTTCAAACTTCTCCCCATATAGATAGTGTCTCCAGCTTTTGAGAGCAAAGACCACCGCAGCTAATTCCAGATCATGTGTGGGGTAGAGGCGTTCATGTATCTTTAGTTGTCTTGAACCATATGCCACCACCCGATCACGTTGCATGAGTGAACATCCCAGTCCCTCTCCTGATGCATCGCATTGCACTTCATAACCTTTGCCTCAAACCTATGATTACACAACTCTGACCACTCATATTTGACCCCTTTCTGAGTGAGTCGAGTCAATGGAGATGCTATTTTAGAGAAATCCATGATGAACTTCCTATAATATCCAGCCAAACCCAGAAAGCTACGGATTTCAGTGACATTCTTTGGTGCTTTCCACTCACTTACTGCTGCCACCTTAGCCGGATCAACGGCTATACCATCTGTTGTTATAACATGCCCCAAAAATTTGACCTCAGGTAGCCAAAATTCGCATTTGCTTGCTTTGGCATACAACTGGTTCTGTCTCAAGGTGTTCAATACTATTCGAAGATGCTCAGCATGCTCCTCCTGACTCTTGGAATAGATCAGGATATCATCAATGAACACTATAACAAACCGATCCAGATATGGACGGAAGATTCTGTTCATTAAGTCCATGAACACAGCCGGTGCATTGGTAAGCCCAAATGGCATGACTACAAATTCAAATAGTCCATACCGTGTTCTGAAAGCTGTTTTCTCGATGTCTTCCTCCTTGACCCGGATTTGATGATAACCGGACATCAGATCAATCTTGGAAAAATGACTGGATCCCCTCAACTGATCAAATAAATCATCGATCCTGGGTAGAGGATACTTGTTCCGGACAGTTAGCTGATTTAACTTCCGGTAGTCCACACACATTCTAAGTGAACCATCCTTCTTTTTCACGAACAACACTGGAGCTCCCCATGACGATGTACTGTTCCGAATGCAACCCAGTCTGAGTAATTCATCAAGTTGCTTCTTCAACTCGGACATTTCTGCTGGTGCCATCCGATAATGGGTAGAGACACTGGTGAGGTACCAGGATATGCTTGATCTCAAAACTGAGCTCCCTCATAGGCGGTATACCAGGAAGTTCTTTTGGAAAAACATCAACAAATTCTTTCACAATTGCTGGAAGTTCAGTGACTGGTGCTTTGTTGATGACAATATTGTTCAACACCAAGTGATGCAACCCTTCCTGCAATCTGCTTTGCTTGTCGGCACGAACTATATACTGCTTTCCTCGGGTGACCAAAATGTCACTCTTCGGCGATAACAATCAATATTGGCTTCATAACTAGCCAACCAGTCCATGCCAAATATAATATCGTACTCAGTCATGTCGAGTACCAAATAATTGAACTCAAATCTGAGTCCAGCGAGTTCTGTATTTATGGCCGTGCATATGAGTCCCAAAGACGTGTCTCCGACAGGGGATACTACTGTGAGTGTGGTGGACAGCTTTTGTACTAGTGTTCCAGTAGCAGTTATAAAGGATGCAGATATAAAAGAGTGCGATGCTCCAGAATCAACAATGCATAAGCATAAGAACTATTGACAACGGCCATACCTTGAATCACAGAATGATCCACATCCTCAGGAGGTTCCAGAGCAAATAGTCGTCCAGATCCGGTAGGAGTAGGCGCCCGTCCCGCCTGATTATATGTCCTGCCTCCTCGGGAGTTAGCTGGCCTAGCTGGTGGACGGAAAGATCCTCTGGAATATGAGAGCCTATTGAGCTTTGGACAGTCTCTCTTGAAGTGACCCGGCTGATTACAGTGGAAACAGTTGTTCACCCCTTTGAATGACTGGGTGACTGATGCAGATGGGGAGGGCTGGTTGGGACGAAAGCTCCCCGCGGACCCAGTAGATGGTGAGGGTCTACTGAAGTTCGGACGAAACCTCTTGTTGGGCTGAAACCCACCCCTCCCACTTGGAGCTCGACGATTGTCAAACCGCACTATTGCATTCAACTCCTGTTCTGCTATTGTGGCCTTGCTGACCACCTCAACCAATGTTGTGCACTTAAATATGGTCACTTTGGCCTTGATGTTTGGCCGTAGACCCCTCTCAAACTTTCTTGCCTTGCGAAGTTCTGTGTCCACCATATAGAATGCATAAATGGATAGACTGAGAAATTCACGGTGATATTCTGCCACCGTCATAGAGCCCTGTACCAAGGACAGAAAAAGTTCCGTCTGTCGCTCCTTCTCCTCCTCCGGAAAGTAATGTTCCAGAAAGGTTGCTGAAAACTCATTCCATGTCATGGCCGTCCTCTCCCTAGCTGGTATGAGTTCCCTCTGTTTCTCCACCACCTCCCACCATTTACCGGCATCTTCTATCAATTGTGAAGTAGCCAGTAAAATCCTGTCAGCATGACTCGAGATCTTAAGTAATTTTAAGATCTGAGTGATCTTCTTCAGCCAATGCTCAGCTCCGACAGCCCCCTCTTTCCCTTTGAAGTAGGGAGGACGCTGTTGTTGAAATTCTCGTGCCATACTACGGTCACTGGCATCCCTGGAACTTTCACTCCCATTCATATGTTGCTGGAGTACTGAGGTTACCACTGCTTGGACTAAGCCCTGAAGTTCAGGTGGCACATGTGGTATATGTACACCACTGTTCCCTTCTCCCTCCTTCTGTGATGCATTCTCACTCCCCTTTTCTTCCCTCCATGAGTGCTGTGATTCTTCCGCATTGTGAGACTTTTCATGAACAGATCGCTCCTCATCAGGTTGGGTTACCTCTTTCTCATGTATAGATGGCTCCTTCTCATGCACAGATTTTCGTGTTGTGATAACACTTTCTCATGTTGCGTGATTTGCAACACCTTTTCCTTCCCTTTCTGATTCTGAGGGATCCTTTTCTTTGGAGCCATTTCCCTAAGTCATAAAACATTATTGACTTAGTTTCCCATACAGTTTGTATTTTTCACAATTTTGGGGAGATTTCCAAATAAGCAAACTTGGTTTTCTATTTGTTTTTGAGGGGAGAGTCTCTAAATTCCCTATGTTTGTTTTTCTCAATTGGGGAGTATTGGGGAATGTATATCCTATTTTGCTACGTTTGATAGATGAATTATAATAATGTACTTTTGCTATCTTTCACTGTTGTTCTCAGTTTGATTTGTTCAGTCTGAGTCCACGAAGTAAATTAATCCGGCCCCCAGTCAGCGGACTCCGAAGAGTCGGTCAGTTGGGATTCTTATCCGTCAGTGAGACATGAAACCGTCTTAATCTTACTTCGGAAGATTCAACTTCCCGTTTCGCTCTGATACCAACTGTAACACCCCGCCCTTTTCACTCTAAATTTTCAGAGTTTATTTATTTATTTTTTTTTTTAAATACTAATAATCAATAAGTGATCGGGGCGGAATGTCACGACGCGAGTTAAGTTCGGATCTCTAAATCCGACCCTTAACTGGCCAAGCCCATGTGCGTATGAACTAAGTCCATAAAACTGATCCGCACATGGTACATATATATCTAGCGGAATCAACTTAGTCTAGATTTAACTGAGGTTATAATAGAACCTATGATTAATCCAATTTCCATTTTTAGATAGCAAAGTACCTTATTTATTCTCCAAAATTATTATATAACCTTAGTCTACTATTCATTCCAAACCATTCAAATAAATCCAACCATAGCATCTACTTAACTACTTATTACATGCCAACATCTAATTTAACAAATTACATTGTTCCAAATAAATCAACTAACAAGTCCATAAATAATCCATTCATAGTCCATTGCAATCATTCAAATCGCCCAAGTTTTCGTACTTGGTCCTCTTCTCCAACCACGTTCTTTCCTTTCCCTGCATCATCCACTAAGAATATAGATAGGGCGTTAGATCAACGCGCCCAGTAGTGTTTCCGAATAGGGCTACCACATGGTTAGTCAAAAACATGCAAATAGTATAATAGAAATACATGTGTGACAAAATTCTATAAAAATATACTATGTATGAAATGAACATGTAATGAGTCCCACCCATCACCATTCAGCATAGCCATCACTTGACGGGATTCTCATCGTCAAGGTAACCCACAGTGGTCTTTCGGACGCCCCGACGGAGTGTGGCCTCCGGATTCCTCCTGATGGGATTCTCATCATCAGGGTACCCCACAATGGTCTTTCGGACGCCCCGACGGAGTGTGGCCTCCGGTTACTTCCCCATCATCCCATGCTATGCATGAGATGTCTATGCAAACATGCCATTTGTAAATATAACATTTGATTCAAATAACTTATTCAAATAAACATAAAACAGCAAATAAGTTATGTGGTTACAACAAGGTAGGAAACCTACAATAGTTTACTTTGTTCGACCCTTCCTTTGGACCGTCTTCCGATCACGGCTCGCTCACCGTTCTAAAAATCCGAATACCCTATGTACATGGCAGCAAGTTAATCATTTATCCAATCATATGATCATTTTATTTTTTAATCATTTCAGCCATAATTACGATTGTGCCATTGAGACCAACCTTTGCTTTAAATTAACTAACTTTCATCACCAAACATAAAACCATCTTTAGTGGGGTTCGGCCATACACACGGCTGAACCTCTCCACTTAATTTGATCCTTCTTAAACCTTCCATATCTTCATATAAACCAACCATTATGTCCCACAATTACCATTAGTGGGGTTCGGCCATACACATGGCCGAACCTCACCAATGTGATTTTATGCTCAATTTCCATCATTCATATTAGCCGATTACTTACCCATACTAACTCCATAAACAACATATATTATTCTTAAATCAAAGCATATAAATAATACCTAATGTTCATCATAAACTTAACCCAATTATTCCACAAAACAGTCCATGGGTTTTCATGGTTTCCATGGTTTCCATGGGGTTCTCAACATGAAAACCAACATCATTTTACATGGGGTTTGGCCCTCTATCATGGCTGAACCCAATGATTACGTTTACTGTTTTTAAACCTCAATTAACCAGGTAATAACTGTATATCTAAATCAGGTTTTTAACCTTCAAACAACCCTCCAAAATTAGCCCAATTTCATAGGGTTCGGCCATGCTTATTGGCCGAACACCATGAGATTAATTTTGAACATTTAGTCCTTCATCTTAGGTCTGAAACCAGCACCCAAATCCATGTTTTTTAACCATTCTAAAACATGTATTTACATCTTAAAATAATAACCCAAAACAGTCCACCAACTTCATGGTTTATATGTTTCAAATACATCAAAACCAAACCATCATTTGCATGGGGTTCGGCCCTCCATGGTGGCCGAACCCTATGACCTTTGGTTTTGAATTTCTTAATCATTCATCTATGTCCAAAACAAACTTCCTTATTTATGTTTTAACCTTTTTAAAACACACACTTAAAACCATCTAAAAACAGTCCCATATTTGTATGGTTTTAATTTCCAAAAACCATCTAAATAAATCAATTATTTCCATGGGGTTTGGCCATCCAATGGGGCCGAACCCTATGGTGCATCTTTTTATCTCATTCATGTACTTCCAACCAATATTTAACCTTTGTTAGATTCGGCCATCCAATGGCCGGATCATGATTTAAAAATTGTTCATCGAAAAACCTACCGTTTCCGCGACTCCTCCAATTGATCTTCCCTCCGACTTGTTCCTTGTCCTTTCTTAGCCTCTCCTTCTTCTTGATTCCTTGATGATCAGGGACTGATTTAAACAACCAGCTGTTGTTCTTGGTAGAAAACGGCAAAGAGAGAAAGATAGGATTTTTGACTTTGGATGGAACACCTTGATGCCAACTCTTTTGCTCAAAGTATGCTTTTGTCTTGGTGAAATAAATCAATCAAGGACTGATTTTCATATCAATAACCAGCTGTTGTTCTTGATCTTAGAGAGATGATAACAGTCCAAGGAAGATAGAGAGATAGAGAGTGTACAATGAAAATCCTTTGTTTAACCAAAATCAGCCCAAGGTTAATTCAGCCCTTGTGTAACTCATCTCCATAATTAGAATCCTTTAAGTTCCTTGGGGTTTCATCTATGAAATGAAACACCAAGGGTTCCCAACGGTTTTGCTGTGTGCATTCCTCACACTATCCATCTTGCATTAATTTTGCATGTGAGAGTTTCACATGTAAATGAAACTCCCATGTGCTTCACCCTCCCTCCATTGGTTGTCTCTTTGAATTTCTAAGCATGGAATAAACCCTCATGCCCTTTCCAACGTGTAGTCTAACCTTTTTGAATTTGAAAAGTCAAGGACCCCTTTTGTAACTCCATGAAACGGCAACTCCAATTGTCTCCATCTTTGGAGTTTCATGCATAGGCCATAATTTCCATGCAACCAACGTTGGAACATGTTTGAATTTCAAAAAAAACCAAAAACCTTTTATCTACACCTCACTCACTTAGAATAAATATTCCATCAAACTCATTTATAATTTAAAACAACTCACTTACTCATAACTTAATTCAAATCAATTCACTCACTTATAATTTATTTCCAAATCAGCTCACTATTTAACTTAACTATATAATTTTATTTCAAACTCCAACCAGCCCCAATTTAATCAATCTTGGACTCACTTAGTGGTCAACAAAGTCAAACCCGACCCATTGGGTCCAAATTAGCCATTTTGACCCATTTGACCCAATTACAACTCTTGAACCATTTGAGTCCACCTTATCCATTTATTTGTTTTGTAATTAAAACTACTAACCATTGGGTCTTGTTTGAACCATTGACCCATTTAAATTCAACTCAAATATATCACAATGGCAATTCCGTAAATATGAATAAATTCATATAAATTGATAACTTTGAAATTCTAGGGTGTTACAATAACAAAGCATATAGATAATGTTATAACAAAAAACCATAAAATGAATGCTATGCCATGGGTGTTTGTGTTATGAATCCCACCCATCATTCATACCATCATTCTGTCATATCCCCCTTGACGGCAAAACCTTGTCAAGATATAAATAATCACAAATCATCCTCCTTGACGGCAAAACCTCGTCAAGATATAAACAATCACAAATCATCCCCCTGGACGGTAAAACCTCGTCCAGATATAAACAATCCCAAATCATCCCCCTTGACGGCAAAACTTCGTCAAGATATAAACAATCACAAATCATCCCCCTGGACGGCAAAACCTCGTCCAGATATAAACAATCACAAATCATCCCCCTTGACTGCAAAACCTCGTCAAGATATAAACAATCACAAATCATTCCCCTTGACGGAAAAACCTCGTCAAGATATGACCAATCACAAATTATCCCCCTTGACGGCAATGCCTCATCAAGATATAAACAGTCACACATCATCCCCCTCGATGGAAGAACCATCATCAAGGTATCATAATTACATACAACATCCCTGATAAATCAAACACATCAAAATATTCCCATGTGTGTTTATCGGTCGCCCCGACGGAGCATGGACTCCGGTTTCATTTCATCATTCCCCTGTCATATCCCTCCTTTGCCATGCATGAGATGTATATGCCATATGCCATGTAATATATGTAAATCATAGTCATAAAACCCACCTTTAAACAATCACATGATTACCAAATAAATCAAAGGGAAACCATCACATAATACTTAATCCAAAACCCATCTTAAAATATTCACATGATTTCCAAAATAAATTAAAGGAAAACATCACATAATACTTAATCCAAAACCCATCTTAAAACATTCACATGATTTCCAAAATAAATTAAAGGAAAACATCACATAATACTTAATTCATGGCTTATAAAAAGGTAAGAATCCTACCGAATACCGACTGGCGTCCTTTTCCGTTTCCGTCCGATAATCGGATCACCGATATGCACACCGCTTGCGACGTCCGATACCTTATTACATATGAATAATCAGCCCATATTTTAAATCATATCCATGTCCCTAACATATGTCTTAGTAGGGTTCAGTCATACATCATGGCCGAACCTCACTATGCAGTCTTGTGGGTCCCATTTAATCTATCAAATATTTAAATCACATGAACCTAAAAATCAGCCACCCTAGGCTTTATTTAACCATACCTAAGTTTATTACTTAGAGCCCCTAAGTCCATGATCATCTTCCATGGGTTCTTGAATTTGGCCATTAATTACGATTTTGCCACTACCTTTCCCATGGTTAGACATTCACTTAACCATATACATTTTTTTTGTCCATAATTGATCCATAGACTTGGATCCCTTAATGACTCCTTAGTCATGACACAACATCATAAAAAATCAGCCACTACCCCCATGTCAGGGTCCGCACTTTAAATCTGGCCATTACTCCCATTTCAAGGCCTATCATCACTCGTTATATGTCATAACACAAATCTCTTCACTTGGGTCATGATAAATTGTCAAGCCACAAGTCATCACCAATATAAAAGCCATTTCTAAAAACCATTGTACCATCCCCTAAGTATACCCATATATCACATTATCAAACACTCCCCACCCTTTTTATCCACATTTATCTCACTCATAAACATATGCAACATATAACCCACATCAAAAGTTCATGCATCTTATCATCATTTGACGCATGTAGTTCATCATTGTACATTTTTACATACTCTTTCCTCACTTAATTAGTATGATCATAACTATTAGTCTTTCCTCATTTCATCACCTCATACACTTAACAACAAGAATTCAATTCATGTATATTCACATGCACTCACAATACAAGTATGCTTGTACAATTTAATATCACATAATATCATCATTCCTTAATCATATTTAAGTCCATTAACTTAGCCACATTCCCATTACAACTATCAACATTAGGTTCACTTTGGTTCATCAACACCACCAATATTCCCCATTTATTTTTCCATTATTTTACACCCACTAAATCCACCATTTCATCACCATAGGGTTCACTTTCATCCACCATTTTTGAGGCCATTGAAATTCCCAATATTTCCCATGATTTTTTCCTCATTTAAATCCCTTTAAAAATCACTCACATTCATTCATTTAAAACCCTAAAATCATTAATCACCCTCCATGTATTCCATTCTTTAAAACTTAGAAATCATACCTCACTTACCATGGCTTCCATTTTAAAACCCTTTAAAATTACCCACATTTAATCGTTTAAAAACTTAAAACCCTAAAATCATTTTCCATGCTTCCATTCTTATAAACCCTAATAAATTAATCAACCTCTACCATGGGGTTCGGCCATGCTACATGGCCGAACCCTATGGCCCATGATTTCCTTCAAATCCTACCTACATCCATGCTTAAAAACAATTCTTAATAGCAATGTCCTTAATGTATTTATTTTTCCTTAACCTAATTTATCCACTTTGTTCATTTTTTCCATCCTTCCATGGGATGGATTTGAAATCCAATGCCCATGATAATTTGGCCATTATTTAAATCTAAGAAATGGACCCATTTATAAACCTTAAAAACCTAACCTCTTGTTTTAGAAAATACTTACAATCCGACGGCTCCTCCGACATTTCCTTCTCCTCTCGGATCCCTTGGCCTTTTCTTCTCCTCTTCTCCTTGATTGGTCGGCTAAGATGTGCTTCACCCAATGAAAAACCCCAATACTTGGGTCGGTTAAGATAGGGTGTATTTGAGAGAGGGAGAGGAGGAGATGGTGAGAAAGAAGACACCAAGCTTTGATATTGGAGTGGTGGCTAATTGCTTGAACTTTTCCTCTCTTTTCTTCTCTTCTTCTTCCAAATTTTTCTTCCTCTTTCTTCCTTGGTGTGGGACAGTGGTGGAGAGCAAAAGAGGGAGAACGTGTAAATGAGAGTGGGAGAGATGGAGAGAGCAAGATAAAGATGGAATGAGATGAAAATATCTCATTTGGTGGCTTAAAATACACTCCACCCTTTAATTCCCACCAAACAAGGATGAGATATTTTCTATGCTTTTTTGCTTTATGCTTTATGGTGGTGGTTGAGATAAACCACCACCAAGCCCAACGTCTTGGGTGTTTGAAATGAGGTGTTTTGGTATTCCAATTTTGACCTTTTGACCATCACTTGATTAGATTAATTAATTAGTTAATTGGATCATTACTTAGGTTAATTAATTCCCATTTAATTTAATTCCATTAAATTTCTTCCATGAAATCCACCCATGGTTGACCAATTCAACCATGGTGGCCGGCCCCACCAATCCTTGGTCCACATGCCACCTCACTTGGTGAGGTGGAGGTGGGTCCCAATTGGACATGTCACCTAGGTCAAATTAATATTAACTTAGATGATTTAATTTCCAATTTAATCCATTCCTCTTATTGGATCACCATTGGGCCCATGGCCCAATTAAATTTGTTTCTTACCTATTCACCTTAGAGTGTACATCATCTTGATCCATTGGGTCCCAAATGGGTATTGGGCCCAATTTGACCATCATTGACCATTTAAATAAATTTAAATCCAATCCATGGTCCATTAGGCCATACTTGGGCCTTTATCCATATTTTGATCCATCCACCATTTATTCCATCAAATTTTCAAATTTCCACCATTAAAATAAACCATATCCACCTATATATTGATTTACAATTTTCGGGCCATTACAATTGGATCTCCATTGGGCCCATGGCCCAATTAAATTTATTTCTTACCTATTTACCTTAGAGTTTACATCATCTTGATTCATTGGGTCCAAATGGGTATTGGGCCCAATTTAACCATCATTGACCATTTAAATGAACTTAGATCCAATCCATAGTCCATTGGGCCATACTTGGGCCCTTGTCCAAACTTTGATCCATTTACCATCTATTCCATCAAATTTCCCAATTTCCATCATTAAAATAAATAATATCCACATTTATACTAATTTAAAAAAGTCCGGGCTATTACACGACCTGGACAAGGTCTCTTATTCCGAGGTCGGACATATGTGCCTCAAAGCTGCAGAAGGGAGTTGTTGATCGAAGCTCATCACATAGAACTCTCTATTCATCTGGGTAGCACTAAAATGTACCATGACCTGAAAAGACATTATTGGTGACATGGACTCAAAAGAGATGTAGCTGACTTTGTCTCTCAATACCTTACTTGTCAACAAGTCAAGACAGAACATCAGAAGCCACCAGGAACAAGTACCCTCTACCCCGAATTGATGATCTGTTTGATCAACTCAGAGGTTCCAGCTATTTCTCCAAAATTGATCTGATGTCAGGCTATCATTAAATCTGTGTTAGGGATGAGGACATAGAGAAGATAGCTTTCCGAACACGGTATGGACTGTATGAATATGTGGTCATACCGTTTGGAGTCACCAATGCACCAGCCGTGTTCATGGATCTGATGAACAGAATCTTTCGTCCTTATTTGGACAAGTTTGTAATTGTCTTCATTGATGATATCCTAATTTAGTCCACCAGTCGGGAGGAACATGTTGAACTTCTAAGGATAGTCTTGGACACCTTGAAGAAGAATCAGTTATATGCCAAAGCAAACAAGTGCGAGTTCTGGCTATCTGAGGTCAACTTCTTAGGACATGTCATATCAGCAGAAGGAATAGTCGTGGACCCAACTAAAGTGGCAGCAGTTAGAGACTAGAAAGCTTCGAAGAATGTGACCAAAATCCGTAGTTTTCTAGGACTGGCTGGCTACTATCGGAAGTTTTTTATAGACTTCTCCAAGATTGCGGCTCCACTCACTCGACTAACCCAGAAAGGAGTTAAGTTTGAATGGTCGAATGTATGCAATAGAAGATTTGAGGATCTGAAACAGAAGCTCACCACTGCTCCTGTTCTAATTTTGTCAGAAAGAGGCAAGGGATATGAAGTATATTGTGATACTTCAGGAGAAGGACGTGAGTGCTCTCTCACTCAAAGTAATCATATAGTGGCATACGGTTCAAGGCAACTGAAAATTCATGAACGCCACTATCCCACTCATGATATGGAATTAGCTGCAGTGGTCTTCACTCTTAAAAGCTGGAGACACTACCTATATTGTGAGAAATTTGAAGTATTTTCTGACCATAAGAGTTTAAAGTATCTGTTTGATCAGAAGGAACTCAATATGAGGCAGTGCAGATGGATGGAATATCTGCAAGATTATGAGTTGGCACTACGATATCATCCTGGTAAGGCGAACAAATTGGCGGATGCCCTCAGTCGCTTGTCCCATGCAACAGTGGCCAATTTGATTATGAATGAATGGGAAATGTTGACAATCATCTGGGAATTCAATTTGTACATCAAGGACCGTGGGAGTATGCATAATCTGATGGTACGGTCCAGCATGGTTTCCAAGATTGAGCAAGAACAATGGACAGATCCGGAAGTGGAGGAAATATAGGCTAAGATGTCTACTAATGAGGTCGTACCACAATGGATATTATGACCTGGACAAGGTCTCTTATTCGAGGTTGTACATACGTGCCTCAAAGTTGCAGAAGGGAGTTGTTGGTCGAAGCTCATCAAACAAAACTCTCTATTCATCTGGGTAGCACCAAAATGTACCATGACCTGAAAAGACATTATTGGTGGCATTGATTGAAAAGAGATGTAACTGACTTTGTCTCTCACTACCTTACTTGTCAACAATTCAAGACAGAGCATCAGAAGCCACCAGGATTGCTCAGACCTCTACCTGCACCTAAATGGAAATGGGAACATATTTCCATGGACTTTGTGACAGGATTGCCAAGGTCTTCAAAGGTACGATGCAATCTGGGTTGTGGTGGACCGTCTGACCAAGTCTGCTCATTTTCTCCCAATCAAGATGACAGACTCGTCTGAAACTTTGGGACGAACAATACAAACAATACAAACAATGATGGTCAGTCGGAACGAACAATACAAACAATGGAAGATATGCTAAGAGCTTCCATGTTGAACTTTAAGGGTGGTTGGGAAGATCATTTACCACTGGTTGAGTTTTCGTACAACAGCAGTTACCAAACAAGCCTCAAGATGGCTCCATTTGAGGCATTGTATGATAGACCCTGTAGATCACCAGTGTGTTGGACAGAGGCCAGTGAGCCTACACTTATTGGACCTGAGCTAGTTGCAGAAACGACGGAACAGATTAAGGTGATACGACAACATCTGCTCACTGCACAGAGTCGTCAAAAGAGCTATGCTGACAAGATAAGGAGATTCCTTGAGTTTGAAGTGGGAGACCTAGTATTCTTGAAGGTCTCGCCACGAAAGGGACACATGCGATTCGGAAAGAAAGGGAAGTTGTCACCCAGATTTGTGGGACCCTTTCCAATCCATGAAAGGGTGGGGGAAGTGGCCTATCATCTGATACTCCCTCCACAGTTGTCATCACTACACGGTGTGTTCCATATTTCTATGTTGAGGAAGTACAATCCTGACCCATCGCACGTGGTAAATGTGTAAGACATAGAGGTGCAAAGCGACGTATCTTACGTCGAAAGGCTTATCAGAGTGATTGAGACAAAAAAAAAGGGTGTTACGGAATCGAGCAATTTCGTTTGTCAAAGTGGTATGGGACCGACATGGTAATGAGGGAGCCACTTGGGAACTTAAATAAAAAATGAGAACAACTCAACCTGAGCTATTTGTGTAATTCGTTTGAAAACCCTACTTCGCTCAATTTTCGGGACGAAAATTTCAAAAGAGGATAATATTGTAACACCCCAGATTTTCATTACATAAATATATATTGGAATGGTTCATTTAAATTGTGAATGAATGGAAATTGAGATTTAAATAGTTGAAATGGACCTTAGATGGGTAAGGAATTGGGTCAATCACCCAATTAGGACCCAATGGGTCATAGATGAGCTTAAGTTTAAAGTAATTGGGTAAGGACAAGTGAATGGGTCAAATTACCCAATTAAGACCTAATGCATTAAATCCACCTCATCAAGTGAGGTGGCATGTAAGCGACATGGCCAAGATGGGACCCAAATGCCATGTGGTGCATGGCCGGCCATGTCATGGTTGACTTGGTCAACATTAGTGAATTCATTTGAGTTGAGTTAAGGATTTATTCAATTAAGAAGTGAGTTCAAGTCGTGAGTTTAAGATTAAAATATTTGAGTTGAGTTGGTAAATGAGTTCAAATAAATTAAGTGGAGTTGAGTTGAGTTGAGATGAGTTGAGATGGGAAGATGGAGGGTTTCCATCTCAAAGGACATAACCCATAAAACACATTGGAAGTCAAAGGGGCTTCTTCGTTTAAGCCAAGGGTTTCCTTGGTTAAGCCAAGGGACACTTTGGTTGGACCAAAACCTTAATGAGGGAGAGTGGAAAGTCTTGAGCTGATATACAAAGAGGCACAAATCCAAAGGGCACACCACACCCCTTGGTCAACTCCTCTCCATTGTAAGCAAAGGGATTTCTTCTCCTATATTCTCTCTCTCTTCCACCTACACTTGGAGAACTATTGAAGAGCAAAGGAAAAAGAAGGATTAAGGAAGGAAATGACAGATCTTAAAGAAAAGAAGGAGACGGGAAAATAAGGTACGTTAAAGCTTAGTAACATAGAAATAAGTTTAAGAAAACATAGTTTTGGCCATGGAGTGGCCGAACCTATGGGTTCCATATTTAATTAGTTGGGATGGATGGCAAATTTATTATAAAGCCATGGGGTTGGAAATCCATCCAAAGGATAGTTATGGGATTGAAACAAAAGAACCCATTCCACGATAATAGTACTATTAAATAGAATAAGGTGGGGACTAATTTTAAGGTTTCAAAATCAGAAAATCTTAGGTCTAATTTTAAGGTTTCAAAATCAGTAAATCTTAGGACGGATTTTAAGGTTTCAAAATCAGTACATCTTAGGACTGATTATTGACTGATCTTAAGATCAGTTACTGACTGATTTTGGATCAGTTCTAGAACTAGTTGATGGCTGATTTTTGGGACTATTTTTCAGCCTTCAAACTATTAATTTTGGTGGCTGATTTTAAGACAGATTCTGACTGATTTTAGATCAGTTTTAGAACTAGATAATGGCTGGTTTTTGGGACTGATTTTCCAGTCTATAAATTGTTAAACTTATGGACTGTTTTAGCTAGTAAAAGCTACCACATATGGGACTGATTTCCAGTATATAAACTGTTAAACTTATGGACTGTTTTCGCTAGTAAAAACTACCACATATGGGACTGATTTCCAGTCTATAAACTGTTAAACTTATGGACTGTTTTGGCTAGTAAAAACTACCACATATGGGACTGATTTCCACTCTATAAATTGTTAAACTTATAGACTGTTTTGGCTAGTAAAAGCTACCACATATGGGACTGATTTCCAGTCCATAAAATGTTAAACTTTTGGACTGTTTTGGCTAGTAAATGCTGCCATAGATAGGATTGATTTTCACTCTATAAATTGTTAAACTTGTGGACTGTTTTGGGCTAGTAAAGACCCACCATGGTGGTTCGATCATGTTGTATGGCCAAACCCCATTGAGGGATGTTTGTTGAACATGAATACACTTAAGAGGAAATGGGACCATACGGTTCGGCCATGTTGTATGGCCAAACCCCATTGAGGACCTTAAACGGGTTAAGGACAAGGAATGCATAAACGTATTGGGAAACGAACATGGAACTTAGATGGGATAGAGTGATGAAATTGAGATGGAAAAATCAAACTAATATGTATATTTGAACTTGATAAGGTAAAGAGGTGTGCAAAAGGTAATCGTCTCACGTGACCGTTGACGTTACCCTTGTAAGATAATATATCTTACATTGGTGGGATTCCTACCTTATTGAGACACTATGGATTTTATATGATACTGATTTTATTCCAACTATGATGTTTATTTTGAGTATAACAAATGATATGTGTTTATGAACTTGTTTTCAATGATATTATGAAAAATGATATGAAGTGGCATTCTTGCATTCATATTCTCATGCATGGCATGGGAGGGAATACATGGGACAACAAGCCAAGTTATGAGTTGTCCAGACATGACTTTGGGCTTGAGACTAGCTTGTATGAAGCTATGTGAACTATTGATATGTTGGCCTTGTCTGGGATTGCTAGAAATGGGTACGGCGTAGTCTGGGCCAAAGAGCTCCTCCGTAAACAATCCCGAAACCCTACACAGAGGGAGGAGTCCACACTCCATCGATAATTCCTATTAACATATGTTGGGAGGTATAACAATGACCTGGTGGTGCCGTCGCAAAACACTGCGGACATAAATGGCTAAGGGAACAACTTGATATGGCTTTATTTATCAGGGAAACTATTGATATGATTTGTGTTGTGATTGGATATGGAAATTGGGTGAGAGATCATTGGCATATGACACCCATGACATGACACATACATTAGCATGATTTTGATATGAGTATAATGTGCTGTTTTTAGTACTATGAGATGTTTTACAATTTTTGATATGATGTACTTATCTTGATTTTTATACTATTCTTATGTGTACCATAACCCTACTTGGAACACTTACAGGGCATGTTGACTGATGCCCTACTTCTGCCCTATAGATGATGGAACAGGGAATGACAAAGGCATGGGACACGAAGGTAGCCAAGCGTTGGGCAGATTTATGTTGATGTTGGAAGATGTATTTGATTTTGGATTGTAATAACTTAGAATCTATTTGCTATGGCTTGATAACCTTTGAGTTTTAAATTGAAGATATATGGTGATTGGCTTACTTGCTTAATAACGATATGTATATGAATGGTATCTTATTCGTATAATCATTCCGCAAATATTTTAGTAATGCGTGTGAAATGTTTAAGTGGATTTAGTCCACGCACACATATTGGTGGCCAGTTAAGGGTTGCGTTTTGGAAACTCGGACTTGACTTGCATTGAGACGTCCCGCTCTCCCTCACTCAGTTATAAAAAAAAATATATACTCTGATTTTTGACGAGTGAAAAAGGACGGGGCGTTACAAGAATACAATGAATATACATTCATTAGTCAATTACGATACACATTCATATATAATATAGAATACACCCATTGTATTTTCAAATCTTTCTAACTTGTTTTCCAGAAAATTTCAAGGGAAATGGCTGTGAGTCTCATAGTGGGTTACTACTCCTTTTTTAATTGCAATAATCCATCAATCAAATAAAATTAAATACTCAGTGCCCTATCTCTTATTTCTTCCTGGCCAGGGTAGAGTATTGAGACTTTGCCCAGTGGTTGCAAATAAAACTGCTCAGGCCACTACACATATTGTCTTCTGGAATTGACCATGGAGACGTATTGAGTTAGGTCTAGAGATATACAATGCTCAGGTCACTACTCGTATTATCTTCTAGGTTGGACCATAGAGATATATTGAGTTAGGCCTAGAGAGATAAAAAATTACTCAGTGTAATGGCCCGGAATTTTTAAATCAATAAAAATATGGCCATTATTTATTTTAATGATGGAAATTGGGGAATTTGATGGAGTAGATGGTAAATGGATCAAAAATTGGACAAAGGTCCAAGTATGGCCCAATGGACCATGGATTGGATTTAAATTCATTTAAAGGGTCAATGATGGTCAATTGGGCCAAGGATGGTTAAATTGGGCCCAATACCACTTGGGACCCAATGGGTCAAGATAATGTAAGCTCTAAGGTAAATGGGTAAGGGTGAATGTAATTGGGCCATGGACCCAATGGTGATCCAATTAGTTGGAATGGATTTAATTAAAATTAAATCACCTAAGTTGGTGATGAATTGACCAAGGTGACATGGCCGATTGGGACCCACCTCCACCTCACCAAGTGAGGTGGTGTGTGGACCAAGGATTGGTGGGGCCTGCACCATGGTTGAATTGGTCAACCATGGGTGGATATATGGAGGGAATTTAAGAACATGGAATTAAGTTAAATGGGAATTAATTAACCTAATAATCTAATTAATTAATTCATTAAACTAATCAAATGATGGTCAAATGGTCAAAATGGGAAGACCAAACCACCCATTTCAAACACACAAAAACATTGGGCTTGGTGGTGGTTTATTCCAACCACCACCATAAAGCATAAAGCATAAAGCATGAAAAAAATCCCATGTTGGTGGTTGGAAGCCTTAATGGTGGAGTAAAGTCTAAGAAACCAAAAGGTGTTGTTTTTTATCTTATTTTTCAAATCTCATTCTTATCTCATTCTCTTCCTCTCTTGCTCTCCCACATTGCCGTCCCACACCCAAGGGAAAAGAAGAAGAAAAGCTTGGAAGAAAAAGAGAAGAAGAAAGAAGCCAAGCTTGGCCATCACCCCAAGATCAAGCCATAGTATCTTCTTCCTCACCATCCTTTTCTCCTTCTCCCCCTCTCTCAAACACACCCCATGATGGCCGAACCCAAGCTTGGAGGTTTTTCATCTTGATCAAGCATCCTAGCCGATCAACAAAGGAGAAGAAGAAGAAAGGAGGCCAAGGAGTCCGAAGGGAGCAATGAAAGTCGGAGGAGCCGACGGATTGTAAGTATTCCTAAACAAGAGATTGGATTTTTTTTTAGGGTTTAAGATTTGGGGTCCATTCTTCTTAGATTTGATGGTGGCCAAATTATCATGGACCTTGGATTTCAAATCCATCCAATGGAAGGATGAAAAATGGACAAAACCCTAATGGGTAAATTAGGGTTAAGAAAAATGAATGGAGGTATAAAGGACATTAGGTGTTAATTAAACATGGAGAGATGAAAAGTTTGGAAAGAACCATGGACCATAGGGTTCGGCCATGTAGTATGGCCGAACCCCATGGTAGGTGATTGATTAATTTATTAGGGTTTATAAGAATGGAAGCCATGGAGAATAATTTAGGGTTTTAAGTTGTTAATGATTAAATGTGGGTAATTTTAAAAGGGGTTTTTATGAGAAAAATCATGGGAAACATTGATGATTCTTAATGGCCTAAAAGACATGAGTGAATGATGGACCATGAACTTATGGTGATGGTGTTAGAATTTTAATAGGGTTAGAGAATGGAGGCCATGTTAAGTAGTTAATGATGTTTAAAAGTTTTAAATGAAAGAATGATAGAAATTTTGAAAGGGGTTTTTAAATGAAAGAATCCATGGATGAAGGTTAATGTTTTTTATGGTCTTAAATGTCACCAATGAATGATGAACCCTATGGTAATGTATTCATAATTTTTATGGATGGAATGTTTTTGAACCCTATGGTAATGTATTCATAATTTTTATGGATGGAATGTTTTTGAACCCTATGGTGATGAATGTTGAATGATGATGGATGTAAAATAATGGAAAAAAAATAAATGGTTGGTGGGTGAATGAACTAATGTGGATAGTTGTAATGGACTTCAATGTAGTTAAGGAGGATGATTTTGTGATTTAAACCTCCTCATGGGAGGACTTATTATGGACCTAAATATGGTGAAATAGACCCAAGGAAAAAGAGGAGAAGACATCATGGAACCGAACCCATGACTCATTTGAGAGTCATTTTGGGCTAAGAATTAAGGTATGTGCATGTGTTTAAAATTAATGGGGTTTAGATTAAATTAAAGACTGATTTTAATGTGTCCATGTTATGGTTGGTGGGTCACTAATGGATCTAAGTTATGGATCAATTTTAGACTTAAGTGTGCATGGGTAAATGAGTAATTAATCATGGGAAGGAGTAGTGGCAAAATCGTAAATAATGGCCAAATTCAAGAACTCTATGGGAAATGATCATGGACTTAAGGGTAATTATGGTAACCTTAAGTATGTGATTAATAAAGCCTAGGGTGGTTGATTTTTAAGACTCATGGGATTAAAAGGTTTAATGGATTAAACGGGACCCACAAAACTACATAGTGAGGTTCGGCCATGGTGTATGGCCGAACCCCACTAAGGCATGAGTTAGGGACTTAATAATGGTTAAAAAACAGGGACTGATTATTCATATGTAATAAAGTATCGGACGTCACAAGCGGTGCGCGTATTGGTGACCGGATTATCGGATCAAAACGAAAAAGGACACTAGTTGGTATTCGATAGGATTCCTACCTTTTTGTAAGCCATGGATTATGTGTTATGTATGGGTTTTTCCTTGATTTATTTTGGTAAGCATATGATTGTTTTAAGATGGGTTTTAAGGCTATGATGTGTATATTGATGCTTTATTTGATCTATTTTTGATATATGTTTTATTGATGGGACTTTAAATGCCATGGTTTGTGCTATCATATATATTACATGGCATATGGCATCTACATCTCATACATGACATGGGAGGGATATAGCATGAGAAGGATGAAAACAAAGAAACCGGAGTCCATGCTCCGTCGGGGCGACCGAAAAACAAACATGGGGACACCTTGACGAGGCCTTGCCATCAAGGGGGATGATTTGTGATTGTTTATATCTTGACGAGGTTTTGCCGTCAAGGGGGATGATTTGTGATTGTTTATATCTTGACGAGGTTTTGCCGTCAAGGGGGATGAATTGTGATTGTTTATATCTTGACGAGGTTTTGCCGTCAAGGGGGATGATTTGTGATTGTTTATATCTTGACGAGGTTTTGCCGTCAAAGGGGATGATGTGTGATTGTTTATATCTTGACGAGATTTTGCAGTCAAGGGGGATGATTTGTGATTGTTTATATCTTGACGAGGTTTTGCCGTCAAGGGGGATGATGTGTGACTATTTATATCTTGACGAGATTTTGCCGTCAAGGGGAATGATTTGTGATTGTTTATATCTTGACGAGGTTTTGCCGTCAAGGGGGATGATTTGTGATTGTTTATATCTTGACGAGGTTTTGCCGTCAAGGGGGATGATGTGTGACTGTTTATATCTTGATGAGATTTTGCCGTCAAGGGGGATGATTTGTGATTGTTTATATCTTGACGAGGTTTTTCCGTCAAGGGGGATATGGCATCATGATGGTATGGATGATGGGTGGGTGGGACACATGACATAAAACACCCATGGCATGGCATTCATTTTATGGTTCTCATTACATTAGACCTATGTGTTTGTTATCACTAATCCATGTGTTAGCCCTACTCGTAGTCCTACTGGGCTCGTTGTCTAACGCCCTACTTCTACCCTAGCTGATGACGCAGGAGGTGGCGGAAACGAAGGACGAGACAGGAGCCAAGCTTAGGAGCTTGGGGAAGCGAGCTGCTTAGTTTATTAAGATTTATTTTGGAAATGTAATTTGTGTAATGTAGCTCGTCGGACTGTAATAATGTAGATTTCTTACTATGATTTGGTCTTTACTTTGGACATTATCATTTTGAGATGTAATTATGGATTTAGGGGTATTATAGTAATTTAAACGTCGTACTTCCTTGCTATCTAAAACTGGTAGGATAGTCTCTATTATAATGTTCTGCGAGCTTACGTCTACGTGTGAACCGTTCTCGTGGACTTCGTTCCACGCGCACGTAGGGTTGGCCAGTCAAGGGCCGGGCTTCAGAAGCTCGGACTTAACTCGCGTTGTGACGTCCGCGCCTTTTGTCACTTGTTATTTCAAAAAAAAAAAAAATAGTATAATTTCGGTGAAAAGGGGCGGACGTTACACTCAGTGCCCGATCCCTTCTTTTCTACCGAGCGGCGAAATTAATCGCTGCGATACAGATAGTTATCGAACATCGTTTCCGTTGCGCCACAGATAGAGGGTTTCGTTCTAGAAGTGAACACACAAGACAATGAAACGTACAAGGGTTAGTATCATTTTTAAATAAGAAACTGTTATAAGAAACATCACATCAAAATCTAAGATCTAAACCTAACATGAAATTCTAAGTTTAAACAATCCAAATGAATCATAAAAAAAAACCAGTTCTGTGTTCCTTGGAACATGTCTCGGAACCTGGTACTGTGGTTCAGAATGTAACACCCCGGATTTTCAAGTTATAAATATTTATGGAAATTGCCCATTTAATTTGTGAATTAATGGATATGGACCTTAGATGGGTAAGGTGTTGGGTCAATTACCCAATTAAGACCCAACGGATTGTGGATATGGTTCAATTGAAATAAATGGGTGAGATTTATTTAAATTGGGTCAAGATTGTCAATTGGGTCAAATGCCCAATTGGGACCCAATGGGTCATGGTTGACTTGGCTGACCACCATATGAATTCAAATGTGATTAAGGTGTGGCTGAATTAAAGTGGATTAAGTTCAATTGAATTAATGAATGAGTACAAGTTTTGACTTTAAAAGAATTAAAGAGGTGAGTTGAGTTAAATGAGTTGAATGGAAGTTAATAGGACTTTGATCTCAAGTGAGTGGAGTGGGAAGGTGGAGAGATGCATCTCATGAGACCCAAGTAAAGGCTACACGTTGGAGACATGGGAGTTTCATCTTATGGGATGAAACTCCAAATGGATCATTAATGAGGAGGTAAAAGGTTTTGGAGGTTACACAAAGGCTTACACGTTGGAGAGATGGGGGGGTTTCCATCTCAAGATGGAAACCCAAGGGTCAAACGGTGGGAGTGTTTCATCTCATAGATGAAACCTCCAAATGGAACATTAAGGAGGGAGGTGAAGGGTCATGGGAGTTACAAAGGGGCGTCACCAAAGGACACCACCTTTGGCCGGCCCTTATTGATCAAGAATATACTTTGGTTTCAATTCACTCTCTCCCTCTCTCTCTTGGCCGAATCACTCCTCAAGACAAGAACACTTAGAGTATTTGCATCTCACTCTCCCTCTCTCACTCAAGGCCGATCCCTTCTCGAGACAAAGGAGAACACTTAGAGTTGTCATCTTAAATCTTCTCTCTTTCTCCCTCTCTCAAATCTATACCTCTTGGCCGAACCACTCCTAGAGATTTTATCAAGATCAATCTCGGCCAAGGATCAACAAGGAAGGAAGAATAGGCTAAGGAAGGAAAAGATCGGAAGAGCAATAAGGAGTGACAGAAACCGGAGGAATCGCGGAATCGATAAGTACTTGAGTGTTTCATGCATAAAAACCATTAAGGACAAAGTAAGGGCTTGATGAGGTTCGGCCATGATGTGTGGCCAAACCCCACCAAGGAATATGAACATGGTTACATAATTTTCAAGAGGAAATGATGAACCATAGGGTTCGGCTATATTGTATGGCCGAACCCCATGGAAGGACATTAGTTATTTTTAATGGATTTGAAGGATGAAAATCATAGATGTATGTTTATAAAATTTAAAAGGTTTTAAAGGGTTTAAATGGATGTATGAATGAGAACCATCAAAGGATCAATCATGGATGTATGATGTGTTTTAATGGAAATGATGAACCATAGGGTTCGGCCATGTTGTATGGCCGAATCCCATGGAAGAGTATTAATAATTGTAAATGGAGTCATGTTGATGGACTTTGAGTTGTAAATAATGACCTAAGGGTATGATTAAAACCCAACATCACCCCCCCCCCCCCCCCACCCCCCACACACACACACACACACATGGAGGGACTTGTTTATGAACCTAAGATAGTAAATTATTTAAAGAAGAAGATGGAGATAAGACATCATGGGTTCGGCCATGGTGTATGGCCGAACCCCATGAACCATTTGATGAACCATTTGATGGACCATTTTAAAGGGTCATTTAGAGTTTTTGTGCATGTTTAAATGAATGGATGATTAAGCTAGGAAATGAAGGATTTAATTATATATCTATGTTCATGGAACTATGTTTTGGACTAGAGTATGGGTAACTAAATTAGGTGATTACCTATGGAAGGAAATAAAAGGCCAAATGGTAAAATTGAAGGACCATGGGTTCGGCCATGGTGTATAGTCGAACCCCATGGACTATGTTATTGGATATGGATTTGTATAGGTGGCTTAGATGTATGATTGAATCATGGAAATGAAGGACCATGGGTTCGGCCATGGTGCATGGCCGAACCCCATGGAGAAGGTTTTTGTGGACTTAGGGTTTTATGAATGTTAGATGATTAACTTATGTATGTTTAGATTGATGAATCAAAAGATGACATGATCTTGGACCCACATGTATTTAAAAGATCAAGGACTAAAAGAGGGACCCAAAATCAAGGGAGTGAGGTTCGGCCATGTTGTATGGCTGAACCCCACAAAGGTGTGTTTATGGACTTAGACATGATAGAACATGGGTTTTGATATATTGATATGTTATAATGTAACGGGACCTCACAAGAGGTGTACGATCGTGACTGGTTTCCGGACGAAAATGCAAATGACATATTAGTTGATCATTGGTAGGATTCTTACCTCTTTGAAACCATGGGATATGTATGATGATTTTAATTCATAGTTTGATGAGTTATTTTGTATCAAAGGTTATGTTTCAAATATGGATTTTTAATGCTATGATTTGCATTATTACATACCATGTGTTCACTTACATCTCATGCATGGCATGGGAGAGATGATTTGTAACCGGAGGCCACGCTCCATGGGGGCGTCCGTAAGGCATTCGTGGGAAGACCTTGTTGTGCATTATCCATCAAGAAGTTACCGGAGTCCAACGCTCCGTCGGGGTGTCTGTAAGGCAACTGTGGGGGATACTTTGATGAGGAGATTTCATCAAGAGGATGTATTGTGATATGGGCGATGGGTGGGACTCATTGCATAAGATACCATGGCATGGCATTGTTTTACATGGTTTTAATATTATGTTATCTATATGATTTTATACTAACCATGTGTTAATCCTAATTGGAATACTTACTGGGCGCGTTGTCTAACGCCCTACTTCTACCATAGTTGATGACACAGGAATTGAACGGAACGATGAACGTGATCGGGGCCAAGCTTAGGAGCTTGGATGTTTTTAGTTTAATTTTGTTTAAGTTACTCATGGTCAATGTAATTTGACTAGCTAGCATTCGGACTGTAATAACTTAGATATTTGTGGATATGTTAACTTAAGATAATCATTGTTAAGGAATGGATCACCTTGCTATCTAAAATGGAATAGAATTAGGATTCTATTATAATTCCACATGTTAACTTGAGTACGTGTGAACCGCTTTAGTGGACTTGGTCCATGCACACGTATATGATTGGCCAGTTAAGGGTCGGGCTTTTGAAGCTCGGACTTAGCTCGCGTCGTGACGTTCCCGCTCTCTCTCACTCTTTATTATAAAAAAAATAGACTCAGATTTTCGGCGAGTGAAAAAAGGGCGGGGCGTTACACAGAACTTCCGAACTGTAACACTTCGGAATTCCATGATTATCAATGTTTACAGAATTTGCCATTTTAATTGTGTATTAATAGATATAAATCTTAGATGGGTAAAGTGTTGGGTCAATGGCCCAATTAGGACCCAACGGTTATAGTATAAGGTCCAATTTAAATTAAATGGGGCTGAATTAAAATGGTAATGTAATATATATCTATCTGGATTAAGTGGTATCCGCATGAGGTGTATGAGGATGACACACACACGCATAAGGCTAGATTTGCTCTCAAGAAATCAAGGAGTTATATCCGAACCAAGATTGTCCTAAATGGGCAACACGCCTAGATGAATTGGATTAGGCCATGACATCCGATTGCTTAAATCCAAATAAAGAAGATGTCAAAAATTAAATATAGATAGCATGGCCGTGTATATGGGATTCGCATATCCAAGATGATGCACTGGAATCCTTTCAAAAGGGGTCATTTCCTTGGTTAAGAGTGAAACTAGAGGATTGCTAAATAAATAAGATGTCTAAGATTAAAAATAGAGATTGCTTTGCCATGTGTGGGATAGGCGCAATCCAGGTTGATGCGCCAAAAGGGAGTCCCTTCCTTGTTGAGAGCGACACTAAGGCAATTGCTAAAGTACAAGGGGCGCATGGCACCTTCTAAGATAGGACCGAGTGGAGATTAATAAAGGAGAGGCAAGAGGGGCGCACGGCATACACCATCAAGAAGGTCTTGACGCTGGGTGCTCTAACAAGAAGTATTCTTGGCAGTGTACAAGGAAGAGAAGGATCGGAAGAACAAATCGGAGCGAAGGAAAACCGGAGGAGTCGCGGAACCGGTAAGTAGTTTTGATAATTTTGTTTAAAGAAAGGAACCATAGGGTTCGACCATGGTGTATGGCCGAACCCCATGGAAGAAAATTGAGGGATGAATGTTGAGGTTTAAATGGAAAGGATGAACTACATCATGGCCGAACCCCATGGAAATACATTGTTAATATTTTTTAATGGATTTGAAAGATGGAAATCATAGAAGTATGTTTATGGTTTTAAAAGGTTGGGATGAATGTATGAATGAGAACCATCAAACGATGCAAACTTAGTTGAATGATTTTTAAAGAGAAGATTATGAACCATAGGGTTCGTCCATGGGGTATGGCCGAACCCCATGGAAGATGGTTATTAATTTAGAATGGTTCTAATGATGGACTTTTGGATAAAAAATGAAGGAACCTTGATTTATGGATTTATGGATGGTAATTGATATACTTGGAAAGTTAGACATCATAGGGTTCGGCCATGGTGTTTGGCCGAACCCCATGAATCAATTCTATGGGTTAATTATGGATTTATTATTGTAAATAAATTAAGAAGGAGGATGGAACAATAATATCATGGGTTCGGCCATACATTATGGCCGAACCCCATGAACCAACTTAATGGATCGTTTATGGAGGGTTTTATTTATGGTTCTATGGTTGTGGATCATTGGTGGATCCATGTATGTAATGTCTAAATTTATGGACCTATGTTTACGGACTTATGTGTTGAACCTAAACCTAAGGTGATGAAGGAAATAGCAAAAAGGTAAATAGGTGAAAATGATGGACATAGGGTTCGGCCATGGTGTATGGCCGAACCCCATAAACTATTTGATGGACCATGTGTTGGAATATTTTAAGGCACACTTAGAGTGGTTATACTTGTTTAAGGAAATGAGGGATTTAATTATATATAGACCTATATTCATGGTTTATGTTATTGGTTATGGATAGGTATAATGACAATATTGTAATTAAGTGAATTAATGGACCATGGGTTCGGCCATAGTGTATGGCCAAACCTCATGGGAAAGGTTTGGTGGACTTAGATTTTTATCAATGCTAAATAATTATGATATAATTGATTAGATGTATGAATTAAGGGTATATGATCTTGGTTCTAATTAATGATCAAAGGACTATAAGAAAGGCACCAAAATAAGGAAGTGAGATTCGGCCATGTTGTATGGCCGAACCCCACAAGGTTGTGCATAGGGACTTGGACATAATTGTAAATCAAATGGGACATGGTTTTAATTATTTGATATATTATAAGGTAACGGGACCTCACAACGTGTGTACGATCGTGAGCGGTTACCAGACGGAAGCATAAGGACACGTTAGTGGTCTTTGGTAGGATTCCACCTCTTTGAAACCATGGTTTAATGTACAATGTTTTTATCTTATATTGATGAATTATGTTGCAAAAGATATTGTTTCAAAATGTCAGTTTTAATGCTATGTTTATACGATAAAATGGCATGTGATTCATTAGCATCTCATGCATGGCATGGGGTGAAGTATATGTAACCGAAGGGGCCACATTCCATCGGGGCGTCCGAAAAACCTATGTGGGATACCTTAATGTGTTTTTCCATCAAGAAGAAACCAGAGGGGCCACAATTCGTCGGGGCAAAGACCTATGTGGGGGTACTTATATGTACTTGTGATGGGTGGGACTCATTGCATTTGACATCATGACATGGCATGGTTTATATGGTTTATGGACTTTATGTTATTATATGCATGTTTTGTACTAAACATGTGTTAGCCGTAATTGGAATACCTACTGGGCGCGTTGTTCTAACGCCCTACTTACACCATAGTGAATGATATAGGAAACAAGGGGAACGATAAAAGCAAAAAGGACCAAGCATAGGAGCTTGGATATATGATTGGATGATAATTTTATTTATGTTACTCATGGACTTGTAATTTGAGTAACTAGACTTCGGGCATGTAATAATTAAGATAATTTGCTATGATTGGATGTTTATTTGGATAAATTTGTTACGTTAATTATGATTAAAGACTTGACGTACTTCGCTATCTGAAATGGAATAGAACTAGGTTCTATTATAATCCGCAGTTATGATTTTAATCCACATGTTTATATTGTTATGTGTGAATGGTTTTCACGGACGTGGTCCATGCACACATAGGGTTGGCCAGTTAAGGGTCGGACTTTAGAAGTTCGGATTTAGCTCGCGTCGTGACGTCCCGCTCTTGCTCACTCTATTATTTTAAGGAAAAAAAATATAGACTCTGATTTACGGAAAGCTCAGCGAGTGAAAAAGGGAGGGGCGTTACCCGAGCCACTGTCTAAATTCTGGATTTTTACAGAATCTTCAGAACTTGATTAGTTCCTTCAGAACTTGGTTTCAGTACTTCGGAACTCCGAAAGTTCAGGTCTCGGAACTTCCGAGCCTGTTCCCAACAGAAAAACAGCGAAATCATAAAACAGATGGTCTTGGTCCGCCTCAGAACCTGCTGAGGTCTGCTCAGAACTTCCGACCTGTTCAGAACATCCGAAATGGATCTCAGATCGTCTGTCTATCTTGTAGAGGCAGTGAGGAACAATTGGCCTCTTCTCGGCTTCAGAACCCCGAATAGAAGTACGGAACTTTCGAAGTCTTACCTTCGGAACTTCCGAAGGCCGATTCTCAGATCTTCCGAAAGTCGTCTTCTTCCTCTGTCACCTGCAACCAGTGTAGTGAGAGGATGGACAAAGTGAAATACGAATTAAAAAATAGTGTGCTTTCTAAATTCATTTTTCACATCCGTCTGGTCTAATGTGTTCTTTAGTGAGTTGTCTTCAATTTCGAAATAAATTGGACAATAAACAATAATATAAAACCTCAAATTTTGAGAGAAAACTCAGTAAAACACATAAAAAATCAAAGTTTCCACTAAATTTCAAAACCGATTTTCGAATTCAAATCTTAACCAAATTTAGCTTTGTTTAATTCTAAACTTGTTAAAATTTGAAACTACACACAATGATTATCTTTGCTTGGAGAGTTGGGTTGAAAATCAGCAACTTGAAATTTTTTCCACTTCAAGCTTTGAAACAAGAATAGTAAAGAAGAAGCAGAAAGAAAACAGCAGTAGCAACAGAATTAGAAGTTCAAATTAAGGAAATCCATTTCATTGTTCTCATTAAATGGAGTCTGGAGGGGTAGGGAGGTAGACCAGCCACTTGCTTGAGAACCACCCACGTTATTCTGCAAGCTATGATCGTAGCTTGCATGAGTCGATGGGTACGCAGATTCTTCCATTGCTTCAGCTGCGGGTAAGCAGCTTAGGGGGTAAAATGCAAATTTTCAAAGATTCTTTATTTATATTTAAATCCCTTTTCTAGATTAACTTAAATTAAGATATATTTAAATTCTTATTTAATTAATCTATCTAATCCAATACATTGAAAATTAAAAAAATATGAACATCACAAAAACTTAGAAAACCATACACTTTGAAAATCAATTGATTTTACATAAAATGTCATTTTAAATAAACTCCATAAATTAACTTGTATTCAATTAAAGGGTTTATAAATTTTATTTTCAAAATCCAAAAACACAAAACAATATGTTTAATCATGTAATATATTTTCTTATAATTTTCTAACTTCCAAAATTATTTAAAATAATTATTTCGTAATTATTGGAACATTTTCGGATCAAATTAATAATATTTCTGAAATAAAAAATATAGTTTAAAAACTATATAATTCCAATATTTAAATCCCTATCAAAGAAATCAATTTAACCAATAATTAAATTTATTAAAACAACGTTGTTTATGGTAAATTACCATTTTGCCCTTCCAAATAAAGTGAGTTGGATCAATGAGCTATCGAGCTCTGATTGGGACGTTCCTGGACCTTTTTAAAAGCCCAAATGGTAATATTCATGATTAACTAGTTAAAATATGATTTATTGAAATAAATCACATAATTTAGTCTTAATTTGGGTCAGGGTATTACACGCTGCCAGTTTGGAACCTTGGCGATACTATCGTGTTGGTGATCGATCGTTGAAATAGGACAACGGTTGGACTTGAAGTTGACATTAGGGTGAACCCAACACCTTAGGAGGACCTTCCCTAGGCTTAGAACAAATAGTGGTAAATCATATGCAAGCCTAGAGTAATTGGACCAATGCCTTGGAGCTCCTTGAACATTTCTTGGGAAAAAATCTTGAGAGTAAAAAAGTCATGACTTGTGAGACTCTTTAGACCAAACAAATGTAGTAATGAACTAGTAAAACCACCATGGTTGGATAGAGCATTGAAAAATCTTTTCATAGAGCCCAAGAACACTCATATCGGAGTTCGGGAGCCCAATATATGGCCATTTTAGTAGGAGTAGTTTTCCTGAAAACTGTCACCACGATCAATCGCCCGTGTCCAGAATGTTTCCATTGGAAGCGCACTCAAACCTCAACGGTAACATTCCAACGGCTCTTTTGGAGGCCACGATCAATCGTGGGTGGTGATGAATTGCTCGTACCAGCTTGGGAAACTTTTGTTTGCCTATTTAAACTTCAAACTCTTATAGTAGAGTTGGACCTTTCAACTGGAACATCTTAAAGCGTCCCTAGTGATCCCAAACCTCTCACAACCTCTCTCCATGCACTCACATATGTGAATCAACTAGAAAATCCAATCAACCTCTTTGTTGTGATTAAGTGAGAGAGTGAAAACCATCTAGGATCAACTTGCATACCTTAAATCCTAGAGACCTTATCCAAGGATTGTGATTGAGCATACATAAGGCACATCTTCGACATTGTCGACATCACATTGGGAAGGACATCTTCAAGAAGTACACATCTACAAGTTTGAGCTATCAAAAGGCAAGTGTTTCTTAGTATTGATTATATTTTTAAATCATCATCTTGTGAAGTGGACTAAGGCAAGGAAACTTGAACCACTAAAAAAAATAGAGGGATAAGGAAGTAGACCGGGGTTTGTCGAACCTTTCAAAATCTTAGGCGATTGGGTGAAATTCTCAATCAAGTGGGGTGTAATTCTCCACTTAGTGATTTGGAGATAAACCAAGGTTGGGTGAGTCTCAACAATGGATGAGGTTGTTTAAGCAAACCACTATACACCGGTTGTCTACGTGCTTGATTTTATGTGTGTCTAATTATTAATTGGCACATCTATTGATCACACACAATGCAACATCTTGATTAATTTCATTATTACATTTGACTAATTCTAATTAATCAAGAAATTTAAAAAGGACCTAAAATTGGGGATTGTTTTATTCACACACCCCCCCTCTAGACAATCGAGATCAAGCACTCCGGGAATTTCAAATTAAAATGTTGGGACTTATTTTAAAATATCACCTTATCATGATCCACTTAGGCCCATGAAAATGGATATGTTGGAAAGATCCTCTTGAACATCGGGCTATCAGAAGTCACATTTCTTTGATCAATCAAACATTTTTTTAAAGTTCAATTTTTTATTTTAACTTTTAAAAGTGTAATTTTATTGACCCCAATTGAAATGATTCTTTAATAGACCTAGTAGTTAAGAAAAGTTTTTTCAACAAATTCATCTCCATAAGCTTAGAGTGGGCCCCAAAAGAATGAACACATGAGCATCTTGTTTAATGAAATAAATTCACTTAATTTTTTTTTTCTTTGAGGGTTGTCTAACTTATGAACCTGGTTGATCCCACGAACATGCTCACATTGGCACATACTTGGAAAATGGATGGTCAAATTGCATGTTTCATTTTAGTGTGATTGTGCCACATCATTATTCATTCGAGGCCCTTTTTTTGGGTGACCATTCTCACACGGGCGTTTTCTTTAATCTAGGTTTTCAATTTTTTTTTGCGGAATTTTCACTTTATCCTTTACCCCTTCCGTACGAACCATTTAAAAAAAGAACGTCAGAAATCGAGGAGCCATTCACCAAGGACAGACGAACCAATTTGACTTGTAAGCATGATAGGAATAGTATTCATGCAGAGCGGCGAACCGGTCGTCCCATAACGGCTATCCGATTGAAGCACAATCCAAAGCGGCGAGCCGATTTGACCTGACGCCATTTTGGGTACAAAGGAACAATAGATCGGCTCGCCGATAACATGAATCGGTGAACTGATTTCCTCTATTTCTTAAGTTTTTAATTTAGGCCATTCACATCTTGAGTTTTTGGTCATGGAGACTTAGCCAGTTTACATAGGGACCTTTCGAAGGTGCTTTACAATAAGAAGAATAAACACATACAAGACATAAATATCAGTTTCCCCTTTACTTCAAGCATATATTGAGATAATCTCCCCTTAATTCAAGAGTACACATACATATATTGTAATGACCCAACCCGAAATCACGTTTTTCTTTTAGGAAATTATGGAAATTTCATTTTGGATTAATTTAATGAGATTTCATTTTTACCCAAAATTATGGAGATGGTTTAAGAAAACTAGCACATGGGCCCCACTCTTTTTGTCTCTTGTGTCCCATGAAATTTCCTTGGAAATTTCCCATGATTACTTGGCCTCCAAGTTGGGGTTGTCTTGGGCCCCAAGTTTTAAAGGAAATTTCAAGGAAACTTCCATGTCTTGGGCCCCAAGTTTTGAATTCTTATAAATTTGGATTGAAGGGAGCTCTCTCTCATTCCATTGTGTTCTCTCTCTCCATGCAACTCCTTCTCTCTCTCCTTTCCTTTCTACTCTCCTATTCATACGATTACTTCTCCTCCTTTATTTTTCTGTTAGTTCCCCCTGTAAGTTCCAGCTTTTAGTGGGTTTTTAAGGGAAAGCCAAACCTCTGCCAAATTCTTTAGGAAGATAGCTCGCAAAATTAATCGGACAAAAGGTGAGGAGAACACATCTATTTATTTTATAGCTTTTCATGCATATGTGCATATTCCTATAAAATGAAAATATGTGGCATTTTAGGTTAAAATGCATGGTTGATTGATTGGTGTGACGTAGATTAGGCCTGGATTGACAATGGATATTACTTACTAAAGTGATGAGATCTGTTAGGATGTAACATGTTAAATAGTTAAATGTAAGTGTGGTTTTAAATACCCAGTGGTGAAAGGTCCAATCCATTTACTGGATTAGACGTTGGATGTGAAATTTACACACTTTGCGAATATACGTTTTATATATGTGGTGATTGGATATTTGTTAGGGTGTATGACATGTTAGAGATATAACATGCCTGCTTGTGTGATTTATATGCTTCATTAATATGTTTTTTATGATATTTGATGCAATATGCACGTTTCTAATATGCCCATGCAAGACCCTCAAAGAACCCTTTGAAACGGAAGGGATAAGGGTAAAAAACACTAAGGTTAATTACTTTACTGGGAAGAAACTTCCTCTAGTATAAATTAGCTTTGTAGTGATTGAAGGCTTCTTTGGACACGAAAAGATGTGACATACTGCGAAATTTGGTTCGTTGTTGTTCATCAGGCTCACTTCTCTGTTTCTTTGCGATGGACTTCACTTGCATTTTCCCCTTTTCGCGAGCAGTCTTCGATGTCATTGAGTAGAGGATGAGGAGTGGACTCGATTCACCAAAGACATTGAGAGAGATGGAGAAGATTTGAGAGAGAATGGAGAGGAAGGGATCTGGTAAGTGCGCCGGACAAGAAGTGGGAAAGTGAAATGTTAAAGTAAGAAAATGAAGAAGATAAGAGAATATAAGTAAGGGTGCCATCATAAATGTGCCATTTTTAAGTGCCCCGACACTGTCGGTGAGCCGGTGTTTAGGAGTGGCTAGCCGATCTGTGTAAAAAGTACATTTTTACCTTGTAAACTTTTGGCGAGTCGGTGTTTAGGAGAGTGAGCCGATCTATGTAAAAATGTACATTTTTACCCTATGAACTTTCGGCGAGCTGCTACAAAAAGATAAACTTCCAAATACGTCAAGAGGACAACATCAATGACAACATTAAACTCCAAATACATCAATGACAACATCAACTTCCAAATACATCAAGATACATCAATGACAACATTTTCTTCCACTCGAGTTCACCATGACAGGTAAAGGGCCTATTTACTTAGTCCACTAATGAAGGAATTCGACAGTATCTGTAAGTTCACCAGACTACTACATAACATATTAAAATATTACATTAGAACATATGGAAATTATATAAACCTTACAATACATATCTCTATCAATTGAGTTAGAAATTACTTGAGACAATTGAGAAGAGTTATATGTTGATTCATCATAGAAGTTGTAAGATAAATCCATTTGTGGAAAGAATGAATAGATGTTAGTCTTTATGAACTTATTCTTTATGTAGGGAAAATATGAATATTTATAGTCTAACAATCACTTACTTGGGATAATTGAAACAAACCCGCTGTTTGTGATTCATGAAAGGCATCCAAATCTACACCAACTGATGCATATGGAGTAATTTGATTTGGACAGGTCTTACTATTATGACCAACATTTTTGCACATCTTGAATCTTCTTGCATTTGATTCATTCGCCACAATCTAAAATGTAGAAAGGTCTCTTCTTGTTGAATTTTTTAACTTTGAGTTCTTCGAACTTAGATGATGTCCTTTAGAATGCTGAATAATAGGATGACTGACAGTCATCACATCTCTGGCAAGGCTATGGAATTGATTTTTGAGCCCCTCTTGATCAAATGAAGACAAATTTTCATATTTATTTTGAATACCATCAAAGTAGAAATCTAATTCATCCTTAAGCTGATGCATTGCAATGTCCAAGTAGTTCAACAATCGAAAATCGATTCTCCATTGTGAATTGATCTAATCCAAATGTAACTTCCCGATTGACCTCATTTGTGCACACAAGGTAAGCCCATTAACATTGTAAATATTTCTGTACAAGTGCACGACAGTGAATTATCTCTCATCATAACATATTGCTTATAAAGGTTATTCAGTGCAAAATATGATACTTTGCTATTCATTTCATAAAAAAAAAAAGAATATTACAAGTAAGAGAAATCTAAATTCTTTCATTTTCAAGTTGAGCCGCAATCTCTACAAACTAATTTTCAGTGCCATTACATATCTTATTTCGACTAACATCAAGGTCACCAGTCGATGTATCTATATAATTCTTCAACACAACATGTGCACATTCTACCCTCGAAGTGACTCAATTTTGAAAATGTAAACAATTGTCTATCCATGCCTTGACAAATTGTTCTTTATAAGGGATCCACGTGCTTTCTAAATAATTTACTTTCTCAAGAACATCTCAAAAAAATTCTTTGAAGACCTAAAACGCTCCATAAAATACTCCTTCAGATGGAGACGCTACCAATAAATTCCACTCAGATATAAATTCACGTCATACTTCGTTTTTTTTCAAAAAGATGTTTACAACGAAAAAGAATATTTTTGTTGATGTGCCAAATACAGAAAATATGCACAACATTAGAGAAGACCAAATAAATCGCATTATTTAACGCCAAATCTCTACCAGTCACATTAATTGGACGGTTAGGATCAACTTGTAAAATTTTTCTAAACATTTGCAATACCCATACATAATTATCTAATTTTTCATTTGTTATAAAAGTAAAGCATGAGAAGAAATTAGTATTAAAACTTGTGACACTAATGATATTGAGCAATGGCATATGATATATGTTGGTTTTGTATGTGCAATCTATCAAAAAAATATTATTATAGCTCTTAGTAACTGTAACTGACAATGGATGTGTAATAACCCGAATTTTTGATAAATATATATATTGGCATTTATTCATTTTAAATTGAAGTTTAATGTAATAAAATGCCAAATGGACCAAATTTTGGGACAATGGCCCAAGGATGGCCCAATTGGGCCATGGATTGGATGAAATCCATTTAATGAGTCAATGAGGACCAAGTGGGTCAATGATGGTCAAAGGGGGCCCGATAGCCATGTGGGGCCCAATGGATCAAAATAATCGGTTCCAACCCTAAAGTAAGTGGGCAAAGAGGGAATCTAATTGGGCCATGGGCCCAATGATTACCCAATAGACCATGAATTAGAATTAATTCATTTAATTGGTCAATGGTAAGTAATTGGGTCAAGATAGTCAATTTGGGTCAAAGGGCCATAGGGGACCCAATGGGCCAAGTTAGGTAAGCCCTAAGATAAATGGGTAAGACAAGAATATAATTGGGTCATGGACCCAATGGTGATCCAATTAAGATAAATTAAATGGATTAGATAATTATAAAATTATCTAAGTTAAGATGTATCAAGATTAAGTGAATGGGGCCCACCTCCACCTCACCAATTGAGGTGGCGTGTGGACCAAGGAAAAAGTGGGACCAACCATCATGGTTGACTTGGTCAACCATGGATAAATTAAAGAATGACTAAGGTAGATTAAGGTAAGTTAAATTGATTAAAATTATTGTAAAATTACCTAAGTTAAAATTAATGGAATTAATATAACATGGCCAAGTGGGGCCCACCTCCACCTCATCAAGTGAGGTGGCGGGTGGGGTAGGTACATGTGGGGGCCGTCCACCATGGTTGACTTGGTCAACCATGGGTGGATTTATTAGATAGATAATTGATGGAATTAAATTGGATAGAAATTAATTAACCTAAGTGAGGACTTAACTTAATTAATTAGGTTAATTAATTAAGGGTCAACATAGGCAAGTCAAAAAGGACATGGGAGCCATGCTTGGTGGTTGGGTCTCAACCACCACCACCAAAGTCAAGGTAGCCCATACTTTGGTTGGTGAGGCTATCATGGAGGAGCATGGTCCAAGTAAGACCAAAGAAAGAGATGGGTTTTCCATCTCATCCCTCTCATTTCACTCTCTCATTCTCACCACCTCTCCACCGTCCTACACCAAGAGAAAACAAGAAAAGAAAAGAAAAAAAAAATTAGAAGAGAAGAAGAAGAGAAGAAAAGAAGTGAAGCATTAGTTCACCACCCCTTCAAGATCAAAGGCTAATATCTTGTTTTCCATCACCTTCCCCTCTCCATCCCTCTCAAACAAAATCACTCAATATTAGCCGATCCAAACATGTCCCACCATTGATCAAGCACATCTAGCCGATCAAAGATCAAGAAGAAGGAGAAAAGAGGCCAAGGAAGTTGACGGGAGCGACAAAGACCGGAGGAGTCGTCGGATAGTAAGTATGTTCTAAACAAGAAATTTATTATTTAGGGTTTTTTAATTTTAAAATCCATCCTTGCCATATGATGGTGGCCAAATTATTGTAGGCTATGGAATGGATCTAAAATCCATCAAATGGAAGGCAAAGAAATGGAAGAGATGGTCTAAGAAAAAAATGAAATGAATGGATTAAGTATGGAAAAGATGGAAGTTTTAATGGATTGAATGGACCTTAGGGTTCGGCCATGTAGCATGGCCGAACCCCATGGCCAATGTGGAATGAATTTATTAAGATGTTAAGGTTTAAAATTTTGGAGAATGGCTAATGAGCTTTAGGTTTTTAAATGAGTAAACATTAGTGATTTATGATTTCAAATTTTTGGAATTCTAAGGTTGTATTAAAGCATGGAGAATATAGAATTTTTAATGAATGGATGAACCATAGGTTTCGGCCATGTAGCATGGCCGAACCCCATGGTAAATGAGGATAATTTTAATTTGGATTATATTTTAATATTATGCATTTTAATTAGGGTTTTTATAAGAAATAAAAAGTTGGAGAATGGTTTAGGGTTTCAAGGATTTAAAGGATTAAATGTAGGCAATTTTTGGAAAAAAAAAAAAAGTTTTATGATGGAATCCATGGATGATATTTTAGAATTTTTATAAGATTAGAAGTATGGAGAATGGTTAATGAAAATTAGTTTCCAAATGATTAAAAATAGGTGTTTTAAAGGATTGTTAAAATGAGAAATCATGAGGAAATGTTGGTGGTTTTTAATGGACTTTAAATGTGATTAAAAGACCCAAGTTAAAAATGAGGGAAAGGCATCATGGGTTCGGCCATGGTGTATGGCCGAACCCATGACCCATGTTTTAGGTCATTCATGGGCTAAGTATGGTTTATATATGTGCTTAAACAAAATGGAAATTAAGTTAAGTTAATGATGAAATTTAAATGGATGTTACAAGTATGATATGTGATGTTTAAATGGAATAAAGATGGTGATTGAAATGAATGATTTAAGTTTCATTGGAGGTATGTTTAATGGATAATTGAAACCAAGAAGGATGGGGAAAGAAACATCATGGGTTCGGCCATGATGTATGGCCGAACCCATGACCCAAATTTTGATCAACTTTAGGCTAAGGTTAATGAATGTATCAATGCCTAGGAGGTTGTTTTAAAGGGCCAAATGTGAAAGGTTATATGGGGTTAAATGTTTTTCAAAAATTAAATAATAGGTGGCTGATTTTGGATATGATATGGAATCATAAATAGGTCTAAGATATGGATAAAATCTAGACTTAAAATAGACATAAGTGGGTGAATGATTTACCATGGAAGAGAGAGTGGTAAAACGGTAAATAAGTGCCCCATTGAAGAACCAAGGGTTCGGCCATGGTACATGGCCGAACCCTATGCGGATTAGAAGTAAAATTCGATGCAATATGAATGATGAAAAGAAACGTATAGATGCTGCGTTTTAGGCTCGCTCATTTGGATATTAAAATTGGCCAAAATCGGATTTATGTATGAGGTCTAAAACCCATGGATAATGGGCTAAGTTAGGGACTTAATCATGGATGACGTATGGACTAATTCGGTAAATGTAATAAGGTATCGGACGTTGTAAACGGTACGCGATCGGCGACCGGATTATAGAGCGGAAAACTTAACGGAACGCTACACGGTATTCGGTAGGATTCCTACCTTTTTGTAAGCGATGGATATGTAATGGTATTTTAAATTATTTTGATTTGGCCTATGATAGATCTATGATTATGATATATCTTATGATGAGTTATAAGTTTATGAAGCATATGGTTTATATTTTAATATTATGCATTCTATGGCTATGTATGATATGTCAAGTATATGGGTTACATATATATTACATAGCATAATGCACTACATCTCATGCATGGCATGGGCAGAAAAAAATAAACAAACCGGAGTCCATGCTCCGTCGGGGCGACCGAGAAGCAAACATGGGGATAGTTGAGGGGTCATAACCGGAGTCCATGCTCCGTCGGGGCGACCGAGAATCAGACATGGGGATAGCCTGAGGGCTATAACCGGAGTCCATGCTCCGTCGGGGCGACCGAGAAGCAAACATGGGGATAATACGTTGTATGATCATACGGATAATGGGTGGGACACATGACATAAGCACCCATGACATAGCATTCATCACATACTTATTTTGTTGTATTTTATGTTATCGGTATGTGTGTATCACTAATCCATGTGCTAGCCCTACTCGGAGTCCTACTGGGCGCGTTGACTAACGCCCTACTTCTACCCTAGCTGATGACGCAGGAGAGGCAGGAAGCGGTGGACATACCGGAGGCCAAGCTTAGGAGCTTTGGAAACGCATTCCTAGTTATTTAAGTTTATATTTTGGAAATGTAATTTTGAGTAACTTAGCGCGTCGGACTATATAATTTTGCATTTCTTGCGATGGTTTGGACTTTACTTATGGACGATGATATTTTGTGATATAAGTATGAACATAGGGGCATTTTGGTAAATTAATGTTGTATCTTCCCTTCTATCTAAAAACCGGTAGGATAGACTCTATTATCATGTTCCGCAATAATCGTAATCCACGAGCTCACCTCCTACGCGTGAACCGTTCTCGTGGACTTAGGTCCGCGCACTCGTGGGGTTGGCCAGTTAAGGGTCGGGCTTTAGAAGCTCGGACTTAACTCGCGTCGTGGCGTCTGCGCCCTCTCTCACTCTTCTATTTAAAAAAAAAAAAATAAACTCTGATTTTCGGAAAACGGGTGAAAAAGGGCGGGGCGTTACAGGATGTGTAAAGAAAAGATGTGGCAAATGACCTTCATTGTCATGATCAAGCCAGTGATGGAAACCACCTTTTTCAAGATTTTCTATCAAAGCTTGAATTAAAGTATGGCCTCTTAGTTGCTCTTTCCGAATTGTACGCAAAAAATTGTATAAATCAATCAATGTTACTCCAATGTTTGGATTCTATTTTCTAAGTGTCGACAAAATTTGATAGGGTGGTATATTGGTACTCTTCATTTATATGATTTTTTCTTCTCTTCATATGAAAAGCGTCATGTACTTGGATGACCTAATAATACATTCGATTGTTCATGATTGTGCTCCAAATTTTTTATGCTCAACTTCCATGACCCATCAACAATTTGTTTCCCTTTTACTTCAAATGGACATTTAACAAGGCGAGAAGATGCTTTCTTTTTCCGCTCATCATCTTTCAAATTAAGTGTGTTGCGATACGTGCCTCCTCTATCACAACCAAGAAATATTGTCGTGTCCTCATTACTTGACCTCTTGATGGTAGCTGCGAATCCTTATGCAATAACAACTTTCTTAACATACTTTTCCAGATCCTCTCGACTTGAAAAAGAGCTATCAACAAGCTCATTTTCATTATAAAGATCATTCACAAGTATATCACCGCAATTATTTATGAACCTTTCTCCATTCTCAACTAATTCCATGCCATTTGACGATTTATAAAATGTTGATGGAACTCCCTCACTAGAATCCATAATGGTGATATCTAAAAAACTAGAGGGAGATCGTTGATAAGACATATATTGTTGTATTTTCGCACTCTATTTTTATGTAAGATATAGAGTTAACCAAAAAAAAAAAACAACATATGGGTTTGAAGGAGTTACCTTGGGTTCGAGACATGAGATTGAGAGAGCAGAGGGCTTCTGCGTCAGCTAAGAATAGGGAGACGAGACTATTGCGATTCGCGGGTGGAGAGCCTCGACAGAAGTTGCAGCGATAGAATGGTTGTTGGAGGTTGGAGGATGGATGATGGCAAAAGGGTCTAGTTGAATGAGAAAAAAAATGATGGAGGAGGTAGGAATACGGTAGTGAAGAGAGGGAGACCAACCACCTCTCGTTTTAACTTCAAAGAGACAGTTGGTGGTTTGTGTTAAATATTAAAACTGGAAAACAGAAGAAATCGGCTCACCGATTTGTGAGATCGGATCGCCGCTATGCATGAATATTATTCTTATCATGCTTACAAGTCAAATCGATCAGTCGATCCCTGATGAGCAGCTCGCCGATTTCTGACGTTTGTTTTTTACATGGTTTGTACGGAAGGGGTGAAGGGTAAAGTGGGAACTCTACAAAAAATTTAAAAACCCATGTCAAATTAAAGAAAACACCCGTGTGAGGATGGGCACCCATTTTTTTCAAAAAGATAACTAGATATGTTAGACTATCAGTAGTAAAGTACAAAAGCATCAGCTATTGCATATTAGAGCATTCGATATAGGGTGATGATATTTGCACAGTAAAATTTTATAGTGTGTGTGCTAGTACCCTGGCTTACCGAGTCCCTAAGTTTGTCAATTCCATGACTCGGGAAGAAGAACTTGCTATAAGCCGGAAGACTCAAGGTGAAGATCATACTCCACCGGATTAAAGCTCATCGTTATGGCAATCACAAAACATGTATTTAGCCATGGATGACTTTAGGTGGTACCCACACCTTAAGAGGACCATTCCTAGGCTAAGTTGAACAAATAAAAAAATCATTAAATGCCTAGAGAGGAAGCTTTACAGTGAATTGGAACCCAACATGGAAATATGTTTTTGGTTTCACTGTCAGGTCGACCAGTCGTTCTCACCGACCCCTCGGTGGAGACAGGATCGACCCATCGTGGTCAAAGACTAGTCGGCTAGATTGACAAATGTATTGGATCATAGAACTGTTATTCTGGGTATGCCTCTGATCGAGAGTATCGTATGCACCGACCCCTTGGTGAAAGGCTGAAATAACCCCTTGTCGTCAACGACTCTTCGATAAAGGCTTGTGAGTTCTGGACTTTAAACTCATGCGGACTCTCGAGAAAATAGACATATCTGTAGTTCAAGACCGATCGAGAGTACCAAGACCGACCTCTCGGTAAAAGGCGACAAGTCAGTCTGGGTAAGACTTGTTTCTAGATTTGAAACTCTATCAGCACGGTGTTGCCCCAGACTAGGCCTCTCGTATGGACCGACCTCTCGGTGCCATGACTGTCGACTCATCGGTGACGTAGACCTTTCGATCAGATAAAAATTGTGTCGTTGGAAGTGCATTTAATGTTCAACGGTCTGGAAGTTGAACGGTAATATTTTTAGTCACCGACCCCTCGGTGTGCCCGACCTGTCGGCACATGACTGTTGCTGAAACTGGTTGTCGTGTCTATAAATACCAATCTTTGTGCAACTAGTTGGCATCTTTTGGTAAATCGGTTGGACTCTTAAATGGATTCTTGGTTGGGTATGAATTACCAAAAGTGTTGATCAAAATGATCAAATGTGTTTATCTGTAATCCATTTGTGTACCAGCTCTTTTCAAGGAACGAACCTTATTGGAATATGCTTGAAAGAATTGTAAAAATCCTTATCATATTTTGGGTAATAACATGATAACAGGCATGAGAATTGTGTGGGTAGCGTCATACTTCATTTCCGTATGCATGATTAATGTATTCAAAATGTGAAATGAATGTATGGTCTGTGTGCTTAGTGTCTCATTCCAATATTCGTTATTCTATACATTATGTGGAATGAGTTATATTCATAGACACCTTGTCTTTGCCAAAGCCTCAAGATGCCACAACTCATGACATCACACACTTGGGCAATATGTTTGGATTAGTAAATTAAATGTGCCCAAGGTACTTGGATTAGTTTGGATCTAGGAAAAGAGATATGTAATCCATGTTTTGTGTCTACCTTCAGAAGGATGTGTTGAATCTTCTAATGGCATAGAACCCATGTGACTTTATGTATCTACACTGGCATTGAAAGGTGTATCAGCTAAGCTTGATGAACTATGAATATCACAAACGCACACACACACACACACCCCTAGTCATCCTTCAATTTTAAAACCCAGATTGAATGATCGACTAGTCAGAGGGACAAACATGTCGTTACTATTGGAACTCACTACACTATCTGAAAGAGGAAAAATCGAAAGGACTAACAGGTTGATACTAATCGACATGTCGATACAGATCGGTCGTTGGTCGCGACCCTTCGGTAAGTCAGAAAGATTAAGTTAAAAGGTCTCTTTCTGCGAAAACGACAGATTATTTCAAAATCGGCGTTTCTTCTCCCGCTAAGCTCTAGAGATTTCCCGCTTGCCTCCCGTGCCCTAGATAAGTCGATAAGATCTCCCAGAGCGAAATCTTGTTAGAAAATCAGAGGGTTTCTGTTTCTCCCACCTCAAGTAGCTTGAAAATCACAGATTTTTTGAATCTCATTGGTTGGGTAAGCTCTGTGAATTTTTCTCTCCTCCAAGTCTTTTTGTTGTTTCTAAGTTAAAGAAAAACATAGTGGAGAATGATAAGGAACAAGTTCCCCGTCATCAATGTGTCCTCTGATTCTGAGAATGATCATGCCGCCTTCCCTAAGAAACACAAATCTTAGTGGTTTCAAGGAGAATCTTCGTCTCTCCTGAACACTATAGGTCATCCAGTCAAGACCCTCTCGAGGAGATCCCACAATAAGAACTCACCACCATCCATACCTCAAAGGCAAATTGGTATTACCATTAGAGAACCTACCTCTCATTCTTGGGTGCCAGTCAAAGAAAGTGGAAGAAAAGGAAAATGAGTTCAGGTCACAACCTCTCAAGGGGTCTCGAGTGGTGGAGAAAAAAAAAGGCATGAGGAAAGTAAGAGGATTAAGGTAAAATAGGAAAAAGTAAAAGAACAAACAAAGTTTGACAAAGTTCTTATAAGACAACTCTATTTCCTCTTTGAAAAAATCGGAAGTCGGAAAGAAATATTGGTGCCTTTGCAACTTTCATGAATGAATCAATCCAAAGTCTTACCACTTTCAGGGAAAACCTCAAAAGAGTCCCCGACGAAAATCCTTTTCCCCTCCAGCGGGTCAAGGTGAATGGATTTTGAAAGTAAATGGGTAAAGGATTAATTTAATTTGGTCATGTACCCTGTAACGCTCGCCCCTTTTCACACTAAAATCAGAGTCTATTTTTTTTTTTTAAATGAAAGTGACAAAGGGCGCGGAACGTCACGATGCGAGTTAAGTCCAAGCTTCTAAAGCTCGGCCCTTAACTGGCCAACCCTACGTGTACGTGGAACGAAGTCCACGGAGAATGGTTCACACGTAGAAGTAAGCTCGAGGAATATTAAATTAAATGCGGAATGATAATAGAGACTAACCTAAAAATTTTAGATAAGAGGGAAGAACATTCATTTAATTATTAAGATACCTCAAAATTACAACGTCCAAAATAAAATCCAAAACATAGCAAGTAAACTAAAATATTACATTTCCGACAAGCTAGGCTACTCAAATACATTTCCAAAAAAAAATTAAATAAATTAAGTAGCCGCCTCCTCAAGCTCCTAAGCTTGGCTTCCGTCGCGCCCTTCCGTTGCGCCATCTCCTGCGTCATCAGCTAGGGTAGAAGTAGGGCGTTAGACAACGCGCCCAGTAGGACTCCGAGTAGGGCTAACACATGGATTATTGATAACAAGCACATAGAAAGTAATAAAACGAAACCATAAAATGAATGTAATGCCATGGGTGTCTGATGTCATGTGTCCCACCCATCATCCATACCATCATGACATCCCCATGTTTGCTTCTCGGTCGCCCCGACGGAGCATGGACTCCGGTTATAGCTCAACATATCAAAATATCCCCATGTCTGCTTTTCGGTCGCCCCGACGGAGCATGGAGTCCGGTTATATCTCAACATATCAAAATATCCCCATGTCTTCTTTTCGGTCGCCCCGACGGAGCATGGACTCCGGCTATATCTCAACATATCAAAATATCCCCATGTCTGCTTTTCGGTCGCCCCGACGGAGCATGGACTCCGGTTATATCTCAACATATCAAAATATCCCCATGTCTGCTTTTCGGTCGCCCCGACGGAGCATGGACTCCGATTTCTTTATTTTCCCGCCCATGCCATGCATGAGATGTAGGTACATTATGCTATGTAATATATATAATTTGTAGCCTTCATATATAATTCATAGCCTAATCATATAAATCATAGCCTGGCAATATGCCATATAATATATATAAATCATAATCTTAAAACCCATCATCAAACAAACCATATAATTTCCAAAATAAATTTAAGAAACCATCACATAATCCATGGCTTAAAAAATGGTAGGAATCCTACCGAATACCGACTAGCGTCCTTTTTCGTTTTCGTCCGATAATCCGGTCATCGATACGCGCATCGTTTGCGACGTCCGATACCTTATTACATATGAATAATCAGTCCCTGTTTTTAACCATTTAAGTTCACTAATTATTTTAATTACATGAGTCTAAAAATCAGTCACCCTAGGCTTTATTAATCACATACTTAAGGTTACCATAATTGCACTTAAGTCCATGATCATTTCCCATGGAGTTCTTGAATTTGGCCATTATTTACGATTTTGCTACTACTCCTTCCCATGATTAATTACTCATTTATCCATGCATAAATAAGTCCATAATTGATCCACAAACCTAGATCCATTAATGATCCATCTATCATGACATGAACACATTAAAATTCAGTCCTTAAATTAACTTAATTCCCCATTAATTAATCACATACTTATCTCCATACCTGGCCCATCAACTGGCTTGTAAAATAGGTCATGGGTTCGGCCATACACCATGGCCGAACCCATGATGTCTTTCTCCCCATTTTTCTTGGATCCATTCATAACATTTAGATCCACCATAATTCTTTCCATGGGGAGATTTACATCATGCATTTAAACCATCACTCTTAATCATACTTGAGTCCATTAACTTAGCCACATTCCCATTTATTAATGCACATACATAGATCTTAATCTTAGCCCATCAATTGGTTCACAAAATGGGTCCATTGATGTCTCATTAACCATGACATAGCAACATTAGAAACTAGCCATTTAACTAACCTAATCTCCATTAAAATTAGCCCCTTTAAAACATTATAATCTATGCTTAAAATCCATTTCAAACCATTAACATTCTTAATCATTCTTCTCTCTTCTTACACCCTTTAAATTTACAAACACAACACCCTTTTAAGCCTCCAAATTAGTAATACATTACTCCACATTTCCATCCTTCTAAACCCATTAAAAACCACCATCACATCACCATAGGGTTCATTCCCATCTATGCCTTTCAAGGCCATAAACACCATTCATATCTCCCATGAATTTCCTCATTTAAGATCACTACATTTAATCATTCAAAACCTTTAAAACCATTAATCATATTCCATGGTTTCCATTCTTTAAGAACCCCATTAAATTCCTAATCACCTTCCATGGCTTTCATTTAAAACCCTTTAAAATTACCCACATTTAATCATTTAAAAACTTAAAACCCTAAATCATTCTCCATGCTTCCATTCTTATAAACCCTAATAAATAAATCAATCATCTACCATAGGATGTACTTGAGAGAGAGAGGAAGAGGATGGGATGGAAACATTACCTCAAGCTTTGGTCTTGAAGAGGTGGCCCAAAGTTTGAACTTTTTCTTCTCTTCTCTTCTAAGTTTCATTCTTCTTCTTTTTTTTCTTCCAAGCTTTTCTTCGTCTTGCTCTTCTTAGTGTGGGATGGCTATGAGAGAGGGAAAGAGAGGAAGAGAATGAAATGGGAGAGAATGAAAAGAAAACCCATCTTATCCCAAGGCTTGCTTAAGCTACACTTCACCATAAATTTTCACCAACCACATAAGATATTTTCTATGCTTTATGGTGGTGGTTGGGATAACCACCACCTTAGCCAACATTTTGTGTGTTTGAAAATAAGATGGCTTTTGGGTCCTTCACTTGACCATTTGACCACCTCATTTGATTAGCTTAATTAATTAATTAATTAGATCATTAGGTTAATTAATTCCATTTAACTTAATTCCATTTGCTTAAATTCCCTTCATGCATACACCCATGGTTGACCAATTCAACCATGGTGGCCGGCCCCACCAATCCTTGGTCCACATGCCACCTCACTTGGTGAGGTGGAGGTGGGTCCCATTTGGCCATGTCACCTAGGTTTTAAATAAATTCCAACTTAGGTGATTTAATTAAATCCATTTCAACTACTTGGATCACCATTGGGCCCATGGCCCAATCACACTCACCTCCGACCCATTTACCTTAGAGCTTACATCATCTTGATCCATTGGGTCCCAAATGGGTATTGGGCCCAATTTGACCATCCTTGGCCAAATTGACCATTTAAATGATTTTAAATCCAATCCATGGTCCATTGGACCATACTTGGGCCTTTGTCCATATTTTGATCCATTTACCATCTATTCCCTTAAATTTTCAATTTCCACCATTTAAAATAAATAATAACCACCTATACATTGATTTACAAATTCCAGGCCATTACAATACAATCCTCTTTTGAAATTTTCGTCCCGAAAATTCGAGCTAAGTAGAGGTTCAAAACATCTCACACAAAGAGCTCCGGATGAGCGGCTCTCATCTCTAATTCAAGTTCCCAGGTGGTTTCTTCATTGCCATGTCGTTCCCATACCACCTTGATGAACTGAATGGCGCAGTTCCGCAGCACCCTTTGTTCGCTCCCGATCACCCTGACCGGTTTCTCCACATACGTCACATCGCTTTGTACATCGATGTCTTGTACGTTCAATATATGTGAAGGATCGGGGTTGTATTTTCTCGGCATGGACACATGAAATACATCATGCAAAGAGGATAACTGTGGAGGAAGCACTAACTGATAAGCTACCTCCCCCACCTCTTCAGGATTGGAAACGGTCCCACAAATCTAGGTAACAGCTTCCCCTTCTTCCCGAATCTCATGTGCCCCTTCCGTGGTGAGACTTTCAAAAACACTAAGTCTCCCTCCTCAAACTCGAGGAACCTTCTCCTCTTGCCGGCATAACTCTTCTGACGGCTCTGTACAGTGAGTAGGTGTTGCCGTATCAACTTGATCTGCGCTGTAGTTTCTGCAACCAACTCCGGTCCAATCAGTGCAGGGTCACCGGCCTCTGTCCAACACACTGGCGATCTACAAGGCCTACCATATAAGGCCTCAAATGGAGCCATCTGGAGGCTTGCCTGGTAACTGTTATTGTAGGAGAACTCCACCAGTGACAAATGATCCTCCCATCCACCCTTGAAGTCCAACATACATGCTCTCAGCATATCCTCCAATATCTGTATCGTCCTTTCCGACTGTCCATCAGTCTGTGGGTGGAATGCTGTGCTAGTCAGCACGTCGGTCCCCATAGCCGACTGCATGCTCTGCCATACTCTGCTAGTGAATTGGCCATCTCTGTCAGACACAATGGTTCGGGGTACACCATGTAGTCTGATAATATCTCGGATGTACCATCGACCCAAGGTCTCAAATGAATCTGTCGTCCTGACAGGAAGGAAATGCGCAGACTTGGTTAACCGGTCCACCATGACCCATATTGCATCGTCGCCTTTGGAAGACCTTGGCAACCCTGTCACAAAATCCATGGAGATGTGTTCCCATTTCCACTCCTGTATTGGTAAGGGTTTGAGCAAACCCGGTGGCTTCTGATGTTCCGCCTTAACCTGCTGACAAGTTAGGCAGTGAGCAACAAACTCTGCCACATCTCTTTTGAGTCCATGCCACCAATAGTGCCTCTTAAGATCATGATACATTTTGGTGCTGCCCGGATGGATAGAGAGCTTGGTTTGGTGTGCCTCAACCAACAACTCTCTTCTGCAGCTCTCAGGCACATATGTCCTACCTCGGAATACAAGACCCTGTCCCGGTCGTAGTTCCCATTCCCGTACAACCTCACCGGTAGACATCTTGGTCCATATCTCCTCTACCTCCGTATCTGTCCGTTGCTCTTGCTCAATCTTGGTTACCATGTTGAACCGTATGATCAGATTATACATACTCCCATGGTTCCTAATGTACAAGTTGAACTCTCGGATGGTGTTCAGCATGTTCCACTCCATCCTGATCATACTGGCCACTGATGCATGTGATAAGCGGCTGAGGGCATCTACCACTTTGTTCGCCTTGCCGGGATGGTATCGGAGTGCAAAGTCATAATCTGCCAGATATTCCATCCATCTGCGCTGTCTCATGTTGAGTTCCTTCTGATCGAACAAATATTTCAGACTCTTGTGATCTGAAAACACCTCAAACTTCTCACCATATAGGTAGTGTCTCCAGCTTTTGAGAGCGAAAACCACTGCGGCTAGTTCCAGATCATGTGTGGGATAGTGGCGTTCATGAATTTTCAACTGTCTTGAACCATAAGCCACCACACGATGAGCTTGACTGAGAACACACCCAAGTCCCTCTCCTGAAGCATTGCAGTCCACTACATAACCCTTGCCTTTTTCCGGTAAAATCAAGATGGGAGCAGTTGTAAGTCTCTCCTTCAGCTCCTCAAATCTCCGGTTGCACAGATCTGACCACTCAAACTTAACTCCTTTCTGAGTGAGTCGGGTAAGTGGTGATGCAATCTTGGAGAAGTCCATGATGAATTTCCTGTAGTAACCGGCAAATCCCAGAAAACTGCGGATCTCGGTCACATTAGTCGGCGCTTTCCACTCCCTTACTGCCGCTACCTTAGCCGGGTCCACGGCTATACCTTCCTCCGATATAACGTATCCCAAGAAGTTGACCTCGGATAGCCAAAATTCACACTTGCTGACTTTGGCATACAACTGGTTCTTCCTCAAGGTGTCCAGGACTATCCGCAGGTGCTCGGCATGTTCCTCCTGACTTTTGGAATAGATCAGAATATCATCAATGAATACAATCACAAACTGATCCAAGTAAGGACGGAATATCCTATTCATCAGGTCCATGAACACAGCCGGCATTTGTAAGTCCAAATGGCATGACTACATACTCATATAGACCATACCGCGTCCCGAAGGCCTTCTTTTCTACGTCCTCCTCCCTAACCCGGATTTGATGGTACCCGAACATTAGGTCAATCTTGGAGAAGTGAGAGGAACCCCTAAGTTGATCAAACAGATCGTCAATCCTGGGTAGGGAATACTTGTTCCTGACAGTCAGCTGGTTTAACTTTCTATAATCCACACACATCCGAAGGGTACCGTCCTTCTTCTTCACAAATAATATCGGGGCTCCCCATGCGGATGTGCTGTTCCTAATAAAACCCAGTCTGAGCAGTTCATCAATCTGCTTCTTCAACTCGGTCATCTCAGCTGGTGCCATCCTGTAATGGGGCAATGATACTGGAGCAGCACCAGGATATAACTTGATCTCAAAGGCTATCTCCCTCTTGGGTAGCAAACCAGGGAGCTCTATTGAGTTGTAGAAATGAGTTCAAAAAGGTTGCATGTAGTGAGCCGAGTTACATGGAATTGGAAGAGACCCATAGTGAGTGAAAGGTGGAGTTGGAGGGTTTCCATCTCATGGAAACCCTAGACACACCAACGTTGGGAAAACCATAGTTTAAGCCATGTCTCTCCTTGGTTAGACCAAGGGACACATGGGAAAGACCAAGGACTAATGAGGGTGGTTGGGAGGATGAAGGGCTGATTACTAAGGGGTATACTCCACTCCTTTGGTCGATCCCCTCTCTTGGAACTTAGAGATTTTCATCTCCCTCTAATCTCTCTCTCTCCCTCTCTCAATCTACACTCTTTGGCCGATTTCATCCCTAAGAAACAAAGAGTTTCTCTCATCTCACTCTCCCTCTCTCAACTACCTTGGCCAAATGCTCCATTGAAGAACAAGGAGATCCTCATCTCTCTCTCTCTCATTTCGGCTCTAGACTTAGAGAAATCGAAGAACAAAGGAGGAAGAAGAAAACACTAAGGAAGGAGAAGGACCAAGGAAGGAATTTAGACGCTAAAGAAACGAAGGAGACGCGGAAAGAAGGTAAGGTTTATGTTCATAGTATTAAATTTAAGAAAACTAAGGGAACCATGTTTCGGCTATGGAATGTCCAAAACCATGGGGTCCACATTTGATTGAGATATTTGGGCAGTCAACTGGTTATAAGACCATGATTTTGAAATCCAATCAAGGATGGTTTAACGTTTGGAATGAAAAGAAAAGACCCTAACCTTGTTTGGTGGCTAAGATAAGTTGTAAAAATGAGGTATGATTATGATGACTAATGTTTATACATGATTAACGGATGAATGTTATGAAGAAGGGCCGAGCCAAAACATCAAACAATTAAGGACTTAATGAATGTTTAAAATGGATAAGGGTGATAACAAACAACCAAGGGTTACACTGTCTGCGAACGGGTTTCTACCGTCCACGGACGGGTAACACACAGAAATGGTATGTTGTCTACGGACGGGCTACACTCTCTGTCGGACGGGTGTCTACCTTCTACCTTCTGCGGGATGAGTTTTTATCATCCGCGGACGAGTGTGGGCCGTCCCTAGGATGAGTAACGGGTGTGGACACTGGGTAGCGGACAACGGGTAACGGACCACGGCTGTGCGCTGTCTGTGGACGAGTATCACCGCCAGAGGACGGGCTTTTATCATCTGCGGGACGGGTTTCGACCGTCTGCGGACGGGTAATAGACTTGAGTATAGTGCTATCTGCGGACAAGTTACATTCTGTAGGACGGGTTTCTGTTGTCCGCGGGACGGGTTTCTACCGTCCGCGGACGGGTTTCTGTCTTCCGCAGGATGGTACAGCGGATGAGTAATTGACTAAATTTTAAAAGTGAAATTTTAATATAATTTTTCCAGATTGTTTAAGATGAGTAAAGGATGATGGAAATTGATTGGGTAATTAAATTAACAAATGTGTGTGATGAATTCGTTAAGGTAACGGGATTTCACAAACAGGTGTACAATCGGCTTTGAAGTGATCGGTGATCAATATCTTCACGAAAACATCAAGGATACAATACTTGGACGTTGGTAGGATTCCTACTTTATTGAAGTAACATGTGGATTTTATATGTTTTTGTATTTTTCCAACATGATGACTTACTTTGAATTATGAAATATATGTGTAAGAACTGTTTTGATGGCATATTGTAATTTGAAAAGGAATGACATCTTTGCACTTAGCATCTCATGCATGGCATGGGAGGGAACATATGAGAGGAGTCCATGCTCCATTCGGGGTATCCGATAAACAAACGTGGGGAGAGATCTGCATTGATTCTGATTGACATACGGGAAATGATACATGATATTTGAAATGAAAGAGGAGTCCACGCTCCATTCGGTGGGACCGATTAACATACGTGGGAGAGATGTATGATGTTTGAAATGTAAAAAGAGTCCACGCTCCATTCGTTGGGACCGATTAACACACGTGGGGAGAAATACATGATGTTTAAAAAGGAAGTGGGTGGGAGATCATTGGCATATGATCCATGACATGGCATTGCATTGGCATGATTTGATATGAGTATAATGCATTGTTTTAATACTACAAAAGGTTTTATAAGTATGATATGTTTTTTTCTATATTGATTTATACCAATCCCATGTATGACCCTACTTGGAACTCCTACTAGGCGCATTGACTAACGCCCTACTTCTACCTTAGATGATGGTACACGAAACGGAACGGGAGATGGACGTGAAAGAAGCCAAGCGTAGGAGCTTGGATAGTTTATGCTTATTTTATTTAAGTTTTATTTTGGACAATGTAATTTGAGATAATAGCATTTTGGGACTGTAATAACTTAGAATTATCTTGCTATGGTTTGGTTACATTTGGACATTTGAACTTAAGTTAATTTATGTGATGGACTTCTTTGCTTAGAAATGGATAGGGATAGTAACTTTAATCGTATGATAATTTCGCAATGTGTTTGTTCCGAAAGTATAGTTTTAAAGCGTGTGAACTGTTTTAGTGGACTCGGTCCATGCACACGTATCGTTCGCCAGTTAAGGGTCGGGCTTTGGAAGCCCGGACTTAGCTCGCGTCGTGGCGTCCCGCTCTCTCTTACTCTTTATTTAAAAAAAAAAAAAATAGACTCTGATTTTTGGCTAGTGAAAAAGGGCGGGGCGCTACAGTTGGTATCAGAGCGAAACCGAAAGTGTGAATCTTTCAAAGTAAGATTAATACGGTATCATATCTCACTGACAAGATAAGAATCCCAACTGAGGATTCTGACCGACTCTTCGGAGTCTGTTGCATAGGGGCTGGATTAATTTATTTTGTTGAGAATCAGACTTAAGCATTCAATCTGATAGCAACACTTGACGAAAAGGGAATAACATCAAGGGAAAGACAATCACTATAAAAATGGATTTATCAAACATAGCAAAGTAGGACATATTTCACCGAAACAAGAAACATCAGGATTTCCCCAAATTGAGAAACAATACTTGATACATAGGAAAGTTTCCCAAAAACAAGAAATACAAGATGCTTATTTGGCAATTCCCCAAAATATGTAAACACAAAACTTTATGAGAAAGCTAAGTCAAACGATGTTTCAATAACTTAGGAAAGTACCTCCAAGAAGAAAAAGAACTCGACAACACTCGCATGTGGACGAAGAGGTGCAACAACCACACTAGGAAGACGCGGAGAACAGCGTAAATATTCCTATGGTACCCCCCGAGCTGTAGAACTTAGTACAGGCTGTGGTCACTTCCGTTCTACAGCAACATATGAACGGCAATGGAAATGTGACCACCAATGAGGCACAGGATCGAAGCATGGTTAGAGACTTCCAATAGCAGTGTCCCCCTCATTTCAAAGAGAAAGAAGGAGCTGCAGGAGAGGAGAATTGGCTGAGAAATATCACCAAAATCCTGACATTACTGAAGATCACCAATAATGAAGATAGAATACTGCTGGCTACTTCACAATCGATCGATGATGCCAGCAAGTTGTGGGAAGTGATTGAACGACAATGGGCACAGATTCCAGCAGGGGAAAGGACTGAGATGACATGGGACCAATTCTCAAGAATGTTCCTGGATCACTATTTTCCAGAAGAGGAGAAGGAACGCCAGACACAAGCGTACATATCTCTGGTTCAGGGCACCATAACTGTGGTGGAGTATCATCAGGAGTTTCTTCATCTATCGTTTATGCTTTATACATGGTGGACACCGAATACAGGAAGCCTCGTAAGTTTGAGCGAGGCCTTCGACCAAACATCAGGGTCAAAGTGACTATTTTCAAGTCACCTACATTGGCGGAAGTGGTCAGTCGAGCTACTATAGCTGAACAAGAGCTGACAGAGACAGTGTAGTTTGTGGAGAACTGCCGAGGCCAAAGCGGGGGAAGTGTTTTCCACCCGAATAAGAGATTCAGACCCAACTTTGGGAGACCCTCACCTTCTACTGGGTCAACTGGAGGTTTTCGTCCCAATCAACCCTCCACATCAGTATCTGTCTCTAAGGTTCCACGCAGTGTTAACACATGTTTCTAGTGTGGCCAGCAGGGCCATTTCAAGAGGGAGTGTCCACAGAATAGTAGACCTTCTCACTCCATGGATTCATTCCGTCGTCCTGCTCGACCAGCTCATTCACAAGCATCCAAAACATATAACCAGACAGGATGGGCACCTATTCTGACAGGATCTAGACGACTGTATACTTTGGCTCCTCCTCCAGAGACGGTGGATCACTCAGTGATTCAAGTTATGGCAGTAGTTGGTAGTTCCTATGCTTGTGCATTATTTGATTCAGGAGCATCCTACTCCTTTGTATCTGTGCTTTCTTATCTGTTACTGGCACTCTAGTACAACAATTGTCCACTGCACTTATTATTGTATCCCTTCTTGGAGACACATCACTGGGACTAATGTGCATATCGGTAAACACTGAACTTGCTGGGCTCAGATTTGAGTTCAATTATCTGGTACTCGAGATGACAGAGTACAATATCATTTTTGGCATGGATTGGTTGGCTAACTTCCAGGCCAGCATTGACTGCCATCTCCGCAGGGTAATATTTTAGTCACACGAGGGAAAGCGATACGTGGTACATGCCGACAAACAGAGCATCCCTATGAATAGGAGACTACATGAAGAATTGAACCACCTTGTATTGAACAGCATCAGACTAGACAAGGCACCGGTGGCTGAACTACTTGCGATAGTGAAGGACTGCGCAGAGGTATTTCCAACAGGACTCCATGGGTTGCCACCAAAGAGGGAGATTGATCTTGAGATTAAGCTATATCCTTGCACTGCTCCAGTGTCATTGTCGCATTACCGAATGGCCCCAACTGAGATGTCGGAGTTAAAGAAACAAATTGATGAATTATTCAGACTAGGATGCATCCTGAACAGCACATCATCTTGGGGAGCACCCGTATTATTTGTGAAGAAGAAGCTGATCGTCCATGATCAATAAAACAACATATTTATCCACTCATTTTCTTCCATGGGGTTCGGCCTTGCACTATGGTCGAACCCTATGGTTCCATATTTCCTCTTTTAAAATCCATACAAAACATCCTAACCGTCCATGGTTTTCAACCCATAAAAATAACCAACAACCTTCCATAAAACATAACCAATGTTCCTCCATGGGTTTCGGCCCTTCATCATGGCCAAACCCTGTGGTTCATCAACTTCTCTTAAACCATTTAAACCACTTTTTTTAAAACATACATAATTATTCCATGGTTTTCATCATTAAAAATCCATAAATTAAACTATGTCTTTCCATGGGGTTCGGCCACACACCATGGCCGAACCCTATGGTCCATCCTTTCCATTAAAACCTCAACATTCATCCCTCAATTTTCTTCCATGGGGTTCGGCCATACACCATGGCCGAACCCTATGGTTCTTTTCTTTAAACAAAAACATCAAAATACTAACCGGTTCGGCTACTCCTCCGGTTTTCCTTCGTTTGTTCTTGCTCTTCCTGTAACGCCCGCCCCTTTTCACCGTAAAATCAGAGTACATTTTTTTTTTTAAATAAAAGTGACAAAGAGCGCGGACGTCACGACGCGAGTTAAGTTCCGAGCTTCTAAAGCCCGGCCCTTAACTGGCCAACCCTACGCGTGCGTGGAACATAAGTCCACGAGTACGGTTCACGCGTAGCAAGTAAGCTCACGGAACATAAAAATAAATGCGAATGATCATAGAACTATCCTACCAGTTTTTCAGATAGCAGGGAAGAAATACCCAATTAATTATGAAAATGCCATTATACTGTATTATCCAAAATAATACCTAAACATAGCAAACTACCTAAATTATTACATTTCCGACAAGCTAACTATACAAATACATCTTTTCCAAAATAAAGTAAAACAAAATAATTAATCTGCCTCCCCAAGCTCCTAAGCTTGGCTTCCGTCTCACCCTTCTGGTCCGCCATCTCCTGCATCGTCAGCTAGGGTAGAAGTAGGGCGTTAGAACAACGCGCCCAGTAGGATTCCGGGTAGGGCTAGCACATGGGTTAGTAATAACCACATACAGATAATAACACAGTGAAAACTATAAACCACCATATACTGAAATATAAGTAAATGATATGCCATGGGTGTCAATGTTATGAATCCCACCCATCATTCCTGCCATATACTGTCATATCCCTCTTGACGGAAAAACCTCGTCAAGATATGTCCAACCGCAAAATATCCCCCTTGACGGCAAACCCTCGTCAAGGTGTCCCCATGCCTGTTCTCGGTCGCCCCGACGGAGCATGGACTCCGGTTTGTTTTTTTTCCGCCCATGCCATGCATGAGATATAATGCATTATGCTATGTACTATTTATAACTCATAACCTTAAGATATCATACATAGCCTTAATTTATAATGCATAACCTTAATCATAGTTCATAGCCATTAAATAAAATCCATCTTAAACATAGCATCCATAATTGTAAAAACCCATCATAAGATAATTACTAATCAATAAAATATGACAAAATACCATCACACATCCATGGCTTACAAATAGGTAGGAATCCTACCGATTACCAACTCGCGTCCTTTCCCGTATTCGTCCGACAATCCAGCTACCGACTCGCGTACCGCTCGCGGTATCCGACACCTTATTAAATTACCACATTAGTCCATATTTTACCATTTCCAAGCCCATACATCATATCTTAGTGGTTTTCTTCAATTTAGCCAATAATTACCATTTTTGCCACTACCCCTTCACATGATTATGTACTCATTTATCTAGGTATGATTAAGTCCAAACTTGATCCACCACTTAGGTCCCTAACTTAGGTTCATTAATGATTCATTGACCATGACCTAACATCCCTAAATCATCCACTTAATTTAATCAAATTTTCCATCATCTAGACACAAGCATGGACCCAACCTTAGCCCATACAATAACTTACAAAATGGGTCATGGGTTCGGCCACACACCATGGCCGAACCCATGATGTCTTGTTCTCCATTTTTCCTTGGATCCTTTAGTACATTTTAGATCTACCACAAGTCCTCCCATGAGAGGTTTACATCATGCATTTTAAATCACCATTTTAAGGTATCATTACATATTTGGGTCCATCAAAACTACTAACATTTTCCCATTTATTCTCCATAAATCACAACCATTAAATCCACCATTGTTCACCATAGGGTTCGGCCATACACCATGGCCGAACCCATGGTTCATGATTCATCACTCCTTACTCCAAAATATCTCCATTCACCAAAATATTAAATCCATTACTCTTCCCATTTTTCCATGACTTTAACCTTAAAAACCCTAATTAACGTCACACACACAACAACCTAGGGTTCGGCCATACACCATGGCCGAACCCATGGTTCATAATTTATTCTCTTTTATGTCTTCCAATGCCATAAAATCCTTTACATTTTCATCATAAAACCATTTTAAACATTACTCCCATGCATTCATTAAAACCCTGCATTAATCAAAAACCTTCATTGTCTTCCATCCTTTAAACCCTAACCAATTTCATCAAACCCTAATCACCCACCATGGGGTTCGGCCATGCTACATGGCCGAACCCTATGGCCCATGATTCTTATTCCATGCACCCCATTCCATACTCAATTCCATAATTTATACAATGCACATACTACATTTATTTATTTCTTTTCCCTAACCCTAATTTTTTTTCTCCATTAGAGTTTTACCCACTTTCCATTTCTTCCATTTGATGGATTTAAAATCCATAGCATAAAATTATCCATCCCCCATTAAATTTCACAAAAATAAGCCCTAAATCTTAAACCCTAAAATCCAAAATTTCTTGTTTTAAAAAAATACTCACTATCCGACGTCTCCTCCGATTTCCTCCGCTCCCGTCGATCTCCGTAGTCTCCTCTCTCCTTCCTCTTGATCTTTGATAGGTCAGAATCTTTGATCAGGGGTGGCAACTCCCAACCTTAAAATCAGCCATGTTAGGTTTGAATTTGAGAGATGAAAAGAGGAAAAGATGATGAGAGGAAGATGATGACCTTAATCTTAGAGTGAACTCCCTCCAAATTCCATTTTTTTTTCCTTCTCTCCTTGAGCTCCTTCTCTTTTTTTTTTTTTCTCCTTCACTTGGACATGGGACGGCAATGGAGGAGTGGAGAATTGAAATGAGAATGAAAAAGAGAGAGAAAGAAAAAGATAAGACTCATTCCCATTTTTTTTTTCTTTACATTAACTACCTCCACCAACCTCAAGATATTTTTTAGATCTTTTATTTGCTTTATGGTGGTGGTTATCTAAACCACCACCAAGCCCAACGTGTGTGAATTTTTTTTAAGTTTGAGATGAGGTGAATCTTCACCTCATGGCCCCACCTTGACCACTCTTAACTACCATATTTAAATAATTTAATTAGATAATTACCTTAGGCTAATCCATTGATACTTAGCCTAAGTTTCATTACTCCACCCATGGTTGACCAAGTCAACCATGGTGGCCGGCCCCACCAATCATTGGCCCACCCCACCTCACTTGATGAGGTGGAGGTGGGTCCCGCTTGGCCACACCACCATTGTTTAATTCCAAATTACTTAGGGTGTTTAAATTTCATTAAGCCCACTCTAAATGGATCACCATTGGGCCCATGGCCCAATTACATTTCCCACTAGCCCATTTACCTTAGAGCTTAACCATCTTGACCCATTGGGTCCCAAATGGTATTTGACCCAATTTGACCATTCTTGACCCATTTAAATAAATTTAAATCCAAACCATAGTCTATTGGGCCACACTTGGGCCTTTATCCAATTTTGGCTCATTTACCATTTACTCCACCAATTTTCTAATTTCCATCATTAAAATAATTAATATTCACATTTATATTAATTCCCAAATTCCGAGACCTTACAATACAATCCTCTTTTAAAATTTTCGTCCCGAAAATTCGAGCGAAGTAGAGGTTCAAAACATCTTACACAAAGAGTTCCGGATGAGAGGCTCTCATCTCCGACTCAAGTTCCCAGGTGGTTTCTTCATTACCATGTCGTTCCCATACCACCTTGACGAATTGAATGGCCCGGTTCCGCAACACCCTTTGCTCGGTCCCGACTATTCTGACCTGCTTCTCCACATACGTCACATCGCTTTGCACATCGATGTCTTGAACATTCAATACATGTGAAGGATCAGGGTTGTACTTCCTCAACATAGACACATGGAATACATCATGTAATGATGATAACTGCGGAGGGAGCGCCAACTGATAAGCTACCCCCCCCACCCTCTTCAAGATTGGAAACGGTCCCACAAATCTAGGTGACAGTTTCCCCTTCTTTCCAAATCTCATGTGTCCCTTCCGTGGTGAGACTTTCAAAAACACCAAGTCCCCCACCTCAAATTCGAGGAACCTTCTCCTTTTGTCGGCGTAACTCTTCTGTCGGCTTTGTGCAGTGAGTAGATGTTGCCGTATCAATTTAATCTGCGCTGTAGTTTCTGCAACTAACTCCGGTCCAATCAGCGCAGGCTCACCGGCTTCTGTCCAACACACTGGTGATCTACATGGCCTACCATATAAGGCCTCAAACGGAGCCATCTGTAGGCTTGACTGATAGCTGTTATTGTAGGAAAACTCCACCAGTGGTAAATGATCCTCCCATCCACCCTTAAAGTCTAGCATGCATGCTCTCAGCATATCCTCCAATGTCTGTATTGTCCTCTCCGACTGTCCATCAGCCCTGTGGATGAAATGTTGTGCTAGTTAATACGTCGGTCCCCATAGGTGAATCGGCCATCCCTGTCGGACACAATAGACCGGGGAATACCATGTAACCTGATGATCTCCCGGATGTACCGTCGACCTAAAGTCTCTGATGAATCCGTCATCTTGATGGGAAGGAAATGTGCAGACTTGGTCAACCGGTCCACTATGACCCATATTGCATCGTTGCCCTTGGATGACCTTGGCAACCCTGTTACAAAGTCCATGGATATGTGTTCCCATTTCCATTCTGGCACCGGTAAGGGTGCGAGTAAACCCGGTGGCTTCCGATGTTCTGCCTTAACCTGCTGACAGGTTAAGCAACAAGCAACAAACTCTGCCACGTCTTTCTTAAGTCCATGCCACCAATAGTGCCTCTTAAGATCATGGTACATCTTGGTGCTGCCCGGGTGAATAGAGAGTTTTGTTTGGTGTGCTTCAATCAGCAACTCTCTTCTGCAATTCTTAGGCACATATGTCCTACCTCGGAACATAAGACCCTGTCCCGGTCGTAATTCCTATTCCGGTACAACTTCACCGGTAGACATTTTAGCCCATATCTCCTCCACCTCTGGATCTGTTCGTTGTTCCCGTTCAATCTCGGAGACCATGTGGGATCGTATGATCAGATTACATATGGTTCCATGATTATTCAGATTGAGTTTAAACTCTCTGATGGTATTCAACACCTCCCATTCTGTTCTGATCATACTGGCTACTGTTGCAGGTGATATGCGGCTGAGAGCATCCGCCACTTTGTTCGCCTTGCCAGGATGATACCGGAGTGCGAACTCATAATCTGCCAAGTATTCCATCCATCTACGTTGTCTCATGTTGAGTTCCTTCTGATCAAATAGGTACTTTAGGCTCTTATGGTCTGAGAATACCTCAAACTTCTCACCATAAAGGTAGTGTCTCCAGCTTTTAAGAGCGAAGACCACCGTTACCAGTTCCAGATCATGTGTGGGATAATTGCGCTCATGAATTTTCAACTGTCTTGACCCATACACCACCGCCCTATTACCTTGACTGAGCGTACACCCCAGTCCCTCTCCTGAGGCATCACAGTACACCTCATAGTTTCTGCCTCTTTCCGGCAAGATCAAAATAGGAGCGGTTGTAAGCTTCTCCTTTAGCTCCTCAAATCTCCGGTTGCACAGATCCGACCATTCAAATTTGACTCCTTTCTGAGTGAGTCGGGTAAGTGGGGCTGCAATCTTGGAGAAATCCATAATAAATTTCTTGTAGTAACCGGCCAATCCCAGAAAACTGCGGATTTCGGTCACATTCGTCGGTGCTTTCCACTCCCTCACTGCCGCTACCTTAGCCGGGTCTACAGCTATGCCTTCCTCCGATATAACGTGCCCCAAGAAATTGACCTCTGATAGCCAAAATTCACACTTGCTGGCTTTGGCATACAACTGGTTCCTCTTCAGGGTGTTCAGAACTATCCGCAGGTGTTCAGCATGTTCCTCCTGACTCTTGGAATAGATCAGGATGTCATCAATAAATACAATTACAAACTGATCCAAGTAAGGACGGAATATCCTATTCATCAGGTCCATGAACACCGCCGGTGCATTAGTAAGCCCAAACGGCATGACTACATACTCATATAATCCATACCGTGTCCTGAAGGTTGTCTTCTCGATGTCTTCCTCTCTAACCCGGATTTGATGGTATCCGGACATCAGATCAATCTTGGAAAAGTGAGAGGAACCCCTAAGCTGATCAAACAGATCATCAATCCTGGGTAGGGGATATTTATTCCTGACAATCAACTGGTTCAATTTTTTATAATCCACACACATCCGAAGGGTACCGTCCTTCTTCTTAACAAACAATACCGGGGTTCCCCATGCGGATGTGCTGTTCCGAATAAAGCCCAGCCTGAGCAGTTCATCAATCTGCTTTTTCAACTCAGTCATCTCAGCCGGTGCCATCCTGTAATGAGGCAATGATACTGGAGCTGCGCCGGGGTATAATTTAATCTCAAAGTCTGTCTCCCTCTTAGGCGGCAGACCAGGGAGCTCTGTTGGAAATACCTCGGCATAATCTACGACCACCGCCGGAAGTTCAGCTATTGGTGCCTTATCTAATCTGAGGGTGTTCAAGGCAAGATGATTCAATTCTTCCTGCAGCCTTCTAGGAATGCCCTGTCGGTCAGCGGGCACTATATACCGCCTTCCTTCGGGTGACCAAAATATCACTCTACGAAGATGGCAATCAATATGGGCCTGATACGTAGCCAACCAGTCCATGCCAAATATAACATCGTACTCAGCCATATCGATTACCAAATAATTGAACTCGAATCTGAATCCAGCGAGTTCAGTGTTCAGTGCCGTGCATATGAGCCCCAAAGATGTGTCTCCGACAGGGGATACAATAGTAAGTGAGGTGGACAGATTCTGTACTAATGTGCCCGTAGCAGATATGAGTGCAGCAGCTATAAATGAATGGGAAGCTCCAGAATCAAATAATATAACTACATAAGAACTACCAACTACAGCCATACCTTGAATCACCGAGCGGTCCACTGCTACTGGAGAAGGTATAGCAAAAAGTCGTCCTGATCCCGTAGGGTTTAGCACCCGTCCTGCCTGATTGTATGTTCTGTCCCCTCGCGGCTGAGCTGATCTAACTGGAGGGCGGGAAGAACCCCTGAAATTAGAGGGTCTGTTGAGCTGTGGACACTCTCTCTTGAAGTGGCCCTGTTGGCCACACTGATAGCAAGTGTTCCCACCCCGAGGAACCTGGGCAACTGATGCTGACGGGGAGGACTGATTGGGGCGAAAGCCCCCTGTAGATCCAGTAGAGGATGAGGGTCTGCTGAAACTCGGGGGGAACCTCTTGTTGGGTTGAAGTGCGCCCCGCCCACTCTGCCATCGGCGGTTGTCAGGCCGCGCTATCTCATTCAATTCCCACTCCACTATAGTGGCCCTGCCGACCACCCCTGCCAATGTAGGTTCCTTGAATACTGTCACCCTAGCCTTGATGCTCGGCCGAAGGCCCCGTTCAAACTTACCGGCCCTCCGGTGCTCAGTGTCCACCATGTAGAACGCGTAGACAGATAGTCGAAGGAACTCCCGGTGGTACTCTACCACTGTCATATTGCCTTGTACTAATGATATAAAAGCTTCAGTCTGGCTCTCCCTTTCTTCCTCCGGGAAAAACTGCTCTAGAAAAGTGGCTGAGAACCATTCCCAAGTCATGGCAATTCTTTCCCCTTTCCGGCACCAGTGATTGTTGTTTTTCTACCACTTCCCACCAATTACCGGCATCCTCAATCAGTTGAGATGTTGCCAGTAACATTTTGTCAGCCGGACTGGAAACCTGAAGCAGATTCAAGATCTGAGTGATCTTCTTTAACCAATGATCTGCTCCTACAACCCCTTCTTTTCCTCTAAAGTAGGGAGGGCGCTGTTGCTGAAAATCTTTGACCATCTTCCGTTTACTAGTGTCACTAGTAGTAGCATTTCCGTTCAAATGTTGCTGAAGAGCAGCAGCGACTGCCGCTTGAACTACATTTTTTAGCTCGGGAGGTACACCTTGTATGTTTATATTATTCTGTTCTTCCTCCCGATGGGGTACCTCCTCTTCCTGGCGAGGTGGTGATACCTCTTTCTGGTTGCGACGAGTCCTTCTCTTCGGAGCCATTTCCTAGTCATCGAAAACACTGACTTAGTTCCTTTTCAAATGGAGGAAAAAGAAAAAGAAAAAAAATACTAAACAATATACTTTGTTTCTCATTTTTGGGGAGGATTGCCAAATAAGCACACTTGGTTTGGGGAAAAACTTCCCAAGTATCTATGTTTCGTTCTATTTGTGAAATCGGGGAATTCTCTCCTATGTTCAATAAGTCTACCATTATTCCGTCAAATTTGGGGAAGACCTAGATTTGTTTTCTCATGTCGGGAAAATGTAACCCTACTTGCTATGTTTGATAATTCCGACTTACATTGATTTTTTTTTTTTTTCTTCCCTTGCTATCATCCCTTTCCGTCAAATGTTGTTCTCAGATTAAACCCTTCAGTTTGAGTCAATTGAAGTAATTTAACCCGGCCCCCGTGCAGCGAACTCCGAAGAGTCGGTCGGTTGGGATTCTTAGCCGTCAGTGAGACGTGCAACCGTCTTAATCTTACTTCGAGAGATTCATTCTTCCGAATTCGCTCTGATACCAACTGTAACGCCCGCCCCTTTTCACCGTAAAATCAGAGTACATTTTTTTTTTTAAATAAAAGTGACAAAGGGCGCGGACGTCACGACGCGAGTTAAGTTCCGAGCTTCTAAAGCCCGGCCCTTAACTGGCCAACCCTACGCGTGCGTGGAACATAAGTCCACGAGTACGGTTCAAGCGTAGCAAGTAAGCTCACGGAACATAAAAATAAATGCGAATGATCATAGAACTATCCTACCAGTTTTTCAGATAGCAGGGAAGAAATACCCAATTAATTACGAAAATGCCATTATACTGTATTATCCAAAATAATACCTAAACATAGCAAACTACCTAAATTATTACATTTCCGACAAGCTAACTATACAAATACATCTTTTCCAAAATAAAGTAAAACAAAATAATTAATCTGCCTCCCCAAGCTCCTAAGCTTGGCTTCCGTCTCGCCCTTCTGGTCCGCCATCTCCTGCATCGTCAGCTAGGGTAGAAGTAGGGCGTTAGAACAACGCGCCCAGTAGGATTCCGAGTAAGGCTAGCACATGGGTTAGTAATAACCACATACAGATAATAACACAGTGAAAACTATAAACCACCATATACTGAAATATAAGTAAATGATATGCCATGGGTGTCAATGTTATGAATCCCACCCATCATTCCTGCCATATACTGTCATATCCCTCTTGACGGAAAAACCTCGTCAAGATATGTCCAACCGCAAAATATCCCCCTTGACAGCAAAGCCTCGTCAAGGTGTCCCCATGCCTGTTCTCGGTCGCCCCGACGGAGCATGGACTCCTGTTTGTTTATTTTTTTTCCGCCCATGCCATGCATGAGATATAATGCATTATGCTATGTACTATTTATAACTCATAACCTTAAGATATCATACATAGCCTTAATTTATAATGCATAACCTTAATCATAGTTCATAGCCATTAAATAAAATCCATCTTAAACATAGCATCCATAATTGTAAAAACCCATCATAAGATAATTACTAATCAATAAAATATGACAAAAATACCATCACACATCCATGGCTTACAAATAGGTAGGAATCCTACCGATTACCAACTCGCGTCCTTTTCCCGTATTCGTCCGACAATCCAGCTACCGACTCGCGTACCGCTCGCGGTATCCGACACCTTATTAAATTACCACATTAGTCCATATTTTACCATTTCCAAGCCCATACATCATATCTTAGTGGTTTTCTTCAATTTAGCCAATAATTACCATTTTTGCCACTACCCCTTCACATGATTATGTACTCATTTATCTAGGTATGATTAAGTCCAAACTTGATCCACCACTTAGGTCCCTAACTTAGGTTCATTAATGATTCATTGACCATGACCTAACATCCCTAAATCATCCACTTAATTTAATCAAATTTTCCATCATCTAGACACAAGCATGGACCCAACCTTAGCCCATACAATAACTTACAAAATGGGTCATGGGTTCGGCCACACACCATGGCCGAACCCATGATGTCTTGTTCTCCATTTTTCCTTGGATCCTTTAGTACATTTTAGATCTACCACAAGTCCTCCCATGAGAGGTTTACATCATGCATTTAAATCACCATTTTAAGGTATCATTACATATTTTGGGTCCATCAAAACTACTAACATTTTCCCATTTATTTCTCCATAAATCACAACCATTAAATCCACCATTGTTCACCATAGGGTTCGGCCATACACCATGGCCGAACCCATGGTTCATGATTCATCACTCCTTACTCCAAAATATCTCCATTCACCAAAATATTAAATCCATTACTCTTCCCATTTTTCCATGACTTTAACCTTAAAAACCCTAATTAACTTCACACACAACAACCTAGGGTTCGGCCATACACCATGGCCGAACCCATGGTTCATAATTTATTCTCTTTTATGTCTTCCAATGCCATAAAATCCTTTTACATTTTCATCATAAAACCATTTTAAACATTACTCCCATGCATTCAATAAAACCCTAAATGCATTAATCAAAAACCTTCACTGTCTTCCATCCTTTAAACCCTAACCAATTTCATCAAACCCTAATCACCCACCATGGGGTTCGGCCATGCTACATGGCCGAACCCTATGGCCCATGATTCTTATTCCAAGCACCTCATTCCATACTCAATTCCATAATTTATACAATGCACATACTACATTTATTTATTTCTTTTCCCTAACCCTAATTTTTTTCTCCATTAGAGTTTTACCCACTTTCCATTTCTTCCATTTGATAGATTTAAAATCCATAGCATAAAATTATCCATCCCCCATTAAATTTCACAAAAATAAGCCCTAAATCTTAAACCCTAAAATCCAAAATTTCTTGTTTTAAAAAAATACTCACTATCCGACGTCTCCTCCGATTTCCGCCGCTCCCGTCGATCTCCGTAGCCTCCTCTCTCCTTCCTCTTGATCTTTGATAGGTCAGAATTTTTGATCAAGGGTGGAAACTCCCAACCTTAAAATCAGCCATGTTAGGTTTGAATTTGAGAGATGAAAAGAGGAAAAGATGATGAGAGAAAGATGATGACCTTAATCTTAGAGTGAACTCCCTCCAAATTCCATTTTTTTTTTCTTCTCTCCTTGAGCTCCTTCTCTTTTTTTTTTTTTTTCTCCTTCACTTGGACATGGGACGGCAATGGAGGAGTGGAGAATTGAAATGAGAATGAAAAGAGAGAAAGGAAAAGATAAGACTCATTCCCATTTTTTTTTTTCTTTACATTAACTCCCTCACCAACCTCAAGATATTTTTAGATCTTTTATTTGCTTTATGGTGGTGGTTATCTAAACCACCACCAAGCCCAACGTGTGTGAATTTTTTTTAAGTTTGAGATGAGGTGAATCTTCACCTCATGGCCCCACCTTGACCACTCTTAACTACCATATTTAAATAATTTAATTAGATAATTACCTTAGGCTAATCCATTGATACTTAGCCTAAGTTCATTACTCCACCCATGGTTGACCAAGTCAACCATGGTGGCCGGCCCCACCAATCATTGGCCCACTCGCCACCTCACTTGATGAGGTGGAGGTGGGTCCCGCTTGGCCACACCACCATTGTTTAATTCCAAATTACTTAGGGTGTTTAAATTTTATTAAGCCCACTCTAAATGGATCACCATTGGGCCCATGGCCCAATTACATTTCCCACTAGCCCATTTACCTTAGAGCTTAACCATCTTGACCCATTGGGTCCCAAATGGGTATTTGACCCAATTTGACCATTCTTGACCCATTTAAATAAATTTAAATCCAAACCATAGTCTATTGGGCCACACTTGGGCCTTTATCCAATTTTGGCCCATTTACCATTTACTCCACCAATTTTCTAATTTCCATCATTAAAATAATTAATATTCACATTTATATTAATTCCCAAATTCCGAGACCTTACACTTCCAATCCTTCTCCTTCTTGCTCTTTTACTTGCTGGCTGCCCTCTCCTTGAATGAATATGCCGTGAACACCTTCTTATTGTTGTGTGTGCCGTGCGTCCTTGCTTCCCTTCTTTTATAACACTTCCATTTGGTCCTAACTTAGAAGGTACCAAGACCCTTTAAATTAGCTATTGCCTAATGCAGTTTTTATCGAAGGGAAAGGACACCATTGAGCACATCACATAGATATGAAAATCCCACACACGGCTAAGGCATCTTCTATATGTAGCAATTCCCTAATATCACTCTTAATCATGGGAAAGGACTCGTTTTAAAAAAATACTCTAACATATTTTATCTTGTATGCGCATATCTCATGGATATGCATATCTTCATACTTGGCCATGCAATCTATCTCTAATTCTCTCCATGCGCATAATCATGGATTAGATATCTCGTACACGGCTAAGACATCTTCTATGTTCCCTTTATGCACATAATAATTTATTATAAACATAATGCATTACTAATTTAATTCGGCCCCATTTAATTTTATTAAAACCGTTTCCACAATCCGTTGGGTTTTAATTGGGCAATGATCTAACACTTTTCCCATATAAGGTCCATATCTAATAATTCAAAAATTAAATGGATAATTTTCATATATATTAATAACTTGAAAATCCAGGGTGTTACATTTCTACCGTTCGCGGACAGGTTTCTTTCATCCGCAGGATGGGCAGCGGACGGGTAATCGGCTGATTTTAAAAGTGAAATTTTTATCTGATTTTCCTTTTCCAGATGGTTAAGTTTAATTGGAAGGATGTAAGGAATGATTTAAATCAATTGGATAATTAATTTGAATATTTTATATGATGGAATTCAATAAGGTAAAAAGATTCTACAAGCAGGCGCGTGATCAGTTTTGACGAAATCGTTGCACGTCACATCACAAAACAACAAGGATACAGTACTTGGACGTGGGTAGGATTCCTACCTTGTTGAAACACTTTGGATTATGTACATGTAATGGTTTATTTCTGTAACACTTCGGAATTCCATTTTATCAATATTTACGGAATTTGCCATTTTAATTGTGAATGATATAAACCTTAGATGGGTAAGGTGTTGGGTCAATGGCCCAATTAGGACCCAACGGTTATGGTTTAGGGTTCAATGTAAAGTAAATGGGTAAGGTACATTTAATTGGGTCAAAGTTGCTATTTGGGTCAAAATGCTCAATTGGGACCCATTGGGTCATGGTTAACTTGGTTGACCACCAAGTGAGTCCAAGCCTAATTAAATGGGGCTGAATTAAAATGGTAATGCAACATCTATAAACAAGGATGACACACGCATACACAAATCAAGGAGGGATCACAACAAGATTTTAGGATTGTCCTAAGATGACACACACGCATGGATGGGTTGGGATTAGGCAATGACATTTGATTGCCTAATCCAAATAAAGAAGATGTATAAGATTAAATAAAAGATCTTTGGTCGTGCATAGAAGATATGCGCATGTGTTAGAGTATCTCTAAAAGGGGTCCTTTCCTTGTTAAGAGCAACACTAAGGCAATTGCTAAATCAAAGGGGCGCACGACACCTTCATGGAACCGATTGTAAGTTTTATAAAGGAGAGACACAAGGGGCTCACGGCATATCAAGAGAAGGAGAGGGCAGCCAGCAAGTGTGAAAGATCAAGAAGAAGGAGGAAAAGGCTAAGGAAGAAAAGGATCGGAAGAACAAGTTGGAGCGAAGGAAAACCAGAGGAGTCGCGGAACCGGTAAGTAATTTCGATAATTTTGTTTAAAGAAAGGAACCATAGGGTTCGGCCATGGTGTATGGCCGAACCCCATGGAAGAAAATTAAGGGAATGATATAGAAATTTAATGGAATGATGAACCATAGGGTTCGGCCATGTGGTATAGCAGAACCCCATGGAAAGAACATTGGTTAATTTATATGGGATTAAATGATGTTCAAGAGGAAGTAAGGAACCATAGGGTTCGGCCATGTGGTATGGCCGAACCCCATGGAAAGGATATTGATGATTTAAAGAATGGAAAATCATAGATGAATGCTTATGATTTTAAAAGGTTTAAAAGGATTTAAATGAATATATGTATAAGAACCATCAAAGGACTTAATCTTGGTGGTATGATATTTTTAAGAAAAATAAGGAACCATAGGGTTCGGCCATGGTGTATGGCCGAACCCCATGGAAAAGTTATTAAGGAATTTATATTGGATGAATGATTTTTAAAGAGAAGATTATGAACCATAGGGTTCGGCCATGGTGTATGGCCGAACCCCATGGAAGATGGTTATTAATTTAGAAAGGTTTTTAATGATGGACTTTTGGATCAAAAAAAGGAAGGAACCTTGATTTATGGATACAAGGATGGTAATTGATATAATTGGAATTTAGATATCATGGGTTCGGCCATACATGAAGCATTTTTATAGAACATTTAGAGATCTATGCATGTGTAAATAAAGGAATGATTAAGCTAAGAAATGGAGGGTTTTATTTATGGTTCTATGGTTGTGGATCATTGGTGGATTCATGTATGTAATGTCTAAATTTATGGACCTAAGCTTATAAGTCATTTAAATGGAGAAATTGGAAAGTTAGACATCATAGGGTTCGGCCATGGTGTATGGCCAAGCGTAGGAGCTTGGATGCTTTTAGTTTATATTTTGATTAATTTACTTATGGACTTCTAATTTGAGTAACTAGACTTTGGGCATGTAATAATTTAGATAATTTGCTATGCTTGGATGTTTATTTGGATAATTATGTTATGTTAATTATGATTAAAGACTTGACGTACTTTGCTATCTGAAATGGAATAGAACTAGGTTCTATTATAATTCCACAGTTACGATTTTAATCCGCATGTTTATATTGTTATGTGTGAACCGTTTTCATTGACTTAGTCCATGCACACATAAGGTTGGCCAGTTAAGGGTCGGACTTTAGAAGTTCGGATTTAGCTCGCGTCGTGACGTCCCGTTCTTGCTCACTTTGTTATTTAAAAAAAAAATATACTCTGATTATCGGAAAATGAGTGAAAAAGGAGGGGCGTTACAATTTCCATATTTGATGATATATTTTGAATACCAAAATACGTATGTTTTAAGAATGGAATTTTAATGCTTTTATGTAATTTGATATGAAATACATCTCATGCATGGCATGGGAGGGAACATATGAGAGGAGTCCACGCTCCATTCAGGGTATCCGATAACAAACTTGGGGAGGGATCCGCACTGATTCCGATTGACATACGGGAAATGGTATATGATGTTTGAAATGAAAGAGGAGTTCACGCTCCATTCGGTGGGACCGATAAGGCATACGTGGGGAGTCATGACAATGAATAACTTGATGTGGCTTGTTCATCAAGAGGATTATCAATGTGTTTTGAGATAGGGTTGATGGGCGGGAAATCATTGGCATATGACACCCATGGCATGGAATTGAATTAGCATGATTTTGATATTATGTATCTATTCTGATTTTGTACTAATCCCATGTGTATGACCCTACTCGGAATACCTAGTGGGCACATTGACTAACGCCCTACCTCTACCTTAGATGTTGGTACAGGGAACGGAACGGACGATGGACGCGAAAGGAGCCAAGCTTAGGAGCTTGGGCAACTTGTTGCTTATTTTATTTATGTTTTAATTTTGGACAATGTATTTGAGTTAATTGCATTTTGGGACTATAATAAGTTAGATATTATTTTGATATGGTTTGACGTTACTTTCGGATATTAAGTTCAGTTAAGTTATGGGTGATTGACTTCCTTGCTAAGTA